>BSBM01000159.1:3887500-6447500 GCA_027924585.1 Larix kaempferi | reverse complement strand
CATGAAAGGGTCTAGTAGAGTCAAACTAATGATTAAAGTTATAATAATGAAGAGGAGCCAATATCAAACCCTACTTAAGCACTAGACATCACAGGGAATTAATGCATATAGGGTAAGGTAAAGTGACTCAATAGATATTTATCTAGCACATAACAATATTTGGATGAAGAGAGAAAAATGTCAATGTTAATAATCTTTGTATGACTAAATAGCGCGTATGCACTAAATAGCGCGTACGCTCTATTAGTGCATATGCGCTATTTATGTTTGCGCGCATTTAAAATAATGTGCACGCCATTTAAATTTTTAAGTTTTGGTGGGCAGTTCCTTTCCCACGACATGGTGGATGACTTGGCCACTATGGTTTTAGGTTCGGGTTGCCAAACCAAGTAGCTTGGACTATGTTATAACAAAATACATCTTATTCTATAACTTCTTATGTTTCCAACATGATTCTGCGTATGCTACACTTGTCCACTGCTAATGAAATTGCACACACTTGTAGAACTATGTGTGCAGATTCCGAATATGTAATTTTTTATTAAATCTATTATTTGTTTCTATTTTTTAATTAATTTTAATTGCACTAACGTCAATCTTACACAAAAAGAAGGTTATTTCTTTCGTCTATAAATTTTGATTGGCTCACTTATTTTGAAAACGGAAAAGAACCCGCAAAAGTACACACCAAAACCTACATCCTAAAAAAAAAACTTCATTGATTATGTTAAGACCATGATGTTGGGGACTAACGCTCGACCTAGTCATTTTAGGGCTTGGCTGATTTCCTTAATTAAAAAATAAAATAAAATTAACATAAATAAATATGGAAAAATAACGCTGCACTAGAATGGCCTGTTATCTACAACTGTATATAATTTTTTTTACAAAATGCCACCATTTGCATACCAAACCAAGGGACTAATGCATACATATTCATTATGTTTTCTTAAAAAAATAACATACCAACCTTAGGAGAACAACATTTTTTGGGAGTTATACTTAATTTCCATAAATAATATTTATAGAAATCCTTCCTCATGATCAACTGGTACTCCTCAATCATGGCATCCTTCCATTACTGCATCCCTGATCCTGGGAACTTAAGATTCTTCAATATCTTCAATAGGTAGTTTTCTTCGTCGCTGGAACAAATTTCATTGTCCTTCTTTTGTAGGTGATTGTACACGATCTTTCCTACAAGTCAAATTCAATTGCATGATTAGAAATTTCTCATAGGTTTCATAACAAAATGTTACACATAAGGACATATGTCATACAGTCATGCAATTATCTTATCCAATGCTTCAATACAACATTTTTCCATATCCTGTAACTTTCTAGATTCCTTCCATCTCTACCAGAACATTGTTAAGAGTGTGCACTACTCCCAACATGTCAGCAAAGAGGTTTAAATCTAGATAAGTAGCAATGGAGTGTTGTATAGTACCATAGGCCACTTACCCATTACTATATTAGTAGTATCTTGTTCATTAATGCAACTTTTCTAAAATGCATAATATACATCCTAAATCTAGGAACATAAATATGCACATGACTGAACAACATCATTTAAGTAATCATATATACAAGAAATGACAATTCAAATACTTATCTTTGTTTGGTTGTTGGGTGGACTCCATCTCAATCTTTGCTTCCTTGCAGGAGCCACTGGAGTCTCTGATAGTGTGCACCTTAACCAATGTTGAAAATGGATGAGAGGTTCTTCCGTAGATTATTTGTTTTCCACAGTCCAACTATGCAATAGCTTCTTCTACTCCTTTCATGTACAACTTCATTATAATACATATTCTTCATCACTTGAAGAATCTTCACTATCTTCCCTGGTTCTCTTCCTTGGAGGTTCATCATCCTCTGCAATGTGAGCATGATGTATTCTCTTGTTGTTATTCTTCTTGTGGGAGATGCTTTTGTTCATGGGACAGTCTTTGGAATAGTGTCCCTTCTCATCACAAGTATAACATCGAATGTGAGAAAGATCTCTCATGGATCCTCCAAAGTTCTCCTTCCAATTCTGGTGGTGGTGTTTACCCTTCTTATGATGAGGATGCTCCCTCTTGTGTTTATTCTTCCTGGTGTGTGCTGTGAGAGTTGGTCTTCATTATCCATATTTTCTTCTCGAGCTACAATTCGAGCTTCTTCCTGTGAGCATTCCTCTCACAGCCTGTTGAATGTGATGAGCTTCTTTCTAGCACAAATTCCTTTAATGAAGGAATCCCATGACCTAGGAAGACCATTCAAGGTGGTCATCACAATTTCACCATTTTGTATATCTTCTCCGACAGTTTCAAGTTGTTCTTTTATTTGAGAGACCCTTGTAAAGTAGGACTGCATGGTCTCTGCATTTTGTATCTTGACATTCTTCAATTGATTCCTCAAAGTCATCTTCCGATTTATGTTCTTCCCTTCAAACAACTTGGTCAAGGAATCAAACATATCCTTGGGTGTCTTTAGAGAAGACACATGTGGTATGAGATAGTATTTGATAGAATCTGCAATGATTCTCTTGGCCTTGACCAAGTTCTTCTTATGTAAGGCCTTAGCCTCATCTCCCTCTGGAACTGGAACCTCTTCACTTATGTAGGTGTCCAATTAATTCTCTTCTAGGATTAACCCAATCCTATACTTCCATGCTCGGAATTTATCGACCCCTTCAAGCTTATCCTCAAGTTTTGTGTGGTGAGACATCTTAATGAGAAAATCAAATGGAAATAAACGATTTAGGTCTTACCACTTGATTTGCTGAAACTGGATCTGGAGCTGGCTAGGGTTTGAGAGAGAAACCCTAAAAATCCAAACTTGGAATTTCAAACTTCTGTCTAGACAGAGAGATGAAATTGACTGAGGCTAGCAAGCTGGCATGCTCAGATTTTAATACTCCAAAAATTGACCCTCCAAAAATGACCTACGAATTTTGGATCTGCAACTTCTATCAAAATCTGGTTTTCTCATTTTTTCTGGTCCAAAAGTCAAATTAGGGTTTGACTTTCCTGAAGATTCACCCAACCAAAAAATTCGATCTTGGTCTCTAAATTTCAATAAATCCTATGCTGAGAGCACTCCAAAATTACACTTCTGTCAAAATCCCTAATTTCCCGCAGCAGTGACAAGCCAAAAATGAAAATGCTCAGAATCCAATTTTGTTTTAACAGAAAGATATGCCTTATTGTTTCTAGTGCATCTCTAAAATTTCAGATCCTCATGGTCTGAAACTTTGGCCTGTGGTATACTGAACTGCCATATTTTCAACCCCACAGATGTGAGCTCCAATGGATTCTCCATGGGAGAGATATGCTAAGTGTCGCAACATGACCTGTTTATGGGATGAAACAGCATAGCGAACTTATACGGAGTGCCACGTGTAACTGTTTCAACTTCAGCCTCTGAAACTCATATCTGTGAAACTAAAGTCTGTGCCCTGACTGTCACGTTTTATGAAATTCCATTTGGAACTCCCTATCCCAAGATATGACCTTTGTGCCTGGGTCACCTGTTTAGGGATGCATTCTGGAGGAGGCAGAAACCCTAACTTGTACAGATCATATCTCGCAAAGTACAATGAATATGAGGCTGAAATTTTTACACAAGGTACATCCATGTCTGATATTCGTCCTGTAACAATTTTAGATCCTGAACCTTCGCCAAAATGGATTTATAGTGAAATTTACAAGATGACTAGTGTTTACTATACCAAGCCCTGGCTTCCAATTTGTCGCAAGTGCAACAAGTGTCGTAAATGCCATGCAATGCCTTCCTTCAGGCTAGCTCTGATACCATGTTAGTTTTTCATCATTTAATTCAATATGATCTAGGATCTTAACTGATAGAAGAACACGTACAACATATCAAACACAAGAGACAAGAGACACAAAACATTTCACCGGGGAAAACCAAGAAGGTGAAAAACCCCACAACTTCCTCAGAGATAGAATAAGCACCAATACAAAGATCACCAAGATGAAACCCCGAAACATAGATGTCTTCAACATCTACTCCTCTTCCACTTGTGCGCACTCCTCTCTCTCAACTATGCGAGTTGGATAAGTGAGTGAATGAGCCAATAGAGTGGTGCAACCACTCTGTTTATACTTTAACTTAACCTTCCTTTTACCATAACTGGGCCGACTCCCTAAGGGAGTCTAATAACCCTTCCACTTAACTAATATAGGGCCAACCCCTCTAAGGTGGTCTAATAACCCATCAAATATAAGTTATGACACTTACAATATAACTTGCGACACTTGCAAGTACAAATGACGACACTTCCAATCGGAGGAATAATACATCTCCGTTGGGGATACAATAAAGTACAAATGTAATACATACAATATACAAGTGAATATCTTCCAAAGTTACAAATACATCAACATTAACGAGTGTGAAAAGGACAATAATGCTCGACAATCTTTTCAATTTTAAAGAGTCTAAAGAGAGCTTAAATATGACTTTGTAATGGGAATCCACTATGGGAGATAGGCAACATAAATATGAGATGGAAATTATGTGGTTCCATTGCAAAGTTACGCATTGTTAAAGTGAAAATCCTAGAAAATAAGGCAGCATGAGAACCAATCGCAAATGGCATATAAACTAGGATTCTCATGTAACATGTAGGTTCTACATACAACATTGAAACTAGAAATAGAAGGTTTATTGTCATCATTTATAAAAGAACCTAAGGTGTTCCCTATCTAAAGGACAAATGCATAAAAGGAAAGAAAACTACCATATATGATAGTTAAAGATCATATACCTGCTAGGAGAAAAATTCATGACCAACAAGATTGCTTTCCCTACAAGTCAAAATACGCCAAAACCCTACCGAAAAGCCACCATTATTTCAAAATTTCTAAAATAAAACGTACTATAGAAGAGTGGATAAAAATTAAAAGTGATAAAATAGGTTAAAACACAATTTTACCATTTCATTTGGAAAATTGAGCAGTGGAGAGTTTTATAGTGGAAAATTACCTCGATCTTCAGGAGCTAAATTTGGGAGCTACGAGCCATCATTCTCAATTATGTCAGTGCCATGTAAGAGGTTACAACCTGCTCTTTCATTTAATAACTATTTTATTGCATTATTTTTCAGTTTTTTAATGATTCAGTGAATCCCTAAATGATTGCGGCGACGTATGCTAGCTACAGTGGTGTGAGTCACATGGGCGCGACTGTCTAGTGGATAACTTGTGCACTTGTACGCAAAGTTTGTTTCTAAAAATAATAAATGAAAAACTCAATATTTTTTGCAGGATGCCTCTTGAATGGAGATATAGGGACCATGAAGCATTAGACAATTAATTCTTGTATAGTGATGAGGCATGGGATGCCCTCTGACCGTGTGGTTTGCTCAAATTATTTGAGTGTAACAACATGTGTGATCAAAGAAGATTGCTCGAAATTATCATAGGATACTGGAATGAGGATGTTGAGTAATTAATATTGGATGGCCAAGCATTAAAAATTGAAGTGGATGACATATACTTCCTTACTAGTTTATCACATAGGAGTGATGTTCCAATTTTGAAACCTCGGAGTGTTGGAGTCATTTCAACCAAAGAATATGTGATATATGGATATCATTTGGGTTCCAAATGCACAAAAGAGTGGTTCCCAAATTCTAATACGAGATATTACTAACCTTTGTTTGAATATTATTCTTCTTGCTATACGGAGGATCCATGGGGGAGCCTCACAACACCAAGCTTCTAAAGTGAAAATGTTTTATGGTGTGTGATGTTTGGAACCAACAATATTTGATTGGTGTACATGTTTTTTGGGATGTTTAAAATCTTAATTGATGGTTGTAAAATGAGGTAGAACTTGACACTTTGGGTTTGGAAGTATACTTCGAATCTTCTTTTTCGAGGGGGTTCCAGCACTTATCCCAGAAGTGTCAATTGAACCCCACTCTAGGTTGGATCTTGCCATGATTAAATGGACATGATTGATGCTTCACCTTGGAGGAGGGTGAGTATCCACTCCACTTGATGATGACTACTTCTCATCATGGTCATGACAGATCATTGCAATTGACGACTATCCATATTCCAGGATATATTTTAGCAGGGATCCAGACATGGTAGTACCAACAGACAGTGCTCTAGGTGCCATTGGTAAGACTTACTTTTTAAATTTAAAAATTATTTGATTTTATTTTTTATTATTCCTAAAAATAAAAAAACATATATTTTTAATAGTTACCAACACATGTAATTCATCCTTGCATACATAACCCCTACTCTACTGGTTGGAATTCCACACTACCATAGGAGGTTGCAGGATGGAGAGAGTGCAAATGCAACAGTCGCCTTGGAAAATGTTCAGCTAAACTTGGGTAGTTTGACCACTATGGTACCCCTATCTAACATAGGAAACATGGCATAAGCACTTTCATATTTTTGTAGGGGTACCGAGAGAGTGGCTCCATTATTTACATAGAGTGGCTACACTACTGATGTAGTTTTGTAGGGGACAGGGTCTAGGTTACTGATAGACGTAGGCTAGTTATATATAATGAGACTAGTGAATCAGTGATGCCTTACTTTTTGCACATATATTAGATCTATATTTTTTATATGTATAAACTTTTTATGTTTTTAAACATTATGAATTATTTATATACATGATGGTTACTATTTTATGACGTTATATTATTTACATTGTGGATCATTTATGTACATGTTATTGTTTATTATTTTTGTCTATGAAACAAATGCCAATCAAGAATATAATTAACATAAGCATCAGTAATGAAGTTTTGATTTCTTGAAATATGATTATATGTGATAAAAATTAAATATCGTTAAAGTAATCAAACTCTTAAGAACTAATGTATCAAAGTAGGATCATGAACTCTATACTCACCATTTAGCTGTGATACAATCAACTATGAGTCAAGTATTTATTCAATATATAAGATATCGTGGGATAAAGTATATCAAAGTAATTCAATGATATCATTATATTCAACCCTATTATTAGTTACTAGACCAAGGGAAATGCCTCCTGATGAGACTAGTTGACCCGTGGGTGAGTAAATCACCCAAGCAGCTGAAGCAAGGTGACGAGTATGGTGACTATTGCATCATCAAATCCTATAAAAACTTGATTTGACATCTGAATATATATATATATATATATATAATTTTAACACCAAAAGATAGACTATACAAATGTACAACTATTTACATGAAAAAGTACATGATCTAAGCATAATAGTTCTTCAAATAGAACCCATTTCTAAGACCTGGTATCTTGTTCCATTCATAATCTACTAACTCATATACTCATTTTCTTAGGACACGAGTTACAATATATGGGCCAATCCACATTGGATTAAATTTGTGTGCCCCTAAAGATTCTTTGTCGTAGTCATAAACTAAGAAAACATCACCTTCAGAAAAGACTCTAGGTCAGACAGACTTGTCATATTGACAATTGACCCTCTTTTATGTGCATCATTAGCTATGGATACATGTCTATGCTTCTCATCTTGATGTTCCATGTGAATTAACCATTCATCCAAAATAGGAGTCTCAGGAAAGAGTTGTACAACTAACTTCAAATAAGGTATTTCACACTCAATTAGAATTACTGCTTCCAACCCATGAATGAGTTGGAAAGGTGAAAAACTTGTAGCATTTTTCATTGTTGTTTGATAATCACAAAGAGAAGGATATATCATGATATGATAGTTAGATTTACTAGCATTAACAGTATGTTGAAGAGTAATCTTAAGAGGTTTATTCACAACTTCAACTTGACTATTAGCTTGTGGGTAAAATGGAGATGAGTGATCTTGTTTGAAACACAACATGCCATGATCAATGATAATCTCTTCACGGATACCAAACTATGATATAATTTGATAGAACACAAAATATGTTGTAGTTTCCCCATCAACCTTAAATGTAGGCATAACCTATACCCAGTTAGTAAATAGTCAACAACTACTATAATATACGTATTCCCACATACCAAAGATAGGTTACAAGTCATAAAATAAACCCCCCACTTGGTGAAGGGGCCTACATAAAGGATAGGAAAAAGAGGAGCTGGATGCGCCCACATATTCTTGGTAAATATTTGACATGGATGACAGCCTTTAACTGTTTCCATACAATATTTAAATATTGAAGGCCAAAAATAACCAGCACATAAGATCTTTTGGGCTCTAGATAACCCAGACAATGACCACCACATGCTCCACTATGGGCATCATTCAAAACCGACTCTGCTTCTTCATGGGTTAAGCATCCACACAAAATGAAATCAACTCCTCTTCGGTATAAAGTGTCATCGATGATGAGGTAATTCTTTGCATTATGATGTAAACGTATTCGTTCATCCCTTGAAAAAGTAGAAGGACACTTCAAAGTCTAAAGATAGATCAAATTATCTCTGTATCAAGGGCCATACGAAGAAATAAAAAATATATGCTCTTCAGGGAATAAATTTTCTTCGATTTTAGGATTCTCTTCACTTGGAAACTCCGAAATTAATTCAACAAAAACCAAATATTTATTTGATTTTGCAGATTGAAATTCAAGGTTGATTTTTTGTAATATAATAATCCATTTATTTTATTTTCCCCTGATTACTCATCAGGTTAAAATGAATTGGAATGGATTGACATCTGCAACCATTGTGGTTGTTCACAATAGAATGTAATGATGAAACCTTTGGAGAGAATAAACTTCTACCAAGGCCAATTTCTCAACATGGGAATAACAAAGTTCAAGACCTATCAATGAATGACTAAGGTAATAGATAACATGGTCTTGGAGGTGGTCATCTTCATGAACTAATACTATACCAACCTTTGAATCCAATCTAGCCAGATATAGAAATAAATTCATCGTATAATCTTGTGCGCTAAGTAAAGGAGCTATTAATAATGCTTTCTTAAGAGTTTCAATAGGATTTTGAGAAAATTCATCCCAAATGAATGGGACACCTTTCTTAAGAAATCACATGAATCCTTTGGTAATTTTAGAATAATTTACTATAAATCGTTTGAGAAAATTAGCCTTCCCTTATAAGCTTTTAAGCTAAGGAATGGTATGATGAGGAGGCATATTTACAATAGCCTCAACTTTTAAAGGATCGACCATGATCCCTTTGTTGGTTACAATGAATCCCAACAAACATCCAGACTCAACAAAAAATACACTTACTAGGATTCAAACAAATCTTATAGTTTATGCACTGTTCAAACACAAGGTGTAAATTATTAGGATGGTCTTGTCTCTTTCAATATTGAGCAAGCATATCATCCAAATAATGATCTACAATGTGTTTTATATCATGGAAGGAAAAAATCATAGCACGCTTGAAAGTAGCTCTAGCATTTTTCAAACCGAAGGGAATCTTCTTATAAGCAAAAGTACCCCAAGGACAAATGAAATATCTTTTATGTTGGTCCTCAAGTTTATTGGATATGATTATAGCCTAAAAATCCATCCGTAAAAGAAAATGTTTCACTTCCAGCACACTCATTAGTAATTTGATCGATGAATGGTGTGGAATAGTTGTCCTTGGGACATGCTTTGTTCAGATAACAAAAATCAGTACAAAATATGATAGTGCCTTTATTTTTGTCTACTATAACAAGGTTGGATACCCATTCCATCATAGCAATATGATAGATGAAACCAAATATTAAGAGTTTCTTGACTTCAACTTTAACAAATGCTTCTTTCTTATGATTAACTGGATGGAGTTTTTGTCAAACAGGTTTAACATTGGGATATTTTCGAATTCAATGTTCCACAATAGATTAGTTGATTCCTGGCATCTCCTCATATGACTAGGAAGAAGCGTCACATAATTATTTAAATAACTCGGTATAAATACGTACTTATTCCTCAAAACAATTCACACCAATAAAAATATTTTCAATGACATTAGGGTCTTTAGAAATAGTGATGGGTATATTTTCTAAAATATTTTTCATATTTCCTTTAGTGTAGATTCCTTGCTTAGCTAAAGGATTTATGGTCCTATCATTATTCCTAGGTAATCTCAAATGGAACTCTTCATTCTCAATTTTTTCTAAAGATGGAATAAAGTAAGAATAATGATGAATATCTTCCCAAGGTTTATAAGGCCCTACCATATCTTCTAAAATAGCCTCATCTATAGGAAAGACTATATCTAAACAATCCAAGGAATGAGAAGAATCAATAGCCCATGTAGGATCATAACCAAGTTCCAGCTCTTTTGAGACTGAATAATTTGGAATAGAATCTATAGCCGTATTTAGGGTAGCTTGATAATCAATTTATTCCATGGATAAAGGTACAATCACTTGACTATGTTGAGAATTTTCAACTAACTCAGATGAATTTGGTAGGATTCAAGGATCAATTGTAATGCCCGCCTTGGTACTTTAACTGATTAGACTAATGAGGGTATGTAATGCCCCTGGAATGACTGTGGACCTTAAGGGCACCTGTCGAGTGACCCGACTGAACAAATTCAATACAGTGGTCTCTTGAGTCTTGTTATGTCTTAAATGATTGAGGAAAACCTGAAGATGTGAATGACGACAATAATTGATAAATGAATTAAGGAATTAAATTATATGTGTGGAGTGGGATAATTGATTGATTACTTCTTGCTTAATCATTAGCCTTGATTGATCAAGTCAAAGTGCAGTGGGACAATTACAATCCTATCTCTGCGACTTGGGAGGACGCAACTGAGATGCATCATAGCTTTATGCATTTATTCTGAACTTTGGGACGAAGTTCTAAATAAGTAGGGGTATATGTAGTGCCCCTAGACTACTGTAGACATTGAGGGCACCTGCTGGGTCACCCTACTATTTTAAACATTAGTAAAATAACCCTATAATTTTATTTTGAGTATATTTATGATTACGATTAAATTTGATATGAGAACAGTACATACGAATGATGCTTAACGACTAGCTGTGCAATTGATTATGTGATTAGACGAATGAGTAATGATTAAGTAAATTATAGATGCTTAATGAAGCAACAGATTTATAAACCAAATTGTGATTATTGAGGACAATGCTACTAATTTATGTTTGTGAGAAATGTGTGTAGCGACAGGTGAAACGGTTCACCGACGGACACACAAAGGAATATGAAGGGTCGTAGAGTATGAGTAAATCACACACAGGGAGAGCGACGACGATGTCGACTTCCGACGGAATACCATGCTTGAGCAGATAAGCACTGATCCGCTTGCTCAAGAGGAAAGCGTGAAGGTGTACGAGGTGGGCCACGACGGAGCTGGTCACGTACTAGTTGGGGGGCGCGCAGTGAGAACGGACTCAATCCTCAACGCCATTAGTCCCTAATAGCGTGTAGACGGAGGATGGAAGGTAACGGCTCCTGAAATCCCTACATGAAGTTCCCGCAAGTCAAAACGGAAGGATGACAGCAGAAGGGCCCGATGGTGCGGTACCCTGCCGAGAACAGAAAGAGTGAATGCAAGGACCCAACGATGTGGTGCCTTGCCGAGGAATGGAAACTATGGATGAATGGACTCAACGGAGTGGTGCCATGTCAGGGAAATTAAATTAAGAAACAAGGAATCCCAACGGCGTGGCACCGAGTCCCTAGTAAAAGTTGATTGCTAAACTTAACTGCGTTGAAACGTATAATTTTGCACCTAGGACTTTACTTAGAAATGCATTTGAGTACTTTAGGCATTTGCACATAAATGATTACTTTGGCATTTAAATAACACAATGTAGGACCCCTCCTTTAGGGTCCCCTTGAACTGAACCTGAAACTTTAACAACTTCATACAAACAAATTAGCCATCATAGTTATTGGAAAAATAAAATAAAAAATATGAATAACTTAACAAAAATAAGCAAAACCTTAACCTGTCAACCCGATCCAGTTGGTCCATTGTCGCCTTCTTCTTCCGTAGGATCCCTCCAGCAAAGCTTGTTTAACCATTGGCAAAGCAACCGTTAGCTTTGCCACCCAACCATAGGCTCATGCTTTCAGTCGCATGGCCTCCCCCGAGCTTTGGGTCGTAAAGTTCACACACAATTCTCAAGAAACCCAGCTTGGGTTTCCCCCCCACCAAGATTTCCAGCCAAACCCTCAATAGCAGCAAGTCATGAGGTAACTCAATATTACGATAGTCATTCAGGGTCTGGGCCCTTTACCCATCCCCAAAGTATCCCTTTTAAAGGAAAATCCCCTACGACACATGTCACTTCATGCATAAATAATTATTTAATTAATTCTTTAATGAAAAACAACTCACCCATCCAAGTGTCAGTTCCTCTAGGAGATGCACCAACATCCCTAAGTTTGCTCATGTTTGTCCCCTAGATATTTCACTTAACTCCTATATTTGTGGTGTAGGTGGAGTTGACTAGGTGTCCATGCCTAGGATTCCATTTTGCTCCTAAATAAATATTTATAATATTTTTAAGTAATCAGGAATATCCTTTCATGTGCAATGCCTAAATAACACTTAATATTATTTAAATGCCAAAGTAATCATTTATGTGCAAATGCCTAAAATACTCAAATGCATTTCTAAGTAAAGTCCTAGGTGCAAAATTATACGTTTCAACGCAGTTAAGTTTAGCAATCAACTTTTACTAGGGACCCGGTGCCACGCCGTTGGGATTCCTTGTTTCTTAATTTAATTTCCCTGACATGGCACCACTCCGTCGAGTCCATTCATCCGTAGTTTCCATTCCTCGGCAAGGCACCACATCGTTGGGTCCTTGCATTCACTCTTTCCATTCTCGGCAGGGTACCGCACCGTCGGGCCCTTCTGCCGTCATCCTTCCGTTTTGACTTGCGGGAACTTCATGTAGGGATTTCAGGAGCCGTTACCTTCCATCCTCTGTCTACACGCTATTAGGGACTAATGGCGTTGAGGAGTGAGTCCGTTCTCACTGCGCGCCCCCCAACTAGTACGTGACCAGCTCCGTCGTGGCCCACCTCGTACACCCTCACGCTTTCCTCTTGAGCAAGCGGATCAGTGCTTATCTGCTCGAGCATGGTATTCCGTCGGAAGTCGACATCGTCATCGCTCTCCCTGTGTGTGATTTACTCGTACTCTACGACCCTTCATATTCCTTTGTGTGTCCGTCGATGAACCGTTTCACCTGTCGCTACACACATTTCTCACAAACGTAAATTAGTAGCATTGTCCTCAATAATCACAATTTGGTTTATAAATTTGTTGCTTCATTAAGCATATATAATTTACTTAATCATTACTCATTCGTCTAATCACATAATCAATTGCACAGCTAGTCGTTAAGCATCATTCGTATGTACTGTTCTCATATCAAAGTTGATCGTAATCATAAATATACTCAAAATAAAATTATAGGGTTATTTTACTAATGTTTCAAATAGTAGGGTGACCCAGCAGGTTCCCTCAATGTCTACAGTAGTCTAGGGGCACTACATATACCCCTACTTATTTAGAAATTCGTCTCGAAGTTCAGAATAAATGCATAAAGCTATGATGCATCTCAGTTGCATCCTCCCAAGTCGCAGAGATAGGATTGTAATTGTCCCACTGCACTTTGACTTGATCAATCAAGGCTAATCATTAAGCAAGAAGTAATCAATCAATTATCCCACTCCACACATATAATTTAATTCCTTAATTCATTTATCAATTATTGTCGTCATTCACATCTTCAGGTTTTCCTCAATCATTTAAGACATAACAAGACTCAAGAGACCACTGTATTGAATTTGTTCAGTCGGGTCACTCGACAGGTGCCCTTAAGATCCACAGTCATTCTAGGGGCATTACATACCCTCATTAGTCTAATTAGTTAAAGTACCAAGGCGGGCATTACATACACCCCCTCTTATTAAAACTTCGTCTTGAAGTTAAGTCTCATGTGCTTCCATGGTGAGTTTTCAATTTCTTTTCACATTCATTTCTTCAACATAACCACAGTTGATAATAACATTTCCTTTCTTCTTTTCTACCCTCATATAAGTATAAATCGCATAATTGATAATATAACCAAATCGCACATTTCATAGTGTAGTAATCCCCATAACAGTTCTCTCTTGTCTCACTAATTGTAATCGTGACTGAAATCGTCTACAACAAATTTCTTCTATTCAACAAAACTATAAGTATATCATTTACGAAAATACTGAAAGCACTAACATATTTCAACATAAGGGATAAAATATTCAATTCCAACTTCTCCCTTTTCTATAATTACGTATAACTATGATATGTTCAAAACAATGTCGAAATTTCAAAATAAGAATTTACCCTTCCCAATTCTGTTCTTCAATACATACCTTAACCATTACCAAACTAATCTTACATGCAACCTCTCTCTTCTCATAATCCAAAGTATAATTAAGTACTAGAGTACCATTTACTTAGTATAGCTAAAAGTATAATCTCAGATTTTTATAAACAAAGTCATGTAAAGTTTTCTTCTCTTCCTAACTTAAGCACAGTTAAGATTCTATAATTCAAGTAAGTTTAACTTCTCTCTTTTCACATTTCAAAGTACGATTACAAACTAGTAGTGTATACCTGCGAAGCCATCGCCTTGATTTCAGAAAATAAGCATTTACATCCAATCGATAAAATTCTTGACGCATAACCCATTATCAAAGTATATGAACCCTGAATATCATTTAATCTTTCATACTAGCAATTTTAGAGAGGAAGAATCCTAACCTGTTCGAGAAATTGGGAGTATCCTTGCCGAAGGAGAAGAAGTAAAACCGCAGCTATAATGTTTCTGTGTCTATCTCCATGCATCCCTCATTGTAAGACACAATATCCCATTATTAAACATTATATATTCATTCCTTCTTGATAGTAAATCATAAGCATCCCACCTTCAAAATTATCTAAGCACTTCCTTCTTTAAATTCATATATGGTCATTACTTGTCATTTATCATCAAATACATCCACAATAACTATGTTTTACATTCTATTTGAACATAATCTATTTAATTCAATAGTGTAAGAATCATTCTCAAAAGATTTAAAAAGACATTATATTGATACACAATACATGTATATAATAAAGAGATTCATACATCCCTATCGTCATTGAATTTTATAGCACATAATTTATTGAGAGAATTCTAGGCGTTTTAACACTCAATCATTCATTCTAAAGGTACACTTATAAGCAATTTTTCTTCAATTGAATTAGACTATACAATTCTTTAGATTCATAATTAAGCTAGGGTCACATCGAGTTTGTGATCTTTCACTTTCCTTAACAACATCATCATGATTCTAACTTAGTGTCCGTGTGTTCAACTCATCCAATTGGTCACCTAGATATCTGGTTTTTCAAATTGCAAATATTTTTCACCTTCGCGACAGTCTATCAAAGTTTCGTCAAGTACACTCCTTTTGCAATGAAATTCAGGATATCCATCCAATATAGTACCCAACGTTCAATTTTCATCTTTTTCAACCAGGTATTGATCCATAAAGTAGGTCAAATATTTATTTAACTGTCAAGTTGACTCAGTATGTACTGTCAAAGTTCTTTAAATTCACTAGGCTATGTTTTGTTTGGAAACCTAAACATCACTAAATCAAAATAATTTTTTTTTTTATAGAATAACTAAATTTCCAAGACCAATACCTATTCTACAATGCTTAACTTCAAAGATGTAGACAAACGTAATTAAGGGCTAACTATCTTTCTCAAACTTCCTGCGAGTCATGGTGATGATAATGAATTAACATTTAAATAATGACAACACACATTATTCTTAAGCAATTTCATTTGTATTCTTCTACACATGACTCTTCTTCAAGTTATAAATATGTTTTTAAATTAAGTACTTTTAACATGTAATTTCTTTTGAACCTAACAATCAAAATTTTCAATTCATATTTCTTTATACACATTATGCTTAACTAGATCTGTATATATTTCAACATTCTAATAAAGATATTCTTAAACTTGAATAACCCATCACATATCTTTTATATACACTTTCACACATCATACTATTATGACAAATATATATTTGTATAAATATTTATATATATATATATAAATATCAATACTTAAATACCAACAACCCACATACTTAAAAAGTAATACTCTTTAAACCTAAAATAACCATCATTTACAAAAGTTAGTCTCCTATGTTCATTATGTAGTTGGGACATAAATATTTGTGCATCCTAATCTAATATAATTTAGTCTCCCTTTGTTAGCAATGAATCATATAATGCATATAATGCAATTAATATTTACTAATATAATACATTAACCTTTTAAACAAAAGTGGTACAATACTAATTTAGGACTAGCATGCTCACGTGAAACTAACTTATTCCTTTATCTACATTTCAAAAGAAATATAAATATAAACATTGTTTTATATTAGAATGTATTTCAAATTAACCTATAAATATTATATCTTCTCCTTGCAATATGATTAGAGTATAACTTATAATTCAAAACAATTACGCTTTCTAATTAATTTATATATCTATAAATCACAACATAAATGTATATAACTTCAATTAAATTATTGTAACTTCAACTCCTTTTTAATTAATATATATATATATATATATATTCTAATTTAACCATGTACACATGCAATATCTATTTATTTATAAGCTAACAATTAAAAAGAAAATATGTGTAAAAATATGAACTACCTGTGCAGCATTTATATGATCATTGTGATCTCATCGAAAGGCATATATTTCAACTCAAAAACATAATCTAATAAATAAGAATGTTCATAAAATCCCATAAACCGTAATTTTTATAAGGTGTAACCCATTATTCCAATATAAAAATATAACATACGGAAATTTGGTTATCATTCTCATAAATCCCAAACCGCATTCCGTTATCATACAACAATATTTAGTTATCATTCGAATTAAGGGTTTATTTCACAGATTGACCTTGGGCCTGGGATAATCAACAAAACGAATGACTCTCACATATCGACTATTCAGAAAGCGAGACATATCGACTACTGAGAAAGCGAGAGCAGACAAAGTGAAATGGATACGTATGGAAACTATACTTATTTTCAAACTGAAAAAAAAAAAAAATTAAATAAAGATCAAGAACTGGTAGTAAATATCATCGATTCTAACCCTAACTGAAATTTACATAAGTAAATACCGCTCATCTCGAAATGAGATCACTATCAAACCGTAAAGAGCCATGGGTCGAATCTTAAGGAGGAGATCTCCCATCCTTGTGGCACTTAAAATAAAAGAAACACGTGACTTTATTCTTATAAAATATAAAGGCACAAATGCAACTCGAACTCAATTTCATAAATGCGTAAATAAAAATTCACTCAAAAAAAAAAACAAAAAAAACATATAATTGACTTCATTTAACTTAATACAAGTTTTCATTCAAGACAATGCATATAATTTTCTTCTTTCACAAACTAGATATACGCTACGGTTGGATGTGTTCCATTATGATATTCATACGCCACTTTTGATTCATGTATTTATGTTCCCGTTTTTATTACTTCATTTCGAAAGGATAGAGAGCGTCCTGTCAGGAAATAAGTATAGGGTGGACTGCGAGTGAGCAGGTGTGATCTCACTGTGCTCATGCAAATTACCTATCATAAATATGTGGAGGGATCTGGAAATGATCACAACCGGATTGCTGATTAAACTTGTGGACAACACGTTCAGAAATCGAGGGCAGTGAGGCACGTATTGAGCTTTGACCCTACGCTAACTAACTCTGCACCGCAAGGGATTTTACTCCTGGACGGAGTGGCTCGGCGCATAAATATTTATTTTTATTTTTATTATTATTATTATTATTATTTTACAAAGATGGATACGCCAAGGCGCCCATATTGAACTCCGTACTACAGTCCATTCTAAAACCTTTTAAGAATGCAGCGAAAAGTTTTGGGTAAGCATTGTATACATAGGTGAAATAGACCATGGAACATTTGGGTTCATTCACGCTCTCAACAACAGAAGGGATTTTGGCATCCAGATCTAAAGAAATGGCATTATCCCAGATTGACTTACTTCACGGATCGGAATCGAGAGTTGACAAAATCAAGATTTGGTGACATTTTAATGTCCAGATCGGATTGCTTACCCAGATCAATTCTCAGGTTTACAGGGTTAGAATGTAATACCGTGTTGATAATTAGATTGTATCCTTTCGTCCAGATCAATTGCTATGTTCAGAGTCGAGAATTGGATTTTCAATACTATATCAGGTGATTGTATAAACAGACTTCAAATTTTAGATTCAGAATGCATTGAATTATTTATTTATGTCAATCGGATTTTCAACCCAGATTGATCTAAACACTCAGAGTCAAGAATTGGAGTGAGTACCAGTGTTTAAATCGAATCTCTATATCTTCCACACTCAGATTCGCATATTCAAGTAAGGGCATATTGGTATATAGAGGGATCAAATTTATCATTAAGGTCGATTTACAATTCTCAATTCAAAAAGATTGGTGTAACAATTAAGTAGATCGGATCATAGAATAGCAAATCTATAGATTCAAAAATGAATTGACCCAGGTATTTATTCGATCGGATTTTCCATCAAGATTGATCAAACATACTTAGAGACAAGAATGGAATGGCGTGCCAATGTCCAGATCAGGTCTCTGTATCATCGACATAGAGATTCACATAATTCAAAGTAAGCATGTGTTGGTATATAATAAGTCAATTTACCTTAAAGATCGATTTACAATAGTTAAGTCAATTGAATTGGTATATCAGTTAAGTGGATCAGATCATTGCATAATAGAATCTCAAATCTACCGATCTAAAATTAATTGATTCATTTACTTATTCGATCGGATGTTACAATCCAGATCGATCTAAATACTCAGAGATAAATATATATTTTGCAATAAACAGAGCGGGTATGTACAGGAAATTAGTTGAATTCTGAGAAATCTACCGATCCAGAATGAATTGATTCATTTACTTATTCGATCGGATTACAATCCAGATCGATCTAAAATACTCAGAGATAAATATATATTTTGCAATAAACAGAGCGGGTATGTACAGGTTTTTGAATGATATCTCAATCAATGATCCTTCTTGTATTTTAGCATTCCTCTAAACAAAATAGAGATGAAATATGATCCTTAAAATAAATAGATCATACATATTCAGAACTTAAATGAAATCTGAGGTCAATAATCCTTACTTCCATTCCAACATTTCTCTAGCTAAAACATGGCTAAAATATAATAACAACGGTAAATCCAAATGTTTCTAACCTTTACGAAGAGATTGATGAAAGTTCTTGTTGCGAAAGAGATGAAATTGTAGTCCGTCGTTCAATAACTCAGAGTTTGGTGCCCTCAAGGCTCGACCGGCTCTGATACCAAATGTAGGACCCCTCCTTTAGGGTCCCCTTGAACTGAACCTGAAACTTTAACAACTTCATACAAACAAATTAGCCATCATAGTTATTGGAAAATTAAAATAAAAAGCGTGAATAACTTAACAAAAATAAGCAAAACCTTAACTTGTCAACCCGATCCAGTTGGTCCATTGTCGCCTTCTTCTTCCGTAGGATCCCTCCAGCAAAGCTCGTTTAACCATTGGCGAAGTAACCGTTAGCTTCACCACCCAACCATAGGCTCATGCTTTCAGTCGCATGGCCTCCCCCGAGCTTTGGGTCATAAAGTTCACACACAATTCTCAAGAAACCCAGCTTGGGTTCCCCCCCCACCAAGATTTCCAGCCAAACCCTCAATAGCAGCAAGTCATGAGGTAACTCAATATTACGATAGTCATCCAGGGTCTGGGTCCTTTACCCATCCCCAAAGTCTCCCTTTTAAAGGAAAATCCCCTGCGACACATGTCGCTTCATGCATAAATAATTATTTAATTAATTCTTTAATGAAAAACAACTCACCCATCCAAGTGTCAGTTCCTCTAGGAGATGCACCAACATCCCTAAGTTTGCTCATGTTTGTCCCCTAGATATTTCACTTAACTCCTAGATTTGTGGTGTAGGTGGAGTTGACTAGGTGTCCATGCCTAGGATTCCGTTTTGCTCCTAAATAAATATTTATAATATTTTTAAGTAATCAGGAATATCCTTTCATGTGCAATGCCTAAATAACACTTAATATTATTTAAATGCCAAAGTAATCATTTATGTGCAAATGCCTAAAGTACTCAAATGCATTTCTAAGTAAAGTCCTAGGTGCAAAATTATACGTTTCAACGCAGTTAAGTTTAGCAATCAACTTTTACTAGGGACCCGGTGCCACGCCGTTGGGATTCCTTGTTTCTTAATTTAATTTCCCTGACATGGCACCACTCCGTCGAGTCCATTCATCCATAGTTTCCATTCCTCGGCAAGGCACCACATCGTTGGGTCCTTGCATTCACTCTTTCCGTTCTCGGCAGGGTACCGCACCATCGGGCCCTTCTGCCGTCATCCTTCCGTTTTGACTTGTGGGAACTTCATGTAGGGATTTCAGGAGCCGTTACCTTCCATCCTCCGTCTACACGCTATTAGGGACTAATGGCATTGAGGAGTGAGTCCATTCTCACTGCGTGCCCCCCAACTAGTATGTGACCAGCTCCGTCGTGGCCCACCTCGTACACCCTCACGCTTTCCTCTTGAGCAAGCAGATCAGTGCTTATCTTCTCAAGCATGGTATTCCGTCGGAAGTCGACATCGTCGTCGCTCTCCCTGTGTGTGATTTACTCATACTCTACGACCCTTCATATTCCTTTGTGTGTCCGTCGGTGAACTGTTTCACCTGTCGCTACACACATTTCTCACAAACATAAATTAGTAGCATTGTCCTCAATAATCACAATTTGGTTTATAAATCTGTTGCTTCATTAAGCATCTATAATTTACTTAATCATTACTCATTCGCCTAATCGCATAATCAATTGCACAGCTAGTCGTTAAGCATCATTCGTATGTATTGTTCTCATATCAAAGTTAATCGTAATCATAAATATACTCAAAATAAAATTATAGGGTTATTTTACTAATGTTTCAAATAGTAGGGTGACCCAGCAGGTGCCCTCAATGTCTACAGTAGTCTAGGGGCACCACATCAATTCTATCAAAACCTATATGTGAGGGATATTCGGCCTAGAATCAATATCCCGAACACTAGTCGAACTAATAAAATTAATAGGAGCGATAAGGTTAAATGTGCCCATAAGATATGGATACATTCATGCACCTAAAATTTCAGTGGATGGATGAGTCTGATCAATCCAAAGAATGTTAGAATCTGAAGAAGTTGAAGTGCTTTGAGTAAATTTGAATTA
This sequence comes from Larix kaempferi, assembly GCA_027924585.1. Taxonomy (NCBI): domain Eukaryota; kingdom Viridiplantae; phylum Streptophyta; class Pinopsida; order Pinales; family Pinaceae; genus Larix; species Larix kaempferi. The sequence continues at coordinate 6,426,192 of BSBM01000159.1, read as the reverse complement.
ATCAATTGTAACAATTCTTCCTTCATGAGGAAATAATAAAACTCAAAATACAAAAGATGGGATAGCTTGCATAGCATATGTCCAACTACTACCTAACAATAAATTGTAGTCAAGGGAAGCATCTACAACTTCAACTTTGAATGAAACTTTTTTCCCTTCTAACTCAATGTCAAAAGCGGGGAGAATTCCATGAGGTCTAAAATACCTTCCATCAAACGCAGTGAGTAAAGTTGTGGATGAGTAAAGTTGTGGAGGGGACCAATTCTAGGGATACCAAAGCTCTCCAACAAGAAATAGCCATGACACATGTAGATGCACATTCATCGACAACAATTCGTCCAATAGTTTTGGAATCATGGACTATGTCGATCTGAAAGGAAACATGGTAAGGTAATTAGGTTTTAATGTCTGTCATATCAAATTTCACCACTAGATTATTCATGGAGTCAGTGTTTCCTATAGCATCCAAGAGTGCATAATGTTGCAATGGGAAACTTTGTAACACTTCTAGAGCATACATCACACAAGGTGTTTGGGACATGTCTTCAACAATGGAATAGTTGGAAGCTTCCTTAGAATTAGGATTGTGCACAGCTCTTTTGTAGACACCTTTCAATATCTTTGGCATAGGGTCTGTAGGTTTCTCTATATGAAGAGGGGTTTGTAGCTCAGGATTCTCTTTCTCCTTTAGCACTAGTTCATGACTATAATTTTTTTCTCTCGTTTGCAATAAATTTATTGAACTCACCATGTGAATGTAGGATTGATCAAATGATGAGGCATTTTGTGTACCTCCATTAGAACTAGAGTTCCCAGAAGCCACATGTTGTCCCTTAGGAAAAGGATCCTTTAATACAGCAGGTTGTTGTTGCTGCAATAGATTCTAAACTTGATCAATCAATGGGAATCGATGTGTAAGGTGATATCCTTTGCAAATTTTGCAAGGGAACTTCACCTTCCTACATTATTTCTTAGCCCCCTCAACATTATTATTGGTTTGGGGTTTGCTTTGATTTCCCTCCCCATTCTTAACCTTGATATTGTTTTTGTTTCCGATAGGTTGTTGAGGACCTTTTGGATTGTATTTCACATTGTGTATAGTAGCAGTTTGAGAAGGGGAGGTAGCAGTTGAAGTTGTGCTCGTTGTAGAGATTTTAACAGATAACGCCTTTATTTGTTTTGTAAGTGTTTCTACAGTAGGAATATCAATGGAACCAATAACGAAATCAACATGTGGTCTAATTTTTGGTTTGGCAAGATTAGTATTTGGTCATGGTGCATCACAAATAATGTTATACAAAATCCCAGATTATGAATAAATTAGATCTAATTGCTGAAGTTTAAAAATGGATTCCTCTTCATTAGTAAGTCATGAAGTAGATACATCTTTTGAAATGTGAAGTAAAATTTATTTTAGAAACCATTCCAATCAAAATTTAGGAGTTATGTTAGTTTTCATCATTATCTCCCTTCTTCGCCACTCTTGGATATGATCCAAAATATGAGTGGATTTGTTTTTCATAAAAGTGGACAATAGATCTGTACCAACATCATACCGAACATGAAGTTGGAAGTGATTGAGAATTTATTTTTCCAAATAATGGAAATGGTGATAAGAAGATGATGGAAGTTCAATGTACCAATTAGATTCCACCACTATAAGGGTTCTTTGAAATAACCTTAATACTATAGAATCATCATTCAACAAATTCAAAGAGCACCACAAATGGAAAGTTGTGACATGATCCCTAGATCCTCACCGGTTTTTCCTTCTAATTTTGGGATATCCGAGGGAAACTTAGTAGATATAGGAGGCCAAGCAGGATTATTGGGAAGAAATAGTCCTTGCCGTCATACTAGAAAATGGAAAAGAATTGTTTTCCATACCAATATTAAAAGAGAAAGGATCTGCACCAAAAAGTTGAAAAATATTACTAGTTTGAGGATTCCATCCCCCAAAAGGATTGGTTCTAGTTGTGGATCCAAATGGAGGTCCACTTACTAAAGAAGGGAATAAAAAAGGAACATGATCACTTCCCCAAGAATAAGCTTGTAAGGGCATAGATGACATTCATGTTCCCATACCAGAATGACAAAACATTGGGAAAGAGGTAGATTGAGTTTGGGGAAGAATGACGCTTGTCAACCCAGATGAAGAACTAGCTAATTGAAAATGAGTATTCATTGAATTAATAGTTGATTGAACAATAGTAGATGAAGAAAATTGACTTTAAAATATGAAATTTGCTCACTCAAACATTTAGTCAAACGATTTGAAAACTAGGGTTTTAACTTGAATTTCTGAAAGTAAAACCACAACTTCAAAATGTACTTCTCAAATACTCCCAAATACTGAAAATAAATTTAAGCAAGATGAACACAAGAATTTTGGTCAAATACCGAGCAAAAACCCACACACTTAGGGAAAACCCTAAGAAGAAAATTTTTCATTAAGAAGAGAAAACTCAGAAAAATCTTTACAATGATTTTTTCTCTTTCTTTTAACCCTTGCTGAAATTTTTTCTCAAAACAGAACATCAACAAAACTACCTCGAAATAAGTTCCAAAAATTAATGTACGTTCTACTATACAGTTTCCCACACATGTTGTATGGTATTGTACGGCCTGCACACTTTTTCCTCGATTTTTGTGCCCACACGTGATAGCAATAAATGTTGTATGGTCTGCATTTACTGTGCAGTCATTTCTTGGGATTTAATTCACCTTTCTTGGGATTCGATCCCACACATGTGACTATCATAAATGTTGTTCCAAACTACATAGGGATGCGTGCTTCTCCTTTCTCTTGGAAATCGTTCCCTTCTCTGCTGGGGAACTCTTCTTGGTCTTCAATCTTCCTCTTCCTCTCTTTTGATGGTGAGTGTATATTCATTTGTTTCTTTGTCTTCTTTTATACTTTACTTTTCATAAACTAACCCTAACTACCAAAGAAACTACCTAATCAATGGCTAGGATTAGATTAGGATATCTATGGTTCACAATAGATGCACTTTTCTAAATTAATAATTAATTAGTAAATGCATCACTTAAGTGACCCACTTTTATAAATTACAAAGAATCACTTTCACTTTATTTACATAAATGTCACTTTGTTACATAAATACACAAAAAAAAAATTGTTTGGTCCTCCCACCAAAAATATGGGAGGACCTCCAGAGTTATATTTTTCAACACTCCCTCCTAATGAGGGAGGTCCTTCCGGCACCATCCAAATATCTTCCTCTGACTTTTAACGCAGCTCCCTCCTGCTCTGGAATGTCTCTCGGAGAAAAGTGCCCACCATTGAAATAAAAATATGACTCTTGAGATTCTTCCTGAACCTCATCCACCTTCTCATCACCATCACTTGTCTGGCTGAGCCTTTTGTCAGTGCTCTAGAGAGATTCACTCTCCTCATCAGAATAAATGTAACTAACATGACGATCAACTGTATCTTCTCCCCTATTCTCTAACTCTTACATCCATTCACCTGTCCATGGACGTACAACATGTCCTCTCAAAATATATAATATGTCCCTGCGATCACTAAGTAAGATAGTGGTCCTGACAGGATCATTTCTATGATAAATGAAGATATGACCGTCCCTAACCAACATCCCATAACCATAATCTTCAAAATATTAAACTAAGAGTTTACTAACTCTCATCCCAAGTACAAAGAGGACTCAATGTATCTCGAAGACCTATCCAAGTACTAGTTGAAACGTGACTGTTCCAACCACTCGAATAGATATCTTTGGACTATTAATATCTGTTTGAATGTAGTATCCTGGTCCCAACTCTGTGATAATATGGAATGCATCATACACTCCATTCATATGTCTAGTTGATCCACTGTCAACAATATAGACATGCTAAAAAACTGATCTTCCTACACTAGAGTCAAAAGAGGCTAGAGAAAATTCATTCAAACTCACCTGCAAACTCATCTATTGTAGTTGTCGCTGAATATTTCACTATCTCCCCTTTCTTATTCTCAGAACATTTCGTGGCATAGTTTCCTAACTGGCCACGCTGCTAACATATGATCTGACTCAAATATTTCTTCTTCTTGTTCTTCGATTTGGCTGCAAGTTCCACATCCTGATCAACATCCTCACTAGTTTGAAAAACCTATGGCCCTTCCCAGATTTCCTCCTGGGTAAAGTCATCCCATAATCTAGACCAACTGGGAAGCTTTTCTTTGCCCATAATATATTTTACAAAGACCTCCCACTTCTTGGTGAAGCCCTTCACAAATATCCTCACCAACTCTGAATCAGGTGTAGTCTCTTCTACTGCTTCCAACTCGTCCTTGACTTGTGTGACATGATTCAAGTAGGATTCTAGTGGCACTTTCATCTTTCTTCATTTTGATACAGTGTAGCTTGTCTTTTAGGGCCATCTTCTGATTCTCATTCTTTACTTCGAACAACTGGTTCAATGTGTCCCACATTTATTTAGCAATTTTCTTTTCTGCTAAACGTGGGATGAGATGGACTTTAACCCCATCCAATACAACTCTCTAGGCTCTGGATTCAAGAGCTTCAAACTCCTCAAGCTCATTTTTATATGTTGGCTTAGTCATGAAACTCTTAGTAAATCCCCAAACCCTCAGTTCCTGTAACACAATAATGATTCTTACTTTCCATGGGATATAGTTGGATACTCCATCCAACCTATCCTCATACCTAATGCTCATCATGGAAAATACTTGCAACCAAAAACAACTTGAAAGATAAACCTAACACTCTTCTGTACTTCAAATAACACTTGCTTACTTTATTTTTTAGTATGGCTCTATTAACATGAGCTCTGATACCATAAGAAAATTGAGTTTAAAATATGAAATTTTATCATTCACACATTTAGTCAAACACTTTGAAAACTAGGGTTTTAACTTAAATTTCTGAAAATAAAACCACAACTTCAAAATGTACTTCTCAAATACTCCCAAATACTGAAAATAACTTTAAGCAAGATGAACACAAGAATTTTGGTCAAAGACAGGGAAAAACACCACAAACTTGTGGAAAACCCTAAGAAGAAGATTTTTCATTAAGAAGAGCAAACTTACAAAAATATTTACAATGAATTTTTCACTTTCTTTTAACCCTTACTAAAAAAAGTTTTCAAAATAGAATAGCAGCAAAACTACCTCGAAATCTATGCCAAAAAGTACTATACGATCTATTGTATGGCGTCCAACACATGCTATATGGTACTGTATGGCTTGCACACTTTCTTCCCTCAATTTTTGTGCCCACACGTGCTTTCAATTCATGTTGTACAATCTACATTTAATGTGTAGTCATTTCTTGGGATTCGACCCACCTTTCTTGGGATCCGATCCCACACATGTGAATGCCATAAATGTTGTTGTACGACTGTTGCAAACTGCCTAGGGATGTGTGTTACTACTTTATCTTGGAAATCATGCCCTTCTCTGCTAGGGAACTCTTCTTGGTCTTCAATCTTCCTCTTCTTCTCTTTTGGTGAGTGTATCTTCATTTATCTCTTTGTCTTCTTTTATACTTTAATTTTCATCAACTAACCCTAACTACCAAAGAAACTACCTAATCAATGGCTAGGATTAGATTATGATATATATGGTTCACAATAGATGCACTTTCTCAGTTAATAATTAATTAATAAATACATAACTTAAGTGACCCAGTTTTGTAAAGTACAAAACATCGCTTTCACTTTGTTTACATAAATGTCACTTTGATACATAAATACACAAAGAAAAAAATTGTCTAGTCCTCCTCATCACACCCACACCAAAAATATGGGAGGACCTCTAGAGTTATCTTTTTCAACAGTAGATAATGGTGTTGGTGAAGTATTAGCAATTGTATTACCAGCTTAAATCATATTAAGAGTATTACTTTGATTCAAACTAAGGATTTGGGTAGACACAATAGGAGGATAAAATACTCGTAACACAATAGCCAAAGGGGGAGAATGAGGTTCTCCACTTCCTGACACTACTCCAGTGTTATCCATTGGAAATCCTCCTAAGTGATTAAAATAAGTTGAACCAAAATATGGTGTAACTGAAACAACTAGAAGGACAAGGTTGTTAATATCCACTAAAGGTGAATTATAAGCTCTAAAGAAACCCTCATTTCAAGATCTTCAACCCGAACATGTTCTTGTGATGAATTGTTTCTTTCCATGGGTAAAATTATTTAAGAAGAAACCACTGGTTTAAATGAACTAGATGTATTCAATCAACGCCTCAGGTTAGAAGGTGGAAGATCCACTCTTAAAGGTGATAGATTCTATAATCTCCTAGAACGACGAATCAAAGAATATTCCACACTAAAACCGTTGAAAATCCTATGGTCCAAATAAAATAGAAAGAGAAAATAACACACCTTTAGAAAATGTCCTAAGAAAGTCATCCAAGAAAACATATAATCCTCCCAAAATTTCAGTGTGGGTTGATTAAGTCCCACAACAAAAATAAGGAAGGATGAAATCAGTTACCAAGGTCGGGTGTTTCTCCCTTCTTGGTGCAAGTGTCTTTACAGATAGTATACACTTTCTGTAAAAATAACCCTCCAAGGGTACTAATGCTCTGCACTTAAGCTCCACCAAAGGTGTTCACAAAACATCCTTTTGTAGCACCCGTGTATGAATCCTAGGACAAGATAATATGGTTACATATATGTTATCCGCATTTGAGGGAATAGTCACAGATGGGAGTCGTACATATGGTTAGGGTAACTAAGCCCGAAACTCTACAAAAACACTCTATGATGACGAATGTCCCCATACACGTAAACCCCTAGTAGATGCTCGATTAGAAATTTGAGGGATATCTTCACAACCTAACCTCACATGACATCGTGCGTAACTCATGTTTGAAAGGATATTCCCAACCACACTTCTTACAAGAATATATTTCACCTAATGAATGGCCACTATGTTAAAATTTTAATTTGCGTTCGATAGTTTACAATAGTCCTATTCCAAAGCACTAGTTTAAGCTATTTGGTAAACGCCCCTAGAAAAGAAAAAGTTTCTAATAAATTTTAATTTAAGCATTCTTTTTAGGTGGATATGATTATTGAAGGGTAACACCAGGTGAAACTTGTGGTGTTTGATGACTCAACATGGAATGAAAATTTATTTAAGATTAAAAAATTGTTAACACTTGCAAAAGTAAAAGGATCTTCTATGAATGCAATCCAAATCACTTATTTTTCAATCAAGCAAATTCAAAATATGCAACTTGTTTTTTTTCCTTCCCTTTTGAAATGAAAATTGAATGCCTATACAAAAGAAAATATTTTCTTTTCGTTTTTCTTGAAACAACAAAAAAGAAATAAAATAAAAAACAATAAGGTAACCTAACTTTTATTTTTTCTATTATACTTTTGCAAAAAGGGAAATACCTATAACATGAAGTGCAAATTTTTTCTTTTCTTTAAATAGAACTAAAAAGCAACTGAAAATGTAACCCCTAAAATTCCTTTCTAATGAAAAAAGAAAGCCAAATAAAAGAAAACTTTATAAACAAAAGTTTTTTCTTTTCTAAAGGTTTCTTTTATTGATAAAAACAAAAAAACATAAACAAACAGAAATATTTTATACAATCAGTTTGCTTAAACTTTTCAAAAGAAGCAATCCAAAACACAAACTTGGAAACAATCCTTAGTTCAAAATATTTCTAAAATGAATGTTACTTCCTAAAATAACAGGCAATTAACTTTACTCAAAGAAGAACCCACAACCCCAAATTTTCAGGAGAGGATTGAAAGAAAAAGGAAAAACGGATGTACGTGGTTACTACAAGATAAAAAAGGACAAGCATTTACTGCTTCAAAAGATATTTAATAAAATTACCATTAATTGCAAGTATCCAAATTACAAGAAGATACAAATCGCATATGAAATTGGACAAGAAAGATTGTTCTTTTATATTAATAAACAATAGAAATACAAATTGGAATATTTCACCTAATTTATACAGCAAGCACCGTTCTGAAACTAGCTTTGTGTGGTCCTCCATCCAAATTCCTTCATTCCCCCACTCCTAACTCACGTGCGCAAGCTATTCCCAAACAATCTCTGCAATTCTTGGCACAATAATGCCTTCCAATAGAGGTTGAGAAACAATGTCTGACATAAGTAAATGGAATTTGCAGGAAAAGGAACAAGGGTTTTAATGTTAGCTTGATTTCAGCAGAATAAGGGTACTCTCTTTGATATTCCCATTATTATTTTTCCTCCTCCTTTTCTTATTTTATATGATAAGGAAACAGTTAGGGAAGTTATCAGAAGGTTATTCATGGCAATACAAAGTTAAGTAACAAAAAAAAAAAAAAACCATTAGTTTCCCAAAAAAGTCACTTAATTTTCACTTTTTATATTTTTTACCTTTGAATGGGTAGGAACATGAACTGAACACTGAGAGGTTGTGTGCATGCGGGATGTCCATGAGTAAGTCACATGCCTCTTACCAAACTCGGGTTTAAAAAAAAAAATCCAAGATAAGGTGATATATATAAGCAACCAGGGATGTCTGAAAAGAGGGAAAAGTTTCAAATCAACCATCTTAGTTCCTATGCAAACAATGTGGCAAAAGGCACTATAATAGAAAGGCGCATGTACATGCACCGTTCCTTCCTGAAAGGTTTGTGGGTCTTATAGATGCATACAAAAATATAAAAAAAATTGTGAAAAATCATTAAAACAAACAATTGAGACCATAGTTTCTAGGTGGTAACCACTCAAAACTACCTCCTAACCATATCAACCATCCAAAACACTCCTTAAAAAGGAGTTCATGGGACAAAGGAGGAGGAGAGAAAAAAAACAGATTATTGTTGTGCTAGAAAAACCTTCCTAGGCCCTAATTTTATTCTAATTAATTCCCTCCTCAGATATCAGGTATACTTATGCTCGTTGTATTTCATCAATTTTAAAGAGATATGCTATCTCCCCCCACCAATTTGATTGCAATTCTATTTTTTCTTTATTTTTATCGGTTTATAACTCTATTATTCCAAAAGGTATTTGTTAAAGGTATCTTGTCTTCTTTTCTGTATACTTGAAGTTGGGTTACGTTAAATCCTTAGAGTAAGAGAGATTTTGAGGACAACCAATGAAGTATGAGTTCTTTCATTCCCTTTCCTTGGTTCATTTTGTTTTCCTTATTATATATTTGTTCAAATTCTTGAGTCTATACTAATACCTTAGGGGAATAGTAATCATGGTCTCAACCTTTCTCTATTAACAGTCGTCCCTAGTTGTTAGGAAAAATTTCCCATAATAGAATTAACAACCATACTAGGGATAATTCCATGAATTATTTTCTAAAGGGCCTATTTAGGACTATTGTTCTAGCCTTAATTAGGTTTTTTAAAAGCCAATATTACCCGCATCCTAGGTTTCAACCTTGAAACTCCTTGAAACTTAGGAAAACTCTGATTTTTTGACATTTTTCAACATGTTGCAGGAATCCACATACCCTCTAAAAGGCATAGCAGTCTAGGTCTTGAAGTCCATGCACTCTTCCTTCACATAAAATGCATGGCCACAAACCTTTCTTTCATAATAGTTGCGTGAGTTTTATAAAGAATATTTTTTACTTTGTTTTATCCCTTTTTGTTGATTTGTCTACTGCTATCTTGGGTCTCTGGGATTCCTTAGAGTGCCACAAGGCTGTTTTCATAGGTTTTTTTATTGATTGAATCACTTTTTAAAGATTCAGATAGGTTTCATTTCTATGAGGGAAGAAGAATGACATTTGATTAGATTTCCTCTTTGTTGTTTCCATGCATAAAGGTGAAGAAGAGAAAAACATTGTTGTCTAGTACCTTTTTTCCTGATTTGGTACATTGTAGGTGAAAGTGTCTAGCTGCATTTTCTTCTTCAGTAAGTTTTTGGATGTATTTTTCTTGGGTTTTTTTAAATAAAAGTGAATTGGAAAGTTTGGCATTGTAGTGTGATTATGCTTGCAGTTCATTAAAGTTTCATTAGATATAATTTCAATGAAAAATGAAAATATGTTTTTTCATTAACCGTTCTTAATATTTAAAACATTTGCATCTTGTGAACATTATTTTGCCTCACATTTTTCCTAATCAAAATATAAGAATATTTGAGAAACAATGTAAGTTTGTTTTCTTAGAAACCAACATTACCCTAGGTTCTAGGGCCTTGATCGTAGGTTTGGAGATTTAATTCTCCAAGGACACATAAAAAAAATAGGATATTACTAAGATATGGTAAAATATATTAGTAGTGAAAGGAACTTGTTGGGAAATTGCACTTAACACTTGCGTCGAGCACATGGAAAATTTTAGTAGTCGAGTGAGTTTTTTCCCTATTAGTATTGTTTAGTGGGTTATGCAAGTCTGGGGGATTTAGGTGAAGTGGAAAGTACTCAGGGTGACACCACTTTTCATTGGAGCTTCAGGTCCTAGATTTAACTCCTACATTCCCTTCCCATTCACTGACACTCAACCTTTAACTGTTCTACGAACTGTCAATCTTGAAGTTGTGGCCATAGTAATTTTCTTGTACTAGGAACTTTCTCTTGTGTGAATACAAGTAGGAAGTGATTGTGGTACTTAAGACAAACACATAACAACGACATCATATCCCCTATAGGGTGCTTGTCCTCACGAGGGCACCAACACCTTAGATGGTTGGTTCATGAGGGTTACTATAACTATCTCCTACACCTTCTTTGGTTGGAATTAGGCCCTAATCATCCCAGTCTGACCTATGAAATGCCTTGTTTTTTCTCTTCATTGATTTAGTTCTAGGTGCTTAAAACCACCATGTACTTGTCCTTGAAAGAGACATTTCCTTGCTTGCATCTTTAGGAATTTTTTCTATGGTTGTGTGGTTTGGTTAATTGTTACATTTAAACTGTATTCAGTTCTGATTCAAAGTGGCTAACCAACCTATCCACAGTTCCAGAAGGAATAGAGGCCTATTTATAAGGAGTGAATAATTGTCTTCAAGGAGGAAAAGGATGGATAATTCATAGCCCACCTATTGGAAGCCTAATGAATAAAATCAATTGATTTTAAAAAATCCCACAAAAGAGGAAGGAGAGGAAGAGGTTATTGAATCTAATGAATTCTCACATGAAATATTCTTAATATATTTTGATAGTCACATTGTGTTACTTATAAGGGTTCGATCCCCTCCTATCTATCTAAACCTCGATCCGGTTGAGATTGATGATTTGATAGACCCTATAGATGTTGTCGATTTTAATGCACCTTCTACAAGTTAGTCCATCATAATTTCATAGTGATAGATTTGATAATCGAAGCCACACTACAAAATATAGTCCTTTATACCAGTGGATAATTATGAGTGATGGTGCTGGTAGTTAAAGGGATGGGGGAATCTATACCCCTAATTTTGACACTCTTATGGGAGGAGTGAACCCCATAGTCTCTAGTATCTTGATCATAATATTACCCCCCTATCTATGAAGTATTTATGGGAGGATATTTCCCCTCATCAACAACTTATAGTCATGGAGTGGGAACTTCGACATCTCTATCATAGAGTAGAAAACCCTTTTCATTTGGAATGGCATTTCCTGGAACTCCACTTATGGTTGTTAATAATCCATTTGGGACAAATTATAACACACCAATAGGAATATAAACCATCCCATTCAATGCATTTCAATTTGAGCAAAACACATTCCTTTATTAGTACCCTTGATAATAATCGAATCTCACATGAGTTGTAGTATACCTCAAGGGAGCATGTCTTTTCTTGGAATGGGAGGCATGATTAGTGGATCTTTCTTACCCTATGCAAAAATTCTACTTGGACACGTCCATGTCCATGGTTATCAAACCAATTCATATTTCATGCTTGATAATGCCTATATACTAGGTAACTGTTTCATAAACCAATCCTCAGCACTTGTTCATGGGAGTAGGAATTCATTTTCATAGACTAATTTACCATTCTTGGTGACCTTAAATATATTGGATCTAATCAAGCTAACTAATGATCTAGTTATGCACAACACAATTTGGGCTCCCATCCCAATATTGCTACCTTCATATTTTCTTAAATTTGAAGGGATATCTAGATAAGATCCCACCATGCATGTCATAACGTTCTATATGTGGTGCTTATCTAATTCATTGATGGATGATAAAATTAGGCCAAGAAATTTATAGAGAACATTGTCTATGGTGATGGTGAAGTGGTATATAGAAATCCCATGAGCCTCTTTTCAGAGATTTGATGTTTTATCCATGGATTTATTGAACCACTTCCAATTTCCCATCCACTATGAGACGAGAACTGATATTTTAACATCCTTCAATAGGACACATCGAAGAATGTCTCCACCATGTTCGCAAATGGTGGAGGAGGTGTCGATTGATTAAGGATTAGATACCCAATGATTTTATAGTAGATTGGTTTGTTAAGTATTTACTACCTTATATTGCAAAAAATGTTGCATTTTTAGGAGTTGTGACTAAAGAAAAATCAAATACCAAGGCCCATGAATTTATTCTAACTTGACCCAATACAAAGCCACATGCTGATGGAATGATTGGATCTATAGAAAATTTTGGGACTAACCAGGCTATGAAACAAATGAGACAGATGTTCTTAAATGAAAACATAACCGTAGTTGTGCAAACTATCACCAACGTTCGTAATCCCACTCAATCCTTCTATTTCTTGTCAGTATAGGCAAGTAATTCAAAAGGGAACCAATAACTTGGATGAAAGAAGAAATGTAAAAGTAAAAAGAATGGGAATGGGGGGAATAATACCATTAACGATAACGGTGACGAGGGTAGAAAAAAAAATAATAAGTTCAAGTTTATGTGCAAACATTTTAGGGAAGGACACCTAATTCACATTAATTTCCCAAAGTTAGACACCACCCAACAATTTTTAGCATATTAGGATGCTCCTCAACAACTTGTTGTTCTGACCAACCCCTTCCTCCTCAAGACAAGCAAATGATTGTTAGAGTCCCCCAAAACCATATATATATACAAGGGAGAAACTAGTGAACTTCCTCAAAAGGAGGAAACCCGTTAAATTCCAATTTATACATGTGATAAATGAAAAATAATGTCCAAACCATATCTTGTAATTATGAGGCAAATTGTTTTGGATCCAAAGGAAAAGAAGTTTCCACCTAAAATATGTTGAATCCTCTACACATTGAGAAGATGGAAAATGACACAATGCCACACATACCAACAAGTGCGATAAAGTGTTCCACGCATAATCCCAATGCTCGATCTACACAAATCTATCATATTGTGGATGACCTAGCTCAAGAAACATGCGTGATGTGAACATTAGAGCTGCTTCAGAGTTGTCCTACATTGTAGAAGGAATTATTATTGGGTATCGTATCTCTTGACCCTTTGGATTCTTATCTAATAAAATTCAACTTGGATAATTAAAAACTTTGTCTTCCCCACTATGTTACCTTTTAGATTCAAGTTTTGTCCAAAGGGTTGAACAACCTTAGGACTATGGTGGATGAAGGGGATTCTATGTGTGTGATGTCCTTGTCATGTTTGAAATACATATCATCACCCGAGACAATATTGTTTCCTACCATGCTAAAAGAATTCAACAATCATCTTTTTTAGGCCTCATGGAATTATCCACATGCTTCCAATAGGGGTATGGGCCAAGACTGTGTCCATATAGGTAGAAGTGGTTGATTCTCATATCGATTACAATATCATTTTAGGATGCAATTGGAATTATGCCATGTTAGCAGTTGTGACTTTGATCTTCAATGTTATCTATTTTCCTCATGAGGGAAAATGTGTAACTATACACCAACTATCATACATAGAGCAAAACTAGTCTCCAGAATAGGCTGTAATGTCTCGCATGGGAATTTTTAGGGGCAAAATTTATCTCGTGGGATATTTTTTGATGTTTTTTTTTCCAAAAAAAAAATCACCTTTTTCCATTTTTTCCAATATCATTCACCTAAATTCCATCGAATTAAACCTTTTTACTCCAAAAATTGCCAAAATTGTCCAAAACTATATAAAACCCTTAGAAATTTAAATATTTAAAAAAAATATCACCAGACATTTTATGGTTGGAAATTTGATAATTAGTAATAGTCTCCAAGGTTTCCACACTTCAAGAAAATTTTGTATACTTAAAATTTCCCATGATGTCTCATTGGTGTTCCATTCCATGAGAACCTATGAGAGTGTTACAATAGGGATTTATGCAACCCCAATGAAAAAATTTAATATCTCTCCATCAACCACCCAATATAATATTTCCCCAATACATGTGATCTTATCAATCACCAGTAATCCTATGGTAAGAATATGCCACTTCAGAACATCTTATTTTGAATACTTGTGGATAGTGTTTGTCTCCTCTATTCCATCAAAAGGGTCTAGATATACTGGGGCCCCATCAACATTGTTTGTAGCTAAATTAACATACCAAGTTGTTCATTCATCCACAACATGAACTGATTATACTTCTTCGCTCGTGGAGGAACATGATCATTACACCATGCCCATTTGATCAATCAACTCCTCACCTTACCGATATATCGTAGATATGATATTTCTCTCTGACGAAACTATTTTAGAGTTCCTTGTCTATTACCGAGAGATCGTGGAAGGATATGGAACAACAATACTCTTTTCTTCCTGTGGTAAATGGTATATGAATAAATGAAAAGGGGTTATTAGACTTGGATAAATGGGATAGTATGGGAATCCCCTTGCAACACAAAATTTGTATGTACAAGGGAACAAGGAAAACGTTTCCAAAACTATGCCAATCAATATTCCCATGAATCTTGGTATCATCGAAAATGTACTCATAGGTGCAAATTGTTCCCCTGAGGAAGTTGAGATCTGTAATGCACATTTTGAGGAATATGGAGAAATTTTCCTAGTTGTATGAGGAAATTCTAGGAATTGATCGCTAGGATTTTCAAACATAAATGGAAACTTATCCTAATGTAAAACTTGTTCTACAAAATATGTGACTAGTCAATCCATGGAAGGTTTTTATCATCAAAGTAGAGCTGGAGAAACTGCTCCATGTGGATTCATCTACCTTGTACCCTTAACCAAATGGGTGTCTAATTTGGTCTTGATAGAAAAAAAAGGAAACATGTATTTAATTTATGTATTTGAACAAATCATGTCCAAAAAACATTTATCCTACCCCCTTCATTGATCAAATTATCGATAAGTCCATGAGGAAAGAGATATTCTCATTTATGGATGGCTTCTCTAGTTATAATCAAATCCAAATCCATGCTAACGATCAAAACAAGACATATTTCATATTTCCTTGGGGAACTTTTTCATACAGGAAAATTCCTTTCAACCTAAATAATGTTAGAGAAACTTTTCAATGGGTCATGTCATATTCATTCCATGACATAAAATGTATCATCAACACCTATATTGATGACTTGACAACTCGATCCGCAAGGAGAGATGAGCATCCTAAACATATTAGGGAAGTTTCTAACCTATTCTACTACAAGAATATTCATTTGAATCATAATAAGTGTGTTTCTTGTGTCATATCTAGTAATGTTTGAGGCTTCATTAGTCTATGTAGGGGATTCTAGTATACCCATTCAAGCTAGAGGTGATAGTTTGATTGCCTCCTCCACTCAATGCTTGTCATTTGTAGATCCTCTAAGGGTAGGTTAGTTTATTTTTATGATTCACCACAAATTACAATGAAGTTACCAAAGGTTCCATGTGCCTTTTGAATAAAGGGGTCCCGGTCATTTGGGATGATTGCACTTAACAATCATTCAATGCGCTAAAATCAGGTTTAATGTCTGCCTCACTACTAAGTCTTCTAGACTACAATAGACATTTATTACTATACATAGAGACATTTAAATATACCAATAGTATGGTCTTGGTTCAGGAAGATGAATTGGATCAGGAGCATGTAGTGTATTATGTAAGAAAGAACCTAGTTGGCCTGAGTTAAGGTACTTGCATGTTGAAAAGTTTGAATTGGCAGTTGTTCACGCTATCCAAACACTTCAACATCACATTATTCTTAGAAAAATTATGTTTATAGAAGATATCAATCCATTCCAATACATATTGACCTGGCGAATAATAGGGGGAAAGTACAACAAATGGTTTTTTATCCTACAAGAGTTTGAGTTGGAATTTACATTACATAAGTCTAAAAAATTATTGGCATTTATTGAGACAATATTATCTGAGATACCTATAGATAGTGAGGAACCAGATAAAAATGAGTCATTACTTAATGAACATGTTTTCCTCATCACCTTGAATGATCCTTGGCATGGAGACATCCAAGTGTATCTTCAGACACGAAGAATCCCCTCTCAATTCTCTCATGAGGACCAATGGCACATACTTAATCATGCAAAACATTATTTTATCATTGGAGACACCTTGTATCACCATGGGATTAGTTCGGTTTTGCGTCGATCCTTAGCTCATGAAGAAGACAATAAGGTTCTAAATGTTTTCCATAATGGAGCATGTGGTGGTCATTTATGAAGGCTCGCAAAATCCTTAAATTTTTTTGTGTAGATTATTATTTTTCTTCTATCTTTAAAGAATATTTAGAAGCGGTAAAGAAGTACCATCCATGGCAAATGTTCACTAAGAAAATGTGCATACTTACCACTCCATTATTTCATGTTATGATTGTTGGTCTATTCACAGAATGGGGAATGTATTTCATGACATGTAATTTGGCATTTGGAGAAAGGTCATAAATATATTATCTTGATCATGTAGATAAGAAAACTTTGAGGGGATAAATTTATCCCATGGGCTATTTTTGGACCCTCTTTCCAAAAAACATTTTGCCAATTTCCCTTTTTTTCAAAAGTGGTCCACCGAAATTCCATGGGATAATTTTCTTTTACTCTAAAATTGTAAAAAATATACAAAACTATATAAAGTCCTAAGAAAATATAATATTTTTACAAAAATTTCGCCAAACATTTTAGGGTTGCAAGTTTAAGAATTAGTAAGATTCGCCAAGGTTTTTACACTTTGGGAAAATTATGGATCCTTAAAATTTTCCTTGCTGATGTACTACTTCTATAATTGTGTAGAAGCACTACAAGGAAAATTACCTATAGCGGAGGTTACAATAGAGGTTTTTAGTGATACAAGATTAGACAAAATTGTCAAAAACAACTCCACTACATTCTCCACCAATGGTACCGAA
This sequence comes from Larix kaempferi, assembly GCA_027924585.1. NCBI lineage: Eukaryota > Viridiplantae > Streptophyta > Pinopsida > Pinales > Pinaceae > Larix > Larix kaempferi. Next base: position 6,408,972 of record BSBM01000159.1, on the reverse strand, counting down.
TGGTTTGGAGGGTTTTATGGAAAATTATTATAATTAAAAAAATCTTGGCGGCCAGAGGTTTTTAGAGGAAGAATTTTTCAGATGCATTCTACTAAAGTGAACACACTAGTGTGTACAATAATAAAATTCATTGGTGTGCATTAACTAAATAATCACTAGTGTGCACAGCTATCCTAATGGCACTGGTTCTCTATAACATCAAGTGCATTGGTTCTCTATAAGAAACATCGAACCAGTGCTTATATCCTTAGATAATGCACACGTGTTGACAGGGAAGGAAAACACACTAGTGAAGTTGACTGTGATGTTGACGTTCATTGCATTTTTACACTATGGTGCGATTACAATATTTTGTACCCCGGTATGCTATTATATGGAAATATCTGGTGCATACAAATAATAAAATTGCACCGGGCATATAAATACGACTTTGTTTCACCGGTGCGATTGTATTTCAAAAGCACTAGTGCTCACATTCCATCATTAACTGCATCAATTCTTCTTTTAATCAAAGACACCAATGCGATTAAAACTATGAAAAGCATTGGAAATCATTTTCTCATTTGTTACCAGTGACTGGTGACTATTATAAAAATTACAATGCACTGATATATCTATATTTTATTTTTACTTTTTTTTAATTATATTATTCATCATAAAATGAAATAATCTTTATAATAGTATTCATATAAATTGAAATTTAGTTATTCCATTTGGATATGATGTTTGGATTAATTTTCTATATCATTAGATTGTGCATATGTTCATTGTAATATTTAATCATCCATATATTTAATCAATGATGTAACATTTCACAATGACATTGGCCAATTCAATAGAAACATAAAATCATTTTATTCTATATGAATAAGAGGCCCATTGTCATACAAAATGGGACAACATAAAGGCCCACAAGAATCAAAATGCCAATACGTAATTGTTACACTTATTAGTAACCCGTTTTTTTTTTTCCAATTGGGAAACTATGTCCAGTACATTATACAAAATGTCTAATTTTCAAAAATTTATTTCAAAACATATAATATCTTGCATTAACATCCAATTATACTGATCGAAATTATTCCATAGAACTATTGTCAATGCTCGATCTACATCCATAACTTTCCATGACTCTATTCCTCTTCAGTTTCCATCTACAAACATAAAAATAAAGTGTAATGAGTGTATCCACATTGGTAGGGATAATGCAAAAATAGATAATATACATTATTATGTAAATTGAAAATTTTACCATAACAATAATTGAGTCATAAACAATACATGTTATTTTAAAGTCATGTCTCATGCCTTCTCTCAACAACTCTTTTATTGGCTCCACTCCATACTTTGTTTCCTGCAATTTTTTTACCCCACCACAAATCATAGATATAATATAAAGGTTTTTGTTGTTCCATTAATTATAAAATGATGGAAGTAAAAAAACATAGATACTTTCAAGTTCAACAATTAATTTTTGATACACCAATATATACTCACAACCCATACTTAACCAAATGTCCATGAATTCTTGTGATGAATCTTCTTTTTATCTAAGAACCTATATCCAAAAATAAGTGTAAAAAAATAAAATATAAATATCACAACATATATGAAATATTAAAATTTAAACAGAATTCACAATAATCACAAACATTGCTATTAACACTTTTCTTCCTTGTACTCCTACCTTACATATATCTGATATTGATATAATTCATTTTTTTATAATTAAAACAGACTTCAATTCAACATGAATTAAATCAAAGGCATCTATTAATTCTTCCTTTGCTAACCAAAATGTAATTTCAATACTTTTTTCAATTCCAAATAATATTCAACCATTAATACGATATGTAATATATATTCCCATGTAGATTGTGTTATTTTTGTACATATTTTGAAATCCATCACCTCCAATATTATTCCTTGACATTCTAATATAGGTTGACATAAGGCGTGTAAATAAATTAATGCATGCCTTATATAATTTAATGAATTTATCATAAGATTTTTCATGTTAACAATATGTTTTATTAATATAGGTACATGTATTTCATTAGCATGAATAGAATACATGGAATGAGTAGAATTCATTATCCTTTGACCATATTGTAGTTCTATCTAGGATTGTTTGCAAACATCCTAGGCTTACAACTAGAAGACCCATTCACAACATTCCTAGAAGAGTTAATATTTTATGAGATCCTCTTTGTGTGAATTTTGAATTTTCATCTAATAAAAAAGTAGTAGATGCAAATTATATGGAGACAATCATCAACAACTTGATTATGAAGCATTAATAGTTTGTGGTTGTACTTACAAATGTAAATAATTAAGGGATTGTAAATTTGATTTTCTAAGGGAGAATTATCGACCTAATGGAATTCTTGATATTAATGGATATATGACCCCTACAATTGGTCTTAATCCCATACATACTAAAGAGAATACACATTTAATTTGTACTATTTTTTTACCATTTAAGAAGATTAGTCTTATTAGTAAGCTACTATCCAAGATTCTTTATATTTCCGTATAAAGTGTTTACCATTTTCCAATACTATAAAAGATAATACAAGTCATGAAAAGATCAATAAATATATATATATGAACACATAAATTATCTAATTCATTCATTATTTTGAATGTCCAAATTTGTGAGAGAGAAGAGGATAATGGTTAATGTATTCACAATAAGAAAAATCACCTATGTCAAGTGCCATACAATAGATCCTTCTATAATTGTCAAGTGTCATACAATAAATCCTTCTATAATACATGCTTTGCATGTGAACCTATGAGCTTTGTAGAAGTTCCTTTCTCATTTCGTGGAAATAGTTTTTTGATAGGTCCTAAAATCTCAAGAGAGATCTTAGGTCTATTTATTAGACCATCAATTCATGCATCGTTTCAAAAAGAGGATACATAATTAACACATTTCTAACAGTCACAATATTTAAGAAAATATTACATCTAATTATAACCATACCAATACTCCATCATTCAAGTTAAACTTAATTAACAATTGCTTGTGCCTTATAAAGTATCTCCAAGGTTCATTCGGAATTATCCAAGGTTCATTTGGCTCACTTTCTATTTGAATTAAATAATATTTACATAAAAATTTATTGAAAAATAAACTAACAATGCTTTTGTTGGTGGTTTTATATTTTCAATACAAGTGTAAGTTATGGATTTCTTTCAATCTTTTCTACATTGTCGAAGGATTGGAAAAAATATGGTGACATTTTTGCTTGTTGATAGACACTTGAAAATATAATTGACACCATAGACACTACAAATTTAGGGATTATGGTTGATAGTTTAGGATTTATGGTTGTCGAAATCCAAACTAAACTAATTCTAGTTAAATTTTTATTTTTAAATTCATATTTTCATGCAATTCATTGAGAAAAAATTGACATTGTTTATGTTGTTAGTTTTATTATTAATTGTGGTGTATTGGATTTCCTCTATGCATTGTTGGAGGAATGGGAAAAATATGAAATAATTTCTGTTGTCAATACACATTTGAAGATAAAGCTAGCATCGTAGGCACTCTCGATTGATAAAAATTAAGTTGAAATTACTATCGAAAATTTAAGCATTAATGAAATAGAATTATAAAAATAAAATTTATGGGTTTAGGTCAATGGATTACCTATTGGTTAACATGTCATTGGTCAGTTGCATGGGTGGTATATACCTAGTGGCTGGGTGGGAAGTCTTGGGCCTAACCATTTATGTGAAGGATCTGTCGAGGATATGAAGTTTCAATAGTTGTGTAGGTTGGATTGGTGAGCACTCTACTCGTAAACTGTTTTTTTTTAAATAATGAAAATAGCTCAATCGAGAGTTATATAAACCCTCAATTGAATTTTTAAAAAAATGATCAAGTCCAAGTGGCTAATCTCTCGATTGAGGGCTTAACCAAGGCTAGTGAAAATTGTAAGGGTGAAATTTATCCCTTGCGTTAATGTTCAAGGTTTATTTCCAAAAACATATTTTCCATTTTCCATTTTTCTCTCATATTATTCACCCAAATTACATGGGATTAAAATTTTTACTCTAAAAAATGCCAAAATTGTCCAAAAACTACCTAAAACACCTAGAAATTAGAATACTTTTAAAAAAATATCGCTAAACATTTTGTGGTGGGAAATTTGATAATTAAGAATATTCACAAACGTTTCTACAATTTAAGAAAATTGTGGAACCTTAAAATTTTCCCTCACCAAGGATCGATCAATCTTTTGTTTTCTACAATTTGCACGCACCTCTTTCCTAAAAGTGTTACCCATCTTCATGGGAACACCCTTTTGTGGTAACAACTCATTCATTACTTTATTTAAAAATCGTGTGTTTCAACGCAAACAGAGAGACATTGACACTCATTATCATTTAATTCGCGAGATGGTAAACAATGGCCACATTACTTTACAATTTTATGGATCTAAAGACTGATTAGATGACATCTTAACCAAGCCATTGGAAAGCATTAATTTTGAATTTTGGAGACAACACTTAGGCAGTGTTTGTTTTTTTTTGTTTGTGTATAGTTAGCATTGCTCCACATATGGACATGTAGTTTTTCATTTATTAATTATTTGAGTTAGTGGAAAAGACATGGTAAAAAAGCTAGGTAGCATTTATATTTCCTATATATTTCCAGTTTAATAGTGAAAAGAGCATGCTCCATAGTTTAGTTTCATTTTCATATGTTTTGATTGCTAATAATTTAATCACTTCTTTTCTTAAATTCAATCAAAGAAACACTAAAAAAACATCCAAAGTAAATCATATGTTCATCTATTAAAACATTATCATATTATTAAATATAGAAAACACAAAACATAGTATCAAATATTGAATAAATAAAACACATTATCAAATATAGAAAACATAACAGGTATGTTCAGTGAGATCGACACTACTCAGTATAGATATACAACAATTTCAAACAATAAGTAGAAATAGATTATCTTAATGTTTTGGGGACCATTATTATTTTTCACCACTTGTATCTAAGACATTAACTTTAAACACGGCATAAAATCTAATGAATAAAATTGGTTGTTTAAATAAATAGAGACCTAATACATATATAAATGAGGTACCATTATAAATCACATCTATTAGAGAGACCATCAATAATGATGTTTCAAATTGAATCTAACTAGCTACAGAACTAAAAACGGTATGCATTGCACGAGAGGTTTCAACCTTAAATGTTTTGGGGACTATTATTTAGGACTTCTACTAGTATTTCTTTTTTTAAATTTAATTTATTTAAAAAACTACAAAAATAAAAGGTTAATTATTAGGGGAGTTTTGAGGTTTAAAATGGGCTTCGTAAGAAAATAATAAAATAAGAGTTCTAAATTTTAGCAAGGAAAAATAAAATAAAAAAACTGCTTTTTCTTATTATATTTTTTACAGATCTCCCTAACGGTAAACCCAAATTTCAAGTTTCGGCACTCGTTGGATGCGGATTTTAATTCTGCATCCAACCCATAGCCACACTGCATACTTATGAGGCACCCACGACATGAAAAAATGAAAATCTCAATAAAAAAATGTTGATGCGGAATTAAAATCCGCATCCAACGAGTGCCGAAACTTGAAATTTGGGTGAACCGTTAAGGAGATATGTCAAAAATAACATAAGAAAAAATAGTTTTTTCTTTTTCCCTCCAATTTGTTTTACAAATTTTACCCTTATGGTTGACATCATCATCTTGAATCCTATTGGTTCTTATAAAGTGATTTTTATGGTACATTATTTATTTTGAAGCCCGTTTTTTACCTCAAAATTCTCCTAATTATTTAATGAATATATTACTAACCTGTAATCCACCTAGACTATATAAAATAAAGCATCTCAGTACTAAGCAAAACACACAAATTGGAAGTACATGCACAATGAGTGTTTTTAAATCATAGAATAATATAATAATCACGTAATTAGGGATATAATTACACCAAAGTCTCGATATCCTCGGCCTCATTTCCCTTGAAGCAGTTAGAAGCGACATGCATAGGACCCTCATTTTTTATTTATCAGAAAATGCAAACATAACTATACAAAAAATGAAATGCAAACATAAACAAGCAGATAGTTAACAAAAACATAACCTAAATCCTATAGTTGTATCAAACTTCCGAATTTTTTTTTTGAAAATGTAGGCACAATACATGGTTTTGAATCACATAATTAGGAATACAACTGCACTAGAGCCTCCATATCCTCGACCTCGTTTTCCTTGAAGCAGATTGAAGCGTTACGCAGTATATATATTTTTTTGTTTCTAATAAAATGCATATAGAACTATATGGAAAATGAAAACACAAATAGAAACACGAAGAAAGGAAATAGAAACAACACCTAAATCAAGTAGTTGTATCGAAACTTCCATCAGCATACCTATTATTAAACACTCTTTGAGCCAGTGTATTTTGGATTGACTATGTTTTCTACTTAAATAAACAAAAGATAATTTCATAAGAGTTAATAAATTCACCCAATTTCTAAATATTTTAAGTGTAGATATAGGGAAAATGGCCTCAACTAAGTTAGTGATTATTTTCCACCAAGGCCTAATTTTGATTACCCTCCATGCATAGTTTAACTCAATACCGATAGAGAATGGAGTGTGTTTGGCCATGTATAAAGGGAACGACCATGGACGATGTTGTAATCCCCATGACTATTGATATTCTTAGTAATATTTGTCATAATATAATCTTGGTAGTATAATCTCAAGATTTAGATGAGAAACTGCATCGACATTATTACACAGGTAGGGGATCTCAAGCACACAACAAGAACTAATATCAAACAAAAAAGGCACACATCTACAACTGATTTGATACTAAATAATAGGATCTTGCTAGCTCTTCTTCATTAACTTAGAAAACTCTCTGCATAATACCAAAAACATGCTTCATACATATAAACAATTTTAAACTAGTTCTATAAGTTTCTTACATTAACTAAACTACCTAACTATTCTTAAAACTATCACATCTGATGTCACAAGTACAATAGGAAGCTTACTTCTATCAGAATACATTGATTGGTTTACTTATGTCAGAGGAAGAAATTACTCTTTCTTACACTTCCCCTTAATTTCTATATTATACATTTCATGACTGCGTATGCCTAAATTATGCCTTTGAAATATAAATTTGTCTCTTGCCAATGACTTAGTGAAGATATCAGCCAATTGGTCTTGAGTATTACAAAATTCCAAACATATTTGTCCATTGCTTACCAGCTCTCTTATAAAATGATATCTGGTATCAATATGCTTTCTTTTCCGATGGAATACATAATTTTTGGATAATTGTATGGTCAAGTTGTTGTCACAAAAAATGTGTGTTGCTTCATTTTCTTTATGTTGAAGATCTTCTAATATCCTCGTCAACCATACTGTGTGACAAGCAACTGATGTTGCTGCCACATACTCTGCTTCTGCTAAAGATATTGTCACAATGGGATTCTTTTTGGATGCCCGTGAAATTAAACCTGATCTAAGATGAAATGCATAACCTGAAGTGCTCTTTTTGTCATCAATGCTTCCTACAAAATCATTATCAGTGTATCCAAATAGAGAGCTAGAATTTGTTGCTAAATACTTGACGCCAAAATTGATTGTGCTTGCAATATACCTTAAAAATTATTTTACCTACTTGCCAATGGGAAGTTTTTGGAGTTTCCATGAACTTGAAAATTAAACTAGTTGCATACATAATGTCTAGTCTTGTAGTTGTTAAATACATAAGGATTCCAACAAGTCTCTAATACAAGGTGGGATCCACTGATGTTCCTTGATTTTGCTTACTTAATTTTATGCCTGGTACTACTGGAGTGTATGTTGTCTTGTAATTTGTCATTCTAAGTATGTTCAAAACATTTTTAGCATACTTTTGTTGACATATAAATATGCCATTATTTGATTGCTCAACTTCAATGCCAAGAAAATACTTCATTAATCCAAATCTGTCATTTCAAACTCTATTTCCATGACTGATTTCAAATTTTCCGTCATTAAATTTCCTATGTAGATCATGTCATCCACATAAAGACATACAACCAAAATTATGTTTTGTTAATCTGTTTTGGTGTAGAAAGTGGGTTCACATTTTCTTATGTAGAACACATTAGTGATTAAATATCAATCAATTCTTCCATACCAAGCTCTTGGTGCTTGTTTCAAAACATATAGTTCCTTTTTCATCTTGTAGACTTTATGTTCTTGATTATTGATTTCATACCCAGGTGGTTGATTGATGTACACTTCTTCCAAAATTCCATTTAGGAATGTTGATTTGACATCTAACTAATACACTTGCAATTTGTTTTGAGTTGCTAATGTCAGCATTGTTCTAATGGTGTCTAACTTTTTCATTAGAGTAAAGGTTTCTCCATAATCAATACTAGGCTGTTGCGCTTGCAATACTTTTGCAACAAGCCTTGCCTTATGCTTCTCCACTTCTCCTTTTTCATTGAATTTAGTTTTATAAATACGTTTGACTCCATTGTTGTCCTTACCTTTTGGAAGATCTACAAGATCCTAAGTGTCATTCTTTTCAATTGCATCAATTTCTTCATTCATTGCTTGAATCCATTTATCTTCTTTGATGACCTCTTCAAAATGCATAGGCTCACTCCAAAATAATTCAAAATGTGCTTCCATGTCTATTTCATCATCTTGATTATAAATTTCTCTTAGGCTTCTAGTCTTTTTATTTCTCAAAGAAGCTAATGTGGGATTCAAATCACTACTAGAGTGAGGACTGCGAGCTTGGTGTTCTCCCTATCTTGAGGTTTCACCATGAACTTGTAATCTTCGCAATCTAGATGGAGATCCTTGTTGTCTTATTTGTTCCACTTGATTTTCTGATGGTAATAAAGGTGTTGGATTTTCAGTTGTAGTTGATTGTTCACCTTGACCGTTCCAAGATTCTCCTTCTTTGAATTCCACATTTATGCTTATTATAAATTTCTTTGTGACAGGGTTGTACAACCTATAAGCTTTTGAGTGCTCACTATACCCTATACAAATGCATTTTTCACTTCTATCATCCAACTTTCTTCTCAGTTGTTCAGGAACGTGTGCATAAGATACACAACCAAATACTCTAAAATGTGAAACACTTGATTTTGTTCCACTCCATGCTTTCTGAGGAACTTTATTTTTTACACTTTTTGTAGGTGGTCTATTCAATATATATACTGAACATCCAACTGCTTCACCCAAAAATTCATTTTGAAGTTGTTTTTCTTTGAGCATACTTCTATCCATGTTCATTATGGTTCTATTTTCCCTAAATCCACTATCCCATTTTGCTAAGGAGTATATATCTGGCTGTAAATTGATTTTTAATGCCATGATTTCTGCAATAATTTGTGAAGTATTTGGAATCATACTCGCCTCCTCTATTAGACCTCAAAATTTTTATGTACATACCACTATTTTTTTCTACTAGAGATTTAAATTCCCTAAACTTGTCAAAAGTTTCATATTTGTGCCTTAGGAAATATACCCAAGTCTTATGATTGAAATCATCAATAAACGTTAGAAAGTAAAAGTGTCCTCCTAAGGACTATGTTTGCATGGGACCATATAAATCAGTGTGCACTAGATCCAGTGGTGCTCTTGCTCTGTAGGATGCACTAGCTGGAAAACTATCCCTATGTTTTTTTTCCCAATATGCAACTCTCACAGGAACTTACAGGTTTATGTATTCTTGGAAAGCCCTTAACCATTTGCTTCAACTACAATAAATTTAGTCCTCCAAAGTGCAAATGACAAAATATCAAGTACCATAACAAAGACTCATCTAGAGTTGTGACATTGTGTACACATGAAGCTAACTAATTGACATTCATTAATGCTAAAGGAAACATCCAAGCTATTCTTGGTCATTCTAATTTTAGCAATGAGTTTCCTACTTGGGAAGTTGTCAAGGATTGTACAAGCATTATCTGTAAAGATGATTTTATAACCATGCTTGGTTATTTGATCAACATTCATTAAATTTTTCTTTATACTAAGGACTAGATAGACGTTAGACATATTATTTTTCTCGTTTTGCTTGGTTAGAAAACCGACTGTTCGTTTTCCAACCAAAATGACAAATTTATCATCTCCTAATATGATATCAAACTTGACTGAGTTATCTGCATTTACAAACATAATTTTATCTCCTATCATATGGTTGTTACAACCACTATCTAACAACCAAGGTCTTTATTATGTTATTGAGCTTCATGACAGCTTAAGAACATGGCCTCTGAGATACTTTCAGATTTATTAGAAACATTATCTCTATTTTTGTGTAGGTCTTCCTACTTTTTCTTACGTTCATTGGCTAAAATACCAATTTTTTTGCAATAATAACATTGAGTTTTAGATTTTTCATACCTTTTATTTTGTTGATCATCTATGCCTCTCTCCCTTGAGCTTAGAGGGTGTTGTTTTGGATTGTCTTCTTGTTCCATACTTTGCTTGTTCTCTTTCTGTGAGATGAAGTTGTTATATCTTCCCCTTCCTCTGCTATTTCTTCCTCTGCCTCTACTGCCAAAAGCATTTGTCTTGAAGGCATGTTCAAGTGATTCTTCTTCCATATTAATTCTTGATTCACAAGACAATAATGATCTTGCTAGGTCATCTATTGAGTATGATGAAGAATCATCGGATTCTTCAATGGAAACTACTACCATAACAAATTTATTATTAAGACTTCTCAGAACCTTTTGCACAACCTTCTCATCTCTTATATCTTATCCATGAATTCTTAGTTGATTGACCACTGCCATTACCTTAGTCATAAATTGGTCTATTTTTTCAGATTCTTTCATCTTCAGAGATCCAAATTCTGTTATGGGATTACTCAATTTCACATTTTTCATCTTGATTGTTCCTTGATAGGATTTCTCCAAAATATCCCAAGCTTCCTTTGTTGTTCTCGCATTTGTTATTTTAGGAAAATTTGTGTCATTTGTACCCTGTTGAATTAATCATAGTGCTCTGGCTTCTCTCTTCCTCGGTTCATTTAATTGTGCTCTTTGTGCATTTGTGATGGTTTGAATTGTTGCATAATCTGGTTCTATGAACCCAACTTCAATAGTTTCCCAACATTCCCGTGACCTTAGGAATGATTTCATTCTAATTAACATAAACTCATAGTTTTTTCCTGTTAGAACAAGTCCTTGAGATTGACCAATGTTGGATGCCACATATTTTAAAATGCAATTTGAAATTCCAAGCCTGTTGACCTCTTTCTTTGTTGAGTTCCTCTTCCTTAGTGCTTACTCCTGTTTTTAACTTACATTGGAGTTTTTCACGGTTTTCTCTTTTATCATTTCATTTTTAACTAAGCAAAGGTTTCCCCCCCCTTCTAAGGAAAAATGCGGCTCTTCAAAAACATTTCATTTTCTTTAGTAATAAATGACAGCTTTCACCATTTGTACTTAACCAATATTAATATTTAGATTTTACAATAACAATCCCCAAATCGTGTTTAGGGAACTTGGTAAATCATGATTAAGGTTGGTGATTTACTTTTCTATTTCTCCCTTTTTTATTAAAAAACCTTCACACATGTGCAAAGACCTTTTTACAATGTTTCACCAACATACTCATGCTTAAATGGGCTTACAATATTAACTTGCTCTAATTTTACCACTTTCTATGGACCCAAAATTAATTAAACTCTAAACTCTATCTCAACCCACACTCAGCAAGTCTGGATTGAAAAACAAACTTTACAGGGACTCAGAATGTAGTTAAATTCCTTTCTATAGCAATAGTGTTAGAGATAATGCTTATCTCTTGATGATGTGTTGCATATGAGAGAGATTCTCTCCCTAGTTTGGTTTGTGGTTGAGATATTATCTCAACCTCTCCTAGCTATATTTAGAATGAGTTAGATCTCATAACAACTCTCTCTACTCTATATATTAGAGATATCATTTGTACACAGGTAATGCAATAGTAATAGATTTATGTGTTGTGTGTAATAATGTCTACTCTCTCCATTTTTATCTTGGTATCAGAGTTGGTCTAGAGCGAACTCCCTCACGGGAGTTCCTAGGATCATGAGAGAGTAGACATTTTAGGTCTGAGTTTTTTGTGTGAGAAAATAGTGTTATTTTGTTTCCACAATTTTGTGAGCGAGCTGTCACACTAAGAGAATCGATCCCAATACCTCGATCACCTTACCACGCCACGGATTTGAGATGTCTTCTATGGAATAGCCACCATCTTTTGTTCAATTATGAAGAGTTGCAACATGAGGAAGAAATACTGAGAAGCTTCCAGAGATGCTACCTCTCTATTGTTTCCTGTATTGTTTTGACAATCGTTGTCGTAGATGTGTGAAGAAGCCACCGATCACTATCCAATTCTTCTCTGCCATGTTAATGCTTACAACTTGCAGGATAATTTGCTGAAAGGAGACGAGTTATGACCTAAGGTTTTTCTTTTTGGAAATTTGTATTGTCAGTTTTTTCTTTTTTGAAGAAATTTTGTCGGAAAGTGCATCATTAGAGGATTTTTCTTTCATCAAACATTATTCAGAATGTTTTCTACGTGGAAAGATAAATCGTTGTTGAAGCTGATCAGAGGGAGCTGCCACTATGTGAGAGAAAAATTTTGCGTATGAAGGTGGATTGTCACAAATCCTGATAACACACCGAGCCAGAGGTAGGCTATCAGCTGGAAGAAACTGCCTCGAATTTGAAGTCTGAGAAATCACAATTTGTAATTCTTATTTCCCATACTTTTGCGTGGATCGTTATTGGTGTTGGTGAAAGGAGAAAAACGATCCAAAGTAATGATGTCTGTGGCAGAGTTCTGCATAGGAAATTGGTGTGTACAAAGAGCTACAATAATTGTCGGAATAAAACCAGTTGTCTTGAACAAAGTACAGAAGAGAAGGAATCGCAAAGGACTGACGACCATGCCATTTAGCCCATGAAAAGAGCCGCCATACATATCGTTGTTAAAGAGGGACGTGAGTTGTCTTATGCCATTGTAAAGGGTGCATGCTATGTGAGGAAATTTCATGGTTGAGCCATCGTGAAAGATTGCTTGGTTAAGGACCATATATGTGTAAGATTTGACAAGTATAGTTATAGATATTTATTTGAAGGCTTGAGTAGTAGTGTGGATTCCCTTGATGGTATGTAAAAGGTTATATTTGTCTTGGTCTATAATGAAATGATGAGATTCTTATGTAATCTCATTGGGTATTTAGTAAAGTATTTACAATATTTGTTGTACGTGAGTTATTGTGAGGGGTGCATGATCAGTTGTACCTGACATCCCAAAAGAATTTTTGGTCCTATTGGTGTATATGTAACTTCGAAATGTATTTCACCCATGTATTTCATATATGTATTTTGTACTCCTATAGAGATGGTATTATTCCTCTATATGGAAGTGTTTGTATTCCTATAGAGATGTTATTATTCCTCTATATGGAAGTGTCGTCATTTATATTGTAAGTGTCGTAACTTATACTTGATGCGTTATTAGACCACCTTGTTGGGGTCGGCCTTGTATAATTCATGTGGGTCGAAGGGTTATTAGACCACCCTATTGGGCGTCGGCCATGTGGGTCAAAGGGTTATTAGACCACCAAGTGTGGGGTCGGCCCGGATTAAGTTAACCATGGGTTAATCTAGACATGTAGGCCCCATTAGTTTATTGGGCAGGACAGGACAAGTATAAATAGAGATCGGGAGATCTCTATTTGATCATTCATTCACACACTTCTCTCATTCGGAAAGTGGCGCACTTGTGAGGAGGAGGCTCCGTTGCTAGGAGAAGACTATCTCTTGTATTTTGGTTGTATCATTGCTCTATTTATCTCTGAGGAAGTTATTGGGGTTTTTCACCTTTATGGTTTTCCCCAAGTAAACTCTGTGTCTCTTGTGTGCTTGCATTATTGTGTCCATGATTGATGTGCTGTAGATTTGCTGTACATGTTGTTCTATCAGTTAAGATCCTAGATCAGATTGAAGTAAATTCTAAAAATTTAACATGGTATCAGAGCTAGCCTGAAAGAAGGCATGGTATGGCATGTATGACACTTGTTGCACTTGCGATGCTAGGGATTGATATAGCAAAAAGCAGTCATCGTAGCACTTTCGATATAAATACATTTTGGAAACGTTTTCATATTTGAAACTTTTACAGGTAAAATATCATATCCCCATGTACCTTGTGTCCAAAGGACAACTTCTAATTAATTGTAATTTGTGATTTATGATCTATACAATATAGGGCTTCGGCCTCTTCCATATCTCAGTCATAAACAGGTGACCTTGGAAGAAAGGTCATAACTTGGGATAGGAAGCTCCAAATGAAGTTTTGTAAAAAGTGACAAGTAGTGCACAGACAGGAATTTCTCAGGTAACGTTTTCAAAGGCCGAAAATGAACCAGTGAGAGGTGGCACTCCGTACAAGTTCGCTCTCCTGTTTTATCCCATAAAGAGGTCACATTGCGACACTTGGAATAACTATCTATTAGAGAATCCATTTGAGGTCAGACCTATGGGGTTGGAATGATGATAGGTCAGGATATCTCAAGAAAAATTTTTAGATCCTGTGGATCTAAAAGTTCAGAGTTACACCAGAAACAATCAGGTACATATTTATGTCAAAACATAATTATTTTTTAGCACCTTCATTCATGGCTTCCGGAATCTAGCGTTTTGGAGAAAGTTGGAATTTTTGTAATCGGAGACTACGACTGAATGCTACTCATCAAAATAGAAATTTAGAGACCAAGATCAGAATTTTTGGTTGGGCAGAAGAGCGGGCTTGATCAGACCCTAGTTCGGGACTTTGATCGGAAAAGTGGAAAATTAGGGCTTCTGCAAAAATGGGAATTTTTGAAATCTGTGATCACGGTTGGAAGCTCCTCAGAAAAATAGAAGCTTAGAGATTTGGATCAAACCTTTTAATTGGGCAGAAGAGTGGGCTTCATCAAACCCTAGTTCGGGGTCACGTCAAGTGAATCCGGAAGTTTCAAAGGCAAAATTGAGGAGTGAAACTTTGCAGTTTTCAAATTCTGAACATGCCAACTTGATAAGCTCATCAAGGCGCATATTTCTATCCTTTCGGAAGTTTGAAATTAAAAGTTTGAATTTTTTAGGTTTCTCTGACAAACCCTAATCCAGCTCGAGATTCAGTTCTTGCAAATCAAGTGGATTGGGGTTAATCCTAGAAGAAGATGGATTGGTCACCTGCATAAGTGAAGAAGTTCCTGTTTCAGAGGGAGATGAGGCTAAGGCCTTACATAAGAAGATTACAAGCAATCTCGACAGGTATGACTTATCCAGGTACACCAAGAAAGTCAAATCATGTTCTGGTTCAAGAACATATGATCATGATGACATGAGGACAAATATTCATCCATTATCATGGATCACTTAGAAGATCTACTTACGAGGTATGTATAACTTGGTCCTACAATATATAACTTATGAGACATGCAGGTTACTAGCACAAGTCATTGAAGAGAACCAGAAGACATTATGCGGGTATGTTAGACATAACTAGCTAGCATGCTAATCCAGGTATGTTTTTGCTATATCAAGCTAGAATCCTACCTTGTGTTAGGATCTTATACTGTTGTGTTGTTGATAATGATTATTCATGAAGTCATAGGTTTGAATAGTCATGGCTGTATGCATATTATGTTTCTTACCATAATTGATGATATGACTAACCAGAAGAATCATGAAGGTATAGGTTTGAGTAATCACGGGTTTTATGCATATTATATCTCTTATATTGATTGATGATTTAACTAACCAGAAGAGTCCTATGATCAAATAAGAATATGCATGAGTAAAAGAAGACTTCCCTGAAACCTTGAATACTAATGCTTATTATTTATGTTTGAAATGATCATGACTATACATACTTAAGATTATTGTGTTTTGATAGTATTGATAATATACTAATGAATGTATGAGATTACAAGGATAACACAATCATGATACTAATAAGTATGCATAGGGACCTAGGATGAATATAGGTTCAAGGACAGGTAATCCAAGAATCAAAGATCAAGATGGAGCTCACTCCAGTAGTTTCTGCAAGGATGCAGATATCCAGAGGGAGTTGACCATCCTTCTGCATTCCACAACAAAAAGGTGTAGAAGAAGTGACTTCAGCAGCTCCTGCAAGGAAGCAAAGACTCAGAGGGAGTCCACCCAACAAACAAACAAAGATAAGTATTTTAATTACCATTTCTTACATATTTTTTTGTTTAAATAAAATTGTTCAATGATGTATAGGCTTATGTTCCTAGACTTAGGGTATGTATTGTGCATATTAGAATGATTGCATTAATGAACAGTATACTACTAATATGCATTTGATGGGTAAGTGGCCTATGGCACTGTACAACATCCATTGCTACTTATCTAGAATGAAACCTCTTTGCTGACATGTTGGGAGTTGTGCACACTCTTAACAATGTTCTGGTAGAGATTGGAAGGCATCTAGAAAGTTACGGGATATGGATAAATGTTGTATTGAAGCATTGGCTAAAATAATTGCATGATTGTATGACATATTTCTTTATGTGTAAGAATTTGTTCTGAAAAAATATGAGATGTTTTCTAATCATGCAATTTAACTTGTTGTGTAGGAAATATCGTATACCATCACCTACAAAAGAAGGACTACAACATTTGTTCAAGCAACAAAGTTATCTATTGAAAATATTGAAGTTCCCGGGATCTGGGAAGAATGCCATGATCGAGGAGTACCAGTCGATCATGAAGATGTTTGGGATGCAGTCTTAAGACCTAAAGGGTAGTCTGTAGTGACTTCCAAGAGGATCTACAAGATCAAGCATGCTACAGGTGGTAGCATAGAGACTTTTGCTCCTGTAGCCAGATACACTTCCATTAGATCAGTACTTTCTCTGGTTGCAGTGATGAAGTGGAAGATACACCAGATGGATTTCAATACAGCCTTCTTGAATGGTGTAGTTGAAGAATAAGTGTATGTGGAGAAGCCACTTGGTTCTGAGACACATGACAGGGAGTCATATATGTGCAGAACTTGGTATTGTAGGACAGACAACTTTCTATCCAGTTTGGGCTTTACCAAGAGTAAAGCGGATTCCATCCTTTAATACAAGGTTGAGGAAGGCAATCCAGTGATACTACTTTTGTATGTGGATAACCTGTTTGTTATAGGTGAAGATAGATTTATTGCCAACACGCAGCGGAAGCTTGCTGCCGAGTTCGAGATGAATAACTTGGGGATGATGCACTATTTGTTTTTTGGCATGGAGGTGTGGCAGAGTGTAGATGGAATCTTCCTTGGACAAGGGAAGTATGCAGTAGAGATCCTGAAGAGGTTCGGGATGATGGACTGCAAGGCTATGGCCACACCTATGGCATTGAACCTGAAGCTTTTGTATGATGCTTCATCTAATCCGGTTGATGTCACGATGTATCGTCAGATGATTGGGTCCTCTATGTACTTGACGAACACAAGACCAGATATTTTCTTTGCAGTGAACACATTGAGCCAGTTCCTGACGGATCTGAAAGATGTTCACCTAGTTGCTGTAAAGCATATTCTGAGGTACCTGAAGGGTACGGTTGATTATGGGCTCAAGTATGATGTGAATCAAAAGTTTAACCTGCAGGGTTATGTTGATTCAGATTGGGTAGGCAGTGCTACAGATAGGAAGAGCACATCTGGGTGCTGCTTCAGTATCGGATCAAGTGTGATCTCTTGGTTTAGCAGGAAGCAGTCCTACGTAGCACTGAGTACAGCCGAAGCCGAAGTCGAAGCCGAGAGGAGCGGTGAAGCTCCTGTGTTTTGCGACAGACGAGTAGATTGCAGATGTGCTGACGAAGCCACTAGCCAAAGTGAAGTTCGAATACTTTAGAGAGAGGCTTGGTATTCTTCATATCGACGACACTTCAAGGAAGAAGTGATGGACACATTTGTTGAATCCATTCCAAGCATGTTGGAAGGAGGATCCTTCACATGGCTATGGATGTAAGCACTGGATGATGAGCATCAGGACGATGTTCGAGTTTCTGCTCTGATTGATCAGTTGGATCATTTATATGTATATGTATGTACGCATCATGTTGGATGCTGGATATGATCAGTTCAATCATTTATATGTATATGTATGTACGCATCATGTTGGATGTTGGATATGATCAGTAGGATCATTTGTATGTATTTTGTATATGCATCATGTTGGATGCTTGGACCATGTATCTGTATATGTATTAGGTGGATACATTGTATGATCAGGTAGATCATGTATGTTGATATGTATCAGGTATGATCAGGTGGATCATGTATTTGTATTTGTATTAGGTGGATACATTGTATGATCAGGTGGATCATGTATGATGATATGTATTAGGTAGATACTTGGTATGCATCAGGTAGATGCAATGTATGATCAGGATGATCATAGATGACAAGCTTCAGGATGTTGCTCCAGATGACATGCAGCAGGATGTTGCAGTGATGATGATTAGGATGATCATGTGTACATCAGGATGATGTATGTTGAGTATCAGGTTGATACTCTGTGGCCGTGGATAGGTTGTGTAAAGGAAATCCTAGATTTGTTCTAGGTCACATCCAGTATGAAAAAGGACTGGCACTGTGTATCACATGTAAGACCTGTGAGATCCTATAGGTCAGAGTTGTGTACCCGTAATAGCCTGGGATGCTCTTTCGAGGGTTTGTGATAGTGGACCACATGTAAGACCTGGGAGATCCGATAGGTTGGGCTGTGTGCCCGTAATAAGTCCTGGGATTCTCTTTCGAGGGTTTGTGGTGGGCTGCTACATGTAAGACCTGGGAGATCTGATAGGTTGGGCTGTGTGCCCGTAATGAGTTCTGGGATGCTCGTTCGAGGCTTTGTAGCAGAGGTCACATGTAATCAGTCCTGGAGATCTTTCCGGTCGTGCTTAGGCACATAAATGTTCCTGGGAGGCTCTTTAGAGTTCTTGTCGGTCGTTCTATGCACATAAAGGTTCCTGGGACACTCTTTTGAGGTTTTTTGACAGTCACATGTAATAAGTCCTGGAGATCTGGACAAGATGAAAAAGGCCTCAGATGCTCTTTAGGGTTCTTGCTAGTAAAGAGACTCTTTTAAGGTTTTGTGATGCACGTAATGAGTCATGAGGATTCCACAGTATGGCCAATGATGAAGAAGACCTACAGGTGGTGGGCCTACATCCAGTATGAAAAAGGACTGTCTCTGTAGAACTTCCTATGACAAGTAGATTCATAGATTGATTGAGATAGCAGCAGCAGTGATGATGACGATGATTTGAGGATGATGATTCAGTGATGATGATCCAAAGAAAAATACTTGTGCTAGCAAATCTGTGTCGAGAAATACCTTCCTAGTTAAGAGGGAGTGTTGGTGTATATGTAACTTTGGAATGTATTTCATATATGTATTTTGTAATCCTATAGAGATGGTATTATTCCTCTATACGGAAGTGTTTGTATTCCTATAGAGATGTTATTATTCCTCTATACGGAAGTGTCGTCATTTATATTGTAAGTGTCGTAACTTATACTTGATGGGTTATTAGACCACCTTGTTGGGGTCGGCCCTGTATAATTCATGTGGGTCGAAGGGTTATTAGACCACCCTATTGGGGGTCGACCATGTGGGTCAAAGGGTTATTAGACCACCAAGTGTGGGGTTGGCCCGGATTAAGTTAACCATGGGTTAAGCTAGACATGTAGGCCCCATTAGTTTATTGGGCAGGACAGGACAAGTATAAATAGAGATTGGGAGATGTCTATTTGATTATTCATTCACACACTTCTCTCATTCGGAAAGTGGCGCACTTGTGAGGAGGAGGCTCTACTACTAGGAGAAGACTATCTCTTGTATTCTAGTTGTATCATTGCTCTATCTATCTCTGAGGAAGTTATTGGGGTTTTTCACCTTTATGGTTTTCCCCAAGTAAACTCTGTGTCTCTTGTGTGCTTGCATTATTGTGTCCATGATTGATGTGCTGTAGATTTTTTGTACATGTTGTTCTCTCAGTTAAGATCCTAGATCAGATTGAAGTAAATTCTGAAAATTTAACAGGTCCAAGTTATAGAGCTTAGTCATTGGCAAGATGATTTCGCAGGTTGTTGTAAGACATGTTCCATATGTTTAGGCATACATGTTGTGGTGCGTAATCGCACAGTGTTATCCCTCTTATACATAGAGAGGATTTGGCATCAAGATGTGGAATAAACCACTTGGGTAGCTACGAGGGTGGTAGGCATACTCGTAGCTAGCTTGATGTGATTAAAGGGAAAGTTGAGATGCAAGATTCTTAGAGTATGAAGGATGAAGTTCTATTTAACATTGATGAACCATGTAGTTGAAGAGGATTCCTAGAGAACTGGTGGTTACAATGGCTGAGCACCCATGTATTTCGGTAGATGGTTTTATTTTTACATGGACATCAATAATCTATTTTATGTAGAGAAAGGTACAGGAGAAGTTTAAAGTGATGAAATCTTCATGAAGACCAAGCCTACTCTACAAGCAGATTCGAGATAAACATTAAGGGGGCGTTAGAGATAATGTTTATCTCCTGATGATGTGTTGGATATGAGAGAGATTCTCTCCCTAGTTTGGTGTGTGGTTGAGATATTATCTCCACATCTCCTAGCTATATTTAGAATGAGTTAAATCTCATAACAACCCTCTCTACTCTATATATTAGAGATATCATTTGTACACAGGTATTGCAATAGTAATAGATTTATGTGTTGTGTGTAACACTCTCTACTCTCTCCATTTTTATCTAATAGTGCATCCCAATCTTCCTTGAATGATGTCACCTCCTCAAGGGAGCGTTGTGGTTTTTCACCATTGATCTTGCGGTCGTTAAAATTTTATTTTGATTATTTTTCTTTTTATGGGGTTTTATGCATACCTTAAATTCAAGCTCCTCTGCATGCACCAGTGATCCTTATGCTTCTTCCACGAGCTATGAAACGATGGCAACAACAGTTGTTCAACAACCTCCACAATCTTCTACAATAAGCTTGGCTTGGCTTCCTTTAGTGTGCTTAGGTTTCTTATAGCTCCAATCTTCCCTTCTGCACGTGGGGAGATACTATAGAGATACTTCTACAGGTCTCTTCTTAATCCTGCAATTGGTTGATGGAAAACCTCTTGCTCACCAATAGCCTGCTCTGATACCAATCTATTAGACAAGTAGGGGATTTCAAGCACACAACAAGAACTGAAATCAAACACAAAATACACATAGCTGCTGATTTGAGAGCTTGCTATCTCTTCTTCATTAACTTAGAAAACTCTCTACATATCACTGAAAACATGCTTTATACATATAAACAATTTTAAACTAGTTCAGATGTTTCCCACATTAACTAAACTACCTAACTATGTTGGATTTAGAGACGTCTAATTACAATAATTAAGTTGGACATACGTGCATTATGATTATGATATCAAATACTGTCGAAAGATTACATTTATGTAATGATTAAAACATGCCAAACAATGTGATTAATTAAGTCATGGCATTATACGTATTTAAATAAGGATTTGGATGCAAATACATATAGAATAATGTTAATCAATTATAATTGTTAATGGACCGATTATAGTTGATTAAAATAATAGCAGTAATAAATTGAGCTAAATAAGGAAATCAGAATTTATTCTGATTTATTTCAGTTTTTTCTGAAGTTTCCCGATTTGAAGTTTTTATAAAATCGGAAACTCCAGATTTCCTTTCAGACTTGTTTCCCAAGTATTAGCTAAATTTCAGTAGCCCTAGGATTAGAATCTTTTTCTTTGGCACTGCTATAAAAGGGCTGAGTCTCCAAGGCTTGCAATCATCCAGAAAAATTGTCTGCTCCATTTGAAGACAGGATACTCTCCAGAGAAAAGGATTGCAAGTTCTTGGAAGGATTCGAGAGCCAACAACTCAAGTCAAGACCAGAAGCTGTCCGTGACCTTTGAAGATGGAAAGTAAGTTCCGCTGTGCATTAAGCTTGATTTCTAAGTTCCGCTGTGCATTAAGTTTAATCTCTTGCATAGGAGTAGATCTTGGTTAGGGTTTAAAGTTTTTAGTTATACCCACTAGTAAAACCCTTCAATTGGTATCAGAGCTACCCTCATGTAAGAAATATGGTGTGTGAAAACGTTTATGAAGCATTGTTTTTTAATTCTTTTGTAATCTCTGTTTGAGCCACGTTTTTGAGAAGATCGATCTGGTCATAGTTATTCCTCTCCTCGGGAAAGAAGAGCTCTCTTCATGACCTTATTCCTCTCTTGAAATCGAGCCAGAAGGTGAAATGGTCGCCTCTACCAAAACAAGTGGCATGTTCTACAACTTCCTCATTTTCGAGACGAATTTGTCCCTATTAGTGCTCCTTATTTTCCAGAAAACCCTGCAGGATCTCAGACCCTGACGTCTGGGTTTGATCCGAATCTGTTTTGCAAAAGCATAACCAAGAAAGGCGACTCTGTTCCTATGTGCGATTCTCCCCTTTTAGTTGACTTCTTTTCTGTATGAATCTTCTGAACGCATGTTCTGAGGATCATTTGATTTGGGACAGCATTAACCTCAGGGCAACGTTTCTTCAACTCTGCTTCTTTGTCGATACCACTTCAGAAGCATCCAAGGCCTCTTAACCCTTGCCAACCAAGAGTGTCTTGTATGCCACGATTGTATGCCACGATTTCGAAACTCTGTTATATAACATGAGGAACTCCAGATCGCTTTTGACATGTATTCATCTCTGCTATGGAGACATTATTTCTCAGATTGAAACTCTGTCATTTTGTGTGTTTACAAAATCGATTCCAGGATTTAAATTTCAATTTCATCGATGAGAACCTGTATTCCTAATTGAAAGTTGAATTCCATTATATCTCTGCATAGAATGCTCAGATCCAAAATGCAGCCACGTTTGCATTGAGGAGACTCTTATCGGATTCTTATGAACATTTCATTTTATGAGAAAGTTATTTTGAAAACATTTTGGGCATTCATTGTGGGCTGGAAAAACGATTTTTTGTGCACCTGCGAGTATCCCACGAAGTCTGAAAATGTCGCTGGGCATGTCTGCCTGATGGAAAAACGTTTTTTATACTCTGTCTTTATGCCGCAAACTTCAGAAAAGGAAATCGCTCCAGTGATTAAATGATGGCTGGGAATTGTTCGTATTTTCTTTATCTTTGCGATTTTGTTTCCCCCTTATGCCTGTTATCGATCTGAAGCTGAATTGCTATTTTATCTCTGCAAAACGATCTGAAGTTCATGCTTTGCAAACTCTCATAATGTAGTTCATGCTTTGCAAACTCTCATTTAGCAGTAATTGGTGAGTTGTGAGCCATTCATGATACATATACAAATTATAACGTTGAAGATTTCAGAATATACATTTTTTACAGTTTTGATAAGTATTGTTTTGGTAAAAGCTGCGCAATATGTTGGTGAACACTTTAGTAATGATCATTACGATAGAACAGCTGAAAATATACACAATATTGTTCCACAGTATTCGGATTATGAAAGATCTATCAGGGTTCTAAATTTTGAATTGCATGCTTATTGATTCGTAAAGGTCGAAGTGGAATAACTTCAATCATCTTTTACTGTAAATTTGACTGAAAAATTTCACAGTAACCAACTTTTTTCACAGTATTTCTGAATGTGATACTTTCTTTTAGAGATATTAATATTTTACTTGAACAAGCACATATTATCAAACTGTTAAGTTAACAAATAAGGGTGATGATTTTAGGTATAATTTTGGAATCTAACTAAAGGCATTTTATGTATACATGTGTTGTTTTCGCATGATTCAAGCATTGATGTTCGCAAAACGAACCGCTCTGTGTAAGACGATTGCAAGGATGACTCATGACAAGCTCAATGGACGTAGGTGTTAGCTTTCCCAAAGGAAGGTTGGCACCTGCTAAGTTGTTTGGTGCATAAGGGTGATGTATAACAAATAAGTTGCAACACACATATGCTGGCAATGTCTAGAAAAGCATTTGGGGCTTGGTGCACTAGGTCCGTTAGTGACCTGCCTTCCTCACTTGACTGGCCTGGTAGTTAGCAAATGGATATGTCAATCTGGCCCAAAGGCGGAAAAGACAATAAGGTAATGATTGTGCCCAAAGGTGTTTTTCATTATTGAGTGGTGTTTTGGCTAAAAGATTCAATGGAGCACATAATTTAATTTAGGCCTTTAGATGGATTTTAGAATTATGATTAAAGATCAAATCATGATGCATAATATCTAATTTTTCCTTTTGTTCTTCAATTTTTCAGATCTAAACATAATGTCAAATCTAAGTCAAATTAAGCCCCTCATGGGGAACAATTTCAAACAGTGGGAAGAAAAGCTGAAATTAGTCTTAGGGATCATGCAATTGGACACTGCACTGAGATTTGATCGCCCCAAGCCCAATAAAGAGGGTGAAGAAACTCCCCAAGAGAAGGCTGATATTGATAGATGGGAGCATTCAAATCGCATGTGCATAATGGTGATGAAGCAAACGATCCATGAGACTTTTCGGGGCATAATACCTGATACAGAGACCGGCGCTATTAAATACCTTAAGGCCCTTGAAGAGAAATTCACAAAGAGTAAAAAGACTGGAGTTAGTACACTCTTTGTGAAGTTGGAAACAATAAAATACAAGGGAAAAGAAGGGGTTAGAGAGCATGTTATTGAGATGACAAGACTGCAACGTGCCTTGAAAGGGCATAATTATGACATCTCTGATGAAGTTCTCATTGAGTTCATTTTTCTGTCTCTCCCGTCCAACTTTAGTCAATTCAAGATGACTTATAATTGTCAAAAAGGGACATGGACACTACCTGAGTTTGAGGCTCAGTTGGTGCAGGAGGAAGAGAGACAGAAAATGACTAAGGGGGAAAGTGCTCATGTAGTAACATCTAATCATAAGGGTAAAGGCAAGAAGCGCAAGTTTGTTGCCAAGGTAGCTACAAACAATGCCACGCAGAAAAGCAAGAAGGAAGATACTTCTGCGAAAGCAAAAGAAAGGAACTATTTTTTCTGCAAAGCGTCAGGACATACAAAGAAATTCTGCACTAACTATCATGCATGGTTGGCAAAGAAAGGTATGTCTCTTGCTTTAGTTTGTTCTGAAGTTAATTTAAGTTCTGTATCTAGATATACTTGGTGGATAGATTCAGGTGCAACGACTAACATCAGTATGTTGATGCAGGGTTGCCTAAGCCATCGCAAGCCAAGTGAGGCGGAGCGCTACGTTTACGTAGGAAATGGCAATAAAGTAGAAGTGAAAAGCATAGGAAAATTTAGATTATTATGTAAGACAGGATTTTATTTAAGTTTTGATGCTTTAGTGGTTCCATCTTTCAGAAGGAACCTAATTTCTATATCTTATTTGGACAAAAATGGATATGTATGTTCATTTGGTAATGGAAATTTCAGTTTGTGTCAAAATTCTAAGCTTCTTGCTTCTGGTATCCTGTCTTCTTATGATAATCTTTATTTTCTAGATATAGACACTTCACATTCAGAGGCACTGCATGTAGATAATAGAAAACGTAAATTAACTTGCGAGAAATCTCCAACATTATGGCACAAGCGATTAGGACATATCTCTATGAAAAGGATAGAACGTCTAGTGTCTAATGATATTCTCCAACCTTTAGATTTTACAAACTTAAGTGATTGTGTGAATTGTATAAAGGGAAAACAAACTAATAAACGTAAGTATGATGCAAAAAGATGTAATGATGTCTTAGAATTGATTCATACGGATATCTGTGGTCCTTTTCCAAAAGCTACAAGAAATGGTCACCGTTACTTTATCACATTCATAGATGATTATTCAAGATATGGTCATATTTACTTAATAAAAGAAAAGGCGGAAGCATTAGACATGTTCATAAAGTTCAAAATGGAAGTTGAGTTACAACTTAACAAACGTATAAAGTCGATTCGTTCTGATCGTGGTGGTGAATACTACGGTCGTTATGATGGATCAGGAGAACAACAACAAGGTCCCTTTGCAAAATACTTAGAGGAATGCGGAATTGTGCCTCAGTATACGTTGCCAGGTTCGCCTGCAATGAATGGTGTTGCTGAACGGCGAAATCGCACCCTTAAAGACATGGTGATAAGTATGATTGCTCGTACAACTCTACCTAAGAATTTGTGGGGAGAAGCCTTAAAGACTGCAGCATACATACTTAATAGAGTGCCTACTAAAGCAGCTAACAAGACCCCTTACGAGTTATGGGTTGGGCGCAAGCCTAGCTTGAATCATTTGAGAGTTTGGGGATGTCCATGTGAAGCTAGGACTTATAAGCCAAATGAAAAGAAACTGGACGAAAGAACCATTAGTTGTTACTTTATAGGCTATTCTGAATGATCTAGGGGATACAAATTCTATAATCCAACAGAACATACAGTTTTCGAGTCAGGAAGTGCGAAATTTTTTGAGGATAATGAGTTTGTGGGGGGAGATATGACAAAAGATAGTATTTTTGAAGAAGAAGAGACGAATGTGAATGAGACTATGGACCAAAGTCCTGGTTTTGTTCAAATTCCGATTGCGTTTAGAAATGAGACTATGGACCAAAGTCCTGGTTTTGTTCAAATTCCGATTGCGTTTAGAAATACATCTTCTGACAATATGCAAACCTCATCATCACAAATAACTCAGTTAGAAACTCAACATGGAATAGAGAACACAAATGGACCTGAACCCAACCCAAACCCTGACATTGACATGACAAATGTTGATGGCCTAGGGCCTGTGGGAGATTCAGAAATTGATAATGATGTTCCTCCTCCTGTTGAAGATCAAGTTGTAAATGAACCTCAAGAAAATCTAGTACCTGTGCCAATTAGGAGATCTACACAATCTAAGGATTATGCATATCTTCAAGAACATGAGTTTGACATTGGCATGTTTGAAAATGATTCTGTTAATATCAAACAAGCTGTGGAAAGCTCTAACTCTCAAAAGTGGATTAATGCCATGAATGAAGAGATGAAATCTATGTATGACAATGACGTTTGGGATATCGTTCCGTTGCCTAAAGACAAGAAACCCGTTGGTTGCAAATGGATATTTAAGACTAAGCGGGATTCTAAAGGCAATGTTGAAAAATACAAGGCACGTCTTGTTGCGAAAGGTTTCACACAGAAAGAAGGCATTGATTATAAAGAGACTTTCTCTCCAGTTTCATCGAAAGACTCTTTAAGGATTATATTGGCGCTTGTTGCACATTATGATTTAGAACTTCATCAGATGGATGTAAAGACGGCGTTTCTCAATGGTGACATTGATGAAACGATCTATATGAAGCAGCCAGAGAACTTTGTATCAGGTGATGCAGGGTCTATGGTTTGCAGACTTAAGAAATCTATCTATGGGCTAAAACAAGCATCTCGACAATGGTATCATAAATTTCACAAAATTATTAGCTCATTTGGTTTTGAGTCTAACATAGTAGACGAATGCATATACCTTAAGTTCTGTGGGAGTAAATTTATTTTCTTGGTTTTATATGTAGATGACATATTGCTTGCCAGTAACAATAAGGACATGTTGCATCAAACTAAGAATTTTTTATTTAAGAACTTTGAAATGAAAGATCTTGGTGATGCATCATTTGTTCTAGGGATTGAAATACTTAGAGATAGATCTCAAGGTATTCTAAGGTTATCCCAGAGGAACTATATCGATAAGATTCTAACAAGATTTGGCATGGAAAACAACAAACCAGGAGATACCCCTGTATCAAAAGGAGATAAGTTTAGTCTAAAACAATGTCCCCAAACTGACTTAGATAAAAACATCATGAAAGATATTCCCTATGCCTCAGCCGTGGGTAGCATCATGTATGCACAAGTATGCACGCGTCCAGATATTGCTTTCATCACTGGAATGCTAGGGAGATATTTGAGTAACCCAGGTATGGAACACTGGAAGGCAGCCAAGCGAGTGTTGAGATATCTAAAGAGAACAAGGGACTTTATGTTCACGTATCGGAGATCGGAACAGCTCAAGGTCATTGGATATACTGATTCTGATTTTGGAGGATGTGTCGACAGCATGAAGTCAACATCAGGATACATCTTTATGATGGCAGGCAGTGCCGTGTCATGGAAGAGCGCTAAGCAGTCATTGGTAGCCTCCTCCACTATGGCAGCTGAATTTGTTGCATGCTATGAAGCATCTAATCATGGCGTATGGCTGAAGAACTTCGTCACAAGTCTGAAAATTGTGGATTCTATTCAGAAACCACTCAAATTATTATGTGACAACAATTCAGCAATGTTGTACGCAACCAACAACCGAAGTTCGTCAAAGTCAAAGTACATCGATATTAAGTTTTTGGTTGTAAAAGAGAGAGTGCAGAATAATGAATTATGTATAGAACACATAGGTACAGACTCCATGATTGCTGATCCTCTTACCAAAGGATTACCACCCAAGAAGTTTCACGAACATGTTGCCCGTATGGGTGTAATATCTATTTAGGATAGTTGGAAAATGTGGGAGTCTGAATATGTTTTAAGTTTTGTTTCTGATGTTCTATGTAATGCAATTGTAAACAATTTTTGATGATATATACAAGTTGCATTCAGTTTCAGTTTCATTATTTCTTTCTTTAAAGTTTGATTTTTGACTTCATACAGTAAAGTAAAGGTGACTCAATTAGAAATAGGCACGTATAATCACACTTGCGTGTAATTTCTAAAATATATGTCCAAATCAGATTCATGTCATTTAGTTATGTTGGCAGCGTGATTTATGTCGGTTTAGTTGCGAATAAATGTGACAAGTGCTGCTTAAGTCCTTTGTTAACATAATTGATGGACAGAATTGTTTAAGAAATACGATAAGAAAGACAGAAAAGTTGCATGCAATAAAGTTAAGGATATATAATCAAAAGGTTGCACTTGTCCATGTGGGAGATTGTTGGATTTAGAAACGTCTAATTACAATAATTAAGTTGGACATACGTGCATTATGATTATGATATCAAATACTGTCGAAAGATTACATTTATGTAATGATTAAAACATGCCAAACAATGTGATTAATTAAGTCATGGCATTATACGTATTTAAATAAGGATTTGGATGCAAATACATATAGAATAATGTTAATCAATTATAATTGTTAATGGACCGATTATAGTTGATTAAAATAATAGCAGTAATAAATTGAGCTAAATAAGGAAATCAGAATTTATTCTGATTTATTTCAGTTTTTTCTGAAGTTTCCCGATTTGAAGTTTTTATAAAATCGGAAACTCCACATTTCCTTTCAGACTTGTTTCCCAAGTATTAGCTAAATTTCAGCAGCCCTAGGATTAGAATCTTTTTCTTTGGCACTGCTATAAAAGGGCTGAGTCTCCAAGGCTTGCAATCATCCAGAAAAATTGTCTGCTCCATTTGAAGACAGGATACTCTCCAGATAAAAGGATTGCAAGTTCTTGGAAGGATTCGAGAGCCAACAACTCAAGTCAAGACCATAAGCTGTCCGCGACCTTTGAAGATGGAAAGTAAGTTCCGCTGTGCATTAAGCTTGATTTCTAAGTTCCGCTGTGCATTAAGTTTAATCTCTTGCATAGGAGTAGATCTTGGTTAGGGTTTAAAGTTTTTAGTTATACCCACTAGTAAAACCCTTCAAACTATATATAAAACTATCACATATACTGCGAAGCTTACTTCTACCATAATACATTGAGTGGTTTACATATATCACATGGTATCAAAGCAAGCGAGCATAAAAAATTCGAGAGCATAAAGAGTAAATCTGCTACTCCAAAAAAAAGAGGAGGCTAGAGACTTTGAGATCTGCTTGTGAGGTGGGAAACTGGCAGCCAGAAAAGCTGCAGCTAGAGCTTCCAACAAAGTTCTAGAAGCCACCGAAAAAGAAGCTAGATGAAGGATAAAGGATATTTCCCTGTCTAAAAAATGAGAGAAAATTATTAATATTTAAGGTGCTTCGCTATTAGAATTACGGTTGTGGGTACAAGCATATGAAACATCACCAAACACGGCACACTTACGAAATTCTGCAAGAAATAATCCGGTCGTGGGTTGAGGACACGAAGGATCGACCGTCCAAGAAATTTGCGAGTAGAAACCAAGAAATTCATGAAGAGAAGCAGATCCGTAAAGATAAAGTATGAGTTAAAGATTAGCATGGATAAATACGTCAATATCTGTGTATGGAAAGATCGATTTACGTGCATAATTTGCATGAAGAGTAACATCCATGAAGAGCCATCAAAAGGCTAAACTTCACACGAGAAAAAAGTAAAAAAAGAAGGGAGACAATCCGCTAGAAATGCATGAAAAATACTATGCGTGGATGCTGCCGTCTATGTAAAAAGAATTCTCGTGGAAAAAGCTGTGGCTCCCCCTGGAAATGCATGAAAAATACTCTGCGTGGATGCTGCCCTATATGTAAAAAGAATTCTCGTGGAAAAGGCCGTGAATCCGCCTGAAGAATACAACGGGGAAGGCAAGCCGTGAAGAGAAGGAGAACTTCATAAGAAAATGGATCTTTAAACAACAAAAAATAGCTCTGGGGTCATCTCAAAGAATCATTAGTTCTAAGAAAAGCCTTAAAAACAAAAAAGGTAATTACACCATATTTGAAAAGGAGAGCATTTTTAAAGGTTCTTATTTTTCAACAAATTTTTTCAATGGAGAGAAATTATAAAGTTTGGTCCATCAAGATGATGACCCTATGGAAGGGACGTGATGTTTGGGAATGTGTATCCTATGGTGGACGATGATCCTATGGAAGGGACATGATGTTTGGGAATGTGTATCCTATGGTGGACGAAGCATCCAAATTGGACTTATCAAATAACCATAGAACTACGCTAAAAGAGATTAAAATCAAAGATCTAAAAGCGTTGCATCTCATCTAGAGTGTCTTAAATGAAACCATCTTCCTCAATATTTATCTTCTGACTACCTCTAAAGCTACCTCTAAGCTCTTAGCTTTTAAGGAGCAACTATCAAGGTATCACCAAAGTCAAGACGGTGAAACTGCAAACCCTAATAAGAGACTTTTAAAGTTTAGAAATGAAGGGTTCATAATCGATAGATCAGTATATGAACCATGTAACGGCCACAATAAACCAGTTGAAGATGTATGGTGAAGATTTGACAAATCAAAAGGTAGTTAAGAAGGTTTAAAAGTTACAATGTTTGGTTACAACGATTGAAGAAACGAAAGATCTAATTCAACTTTTAGTAGATGAGTTGATAGAATCACTATTATCCAACAAATCAAGGGTCAACAAATTTCTTCACTTGAGCATGCATTCGGACCCAAGCCTCCATTAGTTGAGGCAAGGGACAGGGTTGAGGAACTAGTAGCAAAGGAAGGCAAGGCATAAATCTTTTACTACAAGGAGTTTGATCACTATGATAGTGAAAGCAAGAAGAAGTAAGACGATCTAAACAAGGGTTGAGCACATGTTAGCAACAACGATGAAGGAACATCTTAATCAATGTTCATTTCATGCTAAATCACTAAAGAAATCATCAACAACAAGGATCTCTGGTTGTTGAACAATGACTGCAAAAATTACATAAAAAGTAACAAACATATGTTTACTAGCATAGATACTTCTTCCACATCATAAATAAGTTTTGGTGATGATTCTCAAGTACAAGCCAAAAGAAAAGGTATTGTTTCTATTTAACGAAACACATTGAGAAGAAATCCATTCATAATGTTTTCTATGTATCTTATCTCAACCACAATCTAATAAGTGTAGAATAGTTGATTATCTTAATAGTTGCTTGTGTTTTTATTAGTTAGAGTTGTGTTTTTATTAGTTAGAGTTAGTGGTGAAGACCTATCAACATAAAAGACATGGTCAAAATATCGTCTTTGTATTTGTCTATATTTAAAGCTGAAGCTAAATGTTGTATGGAAAACATATTAATGAATGGTGTATCCTCAGCTCAATTGCCAAAGCCCGCAGGGAATCCCCATAACAGCTCGACAAATGATCACATTCAAGCCCGCGGTTGAATAGTTTGACAATGCAGTCGGCCGGTTGAATAGTTTGACAATGGATTTGGCTGAAAATTTATCTTATGGTTTAAAATTGTTTTTTGAGTGACAATTAAACAAAATAACTGGATTATTTCATATAAATAATTTATAATGAATTGTGGTAGGATTTTGCTTATCTTGCTTTTTTTTCATGTAATATATTTGTTTTGTTTTTATTTAAAAATAAGATAATTTGAAAATAAAATTATTTTTATTAAAACTAAGATAATGAAAATTAAACGTAAGCCACAATGTTAATACAATAGAAGTTACTTTCCAAAGTAGGATTATGTTTTGTCAAAACATTTAAAAGAAAGAGTTTGGAATGAAAATGTATTAAAATTAAATTATTTAATATGAAAATAAATGTCAAAAAATTATAAATATTTGTTGTGCATATTTATGTAGGTATAGACCATTATAAACTTTGAATTCGAATGCTCTTATAATTATATAATTATAGTACTATATTATTTATTTTGAATAAATAAAATTAATATGAAATTGAGAATAATGAAACTAAGAAATTAAGATTCTTTATGTGATATTTTTGTTGTGCACATTTATAATATTTTATTGTTTATTTTGAATAGACAATTAAATGTGAATCTAAAAACAACTGAAATGTGAATCTTTATATTTTTAAAATATTCACTCTTTTTTTTAATTATTAATTTAATTAATTCTTATGTTAATATTAAAATATTAATGTTAGGAAATATTAATATTAGTATTAGGATTAATATTAACATTGACATTATTAATATTAACAATGTCATTAATAATATTAGGACGGGCGCACAAAGTTGCTCCCCAAAACCGTTGCAGTGGGGATGCGCTATCGGGATTAAAACAACCACCGGCACGCATCTAAGGCAGCGCGCACGCACTGCTAGGTTTGGTACCAAACCGAAGCACGTGCACGCTTAGGGGCGCGCACGCGCTCCTGTTAAAAAAAACAGAGCAGAATGTTCCCATTCTACCCATTGGAGCCGAACACAACTTCCCCTCCACATGCGAGTGACTACAGCCACCAAACGACGTCATTTCCACTCCAAAACCCACCAAATTGATCCACCAACTCATCAACACATCAATTGGATAGGTAAATTCCAATTTTTTGTCATTTTATTCATTCTTTGTGTCATTTATTTTATTTTATTTGTTTATTAAATTGTTAATTATTCCCAAATTTTTAAAACAATGGAGAAATTTTTAATTGTAGATTGTAAACTGAGACAATGAGTGAACAAAATATTAACCCGGAGTCCGGTGGAACACAAGAAAACCCAAACCTTGGACTCAATGCCGAAGAAAACCGTCAACAAAATCCAAATGCCGAATAAAATCAAAACCCCCAACCAAATGTTGAGCGAGATGACCTTAACCATTATGTAAATGAAATGATAGTGCACACTCGAGAACTAAGAAACACAGGGGAACCATCTCGAGTGTCTCTTTCCATGTCAATTAAGAGCTCAATTGACTCCCTCATTCGTGCACATCGCCAATTGACTGACATGACTGAATATAGAGCTAGGGTGCGGGAGTATTACTCCACGGGCATTTCCAATGAAGCAATAAAATATTTGAATATTACAAAGGCTCAATTATACAGTATGTTCACCGATACAAGAACACAACAACCACCCAACACTAGAAAGCCACATGTCTGCATGGATTGGTGTCATTACCAACCATGGAGGGACATTTGGATGCAGAGGTGATTCATGGTGTACAATAAACCTCCCTGCAATAATAGGGAGGTTCCACAGTACTTCCTTGGACAACTGTGGGCTGAGTTTATGCTCGGTTTACATGTCAACTATTTTGACATAACCGAGTTCCAACGTGTTGGGTGTGGCTTTTCCCAAGATCGACCTGCTTCCAGGAGGAACCCACTGAGAGGGCCACCAGCTCCTAGGCGTGACCCCAACCCCTCTCCCCAGCCACCTCATTTACCCCACAGACTTGATCAGATCGAGGAGGCAATGAGGAATGTTGCACGTGGACTCCTTAGAAACACCTCCTTTGTAGCAGCTACTACAGTGGAGGGGTCGGTTGACCTGGATAGAGATCTAGGTGCAGGGCCTTCATGACAGGGATAAGATAGAACTGTGACCGATGGTAGCCATGCTGGGCATTCCAGTTCGACGGGGACAATGCCACATCTTTGTCCCCATTGCGGGCACACTTGCCCTGGCCTGATCGAGGGTTGTTATATGGATCAGGTTAGCAATTTTTTTAATGTGTTTTCAATCATCACTTGATAACTTGTAAAGTATTTTTAAATTATTTTTGTTTGACTTAAACTATTATTTCAATGTAAATTTATTTAGAGTTGAGACACCAACATGGGAGAATGTAGGATCTCCCAACCTAGATGCAACAATGGAAGCTGAAACTGAAATTGCGGCATCTCACACGGAGGTATTTTCAATACCTCACAAAATATTGTTATTAATTATGGCATTTGTATTACTTAAGTATTTATATTTATGGCATACCCATTGATAGTTCGTACAATGTTTTTGAATATCTTGATTGCCTAAATAATGACTTGTTTAACATGTTCATAACATGCATGCATTTTGGTTTCCACAGGTGTTCCTTGACTACGGTGATCAACCATCCCCGCTAGGGATTGGTAGAGCACCATATACACAGGTACAATGTGTAGTTAAAAACATGCCTTTAATTTGAATTGTTACAAGTTACTATGGTTTAATTTATCGTTTGTTTCTAAATTGTGATATTACAAATGTATATGTAGGTGCCACCAACAGCTGCAGGTCCCCATTTTAGTCCTATGTTTCCACCCTCTCCCATGATTCCCCCCCCTCTCTTCCATCTAGACCCCTCCCTCCATCCACCCCCTCCCTTCCATCTAGCCTCCCCTCTCCGGCCATACTCCCCTCTCCATCTATCCTCCCCCACTCATCCACGCCCCCTCGTCTATACATCCTCCCCAATTTATCCACGCCCCCCTGTCTATCCATCCTCCCCCATTATTCCACGCTCCCCCTTCCTTCCAGCTTCCCCTCTTCATCCACAACCTCCCTTCCGTCCATCCTCCTCCCTCTATGTATGAATTCCCTCCCATGCACCATCCCTCAACATCCCCCCTAGCCCTTTTTGTTCGATACCCTCTATCGTACAACCAGAAGGGGTTCATCATCCACAACGTCCTCCTCCACCCCGTACCACCATGTCTTCTCCCACCATATCTTCCCCACTTCTTGCCACTATTGTGGCATCTACTCTTCAAGTATCCTCATCTGTATCTCCAGTGGTTGCACCTATAGTGGTTGCAACTACATCTGCACGCCCCCCCCTGCCCCATGATTGCATTGGAGCTGGTTGTCCAGCCATTTGCTCCACCTACTAGCCTAGAATCCCATCCATGTCCATCATCGGAGGTGTTTACGGTGAGAATCGAGATAATTTATGAAAATATTTTGATGCATTGACAAAAATTAATTTAAGCAATTATTACTTTTCAATGAAATGATTGTTGTAAATGTTGTAGGTTAGAATTGCTTAGAGGCTCCGCAGATCCTGGACACCTGCCTCATGTTTCCCACTCGCATCAGAGGTGATTTATTTAAGATTCAAATTCTACATTTGTTCTATAAATGTGGTAAATGTTGCAAATGCTTGAAAATGACAGTATCTTATATCATTTGTTCCAGAGCCCGGAGAGACGGTCTACTCCTAGACGGAACAAGACCCGAGGTACCGGTAGCTCAAAGAGTAGGAAGATTGACTTTGGAAATATGCGTGGGAGTGACGGGGGTGGTCACAATGCTTGACACACCAGGTTATGTACATTAGCCATGATGTGGCACTTTTGTCCACCAGTTTTGATGTGCTTTGTATCTATGACACGAGTTGCCATGTATTTTGGATGCACAGCATGATTTGTCGCATTTTGCTATAGGGCACGAGTTGCCATTGTATGTACATTGGGAACCATGTTCCACTATTTGCCAGAAATTGTATATGTTTGGATGCGTTTTGTAGCCTTGATGTACATGGATTTTTAGTTATGTGATTTATATTGATGTTGTCTATATTAGTATCTTGTTCTCTAATGTTGTTGTCTCATGTTGTGTGTATAATGATGTGATGTTGTCTAAGTTTGGTTTTTACTTCTATCTGTCCATGGCATGCGGTTTTAAGTTTTGGTACCAATGATGTCCATGCATTAGTTGATAATGTGAATCAACCTGAAGCTTACCTAGATCTTAGAAGAGAAGTTGGATATCATAGTTCAGCTTGGTTTATCTTTCCACATGTAAAAGCTTGTAATGGTATATATGTTAAGAAAACATTATAAACATAGGCTAACTCAAAGAAAATCATGTGTGAGAATTAATCTAAAAACAAATAGAATAAATGGATGGAGAAATTACACCTCATGGCACATAAGATATATATTGGGAACTTGAGTACTAGGAAAAGAATACTTAAAAATAGAAAATGCCCATTGTTGTCAAAAGGTTAAAATGAGATCCAACATGTTTTTTAATAGCTCTACATAATGAGATCCAAAATGTCCATACTCTACATAATGAAATGTCGTCACTAGTATTTATATTGACCATTTTGTCTACTTAAGATCATGCAACAAATTAATAACCAACTTATGGAATCATTTCTTAATCAATTGTCACCATACAAATAGGACAACCTTGAGCACAATGTATAGCTAGCTCATTAATTCTCACTCATGGATATAGCCACCTTTGATTTGATGACCATCACATCCACTACCATTTACAATTAGGACTTCCTTAATTTATCATTATGTGATAGCGATCTAATATTATGTAAACACATTGACTTAAACACATATAGTTGACATTAGAATAAATGACTACTATGAGGTGTATTTTTGGAGCTATATCCACCTCAACACACCAACTTGTTACCCCAATACCCCAAATGCTTTCGAATTCTGTCTAGACGGGATTGAGGGGTATTAGGACATCATAATTCATCTATTGGACACTTATACACTTGTTAAAGACATTTAGGACTTGCATTACATCAATGGAGTCACAAATACACCCGCATCAAGTTGCATGCATCCATTAGTATGCCATCAACACTAGAACATGTA
The DNA here is from genome assembly GCA_027924585.1 of Larix kaempferi. Lineage (NCBI taxonomy): Eukaryota > Viridiplantae > Streptophyta > Pinopsida > Pinales > Pinaceae > Larix > Larix kaempferi. Next base: position 6,371,717 of record BSBM01000159.1, on the reverse strand, counting down.
AGCATTACTACATGTTGGACTAAACTTTACTAATGTTATGATAATATTAGGTTTTCCATCCATTGAGAAGGTTTCCATAGGTGTGCATATCCACCATATAAAAATATTCATGGTACAACCAATTTCAAACCATTAGGTTTCTAAATTAGGTATCTGGTGCTAGGTACAACAGTTTTCTAGTTGTATGCACCCTTGCTATATAGATGAGAAACTATGCATATATGTGTATAGTGATTTGGATTCAAATGTATGCAAATGAATATATATGTACAATGAAAATGATTTAATTTCTATATGTATTATAATTTAGGGCTATATCTTAGGCTACATAATAGGGTTTCATTGTGATTAGAATACAAACTAGGGTTTACACTACCAACTAGGGTTTTTAGGATAGGCTCTCATGTTTCTAGGCTAGGATCCAAGCTCTAGGTTCACCATCTAGAGAGCTTGTGTAGTTACATATAAAAGAGAATTGTTAATGTAGTTACATATGGATCGTTCTTTGTGTGTCAGGGCAATTCCCATCTAGAGAGCTTGTGTAGTGATTCAAGGACTTGTTCATGGCTCATGAGCATGCAAATATTCAGTTAGGTCCTAATAACCATTATATTTTTTAATCACCATTTATGTGTATGAATATGTAGATATATCTTATATAATGACACATAATGACATATATCAGTAATACTAATTACGACACATATTGTATAATGGATGCATACATGCATATATGTTGTGTGAGAAGGAGACTATTTAGTGGTGGGAAAGTAAATTGGAAAATTACATGAGTAATTATGCAAGAAGGAATCAAATAACTATTGCACACGTCAGGGCATGATTTTTTATACTCACTCATGAGAGATTCTTAGAGTCAAATACATTGCATATAAATAAATTCCTCGAGATAAATAATACATGATCATAGAAGAAGATTGAAATTTGAGGTCAAAACTCATTAATGAAGGTAGAATGAACTTGGATAGATAGATTGGGAAAATTTTAGATGAAGGCCTAGAGCTCTACACATAAGTAGAAATAATGAAAAAGCTATTTGAGAGCACCACCTTAGACCAAGCCATACTATTAATATAAACTGTACATCACCATCATCATCATCAACAACGTCTTCATCATCATCACCATCATCATCATCACCATCTCCATCAGCATTGTCATCTCTAGGTTCCTCATCAACATCTCCATCATCATCATCATCTTCTTCATCATCATCATCATCTTCATCACCATCACCATCACCATCATCATCAACGTCTTCATCATCATCACCATCTTCACCATCATCACCATCTTCATCATCATTGTCATCTCTAGGTTCCTCACCAACATCTCCATCATCATCATCTTCTTCATCGTCATCATCATCTTCTTCATCATCATCATCAATGTCTTCATCATCATAACCATCTTCATCTTCATTGTCATCTCTAGGTTCCTCATCAATATCTCCATCATCATCATCATCATCATCTTCATCACCATCTCCATCATCATCAATATCTTCATCATCATCACCATCTTCATCATCATTGTCATCTCTAGGCTCCTCATCAACATCTCCATCATCATCATCTTCTTCATCATAATCATCTTCATCACCATCACCATCACCATCACCATCATCATTAACATCTTCATCATCATCACCATCATCATCATCAACAACATCTTCATCATCATTGTCATCTCTAGGTTCCTCATCAACATCTCCATCATCACATCATCATCTTCATCACCATCACCATCATCATCAACGTCTTCATCATCATCGCCATCTTCATCATCATCACCATATTCATCATCATTGTCATCTCTAGGCTCCTCATCAACATCTCCATCATAATCATCTTCTTCATCATCACCATCACCATCACCATCACCATCACCATCACCATCATCATCAACGTCTTCATCATCATGAACATCATCATCATCATCAACATCTTCATCATCATTGTCATCTATAGGTTGCTCATCAGCATCTCCATCATCACATCTTCTTCATGTTGATGTATTTGTAACTTTGGAAGATATTCACTTGTATATTATATGTATTACATTTGTACTTTATTGTATCCCTAATGGAGATGTATTATTCCTCCGATTGGAAGTGTCGTGATTTGTATTTGCAAGTGTGGCAAGTTATATTGTAAGTGTCGTAACTTATATTTGATGGGTTATTGGACCAACTTAGAGGGGTCGTCGCAGTGTGGGTCAAAGGGTTATTAGACCACCCTAGTGGGGTCGGCCCAGTGACATGTGGATGGGTTATTAGGCTTCCTTGGGAAGTCGGCCCAGTTAGAGTAAAAGGCAAGTCAAGTCATTGTATAAATAGAGATTGTGTCTCTCTCATTCTATTCATTCACACACTCACTCACTTCGCATTAGTGCGAGAGAGGAGGAGTAGCTGCTGTAGACATCTATCTTTTGGGGATTCATCTTTGTGATCTTTGTTTTGGTGATCATTCTATCTCTGAGGAAGTTGAGGGGTTTTTCACCTTCTTGGTTTTCCCCGATGAAATGGTTTGTGTCTCTTGTTTCTTCTGTTTGATATGTTTTACATGTTGTTCTTGTTGAAATATTGTAACTTCAAAGAATATTATATTTGTATATTATTTATTCCGGAGATGTTCCATACCTCCGATGTGATTATACTATAAATCCGGAGATGTTTATTCCTCCGAGTTGGGTGTGGTAACTAGGGTTATTAGACCCACCATGTGGGGGTCGGCCCAGTCAGTTATAATGGGGTATTTAACCTAATGGTTAAATACGAGCCTACATGTACTTGTGTAAAATACATATCAGAGTAGTGTATAAATAGAGGAGGTGTGTTCCTCATTTGATACACTCACTCACTTGAGGATAGCGCACTTGTGGAGGAGAGGTCTGCTATTGTGGAGGAGGAGATCATGTCTCAGGGTTTCATCTTTGTATATTGCTGGTCATCTATATTGAGGAAGCTTTGCTGGGTTTTCTACCCCATGAGGGTTTCCCAGGATAAATCTCTGTCTCTTGTGTTTATGCTATGCTTGTTGTTTCTTCAGTGATCCTATATGCTATTATTGTGAAATGGAATGTAATGCTGCTATTTTCTATCTTAGCATATTAAATATTAACATGGTATCAGAGCTAACCTGAAGGAAGACAAGGTATGGCACTTACGACACTTGCTTTACTTACGATAATTTGAAGGTTAGGGTTTTACATAGCAAAAACCAGTCTTCGTGGAACTTTCGCTATAAATCCATTTATGAGAAGGTTCAGGGTCTGAAAAGTTTACAGGTAGAAGATAACATCCCCAGGTACCTTGTGTCCAAAGGGCACCCTCAGATTCGTTGTACTTTATGAGTTATTATCAGTACAAGTTAGGGTTTCTGCGTCTTCCAGATCTCAGTCAAAATCAGGTAACCTTGGAAAAAAGGTCATAACTTGGGCTAGGAAGCTCCAAATGAAATTTCGTAAAACGTGATAGGTAGTACACAGACTGTACTATCTCAGGAAACTTTTTCAGAGGCCGAAGATGAACCAGTGACACGTGGCACGCCGTACAAGTTCGCTCTCCTGTTTTATCCCATAAACAGGTCACGTTGCGACACTTGGCATAACTCTCTCTCTGAAAATCCAATTGAGGTCAGACCTGTCAGGATGGAAAGATGACAGGTCAGGCTACTGTAGAAAAAGGGTTTCAGACCCTATGGAGCAAAAATTTCAGAGTTATAGCAGAAACAATCAGGTGCATATTTCTGTCAAAACAGAATTATTTTTCGAGCACCTTTATTCATGGCTTCCGGAATTTAGGGTTTCGGAGAAAGTTAGAATTTTTGGAATCGGAGTCCACGGCTGAATACTACTAAGGAAAATCGAAATTTAGAGACCAAGATCGAATTTTTTGGTTGGGTGGAAGACCGGGCTTGATCAAACCCCAGTTCGGGATTTTGATCGGAAAGATGAAAAATTAGGGCTTCAGCAAAAGTTGGAATTTTTGAAGTCTGTAACCACGGCTGGAAACTCCTAAGAAAAATAAGAGTTTAGAGCCTTGGATCAAACCTTTTGTTTGGGCAGAAGGGTGGGCTTCATCAAACCCTAGTTCGGGATCCTGTCCAGAAGATCCAGAAGTTTCAAAGGCAATTTTGAGGGGTCAAATTTTGGAAATTCCAAAATTGAAGTATGCTAGTTTGATCAGCTCAGCAAGACATATTCTTTCATCCATTCAGAAGTGTGAAAGCCAAAGATTGAATTTTTAGGGTTTCTCTAGAAAACCCTAATCAAGCTCCAGATCAAGTTTCAGGGGGAGTTGAGGCTAAGGCCTTACATAAGAAGACTACAAGAAGTCTCGACAGGTATGACTTAAGGAGGTTCAGGTATGTCTTGAAATCTGATTCTTGATTAAGTTCATAATGTGTTTTGTCTTCATGTTATTTATTAGTACAATCTTGATTAATGTTAGAATTGTCTTATCACCCTAGTAACAGTATGAATGCATGTGAATGATCGAAGACATTCATTGATTAGGGCTATATGATTGTACTAATGCATTATGGTGTTGTGTGAGGTTGATGTTGTCTGCTAACAAGATACAGGTACATCACAAAAGACAAATCAAGTTCCATGACCATGACCACATGAATACAAAGACTCATCCATAATCTTTGTTCTACTTACGAGGTATGTATGAACTTGTTATATTATGCTTAACCTATGAGACATGCAGGTTCTAGCTCAGGATCTCTAAATCAATGAAGAGATTGTTTAGGTATGTTGCACATAACTAAGCAGGTATACTAATCCAGGTATGTTTTCCTATGTCATGTTAGAATCTTACCTTGTGATTAGGATCCCTTATATAAGTATACTTGGTATGATTGGTTATGTTTATTCATAAAGTTAGTAATCAAGGGTTTATGCATATCATGTCTCTTATCTTGGTTGATTATTTAACTAACTAGATCAAACAAGAATATGCATAAGTAAAGGAAGACTTCCCTGAAACCTTGAATATTATCTATAATCATGATTATACATTTTCAAGATTATTTAGAACTATAATGTTTTGATAACATTGAGATTATACTAATGAATGTATGTTTGTGTATGAGATCATGATGATGACACTAGTGCACATTTGAGCATGCACAGTGGTACAGAATGAATAGAAGTTCAAAAGACATACAGAAGATCAAGCGGGAGGCAACCACACAAACATAAAAGATAAGTATTTGAGTTGTTATTTGAAATAGTAAATGATATTGCCTGTAATAGATTGTATGCATATTTGTATTCCTATAATATATCATGCTGAGTGTAAATATTCATAGAACATTGAACAGTATACTACTAATATGCATATGATTGGTAAGTTGGACAAACATTCCATTGTTGCTTGTCTAGAATGAAACCTCTTTGCTGACATGCTGAGAATTGTGCACACTCTCGATAGTATGTTCTGGTAGAGATGGAAGGCATCTAGATAGCCACTGTATGCATACAGGATATGGGAAAGTGTTGTGCCAAAGTATTGGTCAAGATAGTTGCATAACTATGTAAATGATATCTGTATGCATAATAGGTTATCATGCCGTCAATATGATTTGATGATTATGAAGTATTACTAATCATGTACCTAATTTTGATTTGTAGGAAAAATCATGATGAATGATGAACAAGTGATGGATGTTCAACAAAAGGATTTACAAATCAAACACACTATAGAAGGATTGTGGCTAGAAGATTCTCCTAGAAAGAGGAAGAGAATCATGATGAAATGTTTTCTCCAAGTGGCTAGATAAGACCATTCTCTTAATGGTGTAATTAAAGAAGAAATGTGAATCAGGTTTTGATAAGCTTAATGATCACCATGGGTGATGTGGATCTCAACCTTTGCTACAAGGTTGAATATGATTTCTATACACAGATGAGATGGATGCAAGAAGGAACTCACCACAGAGTTCGAATGATATTGAGGCTCATATCAGTAGACCCATCTTATGAGAGATGGCACATATAGATGACTGTAGAAAAGAAAATAAAAGTTCTTAGATTAATGTATTACTTCCTAGGTCTGGAAGTATGGAAAGGCTCAGTAGGAATCCTTCTCAACCAGAGAAAGTATGCTGAGAAATCTTGAGAAAACTTGATATGATGGAATGGCCACTCTTATGGATTCCAACTTGAAACTGTTAGGAGATAACTCATCAGAGTTAGTGGATATAACTCTGTACAGTCAAATTATTGGGTCATTGATGTATCTAACATATACTAGATTAGATATATGCTTTGTTGTGAACACCTTGATTCAGTATCTAGTGGAAACTAGATGTGTTCACCTGATAGTTGCAAAGCATGTGATGAGGCACATAAAGGACACGATAGAATTTGATCTACGCTATCTTGAAGATCATGACTTCAGATGGTTATTCAGATTCTGATTGGGCAAGAAGTGTATCAGACAGGAAGAACACATCGAGAGGATGTTATTGTCTGGGATTAACCATGATCTCGTGGTTTAACTGGAAGCAGTCTAGTGTGGCTCTCAGCAAAAGCAGAATATATGGCTGCTTGCTCTGCTAGTTGTGAAGAAGTTTGGCTTCAGGATTGCTTGACTTCGGTCCCTGAATTGATCCGTGAAGTCCGGCGACTTCGGTCCCTGAATTGATCCGTAGACGTGTGGTCTCCGAGAAGTGTGGATTGTATCATCCCCAGACTTAGGTCCCTGAATTGATCCGTAGACATGAGGTCTCCGAGAAGTGGGGATTGTATCATCCCCGGACTTAGGTCCCTGAATTGATCCGTAGACATGAGGTCTCCGAGAAGTGGGGATTGTATCATCCCCGGACTTAGGTCCCTGAATTGATCCGTAGACGTGAGGTCTCCGAGAAGTGGGGATTGTATCATCCCCGGACTTAGGTCCCTGAATTTATCCGTAGACGTGAGGTCTCCGAGAAGTGGGGATTGTATCATCCTCGGACTTAGGTCCCTGAATTGATCTGTAGACGTGAGGTCTCCGAGAAGTGGGGATTGTATCATCCCCGGACTTAGGTCCCTGAATTGATCCGTAGACGTGAGGTCTCCGAGAAGTGGGGATTGTATCATCCCCGGACTTAGGTCCCTGAATTGATCCGTAGACGTGAGGTCTCCGAGAAGTGGGGATTGTATCATCCCCGGACTGCGGTCCCTGAATTGATCCGTAGATGTATGGTCTCCGAGAAGTGGGGATAGTATCATCCCCGAACTTCGGTCCCTGAATTGATCCGTAGATGTATGGTCTCCGAGAAAGTGATTTTTGATGTGGTTACTTGTATCGGTAGGATACTTGTATTGATGATGTGGTTACCTGTATCGGTAGGATACTTGTATTGATGATGTGGTTACTTGTATCGGTAGGATACTAGTATTGATGACGTGGTTACTTGTATCGGTATGGATACTTGTATTGATGATGTGGTTACTTGTATCGGTAGGATACATGTATTGATGACATGATTACTTGTATCAGTATGGATACTTGTATTGATGATATGTATACTTGTATTGGCATGAATACTTGTACTAATGATGTGGATACTTGTATTGTTATGGATACCTGTGTTGATGACGATGCTGACGATCGTGTGATGACGATGCTGATGATCATGTGATGACGATGCTGATGAACGTGAGATGACGATGCTGATGATCGTGTGATGACGATGTTGATGATCGTGTGATGACGATGCTGATGATCGTGAGATGACGATGCTGATGATCGTGTGATGACAATGCTGATGATCGTGAGATGACGATGTTGATGATCGTGTGATGACGATGCTGATGATCGTGTGATGACGATGCTGATGATCGTGTGATGACGATGCTAATGATCGTGAGATGACGATACTGATGATCGTGAGGATCCAGATGTTGATGTTGTTGTACTTGTTCGAGTGCTGTAGAAGATAAAGACTCAGTACTGAAGATGTTGATGTTCCAGTATTGAAGATGTTCCAGTAACTGCTTGAGTTACCGATGATGTTGAGAAAGCTTCCAATGATTTATAGATGTATCATGTATGATGTTGATGACTCCTTGCTCGTGCAGATACTGTTATAATATCCTTCTCGTTAAGGGGGAGTGTTGAAATATTGTAACTTCAAAGAATATTATATTTGTATATTATTTATTCCGGAGATGTTCCATACCTCCGATGTGATTATACTATAAATCCGGAGATGTTTATTCCTCCGAGTTGGGTGTGGTAACTAGGGTTATTAGACCCACCATGTGGGGGTCGGCCCAGTCAGTTATAATGGGGTATTTAACCTAATGGTTAAATACGAGCCTACATGTACTTGTGTAAAATACATATCAGAGTAGTGTATAAATAGAGGAGGTGTGTTCCTCATTTGATACACTCACTCACTTGAGGATAGCGCACTTGTGGAGGAGAGGTCTGCTATTGTGGAGGAGGAGATCATGTCTCAGGGTTTCATCTTTGTATATTGCTGGTCATCTATATTGAGGAAGCTTTGCTGGGTTTTCTACCCCATGAGGGTTTCCCAGGATAAATCTCTGTCTCTTGTGTTTATGCTATGCTTGTTGTTTCTTCAGTGATCCTATATGCTATTATTATGAAATGGAATGTAATGCTGCTATTTTCTGTCTTAGCATATTAAATCTTAACAGTTCTCTCAGTTAAGATCTTAGATAATATTGAATTAAATGATGCAAAACTAACATGGTATCATAGATAGCCTGAAGGAAGGCATTGTATGGAATTTATGACACTTGTTGCACTTGTGACAAATTGGAAGCTAGGGCTTCGTATATTAAAACCCAGTCATTGTGGAAATTTCGCTATAACTCCATTTTGGAAAAGGTTCAGGATATGAAACTTTTACATGTCGAAGATTAAATGTCCATGTACCTTGTGTCCAAAGGACAGCCTCATATTCGTTGTAATTTGTGAGATATGATCTGTACAATTTAGGGTTTCTGCCTCTTCCAGAATTGAGTCCTAAACAGGTGACCTAGGAAAAATGTCATATCTCGGGCTAGGAAGCTCCAAATGAAATTCTGTAAAAAGTGACAGTTAGGGTAGATAGTGCAATTTCATAGGTCCGGGTTTTATAGGCCGAAGTTGAAACAATGACACGTGGAACTCCGTACAAGTTCACTATACCGTTTCATCCCATAAACAGGTCATGTTGTGACACTTGGTATATCTCTCTATTAGAGAATCCATTAAAGCTCAAATCTGTGGGGTTGCAAAGAAGACAATTCATTCTACCACAGGCCGATGTTTTAGAGCATGAGGATCCAAAATTTCAGAGATACACCAGAAACAATATGGCATATATTTATGTCCAAACATAATTGGATTCTAAGCACTTTCATTTTTGGTTTGTCACTGCTACGGGAAATTAGGGTTTCTGAAAAGTTGGAATTTTGGAATCTAAGATCATGGCTAGATGCTCCTCATCAAAATCGAAATTTAGAGAACAAGATCGAATTTTTTGGTTGGGTAGAACTCTAGGCTCTATCAAAACCTAGTTCGGGATTTTGACTAGAAAACCAGAACTTGACAGAAGCTGCAGATCTGAAACTTTCAAAGTCAATTTTGAGGGGTCAAATGTTGGGGATTTAAAAATTGAAGTATACCAGCTTTAGCAGCTCAGCAAGGTGCATCTTTTTATCCAATCAGATGTTTGAAATTCCAGGTTTGTATTTTTAGGGTTTCTCTATCAAACCCTATCTAGCTCTAGATCCAGCTTCAACAAATCAAAGTGGATTGGGTTAATCCTAGAAGAGAATGAATTGGACACCTGCATAAGTGAATAAGTTCTAGATCCAGAGGGATATGAGGTTAATGCCTTGCATAAGAAGACTACAAGCAATCCCGACAGGTATGACTTAAGGAGATACAGGTATGTTTTGAAATCTGTCCATGATTAAGTTTATGATATGTTTGTCTTCATACTATTGAGGTTAGTACAATCTTGATTAATTTTAGACTTGTCTTACCACCTTAGTAAAAGTATGAATGCATGTGAATGATATAATACATTTATTGATTAGGGTTATGACACTTATTATTGTACTAATGGACTGTTGTGTTGTATGAGGATGATGTTGTCCGCTAACATGAAAGGTTCATCAAGAAAGACAAATCAAGTTCTAGATCAAGAACATATGACCATGGTGACATGTCACCTAACCAAATTTTGAGACTATTTATTTTATTTGCAAAACATTATGTTAAATTATAATTACAAAGTTTTGTAATTATGACCAAATATCGTAAGGGATGATTGTAATGATATATTATTATTATTTAGTAAATTAAAACATGAGACAAACACCCAAGGGAACTCTTAAATGAGTGTTCACTGACCCATTAGGAGGAATGGAAGCTGTTAGAAGGCATGGCACAAGTGTCAGCATTTGCACTCCACCACTAGTTGTTGGTTATGGGACAACTACCCCTAAATTTGTGGCCTTATCCCCCAGGTGGATGGAATAGAGCTGTTAGCTCATTAATGACCAGGTTAACCACTAAAAAGGCCTAGGCAGCCTAAAGAAGGCAATTCGAATTGAGCAGGGGGCTCCATATTATTTTCTGTAGAAATAATTCCTCAAGTGTATCAGGTGAACACTGAGAGATTCAAATTGGGAGGCTAAGTGAATGTGCATTGTGAGTCTGCTGAATTTATTCTGAGAAGGAAACCAGAGGTGCTGGTGCAGGTATCTTTGACTGCTAAGTCTATATGACTGAATTATCTACATTGTTGCTACAAGTTGATGACCTAAAGCTTCTACAGATTCTTCTTCCTAGTGGTTCAATGAACAGGCTCGGGGGTCCTAAGGAAAGTAATTTGGCTTCCTTCAGGAGTAGGTTGGGTGGAACAGGCTCCTTGGGTTGCTTGTTTCTCCTACATTCATCAGGTTCTACTGTTATGTCTTATTTATTTATAGTTAAATGATTTTCTACATTTGTAGATTTAGTATTTACAGTTAATGGCATACAAAAGTAACCGTTTCAATTTTTTTCTTAGGTACGATTTTGTATAAAGATGGTTAAGTAGATGAGATGATTGATTAAATATCTTCTCTGCATTTTTCCCATACAGTTTTCTATATAGTACTCTAGTACAAAAAAGTAGAATTAAGATAGAAGATTGATGGGAAAATGCCAAGTGAATGATTAGACTAACACTATGGTGTTTCTTTTAAATCTGCAATATCAATTATATATGTATAAACTCAGAATATAGAACAGCTGCGATATAAATATTCTTTTTACACAAAGTTGCTACTCAGTACATATATATCTAATTAGATATTTATCATTCTCAAATAATAACATCATTGTATATTACTAATTCATTAAGTATCCATATCTTATATTTTGATTTAGTTTGCAACTACAGTTATTAAATTCAAACACTTTCATCATAGGCATAACCCTAGCTCTTTATCACTATTTATTAGATAGCATTCCCTTGCAATACGTTGAATATAGGATCAAAAACCCTTAACAGGGAAACAAATCTTTTACAATATCATTACAGGTTCATAACTGGTTCGACGGTCAAACGCTTATATTCGAAATAGCAATGCAGATATTATCAGTTTCCAAATAGATTAAGATTTCATGTTCAAACATCTTTGAATACGTACATAAACATTAATTGAAACAAACCATATAATTACATGAACACTAGTTTTTATTTCAAAGTTTTCAAATAAAAAACATGGAGTTTGGCTCTCGGCTATTACCAAAACGATAGCATATTTTTTAGTTAAACACAGAACTATCAAAGCCTACCATCAAAACCAACAGGGTAGGGTTTTGACTGCATGGATCAAGGTCTAAAACTTTGGCATGTAGCCATTATAAACGCATAATAGTTCAACATTAAATTATCACAAACCTGGAGCATGGCTCACAGTTTTCAACACAAGTAAACGTCAACAAGTTATAGGAACCAAAATATTTGTATATCCAGTTTATCCGAGGGATAAAACCCTCTCAGTAGTTACATTCTTTTACAATTATCTACATTGAAAAACAACACCACAGGTTAACGCCGAATGGGTTGAGGATTTCATCCTCCCCAAGTTTCCAGAAAGCTCACAATATTTCGATGGTGGTCACTTCCCATAGCCCAAGATAAACTTAAAGTCTTGACTAAGAACACATAAAGATCCACAGTCACCTAACCGAAGCAACAACGTAACCACCGAAGCTTACCATTTCTTATGCAGCTGCCAATTAACCAAACTCAAGCTTGAAAATCGAATGTCGAAGGAACCTGCCAAACATTTAAGATATTGTCAAATGAGTATCTCGATAGGAGTTTCAGTAGAATGAAATAACATCAACTACAACTAGTAAACAAATTAGAAGGGAAAGGTTCAAAACCTAAAACAGTACCTTTAATAGTTATTTTTTGGAACATTGGCACCATAGCCTATGGGGAATCATAACCACCATCTCATTGCCGAATGCAATAAAATTTGAAGCCAACTCAGAGAACTACCATTCAACTTATATAGAAGACCGACCACTGGCTTTAACCTATGCACAATATTACTATCAGCCACGAAGCTCTTCCTTTATCTTTTCAAGTGTTGTAAACTCTCATAGTACGCTTGGCTCTCTAAACTATCATCTAGTAGCAGGAAATACCAATAGGTCACGGGTTCAATTCATGAAGAAGCTCACTAAAACCTGCTAGAGAAACCCTGGAGTTTCTCGGCTTGTCGGCCTCTTCCCAAAACTGCTCTCAACAAATAACGAGTGCCAAGGGAAAACAATAACTTCATACATAGTGGAGCTTAGGGCTAAGTTTCAAAATCCAAGACCCACGTATGATCAACGGTGGGGATTCCTTGATCAACACTTCGTATCCCCAAGAAATTACCATATTTATGACGGGTATTAATCACCAATGCCACCGTGGAGACAGCTAGGACAACCCTCAAGCTATATCAAATACAACTCGACCACGTAGACTACCCTGTCACATTACCTTCATGTGTTATGGACCACGATGGCAGCCATAGTGACATTCCACTGAATCCAGTTGTTGGCAGTATTAAATGCCAAGGGTCGATGCGAATGCTTGCCAGCACATTTTCCACTATTTCATTAATATCCAAACCTTTCACACGTTGCTACGCTGAATACAGTTGCCACCCTGTCATAACATGTTTCATGTGATAAGTATAGTTTGTTTTGGTAAGACCTAGTTATATAAATGGTATCAATTATATGGTTCAAAAGGGTCACAATGATTGTATCTATGCATATTGTTTACATGTTATAGAAATTTAATAGAATTCACATATAGTATATGCTATAGGTATTTGAATATAGTGTTAAGTTATAAATAGAACTTGCATATAGTTTACAATATAGGAATTATATTGAAGGTGACATATAGTTTATACTATAGGATATCCATATGAGATGGCATATAGTTCTTGCACATTAGAAATGCACAATAGTTGCATATAGTCAATATATCAAAGTATTTGTATGATAATTACATATAGTTGTATATAATAGAACCAGCTTGGTAATTACATGGAGTTTGCATAACATAGGATAGAGCAAGAAGTACATAACAATCATACATATTAATATGAAAACCATATATTAATGGAAGAGATCTCACCGGTTGCATTTCGACATTATTCTCTAAAACCATTAAGACATTTGGAGATTACCGAAACTAGTTAGGAACTCTTCTGTCACACTTCATAAACATTAAAGCTCTTACCTATAATTTGCGAAAGGAACGATTCAAATGCTTTAGCACGAATGCTAAGTAAGCCTCGGGGTACCCTTAGGACCCCTTTCATCATCAAAAGAAGAACAACAGTTAGCACTTGTAAACAATTATAATTGACAGAACATTGACATAAGTATTATAAAAATATAACTGAATTTCAAATAGCATCTTAGTGTAGACTTGTCGTCATCATAATTAATTATTAGTTAAAGAATTAGCATTCATTTTATTTCTGCATTAGCATTTTCAACATTTAATACTATTTTAAAAATTTTAAATTTTTGTAATTTTTCGAGATGTTACATGTGGTATCAGAGCTCATGTTTGAACTCTCGGCTTGAAAAGGTCCAAAGAACATGCAACACAAAATTTTTATGACAGAAAAAATCTTTACTAATTAAATTATTTTGTATACAGAAAATTGTTTTCTAAATTACAGGTATGGAAGGATTAGATGAAAGCATGGAGGACAGATTTCGACCAAACAGTCATACCAACAATAGCACTAGACAACATTATGAAGAAGAAGTCCATGGTGAATTGAATGACAATTCATCAGAATTGTTACGTGCATTTCAGGATTTGAAAGCAGAAATAAGATCTGTTAAACAGAATAATGAGAGAATTATGAAGGCACAAGAAGAACTAAACCAAGTACTGTTCGATCAGTTCCCAACTGATGAACATGATAGAAGGGTTGAAAATACCTCCAAGATTGAAGACTTACCTCATGGGAACAAGGATAAGAAAGTGAAAATTGATGATAACAGTTCCACATCATCAAGAGCTGCCATTGAGACACGTAAAAAGAAATGTAATTATTCAAGTGATAGCAGTGAAGGGGATTACAAACCAAAAAGAAAAAGCCATAAACAGTATGAGCATATTTCTGGGGAGTTCAAGAATATCAAACCCCCAACCTTCAATGGTGAAAATGAGAAAGGAGAGACAGCTGAAGCATGGCTATCTGGCATGAAGAAATACTTTCAAATTTATGATTATTCAGAATCAATGAAAGCAAAGATGGCCATATACAACTTGATCGGGAAGGCATACATTTGGTGGTAGGACATCAAAAGAGTAAAGGGCATCAAGGGAAAGGATGTGAATTGGAGCACTTTTAAATGGTACTTCGAGAAGAATTTCCTATCTGAACAATATTACGAAGAAAAGTCCAAGGAATTTTATGACGTAAGACTGGGAACCATGAACATGAAAGAGTTGAACAACAAATTTATGAATTTGTTAAGGTATGTGCCATACCTTGTGGAGGAGAAACCAAAGATTCAAAGGTATCTAAGTTGTCTACCTTTCAACATCAAGGTCATAATAGAGTATGACAATCCAAAGACCTTAGAAGAAGCCATGAGCAAAGCAACTTTCTGCTATGATCAGAACCGGAAAAGAGAAGGGATATCTGACTAGAAAAACAATAAACCCAACAACTTTGAGCCGAAGAAGAAGAATTTCAGGTTCAATGGAAATTCTGGTTTTCAAAAGAAAAACTTTCCAAATCGAAATTTCCAAGGAAACAGTCCCAGAAATAATCAACAGCAGAATTTTACAGCTCCTAGAAATAAACCCAATGTTACCAGAACTAATGACTAGAGGACACCTATAAAATGTTTTGAGTGTCAAGGTCCTCATTATGCTTCAAACTATCCCAATAAGAAGTGGACAGCCAATAATATTCACTCCATACAAGCTGAACCTATTGTGGGAGACTTGGCAAGAGAGATGCCCAGAATTAATGTAGCTCTAGACAACAGGAAAGCGGAGCATTAAGTCTCTATGGTAGAGATTGAAGGTATGCTACAAAACCACCTTGTTTCTATTTTGATTGATCCAGGCACTAGCCTGAGTTATATATCTCCAAATATTGTAGAAAATTTTAATCTGAAAATAGAAAATTTGATAAATCCTAGTTAGTTAGACTAGCAACAAGAACAAAAAGAAAAGTGTATGATTTTGTTGAAATTTGTGTTTTATCTATGAATCAGTTAAAGACATGAACAAAGCTAAATGTTTTACCTTTAGGATCCTATGACATCTTAATAGGAATGGACTGGTTAGAAGCACATCATGTTATTTTGAATTGTTATGAGAAAAGTTTTACCTATATAAATGATGAAGGAGAAACAGTAGAAGTGAAGGGTATTCCTAGAAAGACATCACTTAGATAGATTTCAGCCATGCACGTAAAAAGAGCAATTAGAAAAGGATGCAAGATGTTCGCAGTGAATGTAGTACATGAGGAGTCAATTACAAAAGAGGACAAACTAAAACTAGAAGATATACCTATCCTAAAAGAATTTATGGATGTTTTTCCATAAGAGATTCCAAGATTATCACCAAAGAGGGATATAGATTTTACCATTGAGTTGATACCAGGTGCCATACTGAACTCCAAAGCTCCATATAGGATGAACATATTGGAATTAAATGAGTTAAAATCACAGTTGAAGGAACTGATTGATAAAAAATATATAAGATCCAGCATGTCTCCTTGGGGAGCACCTGTTATTTTTGTTAAGAAGAAGGATGGCACTTTAAGGCTTTGCA
The DNA here is from genome assembly GCA_027924585.1 of Larix kaempferi. Lineage (NCBI taxonomy): Eukaryota > Viridiplantae > Streptophyta > Pinopsida > Pinales > Pinaceae > Larix > Larix kaempferi. The sequence goes on along the minus strand of BSBM01000159.1, from coordinate 6,355,359 downwards.
TAGATTATCGCCAATTGAATAAGATGACAATCAAGAATTGATATCCGTTGCCCCGCATCAATGATCTATTTGATCAGCTACGTGGAGCAACGATATTTTCAAAGATTGATTTAAGGTCAGGATATCATCAACTTCATGTGAAGGATGAGGATATTTTTAAAACAAACTTTAGAACTCGCTATGGGCATTATGAGTTCGTGGTCATGCCATTTGGGTTGACTGATGCCCCGGCAGTATTTATGTGCTTAATGAATAATATTCTGCACAAGTATCTAGATAAGTCCGTCATTGTATTCATAGATGCCATTCTGGTATATTCTAAAAGTAAGGAAGAACATGACGAACATTTGCATATTATTTTACAAGTTCTGAGAGATCATCAGTTATATGCTAACTTTAGTAAGTGCGACTTTTACAAGGATAAGATTCAGTATTTGGGTCACACAATCTCTAAGGAAGGAATTTCGGTTGATCCCGATAAAATAAAAGTCATTAATGAATGGTCGGATCCTAAGGATGTGTCGGACGTACGATCATTTATGTGGATTACAGGATATTATGGAAAATTCCTATAAGGTTTTTCGAAGATTGCAAACCCCATAACCTCCTTACAGAAGAAAGGGAAGAAGTTTATATGGGATCAAAAGTGTGCAGATAGTTTTAAGAAGTTGAAGGAATTACTAACTACAACACCTATTCTGAGAATTGCAGATGCTAATAAAGATTTTATAATATGCACCAACGCATGTAATGATGAACTCAGTGGAGTCCTAACACAAGAGGGACATGCTGTTGCATATGAGTCTCGAAAGCTGAAAATACATGAGAAAAATTATTCTACATATGATCTGGAATTATTAGCAATAATACATGCCTTAAAAATGTGGCATCACCATCTTATTGGCAGAAAATTTACTTTGATGACAGATAACATGGGGCTGAAGTATTTACTAGATCAAACGAACTTGAATGCTAGACAAGCTAGATGGCTAACTTTTCTAAGTGAATATGATTTTGAAATTCAGCATATAAAGGGTAAAGAGAACAAGGTTGTTGATGCTTTAAGTCGTAATGCAAAGTTAAATTTTATTTCAGCCATCAGTACATACACAACAGATTTAGAAAATTAGATTTTCGAAGGGATTAAAACTGATGAAGAGTACAGAAAATTACATGAAAGGACAGCAGAATGTAATTTTGAAAATTCTGTAGCAGATTTCAAGTTAAAAGAAAATGAATTGTTGTTGTACAAGAACAGATTATATGTGCCCAATGTACCAAAGATAAAAATTCTGATTTTAGATGAGATGCACAAAAGTCATTATGTTGGTCATCCAAGTTATCAGAAAACCATAACTATGTTACGGAAAGATTATTATTGGCCCAGGATCAAGGATGAAGTAGCAGAATATATAGCTAAATGCATTGACTGTCAAAGAGTAAAGGTTGAACATCAACATCCAGCTGGACTGTTACAACCATTACCTATACCTAGTTGGAAATGGGAGATCATAAGCATAAATTTTATTACCGGACTACCCAAGAATCATAAACAAAATAATTCCATCATGGTGGTAGTGGATAAACTCAACAAATCAACACATTTTATACCAGTAAAAACTACTTATAAGGCTCCATATATTGCAGAAATATTTATGAAATAGATTTTTCAATTACATGGAATACCAAAAGTGATAGTTTCAGACCGTGATTCTAAGTTTACTGGAAACTACTAGAGCTCTTTGTTTAAAGGGTTGAATACAACCTTAAACTTCAACACAACATTTCATCCACAAACAGATGGATAGACGGAAAGAGTAAATCAGATATTGGAATACATGCTAAGGATGTATGTTAAGGACCAGCCTGGTAAGTGGGAGGACTACTTGCATTTAGCAGAATTTGCATATAACAACCATTATCATGCATCATCCAGGCTTATCCCTTTTGAAATTATTTATGGTAGGAAATGTAATACACCAGTTTCTTGGAATGACCCAGTGAATAGAGTTATTTTAGGACCTGAATTGTTGAAGGAAATAAAACTAACCGTGAAACAGGTACAAAGAAATCTTAAAGCTACCTAAGATAGGAAAAAGAGTCAAGCAGATCTTAAGAGGAGTCATAAAGAGTTCCAGGTTGGTGAGCATGTTTTCATTAAGGTAAGACCAAAGAAGATCTTATTAAAATTGGGAATTTGTGCCAAGCTGGCACCCAGGCATTGTGGTCCTTTCAAAATTTTGTCAAGGGTTGGACCCGTGGCATATCAACTAGCTTTGCCACCAAATCTAAGAATACATAATGTTTTTCATACGTCAGTTTTAAAGAAATATGTACACGATGCTACTCATGTTATAAATTGGAATGATGTACATGTGGAACATGACGATGATTTTCAGGTGGAACCAGATTGTATCCTCGAAAGGAGAGAAACTTAACTCCGAAATCGCACCATTGGTCAGGTAAAGATGTAATCGAAGCACCTTAGCCCAGAAGAGGCAACCTGGGAGTTGGAGACTAGTATGCAGGTAGAATACCCAGCTCTGTTTCAGGAATACTCAGAAAATGAATGAACAACATCAAGGACAATGTTGAGAGTTAAGGAGGGGTGTATGTCACCTACCCAAATTTTGAGACTATTTATTTTATTTGCAAAAAATTATGTTAAATTATAATTACAAAGTTTTGTAATTATGACCAAATATGGTCAATGATCATTGTAATGATATATTATTATTATTTAATAAATTAAAACAGGAGACAAACACCTAAGGGAACTCTTAAATGAGTGTTCACTGACCCACTAGGAGGAATGGAAGCTGTTAGAAGGCATGGCACAAGTGTCAGCATTTGCACTCCACCACTAGTTGTTGGTTATGGGACAACTACCCCTAAATTTGTGGCCTTATCCCCCAGGTGGGTGGAATAGAGCTGTTAGCTCATTAATGACCAGGTTAACCACTAAAAAGGCCTAGGCAGCCTAAAGAAGGCAATTCGAATTGAGCAGGGGGCTCCATATTATTTTCTATAGAAATAATTCCTCAAGTGTATCAGGTGAACACTGAGATATTCAAATAGGGAGGCTAAGTGAATTTGCATTGTGAGTTTGTTGAATTTATTTTGAGAAGGAAACCAGAGGTGCTGGTGCAGGTCTCTTTGACTGCTAAGTCTATATGACTGAATGATCTACATTGTTGCTGCAAGTTGATGACCTAAAGCTTCTACAAATTCTTCTTTCTAGTGGTTCAATGAACAGGCTCGGGGGTCCTAAGGCAAGTAATTTGGCTTCCTTCAGGAGTAGGTTGAGTGGAACAGGCTCCTTGGGTTGCTTGTTTCTCCTACATTCATCAGGTTCTACTATTATGTCTTATTTATTTATAGTTAAATGATTTTCTGCATTTGTAGATTTAGTCTTTACAGTTAATGGCATACAGAAGTAATTGTTTCAATTTCTGACTTAGCTATGATTTTGTATAAAGATGGTTAAGTAGATGAGATGATTGATTAAATATCTTCTCTGCATTTTTCCCATATAGTTTTCTGTATAGTACTCTAGTACAGAGAAGTAGAATTAAGATAGATGATTGATGGGAAAAATGCCAAGTGAATTAGTAGACTAACGTTGTGGTGTTTCTTTTAAATCTGCAATATCAATTATATATGTATAAACTTGAAATATAGAACAGATGCAATATAATATATTTTTTTACATAGAGTTTATACTCAGTACATATAAAGCTAATTAGATATTTATAATTCTCAAATAATACCATCACTGTATATTACTAATTCATTCAGTATCCATATCTCATATTTTTATTTAGTTTGCAACTACATTTACTAAATTCAAACACTTTGATCATAGGCAGAACCCTAGCTCTTTATCACTATTTATTATATAGCATTCTCTTGCAATACGTTGAACATAGGATCGAAAACCCTTAACAGGGAAACAAATATTTTACAATATCATTACAAGTTCATAACTGGTTCAACGGTCAAACCCTTATATTCAAAATAGCAACGCAGATATTATCAATTTCCAAACAGATTAAGATTTCATGTTCAAACATCTTTGAATATGTACATAAACATTAATTGAAACAAACCATATAATTACATGAACACTAGTTTTTATTTCAAAGTTTTCAAATAAAAAACATGGAGTTTGGCTCTCGGCCATTACCGAAATGATAGCATAGTTTTTAGTTAAACACAGAACTATCAAAGCCTACCATCAAAACCTATAGGGTATGGTTTTGATTGCACGGATCAAGGTCTAAAACTTTGGCATGTAGCCATTATAAACACATAATAGTTCAACATTAAATTATCACAAACCTGGAGCATGGCTCACAATTTTCAACACAAGTAAACATCAACAAGTTACAGGAACCAAAATCTTTGTATATCCAGTTTAGCCGAGGGATAAAACCCTCTCAGCAGTTACATTCTTTTACAATTATCTACATTTAAAAACAACACCATAGGTTAGCACTGAATGGATTGAGGATTTCATCCTCCCCAGGCTGCGAGAAAGCTCACAATATTTCGACGGTGGTCACTTCCCATAGCCCAAGATAAACTTAAAGTCTCCGCTAAGAACACATGAAGATCCACAGTCACCTAACCAAAGCAACAGGGTAACCACCGAAGCTTACCATCTCTTATGCAGCTGCCAGTTAACGAAACTCAATCTTGAAAATCGAATGTCGAAGGAACTTGCCAAAACATTTAAGTTATTGTCAAACAAGTATCACGATAGGAGTTTCAATAAAATGAAATAACATCAACTACAACTATTAAAAAAATTGGAAGGGACAGGTTCGAAACCTGAAACATTACATTTAATAGTTATTTTATGGAACCTTGGTGCCATATCCTATGGGGAATCGTAACCACCATCTCATTGCCGAATGCAATAAAATTTGAAGCCAACTCAGAGAACTACCATTTAATATATACAGAAGACCGACCACTGGCTTTAACCTATGCACAAGATTACTATCAGCCACGAAGCTCTTCCTTTATCTTTTCAAGTGTTGTAAACTCTCATAGTAAGCTCGGCTCTCTAAACTATCGTCTAGTAGCAGGAAATACCAACAGGTCACGGATTCAATTTGTGAAGAAGCTCACTAAAACCTGCTAGAGAAACCGTGGAGTTTCTCGTCCTGTCGGCCTCTTCCCAAAACCGCTCTCAACAAACAACAAGTTCCAAGGGAAAACAATAACTTCAAACATAGCAGAGATTAGGGTTAAGTTTCGAAATCCAAGACCCACATATGATCAATGGTGGGGATTCACTCGATCAACATTTTGTATCCCCAAGCAACTACAATATTTATGATGGGTATTAATCACCAATGCCACCATGGAGACAGCTAGGACAACCCTCAAGCTAGATAAAATACAACTCGACCACGTAGACTGCCCTGTCACGTTACCTTCACATGTTATGGACCACGATGGAAATGACAGTGACATTCCACTGAATACGGTTGTTGGGAGTATTAAATGCCAAGGGTGGATGTGAATGCTTGCCAGCACATTTTCCACTATTTCATTAATATCCAAACCTTTCACACGTTGCTACGATGAATATGGTTTCCACCCTATCATAACATGTTTCATGTGATAAGTATAGTTTGTTTTGGTAAGATCTAGTTATATAAATGGTATCAATTATATGGTTCAAAAGGGTCACGACGATTGTATCTATACATATAGTTTACATGCTATAGAAATTTAATAGAATTTGCATATAGTGTTAAGTTATAAATAGAACTTGCATATAGTTTACAATATAGGAATTATATTGAAGATGACATATAGTTTATACTATTGGACATGCATATGACATGGCATATAGTTCTTGCACATTAGAAATGCACAATAGTTGCATATAGTCAATATATCAATGTATTTGTACGATAATTACATACAGTTGTATATAATAGAACTAGCTTGTTAATTACATGGAGTTTGCATAACATAGGATAGAGCAAGAAGTACATAACAATCATACATATTAATATGAAAACCAAATATTAACGGAAGAGATCTCACCGATTGCATTTCGACATTATTCTCTAAAACCATTAAGATATTTGGATATTATCGAAACTAGTTAGGAACTCTTCTATCACACTTCATAAACATTAAAGCTCTTACCTATAATCTACGAAAGGAACGATTCAAATGCTTTAGCACGAATGCTAAGTAAGCCTTGGGTTACCCTCAGGACCCCTTTCATCATCAAAAGAAGAACAGCAGTCAGCACATGTAAACAATTATAATTGACAGAACATTGACATAAGTATTATAAAAATATAACTGAATTTCAAATAGAATCTTAGTGTAGACTTGTCATCATCATAATTAATTATTAGTTAAAATAATTAGTATTCATTTTATTTCCGCATTAGCATTTTCAACATTTAATGCTATTTTTAAATTTTTGTAATTTTTTCGGGATGTTACATGACATGAAGACAAAGACCCATCCATAGCCATTGAACACATAGAATCTCTACGTATGAGGTATGTATAATTTGGTTCTATAATGCTTAACTTGTGAGATATGCAGGTTACTAGCACAAGGTCTCTAAATAATTTAAGAGAACAAAGAAGACATTGTGTAGGTATGTTAGACATAACTAACAAACATGATAATCCAGGTATGTCTTTTCTGTATCAAGTTATAATCCTACGTTGTGTTAATATCTTATATAAGTATACTTTTTGTATGATTGATAATGATTATTCATGAAGTTATAGGTTTGAATAATCATGGGTTTATGCATATTATGCTTCTTAGTTTGATCAATGATATAATAAACTAGAAGAGTCCTAGGGTCAAATAAGAACATGCATGAGTAAAAGAAGTACTCCCTGAAACCTTGAAATACTAACTCTTGTGATAAATTACCTGTGTATGAAATGATCATGACCATACATATTTAGAATCATAATGTTTTGATAGTATTGATATTATACTAATGCATGTATGATTATGTATGAGATCTTGAGGATGACACAATGATGACACTAGTGCACACTTAAGCATGCATATTGGTACAGGATGAATATAAGTTCAAAGACAGATAATAAAGGAAGAAAAGATCAAGAAGGAGCACACTCCAGTAGTTCCTGCAAAGAAGAAAAGATAAAGAGGGAGCACACTCCAGTAGTTCCTACAAGGAAGCAAAGATCGAGAGGGAGTCCACCCAACAACCAAACAAAGATAAGTATTTGAATGGTCATTTCTTGTATATGATTACGTAAATGATGTTGTTCAGTCATGTATATACTTATGTTCGTAGATTCAGGGTGTATATTATGCATTTTAGAAAAGTTGCATTAATGAACAAGATACTACTAATATGCAAGTAATGGGTAAGTGTCCTATGGTACTATACAACATTCCATTGCTACTTATCCAGAATGAAACCTCTTTGATGACATGTTGGGAGTTGTGCACACTCTTAGCAATGTTTTGGTAGAGATGGAAGGCATCTAGAAAGTTACAGGATATGGATAAATGTTGTATTGAAGCATTGGCTAAGATAATTGCATGACTATATGAAATGTATCTTTATGTGTAAGACTTTGTTCTGAAAACTATGAGAAATTTCTAATCATGCAATTGAATTTGAATTGTAGGAAATATCGTGTACAATCACCTACAAAAGAAGGACGACAACATTTGTTCCAACAACGAAGTTCAAGAAAACTATCTATTGAAGATATTGAAGAATCTGAAGTTCCCAGGATCCAAGATGTAGTAATAGAAGGATGCCATGATCGAGGAGTACCATTCGATCATGAAGAATGATGTATGTGGTCCCAAGACAAGAAGGGAAGTCTGTTGTGACTTCCAAGTGGATCTCCAAGATCAAGCATGCTGCAGATGGTAGCATAGAGAAATACAAGGCAAGGTTTGTGGCTCATGGCTTCTCCTAGAAAGAAGGGATAGATTATGAAGAAACTTTTGCACATGTAGCCAGATACACTTCCATCAGAAGAATACTTGCTCTCGCTGCAGTGATGAAGTGGAATATACACCAGATGGATGTCAAGACAGCTTTCTTGAATGGTGTAGTCGAAGAGGAAGTGTATGTCGAGTAGCCACTAGGGTTTGAGACACATGACGGGGATTCATATGTGTGCAGATTGGAGAAATCCTTGTATGGCTTGAAGAAAGCACCTAGGACATGGTACGGCAGGATAGACAGCTTCTTGACAAGTTTGGTATTTACCAAGAGTAAAGCGGATTCCAAACTTTACTACAAGGTTGAGGAAGGCAATCCAATCATACTCTGACTGTATGTGGATGACCTGTTTGTGACAGGTGAGGATAGATTGATTGCCGACACGAAAAGGAAGCTTGCTGTCTAGTTCGAGATGAAGGACTTGGGTATGATGCATTACTTTCTAGGAATGGAAATGTGGCAGAGTGGAGATGGAATCTTCCTTGGTGAAGGGAAGTATGCAGCAGATATCCTGAAGCGGTTCAGGATGATTGATTGCAAGGACATGGCCACACATATGGCATTGAAACTGAAGCTATTGAGTGATGCTTTATCAGAGTCGGTTGATGCCACAATGTATCATCAAATGATTGGGTCCTTGATGTACCTGAAGAGCACGAGACCAGATATTTGCTTTGTGGTGAACACCTTGAGCCAGTTCCTGACGAATCCTAGACATGTTCACCTGATTGCTATAAAGCATATTCTAAGGTACCTGAAGGGGACGGTTGATTATGGTCTCAAGTATGATGCGAATCAGATTGGGCAGGCAGTGCTAGAAATAGGAAGAGCACTTCGGGGTGCTGCTTCAGTATGGGATCAGGTGTGATATCCTAGTTTAGTAGGAAGCAATCTTGTGTAGCACTGAGTACAGCTGAAGCAGAGTATGTCGCAGCTTGTTCGTCTAGTTGTGAGGCAGTATGGCTAAGGAAGCTACTATCTGATTTATTTGATGTACAGTTGGATGCTACCTATATCTTCTGTGACAACCAAAGCTGTGTGAATTTTTTTGAGAACCCAGTGTGCCATGACAGGTCGAAGCATATCGAGATCAAATATCATTATATCAGGGATATGGTGCAGAGAGGAGTAGTGAAGCTCCAGTATGTTGCGATAGATGAGAAGATTGCAGATGTGTTGACCAAACCACTAGCCAGACTAAAGTTCGAGTACTTCAAAGAGAGGCTTGGTGTTCTTTAGATAGAAGATACTTCGAGGAGGAAGTGATGAGACACATTTGCAGGAGCCATTCCAAGCATGGTGGTAGGAGGATCCTTCCCATGGCTATGGATGTAAGCACTGTGTGATATGCATCAGGACGATGCTATGATGATGATCAGAATGATCATGTGTGATTAGCATCAAGATGATTCTCTAGATGATATGCATCAAGATGATGCTGTGATGATGATCAGGATGATCATGTGATGATGATGTGCATCAGGATGATGTACTGTATGATGATGATTAGTATGATCATGAGTATCAGGATGATATTCCATGGCCGTGGACAGTTTGTGCAGGTGCATGTAATCAGTCCTTGCGATCCGGATAGGTTGTGCAAGGCACGTAAAAGATCATGGGATGCTCTTTAGAGATATTGCAGGTTGCAAGACACTCTTTTAAGGTTTTGCAAGAATTGCATGTAATCAATCCTAGAGATCTAGATGGGTTGTGCTAGGCACGTAAAGTATCCTGGGATGCTCTTTAGAGATCTTGCAGGTTGCAAGACACTCTTTTAAGGTTTTGCGAGTTCACATGTAATCAGTCTTGGAGATCCGGATAGGTTGTGCTAGGCATGTAAAAGATCCTGGGATGCTATTTAGAGATCTTGCATGTCGCAAGACACTCTTTTAAGGTTTTATGAAGGTAACATGTAAAAGATACTGGGAGATCCGATAGGTTGAGTAGTAAGCTCGTAAAAGTCCTGGGATGCTCTTTCGAGGTTTTGTTGACGCACATAATCAGCCCCGAGGATTCCACGGGATGGGAAAATATGATGAAGACCTACAGGAGGCTAAACCTACAACCAACATGAAAAAGGGTTGGATCTGTAGAAATTCCTATGATGAGAAGAATTGGGAGATAGCACCAGTGATCAAGATGACGAGTACAGTAGCAGTGATGATGATGCTCCGTGATCCAATGATGATGATCCAGGTCCAGAATTGAAGACTTGTGCCTATATGTATTAATGATCTATGTCAAGAGAATACCTTCCTAGTTAAGAGGGACTGTTGATGTATTTGTAACTTCGGAAGATATTCACTTGTATATTATATGTATTACATTTGTACTTTATTGTATCCCCAACGGAGATGTATTATTCCTCCGATTGGAAGTGTTGTCATTTGTATTTGCAAGGGTCGCAAGTTATATTGTAAGTGTCGTAACTTATATTTGATGGGTTATTAGAGCACCTTAGAGGGGTCGGCCTAATGTGGGTCAAAGGGTTGTTAGACCACCCTAGTGGGGTCGACCCAATGACATGTGGATGGGTTATTAGGCTTCCTTAGGAATTCATCCCAGTTAGAGTAAAAGGAAAGTCAAGTCATTGTATAAATAGAGAGTGTGTCTCTCTCATTCTATTCATTCACACACTCACTCAGTTCACATTAGTGAGAGAGAGGAGGAGTGCGCACAAGTGGAGGAGGATTAGCTGCTGCAGACATCTATCTTTTGGGGATTCATCTTTGTGATCTTTGTATTGGTGCTCATTCTATCTATGAGGAAGTTGCGGGGTTTTTCACCTTCTTGGTTTCCCCCGGTGAGATGATTTGTGTCTCTTGTCTCTTGTGTTTGATATGTTGTACATGTTGTTCTCTCAGTTAAGATCCTAGATCATATTGAATTAAATGATGAAAAACTAACACTTTGTCATCATTGTCATCATCTTCATCACCATCACCATCATCATCAACGTCTTCATCATCATCACCATCTTCATCATCATTGTCATCTCTAGGATCCTCATCAACATCTCCATCATCATCATCTTCTTCATCATCATCATCATCATCTTCATCACCATCACCATCATCATCAACGTCTTCATTATCATAACCATCTTCATCATCATTGTCATGTCTAGGTTCCTCATCAACATCTCCATCATCATCATCTTCATCATCATCATCTTCATCATCATCATCATCATCATCTTCATCACCATCACCATCATCATCAACATCTTCATCATCATCACCATCTTCATCATCATTGTCATCTCTAGGTTCCTCAACAACATATCCATCATCATCATCATCTTCTTCTTCATCATCATCATCATCATATTCATCACCATCACTATCACCATCAACGTCTTCATCATCATCACCATATTCATCATCATTGTCATCTCTTGGATCCTCATCAACATCTCCATCATCATCATCTTCTTCATCATCATCATCTTCATCACCAGCACGATCACCATCATCATCAACGTCTTCATCATCATCACCATCTTCATCATCATTGTCATCTCTAGGCTCCTCATCAACATCTCCATCATCATCATCTTCTTCTTCATCATCATAATCATCTTCATCACCATCACCATCATCATCAACATCTTCATCATCATCACCATCTTCATCATCATTGTCATCTCTAGGTTCCTCATCAACATCTCCATCATCATCATCATCATCATCATCTTCATCACCATCACCATCATCATCAATGTCTTCATCATCATAACCATCTTCATCATCATTTTCATCTCTAGGATCCTCATCAACATCTCCATCAACATCATCTTCTTCATCATCATCATCTTCATCACCATCACCATCACCATCATCATCATCACCATCATCATCATCATCAACATCTTCATCATCATTGTCATCTCTAGGTTTCTCATCAACATCTCCATCATCACATCTTCTTTGTCATCATCATCATCATCATCTTCATCACCATCACCATAATCATCAACATCTTCATCAGCACCACCACCTTCATCATCATCACCATCTTCATCGTCATTGTCATCTCTAGGCTCCTCATGAACATCTCCATCATCATCATCTTCTTCGTCATCATCATCATCATCTTCTTCGTCATCATCATCATCATCTTCACCCAATGTGAAGGCCATGCCAATCGTGCTCAAGGGTTCCATTTCTCGTCCGGAGGCCCCCAGACGTGCGTGGCCACCATGGATAGATCCATAATGGACACGTGGACCTGTGGGAGCGGATGAAATCCAAGTTCGCTCGTCGGTTTGGGTTTCCTGGCCCCAAAGCAAATCCTCAAAGTGCCCCTGAATGGCCCTAGGGTGCCCGACTAGACTACCCATAGCACCTAAACCGTGGCACCGTTCATGAATCCGTCAATTCCAGTGGGTCTGGGACACCGGTTTTTAGCTATCCCCCCCCCCCCACACTATACCTCCAAGACCTAGAAACAGTGCCAATGAGCCATCTCCGAAGCTAGGGTTTTGCTCAGTGAGGGCCATTCCAAATTCGATCAAGGGGGCCATTTCTCGTATGGAGGGCCCCGGGTATGCGTGGCCATAATGGATAGGTCCACAATGGCCACGTGGACCTGTGGGAGTCAATGGAATCCAATTTCGCTTGTCGGTTTGGGTTCCGTGGCCCCGGAGCAAATCCTCAAAGTGTCCCTGAATGGCCCCGAGGTGCCTGAATAGAATGTGCGTAGCATCCAAACTGTGGCTCCGTTCCCGAATCCGTCGATTCCGGTGGTTCCGGGACACTGGGTTTCAGCTATCCCCCCCCACCAAGCCTCGAAGACCTGGAAACGGTGCTAATGAGCCATCTCCGGAGATCGGGTTTTCCTCAGTGAGGGCCATTACAAATTTGCTCAAGGGGGCCATTTCTCATCCGGAGGCCCCTATACATGCGTGGCCACTGTGGAGAAGTCCAAAATTGCCACGTGGCCCTATGGGATCCGACGAAATCCAATTCCGCTCATTGGTTTGGGTTTCGTGGCCCCATAGCAAATCCTCAAGGTGTCCCTGCATGCCCCTGGGGTGTCTGACTAGAATGCCTGTAGCACCCAAACTGTGGCTCTGTTCATGAATCTATCGATTCTAGTGGATCCGGGGCATCGTGTTTCAGCTAGGGGACCCCCCTCACCTTGCCTCGAACACCCAGAAATGGTGCTAATGAGCCATCTCTGGAACTAGGGTTTAGCTCAGTGAGGACCATTCCAAATTCACTCAAGGGGGCCATTTCTCATTCGGAGGCCCCCAGGCGTGCATGGCCACCATGGATAGGTCCACAATGGCCACATGGACCTGTGGGAGCCGATGGAATCCAATTTCGCTCACCGTTTTGGGTTCCGTGGGCCCAGAGAAAATCCTCAAGGTGTCCTTGAATGGCCCCGGGGTGCCCGACTAGAATGCCCTGAGCACCCAAATTGTGGCTCCGTTCGTGAATCTGTCAATTCTGATGCATCCAGGGCATCGGGTTTCAGCTGGGGGACCCTCCACACCGTGCCTCGAATACCCGGAAGCGGTGCGAATGAGCCATCTCCGGAGCTAGGGTTTTACTCCGTGAGGGCCATTCCAAATTCGTTCAAGCGGGCCATTTCTCGTATGGACACCCCTGGGTGTGCATGGCCACCGTGTATAGGTCCACAATGGCCACGTGGACCTATGGGAGCTGACGAAATCCAAGTTTGCTCACCAGTTTGGGTTTCGTGGCCCCGGAACAAATCCTCAAGGTGTCCCTAAATGGCCCCGGGGAGCCCAACTAGAATGCCCATAGCACCGAAACCATGGCTCCGTTCATGAATCCATAGACTCTGGTGGGTCCGCGATGCCAGTTTTCCACTAGGGGACCCCCCACACCCTGCCTCGAAGATCCAGAAGCACTGCCAATGAGCCATCTCCGGAGCTAGGGTTTTTCTCAGTGAGGGCCATTCAAAATTCGCTTAAGGGAGGAATTTATCGTCCGGAGTCCCCCAGTCGTATGTGGCCGCCATGGACAAGTCCACAATGGCCACATGGACCTGTGGGAGCTTACGAAATCCAATTCCACTCGCCGGTTTTTGTTTCGTGGCCCCGGAACAAATCCTCAAGGTGTCCCTGAATGGCCCCGGGGTGCCCGACTAGAATGCCCGTAGCACCAGAACTGTGGCTCTATTTGCAAATCCATCAATTATGGTGGGTCCGAAATGATGAGTTTTAGCTAAGGCCCCCCCCCACACCATGCATCGAATACCCGGAAGTGGTGCCAATGAGCCATCTCCGGAGCTAGGGTTTTGCTCAATGAGGGCCATTCCAAATTTGCTCAAGGGGGGCATTTCTCATCCAAAGGCCCTCGAAAAAGAAGACCAATCATCTATTTCTATAGATTTTGATCATTTCTCAGACATGGTACAACCTGGTATGATTCATTTCCTTAACATTTTTTTGTTTATTTACGTAGTCTTCAAATGCACATTAATGGTCTTGTATCACACAAAAAATATTTTGATCATATACCTACAATCATATTATGTAGGGCACATATATGCATTGGTTTCCTCAAAAGATAGTGAATTGGGTGGTGATTACTGGTTGGCACGCTGTATAGATGGAAATCAAAGCCTCATTATGTCCATGACTGATGATGGAAACAATCACTTCCCAATCAAGTCTATGGTTGTTAAAGGTGAATACTTGACACAGGACAACAATGTAAGAAAGAAGGGTGGATATGTTTATAGGGATTACAAACCAGGTGCAAGTGTGTATCACTTTACCAACTTAATCATTGGTACAAACCTCCAGGTATGAACAATGCCTAGCTGAAATTCATCGAAGGTGCGCTACTTCTTACCGGATACAGAGCACGAGAGACTAATGGAGACCATCAGTATAAGAGATGATCCGGAGGGCTTGGTTGTATGATAATAGGTGGTATCTAGCATCATGAGGTATGTTACATACTTATAATAGCATACTATTTATAATATTTGTAATTGAATATTGATATATGCTCAATTTTCTCATGTATGTTGTTTATGAATGTGTCAATTTTGTGTTCTTGATATGCCAAATTTACATTTATGTTGTTTATAAATATGCCAAAAGTTCTCTTATATGTCAAGTTTATGAATATGCCATTTTTTACATATAATCAATAAACCCTAAGATTATGGGAATGGGTAGAGTTAGATGAAACTTTCCTTGGGTGATCTAAGGCTAATTTGTTTGATTGAATAGAAATGCATTTTGTAATGGGAGCATTACATAGCTAATATGGATTGCTTATGTCGATGGAGACACCCATCAACCATTGATGCCTAGAGATCTACACACAAGTTAATTATCCCCAACCCAAAAAAATTCTTATATTATGTTGATTATGTTGGTTATTGGCTTCACCCAACAAAATTATATTTAACAATACACATATTCATAGATTTGGTTGCCCATGCTCAATGCTCACTATATTTAACAATACACTTATATTAAATTTAATTCATGTCTTGTTAAATATTTCATAATTAATTAGCTATTTGAGAGCACCACCTTAGACCAAGCCATACCATTAATATAAAATGTACATTATAGAAATGGCCTAATTCAATTTCCTTCTATAACTCTAACCCTAACCCTCACCCAAACCCTACCACTAAACCCTATGTACCCTTTAGATACTTCCTCCAATATGTCCTAATCTCCCTACAAGTAACACTAGGTCTCTTCACCCTCTCCACAATGCTTCCACTATCATGAAACTCAAAAGCTTGATAAATTTACTGAGCAAAACCCTTCATCATCATCATCAACATCTCCATCATCATCATCTTCTTCATCATCATCATCACCATCATCATCTTCACCACCATCACCATCATCATCATCATCTTCATCACTATCACCATCATCATCATCTTCAACAATATCTTCATCATCATTGTCATCTCCCCCTTCCTCATCAACATCTCCATCATCATCATCTTCTTCATCATCCTCATCTTCATCACCATCATCATCAACATCTTCATCATCATCACCATCATCATCATCACCATCATTCATCATCATCACCATCATCATCTTCACCACCATCACCATCATCATCATCATCTTCATCACTATCACCATCATCATCATCTTCAACAATATCTTCATCATCATTGTCATCTCCCCCTTCCTCATCAACATCTCCATCATCATCATCTTCTTCATCATCCTCATCTTCATCACCATCATCATCAACATCTTCATCATCATCACCATAATCATCATCACCATCATCATCATCATCAAAATCTTCATCATCATTGTCATCTCTAGGTTCCTCATCAACATCTCCATCACCATCAACGTCTTTATCATCACCATCCCATCACCATAACCATCCCATCACCATATCCATCTTCATCACCCTCACCATCACCATCACCATCACCATCAATGTCTTCATCATCACCATCATCACCATAAGTTCTTGAAGCATAATTTTGCAAAGTTGACCTCCGTGTGCAAAAATTGCACACTCCCTTACTAAGAAAAACCCTAGTTTCCAAAATGGACCTACAAGATGACACCTGAGCCATGGGACCGGAGGAGAGGGGCACCCATAGCACTATCCTGATGTCCTAAATCCAACGGAGTCGACGGTTTGTCGATCCAATCCACAATCGTCATTCTATGGCTCGTTCCATCTTGCATCCAAAAGGCCTTCAGGGACACCTGCTGGATGCCTGCCGAGGGCATAGAATTCCAATCGTGCAAAAAAATTGGGTTCCGGGGAGTCATACAAGTGTGCCTAGGAAGGTTCCCACTGGGAACGCTAACCATAAGTGCCCAGTCGACGATTTTGCAAATTTGACCCTAATGTGCAAAAATTGTACGCTCCCTTATTGAGCAAAACCCTAGTTTCCAAAATGGACCTACAACATGACACCTGGGCCATGGGACCGAAGGAGAGGGGCACACCTAGCACTATCCTGACATCCTAAATGCAACGTAGTCAATGGTTTGTCGATCCGAGCCATGGTTGTCATTCTATGGCTCATTCCATCTCGCATCCAAAAGGCCTTCAGGGACACCTGCTCGATACCTACCGGGGGCATATAATTCCAACTTTGCAACAAAACTGGGTTTTGGGGAGTCCTGCAACTGTGTCTAGGAAGGTTTCGGATGGGAACGCTGGCCATAAGTGCTCGAAGGAAGATTTTGCAAAGTTGACCCCCGTGTGCAAAAATTGCACACTCCCTTACTGAGTAAAACCCTAGTTTCCAAAATGGACATACAAGATGACACCTGGGGCATGGGACTGGAGGAAAGGGAAACCCCTAGCACTCTCACGGTGCCTTGAATCCAACCAATTCGCCAGTTTGTCAATCCGAGCCATGGTCGTCATTCTATGGCTCGTTCCATCTCGCATCCAAAAGGCCTTAAGGGACACCTGTTGTATACCTACCAGGGGCCTAGAATGATGACCGTGCAATAAAACTGGGTTTCAGAGAGTCCTGCAAGTGTGTCCAGGAAGGCTCCAGCTGGGAACTCTAGCCATAAGTGCTTGGAGGATGATTTTGCAAAGTTGACCCTCGTGTGCAAAAATTGCACACTCCCTTACTGAGCAAAACCCTAGTTTCCAAAATGTACCTACAAGATGACACCTGAGCCATGGAATCGGAGGAGAGGGGCACCCCTAGCACTATCCCAGTGCCTTGAATCCAACGGAGTTGACGGTTTTTCGATCCAAGCCACGGTCGTCATTCTATGTCTCTTTCCGTCTCGCATCCAAAAGGCCTTCAAGGACACCTATTGTATACCAATCGGAGGCATAGAATGATGACCGTGCAACAACACCGGGTTCCAGGGAGTCCTGCAAGTGTTTCTAGGAAGGTTTTGGCTGGGAATGCTAGCCATAAGTGCCTGTAGGAATATTTTGAAAAGTTGAACCCCGTGTTAAAAAATTGCACAATCCCTTACTGAGCAAAACCCTAGTTTCCAAAATGGAGCTACAAGATGACAACTGGGCCATGGGACAGAGGAGAGGGGCACCCCTAGCACTATCCTAGTGCCCTGAATCCAATGGAGTCAACGGTTTTTTCGATCAAAGTCACGATCGTCATTCTATGGCTCATTCTGTATCGCATCCAAAAGGCCTTCAGGGACACCTGCATTATACCTATCGGGGGCATAGAATGACGACTGTGCAACAAAACTGGGTTTTGGGGAGTCTTGCAAGTGTGTCTAGGAAGGTTCTAGTTGGGAACACTAGCCATAAGTTCCTGGAGGAATATTTTGCAAAGTAGACCCCCGTCTGCGAAAATTGCACACTCCCTTACTGAGCAAAACCCTAGTTTCCAAAATGGACGTACTAGATGACACCTGGGCCATGGGAACGGAGGAGGGGGAAACCCCTAGCACTACCCCGGTGCCCTGAATCCAATGGAGTCGACGGTTTGTCTATCCGAGACACATTCATCATTCTATGTCTCGTTCCATCTCGCATCCAAAAGGCCTTCAGGGACACCTGATGTATACCTACCGAGGGCATAGAATGACGGCCGTGCAACCAAACCAGATTCCGGGGAGTCCTGCAAGTGTGTCTAGGAAGTTTCCAGCTAGGAACACTAGCGATAAGTGCCTGGAGGATGATTTTGCAAAGTTGACCCCCGTGTGCAAAAATTGCATACTCCCTTACTGAGCAAAACCCCAGTTTCCAAAATGGACCTACAAGATCTTGTAAGCATTCATTTTTCAAAAGTGATTCAAAGGCTCTTGCATCTCAGAAGTGACCAAGAGTATCTTGCAGTGTGATAAGTATGCATTTTAGGTTTCATCGAATTCAAATATGGCTCAAAGTCCCTTGCTTTGTGGGTCATTTACTGAGGTTTTTCAGATTACTGGTTGCATTTCTATTGGCTACGTACTTCAACAAGGTGGTTCCAAATAGATGCATGGATGTGGAAGTTGTGTTTTCCATCTTTGTCTCAAGTATGAGAAGGCATGGCCATATCAGGCTCTTTAGGAATTGAAACATAGTATGATACAATCCTTAGGTATGGAATTCAATTAAAATTTTATCCATACTATTGGGGAAGAGATGATAGGATACCATGCTTAGAAGGATTTGGCGAGCATTTCATTCCAGGATGAGCTATTCCATTCATTGCTGAGGCGTTTGAGGCCGAAACAGATCTGGTAAGAATTCATTTTTAAAAAGTGGTTCAGAGGCTCTTGCATCTTGGAAGTGACCAAGAGTATCTTGAAGTGTGATAAGTATGCAGTTTAGGTTTCAGCGAATTCAAATATGACTTAGAGTCTTTCTTTGTAGGTCATTTACTGGGGTTTTTCATTTTACATTGAATTTCTATTGGCTACGTACTGCAACAAAGTGGTTCCCAATAGATGCATGGATGTGGAAGCTATGTTTTCCATCTTTGTCTCAAGTATGAGAAGGCATGGGCATATCAGGCTCTTTAGGAATTGAAACATAGTATGATAGAATCCTTAGATATGGAATTCAATTAAAATTTCATCCATACTGCTAGGGAAGAGAAGATAGGAGATCATGCTCAGAAGGATTTGGCGAGCATATATTCCATTCATTGCCGAGGAGTTTGAGGCCGAAAAGGATCTGGTAAGCATTCATTTTTCAAAAGTGGTTCAGAGGCTCTTGCATCTTGGAAGTGACCAAGAGTATCTTGTCGTGTGATAAGTATGCATTTTAGGTTTCAGGGAATTCAAATATGACTCAGAGTCTCTTGCTTTCTGGGTCATTTACTAAGGTTTTTCCTTTTACATTGCATTTCTATTGGCTATGTACTTCAACAAAGTGGTTCCAAATAGATTCATGGATGTGGAAGCTATGTTTTCCATCTTTGTCTCAAGTATGAGAAGGCATGGCCATATCAGGCTCTTTAGGAATTGAAACATAGTATGATACAATCCTTAGGTATGGAATTCAATTAAAATTTTATCCATACTGTTGGGGAAGAGAAGATAGGAGACCATGCTCAGAAGGATTTGGTGAGCATTTCATTCCAGGCTGAGATATTCCATTCATTGCCGAGGAGTTTGAGGATGAAAAGGATCTGGTAAGCATTCATTTTTTAGAAGACGAGATTTCATTGAAGGAAACTGAGCAAAACCCTAGCTTACGAAATGAGTGCACAAAGAAGTCACTGGGCCATGAGACCAACGGAGTCGACGGTTCATTGATCCGACCTCCGATTTCTGAGTTATGTTGAGTTGCAAGTCGCATGAAAATGTCGTTCAGGGACACTTGGTGACTTTTGGTCCAGGAGAGAAAAAGGAAACAGAGCAGCAAGATTGCATGCCATTGGCTCCTGCAAGTGTGTATGGGAAATGCCAACGTGGGAACACTACCAACACTGGCTCGATGGAGGGTTTTGCAGAGTTGACCCACCAATGCAAGATTGCATTGAAGGAAACTGAGCAAAACCCTAGTTTACAAAATGAATGCACAATGAAGTCATTGGGACATGAGAAGACGAGGGAGAGGGCCCCCTAGAGGTAATCGCACGCCAGGAGACCAACCAAGTCAATGATTCGTCGATCCAACCTCCGGTTGTCGAGTTATTTCGATTTGAAAGTCACATGAAAATGCCATTCAGGGACACTTGGTGACTTTCGGTCCAGGAGTAAAAAAGAAAGCGGAGCAGCAAGACTGCGTGCCGTTGGCTCCTGCAAGTGTGTATGTGCAATGCCAACATGGGAACACTACCAACACTAGCTCAGTGGAGGGTTTTGCAGATTTGACCCACCAATGCAAGATGGCATTGAAGGAAACTGAGCAAAACCCTAGTTTACAAAATGAATGCACAATGAAGTCACTAGGCCATGAGAAGATGAGAGAGATGCCCCCCTAGAGGTAATCGCACGCCAGGAGACCAACGTAGTCGACGGTTTGTCAATCTGATCTCCGATTTCTGAGTTATGTTGAGTTGCAAGTCACATGAAAATGTTGTTCAGGGACACTTGGTGACTTTCGGTCTGAGAGCGAAAAAGAAAATGGAGCAGCAAGATTGCATGTCGTTGGCTCCTGCAAGTGTGTATGGGAAATGACGATGTGGGAACACTACCAACACTGGCTCGGTGAAGGGTTTTGCAGAGTTGACCCGCCAATGCGAGATTGCATTGAAGGAAACTGAGCAAAACCCTAGTTTACGAAATGAATGCACAATGAAGTCATTGGGCCATGAGAAGATGAGGGAGAAGGCCCCCTAGAGGTAATCACATTCCAGGAGACCAACGGAGTCAACGTTTCATCGATACGACCTCCGGTTTCTGAGTTATGTCGAGTTGCAAGTCGCATGAAAATGTCGTTCAGGGACACTTGGTGACTTTCAGTCCGGTAGCGAAAAAGAAAATGGAGCAACAAGATTGCGTGTCATTGGCTCCTGCGAGTGTGTATGGTAAATGCCAACATGGGAACACTACCAACACTGGCTTGGGGGAGGGTGTTGTAGAGTTGACCCACCAATGCGAGATTGCATTGAAGGAAACTAAGCAAAACCCTATTTTACGAAATGAATGCACAATGAAGTCACTGGGACATGAGAAGATGAGGGAGAGGCCCCCTAGAGGTAATCGCATGCTGGGAGACCAACGGAGTTGACAGTTTGTCGATTTGACCTCCGGTTTCTGAGTTATGTCGAGTTGCAGGTCGCATGAAAATGTCGTTCAGGGACACTTGGTGACTTTCGGTCAGGGAGCGAAAAAGAAAACGGAGCAGCAAGATTGCATTCCGTTGGCTTCTGCAAGTGTGTATAGGAAATTCCAACGTGGGAACACTACCAACACTGGCTCGGTGGATGGTGTTGCAGAGTTGACCCACCAATGCGAGATTGCATGCAATGAACCTGAGCAAAACCCTAGTTTACGAAATGAATGCGCAATGAAGTCACTGGGCCATGAGAAGATGAGGGAGAGGGCCCCTTAGAGGTAATCGCATGCCAGGAGACCAACAGCATCGACGGTTCATCTATTCAACCTCCGATTGCCGAGTTATGTCGAGTTGCAAGGTTCATGAAAATGTCATTCGGGGACACTTGGTGACTTTTGGTCCAGGACACTTGGTGAATTTCGGTCCTCCTAGGGTTTCTGTTTTTTAAGGCTTGTATAATTTCCTTCTTGATAGCTCACCTCTTATACCATGTTAAATTTTTTATACTTGATCTAGATAAATGCTTTATACCAATTATAACCATTAGTTCAATGCATATATTTAACCATAAAACATTTACATAAAGAATTTAACATGTAGGATCTAGTCAAGAATAGAAGGCACTTTATTTCTCGAATCCCGAGGTAACGTTTGTTCCTTTCATCAATGTTGCTTTGAGCACTTGTATGTATTTACTCATATGTAGTGTTGAATCTAATTGTACAATCAAATATTGGGGCTTGATGAAATGTGTAGCATGTATTGTACTTAGTTTTATTAAATTACACTTGAACATTGACTTAACTTGTAATTTAATCATCCAAAATCACAAATTTTAACTAGACCTATCCAATTAGTGTGCATGAGTGAGTTCATTGAAACCTTGAAATACATTGTATTGCACTTAGTTTTATTAAATTACACGAGCAAGAACTTTGACTTAACTTGCAATGATCATCCAAAATCACAATTTTTAATTAGATATCCAATTAGTGTGCATGTAGTGAGTTCGTTGAAATCTTTGAATATGATAGTTTGTTCTTTTGACATAGCGCATTAATGAGTAATAGATAATCCACACAAATCAACACAATAGATTGACACAAGAACATGTGGATACCGAAGAACAAATGCAAAGTGAAATGTATCATTCATTTATAAGTGAAATGTCAATGTACATGTCTCCAAAAGTACATGTATCCAATGAAGTCAATGTACATGTCTCCAAAATTACATGCACAATGAACTCAATGTACATGATCTGAAAGTAAATAATATCCAAAAGTACATGTATCCAAAACTATCCAAAGCTATCCAAGCCACATGTACATGTATCCAAATGTACATATATCCCATAAGACACATCAAAACTCAAGCTTCCTCTTGTTCTTTCCTGATGTTGATCCTCTAGGCACATCTCTAGGATCAGTGTGCATCTCTAGATCCTACAAATTAAATATCAATTGTTAAATTCAACTAACTATGTACTAATACATTAGCTCAACAATTAACTCAACAATTATCAACATGTGCATGGAAATTGCATGAAACACTTGGTCACTAATGGAGATCTCACCTCAATGAGAGACTGTGGCAAAGGGGATTGCATTCCTTGTGTAGCAGATGGAGCTATTGGTTGAACATCTAGGATGGTCGCAACCATGGTCGAACCAGGGGGGCCAGGAACTGCTCTTGTTGGTGGTGGCTACAATCACAAAATGTTGAAATAGTTAGATATGCATGAATAAAAAATAGACAACAATAATAAACTATGTAGAGATCATGTTGAAATAGTTAGATACCTTTGTGTGACCAATTGCCATTGCAGATGCAGCACTGACGGCTGCATCAACCATTGATGTGAGGTTTTCAATAGGAAGCTCTGGTTCCTGATTCAATAAACATGCAATTCAGACATTAACAAAAACGATTTATGCACTGGATTTCAAGTTAACCAACAAATATCATCGAAGGATATACATTACCATGGTATCAGTAAGCCCATGGTTGTGGGCAGCTGGAGTCTTGCTAGTAGTAGGCTCCCTCACATACACACGACCCTTGTTCACAAATGGCCTAGGAGGAGATACAAATCCAGGCAATGGTCCAAATGTCTCGGTTGGTGCCTACAGTCAGCAAGTGTTCATGTAGTTAGACATGCATGATTCAACGAACATACATGTATTTAAAAAATGACATTTTTAATTGTTTACCTAGAGCCCAGATGCTTCCTCAGACGACACGACCATGGATGCTACCTCCACATTGGCTTGCCCCAGTGAAGGATCTGCTATATGCAAGTTTAATAATTGTAAATATTAGGCCGTAGATAGCATTAGTGAACTAACATGTAAAGTATGTGGAAATTAACAAATTAACAAGTATTAAAATACTAAAATTTTAAAATGTTTCCCTCAGTGTGAGATATGACAATGGGTGCTATATAAGAGGGGCCTGCCAACTGGGTAGCATCATGAATCCCTCCACCAACGACGAGATCAGTGAATGGAATGTCATGCCCCCTTGTAGAGTCTGGAACATCTGACTCTGGGGCATCACTGTCAGCATAAAGCATCAACTGCAAGTTCACAAAATTAATGTATTATCTCAAATTATATATATGTGTACAAAGAGGAAAATAAATGAAGAATTTATTGCAATTAACCATCTACATACCTCACTCAAAAACCCACTGAATGCAACATCTGAGGCAAGACCATAGCAGGGACGATCACACGATGTGCACTCGTGAGGCTCAATAATAGGCTGGGGATGTGCCAATGGTCCTGCACTAGTGGATAGTCCTGCATGGTGACGACCTAGTGTATGTATCACACTAGGGACATATGTCCCTTCCTCACCCATATGCTGAACCATAGTTCCATGGCGAACAACCGCCCGTGGCAAACTCAAAAATGCATCACGTGTCTATGGAATAACATGCTGTGCAAGTGGGAGATTTGGCCCAGGAAACTGCCTGCGAGGTGCAGGTATAGGGTGATCTTGGTCTCGAAGCCTCGCATTGGGTCAGTTTTGGGGCTTCCCCCCACCGATCCCCTTAAACTGCAAGATATCAAAATAGCTTACGTGTTTATGTAACATGAACTCTGCATACATCTTTCCAAGGAAATACAGGGGAATTTCCCTGTTGTTAGGTGGTGGAATATCAAAAACCATGTACCATATGTCCATCAAGTTATCAACAAATGGTTGAAATGTGCACCACTCAATAGAGATATGAGGCCTGTTTTCATTTGGGATTTCCCCCGACCAAGGGTCCCTAAACAATGCAAATATGAGCTCTTTGGATATTTTCAACTTTTTTATTCCATTGTAGTCTAGCCCATCAGCATATTCATGTCTTTTTCTTTCTCTATATGATGTAATATCATATAGTACATTGCTAGACTCAGAAATGGTGTCAGTAATTGCATACAAGGTTGATGCAAGTGAGCAGCAAATCCTGTCACCACCACTAAAAGCTGCACTAATGCCCCTCAGGTGAGCAAGCTCAATCAGTATCTCGGTATTTGTGTCCATAGCCGCAACTGCAATAAAAACATCAATACGAAAATCATTAGAAACATATACATGGTATATAATGACGTCTCTTCAAAATTGAAAATGTATTAAATCAAACTCAAGTAGGCAATTTAATGGCATTCACTTACATACATTTAAAACTTAAAATTAAACATTTAACAATTAAAAAGTATGTTTCATTCAACTTCTTTTTACAAGTTAAGGCACTTCTTAACCCTCATTGTTGACTTTTCCATGCAAACTTGGGTTTAAACTTCTTAGAATTTAGGAATATTATTTTCACATGTTTTGGCCTTTACATCCCTTGCAGAAAACAATATTTCCATCAACTTCATAAGATAACATTAAATTTAGTGATTTCAACATATTACGCCTTGTGGTTGGAGGGGAGGACAAAGTGGCATGGAATGAAAATGGATATGTATGAGTTTGTCTTGCCAATATGATTACATATACTTGAGATGACTATCAATGATTAAGAAGTTGAATAATCAACTAGAGATTGTGACTAGAAAGACAAAACAACTATGTCAACTTAATAAGTATCACAAGTGGAATATGACATTGTTATCTCAGAATTATCACATGTATATTTATTAATCGGATCCAAGTATTATGATATGTGATTGATATGACAAGATGGTTGATTAGGAAGATGAAGATTAAGTTGAGATAGAACAACTAAATTTAAATGTCACAGTCCTAGGACTGTGACTACATTCTGTTAATGAATAAGTAAGAATAGGATATGACTTGTTAGGCTTAGAAAGATGGTTAAGGTAACATGTCCGGGGGCATGTCAGGTGGTAAAACTCAGACCAATGTCTTAAACACAGTCTTTAAGAGGGATGGAAGTTTAGGATAGATGTAGGGTTAGGACAACATCCAAGGGAAGAAGGGCCGAGATAGGTAAGAATGTTAGAAGGGTTTTAGGATAGGTTTCTAGGAGAGTGTAGTTTATAGGTAATGGTCGTAGGTCTTTCTGAGTGTAGATTAGGATTGTTGGATATGTAAATGACAGGGGCAAGGGACTATTAGGATATGTGAGGCAAGAAAAGGGGTGATACAGGGTTGCTACAATTCCTCTAAATATCATTGAATCGATCATGGTTGGGAACACTCTCATGACACACTCTAGGTAGTTCATGGGTGTTCACCATTTCCATTGTTCTAGAAACATGGAAACCAACCAAAAGTGACATGGGAAAATGGGGAAATTGTGGACTAGAATATAATTGGTTGTAGATGAACTTAGAGACTCAACATGTCTTTGAGTTTAATCGATAGTCCCTGAGCATTGAGTAGATTGATCGAAGGTGTGGATAGGGCAGGCCCGAGAGGCACTTTGTTAATGTGTTTTGGCATTTAGTTAAGCATGCTTAACTAAGAGGCAATGTATAACTACATACACTTGTGATGAAATTTTGATTATGTTCATGGACAAATGATTGTGGTGAAATTTTGAGAAACCAAGTTAATAATTTTTTATGCATTTTTTCTATTCACGCTTGTGCATACATTTCATCTTGTTATGGCCATTTCCGAGGAAACTTTTTCAATTAGTATCATGGGAAATGGCCTTTGAGGGTTGGAAATTTGGGTTTCATGTGGATGTATACATTGAAGAAAGGGAGTTCTATTTTTTCAATTTTTGGTTGCATTAGGAATTTTTGAGTTCTTGAAAAGGGATTTATTGTAATTATTCACTCATCTTGGTTCAGGGAGATGTGAATTTAATTAGAGATTGGGTTATTTCCAATTTTATAAATATTACAAAATTAGGTTGTTTTAAACTATAAAAACACGGTAATTTAGGTTTAGAATTGACAAATAAATGGTATGGGTGAATGAATTACCTGATTAGATGACAATCCACTGGTGAATTTGCCTCCCCTCCAATGAAATTCAACTCCTCCAACACTCTAGGACACATCGTCCAAGCTCAAATTCGCGTTTCTGATGTGTGAAATGCATCACGGGTGATCGAGGGTGGTCGGGACTATATATTTAAATTGATTTTAGATTTACAAAATGCATATGCGTTTTGTAGTTATATAACGCGTACGTGTTGTGTTTACCTATCCTACATGTCTAGTGACATGTTAGGCTTGGGTTTTACCTTACCGGGTGCTAGGTATCAGAAATGCGTTATATTTTTATGTATCAGGAACGTGTTTTCAAAAACTAGGGTTGCATCTAAAAGGTCCCTCATCTTCTTGCACACACCCTCAAACAATAGTGGAATTATAATCAACCATATGATTTTAAAGTCAAGCCTGGTGTCACCCATAATCAAGACAACAAGTTAATCATAGTCAACCATATGATATTAATATCAACCAAATTCAACCATTCCCACCCACTGTCAACCATGATAGTAAATCATGGTTAGCCATAGCCAACCATAGTTAACCATGGTCAACCATAGTTGACGATAGTGAATTATTTAACCAAAGTTAACCACAGTTAAGTAAATTCAATCATACTCAATCATGGTTAACCATAGTTAAAGATTGTAACCAAAGTCAACCATATTCCTTCAAATTCAACCATACTAAACCAAAGTCAACCATATTCCATCAAATTCAACCATGGTCGACCACAGTGAACCATAATCAATTAGTTAACCAAAGTCAACCATAATCGAACAAAGTTAACCATTATTAATTTTGGTTAAATAAAGTCAACCATAGTCAACAATATTTAACCATGGTCTACCATGCTCAACTAAAGACAACCACGACCAACCACGGTCAACCAAAATCAACCATCGTCAACCAAAATCAACCATCATCAACCATGGTAAACCAATGTCAACTACAATGAACCATAGTCAACAACGATCAACCATATTCAACCATCATTAACCATCGTTAACCAAAAGTCAATTGTAGTCAATAATATTGTTGACCATGGTTGACTATGGTTGGTTGTTAATAATAATAATATTATTATTAACCATGGTTGACTATGGTCGACCATGGTCAACCATGGTCAACCATAAGTAACCATGGTCAATCATTGTCAACCAACCATGGTTAACCATACTCAACCATGGTTAACCAAAGTCAACCACGGTCGACCATGGTTAACCATACTCTACCGTGGTCAACCAACCATGGTCAAGCAATATATTTAATTATTATATTTTTTATTATTTAATTATTATTATTAAATTATTAATCAACATATTCAGATAGTTAACCATGGTCAACTGAAGTCAACCATGATCATCCATGGTTGGCAAAAGTCATCCATGGTCTGCCATTGTCAACCATAGTCATCGAGTCTCAACCATGGTCAACCATAGTCAAACATTTTTCAACCATAGTCATTCATCGTTAGCCGTTGTCAACCAAAGCCAGCCATAGTCAACCATGTGGTTGACCATTGTTCTTTTTTAACAGAAACAGGGGAAAGAGTGTATTTATAAAAGCTGTGCACAGCTATTCATTACATGCATATGAAAGAGCTTTTTGCAGAAGAGGAAATTTCTAGAAAGACTGTAATTTCTATCAACATGTCTTTAAAAGCTCTAAGCCTTATCTTTCTAGAGCTATTCAAAATGGTACTGGGATAAACCCTGATAAATTGACTGTTTAGGAGAATGCAGAAATACATTGGCAAAATAGATACAAAAATTGAAACCTGAGCTAGAAAGGGAATTAGCCATAATTCTTGAAATGGGCTGAAGCTGCGTCCACCATTTCCTGGTTTATCTCTTGATTGACCGTGGGGGTTTCCTGCACATAACTTCCCTGCGTTTTCCCTGTCAACACTGCCATATCTTCCTGCAGCATATCAAACTTTCCCATTAGCTCAAACAAGTTTTTCTCCAAATCATCAATCCTCGAATCCTGTCATGAAAGCTGACAGACTGTGTGATTTAGGTCTGTGGCCATCTCCTCGTTTTGCTTCACACTGGTGCAGACAGCATCATAAGTACTGCGAACCGATAGTTTTATATCCACCACGGTGCGGCTCAGGGCAGCTATGGCCGCCATTACACTTTGCATCGTGCCAAGATTAAATGGAGGCAGTAGTGGAGGTCGGGGGGATGGAGGGGAGTCCAATTCGCATAGAGAGAGATGACTTAGAGCAGAGCAGGAGAAATGAGGGGGACGAGCCATCACGGGGGAAGAAGAGAATGGAGTGGAGGGAGGAGTTAATATCAGCTCGTGGGAGATGACAACACGGCAGGAGGCCATGTGATAGGTGCATGGAGGGCCTGAATGGCATGTGGCAGAAGCAATGGGGGTCGGGGGGGAGTGAATGAAACCGAGCTTTGAACGAGGGATGGGGGGAACCCTCGGGGGTCTTAAGAACCCATGCTTTAAGCATGTAAATTTTTTTGTTTCCCCTTGACATTATCTTAGGGGATGAAGTAAAATCCCTTGGCACCCTTATGATCCTGCATGTGCCCAGGTTCTAATAAGGTTCCTTTATTAGCCTCTAAGTCAGCAAGCCGGTTATTCTCTCGAAGGATGTGAAAAAAAGAGACTTTTGGGAGGAGAGTGTTGGATTTTATTCGTTGCATATATCTGTAAGCTTTTGAACCTTAAGGGGTAGAGCCCTTTCTCATGATTTGAATAACATGTCTAGAGTCTCCATAAATTCTGAGATTGTCAATTCTGAAGGAGGAGGCCAAATCTAATGAGAGAATAAGGGCTAGCCATTCTGCCCGATTATTTGTCTTACTGCCTAGGCCCCAAGAGAATGCTGCGACTTTATTTCCTCCGGGATCAAAGAGTATCCCACCCACACCTGTTGCCCCGGGATTCCCTTTGGAAGCCCCGTTGAAGAAAATACTGTGACTATTTTGCTCCATCCACCATTTGGTGAAAGAGTCTGGATCTTTCCTGATTTCCCAATCAGAGTAGGAATGGGTCTTTTTGGACTAAAGGGAGTTGGCCTTCATGAAGACACTACTCCATTGGAATTCGGACAGAGAGAGAGGTTCATGAGTTGGGATGGTAACTCCTTTTCAAGATAGAGACTCAGAGATCATTGTAATGGCTTTGATGGTAGCTCTATTGTTGTTTACACTCTTGCCCTCGAAGATACTTTTATTTCAATTCAACCAGATCTGCCATCAAATGTTCATAGGGATGAGATTCCAAATTCTTGACATTGTTCTCTTGGATTTTGTTCTACCGGGAAAGGAGCAACCCCAATGATCAGTGAGTTCTTCTAGAGTTCTAGGAAGAATGGAAGCTCTCCATTGATTCCCCATGAACTGAACCCACACTTGCTTAGCAAAGGAGCACTCCAAGAATATGTGTTGGGAGTTTTCCTCAGCAATTTTACACAATGTGCATCTTGAGGGACCTGCTATACCCCTAGTTCTGAGATTGTCTGCGGTTAACAGTTTGTTGTGAGCCAAAAGCCAGAAGAATATGTTAATTTTGGGAATACCATAAGAATTCCAAACTTTCTCCCATCTTTTGAGCACCAAAGTATTAGAGAAGGTGAGTTTTTCGTAGCCGGCCTTGACTGTATATATACCAGCTTTCCCCCATCCCCGAAGATATTTTTCTTTTATGTTCACCGGGGCTTTCCCATGCAGAAGATTAAGAAAAATTTTGTAATCATTTTTGAGATTATCTAGGGGACTCATCTGCTTCCAGCTCTCCCATTCTCCAGTGGCGTTCAATATCACTAAGTCTTTTAGTTTTGTGATGCCAACACTTTGCAGCCAGGCTCGAATAGAATCTCGACATTACATTGTTCCAAGTGGCTTGTCCCCATTTATACTATCGGTCGAGAGATTTATTATTTTCCCATTACCGGGGATCCAATAGAGGCTTTCTTTGATTAAAGCTGTTGAGGAGGAGATGAGTCCCCCTATTGCTGTGCCTTTTTTGTTGTTTGGTTTGTCGAGGCATCTTAATATTGAGCTTCTTGAGTATTTTTTCCTTATAACTTCCTTCCACCATTCTTTCTTCTCAGAAACGATCCTCCATGCTAGCTTGGCACCCAAAGCTTTGCTTACTAAGGTAGGCTCACGAATTCCAAGCCCTCCTCTGTTTTGCTTTTCTTGGACAGTCTTCCAGTTCACCAGATGGAATTTTTTATTTTGTGTCTTCCCCCCTTGCCACAGGAACTTTCTTATCTCTGTGCTAAAGGCATTCATAGCTGAGATAGGAGCCAACATAATTGATGCTATGAAGATAGGCAGCGAGGAGAGGACGGATTTGATCAAAGTGACTTTCCCAGCTAAGTTCAACCAGCGAGTTCCCCATGAATTTATTCTATTTTTTAATTTCTCAAGGATAAGAGTCCAAACGGAGGAGGAAGGTTTTTTGAGAGAGATAGGAGTACCAAGGTATTTAAAGGAAGACCAGTCAAGACAAGGTTTAAAATCCATTATGGCTGAGATGAGTCTAACTATGGCAGGCTGGCAGTTCCAGGTGTATATGTTGCACTTGATTTCATTGGTTTTGCCCCCAGAGGTCTTTAGGTAAAGGTCAAGAGTCAATTTAAATCTTGAAGCAATTTGGGGAGAGGCACTACCAATGAGAATGGTTTTGTCAGCGAATTGAGCATGGTTTATAGCTAGGACATTTCGGGCATAGGCAATACCTGGGAGAGAGGTTGAGGCTAAAAGGTAGTTGAGTTTTCTACTTAGGGAGTCATCCATAATTACAAAAAGGAAGGGATAAAGGGGGAAGCCTTGCCTCAGTCCCCGGGAGAGGCGAAAAAAGGAGGAGGGTCTACCATTTAGGAGAGGGGAGATCCACAGAGCTCCTATACAGGCTTTCACCCAGCTAACAAACTTTCCATCAAAGCCAAATTTTCTCAAAACTACATAAATAAAGGCATGTCTAACTCTATCAAAGGCATTGGCCATGTCTAATTGAATTGCCATACCTGCATCCTTGTTCTGCTTAATTGAGTGTATAGCCTCTTGCACTAAGAGAATGTTATCATATATTTTCATGCCTAAGATGAAGCCGCCCTGATTAGGGGAAAGTATATTAGGAAGCAAATTCTTGACTCTGTTTCCTATGACTTTTGTAAGGATTTTATAGGAAGAGTTGTAGAGCGAGATAGGTCTGTATCTTCCCATGGATGTGGCCTTTTTCTCCTTCGGAGTTAGAGCAATGAAGGAAGTGTTGGTGCCTCCTCCAATCTTCTCTCTGTTCCTGGTCCAATTTATCATTCTGACAAGGTCTCTTTGCAGCAAATGCCAACACTTTCTGTAGAAGTGAATGGAGAATCCGTCTGGGCCTGGGGATTTTTCCGGGTGTAAAGACCACATAGCTTTCCTAACTTTTTTTTCGTTTACCTATTCCATTAGCATAATGCTATCTTCAACTAGATAAGGTTGGGGATTTCTTGACACATTAGATCCATGTCTATAGCTGGCGGTTCCTCTTCCTCTTTATAGAGAGACTCGAAGTGATTTTTAACTTCATTCTTGATGATTGTGGGGTCTTCTATCTTCCTTCCATCTTCTTTAGTTAGACAAAGAATGTTGTTTTTCCTGTACCTTTCCTTGCACTAAGCATGAAAAAACTTGGTATTCCTATCTCCAGCTTTGAGCCACAGGCATCTAGAGCAAAGTCTCCACTCTTCTTCCTCTTTTCTAGCCGCCTGCCGTATTTGAGCTTCCAAGTCATTTTCTTCTCTCAGCATGGTTTTGGATATCACATCTGTTTCCATTTTGTCTTGCAGAGATTTGAGCTCTCCTTCCAAAGTGATTTTCTCTTCTCCTGGACTCTTCATGTTTTGTTTTTCCCATCTTTTTAACATTGTCTTGGTTTTCTTAAGTTTGGTTTCCCAAATATACCCTGGGGAGCCTGGAATATACTATTTCCATAGTGCTTTGACTTCTTCGAAGCAGTCTTCATAATCCAACCACGCTGGGTTATATTTGAAGGGGAGGGGACCGAGGTTTCCAGGGAGAGAGAAGAAAAGGGAGATAGGGCGGTGGTTTAAGGCAGCAGATGCCAAAATTTTAGAGTCGAGCAAAAGGGGTTTCTTTAGGAAGGATGAGTTGATTAGGAATCTGTCGAGCCTGGCGGCGATATGTGCTATGCCAGTTCTTTTGTTATTCCATGTATAAGCTCCATGCAGGGGTTTTATATCCACTAGATTCCAAGATGCCTGTAGGTCTTCCAGTCTCTCTCCAAACTGGTCTCTGACCTTAGAACCTCCTCTATGTTCATTTGCATTGATAGTGGCATTGAAGTCTCCAGCAACAATGTAGGGAGAGGGATTCCTACCAAGTTGTAGATCTATTAGAGCGTT
The DNA here is from genome assembly GCA_027924585.1 of Larix kaempferi. NCBI lineage: Eukaryota > Viridiplantae > Streptophyta > Pinopsida > Pinales > Pinaceae > Larix > Larix kaempferi. Next base: position 6,321,920 of record BSBM01000159.1, on the reverse strand, counting down.
CCAAAATTTTTCTTTGAGCCCGTGAAGTGTAGGCCCGTACACATTTCTTATCCAAAATTTATCATTATTTGACAGATCTTCTATTTCCGTAAAGAGCCAATTTCTGTTGTTAAGTGAAGAGTTGCACCTGTACTTACCTTTGTCCCACCAAGTGATGAGCCCTCTCGAGGGTCCTATGGAGTTGACTACTATTCCTTCTCCTTTAGGCCAGATTTGAGTTAAGGTTTTGAGACAGTCTGCCTCCTGCATTTTAGTCTCCTGGAGCATGAGTATTGAGGGGTTTTCCAAATTTTTGATTCTTTTGATTGCTTCCGTCTTTTGCTTGCCTCCTAAACCTCTACAATTCCAGGAGACTATCTTCATTATTTTTTAGAGAGGTTGGACAATACTCTTTCTTTCTTTTCCTCTGCTATTCCTTGATTTTGCTTTACACCGGATAGAATTCTAACATACTGTTCAAGACTAGTTTGCTTACCCGCCGCTTTGTCTCTAGCTGCTTCTTGCTCTCTTACGACCTTGTTAAGGTTCCATCCTTTTTTTGTCTGAGGTTCCATTTCTTCTTCCTTGCTTTCTGAGGTTTCTTCTTGAAACAACTTAGCTTTTGCTCTTGTGACTGAGCCACCTAAAGCTTTGGGCACTTCAGTTTCGGGTTCCTCTTGTTGTGGTAAGGGTATTATCTAGATTTCCCCATCCTCTAGTTGTTGATTGGATGTATCCTTCCTTTCTTCTTCCCTTGCATTTTCTTTCACTGCCTCTTGTATAGGTTCATGCACTTGGACATGCCCTTTCTCGACCACTTCAGAGGATAGAAGCTGAAATTTGTTGGCTCCCCTGGTTGGATTTTGCTGCTTGCTTACCGTTTCCTTCCTTTTTGGAGTTGCTTGATGAGGAGGGGAATTAGGAAGCTTCCCTTCCTTTTTTCTAGTCACCTCATTCCAATCTCCTTCTTAGGTTTCTTCCACTTCTGGTGACTTTCTTTTAGGGCAGAGTTTAGCAAAATACCCATATTCATGGCAGACTTTGCACTTGAAAGGGATATGCTCGTAGTCCACAGTTTGTAGATGATTCCAACCATCCATTGACAGGCTTATAGCTTCTGGGAGCCCTTTCTCAAGGTCCACTTCCACACATATTCGAGCACAAGAGAACATAGGGGGTTTGGTTCAAATTTGTCTATGTATTTCCCCAGTGAGTTGCCAATAGCTTTTAAATCCTCGTCGTTCCCGCAATACAATGGGAGATGCGGCAACTTGACCCATATTGGAACTACAGAGGGGATATCCTTTTCTGGGTCGAATGAGAGATCCCACTTGTTAATGTACATTCCTCTTGGCCCCATGAAATAGGGTCCGTTTCTGAAGATAAGATCTCTGTCCTCTTTTTTCTCAAAATAGAAGACAAAGAAACCCTCACCACAAAAGATCTGCTGAACTTCCCCTTGAATGAGAGGACGCCAATTTTTGTTGAGCCAGATCTCAATAGATCTCGGAGAGGGCCACAAACCAGTGAAGTGCCCAACCAACCATTTTTCTGAGAGAGCGAGGGCTTTGCATTTAGAGGCCATGGAACCCAGTTTGACCTCAGGGATAGCAGACTTCTTGACAAACCTCGAGTCAAAAGGCCCGACCGACTTAGAGGACGCAGGTTAGGTAGCAACCAGCGAACGAAAGAGAGCATTGAGAGGAGCTCGGCTCGAATCAGGGGGCGGATCCATGAGGAAGACGACCGGCCCAAACCCTAGTCCAGAACTCAAAACCTTTCAGTTTCACGTTGTGTCGTGGTTTCTTCTTGTCCTACCATGTGGTTGACCATTGCAATAATAATATTATGATGATTATGATCTTCATCATCATCATCATCATCATCATTATTTTGATCGTAGTCAATTGTAGTTAATCATGGTCAACCAAAGTCAACCATAATCAACCATAGTCAATCATGGGAAACCATAGTCAACCAAGGACAACCATGGTTAACCATAGTCAAGCATAGTCAACAAAAGGAAAACACAGTCAACCATAGTCAACCAAGGTCAAACAAAGTCAACCATAATCAACCATGGTAAACCAAAGTCAACCATGGTCAACGATAGTCTACCATGGTCACCCAACCATGGTCAACCACTATATTTAATTATTATATTTTTTATTATTTAATCATTATTATTAAATTATTTACCATTATATTTATTATTATTTAATTATATTTAATATTATGTTTATTTACAATTATTATAGTTTTTTATAAAACAATTATTATAATAATAAAAACTCAATAATCCTCCCGCACGTTGATGTCAACTAGCAACAACCACATTTTTAAATGTGGTTGATATTCATCAATCGACGTATATCAATCACTTTTAAATGTGTGAGCATAGTTGATATACATTGATTGACGAATATCAACCACATTTAAAAATGTGGTTGTTGCTAGTTTAAATCTTAATAAAGATGCATTTAAGCAAAGCAAAATAGGACAACCATGAAATGAATCCCGACTATATACTTGTTACATTTAGATTATTCTTGTTAATTCATCCAAGAAAGTCCAAAATCTCAAATAATATCTATATACCCATCGACCTAAATATGAGAAAATGTCATCATCATCTACCTAATGAATTTAACGTAATGTGCACCTAGCCAAATGCTAGGCCAAATGCTCCTGCATCAATATAAGTGGTGTAGCGTACACTGAATTAAGTGATTTGAAAACGAGATTGTATGGCTTTCTTGACTTGGACTTCATAGGCGAAAGCTCTTGTGGCCATCAAGGACTCCATGCTCAGAACGTCTCTCGGTGCCCGATCGTCCAGGGAAGACAGACAAAACGACGTACGTATGCTGTTCACCATATAGACTTTCGATGCTTTGGTAGGGCAGAGAATCTCTTACAGCGACAGATAATCGGCTCTCACTTGTTATTTTCTCAAAGCGAAATTTTTACCTCGAGGAATTTTGACGGAAAGCGCATAGGTTTTCAGAGAAAAGTGTTATTTCACTCAAGAACTTTTGTTTTAATGTTTTGTCCATTCCAGAAAAAGGTCCTGACCCATCTTAAAGTAATTCACAAACTTAAAATTTTAGTACCGAGTAAAGATTCCAAAAACTGAAAAATCCAAAAGTCAAACGACATTAAGATAGCCCATAAGAAATAAGATCGTATCAAGTGCCTTTTATAAAGCGGAATGATATATGAATGGCGTTAACTGCACTTCAAGTTGGTTCCCAAGGAAAAGGAAAGCAGAGAGATATCTCTACAAATTCTAGACTCTGATACCATAAATTATATGTTAAATTTACATATCTCATTTTCATTTATGCAATTGTTTCATGTGGTTCGAACTTCAACTGCTTCTGTTTTGGATTTCGAAACTCCAATCAACTGAGTTACCCCGATCTACCTTCAAGGTTTTTCATCTCTTTCATTCAATTCTTCATCTCTTCCCTTCATTCAATATATAATTATCTATATATTTATTCAATATAATTCTATATAATATTTGCAATCATTGATTATGGTTGTTAATAAATAATTGAGGAGTTACTCTGCCATGATAATCACTTGACACATTTTGATTCAATCAATTCATTCATGTCATGATCTTCCAGTCATCTTTCACTCATCAATCTCTCTTCTTTATTAACTTATTGTGTTTATATCTTAGAATTTGGGGTGGACTAGTCTTTATGTATCAGCTAGATTGTATGACGATGAGACAAGTGTGCTGTTCATATTGATTTTATGACAGTGGTTATAAATTCAAATAACAATTAATTAAATATATATATATATAATAACTGGTAGTTAATGCAATGATAATGGGTAGTTGATACATGGATATTCAAATAACAATTAATTAATATATATATATATATATAATAACTGGTAGTTGATGCAATGATAATGGGTAGTTGATGCATGGATAAAAGGCACTTCCAACGATTAATTACAGCTCTTAACTTGTAACCTATTGATATCTGATTTTAAACTTACAAGATTATTTAGAAAGAAATTATATGAATTTCACTAAGAGAAAAACCTACATCCGTGTGGGGTTGGAATGAGTTGATTTTGGATTATTCAGTTTCCTTAATTACGTTTTGTGTAGTTCAAGATTGTATACGGTTATTTGTTAAAATGCATTTTCATTGACAACACATTATTTATCAATGAATTATATGATTCTCATTAAAAAGTCATAAATTATATGATTTTCATTAAAAAAAAAAGTCATATCTAGATTATGTGAATTGGAATTTTCAAAGGATATATTACAAGTTTATTTTGGGTTATTCATTTTTTTAATTATGTTTATGTGGTTGGGAATTTTATAATCATTGTGTTAAATGTATTTTTAATGAAAATTCATTTTTATATTTATTATTTCCGATAAAAGTTATATCGTGTGCTCAAAGTTATCTTAATGTGTTGTTTTATTTTAATTATTATATTATATATCAATATTAATTCATTCTTATTTATTCTATAAATTTTAAAATTTATATTTTATGAAATTTTATCATAAATATGTATGTATTTTTCATATATTAAATAGTCATAAAATAAATTTTTTCAATTTTTTAAGAAAAATAATGATTACAATTAGGGAGTGTAAGTTATAATGGTTTCTTATGATGGTAATATAAATATGAAAAAACAACAATATATTAATTTGGAGAGATAATTAGAAGTACTTTTATAACTAATTTAAATGTAGTGTAAGAAAAATTAATGTAAAAATTAAACTTTATATATATAATATGACTATGTAAATTTTTTTCTATATGATATATTCATTTATGCAAAATCTAATATATGTTCATATTAATGTAGTGTATATCTAAATGATTAAATTTCCTTAAAATAATATATCTTAGTATATGTTTGTGTATTAATAGGGTAGCCCTATAAATGAATCACGGACATTTAAAGTATTCTTTATATCTAAAAATGTAAATATGTCAAACATAGAAATGAATCAAGGACGTTTAAGGTAGTCCTCTTATCTACAAATTTATATATGTCAAATATATAAATAAATCAATAAAAAATAAAAAAATTATATAAGTATGAATCAAGGACTTCTAGGCTCTATATGTATGTGTAGTTTTTAGAGATGAATCAAGGATTTCTAGGCTCTATATGTATGTGTAGTTTTTAGAGATGTATTTGCGTAAATTATTTTAAAAATAACATGAAAAATAAAAGTATTTAGAAAAAAACGAGGTTTTCTTTGTTGAAGTCAAGAATCCTAGCTATATCACTAACTATAAATTGCTATCATATCATAGATGAAGTATGTAATATACCCCTACTACCACTAAATAAAAATTTAGCACATTATTACTTCCACAATTATTGAGACTAAAGTGTCTCAGCCAAACCACATTGGTTAAGAACATGTTACATATATAGGACAAGATATAAACTCTCTAGATTCTAAAATGGTGGATCTAGATCTTTACAAATAGTTAAGATGCCTATAACTAACTTGAACCTAATTGTGACATTTCAATACTAAACCATTATTCATTTCTACATTATTTATAACACTCCCCTTTAAGGGAGAAATGAGTTTTCTATCAATCTTTATAGATAAGTCTTCATCATAATAATGTCCTATTTTTCAACTTTTATCTTTATATGGATAGCCTACAGTGTAATACTTCATTTTACTAGCTTCCCCTCATCATAAATCAAACTTAGATTTTGTGGCTTACCCCTAACCATTACAATTCTCAAGGGGTTTTGGCTTACCACAAACCATACATCACAACAAGTTGTTTTTAGCTAACCATGAACTTCCATCTACATGACGAGTGGTTTTTTTGGCTCACCACGAACCTTGCACTACAAAGTAGTTTCTAGAGCACCAGTAACTTTTCAACATAACATGTGGTATTGGATGACCACTAACCATCATGATGGGGAAACTTATTTTCAATGAATACACATATTAAGCTTTCTTCACCATGGGATTTATTGTCGAACTGTCTCCTTCTTCCTTCTACACCTTCATAAAACTAATTATTGATGTCCATATAAAAAACAATCCATCTACTGAGATACATGGGTGCCACCTGTTATACTCGGCAGTTCTCTAAGAATTCTTTTCACCTAAATGTTACATCAACGTATTAAACTCTCATTTAATCATACATTGGTCCGTCACACCATCTCACCCTATAATATTAATCCATCTCACATCCCCCCTTAACTAAATATTCAACTTCTCTGATTCACCATCAAGATTAGATATGAGTCCACCTGCCACCCTCGTACCTATCTGAATGGTTGATTCCACAACTTGATGCCACATCCTCTCTACACATGAGAATTATGCATGCTACATGATTACATGTGTTACCACACTAATCCATGCACGCCCAAATCAACAGCGCTTACAACAAACCTACAAATTTTAGCCTGCATATGGCTATACATTACAACTTTAGGCCAAAAATATCTAGGGTATCAGATAAAACCGATCATGCACCCCCTACAAGAAATATGCATCATTACAACATTTATTCTAAGGTACATGAAACATTGGCAACATGCTTTGTAATAATATTAATATTTCCATTACTCCTTGGTACTAATCATATGCCCAAAGTATTACAACCCCATTACATATGCCCATTTATATCTCATCACCATTCATACATTTTTCATTACCCCTTCATATGGAATCTTCTTTGTTGCTTTGTCTTTCAGCATTCATCTTTGTCTTCTACTTGCATCTTCTTCTTTGCTTCTTTCCTCTTGTCGTGTTTTTCTTACACCTAATATTCTTCATGCAACTAGAATTTTCTTGCATGAAATATTTCTTGTTGAATAGATGTCTCCATCTAGAAAGACACCTATGACCTTGGATTGACAAACTTAATCACTGCTCCAATATCATGATTTTCCATCACTTAATGTTGACTATGACCTTACAAAGGTTTCATAACAAAGATATTTTATCTCCCATTTAAACCTAGCTTCACTTTCCTTTTAACTTCAATTCTTGGCTTTGACTCTTATTTGTATTCACTTTGACCACATTTTTTATGACCTCATACAATAAACAAATTTCTCGACATAGCTTTGGAATTTGACTTACCATTATGTAAAATTTTATGAGAGATCTATAATCTAAGCATGAAGCAATACATTAATCTATTGCAAAGAAAGAGATGAGAGAATCTCGAGTAAAATTGTTGTAAATAATAATTCTCATTGATATCTAAAAACTATCCAAATATCACGATAAGAAATAAAGCATCTAAGTTAAGCTAACTACATGAAAACACTAAAGCTATCTACCAAAAGCAACTAGATAAACTAGAACTTGCAAAAATTAACAAAATTGCTTATACCCTGAGAGCAAGGATACATTCAGATATATTGATCAGGGAGATTAGCCAGATACATTCATAGATATAGATCAGGGAGGGGAGCAGAGTAGGACAAGGGGATATTAGCTTGTATGGGAGATAATGTAATTTCCATGGAATAGAGATATCGATTGGACTTGCGATGTTTGACAGAAGGGGATTTGGGGTTCTTCCCAACTAACCCTCTCGATTGTTCTATGGACATCTAATGATATCGTAATTCACCAATGATTTCATTCTCATCTCTGCTCTCCATTTTTAGAGGATCTAATTAGGTAAAGATTATTCGGAGGTAAAGTGAAAGAGGTGTAACAAGCTAGTGGTTCAAAAGATGTACACCAACATTTTCATTTGACACCAGCATTCTTTGACATCTTATCATACACTGATTCTCACCCATTCCCATCAAGGGAAAAGCACACCAGAAAATCAAAAGATTTGACCTCCACAGTAAATGAATATTTTTCTTTTTCTTTGCTTTAGAGTTGCGCTTCACTTAGCAAATACTTTCCTCTAATTTTCTTCACAGACTAACTGTGCGGAAATTAGCTGCGCAATTCACCCTTTTACTGTGCCCAGGTTAACTTTGCAATTCTACTTTTTACTGTGCAGAGATTACCTGCGCATTTCAACTTTCTACTACGCAGGTGAACTTTGTTGCGCAAGTCTCTAACCTCACGGAAACTTGACTTGTATGAACTTCATGCTTCACACAAATTTACTTTTTCAAACTTCTTTTAACTTTACGAAGGTTAACTGCGCACAAGTTAACTTCGCATACCTATTTAGCTGCGCATAACCCAATCTTAAACAAACTTTGTATAAATGTATTTCATGCTAAAAGATAAGAACCGAAACATATGTTGAAGTTGATGCGCGTTAAACTAGGTCATTTACCACCCTGAAATATTTGAAATCTTGATTTGATTTACAGACCGTAAATGTAAACAACATTTACGTAGGTCAATATGAAGTAGATGTGCGGGATGCATAAACCAAGATTCTTGAGAATGAATACATAAAACTAAAGACTTATATATTACCACTGTAAAACAGAGTAACTTTTCCACACTTACAGAGAGATGTGTTTTACTTCAATCTTTCATAATTTTACACAGCTTGGGATCTTAATACATTTCACGAGATAAGTTTCTCCTCCTTTCACTCTTCTTCCCTCACATACATCTCTGTCTCTATCTCTGAGAGAGGTTTTCATTTATACACAAAATTGGTTTGGCTTCTCCTGGAAGCTACAGGGTTTCATTAAATACTGTAATAAATTTCTACCTAAGAAGTTTTGGGCTTGCAAAATACAAACGCGGATACATAAATGCTAACTTTTCATGAGCCGGATTGGCTACAAACTGACTGACTGACTAATGTTTCAGACCGAGTGAGTGTCTAACAAAGTCGGCGCATATCAGATATGCTATCATCTCATTAATTACAATATTCCAACACTCCCCCTTAATTATGAGCAGATGGAGTTCATCAAACAAAAATAAAATATTAAAAAACATTTCAAAGCTGAAACATGCTCTATTCATGACATAGTTCACTATGCAGAACTTGTCACTCCCAAACAACTTCGCAGATATTGAAATATGTCTCTTGCCAATGGTTTTGTAAATATGTCTGCTACCTAATCTTCAGACCTGCAAAATTCTAAACAAATTTCCTTGTTGTTTATTAATTTATTGATCAAATGATACCTTGTTTCGATGTGCTTGGTTCTCTTGTGGTACACATGATTCTTTGACAGTGCGATAACTGAATTGTTGTCACAGTAAATGACTGTGGGTTCTTGTTGGTTCTGCGACAGATCACTTAACATCCTCCGCATCCAAACTGCTTGACATGCAGCACTTGTAGCTATGACATACTTTGTTTCTACTAAAGAAATAGTTACTATGGGTTGTTTCTTTGAATCCCATGATACAACACCTGTTCCTACATGAAATTTATTCCCAAATGTGCTTTTTCTGTCATCTATGTTGCCTCCATTATCACTATCAATGTATCCAATGAGTTTGAAATTTTCTGAGGTTGAATACAAAATACCAAAGTCTTTTGTTCCACTTACATACCTCAGAATTCTTTTACCTGCTTGCCAACGAGATTCTTTTGGTGACTCCATGAATCTTGAGATTAAGTTGACTCCATACATGATATATGGCCTTGTTGTTGTAAGATACATAAGGCTAGCAACAAGCATTTTGAACAGTGTAGGATCTACATTGGATACACCATCATCCTTACTCAATTTCAAACCCGTTATCACTAATGTCGGGGTTGTCTTACAATTTAACATCTTTAATACGTTCAAGACATCACTTGCATACTTTAACTGAGATATAAATATCCCATTTTCAGTCTGTTGGACTTCTATGCCCAGAAAATGCTTCATAAGCCCCAAATTAGTCATTTCAAATTCACTTTGCATGACTGATCTAAATTCTTCTATGCAAAAATCACCAATAAATATTAAATCATCTACATACAGGAAGACAATTAGCTTATTACCTTGCCTGTAGATTTTTGTGTACAACGTAGGCTCACATTCTCTACAAATTCTAGACACTGATACCATAAATTATATGTTAAATTTACATATCTCATTTTCATTTCTGCAATTGTTTCATGTGGTTCGAACTTCAACTGGTTATGTTTTGGATTCCGAAACTCCAATCAACTGAGTTACCCCGAGCTACCCTCAAGGTTCTTCATCTCTTTCATTCAATTCTTCATCTCTTCCCTTCATTCAATATATAATTATCTATATATTTATTCAATATAATTCTATATAAGATTTGCAATCATTGATTATGGTTGTTAATAAATAATTGAGGAGTTACGCTCCCATGATAATCATTTGACACATTTTGATTCAATCAATTCGTTCATGTCATTATATTCCAGTCATCTTTCACTCATCAATCTCTCTTCTTTATTAACTTATTGTGTTTATATCTTAGAATTTGGGGTGGACTAGTCTTTATGTATCACCCAGATTGCATGACGATGAGCCAAGTGTGTTGTTCAGATTGATTTTATGACAGTGGTTATAAATTCAAATAACCATTAATTAAAAAATATATAAAAAAAATAAGTGGTAGTTGATGCAATGATAATGGGTAGTTGATTCATGGATATTCAAATAACAATTAATGAAAAAATATATATATAAAAAATAACTGGTAGTTGATGCAATGATAATGGGTAGTTGATGCATGGATAATTACTTCCACAATTATTGAGACTAAAGTGTCTCATCCAAACCACATTGGTTAAGAACATGTTACATATATAGGACAAGATATAAACTCTCTAGATCCTAAAATGGTGGATCTAGATCTTTACAAATAGTTACGATGCCTATAACTAACTTGAACCTAATTGTGACATTTCAATACTAAACCATTATTCATTTCTACATTATTTATAACATTCCCCTTTGAGGGAGAAATGAGTTCTCTATCAATCTTTATAGATAAGACTTCATCAGAATAATGTCCTATTTTTCAACCTTTATCTTTATATGGATAGGCTACAGTGTACTACTTCATTTTACTAGCTTCCCCTCATCATAAATCATACTCATATTTTGTGGCTTACCCCTAACCATTACAATTCTCAAGGGGTTTTGGCTTACCACAAACCATACATCACAACAAGTTGTTTTTAGCTAACCATGAACTTCCATCTGCATGACGAGTAGTTTTTTTGGCTCACCACGAACCTTGCACTACAAAGTAGTTTCGAGAGCACCAGTAACGTTTCAACATAACATGTGGTTTTGGATGACGACTAACAATCATGATGGGGAAACTGATTTTCAATGAATACACATATTAAGCTTTCTTCACCATGGGATTTATTGTCGAACTATCTCCTTCTTTCTTCTGTACCTTCATAAAACTAATTATTGACGTCCATATAAAAAACAATCCATCTACTGAGATACATGGGTGCCATCTGTTATACTCGCCAGTTCTCTAAGAATTATTTTCACCTACATGTTACATCAACGTGTTAAACTCTCATTTAATCATACATTGGTCCCTCACACCATCTCACCCTTTAATATTAATCCATCTCACATCCCCCCTTAACTAAATATTCAACTTCTCGGATTCACCATCAAGCTTAGATACGAGTCCACCTGCCACCCTCGTACCTATCTGAATGGTTGATTCCACAACTTGATGCCACATCCTCTCTACACATGAGAATTATGCATGCTACATGATTACATGTGTTACCACACTAATCCATGTAGGCCCAAATCAATAGGGCTTACAACAAACCTACAGATTTCAGCCTGCATATGGCTAGACTTTACAACTTTAGGCCAAAAATATCTAGGGTATCGGATAAAACCGATCATGCACTCCCTACAAGACATATGCATCATTACAACATTTATTCTCAGGTACAGGAAACATTGGCAACATGCTTTGCAATAATATTAATATTGCCATTACTCCTTGGTACTAATCATATGCCCAAAGTATTACAACCCCATTACATATGCCCAGTTATATCTCATCACCATTCATACATTTTTCATCACCTCTTCATATGGAATCTTCTTTGTTGCTTTGTATTTCAGCATTCATCTTTGTCTTCCACTTGCATCTTCTTCTTTGCTTCTTTCTTCTTGTCATGTTTTTGTTACACCTAATATTCTTCATGCAACTAAAATTTTCTTGCATGAAATATTTCTTGTTGAATAGATGTCTCCATCTAGAAAGACACCTATGACCTTGGATTGACAGACTTAATTAATGCTCCAATATCATGATTTTCCATCACTTAATGTTGACTATGACCTTACAAAGGTTTCATAAGAAATATATTTTATCTCCCACTTAAACTTGGCTTCACTTTCCTTTTAACTTCAATTCTTGGCTTTGACTCTTATTTGTATTCACTTTGACCACATTTTTTATGACCTCATACTATAAACAAATTTCTCGACATAGCTTTGGAATTTGACTTACCATTATGTAAACTTTTATGACAAATCTAGAATCTAAGCATCAGGCAATACATTAATCTATTGCAATGAAAGATATGAGAGAATCTCGAGTAAAATTGTTGCAAATAATAATTCTCATTTATATCTAAAAACTACCCAAATCTCACCATAAGAAATAAAGCATCTAAGTTAAGCTAACTGCATGAAAGCACAAAAGCACTAAAGCTATCTACCAAAAGCAACTAGATAAACTAGAACATGCAAAAATTAACAAAATTGCTTATACCCTGAGAGCAGGGATACATTCAGAGATATTGATCAGGGAGATTAGTCGGATACATTCAGAGATATAGATCAGGGAGGGGAGCAGAGTAGGACTAGGGGATATTAGCTTGTATGGGAGAGAATGTAATTTCCATCGAATAGAGATATCGATTAGACTTGTGATGTTTGACATAAATGGGTTTTGGGGTTCCACCCAAATAACCCTCTAGATTGTTCTATGGACATCTAATGATATCCTAATTCACAAATGATTTCATTCTCATCTCTGGTTTCCATTTTTAGAGGATATATTTAGGTAAAGATTATTCGGAGGTAAATTGGAAGAGGTATAACAGGGTAGTGGTTCAAAAGGTGTACACCAACATTTTCATTTGACATCTTATCATACATTGATTCTCACCCATTCCCATCAAGGGAAAAGCACACCACGCAATCAAAAGATTTGACCTCCGCAGTAAATGAATATTTTTTATTTTTCTTTGCTTTAGAGTTGCGCTTCACTTAGCAAATACTTTCCTCTAATTTTTTTCACAAATTAACTGCGTAGAAATTAGCTACAAAATTCACCCTTTTATTGTGCGCAGGTTAACTGTGCAATTCTACATTTTAATGTGCAGAGATTACCTGCACATTTCGACTTTCTACTACGTAGGTGAACTTTGTTGCGCAGTTCACTAACCTCGCAGAAACTTGACTTGTATGGACTTCGTGCTTCACAAATATTTACTTTTCAAACTTCTTTTAACTTTACGAAGGTTAGCTGTGCACAAGTTAACTTCGCATACCTATTTAGCTATGCATAAACCAATCTTAAACAAACTTTGTATAAATGTATTTCATGCTAAAACATAAGAACCGAAACATAAGTTGAAGTTGATGAACGTTAAACTAGGTCATTTACAACTGTGAAATACTTGAAATCTTGATTTGATTTACAGACTGTAAATGTAAAGAACATTTACGTAGGTCAATATGAAGTAGATGTGCGGGATGCATAAACCAACATTCTTGAGAATGAATACATAAAACTAAAGACTTATATATTACCACTGTAAAACAGAGTAACTTTTCTGCACTTACAGAGAGATGAGTTTTACTTCAATCTTTCAGAATTTTACACAGCTTGGGATCCTAATACATTTCATCAGATAATTTTCTCCTCCTTTCACTCTTCTTCCCTCACATACAACTCTGTCTCTATCTCTGAGAGAGGTTTTCATTTATACACAAACTTGGTTTGGCTTCTCTTGGAAGCTACAGGGTTTCATTAAATACTGTAATAAATTTCTACCTAAGAAGTTTTGGGCCTGTGAAATACAAATGCGGCTACATAAATACTAACTTTGCATGAGCCGGATTGGCTGCAAACTAACTGATTGACTAATGTTGCAGACTGAGTGAGTGTCTGACAAAGTCGACGCATATCAGATATGCTATCATCTAATTAATAACAATATTCCAACACTCCCCCTTAATTATGAGTGGATGGAGATCATCAAACAAAAATAAAATATTACAAAATATTTCAGAGATGAAACATGCTCTATTCATGACATTGTTCACTGCGCAGAACTTGTCACTCCCAAACAACTTCGCAGATATTGAAATATGTCCCTTGCTAATGGTTTTGTAAATATGTCTGCTACCTGATCTTTAGACCTGCAAAATTCTAAACACATTTCTTTGTTGTTTATTAATTCTCTGATAAAATGATACCTTTTGTCGATGTGCTTGGTTTTCTTGTGGTACACATGATTCTTTAATAGTGTGATAGCTGAATTGTTGTCACAGTAAATTATTGTGGGTTCTTGCTGGTTCTGCGATAGATCACTTAACATCCTGTGCATCCAAATTGCTTGACAGGTAGTGCTTATAGCAGCGACATACTCTGCTTCTGCTGAAGAAAGAGTTACTATGGGCTGTTTCTTTGAAGCCCATGATACAACACCTATTCCTACATGAAATTTATTCCTAGATGTGCTTTTTCTGTCATCTATGCTACCTCCATTATCGCTATCAATGTCTCCAATGAGTTTGAAATTTTCTAAGGTTGAATACAAAATACCAAAGCCTTTTGTTCCACTTACATACCTCGAAATTCTTTTACCTGCTTGCCAACAAGATTCTTTTGGTAACTCCATGAATCTTGAGATTAATCTGACTCCATACATGATATTTGGCCTTGTTGTTGTAAGATACATAAGGCTGCCAATAGGCCTTTTAAACAGTGTAGGATCTACATTGGATACACCATCATCCTTGCTCAAATTCAAACCTGTTATCACTAATGTCGGGGCTATCTTACAGTTTAACATCTTAAATATGTTCAAGACATCACTTTCATACTTTGACGGAGATATAAATATCCCATTTTCAGTCTGTTGGACTTCTATGCCCAGTAAATGCTTCATAAGTGCCAAATTAGTCATTTCAAATTCACTTTCCATGACTGATCTAAATTATTCTATGCCAAAATCACCAGTAAATATTAAATCATCTACATACAGGAAGACAATTAGCTTATTACCTTGCTTGTTGTTTTTTGTATACAGTGTAGGCTCACATTCACTTCTGTGAAATCCATTATGTATGAGGTAAGAGTCAATGTGACTGTACAAATCTCTAGGAGCTTGCTTCAAACCATAGAGTGCCCTTTTCAGTCTATATACTCTATGTCCTTGCCCTAGAACTTCATAGCCTTATGGCTTCTCCACATATACTTCTTCTTCCAAATAACCATGTAAAAATGCAGACTTAACATCCATTTGATAAACATGCCATCTCTTATGAGCTGCGATGGACAAAACTGTTCTGATAGTAACTATTCGTGTTGTTTCATTGAAGTCTATGCCAGGTTGTTGTGTGAACCTGTTTGCTACCAATCTTGCATTTTGCTTCTGCACATTTCCATCAGCATCTTGCTTGGTCTTATAAATCCATTTCACGCTTATAACATCCTTGTCCTTTGGAACATCAACTAATTCCCATGTTTGATTTTTCTCAATGCATTCTATTTCTTCATCCATGGCTTGTGCCCAAAATTTATCTTCAAAATCTTTTTCAAATGTTAGAGGATCATTAACTTGAGAAAATAATGCAAAATCTGAGAATGAATTAGGTGTACCAGTCCCATATATCTCACGCAGAGTTCTTGTTTTTGTCGGAGTTTCTGGTGTCGAACTACGTGAGCTGCACGAACTGCTTGATGGAGTTTGTTGCGCACTTGGTGTGCTTGGCGGGGTTGCTTGAACGGAAACTTGTGTCAAAGTTACTTGTACTGAAACATGCTACGTAGTCCTGGGAGTAGACGGAGCTACGCAGTTTTGATTCACATGCGGAGTCTCAACCACATTTTCTGTGATGTCATCATGTTCAACATGTGACACGATTTTAACATTCTTCTCTACAGTTCCATCCCATGCTTCATTTTCTACAAACTGAACATATCGACTCATAATAAAATTTCTTGCAACAGGATCATACAACTTGTATGCTTTTGTGTCTTCAGAATAGCTAATAAAAATGCATTTATGTCCTTTATTGTCTAATATTCTTCTCAGCTCATCTGGAACACATGCGTATGCTAAATGTGAAACATTATGTTTCATACCTGTCAATGCTTCCTATGGAAATTTGTTCTTCATGCTCTTCGTCGGACATCGATTCATGATGTAAACAGCAGTTGCCACTGCTTCAACCCAGTATTCATTTGACAGATGCATGGCTGCCAACATACTAGACGCCATATCCATAATGGTTCTGTTCTTCCTCTCTACGATAGCATTCTACTGTGGTGTATACTGCGCAGTGAATTGCTTCTGTATGCCATGATTTTTACAAAATTTTAAGAAATCATTTGAAACATACTCACGACCTCTATCTGTTCTTAATATCTTGATGTTGTAACCACTTTGCTTCTCCACGAGTACCTTGAACTGTTGAAAACAACTAAACGCATCAGATTTATGTTTTAGAAAATAAAACCAAGTTTTTCTTATGAAATCATCAATAAATGTGAGAAGATAAGTGCATCCTCCCATGGACGGTGTTTGCATCGGTCCACAAATATTAGAGTGCACGATTTCAAGCGGTGTGCGAGCTCTGTATGACTTTTCAACTGGAAAAGTCTCTCTGTGTTGTTTTCCAAAAATACCGCCTTCACAAATTCTCTCTGGTTTTTCAATCAATGGCAATCCTTTCACCAAGTACTTCATATGCAGTAGCTTCAGCCCACCAAAATTCAGATGTCCAAATCTGAAATGCCATAACCAGGATTCATCCTTTATTTCTATTTGAAACGCAGCTTGCATTTCGCTTCCTTTTTGTTCCTTTGCGCATTGAATTTCTACTTCTTTGCTTTCCGCTTTGAATGCAGATCCAAAATTTTCATTATGTCTTTCATGAACAACTTGAATTGTTTTTCCTTTTATGTTTGGCCTTATCCTCAAGGGAAACAAGCGATTTCTTTTCATCTACACTTCGGCTATTAATTGATTGCTTGGATATATGTCCTTGATCACACAATGCTTTCCTATCATGTGAACTCTATAACCTTTTTCCATCAGTTGTCCAATGCTCATCAAATTATGCTTCAAACCTTGAACATAATAAACATCAAGCATATATTTCTACTCCCCCTGTTTGGTTAGAATATCAATAGTACCCTTACCCAAAACAGTAACTTGAATATTGTTTCCAAGTGTGACACCAGTTTGAACTAATTTATCTAGACTAGAAAATAGATTTAAATTACCAGTCATATGATTGCTACAGCCTGAGTCTAAATACCATATGTCATTTGGACTTTCTTGAACATCATTGCATTCAAGTGGAGATGCACATGCTAAGAATAGTGAGCTCTTTAGAGTGCTGCTGTTGCTTGAATATGATTGACCTTTCTTTGCTTGGTCATACTGCTTCTTTTTGCATTCATATGCGAAGTGTCCATATTTTTTTATAGTAATGACATTGAATTTTTTATTTATCATACCTTTGTCCACTTGGTTGACTGGGGGTTTGATTTTGGCCTCTACCAGCAACATGCGTAGGGCTGCTGCTGCGACCTCCTCTAAAAGAACTTCTTCCTCTGCCTCTAGAATTTGATCTTCCTCTGCCTCTTCCATGACTTATGGATGTCTATGCTGTGAATGCACCTTCCAATGATGTATCTACGCTACTGATTCTATGTTCATGATTGAGAAGTGAGGCTTGCAACTCATCAATAGTAAATTGGGATAGATCCTTGTTTTCCTCTAGGGTCACAACTAAAGATTAAAATTTCTTTGGAAGAACTCTAAGAACTTTTTCAACAACCCTTTGGTCACCTAGAGTTTCTCCATGACACTTTATTTGATTAACCAGACTAATAACACGAGTATAGAATGATTCTACTGACTCTGTATTTTTCATTGATAGAGATTCAAACTCTCTTCTAAGAATTTGAAGTTTGACAGTCTTTACCTTGTTCAAGCCTTGATAGGAAGTTTCCAATGTGTCCCATGCTTCCTTAGCTGATTGCGTTGCTGCTACTTTTGGGAGTATGGATTCATGTGTTGCTTGATGTATGTGGAACAATGCCTTCCCATCTTTCTTCCTGTGTTCCCTTAAGACATCCTTCTCAACTTGTGTGAGATTGCTGTATGCTTCTAGATCTGCTAGTTCTGCATAACCATTGTGGACAATTTCCCAAATTATAATACCATGAATTTCAAATTGCAATGATATGTTTATCACTATACGATGTAATCACTATCATATGCAATACGATAATTACAATATTCAAACTATGGAATACGATGTAATTCTATCTATTTATATACTTAAGCCATAATTGAACCAATGATATGGTGTCTCCAACCTTTGAAAACCTAGACTATCGCAATGAATGGAACTATGCTATTATACCTAGCTCTTACCCTAAGTATTGACAACGTAAATATAAGAGGATATATATGTATGCAAAGACACAATATAGGTGTACATATAATTGTGTGCTACATATATACATACATATAAAGAAAAACGAATTAAGCTTAGTATGCTAGTTCCAAGGTTCGGTTCAGTCTATGATGCTAGTGTAGAGTTTGGGTAGCCAGGTTTTAGTTACTAGTGTATACAAGCGAGTGTAAATATTAGCACATAGAAATTTATGTTTATACTTATACATAAAAAATTCATACCTTTGTCCGAAATCTAAATTATGGGCTTAGAGTTGGTTTATGACCTTTTTATTGTTTAAAGATTGATAAAATATGAAAAGATCTATATATACATATATTTATGTTAATAACACATAGGCATGAAGGAAAAGAGAACACTTATATATATGATCCATAAACATGAAGGGAAAATTTCAAGCTTGGATTCTAATACATGTACAAAGGTCATTAAAAGTTGTCACGTTAATATTGAGGGTTATTGGTTTGTAGATTTGGGGTAGGATAGCATCAATCATGATGCTCGATGTAATCCTATGATTTTTTTTTCCTAATAATAAAAGCTATGACTTGCCTTTGTGGACGTAGCTCGAGTTCGGGTGAACCACGTGAAAAGTGTCTCTTTTGTATTTATGAACTTTTCATATGCATGCTTATTAGATTGAGTTATTTATGTGTATGTACCATCAGGAGTTTGAATAAAAGGATGATTCGTGTTTACTAATATTGTCATGTGGTGTTCACAAGGATATGTTTACTGAATTGGTTCATGTATAATTCAAGTCAAATACTATTGAGTAAGAAATATATGGAAATGCACAAGGTAAGGTTCAAGTATTAAATATCGTTATTGGATGCTTGTTTAAATTATAGAATCATTGCCTTTTTGTGGAAGAAACATACTAACATAGTATACAGTGATTTTGATCCTTGATATATGATGGTTTCATACAAGAGTTTGCATAAGAATCACTTAAAAGGTAATTTCCATCGATTGTAAGTAGGTACTAACACCCTTGCAAAATAAATTCCACAATAATTTATGAAGTATAAATGTTGCATTTTTTTGATACTGATTATACATTTTATATTTCCGCAAAGCATTTAATGGCAAATAAACTACTTAGAAAAATTTTAAATTTTTACAAATTTTGGGTTCATGACATATGGTATCAGAGCTCATGTTCGAACTCTCGGCCTAAAAGGGTCCAAAGAGCATGCAACAGAAAATTTTATAACATCAGAAATTATTTTTACTAATTTAATTTAAATTATCTTGTATACAGAAAATTTGTTTTCTAAGTTGCAGGTATGGAAGGATCAGTTGAACATATGGATGACAGATTTCGACCAAACAGTCATAGTATGAGACAACATTTTGAAGAAGAAGTCCATGGCAATTTGAATGACAATTCATCAGAATTGTTACATGCATTTCAGGATTTAAGAGCAGAATGAGATCAGTAAAAGAGGGCAATGAGAGAATTCTGAAAGCACAAGAAGAATTAAATCAAGTACTTTTCGAATAGGATAGAGAAATTGAGAATATCTCCAAGATTGAGGATTTACCTCGTCAAGACAGGAGCATGAAAGTGAAAACTGATGATGTGAATAGCATTTCAACATCATCAAAATCTGTGCATGGAAAACACAAAAAGGAACGTAACTACTCCAGTGATAGCAGTGAAGGAGATTACAAACCCAGAAGGAAAAACCATAAGGAGTATGAGCATATTTCTGGGGAGTTCAAAAAGATTAAACCTCCAAACTTCAATGGAGAAATTGAAAAGGGAGAGACAACAGAAGCTTAGTTGTCCGGCATGAAAAAGTATTTCCAAATATATGATTATTCTGAATCATTGAAGGCAAGGATGGCTATATACAACTTAACCAGAAAAGCAAACATTTGGTGGCAGGACATCAAAAGAGTAAAGGGCATTAAGGATAAGGATGTAAATTGTTGCACTTTTAAAAGATACTTCAAGAAAAAGTTCTTGTCTAAACAATACTATGAAGAAAAATCAAAAGAGTTCTATGACTTAAAGCTGGGAACTATGAAAATGAAAGAGATGAATAGTAAATTTCTGAATTTACTGAGATATGTGACATATCTCACGAAAGAAAAACCGAAGATCCAAAGGTACCTGAGTTGTCTACCTTTCAACATCAAGGAAAGAATTGAGTATGACAATCCAAAGACCTTGGAAGAGGCCATGAGGAAAGCAGTATTCTGTTACGACACAAATCCCGAAAAATACCAAAAATTTTTAAAAAATTATAATAGCAATAATTATCGAAATCAGTAATGCAGAATAAAGAACTAATTAAATATCGTATCTATAATAGTTGAACAAGGTGACATGTCGAAATTAATACATATAAAACATAACACTAAATGAATTGCTAATGCGTAATTTAAGTAGATACTAATCTTTGATCGCAAGATATTTTATGATTGTAACATCATTAAATGCAGTCTTCACCTGTCTGAGTTCTAAAATTACTTCTATGCTGTACATATGCTTATATTAATATGATGTAATTGATGACATACTAATAGCTTGCTTGTATGATTATGAAGGGGTCCTACGAGGTACCCCGGAGTTTACTTAGCTATGATTAGCTAAGGCATTTGAAACAATTTCCATGTGCAGACAACATGTAAGAATTCTACGGCAACAAAGTTAGAGTACCTTTCAATTCATCGTCAAAGTAGAAATAAATGCTAAGTATGTCCTTGTGAGACAAGTTGTTGGAGGTATGAATATTTTGGTTTCCAAACAAGTCAACTTGCTGAAATAAAAACTCTTCAATGCTATTGAAAACACGTCGTCAGTTGATTTATATAATGCTATTTAATTTTATTGTAAGACTCGTGTCTTTATCATGAACACCTTTGAATTTATCATTAAACTTTGCATCTACAGAACTTAGATTATTCTAAGTCCTGGATTCATTATTCGATTATCAATGATCCACAATGTATTTGAATGGTCTAGTGATTAATGTTATGAACTCTACATTATAATGTATAATGTCCTTTTTTAAATTATACCCTTGGCATCATGCTTATCCATGTACCTATATGGCTAGTTCTTATTAGTTACTATGCATTTACAAATTTCAATGCTATGTAATTCAAATATTATAGTGCCTAATCCTTGAATTATATGAACTATGCACATAAATTATAATACTATGAATTTCAAATTGCAATGATATGTTTATTACTATACAATGTAATCACTATCATATGCAATACTATAATTACAATATGCAAACTATGGAATATGATGTAATTCTATCTATTTATATGCTTAAGCCATAATTGAACCAATGATATGGTGTCTCTAACCTTTGAAAACCGAGACTATAGCAATGAATGGAACTATGCTATTATACCTAGGTCTTACCCTAAGTATTGACAACATATCAAACTAATTCATAAAGGAGTGATGAGTTTGACGGTTATTAAATGCTATCTGCAGGTTGACAGTGTCCTAATCGGTAATAAATATGCTAACCAAACTCCATAGTGAAAAGTATTGTTGTCCATCCATGTAATCCCTTCACGTGAGCTTTGGTTGGTTTTACAACTAGGAATCCTGGCTGGCATGGTTGTCATGACGCTTCTCCTCCGAGTTGTACACAGTAATATCTCTTAGCAGAAATTGTTGGAACTGTTGTGGTTGATGTAATTAATGGGAACTGTTGTGGTTGATGTAATTAATGGGATATTAATGCAATGTTGCTCAGCTTTCAATGTAGCATCGTTGGCATCTCCATGCTCATTGATATCATCAAATTTCGATCATTGATGTTGTTACCCTAAACCTCGTTGTATGTAATGTTTTGCAAGCTTCCTGGTCTTGATTGTTACACTAGGTTGAGGCCAACAGGCTGCCAAAATGTAGGGTTTGGCAATAGTGTCTCTCAGGGTTTCGATCTTATGACCTGTGAGTGGTAGTTTTCTAAATAGTTACAAGCATTGGACCTTATGCATTTAAGCTATGATACCAAAATAGTGATAGGGTGTTCTTCTTCTAGTGTAGCAGAAGTGTTTCAGATAGGGTTCTATTCTCCTACGGTTGAGATTGGTCTGTTGTGATAGCTTTAGGGTTGTTTTCAATACCAACTTGCTTCGTCGTTTGATGGTGTAATGGATCGATACTTCGAAATGTCAATTTTAAAGGTAAATATTCGAGAACTGTAACATAATACTGTAATACTTGATTTCGTCCTACATAATATTGTTTTAACCTTTCACTGCATGATTTGGCAATTACCCACTCAAATGAGGTTGTTGTGTGAAGAATAGGAAACTGGATATTGCTACAGTTTTCCTGGTAAGCTCTGGTGGTTCACAACAAACCTCGTAGGTGCCTTGGATGGTGTTTGCTATATGCCGAGAGTTGGAAACATTCGTCTTGTTTCAGTGATGGCTGACTGCGAAGTTTTTAGTTTGACTTGCTTTGATGTCAAGATGTAAGAGGTTGATCCTCAGTCCTTTTTAATGCTCGGCTCAGTAGGTTTTTACTTCCGCATTGGAACCAACTTCGAGTTGGTCTTTACACCTTTGGTTGATTGAGGGAAAAGACCTATTATGTTTTTGGAAAAATTTAAATGGAAAGTAATACATCCTCTGTCATGTTTTAACTAAGCTATTTGGCAATATTTAATGGAGTCGTGTTTTCTTTTCACTTGCCCCTGAGCTATTGGTTTTTCTGGCACTGTAATGATACAGTCTTTTTAAAATAGATAAAAGCAAAAGATAGTGCACAATGTCTAAATTTGAAATGTAAAAGTGTTCTACCTGTACCTTTTTGGTTTCTATCTGACTTGCATTTAAGTTATGGTTCCAGAATCTTAACCTGTGTATAAACAATTTCGATAGTGTAATTGTTTTCAATTGTTGAGATGTGTTCTACTAGGGTTATGAGTCTTTAATAAACAATGATAAGGATTCGTGCTTTCTGCTATGTGAAATTTCTGTCTTGAAAAGGTTTCGAAATGTTAGCTAGGGTTTGAGAAAGAAATGTTTAGGATTTGCCATGAAAGGCTTGAGCAGAACAATGAAGGACTGTGTAATTAATTCTAGGGTTTGGAATTAAAATAGGGTTTGATGCTATTTTGAGATATTCAATATTGAAAACAAAAGTATAAGTAATGTAAAAATAAAATATGAATATTTGTAGTAGATTGATACAGAACTAATTATTGAAAATACAGTTCTATTGAAATAATCTATGACAAATGTGAGGAGAATGAAAAGTATTTGCTCATAACAAAATTTGTATGGAAATAAATTGTAGCTGCTATATTTTGTAAAATTTGAAGGACTGGAAAAACAATAAATTCAAAATATTTGAAATGCAAAATATTGCTATCTAAAAGGAATAGAGTTAGAGAAAAAAATATAGAAATGTGCACAAGCATACTATGTTTTCCTTTCAGGTATCATTTAAATAAATTATATGCTACAATTGATATTATACTGTAGTGTTTTACTGTGTTTAGGCATAGGACAGAATTTTAACCAGCTCACTACTGAAACCATTTATCCAACCAATGGCATTTTTCCTATCTCTCATTTATCCTTAATTTGCTTCTCTATACTAGAGTACTATGCAGAGAACAACATTGGAAAAATATAGAGATGATTCTTAATTCAATTATTTCACTGAGCTATTTTATTCAGATACATACATAGATTTAGAAAATAACATAACTTCTTTTACATGACAGAGTTTAATAATTCTACTAAGCAGAGACATTAAACTATAAACAAGTAGGAATAGTGAAACCTGGTTATCTGTAGTGGAAACAAATAGCCCAAGGAACCTGTTCCAACCAGCCTACTCCTAAAAGGCAGCCAAGTTACTTGCCTTAGGACCCCCGAGCCTATTCACTGAACCACCAAGAGGAAGATACTGTAGAAGTCTTAGCACATCAGCTTGCAATAGAATATAGTTTGCTCAATAATCAGCAGTCAAAGAGACCTGCACCAGCACCTCTGGTTTTACCTTTTCAATATACTCAGCAGACTTACAAATGCACTCACACATAGCCTCCCTATTCGAATCTCTCAGTGATCACCTAATGCACTTGAGGAACATTTCTACAGAAAATATTGTAAGGGAGCTGCCTACTCAATTTGAATTTTCCTTATGTAGGCTGCCTAGGCCCTTTAGTTGTTAACTGGTCATTAAATGAGCTACCTGCTCACTCCCACCACCTGAGGGATAAGCCACATTTTTAGGGGTAGTTGTCCCATAACCAACAGTTAGTGGTGGAGTGCAAATCCTGCCATCTGTTCCATACCTTCTAACAGCTTCCATTCCTTCTAGTGGGTCAATGAACACTAATTTAACAGTTCCCTTGAGTGTTTGTCTCCTATTTTTAATTTATTAAATAATAATAGGGTGATTCCATGAAGATGGGTAACTCTTTTTGGCCAAATATGACGGTGAAAAATGGAAATTTTATCCAAAGTGAAAAAAGCTAGATCTAGCTATATGGAAATTTAAAAGCTATATCCATGAAGATCGAGCTTTTCAAAAGCTAGATTGAGGTCTTGTTTCAACCCTCGATCGAGGTTTTTTAAAACCCTCGATCGAGGTATTTTAGAGCCCTCAATCGAGCTTTTAAAACCTCAACCGAGGGCTCTAAAATACCTTGATCAAGGGTCCGAAAAATAAATTTTTTCCATTCTATCTGCCAAAAATGGTGAACCACATTCATGGATTCACCCAATAATCAGTAATTACATTCATCCTTGACCAAACTTGGTCATAATTACAGAACTTTGTAATTAAAACTTAACATAAAGTATTTTGCAAATGAAATAATGTTCTTAGAAATTGGGTACATGCAGTTCGCGCAGCTCGCGCAGTTCGACACCAGCAACTCCACCAAGGACAAGAAGTCTACGCGAGATATATAATGCTGGTACACCTAATTCATTCTCATGTTTTGCATTATTTACTCAAGTTAATGATACTCTAACTTTTGAAGAAGCGGTTGAAGACAAAGTTTGGGCACAAGCCATGGATGAAGAAATAGAATGCATTGAGAAAAATCAGACATGGGAACTAGTTTATGTTCCTAAGGACAAGGATGTGATAAGCGTGAAATGGATTTGTAAGACAAAGCAAGATGCTAATGGAAATGTGCAAAAGCACAAGGCAAGATTGGTAGCAAGAGGATTCACTCAGCAGCCATGCATAGACTTCAATGAAACTTTTGCACCTATAGCGAGAATGGACACTATCAAAACAGTTTTGGCCATCGCAACATAAAAGAAATGGCATGTTTATCAAATGGATGTCAAGTTTGCATTTCTAAATGGTTATTTGGAGGAATAAGTATATGTTGAGCAGCCACAAGGCTATGAAGTTCTAGGACAAGGAAACAGAGTGTATAAACTAAAAAAGGAACTCTATGGTTTGAAGCAAGCTCCTAAAACTTGGTACAGTCGCATTGACTCATACCTCATTCAGAATGGATTTCACAGAAGTGAATGTGAGCCAATGCTGTACACAAAGATCAACAAGGAATGTAATAAGTTAATTGTTTGTCTGTATGTAGATGATTTAATATTTACTGGTGATTTTGGCATAGAAGAATTTAGAACAATCATGGAAAGTAAATTCAAAATGACTAATTTGGGGCTTATGAAGTATTTTCTAGGCATTGAAGTCCAGCAAACTGAAAATGGTATTTTCATATGATAGTCAAAGTATGCAAGTGATGTCTTGAACAGATTTAAGATGTTAAATTGCAAGACAGCTCCAACACCAATGATAACAGGTCTGAAATTAAGCAAGGATGATGATGGATCCACTATAGATACTACACTGTTTAAAAGGCTCATTGACAGCCTTATGTATCTAACAGCAACAAGGCCAGACATCATGTATGGTGTCAGTTTAATCTCAAGATTCATGGAGTCACCAAAAGAATTGCATTGGCAAGCAGGTAAAAGAATTCTGAGGTATGTGAGTGGAACAAAAGACTTTGGTATTTTGTATTCAACCTCAAAAAATTTCAAACTCATTAGATACACTGACAACGATAATGGAGGCAGCATGGATGACACGAAAATCACATCTGGGAATACATTTCATGTAGGAACAGGTGTTGTATCATGGGCTTCAAAGAAACAACCTATAGTAACTCTTCCTTTAGCAGAAGCAGAGTATGTTGCAGCTACAAGCGGTGCATGTCAAGCAGTTTCGATGTGCCAAATGTTAAGTGATTTGTCACAGAACCAACAAGAACCCACAGTCATTTACTGTGACAACAATTCAGCAATTGCACTATCAAAGAATCATGTGTTTCACAAGAGAACGAATCACATTGACACAAGGTATCACTTCATCAAGAATTGATAAACAACAAGGAAATCTGTTTAGAATTTTGCAGGTTTGAAGATCAAGTTGCAAACATATTTACAAAACCATTGGAAAAGGACCCATTCCAATTTCTGCGAAGTTGTTTGGGAGTGACAAGTTCTGCACAGTGAACTCTGTCATGAACAGAGTATGTTTCAGCTCTGAAATATTTTGTAAAATTTTAATTTTGCTTTAAGATCCCCATCTGCTCATAATTAAGGGGGAGTGTTGGAAATATCATAATTAATGAGTTGATAGCATATCAGATATGCTCCGACTCTGTCAGACACCAGTCGATCATTTTTGTCAGTCTACAATGTCTGACAGTCAGTCAGTTTGTAGCCAATTTCAGTCACGGCAAGTTAGTATTTAAGTAGCCGCTCTTGTATTCGGCAAGATCATATTTCTTAGGTAGAAATTAATTGCATAGTTTATTGCAACCCTATAACTTCGAGGAGAATCTAAACCTAAGTTTTTTGTATAAATAGATATCTCCTGCAAAAGATTAAGAAGAGATGAAGAGATAGGGATAAGAGTGAAGAAGAAGAAGTGAAAACCGTAAAGTAATTGAAGAGCCCAAGCTCTGTGTAAATGGTGAAAGATTGAAGTTAATATCATCTCTCTGTAAGTGCGCAAAGTTACTCTGTTTTACTGAGTAATATATACAAGTCTATAGTTTCATGTATTCATTCTCAAGAATGTTAAATGTTGTGTTGCGCACATCTTCTTAGAATTTAGTTGTGTGAATGTTGTTTACATTTACGTGCAGTAAATCAAATCAAGAATTCCCAAGTATTTCACGGTGGTGAATGCCCTAGTTTAATGCGCAGTAACTTCTATATATATTTTCGTTCTTATGTTTTAGCATGAAGTTCATTTATACAAAGTATATTTAAGTTTGAGTTGTGCGCACTTAGAAAGGTATGCAAAAGTTAACCGCACAATTAATCTTTGTAAAAGTTAATGTGTGTGCAAAAGTAATTTGTATAAAGTGCGCAAAGTCATGTTCCTCAAAGTTAGAGTAGCGCGCATTTATGCAAAGTAAAGTATTGCGCAACGTTAAGAGTTGTGCATTTTTGCAAAGTTCAACTGCGCAGTTGAAAAGTAGAATCACGCAATTAACCTTTGCGCAGTAAGAAAGTGGAATCGCGCAGTAGAAACCCGCAGTTAATCTGCGTGCAGTAAAAGGTTGAATCACATAGTTAATCTGCGCGCGATAAAAGGGTAAAGGTGAATTGCGCATGTAATCTCCATGCGATCATTTTGTAGTAAAGTGTTCTTATAAAGTGGAATAAAATTAAAGTTAAGCATTTGCTAGGTGTAGCGCATGTCCTTAGGAAAGAAAAAGAAAATATTCATGCATTGCGCAATGATTTTTTTTTAATTGACTGGGCGTTCCCTTTTCCCCTTCACTAAAGCATAGGATGGAATCCCTATAATTGTTCATTGATTGTGTAATGCAAATCTAGTCCTATTTGTATTTTTTTTAATAGGTTTACCCTTTTAAGTGCAATCAAGATCGATATGTTGTTGAGAACATTGTGGAGTTTGGGAAGTTGTATTCATTCGGGGTAGAGGCCAGGTCAAATACAAAGCTATTGTTGGCCATGGATTCCATGTGTAAAGCAAGCCCTAAGGATTTTCTCATATGTAATGGATACAAAGATGAAGAATATGTTTTGCTAGCACATATAGCCAAGTGGCTTGATTTCAACTGTGTTATTATGATATAGAAAGAATAAGAATTAGATGTTATGCTCAATGTGATCCAGACGTTATCTGTGAGGATTGCTATTTTAGTTTGAGCCAAGCTATGGACCAAACATGGTGGTTAGTTCGGTGCTACAACTGGTAAGAAGGGTAGATTTGGGCTTACAAGTCTAGATATTGTTGGCATCATTTGGAAATTACAGAAGTTAGGGATGTTGAATTTCCTTCAGGTTCTTCATTTCCATGTTGGGTCTCAAATACCTTGCATCGAAGTGCTCAATGATGGTATGAGAGAAGCAATGTATATTTACTCTGATTTGGTTAAGCTAGGGGCCAACATGAAGATAATCAACATTGGTGAAGGGATTAGTAGTGATTATGAGGGTACAGAGTCTTCTTATTCTAATATGTTTGTTTCTTATACCTTGGAGGAATATGCAACAGTAGTTGTGAAGTAATTTTGTATGGCTTGTAGCCAGAAAATTGTAAACCATCCCATGTTTTCACCTTTTCATGTCTCCACGCAAAAAATAATAATACCTAATTTGTAATTCATTTAATAAATTGTGTCATTTTTATCTTCAATTTTTTCATCAAGTCACATAAATTGTGGATTCATCATGTAGGACCTCTATCTGTAAAGGAGAATGGTGAATTTTGGCATCCTATTAAGGAAGCATCCATATATTTTTGGCTCAACATTTAACAGTGACTTTCATGGTGGGGGTCTGGAGAATGACGAATTTTGCAATCTATTGAGAAAGAAGCCGCAACATTTCACGCGATGTCTGGACTCAAACTGTGATGTGAAAAAGGTGGGAGAATCTAAAATTGTTTTGCATTAGGATGTGTTCCTAGTAACCTAAAATCCTTTTTTTTAATATTATTGACTTGCGTTCATCATTCTGAACATATTTCCACATTCTTCATTGTGGACATATGTGACAAGCAAAATCCATCAATATGATCTCTTTTTGTTTTTCCCTTCAATTTAAGTAGTTGGTTTTACCATGGATTTTAAGTGTCACATGTTCAAATAATGTTGACTCTCATCTGTCAAATGTCTATCAATGCCACACAGGAATTTCGCATCTATGGGAGTCAAGTAAGGTTTTATCCTATCCCCTACCCTTTTTGGTATTTACATTGATAGGCTAGAGGGTTTTTTGGAAGAGGCAAGTTGTGATGCCAAGACCTTGGCTAGTATAGTCATCATCATTCTTCTATATGCTAATGATATTGTTCTTATGAAGAGGAGTCCCTATGATCTTGACAAGAAACTAACAATTCTCAAGGATTTTTACTTCGAGTATGGTTATGACTGTTAACAATGACAAAAAAAAGGTTATTATAATCAAATACCAAAATATAACTTATGCTAATTTCATGTATGGCAACAACAGCTTGCAGGAAGTGACTTAATATAAACATCTTGGAATCAATCTTCATCAGAAGCTTAACCGAAACTAAATCATTGAGAAAGTTATTAATGGATGATGAAAAGCTTATTGTGGACTTACAAATAGTTGTAAATTAACATACCTCTAGCTTTGGGATAGGAAAAAATTCCTCTTTGAGACTCTTGTCACTCCTATTATCTTGTATGGTTTTGAAGTTTGAGGATGCATGATCTCTAAAGAATATTGGAGAAGGATAGAGCAAATCCAAAATGGATTTATAACATAAAATCTCAAAATTAAAGGCAATACACCATATCATATTCTCCTCATAGAAGTGAGTCTCTCCTCGATTGAGAACGTGGATATGACTAAGTACCTAATGTACAAGAACAAGATAAAAAATGTGGCAGATAAGAGGTTTCCTAAGATTGCTTCATATTGTAGTCAAAACCACCTATGACTTAAGTGAGGTTGGCATAAATAATCCAACTCTTGGCTAAACCTTTGGGGAGTCGAGGAAGAGGTCAGTCTACATAATAACAATAATATTAAAAATATTATTACATCTAGATTTTAAGGAAAATATGTGGTGCTATAAAGAGTTAGAGGATAAGATAAAATTAAGATATTATAAGGAGGTGATCAACCGGAATCTAAAATATCAAAAGTATCTCTCCATTTTAACTAGACTAAAGAAGAAAATCAGCATTGCTAAAATAAGAACAAACTCCAATGAGCTACATAGTGAAACATGGTTCTCAACAATTTCTAAAGTGCAGTGAGAAAGAATTTGTCGTCTTTTGACATAGAGCATTGAAGACCAAAATCACTTTCTCATATAATGTTCTCTGTGCACCCACATTAAAGTGCAATTTCAAAACATTTGCTACAATATTGACCTCTCTAACCTTTTAACTCATCATAACTATAATGATTTATGAATGTTTTTGTTGAAGTTTTTTAAGCATAAAAATAAAATTCTAAAGAAAACTAAGTGATTCATTTATGTTTAAGGTCAGATAAACCAAATTTTGTATATCATCATCACCATCATTTTGTTTATTGGGCCAGAGGTGCTCTACAGCCAAGTAACATGTTGGCCATAAACCAAAAATAATAATACAAAAATAATAATACAAAGTAAAAAGTAATAAATATTATGTCGGTCATTAATAAAATTATAGCTTACATAAAATAAAGAAGTTTAAAACTATTATAGTGGATATGAAAAGTAGAAATGTAATATTAAAGAAGTAAAAAAAATATAGCGACATAAAAACTAGAAATATAAGAAGTAAAAAAAATATATTAGAAATATAATAAGTAAAAAATATTATCAGTGACATAAAAAGTAGAAACATAAGAAATAACAGAAAGAAGTAAAAAATATATTATAGTAGTCATAAAAAGTAGAAACAAAATAAGTATAATAAATATTATAGCGGACATAAGAAATATAAAAAATAGAAGGGATTTGAACCTTACACCCAATTATCTCACCTTGGGAGATTTGAATTTGGATCTAGACGATAATTAATATAATTTTATTCATAATAATTTTATTTTTTCAAATTTGAGTTAGGAGAATTGTAAATAAACATAACCATATTAATTAATATTTTATGAATATTATTTATTTACCAACTTTAAAAATATATCAACCATATAACATATTATTAATTAATATGATTATATTAATAACATTAAAAATAAAAATTTCATTAATTTAAAATTCTACACATAAAAATACCATATTATTAATTAATTAATATGATTCTATTAATAACATTAAAAGCAACAATTTTATTAATTTTAAATTATACAAATAAAAATATAAAATATTTATTTCATTTAATAAAGAAATTCTTAACCATTAACGAGAATACAGGGATGATGATGTTTTACACCTCAATTATATGAACGTAAAATCCAAGTTGCACCACAGAAGTCATTTATCGTGCGTGTCTGCTTTCAAAGAAAGTTATGGTTTCAAAGGTAAGGTTTCGAATCTCAATGTTTCCCAGTGCCAGGATTACCTTTAATAGAAGAGCTGCTGAATCAGGCAGTAGAAAAATCTGTGAAATTGCAGTTTTTATTATTCAAATCGGGATTTTGGCTATTTGGATAGGTTTTAAAATGTGGCATTTTGTCTAAGGAAATATCATTGTAATTGCTGAAATTATAGAATTACACAAACTGTAATTTTTAAACCTGATTTTGACCAGATTTGATAAAAAAACCTGATCAGAAGGCTCACCAAAATAAATTAAGGACAAGCCGAAAGAATAGCACCAAGAATTCTACATTTTGGTAAAGAATGTTCCAAAGTCCCACAGGAATTTACGGTGACCAGTTATGAAAATTAGATTTGAAGCAGGACAAATCCAAATTTTTGTTACTAGGGATACTTTGATAATAATAATGTACAGCAGTACATTGCCAATTCACCTCACATTGGCAGAAGAACAAAAGCTTATTTGTAAGATATACTGTTTTTTTCATGGGAGATATCACCCATGATTGGTAAGAACGGTTCATGGGAGATTCATTCAACACGATCTAAAGAATCCAACAAATTAAAAGCTTGGTTATCAGATATAAAAAAAAATGAATAGGAGATTGAGCGATGATTGATATAAACGGTAATGCACCTAATCAAACTACTATCTTGAGGCACTGTGCTCGTGAATGGCTATGTTTTCTAGTCATTTGTGAACATTAAGCATCCTAATGGAAGAATAGAGATAAAGAGGAGTCGAGAAAGTTATTGAGATTGCGCTGAAGAACAGATATAAAGAGAAGTCGATAAAGTTATTGAAATTCAGTCATATTGAATGATTGCACTGAGAGATGTGCCATTTCAAGATTTAATTTCCTTCGTTCATCATACTACAAGATATAATATCCATTTAGGATTTAGAAA
The DNA here is from genome assembly GCA_027924585.1 of Larix kaempferi. Lineage (NCBI taxonomy): Eukaryota > Viridiplantae > Streptophyta > Pinopsida > Pinales > Pinaceae > Larix > Larix kaempferi. Next base: position 6,288,904 of record BSBM01000159.1, on the reverse strand, counting down.
AAATTAGATTTATATGCTTCTAATTAGGAGTTTTTGAATCAATAACCTAGAGTGCTTTAACAGTACACCTTTAATCTAAAACTAAATTTTTTTAACTTTCCATTTATTTCTAATTTTTTTAGTTTTTAATGAAAATAGCTCTTTTTATATTTTATGTTTTCAATGGAAAGGTAGGTACGAGTACATAAAGTCACCAATAAAATAGATTTTTTGTAATTCTAATTGTAGGTCGAATTAGGCTGCACAATATCAACAATAATGGTAGGTACGGCTGCAACGGGGAAAAAACTATATGTTACAATCTAAACACTTCAATTTAAGTGAACGTTCACAAATACATTTTTTGTTGGTTAACAGAAATTCCTGTAATCTGGACAATTTATTATTTAATCTGTAATTCGGACAACAATTTGGTATACCAAAAGTTAAGAAGTATGATAAGCTTGTAGTTTTGAAATGACTAAATTAATTTTGCAGACATTGCAGTTGAAAATGACTAAACTAAAGATTGGGAGAGATTACAATTTCTTCTACAGAATTTAAGTAAAATCTCAACTGAAAACATTAACAGACTCTTATTGGAACAACGTACATTTTGAACAGTTGGACAATATGAACAACAACAAAAATGTAAGAGTACATAAAGTTATCGATAAAATAGGATATTGATACAATGTAGAATCTGTTATAGCGACCCACATTGAGAGCTTAGAAAGATAGGGGATATAAAATTCAGTGACCTGGAATTAATACCAAAAAATCTAGAACGAATATACTTTTACTTTTAAGCGGTCCATCCACAATTTTTACACCCCTATTTAGCTGGCTTTTATACCCTTAATCAACTATATTGCCGTTCACTAGATTTCGACACTGTTAATCTGCATATTCCTCTGATTGTCGTATTGGGATGGCGCTGAGTTTTCTTGCTCACGAAACTTGGCATATATATCAGTTCTGTAGAATTGCTTTGTTCTCAAAACAAGAATGCCAGAAATCAGAGCTCCAAACAAGTTCACCAGAGTCATAATGATAAACGAAACCCGAAAGCATTCCTGCCCAGTGCAAGTAATCTCCTTACAATTCCGGACAACGGCACACTGCCTTCTTGCTTCTCGGTCGTACAAGTATCCCACGACTCTCACAGACAGCAGATACGATCCCAAGGGACTTGCTGCTGCTCCAAGATTATGGAGAGTAGCATAATACTTGAGACCAAAAAGCTCCGAGATGACAGCAAACAAAACAGGCCATTGAGCTCCGAAACAAAGTCCAATTATAATGGACGCAACGTACAAAGAACCAGGAAGAGAGAAGGCAATGAAAATATGCCCAATGCAAGCAATAAATAAAACTATGGTCATCATCAGCGGCCTGGGAAATCTATACTTCTGGAGAAGAATTTCTGATAAAAAACCAGAACCAACTCGGCCTAGAAAATTCCATATGCTGATAAGGGCAACAAAGGTGCTTATATTCTGGTGAGTGTATCCAAGAGCCTTTCCAATCTGTCCCATATTATCAATAGCCGTCAGAGTTGATCCAACCCCACAAGTAGTGGCTACAAACAGAATCAGCATGTCCATGCTTACGAGAGCTTGAGGAATTGTAAAGTCATCTCCTCTTTTGGGGCCTTTGAACAATTTTACAATACGGGATCCAAGAGAAGATCTCTCTTTTTTGCTATGATTATCAGTATACTCTGTGCTGCTCAGCAACTTTCCTTCATTGGGGTTGTGTTGGGTTTGGGTTTTCTTCTCTTCATTTTCTTTTGTACTAACCGTGATTTTGCCATGATCTGCAATTTCAACTTCTACGGCTGAGCTCTCGCTGGAAATCTGTTGCTGCTTCATTTTGTCCATCTCTGCCTTAGCAATCACCACTAGAGGAAGAGAAAGGAAAACCACGATAATTGCAACTACGATTCTGTAGCCTGAAACTGGAAAATTCTTTGAGACATTCTCAACCACGATGAGAACCATCAGAAACCCCGCCAACCCCAGAGCTATGTATAGAAAATGGTAGAATCGCTTCAGCTCATTTTTTTCCGTAGTCTCCTTAGTAGGACGAACTATAAACATGACAATTAGAGAAACTGCACTGGGCAACCAGCCCAGCAGCAAAATTACATCAGCAGATCCACCGGCAGTATTCCCATAAATTGCATGATATATCTGAGTAAACATTGCTCCACTCAAACCCACAAATCCTTTTAGCATCCCCAGCACAACTCCCCGGCTCTGCGGGAAATTCTTGACACAGGTAACCATAGATCCTGTGTTGGCAAATGACTGGGAATTAGCTCCGATGCAGATATACAAATACATCTGCCATAGCTTCGGCTTGGGGACTCGTCTGGTCACAGAGAGCCATATCATGGAATAGCCAACGATATTCATGATCGCTCCGACTAAGAGCACAACCCATGGAGGACTGACTTCATTGATGAGACCTGCAACGATCCCAAGATTTCCACCCAGATCCTTGAAAAATCCCAAGGTATCCAGCGTGCTCTGGTCATAGCCCAGGGCCGTTTTGATTGCTTCTGAGTAGAGACCAAATATGTAGGTGCCACCAGAACAGGACATAATAAGGAAGGACACAAACACTACAAACCATCTTCCCTTGGCCACTCTTTTAACAAAATCAAACACCTCCTTTCCCTCCATGATCTTCACTAGTGCAATTAACAATTAGAACCAGTCTTGCACTTAGAATCAAATTTGGACAAGTAGATCTCCCAGCAGTCTATAGCTAGACCAGTGCTCAACTCACAGCCTCTCTCTATTTTAAGCTCTAGGTTAAGGATAAAACATGGTCGTGAGGATGGTTGGATGGCCAGGAGACTCTTCTGCACCCACTTATATAATAATTTGAGGATGTGAATTGGGTATGTGAAGTGAGCCACGGCTAAATTGAATTTGATAAGGTGAATTGAAAACGCTTTATTATGGAGTTTGATAAGGTGAGGTGAAAACGCTTTATTATTGACTTAGTTTGATTTGAATTTGGTAAAATTCGATTTGGATTTTTTTTTAAAAGAAATTGTGACCCACAATATAATTTTTGTTTGTTAAAATATTTATTATTTAAATTATATTTTTAATATATCATGAAATATTTTTATTATATTTAGATTGTATAATCTCAACAATTATAGTCAAATACTTTTATTATATTTAGATTGTATAATCTCAACAATTATAGAATGATAATAAAAATAATCATAATATGTTTAAATTATTCTTATTAATTATTAACTTAGTTTTATGTTAATTTTGGATGAGAGTATGTTTAGATTATTATTATTAAAAATAAATTCCATGGAAAAATATCGCATTTCTATTTAAAAAAAGAAAAAGAAAAAAGATACATTCACAATAGTCTAAAAGAGGATTATCAACAAACATGAGAAAGGACTTATCAATATCTAAGTCTCATGATAAAGCTAGCATGAGTTCACAAGACTTCCTTTTTGGACTACCAAAGCATAAGAAAAACATTACATTCTTGAAGAAGTCTTATTTGTGATTGAGCCTCGTTCTCATTCCTCAATGATCAAGACTCTTGGTTGTAGATCATGGATCTTATATAGAAAGCTCGTCAGTTGTAACATTAAACTCCATGTAGATATGCTAGAAACTGATGGAATGAAATGAACTGTAAATTGTTTTAATGTGATCCACCGAAGGGCAGATTCATGCACAGTCAACTCTTCCTTCTTACATTTGATAACAAACTGTGAATCCCACAAAACTTTAAGAGATGGAAAAGAGCTTGCAATTCAGCTCAATTGTTAGACCCAAAACCAATACACCATTTTTCCAACAAAGAAGAACACTCAGATAGATGGATCACAAAACCAATTCCACATCTCTCTCCATTCTCTTGAGAAGCACCATCAAAATGGGCCCATGGGAACCGTGAGGGGAACGAAGACGACGAAGAGAATCGATGGACTTGTCTCTTCCCTGATTATTAATCAATTTTTTTATAAAAATTGAAGAGATACCTAACTTGACCAATCATTTGAGCAATCTGAGGGGATTTTTCTGAAAATACTACTTGATTTCATGCCAACCATATGCCCCAGCATATAAGAAAATGAAGAGGCCGAAAATTCTTCACAACATTATTTGTGAAATAACTGGGAAAATTTGAAACTAAGGAATTACCTATCCAAAGATTCTTGTATTAAAAAACACCTTCAGCTTCCTTCCATACCTCCCGAACAAAGGGACAATCCAAAAAGAGATAGAATGAAGTTTCCTTTGCATGTTTGCACAACAAACAAAAACCTATCCTAGAATGATTCATCTTCTGTAACCCGTCCCAAGTAAGGACCTTGTTGTCTAAAATGAGCACATCAATAAAGATGATTTAGGAGGACGAGCCATTACCTTCCATATCTTCGACCACCATACTTGCTTAGGAGGAAACTTCCTTAAGAACATAGAATCATAACCCTTTTAGAAGAATATTGACCTCTTGAATTGAAAAAGATCCAACCTAGATAATCTTCGCCATCCTTTAAATGGATATGAGCTCGAAATAAGGACTGAACATAGAGATTCAAGGTAGACCCCAATATCCAGCTAAGCCTAACTCCCGAGTAGACAACCAATATTGCTGCCACATATTGATAGTAATAGGATCAACAAATTTATCAAGTGTTTCTCTTCTCGACTCTTAGAGAAAAGAAATGAGATCCCTAGGACACATAAACTAATCCTTTATTCCCATGATGGAATCTACACCCACTCTAACAAACTTACCATTCCCTACTTTCTAGGCCAGAAACCTTCCAATGACATGGAAAGCTATAGATAAAACTTTCCAATGATTAGATGAATTGAAAACAGATTTATCGCTCCTCTTGATCCAATCCAACAAATTCCCGGGAGCAATGTAACTAGCCACTAAAATTAATTTCCACAAGCTTTCTTCTTCGATAAAATTCCACAAGGACTTAACAACCAACACTTTGTTGAAATGGAATATATTCTTAAGATCAAGAATCGTCCTTGACACTTAGGGGCTATTAAACAAAACCATTTAACAAGATGGAATCCCTTATATTCACTTTGACCTCTCCAAACATAGTTGAAACATAGCTTTATGATTCAAGAAAAAATCCCCTTAGGAATATGATCCAAATGGTGCCAGTAGACCGGAATTGCTTCCAAAATATATTTAACCAAAAGAAGCCTTCCTCCCTTTGAGATCCACTTATTACACCAAAAGTTGATTCTACTTTCAATTTTGTTAACTGACAAACACCAATCCATTTTTCTATGCTTCATTGATTTGAATATATAACCCAAATACTGAACACCATCCTCTGCACATCCTATTTCAAAAGGGAAGAACCTTTTCCAAAATGGCTTCTAATCATAATGATTATGGATTAAATAAAGGGAAGACGTTGACTGATTTACATTCCTATTGCTTGGCAGAAAATGTCCAAAATCTCCTTATACTTTCCACATTCCCACTCTGACTGAGCACAAAAAAGGATGATGTCGTCCACAAAAAGAAAATGGGTAAGAAATTCTCTTTGATGAAAAGAAACCCTAGAGATTCTTATGTTCCTTCTTTCTTCCTGAATTAACCTACTTATCAACCTTCTGTTGCCAATAAGAAGAGATAAGGGGAAAGAGGGAATCCTTAAAAAATCCCTCTTGAAGCTTTGAAAAAAGGGATGTTGATCCGTTGATTAAAACTGCAAAACAAGCTAAGTCAATACACCCCATAATCTAGTTAGTTAGCTCCAAACAAAACCCCATTTGAAAGAAGATGATTTGAATAAAGATCCAAGAGGATTTATCATAGCCCTTAGAGAGGTCACACTCGATAATTCTAACATGCTTATTCTACAAATTAATAGAATGCAGGCATTCGTGAGTCACTCTAACCACGTCATGAATAAATCGACCTAGTAAGAACCCAGACTACTCCTTAAAAATGGTTTGAGAAATAACAAGCTTAACTCAATTTGAAATTATTTTGGCTATGATTTTGTAGATCCCATCACACAAGGAAATGGTTATGAAATCCTCGCAGTACTCAGGATTATCCCTCTTTGGAATAAGAGCCATAAAAGTAGCATTCAACACACCAAGAATATGTCTAGAGGAGTGAACCTCCTCCACCACCTTTAGAATGCCATTGCCAAGAAAACAAAGAAATCCATAAATAAATATATGCCCCAACCATTAGGACTCAGACTTTAATCCTTCTTGAATAGATGTAGAACAAAAAGGATCTCATCCAAATCAATTGGCCGAAAACATACCTCATTATCTTCGACCTCAACTGATTGAGGGAAAAGTGCAAGCGCCTTGAACATGATATCTATAAGATTCCTCCCTGAATCAAAATATAAAGAAGAAAAATATCTTAATGCCAAATTTTCCAGAGGATCAAAACCATGAATAACATGCCCCTCTCCATACTCAAGCTCCCAGATTGAATTAATGTTATGACGATGCCTAGAAATTTTTTGAAAATACATTGTCTTTTGATTCCTTAGCCTCCAGCCATAACGCTCGACTTTTTAATCTCCATTCAAGTTCTTTTTTCGTGAAGAATAATTTAACTTTCTTTGATTAAGAGACACTACTAGATTTCCTTCATATGGCTAGAATATACTAGAGTACAAACTAGCATTGAGGGATCCTAATTGATCTTCAATTGCCAACAATATGGCCTCCCTAGAACTCCTCTTCTCTTTATTCCACAATACAATCCTCTTTTCTAAGACTCGAGTGAGTATCCACAAAATGTAACCCTACCGATCTCTAATATTCCAACCCAATAGGCCTCCAAGACTCTTGCACAAGGTTCCTGAAGTCTTCATCTTCTGTTGAACTAGAATTGTATTTAAAAGGCATCCCAAATTTTCTTGACACAAACCATTTTCCAACAGAATAGCGAAATGATCCAAGAAACGAACCTTATGGACCCAATACTTGGAAATACCTATCTCTTCACACAACTATCCATGCATAAAGAAGCGATCCAACCTCTTTGCGACTCTTGCATCACCCCTACTGCTTATTACTCCAAGTTGGGGACATAATCTCTAGCTTGGTCTCCACCCATTTGTTATTATCAAAAAAGTCTTGTAGAAAGGATTACAATCTAGCTTCACACGTACAATGGCCCCAAACCTCCTCTCCAGAAAACACAAAATTGAAATCCCCAGCAGTGATTACTTTCGGAACTTGAAAAACCCTGCAATGAAAAACATTCTCCTAAAAAATTATTCTATCATCATAAGGACCATAACAATTTAAGATAGAGAGATGAGAATCGAAGGAATTTGAATACACTTCTAAACATAAAATAGAAGCACATGTAAAGCATCCCTCCATCCCTAAAGAAGAATTCACCCCAGAAACCAAACCTCCAGAAAGACTTAGACTACGTCGAGAGCAAGAAAAGACCATCCCCTGAATGCCTTCTCCAACAAAGGAATATCAACCTCACCAAAAACCAGAGTCTCTTGCAATGACAAAACATATGGAGAATCTATACTAACTTAATCGCTTGAGGGAGGGAATTTTAGCTTTCCCTATCAAGCCATGAATGTTAAGAGAAAGAAGTTTCATTTGGAAACCCCTTCTATGGCTTCCACTTCTCTAATCACCCCTATGATACTTAACTTCCTACCCTAACGTATTTCCTTCTTCGCCCATTCCTTAGCATGAAGTAGTCTCGACTTCCTTCCCGCTTTTCCACCCTGAGGAGGGGGAGGTTCATCAAAGTCCAAACTAGCCTCAACCTTGTATCGAGATCTTAATAGGTAAGGGCCTTGGAAACTCCCCTTAGACACCTGAATTTTTCCAAATTTATGGTGAACCGAACCTTCTCTACCCTTTGTACCATCTGACGAATTAATGACCAAATCACTAGCCACCTTTTCGACTAGGTCCCCCTTACTATGGACAACTTCTTATACATGCTTGACATCGATTAGTTCCGAATTAAAAAGAGGTGGGGGGAATGCATTATCCTTCAGCCTTCTAGGAAAAAATACTCCAGAATTCCTCCATATATCCACCACCTTCTCGAACTAGCTCAATGAGAAATCTATTACTTTGAACAAGTCTTGAACCAAAATAAGAACCATTGGCTTAGGAGGTGACACAACTTCTTAAGGAAAGAGATAATCCTGCACCATTTCAACCTCCTCGGCACCCTCCAAACCCAAACCCGTTTCTCCTACCACCTGCTCATCAACTATCGCGGATGCACTTGGAGCAAGAATCAGGGTCCTTTCTAATAATGCTTCGGCCACATAATCATCCTTCTCCTTTGGAAATTTTCTCTGCCAGATCTTTCAAGAGAAAGAATAATTGCACTCTACTACCACATGGATATACTTATGACACTAAACATAGTGAAAAGGAGTATTCAAATAATCCAAAGACTGAGATAAAATAACATCCCTTACCACCAGATCAATAGACTGAAATGACCCCTCCCTTAAATCAACTTCCACCAACATCGAGCCACCGACCTTGACAAAGACTCAAACAATCCTGCATCCATGGCTAAGAACTTACCAATTGTGTCACTTATGGCCTTCAATCCTTCCAAAGACCAAAACTCTAAAGGAAAACACGACAATTTTAGCCATATAGGGACTGCTTCCAGAAAGTCCTTCCTTGGATCCAACAATTGGTTCATTTTTTCAATACAAATGCCATGTCCCCTCCCATCGATCCAACACAAGGAAGGGAACATGACTACAATTCTGTGGCTTTTACAAAAACTCAGCCCCATTCATCAAATTCATAAAACAAGTAAAATGCATATGTGTGTAGATGCATAATCAAATAAACACAGCGGAAGTAAAATCTATATCCACACACACATTTCACATGCATTCATCAACATAATCATAATAGTCAATAATTAAAAACATTGCAGACTTTAATACACATAGAGAATATTTATCTTGATGGTGAAGTTGTCCTGAGCAACTAGCTATGCAGCTGTAACGTTCCACCGAGCCATCGGCCAATTGTGTTCATTAATCTCTCAACACAATTGCCACCTCCAAGCTGGGCATGATTTCCACAAGGAATGAGAATACTCAAGCTCATGCACAACAAAATGAACATCACATTTAAGCCAAGCCAGTCCATAGCTGGGTTTATCAAGCCAAATGTGAACCCTCTTCTATTTTTTTTTGGATGCTTGCACTCAAACTCAAGCCAAAGCAATGAATACCCATAACTTATGCAACAGTATACTCTTTCTACACACAACAATCATAATTGTTGGGCATAGGGAAAGCATTTTTAACTATGAGATTTGCAAAACATGGTTCCCATTGGCTCTCCCAATTTGTGGCACACCCAAAAACGACCTTTGAGAGGGGAAATCGACCCTAGGGGAAAAAACCCAAATTTCCCATATGGGCATTTAAATGGAAAAAATGACTTCCCAGGGACCCCAAATCGGATTACTCTTCTTCCCTACTATTCTATATCACAAGCATGCCCTTCTCCCTTCTAAAAATGAAGGAAAACACATAAAATTCATGGAGGAAAACGCCCAGCAAGCTCCCAACTCATGAGAGAGCAAAACCCATGGGTGAAGAATGGCTTGGGGAGCAAATTCATGGCTCTTTTTTTGCCCAAGAAACCAAAATATGAATTTCTAAAATGGTGGCTTGCCCATATATGATAAATTGGATAGCCATATCTCACCATTTCTCAAATAATAACTATTTCAACTAACTCTTGGGAGAAATAAATGATTGGATACAAAATTCAACATGGATAGTTGAAGTTTCATGGGTTCTCTCATTGACACTTGTATTGACTTGATTGGTTCAAGGGTTTGAATATTCCCCTCCCAATTCCTTCTAAAAATCATGCCCCCATACTCTTGTTGCATTGTATTGCATAACTAGTTGTGGGTATTTTATTAAAATACATATTTACATGATATTTACGATTTCCATTGTGTCGTGCCTAGCTAGCACGCAAACCATATGCATCAATTTATTACACTAAATCGATGGACGAGCCTTGGCCTTGAGCTCCTCACCACAAGTTTTATAAAAATATTACATAATTTGCATTTTTAATATACTAAGGTCAAAACAGAGATATTACAACCAACATATTACTTCCAATACCGGCCCACATCCTAGATACAATTGCTTGAGCATCCTTTTTAGAAATAAAGTTGAAGCCAAACCAACCACGGGCTAGCCTATGAATCCCAAGCAAATTACCTACCAAAGGGCACCAGTTTTCAATATCCCACTCCTGTAATTCTCTCTCACCAACTCTACGGTCACAAATTTTACCTACTTGAGTACACCCCACCATTTTGGCAATATCCAGCACTGGGACGTCCTTACCCACAATCAAAGAGACACCAGATCCTTTCGAACGCATTACCTTTTCCTTCTTCTTCAGGACCAGAGAGCGACTAGCGAAAAACTAGAAGAGATCCACCCAACGTTGGATTAGACTCTCACCTTTAATTTTCTCTTTTCTATCCTATGAGCTGGCAAGGAAAGGACTTGGGCATGATTATCAGATGACGGCATATTTGGCCATACCCATACCAAATCCAAAGCAGCACTACTCGGTTCTGACGGTGAATGCTAAGGCGGGCCTTCCGAACACGAGCAATCACCATCGGAAGAGGCAGCCTGCACGGGACATACCCTACTGAATCGGCACACAAAGAAAATTATCCCCACAATTCTGCATCGATGAAAATATATATCTTCATGTTTGAAACGTGTGGAATTATGTATTAGTATTTGTATATCTATATACATACGCAAATTATGTTACTATGTTCATAATTAATTTAAAAATTTAATATCAGTGCAAATTTAATGATAGTTTTAAATATTGCTAGTTTCTTTCATACCAAATAGTATTCGTATATCCATATACATATTCAATTATGCTACTATGCTCGTAACTAGTGTAACTTTAATGTGACTGCAAATCCAATGATAGTTTTAGCCATCGCTTACTATTAGACAAACGGTTTCCTTTTTTCCCCTAAAAAGCTTGTGATGGCTCCTTCATATTTATATTCTTTTAATATATATTAACTTTGCCTATAAATTTTAGGTTTTGAAAGGCATTAATTTTTTGATAAAATTAAAATCGAAATTAATTAAATATATTATTAGTTAAAGACAATATTGAAGATCTATATCATAATTTTGCGACAATTCTTTTTATTTCTATTAACAAGTTTTCTATCATGCTGCAATGTAGAAAGGAGAGTAAAATGACCGACCATTGATATGATAAAGAATAAATACTTATAACAAGTCCTTAAAATCCAACAAATTCTATAGGTACAAATCTTTAGTTCAAAGGAGAAAAGTGTTATATAAATAGAAAGAAGGAGAAGCATTTGCATCTCTCTAAGGTAGATCCTAAGAAATCGTATAAACAAATTCTAAGTCATTGAACTAAATAAACAAACTAATTCCTTTGAGGCACTGGAATTCCTACCTTAAATAGCTTTACAAATTCCCTAATGTTACCCACAACATTCAAAGTATTTTTGTAGAGGAAGAAGTTTTTTCTTTAGAAGACATAGAATTTTGGGTAAAGGGACTCACAAAAGGGAAAATTAAGGACATCAAAGAATACCAAGAAAAAATGTTAAAAATTGGTGGGTCTATCCTCATCCCTTAGATCCAGAAAGTGGAGATAAAAAAAAACCCATCTTATTATAAGACCATTATGATTAGCCATATTTTAACAAAATTATATGGGATTATACTAGAAAAAAAAGATTAGCATATGGCTAGAAAGTAACAGAAAAAGAGCTAAAGGCCAACCAGGATTTCAAGACTATGATTCAACTGTGGACCACCTTGTTACTCTTAGGACCATTGTTGAGGAGTGTCACAACAATAAAAATTAATTCTATATGTTGTTTTTTTTTTACTTTAGAAAAGCATTTGACACAATGTCTAGAACTAACCTTTGGAATGGATCAAAAGAGCTAAAAGTCTCTTTTGAGTTGAGAGTTGTTGCAATAAGGTTGTACAAGAAGGTTATTGCCAAGTTTAGGAACTCTCAAGAATTGTTAGAAGAAATTAGTTGTAATATAGGAGTCAAGCAAGGTTGTCCCTTGTCCCCTATGCTTTTTGGCATTTACATCAACAAGCTACTGGCTTGTTTGGAAGAGACAAGTAGTATTGGCATGACCTTGGCAACTATAATCATCATCTTTACTCTCTATGATTATGATAATGTTCTTATGGTGAGGAGTCTGTATGATCTCAACTAGCAACTAAAAATTTTCTAGGATTTTTTCCCAATAGGGTATGGTTGTTAACATTGACAAAGGAAAATGTTAAGATAATCAAATCCCAAAAGACAACTTATAATAATTTCATGTATAACAATAACAACTTGAAGGAAGTGACTTCATATAAATATATTTGTATTAATCTTCATCATAAATTTGATTGAATCTATAACTTCCATATATCTATATCTATATCTCTCTATATATAATTTTACATTTTACATTATTTTTATATAATAACTTTTATTAAATAAATATATATATATATATATATATATATATAAATACCTACACAATGTTTTTAATTAAAAAAGTTTGCATTGTACAATTACCTGGTCATAAATGTTCAAAATGTGATATCATGCAACTACCACGAACACATAAATTATAAATGTCATGAATATAGAGACCTCAAATCCACAAAGCCTTGGAAATTAAGAAAAGGCCATACATCTTATAAAAATGATTTTAAAACTAAATATAAACATGAGCTGCAGATAATCCATGCCTTTAAAAATAAGAAATAGTTATAAAAAAATTATTTTAAAAAATTTAAATTTAAAAAAATTAATTATGAAATAAAAAATAATTAATTAATTATATTTTTTTCCTAATTTATTATTATTATAAATTGAATACTAAATTGTACTATTTGATTCTTTTTGAATATTAATACTAGCTTTTTTTATGTGGAAAAAAATTGAATACTAAATTATATTAATATTTAATATTACAATACTAAAATATTACAAACATATTAATATTTTTTATAATTGATTTTAAATTAGATATATTTAAATATATATTTTGATTTTACATAATTAATTAGTTTAAATTATATATAAATTTAATAAAATCATTTTAAAATAGAATACATTCAATGTTAATGTTAAGTTTATTAATATAAACCTTTATTTATTTAGAGATTGATTATTTATATGAAAATGGTGTAAGATGATAATAATCATTAGATAAACACAGGCTATTTTAAAACACAATCCATTTTTATTCAATTATGTGTTGAATTTTATATATAAGAAGATATATAATGTTGATCAAAGTTTGTTTATCATTTTAATGATCATGGAGGAAAAATCTAACTATGTTTATTAACTTATAATCTTGGTGTTTTCATCAACGACGAAGTTCAACCTTCTAGTCATGGTTGATCGAGCACACTACCGTTTCTTCCACAAACACATTTAAACACAATTACATATAGTCCCTTCTGATTTTTTGTTCCCAAGATGTATGGCCTTTAGTAATGAATACTATGATTACATTATACGTTATGATTATACCATACATGACCTTTAGTAATGAATACTATGATTACATTATACGTTATGATTATACCATACATGAGGTTATAAAAAAAACTAAGTGCCCAATATCAGCAAATCAACAAATCAAAATGATCAGAATTATTTGAGCCATCCTCATCTCATTATCCTTTAGTTGTCTCTATGTCACTACCCTATGGGTTTACTCTATCTCGCTATCCTATGGGTTCACATCTCACTATCCTCTAGGTTTACATTTGCTTTATTTTTGTATTTGACTTATAATAAACCAATCAATGTGTTTATTTTTCACCGAACCGTGTAATACATAATTGACATGGATTATTGCTAATTTTAGATAAATTATGGTTGATCTAACTACAATAAATAAGATAAATAAACCAGTAATTTTTTTTTTTTTTATTAACACTACAAACATAAACATCCCACCCCTACCAAGATTATAAAGTTAAGCCCTTTTTGCCTTTATCGCTGAGATAGATCTATACAACAAATCATTTTTATATAAATCCAAATAGAGCAAATAAGCAATTAACTTAATCAATCAAGTTTCTCACGAGTTTATAAGACATAATCAATGTAATTAACTTAATCAATTAGATTTCTCGCAAGTTTATAAGACATAATCAATGTTCAATTCTTATTTTAAGTTTATTAGAATTACTAACATATCCACCCCTCCCTACACTATAAAGTACCTCAATTCTGTCAATGTACGAAAACCCTTGAAAGACAATGGGACAACAAAACTTGTTGCATGTAATAAAAGGATTTGAAACAATCCTTCTACTTTCAAATAAAGATGCATTCATGTTTTATCTGCACCCCATTGCAGATGACTAATTAATTATGACTTATATTGGACATAAGAATATTACAAAAATCCTCTTGTTTGGTGTCTTTAGGTTAATAATTAGTATACAAGGATTGCTAATAATAATATTATAGTTGGAAGAATAAATGAAATATGGTTTACTGTAAACCTCTCCTTGAATAATGATTGAATCATACAAAAACATATTTTAGCAGGTTTTGCAACATTTAGACTACATAGTGGTTGATAAAAATAATTTTATAATAGCCACAGGCCAAGAAAAGTTGATTATCTGACCGAATACTAATTCAAACAACCCTTGTCTAGCACAATTATGAACCAATTCCGTGGGATGCCACATGGAATAACTCCTAAAAAAACAGAGGGGGTAGGAGGATGCATGTTAATGAGCATTATATGTTTAACACTACAATTCCAAACCCACTATAATATTCAGTGAAGAAGGGATGTCTAAGAGCTTCTTGAGCTTCCAAATGCTCCGAAGGTTCATACTGAAGAAGGCCTTACAACAAGTCCATGAGTGCACCAGTAGAGTGAAGTGCTCTACATGTTTCATTGCTAGATTACGTAAGAAACAAAAATAACAATGTCACAAGTTTATACAAAGCTTCCCTAAGAAAATCATCTCACATTATCAATGAAACAAACAATAACCCTACTCCACTCGTAATTGGGGTAACTTCTTCAAAGCTTGATGCTTTCTCTCGACGATGCTCCTTTAGGAAAATTTAATCTTGTTCCATTTCGAAAATACTTCATAGATTGTGCACCATCAAAACAATTTTTTTGGATACTAGCATTTGAAAAACAACATATTGATATAGTTGAACCTATAGTGTAGAATAAGTCAACTTAATATTCTTTCCTAACCATATGTTGTGGAAATGGCACCAATACCCTTCCATCATGACTAGATGCTCCATGTTTTCATGTGTATGAAACAAATTTTCCTCTACAAATTTTTTATAGAGTTAGACTAAATATTATCAATTCCACTATGTTAGTACTTCAAATAAGATATTAATTTCTTCTTCAGTCACTTTCACTAACTCAAAAACTCAACAAAGAAAGGAAATAAGGAAATAAATTGAGAAAGCCAAAATGAGGAGATAGATTATTGTGCAAAGCTCCACAAGTATGCATCCAATACTCCATACATCTACTGGGACTTCATTTGTCAGAAGCAAAATATATTTTTATTAGAGACCATCACTCTTCATCACTGGGTATAGAGGATGAAGCATGGCAACTCTCAACTCAAACACAGGTTAAATTCTTCTGAAGAAGGCTACAAGGAAGGAAGCATGGCAACTCTCAACTCTTGTATATGGCCTTAAAACTACTATAATCAGTTTTTGACGACTTCAGAAAAATCTTGTTGCACTTAAAATAAGAAATGGAAGGAATGGTCAATGACCTCATAAGTCATACGTGATCCTTTTCTTTCATATTTGAAGAGTTTGAATTCCAAAGGCATAATTTCTCTTGTCTCCAAATTGCAGTCTCTAGTAGAGAATCTGGAGATGGATTTTATTTATCATATTCCTATCATTACTACCTACAAATAACAACCTTATGCTCTATCTACTCATTATATATATATATATATTGTAAAAAAGAAGCAAAACAAGCATGACAGTTTCTAAGCCACTCTGGAACCATAATCATAAAAACTTGCCTCTAATCTAGTATGGTCTTGTGAATCCAAATTACATTTAATAAGCACTCGAAGAACAATGGAGGGATTCATTGCTAGTGTAAATTAGAACTCACTAGTACATACATAACAATGTTGTTTCCATTTATGCATAATTAGCAAATGAGGTTCACTTGAAAGATGCTTTTAATTAACTGTGTGATATTGTATTGACGTAGACTTACATAGGCCACTACTTCTTCTGGTATCCATGCCAACTGCAAGAAGCAATATGGAATATCCATTGACTTATAACTGTAGAATATTTGTCGCTTCTCCAACCCTTTTATGCTCTTTAACTTCACGTATCTCCACCCACACTTATTAAAAAATACCAATGTTTCCATACTTGGAAGCGTTGTCTAACTGAGAGCTCCCTCCCACAAGTACAGTCACATATTTGTTGCCAATTCCCACCCTTGTATTCTATTCAGCTTCAGGCACCATATGCCCTTGGAAGCCGTCAAACTCAAAGTAGTCATGAACTCCTAACCATAGAAAATATTTATGGCTTGCTCCAACCCCCACCCCTATATGGCATATTCATATTTTTTCTAGGAGGAATAGATCCATTTTTCCACACAAGAGACTAGAACCAAAACCTCTAGAGAAGCTACAACAAGAGGGGCAGCAATGGCCATTGCAACCACTAGCATTTGACAGATCTCTATATAAGGAAGTTTGCTCGTGGTCAAGTGAAATAAAGTCACGATTAGTAACTAGAGTCACCTAATTTTTTCCTGAAGTGATCCAACATTCCTGGGGTAGGGCTAGAGATAATTAGGTGGTTGAGTAGATAGAAGTAAAGCAAAAGAGGAAGCACACAAGTTCAAGTTCAGACTCACACCTATAGGTATTAGAGAAAGAATTGATAGGTACAACATCAGAATTATGTTATACTACAAAACTTGTATTGCATCCGATGTTGAGAAACAATATTATATGTGAAGGCACCTTTTCAGGGAAGGACATAAAGCAATTTTGAGCACATATCTCATTCTGTGTTTGCTCAGACTAACTTATGGCACCTGCATCCCTAGCTTGTTGCATTTTCTCTAGACGGTCCTTTGATCCCTTGGTCTTTTGCGCCTTGTTATCAACAAGAAAACCTAGGATATATGTAATGGTGACCTAAGGATCATCTGTTCAATGGATCATGGGGATCATAGAAAATTTATCTCCCTCGAATCCAAAGGCTGCCATAGTGCACACCTTTTGTAAACAGACTTGAAATCATTTAAAAAATTATCAAAAAACAAGCTTCTACTCTTTTCTGGATGCCTGTCAATTCGACCATGTGAGACTGTTTGGATTCGTGTTAAACTAAACCTGTTCAGTACATATTCCAAGAAACATATTACAACACACAACAAATAGACCGATTTATTGCACGCCAAGCAATAACAAATTGTTGGTAGGTAGATGGGTGCAATGTACCCTAAAATCACAACTATAAAAAAATAATTATTTTTCCTTTTTAATATAGTGAAATGATATTATATATATATATATATATTAATTACACTACTCATAATCCAAACCAAGTACATACACTTGTGTTAGAACCTGTATCTCTTCTCATGATCATATATATATATAGTTTAACCCATCTACCTATAATCCAATTCCATGTCTCGACCCTTATGCATTGACACAAATTATGAAATTATAACATTTATTTAAAATATATCCACTTACCTATAACAACGAGCTATCATACAACTTATAGCAAATAATTAATATATATTCAAATAACAACAACAATAAGTTGTTTTACAAATTCGAATATGAAGTTAAAGTGTATATTAGCAACAAATGTAATATACAAATTCAATCATGTATTTAAGTATATAACTAAAAGCACTATAATCTCAATTCCATCAATGGGACATTAGGTTGGAAGGCTGGTTGGTTCAGATTGGTCTAAATCAAATGCCATCATTAGTGAGTCAGAAAGGTCGATTGCACCTATGGCAGATAACAGTGTTTTGCACTGCGTTGGGTAGTTCTTTAGTGTTTTGCACTGCGTTGGGTGCAGACTACTCCTTGCATTGGTAGGAGGTTCTGCAACACCATGGGTTTTGTACTAGGTTGCGGGGGGTTTGGCGGTGCCAAAGGTGCAGCATGTCCTTGGCATTGAGCATCGTCACTCAAGAGTTGGAAAGATCGCTTTAGCTAGGGACAGTTGTGCGTGTAATGGCCATAGACCCTGCAAATTGAACATGGGTGCTTCATACATAAGTTTGGGTTTTTACCTTGCTGAGCTGGACAATCAGGATTTTGTTTAGTCGGTGCGGCACCATTATTATCAGGGGGGTTCAATGGTGTACCGTCTCTACCGAGAGGCTGTTTATTGCGTCGATTACGTCCACGTCCCCTATTTTGTTGTCTTTATTGGTTTTGTTGGGTAGGCTGGTTCCGCGGTTGGTTCTATTGGGCATAAAATTTCCCTTAGGGAACTGGGGGGGATTTGTGATTGAGCAAGTGCATGGGCAGCTGGTGGTGGATAGTAAGCGAGAGGTGCTTGCGGTTGTGTGGGTGGAGGTGCAATCGGTTGATGGTAATAGGCAGGTGATGCAGTAGGAGGGGCGTATACTAGTGGGGTGTGACCGTAGCAATGTGATGGACACGAAGGTCCATGTATATGAGGGGCTTGGGCCATGGGAACATACGAAGATGTTGTTCTAGAATGAGTCATGGCATGCGAAAGGTTGGGACCACTACTCATGACGAGTGGTGTAGAGATGGGTGTAGGGTTGTACGTCAGGGTGGTGGCGGGAGGCATATGGACATATATATGATTACAAGATGCAACGTGTCCAATAATGTCGTCAACGACATGGGATGCGCTAGGAGCATCCTTGTGGGAGGAATCACCGCAAAGAGCATCAGGTAAAATGGAGTAAAGGTATCCCGATTGTGCATAGATGAGGTCAAATTGTTTGGCTTTAACTATGGCTTCTTCTTCAGTTTGGGTCTATTTGGATGCCACATACTTGGAGATAACTGGCCCATGATGGATTTCAAGAAATCTAAAACGATGCGATCGTCTAACTTGATATTACAGAAACTACGGTGTCTACACCATTCATGAATATGGTCAGTGATATGGGTAGCCATGTTCTATCTACAAGATAGTAAAATCTCAACACTAGCATCATAATGGACTGGTAACTGGAAGAACTGCAGGAAAGTCGAAGCAAGAGATGTAAAAGTGGAATGTGTCCAATGTGGTTGTTCAATATACCACTTAGCTGCAGAGCCAATGAGTGTCTGTTGTAAAAGGTGTAGTTGAATCAAGTCATCCACTATGGAGTTAGAAGAACACCATAAGTGGAAGGACATGATATGGTTCTGGGGGTCCTCACCACCCTTCCACTCAAACTTTGGGATGTTTGAAGGGAGTTTGGTAGGCATGGGAGGTCAAGTAGGATTATGTCGGATTAGATCGGTAGTCATTTGGGCCAGATAAGGTAGGTTGAGACTGGCCATGAATGGAAAACTAGTAGGAGGATGTGGCGTGGTCGAAGTGGTCTGCATGTTGTCCATGGTGGAAATCGTGTGGCCACCTCCACTGAGTGGTGGGGTATCAGCATGTATCATAACAGGGATCGAGGGACTGCTAGTAAAAGGCAAAGGGATCGAGGTAGAAGGGGTAGTGCCCCAAAGGGTACTACGGGTGACCAAAGGTACACTGGTCGAAATAGATCCTCTCCAAATGTGTATAGAAGTAGTGATTTAAATTCCAGGTGTAGGTCCTGTAGATGGCATAGCAGGGATGGATGTTGAAATTGTGGTTGGGGTAGTGGTCGATCCACTTCCAACAACCTCGTTGTAAAAAGGGTTTGGTTTTATCCCGTCCATGGGGCTATAGAGAGTGATGTATGTGGGTAGCTCTAACTCAGAATCAGAGGTGAAATAAGGGACATCAGGATGAATATCCGATGACAAAGACATGAGTTTGTGATGGGTGATTTCAAGTGGACCATGCTGCGGGGATAGTCCCCATAGGGGAAGAGAGTGTCTCGGTGAATCCATGGTGACAAGCATAAAAGTGTTGAGGCATTGTGGTGGATAAAATGCTAAAAAATCCTAGTGCAATTGTGTATGCAAGAGGAGAGCTAGTAAAAAGACGCCACAGAGGCCAACAACAAGCTCAAAAATTCTTGCTACAATAATGTGCTACAACAAGCGGAGCGATAATAAAATGGTGAAAATACTAACAAGTAGCACTCTTAGAAAACAACAGGTAGACTCACTAACCAATGGGGTTATAGGATCATGCAAACACCTATTTAAGAGATATGGAAGCTCACACAAATCGTATCCCCTGTAGGGTGATGAAATCCGCAGTCAAAAAATATGAAATGTAGAACCAAATGGATAAAGGATATCCCTCTACCGAGAGGGACTCCAGGTAAAAGATTCCTAGAAGAATGGAAACTAAGCTAACTAGTAAATGGCATGTCTAGAAAGGTGTCCGACGGCTTCAGTTCTTCGGCCGCTACGCACCCAGTATGGGTGCCAGCATGCACGACAAGAACAAAGAGTGGGTGTCCTTCACTATAGAATGGAGAGTGCTATTCCACTCAGACTTATGGAACCATTCTTGCCACTTTCCCTCCTAAGGGAGAGGCCCTCCGACAAATCGGTGTCAATCATACCAATAAATAATAAGGGATTTTGGATCCTTAAAGGACAACAAATTATGTCTCAAATGTGTTTGACAAAGGGGGTGTTATTTGGATGCCTAACCCCGATGTCCTACCTAGATACACAGTTGTTTTTGGGTTCCCCAAGTGGGGTTAAAGTGTGTTTGAATTAAGTTAATTTTAGTCTCACTTAATTATGGGGAGTGTGTGGGTGCACAAGTGGTGTAAACCCAATATCGCCAATGATAAATGCTGAAAAGAAACAACTGAGACTGAAAATAAAAGTACTAACTGCTATAGCATGTAAATAAATAAACTTTCTAAAAAAATATGATGCAAGAGATAGCAATACAGTAAGGATGTATGCAAAGTGAAATGTTCCAAGTGCTATAGCAAGAAAAAAACAAAACTGCACCAATAGCAAAAATGGATGCAAGCAAACATGAAGTTGTTTGGGAAAGAAAACTAGGTAAACATGGCTGCAAGGTGCGGCTATGAGGCAAAAAGTCATGATTTGGGCGTTGTAGGCTACAGGAAAAGTCATGCCGAAACGTAAAAATAAAGACATAAAATAGGGTGTGGGCTTCATGCTCAGAGACACACTGGGGCCATGGGTTTCAGTGTCAAAGGTGTGATGGGGGCACAGGTAACAGGTTGATAGGCACGTGGAGGGCACGACTTAGAGGCTCGAAGGAGCACGAAGCGCGTGGATTTCTGGATGGAAGGCACATGGCTTACAGGCAGAAAAGCGCACTCTGAGCGCGAGTTTCAGGCCAAAATTCACACTAGGGAGCACGGGTTTCGGGCCAAAAGTCACGTTCGGGTCGCAGATAAATGGAAAACAATCACAGGTCGGGCCGTAAAAACAGAAATAATTGAGGGCACTTCGAAGGAAAGGGCCAGATATGCAAGTAGAGGGCTTGCGGCTAGGCCTGAAAAGTGAAATGCAAGCAAAATAATAAGTACAAAACTTAAAATGACTTAAACCAAAGATTGATGGGAATTAACCCAGTGGAGTAGCCAAAACTGTAGCTAGTATTTTCACACCAACCTGTGCAAAAGGGCACCTACCAAGGATTATGAAACCCTTAGTAGAAGACTCAAATATAGATAAATAATTATGTGTGACTGCAAATAGCAATAAAATAAATCTAACTAATTACTACAGCAAAAATAACAAATAGATCGGAACCCATGCAGTATTTTGTATTATTGTCCAAACAAGAGTTTACAATAAGGGTTAACTCAGAAGGTGAGTCAATATGGGTCATCACAGCTATACGAAGAGTAGTGCGTTGGGTCTCCAGAGTTCCTTTCTCTTCTCCAAATGCTCAAGAGGTGGCCAAGACTCAACTGAAAGGGGAACAAAAGATCAAGGTGATATGCTAAAGTTCAACAAGAATTTTGGTAGCATGAGGGAATGCAGAGTTTATCATGGATGTGAAATGGGGGGCCTCCATCACCTTTTTATAGTGATTTTGGGTGGTGAATTATTGACCCATGATTTTGGGCAACGAATAGTATTGGCTAGTGGTATTTTGAGTTTTCCCTCCTTTTTCATTTTATTTTTGACTTTTCCCCTTTTTATTTTTCTTTTTGGGGTTTTGGACCCTTTTTTGAGGGATTTTAATCTATTTTGAAGGATTTGGACCTTTGTTTAAAGAATTTTCATTAATTGATGAAGGAAATAATGATTTTATGCCCATTTGGTTACCAATTTAGGGATTTTTCGGGTTTTGTAGGCAAAAAATGTAGGAAAAAAATGGTAAATGGGTTATGTGACTAGGGAGATGAGCTCTGTGATTTTTTTGGGCTGTTAACAGTTGGTAATTATAGATCGATGCAATTTAAAAAATATATACATGGGATTGAAAATCAATAGATCAACACACTTCATAAATATATACATAGACTTAATAAATAATAGTTGAAGGCGTTAAGCCTGAAAAATCATGCCATAATCATCTACGGACTTCTCTGACACACAGGGCTTGACTTACGATCAGGTTCCCTTAGATTCGGGCTAATTGTTAGGGTCCATCGCGCAACAATGAGCACTTAAGGAGTAGTCGACGACCATTGTCTCGACTTATCCATGATATCCAAGTGAGGAACAAAACTAGCATGGTTTATTCCAACAGTAACATATACATGTTTATCATAAATTCATCCTATACATATACACAATCTTAAAAAAAAACTTCAAATTGACCAATCTGTATTCCATACTAATACATAACCTATATTTCATGCATCTAAACAGTCTATAAAAGACTTAAAACTAAACAATATGAGTTACATAGTCTATAATATGTATAAGATATCACTTGTAATACACAGTCAATAATAGACTTCAAATCAATCGATCTGCATTTCATGCAACAACACACTCTATAAAAGACTTCGAAGTGACTGATCTGTGTTACACAGTCTACTATATATATAAGATATCACTTGTAATACACAGTTTATAATATACTTCAAATCAACCGATCTGCATTTCATGCAACTACATAGTCTATAAAAGACTTTGAATCGACCGATCTGAGTTATACAGTCTATAATATCTACAAGATATATAATCAGGGTATGTTGAACCCATCACATTGTAGGTAGTTTAAGAAACCATAATCTTATGCATTACATGTAAAATACAAAAAACATTACTTGCAAATCGAAAAACATTACTACCGTAATTTATTTTGGTAAAACCCAAGCTAGCTACCATTATGTATCATTGACTCAAACCAACACAATACCACTGTACATGTGTTTAGTTAAGTTTGACCTATCATGCATTACAAAATCATAAAGATCAAGCCACAGACAATTGATCCCTCATTAAACATCTAATCCAAAATATTTTGTGCAATTATTGAAGTCATTAAACAAACATGTAATATAACACTTACTTGAAAATAGAAGAGGAAAAACACTTGGAGCTTCCTAGTTCCTCTCAACCATAGAAGAGGACAGCCACACTTAGTTTCCCAACTTCACCCCTGAGTTGAATCACCACTGTAGACCAATGAACTTAGCTAAGACAGTCTGAATGTATCACTTTTCCCAAGAGTCCGTAATAGATCAAAAGATGGAGTTTCCAACAGAGAGAACACTCAGTAGCTTTCCTTCAACATAGAAACCATTTCTCTCTATGCACCACACAATGTCTTGTGTCTTCTCAGTGCACCATTATATAATTTTTTTCCCAGGTCTTGTGCCATCTCAATCGAATCTCAAGCAAATATCTTGATCCCTATAATTGTGGATCTAGTCGGTTTGTCGAGCTTTTGAATTTGATTCGATTGATACCAAAAATATTGCTTGTTATCCACTTGTTCATTGTCTCGTGATGGTGTCTTTTCTTTCAATTGGTTATAATAGTCCATAGAATTTGGATTCGAGGACCCAAAGTGGACACACTTTAGTCGGTGGTCAGCTCCCTTCAATGGTCCACTCCATTCTTCCAACAAGGTGAGGTTACCATCAAACCATAGGTTCCAACACCCAACCCCATAAATTCAACTTAAAGAAATGAAGAAATTACATAGCATTCCCCCCATAATTTGATCACATCTACAAACATTGATCATCCGTGATACAATAGCAGTCACCATCAAGCCTACCAAATCCACATTGTGGAAACTAAGGTTTTAGAAAGAATCCATCATTTCTCATAGAGACACATCATCAAGCCTACCAAATCCACATTGAGGAAACTAAGGTTTTAGAAAGAATCCATCATTTCTCAAAGAGACACATCGTGGAGGTAATTGAGATTTGAAGGTTTTGAATTTTTGAAATAAGGACGATGGCCACACAATCAGTGGAAAGTGGCTTCGAATTTCACACAAGCAACTAATGATATCAATAAGTGAGTAGGCTTCCTTCTATTACGTTTTGTGGTGATTTTGTTTTATTGGTTTCTAGTTTTCTTGTGGTGTGTTTGTGGTTCATCTTTTCTCCTTCTAATATTCTCTCTTATTAGATTTTGCTTTTCTGTCCTTTTTGTTTGTGTGAATTTTTAAATTTTGGGTATTTAAATATCTTATTATATTGTTTTAACTTATATATTGTTAGTGTTGCATGTTTCATGTGTTGGATTTCATTGTTTTGGAGCCAACCTCTAATGTGTTCTGACAATGTTTTTTGTTTTATGTTTATGTTTTTTTTTGTCTTAAAAAAGTTTATGTTTTTTTGTCTTAAAGTTTTTTAACAGTACTTATCTTGGATCTAGTGTCATGATGGTGGAGAGTGAATTCTTAGTTTTAAATGTTGATATTTCCAATCAAATTGTAGATATTTTAAAAAACTATTATATTTAACTGTTTTAAATTGTTTTTTTAATTGTTTTTATGTTGATCTATTTAACTCTAATTTTACAAAGCTTTCACAGAAATTACACATTTCTCTCACCACTATACAACAGCACAATACTTACATTTTTATGTTTTTATTTTTCATCATTTATTTTTATTTCACATATAACACTTAACAGTTACCTTAACTTGCCTTCCACCCTGCTGTAAAAATGCACCTTCGTGCACCTAGACAAATGCTACTGCATGAATATAAGTGGAGTTAAAGTGATTTAAAAACGAGATTGATTAAGGAATCTGGAGATATTCGTAAAAGTGTATGGCTTTCGACTTCCACTTCATATGCGAGGGCTTTTGTGGCCATCAAGGACTCCATTGTCAGAACGTCTCTGAGTGCCCTATCCTCCACCAAGGATAGACAAAACGACGTACGCTTGAAATAACACGAGCCTCATCTCCTGGCGCATGCTGTTTACCATCTCGCCTTTCGGTGCTTTGGTAGGGCAAAGAATCTCTTATTGCCTGAGATAATTGGGTCTCACTTGTTATTTTCTCAAGCGATATTTTTACCCGGAGGAATTTCGATTGAAAGCTGATTGTTTTTCTGAGAAAATAGCTCTTTCAACGTGGAAATGGCGTCGTTACTAAATGTTTGTGCCTCATCCTCCGTCCCCACTAGTCATGTCTAGGTTTATAAATCATCAGTTTAATTTAATCTGTTTGTAATCCGTCTGCAAATAACTTAAATACAGAGTTTTCAAAATTATGATGGTTCATGTTGCAGGTTATGGAAGCATTTCCACACTACAAGAAAAATGGCATTTTAGCCTCACATTAGCACCACTATTTGTAAAGGATTTGGGAAATCCTCAATTTTCAAATAGTGGTGCAAAAGTGGTCATAATGTGGGGATACGGAAGTGGTGCTAAGATTTATGGTGCAAAAGTGGTGTTTGAAAAAAAGTTGATTTTAGTGTTAAATGAATATGTGGTTTTCCATGGTGTATGGTGCAAACCACCAAAATCAATCCCAGGTGGATTGAGATTTTGTGGTGCAAAACACCAAAACCAATCCAACATGGATTGAGACATTATGGTGCAAAACACCAAAATTATTATTATTATTTTAATATACACAAACTTGTATATGGTGCAAAGCACCATAAATAACAAGTGGTGCAAAGCACTATAAAATAATAAATGGTGCAAAAATTTTTTTTATATATATAAACAAGGCTAAATATGTGTATTCAAACACTTATAGTTTATTTTGTTTTAATTCATCATTAAAAAAATCGATAATGCAATACATTAAATAGACATAATAAAAACCATAATGTTATTCAACATCAATTCAATAGACACAAGTAATTCACTTTTAATGAACATCAATAATCAACAATACACCAGCTCTGTATCATCTCCAATAATAAGCACATGGATTTCAGTGTCCTTGAAACCATTGCACAATCGATGAATTTAATATAAAATTTTCATTTTCTTCAAAAATATTTAAGAATCACTTGGAGAATGAACATTTTACTCACTAAATGGATGGATGGTTCTGGATAAAAGAAAGAGCAATAAATAGAAGGGGGCCTCCCAAATCTGGAAAAATTTGTTTCTCGTGAGTCTCCAGCTACCATATCACAAGAACACCTTCATTTTGACATGGTAACATGAAACAACATCACTTAGTTAAATACAGTATTAATGAGATCATAACCAGATTGTAATTTGGGTTAGCACAAAAAAGTATATGAATCCTTTGCATTGAAAGTTATTACTCAACTAGGAAGGCTTGCTTATAATTAAAAAAAATAGAAATAAATATAAAGCTTTAATCTTAGCTATCACAAACATTTTTTTCAGACTACATAGAAAACAAAATTTAGGATTTATCACAACAATGAACGTTTCTCAAAGCTTTAAAAATATGAAGATACCTAAATCTCCCAAAAGAAGAGGAGACCAAGTATTTCTACTTGAGTACAAGTAAGCACTAAGCACCATCAAATAAGAAAGACAAATTTCAATTCACATTGATTTTGATGCCAATGTCATGTTGTCAAAGAAACTACATCATCCCGAGCCTTCACACTAGACCTCTCTTTGGATATTCCACTGTTTTCAACATTTCTTTCTGATGTAGATGTATGTTCCCCAACGCCTCTCCATATTATAACTCTACCATTTTCATCCCCTCCAATAACAATTGTATCATTTGGATATTTGCTATGGTACACAAGGCCTTTGTATGGTGCAACCGCATCATCTTAACTTCATTGACATTCTCAATGTGTTCAACAGGCAACTTCCAAATATAAATTGCATGACTATTCGACATTCCAACAAATATGTTAGAGGGACTAACTACCAGAAGCTGGTTTATGTGTCTAGACCCAAAAAAAAAAGTATATCAAATTTTTACTAACACCAAAAAATACGTTTATCAACACATGAGGAAATGCACATGTCAAATGGTATACCTCTTGAGTCTTTGAGTTGCACTCTATTTATGCAGCAACACCAACCTGCTTCTTCAATAATCACCCTGAAGATAAAAATAGACACTTCATATGTTTTCTTGGAACATGTGGGGTGTAAATGTGGTTTTATTAAGCATGTG
The DNA here is from genome assembly GCA_027924585.1 of Larix kaempferi. Classification (NCBI taxonomy): domain Eukaryota; kingdom Viridiplantae; phylum Streptophyta; class Pinopsida; order Pinales; family Pinaceae; genus Larix; species Larix kaempferi. Next base: position 6,261,152 of record BSBM01000159.1, on the reverse strand, counting down.
CATCATCTAAAATGATAAGTTGTACAAGCTAAAAATCCAAACATTGGAAACATATATGCAACCTCACATAAACTGCATACAAAGATTAATAGGGTCAAGCTTGAAGAAATCATTGTCACTGGGTTGAGCTTCTATTCCTGTAAAACCGTCACGGATCAATACCAACATGAGAGATAATACTGGTGGAAACTCGACAAGAAGATGAAAGATACCTCTGTGAGCACATCAAACTCTTAAATCACAATCTTCTCCTTCCTTTGCATGCACAAGGAGTCACCCTGCAATCAGCAAATAATGTTAAACCTGAAACATAAGATATATGATGATTTAAAGTACAATGAAAGCATAAAATAATGCTCTCGTCTTGACTTTACCCTCCTCTGCTGGGCATGAGTACCAACTGTTGGGAACCCCTGTCTGTTGTGGCACTCCTCGTTTTAATGATATTCTAGTAATGTTTAGGTTTAGATGTTGTTAAGAGAGGAACCCCTGTCTGCTACGACGCTACTCCTTTTAATGATATTCTGGTAGCGATTAGGTTTAGATGGGGTTAAGATAGGGAGGGCGGTTGCATACCTAACCTAAACTCTAGTTAACTCTCAATTAGACCCGAGCAACCACCAGTTTAAAAAAAATCTGATATATATTAAAGAAAATGAAGTGCTAAGCGACATTGTGCAAAGAGAACATTACTAAGGGCATCATCTCAAATTTGAAAAATATCATTGTAATTACAAAATTTCAAGTGAATTTCTCTAAAAATTGATGAACATATCAAATTCACAGAGCGAATTCCTCCTTGTACTGATTGATGGGAGATTCAAATACTAAGTCATATCAAGTGTTATGTTGGAGCTTTGATCAATCAAGGGTTTGTTGAGCATTAAATCTCTGTCAATGATGCACTCAAGTAGTATAAGGGATTCTAAACAAAATGGTCAATGCAGGAAAACAAATTGGGGCTGTTAATTTTGTTCATGCCTTAGATCAGCTTTTCAGGCACACACAATTGTCAATTTCTATTCGAGTTATGAGGTACTGGAAGTAACAGTTAATGATCACAAAAGAGGCTCTTTCTTTTAGGTTTATGAACAGTGATTTGCAAGTGCAAAAGTATCTTGCTACTACTGATGGGCATCTAGAGATCAAAATAGGAACAAAAATTTAGAGAATGAAATTCTCAACTTCTAGAACTTAGCAATTAAAATTAGTCAAAAATCATCTCTAGAACATTCTAAGGTATCGAATTAACATGATGCAGCAAAGCATTGGGTAAATGCATAATTCTAAAGTTTGATGATAGATGGCAGAGTATTGACATCATTAAAAAAACTCTCCAATTTTTAGTTGAAATATTTTCTATTTTAGCGAAAATGATGTAAATGCAATCCCAAATTTTAAGGCAACAATTTTGGATTCGACACTTCACCTAGAAGTTATAGATTCTGAAGATGATCAGTGACGAGATTGCAGTCAAAGTATACAAGTGGCGGAACAACTAGCAAAACAACTCCATATCACATATTTGAAGATATTTGTCTTCAGCTATACCATATTTATTGTAATACATCATCGACTGCTTCTATTTTTAGTTTATGCTTAAAATTTTATCCGGAAAACTTGTAACAGTTGGAGGTGGTGATCTCTATAAATTTTGTGACTTGAATGTAATCAACGGTTCTTCTTCCTCCGAGAAGAGGAGGGGGTTTGAGAGATTAGAGTCCGAGAAGTCTGAGTATTATACTTAGTGAGTTTCATATGCAGCAGTTCATACTTAGGGATCAAGACAGTTTGGTGGCTAGATTGTGCATCCACTATACTTTTTTTAATTTGAATACGATGGGAATTTCTGCACTTCATTGATTTATACAAAGATTTAGCTCCGATTAATGCAAATATTTTGTTGTTAATTACCTGTCTTTGTAAGTTGTTCTCAAGTGCTTGTTTAAGCTTTCAAAAGACTGTTTTGAACTTTGAGAATCTTCCAGGTGAGTATATGATAATAACAGATTCTTAGCTTATGTATTTGTTGTTGTTCTATTCCTATGTTTTCCTCGTTCATTATGTGTCTGGCTCTCAAAGTGGATGCCCTTGACTATATGAAGTGTGGTTGATCATTTGAGTTCTAATTGATGGGCTTATCAAATCTTTAAACCTTTCAACCTACTTTATGTATCTCCAAATCAAATATGTGCTACGCTTATCTCTCTAGCAGTCAAGAGACAACTTCTAGCTACAACAGTTCCACTTTATACTATCACCAAAAATTTATGTTGCTTTCTTTTAAGAACTTGTAAAGTGGATCTGTTTTTGGACCATTCAGATTAACCGACATGAAGTGTTTGATCAAGTTCACAACTACAAGATAGCTATTAAAGGGAGGTTTTCTAACTTTCATAGTCAATTCATTACAAATTGAATAGTATTGATACCTTGTCAAATATGAGAAACTCAGATTTGAATTTGGTTCATACAAATTCCTTTATCTCGGTATTATTTCTAGGTTCTTGGCCTCCAAATTGGTTGCAAGGGGATGCTAGAATCCCAAACCTTGCATATTACAATTCCCCAACATCAAATTTCACTATCTCTGCATTCATCCAAACAGATTTCTTGGAGCACACTCCCAACCATGTACATATTTCATTTCTATAAATGCATGTTGGAATTCATCACAAGAAGACATGCCAAATCTAAGGGAATTTGTTTGATGCATACAAACAGTCTAGTTAAAGTTGTCCTGAATAAACATCATAATAGTTCTGATAGTGACACAAAACCGATGCTGATAAGATTGTTTATCCAAAAGCTTCATTATATTTCTACTTTTTTGTGACCAAAACTTCAATATTTGTGATTAGTGTAGAAAATACATTAAGCTTTGTAACAATAGATAAAGGTTTCATCTTTTCAACCAATTGTAGTGAATATCGAAAATAGAAATTTAACTGTAAATGTAACTTGCTATCTTGATTAAGATAATTGTTTCCACCCTGCAAATTCCTCCAATTAATACCTTAAAACTATCCAAATATTTGCAAGATGGATGAGGTTTTCTTCTTATGGGATAAATTAGGATATGTTGATAAAATCTGATTCAGACCATGAGGTAACTTCGAGTTGCAATAATATTATTTCTTTGTCACTCTTGTATATGTTGATCTTGTCAAATGTAAAAGGGAGAAAATATATTTGTTTAATTCAAATGCCCCAATGTGCAGTGTGCACATTTTTTTGTCTATATCATCCTTGAGGTATCAAGATCAATAGGTTCATCCCTGATATAAATAATCTACTTGCTCTAATGTGGAAGTTATCAGCAAGAAAGCTAATCAATACCAGTGATTGAAAATTCCTAATTAGGAATACTTTATAGAAACTTTTCAACCTTCTTATGAGTCTTATCAAATATAGATTTTACTTTTTTTTTTAAACTACAGGGTTCAAAATACTTTAATTTGGAGTAAGAAAAAACCAAGAGGGCATATACGTTGTAAACTAATCTACGGTTTGAAGCTAAAGATGAGTGTAAGCTTGTTATGTTTTTGAAGTTAAGTGTAGTCTGTCATTTGAAATCCAACAAGGGTGAGGGTGAGGGTGGATTTTGGCTATTCAAGTTGTCAAAGCTCATAGTTCATGATAAATCATAGAATTTAGAGAAAAATACGAATCAAGTCTCACTAGCTTACAGAGCTTCATCGACCATAGTAAATCCTTTACACCTTGCTTCAAATTCTTATTCTTCTTATGTAAATTTATCTCTTGACATGAAGGAATTGAAATATGGGTGAGAGGAAAATGCATGATCTTAGGTCTTTGCAAATTATAGAATTAGATAATACTGTAAATTTAAGAGATATATGGGTGAGAGGGAAATGCATGATTTTAGGTCTTTGCAAATTACATCCCACGGGAGAATTTTGAAGATGAAAAATTTACAACCTAAGGTAGTGGATCCAGTTTAGGCAGTAGCGATTTCTCCAGCTATGGATTCAATTCCAATGCTCCTGATCAATATTTGAAAAACTATGGCACTGAGAGTAATGTAGGCACTCAGAACTTCAGTAGTTGTGTAGGACAACTCCAATTCCATAAATAATGACTTTTCCACCTACAAAAGGGATGCAAATGGAATCTTGATTTGTTTCTTTAGCTATTCCAAAAACAACAATGGCGGCACTAATATTTTCAAAGGATATAGTGAAGGAGACAATGCACCGATGGCTCATTTTAATTCATATGCAGACAATAACAATTGTCCCAAAAACAAGTTTGAAGGCTACAGGAGCAATGGAAATGGAGCCTTATAAACCTTCTCCGCTTATGCAGATGGTGACAATGCACTCAAATATCTTTTCATGTCTTAGGGTAATTATGTGAATACTCCCCTTGTTTCTTTGATTAACTACGGTAATTCAATCATCTCCAATCATCACAAATTAAAGCGATACAGACAGGGTTCCAATAGTCTTGACATGGTGTTCACCAACTACAGCCAAAAAACACAACTCAATGAGTATGAGAAGAACTACACAGACATAATCTTCTCTTCCTATATTAATTCCACTACCAATTCGAATTCCAGGGTGATGAGGATGGCCGCAGGCATAGAGGTAGGGAGTTTATTCTTGCAGAATATACTGGTCCAAGATTCGGGCCTCCCTTTGCCTAACCTAAGAGATTACATGCCTAGAAGAAAATTCCTATCTTGATCCAAGGGAAACTTGCAGGAAATTCTCCATTGGACCTTAGGACCACACCTTAGGTACGCGAAGATATTTTACATAGTGGTAAGGCCATGATCTGGTGCTTCAGATGCTTTAGATTCCCATATTAGATCAGATTTCAATTACTGTAGAGATTTCGAGCGAACCCTAACTTTGAACACTTTGTATTCTCAGATCAGAAAAGAATTGACTTCTAATAGTATGGTTGCAAGTTTTGGAACAAAGATATTTCTTAAAACTGTACAAGGGTAAACCCATTTACTTCATAAAAATGAGTTTGATGTCAAAGCATGGTCAAATAATCCCAAACAATCCCAAATTATTGACCTAATAGTGAACTGTGAACTATGAAGTGTTGTTTGTATTTTAATTTAACCATTAAAACAAGAATTAAATTCCAAGCAATAGACATAGATAACCTCCAGATTTATATGACAGTGATTAAACTCAAAAACTACAATCTGATTTGTTTGAAAATATGACCTGTAGGTGGTTGTGAGCTTGCAGCACCTTCTCCCCACTATTCAATCCCTTCTAATGATTCGATTTACCTTGATATGGTAGTTGACGGGTTATAAAATGAAGGGAATGTGCCCAGATCTCTTTCTTATCCCACTTTGCAATCACGAATAGCAGTCGAATATCAACAATTTGTTTGTTTCCCTCTAGTACAGTGAAGTGCGCCCTTTGAAATCCCCAAATCTCAATGTAAAGATGCATATCGCCTCCAACCTAGACCACAACTTGGTTAACAGAGATGGTATGATGCGCCCTCTTGAAGTTGTCAACCCAGAACGTCCTCTTGAACAGTGAATGCACCCTTTCTCATAGATGTGCAATAGAAAAGAAGTGTAAGTCGCCCCCAATATCCCTAACAACCATGAAATCATCCTCTTCTTGGTTGTATGCAACAATAGTGTGCAAATGAAGAAGAATAAAAATCAGCTCACTATGCAAACCAATGTGCCCTCCTTGGATAATGACACCCTTTCTCCCACCAGCTGAGAAAATCTCTTAAACTTTGCAAAATCTTCACATTTACTAGTTATTCTTCAATTGCAAGAAGCACAATGGCATGATCTCTCTTAAACTTGGCAAAATCTTCACATTCATTCATTATTATTCAATGGCATGAAGCACAATGGCGAGATCTGCGTGATCTTGCCTCTGTTCTTGCACCAACAATGAACTCTCTTCACTGAATGAAAGAGAACCAGGGTTTTTTTAAGCGACTTAATGTTTGGGCACGGGCTTAATTTCTTTTTCTATGTATATGAAATGTTTAAAAATGGGCGCGGTCTTAATTTCTTTTTCTAGGTATACGAAATGTTGAAAAATGGGCGCGGGAAATGGGCGTGGGCTTAATATCTTTTGCTAGGTATGCGAATTTGAAGGGAGGGTCTTAATTTCAATTGGAAGGGCATTTGATGAACATAAATATAGATAATTATACTTCAATTGACAAGTATAAATTAAAAAAACTTTTCCCCTCAAAAAATGCAAAAACAAATATTTTCCATCTAAATTTTTAAGATCATAAACAATTGAGCACTTCTTAATATCTACATGAAAAAATTGTATATTTTCAATAAAACCTAATTTGAACATATTAATTTGACATATATGTAACATTAATTTTAGAGTTCATTAAAATAACAACCCATGCACTTCATTATTACAAAAACACTATTTAGATTATGCAATAACCATATTGGGGCATCTTCATGATCTTATGCATAATGCAGGACATTGTAACTAGATATAGTCTTAAAATAAAGCTAGAACCATGAGAAAATTACGTATTGTTAACTATGTACTAAAGGAAGCCACTAACCAAAACCAGGCTATAATAAACCTACAACCAAAAAATACATATAAAACCAACCAAAAACTTAATTCAAAACGAAGAAAGGGAATCCATCCAAGCTTGAGAGATGTACAAATGATGGGCATTGGGTGCCTAAGAAAAAATAATACATAGCTCAGAAAACATTAAAAAGAATCCTCCATACCAATCAAGTTAGTAACGCTAGAATCACAAGGCATGGGGCATCAAATTTTGTTGTTCAACACTTGTCACGATAGCATACAAGTGTGGGATGGATGGGAAATGGAATCAATCCCATGTCAACTGGAGCCTTGCAACTCGCTGCATGTTTGCGTCTTGAGAATCTTCCTTTTAAATTGAACCATAACACCAAAAGAAGTTTGTTAATGGCTCGATTTGAGAAAATTCTAGATGTGATTAATTTAGAGCTCGAGGCTCTAAAATTTGTTGTGATTTGTACCAATCCACTATTCGGCAACTTCACAGTCACTAGCATGAAATTTAAGTTATTTAATGAAAATAGTTCTTGTATCTACCTCTATGTCGAAACCGTTTTCCATGTTGATGCAGGCCACTACCCTCTTTATTGTCTTACTAGAATGCATGAGAATGAGGAAGAAGACTTAAAATTATGGACTTCACCTTCAAAGAGTGCCTTACAATCACATTGGTAAGGAGTGATAAGAAGATCACAACAATCCAATGTGTCAAATCTTAGTTGATGGTGTCAATTAAAGGCTTATATGGTAAATTTAATATAAGACTTACTTATAGTTATCTCTTACTTTTTGTGTCTTGACACATTTGATATTTTATGGTTGTCTCTATGCCTTAACCCAATTGATATTATAAGGTGAATATGTGCATGCATAATAATCCTTAGTTATGACTATGAGATGAGGATTTAAAGAGAAGAGAATGTAAAGACAAGTAATTTTTATATGTATTTTGGTGGCAAGCGCCGAAGAAAAATGTGGTGAGAAACCGCATATGTTTGGAAGGACGGAGAGAGATGAGATCATGATCATTCCACCCATCAAATTCAAGACTATTCCTAAGCCAAAAAGTTGTTTTTTTTTTTTAATTTTATTAATAACCATTGTGGTGCTTTGGTCCAATTTTTTTTTCTAACTCATTGTTTTTCCGTATCATGTGCCCAGTGCCACCTATCTAGATCAATCCATAAATCGACCTCTGAATGGTTTGTGATCCTAGATGCATGCCATTGAGTGTTTTCTAGAGTTTCCGTGAAGTCTATGGCATTCATGCAATAAATGAAGTCTTGTAGAGGAGGACTCATCAAACCAGCCATTTGAATTTCATTTTGACAAAAAATGAGTGAACATTGGTAGCTACGTTCACATAGGCATTAGGCACAAAGTTTTAGGCTCATTTTGGGCCTATTAGTAGACTAGTAGTGGTTCTATGTTGTTACAGTCATAGTCGTTGACACATTGTCACACCTTAGATCTCATCCCGAAGTGACTTACGATTCAGAGTCAAATCTCGGTGGCCAGTGCCTCATAGTCATCAATCATCACTTATCATCTTGTACAGCTGGGTAGTGAGTGTGTGACATGAGTGAGTGAGTGATTATAATTTATGATATTTCCAATAGTTTGAATGAGAGTCTAATTTTATAGCATAGGAATTTCAACATAGAAATTGAAGTTTACATGGATGCGTAATTTCAAATGTTTCCCTTCGTTTAAGATGTTGATATAAATTATGTTTTTCTTAATTGGAAGGGTAAAATTCAGATTTCAATTTTTTTTTGAAGGGCAATTTTAACTTTACACTTCTAGGAAGGGCTGGGAAGGGTTCAAATTTGAACGTTGATGCGAAATGTTGAAAAATGGCACGTGTTTTTCATAATAAAAATTTGTGGGCTGTCTCATTGAGTGGAAAACACATACTTCAAAAATATTATTCATCACCATATGAACATGTTACTATCACCTGCAACACCATTGACTCCCAAATGTGTGACAAAGTAATTGGGAAGTCTTTACGTCGTTAGAACCACTTAGAAGATTAAGAAGCATTGGTCCCATGAGGAAGAGACTAACAAATTCATAAAGATTCTATTTTTCTATCACTCCACTAGTTGGATATAATGCTAGGTAAGAATTTTGTTCACATCCTAGATAAACTTTATTGATATCTTATTCCTAGTAGCTTTAGAACTAGGGTTTGTAAAACCTATGTCATAAATTTTTATAACCATAACATCAACCATGGCTTGCCAATTATCAGGGATGTAACCATAATAATTTTCCTATATCTTTATGAGCTTGTTATGGAAAATTTTCAACCATACTGTGTTCCATAGGCTATGTTGAAATCTAAGTGTAATACAAGAAGCAAAATGGCCATGTAGAACCACCATTGGTATGTAGACATGTTGGTGGTTGAGAGGAAAAATGATTTTAAGGCATATCATAATTCTTAGTGGTTTCAATAATATAAATATTGGATAGAAAGATGAAGCAATGCCAATTTCAACTTGTGACTAATTTCACTTTCTTAGGTCCTTGGTTTTATGGAGAAAAACGACCGGCCAAAAAAAAACTGCCAAATTCTCAAAGATCTACCTCCAACAACATACATAAACCTCATAAACCTGCTCCATGCCAATATATCTTCTTGAATATACCCCAAGTCAAAACCTTGTTATATAGTTCCAGTGACTGCAACAATGTGGTTTCTAGACGAGCTGTGGTTTTTCACAAGGGATTCCACCAATTACTTTACTTATTGATCCTCATTCAAGAACATGGCCTTGTAATGAAGGCTTGTAGTGTAATCTCTAGTAGGTTTCCATGTCTAGAACAAGGTATCTTACTCCTACTTTAATTAAATTAAACTCAATTTCAACTTGTCAATGAAAGCATTCCATTGTTTAGATTCATGTCCATCCAAACCCAACAAACCATCTTCAATCTATCACCCATTTTGCCACAAATGAGCTTTGTTTGAGACTACAAAATAAGAAAAATATGCATTATATGCATGCTCTTATTCCACGTTTTATGGATATATTATATATATATCCCTTGTATATAATCTAATATCAACCTAACTAAAATCATATGTCCTATCTAATAAAAATAACTCCACTAGTTCTAGAAAAAATGGGTCACACTTCCTTTAAATGTAAATGTTTGACATCTACTATTTACAAAGCATGAATAAATCACATAATAATACAAAATCAATCCTAAAGGGTGAAAAAGAAAAAAATAATACTAGGAGTCTCCTCATACAGTGCTTGTTCATGTTCCTTGTTTTCTCTAGACACAATATTAGAAATGACAAAAAAGACAAATGGGGAGAAAAGGGCATCCTATTCGATATCATGGCAGGTTGTTTTAGAAGCTAAGGAGGTTGTTTACTCAAAAGGTTCTTCTTAGTCAAGGTGGGATGTAGATCCAAATTCGGAGGGTGATGATGTAAATGCCAGGGCCACTTCTTCATTGGGAGGTGGAAATTATTGTTTAAGACCTCTTAGAAGCTCCTCTTAGAGGAGTGCCTCTTCTTAAGAGGTTTGGGTTAGTATTTACACAAAGATCTAGGTCTGGGACTAGCAAGTAGAAATTATGCTCTCAAATTAGCTTAGGAGAAAGTTATGAAGGAGCTTAATCGAGGAAAGAAGAGACTTGTTACTAGGGCCCTTAGAGTAGGGTTGTCGTCTTTCATAGGTTCTGAGTGGAATTCCTCTCTTTAAATATTAGAGGTTTGGGGGTACATGATAAGAAATTGGCTTTGAAGAGGTTGACTCAACTTAATAATAATGTTTCTATGTTTATGCCAAAAACCTTGGGAAAGGTGGGAAACATAGTACCATAGATACCACTCAAAATCCATGCATGGTGCTTTGAGGCCGTGCTCATGGCTTTGAATGCCTCAATGATTTCTTTAGGGACAAAGGAATTGTTTTATTCCTTAGAACATCATTCTGAATCCCTTGAGGCACCCACATACTCCTCAAAACAACCTAATGGCACTGACATTCTAAATCATATGCTAATTATATAATAATGTGTCCTTGGTGGATACCACCTCCTTAGCCTTAGATGGCTATAATATTCCTTTAGGGATTGAGGATCAAGTGTGCTCTGTTGACCATGTCCAAGGCCCCAAGGTAGAAAAATTAGATACATAGTTCAATGGATACCCCTATGAAGTTGTGGACACATTCTTCATGGCTCTAAATGACTAAAGAATTAATTTAGGGCCAAACACATAGTCGTCTTACTTAGAATATCATTCTCAAGGCCCTCACACATGTAGATATTACTCAAAACCATCAAATTTCACTAACATCCTCAATCATAAGCCAATGATACCCTTAGGAGTCCATGTTTGGCTCATTTAAGTATCCCTCTTATCCTTGGAATATCGATAAAAGATTCATTTAGGACTTGAGGTTGAGGTATCCTCCCATTACCATGTCCAATGCCTCAAGTCCCCATGACTTGGATGCATAGGGCCATGCATGCACTATGAAGCCATGTGTGGTGATTTGTGGCATTATTAATGGCTTTGGATTCCTAAACAATTTATTTATGGCCAAAGGCATGGTCCTCTTCTATAGAATGTCACTCCCAAGGCCCCAAGACACATGTATTACTTCAAACCACCTAACGACACTAACATCCCCAATCATAGGCCAATAATACCCTTAAGAGACCATGTGTGGTTGGTGGAGTAAACCTTCTTAGCGATGGATAGCTAGAATCTTCCTTTAGAGGTCTCTTCCATTGACCATGTTAAAGGCCCTATGGCCATAAGACCTAGATACATAATGGTATGGATACCCTTGAAAAGTCATGTGTGGTGCTTCAAGGATTTCTTCATGGCTCTAGATGCCTCAATGATTTCTTTAGGGCCAAATGCATGGTATTCCTTCCTAGAAATTTATTCCCAACACCCTGATACTTGTGCATACTACTCAAAACCACCTAATGGCACTAACATCCTCAATCTTAGGCCAATGACACCCTCAAAAGGACATGTTCGGTTGGTGGAGACAAATTTCTTATCCCTATATGGCTAGAATATTCCTTTAGGTCTTTACCTTCATTCCTCCTCCAATGACCATGTCCAAGATCCCAATTCCCCAAGACTTGGATACATAGTGCCATGGATACCCTTGCGAAGTCACACATGGTTCTTTAAGGCATTGTTCATGGTTTTGGATGCCTCAATGGTTTCTTTAGGCCCAAAAGCAGGGCCTTTCCCCTAGAATATCATTCATAAGGAATCAAGACACATACATATTTATCAAACCCAATTAATGGAATCTTCATCCTTAATCATATGCCAATGATACACTTAGGAGGAAATGTGTGGTTGGTGGAGGCAAACTTCTTAGTCTTGGATGGATAAAATATTTCTTTAGGGCCCAAGGTTTAGGTCTCTGCCATTGACCATGTCCAAGTCTTGAAGGTCCCAAGACCTAGATACAAAATTCAATGGATACCCTTGCAAAAATCATGTGTGGTTCTTTACAACATTTTTCATGGCTCTAGATGCCTCAATGGTTTATTTAGGGTCAAAGGCATTGTATTTATTTCGATAGAATCGATACCAAGGCCCTAAGACACCTAATACTTCTCAAAACCACATAATTCCATTAATATCCTCAATCATAGGAAAATGATAACCTCAATAGTCCATGTGTGGTTGGTTGAGATGATCCTCTTAGCCTTGGATGGCTAGACGATTCTTATAATATTCTTTTATAACTTGCACCTTGAGTACTCTTCTCTAACCATGTATAAGACTTTGAGACCCTAAGAAATCCCTAATGATGCACATATTGGCACTCTAAGTTACACATATCATTGGGAGGTCATATATGATACTTTTAGGTGTTAATCATGGCCTTGAATTCCTAAACAATTCCTTTATGGACTAAGGTCTGAGTTTCCTACCCCAACCATATCTAGAGGCTTGAGACCCATACCTGGTTCAAAAACACAATAATGGAACCAATATCACTACTTGTAGGTGAAGAATAACCCCAAGAAATCATGCACGATGGTTTTAGGTATCATGTTTGGACCTAGATGCCCATAATATTTCTTTAGGGATTAAGGCTTTGGTTTCCTCTCTCAACCATGTTAAGGCTTGTTAACACCTAGTTGTGGTTGCACTACTTGAGGGTTAATGTCCAAGAAGATTCCATCAGGATGGTTATATTGTATGTTGATCCAGATATACACATTGATCATATTTATTTCCAAAGCAATTAACAAAGTCTAGGACTCTTATTTATAGCAGTTACTTTTTCCAAGAGTCTAATATAGGGGGGCATGTGACATTGATATTCATGCATTCACACCTATTGTATATAGACCCTTGAGACCCTTATCATACTCCTCTTCTCACTCAAACCCTAGCTACATCCCCCTACGTACAAGTGGTGGAAATATATTATTGTCAAAAGGCTAAAAAATGAAATGCATTGAAAATGAATAAACCTTGCATGAATTTGGACATTGGGGTTGAGTTTAAATTAAAAAAAGTATTACAGATGGGTGATAAAACCCTTGTTGGTAGATATTTAGAGCCTGAGGTTCAGGTCCCCTCCATTGACGATGTCCAATGCCCCAAGTCCTAATGACCTAGATGCATAGTGCCATGGATACCTTTTGAAGCCATGTGTGGTGCTTTCTAGCATTATTTATGGATTTGTATTCCTAAATAGTTTCTTTAGGGCCAAAGGCATGGTCCTTTTCTATAGAGTGTCATTCCCAAGGCCCCGAGACATGTGTATAATGTTCAAAACAAACTATTGGCATTAAAATCACTAATCATAAAGCAATGATACCCTCAAGAGGCCATTTTTGGTTGGTGAAGGCATCCTTCTTTGACACAGATGGCTCGAAGCTTCCTTTAGGGCCCTATTTTTAAGTATCTTTCATTGACCATGTCGAATTCCCTCAATGATACCCTCAAGAGGTCCTGTGTGGTTGGTTGAGGCGATCTTCTTAGCCTTGGATGGCTATAAGATTCCTTTATGGCTAGAGGTTCAAGTCTCCTCCCTTGACCATGTCCAAGTCCTCGAGGACCCAAGAAATGGATACATAGTGGCTTGGTTATTCATGCATGGTGCTATAGGAATTTTTCATCACTCTAGATGCCCCAATTGTTTTTTTAAGGCCAAAGGCATGGTTGTTTTCCCTATAACATCATTCCCAAAGCCCTAAGACCTGTAGATACTACTCAAAACCACCTAATTGAAATGACATAATCAATCATAGGCCAATGATACCCTCAAGAGGCCATGTGATTTTAGTAGAGGAAATATTCTTAGCCTTAGATGGATGGAAGAATCATTTAGAGCTCGAGATTTAGCTCTCCTCCACTAACCTTGTGTAAGGCCCCAAGGCCACAATACATAGATACATATTGCCATAGATACCCCTCTGAAGTAATCAATGTTGCTTTTAGGTAGTATCCATGGATCTAGATGCGTCAATGATTTCTTTAGGGCCAAAAACATGGTCTTCTTCCCTCAAACATAATTCCTAAGGGCTTAAGACATGTGCATGCTACTTAACACCACCTAACTATAACAACATCCTCAATCATAGGCCAATTATACAACTAGGAGGTTGTGTATGGTTGGTGGAGGCAAACTTCTTACCCCAAGATAGTTACAAGCTTCCTTTAGGGGCTAAGGTTAAGGTATCCTCCACTAACAATGTGTTGTTGTTGTAGGAAACCTTCTTAGCCCTAGATGGCTAGAAGATTCATTTATTGGTCGATATTTAGGTCTCCTCCATTGGTCTTATCTAAGGCTAAAAGGCCATAAGACCTAGACACATAGTGTCTCAATGGATTTGGATGCCTTAATGGTTTCTTTAGGGATAAAGTCATGGTCATCTTCTACGTAATATCATTATGAAAGCCTTGGGACACCTACATAAGGATATTACTTTAATTTTATGACTCCAATAAAGGACTTGAGATCCATCCCTCTATGCAAAAACTCTTGATTATGCTCATATGCAACTATTATGTCAAATATCAACTTTAAATGGTGTATGTCATGGGTCATGGTCTTGATCATTGCCCATTACCTCAATAATATTATGTTAGGGTATAGTTCTTTCAATTGCTTCCCCAACTATTTACTCAGACCCATCGCTAGTACGCAAAACCACATATTTCCACCCATGTCCCACTTTGAGAATAATGTTATCTTATACATTGCATGATCTGCTAAGAGATAGTTTGAGTCATTGCTATTAGCCCGATATGCCTAAAACCGTCCTTCAGGGTGCAGTTCCTGTAATTCCTCTCATGACTATGTCTAAGGTTTGCATACCTAGTGTCACTTATATGAATGCTCAGATGCCAATGATAGTGTTTGGAGTTTATGGGTGCGGTTTAAAGCTTCTCTTAGGGTTTAAGGCCCAAGTTTCCTCCTATGACATTATACAAAAACCTAAAAATCATGCATACTAGAAAAAAACTCATAATGGTGTTGATTTCCTTACTTAGAGGTAAATAATAACCCCAATATGTCATGTGTAGTGCTTTGAGCTGTTGCATTTTTCCTTGGATGCACCAAATATTTTACTAGGGAATAAGGCCTAGGTTTCCTCTCTCAAACATGTCAAGGGCCTAAACACCCATATATAGTGCTTAAAAACAACCTCTTAGTTACATTAATACCCCCAATATCAATCCAAGGATACCCTTAGGAGACCTTATGTGGTGTTTCAAGGTATACTTGTTAATCTTATATGCCTAGGTTTCGTCTACAGTCCAAGGCATGGGGTTCCTTCCTTAATCATCTCTATGCCCTAAATACTTATACATAGTTTTAGTTCCTCCAACTCCCCCCATTATCCTTATTATAAGGCCATAGATCTTCTCAAAAAGTCATTTGTGTTAGTGTGACAAATCATTATTATCCTTACATGCCTAGAAGTTTAATTTAGGCTAAGGCCTAGGTTTCTTCTCTTAACTAGGTTGAGGGCTAATAAACCTATCACTAGTGATCAAAACCTTATAATGCAATCAATATCCACACATAGATGTTAAGAATATTCTTAGGAATATATGTGTGTTGACCATATTTCTTGGTCCTAGATTCCTAAAAGATTCATTTAGGGTCCAAGGAAGAGGTTTCCTCCCTCGAACATCTCCAAGGATTTGAGACCCAGGCCTACACAAGGCCTAGTAGTGATATTAATATCCATTAGAAAAATTAATAATATCAATAAAAATATGCCATATCAATTAATGAAATCTCAATTCAAATCACTTTTATTAATATTTTATAATAGTAATAAATTAAAATTGGTTGTATTTAATTATTTGTGAAATTTAAGAATCATGGGTATTTATTTGCTTGAATAATATTGAAAATGAATAGTCGGCTTGATCTATTTAGAAAATAATTATTTGTGAACTTGTT
Organism: Larix kaempferi; assembly: GCA_027924585.1. Classification (NCBI taxonomy): domain Eukaryota; kingdom Viridiplantae; phylum Streptophyta; class Pinopsida; order Pinales; family Pinaceae; genus Larix; species Larix kaempferi. The sequence continues at coordinate 6,245,158 of BSBM01000159.1, read as the reverse complement.
GTGTTTGTGGTGCAACACCTCATAAATGAATCATGTGAGCTTGTTGGTTTAAATAGTGATAAAAACAAATAATCGAATTTGATGTGATAGTGGTTTAAAACCTCATAAATTAATCATGGGCATTTATTTGAATAAAAAAAATTGAATTAAGTTATTACAAAATGATTATTTGTGATGTTGTTGTGTTTATGGTGCAAATCATCATAATTAAATCATTTTTGTACATGTCTATGTGACAAATATGAGCTTAGCCCCACTATATGGTACTTGACAACATGACATTTTTTTATGCTTATGATTCCTTTACGCTATGGCCTATGTTTGTTCACTCAACAATGTTGAGGGCCATTGGACCTATCCCTAGTGATTAAAAAATTATAATAGTGTGAATGCCCATACTTAGAGGCTAAGAATACTCTTAGGAATATGTGTGGGGACCTTTGTGGTATCTTTCTTGGTCCTAGATTCCTAAAAGCTTCTTTTAGGGCCTTAGCTAGAGGTTTTCTCCATTGATCATATAGATGGATCTAAGACCCATGTCTTGTGTTAAAAACCTAATAATAGTACTAATTTCCATAAAAAAAAAATTAAGAAGATAAAAATATCTCAATTGAATAATCAAATTTAAATTCAAATAATTTTATTACTACTTTATAATAGTAATAAATTAAAAATAGTTGTTTTTATTTATTTGTCAATTGTATTTATATGTTTAAATAATATAAAAAATGAATAAATGAGTTGAGCTATTTTCCAAATATTTTTTTTTAACTTGTGCTTGTGGTGTAAACCTCATAAATGAATCACGTGATTTTATTTGCTTATTTGCTTAAATATTCTACATGAATTTATTTGCTTAACTATTCTAAATATAAATATTTGAACTTCTTGTATGTATGGTGCAAAAACTCATAAATTAATCTTTGATCATTTATTTTAATTGATGAAAAAATAAATAAATATGGAAATGAGTTATTTTCAAAATATTTATTTTTGAATTTGTTTATGGCGCAAATCCTCATAATTAAATCCTACTTGTACATGTCCATGTGGAAAATAATAGCTTAGCACCACTTTATGGTACTTGTCAACATAGCATTTCTCATAAAGGTAAAACTCAATTTCCAATAATATTAACTAATATAACACCATATTAACACCACAAAATATAAGTGGTGCTAATACCACCATTTTAACACCACAAAATATAAGTGGTGCTAATACCACCATTTTAACACCACAAAATATAAATGGTACTAATAACACCACTTTAACTCCACATAATTGTAAGTGGTGCCAATACCACCACATTTACACCACAAAATATAAATGGTGCTAACTTGTAATGCTAAAAGATGGATTTTCTTGTTGTGCCAAGATCAATTCACAGCAACAATTCCCTGGTTCTTCCAATTCATGCCAAACGCCCACTACGTTTACATTCTCTACTTAAACCTCACGCCCCCATCGTTCCCTACACAATTTTTAGTTGAACTTCAAAAGCTGATTCGATTTCAGTCTTCGCCATCAAAAACTGATTCGATTTCAGGTATTTCTGCATCCTGAATATCTGGTGTTCTTAATTAACTAAGCTTTTATCACAGCTTGTCCTTTTTCCTTACTTGTGATAACCTCCAGTAGTAGCAGCCTGCAGGTTTTCCATGGATCTGGCTATGGATGTTTATATTCCAGAAGACTATGTCAGAAGGCGCTACAGGCCAAACATGTCGATGCAGAAACAAGATGCCTGAATTTGTTTGAACGATATCAAGGCCGCGGATGAGAAGAAGCGTGTACTCGAATGTTCAATTCACTGCTTTCCTTGGATTTTGTTGCATTGAGATGATTTATGCAGGAACAATATTTGATGAGGCTATACGACAAAAGCAATACCATTCATTCAGATCAGACACAGGCACTTGAAGAGGTAACCATTGTTTCTATTACTGAAACAATTTCGTAAGTTTGCTTTCGAAGAAAAACAAAGTTTTCGAAGACGATTTTTGTAAAAGCAATACTCACATGAAATTACACAGCAAAGAATATTGCAAGGCTGTGTTGCGAATTAAATCCATTTTATTTGATTGGGTTCTAATTCTGTTCTGAATTTCGCATGACAAAGGAAGTAAATTCATTATCTCTGTACCATATGATCCCTATTTTCTCACCATTAGCAAATTGTCGTATTTAGAAAGTGGATTATATGCAGAGATGGATGCTCTAACATGCTGAGAGCTCCTGTATTCGGACACGGGTTTGGGAGTGGGATGGTTCTGGAATCACCGATAAGGGAGGTGATCATCTATCACAACACACCTTTTAATAAAATCTGAGATTCAATGAAATGGATTTGAATTGTAATTTTATTATATTATTAGAATAGAGAAGTAACCTCCTATTATTACGAGAGCTTATTATGAAAAGCTCTCATTCCGATTCAATTTATAAATTATTGAAAGCTCTTTTTCAGTTTATAAAGGAGAAGGATGATTCACTGAATTAAAACTATGATATATCTTATAAAAGATACATAAATTTATCTGGATAATTATATTGGATTTTACTGTATTGAGAAGAGGTTCCGTTTCATGCTAAGCTAAGGATTGTTAAAAATAATATAATAATTCTCTCATCTTTGTTTAAAACAATTATAACAAATATTTAATAGTCTTCACAATTATAACAAATCCTTCCATCTAATGGATGTTTTTTTTTGTAAAACTACAGAATTTTATTAGACAAAGAAAATAAAAATTACATATAGAGTAGTTAGCTTCGGTGGCCTAAGTAAGTCAAGCCACCAGCCCATGTATTCAAAAACATAAAAAAAGCTCGTCTGAAAGTTTTAAAGCCTCTCCTCAGAGTAGGGAAAGCCAGTTTTTTAAAGAGCGGAATAGAGTCTGTAAAAACTAGTAAAAAAGCAACTGAAATATACAAAATGTATACGCAGAGTGTAGCATAGACACTAAATTTTGCAGGTTGCCACAAGAACCTTTTTAACTTGCTGCATTTCCGTCGGGGGGAACCTCTTCGAGTATCAGACAAATGAAATTATCCTCCTCTATCGCTTCCTGAGCCGGAAGCTTGACAGGTTGAGGTTCCACTTTACTCCAGGGGAGAAAAAACTTTTCATGCTTGTTGCGGGTACGTTTAACAGCCATTTGTCCCGTTGTGGAAGGGATGGGAAAGGTCTTCGGGGCAACGTCCTTTCCACTCAAAAACGAGGTCATTGGACCAATTTCCCCTCCTCTAGTCGCTGCAGAGTTCTCCCTAGGGGATCCTGTTGCCCCAATGTTGATACCTCCCACATGACTACCACCAGCGTAGGTCTTCCTACCAAAGATAGTTTCCAAATTTCCTAGTAATCCTTCCAGTTGAGCCAAGTGAGCCTTCATGGTCTGGGTCGTGTCCCTGGCTTTTGACCAGTTTTCTTTGGTGTCTTCCATTAGAGCACCCAACATATTCTTAACCAACTAGTAGTGGTTAATGCGGCCTTCATTCTGTCTAGAGGATAGGTTATCTGCGAGCAGGCGAGCTTCCCAATTGTCGATCAGGAGTCGAACATGAATGGAGACCCCCTCCCCATAGCCAACTGTTGCAACCTAGTCCTGATTGCTGGCAATTCGACCGACCCTCCCTCTTCTGGGATTTCCCCACTGCCTAGATATGGTTCCAGCGAGCCAAGCGCCTGTGATGAAAGCACAGTGCGCAGGTGGAATCAAAGCGTCAAGGAGTGCGAAGTTGCTTGCAGTGAGCCAGGACTCCCACACTTTTCTCTTAAATGAACCATAAGAATCCTATGAAACCACCATAGCCCTGTGCATGATGGAAGCGATTAGATCCACATGCATGAGCAGCATGGCAGTGGTACCTGGAGGCCAAAACCAGGTTGGTGGACAGGACATGAGATGTACCAGAGTGAATGTGCCAGGGTGTAATCCCCACAACACATTAAATTGCTATCCTCTCTTCTGCCACGGGTCGTTCACATCAACTGGTGAGCTGTGGCCTCGCCACGCACTGAGTCTTTCGTGGGATCTCCACGTGTCAAAATAACCATTGCACCCACATTTGGGTTGGAAGGTCTTTGTGGGAAATGGGGCCTCGCAGTTGTGTCTCAAATAGTCATAGTTGATATTATTTGCGTCCCCCTCCTAGAGTGAGGAGTTGCTTTCAACTCCATCATTGGCAAGACAATCAGCAAGAGAATTCACCTTTCTTCCGACATGTTGAAAAGTGAGAGATATTGTCTAAGAGAGAAGGTTTTCTAGGTTGAGAAATCCTAGCTTAAGGTGCCAACTAGGAGAGAGATTAGAGGCCTTGGAGCCATTGAAGAGGCGAGTGGCCATAGTGAGAATAATTTGAGAATCTCCTTCGATAGTGAGAGGCATGAGATTGTTCTTGATGGCTAGTGAGATGCTTTCAGAGAGTCCTGCTAGCTCCGCTGCATTGTTGCTGTCATATCCAAGAGAACCATAATAGACCTTCAAAATGGATCCTGAAGAATTTCTGAAGACTCCTCCAAAGCCTGCTTCACCTGGGTTTCCTTTAAAGGCCCCATCGAAGATGAGTTTAAGAAATCCGTCTGGGGGAGGGCTCCAAGATTTTGGGATGGAAGGAGTCATGGGAGGAGGTATGGGCATAGCAGAAGTCAAGGTCTTTTTGAAGTCCCAGCTTCTCAGGATATCAATTTCGGATTGATTGGTGGGAAGGTCTGAGTTGTGCTAGGTTTTCAAGAGGAGAGTCTCTTGAATGTGACCAGCAATAGAGTCCCAAATCACTAAAAGGTTCCTTTTTTTGTCTTCAAAGATTCTTTGATTTCTTTCCAGCCAGATGTTCCCAAACCAAGAATCTAGGGATAAGATCCCAAAGCCTATTCAGGAGGCCACATTGGAAAGGGTTGTCTTCCCAATGTTTCAAGGTTAGGACAATATTCCCCCTTGCCCTCATGGATCTTCTACAACTGACATTAACCAAATCCCAGAGCTCACTCGCTATTTCGCAAGATTCAAGAAAGTGATCAATGGTTTCAGCTTGAGTGCTGCACATAAAGCAGATGGATAGCCCCAAAAGCCTCTTTTCAACAAATTGCCCCAAATAAGGATTCTACGGTGAGAAAGAAGCCAGAGAAAGGTCAATATTTTTGGCCAAAGATCAAATCCCCATATTTTTCTCCATAGTGGTTCAGGGTCCACCTCTGTAATGTCCCTTGTTAGGAATTTTATTAAAATTGCAATTTTCCACTTTTTTTCCCTTGTTCAACCTTTGACTAGTTTTGATCTCTAGGTCCCAAATTTGCCCCAAATGATCCCAAATCTTCTGAGAAGGTGTATGAATGATATTAGAACATAAATATGTGTTTCAGGGATGCCTTTGGACCTTTAAAATACTTCTGCAAATCCTCTTTCAATTCTAATCAATGTAGGTAACTTTATTAGTGATTTTCCTTTGACTAGTATTGGTCTCTAGGTGTCAAATTGACTCCAAATGCCTTCAAATCTTCAAGGAAGGTGTATGAATGATATTAGAACTTGAATCTGATGTCTATGGATGACATATGGCCACCAAAAGACCTCTGCAAACTCTCTTAATATTCTGGACCAATTATGCAATTTTACTAGTAATTTGGGGTTCAAATCCCCCTGGGGTAAACAATGAAAATGGCTTCCCAAATGCCTCCAAACCCACTCAAATTTATGAACAGAGGTATGTAATATGTTAAGTATGTTATTAAAGTCTCATATGCACCATTAATGGATTATTACAACTGTTCTCACCCTCTCCCATTCAACTGCAAAAATTCCCAATTCGACCCTTGGGGAAATGGCACTATTTCACCTCCCAATACAACTAAACTGAGTAAAAATGCTTCAAATGCTCAAGTACAGTACATGAAAATTGTATAAGACATCCATGGCAGTATATTGATCACAAATATATCAGAGAATCATCCATTCATTCGAAATCATCATCAATACATTGGCTCACAACAAGGTAGTGGGGAAATGGCATTGTTCTTCCATTAAAAATGAGATTTATACATTTCTACTTGGAATTTTGACCTGAAAATTTTTGGAGATGAAGAACAGAGTATTTACTTCATATTACAAAATAAATGGGGCATTAAAAGCTTCCCCAAAGAGTACAATAGCTCACAAAAAACGCCCTCCCTCAAGGATCAAGAATATGCCATCAAAACTGGAAATGGTTGAAGGAGTGAGCTGCAATAGAAGAAACCATGAGCTGCCCTGTAGCTTACACCTGCAAATAAAGACTCCATTAAAGCTCCAAATGAAAGGTCTGAATGGCCTTTCCAATTACCAACTTGGATGGGAATCTTTCACCCTCGAAATTGGCTAAGGCAAGAAACTAGTCATCCACTAGTTCTCCCTCTTCACAAATGCAATTGCAAATTCTACAAATGATCAAAAGCTGGTTTCATTCTTTGTTATTGACATTTATAAACTTCTAATGTCCTCCATGGGTCGAATTCCTTCCAAGAGACTCATGCCAACTCAAGTTGGGAAGAGATTCCAAAGAACGCCACTTGTACAACAATTCCTAGTCTCCCACTTCCACCAAATCACATGTGGAAGCATCTTAGCTGCCCTAACACCCTTGAGCGCCCTCTTGGAGTCTATTTTTAGCCCTTACATGTCATATATGTCATATGTCAGCCTTCAGGTCTGATTTGTGTCATAGGTGTCATAGCATCTTCATCATTGTTGTCATAGAGCTAGGGAATCTAGCCCAAGTGTCTCACTAGCTCCAAATTGCCTCTTCCTCTTCCATGGGAGTTACTCTTCCTCTATATTTCGACCTTGGATGAGTCATGCAATGAATAATACCTTTTGGAATCCCCCAAGTATGTTACCATTCACCTTGAATTCGAATTGGTGAGAGAATGATGCCAAATGTAGTGGGGAAATCTAGCCATATGTGGGTCCCACTTCCTCCATGTGTCTTCATCATGAAATGCCACTTTGATTTTCACTTGTATATATTTATTTATCTCCTTTATTAAATATTTATTCCATTCTAATGTTCAAACATCATTTATTATCCCCATTATTCCAAATCCCAAAGCTTCCACCCCAAACCTAGGAAACTAGTAATTTTCCTCCTTGGCAATTATTTGACCTTTAGCATCAATTTGACAAACTCTAATGAATAGAGCCAATGTGATTAGGCCATTGTGACCCAATACCAAATTTGGGACATGAAAAATCCTCCCTTCCCAATATTGCTTGTCCTCAAGCAATTTTAAATGTGGGTGTTGAAGAACCTGCTTTCTGTATAATTCTTTGAAGTTGCCATTGAATTGCCCAACCTTGAGTCTTTGAGTTTCCATGAAGATTTTAGAGAGGAACCACCATGCTTGCTGCTGCACTACTCTGATTAAAATCACTTTATTAAGTGGGGAATCCATCTCCCATACTGCTTGCTTCCCCAAAAAATATGAAACCAATGAGATAAAAATTATTCCAGGGTCCCATTGCTTGTATTGCACCCCAATAGTTAAAAGTGCTCTCCAACCCATACCATCAGATAAGAGGATTCCTGGATCCCATTTTCTTGTATGCATTCTTCCAAACATCATGAGTACAAAATATATATCATCAAAGTACATAACAACATAATGAAAATGTACATAAAGGAGATGCTTCATCAAAGAGTCATGAAAGTGCTTATACCTCCAAGCATGTAGACCACCATTTTCCAAGTGCATATAATCTTCAAGTGACCCATCAAATATGCTCCAATGACATAGGTGAGGATCCCATGTCCAATAGTGTTGCTCCAAGAGAATGTGATATGCATCAAAATATTCAGCCATGTATTCTTTCATCCAAGAAGTGAATGAAGAATCTCCACTAAAATCTGAACCAAATAATGAGCAGGAAAAACAAGGAGAATTCAAAGGACTCAAAGAAGTCTCATCCATACATCCATGAGGATATGTATCATCATAAGGTAAAGCAATATGCTGCTGCAATTCTAAATAATGAAGTGCTCTATTCATGTCATCATCAAAAGGAGAGGTAGGAGTTTCATACCCCTCATGTGGCACCACTAGGAAAAAACCTTTCACCCAATTTTCATCCCAAAGTGATGTGGCTGGAAAAGAAGTGTGGGGTGAGGAATTATGAACCAACTTTAATTCTTTACAACTCTTACCCATTGAAATATTTAATTCATCTTCTCTATAATTGGTTGGTCCAACTATTGTGAGATCATGTACCTCTTCCAAGGCTTTGCAACTCTCTCCATGAGGCAACTCATAATCCCTTTGAACAAGGACAAGTGCTTGTCCTTCTTCTTGTTTTAGTGTAGTATCTTCAAGAACCTGCATATCAACATGTACCTCATGTTCCACAATTACATTAGGTTCCTCTTTTGTGGCATAAATTGTTTCATCCTTTTCCTTGAAAAGAGAACCATTGCTCATTACTTTTTCCGAGTTGCTTCCAATTCCACTAAGCAACAATCTGAACTCTTGAAAGTATTGTCTCCACTTGTCTTCAAAGGATGGTTCAAGTAATTTCCTAAACTCCTCATTCTCCTTTAAGGTTCCTTTCTCATCCTTACTCATGGTGACCAATGAATGCACTTCTTCTCCTACTTCTTCCCTTTCACCAAAGTACATCCAGTTTCAGTTTCTAAGGGTGGTGGCTTATTTATTTGACTCCTGGTATTCATTAATGTTCTACCACATCAGGTGCCAAGACCATGCTCTAATACCACTGTAATGTCCCTTGTTAGGAATTTTATTAAAATTGCAATTTTCCACTTTTTTTCCCTTGTTCGACCTTTGACTAGTTTTGATCTCTAGGTCCCAAATTTGCCCCAAATGATCCCAAATATTCTAAGAAGGTGTATGAATGATATTAGAACATAAATATGTGTTTCAAGGATGCCTTTGGACCTTTAAAATACTTTTGCAAATCCTCTTTAAATTCTGATCAATGTAGGTAACTTTACTAGTGATTTTCCTTTGACTAGTATTGGTCTCTAGGTCTCAAATTGACTCCAAATGCCTTCAAATCTTCAAGGAAGGTGTATGAATGATATTAGAACTTGAATCTGATGTTTATGGATGACATATGGCCACCAAAAGACCTCTGCAAACTCTCTTAATATTCTGGACCAATTCTACAATTTTACTAGTAATTTGGGGTTCAAATCCCCCTGGGGTAAACAATGAAAATGGCTTCCCAAATGCCTCCAAACCCACTCAAATTTATGAAAAAAGGTATGTAATATGTTAAGTATGTTATTAAAGTCTCATATGAACCATTAATGGATTATTACAACTGTTCTCACCCTCTCCCATTCAACTGCAAAAATTCCCAATTTGACCCTTGGGGAAATGGCACTATTTCACCTCCCAATACAACTAAACTGAGTAAAAATGCTTCAAATGCTCAAGTACAGTACATGAAACTTGTAGAAGACATCCATGGCAGTATATTGATCACAAATATATCAGAGAATCATCCATTCATTCGAAATCATCATCAATACATTGGCTCACAACAAGGTAGTGGGGAAATGGCATTGTTCTTCCATTAAAAATGAGATTTATACATTTCTACTTGGAATTTCGACCTGAAACTTTTTGGAGATGAAGAACAGAGTATTTAATTCATATTACAAAAGAAATGGGGCATTAAAAGCTTCCCCACAGAGTACAATAGCTCACCAAAAACGCCCTCCCTCAAGGATCAAGAATATGCCATCAAAACTGGAAATGGTTGAAGGAGTGAGCTGCAATAGAAGAAACCATGAGCTGCCCTGTAGCTTACACCTGCAAATAAAGACTCCATTAAAGCTCCAAATGAAAGGTCTGAATGGCCTTTCCAATTACCAACTTGGATGGGAATCTTTCACCCTCGAAATTGGCTAAGGCAAGAAACTAGTCATCCACTAGCTCTCCCTCTTCACAAATGCAATTGCAAATTCTACAAATGATCAAAAGCTGGTTTCATTCTTTGTTATTGACATTTATAAACTTCTAATGTCCTCCATGGGTCGAATTCCTTCCAAGAGACTCATGCCAACTCAAGTTGGGAAGAGATTCCAAAGAACGCCACTTGTACAACAATTCCTAGTCTCCCACTTCCACCAAATCACATGTGGAAGCATCTTAGCTGCCCTAACACCCTTGAGCGCCCTCTTGGAGTCTATTTTTAGCCCTGACATGTCATATATGTCATATGTCAGCCTTCAGGTCTTATTTGTGTCATAGGTGTCATAGCATCTTCATCATTGTTGTCATAGAGCTAGGGAATCTAGCCCAAGTGTCTCACTGGCTCCAAATTGCCTCTTCCTCTTCCATGGGAGTTACTCTTCCTCTATATTTCGACCTTGGATGAGTCATGCAATGAATAATACCTTTTGGACTCCCCCATGTATGTTACCATTCACCTTGAATTCGAATTGGTGAGAGAATGATGCCAAATGTAGTGGGGAAATCTAGCCATATGTGGGTCCCACTTCCTCCATGTGTCTTCATCATGAAATGCCACTTTGATTTTCACTTGTATATATTTATTTATCTCCTTTATTAAATATTTATTCCATTCTAATGTTCAAACATCATTTATTATCCCCATTATTCCAAATCCCAAAGCTTCCACCCCAAACCTAGGAAACTAGTAATTTTCCTCCTTGGCAATTATTTGACCTTTAGCATCAATTTGACAAACTCTAATGAATAGAGCCAATGTGATTAGGCCATTGTGACCCAATACCAAATTTGGGACATGACAACCTCCTTCCATTGAGTCTTTAGGAGATACACCTCCTTGATGGTAAAGGTTCATTTTGGTTGGTGCCCCCATATGATGATGTCAGGTCCTTGAGTGCTATGGATTTTTAGTCTCTGTAGCTCCTGCCATATGTCATCAACCTGCCCCATGTAGCCCCAAAGCGTGGGAGCCATCCAACTTCTGAAGGTTGAAATATTAGGGAGAGTCCAGAAGCCCCGTAATTTTAGGCCCGCTATATTCTTCATGAAGGTATGAAGTTCTGGTGAATTATTCTGGTTACAGAGACTGGGCATTTGTTGCCACGAATCATGCCAAAAATTTGCGTAGGCCCCCTCTCTAAGTTCCTAGAAGCTGTGTTGTTTAATTAAGGATCTTTGGTTGTTGGCTTATCTCCAGAATAAGGGATCCTTGAGGGTCCATATCAAAGTGAATGAGCTGAGATGTGGGCCAGCTGGGGGCATATTTGTGGTTCCAGGATTTATCCTATGAGGAGGCATTTTTGGAGATCCAATTCCACCAAATTTTTGCTGAGAGTATTTCATTATTTGTCTCCAGATCCCGAATTCCAAGGCCACCTTCACGTTTTGGAAGGAAGACCGTGCGCTAGTTGACAAGGGCCCACTTATGGTGGTTGTTATCCCCTCCCTAGAGGAAAGAGCATTGTAAATTTCTGATGCATTTTAGGACCCATTTAGGGGCAGCAAGGACTAAAAAAAGGTAGAGGGACATGGACTGGAGAACAAATTTGAGGATAGTTAATCTACTGGAAAGATTCAGGGTTCTGAAGGTCCATGAAGAGAGTATGCTTTCAAGTTTTTCCAAGAGTTTCCTCCAGGAGGAATGTTTGATAGTGGATTCAGTGAGAGGTGCACCCAAGTATTTGGAGGGGAGGGAAGAAGCAAAGAAACCAAGAATGCGGGCCATGTTACACTGAGTAATGATATCAGTGTTGAAGAAGAAGATTTGATATTTATCCAGATTGATGGTGGTACTGGAGGCTTCCAAGAAAATTTGGAGGATTTTTTTGAACTTGCGGGCTTCCTGGATAGAGGGGTGACCAAAGAGAAGGTTGTCATCAACAAATTATTGGTAGGCTATGGGGGTGATACCATGAATAGAGAGACCACAGATAGCACCAACGTTTAACTCGTCCTTAATCAAATGACCCAAACCTTCCACCACGAGTATGAAAATAAAGGGGGAAAGTGGGTCTCATTGATGGATACCCCTGGAGGGAGAGAAGGTAGATGATGGGGAGCCATTGACCATAATTGAGAATAAAGCAAAAGAGGTAAGGGCTAGGATCCACCATGTCCAGCTCTGACTGAAGCCAAAATCTAGAAGCATTATCTCAATAAACTCCTAGCTAAGTTTGTCAAAGGCCTTGGAAAGATCCAGTTTGATGAGCATGCCAGGGGTCTTGGTGACTTTCAGGGAGTAACTTCATGGGCGAGGATGATGCCATCCAGGATCTGACAGCCTTGAACATAACCTGTTTGCTTAGGAGAGATGAGAAAAGGTAACAGAGGTTTGAACCTATTTGTGATCACTTTAGTGATGATTTTGTAAATAACATTGCAGAGGGATATTGGTCTGAACTTACCAGGTTAAGCAGCACCGGTTTCCTTGGGAATAAGAGTGAGGAAGGTTGCGTTGAGAGTGGGTAATACCCATGTTTTTTGCCTGGATTCCTCCACCAGTTACAACACCTCCTGTTTTAACAGATCCCAACAATGATGGGAGAATTTGATGGTGAAGTCGTAAGGTCCCAGAGCCTTTCCTTCTGCCATCTGGTTGACAACAGATTCCACTTCCTGGGGAATGATGGGCCTCATTAGAGTGGCGTTGTGCTCATCGTTTAATATTTTTAGAATCTTGGCAGTGACCTGATCAATAGCCTGCGACCTGGAGGGGACGGTTTCAGTCAGCAGACCTTTGTAAAAGCGGACTAAATCCTGTTCAATGTATTCATGATCTTCGATATTTGTTCCATCCTTAGCCTTAAGTGTGGAGATGCGGTTGTTCATACGATGCTGAATGGTAGTGCGATGAAAAAAGGCATTGTTGCGCTCTCCTTCTTTTAACCACTGAGTTCGCAATTTTTGTCCCCACAATATTTCCTCCTGCGCACGGTGCTTGTTCAGTTGTTTTAAGATCTCATTTTCATTAGTTTTGTGGGGTGTCTGAGAGGGCCCTTAGTCATGATAAGTCATTGCACCTTTTCCAGCTCTTTCTCCGGGGCATTGAAGATATTGCCAAAGGTATGATGATTCCAACTCCTGAGTTTGGCTCTTATAATTTTTAGCTTATGTTGCTTTATGTCCATCTTAGAACAACCATCCACCTGCATGCCTATCCACCAGGAATAGATGGTATCTTGGAAGTTCGGGTGAGATAGCCATAATTTTTCAAAGTGGAAAGGATGAAGGAGTTTAGCCCCCACATTTTTCTAGGAGAGTGAGATGGGCCAATGATCCGATCCTGCTGCCAGGAGGACAGAGGTTGTCAAGATCCCCCCCAATCCTATAACACTTTCTGAGACCAAGAAGCGGTCCAAGAGCTTAGCAATCCGTTTTTCTCCCCCCTGACAGCTGTTCCAGGTGAAGAATTCTTGAGAAGTGTTGAGATCTGCCAGGTTGAGATCATTAATGAGGGTTTTGAAGCTGGAGTCCTCATTGGAGAGAGTGATTCTGCCTCCTTTTCTCTCCTTGAGGGTGCTGATCAAGTTGAATTCTCCTCCATAGATGAGGGGAGAGTCATGATGCTGGGAGGTGAACCAGTCTAGGTAGTTGATCATGAGGAGTTTGAGGGAAGGGGATTGTGTCCCATAGAAATTCAAGAGAAATCCATGAATATTGGTTCCAGTGAGGTGAAAAGACGTCGAGAGGGAGTGGGAAGTTGCGGAGAAGTCCCCCAGTGAAATTAGGGAGGGATTCCAGGCAATAGCTATGCCACAAGAGGCTCCAGTGGCATAAATGGCCATACTATGGCATCCTTTCCACAGTTTGTCCATGAGGGTCTGGAGAGTACAGCTGGAGCATTTGGTCTCCTGCAGGAAGAGAATTGTAGGAATATCCTAAAGGATTCTTCGTTTCAACATCATGTGATTTGAGGGTCTGTTAAGGCCTCTTATATTCCAGGATATTATCTTCATTGGTGACCCAGGGAGAGGGTAGGGAAGAACTCCATTAGCTGCGAATATTTTCCAGACTCAACAAGCCTGGTACCAAGTATGCTTACCCTTTGAAGTTTCGTCTTGTGGCTGCGCTTTTTGTTATCTTTTCGAGCTTTGTGTTTTTCCTTCTATGGCATGTTGAGAACTCCTAACTTTTTTTGCCCCCTTGCATGAATCAGAGATTCCTTTAGGAGTTGGATATTCCTTGGAGGAATGGAACTATATGCTTTCTTGGTGCAAGCTTCTTCAATGCCCAAGAGATCTAGGTCTCCTAGTTCTATCTCACTCATTTTCTTCATCCATCGAAATTTTAGGGCCTAAGGTGCTTTTTTGTGCAGGAGTTTTCATCTCATGCATGCCAGTCACAGTAGGTGAATCAAGGGGATCAGGCGTTGGGGAGTTTGAGAGATCGACAACTTGTTCATAGATTTGGATTTTTGGGTGTTCCGGTTGAGAGTGAGTGGGAACAAGGGATTCCTTATTTTCCCCTGTAGAGGGTTCTTCCAGAGTTTCTTCTAGAGCTGCAAAGTTATTGCTGGTAGTTGGACCTACCTGAGATTTATCCCCAAGGGGGTTTGGGAGCTTGCGGCGATGTCATCTTTTCTTTCCAGTTTTTTGAAATCCCTCTTCATATTTTTCTTTGGCATAAGGATCGTTGGAGACAGACTGGTTTAGGGGGCAGTCCCGGTACAGATGTCCATGTTCGTGACACTTATGACATTTGAAGGGGACATGCTCGTAGTCTAGCGATTGAATCCATTCATCGTCCTTGTCCATGAGATTGACAAAGACTGGAAGGGCATGAGCGATGTGCATGTAAACACAAATACGAGCATAAGAAGTATACTTACTGATTTTTGTATGTTCAATAGATATGACGTAACTTCCAAGGGTGTTTCCTATGTCGCTGAGTGTCTCTTCATCCCAGTACTCCTGCGGCAAAGAGTACATGCAAATCCAAACTGGTTTCCAAGTGAAGTATTCCTTGTCTAGGTTTAACCTTTCCATCCAATTATAGAGGTACATTCTAGCACAGCTGAAAAAATATGGTCCTCCATCTTCAACCCTAGTTTTATCATCCAGCTGGTGGAAGATGATGGTGAAGAATCCTTTTGATCCCAGTTGGAGATCGAAGTGGGCTTAGGGTTTCCATTTGGATAAAATCCAGCTTTTTAGAGCCTTCTCTGTTGGCCAGATGCCAATGAATTTTCCAATGAGGGTGTGGTCCCTCATTTTTTGAGCTCTTGCGTTAATGCGTTCTATAGGAAGGGTGATGCATGGCCACTCGATCATCTTGGCTATGAAAGTTTTGGTACCAGGAAGATCATTGTTAGAGCCAACAGCTGTGGTTGTGTTGGGTGTTCTTGATGGAGCTTCAATCCCTAAGATGGGGATTTCCTCTATTCCTATCTTCAGAGGGACCACATGGGGTTTTTCAGAGGGTTGTTGATCCATGGTGGTAGTCATTCGAGAGGGGCTGCCGGCCCCTCCCAATGGGGAAGCCATGATACCAACTAGGCGTAGGGTAGTGTGGCTTGCTCCAGAAGGAGAGCCTAGGGTTTCTATAAAAGAGAGGTGCTCTGCAATTCAAGATTACAAAAATCTTCATATAATCTCCCAAATGTTGGTCAAATTCTTCTTTTAAAATAGAGATATGTGCTCCACCTTATGGATGTTACTTTGTCAAGTTACAATCTATCAAATATCCCTCACATTGTTGTTTCATGAACCCAGTCTTCATTAGCCGTGAAGCAGCAAATAAAAACCTGACAAAAGCAATGTTACCATAGAACAGATATATTCCTGTATTAGATAACCCTCCCCTATTGAAGGAGAGCAAAGGAGCACATTTCATATTAAATACACCAGTAATTTACAAGTGGACAAGTAGGAGACAGAATGCCTTTGATTCGCGAGGAATCAGAACCTAGCCTCACCTATACTCCAAACTTACTCGTTGTATGGGAGGATTACCATAAGGATACCTTTTGGAAAAGCTCCGAGACAACATTAACCAGGAATCACACTCATTACATCGGGCTAGGCCGAGCGGCGGACGTCCCGTACTGGAGATCATTGACTTTCCGACTTAGGGGCCCCACCCAGGTTCAAAACTCGTCTTGCTCGCTTTCAATGTTCTGTGGGCACGTGCTGAAAGCCAGAGGTTGTAGTGGTGGTAGTGTGACTCATTCTCTGGTGGCGCAGGCTCCAAGCCCCTTAGTTGCCGATCCCCCTATTAAAAAAATAACCAGGAATCACACATGTTGAGAAATCTCAAATGTGTGTTGCAAACAGCCTATGTTTCTTTTAATTTACAACTTAGTGATTTACTCATTATTATTATTAGTCGTTGCCTTCACGCTGGACGGACTCTAGCTCGGACTCTTTGTAGTCGGCTTGCCCCCTGTTCCTATTAATCTACATTCAAATCAAAACAAGTTTTAGAAATTTATTCAAAGTCTCAAACTTTATTTTTCAGATATCTTTTAACTAACCAATTTCGTACTCTTATTTGGCCTCATCTCCAGGTAGAGTGCCACTTTCTAGATAAAAACTTAGGTTAAATTAGAGACTGTTGATGAAATGAAATAATGCCTATGTTACTTTAGCATTACTTGTTCAAGCATTAAATGTTAATGAGACTACACTTTAGCTAGGTACGATTGTGCACCACCTTGGGGCTACTATGTGGCATGCACCCACCACCTACCCAACACATGTTCTTTTGCAATGCCCCTTCTGCTCCATTTATGGCAAAGGTGGACATGTGTGGCAAAGAAGCAGAGAGTTGTTACTTACACATCTCTCTTACGCTTTTTATATCGTTCGGTCACTAGGGCCGACATAAACAACATCGACCTGCATAAACAACATGATAAAAGAGACTAAGAGCAGAATCAAGAGAATCAATTGCTAAGTAGACTGAATCACCAAGGCAGTTTGATCTTTTCCCATTGCCTGTGCGGAGAACGATACCTTGGATCAGTTTTAGTAGTCATACAAATTGACTCTTCCTGTCCACCTTCAGATTGCAACGATTCTTGGTGAACCGGTCCTGTAAGCAAGAAAATAATTAGCAATCTCAATAGAAAGTAATTAGCACTGCAGATAAATATTCACATGCAGTCAAATCAATACTTTTCGTCTATGGGGACAATACAGAGAAGAAATGCAAGTTGTTTCTTATGCTTTCCTGCCCATTTGTTCATCTGTGCATTTTAGTTGTGTAGAGAATATCTATACATGATAGATAGCTTGGAAGGTCCCCATTCGGATTCTGTTGTCCAATACTACTATGTTCTTCCTTCATCAATTGGAGCAACATAGTTATAAGATTAAATAATAAGATTAAGAACTTAGAGTACTGGTGTAAGCATGGACCAAGATCAACTCACCAGTCGACCAAGAAAAAGGTTGGTCTGGGATATATTACCAAGTATTTTCTCTAGTACTCAGCGTGAATGATGTCCAATAGTGTAGCCAACATCGTCCCTCGGACCTCCTCCTCCATATCAACCTGCGCCTATGATCTGAATGGAAACTGAGGCGTATAGAATCAGCCTGCACCAATTCTGAATGCCTGAAGTAGTGTAAATACAAGGCATTTCTCCTACACGGCTTAAACATGATAGATGAATTCAGTCTAATAACACAACAAAAGATTATAAACCGCTCACCCAAGTGTAGGCAAATGTATCTGGAAAGCCTGAAAATTTCCATGTCCCATTGGTTTGTTCTTCACTGTGGAGTTCTATCCAACGCATACCTATATGGAGGGGAGTCTTTGAAGGTCATGAAGAAGCCTAAGCATGTCTGAGCTCGTTGAAAGTAGAGAAAACCATTTGGGGAGCTTCATGTCGAGGTAAATTCCAGCTAGCATGCATTTGGCTACATAGTGCTAAAAATATCACTCGAACCTGATGCCTTTGAGAGATTATTTCTTTGCTAAGACGTTGAGTGGAACCGCACGCTAGCTACTGCACTTCAATTGCAGTCCTCTTCTTGTCCATAGATGGTGGGTTATGCACATTCATAAAACACGGCCATAGCTAATTAATAGATAAACTGCTCTTTAAACTGAAATTAACAATGGAACTGAAACTGAAAATCCAGCAATGACCTCCACGTCCAACGGCCCAGCGGAACAACATTTCTCTGTAATGCAAACTGAAATACATGATCATTATCGATGTATGGAGCAATAGCCTCCACCGACAGCCACGGGGATAGACATGCCCTCGGTCAACTTTTGTGCGTGCATGGCTTAAACGTGGCCATTCTTCTTTCCGGTGCATATTCCACAATTGTAATTTCAATTGCATGCATGCATGTTACGGCATGTTATGAGTGTCGAATCCCTCAGGGAACTAAGATGGTGAATATTTAAACTGAGTGCATGGGTCGATCTAATATCATAGAGATCGCCTTGTTCTTTGGGTTACCTCTACGCAATAACATGTAAGTCTCATAAAAAGACTGATATTTCCAGCTCTTTAGGAAACCAATTCCCATAATTCTGTAAAATGAGGGACAAAAGATGGGGCTGGTTCTCCTCCTTAGAGGTCACCCCTAACCTTTATAGAACCAAAATTTGTAGCTAGATTGAGACGGATCCATCCCCTTTACTGCATAATAAAGCATTTTAACAACAAGATGGGTAGAAGATTACCCTTCAATTACCTGCTCATTCCCACAATTACCCTTCTTCTTAAGATGGGTAATTGTGAAGATGATGTATGAGAACCAATGACGAAATTCTTCGGTCTATATTTGTAGTTTACATCTATATCTTATCTATAAACAACGAAGAAGTATTTTATTTTAAAATAACAAAGGATTTCGCTTCAATAAAATTTTTTTTAACTAATATCTCCAACAACTTTCTATTTTCCTTTCATTGGGTTCTAGGCAAGACATCAAAGGATCTCTCCCGTCGAGACTCGCTGCTCATGAGGTGCAAGTCTCAATCATTCTTGCTCTTTCGTACAAACCGGCTGTGAATGAGGTGCAAGTCTTACTTATTTTTCACTAGTTTTTCAATAACTTCAAGGACCTGCTGCATAGCAACCCCCCTGTTAATATTTAAGAGAGCATGAAACTTTATTGATATTTGTGAATGTTTATCTATTGATATTTATGAATGTTTATCTATATTACTTTGAAAATGTTTATTAATATTATTCATGTTATTTTTATAAATGAAAATGTCACTCATATTATTTTGAAAATGTTTATTAATATTATTGTTTATAAATAATTATAAATATATATGATATATGAATACTTATTAATATATTTAATAATAGTATTCATGTATGAATACTTATTAATGTATTTATATTTAAGAATATTTAATAATAGTATTCATATTATTGGTTCGAGGGGGGTAGCTCAAATGGTAAATATGAGAAATTGCAAATGGAAGGTCACCTATTCAAATCCCAATCTTACCAAAAAAAATAGTATTCATATTATTTATTGATATTGTAAATTTTATATTTAAATTATTATTATATTTAATATTAATCTTAATATTATAAATGTTATATAATATTAATATTCTTATTCTTATTCTTATTCTTATTTATAAATTGAATAATATTAATATCAACATTATTAATAATTTATTATATTAATAATAATATTTATAGTATTAATATTAATATATCATTAATGTTGATATTAAAATAAAATCATATTATAATTAATATTAATAATATTAATATTAATATTAACATTATTTTTAATATTAATATCTACTTTACACATAACATGACTTTCAACAATGATTTGTTCAATAATCATTATAGGAAATGAGAACAAATTTATATATAAATCTCAATAATTACATTCAATATTGTGATATTAATTAATATTAGTCTTATTAACATTTAATAAAATTAGTAATAATATTAAAAACAACATTTATACAAAAATTAACAACATTAGTAGCTACTTTAATAATTGACTATTAACAATAGTGAATACTTCGACTTTAAATTAATTTTACTATTATTAATGGAATTAACGCAATATCACTTTAAGAACAATGGTTAGCTATGGTTCAATGTCAAGTTTCGTTTAAAATGAACTATGGATAAAATTAAACCATGGTTAGACAATGAGATGTCAGATCAACCATGGTTAGACATAATCAACCATGTTGAACCAAAGTCAACCATATAACTATGATGCAACCATATTTTAATCAACCTTAACCATGCACAAACAATGCTGAATCATATTTTAACCAAGGTTAAACATGGTAAAAAATTGTTTAAAACTAAACCATGGTTCAACAACCATGATGAACTAAAGTCCACCATGCCTATACAATGGTCAACCATAGTTTAGTATACTCAATCTTTGTTTAAAGTCAATAATGTCTAAATAATAGTCAACCATTCTTCGAAGTCAACCTTCGTTTAAAATTCAACTATGGATTAAAGTCAACCATGGTTAGATAGCCATCATGAATTAAATTCAATTGGATGCCTAAACAATGGTCAACCATAGTTTAGTATTGTCAAACTTTGTTTAAAGTCAACAAGTCCCAAACAATAATCAACCATGGTTTGAATTCATCTAGGTATTGAAGTCAACCATGCCCATACAATGGTCAACATGGAAAGCCAAAGGAAAGCATATTTAACCAAAGTCAACCAAATAACTGTGATGTAACCATATCCAACTATGATGCACTAAATAATGGTATGACAGTTACGATGCTTAAAGTCAATCGTTATTAAACAATGGTGAACCATGGTTTAATATAGTCAAACTTAGCTTAATGTCAAATATTCCTAAATAATGGTGAACCATGGTTCAAATTCAACCATGGTTTAAAGTCATCTCTGGATTGAAATCAACCATGACCAAACAATGGTCAACTATATTTTAGCCAAGGCTATCGAAAGTCATCCATGGAAAGCCAAAGTCAAGCATATTTAACCATAATCAACCATAGTCAACCTTAGTCAACCATGGCATGTGGTCAACTAGGGTTAAGCATAGTTAAACAGAGTAAAATAAAGTCAACCATGATGCAACCATAATCGATCATGATTCAACCATACTTAACCATTAGATGTGGTAAGCCAAGGTTAAACATAGTCAACCATGGTTAACTAAATTCAACTATGAAGAAACCATAATCCACCATGGTTAACTGAATTCAATCATAGATAATCATAATCTAAAAGCATGATTAACTAAACTCAACCTTGGATTGAAGTCACCCATGGATTGAAGTCAATTATTGATTCAAGTCAACCTTGGATTGGAGTCAATATTGCTTAAAAGTCAACTATGAATTGAGGTCAAGCATGGATTGCATTCAACATTGCTTAGGAGTATACTATGGATTGAATTCAACCTTGCTTAAAATTTGACTATGGATTGAATTCAACCATGGTTTGAAGTTAATCAATCACTTTTAAAAATGTTGTTGTGGATTGAAGTCAACCATAGTTCAATGTCAACCTTGGATTGAAGTCAAAATTAATTCAAGTCAATTATGGATTAAATTCAACCTTAGAGTGAAGTCAAATATCGATTGCACTAAAAAATGGATTGATGTAAACTATGGATTAAAGTTAACCTTGCTTAAAAGTCAACCATGAATTGAAGTCATTAATTTTACTAATATTAATGGATTTAAGTCAACCATTGGATTGAAGTCAACCTTAATGGATTGAATTCAACCTTTAATTGAAGTCACTCATGTATTGAAGTCAATCTTGGAATGAAATCAGCCTTGGATTGAAGTGAACCTTGGATTGAAGTTAAATATGGATTGAAATTAACCTTGGATTGAAGTAACCATTAGATTGAAGTCAATCTTTCTTAAAAGTGAACTATGGATTGAAGTTAACCATGGATTGAAGGTAACCTTGGATTACAATCAAACATAGTTTGAAGTAACCTTGTATTGAATCCAACCTTGGATTGAACTCAAAAATTGATTCAGGTCAACCTTGGATTGAAGTCCAGCTTCTTTAAAAGTCGAATATGGATTGAATAAACCTTGGATATAAGTCAAACTTGCTTAAAATTCAATAATGATTGAATTCAACCATGCTTGAATGTTACATACGGACTGAAGTCAACCATGGTTCAAAGGAAATCAATCACTTTTAAAAGTACATTTTTGGATAGAAGTAAAACATGGTTCAAATTTAACCTTGGATTAAATTCAACCATGGATTGAAGTCATCAATGTTAATATTATTAATGGATTGAAGTCAACCTTGGATTGAAGTCAACATTTAGGACAACCTTGGATTAAATTCACCCATGGATTGAAGTCAACCATGGAATGAAATCAACCTTGGATTTAAGTCAACCATTGATTGAATTAAACCATGAATTGAAGTCAACATTGGATTAAAGTCAACCATGGATTGAAGTCATTAATGCCAATATTATTAATAGATTGAAGTCAACCTTGGATTGATGTCACCCATGAATTGAAGTCAATCTTGGAATGAAATCAAGTCTACTATGGTTCAAAGTTATTCTTTAAGTCAACCATAAGTTTTTAATACAAAGAAATATTATATAAATAAATTTTTTAAGTAATATTAAGGTATATTATTTACTATTTTTTTCCTTATTTAATTTTAATTTATTTATGTTATTTATTTATTTTATTAAATAATATTTATTAATAAAATAATATATATTAATAAATATTAATATTAAATAATAATAATCACTAATAATAATAATTTTATTATTATTAAAATTAAATAAAAAAGAATGTTACCTTTTAATATAAATATTTATATCTAATAAATAAATTTTAATATTTGTAATATCAAAATGTCATATAAATAAATATTTGTTATTAATACGAAAATATCTTATTTATTGATATTAATAAATATTATTATTTAATTATTATTATTATATTTATTGATATTAATAAATATTATTATTTAATTATTATTATTATATTTATTGTTATTATAAAATTATTTCATTCTTATTATTATTATGATAATAAAATTAATAAATAAAATTAAATACTATTAATAATATTAATTTACCATTCATTCTTCATGTGGTAACTAATAACTAGCAACAACCACATTGTTAAAAGTGGTTGATATACGTTGATCAATGTATATCAACCCCTTTTAAATGTGTGGTCATGGTTGACTGAAATACAACTTAAATTTAAAAAAGTATATATCATTCCTACATACTTCTACAACATCTAAAGTCACACATAGTTTTTACCAGCCAGAATGTTCATTTTAAGCAAAATTATAACCACGTCTAGCATCTAAATGTTGTCTGATGCTTTAGAAAATAAATTACCTCTTGTAGGGATTCGTTGTTGTTTATATAATGAACATATTTAAGGTTCAACATAAAGAGACCATTTGTGAGGACAACAAAAACATGGTTTGATGCATTCATCAATTAAAAATTTGATGTCGTCTAGAAAGTTCATGTTGAGAAAAGTTTATCTTGTTTTAAGCAAGATTGTATCCATGTCTATAGTAAAAAATGTGTGTGATACTTCTTTTCTTTGAAACTAGTTGAACTCACAATATCTCTAATGGTTGTTACATTAAATAAAATGAAATAATGTCTATTTTAGTGAATTTGAGCTTTTCAAAATATTGAATAACTAGATAATGGAATGCAACAACATTTTAGTACATTTCTTTTCTTTCATTGAGAGTGGAGGATATTTCTATCCTGTATTGTGGTCTTCAACACAACATCTTCACTATAGATTTATATTTTTCAAAATTTATAGCTAATTGATAAGAAATTGTCAAAT
Source organism: Larix kaempferi (assembly GCA_027924585.1). Taxonomy (NCBI): domain Eukaryota; kingdom Viridiplantae; phylum Streptophyta; class Pinopsida; order Pinales; family Pinaceae; genus Larix; species Larix kaempferi. Next base: position 6,221,415 of record BSBM01000159.1, on the reverse strand, counting down.
TTATACATATATGAAGCAATTTTTACAAAATTTTAGCCCTATGACATATTTAAAACAACAATATATCTTAAGATCTTTAAAAATAGCGGATTTATAACATATTTGCTTTGATCTTGAGATTTACAATAAAAATTGTTGATTTATATCAAATAAACTGTAGATCTAGAACTATAAACAACTTAAATAACTCTTTGATTCAAATAAACAATAATTTAAAGATTAGATATGAAAATGATCACCTTGTTCTAGAGATTTTCCGCAATTTAAAAAAAATTGTCCTTATTAAGTAAAATACAACATAATTGCATCAATATATTGTTGTCCATGCATATGTAAGTATCATAGTTGATGTAGTATGCATCTCTCTTTTGGTAATATGCATACTGTAGCACCAACATTCCATCATAGCCCATGTCAACTCCACCATGAGACAATTAATGACTTTCTCTCCCCATATTGAGATATAACATCGCAAATGTTTGCATGCACTCTCAGATTGCATGAACAATATGTTCCCACCCATAAATTTTGGAAATAAAACACATGGGCACATGTAAGAGAAAGGAATATGAAACATGGGGTAGTGACACTTAGTCTCCGTAATAAAATAATATTTTATTGACTCCCATACTTCCCCACTCATGGGTTCATTTCCCCCATGATGCTCCTAGGGAGTTGTCACCCCAAGTGCGCATTTTATTATATTACTATTACTAAATAGTAAATCATATATATTGAAATGGAAATTTACTTAAACCTAAATTACCATATACGTACACATTATGGACAATGCTAATAGGGAGTATTACACACTACTACATTCCCTCAACCTTCCTACTTGCATGGTGTTAAGGTCAATTGTGGGAAAATCCATACAAACAACCAAATCTAGAACCTACTGAGCAAGGCTAAGAGCGAGGTCATTGTAGTCTCAATGAAATAAAGACATTTGTAAGATACATTCCCACTATTTTGGAAAGTACCTTTCTCATGTTGCATGGGGACTTATGGGGACTCATCTTAACCATGGTCAGCATGACTTCCACCACCCACTAAACTTTGGGACGTTGCGGATTCTATGGAAATAGTTTGGAACAAAGACCCCTATTTGTGGACCAAATCTTCCCTACTTTAAGGAAGTTGGTTAGATATGGAAACTATAAATAGGTGACCCTATGGGTTTCCTAATATTTCACTTTGAAATGTTTATCATGATCATTATGCATTGTGATGTTCTAATCACGATGCTATGTGCTTAAGTGCTGTAACAGTGTCTTTAGACACCCCCTTTCATCTTGGAATATCGTTCCCTTCCTTCTTTTCGTTCTATTATATAGTTCAGGCTGAGAAGTTTCCCAACATGGTAAAAAAGCATATGGTTTTGACCTAGCCCTGTTTTCTACAAATCATGTTGAGTCAAATCTAGGGTTGGTCGACTCTAGGATGAAAATTTTTCAACTTATACATATAACTGAACTTTGATTAGTACTGTTAGATCATAAGTATGGCTACCAAGATGGGGCCTATTGTTCTCAATGGACACAATTATGTTGTCTGAGCAATAGATATGGAGACCTTGTTGAAGAGAAAAGGAATGTGGTAGTTCACAAAGACTGCTATTACAGATCTGATGGATTTTGATGCCATGTTTTCAGTCGACATTAAGAAGGAAAAATATATGGGTGTTATCACGACCTACATTTTGAGGGAGATTTTCTTACATACAAGTGGGATCGACTTTCCTCATGCCATCTGGACCAAGCTAAAGACTCTATTCAACAAGATAAATGAAGGTGAGGTAATGTAGATAGAGAAAGAGTTTATCTCTCTAGAACCTCTTTCATTTTACCAGATCAAAGATTATTTAGCTCGTATCAAAGAACTATAGCTGAAATTTGGTGAATGTGGAAAGGATTTATGAAGAAATATGGACAACATATCGAGTTGGTTATGTTGAATTTGAAGACACCATATGTTGTTTTCTGCTCTTCTTTTGGGGATAATTGGATGTCATGCAAACAAGATGGTGAGAATTTTACCTTCGATACATTTTGTGATTTTTTTTTATCAAGGAATGACAAAATATGCTTGAAGAAGGGAAGCTTGGTGGCAAAAACTAGGCTCACTTGCTAAAAAGGAAGGTCAATACAAATCCTAGAGAATGTGGTTGGCCCGATCAATGACCAAAATGTATCAACCAATATACAAAAGTGAAGACGGAAGAGTCATCTTCAACGAACAAGGGTTGGAATAAGAATACCTATCGGTATTTTGCAAAGATGGGACATGTTGAGAAGAACTGTTGGAATAAGATGAAGGAATTAGAAGGAAAGGTCAAGAGTTTAGAGGATAGTGCCTCAACTAGATACTTGATAAATAGACCTCCTGAAAATTACACCTTCTCTGTTAGTACTTCCCAAGAATTACATGCTCATACCAACCAGACTAAATGGATAGTGGGCTTTGGGTGTACTCATCAAATGGAAAAGGGTGCTTCTATGTTCTCTTTTGTAAGTGGTTCTCCCGAAGAGAAGAATTATGCCATTGATGATTATGCTCTCACTACGTTGGAAATGGTGATGTTGAATGTCAACATGATCATATATTTGACGTCTATCATGTACCAAGTTTGAGTGCAAACCTATTGTCGGTTGCTCAACTGAGGAAAACCAGGAAGACTATTGAGTTCTGGTCGGATCGCTTTATCATAAAGGATCCAAGGATTCAAGGGGAAACTATTGCTTATGGGACATTGGATCCCAAATATATAATTTATATGTTCTATGATCCTCCCTTGAATGTTTCTCGGATGACTGGACCAAATGCACTCGTCGCTCAAATGGATGACAGAAGTTGAACTTCGCATGACCTCCTTGGTCATATAAATTTTCAAAGTATAAAGATGATGGTAACACACAATATGGTTACTGGTCTCCCAAATACTATTCCACCTGATGGATTTTGTAAAGGATGTGTGCTTGGAAAGCATCATTGGGAACCCTTTGATTCGAGGAAAGCATGGGGTGCACAGGAACGAATGGAACTTATTCACAATGATATATGTTGGGTGAACAAAACTTCATTAGCAGGTGCGAAATATATCTTAACCTTTATTGATTATTTCTCCATATTTACATGGGTTTATTTCTTGAAGAATAAGAGTCAAGTGTTTCAAAAATTCAAGGAATTTAGAGCACTGGTTGAAAAGCAGTGTGGTTGGCCACTTAAATGTTTGATATCATAAAATGGTGGTGAATATGTGAGTTGATAGTTTGAATTATATCTATTGTAGAACAATATTTCTTGGCAGAGATATGCCCCTCACACCCCTAAAGACAATGACATCGCAAAGGGGAAGAATCAGACCTTGGTAGAAATGGCTAGGTGTCTACTGTAGACCAAGGATATTCCAACGAAGTTTTCTGAAAAAAACTATCTACTACTCAAATTATCACTTGAACCTTGTGCCAACTCGAGGAATCATTAACACGAACCCCGTCGAGAAATGAAATGATCAGAAACCCTATGTCGGACACCTCAGAACGTTTTGATGTGTCGCTTGGGTGCATATAAGTGATAATTGCAGAAAGAAACTAGATGCTAAGAGTCATGCTTGCATCATGATGGGATAATTTGATGATTCGAAGGCCTATATATTGTTTGATCCTTTCAAACAACAAATAATTTTGAGTCGAAGTGTGTTTTTTTATGAGACAAATTCAAGAAACAAACTGTTGAATTCTTCCTTTGGTATTTTGAATAGTGATCCATTTGATATTCTTGAATATTCGGGATCGACTATATCTATCTATAGATTTCTGATCGGGTCATTGAATTATACCCTTGAATCGATTAATAGTCAGTATACTATAACTATATACGTCAGCAGTACGACTTCTGTGACTCACATGACTGATGATCACTAACCTAAGTCACCGACAACTTGTTTACCTTAGTGGGATATTAAGACCATTGAAGCTTCTAGATCGGATGCTGAAAATTTTAGTATTGGTCGGAAGACTCGTAGTTAGAAACAATGTGGCAGTGTTTCTTTAATGGAACATGTAATTGACACCTATGAATCTGATACATATGTTGATGCTCAGGGCACACCATAATGGGAATCTTCTATGTTTGTTGAAATGGGTTTTTCGAAGAAAAATTAGATGTGGGAACTTGTTCTCCAACAGCAAGGAAACAATGTCGTGAAGTGTCGATGGGTCTATAAGACCAATTTTACCTCCAATGGAATTGTTGAATGCCACAACGCTTGTTTGGTTGCCAAGGTATTCTCTCAGCAAGAAGACATCGACCATATTGAATCCTTTCCTCCTGTTGCAAAGATGATTTATGTTCGACTGACTATTTCCCTTACTGCTCATTTTGGCTGGGAACTTTATCAAATGGACATTAAAAATGCCTTTCTTCGTGGTGATATAACTGAAGAAATTTATATGGATCAACCTTCTGGTTTTATGACAGATTCTAGTCTTGTTTGTCGACTCAAGAAGTCATTCTATGGTTTTAAATAGGAACCTCGTGCTTGGTATGGGAAGATCGATCGTTTCTTTGCCAATATTGGTTTCAAATGTTGTGAATCTGATCACAACATTTATGTATTACATGTTCATGGTGATACCTTAATTGTGGCATTATATGTTGATGATTTAGTCATAACTGGAAATAATGCACATCTTATTTTGGGATTGAAGAAACAACTTGCTAATTCCTTTGAAATGACTGAGCTTGGTATTTTACATTTTTTCCTTGGCATTCAAGTTTTACAAATGGATGATGGAATATTTCTTTCTCAACCTAAATATGCCCTGGATATTTTTAAATGATCCAAGTTGGACGACTGCAAGTCGTGTGCTACCCCTTACAGTTGTGAGTGAATTTGTCCAGAGTCTACGTCTCTCCACGATTCGACACCACTATCTATCAACAGTTAGTTCGTAGCATGATTTATTTGACACACAATCAACCAAATCTCTGCTTTGTTGTTAGTGTGGTTTCTAGGTTCATGTAGGATCCTTGAGAAAGCCATTGGAAGGTTGCAAAGAGAATTGTTTTCTATATTAAGGGTAATTATTAGTATAGAAAAAAGTATTGCCGTGGTCCAAAAACATTCATCGGCTACACTGATTCTGAATGGGGTGGAAAAATTGACGACTGTAAGTCTACTTTTGGATATGTGTTTCGAAGAAGATCTGGACTCTTGGTCTGGTCGTGCAAGAAACAAAAGGTAGTCTCCCTTTTGACTACAAAAGTCGAGTATCATGATGTTGTCAATGCAGGAACATAGGAAGTTTGGATATGTCAGCTTCTCGACAAGCTTGGATTTCATGTTCAGGACTTTACTATTATTTATTGTTATAACTAAGGTGTTATTCAGGTTGTTGATAATCGTGTTTCTCATAGCAAGATGAAGCATATCGCACTTCAACTTCACTATTTGAGACAGCTAGTACATGGGAATCTTGTCTCGCTTATTTATTGTGGGATAGATGATCATGACGCTAATATACTTACAAAGCCTTTACTAGAAGCTAAGTTTGTGAAAATTTGGGCTTTGTTTGGGCTTCAGGAAGCTGTAATTATGGGGGGGTCTTCAGAACAAGTAATTTCACCTCTTGAATCTCCAAAGCATTGTGCTGATGGGGGTTGTTAGAACCTATAGTATTGATGGTTCATCACACCTCTAGATCTTCTCGAGACAATCATTTGTTAGACAACATGAGACTAGCGAAGTAGTCGACTCGATTCAGTAGAGAAACTGAACAATTGGTTGGACAGATGACTGAATGGTCGGCTCGACCACGATCTACATGACTTCCACCACCAACTAAACTTTGGGATGTTGTGGATTCTATGAAAATAGTTTGGACCAAAGACCCCTATGTGTGGATAATATATTCCCTACTTTTAGGAAGTAGGTTAGATCTGGAAACTATAAATAGTCGACCCTATGGGTTTCCTAATATATCTCTTTGGGATGTTTATCATGCTCATTATCCATTGTGATGTTCTGATCATGATTCTCTATGATTAAGTGCTATAACAATGTCTTTAGACACCACGTTTCATCTTGGAATATTGTTCCCTTCCTTTCTTTTCATTATGTTCTATAGTTCAGGATGAGAGGATTCCCAACAAAACCATCCCCCACACGAGCACACCAAAGACAAAAACAATAGTCTCTGAAGAAGGAAGTATATCTAACCAAATATCATAGGAGAATACCAAGCGGGAGCACCCACCACCATCATCAATCGGAAAAACTGAGAGCCACTCTAGAAATATAAATACAACCAAAAATATAGAGAGAAAATACAAAGGATGGTTTGAGCCTCAAATATATCAAAAAAGGGACCCTGACAACACAGATCCACCAATCCAAGCACTATGAACAAAAGAAATGAGCATTGAACCAATCAAAAAATAAGCTAGCCAACCCAACAAAATGTTTGTTTCTTGGAGAAAGGATCGTCACCTCAAGCTAGAAACCTATGAAAAAAACCTCTAAGATACAGTTGATAATATAATAGCCAAAAGGCAAAAAGGTGCATGAATACTAACTGAATGTTAGTTATGAAAAATAGAGATACTCCCATCATCTACAAGTAGATCCTTCTCCCATATTTCACAAAAGATAACACCTGATGGGGACGTGAGGGCCCTTTTGGATAAATCATCAACTAGATGGTTCTACTCCCAATAAGTATGCATGAAGGAGTTCACACAAAATTCATTAATCAACTATTTGATCTCTAACATCCACGAACAGAGAACTAATACCCACATAGATGCATTTCGAAGATCCCATTCTATGATTACCCAAGAATACCCAATAAAATGAATGTTGTTTACATAAAAATATCTGGAAAATTAAAGTAGAATCCATAATTTCAGCAGTTCAATTCGAGTATTTGAGCCAGATCCACAAGTAATCTCTAACATCCCGAAAATTTACAAAATTTAAAAAAATTTCTACGTGACATTAATTGTTCTACTAGCTGTGTGGAAGTAAAATAAATGTCGATATTCTTAACTAATAACTATTAACGATAATGATACTTCATAATTTTTGAAATATAATACGACAATACTTTGCTTATGCTAAACTCTGGAACTATGTGATGTATTTATATTCACTTGCGATACAGTTTTCTTTATATGTACTGACAGTTTGCTTTCTGATGATGATGAAGGGGTCCTACAGGGTACCATGAGGCTTACTTAGCTATGAAGCTAAAGCGTTTGAATCCTTATGTTGTAGAACACAAGTAAGAGCGATAAAATACAAGTTATCCTTCAGTAATGTTCTACATTCCGAAATTTTATTATAAAACTGTAGAAAAATGATTATCAAGTCAGGTATCCTAGTTAACGTCGACTTGGATTGTTTTAATTGAATTATAGTTCGGAGATTTACTTTTGCGATTTAGTACAAAATTAGAAGAACATTCTCATGAAACCCATTTTTAAAGAAAACTGGCTTTGACATTCATATCATATGTGTTAACCAATACTATGCAGATGTCAATTTAATGTTCAACTTATTGTATAGGTTATTTATTCAATATTCCAGGATTTCAGAAATAACCTCATCTTACTATATGTAATACTCCTCTAGGCTATCGTATGGTGATATATTTATATCGTGGTTCTTTTAATATGCATAATGATTTAGTTTAGTTTGACGGTACCTATATTATTAAAAGTGTGCACTTTGTTAAACACAAACTATATGCAAATCCCATGCATTTCATATATGCGTAAACTATATGCAAATACTATGCATTTCCTATATGCATAAAATATAAGCAAAGATCCAAGGTATGAAACAATATGAAATATAAACATAAGCTCGATACCTTGTCGATACAATGCAAAGGTGGTAACCATGTGCTTATAGTATTATGTGCTATAACATATTACAACCATAAGCTTCATGCCAATATTTCCATCAAAGGGACAAGTATTAAAGTCTTAGTGGTTATATGCTAGCAGCTGTTCGTATCCAGTCTCAGCATTAACTCTCCTATTTACTTCCTCGGTGGTTATCCCGGTGGCTGCTATCGTGGATAGTATCACGTGAAGTCTTTGTAAGGATAAATGGCAACGTCGTCGAGTTGTACACGATTTATCCTATAAGTAAATTGAGCTGGACTCTGTGGTGGATGTGGTAATTAATGTGATCTTAATCGTATTGTTGCTCGTAAGACAATGTGCCTGGTTGGAAAGATCTCCATCGTTGATATCGTGATTCTCTTGGGTTTTTGACTAAACCCTAGTCCTCCACTATGTCTCATCGAGTTTGTTTCTTTGGCATTCATTTGTGTTAGAGAGTGGCTCAGTGGAGAGGCCGACCAGCCTGCGAATGTTTAGGGTTTGCTAAGTGGTTTTAGGAGGAACCTCTATAGGGTGCGAACCATGATCTGTGGGGAAAATACAATCATAAGTTAAAGTATTAAGGGTTGAGCTATGAAATGAGGTTGTCTGCACTTATTTTGGTAGTTTGAATGGCTCAGGGTTCACGCCAGTTGCAGGAGCATTTGTTTTTGAACCACAATTGTTCTTTCATAAGGTAATGTATGAGTCTCAGAATATTTTTGTTATCTAACATTGTTTTCGAAGCTTCGTAATGTATTTATTTTAACCATTCAAAGGTTTTGATGGTAGGTATGCTCGTCTTCAAGGTGTTATGATCGAAGCTTCGAAGAGGATACTGCTTACACAACCAGTAAGCCTCGGTGGTTTCCTGTACGTTACTCTTGGCAATGTTGACTGTTGTTTGATGTTAGCCGTAACTGGGGTTTGATGTCTGGTAGAGCATTTGGTTGTCGTCGTAATGTTTTGTGAGCCAAATGGATGAATGTAGAGAGGATGGGGATCCTCGACCTACTTGCAGCGTTTCACTGTAAAGTTATTTGTTGAAATGTAATATCTGTTGAAGGGTGTAACCCTCGGTTGTTTTAATGAAGAAGAGAAGATTCTGTAACTTGATACTGTTTGTAATATTCGTGTTTGAGAACAATGCTCCAAGACCTGTGTTAATATATTTTAATGTTTAGCTTATGAATTGTTTTGTAATGTTACTAGCCGAGAGCTAGAGGTTAATGCCTTGTTTTATGAAACGTTTTGAAATGTTAATGGCCGAGAGCCAAGGTTTAATGCTTCATTTTGAAACCTAAAACCCTAATGTCTACTTCGTTTCGATGTATGGGATTGTTTACAACCTTGAACCCTTGGTTCGGCACGTGACTATGATGTTGCTATGTTTAAAGTGTTGAAAGCCGAATGGCTTGGTTCCTCAAAATGTAAACTTAGTTTTGTTTGTGTAGATGAATAATATCGATGGGCAGTTGATTTTGCTATTGTAACATATCCAACTTTGTTTTGTTTAAAGATGGGTTTATTACCCCAGGCTCATCCTGCAAGGAATGATTGTTTTTAATCTTTAAAAGTTCAAGCCCATTCGTCAAATGAACTATTCTGTGTTGAGATCACAACTGTACAGGATGTGACTGCATGTACATAAAAAAAATATAAGGCATAGTGCCTTAGTTGAAACTATGTTTAGTAAATTCTATGTTTATAAAGGGTTTTGTTTACTAGTGTTAATACGTTGTAATATGTAGAACTGATGAGGGTTTCGAACCCATGACTGTTATGTATGCAATTGCCTTCTAAAAGGTCGAACTCTGTATTGGGTAGTCTATTCGATTCATAAGTTTGAATAAATACTAAAATGTTATAATACGTAAGCTAGGGTTCTGTCAATAATAGAACATTCCTCCGATACATACTTGTTCTGCGTTTTAAAGGGTCTATACTAATAATGATATAAGGTTATCAATTTTGTTACTCTGTTTGTATTGATAGATGCTTTCAATCGTGAATATGGGTAACTTGTTTTGGTGCTAAATAATTATAATACAGGATGGTTAAAAGTCTTATTAGGAGATTTGAATGGATATGTAAAATAATAAGGAACTTATAACTATTTTCTGTTTTGCACAAAGGTTTAGAAACATGGAGTAGTTAAACCCTAATTTAATCTATTGTTGCTATAGTAAAGATATTATATTGTCTAAATGAAAGCACTAATTATATGTGTGTCTATGACAGAAACATGAGCTATAGAAATTTTTAATATCTAAGAAATTACAGTAAATTAAACATATAAGAAATTTTGAAGCAAAATATAACAGAGTTAGCCTATTCATTCTTTCTACTTACTGCATATCATTTATCTATCTTAATTTTCCTTCCCTGTACTAGAGTACGATACAGAAAATAGTATGTGAAAAAATACAGGGAAGGTATTTATTTCTATCAATTCATATACTTCTTCAATAGTCTACATAATCATTAACATATCAGAAATTCAAATATTTACTTCTGCATTGTCATTATTTAACTAGTGTATAGTAAATCAACAGCTACAGAAACAAATTATAACTACTTAAGAATGAAATAACAAGTAGTACCTACAACTATAGATAGGGTGGAAAAACACCAAAGGAGGCATGTTCATCCAAACCTTCTCTAGAAGAAGTATCCAAACTACTTGCCTCCTTTGGACCCCCGAGCCTATTTACTGAACCACTAGGTAGAAGAACTCTGTGTAGAAGCAAGGCACTCAGGTTGTATAATCAGAAATCAATAGAGACTTGTCATACACCTCAATCTCTGCACTCAGTAGTAAATAAGGAAGACTTACACCATGATAAAAAACCTAGTCTTCCCCTGATCAAATGTCTTGTGTGCATACAACAGAACCACAACGTAATTTTTCTCGTCAGGAAAAGTGTTTAACCTCAGTCCAATTTCGATGTCTCTTAAAAAGATGGCTAGGTATTTTTGGTGGTTAGTTTTCAATAAATGAGCCTCAAGCTCCAGTCCCATCTTTCAGGGCACTATGACCACAATTCAAGGGAGTTGTCCCATACCAACAGCTAGTTACTTGATTCATCATGCTGCCACTTTTCCATTTCCTTCTAACCCAGATTCCATTCCACCTAGTGGGTCAGTAAACACTCTTTCAACAGTTCTCCTTAGGTGAGTGTCTCCTATTTTATTTATTTAAATAATAATATTGTGCAATTACAGTCATCCTTGGACACTTGTCCAATTATAAAACTTTACAATAAAAGTTAAGATAATGTCTTCTTCAAACATAAAATGTTTTCAGCAAAGGGGTATGTTACAAACACCCCCACTTAAGCTCAACATCGTCCTCGATGTTGCTTATTCTTCGTCAGAGCCTCCCTGGAACAGAACTGGATATGCTTCTTGCATGTTACTTTCCAGCTCCCAGGTAGCTTCATCAGGGCTAAGATGCTTCCATTGCACCTTTACCTGCCCTATGGTACGATTCTAGAGCATAATTTCCCTCGTGTCGAGAATACAATCCGGTTCCACCTAAAAATATCCTTCGGGTTCCACTTGGATGTCATTCCAATTCAGCACATGAGTAACATCGTGCTCATACTTCCTTAAAACATAAATGTGAAAAACATTATGGATTCATAAATTAGATGGAAAATCCAACTGATATGCAACAGGTCCAATCCTTGATAAGACTTCAAATGGTCCACAGTACCTTGGTGCTAGTTTAGCACAACTCCCAAGATTAAAAGAAATTTTCTTAGGTTTTACCTTTATAAAGACATGATCTCCCACCTGAAATTCTCTTTCAATGCGTTTCAGATCTGCATAATTTTTTTTTCCATCTTGTGAAACTTTTAAGTTGCCTTGTACCTATTTCACGGTTAGCTCCATCTCTTTTAACAAATCTAGTCCTCACATTAATCTGTCAACAGGGTTATCCCAAGAAATAGGAGTACAGCATTTTCTTCCATATAAAATCTCAAATGGACTAAGTCTAGCATATGCTTGATAATGATTATTGTATGCAAATTCAGCTAAATGGAAATAGTCTTCCCACTTAGTTGGCTAATCTTTAACATACTTACTTAACATGTCTTCTAAAATTTGATTAACTCTTTCAGTCTGTCCGTCAGTTTGTGGATGGAAAGAAGTACTGAAATTTAATTTAGTATTTAAACCCTTAAACAATGTTGTCCAAAAATTCCCAATAAACTTGGAGTCTCGGTCAGAAATAATTACCTTTAGAATCCGATGTAGGCGAAAGATTTGCTTGATAAACACATCTGTAATGTTAGCAGCTTTGAAAGTAGTCTTAACAGGAATAAAATGAGAAGACTTACTAAGTTTATCCACAACCACCATTATTGAGTCATTCTATTTATGATTCTTGGGTAAACCTATAAGAAAATCAATACTTATAATTTCCCATTTCTATTTCGGAATTGGCAATGGCTGCAATAGACCAGCTGGGTGTTGATGTTCAGCCTTAATGGTATGACATTCAAAACATCTAGTTACATACTCAGCCACTTCATTCTTCATGTTGGGCCAAAAATAATCCTTCCTTAACATAGTTATCATTTACTAATAACCAGGGTGTCCCGAATAAGGACTTTTATGCACTTCATCCAAAATCAACTATTTAACTTTTGACACATTAGGTACATAAATTCTGTTTTTATATTTCATTAAAGCATTTTCATTAATGTTGTATTCTGTTATTAAATTTTCAAATAAATTTGCAGCAACCTTATCATGCAATTTTTGATAATTTTTATCTTGCTTAATTCCTTCTTCGATCTGATTTTCCAGATCTGTCTTAAACGTGCTGATTGCTGCCACAAAATTTAATTTGGCATTTCTTCTCAAGGAATCAACAACTTTGTTTTCTTTACCCTTAATGTGTTGGATCTCAAAATCATACTCACTAAGGAAAGCTAGCCAGCTTGCCTTGCGTTAAGTTAAATTGTTTGATCCAACAATTATTTTAACCCTTTATTATCTGTCATTAATGTGAAATTTCGTCCAATCAAGTGATGGCGCCACATTTTCAATGCATGTATCATGGCTTCCAGCTCTAGATCATAAGTTGCGTAGTTCTTTTCGTGGATTTTTAAATTTCTAGACTCAAAAGCAATAGCATGTCCTTCTTCACTTAAGACCCCACCAAGTCCATCGTTACATGCATCCGTCCATACAACGAAGTCCTTATTAGGATCAACAATTTTTAGTATAGGTGTTGTTGTTAGTAACTCTTTTAACTTCTTAAAACTTTCTTCGCATTTTTTTATCCCAAACGAATTTCTTTCCCTTCTTCTGCAAAGAAGTTATGGGATTCACAATTCTAGAGAATCCTTCAATAAAATTTATGTAGTAACCTGTTATTCCCATAAATGACCATACGTCAGTTACGTCTTTAGGGGCATGCCATTCGTTAATAGATCTTATTTTATATGGGTCGACATAAATTTAGTCTTTAGAGATTATGTGACCTAAGTACTGTATTTTATCTTTATAAAAGTCACATTTACTGAACTTAGCATAAAGATGATGTTCTCTTAACACTTGCAGAATTATTCTTAAATGTTCATTGTGCTCTTCTTTAGTTTTTGAATATATTAGAATATCATCAATGAAAACGATTACAAACTTATCTAAGTACTTATGCAGAACATTATTCATTAGCACATGAACACTGTCGATGCGCTAGTTAGCCCAAAAGGCATAACTACGAACTCGTAGTGCCCATAACGAGTTCTGAAAGCAGTTTTGAAAATGTCTTCATCCTTTATTCTAACTTGATGATATCCAAACCTTAAATCAATTTTAGTGAATATCTCTGCTCCGCGTACCTGATCGAATAGATCGTCAATGCAGGACAAGGGATATCGATTTTTAATTGTCATTTTATTGAGTTGACGGTAATCCATGTGCATTCACATGGTACCGTCCTTCTTTTTAACAAAGATAACTATTGATCCCCAAGGAAACACACTAGGCCTTATGTAGTTTTTATCTATTAATTCTTTTAGCTCGGATTTTAATTCATTTAACTCCAGAATATTCATTATGTAGGGAGCCTTTGAGTTTGGTAACGCACCCTGTACTAACTCAATGGTGAAATCAAGTTCCCTTTTCGGAGGTAGTCCTGGAATTTCTTCCGGGAATACATTAGAAAAGTCCCTAAGAATAGGTATGTCTTCCATTTTTATCTTATCTTCTTTAGATGAACATTCGTCATTAATAACATTCACAGCAAACATTTTACAGCCCTTTCGTATAGCTCTCTTTACTTGCAAAGCAGAAATTTGTCTTACAGATGTTTTCCTAGGAATTGCTTTTACTGTTTCAGTATTACCTTCACTATTCAAACAAGTAAAAGATATTTCATAAAAGTTGAGTACTACTCTATGTTGTTCAAGCCAATCCATGCCAATTAACAAATCATATGACCCTAAAGGCAAAACATTCAAATTAACTTGCATTTTTAGCTGACTCATAAGTACATCATAACCTTTGACAAATTCTGTAACCTTTCTTTTAGTGCCTGTTGCTAGCTGAACTAACCATGAATGATCAAAATTTTCTACCTTTAACTTGCAACTTTTCACTAAATCAGGTGAAATGTAACTCAAACTTGCACCTGGATCTATTAGAATGGAAATAGATTTGTTTTGTATCATACCTTCGATTTCGACCATAGACGTTTGATGGTCTGCTTGACGATTTTTCAGTGCTGCATTTATCCTAAGCATTTCTCTTGCTACATCACCAACTGTGGGCTCCGCTTGTATGGTGTGAATGTTGTTGACTGTCTTTCTGTTGCGTGGGCATTGAGATCTAGTATGGCGTCCACCGCAGTCATAACACTTCAAAGGTGTCCTCTGTTCAGCATTTATGGTGTTGTTATTATTATTGTTGTTATTATTATTAGGCACATTCCTTGTAGTAGTAAAATTCTATGGTGCATTACCCCTGTAATTGTTATTACTTGGAAAATTTTTGTTATTAAAATTTTTCTTAAAACTTCCAGAATTCTGATTAAAAATTTCCTTTTTACACTCAAAATTATTAGAGTTATTACTTCTCCAACTTGATACACCTTCTCTTCTCTTGTTCTGTTCAAAACAGAAATTTGCCTTCCTCATGGCTTCTTCAAGAGTTGAAGGGTTATCGTACTCAATTCTGTCCTTTTTGTGGAAGGGTAAACAGCTTAGAAACCTTTATATCTTAGGTTTCTCTTCAGCTAGGTAAGGTACATACCTTAACAAGCTGAGAAATTTACTGCATAACTCCTTCATGGTCATGGAACCCATCTTTAAATCATAAAATTCTTTTGACTTATCTTTGTAGTACTGTTCAGATAAAAAAAAAAATTTGAAAATATTCTTAAATGTACTCCATTTTATGTCTTTGTCTTTAAGATTTTTAACTCTTTTGACATCTTGCCACCAAATGTCTTCCCTTCCGGTCAGATTGTATATGGCCATCTTAGCTTTTAATTGCGATGAGTAGTTATAAATATGTAAATACTTCTTCATTCCAGACAACCATGCTTCAGCTGCCTCTCCTTTTTCATTTTCGCCATTAAAAGTTGGAGGTTTTATCTTTATAAAATCTCCTGAAATTTGTTCATAATTTTTACGTCTCTTCTTAGGACCAGAGTTGTTGTCACTGCTATCCAGATCAAAATTCTATTTTCTGTGATAAATTTCATCATCAGATTCAAAAGAAGAAGAGTTAATTCCAGTTTTATAACATTTAGCTTTCTTATCTCTGTGTTTGTAGGACATTGTTCCAGATTCAGTTTTTACTTCCGCTCTCTTATATTTTTCATCTTGATGGTACTTTTTCAGCAGAATTTGATTTAATTCCTCATGTGCTCTTAAGATTCTTTTGTTTTCCTCCTTAACACTTTTTATCTTAGATTTTAAATCTTTAACAGTACGTAATAATTCAGATGATTGATCACTAGTTCTACGTAGATTTCTTCATTAGTATTTTCCTGTTCATTGTAATTACGTCCATTATGAGGATATTTTTCCTCTGTTGATTCCTCCGGTATGTCCATACCTGCAATTTAAACGTCAAACTATTATGTACGGAAACAAAATTAAATAAAAGTCAGTAACTAAGTTTTATGTTTTGCGTGCGTGAGCATATTTCAGGGCTAGAGTATGAACTCCTGCTCTGATACCACATGTAACATCTCGAAAATTTACAAAATTTAAAATTTTTCTATGTGACATTAATTGTTCTACTAGCTGTGCGGAAGTAAAATAAATGTCGATCTTCTTAACTAATAACTATTAATGATAACGACACTTCATAATTTTTTAAACATAATACGACAATACTTTGCCGCTATGCTAAACTTTGGAACTATGTGATGTATTTATATTCACTTGCGATACATTTTTCTTTATATGTACTGACAGTTTGATTTATGATGATGATGAAGGGGTCCTACGAGGTGCCCTGAGGCTTATTTAGCTATGTAGCTAAAGCATTTGAATCTTTCTTTTGCAGAACACAGGTAAGAGCGATAAAATACAAGTTATCCTTCAATAATGTTTTGCATTCCAAAATGGTATTATAAAACTGTAGAAAAAGGATTCTCAAGTCAGGTATCCTAGTTAACGTCGTCTTGGTTTGTTTTAATTGAATTATAGTTTGGAGATTTACTTTTACGATTTGGTACAAAATTAGAAGAACATTCTCATGAAACCCAGTTTTAAAGAAAACTGGCTTTGACATTCATATCATATGTGTTAACCAATACTATGTAGATGTCAATTTAATGTTCAACTTATTGTATAGGTTATTTATTCAATGTTCCAGGATTTCGGAAACAACCTCATCTTACTATATGTAATACTCCTCTATGCTATCGTATGGTGATATATTTATATCGTGGTTCTTTTAATATGCATAATGATTTAGTTTAGTTTGACGATACCTATATTATTAAAAGTGTGCACTTTGTTAAACACAAACTATATGCAAATCCCATGCATTTCATATATGCGTAAACTATATGCAAATACTATGCATTTCCTATATGCATGAACTATAAGCAAAGGTCCAAGGTATGAAACAATATGAAATATAAACATAAGCTTGATACCTTGTCGATACAACGCAAAGGTGGTAACCATGTGCTTCTAGTATTATGTGTTATAACATATTACAACCATAAGCTTCATGCCAATATTTCGATCAAATGGACAAGTATTAAAGTCTTAGTGGTTATATGCTGGCAGGTGTTTGTATCCAGTCTCAGCATTAACTCTCCTATCTACTTCCTCGGTGGTTATGCCGGTGGCTGCTATCATGGATAGTATCACATGAAGTCATTGTAAGGATAAATGGCAATGTCATCGAGCTATACAAGTTTTATCCTATAAGTAAACTGAGCTGGAGTCTATGGTGGATGTGGTAATTAATGTGATCTTAATGGTATTGTTGCTCGTAATACGATGTGCCTGGTTGGCAAGATCTCTATCGTTGATATCGTGATGCTCTTGAGTTTTGGACTAAACCCTAGTCCTCCACTATGTCTCGTCGAGGTTGTTTCTTTGGCATTCATTTGTGTTACAGAGTGGCTCGGTGGAGAGGCCGACCGGCTTGTGAATGTTTAGGGTTTTCTAAGTGGTTTTAGAAGGAACCTTGATGGCCAGGAAAACTGTCCTAGGCCAACTTACGGAAAGAGAGCCCACACACTTGACTTAATGCAGTCTTGTATGTGTTTAAAGTAACTGTCCTTCACAGGATCAAGACCATGCTACCTTTATGATATGCTCTCAAAATAGAGAGTCTCTCTAGGGTAGGTGTGTGCCAAGTTTGTTTGAATCAATCGGCTAACAAAAGAGATAAATTTACTCTAATGACTAACTAATGCTAAAGACTATCTAAAGCTAAATACATAAAATTAGCAGCTCCTAATTTTTTGTTCTAAGATAACCTAAATGATTGCTACCTATCTCCGTGGAGAGCATGAATTAAATTTAATATTAATTCATCTTGCATTTAAAAGATAGACATATAATAATTTAAATTGAAGAACACTCTCACAATCAAACTATTACATGCTAAATAACTTAAAAGCTCCTACAAATTAACAGATTAAGATCACAAAAAAAATGCTAAATGCTTTTAATCTGCAAAGTAAATCAATATCAGCTGACAGATCAAATGCAACAACAATCATTGTCTTTCAAAATAAGTTTTAAAAGACTCTGATCATAAGAAATGAAGCATAAACTACAAGCAAAGTTTACAGTTTGCTTCAATCCCATAGAAGATAATGATGAACAGAACAAGTAATCTGTTTCAATTACTCCATAAAAGAAATTTTACAAAGCTGTGAGAATAGGTTCCAATGTCCATTCAAAGCACCATAGCTTCAAAAGAGTTTTGATATATCAGCCTTAGGAAACACCTCCATCTCTGGTTCCATGAGAAAAACTCAATTTTGCATAAGAACAAGAGAACAGAAAGAGAAACACAGTCATCTCTCTGGTTTATGGAGACCATCCCTAGCAGAAAAACATACAGCAAAAGGAAAAATAAGTCTGTCCAATTTCCTGGAACGTTCATCCCCCCTTCGTAGTCAATCTTCGGTTGTTTATATATATGAGAACTGACTCCTCCTTGCTGTGTGTTAACCGAATCATCAATATGCTTTCTTATGATCTGGAGATATGCTTGCAGCTTAGTGTAACAGCTTCCTTTGCTGGCAAATAGAGCGCATTTGTTTCTGCCTATTAATCTGGCAAATCAATGCTTGTCCTTCCATCTGTAGGTAGTCTCAAACGAACTGAACCGCCGAGTTTCATAATTCTTGGCTGCCTAAACCATTGTAAAATTTGCTTTTACTGGAGGATTTTAGTTAAGCTTCCAATCTCCTTTCATCAATTGATAGTTGTTTTCACCTTCATCTTTTAATCCTGTTATAATAGTTCTCATCGAGAAACCTGCATATCAAAATATAATGATTAGAAATGTGGAAATGAACATGAAAGAAGAAAGAACGATCCTTCAAACATGAAAGAATTACTTCTAATGGTAAAAGATCAGATAATTTTCCCTTTTACTTCAAACTGATAGCACAACAATAGTTCGATCACATTATCCTAGGTGATGCTGGTTACGTGTTACTTCCAGGAATCCTTTCAACGATTTGGTGCTCCTCTCAACGATCTTAGCGTTGATACTGATAGGTCCACAATTGAGAGCGAATGGAGTCTGGACAGTTCAGGTCATTTCAGCTTCGTAGCAATCTTTCACGCAAAGTTCTGGCAGACCATGGGTAGATGTAATTCTACAGTAACCGGTGGAAGAAACTGAACGATCTGTTAGTATTGATTTCAATCCTCCAAATACGGCTAATGGGGTGTCTTCATTCACTTCAATTCCAGTTTTTATTCACTCCTCCGTTATCTTCCTCCAACAAAACCTCTGAGAGATCCGCGTAGGTTTTGATCAATATCTTCAACACAAAAAACGGTTTCCTTCTTTTACAAAAACCTTAAAATTGGATGCATCATGCTGTGCGTGATTCTCTCCTGGCTAATCTATCTTATTGATAGATTATCATTAATTCAGCAATTATCCTGGCTGATAGATGAACTCCGTGATCTTTGGCCTAGCTGAGAAGTGGCAGTTCTTTTTTATGGTGAATCGAAATGACAGAAACAACTCCTCCATCCTTACGAACTTCTAGTGGCAAATGGAATGACCTTGGACAGAATCGTGGAGTTTCCTCTATTTTAATGGGATAGCCTTCAAAATCTTTTTACTGCATGTGCGTGGATCAAATTCTTTATGAAACACAATCTGGTTCTTTTTTACGATCATACCTGTCACTTGTAAAAAATGATACAATAATTTTAATAAGTAATAGTAATGAGATGCATAGGATGTGTAAATTTTACAAATTCGTGACTTCACCTTTTCAATTAATGTTCATTCCTAATGCTCGTTAATCAATAGACAGTCATTTTAAATGATCCATGTAAGGAAAAGATATATAAATCAAAATACCTTTAATGAACCATTTTCTTAAATTAAATATATACCTTCAATGTAATGTGCATAAAATAGTTTGTTGACTCACTCCAATAGCATTATAAACATATAAAATAATCTTTTGGAGAATATGGTAATTTTATATGAATACTCATTATAAATGCATACATATTCCAAAAGATAATTCAATGTATGAAGATATATCCCTTTTCAAATGACACTTTCAAGATATAATATGTTAAAATGATTATCATTAAAAATAATAAGATTAAATTTATGGTATACTAATGAAGAAAAAATAAAATAAAAAATGTTTTTCTATTGCATATATTTTCATGAAAAATCATAAAGGAAAATTGAATTGTACATAAACAAACCTTAAATGGAAATATTTGATTTGGCCAAAAGTAGATCAAATGACAATGAAAGCAAAAGTTCATATAAAATTTTTAAGGCTTGTAAAAATTATTGGATTGCTCAAAATATAGATTAAGGGCATGATTTCGTTTATTGATATGTATTGTTTCATATGTAGAATGATATCCCAAAACGAAGCGTTTAAGTAATTTATACCAACCCACAAAAATGTTCCTTTAATCCTCGATAAAGTGAAGGCCAAATTTCGCAAGAGTGGTCGCAAGGTCAAAATAGACCAATTTATTCAATTGGAGACATATAATCAACTCGACCAAGGTCACATGAGATCATGCAAGTGTTGTTAATATTTTCGCAAACCAAAGCATGTTGTTACTTCAAAAGGACTTAATAAAGGCATGCAATCAACTTTAAGCATCCAAAAGGCCAAAAGTGTTCAAGCAACTAAGGTCATCTGAATCACCCAATCCGTATGAAAAGAAAACCAAGCCAAAGACCAAGCAATGCAAAGAATGATGGATCAAAGAAAAGAAGCCATGGAATCACCTCTCAAACCAAGCAAGATAAAATGAAAGAAAACCAAAAGGTTCATATTTACAAAATCTACATGGGGGGGACTTTATTTGCAAAACCAAGGGGAGTTGTTGGGGTGCCAACAAATGGCGACATGTTGGGCGAACTAGTTATCTATGTTTATTCATAAAAAATTGCAATAAAACAAAATCTTGAAATTCAATTGAAACAAATCAGAAAATATTAATCTAACAAGAACCAGTACTAAATTCACACATGTGAATACTTTCAGAATTATCTTCATTTCTGTTGATAAAGATTTGGTTATAGACAAGCTGAAAATTTCCCTATCAAAAGAAAGTACTCAGTATAAATGTAACCTGCATCATCAGTATAAAGATAAATCTATTCACTTCTCTGAAAAACTTTCAAGACCTGCTCCAATTATAAAAGATTTATTGATTTTCCATTAAACTTTAATTGAAGACTACTGTCCAAGTGTGGTAACTTGATATTAACAGCATCATTCACGAGTTTTATCAAAGATAAATAGGTCAGCTTGTGATGAGACCTCCTATTCTCCAATCAAACTCCAATGTATTACAAATAATTATGCATGGAGCTGACTTTTATAATCTTTGCAGATGATAAATAGACTTTTAATAGATGACTGATAATACAAATTGATAAAGGTTTTCCCAAGTACTGAGTTTTGAAAAGGAAATCTGTCGGCAATCCTAATGTATAAAGAAACAGATGGCTAAAGATTAATCCTGATCATAAATACAAACAATCATCAATTATAGGTTCCTAGCAGATTTGAGAAGGATTGATCAGTCTAATCAAATCTTGAAGATCTTTCCTTATCACAACTAATCGCGATAAAGGAATAAACTGGATTTAAGCCTCGGGGTTTATTTATTTACAAATTTCCTTCTTTTTTTTTTTAAACTAAAACCAAGAAGAAAATCAAAATGCTTAAAATCTCAAATCCAATATTTAAAAAACCAATCAATGAAACAAACTAAAAAATGTGAAATAAAACCAGTAATCAAAACACTCAAAAATTTATATACAAAATAAGACCCAATCAAATCCAAATTCAACCCAAAGGTATGTATTACAATCCAAAAGAAAAATTCATCGAAACTTCAACTAATTGTCTGAGAGGTAAATAAACTCGAAATTCAAAAAGATATAGTCATATTTTGTGAGACGAGCTACACAAAACAATGTAAACATCATGAAATAATAATATGCATACAAAAGATGACTAATCTTCCAAAATGTAAATTGACCTTGATATTATAAGATAAAGGATTAAATTCTTACAAATTTCATCAAAAGGTCAAAAAGATAGAAAAAGGAAGATAGTGATATGCATACAAGAATTTAATAAGTTATTCGTAATGTTGAATTTTGAATTCTTTATTGAAAAAGGTGTTTCAAATTTTATTTTATTTTGAAATTGTGATATAACTCAAATGGATGAGTTAGGATAAACGGGATTTCTTTTTTTTTTTTAATTATTTACAAAATGATAAAGAAAATTTGAGTTGTACATTTTTATGAAAATAATTACAGAATGAGCGAGTTGCATTCAAAAGAGTGCAAAATTATGTATGACTAAAATATTTTACCATTTGACTATTCCATCATTAATTATTTATTGATAGTAAGAGAAAATAATCAAAAGAGATAAAAATGAGTACTTCCGTAAATGACAATTCGTCTTCATCCCGAAATCTGCACATCATACATAAAGAAAACTACTTATAATAAGAAAAGGAATTAACTAAACTGAATCTAAATCTAACTCTAATCTACATATGTACATATATACAATAAAACCAAAGCTATAACACAATCAAGTGAAATGAAATATCCAATGGAACCATCAAAGCATTTTCATTCCTGTAAGAAAAACATCACTTTTAGTTAGTAATAGAAAATGATGTGTTAATAATAGAAAATTAGATGTATCGTGCTTACCACTAAAATCTTTACTTGTATATACAGAAAACAAATCCTTACCATTAAATGGAAACTTCTTGAGGTAAAAGGCCTCAAGCCCATTTGCAACTCTATCATGGAAAATATAAACATATGAATTTATAGATGAGTGATCAATGTGAATAAAGTCGAGTGATTGAGAAATTGCACAAGAAGAATAAGGATCTATGGTAATCATTGGTTGAAACTGAAGTAAATAATTAGAATCTGATGAGGTATCATCCCATATTGTCTTAGACATGCCTTCATCAAAAGAATGGGAATCATGACTAGTTTTAATGAAAAGTTCAATTTCAGCTAACTCATTATTCAAACAAGGAGACCCTTCATCAATTGTGAGAGGTGATGAATCAATAAGAGGTGTTTCTAAAGGTATATGACTCTCATCTTTGCATTTACCAAAAGATTCATAAGAATAACATTTTTTCTCTTCATCCTCAAAATATAATTTATCATCTGAAAACCCATGAGAATTTTGCGCATCAGGATGAAATTCTAATCGATGTGAAAGATTATCCTGAGAAGCACAATTATTAAATAAATTAGGGTATAATGAAAAATAGGTGGACGAAGAAAGAAAATTGACAGTATCTGTTGATAACGAATTTTCTTTGAAAGAAAAGTTTTCTTTTATTTGAGTATTTGCATTTGATTTTAAATGTTAATTAATTTCTTCTCCTAAAATCATATCAATACCAGTAAATCTGAACATGACAAATTTTCTTGTTCATTGCAAATAGGTAAAGGTATACATGAAACACAAGACCCATCAGAAAAATGAGATTCAAGAATGGAATCCTTTAAAAGAATATCTTGGTCTTGCATAATTAATGTATGAGGAAGTTTTTCAATATAGATTTCAGATTTGGTCTCTTTCTCTTCTAAAATAGTCATAAGATCTTGATGTGAATGAAAACTTTCTTCGTTTAGTATTTGAGTTTTGTTCTCATTAAGAGAAGATAAAGATGAATTATCATTATCGGAAGGGACATTAGCATCCTCTAATATATTGTATTTCTTCTGATTAAGTGAGGTGAAAAAAATTGGATAGTATTGTTGATCTATAATTTATAAACTTTGATTAGAATCAATCGGAATATTGTTATATGAAGAAAATTCATTTTAATACGATTGATCTAATTCATTTGAAAAAGACATAACCTCATGGATCAATTGAAAAATAGAAGTCACAAGTTTCAAAGGAAATCTGTAACAAAGTTTAAAAAATCTGTTTGCATAGTCCTCATATGATTCATTGTATTCTCTTTTAAGATTTATTAATTCTACAAAGAATTTCTCATAATCAGGATCGTGAAAAGCATAAATAAACTCACCTAAAAATTGTTGTAAAGAATGTTGAGATGACAAAGTTTCAAACCATTTTCGAACTCGGCCTTTGAAAGTCAAAGCGAACGATCTGCCAATGATTGCTTCATCGATAACATGATTAGTAAAACAATTTCACAAGAATTGAGAAACATGGTCAACTGCAGAAATCCCACTTTCACCATCAAATTTGTTTTTTGACAAGAGATAAACTTTCTTAGATGGAGTAGAATGATTATTTCTTGAGACATGACTCCTAATAGAGATTTGGGCTGAATCCATGAATGATAAACAACATTGATAAAATGGTTAGCTTGTCATCTAACCAGCCCTTATGCACATATGTACTGACGTAGAAGATCAAAATATAAAAGCTGAAAATCAAAGAGTGAGAGGATAAATGGCTTTTTAAAATAACTAACAAAAATAAAACCACTTGTTTTACCTAGGCCCTCCTTCTAGCGCCATTTGTTGGCCGGGAAAACTGTCCTAGGCCAGCTTACGGAAAGAGAGCCCACACACTCGACTTAATGCAGTCTTGTATGTGTTTAAAGTAACTATCCTTCACAGGATCAAGGCCCTGCTCCCTTTATGATGTGCTCTCAAAATAGAGAGTCTCTCTAGGGTAGGTGTGTGCCAAGTTTGTTTGAATCAATCAGCTAACAAAAGAGAGAAATTTACTCTAATGACTAACTAATGCTAAAAACTATCTAAAGCTAAATACATAAAATTAGCAGCTCCTAATTTTCTGTTCTAAGATAACCTAAATGCTTGCTACCTATCTCCGTGGAGAGCATGATTTAAAATTAATATTAATTCATATTGCATTTAAAAGATAAACATATAATAATTTAAATTGAAGAACAGTCTCACAATCAAACTATTACATGCTAAATAACTTAAAAGCTCCTACAAATCAATGGATTAAGATCACGAAAAAAATGCTAGATGCTTTTAATCTGCAAAGTAAATCAATATCAGCTGACAGATCAAATGCAACAACAATCATTGTCTTTCAAAATAAGTTTTAAAAGACTCTGATCATCAGAAATGAAGCATAAATTAAAAGCAAAGTTTACAGTTTGCTTCAATCCCATAGAAGATAATTCAAAGCACCATAGCTTCAAAAGAGTTTTGATATATCAGCCTTAGGAAACACCTCCATCTCTGGTTCCATGAGAAAAACTCAATTTTTCATAAGAACAAGAGAACAGAAAGAGAAACACAGTCATCTCTTTGGTTTATGGAGACCATCCCTAGCAGAGAAACATACAACAAAAGGAAAAATAAGTCTGTCCAGTTTCCTAGAACGTTCCTCACCCCTTCGTAGTCAATCTTCGGTTGTTTATATAGATGAGAACTGACTCCTCCTTGCCGTGTGTTAACTGCATCATCAATATGCTTTCTTATGATCTGGAGATATGCTTGCAGCTTACTGTAATAGCTTCCTTTGCTGGCAAATAGAACGCATTTGTTTCTGCCTATTAATCTGGCGAATCAATGCTTGTCCTTCCATCTGTAGGTAGTCTCCAACGAACTGAACTGCCGAGTTTCATAATTCTTGTCTGCCTTAACCATTGTAAAATTTGCTTTTACTGGAGGATTTTAGTTAAGCTCCCAATCTCCTTTCATCAATTGATAGGTTGTTTTCACCTTCATCTTTTAATCCTGTCATAATAATTCTCATCGATAAACCTGCATATCAAAATATAATGATTAGAAATGTGGAAATGAACATGAAAGAAGAAAGAACGATCCTTCAAACATGAAAGAATTATTTCTAATGGTAAAAGATCAGATAATTTTCCCTTTTACTTCAAACTGATAGCACAACAATAGTTCGATCACATTATCCTAGGTGATGCTGGTTACGTGTTACTTCCAGGAATCCTTTCAACGATTTGGTGCTCCTCTCAACGATCTCAGCGTTGATACTGACAGGTCCACAATTGAGAGCGAATAGAGTCTCGACAGTTCAGGTCATTTCAGCTTCGTAGCAATCTTTCACGCAAAGTTCTGGCAGACCATGGGTGGATGTAATTCTACAGTAACCGGCGGAAGAAACTGAACGATCTGTTAGTATTGATTTCAATCCTCCAAATACGACTAATGGGGTGTCTTCATTCACTTCAATTCCATTTTTTATTCACTCCTCCGTTATCTTCCTCCAACGAAACCTCTGAGAGATCCGCGTAGCTTTTGATCAATATCTTCAACACAAAAACGGTTTCCTTCTTTCACAAAATCCTTAAAATTGGATGCATCATGCTGTGCGTGATTCTCTCCTGGAGAATCTATCTTATTGATAGCTTATCATTAATTCAGCAATTATCCTGGCTGATAGATGAACTCCGTGATCTTTGGCCTAACTGAGAAGTGGCAGTTCTTTTTTATGGTGAATCGAAATGACAGAAACAACTCCTCCATCCATACGAACTTCTAGTGGCAAATGGAATGACCTTGGACAGAATCGTGGAGTTTCCTCTATTTTAATGGGATAGCCTTCAAAATCTTTTTACTGCATGTGCGTGGATCGAATTCTTTATGAAACACAATCTGGTTCTTTTTTACGATCATACCTGTCACTTGTAAAAAATGATACAATAATTTTAATAAGTAATAGTAATGAGATGCATAGGATGTGTAAATTTTACAAATTCATGACTTCACCTTTTCAATTAATGTTCATTCCTAATGCTCGTTAATCAATAGACAGTCATTTTAAATGATACATGTAAGGAAAAGATATATAAATCAAAATACCTTTATATGAACCATTTTCTTAAATTAAATATATACCTTCAATGTAATGTGCATAAAATAGTTTGTTGACTCACTCCAATAGCATTATAAACATATAAAATAATCTTTTGGAGAATATGGTAATTTTATATGAATACTCATTATAAATGCATATATATTCCAAAAGATAATTCAATGTATGAAGATATATCCCTTTTCAAATGACACTTTCAAGATATAATATGTTAAAATGATTACCATTAAAAATAATAAGATTAAATTTATGGTATACTAATGAAGAAAAAATAAAATAAAAAATGTTTTTCTCTTATATATATTTTCATGAAACATCATAAAGGAAAATTGAATTGTACATAAACAAACCTTAAATGGAACTTATTTGATTTGGCCAAAAGTAGATCAAATGACAATGAAAGCAAAAGTTCATATAAAATTTTTAAGGCTTGTAAAAATTACTGGATTGCTCAAAATATAGATTAAGGGCAAGATTTCGTTTATTGATATGTATTGTTTCATATGTAGAATGAAATCCCAAAACTAAACATTTAAGTAATTTATACCAACCCACAAAAATGTTCCTTTAATCCTTGATAAAGTGAAGGCCAAATTTCGCAATAGTGGTCGCAAGGTCAAAATAGACCAATTTATTCAATTGGAGACATATAATCAACTCGACCAACATCATATGAGATCACGCAAGTGTTGTTAATATTTTCGCAAACCAAAGCATGTTGTTACTTCAAAAGGACTTGATAAAGGCATGCAATCAACTTTAAGCATCCAAAAGGCCAAAAGTGTTCAAGCAACTAAGGTCATCCGAATCACCCAATCCTTATGAAAAGAAAACCAAGCCAAATGCCAAGCAATGCAAAGAATGATGGATCAAACAAAAGAAGCCATGGAATCACCTCTCAATCCAAGCAAGATAAAATGAAAGAAAACCAAAAGGTTCATATTTACAAAATCTACATAAGGGGCCTTTATTTGCAAAACCAAGGGGAGTTGTTGGGGTGCCAACAAACCTCTACAGTGTTCGAACCGTGATTTGTGGGGAAAATACAGTCATAAGTTACAGTATTAAGGGCGGAGCTATGAAATGAGGTTGTCTATACTTGTTTTGGTAGTTTGAATTGCTCAGGGTTCACCCTGGTTGCAGGAGCACTTGTTTTTGAACCACAGTTGTTCTTTCATAAGGTAATGTTTCAGTCTCAGAATATTTCTGTTATCTAACATTGTTTTCGAAGCTTCGTAATGTATTTCTTTTAACCATTCAAAGGTTTTGATGGCAGGTACGCTCGTCTTCAAGCTGCTATGATCGAAGCTTAGAAGAGGATACTGCTTACACAACCGATAAGCCTCAGTGGTTTCTTGTATGTTACTCTTGGCAATGTTGACCATTGTTTGATGTTAGCCGTAACTGGGGTTTGATGTCTGGAAGAGGATTTGGCTATCGTCGTAATGTTTTGTGAGCCAAATCATTGAATGTAGAGAGGATGGGGATCCTCGACCTACTTGCAGCATGTCACTGTAAAGTTATTTGTTGAAATACAATATTTGTTGAATGGTGTAACCCTCGATTGTTTTAATGAAGAAGAGAAGATTCTGTAACTTGATACTATTTGTAATCATCGTGTTTGAGAACAATGCTCCACGACTTGTGTTAATATATTTTAATGCTTATCTTATGAATTGTTTTGTAATGTTACTGGCCGAGAGCCAGAGGTTAATGCCTTATTTTATGACACATTGTGAAATGTTAATGGCTGAGAGCCAAGGTTTAATGCTTCGTTTTGAAACCTCAAACCCTAATGTCTGCTTTGTTTCGATGTATGGGATTGTTTACAACCTCGAACCCTTAGTTTAGCATGTGACTATGATGTTTCTATGTTTAAAGTGTTGAAATCCAAATGGCTTGGTTCCTCAAACTGTAAACTTAGTTTTGTTTGTGTAGATGAATAATATCGATGGGCAGTTGATTTTGCTATTATAACATATCCACCTTTGTTTTGTTTAAAGTTGGGTTTATTACCGTAGGCTCGTCCTGCAAGGAATGGTTGTTTTTAATGTTTAAAAGTTCGACCCCATTCGTCAAATGAACTGTTCTGTGTTGAAATCACAACTGTACAGGATGTGATTGCATGTACATAAAAAAATATAAGGCATAGTGCCTTAGTCGAAACGCTGCTTAGTAAATTCTATGTCTATAAAGGGTTTTGTTTACTAGTGTTAATACGTTGTAATATATAGAAGTGATGAGGGTTTTTAACCCATAACTGTTATGTATGCAATTACCTTCTAAAAGGTCGAACTCTGTCTTGGGTAGTATATTCGATTCAATAAGTTTGAATGAATACTAAAATGTTAAAATATAGAAGTTAGGGTTCTGTCAATAATAGAACATTCGTCCGATACATACTTGTTCTGTGTTTTAAAGGGTCTATAGTAATAATGATATAAGGTTATCAGTTTTTTTAGTCTGTTTGTATTGATAGATGCTTTCAATTGTGAATATGGGTAACTTGTTTTGATGCTAAATAATTATAATACAGGATGGTTAAAAGTCTTATTAGGAGATTTGAATGGATATGTAAAATAATAAGGAACTTATAACTATTTTCTGTTTTTCTCAAAGGTTTAGAAACATGGAGTAGTTAAACCCTAATTTAATCTATTGTTGCTACAATAAAGATATTATATTGTCTGAATGAAAGCATTAATTGTATGTTTGTCTATGACAGAAACATGAGCTATAGAAATTGTTAAATAACTAAGAAATTATAGTAAATATATCAGATAAGAAATTTTGAAGGAAAATATAACAGAGTTAGCCTATTCATTCATTCTACTTACTGCATATCATTTATCTATCTTAATTTTCCTTCCCTGTACTAGAGTACGGTACAGAAAACAGTATGTGGAAAAATACAGGGAAGGTATTTATTTCTATTAATTCATATACTTCTTCAATAGTCTACAGAATCATTAACAGATCATAAATTCAAATATTTACTTCTGCATTGTCATTATTTAACCAATCTGTACTAAATCAACAGCTACAAAACAAATTATAACTACTTAAGAATGAAATAACAAATAGAACCTGCAACTGTAGATAGGGTGGACAAACACCTAAGGAGTCCTGTTCCTCCGAACCTTGTCTAGAAGAAGTATCCAAACTACTTGCCTCCTTTGGACCCCCGAGCCTGTTTACTGAACCATTAGGTAGAAGAACTCTGTGTAGAAGCAAGGCACTCAGGTTGTATAACCAGCAATCAATAGAGACTTTCCGTACACCTCAATCTCTGCACTCAGCAATAAAACTCTGCTCTCAGCAGTAAAACTCTGCACTCAGCAGTAAACAAGGCAAACTTACACCATGATAAAAAACCTAGTCTTACCCTCATCGAATCTCTTGTGTGCATACAACAGAACCACAACGTAATTTTCCTAGTCAGGTAAAGTATTGAACCTCAGTCCAAATTCAGTGTCTCTTAGAAAGATGCCTAGGTCTTTTTGGTGGTTAGTTTTCAATCAATGAGCCTCAAGCTCTAGTCCCATCTTTCAGGGCACTATGACCACAATTCAAGGGAGTTGTCCCATACCAACAGCTAGTTACTTGATTCACGATGTTGCCACTTGTCCATTTCCTTCTACACCATATTGCATTCCACCTAGTGGGTCAGTAAACACTCTTTCAACAGTTCTCCTTGGGTGAGTGTCTCCTATTTTATTTATTTAAATAATAATATTGTGCAATTACAGTCATTCTTTGACACTTGTCCAATTATAAAACTTTACAATAAAAGTTAAGATAATGTCTTCTTCAAACATAAAATGTTTTCAGCAAAGGGGTATGTTACAAACACCCCCAGTTAAGCTCAACATCGTCCTCGATGTTGCTTATTCTTCGTCAGAGCCTCCCTGGAACAGAACTGGATATGTTTCTCGTGTGTTAATTTCTAGTTCCCAGGTAGCTTCATCAGAGCTAATGTGCTTCCATTGCACCTTTACCTTCCCTATCGTACGATTCCAGAGCATAATTTCCATTGTGTCGAGAATATAGTCCGGTTCCACCTAAAAATATCCTTCGGGTTTTACCTGTATGTCATTCCAATTCAGCACATGAGGAGCATCGTGCACATACTTCTTTAAAATAGAAATGTGAAAAACACTATAGATTCTTAAATTAGATGGAAAACCCAACTGATATGTAATAGGTCCAATCCTTGATAGGACTTCAAATGGTCCATAGTACCTTGATGCTAGGTTATCACTTCTCCCAAGATTAAAAGAAATTTTCTTGGGTTTTACCTTTACAAAGACATGATCTCCCACCTGAAATTCTCTTTCAGTGCGTTTCAGTTCTGCATAACGTTTTTGTCTATCTTGTGCAACTTTTAAGTTGCCTTGTACCTGTTTCACGGTTAGCTCCATCTCTTTTAACAAATCTGGTCCTAACATTAATCTGTCAACAAGGTTATCCCAAGAAATAGGAGTACATCATTTTCTTCCATATAAAATCTCAAATGGACTAAGTCTAGGAGATGCTTGGTAATGATTATTGTATGCAAATTCAGCTAAATGCAAATAGTCTTCCCACTTAGTTGGTTGATCTTTAACATACATTCTTAACATGTCTTCTAAAATATGATTAACCCTTTCAGTCTGTCCATCAATTTGTGGATGGAAATAAGTACTGAAATTTAATTTAGTATTTAAACCCTTAAACAATGCTGTCCAAAAATTCCCAGTAAACTTGGAGTCTCGGTCAGAAATAATTACCTTTGGAATCCCATGTAAGCGAAAGATTTGCTTCATAAACACATCTGCAATGTTAGCATCTTTGAAAGTAGTCTTAACAGGAAAAAAATGAGCAGATTTACTAAGTTTATCCACAACCACCATTATTGAGTCATTATGTTTCTGATTCTTAGGTAAACCTGTAATAAAATCAATACTTATACTTTCCCATTTCCATTCCGGAATTGGTGATGGCTGCAATAGACCAGCTGGGTGTTGATGTTCAGCCTTAATGGTCTGACATTCAAAACATCTAGCTATGTACGTAGCTACTTCATTCTTCATGTTGGGCCCAAAATAATCCTTCCTTAACATAGTTATCATTTTCTGATAACCAGGCTATCCCGAATAAGGACTTTTACGCACTTCATCCAAAATCATCTATTTAACTTTTGACACATTAGGTACATAAATTCTGTTTTTATATGTCATTAAGCCATTTTCATTAATGTTGTATTCTGTTATTAAATTCTCAGATAAATTTTTGATAACTTTTGACACCTTATCATGCAATTTTTGATAATTTTTATCTTGCTTAATTCCTTCTTCAATCTAATTTTCCAGATCTGTCTTAAACGTGCTGATTGCTGCAACAAAACTTAATTTGGAATTTATGCTCAAGGCATCAACAACTTTGTTTTCTTTACCCTTAATTTGTTGGATCTCAAAATCGTACTCGCTAAGGAAATCTAGCCATCTAGCTTGCCTTGCGTTAAGATTTGTTTGATCCAACAAGTATTTTAAGCCTTTATTATTTGTCATTAATGTGAACTTTCTTCCGATCGAGTGATGGCGCCACATTTTCAATGCATGTATCACGGTTTCCAGCTATAGATCATAAGTTGTGTAGTTCTTTTCGTGGATTTTTAAATTTCTAGACTCAAAAGCAATAGCATGTCCTTCTTGACTTAAGACCCCACCAAGTCCATTGTTACATGCATGCATGCATACAACAAATTCCTTATTAGGATCATCAATTTTTAGTATAGGTGTTGTTGTTAGTAACTCTTTTAACTTCTTAAAACTTTCTTCGAAAAGGTTATCCCACTCGAATTTATTTCCCTTCTTTTGCAAAGAAGTTATGGGATTCGCAATTCTAGAGAATCCTTCAATAAACTTTCTGTAGTAACCTGTTATTCCCATAAATGACCGTACGTTAGTTATTTCTTTAGGGACAGGCCATTCGTTAATTGCTCTTATTTTATATGGGTCGAAAGAAATTCTTCCTTTAGCGATTATGTGACCTAAGTACTGTATTTTATCTTTATAAAAGTCACATTTACTAAACTTAGCATAAAGCTGATGTTCTCTTAACAGTTGCAGAATTATTCTTAAATGTTCATCGTGCTCTTCTTTAGTTTTTGAATAGATTAGAATATCATCAATGAACACGATTACAAACTTATCTAAGTATTTATGCATAACATTATTCATTAAGCACATGAACACTGCCAGTGCGATAGTTAACCCAAAAGGCATAACTACGAACTCATAGTTCCCATAACAAGTTCTAAAAGTAGTTTTGAAAATGTCTTCATCCTTTACTCTAACTTGATGATTTATAGACCTTAAATCAATTTTAGTGAATATCTCTGCTCTGCGTACCTGATCGAATAGATCGTCAATGCGGGGCAAGGGATATCAATTTTTAATTGTCATTTTATTAAGTTGACGGTAATCTATGCGTAGTCGCATGGTACCATCCTTCTTTTTAACAAAGATAACTAGTGCTCCCCAAGGAGACACACTAGGCCTTATGTATTTCTTATCTATTAATTCTTTCAGCTGAGATTTTAATTCATTTAACTCCATAATATTCATTCTGTAGGGAGCCTTTGAGTTTGGTACCGCACCCGGTACTAACTCAATGGTGAAATCAAGTTCCCTTTTCGGAGGTAGTCCTGGAATTTCTTCCGGGAATACATCAGAAAAGTCCCTAAGAATAGGTATGTCTTCCATTTTTATCTTATCTTCTTTAGATGAACATTCGTCATTAATAACATTCACAACAAACATTTTGCAGCCCTTTCTTACATCTCTTTTTACTTGCAAAGCATAAATTTGTCTTACAGATGTTTTCCTAGGAATTCATTTTACTGTTTCAGTATTACCTTTACTATTCAAACAAGTAAAAGATTTTTCATAACAGTTTAGTACTACTATATGTTTTTCAAGCCAATCCATGCCAATTAACAAATCATATGACCCTAATGGCAAAACATTCAAATTAACTTTCATTTTCAGCTGACTCATAAGTACATCATAACCTTTGACAAATTCTGTAACCTTTCTTTTAGTGCCTGTTGCTAGCTGAACTAACCATGAATTATCAAAATTTTCTACCTTTAACTTGCAACTTTTCACTAAATCAGGTGAAATGTAACTCAAACTTGCACCTGGATCTAGTAGAATGGAAATAGATTTGTTTTGTATCATACCTTCAATTTCGACCATAGACATTTGATGGTTTGCTTGACGATTTTCCAGCGCTGCATTTATCCTGGGCATTTCTCTTGCTACATCACCAACTGTGGGCTCCACTTGTATGGTGTGAATGTTGTTGACTATCTTTCTGTTGCGTGGGCATTGAGCTCTAGTATGGGGTCCACCGTAGTCATAACACTTCAAAGGTGCCCTCTGTTCAGCATTTATGGTGTTATTATTATTATTAGGCACATTCCTTATAGCAGTAAAATTCTGTGGTGCATTACCCCTGTAATTGTTATTACTTGGAAAATTTTTGTTATTAAAATTTATCTTAAAACTTCCAGAATTCTGCTTAAAAATTTTCTTTTTATGCTCAAAATTATTAGACTTATTACTTCTCCAACTCGATACACCTTCTCTTCTCTTGTTCTGTTCAAAACATAAATTTTCCTTCCTCATGGTTTCTTCAAGAGTTGAAGGGTTATCGTACTCAATTATGTCCTTTATGTGTAGCGGTAAACAACTTAGAAACCTTTGTATCTTAGGTTTCTCCTCAGCTAGGTAAGGTACATACCTTAACAAGCTGAGAAATTTGCTGCATATCTCCTTCATGGTCATGGAACCCATCTTTAAATCATACAATTCTTTTGACTTATCTTCGTAGTACTGTCCGGATAAAAACTTTTTCTTGAACATATTCTTAAATGTCCTCCATTTTATGTCTTTGTCCTTAATATTTTTAACTCTTTTGACATCTTGCCACCAAATGTCTGCCCTTCCGGTCAGATTGTATATGGCCATCTTAGCTTTTAATTGCGATGAGTAGTTATAAATCTGAAAATACTTCTTCATTCCGGACAACCATGCTTCAATTGACTCTTCTTTTTCATTTTCGCCATTAAAAGTTTGAGGTTTTATCTTTTTAAACTCTCCTGACATTTGTTCATAATTTTTACGTCTCTCTTAGGACCACAGTTACTGTCACTGTTGTCCTGATCAAAATTCTATTTTCTGTGATAAATTTCATCATCAGATTCAAAAGAAGAAGAGTTATTTCTAGTTTTATAACATTTAGCTTTTTTATCTCTGTGTTTGTAGGACATTGTTCCAGATTCAGTTTTTACTTATGTTCTCTTATCTTTTTCATCTTGATGGTACTTTTCCAGCAAAATTTGATTTAATTCCTCTTGTGCTCTTAAGATTCTTTCATTTTCTTTCTTAACACTTTTTATCTCAGATTTGAAATCTTTAACAATACGTAATAATTCAGATGATTGATCACTAAGTTCTACGTAGATTTTTTCATTAATATTTTCTTGTTCGTTGCTATTATGTTCATTATGAGGATATCTGTCCTCTGTTGATTCCTCCGGTATGTCCGTACCTGCAATTTAAACGTCAAATTGTTATATACAGAAACAAAATTAAATAAAATTCAGTAACTAAGTTTTCTGTTTTCATTTTATGTTTTGCTCGCGTGAGCCTATTTCAGGCCTAGAGTTTGAACTTGTGCTCTAATACAACATGTAACATCCCGAAAATTTACAAAATTTAAATTTTTTTCATTGTGACATTAATTGTTCTACTAGCTTTGTGGAAGTAAAATAAATGTCGATCTTCTTAACTAATAACTATTAATGATAACGACACTTCATAAGTTTTGAAGCATAATATGACAATACTTTGCTTATGCTAAACTCTGGAACTATGTGATGTATTTATATTCACTTGCGATATAGTTTTCTTTATATGTACTGATAGTTTGCTTTCTGATGATGATGAAGAGCTCCTATGGGGTACCCTGAGGCTTACTTAGCTATGTAGCTAAAGCATTTGAATCTTTATGTTGCAGAACACAAGTAAGAGTGATAAAATACAAGTTATCCTTCAGTAACGTTCTGCATTCCGAAATTGTATTATAAAACTGTAGAGAACATATTATCAAGTCAAGTATCCTAGTTAATGTCGTCTTGGTTTGTTTTAATTGAATTATAGTTTGGAGATTTACTTTTGCGATTTAGTACAGAATTAGAAGAACATTCTCAGGAAACCCAGTTTTAAAGAAAATTGGCTTTGACATTCATATCATATGTGTTAACCAATACTATGCAGATGTCAATTTAATGTTCAACTTATTGTATAGGTTATTTATTCAATATTCTGGGATTTTGGAAATAACCTCATCTTACTATATGTAATACTCCTTTATGCTATCGTATGGTGATATATTTATATCATGGTTCTTTTAATATGCATAATGATTTAGTTTAGTTTGACAATACCTAGATTATTAAAAGTGTGCACTTTGTTAAACACAAACTATATGCAAATCCCATGCATTTCATATATGCGTAAACTATATGCAAATACTATGCATTTCCTATATGCATAAACTATAAGCAAAGGTCCAAGGTATGAAAAAATATGAAATATAAACATAAGCTCGATACCTTGTCGATACAAGGCAAAGGTGGTAACCATGTGCTTATAGTATTATGTGTTATAACATATTACAACCATAATCTTCATGCCAATATTTCGATCAAAGGGACAAGTATTAAAGTCTTACTGGTTATGTGCTGGTAGGTGTTCGTGTCTAGTCTCAGCATTAACTCTCTTATCTACTTCCTCGGTGGTTATCCTGGTGGCTACTATCATGGATAGTATCACGTGAAGTCATTGTAAGTATAAATGGCAATGTCATCAAGATGTATAAGGTTTATCCTATAAGAAAACTGAGTTGGACTCCATGGTGGATGTGGTAATTAATGTGATCTTAATGGTATTGTTGCTCGTAATATGATGTGCCTGGTTGGCAAGATCTCCATCATTGATATTGTCATGCTCTCGGGTTTTGGACGAAACCCTAGTCCTCCACTATGTCTTGTCGAGGTTGTTTATTTGGAATTAATTTGTGTTAGAGAGTGGCTCGATGGAGAGGCCGGCCGGCCTGCGAATGTTTAGGGTTTGCTAAGTGTTTTTAGGAGGAACCTTTACAGGGTTCGAACCGTGATCTGTGGGGAAAATACAGTCATAAGTTACAATATTAAGGGTCGAGCTATGAAATGAGGTTGTCTGCACTTGTTTTGGTAGTTTGAATGGCTCAGGGTTCACGCCGGTTGCAGGAGCGCTTGTTTTTGAACCACAGTTGTTCTTTCATAAGGTAATGTATCAGTCTCAGAATATTTCTCTTATCTAACATTGTTTTCCAAGCTTCGTAATGTATTTATGTTAACCATTCAAAGGTTTTGATGGAAGGTACGCACGTGTTCAAGGTGCTATGATCGAAGCTTAGAAGAGGATACTGCTTACACAACCGGTAAGCCTCGGTGGTTTCCTGTAGGTTACTCTTTGCAATGTTGACCATTGTTTGATGTTAGCCGTAACTAGGGTTTGATGTCAGGCAGAGGATTTCGTCGTCGTCATAATGTTTTGTGAGCGAAATGGTTGAATGTAGAGAGAATGGGGATCCTCGACCTACTTTCAGTGTTTCACTGTAAAGTTATTTGTTGAAATGTAATATCTATTGAAGGGTGTAACCCTCGGTTGTTTTTATGAAGAAGAGAAGATTCTGTAACTTGATACTGTTTATAATCGTCGTGTTTGAGAACAATGCTCCAGGACCCGTGTTAATATATTTTAATGTTTAGCTGATGAATTGTTTTGTAATGTTACCAACCGAGAGCCAGAGGTTAATGCCTTGTTTTATGAAACATTTTGAAATGTTAATGGCCGAGAGCCAAGGTTTAATGCTTCCTTTTGAAACCTCAAACCCTAATGTCTACTTCGTTTCGATGTATGGGATTTTTTACAACCTTGAACCCTTAGTTCGACACGTGACTATGATGTTTCTATGTTTAAAGTGTTGAAAGCCGAATGGCTTGGTTCCTCAAACTTTAAACTTAGTTTTGTTTGTCTATATGAATAATATCGATGGGAAGTTGATTTTTCTATTGTAACATATCCACCTTTGTTTTGTTTAAAGCTGGGTTTATTACCCTAGGCTCGTCCTGCAAGGAATGGTTGTTTTTAATGTTTAAAAGTTAGATCCCATTCGTTAAATGAACTCTTCTATGTGGAGATCACAACTGTACAGGATGTGACTGCATGTACATAAAAAAATAAGGCATAGTGCCTTAGTCGAAACTCTTTTTAGTAAATTCTATGTTTATAAAGGGTTTTGTTTACCAGTGTTAATACGTTGTAATATATAGAAGTGATGAGGGTTTCGAACCCATAACTGTTATGTATGCAATTTCCTTCTAAAAGGTCAAACTCTGTCTTAGGTAGTCTATTCGATTCAATAAGTTTGAATGAATACTAAAATGTTATAATACAGAAGCTAGGGTTCTATCAATAATAGAGCATTCATCTGATACATACTTGTTCTGTGTTTTAAATGGTCTATAGTAATAATGATATAAGGTTATCAGTTTTTTTAGTCTGTTTGTATTGATAGATGCTTTCAATCGTGAATATGGGTAACTTGTTTTGATGCTAAATAATTATAATACAGGATGGTAAAAGTCTTATTAGGAGATTCGAATGGATATGTAAAATAATAAGGAACTTATAACTATTTTCTGTTTTGCGCAAAGGTTTAGAAACACGAGGTAGTTAAACCCTAATTTAATCTATTGCTGCTACAGTAAAGATATTATATTGTCTGAATGAAAGCATTAATTCTATGTTTGTCTATGACAGAAACATGAGCTATAGAAATTGTTAAATAGCTAAGAAATTACAGTAAATATATCAGATAAGAAATTTTGAAGGAAAATATAAAAGAGTTAGCCTATTCATTCATTCTATGTACTGCATATCATATCTATCTTAATTTTCCTTCCGTGAACTAGAGTACGGTATAGAAAACAGTATGTGTAAAAATACAGGGAAGGTATTTATTTCTATCAATTCATATACTTCTTCAACAATCTACAGAATCATTAACAGATCAGAAATTCAAATATTTACTTCTGCAATGTCATTATTTAACTTGTGTATACTAAATCAACAGCTACAAAACAAATTATAACTACTTAAGAATGAAATAACAAGTACAACCTGCAACTGTAGAGAGGGTGGACAAACACCCAAGGAGGCTTGTTCCTCCCAACCTTCTCTAGAAGAAGCAGCCAAACTACTTGCCTCCTTTGGACCCTCGAGCATGTTTACTGAAGCACTAGGTAGAAGAACTCTGTGTAGAAGCAAGGCACTCAGGTTGTATAACCAACAATCAATAGAGACTTGCCATACACCTCAATCTCTACACTCAGCAGTAAAACTCTGCACTCAACAGTAAAAAAGGAAAACTTAGACCATGATAAAAAACCTAGTCTTCCCCTTATCGAATCTCTTATGTGCATACAGCAGAACCACAAGGTAAGTTTCCTTGTCAGGAAAAGTGTTGAACCTCAGTCCAAATTCGATGGCTCTTAAAAAGATGCCTAGGTCTTTTTGGTGGTCAGTTTTCAATAAATGGGCCTCAAGCTCCATTACCATCTTTGAGGTCACTATGACCACAATTCAAGGGAGTTGTCCCATAGCAACAACTAGTTACTTGATTCATGATGCTGCAACTTGTCCATTGCCTTCTACCCCAGATTCCATTCCACCTAGTGGGTCTGTAAACACTCTTTCAACAGTTCTCCTTGGGTGAGTGTCTCCTATTTTATTTATTTAAATAATAATATTGTGCAATTACAGTCATCCTTGGACACTTGTCCAATTATAAAACTTTACAATAAAAGTTAATGTAATGTCTTCTTCAAACATAATTTTTTTTCAGCAAAGGGGTATGTTACATCATCCATATTTCTTAGCAAGTGGATCTATCAATCCAAATAATAGCACTTGCACCACTGCAACTGGCTTGAGACTAAGAGGCCCCATTAAAGAACCCATAGGGATGATATTCATCTAAATAGGGGGGAATATGACCCAATATTGAATAAATTACACTTGAAACCTGCTCGATATTAAGTTCCTAAAAAGCAGCTACATCTTTGCTTCCAATAAGTTGCGGCCCCATCTTCTTTCCTTCATAAATCAACCTATTTCTCGCCTTCCACAACTCCCAACATATGCAACATGGGATCCCACACCACTTTGTAGAAATTTTTATCAAGAAGTGTAGAACATCATATTAGGGTTGCATCGGATAAACCACATCGACTAGGAAATCATTCCTAACAGGTTGACATACTTGTTTGGTAAAGGAACAAAATCTAAGTAGGTGATCAATAGACTCTGCCTCGGATCAAAAAATAGGACACCTTTTTGGTCCACTTATACCTTTGCAAATATATTTATCCCACATCAAGATTCTATTTTCCATGGCCATCTAGATAAATAGGATAATTTTCAGTGGTGCATTCCGATCCTAGCAAATATTGAACCACTAGTTGTTCACCCCAGGAACCTTTGAGTATAAGGAAACATATGCCATTTTTGCACTAATGGAACCTGATTGTGCATAATTTCCAACACCATACTATTTCATCTTCCACCAAGGATAACGGTATGTTATTCATCTGTAGGCCGATGATATATTAATCCCACTCCACCCCTAAGTTCCCATTGATTCCTAGTTGATGAGACCATATCCAATCATGCTTACCCCTTCGATTAGATCCCAAAATAGAAATCTGATTTACTATATAGTAACCATTAATTCTTAAGAAACTAATCAGCTTCATAGATAACTTATATTCAACTAGACCACTCATAATTGGGTCTTCCCCTACATGGACTGATCTTCCATTACCCGATATCTAAGCCATCCACTCACCCACAATCTGAAAAGAGTCAATAATTCCATTCCAGATGTTTGACACACCTTTGACAACTTTCTTTTCAAGCCAAAACC
Source organism: Larix kaempferi (assembly GCA_027924585.1). Lineage (NCBI taxonomy): Eukaryota > Viridiplantae > Streptophyta > Pinopsida > Pinales > Pinaceae > Larix > Larix kaempferi. The sequence continues at coordinate 6,180,401 of BSBM01000159.1, read as the reverse complement.
GCTGAGTTGTTGAGATATCTCTAACGTATTTTTCCTTCAACACTCTACTCCATAAGCTATCAATAAAAGAGATCACTCCACAAGCTCTTTGTCGATATTGCTTTTGCGAAATTAAAAATTTTCTTCAGGGCCCATCCACCAAAATGTTTTAGTCGATCTAGGCGCTTCCAACCAACTGAATGAATTTTTTGTTTTTCCCTGTCCCCTGACCATAAGAAATTTAAGACCTTTCTACAAATGCATGAAAATATTGATTTGGGAATTTTACATAACGAGAGCCAATAGATTGACAAGTTATCCAAAATAGATTTTGCAAGAGTTAATTGGCCACCTAGAGATAACCATCTCCAACACCAATGGTGAATCATTTTATGAAACAATTTTAACATCCATTTCCATTCATTTACAGAGTAATTCTTCAGCTTAATAAAATATCCCAATATATTTTGTCTTGGCAACAAGAGGAGCAAATATGAATGGAATAATTTGACCAATCTGATCAATAATCCTATCATCCAACCTTTGTTCCAAAAAGGAAGATTTTGAATCACTGATGATCATACTTGAATCATTTCAAAATAGGTTTAGGATGTCCTTGAGTATCTTCCATTCCATCAAGATCCCAGCTCCAAAGAGAATTACATCATTTATGAATAATAGATGAGTAATGGAAGTTTGAGCATAAACTTTAACACCCTTCATAGACCCACCTTCCTTAGATTTAATTATCGATATGCTCAAGAATTTAATTACAAGTATAAATATCAATAGATATAGAGGAAAACCCTGGTGATTACCTCTCGACCCCTTAAAGAAATCCATTGGAGAGCCATTAATCAATACTACAAAATTTACCGATGATACATACGCCATAATCCACCTAGTAGCTTCCCATGGAAGGGAAATTTGGATCAATATTAACCTTAAAGATGTCTAGTCCACCTGATCATAATATTTTACCAAATCCTGCTAGAGAATCAGATGCTTCAAATGATTGGATTTAATACTATGAAAAATCTAATGTGTTACTCCAATAGCTTCTAGAATTTGACAATTTTCCAAGAAGCCAAATTGTTCCATTGAGATGTACTTGGATAATATTGGTTTTATCCTCAAGGCAGTGATTTTTGCAATAATTTTGTACAGTGAGTTGCACAACGAAATAGTCCTAAAGTCATTGAAATCTAATAGATAATAGAATTTAGGAATAAGTACAATGAGTGTATAATTCATTGCATCAGAGATATTACTAGTAATCCTTGATTCCTCCACTGTCTCAAGAATATACAGCCCCATGATGTCAAAAAAATAAAGAAATAATTCCACCATCCATCCATCAGGGCCTGATCCCTTTGACATCGGAAATCCCTTGAAATCATTCTTCACCTAATTTAGGGAGACAAGGTTAGAAACTTTATTACCTTCTTCCTCAAAAATGAACCTGGGGTATTCCTTAATAAACTTAAATTGCTCAACCATTGATGAATTCTTTTGATCCTAATAAAATTCCTGGAAATGTGAAACAAATTTCCTATGTAAAGCCAAAGAATGTTATATACTATTTCATTCTGTATCCTTTATTTCCCAAATGGAATTTTTATTCCTTCGATTCCCCACAAACTTGTGAATTTTGTTTTGTTCAAATCCCCAAAAGAGATCCAAATCGCTCGACTCTTCAAGCGCCAATCCTCTTATTTCATATTGAAGATTTTTAGTTTCTTTTGCTCGAGATTAGTCTATTCTAATTGTTCCCAAGACGATAAGATACTAGAAGAAGTAGTAGAGATGATATTCTCAATATCAGACTCCAAACTAATTAGATCTTGCTTCACACATTTATTTATGTCACATTCCCACTTTGAGACAACAACTTTTAACAACTTTAGTTTTTGAACCAACTTATTCATCACCAAGGGATCATCCCCAACTTCCATTTTCAGCCATTCATCTCACACCGAGTTAATAATGAAATCATGTTCCTTTAACCAGACATGTTTGAATTTAAAGGGAACATGGTTTCTGCTTGCATCCAGATAAAATTGAAATAAAACAAGGGAGCGATAAAAAATCTTGGAACAATCAATCCACAATCGATACTTTAAAATAAATCGATGAGAGTCTCTGATACGAAAAATCAATCCAAGCGCTTCACAGCCCCATCTTCACCACCCCTACCATTTATCCATGTTGGAACCAAAGGAAATGCTTCCATGTCAATCAACCTTGCCAAGGAGAGAATAATATCAGGAAAAAAAGATCCCAATGGATCAATTACAAACCACTAACCCGAAATATTTTTAACATCCAATGTAAAGTTGAGATTAACTTCCAAGATCAAGTATGGGAGGTTTAAGGTCCCCTCCAAAATCACACAGTCCCAGAATATTCTATGCTCCTAATAAGGACCATAACAGTTTATTATATTTATCTCATTCTCCAGGCCAACGATTCTTCAACAAAGTAGAATACCAGTGGAAATATTATAAGGAGAAAACCTAGCTTTATGGGGATCCCAATCCGAGAGAAAGCCTCTAGATAGGCCCTTGACATCTATAGTGCAGACTTCCCAATTTGGCTTGAGCTTAGAGAAAAAATTCCTAGATTTATCACCCACCACCATGCGCTCTTGAAGGAGTACGATTTTCAGACTTGTCCTCTCTAGTAACCTTTTAAGGGCTAGGTATTTGGGAAGGACCCCTACTCCCCTTACATTCAAATAGATATAGATAATTTTTTAACTATGGCTAGGGCTTTAAATTCTCTAAGAACCCTTTTTTCCGGAGAAGATGGAACAACCAAAGAAATATGAGATTCAACCAGGACCTCGTTTTTCCTACTCTTCCTCGATTGTTCCTTCCTATAAATTTTCATTTTTAGAGGAGAAAAGTCGTATTTTATTCCACCATACATGGCACCTTTGTGGCTATTCATATTTTGTTGACAGGGAGTTTCAGATTCATTATCCTTCTCATTCCTCGATCCCGATTGGGATCCCACTAAAAATATCACAACATTTCCAATGTAGGACTATAGTGGAGTCTTTTTTGTGATTTCACAATATGAGGGAACGTGAAAACGTGGTTTGCCAATAGTGGGAGCAAGAATAGTTTCATAGAAACAAGGAAAACTAATCTCCCCATATACCCCTACCTCCACCACCCTGATATCTTGATACCCATCCCTATATTCCTCCACCAACACAACAATGTCTCCAAAAGGAAGATCCATCCTAGATTCACCCCTCGATAATGAGCTAGAACTATGGTTCATATTTTTCTCATATTTGACCGACCTCTCCTTTGAAAGGGATCCATTACCCAACTCATACATATCCTTTCCCAAAGTGTAACCCTGTCGAAAAGGATCATCCACCCCATTACCAACTAGGAAAGCATCGGACAAAGATAAATGGTCCCTTTCAACAACCACCCCTCCCCCAATAAATTCCCCCTTTATGTCTAAAGATATTACAAATTATTTCTCCATTTCATTTAAAGATGAGAAGAAATTGGGATCATAGATCTGAAGCTTACAAAAAATGTGTGACCCAGCAAAGGTGGATCCCAGAATGGTAAAACGGTTGGAGTGGCCATCTAGCCCCCCCATTTCCTCCAGATTGTGCTTGCTACTATCATCGAAGGACCAAACCATCTTCACCTCCCTCAAATATTCTCGGTCTAAGGCCGAAGACAAACCCATGCACTGTTTCCAAAGGTCGCTGACCTCTTTTTATCTTGAACAATGGAATGGGATGCCCCAGTAATCCACCACTTGATTATAAGTTCTCCCACACCACTATATCGCCAGCTTTTCCACGAGCCCCAAAGAAATATCCATTTCAACAACCATGCAACTAAAACCACTTATCCAAGCCCTTGATAACATCCTCCCCCACATGCAGGAACCACCCTAATCTGTTTCCAACTGCTTTGAAGCATTCCTTGTTCCACATTTCCAAAGGGAATCCCAAAATTAATACCCAAAAATGTCGGTATCGGATATTCTCGGTCTCAGGAACAAACACATAATGCCATCGTCTTAACATTAGACTTCCATTGTCTTTTAGCCAAATTTTGTAGAGGAGATATGTTGCATGCTCCTCTTTTCTAAATTTGAACCCATACCAACCTTAAGGGAGAATGAAAATAGTGGGGAAGTGCAATTCCTCTGCTATTCATGGATCGGTAGCCAAATTTTCCTACCAACGTTGTCATGTGAAGTTCTACTAAATCCTACAGACCCACATCCCATCCCAAGGTCATATTTAGATACCTCGGCCATGATTTTCACTTCTTGGCTTTCTTGTAGAACCTATTTCCCTAGTTTGAAACCCTCCCCTTTTGTTTCTCACCACCCTTCACAACTTCTACCCGCGCATCCCCAGATCTACCTAATAGTTGAGAATGAGATACAAGGTCTACTACCACCTCTAAAGAGGGATCCCCCTAAACTATTTTTCCTTTTGATGTACCGGTTTCATGAATCTCTCGACCAGCACGGGCCGATATTAGGGACCCATATCACCCAGAAGGAATATTGAATCATCTATTAACTGGGCATTATTACATGTTTGTATTATATCTTAATAGTATTCATATGGTCTAATGACACATGTCACTTTCAACCACTCATCCATCAGTATTTCTGCCACCTGTATTTGCTCAGAGCTTCCCTGAATATTTTCCATTTTCAAGGAAACCCCCCCACACCACAATCTTGGAAGCTCCAAAAAAAAGAAACTGCCTAAGATCCCTAGTAGTCGAGATTTGCTTCCAGTATGGAACCTCCTCATGGGGACTGGATATATGAGTCCTCCCATTTGGGAGAGTCGAAAAAACTCAAAAGAAGCCCCCCAAAACCCTAAGCAACCAGTTCTAACTCCCACAATTTCCACTTCAAACCCCACAAAACTCGACCAGCATAAATAAACCTCACATAAAAATGGTAATAACACCAGTCACCTCACATCAAAATCTCATGGGAATTTTTTACTGAAATAGAAACCCTGGTGAGAGAGCACACCGTAAGAAGTGCACCCCTCAACCACTGGGCGTTTCTGATCCACTTCAAGCCCCACTTTCACTAGCCATTAAAAGACACAACCAAAAAAAATTATTATTGATACACGAGCTCAAAATACTACCCTACTTCCTCGAAAAAGGGAGCAACATCGTACATCGATACAACCCCTGAGTTATGCCTCTTCATTTGGTTCCCATTTCCTCCATCTTCACCCCTATAAACCTTCTTCCATGTTCTCAAAATTCACATATACATTGTTTGTTTGTGCATGAATTCAAACTAAACGCTAAATGCATGATGCAATTAGCCTTTATATTGTTGTACTATTATTTTAATAATATATTAATGTTTTAATTAAACAAAAATGATTTGATGTGTGGTATTGAAATTTAATGTTCATAGTGTTTGTGAAATAAAAAATATATCAATAATTTTATTATTCAGTAATCTATGTTTAGAAAAAAATTGATGATTGTTTTCAATGATTGAAATTAATAATATAAAGAAATGTAAACACATTTGCAATATAAATACAATTAATAATAGGAAAAATTATGGAAGGATTATCGGATGAGGTTGAACATCAAGACTCAGGAGATACGCGATAGAGTTTGGGTTGAGAGTGTTAGGAAATAGTAAACATTGAACAATATATATATGGATGAATTTGAAATTTTGGTTAGGGTTCCTAACAAGGGTTTGGTATGGCAGCCCTGGATGTGGTGAATGAGGAGGAGGTCCAGTTGGTGGATTGTTCTCATGACACTTTGTAGAATCTCATATTTTTGTATCATCTCTTCCATTTAATATTTAAGACCATAGTTGATAGGGGTAGATAGTAGTCAAGTTTTATTCATAACTGTGATTATTTTAATATGCACCTAGTCTGGGTTACAGGATTCTCTCAAATTGATGATTCTTGCATTTGTGATCTTCATAAGTAGTAGTTTGAAAGCTAGTATCCCTAGGAAGATATCCAAAATAAATTGGCTACCCATTAGTCTCTGATCCATATCGAGCTCGTTCCCCAGAGACTTCAATTGGAGATTGAGCATATCGAAATGCAGTTACATCCATTAGGCTAGTTCCAACTTCCAGTGGTCAAAACAATGTAAGTGTTTTAAATAATAAAGATGCATATATGTGTGTATCAACTGATGGAATTCAATATATGGAGCTTGCAGTTGGAATTGAGCGCTTAGTGCACATGGAAATGAATTAATATTTTCAAGTATTTTGGACCTATGGAAATACTAAAACTTTTAGTAATTCGATTTTAGTCTACTCCAAAAAATGCCCCAAAAATATTGATACAAAAGTGTTAACACCTATTATGGTTTCCACCACGGAAGGTAAAGAAAATCTCCCACGAAAGCCCCAAGGTCACCCATCGACCGGTTGCACCAAATAAAGAGTTGAGAAACCCAAAAATAGCTAAGAGTCAAGCAAATCCAAGCTATATGACCGAGCCGCAGTGAGAAAATGAGAAAAACTAGCAATAAGGGATTCTTCCACAACCAAAGAAGATTCGATGGCCAGGATTGAATGGCGGGATTAGATTGGCCATTGAGAATGCATTCTGCAAGCAGGTATAAGATACTTTTCTACTTTTCCGCAAGCCCATTGGTCCGGTGTCCCGCATTCTGCATTGGGGATTGCGGATTATGGAAAAGAAATTTTCCAAGGATGTAAAAACGGTGCTTCCAATTCCCGCAATCCACATTGCGTATTGCAGATTGCCGAAAGATGATTTTCCAAGGGGAGAAAAAGTAAGTTTCCGAGCAAGGATAATTTTAGGGGCGAAATTTAGCCCATGGGCTATTTTTCCATGTTTTTTTCCAAAAAACGATTAACCAATTTGCATTTTTTGAATCCTTGTTTGGCCCAATTTTGATGGGGTAAAATGTTTTCACTCTAAAAATTGCCAAATTATTATATAAACTATATAGAATCCTTAGATATTGAAATAATTTTAGAAAAATATCACCAAATATTTTATAGTTGACATTTTAGGAATTGGTAAGATTCGCCAAGGTTTATACACTTTTAAATAAATGTGGGTCCTTAAAATTATCCCTGTTTCCGAGTTTCGCATCCCGCATGGTAGATTGCGGATTGCGGAAAGGTCATTTTCTAGGAACACAAAATGTTAGTTTCCGAGTTCCGCATCCCGCATTGTGGATTGCGGATTTCGGAAAGGAAATTTTCGAAGAGGTGCAAAGGCAAGTTTCTAAATCCTGCATTCCACATTGCGGATTGTGGATTGCAGAAGGAGTCATTTTTTAGCAGGCACAAAATCAAGTTTCTGAATCCTACATTCCGCATTGCGGATTGCGGAAAGGTAATTTTTCAGAAGGCACAAAATGGAGATTCTGAATTCTGCAGTCCGCATTGTGGATTATGGAAAGGTAATTGCAGATCAAAAGAAGTTTTGTAGAGCAAATTGCGGTCGTAGGGAATGAAGATTTTCTTAGAGAAATAGCGCGTCCAAGAAGTGGCAAAGGGGCTTGTTTCAGTTATTTGTCCTAATCCATATAAGATGGCCTGATCTGAAGGACGCGTAGGTGGATTCTATGGCCGAATGGCGCACTGACAGCGTAAATGATTTCATACCTCCACGCATAACAAAATCAGAGGTTGTTGATTTGGGCGGAAGCTCGAACGGCCTCATCATTACCAATCCAAGTTTGTTTTGAATTAATTAGACAATTTTTATGTTTTGTAATCCTATAAAGGTAAGTTCCGAAGAGGACCAAAAGGTTGGATGTTTTAGATTCAGAGAGATTGCTGCTCCGCGCTTGTATTTAAATCGGCCTCTTAATTCAATAAGAAGGCCCGATTCTGGAGCTTCATATTCCTGTGATGTGTGTTCTGATGTCTATTATCTCTCGTGTATGTGTTCTTGCTTTGTATTTCCATTAATTGTTTGATTAAATTGTAATACCTAGATCAAGACTACATGGTCTGGAATTCATGTCCCCATGCCCCAAAATAATATGACTAGGTATTCCACCCTTTTCCTCTTGAATTTGCAGGTTGGAAGTCATTCGCAAATGCTCTAACCTTGTAATGGAGCTTGTCCCCTTTTTCTGCCTCCACCCACTGTCTATTTTGACTTGAAAGAACCCCATCTTCCTTGTCTCTTTCCTCTACAATTGTGGTCCGAATCTGTCATTGGTGATAGTAAACCCACCGAAGTTGTCTCCATGCCCAACTGTCCTCCTTTTCTTAACCCCAACCAACCGAAAAAACCCCTTTAATTCATTGTTGAAGTTCTAACCACCACTTTTACCAATAACCCAGCCCATTCAAGCTATATCCTGTTGCTGGAAGCACTAAAGAGAGATCCCTCTCTGTGGTTGGAAAGGTTAGTTTTCGTCCACTAAAGATTGGTTTTCAAAAGTTACCTCATGGTATAAATTGCCAAAACCTAGGAAAATATTGAGTGATAAGACAAAGCATAACATATTAAAATAACAACAACTTCCTATATTGGATACAATCAATTCTTTAGGAAAAAAATAAACTTTGAAGCTTGAGTACTCACAAACCTAATTTTATCGAACATCTGTTTCATGTTTTTATTTTTTATATTACTTGGAGCCACATGAACAGTGTAATCTAGTCCATAATACTCATGTAGTTGTATTCATGTTGGGGCATTTTATCATCAATCTCCTTACCAATAATGACCCCTATCTGTTCATAAGGGAACAAATCCTCATGAAATCACAACGTTGAAGTTGAATATTTAAAATATATAAGCACCAATATTCAATTCTAGTTTTCTCTTATCATCTAGCCATATTTTTTAGCCCGTGACGAAATTAGTCATTTAATTTTGTAATTTTTAGTTTGTTGCTCAAATTTAGTGGTATTAAGTTTAAAAACATCGTCAAGACTAATTGTTTTAGTCATGTAGTCATTTATTTCACAAATTCTACTAGTGAATCAATACATGTGGAATGAAATATCATATATCAATTCTAAGAAGATTTGTATAGAATTATGTTATTTCACACCTATTAATTCTACTTTTTATAAAATTCACAATGTACAGATGAAAATTGTCCTTACAATAGCTTGGAACAAGATATATCCAACCTAAGAAATGAATGAAATATATCCTCTTTCTAGAAGACTTTAATGTTGGAACAACAACTAACCAAGCTATTATCATAAGCAATGATTCTAACCCTAATCCTCCACGGCTAGATAAAGACCATGTTTTAGCTAGAAGATACAAAAGAAACACTGAAGAGTTGGTTGATAATTTGTTTGGTACCAATCTAATCAAGCTTTGTAGTTCTCGAGATCTAATAGTTTTCAATGGTCTTATGATGTGGTCGAAATCCAACCAGATGACTTACATCCATGGTTTGGGTAGTTTTGTCATAGATTATATAATATATGATATCCCCGTGCGTACAACCAAATAGTAAAATTTGACATGTATCTTAAATGAACAATATGTCGAATTTGATTATAGACCTTTAACCCTAACTCTAAGCTTTGCATAAATATTAACCCCACATTACTAGAGAATTATGATAACCAAAAGCACTTGATCTTCAATAAAAATAAAATTGATATATTTTTAAGGGATTTCAATAATGAATCAAATATACTATTAAGTAAGGACAATATTGGCGACCTTTATCATAATTTTACAACAACACTCTCTACTTCCATTAACAAGTTCTTTACCGTGGTGTCATATACAAGGAGAATAGATAAACCGACCCTTGGTATGATATATCACTAAGTTTTTTTGACCCAAAATCCGATGGCAAAAATGTCAAATTTGCTACAACCTATGGTCGCTCATCCGACAATCCTAGCATTTTTTTACCGTCGCTGGCATGTCGGCTTAAATCCGACAAAGTTGAACACGTCAAATTTGCGATGCCCCTAATCCGTTGGATATCCGACGTCCTCCAGCTTGATAGGTAGTCAAATAACTGACAACTTTCACTTCCTATATTGGTCGGATAACTTCGTTTTGTCATCGGATATGTGGCGCAAATTCCAAGCAAAGAAAGGGTGGATCCGACGTCCCTAGCTATCGGAAGTATGGAAAATTTGTCGAATTCTAACCTAGGAAGCCGTCGATTAAGTGACGTCATGCCATGCAAACAAGAAGAGGAACCGACATCCCTTTCCATCGAAAGTATGGCAAAGCCGTTGGACTTTAACCTAGAACCGTCGGTTAAGTGATGCACATACCATACAAAGAAGAAGCGGATTCGACGTTCTGAGCCGTCGAAAGTTTGGCAAAGCCGTCGGACTTTAACCTAGAGTCGTCGGTTAAGAACCGCACTTTCCATGCAAAGAAGAGGTGGATGCGACGTCCCTGGCCGTCGGTAGTATGGAAAGAACGTCAAATCCCATTGTAAAGACATCGGATAACCGACTACCCTAATACATCTTTTTTTTTAAAACCACATTTTGAAATACGTCCCATTGTAAATCCCAGATTGAGTTCAGTTCCTAATAATTAAAAGGATTAGCTACAGGTTGGAACTTGCCCCTATTTTTTCAACATTTGAGCCTTTAAACTTTGCATCGAAATAAAAACAGGGTACGAACTAAACCGAGGAGATTTGAACCTGCAACCAGTTCGTACCCTGTTATTTTTTCGATGTAAATTATATGTTTTCTTTAATTTGTTCTTGACTTTAATTCCCTAGCATAAGAGGAGCCATTATGGTCAAGGTGTAGCCCTAAAAAAAGATGAACATTGACAACAAGCAACATGTTTCTAATTGTTGTTGGCCTATGCTAGCTTAGTTGCAAATATCATGCTTTAGAAGAAGCCAGCCTTGAATGGTAAATATACCATTTTGGAAGGGTTTAATGTGATTTTAAGGATATTGATTCCAAGGAAATTAAACAGAAGGTTAAGGATATTGATTCCAGTGCATCATTTACTCAACCTTTGAAGTTGTGGAAACTCAAAATTGGTTATGAGGAGCAACCAAAAATAACAACAAGCTCCAAGGAATTGTCAAAATTTAGACGACATACGAGTGGGTTGTAGAAAGCCAGCATCATATCCATTCATTGAGCTCCTCTCTGTTTTGAGAATAATTTCATATTCTCTACTGAACAGGGCCAACCACGTGAAGGTGGAAGCTCTTATGGCCCCTCCCCCCCCTCACATCACTCTCAATTCCCCATACCCAATGCATGTACTTGAAAAAAACAAATATGTGCAAATTCATCCATATTTCATCATGAACTTTCATCCATTATTCATTCAATAAATGCTAACATTCATTAAACCATTATTTCATTCGATCAACACATTCATTCAATAAAAGATAACATTCAATAAACCATTCATTAATCATTCGGTCAACACATTCATTCAATAAAAGTTGAAATTCAATAAAGGTAACAGTTTACAACACTGAATCATTAAAACATTAGAACATTCATTAAACCATTCATTCATTCATTAGGCCAAAAATCATGGACGATAAATTATTATCAAAAATATTTAGACAAGATTTGAACCTGTGATCTATGTCTAGTCCCAAGGATACCACCTTCAAGCTTGACCTTATCAATCAATTCCCATCGCCATTTCCTCTCATACAACGTCCCACAACCATTTCTCTCGACACCCACTCTTCATTTATTCTGCATGCATTTCACTATGCAACCATCTCAGATTCTCAATGTGTTTTCCATCAATTAGTTTATCAATTCAGTATGACCCATGCCCGCCATCCAATGAGTGTTTCTATGGTCTTCAGTTTCAGCCTGGCAACGGTGACGATTCATGGTATTACGTTTCCCTTCGGCTGCAACATGGCAAACTCATAGTTCACTATGAAGGTTTGTCTGACAAATGTGACGGTCAGAGAAATATTCATAGTGAACTATGAGTTTGCCATATTGCAGCTGAAGGGAAACATAATACAATGAATCCTCACCATTGTCAGGCTGGAAATCAATACTGCAGAAACACTCCTCAGACGGCGTGCATGGGTCATACTGAATTGATAAACTAATTGAGGGAAAACGCAACGAGAATCTAAGACAATTGCATAGTGAAATGCATACAGAATGAATCAAGGTTGAATGTGGTAGCCCGCCATCTCCCATTGTGAAATGCATGCAGAATGAATCAAGCTTGAAGGTTGTCGCCCATTGCCAGCTGCACTTCAAGCTTGAAGGTGGTAGCCTTGGGACTAGACATAGGTCACAGGTTCGAATCTCCTCAGTTTAGTTCGTACCCTGTTATTTTTTCGATCCAAATTATATGTTTTCTTTAATTTGTTGTTGACTTTAATTCCCTAGCATAAGAGGAGCCATTATGGTCAAGTTGCATTCCTAAAAAAAATATGAACATTGACAACAAGAAGCATGCTTCTAATTGTTTTCGGTGTATGCTAGCTTAGTTGCAAATATCATGCTTTAGAAGAAGCCAGCCTTGAATGGTAAATATACCAATTTGGAAGGGTTTAATGTGAGGTTAAGGATATTGATTCCAAGGAAATTAAAGAGAAGGTTAAGGATATTGATCCCAGTGCATCATTTACTCAACCTTTGAAGTTGTGGAAACTCAAAATTGGTTATGAGGAGCAACCAAAAATCACAACAAGCTCCAGGAAATTGTCAAAATTTAGACGACACGCAAGTGGGTTGTAGAAATCCAGCATCGTAGCCATTCATTGAGCTCCTCTCTGTTTCGAGAATAATTTCATATTCTCTACTGAACAGGGCCAACCACGTGAAGATGGAAGCTCTTATGGACCTCCCCCCCCTCACATCACTCTCAATTCCCCATACCCAATGCATGTACTTGAAAAAAACAAATATGTGTAAATTCATCCATATTTCATCATGAAATTTTATCCATTATTCATTCAATAAATGCTAACATTCATTAAACCATTGTTTCAGTCAATCAACACATTCATTCAATAAAAGATAACATTCAATAAAAGATAACATTCAATAAACCATTCATTAATCATTCAGTCAACACATTCATTCAACAAAAGTTGAAATTCAATAAAGGTAACAGTTTACTACACTGAATCATTAAAACATTAGAACATTCATTAAACCATTCATTCATTCATTAGGCCGAAAATCGTGGACGATATATTATTATCAAAAATATTTAGACTTTGTTTTTCCCGTCACTTATTTTTATAATTTTTTCTTCTCTTCAGTGGAAAATAATCTCTAAGAAGAGCATCTACATCTGGACTTTCTCCTCCAGTTCTTGGTTCTTCAGTAGGCGCTTGTGGTGATGTATGCATCCTAGTTTATTGTTGTTCTAGACGTGTATTTTGCGGCAAGGGGTTTGGATTTGCTACAACGATGTGAAAATGTTACATCGTTATATTTTGCTATTGTAATGACAAGTTTTTCATTTAAAAAAATTCATTACAAAGGTTTTTTTTTATCTGGTGTGACCAAATCATGTTGTTGATGTTCTTATCCAGTCTCAATTTGTACAATTTCACCCTCTACATGCTCTGCAGTTGAAATACGGTGAACTACAATTAATGTTCACCATTTACAATGCTATACATAAAATTGTAGCATATAAATAAATTCATTACCAGGATTCGAAGCTTGATCATCGATTTGTTGTTGTCCCTCCTCGACACTAATGGGATCATTGCTTTCCTGTTAAAAATAAAGTCAATATTTTACATCAAGTATTTGTAACAAAAATATTGCACAAGCGACAAAATTTCATTAAACTATATAGATTCTAAATACCTGTGCACCGGATGGATTGGTACCACAAGACTGTGTTTTCCGAGAGAAGCTTCTTTAGTGTTCAACAACAACTCCAAAGCCTTCCTAGAAGCCAAGCTTCATGTCTTCCTCTGTGGGTACTTCATTGAATTGATCAGCCTGCATATTTGCTTATCGTTGTTAATTAACATTTTACGGTGCAATAAACAAAAAATAATTTTCAATTTATTATTTGTATTCATTGTTGGTTTCTCTAAACTTACAATCTGTGCCGCCAAATTCGAATAACCACCAGGTCCAAGCTTGTGCTGACCTATTTTTTCTAGTCTTGCCTTTGTGCCCTTTGATGTGTCTGATAGCTTATGCAAGTGTTGAAATATGTTAGATGTTCCAAGTTTGATATAGAAATCAAGGATAATAAGGTTTAGAATTACATTGCGGAAAGTATTGCATACCTCCCTGTTCCTGGTGTTAGCTTGCCTTCTCTTCTCAAAGTCCTCTCCTTTCCATCTTCCACTAGAGCTTTCCACTCCATTGCTGGAATCATTGGTGGGTGCTCATACCTCTGGTTTTTTTTTAGGTGGGTCCTATATTGGTCTCGAACAACCTTCATGTGTTGTCCAGCCTTTTTCAGGACATTGGCATGACTGAAGGTTTTGTCCCCAAACAGGCCAACCAACCGATTAGTGAGTTCATCTTTTAAATGTTTCGGTTGTCTATCCCACCTTGTTCGGATGGTGGGACCGAAGATCTCCAAGGAAAAGTCATTCATATGTTTATAGAAAACATCGTTTCCTGTAAAATGATCATGCCATGATCATAATTAGTTGATAAAAAGTGTTTTATCGGTATATTACAATGAAATTATAAACACTAATTAACTTGATAAACTATGATTAATTACCTGGGATCTTCTCTATCTTTATTGGGACGAGATCTTCGTCCACCAAAAATGTTGTCTCCATTGTTCCTGTGCTTTTGACATGGGAAGATCCTGGAAATGCAGCTTCTGCGACATCAAAATTAGTAGGGGACTCGGTGTCGACCCCTTTTTGTGGACGATCCATTGTGTGTCGGTCACTAGCGGCTACTGCGCTCACAGCGGGGGTCCGTGGTGTTTCGAAACGTGTTTCCGATTGTTCAATCGACAACAATGGCGAAGGATTTGAACCATGTGGAGTCGTTCGCTCATGATGCAAAGTCTCTCCATGAGCCTCGCTGGGGCCAAAAACACCTTGACCACTATTGTGTGGTCCCTTATAATTCTGTAAATACACACCATGTCTTATACGTTCAATACTATCATATAAAAGAGAACATTATAAAGATTTAAACGAATTATTCTGTGATTCAAGATTCCTCAACTTACTCGCAAGGTATTAGATCTATGTTCCAACAATGCAATCCTTTTTGTAATTGTGCTTGTTTGTGGAACCTGGATTATTAGAGTAAGGATTTCTGCACTATATCTATTCAACAATTTGTCTACCATCTTTAGCGGGTCTGTGGCTTCACCAATTGTTTCGCAACCGCGAAGCACCTTAGCCACTTCAGGTTCTACCTGAAAATCTTTCGATGATGATTCATACTGCGATTCACTAGTGGGCTGCAACAAACATATAGAAAGCACTACTGAGTTCTCTATTGATAGATTCCAAATTTTATATTAATGTAACATATCTATCATGATAGATTCGTAAAATTACAACACGGTTTACATTATCATAATGAAACCAGTATACACACAAAAAATACATAACAAAATTAACATTATGCTACGTATTATATTGGTACAATTGAAATGAATTATACCTGCAACCTCGAGGATCGCGATCCACTCATTGGATCAATGGTCATAGGCAACTTGCCCCGATCTACTAATATCTGGGAGCTGCCCCTTACAACACCCTAAAAAAAAACATAGTGAAAGTCACCTAAACGAATCCAAAACTATTCATGAAAAAACACATCAAAAAAATTATTATTCATATTATATTTTTAATATTACAAAGATGTATACCCGTTGCGTGGACCCTGGTGTGATCGACCTTACGGAACCGGCCTGCATCAAAAACATAGACTAGAAAATTACGTAAATGAAACCAAAATATTCATTGAAACATTAATATAATGCTAAAACATTTTGACATATTTAAATTGTACAATTAAAATCAAGTCTACCTGTTGCCTTGAGGGTGTTGTCATCTGATCAACATTCGATGGGTGTCTTTCCCGATCAACGTTCTACATCAAATATAAATAACATTATATAAAACAAACCAATTTATTAATAATGAAAAAACAAAGCAAATAAAAACTCTTTTTTCTTATTATATTTGTACTATTAGAAAGATGTATACCTGCTCGGTCGAGGAAGAAGTACTCCTCCAACCATTTGTTGATAGGGATTTATCCCGATCACTGGCTTGCGAAGTAAATATGGGATATTTAAACGAAATAAACTAACAAAAAATCCTTATGATGTTTAATTTATTACTAAAAGGTCGGGTAAAATGTTATATAGTAACCTTGTTTGTATCTACTCGGTTCACAGGGTAATTAATAAGCAACTCGTCCCCTGCAGATATTGTTTTAATAGCAACTACAAAACCACGGTTTCCTTCATGCCCCTCAAATTCGCAATTTAGTTGCCTAATTGTAGACCCTGGTTGTGAACTGTTTATAAACCCCACAATATTCCGTGTGGCCTTTGGCATTCCGTCCATGTACAACGTTCCTCCTTTATTTTGATTTTTGTCTTTCAACTGTAAATAGTTTGTTGACAATCCATAGCTACACATACTTTTTGTATATCGGACAAGGCGCATCCAATCGTTGTAGTTGTATATGGGTCCAACAAACTCCATCAATTCTGTACATGTCCTGTAACCGACCAAGATGCAATCCATGGAAAAAAACCCAAAACCATGTATCGATGATGGTGCAATTCGATATCTCCTCTCATTCACACAAAAATCACTGTTCGGTGAAGGAAGATCCTTCAGTACCCATTGTTTCACTAAATGTTTGTACCTCAAGGGAACCTCTTCATCGTCTTTTGTCTCATCACCATAGGAACATGACCCCCCTTGACCGTAAAAAAATTCATTGCATCTATGGAATCTTCTTTTGGTTTTTTGACATCTAGTTGATACAATTCTTCTATACCTACTGGATGTCTCACTTTCCTCTAGCCTTCCTAAAATCCCCTCGCTCGAGGAAGACAGCTCAGACAAATACCTATTTGGTTCTACCTGCACCATTGGAAAATAGTTTAGATTCGACTGCAAGGCATAGCGCCTCTTAAAAGTTGACATGTATCGCCTTTTATAATTTTACTTGATCTTGATTCCCTTTGTCAACATGTAGACATTCAAGTGATGATTGGAAGACAACCAATTTATCTTTCTTAGGAGTAGAATTTCATGCAATATTTATGAGCTATTTTTTATTGCTACTTTGGGTCTTGAGTCCCATATCACACCATCTTTTATATATTGTTGTGGAACTTTTATACTCTTTTTCAAAATCTAAAGTGAAATATTATTAAGGAAAATGATTAACTCATTGAATGTTGGAAAGACATGGGTAGTTTTGTAATCAAGCATGGTCTTCTTAGATGACTGAAAGTAATTGAATCAAGCAACATCAAAACCGTAATCCCCTCAAGCTCTCTTAGAGTAATGTTGTTCTACCTACAAGCCTTGTACTTGTCTATAGCTATGTTAATGAAGAATACTCTCTTATTAGCCAATTGATGTTTCATGGGTACTCTTTCATTTGTTATAATGATAGTTGTTGAGTTGATAAGATTTAATATATTGCTCCTCTTATCAACTTTCTCTCTTTTTTTCAACCCCATTTTATTAATACTTTAAGGTACTGGTCAAATCTACATTCAAAAAGTTTAATTTCAGTATTCGAAGTGTTTTCAGTTCATTGATTTTTAGATGCAAGTACACATATTTGCAATCTTCACATAGATTTGAGCATCTGTACTTGAATTTAGACTCAATTTGTTGGTTTCTTGGCATAAATCATTGACCCAAATTTCACATGAACAAGAAATAGGATATCATTTGGAGGCATTTAGGCATATCGAGGAGCCCAAAATATTCCTTAATGGATAGCAGACCACTAAGCAGTTTTTGACCTATCAAGATATACCAAGACATTCCTCAAAAGACCTCAAATCTCCTACAAGTTACACAACCTTCTTAGCCCCCCAAAACACACTAATGTAGCCATGATTTACCACATACTCATCCAATTATGGACCAAAAAGGGCCCACCTTGACATGTCCACCAAAAATTAATTGGAAACCACACCGAAACCTTGCCGAGAACACACTATTATTGCAATTTATTATATGATAGAAATGAAAATGGTGGTATCAAAGGTTGGTTATGCAATATTTGTAGCATTTTCTTTAGGGGAAACTACAACAAAGTAGTTTCCCATGTTTTGGTTTATCATTATCATTTTAGTTTATTGTTTTTTTTATATGGAATTGCAAATATTATTAGACTATTCGTATGTATCATGTATCTATCATACCAAAGTTTTAAAAATCCTTGTTGGTTTTTTTTATTTTCTAGATTTATTTTTTTAATTTTCAAATATTTTAATACCATTTTTTGTCATTTCCTATAAATTTCGTGGGGAGATTCCAGCAGTACCTGACACCCATTACTATGTCCCCTCATCCTCCCATCCTAGACCACCATGTAAGATATGAGGTCAAAGGTTTCACTTCTCCTATAGATGTTTTTTGTAAGTTTGAGATGCATGCTTCCACTATCCAATCTTAACTCATGCCTAGACTTTGCTGGCCATGATTAAGAGGCATTCCACTAAATTGCTTGAAATATTTGTTAAATAGGCTTGCAGGCTCAAGTTTTGGCTATCGAATAAGTTCACATTCTCAGAATCTTCATTAATTGGGACATCCAAAAACTTTGTGGAATTGTGTGAAAATCTCTGAAGGCTTAACTGAAGATTGTCACATTATTATGCATACATTTGTCAAGGGACATGCCAACCTATGGAACCATTGAAAGTTGTCATCTAACCTCAAGAACTAAAGAAGTGAACATATGGCCTAAGGAGACAGTACAACAATAACAATGAGATTTTGATCATAAAAATTCTGAGTTATAATAAGAACACACATGTTCATTGATCATGAACTAAGATACAATTGAACAAAGCATTTTCATCATGGGTATAAGAACATAATTTGATGAAAATGATTAGATAAGGTTAAAGTAACAAATGTGACAGTTGTATGGTAGATTTAATGGAGTTTTAGGACTCACATCAGCTAACAATAACTAAAAAAAAAATATTGAAATTTAATTTTTCTAGTAATAACAGTCAGGACAGAATTATGAACTTAAACAACAATGATTTTCTAGTAATAATTATGTAGGACAGAATTGTGAACTTACACAACAATCATTTTATAGTAATAATTACAATGTGACTTGATCCGAGGAGTGTTGGAAGTGGTCTTGATTTCAGCATGGCAACGGTGATGATTGGCATGGGTCACCGTTGCCAAGATGAAACTCAAGACCGCTGCCAACACAACTGTAGGCCAACTTTATTTGATATCCAAATTAACTATTAGATGGTTTTAGATAATTTTGCACCAATTTCAAATCAAAATCAAAATTTATAGGGTTATTTATTTCCATAGTTTTATAACCCTTCACAATTCCGTAATGCCAATCAAGCTATCAGATTGTCTCTTTCTCATTCCTCACATTCTACATTGCCCAAACTTTTCTAATTGTCTGAAAATTGAAGCTTTCAATTCTTACCAAACCATGTAAGGAGAACTTGAACTAATTGTAATTTTTATAATCTACATGGAAGGATATGTCCTCTTCTAAATCTCCACAAAAGGACTTTGAATCGAGAGATTTGGACATTGGTTAAATTGCCTAATGGTGTCAATAAATATGAATCCCAGCCTAGTCATATTCAACTTAGTATCCAATCTTATTGTCCTTATTTTATCATGAATTGTAGAAAGAAATTAAATCTACGTAGTATCCCTAGATCTTTATGTTGGGATTCGGGAATGTCTTAAGCCCCTAAGAAAACCTAATCTCTGATATAGTTATGGATAACAACATCAAAACAAGGTTTTGGTGAGTTCTGGGCACCTTGCAGCTGCATAGGAAACCCTAAAACAACGTTTTGGGTAATTTCGTGGACAAGAGGACCATAAAACCTTCACTATTGGTCATGTTTTTTCCCAAATTAACATATTCTTCACCATTATGGGAATACTCCAGCAATCAGGGGACATCTTTTAAAATGTTGGGCACATTTGAAGACCCTCCTCAAAGCCATGCGCTCCAATATTTGTTGAAAAATGGGTTGGGGTCTAAGATAAATTTACAATGCACTCCTCTCAAGATGAAAACCAGAAGTGTTTCTAAGGAAATCTCTGCAATCACTTAACCATAAAAATATAATCCCATTCCATGTGCTAGGGCAATAGATGAGAATAACAAAATTAATTTCCCTTGGGATTGACCATTGTAGCTCGGCCATAGCAGCCCCTATTCTCATTTTGAATTACAATATACATAATTTGAAGGATGATTTAACAAATTCCAATTGCAACATGAGATTTTCATCCCTATGGCGTTTTAGGGCATTGCAGCTTCTATGGCTTCTTAAAATTGTAAATAAAATTGGATTCTTACCGATTTGGAAGGCATTGCAGCTTCTATGGGTTCTCGACCTTCTCAGCTCCTCAACCTCCTCGACCTCCTCTGCGGCCTCACTCAGCGAATGGCTATCAACAGGCGGGTTATCAACACGCGGGCTATCAGCCGGCTCTAAGTACTAGCTATCAACACTAGGCTGGCCGTAATGGCCGGCGAAAATGGTCGGATAGAATACAGGTTCGCAGGTGTAATGGTTCGAGCTCGTCGGGAGGCGTAGGTAAATTTGTAAGTTTTGTTTTTTTTTAAGTTTTTTAATGTTATATATGTAGTTTTTTTATATATAATATATTGTATATATATAATATATAATATATTATATATATAATATATTATATATTATATATTATATATATAATATATAATATATATTAATATTATATATATAACAAAATATAAATAAACTATAAAAGTTTAAAAAAAATATATGAAATATAAAACAAAATATTAAAAAACTACAAAACATTAAAAAAAAAACTAAAACTAAAAAATATATATATAGGAGCCGTCTAAAAGTGCGACAATTTCGCCCGTCCGATCAAAACTTGATCGGAATCTGGCGATATGAAATCTAAAAATACGATGATTTTTGTTGATTAAATCATTTTTCTGAACATCTAGATGAATTCAACACCCTGGAAAACCCCAAGGCATACAAATTATGCAGGATTAATAGTGGTCATTATGAGTTTACGTCATCATCATCATCATCATCTTCATTGTCATCATCTCCATCTTCATCATCATCACCCTCTATATCATCATCATCATCATCTACATCATCATCATCATCAACAACAACAACAACAACGTCATCTTCATCATCAACATCATCTTCATCATCTTCATCAGCATCATCTGCATCTTCGTCATCACCATATTCATCATCAAGAATCACTGCTACACATAGTTCCACTACATGAGAGGCCATGGACATGGGAGTGAGTAGGAGATGCTAGCTCCCACATATGATGATGAGTTTCAGGGCATATAAAAATAGTAGGGCATATGAGTTTGCTTATACTGGGATGGTAAACTAAATGAAGATGAAGATGACGATGAATCCGATGACCTTCCCATACCATCGACGACAAGACACATCAGATATCATACTTCTGACTTCAAAAGAATCAGACGAGCTCAATTACTTGTTTGAGCCTATGATCCCAATTACTTGATGTGAAATTCTTGTTCTTGTTGTTATTTGTTTCATTATGTTTTTTACGTTGTGTAATGCCATCTGTTTTCCAAATTTGGGACTAGTTTCGACACTATTCACTGAGATGAGACAAATTGTATGTGCGCACAATTAAGTAGATCCAATCATCAAATTCCAATAATAAGTTAGATCTAAGTTTGATTCCCTCCCTCAAGAAAAAATAATGGAATCTATAGTTAAAATATTGGAATAAGATGGAAATGGAACAAAATGCTTTTACCTATGCATATGCTTTTACTCATTTAAATTTTGCATAACTTAATATTTTACATCGGAACAAAATGGTTAATGGCATACCATATATTAAACTAGAAATTATATTATATGAAGAGTGTCTTGTGAGAAGGGAACATATGTAACAATTCCTAATGGAAAAGCATGGATAATTATAACAATAGGAGGAGATAAAACCGAGTGGTGAGAAAGAAGTCAAAATCCTACCATTTGCAACCAAAAGGGGAAGAAGGCAACTCTACAATTCCTAGAATATATTACTAGAATTGTAATGAGTATGGAGAAAGTGGTAAACTTAGTGAGCTTTTTCCTCATCAGCAAAATCATAAATTCTTCTTCATTGAAAACAAGATCACTTGGAGTTTGCTTAATTTGTCAAAAGTTAAGAATTCCATTCACTACAAATGGGACCCATTCTAAGAATGAAAGAGAATGAAAGAAATTCTACGAATGATGATGAAGACGACGATGACGATGATGATGATGAAGGTTTCAAATGACGATGATGATCATGATGCTGATGAAGAATGGTGACGATGATGAAGACGAAGATGATTATGATGATGATGATGACGATGATGATGATGAAGATGGGGACGATGATGATGATGATGATGATGATGATTATGATGAAGATGATGATGACGATGATGATGATGACGATGATGAAGATGAAGATTTCAAATGACGATGATGATCATGATGACGAAGAATGATGACAATGATGAAGACGAAGATGATGATGATCATGATGATGAAGATGATGATGATGATGATGACAATGATGATCATGATCATGATCATGATGAATGTGATGATGATGATGATGATGATGATGATGATGATGATGTTGGTGGTGATGACAACAACAATGATGATGATGATGATGATCACGATCATGAAGATGATGATGATAACGATCATGAAGATGATGATGATGACGATCATGAAGAAGATGATGATGATGAGGAGGAGGATGATGATCTTGGTGATGATGAATATGGTGATCATGATGAAGATGATATTGATGATCAAGCACGCCATTTGGGGTAGCATGATAATTGTGCATTTCCTTAATTATAAACTTCTCTCTGTTTCGAGAATCATTTAATATTCTCTACTAAATAGGGCCAACCACATGAAGGTGGAAGCTCTTATGGCCCCTCCCCCCCCTCACATCACTCTCAATTCCCCATAACCCGACAAAAATATCTATGTACAAAAAAATTAAATGTGTTTTCTCATTCATACTAAATAACAAGAAAGGTTTCTAATTTTAACATACAGGAAAATGGAAACTAGCTAAGAAATAGTTAATAATTTATTATTAGTACTGCATACCTAATCATAAACTTCAATGGTCTTCATCATTGTCTTCATCTAAGTGATCGTCTGTACTATCATCCGATGATCCAGATTCAACATTGTAAGGATTGGCCATATCATCATCATCGTCGATATCATCTTCATGTAGATTGTCTGAATATACATCATGATCTGATTCAAGAAGTTCTTCGACATCTTCTTCTAGAACAGGAATATCATCTAACTCATGTTGATCATGATCATCTTCAGTGGCATTTTCTTCTTCGAGAACATCTTCATTACTTTCATCTACATTATACTTTACCGACCTTCCCCTTGGATTGTGTCTCATAGAAAATGACCAACCCGATCTACCTGGAACCTTAGAGTAAAATACATGTTCACATTTGGTTGGAAGAACATAGGGCTCCATTCCTGGCTCAAACAACCTTGTATTTACCATGGTAAAACCATTATCATGTTCAATAATTGTTTTATCGAGATCACGTTGATTCAATCGACACCTGTACCATTTGACAACGAACATAAATACCTTGAAGGAGTTAAAGTCACACTAAAGAATGTCTTCCAGATACCCATACTATTGATTTTCATATAGTTCTGGATGTCTGTCACTTCTAGAAGAAACATCGGTCACCTCAAAGACTGCAGATATCCCACAATCAGAAGTTTTCTTTGTTTCATCCAACTTTTTGATGCGATATCTACATCCATTGCACCACATAGACTTATGGTGTTTTACCTACAACAAGCCATACAGGAAAATATTACATAATGACCCCATATTTATGATAAACTAGTGCATGTTTATTATAATTCCATACAAGGAAAATAATCAGCATGACGTACAATGACAATATTAAAAAAAAAAATAGTGCCATTGATTAATATGCTTACCTGCTTATCTTTTAAACCTCTTGCTAAATCGATTTCCCTTTGTGTTAGATTGGTGTCTCCATTGCGATGTGCAGCTTTAACCAATGAAGCCACACCTTCCCATGATATTCCATGACCAGATTGTTCACATTTTTTTATCCATACCTTCATCCAATTAAGACTGTTTGCGATGTATAAATGAATCGCATCCCACTCTCTACCAACTATTTGATGACAATAAAATTAAAATTCAATGAAGTAGTATATTAGTCACTTTAAAAAGTATATAATTACACTATAAAATGATGCAAAATACTAAATATAAAAATAGAATATGTATGATATATAAACATAAAATTCACCAGTGAAATGTGTTATATTACCTTTCACCTTCCTCGATCTACCTTTCCCCTTCGGGTACTCCCCTTCGAAATCTTTTTTGGAGTCTGGATCACAAATGCGACATAAATTGAGCTTTGATGCCAATATAGGAAGATATTCACTAATGTAGAACATGTTTTGGTATACCATATATCCCTCCATCATAGAACCCTCAGCATATGCTCATTGTTTGACAAAACCCTTCATAAATTTCAAGTGCATCTCAACCATCCACATGGACCTTGAGTGCCCAGGTCCGCACAGTTCAATCTCCTCAACTTGTTGTATGAGGTAGTGTTCCTGTGCATTAAAAAATGTTGAAGCTAGATGCTTCTGCATTTCACACATGAGACGAGGAATTTCTCTCCTCCAATACTTTATGTCTTCTTTATGGAATTCTTTAGATGACAACCATCTACAAGTGACATGACAATCCAATCAAGAGATTAAAGAAAAAAGTCATCATATTACGTAACATGAATTATAGAACGAAAATCAAATATAAGTTCTATGTTGAATTAAACAAACAGTAAGCACATGGAAAAATCACCACTTACCTCATGTATTTCCTGAGACTATATATTATTTGCTTGACATTGTTGTCGAATTTGTCCGGGATAGAGAGAGGTAGAACATACTGTAACAATAATATACAAATCGTTTCAGTATATCAAACAAGAGTACTTAGAGACAAATAACAATACCAACCATATTCACTGGAAAAAGAAAAAAAAATTATTAAATGCATACCATAATAATTATTATCTTCATGAAGACATGCCAATCGTGCGTTTTCACCCCTGCGAAATCACCTTTCTTTGTTATGATATTCTTCATGTTCGCACAAAATCCGATGGGAAATTTAATTTTTCGAATGACTTCTTTTACAACATTACTTTGCTAGTCCGTTAACATCCACGGAAGTGAGTTTATATTAATTTGCTCTCCGTTGCTATGAAATTGAATGACGTCTTTCATTGCATGGTTGTTATCTTGAATGTCTTTGCAAATTTTGACAATTTTTTCTTTGTCACTCCTTCCATGCAATATTCACCATAATGTTTCAGTCACATTCTTTCCGATATGCATTGTATCAAATAGATGAGAAATTTGTAGGTGCTCATAGTAGGGAAACCTACTAAATTGTCTAGGATAACTTTTCATTCCTCGTGGAATCCCATTAATACCTTCATGATGATCACATGAATGACAAAGATGAAATTAAATAAATCAATGTCAATTACACTAAACAACACACAATATAATAAAATACAATATGATCATATACGATGATTGATTATACGTACCTTGACGATTTCTATTATATTGCAACTTCCATAGTTGAGGTGTCATTCTCTTTGGTTTTAACGCAGTCTCTTACTTGCCATTGAAAAGATGTTTTTCGGTAGTTCGATACCTGTCATTCTTGGAGAGGAAGTGCCTATACTCATCAAACACCTCCTTTCCTAAGATTTTTGAACGATGAGATTTGATCTTAGGACCACAAACTAGACATGCAAATTTCCCCTTTGTCTGAAGACCTAAATAAAAAGATGGAATATCAATATTGTCTATTATAATTATATAAAAAATGACTGGATTATTTAGAAAAACATGCATGCGTATTATATTAACTAGTAGTTCGTAAAATTAAATGCGACTAAAGTGGAACTTATAATTACATACCACAGAAATGGGTTAACCCTGGGGCATCATGTATTGTCCATACAAGCATTGCATGGAATTGGAATTGCCTTTGTTGTATTGGTCTAGATACATCATACATAGTGATGCCATTCCATAACTTTAGTAGCTCGTCAATAAGAGGTTCGATATATACATTCATATCTTTGACTTGGTACTTACCTGATTGATTTGAACATATAAAATAAATATTCTAATTATGAGACATACCATTTAGATATATAAACCATATTTCACAATAGAAAAACAATAAATATATATATGACAGTATGCGAAAAAACTACGACAAATGAGATAACACTACATTAAAAAAAACATGATGGTTCATACCTGGAACAATCATCGACAACATTATGTGCTCCCTCTTTATTGTCAACCATGGAGGAATGTTGTTGTTGATAACAAAAATAGGCGACACCGTATAAATGGATCTCATCTCTGCAAATGGATTGACACCATCTGCTGCCAAAGAAATCCTAAGATTACAAGGTTCTTCTTTAAAGTGAGGCCATTTTTCTTCCATATCTCTAAATGTAGACCCATCAGCAGGCATCCAAATAATGTCGTCTTGACTTCTGTTCCAGGCATGGTAATCCATAAACTGCGCTATGTTTCTGCACCTGAACAGTCGTTGCAAAAGTGGAATAATGGGAATATAACATACCTTGCGAGGCACCTTTTTTGTTACTTGATCTGTTTGATATCTGCTGATATGACATTTAGGACATTCTGTTGCAAATTCATGCTGATTGTAATATAGAACATGGTCATTGGGGCATGCATGAATTGCTTCATATTGCATTCCAATTTCTTTCATTATGACAGATAAATCTCGATATGTGCGAGGTAAAATATTTGACGGTGGTAACAAATATTCACCTATCATGCTATAACAACAAATTAAAATAAAAAAACTAGTTAATATAACATAGAAATAATATTAATGAAACACATTTCATCCGTACTAATTTGAAATATATGAGAATTAACAATAAAATACACGATCATATTATATATTTTGTGATGGAATATATTACATACCTTAACATTCATGTGACTGATATGTTTGAAAGACCATTCATAACCTTCAAGTTCATTATCAACAATATAGCAGAGAGAAGATTTATTTTTGAGCCCTCATAAAGGGGTTCGTATGCGTTATCAAGAAGAGGTATGTCATGAATATCATCAAAATGTTCATCATTTTCATGATCATCATCATCGTCATGATCATGATCCATTCCAACATTAAATGATTCATGGATCAAAGTATTTGTAACATCATCTTCAACTATGTTATCAGTATGATCATTTTCTTCAGTGTGATCATTAGCTTGTTCTCCATTAATATTCATAGCTCCATGTTCCTTCGGTACTTGTTCTAGAAGCACTTCTTGATCTGGATGATATGCCGTAGCAAGTACTTCCTTTATAATTTCATGAAACCAACAATAGATAAAAGTTAATATAAGAAATTCAAACGCAAAATGTAAAAATCTCAAACGCAAAATGTAAAAATCTCAAATGCAAACTGTAAACATTTTTGTAATGCATTTAAAATGTAACAAATTTTGAACTGTTGGGATGAAAAGAACAACGACCAATTGTAATGTTGGTCAAATAGGTGCATCCAAAAAATCCAAGATACATAATAATTGACCCAATTACTGAGCAAAACTACTAAAAAATAACTCAAAATTAATTCTCATACTGTCAACTAAGGTAAGTTAAACGATGTTATGGTTTGTATAGAGAAAATATAACAGAAATTACAACATGTCAATATAGTCGTTATTTCTATTATCATGATGGAAAGTGTCACAAATCTAGAGAGCTAAGTACTGCTTTCCCCGGTGAGTGGGTTAGTCTCACTAACGAACAAATACATGGGTTATTCTACTAAACACTAGATTAAACATGCACACAAGAAAAAAATTATTATAATAAATATTAAATATTAAAATAATATTTTCTGTCTATGTTATATTGAAACCACAATCAATAGAATATAAAAGTTAATATAAGCCATATTACAAATATAATACATACATTTACAAAAGAACTCAAAATAAAAACATATACAATAGAAAATTACTTACAAATGGATGGTATTCATGTCCCCCCTCAGCGTGCCCATGCTCCCTACAATGTTTTCTGTCTATTTTGATCAAAATTCTTCTCCTCTTAAAGCCCCTGCATTGATTACATGGACAATAACATTTCCCATCACCCCTTCTTCTCACTCCTTCCCACAATCTATCAATCAATTAACAATTTTCTTCGTCTGGATCAGGAATATTGCTAGTTGACATTTTCTCGTAAATAGCTTAATCAATGTCGATCTTAGAAAATGAAGCTCCAGTACTCTTTGCTCGCTTTAATCACAAAAACAATGGAAATAATGGTGAATAGTGCACCGAAAAATAGTTCACTGATTAGAAAAATTCTGAAAACCGTCGCATGTATAGCAAGCATGTTGGAATGTTCCAATATTTATACTTTTCAAAAGTCATCCCGCCGTCGGATTTTCGACGATATTGACTTAGTTACCGTTGAAAAATAGTTGCGAGACATCCGACAAGGCATGTCATCCCATCCACCCTAAAATTCTGCCATTTTAGGGTTTCACTAGACGCCGGATATCCGACGACCCAGGTTTAAGTAACGGGTTGGATATCCAACAACAAGCGGAACTATTAAACAATCCTTGTCGGATATTTGCATTGCGTCGGATATCCGACGAATTGCATATCAAATTTTAAAAAAAAAACATCAAATTTCATTATTTTGAAAGTGAAATCCAACGACAAATGAATTTTCGTTGGATGCTGTCGGATTTCCTCGTCGGATTTTGGGTTCAAATCTTGTAGTGAATAGTGCAAACATGCTATAAAATCAATTAGATATGCTTTGAACGAGTGCTTAAAATTTTAAAATATATCTAGGTACAAATCGCTAGTTAAAAGGAAAAAACATGTTATATAAATAAAACTAAAGAGAGTCTTTTGCACCTCTCTAAGGTAAATCCTAAGAAATTTTGGAGACAAATTCTAAGTCGTGGAAGTAACGAAAAAAATTGATTCCCTTAAGGTATTGCAATTCCTACCTTACAAAGATTTACTAATCCCTTGATGTTGTGGACAACATTCAAACCCTTTCTACAAAGGAAGAAGTTTTCTATTTAGAAAACATAGAGTGTGCGGTTAAGCAACTTGCGAAATCAAAATCTATGGAAATTCAAGAATACCAAGCTGAAATCTTAAAAATTGGTGGGCCTATCCTCATCCCTCACATCCACAAGCGCTTTAATTTAGTAGTCAAACATGGTTTCCCTAAACCATGGAAAAAAAGCCTCATTATTCCTATTTTTAAAAGTGGAGATAAACGAAATCCATATAAAAATAGGAAAATTATGATTAGCCCTCTTTTCCAAACTGTATGGAATTATTCTAGAAAAGAAGATCAACATATGGCTAGAAAGGCACACAAAAAGACCTAAAGGCTAGGCAGGATTTCGGGGCCCTATCATTCCATTGTGAACCACCTTGTTACTCTTAGTACCATTGTCAAGGAGTATCACAATAATAAAGTTAATCTTCTATGTCGCTTTGTTGACTTTAGAAAAACACTTGACATAATGCCCATAACTAACCTTTGGAATAGAATAGACGAGCTAAAAGTCCCTTTCGAGTTGAGAGCTTCTACGATAAGGTTGTATGAGAATGTTATTGCCAAGTTTAAGAACTCTAAGGGATGGTTAGAAGAAATTAATTGTAATATTGGAGTAAAGCAAGGTTGTCCCTTGTCCCCTACAATTTTTTGTATTTACATTGACCGGCTAGAGGGTTGTTTGGAAGAGGCAAATTTCCTTGACATGAATTTTGCTAATATAGGCATCATACTTCTTCTCTATCTTGATGATATTGTCCTTATGGCGAGGAGTCCCTATGATCTGGACAAGCAACTAAAAATTCTCGAGATTTTTTTCTTTGGTATGGGCATGACTGTTAACACTAACAAACTGAAGGTTATGATAATAAAGTCCCAAAAGATAACTATTAATTTCATGTATGACAACAACAACTTGAGGGAAGTGACTTCACATAAATTTGTTGGAATCGATCTTCATCGTAAGCTTAACTGGAACTATAGCATTGAGAAAATGATTAATGGAGGATGCAAATATTATTATGGACTTGAAAATAGTTGTAAATTAACAAACCTCTAGCTTTGATATAGAAAAAAACTCCTCTTTGAGGCTCTCGTCACTCACATTACCTTATATGATTGTGAAGGTTGGGACTACAACATCTCTAGAGAATCTTGGAGAATGATAGAGAAAATCCAAAACTGCTTTATAATATATAATCTTAAAATTAAAGGAAATATACCCTATCATATCCTCCTCATAGAAGCAAGTCCATCCTCGATTGATATCATGGCTATAACTAGGTAAGTTTAATGTACAAGAACAAGATAAACAATGTGGGAGACAAGAGGATTCCTAAGATTTCTTCATAATCTAGTCAAAACCACTTACAACTTAACTGAGTTTGGAATAAAGATGCCAAGCCCTCGTTAAACAACTGGGGAGTCGAGGAAGAGGTCACTCTCTAGAATAATGATAATATTAAAAGTATTATATTACATCTAAATTTAAGGAAATGATGTGGTGCGATAAAGAGTTAGATGAGAAGAAAAAATTAAGATATTATAAGGAGATGATCAACCCTAATTTAGAAGATAAAAAATATCTCTCTATTTTAATAAGCCTAAAGAAAAATCAAACATTGCTAAAATAAGAGCAAACTCTCATGAGCTACATTGTGAAACAAGGCAGTCGACAATTTCTAAAATGTCGAGGGACAATTTCTAAAATGTCGAGGGATGGAAGAATCTGTCATCTTTGTGACACAAAGAGGGTTGAACACCAAAATCACTTTCTCATAGAATGTTCTATTTACATGCACATTAGAGCGCAATTTTAAAATATCCCACATTAGAGTGCAATTTCAAAACATGTGTTACAATAGTGACCTCCCTAACTTTTTAACCCATCTTAACTATGGTGATTTAAAAATGCTTCTCTTAAAGATTTTTTAACATAGAAATAAAATTCTAAATAAAATTGTAATCATGATAATTTTATTTATATTTAATATAATTTTATTCATAATAATTTTATTTCTTCAAATGTGGATAGTAACTGTTGTAAATCAATACAACCATATTAATTAATATTTTATGAATATTTATTTTCCACCTTTAATAATAATATATCAAACCTACACTATATTATTAATTAATATAATTGTACAAATAATATTAAAAACAACATCTTCATTTACTGTGATGGTCGGAATAACATTGAAAACAACAATTTCTTTTATTTATAATATAAGTATACTAATAATATTAAAAATAAGATAAATTCATTAATTTAAAATTATACAAATAAAAAATTACACCTCAATTGTAAGAACTTAAAATCCAAGGCTCATTGAAAGTTAAAAGAAATGTTTTACAATTCATTTGATTATTCAGTAAGGAGTATAAACAATGGACTATTTTAGTCCATCCCACAAGTTTTTTTATTGAAATCCAACGATTTGTTTTTTGAAATCTGGTTTATGTGTCTGGTCTAACCTAAATAATTTTGGTCGGCGATTTTACGTGCGTCTCTGCTTTCAAAGTTAAGGGTTCGAATCTCGATGCTTCCCATTGCCAAGATTACCTTTATAGACAGGAGAGAAATAAAATTTCTAGTCACACAATCGAAGCGGTCGTGTGATCATTTACAAATGCCATAGAAGGCCCACCAAAATAAATTAACGAAAACAACAGGGCAGAATAGCACCAAGAAGTCTACATTTCAGTGGTAAAGAAGGTTCCAAGGACCCACAGGAATTTACCGTGACCAAGTGGTTATGAAAATTAGATTTGGAGCATGACAGAGACAAACTTTTTTGTTACTAGGGATACTCTCATAATTTACAGCAATACAGCCAATTCACATTGACGTTGGCAGAAGAACAAAAGTTTATTTACAGGATATACTTGTTTTTTCATGAGAGATTAGCCATGATTGGTAAGAAATAGTTCATCGGAGATTCAATCAACACAATTTACAAGAATCCAACGCATTAAAAGCTTAGTTATCAGGTATGAAAAATCAATTGGAGATTCAGCAATGATTGATAAAAACGGTAATGCACGTATCAAACTACTATCTATAGGCACTGTGCTTATGAATGACACTGTTTTCTAGTCATTTGTGAACTAAGCATCCTAATGGTCGGTATGATTACGTTGAAGAATAGAGACAGAGGAGTCGAGAATGTTTTTGAGATTGCGTTGAAGAATTCGTGAAAGTTATTGAGATTCAGTCATATTGAATGAGTGCACTAACAAACTTAAACTTGTCATGGAGACTTAAATCCCATTATCTATGAGACTACCATATTCGATTTACTTTTAGGATTTTAGAAGAAACTAGGTTTATCAAGCCAATTTTTAATAATTTTTTACAGCAAATCTCAAACCAAATAAGGAATGTACATGACTCAAACAATAGATATATCTCAAACACACACACACATCAAGAACAAATGATGGTCATGGAAAAATGTTCAACTCTGGGATGCACAAAACAAGATGCCCATGGGTTGTCCTAAATAGCGGCATACCAAAAACCCATTGTGAAAAGGGAAATCGACCCTTTGGGGACAAAATCGAGTTTTTAATAAGTATATAGGCATTCAAAAGGCAAAAACGGCCTCTATGGACCCCCAAATCGAAATCCCCTTCCTCCCAACCATTCTGCAACTCAAAAACGACTTCACAAGAGAGGAAATGGAGGAAAACTCAAAAAAAACGTGAGTTAAAACGTCAAGCAAGCCAAAATTGAGCTAGGGAGCCAAGCACATGGATGAATGATGGGTTGTGAAGCAACTTTGTGGTTCTTTTCTTGCCTAGGAAGGAAAACGTGATTTTTCAAAATGATGGCTTGCCCATACAAGAAATTTGGCCAACCATACCTTCCATTTCCCAAAACAATAACTACCTCAACCACCTCTTGGAAGAATTAAATGATTGGGTGTACAAGTCAACGTGGCTAGTTAACAGTTCATGGGTTCTCTTATTGACACTTGGATTGACACTATTGGTTTCAAGGGTTTTAATGTTTCCCTCCCTATTCCTTGTAAAAATAATGGCCAGTACCCGTAAGTCACCACTATAATTAGATGGTGGGGCCTTGGCCTTGAGCTCATCACCACTATTTATAACGATATTACATCATTTACATGTTAAATGTAACTCAGTCAAAATCGGGGTGTTACAAGGTCTGAGTAGAATCTAGCGATAATATTAAAAAAATATTATTACATATAAATTTAAGGAAAGATAAGGAGGTGATCAACCCTAATCTAAATTATCAAAAGTATTTCTCCATTTTAACTAGCCTAAAGATGAAAATCTACATTGTTAAAATAAGAACAAACTTTCATGAGCTACAAAATGACATAAGATGACAGAATCTGTCAAGATGGTTGAAGACAAAAATCATTTTCTCATAGAATGTACTCTATGCACCCACATTAGAGGGCAATTTCAGAACATTTATTACAATATTGACCACTCTAACCTTTTAACTCATCATAAGTATGGTTATTATGAATTCTTTTGCTAAAACTTTTTTAGCATAAAAATAAAATTCCCCAAAAAACTGAATGATTCATTTAGTATATCATCATCATCATCATTTTATTTATAATCAAGATAATTATATTCATAATAGTTTTTTTATTTTCAAATGTGAGTTATGAGAATTGTAAATTGACACAACCATATTAATTTTAATATTTATGTTTGTTACTATTTTCCACCTTTAATAATATAACATTAAAAAAAATCATTAATTTAAAACTATAGATATAAAAAAGACATATTATTAATTAGTTAATATGATTGTGTAATAACATTAATAAAAACAACAATTTCATTGGTGGTCCGTTAGTGGAGTTACCTTATGTGAGGAAGTTTGTTGATATTTTAGTTTCGATAGTTTGTTGAGATTTTCCCGTGATTTTTGGGCTGAAAAATTAAAAAAACAATTTCATTAATTGAAAATTATTCAAGGTTATGTTAAAAAATCAATATTTATAACTTTAAATAAAAAGAAATAAATTCATTATTTTGATTATCAAAACCTTATTTATAAACAAGT
The DNA here is from genome assembly GCA_027924585.1 of Larix kaempferi. Lineage (NCBI taxonomy): Eukaryota > Viridiplantae > Streptophyta > Pinopsida > Pinales > Pinaceae > Larix > Larix kaempferi. Next base: position 6,145,941 of record BSBM01000159.1, on the reverse strand, counting down.
TAAGTGATTGTGCTAGTTTATAATCAAGAATTTGCTTATTAAAGTTATATTATATATTATTGATTATAAATTAGCACAATCACTTATTCATAAACCATAAATTTTTTTAATTATTTTGTTAGAAATAAAGGTTACAACATCTTCCCCATACTAAGTTGTAGAGTACTTGACCTCTCTAAGTGCAATAAAGTTTTAATAATCAAAATAATAAATTTATTTCTTTTTATATAAAGTTATAAATATTAATTTTTTAATTCAATTACTCCAAAATTACACTCAATCACTAAATTTATTTTATTTTAAATATAAATTTAAAAAAAAAATGTTGCAAACAAATTTATGATAGACCGAATGAACAACTCTAGATCATCTCATTGTCAGAATTAATTAATAAATGTTTTATTTAAAATAAAAAAACAAAAATCTTGCAAACAAATTTATGATGGACTGGAAGTCTAAATCATCTCATTGCCAGAATTAATTAATGTGCATAACATAGTGATAATCTTTTTGACTACTTTGTAGACCCTGTAGTGGCAGTCCAGGCAGCGCATGTTAGCGTTGGGACATGTGGCTTTAAGAACCTCAACAATATTAATTTCTTTGACTGTTTCCAATCAAGATCCTAGGTTCCGAGCTGTTAATTGTTTGGTTGTCGTCTCTATTTCAATCTTAACGCTTTGTCCAATCTTAGAGAACCGGGACACACTTCATTCGGAATTTTCAAGAACACTCGGGTTGAGGTCGGACACATAAAGCTGAGTAAATCTGGTGTCCCAAGTCTTATTGCTAGTTCTACAAGAGAATGAAAAGGCAAGTTGTTATCACTTGAAAGGAAGTTAGGGTTGATTGAGAAAGCAGTTGTAATTTCTGTATCATACCTTAATCATTAGTTAGGGTTGAGAAAGCCCTTAGGGTTGATTGAGAAAGCAGTTGTAATTTCTGTATCACACCTTAATCATTTATTCATTAGATTGTTTAATCAATAACTGAATGAATGAAGGGTGCCATTCTAACACCTATGGTTGACTTCTGTCTGGAAAATTTACACCTCATTTATATATATGGTACCCAACTTTCAATGCAGAAGTTATTTTATAGTGGCGTCTGCTTGTCAAGTTATGATTTCAAAATTGGCTTTCAATATCCACTCGGCAGTAGAGTATTTAACACTGCTACAATAGGCATGTGAACTATAGATATTAAACAGCGTCAAGTGTTCGAGTCTCCATGTTTCCCATTTCGAGGATTATCTTTATACACAGGAAATGAGAAAAACTTCTAGTCACACAATCTACGGCGGTCGTGTCATTTTCAAATGCCATCGGAATGCCCACCAAAATAAATTAACCAAAACAACCGGTCAGAAACCACCAAGAAGTCTACATTTCAGTGGTAAAGAAGGTTCCAAGGTCCCACAGGAATCTATCGGACCAAGACCACGTGGTTATGAAAATTAGATTTGGAGCATGACAGAGCCAAACGTTTTTGTTACTAGGGATAGCCAATTCATCCCATTGACGTTGGCAGAAGAACAAAAGCTTATTTACTGGATATACTTGTTTTCTCATGCGAGGTTCAGCCATGATAGGTAAGAAATGGTTCATGGGAGATTCAATCAACACGATTTACAAGAATCCAACAAATTAAAAGCTTAGTTACCAGATATAAAAAATTCAAAATTAATAGGAAATTCAGCGATGATTGATAAAAACGGTAATGCACCTAATCAAACTACTATCTATAGGCATTGTGCTCATGAATGACTGTGTTTTCTAGTCATCTGTGAACTAAGCATCCTAATGGTGGGTGTATTTAGGTTGAAGAAGTCGAGAAAGTTTTTGAGATTGCGTTGAAGAAGTAGTGAAAGTTATTGAGATTCAGTCATATTGAAAGAGTGCACTGACAGATTGTCATGGAGACTTAAATCCCTTCGTCTATGAGACTACCATATTCAATTTCCTTTCAGGATTCTAGAAGAAACTAGATGTTCTAACATTTCTATTATGTTCTTAATATTTTTAGTTTTATGAAAATAGTTCTTCTTGTATTTATATATTTTCATTTTCAGTGAATGACTCTATATTAATAATATTCGATATTTCCAAGGCAAACCAACTACACCTACTTCATTGAATTTAGAAAATACATGAGGGTTAAAATGTATCTATATTTTCTTTATTTAGAAGATGGAGATTGCTATCTATAAGTCGTATTTCTAAAGTACTGGTAATAATATTGAAGTTACGTATTTCTAAAGTACTGGTAATAATATTGAAGTTACTGGTCAAATTTTGTAATTCTAGTTGTCGGTGTTATTCCGCTTCACTATATGAGCAATAAAGGTAGGTACCAGTACATAAAGTTACCAAGAAAATAGAATTTTTGTAATTCTAATGGTAGATCAAATTACGCTGAACAATATGAACAATAAATGTAGGTACGACTCCAGAAAGTTATCAATAAAATAAGATATTGAAACGGAGAACAATATGTCACAATCTAAACAGTCGAACACAAATACAAATTTTAAATTTTTTTGGTTAACACAAATTTCAGTAATCTGAACAACAATTTGGGTGGATCAGACTGAAAACATTAACAGAAATAAAAAAGACTGAAAAAATTAACAGAAATAAAAAATGTGTTTTAGTTAAATATACTTGGGCTCTTATTGAAATTTCGTAGAATCATTCTGAACAGTGAACAATATGAACAATAAAGATAAGAGTGAGTACAGAAAGTTATCGATAAAATAGGATATTGAAACAATGTAGATTATGTTAGAGCACATGTTACAATTTATATTGGGATGTAAAATTCAGTTTCGTAATTTGTCCGTGTTAATGTATGCACCAGTCTTCGACCTGGATTAATTAATACGGAAAAATCTCGAATGATTATACTTAAGAAGTTCATCCACAATTTTTACACCCTTACATAGCTAACTTTAATACCCTTAATCAGCTATATCGCCGTTCTCTAGATTTCAACCTTGGTATTCTGCATATTCCTCTGATTGTCATATTCGGATGGCGCTGAGTTGTCTTGCTCGCGAAATTTGGCATATATATCAGTTCTGTAGAATTGCTTTGTTCTCAAAACAAGAATGCCAGAAATCAGAGCTCCAAAAAAGGTCACCAGAGTCATAATGATAAACGAAAGCCGAAAACATTCTTGCCCAGTGCAAGTAATCTCCTTACAATTCTGGAGAGCGGCACACTGCCTACTTGCTTCTCGGTCGTACAAGTATCCCACGACTCTCACAGACAAAAGATAAAATCCCAAAGGGCTTGCCGCTGCTCCAAGATTATGGAGAGTAGCATAATACTTGAGACCAAAAAGCTCCGAGGTGACAGCAAACAAAACAGGCCATTGAGCTCCAAAACAAAGTCCAATTATAATGGATGCAACGTACAAAGAACCAGGAGGAGAGAAGGCGATGAAAATATGCCCAATACAAGAAATAAATAAAACTATGGTCGTCATCAACGGCCTGGGAAATCTATATTTCTGGAGAAGGATTTCTGATAAAAACCCAGCAACAACACGGCCTAGAAAATTCCATATGCTGATAAGGGCAACAAAGGTGCTTATATTCTGGTGAGTGTATCCAAGAGACTTCCCAATCTGTCCCATATTATCAATAGCGGTCAGAGTTGATCCAATCCCACAAGTAGTGGCTACAAACAGAATCAGCATATCCATGCTTACGAGAGCTTGAGGAATCGTAAAGTCATCTCCTCTTTTGGGGCCTTTGAACAATTTTACAATACGGGATCCAAGAGAAGAAGTCTCTTTTTTGCTATGATTATCAATATATTCTGTGCTGCTCAGCAACTTTCCTTCATTGGGGTTGTGTTGGCCGGTTTGGGATTTCTTCTCTTCATTTTCTTTTGTACCAACCGTGATTTTGCTATGATCTGCAATTTCAATTTCTACGGTTGCCTTCTCAGTGGAAATCTGTTGCTGCTTCATTTTGTCCATCTCTGCCTTAGCAATCACCACGAGAGGAAGAGAAAGGAAAACCACGATAACTGCAACTACGATTCTGTAGCCTTCAACTGGAAAATTCTTTGAGACATTCTCAACCACGATGAGAACCATGAGAAACCCCCCCAACCCCAGAGCTATGTATAGAAAATGGTAGAATCTCTTCAGCTCATTTTTTTCCGTAGTCTCCTTTGTAGGACGAACTATAAACATGACAATCAGAGAAACTACACTGGGCAACCAGCCCAGCAGCAAAATTACACCAGCAGATCCACTGGCACTATTCCCATAAACTGCATGATATATCTGAGTAAACATTGCTCCACTCAAACCCACAAATCCTTTTAGCATCCCCAGCACAACTCCCCGGCTCTGCGGGAAATTCTTGACACAGGTAACCATAGATCCTGTGTTGGAAAATGTCTGGGAATTAGCTCCGATGTACATATACAAATACATCTGCCATACCTTCGGCTTGGCCACTCGTCTGGTCACAGAAAGCCATATCATGGTATAGCCAACGATATTCATGATGGCTCCAACTAAGAGCACAACCCATGGAGGACTGACTTCATTGATGAGACCTGCAACGATCCCAACATTTCCACCAAGATCCTTGAAAAATCCCAAGGTATCCAGCGTACTCTGGTCATAGCCCAGGACCGTTTTGATTGCTTCTGAGAAGAGGCTAAATATGTAGGTGCCACCAGCACAGGACATAATAAGGAACGACACAAACACTACAAACCATCTTCCCTTGGCCACTCTTTTAGCCAAATCAAACACCTCCTTACCCTCCATTTTCTCTACCAGTGCAACTAACAAGAACCAGTCTTGCACTTGGAATCGAATTTGGACAAGTAGAACTCTCAGCAGTCTATGGTCTATCCAGTCCTCAACTCAAAGCCTCTCTCCATTTTAAGCTCTAGGTTAAGGATAAAAACATGGTGTGGAAGCCCTCCGGTGAGGATGGTTGGATGCACCGAATTATATAATAATTTGAGGATGTGAATTGGGTATGTGAAGTGAGGCACATGACCTATATGGAGGTTGAGTTTGATAAGGTGATGTGAAAACGCGTTATTATTTACTTGGCTTGTATTGATTTGGATTTGAATTTGGTTAAATAGGATTTATATTTCATTACAATCAATATCAGATTATATACTTTTATATATAATAACAAAAGTTTTTAAAAACTGATAATAAAAAAAAAATTATTATTAAATATTAACATAATTTCATGTTGATTTCCGTTTCATTAAGAGTGAAGAAGAATGCAATGATCTTTTTAAACAAAAAGAGATATATTTGTAAATTACAGTCTGCATTGCATTTCTACCCTCAACTAGATATAATGTTGAGGTTATTCACATTTAACCATTCAACCTACACACTCATTCATTAACACTTTTGATATGTTAATCTTTATGATATATTCATTTTTTTGGACACTTTTGATATGTTAATCTTTATGATATATTCATTTTTTTAAGACATATATTTTATTAATATAGTAGTACAATTAATTAATTTGTGTTTTATTAATATTAACATAAGTCTCAATTATTTATGTTTTTTTGTGTTTTATTGATAAGCTACAAATTAAGTCTCACCAATTTTCAATTATTTATCCATGTTTCAACTACCCAATATAATATTTAAACTTAAATATTATATATACATAAATATATATATATTATAATTATTTATTTAGAATTTTCAAAAAACAATAAAATAGATCTTCACAATCCACATATATCATATACTTATCAATTTGAAAAATTCAGATATTAGAAAATGTGTACTGATTTCTTGACTTCGATTTGGGAGCAAAGACTATAGAGTGAATGGATGATGCTAATCTCATAGTTTGCGAAATCCATCCTGCAGACTTACAGACATTGTTTTTAAAATATTGGATTGGATCATGACAGTCTAAAAATGGCCAAATTCTATAATATGTAGAGTAGGTAAAATAATTCCAAAGTCAAACAACAAGTTTCCAATGCTATTTACCAAATTTAAACTTTTTCTTACCAGTACCATTGCCGTACCTGGAAGTAGTTAAAGGAAAACTTTACCAATAACATTTGACCATAATCTAGATTTTTCTTAGTTGACCAAATTGTAGCCGAGCCAGTAAGAAATAAGATGAACATGGGCCTTATAAAGATGTAGCAAGGTACAAAGATATCTGCCATCAAGTTCTGCAAATAAGATTAAGACGTTTGAAGCTGCGAGGATGAGAGGACGACATTGACGATTAAAGCGCTGCAGAGATCCAGCAACTAATTTGTTTTATTCTATTAACGGAGTTGCAAGACTTTACAATGAGACAAATTCCTTCATTTTCTTGCTACAGTGGACAACGTGCACGCCATAAATTGCCATTAAAATCGGTCACCAAGCTTCTCTGTAAAGCCGTGGGAGAGTAAACAACTCATCAATTATACTCTCTTTTCCTTTCATTATCCAACAACTCACCAATTATACTCTCTTTTCCTTTGATAATCCAACCCAGGGGTTAAATTTGGTGGGTAAACACCCTATTGACTATAAGTTCAAATATTGGGTATACATACATATATAATTGTGCTAAATTTTTTAAAAACTGAGCGCATATATATATATATATATAATTGTGTTAAAAAATTATGGAGTGGTTTATTTATTTTAAGGTAGGTTTTGGTGAAATTTATATTTAACAGTGTTGAAATATCTTCATATCACCTAAATTATGTAATTTTCAATAGATATGATTATAAGATTTTTTAAAGATTTCATACCATCTAAATTATGCAATTTCCATCACTAATATGTATGATTATAATCTTTTTAAAAAAAATTTAAGTTTCAATGTTTAAGTATATAATAAGTAGAAAATTTACTCTATTATTATGTCTTGTCTTTGTTTAATGTTACTTTATTTATTATTATTATGTTTTGTCTTTCTTCAATATTGCTTTATTTGTTTAAGTTTATGTACAAAATCAAATTAAATTGCATTATTCCTCCATCATGTCATGTTTCTTTTAATGTTGCCTTGTTTGTTGAAATCCTTCTACAAAATCAAATTAAATTACATTAAAAATAAGTAGATAAGTTGAAAGCCAGGGATCCCCAATAATCATAAGTGTCCCAATTTCTCGTTTCATTTACAAACACAAGGGCATACTGAAAAGATAAATCTCTAAAATATTCATCATATAGAAGAGCCATTAATTATCATAACTACAGTTATTAATTTGACATTTATAGATAAAACTTTATTATTTACGGATATATGATGCTATAGAAGTGTATGATCATAAAATTTCAAACAAATAAGTTCATACATGCTATTTGTGAAAGCTCCACTTACATGGCTTCGAAATAACAACTCAGGTAAGGGTTTGTCCTTTCTTTAACAATGTTATATTAAATACAATTATATATTTTTAACATAATAATACTTTGTAACAAAATAAAGTGTTTTTTTTATCATTATAATAATTCAACTTTAACATTGGAATGTTAATGGAAGTTTATATGCATCGTGAAGAGAGATGATAAGTAAGCCACTCGTGTCAGAGGTTGTGGAGTTGTTGTTGTTGACTCTATAACTAGTGTAACATTTAGTGTCATTCAAAACCAAACCAATGATTGTTTTGGGCATTGTTCACTACTCGACAAACTCTTTTTTATTCTCCCCAAAATTCTCGTGAGAGCTATTTCATAGGTATATTATGTCAATCATGTGATAAAAAGAAAAAAATATATATACATATATATATTTTATTATATAGATATATAATAGTTATAATTTATTTTATATATATATATAATTGAGTGTAGATTGAGTAGTTAGGAAGAATATTGTTATCTTCTTCATCCATATTCAAATCTTGCTTTGTGACATTTAGTGGCTGGAGAGCTAGCTTAGACTATGTAATGATTGTAACCATACCTTGATATTCTCCAGAATAGCAAGTGTTTGAAGCATCATTTAAAAAAAAAATTGATCATAAATCTTTCATTTTAATTTTATATTTTGAAACTAATTACATAATTTAAGATAAAATAAAAATAAAATTGATATATTTTTGTGAATTTAAGTAATGAATTAAATATATTATTAACTAAGAATAATATTGAAGACCTTAATAATAATTTTACCACAACCTTCTCTACTTCCATTAACAAGTGCAATGTAAAAAGGAGAATATTCCTTAAAAATTAAAAATAGATATATAGGTACAAATCTCTAGTTGAAAGAGAAAAAATGAGTTATATAAATAGTAAGCAAGAGATCCTAAGAAATTCTATAGGAAAATTTTATGTTATAGAACTATGGAATTCCTATCTTAAAAAGTTTTACAAATCCCTTGATGTTGTGTACAACATTCAAACCATTTTTATAGAGGAAGAAGTTTTTTCTTTAGAAGACATGGCATTTGGGGTTAAGCGACTCGCAAAAGGGAAAGCTAAGGACATCGAAGGATAGCAAACATAAATATTTAAAAATTTGTCAGTCTATCCTCATCCTTCGCATCCATGTGCTCTTAAATTTAGCAGTTAAGTACTAGGGTTTTCGTAACCCCTAGACAAAAAGCCTAATTGTTTCTATTTTTAAAAGTGGATATAAAAACAATCCATCTAATTATAAGACCATTATGATTATCCCTCTTTTAACAAAATTATATGGGATTATTTTGGAAAAGAAGATTAGCATATGGCTAGAAAGTCATGGAAAAATAACTAAACGCGAGGAAGTATTTCAGGACTATCATTCAATTGTGGACTACATTATTACTCTTAGGACCATTGTTGAGGAGTGTCACAATAATAAAGTCAATATTCTATGTCTCTTTGTTTACATTAAAAAATAATTTGACACAATGCCTAGAACGAACCTTTGGAATAGACCATAAGAGCTAAAAGTCCCTTTTAAGTTGGGAGTTGCTACAATAAGGTTGTATGAGAAGGTTATTGCCAAGTTTAGGAACTCTGAGGATTTGTTGGAGGAAATTAATTGTAATATAGGATTCAAGAAAGCTTGTCCCCTATCCCCTACCCTTTTTGTATTTACATCGACAAGCCAGAGGCTTGTTTGGAAGAGGTAGGTTGTGCTGGCATGACTTTTGCAAGTATAATGAGCATCCTTATTATTTAATATAGAGGTAAAAAACGTTCAAAATCTTATATGATGCAATTACCACAAACACAGAGGTCGTAAATGTTCAAAATCTTGTATCATGCAACTACATGAATATAGAAACCATAAAAAATCAAGAGTCTAGAAAATTAAGAAATCGAGAGTCTAGAAATTAAGAGACTCTCACACATCTTATAAAAATGATTAAAAAAATAAATATAAAAAGAATGTTTAAGGGCTACATTGAATGATCTTCAAACTGAGGGTTGATGATCTATATAGTGGTGAAAGCAAGTCATGCAGTGAGAGATAATATTGAACTTAGGCCAATTGGTTGGAGGTGCATTTAGCCCCTAATTGTCAAAGGAGGGATCTCCATCCAAAAGAATTGGTTCCCACCCATCACGCCCTTGCTTGCACTCAATGTTTTTTTCTACTTTAAAAATATAGCAAGGGGAACAGTAGGAACTTTTCATGATCTAGTGGAGGATGAGCATGTTAGTTGAGACATCATTTTCAGTCGAAGATTGATAAACTTGCATATTGAGACAAAACAATACTCTCATCCCTTGAAGTATGATACAAGTATGTTATAGACTAGTATGAAACCATAAGTCAGGCTATGTGGCATAAGGAATGGATCAATATATGTAAAGAGTTAACTTCAAAAAATATGTAGAGATCAAATGCATAGAAAAACTCAATGAATAATCTATTTGAATATTAGACATTGCGGGATTACTTAAGACCAATTTATTCTAAGGTCCTAGTCATCCTTAATGTACTAGTCATGTGTGATTTTATACTTTAGTTCAATCCAATGATCACCATTCTACCTTATGCATAGGTGATTTGATTATCCTCCAGTTATTAATATTCACAAGACTGTATCCATGTATTTTCACCTTATTTGTCCATGATCTCTATTTAACTCATCGAGGGTCATCTCTCCAAATATGACAAGAGTGTAGAGAGAGTGATGTCTTGGATATAAGTTTCAAGAAATATTTTTTTTTTTTGTGGATGTTTCTCTCTTAGAGGGTTTTGCCATGTAAATTATTTTGTCTTGATCTTTGATTTAGGTGTGAGTTATTTTCCTTTGGTGTTTGGCCATATAATTTTCCCACTTCTTTATTTTTAACATGGTATCAAAGGGCTTGTTAATTTAACTCGTGTTTTGATCAACATCAAATTAATCAAGGTAACTTGCGACAACTATGAATACGTTTTAACTACACATTGAAATAATTTGTCTTTTTGCACAATCAGAGTTGGTAGCAGTGATCTATGATGTAAGAGCTTCGAATCACTTATTCTTAATCTAAAATCATAACTCCATAGCTCTTGTTATCAACTCCTAAACGTCCAATCTTACTAATATGTTTTTATGAAATTTGTGCATTTTGGAGAAAATATAACCATTCTAGTGAATCTAAAATGTTCATTTCAGGGGGTGGCTTTTGTTCGGGTGACATTTTTTTTACTTAAAAGGTTTCCATTGTTGTGAGATGTGAATATTTTTATCTAGTCAATCATGGTTGTTCATTTAAAAAGGGATACATTTTTGGTTTATAAAGTTTGATTTTGATTTAACTTTCCAACATGGTAATCTATATTATCTAGAGAATGAAATGGTTGTAAAAATATAAAATGGGAATACATAGGGATATTGCAAAGAGTGGGAAACTATACAAAAAAACCTTAAATTCTATCATTGAATGAAATGGAAAAATTCTTTAAACTGTAAAGTAATACAAAGTACCTAAAATTGTGGTAGCTTATTTATGAAGATAGATGTGTCGGTTATGCTAATTTGTAAGAAGACATTACAATAGACTAAAATTGTATTTTAACATAAAATGTGATATCTTAGGATGAAAATCCCTAAAGATCCAAAACCCTAACCATGGGAAATGATGTGAGAAAAGGGATGTGGGCCCCTAGGAGGCTAGTTAATACATCAACCTCCCAAGGTAATGACTTTTACATACAAACTCTCTTTAATATGGTTCTTAGAACATCACAAATCTTATTTCCATGCCTAAAAAATTGTGTTTCCTATGTGGGCTACTGAAAACGTAAGGGAAAATGGATGAAAAATAAATTAGAAGTTCATGACCTAAAAACTATAGTAAAACTATCAAGATGTGGAACCATTCCTAGTCAATGGAATAGGTGGTTGGACATTAGTATCTACCAGTATCCACCTGAGAGAAAATTTGTTTCTCATAGCATCTATTTTTTATCCAGGGGTTAATTTAAGATTTTGGTTGCAACAATATCAATTTCCAACGCCATGGTTTCAAAAAGTTGTAATTTTAGCCTTGAAAAAAAAAGGGAATATCCTAGTTGTTGCACCTTTTCAATTATGGTTTGACTATAATTTGTTGCAAAGGAACCAATAATAATTCAGGTCATGGCTTCAAACAATTTTTAATTTTAATTTCCAAAGGAAAGATACTATCCATAGCACCACTTTTCAATTCAAAGGTTCATTGTAAGGATTTTGGAAGAAACTATACCAATTTTTAAGCCCATGGTTTCGAAAATGTTGCAATTTTAACCTTAAAAAGGGGTGTTACCAATACCATCACTTTCAAAATGGGGATAAAAACTACATCTAAATGTGACCACCTAGAAAAAGAGAACACTGGTGGATTTTTTTTTTTCCAGGCACACATCTTATAGACTCCCTTTGGCTAAGTTGTGGCACTATGAGGCGCATATCTATGATGTTGAAGCCACCCATAACTTATACCTACCATTAAATTCACCCACTCAGGGGATTTGAACCCGAATTTTCGTGTTAATACAAGCCCAATCGGCTCACTTAGTCAAGCTCCTATGGACACTCTAGAGGGTTCTAGCTAAGTAGATAACTATGTTGCCACTAATAAAATATCCTAGATTTTAAAAATAAATACTATTGGTACAATTTGCACACCTCATACCAGAATTAGAAACATGATCAATTTGGTTAAACATCCCATGAACCCCATTTGCAAAACATTTTTCATGATTTTCTATGATTTTGTAGAAAATATGATATTGTTGAAATAAGTAGGTTTATCCACGTTAGATTGAAGGACTTATGTGTTGGTATACTCCATAAAGGATTTCATTAATATCACTTGATAAAGCACTCTAACAAGGATAAACACCAAATCCATAGTGAGGAGGTCATGAAGTTTCATCTAAATTCGCTGACTCTAACAAGGATAAACACCAAATCCATATTGAGGAGGTCATGAAGTTTCATCTAAATTGGCTGAGCATTATAATAATTTATAACTAAGCATCAAATCCACATTGAGGACACTAAGGTTCTAGCAAGAATTTATCATTTCTCAAAGAGACACATCATGGAGGTAATTGAGATTGCAAGGTTTTGAATTTTTTAAATAAGAATGATGACCACAAAATCAGTGGAATCTGGCTTCTGATTTTACACAAGAAAACTAATAATGCCAATAAGTGAGTAGGCTTCCTTCTAGTATGCTTTGTGGTGACTTTATTTTATTGGTTCTGGGTTTTCTTATGGTTTGTTTTGGATTCGTCTTTTCTCCATTTTTCCCCTTTATTATTTTCTTATTATATTTTGATTTTCTTTCCTTCTTGTTTTGTGATGTTTTTTAATTTTGGGTATTTAGATCTCTTATTTTGTTGTTTTAGCTTTTACATTGTTATCGTTTATATTTCGTGTGTTGGATTTCATTGCTTTGGATCCAACCTCTCATGTGTTGCACAACACAACCATTGTGTTTCATATTTATGTTTTTGTTTCCCCTTTATGTTCTTAAACAATCTTCTTGGATCTAATGTCATGATGATGGGGAGTGAATTCTTGGTCTTAAATGTTGATACTTCCAATCAAAATGTACATACATGAAAAACACTCATTTAGGAACTTAAAAGGTTAATCCTAGCGTTGCTTATTTTTAATCGTTGTAGAAAATCTATGATTAATCCTTATTTTTGTAATTTCGAAAGAGCATATCTTGGTGATTCGAGAATCGTTTTGAATCCATTTTTTAAAGTGAAATATTTTTTGCATACTTGACTGTGGTTTAGTTTTATTAGTTTATAGTTTTATATATATATGGTGTTCATTTATAACTATACCCACTCTCAATGAAAACCACTAACCAATGTTTTAACTATTAGTCATAGAAATCTTAGATGGAAGGCCTATTGAGAAGTAAGAGACAGACTATCACTTTGGGAACATAACTTATGCCTTTGGATCCCATAAAGAAATTTAATTATAGGTATTTTGATAAACCTATGTAATAAAAGCAATGCTAACATAATCCAAAGCATAAGAATAATAATGACACATCGCATAATATACATAAGACCTACCTTGGAAACACTTAACTGAGAAAACACATGTAACTGAGAGTCATATCTCTCTCTATTTCATTCATTCACCATACAAATATTTAGGTATTATGCAGCATCAATTAACTATAATCCATGAACCTAGGTTAGATTACAATGGATCGAAACAATTAACCAAAAAACATAGAATGGACCCAAAATAATTCCTTGGGATTCTTCAAGGTATCAACCTACTCCAACAATTCTTTGTTTTCTTCAACCATGTCTCTAACAAAATGGTATCGCACATCAATATTATTTCTCTTAGAATGATAAGCATGATTATTTGGCAAAACAAAAATGCACTTGAGTTGTCACAACATATACTTATTGCTTTCTAAACAAAACCAATACCTAAACACAATATTTGTGACCACACAACTTCCTCACTTCCATGAGTAGTTTCCATGTACTTAGATTATATAATTCAAAGTGCAACTATAGCCTACATATTTCCCATCCAAATAATTTCTCCATTAAAGTTAAAAGTATAACCACTTGTAGATCTTATGTGGTCAATATATCTAGGGATAATTTGCATCGGAAAAAACCTGTATATCAATATTGCTTTGTGAGGTCTAAGTATTCCTTGGTAGAATATTGGATGACCTGAAGTGCCATGCAAATATATGAATTCCCTCTTTATAAATGTCCGATGTTCCATCCCTGGTTTCAAAATATACTTGTGAAATTCTAAGTCGCAACAGATCTAAGAGCTAAGGATACCTCACAAAGAAAGAATGAGCAGAAAAGTTGAATAAGAGTGGAAACTGCAGTAAAAAAGAGCAGAAGAATAATTATGCAACATAACTCAGATAGGAGAAGAATAATGTCACATGATCCAATAATCAGTATAATAAACAATGATGATACAATTGAGAGAATTAGAATCACATAGGAGAATTTGAACCTCAGTTGGTCTCGCATAGGGATTATCACCATTGGAGTGCTCCGGAAGACTCAAACTCAACTGAACTGAACCTAAACTTAGCTAAATGAAGTCACAATCAATTAACTGACTAAGGAGGGAAAAATATTGATATTTTCATGCATGTCAATCAGAAATGGGCGCATGATGCCACAATCAGTGGCTTCTACAGCTCCAACCCCCCACAAGAGTCGGCTAACGCGGGTGGACTGCAATGGAACACTCAGTTGGTTCCTATAAAATAGGGAACTTACTAAAGTGGTCCTAAAATGATACATGTAGGGATGAAAAGGTGGTAGATGGATATTGGATGACATGTGCACACCACTAGGGGGAAAATGACAATATCAAAAACTAGGAAAAATAAATAATGCTAGGTAGGACAAGGATAGAGTATTAAAATATCCTAACACCCCACCTTAATCCATAATTTTGCATCCTGGGCCTTGGTTACTAAGACCAAAGGTCACCCATATAATCAAATAAATGATAAAAAATAAAGAACTGTCCATGAAACAAGGAAATAGGAAAAAACCTCATGGAAAAAATACCCCCCCCCCTCAAAATAACAACAGTAGGGAACTCAAAGAACCTTCATACTAAGAGGAGAAGGAAAACACTTTCCTCAGTCAAAGCCTTTGCAAAAATATTGTCAAACTACTCCTATGTAAGATAGCAATGCAGGTGCTAGATCTGGATTTGGATCTGGACTTGCTCCTCTGATATACCTCCCACTGTGTAGGACAAGGAAAAATAAATAATGCTAGGTAGGAAAAGGATAGAGTATTAAAATATCCTAACACCCCACCTTAATCCATAATTTTGCATCCTGGGCCTTGGTTACTAAGACCAAAGGTCACCCATATAATCAAATAAATGATAAAAAATAAAGAACTGTCCATGAAACAAGGAAATAGGGAAAAACCTCATGGAAAAAATACCCCCCCCCTCAAAATAACAACAATAGGGAACTCAAAGAACCTTCATACTAAGAAGAGAAGGAAAACACTTTCCTCAGTCAAAGCCTTTGCAAAAATATTGGCAAGCTACTCCTATGTAAGATAGCAATGCAGGTGCTAGATATGGATTTGGATCTGGACTTGCTCCTCTTATGTACCTCCCACTGTGTAGGACAAGGAAAAATAAATAATGCTAGGTAGGACAAGGATAGAGTATTAAAATATCCTAACACCCCACCTTAATCCATAATTTTGCATCCTAGGCCTTGGTTACTAAGACCAAAGGTCACCCATATAATCAAATAAATGATAAAAATAAAGAACTGTCCATGAAACAAGGAAATAGGGAAAAACCTCATGAAAAAAATACCCCCCCCCCCTCAAAATAACAACAGTAGGGAACTCAAAGAACCTTCATACTAAGAAGAGAAGGAAAACACTTTCCTCAGTCAAATCCTTTGCAAAAATATTGGCAAGCTACTCCTATGTAAGATAGCAATGCAGGTGCTAGATCTGGATTTGGATCTGGACTTGCTCCTCTGATGTACCTCCCACTGTGTAGAAGTTGTATTTTCTTAAACAAGGCTTTCGGGAACCCTTCTTGCTACTGGATCAAATGGCTCATTGTGGTCCAAATCATGAACCTTCGAGTACCTTTTGTCAGACAACGGAGATTGTTTCTTGGTTGAAGATCCCCCATGGAAAGTCTCTCCAAGAGATTGTGGATCAAACCCCACCATCATGTAGCACCTCTCTGAGAGAAGTGGATCTGCATGACATAGTGCAATTTTTGCATGATACTAAGAACTGGTGGTTCTATGGTCATATGAATCCCCAACTGTGTTCCCAGCAGCTACAAGGACTTTGTGAGCCCATATTGTCCTCGACCATGCATTGGGAGCATGTGTTGGATATGGATTTGAATTTGAACATCCTTGAACTTTATTCTCAATATCAAGATCTTGATCCTTATCTTCATTAGAAGAGATATCACTCCGATCTTCATAAGATTCCAATGGGGTAGGAAGAGAGTATGGAAAAAAATGGGAGAATACATATGCCTTGGAGAAATGGTTTGCAAACCCTTTCGCTATAATCTTCCCAGTAGAGATCTCTGCAATATCAACTATGTCAGGACAAAAGACCTCTTTCTTTGGTGAGCATGTGTGAGTCAGCTAATAAACAGAAAAAGAAAAAAGAAAAAAAATTGTTGACAAAGAAGGAACAAATAGAACATTCTTGAACTTCCCATGCTCCATATGTATTGTTCCCTTCCCTTAAGCAGAGATATGAGAGTTGTCTCCCATGTGAATAATCGGACCATCTTTGAGATCTAGAGAAACAAATGATTCTCTGGAGGAAACCATGTGGTTGGAGGCTCCTGAATCTATGAGGAGGGATTTTGATTTTGAAAATACAACCTTCAGTGCATGGCATCTCTCATGACCATTAGACTCACTTATAGACAGTCTCTCTTACACCTTCTGGGAGGGAAATGTTGTGTTGTTCAAGAAGATTGCTCATCTGATCCATATTATTCTGCTTGCAAGATCTCTCTGGGTGGTTTCCTTTCTTTCAATGGGAACACTTGGATTTATCAAACCCCTTTTGTTTGTCCTTCTTGGAGATGGATGCTCCTTTTGATGGCCTTGACTTGGTATTTTGCTTGGGTTCAGATGGCCTCTTATCCTTTCCCTTATGCTTCCCCTTCCCATTCGCACGTTTTTCTTCTCCGACCATAAGAGCTTGAACTTTGGAGGCCTTCAAGGTGCCCATCTGGATCAACTTATCTTGTTCTTAGATGAGATATTCAGTGAAAACATCTAAGGAGGGAATCTTCCAACTAGGGATTGACATTTTCCCAGAATGGAAGGTCGAGACAAAGATGGAGAACTCAAGACCTAGCCTGCTGAGAATGGATAGCACTAGCTACGCATCCTTCTTCTTAATACCACACTACTTGCATTGCATAACTAGAGATTTGAATTTTGAAAAGAACTGTTGAATGGCTTCGAAACTGCTCGATTGAAGAGAAATCAAATCATTTTCTAGAATATGGCCTCTTAGCTCATCATTTTTTCCAAAGAGGGTCTTTAACTTCAACCATAATTCTCTTGGATTCTTCAATCCATCGAGGTGGAAGAGTATATCTATGGAAATATGAATACACATGAAACCAAATGCTTCATCCAATCTATTCAGATACTTGGTTTTCTCCACAGCTGATTGTGGTTCAGGATCCTTCCCCATTGTCACATTATACAATGATTTGTTGTGCAATACTATCTCCATATCATCCCTCCAGTCAAGGTAATTGAAGGGTGTTAGGATCCTGGGAGAGAGAGGAGAGTTCGAATTGTACATTACAATTGCTCTAGTGAATACAAGGTGAAAACTGTTGCTTTTGTAGAAAAACTGTTGCAACTCTAGAAAACTACTGCAACACTCAAAAACTTTGAATAACCTGCAAAAAAATATCAATAATGGATTTATACTACTACTGAGCACTTCTTTAGGATAGTAGGAACCTTTATCTGTATCCTTCACACCTGGCTATATCTCATTGGATTTCTCCAATGAATTTAATGCAATGGCACCATGATTTGCTATGGAAATCTAGAGGCTTATGGTGCACTACCGATAGCAACTGGTCAACCTATTCGCTCAATGGATATGATACCATGTGAAATTATAAGTCACAACAGATCTAAGAGATGAGGATACCTCACAAAGAAAGAATGAGCAGAAAATTTGAATAAGAGTGAAAACTAACGTAAAAAAAGAGCAGAAGAATAATTATGCAGCTGAACTCAGATAGGAGCAAAATAATGTCACATGATCCAATAATCAGTATAATGAACAATGATGATACAATCGATAGAATTCAAATCACATAGGATAATTCAAACCTCATTTGGTCTAACATAGGGATTATCACCACTGGAGTGCTCCAGAAGACTCAAACGCAATGGAACTGAACATAAACTCATCTAATTGAAGTCACAATCAATTAACTGACTAAGGAGGGCGCAATAGTGAGTTTTTCATGCATGTCAATCATAAATGGGCGCATGAGGCCACAATTAGTGGCATCCAGAGCTCCAACCCCCGACAAGAGTCAGCTAACTCAGGTGGACTGCGCTGGAACACTTAGTTGGTCATTCCTATAAAATAGGGAACTAACTGAAGTGGTCCTAAAATGATGCATGTATGGCTCAGAAGGTGGTAGACGGATCCTGGAAGACATTTGCACACCACGAGGGGGAAAATGACATCATCAACAACTAGGAAAAATAAATAATGCTAGGTAGGACAAGGATGGAGTATTAAAATATCCTAAGAATACTTGCTCAAAATTTCCACTAGATGAGCAATATATGTACTATTATAGTGTTAGACAAGTTTTGTAGGATTTTCACATTCCCAAAGAAAGGGGGATTTTGGAGGGATGATAGGGGTGCATGGGGGACTAGTGAGCCCCTTTCTAGAGGTTCGATGGTAGCGCCTTGGAAAGAATTTTTTTGGGTCCTTTTTCAGTTGTTTTCGACCCATGGTTTTATGGACCATTGTCAATGAATTATGGTTAAGTAATTGGGGTTGTAATCTAATCCGAGTTAATGGATTAGGGATTTGGATATTATAATATTGTATTGTAAAGATAACTTAAGATAATAAAATGAGATATAGAGGGGATAAACTCCCATGAATGATGGTTTTCCCAGTTTTGGATTTCTAGTGTAAATCTATGTAGTGTGTGTGTGTGTGTGTGTGTGTGTGTGTGTGTGTGTGTGTGTGTGTGTGAGAGAGAGAGAGAGAGAGAGAGCCATTGCTAATTATTGTGTTTTAGATTATGTTTGGTATTTTTTCATTACATGAGTTTATTGAAATTATTTATATGGTATCAAAGAGAGGTTATTAGCTTCAAGGGGTGACTTTGTTGTTATGGGTTAGCTCATCTTGTGAAGAGCAAGGGTATCTTGGGTTAATGATAAACCTGTGTTGGATTGGGAGCATTGTGAAATGAATCTTGTGCAAAGAAAATCGTGAATAAATCAAGAATAGAAATCAAGAAGTTTAATGGCTAGAGATTTGAGTTATGGAAGATCTTGTTGTAGATAAAGATCAATGGATTAGTATGGATCCAAGTACAAAGATCATTGGTATGTGAAAAGAATATTGGGAAAATATGGAGATAAAAGAAAGAACCATGATTTGATTCTGCCTCTCAGATTCAATGATGTTGAATGTATATGGATAAGATAATGCTAATAGGTTATGGGATAATCTAGGGAATTTGTATTAGTCAAAGACCATGGTAAAAGAGTTATTTCTTTGAAATAAGTTGTTTCATCCTAGGATAGAGGATGGTGACACCGTGTTAGATCATTCAAATCTATTTAATAATTTGGTAAGCCAATTAGCCTCTATTAATATTAAAATGAAGGAAGAAGATAAGTCTATTTCCTTGCTATGTTATTTTTCATACTCTTTGGATAATCTAGTTGTAAGAATTGGTAGTGCCACTCAATCCACATCAAAGTTTGAGGATGTAGTTGCATCCTTGTTATCAGAGGAAATGAGAAGAAAATCCATGGATGGTGTGACCAAGGATGTTTCATGATGTAACCAATTAAATTTAATTCATTTATGATATCTAAAAACCATGAAAACACATGAGAGTGGAAAAATAACAGTCTTTTATTCCTTCTCCATCCTAACTATTACAATGAAGGTTCAACCTCTTATAACTAATATCTGAGATTTTCAAAAATTGCTAATTTTAGAAAATTCTCGCATGACTCTAAAAATGACCACTAACTTTAGCGACACTAATTGTCAACTCACTTTTCTGATTAGGTACATAAAATAACAAATAAATGATCATTACAAATTTAAAAAGCACTCAAAAATGCTAAAACCCCAATTCGAGGTAGTATATGAAGGAATTAGGCCCCAAAAAGTGTCAAAAAAAGGTCCATCCAGAAGGATCTTATTGGGAACTGCAATGAACTCTTTGAAACACAATTTCTTGTTAAATTTGAGCCCAAACGGATAAACAAGTCAAACGTTATGACCCTCAGAAATCCCTACATTATTTCTTCTTTTTTTTCTTCATTTGTTTTAATTTCAGCACACAGAAATCCCTGCATCATTCTCCTCTGGTTGAAGAGAATGCAGCTCCTGGAAGTTACTGCCTTCGAATTGCTTCCACTTAATGGGATCTAGAGTCAGCAAGTCTCTCTCTAAAATCCATGTACTCTTTGTTGGTGCTAAACCTTCCCACTGGACCAGATATCGGTTGTGTTGGCCTTGTTGAGTATGAAGGGTCTTCTTCTCTAAAATATGTGCAATATTTTCCTTTTTATTGCTCAGAATGGCATGTTTTCCATCCACCTTCGCCTCACTATCATCACCCAGGTCATACCCATGGAAGATATATAAATAATAAACATTAAACATGATGGAAATATCAAGATCAACTGGTAAACCAACCTTATAAGCATTATCACTACTTTTCTTGAGAATCTTGTAAGGACAATTTTTTTTAAACTTCAATCTATGGTAGGTTCCTCAAGGAAACCACTCTTTCCATAAATAAACCATCACCATATCACCTTCATTGAATACCTAATTTCGTCCATGAGCATATTTTATAATTTTTCTCTATTCGTTACTGGCCTATATCTTTTGTCTCACTTGCTTTTGTAATTGTTGAATGTGTTTGCAAATGCTTCCCCATCATCATTGATTCTATCTCCAAGTGGTAGCTACACCAAATCTAGGACACCCACACGATTTCTACAATAAACAATATTGAATGGAGATTTACCTGTATATTTTTTCACTGAACTATTGTAGGCAATTTTTTCTTGAGTTAAAGCCAAATCCCACTTTTTGGGCTTCTCTCCAACAATGCCCTATAACAAGTTTCCTAAAATTTGATATACTATGTCATTTTTCCCATCTGTTTGGGGGTGATAGGAACTGCTTAATTGCAATTTAGTCCCCATTTTCTTCCATAAAGTCCTCCAAAAATGACCCAAGAACTGAGTATCTCTATCAGAGCGAATAGTTTTTGGAACACCATGCAATCTAACAATTTACGAAAAAAACAATTATGCCACCGTTGATATATTAGTAGTTTTCTTGTAAGCATTGAAATGATCCATTTTAGAGAATCTATCAAAAATAACAAAAATAGAATCATTACCTTGCTGTGTGTTTGGTATCCATAACAAAAAATCAACGCTCGGATCTATCCATGGGTTTGTGGGCACTAGTATTGGCATGCATAACCCTGTATACTCTGAACGTCCCTTATCCATTTGACAAATCCTGCACCATGCCACATACCTAGTTATATCCTTTTTCATCTTAGACTAGTAATATTTATCTTTGATTAATATTAGTGTCTTATCCTTCCCAAAATGTCCTACCAAGCCACTATTGTGAAGTTATCTGATAATGTTTTCTCTCATAGAACCAATTAGAATGCACAATTTTTTTTCCTTTGAAGAGGTAGCCGTATTGCATAAAATATTCACCCTGAATAAGATCCATATTCGCAACGATTGGATTCTTCAATTGTTCCAAAATCTCCCCAAAATCATTATCAAACGCATAGGGATCCTTTAATGCAACAAACCCAATTACTTGTTTTTCCATGGTTGTCAAAAGGATAGTACACCAACTCAAAGCATCTGCAACCTAATTCTACCTTCCTAATTTGTGCTTCAGAACAAAGGTGTAGCCTTGTAAGAAAGAAACCCATTTTGCATGTCTATTGTTCAATTTAATTTGGTTGTTTATATACTTTAATGCACTGTGATTAGTAAATAACACAAACTCTTTCGGCACTAACTAATGCCTCCAATGTCGCAATGCTTGCACAATTGCATAAAATTCTTCATCATGTGTGGAGTAGTTCTTTCTCACCTCATTCAAATTTTTGCTAAAAAATGCAATTAGTCTACCTGCTTTGCTAAGTACAACTCCAATGCATACATGTAAGGAATGACAATCTACCTCAAACACTTTATCAAAATATGGTAAAGATAATATGGGGGCCTTAGTTACCTTCTTATTTATAAACTTGAAACTTTCCTCAGCTTCATTAGCCCACTTGAATGTCATGCCTTTGGTGTTATGGGTGCTACAATACTGCAGAAATTTCGAATAAACTTTTGGTAAAAGGTGGCTATCCCATGAAAACATATTACCTTTGTTATGCTCCTAGGAGTAGGCCACTCCAAAATTTCTCTGACCTCATCTAAATACATCTTGACTCTTTCTCCTGAGATGACAAAACCCAAAAATATCAAACTTTATTGGAAGAACCTACATTTCTTCAGGTTTGCATAAAACTGATGTTTTCTCATCACATCCAACATAATCTTTAAATGATGCAAGTGATCTTCTTTGTTGTTATTGAAAACTATAATGTAATCAAAATAAATGACAACAAACTTACGAATATAAGGTCGAAGCACAATAATCATCAACCGCATGAAGGTACTAGGTGCATTGAATAGCTCGAATGCAATTACCATCCATTCATATAGACCATCCTTGGTCTTGAAATTATTTTTCCATTCATCCCCTTCACGAATCCGGATATGGTGGTATCCACTATGCAAATCAATTTCACTAAAATACTTAGTTCCACATAAGATATTACCACCCCCAAAATGTATCCTAAATAAGAAATTGACTAAAAATTAATTAAAAGCTAATTAAAAGTTAGTTAACACCACTAATCAAGTATTTTGTCAAACCCCTATTTCCCCTTAAATATTTTCCGGTTGCAAAAGAAACAATGCGGATTTTGGCTCACGTTACGATGTGGGGTTAATTCAAAAATTTTGAAACCGGGTATCAATGGAAAAATCCCTCCAATTCCATATTTTTCGATTTGCCCCAAAATATCCGGTTTACCCAGACCCAAAAACCAAATCTGTGTCTATATTGAATCTACTGTGCTCGAACAAAATCCATGTGCCTGTCAACACACTCGGTCTATGATCAAACCTAACCGGATCGTGTTGAAACCATATGAAGACAGGTTATGCTAGAGTGATTGATTGGTAAGAGTGTTTTTTCCATGTTTTTTGTGCCCTAGGTTGTATATTTTCAAAGATTTTTTTTTTTCAGAGCCTCTCCTAAATAAAGAGTAGCATTCTATTGTTTACATAACATGCATTGCAGAGGAACCCTCTATTTCTTACAAATATTACTTATTTTGTTTTATATCTTACCCTGATCAAAATATTTGAACTTGTGCTTTTTTTTAGATCCATCCCTGCTCGAACCGTCTATGCACCAGCTCTCTAATCAAACCAAATCGTACCTCGTTGATATCCTCTGAGCAAAATCATTTGCATGGTGATACGAGTGGTAAGTATTTTTGGTTTTTAGTTTGTCTGTACTTAAATTTTTTTACATTGTTACATTGCTTGAACAAAATATACGAACCCATCAACAGTTCTGCGATCAAACCAAATTTGATTGCATTGAAATCTGATGAAAAAATTGATGGTTTAGTGGCCGAATGACAATATTTCTTTTTACCTTTTTATGTTGATCGAATGGTGTAGTGATGGAATTTTTATTGGCCAATTGATTAAACCCATCAGTTATCTGATCAAACCAAATTAGACTGCGTTGAAATATTATGAGCAAAATCGATGGTGTAGTGATACAACTGGTAAGAATATTTTTTTCAATTCCTTGTGCTTAAAATAATTTACATTTTTACCATGCAATTTTTGTATTTAATTAGTCTGTAAAATGATTTATCAAATACTGTATATGCAAAGTAATTAAATTCACCCTTTATTATTTGATGCAGATATCAGTTTGGACCATCTGGATGTGAATCTAAAATCTTGGTTGGAAGCGGAAAAGAAATCGAAGGTTTTTAGCAAAGGTTAGAAATGTAGTATTAATATTATTCCTTTATAAATACTCTGTGTTTTCAGTCTTGCTTTCCAATTAAGAGATCACGTGTAACTTGTGTTGGCCTTTTTGGCTCCCTGTCGTGATTGCATAATTTTACTTCTTATAAATTTGATCATGTTCAATACAGACCCTTATCCGTTGCCACATAAAGAACGAAAGTCACTGCCTTCATAGGTTGTGGAAGAAGCTTTTTGAATACTTGCTAAAGAGGATGTTGAATGAGAAAAGAGATGAAAAATGAAGCAACAATTGTCTATATAGAGACAAAAGTCATGAAATTTATATATACTTGCAAAAACTGATTGTTGGAGTGATGATGATGTATCCAGCAGTAATGATGTTGAGAGCCAATTTAATGATAGGGATATACCTTATGAACTCCGATGTCGTTCAAGTCTACAGTATGTTAAGGGAAAGGCTCCAACATTTGATACAGTTGTTGTTCTTAAAGGAGAAAATGGTTTAGAACAAATTGTTATCTGCAAAGTTATAGATGAGTCACATACAATAAATGTAGAGTTGACAATGTTGGATCCTTGTGGTGATGATCCAACTTTTTACATTGATAGTACCAATGACACATGGACACATGTTATGGATGATGTTCTGCCTATTCAAATGGTGTATGTAGATGAAAGTGGAAAGCTTATGTTGCAGCATCGTTCAATTTCTGAAATAAAATCACAATTATCTTCAAGTGGACCAGATGAAAATCTTAAAAAACATTCCACTGCAGTCATCAAGCGAGGGTTTTATATGGGATCTTGTTTAGATGTGACTCCCCTATTGACTCAAAATGGTCATTTTGTGAAGATTGGTAGACATAAATTCATTCCAATGGAAGGGATATTGGTTCGCAACACAAATATTCCATTTATTTTTACCATAAAGGAAGGCATGTATGTTTGTATTTATTATGAAAATTTGTCTGGTATGTCTGAAGATGAGCCTTTGAAAATTCCATATCCTGTAGAAGTGTTGGATTGTCTAGTAGATGTTTAAACTGGTGGAACATTTTGTTGGGTAAGAATATTTGAAAATCATGTAGATGTTTTTGGTAGAGGCCACTATATTCCTGAAGGTGTGAATTTGCATCCACATGAGGTGTTTTACACAAAACAAGCTATGTTGATACCGACTGAAATAATTGATGGTGAGTATACATGTGTATCTTTTAATATATATTCTTCAACTCATATATGAAAACATTATTTATAGTATCTAATGTTATATTATGTTGTGTTGTACGAATTGTTGATGTTTTCTTTACTGTGAGCTCTATTAAAAGGTGGGGCAGTAGCAGTCGAAAAGGAGAATCTTTTTTTTTGTCAGTTTATTGCTATGAATGATGATAAGCACACCAGTTTTCAACTTCTTGCAACAAAAGGTGACAATGAATTTGTGACTGCTAGATTAGCTGCATCTACATAATATGGAACACACAATGCATTTCCATCATATATCGGAGTATTGCAGCCCAATCGAGTACATCATCGCAATATTCATCTTCTTTCCTACAAATTTTTCAATCACATAAGGTCTCGACACATTATACGCAGTTAATCTTATGTGGAAATTCCTTGTTCAGATGAAAGTTTCATGGCTACTTTTGAACTAATTGCAATGCATTATGTACCTCTCGGGATTGTAAAGAAGAATAATTCACTGTAGTTCAGCATAGAAGGCTATGAGAATCTTAAGGAGGCATTTTTCTATACATGGCCAACCTTTTCTTATAGATATCAATCAACTTTAGGCTCAAGTAATCAGACTCGTCCTCTTGGTAAATGGAGAGTGGGACCAAAATTTAGATTTCGCTATTTGTATAATAGCCTACAACCTCGTGTACAAGTACACTTGTCATGAGATTCACACCAATGGGAACCTATCCATCAATGTTATGGATTGGGATGAGGACTGGTGTACCCCATTTGGATTTGTAAACATTTTTCCTTTCATTAATAAATTTTTATATTGTTTGGTGTAATATGTATGGTGAATTATATTATTTACTATATATGAATTATTTATTTATTGCATTATATTGTTTTATATGTACATGAGCTCTAGTTCTATAGTAGTCGCTCCAGGATTAGATGTGTTGATCATTTTGGACTTTCAATCTGTTGAAGAAGCTTGGGGTCTTTTGACATAACAATTTACAGATTGTTGAATAATGTATTATATTTTGGCTTCAAATATAATAGGCTTATTTCTAACGAAAAAATCAGTGGTGTTTTACCTTTTTTATCGAAGGACTAAATTCATATTATTTAATATAACACAGAAAAAAAAAATTCTTCATGTGCTAGTAAGAACGTTATATAGTCAAATTGAATTATACGAGTTGAACATGATGTGTATTAACAGTCACCATTACACTATCCAATATTTTAATTTTATCCTAAAAATTGCTATTGTATAAAAATATTGAAAATCAACCCTGAAAATAGAGTTCAATTTTTGGCCCGTTTAAGTGATTCGAATTGGAAAATGTGAGTTTTATTGTTCTCTATTTTTTTACAGTTTCATATTTTCATTTCATATTTGCAAATACTAGATAATTTTGCTAAGTTATTGTCATTACCAACAATGCCTAAGTACCAGGGAATTTTTGCTGAGGTATTCTCTATTTTTTTAGTTTCATATTTTCATTTCATTTTTTTTTCCTTGGAAAAAAAGGTAATTTTATTTCATTCGATGAGAACAAAAGTACATTCTGTAGATAGAGTTTTGGAGAATTGCATTGCTGATATTCAAATCATATAGTAAGACCTATTGTAATTTTGTAATTTTTGCAAGCCTAGTTAAGCCCATTCAAACTAATGAATTTATCAGCAGAAGGACACCTCCTGGCGAGCATTTCCAAATGGTCCCCTAGCCTTGTGATTTTAACACATCCAAATTTCTTTTGTTCTTAATATGCAAAACAATATTTTTTATTTTTCCTACTTTGGTAGGTTGATTTCTTGCACATGTGACTATCAGGAAGTAAACTAAAACCATGACTGAATAGCTACTTCAAAAAGGAACAAGTTCATGTCAATTGATGAGTTTATCCCCACAAGGACAGTTCCTGGCGGGCATTTCCAAATTGCCCCTTAACCTCGTGATTTTAACACTTAGCCAAATTTCACTTATTCTTAATATGCAAAACAAGTTTTTTCTTACTTTGGCAAGTTTATGTCTTGCACATGTGACCATCATAAGGCAGACTAAAAGCATGGCTGGATAACCACTTCAACAAGGAATAGATCCATGTCACCATTTAAATTTTTTGATACACACACATCATCTGGCGAGCATTTGAAACTAGCTTTTTAAACTTCCAATTCAAAACTCGGACAAAAAAATGTCAAACCCTAGGGTAACATAAGATTTTTATTTTCATCAAATTGGAAGTGTGAGACACCCAATGGATAGAGGCCAACAAGGTGATTCCATCTAGACCAATTTCACCCATTGAAACTTCTTTCTCTCTCGTTGGCGAGCATTTTTCTGGAGCAGTGCAAATCAAGCTAGGAGGCACTTTTGGCAGATCAATATGTTCACCTAAAAAGACTCTTTGGACAAACCATTTATATGGTTCGATGCACCAATCAAGAGTCTAGAGACCCATACCCACAAAATATTTTAAGACATCAACCACAGCAAATGGCGGGCATTTTACTGAGGTAATTCAAGCATTTTTACAAGTAATTTTATGACTTAGACAATATTTGCATTTTCCTGGACTAGAGCAATCTACCTGAAACACTATTTTGACAGACCCATAACTTCCTCCTCAGACACTCCCAAGACAAGATGAGACCATGGTCAGGTAGACAAATCAACAAGCTACAACCTGACACAATGGGGTGGGCATTTGTCTTAAGCTATCAATTATGACGGGCATTTTCCTGAGGCCAATTAACCTCGTGATTTTAACACTTAGCCAAATTTTACTTGTTCTTAATATGCAAAATAAGTTTTTTCTCACTTTGGCAGGTTTATATCTTGTAAATGTGACCATCATAAGAAAAACTGAAAGCATAGCTGGATAACCACTTCAATAAGGAACAGATCCATGTCACCATTTAAATTTTGTGATTTACACACATAATCTAGCGGGCATTTGAAACTAGCTTTTTAAACTACTAATTCAACACTTAAACAAAAAAATTGTCGAACATTAGGGTGACATGAGATTTTTATTTTTATCAAATTTGAAGTGTGAGACACCCAATTGATAGAGGCCAACAACGTGATTCCATCCAGACCGATTTCATCCTTTGAAACTTCTTTCTCTCTCCTCGACAAGCATTATTCTGGAGTAGTGCAAATCAAGCTAGGAGGCACTTTTGGCATATCAATATGTTCACCTATAGAGACTCTTTGGACAAACAAATTATATGGTTGGATGCACCAATCCACAGTCTAGAGACCCATACCCTCAAAATAGTTTAAGACATTAACCACAAGAAATGGCAGGAATTTTACCAAGGTCACTCAGGCATTTTTACCAGTAATTTTATACTAAGACATTTTTTTCATTTTCTTGGACTGGAGCAATCTGCCTGAGACACTGTTTTGGTAGACCCATAACTTCCTCCTCAGACACTCTCAAGACAAGATGTGACCATGGTCAAGTAGACAAATCAACAAGCTACAACCTGACACTATGCGGCAGGAATTTACCTTAACCTATCAATTATGGAGGGCATTTTCCTAAGGCCCCTTAACCTCGTGATTTTAACACTTAGCCAAATTTCAATTGTTCTTAATATGCAAAACAAGTTTTTCTCACTTTGGCAGGTTTATACATTGCACACATGACGATCACAAGGAAAACTGAAATCATGTCTGGATAACCACTACAACAAGGAACATATCCATTTCACTCTTTAAATTTGTTGATGCACACAAATCATCTGGTGGGCATTTGAAACTAGCTTTTTAAACTACTAATTCAACACTTAGACAAAAAAATTGTGAAACACTAGGGTAACATGAGATTTTTATTTTCATCTAATTTGAAGTGTGAGACACCAAATGGATAGATGCCAACAAGGTGATTCCATCCAGACCAATTTCATCCTTTGAAACTTCTTTCTCTCTCCTCGGCAGGCATTTTTCTGCAGCAGTGCAAATCAAGCTCGGAGGCACTTTTGGCATATGAATATGTTCACCTAAAAAGACTCTTTGAACAAACCAATGATATGGTTGGATGTACCAATAAACAGTATAGAGGCCCATGCCCTCAAAATATTTTAAGACATCAACCACAGGAAATGGCGGGCATTTTACTGAGGTCACTAAGGAATTTTTACCAGTAATTTTATACTTGGACAATTTTTGCATTTCTTGGACTGGAGCAATCTACCTGAAACATTGTTTTGGAAGACCTATAAATTCCTCCTCAGACACTCTCAAGACAAGCTGAGACCATGGTCAGGTAGAAAAATCAACAAGCTACAACCTAACACTATGGGGCGGGCGTTTCCCTTAACCTATCAATTATGGCGAGCAATTTCCTGAGGCCACTTAACCTTGTGATTTTAATACTTATTTCACTTGTTCTTCATATGAAAAACAAGTTTTTTCTCACTTTGACAGGTTATTATCTTGAAAATGTGACCATCATAAGGAAAACTTAAAGCATGGTTGGATAACCACTTCAA
The DNA here is from genome assembly GCA_027924585.1 of Larix kaempferi. Taxonomy (NCBI): domain Eukaryota; kingdom Viridiplantae; phylum Streptophyta; class Pinopsida; order Pinales; family Pinaceae; genus Larix; species Larix kaempferi. The sequence continues at coordinate 6,115,926 of BSBM01000159.1, read as the reverse complement.
CAAGGAACAAAACCATGTCACCGTTTAAATTTCTTGATTTACCCACATAATCTGGCAGGCATTTGAAACTAGATTTTTAAACTACTAATTCAACACTAGGGTAACATGAGATTTTTATTTTCATCAAATTGGAAGTATGAGACACCCAATGGATCAAGGACAACAAGGTGATTCTATCCATACCGATTTCATCCTTTGAAACTTCTTTCTCTATCCTCGAAGGGCATTTTTCTGGAGCAGTGCAAATCAAGCTAGGAGACACTTTTGGCAGATCAATATGTTCACCTACAAAGACTCTTTGGACAAACCAATTATATGGTTGGATGCACTAATCAATAGTCTAGAGACCCATACCCTCAAAATAGTTTAAGACATCAACCACAGTAAATGGCGAACATTTTACTAAGGTCACTTAGGCATTTTACCAGTAATTTTATATTTAGACATTTTTTGCATTTTCCTGGACTGGAGAAATCTGCCTAAGACACTGTTTTGGCAGACACATAACTTCCTCCTCATACATTCCCAAAACAAGCTAAGACCATGGTTAGGTATACAAATCAACAAGCTACATCCTGACACCATGGGGCACATCTTGACGCCATGGGGTGGGCATTTTCCTTAACCTATCAATTATTGCGGGCATTTTCCTAAGGCCACTTAACCTCGTGATTTTAATACGACCAAATTTCACTTTTTCTTAATATGCAAAACAAGTTTTTTCTCACTTTGGCAGGTTCATATCTTGCAAATGTGACCATCATAAGGAAAACTAAAAGCATGGCTGCATAACCACTTCAACAAGGAACATATCGATGTCACCCTTTAAATTTTTTGATCCACACACATAATCTGCCGGGAATTTGAAACTAGCTTTTTAAATTACTAATTCAACACTTGGACAAAAAATTGTCAAACCCTAAGGTAACATGAAATTTTTTTTCCATCAAATTGGAAGTGTGAGACACCCAATGGATAGAGGCCAACAATGTGATTCCATCCAGACCGATTTCATCCTTTGAAACTTATTTCTCTCTCCTCGGCGGGCATGTTTCCGGAGCAGTGCAAATCAATCTAGGAGGCACTCTTGGCAAATCAATACGTTCACCTACAAAGACTCTTTGGAAAAACAAGTTATATGGTTGGATGCACCAATCAACATTCTAGAGATCCATACCCTCAAAATAGTTTAAGACATCAACCACAGGAAATGGCGAGCATTTTACTAAGGTCACTCAAGAATTTTTACCATTAATTTTTTACTTGGACAATTTTTGCATTTTCCTAGACTCGAGCAATCTTCCTAAGACACTGTTTAGAAAGACCCATAACCTCTTCCTCATACACTCTCAAGACAAGATGAGACCATGGAAAGGTAGACAAATCACCAAACTACAGCCGGACACTATGCGGCGGGCATTAACCTTAACCTATCAATTATGGCGGGCATTTTCTTGAGTCCTCTTAACCTCGTGATTTTAACCCTTAGCCAAATTCCACTTGTTCTTAATATGCAAAACATGTTTTTTCTCACTTTGGTAGGTTTATATATTGCACATGTGACAATCACAAGGAAAAATGAAAGCATGCATGGATAACCACTTCAACAAGGATCAGATCCATGCCACCCTTTAAATTTGTTGATACACACAAATCATCTGGTGGGCATTTGAAACTAGCTTTTTAAACTACTAATTCAACACTTAGACAAAAAAATTGTCAAACACTAAGGTAACATGAGATTTTTATTTTCATTAAATTTGAAGTGTGAGACACCCAATGGATAGAGGCCAACAAGATGATTCCATGCAGACTGATTTCATCCTTTGAAACTTCTTTCTCTCTCCTCGACGAGCATTTTTCTGGAGCAGTGAAAATCGAGCTAGGAGGCACTTTTGGCAGATCAATATGTTCACCTACAAACACTCTTTGGACAAACCAATGACATGGTCGGATGCAACAATCAACAGTCTAGAAACCCATACCCTCAAAAAATTATAAGAAATAAACCACAGGAAATGGCGGGCATTTTATTGAGGTCACTCAACCATTTTTACCAGTAATTTTATACTTAGACAATTTTTGTATTTTCCTGGACTATAGCAATCTGCTTGAAACAATGTTTTGGTAGACCCATAACTTCCTCCTCGGACACTCTCAAGACAAGATGAGACCATGGTCAGGTAGAAAACTCAACAAGATATATCCTGACACTATGTGGCGGGCATTTCCCTTAACCTATCAATTATGGGAGGCATTTTGCTGAGGCCCCTTAGCCTGGTGATTTTAACACAACCAAATTTCACTTGTTCTTAATATGCAAAACAAGTTTTTTTTTCATTTCAGCAAGTTTATATCTTGCACCTATGACCATCGTAAAGAAAAATGAAAGCATGGATGGATAACCACTTAAACAAGGAAAATATCCATGCCACCATTTAAATTTTTTTATACACACACATAATCTGGCGGGCATTTGAAACGAGCTATTTAAATTTCTAATTCAACACTTGGACAAAAAATTGTCAAACCCTAGGGTAACATGAGATTTTGTTTTCATCAAATTGGAAGTGTAAGTCACCCAATGGATATAGGCCAACAAGGTGATTCCATCTAGACCGATTTCATCATTTGAAACTTATTTCGCTCTCCTTGGCGAGCATTTTTCTAGAGCAGTGCAAGTCAAGCTAGGATGCACTTTTGGAAGATCAATATGTTCACCTACAGAGACTGTTTGGACAAACCATTTATATGTTTGGATGCACCAATCAACAATCTAGAGACCCATACCCTCAAAATAGTTTAATAAATCAACTAGAGGAAATAGCAGGCATTTTATTGAGTTCACTCAAGCATTTTTACGATTAATTTCATACTTAGACAATTTTTGCATTTTCCTGGACTGGAGCAATCTTCCTGAAGCACTGTTTTGGCATACCCATAACTTCTTCATCAGACACTTTCAAGACAAGATGAGACCATCATCAGGTAGAAAACTCAACAAGCTACAGCCTGACACTATGTGGCGGGCATTTTCCTTAACCTATCAATTATGGCGCGCATTTTCCTAAGGCCCCTTAACCTTGTGATTTTAACAGTTAGCCAAATTTCACTTGTTCTTAATATGCAAAACAATTTTTTTCTCATTTTGGCAGGTTTATATCTTGCACATGTGACCATCGTAAAGAAAAATGAAAGCATGGTTTGATAACCACTTAAACAAAGAAAAGATCCATGTCACCCTTTAAAGTTTTTGATACACACACATAATCTGGCGAGCATTTGAAACTAGATTTATAAATTACTAATTCAACACTTGGACAAAAAAATTTCAAACCCTAGGGTAACATGAGATTTTTTTTTTATCAGAATGGAAGTGTGAGACGCCCAATGGATAGAGGCCAACAATTGCCAAGTACTGAAAAGTGATAGCTTATGTTTATGCGCTTTTTTATGTCAAAGTACAACCACTTTATAAAATTTGAAAGTACAATCCATTTATAAAAAATGAAAGCTTATGTTTGTGCACATTTTTATGTCAAACTACAACCAATTTATAAAATTCCCTTCGATGACAAGGCCTGAAAAAATCTTAAAAGTTGGATGTCAGCATTGGGAAAAGTGCATGCCCAAGTCATGAATTAAGAAGTGGAAATACACTCAAGCAAAGCATTTTGTTGCCGAAATTCGCTTTGTGGGCATAATTTGTGAGCCTGAAATACAGTCTGTGTGCATCACCTCACCTTTGCTTCGAACCTAGACAACCATGGCCAAACATGAAACACGGTCGTCTTGTAACACGGGCGCAGTTGAAATGCAGGCATCCTCCTCTGCAAACGTAGTTGAAACAGAGGCATCCACAGATGATAGGGTAACAATAAAAAAATTCCAGGAGTATTCTGATGCATGGAGAGATGCAAAGATTTGGACACTAGGTATGGAAACTGTCCCGAGGAAAGCATAAGTTTTCGACTTTTTGTTTGGAATGTTCAATTATGTTGATGACAAGATAGATGAAGCATTAGAAATATGATGCTAAGAATATAGAACTCAGAATTTTTGGGAAGCAGGTAAACCTCGACGCTGATTTGGTTGCTCGAGATACAAATATTCCACATAGAGGAGGAGCGATTTTTAGCTCTTGGAAAACCCCCAGATAAGAGAAGAACCAGATGGCTAATAAAATTTGTGGGAGAAATAAGTGCTCTAAGGAATGGTTTAAGAATGCAAGATGTCCCTCCCGGAATATACAAAACATTGATTCAGATTGCCCTTAGGATGATTCCGAATCATCACAGACCGGACATTTCAGGTGAATGTATGCGGGTAGTGACACATTGGGTGGAAGATATACCTGTATATATTCCTGATCTATTGTCTAAGAAAATACACTATGCCATACAAGAGAGCCAATTAAGTAAGTTTAAATTTAGTTTCTCGGGCACACTTCAAAAAATTATTAATTTATGTTGGCCCCATGCTACTAAAACAGAGATTGGTGATATCAACCAACATGAAAACATATCTTTTCCAAAACCACCTATTCACAAAACATACGTTAGGAAACGTAATAGCATGGAACATAATGAGGAATTGCCAGTACAGTCTCCTCAACAGAATGAGGAACTAGTACAATCTCCTGAGCACTATGGGGAATTACCATCAAAGCCTCCTGAACAGAACGCGGAATCACCAGTACAAATCCTTGAGCACAATGACGAATTAGGAGTACAGTCTCCTGATTTTGTCACAATTGATGTAGTTCGTGCTACCACAACTTTGAAAGAGTTACATGGACATGTAGATAGAGGTCATTGGGAGGAGGTGACAGGTAACGAAATGGAACAAACTACTGCTCACTTTTCCATTCCTCAAGAGGTTCTTGATAGAGTTCCTCCTAAACAGTTGGCAATTGAGTATGATTGTTCTTCCAAATCTCATTCAAGGGCTTATGCTATGCATGAAGACATTCCATCATATAAGTTTGATAGTGGTTATGTGTTAATCCTATATGATAAAAAGAAGCATTTCAAGGAACAAGATTCCTATATATGCAATTGGGAAGAAGAGGGCTTGAGAAAAGATATTAATATTATAGAATGCCTCAAACAGATAATAATGTTGCAAAAGATAGTTGTGGATAATCAATTCAAAGCGAACAGAATTATAAAAGGGAAAGAAGAAATGGTTGAACTATTATCCAAAGAAGTAGACAAAATCATTGATGAAGCTGAAAATGAAATTGAGTTAGTGAGGGTTGTGCATAAAGAGGCTTTGGAAAAAGCTAATGTTGAAGTGAGTGCACTCAAAGAAGAGCTGAAAAAAGACCACCTGTTTTCAATGTACCACCAATAAGGACAGAAAGTGGTCCTTTACAAGTATTGGAGAATAAAATTAAAGACTATGAATAGTTAATACAAGAATATCAGTTGAAGATGAAAGAGTGGGAGGGAAGCCATGGACAAAAAGTTGGAGAATTAGAATCAATAATTTCCAATTTGAGAAAAACCATTTCTAAGAAATTTAATAAGTCGAGAGGCAACAGGTTCGAAAGGATCTTTGAAACTCTGCAACTTAAAAACCAAAGGAGAGGAAAACAAAATTACATTTAGGAAGGTGGTGAGGGTGAAGGAAAGGGTACCAAAGAAGTCAAGGGTAAGGGTAGAAGGAAAAAAAATAGATAGGTACAATGTCCTTAGAAGAGCAAGAGAAGTCCTTAGCAGATCGAGAGAAGATGCTACAAGAATGCTTGTCAGTGAGCATTTCACTAGGTGATGTGTTTGTCACATCACCATTATATAAATAAATGAAAGAGACAATGCCTGGAAAAGATGAAAAAATAAGAGAGATGGAATCAAGACTGATTGACGTCGAAAAGTTCAGCATTTGGGATGTTATATGGAAATTCAAAAACTAAATCCACAATTGCTGATTTGCAGAAGGAATTACAAGGTCCAACTACTGTTATGGTGGCAATTCCTGTTGTTCCCAACGAGACATGGTTGACGGAAAAAGACCACGAGAAAGAAATATAGAATCTGAAATGTGAATTGACTGAAGTTAAAGGTCAGTTGAAAAATACTAGAAAAACGTTGGAGGGAAAGGAAAAAGAGGAATCAACGAAGTATAATAAAAATGTGGAAATGTTGAACAAACTGATGGAGGACAAAATTGTTTTGCTTGGAAATTTAAAAAAAGTTACAAAAAGAGTTAAAGAGCTTGAAAACAAATTTCAAAATGTGCGAGTTTGTACAACTCCAGGACAATTACAGTCTTCTACGAAAGGCAAGAGAGACCATTCAGATTTGTCTTCTGCTCAAGAGGAGGGATTGTAGCCATCTCATAAACATGCTAGACATGTATAAATCAATGTATATATATATATTTATCTATAGAAATGGAAAAACCATTTTTTTATGATGGTGTTTTGTATTTATCGACAGACAACGGAAACTGCATTTTTGTGTAATGGAGTCTTGTATTTATCGATAGATAATGATAAATGAATTTTTGTATGATGGAGTATTGTATTTATCGGCATATAATGAAAAATTCTTTTTAGTTGTATTACTTTTTATGTCCAGGAGTTAGTGGTTCTACAGTCAATGCTTATGAAGTATGGTATTCATGTTTATTCAGTCCTCATTAGTATGGTATTCATGTTTATGAAGTCCTCATTTTTTTATTGAGATCTTCTTTATGTCCAGTAGTTAGTGGATCTACAGTCAATACTTTGGTTTATACTTTATTGTGATGTGAGGCATGATTCTCAACAATTTCATAGTGACATTTTTGCACCTATGACCACTTTTTTTCATGGAGCTAAGTGCTTCCTCACCCTCTTTGATGGATTTTATATGCACAGGTCCATAGAATGCCATTAAGTAACATTTTCTCAAATCTGTGCACATTCTGGGTTTAAAATAAAATTCTCAGACCTGTTCCTAACCTCCTAATAGCATTGAGAGGCATTTACGAGTTAATTTTGCGCAATCTGTGCACGATTTAAACCTCAAAGAAGCAATAAACCTTATTGTTTATAAATCTGGGCATGTTCTCGGCATAACAACTTGTTATTCTTGAATATTCTCTTTGATTTTGGATTCTAAAAGCACCCAACAGTCATGGCAGCCCCAATATCCTTCAACCTGTGCATGTTTTATCCTTCTAAAAACCTAATAATAGAATTAATTCAGAACTATATCCAGCAATAATAGGTCTCTTAATAGATTAAGAACATATGAATGCCATTTCATTACAAATTTTATGTTCTTCACCACTTTGCATACAGTGTTAATTATTGACATTTTGGAATTTTCACCAAAGCAGGTCTCTTAATACATTAAGGCCATAAATATCACCAAAATATCAACAAAATAGGTCTCTTAATACATTAAGAATATATGAATTCCATTTCATTACGAATGTTATGTTCTTCACCACTTTGCATACAATGTTGGTTTATGATCAATTTGGACTTTTCTCTTTTTTGGTTGTCTCATACTTGGTTTATCAAAACCAGCTTTAATATGATTGTTAGGTTCCAATACTTGGATGCCAAGAGCTGTCCCTTGAATTTATTCTTCATCAGCACTCCACGGTGCCCCATTTATTGAGGATGAAAGACACCTTCTATTGTGAATCATAGATTCCATCAATGGCATATCAACAATGGTTGGTCCATTCAATTCTTGTATGCCAAGAGTTGTCCCTTGAATTTCTTGTTCATCAACACTTCGCGCTGCCCCATTTATTGAGGATGAAAGACACCTTCTATTGTGAATCATAGATTCCATCAATGGCATATCAACAATAGTTGCTCCATTAAATTCTTGTATTTGACTGGTCTCCAATGCCTCTTTTGTCAATGATGAAAGATCCAAATTTTTATTGTTATTGTCACCAGGCATGATTAGGGTATTTGAACCAAGTTTCCCTTGAATTTGTTGTGTTTGATCACACCAAACTGGCTCATTTCCTGCGATCAGCGAGGTGGACAAAGTTAGAGTTCGATAAAAAGATGTAACTTCAACCACAAATCAACTAGATTGATAAAGACATGCTGATATGTAATGAATTGAACTAATTCCAATACTCACCATTGGAGGGAAAGGAAGGTTGGTTTTTTTGTTTTGCCACCATTTTTTGCCTTTTGCTTTCCAAAGCATTGTGATTCACAATAAGCCTCTTCTCCATATTTGCTGATTGTTTTTTATCTCGGAAGATAGTTATTGAAATGGGAGGACATATTAATAATTAAACACACACATTATGATTCCTCACACTATAAAGTGAAAATCAAATGAGATAACATATAAAATTAAAAAAAACTTACTGTTGGTGGTGCAATCAATGATTTCTTAGACTGTTTTTCCCATGTTTTAAATAGTTGTTCCACTTGTTGACAAGTGACATCAAGGAAATGTGATTCCAATTGTGCTACAATTTCCTTATTCGGTTGAGTCCTTGACTTATCATATTCAACACGAAGTTGAATTCTGATATTTGAGGGCAAGAATCTTCTTTGTCTAAACTTTTTGAAAGTGCCTTCTAATCTCATAACAAGCTTGAAATTTTTTTCTCTCATCTAATTTACAAGACAAATTCTATCATGTTCAAATTTTATTCTATTGTCCTTATGGACTCCTCTTCCTCCTCATTGGTTGCTATTCAAAATTTTCATTTCTCTATGCTTACGCTCCATTACTTCATTCCTTAAACGTCCCAACGTATGAGGACGAATAGAACGTGTCATATCAAGAGCATGGGCCCCTTGGACATGCATATAAGGAACCATCTCATCTCCTAAACAACAAGAACACAACTATAACAACTCACTTGCAAGGAATCCAATCCTACAATGACAGTGGATCAAACTGCTTGTCATGAATGAAATGATACAACCATTCAAACTAGATAATATGATGAAACCGACGTACCTTTTCTCATATGCATATACATCATCCCCCCTACACCCTTGTTGTTGCAACATGTGGAATTCTTTATAACACTTCCACATCCTTGCCAACTTTTTATTCTGCTCTTCATCTGGTAGGCATTCAATAACCTAGAAACAATACAGTAAGTTGTTGGAATACAAAGCAATACTGAGAGGGGGGGTGAATCATTATTACACTATTTTATAAATGTTATCACAATTAAAAACTAAATCAACAAGAAGATAGAACACACAATTTTATCGTGGAATCCCAATTGGGAAAACCACCAATACTTTCTATTACTACAAAATCAAGCTAGGAGGCACTTTTGGCAGATCAATAAGTACACATACAGAGACTCTTTGGACAAACCAATGATATGGTGGGATGCACCAATCAACATTCTAGAGACACATACCCTCAAAATATTTTAAGACATCAACCACAGGGAATGGCGGGAATTTTACCGAGGTCACTTAGGAATTTTTACAAGTAATTTTATACTTAGACAATTTTTTCATTTTCCTCGACTGGAGCAATTTTCTTGAAACAATGTTTTTTCAGACCCGTAACTTCCTCCTCAGACACTCTCAAGACAAGATGAGACCATGGTCAGGTAGAAAAGTCAACAAGCTACAACTTGACACTATGTGGCGGGAATTTTACTTAACCTATCAATTATGATGGGCATTTTCCTGAGGTCCCTTAACCTAGTGATTTTAACACTTAGCCAAATTTCACTTGTTCTTAATATGCAAAACAAGTTTTTTCTCACTTTGGTGGGTTTATATCTTGCACATGTGACCATCATAATGAAAACTATAAGCATGGATGGATAAACACTTCAACAAGGAAAAGATCCATGTCACCATTTAAATTTTTTGATACACACACATAATCTGGCGGGCATTTGAAACTAGCTTTTTAAACTACTAATTCAACACTTGGACAAAAAATTGTCAAACCCTAGGATAACATGATATTTTTTTTTCATCAAAATGGAAGTGTGAGACACCCACTGAATAGAAGCCAACAAGGTGATTCCATCCAGACTGATTTCAACCTTTGAAACTTATTTCTCTCTCCTCGACGGGTAGTTTTTTGGAGCAATGCAAATCAAGCTAGGAGGAACTTTTGGCAGATCAATAAGTTCACCTACAGAGACTCTTTGGACAAAACAAAGATATGGTTGGATGCACCAATCAATAGTCTAGAGACCCATACCCTCAAAATAGTTTAAGACATCAACAATATGAAATGGAGGGCATTTTATTGAGGTCACTCAGCCATTTTTACCAATAATTCTTTACTTGGACAATTTTTGCATTTTCCTAGACTGGAGCAATCTGCCTGAAACACTATTTTGGCAGACCCATAACTTCCTTTTCAGACACTTTCAAGACAATCTGAGACCCTGATCATGTATACAAATCAATAGGCTACAGCCTGACACTGTGGGGTGGGAATTTTCCTTAACCTATGAATTATGGTGGGAATTTTCCTGAGGTAACTTGGGTAGTTTTACTACCACTAGTGCAAAAATAGCCTGAAGGCCTGTTTTGGAAGGCCTTTAACTTTGTCATCAAACACCCTCTTTGAGAACTGAGACAATGGTAAGATAGCCTCTTCAAAAAGATATGGCATGATAGTTTTAGATCATTTTTATCATTTTCCTATGAGGTGCGGCGAGCATTTTCCCAAGGCCACTTGGACCAGTTTTCCAACACTTAGCCATTTTCCAGAATTTCTCCAAACTGACAAATCTCCAAAATAAATACTAAGTTTTATTTTCAAAGTAAATAACAATGAGATCCATTCAACAATAGTTAAAACATAATAAGAACATCATTTATTGTTAGTCAAGGCCCACATAAAAAATAATTGATATGTTAACATAATTATTAAACCTTTAAAATTCCCTCATGTCGAATGAGGATCTTGTCTGATGCCGATTGATCTGATTGCCCATATTTAAGATCATTGTATTGTTGTATTTTATGATGGTATGGTTCTCCTAGCTTACATGGAACACCAATTTTCTCCATATCCTCCCAAACTTGAACAAATTTGGTTTTCTCCATGCCTCTAGTTGGATGTACCTTGTCATAATCTTGTGCAGTTCTTTGAATTTCATGAAACATCTTCAAAATTGTCCTGATACCAACATGGCGAGAACAATATACAAGCTTGGCCATTGAGGTAGTAGTCAACTGTACTCAGCACCAACAGGTTTTGAGGTTAGGAATTATTGAAATACTATGAAGCTTAATTTCTAGTTAAGATCCAATCATGAAAGTGTGTGCCTTTTCATCATTTCTTCTATCAATGGGATAGTTCTTCACAATAGTCATCTTTCTACTGAATAAGGTTGGTTGAATGATTGTAATATGATCATCTAACTTTTCTTCCCATCCTTTTCTTGGTTCCAAAGAGGGATTCAACTCCTATAGTAAAGTTCAAGAACATAGTTAGATTAGGAATGTTTTGGCAAGATATAAACATTAATTTCAAAACTTGTAATAAATTTGCATAACTTACCAGGAGCAATTCTGTTGACATTGCATAACATTCAGAAACACTACGGATCATATCTCCTTCTCCAATGTTGATTTCATATGTAACCGTGTGTATATCTTTTTTATGGCATGTGCACCAAGGAAAAAAATTATTTCCCATTGGAGAAACACTATTATTGCATACTAAACTACATATGGCCACTAGATCATGACACTCAAACAAATTAATTTTCACAACCCTTCCATCTACCATAGTGATGCCATCTTCTGAAATCTTATTTATTTGTTTCATTAAGTTCTCCTCATTTTCAGGATCAACATCATGTGCTAAAACTTGTCTATATTCTTCTTTTCCATCCCATTTTCCAAGGCTTAAACAACACATCAAGACATTGTCTTCTAATAAATCGAATAATATATCACACACCTGCCCACCTCGATCATAATGTACGCGAGAATCAATACCAAGTTTGAAAGAAACTTCATTGACTATGGTTCCAGATCGCTTTTCAAACGATTCAACCATAAAGGAGGCATATGACTTTACTTGCTTGACCCTAACTCCATATGTGAAACCATCATTTCTTTGCCATCCCATTTCAATATCCTCATCTTCTTTTCTCCACTTTTTCATTTCTCTACAAACTGATGTTGGATTAACCCCCTTTAGTACACCATGAGAATCAATTCCCTTAAGACATTGCAAAGCCTTATGAGTCATGCTTGACTCGATAAATATTGAAGCCATTTTCCTCGGCATAAAATCCCTACGGATCTCTGCCACAAAAATTGATTGAAGTTTATCAAGGAATCCATCTAGAGTTCAAGAACATCCTCAATTTTAAATTGTTCATTATAGTTTTTGCTCATGAAGTAGCTAATTCCAGCAATAATGTCATTCTCATCTACATCTTCAAGCAATTTTCTAGAAAACCATCTCCCAATTTCTTTAAATTTTGTCTTCCCCTCATTTAGTTTGTGTTTATACCATCCCGACCGCTTCTTAAGATGCAATAAGGATGTCCTTGAGCAGTTTCCTAGTGACTTTCTATTAGCATTCCTAGTTTGATTTGCTACAAACCCTTCTACATTTCTGCTACAACTTGACCAACTGTAGAATTTTGATTTTCTGCAATTGCATTTCCGTCCATTTGTTCATGAAATGAAATTATTTCATTTGTTTCATGTCTTCCACTTGCATCCATGTTCATAACATCTCCATTTTCCAATTGTTTCCCATTGGGCTCTACACTTTGATTCCCTTCATCATTCTGCAAAACTGGGTTCATTATTTGGTACAGATTTTTATTTTGCAACTCATTGTTCAATGAAATTGCAACATTTAATGGGACCCTCACATTCTTTGGAACATAGTTCATTCTTTCATAAATATTTCCACTTTCTGCATTAACATTCCCTTCAACAAAAATTGGAGACAAAGTTTTCCTCTGGTGTCAAGAAACATTGTTGTTTGTCAATGAAATTGCAACATTTAATGGGACCCTCACATTCTCTAGAACATAATTCATCCTTCCATAAATATTTCCACTTTCTACATTAACATTCCCTTCAACAAAAATTGGAGACAAAGGTTGCCTCTGTTGTCCAGCAACATTGTTGTTTGTCAATGAAATTGCATCATTTAATGGGACTTTCACATTCTCTGGAACAAAGTTCATTCTTTTAGAAATATTTCCACTTTCTGCATTAACATTCCCTTCAACAAAAAATGGAGGCAAAGGTTTCCTCTGGTGTCCAACAACATTGTTGTTTGTCAATGAAATTGCGGCATTTAATGGGACCCTCACATTCTCTAGAACATAATTCATTCTTCCATAAATATTTCCACTTTCTGAATTAAAATTCCCTTCAACAAAAATTGGAGACAAAGGTTTCCTCTGTTTTCCAGCAAGATTGTTGTTTCTCAACGAAATGGCAGCGTTTAATGGGACCTCACATTATATGGAACATAATTCATTCTTCCACAAATATTTCCACTTTCTGCATTAACATTCCCTTCAACAAAAATTGGAGACAAAGGTCACCTCTTTTGTCCAGCAACATTGTTGTTAGTCAATGAAATGGAAGCGTTTAATGGGACCCTTACATTACATGGAACATAATTCATTCTTCCATAAATATTTCCACTTTGTGCATTAACATTCCCTTCAACAAAAAATGGAGACAAAGGTTGCCTTTGTTGTCCAGCAACATTGTTGTTTGTCAATGAAATGGCAGCATTTAATGGGACCGCCACATTACATGGAACATAATTCATTCTTCCATAAATATTTCCACTTTTTGCAATAAAATTCCCTTCAACAAAAATTGGAGACAAAGGTTTCCTCTGGTGTCCAACAACATTGTTGTTTGTCAATGAAATGGAAGCGTTTAATGTGACCCTCACATTATATGGAACAGAATTCATTATTCCATAAATATTTCCACTTTATGCATTAATATTCCCTTCAACAAAAATTGGAGACAGAGGTTGCCTCTGTTCTCCAGCAACATTGTTGTTTGTCAATGGTTGCTTACATTGAGGACATTGAGTTTGAAGAATGGTTGGATGAATTCTTGCTCTTTGAGGGAAACTTCTGGACTCGTTCTGTGGTACGGAGTTCTGATATTGAAATCCTTGACATTGTCAATGAGCGACATATTGCATTGTATTTTTACCTCTACCATGAGTGAATTGAAGGACAATGTCATGTGGTTCCAAAGTTGGAAGTTTTGAGTAATCTAGGCCCTTACGTCGACCTCTTTTCTGAGGAATATTTTTTGAGATGGCTCATTTGAATGATCCATTGATGAGATACTCTGCAAAATAAACAAAAACAATCAATATTGGTATTATATTTCCGGAAATAAAATTACTTGTTTTCCTAGGAAATGGCAAGTTGTAGCATCAAAAAATATTCTTAAAAAATGCAGCAAATTTCAAGTATATTAAGAGTATGCTCATTTTGACCTACCCATAATTGTACAGCAAGTGCGATTTTTTGAAGTGTTCAAATATATTCAAATGCACAATGTAGTAAACCCAACAAAAATAAAAACCATTCTCATAAATCCCACATTAAATGTACAAAGTTCAAACTAACCCTTCCATTAGAAATCCACTCCCGGAAATAAATTAGAACTCAATCAAAAGAATAAACTCTTGATTTGACTTGTTGAATAGAGGTGGAAAATTGAATGGTATATATAGGTATGCTTCAACTCGGAATAATAATTTACCAAAGAATTATTGAATCCTTTGAAGCATTATTGATCATTCTCAAGTAAGAACTCATAATTTTTATAATTGCAGTAGGAAAACAAATCAAGTTGTAGCTGTTGTCAATATGGCAGATATACAGGTTGAAATTGATGGCAAATAGATGAGAGACAAAGCATATGGTTGGAATTGACAGAAAAGCAATGTGCATTGGGCATGTAAGGTGACATGAGCAGTGATGTGTGATGGTGATGGTTATTGACAGCTCTGAGAAGAAGGTTCAAAAGAAAGTTATGACAGATATGTATAGTATGAAATCTTGAAAGCATGGCGTAAAGGCCACTTGTGTTAAGAATAGCTTGTTCTACTACAGGAAATCCTTTAGCTTGTTTTAACATTATGCCAAGATGATTATTCTCCCATTTTAGTGTGTCTAATATCAACATTAAGCAATGAAAATATCAGTCAAGTTCATGGAATAAAACAGAGTTTGAAGTGGCAAGTAGTTGTAGCCAGCTTGAAGTTTTAAAAATTGCAGTTGTATTGACTATGTGTGTGAAGAAAAGGATGAGTATTTTATGGATATTGTATTGGTAATTGCAGAGATTGTATATGATGTACAGGAAATTAAGTGGCAAAATGGAAGCTACAAGCACGTGGAAGCCATTGTGTGATGACAGAATAAGCTTTGTGGGAAGACTTGAATTTTGCATGGCTTGAGAATTACTAAATGTTGAGTGATAGGAACTGATAGAGAATTTGTTGTTTAAGAGAGCTAGAACATAGGATATGCTACTGGGATCAGTAGGGAAAGGGATTTGTCAGGACAGCTTACGATTGAGATTGGTAGAAGAAAAGAAGGCTCGGTATTGTGTGTGTTGATTGTGGAGCCAGATCTTCTTGTCTCATAGACGATATTGTATCAGCTGTGTTTGTACCCCAGTTCTATATGATATGTAGGTGGACTGTACACTCACCCCAGCGGGAGGGTGTGGGGGGGCATCGCCCCCCCACGAGGTTCCAAGGGGGCCCATCCCCCCTGGCTGGGGGGTCCGGGGGCCAGCGGTCCCTTGGCGGGGGTTCGGGGGAAACGCCCCCGAAGAAAATTTTTGGGGCAGTTTTCGCCAGCTGTTTTGCAGGCCCATGGTTTTTGGGTATCCCGTGGTATTTTCCCATTGTATTTCCCTTATAAAAGAAAGACATTGTAATACGGCTAGGGTGGTTGATGTATTAGGTTTTATGCATTGTAAAGATCTTTGAGATTAGGAGAGAGACTGTAAAACAGAGAAGAGGAAGTGCAGCGGTTGTGCTGCAGGTTGTATCCCTTCGACTTGCTGGACGGTAATACTAATAAGGACTGGCAAATTCAGTGTGGACGTAGCCCAAGTTGGGTGAACCACGATATATATGTGTCTCTCTTGTAATGTGTATGTGTGATTATATTTGCATTTCTGTTTATTGTTATTGCTCTGCGATCCTGTTTTTCTAACAGTGTGATCTATAGAAAGAGATTCTAGAGAAGGAAACTACATTGCTTCTCAGCAACTGTACGATCGAATGATCAAATGGTGGGGATTAAATCATTCATTGGGATTTATCCCACACTGGCAGTGCGTTTGAGTTTTTATGTGTTTATATGCACCAACCTTACTATTTTTGTTCAACATGAAGTGCAAGGGCATGGTGGGTGCTCTAGGCGCTTGGAATCCATGAGTAGTCAGCAACCTGGAGTTCGAGATGACCTGTCAGGACCCCTACCTTTTGGAAGAGGTGACAATGATAGTTGATTGACATTTTAGAAATATCTCGCTTGTCGGTTTATTAACATTTTTTTATATAACCGTTGGCACGAAGGACATATGTGTGATCGTGGGCTTAAGAATTGTTCATTAGTTTGGTTGGCGAAACCAGAAAGAGTTGATGAGGTTGCTATTCTCATCAGGGTTTTTGGCATAATGCTAATTTGGAGGATTGTTTAGAATGTTTTTTAATAAGTTGACCAAGGATTTGAGGTCTTATTTGCAAAAGTCTGTTGATGCTGGAAAGGATGTAAATCTACAAATTGCAATCAAAGCAAAAACTATTTCTAGTGGCCTGAAATGCTCCTTGTCTACTGGAAACTGGGGTCAAGCAAATGTAGCTGGCACAAGGGCCGGAGTATCCCGGGTTTTAAATCGTATGACATTTTCATCAACTTTAAGAAGGTTGAACTCTCCAATTGGTCGTTAAGGAAAGTTGGCAAATACTAGACAGTTGCATAATTCACACTGGGGTATGATGTGTCCTGCAAAAATCCCAGAAGGAAAGGCTTGCGGGCTTGTAAAAAACTTGGCCCTTATGGTGTACATTATTGTTGGTTGTTCTCCTAATCTAATTCTAGAGTTCTTGGAAGAATGGAGCACAGATAATTTTAAGGAAATATCTCCAGTAGTTATTCCAATGGCAACAAAAGTTTTTGTAAATGGTTGTTGGGTTGGTATTCACCGTGATCCTGAACTTTTGGTGAAAACAATTGAGACAAATGAAGAGGTATGTTGTTTATAAAAAGGTGTGGAGCTACATCAACAGACATGTTTTTTGATAAAGAGTTGTGTTGAAGACATTTATAAGTATGCCGAGATGTGACGGAGAAAGTGTGACTGTAGAAGAAATATTGAAGATCAAAAGCAGATGTATACAGAGCAGCAATCATGATATTCGGTGTATAACACAGAATATTTCCACAAGATTGAATATACTATTTCCATGTTGATGAACACAGGGTGGCTGGGAGGAGCTATGGTAGGTTGGTGCCTACAGGGGAGTAGGTGCTTCCTTGTCAGTTGTAACTGACTAAATAGGGGTGTGGGTGCATTGTGATCAGTGGGTGTTGATCCAACGAGGAAGAAAACATATTCCTTCTATTGAAAATTGTAAAACAATTTTTGCAGTTAATACAAAGTATTGGTGGTTTCCCAATTGGGTTCCACGATAAATCATTGTGTTCAAATTTGTCGTTATATCTACAAACCATAATTAACTAAGTAAGAGAATTTTTATTTAAAATTTGTATCACTAATTCACCGCCACCCCTCTTAGTGATAGGACCTGATCCATCAGTTGCATTCCCAGCTTCAATTCATGAGCTTCAGCAATATAACATTAACCAAAGACTTTCACTGAACAAAAGGAATTCTACTATATCCTATTACTTTTTGTTTTCCTTCTATTAGTATCACTTTCAGTTTCACTCTCAAGATGAGAATAAATCTTGGTCTTTGTCCTTGTTCTCTTTCTTGCATCTTGGTCTTTGTCCTTGTTCTCTTTCTGGCATGAAATACAATTTTTTTTTCCGTAGTGTTTGACAATTTTTTTGTCGAAGTGTTGAATTAGTAATTTAAAAATCTAATTTGAAATGCCCGCCAAATGATGTGTGTGTATCAAAAAATTTAAAGGGTGACATGGATATGTTCCCCTTTGAAGTGGTTATCCAGGCATGCTTTTAGTTTTCCTTATAATGGTCACATGTGCAAGATATAAACCTGCCAAAGTGAGAAAAAAATTGTGTTTCGTATTAAGAACAAGTGAAATTTGGTTGTGTTAAAATAACAAGGTTAAGGGGCTATTTGAAAATGCCCGCCAGGAACTGTCCTTGTGGGGATAAATTCATCAGTTGACATGAACTTGTTCCTTGTTGAAGTACTTATCCAGTAATGGTTTAAGTTTACTTCCTGATAGTCACATGTGCAAGAAATCAACATGCCAAAGTAGGAAAATATTGTTTTGCATATTAAGAACAAAAGAAACAAAAGAGGTCCAAATTCTGAAAAAATGGCTAAGTGTTGGAAAATTGGTCCAAGTGGCCTTGGGATATTGCACATCGTACCTCATAGTAGAATGATAAAAATTATCTAAAACTATCATGCCATATCTTGTTGAAGAGGCTATCTTACCATGGTCTCAGTTCTCAAATAGGGTGTTTGATAACAAAGTTAAAGGCTTTACAAAACAGGGCTTTAGGCTATTTTTTCACCATGGTAGTAAAAATGCCCAAGTGGCCTTAGGAAAATGCACGCCATAATTCATAGGTTAAGGAAAATTCCCACCCCATAGTGTCAAGTTCTAGCCTGTTGATTTTTATACCTGACCAGAGTCTCAAATTGTCTTGAGAGTGTCTGGAAAGGACTTTATGGGTCTGCCAAATCAATGTTTCAGGCAGATTGCTCCAGTCTAGGAAAATGCAAAAATTGTCCAAGTATAAAATTACTGGTAAAAATGGCTGAGTGACCTTAGTAAAATGCCTGCCATTTCCTGTAGTTGATGTCTTAAAATATTTTGAGGGTATGGGTCTTTAGACTGTTGATTGGTGCATCCAACCATATCTTTGGTTTGTCCAAAGAGTCTCTGTAGGTGAACATATTGATCTGCCAAAAGTGCCTCCTAGCTTGATTTGAACTACTCCAGAAAAATTCCCACCGAGGAGAGAGAAAGAAGTTTCAAAGGATGAAATCAATCTAGATGGAATCACCTTATTGGCGTCTATCCATTGGGTGTCTCACACTTCTATTCTGATGAAAACAAAATCTCATGTTACCCTAGGCTTTGAAATTTTTTTGTCCAAGTGTTAAATTAGTAGTTTAACAAGCTGGTTTCAAATGCCCACCAGATTATGTGTGTATCAAAAAATTTAAAGGGTGGCATGGATCTTTTCCTTGTTTGAGTGGTTATCTAGCCATACTTTCAACTTTCTTTACGATGGTCACATGCGCAAGATATAAACCTGCCAAAGTGAGAAAAAACTTGTTTTGCATATTAAGAGCAAGTGAAATTTGGTTAAGTGTTAAAATCACCAAGTTAAGGGGCCTTAGGAAAATGACCGCCATAATTGATAGGTTAAGGAAAATGCCCACCACATAGTGTCAGGATGTAGCTTTTTGATTTTTCTACCTGACCATGGTCTCATCTTGTCTTGAGGGTGTCTGAGGAGGAAGTTATGGGTCTTCCAAAACAATGTTTCGCGCAGATTGCTCTTGTCCGGGAAAATGAAAAAATTGTCCAAGTATAAAATTACTAGTAAAAAATCCTAAGTGACCTCGGTAAAATGCCCACCCTTTCCTGTGGTTGATGTCTTAAAATAGTTTGAGGGTATGGGTCTCTAGACTGTTGATTGGTGCATACAACCATGTATTTGGTTTGTCCAAAGAGTCTCTATAGGTGAACTTATTGATCTGCCAAAAGTGCCTCCTAGCTTGATTTGCACTAGTCCAGAAAAATGCTCGCCGAGGAGAGAGAAGTAAGTTTCAAAGGATGAAATTGGTATGGATGGAATCACCTTGTTGGAATCTATCCATTGCATGTCCCACACTTCAAATTTGATGAAAATAAAAATCTCATGTTACCTTAGTGTTTGACAATTTTTTTGTCCAAGTGTTGAATTAGTAGTTTAAAAATCTAGTTTCAAATGCCCTCCAGATGATGTGTGTGTATCAAAAAATTTAAAGGGTGACATGGATATGTTCCCTTTGAAGTGGTTATCTAGGCATGCTTTTAGTTTTCCTTATTATGGTCACATATGCAAGATATAAACTTCCCAAAGTGAGAAAAAAATTGGTTTGCATATTCAGAAAAGTGAAATTTGGCTAATTGTTAAAATCACAAGGTTAAGGGGCTATTTGAAAATGCCTACCAGGAACTGTCCTTGTGGGAATAAATTCATCAGTTGACATGAACTTATTCCTTGTTGAAGTACCTATCCGGTAATGGTTTCAGTTTACTTCTCGATAGTCACATGTGCAAGAAATCAACCTGCCAAAGTAGGAAAAATATTGTTTTTCATATTAAGAACAAAAGAAACAAAAGAAGTCCAAATTCTGAAAAATGGCTAAGTGTTGGAAAATTGGTCCAAGTGTCCTTGGGAAATGCTCGCCGTACCTCATAGTAGAATGATAAAAATTATCTAAAACTATCATCCCATATCTTGTTGAAGAGGCTATCTTACCATGGTCTCAGTTCTCAAATAGGGTGTTTGATGACAAAGTTAAAGGCCTGCCAAAACATGGCTTCAGGCTGTTTTGCACTAGTGGTAGTAAAAATTCCCAAGTGGCCTCAAGAAAATGCCCGCCATAGTTCAGAGGTTAAGGAAAATGCCTACCCCATAGTCTCAGGATGTAGCCTATTCATTTTTCTACCTGACCAGGATCTCAAATTGTCTTGAGAGTGTGTGAAAAGGAAGTTATGGGTCTGCTAAAACAGTGTTTCAGGCAGATTGCTCGAGTCTAGGAAAATGAAAAAATTGTCTAAGTATAAAATTACTAGTAAAAATGGCTGAGTGACCTCAGTAAAATGCCTGCCATTTCCTGTGGTTGATGTCTTAAAATATTTTGAGGGTATGGGTAAGTGCCCACCATTTCTCACTTGTGAGGGATGAAACATTTCTGGGAGCATAAGTTTGTAGGTGGATGATTTATTCACTTGGCCATTGATTCCTTCTGGAAAATGAGTCTCTAGTAAGGGAGATATTTTCCTCCCAAAACAGAAATTTGTCCTGTTTTGCACCTTTTAGGAAAAATGCTCGCCAGTGTTGAAAAATATGTCTCAAGTAGACTTGGGATAAAAAATTTCTCTCCACTAAGGGATGAAGAATTTTTTAAATAATCATATTGAATGTGGATGTTTTACGCACTTGACCATTTTCATTGCATTTCATAAAAACATCATTTCCCGAAATTAAAAAATCATTTCCAAAAATTTAGAGAGTCAACAAATCATTTTATATAATCACTGTTAAATTCAGAATTCAGATGAATTTTCTAGCCTGCAGGACATACCTGCAATCCAATGAAATTTTGTAAAGAATTTTTTGCTTCGATGAATTTTCAGGAATTTCCTTTGCTGTGAGTCATCTTGATAGAAAAAGGTAAGGACGGATACAATACCATGCCAAATATCGCCACCAAAAACAATGATTTTCAAAAAACATTCCCAATATTAATTCTTCCATGATTTTTTTTTTAAATTCTTAATTTCTTCCCTGGATTACTTTTCGGTTCCCCTTCAAATGGAAAAATCATTATCGGTTTATTTCTTCCCTGGATTATTTTTAGGATCCAAATGGGTGATCGGGTGTGAATGCTCAACCGATTTTGATTTAGGACAAGTTGATTAGTTTATTACAAGTCAGAGCATGCTCAGGAATGGCTGCTCCACCACTTCTATCACATAATTGCGCCACCGTTTTCTTAAATACTTAGAAATTAAAAAATATTTTACTTCCAGGTTCCATGTTGGTTATTGAATGCAATTTAGAGTTTCAAGACTCTTTACACCCACCTTCATAGCTTCCTAACTTAGGTTCAAGCTACGTTAACTATTCTATTTGCCGGAAAATGTCCAGATTTGCCGGGAAATGGTGCCCATTATAACTTTTCTAGCCACATACTTTTGACTCACTCACCAACTTCACAATAAAAAGTATTGTTTTACTTAACCATGTGGAGAATTTCAACCAATCAAAAAAGGATCTTTTTACAAAGAAAGCATATTTTGGCATTTTGACTAATCAAATAGGATACACGCTAGTGTTGGGTAGAATGTTATGCAGCTAGCACATCCATCATGTCATCCAAGAATGATATAGGAAACTGATATCTTATGGTAATTTTATTGATTGCTCTTCTATTTGTGCACATCCTCCATGTATTATATTTTTTTGGAGTCAACAATGCTGGTATGACACATGGACTCATGCTTTCTTTTACCAAACCTTTCTTTATAAGCTTTGTTACTTTCAGGTTGAGCTCAACATGTTATGTAGGACTCATCCTATAGGATATCTGATTAGGTAAAGATGATCTTGGATTAGATCAATGTAATTTTGAATATCCCTCTTCGGTGGAAGATCATTAGGTAGTTCATGAGGAATAACATCAACATATTCTTCTAGTGCCTTGGACACTTCGGTAGACATTGGTATGAATTCCTCAGCTCCTTTTTGCACTATGAATTCATAGCAAAATCCAATTGCCTCTATTTCCTTAACCAACTCTCTTTCTGACAACATATTCTTAGTTTTCCCTTCATCCTTAAGGGGAAATAAGACAACTTTTGATCCATCCTTCCAAAAGGTGTAGGTATTTGTTTCTCCATCATGCATGACTTTTCTGTCATATTGCCAAGGTCTCCCCAATAATAGATGGCATGCATCCATTAGAATGACATCACACCATACTTCATCTTTATAAGTCTTACCAATGGAAAACTTGATCGAACATATTTTTATTAATGGTGACTTCATTCCCTTTTTTGAACCATGCAATTCTATAATGATGGGGATGTGTTTCAGAGTGTAATTTCAACTTATCTACCATCTCTTTGGAATCCATATTTTCACAACTTCCACTATCAACAACAACTTGACATACCTTTCCCCTGGAGGTGCACCTAGTTCGAAAAATATTTGTCTGTAGCCACAAATCTTCATTGCTACTACATTGTCTTTTCTCTTTTTTGGGAATCACAATTGATCTCCATATCATGATATTCTCATCCATATCAAGAGGGACTTCAGGTTCATCTCCTCCTTCATTCTGATCTTGAACATGTTGAGTATATGTTATATTATTTGCATGTGTGGGGGGGGGGGGTTGCACGTTTGACCGCGCAGTGGTCAATCCCCTCCATCTATTGCTCTATCTTATGCACGTTGTGCTAGCTAAGGGGGGGGGTAAGATGGGGCGGGGGTGCATACTGACACCCTCCCCCTTCTATGAAGTGAATGAAGAAAATGGACTAATGACCATTTTCATTCTCACGAGCACAACGAGCACCAAATTTGTTTGGGTTGTTTTTCAACTATTTTTGGGAATTTTCTAAAAATATGTCATTTAATCTCAGTTAAGGGATTGGGGTCTATTTTCTAATCCGGGTTAACTGATTAGGGTATTGTATGGTACGAAATACCTATATTGCATTGTGAGTGATTCATAATGATAGGAGAAAATTAGGGGCTGTGGCTCCAAGGTTTGATGGTTTTTCCAGATGAAGGGTTTCCAGGCTAAATCTTTGTGTATTATGTGTGAATGTTTTGGTGTAACCTTTTTTTTTCTTAAAAGAATCTATATGCTTTGCTTCTCTGCACAGTTTTAAAACTTATAGGCCCAAGTTTAAACTAGGTTGTTGTCCTTGCTTCAGCTCTTGCATGTTATAACTTGGGCATTCAAATGCTTGATGACCCTCTAAACCACACTTAAAACACATATAAGGTCTTCCCATGCCACATATGTAACCTTTACCCCTCTGAAATCCTCTTCCTCATGGTTGATTCAAGTTATCTTGTAGAGCATCTTTCACTTTCTCAGCTCCTTGGGATGATTTTCCTCTTCCATAGCACGGAGGGTTCAGTCAGTGAACTTGTTACCTAGCACGATCGTTCACAAGATATTAAATAATATCCCTAATTTCACTAAATATTGGAAAATGCCTCCTAAAATTTTATTGTTGAAGCCCCTCCCAATATACCTTTCTAATTAAGAAAACCCCTAGTTTCACTAGATATTGTACGTATCCATTTTTATCAACCCATTTTTAATACCACCTTTATATAATATTATCAAGTTTTAGCAAACGAGATCCCTAACGCATCTTAGTATAAGAAAACATGACGCTAAATAACATAATAGTATAATGCTCATAATGATCCTACTAGGATTGCAAGGGCAACATTGGATATGGAAAACCCAATGAAATAGTAATGGGGAGGCAGGGAAAATTTTAAGGACCCCTTCTAAATTTATGTATATAATAAAAGGGCAAATCCCCATGATACATGGGAAAGTGTGAAGGCTTATTTATCAATAATATAATACGTATATATAATTTCTTAGCAAAACATTCACGAAATTATAGAATTTTGTAAAATATGGGCGAATATTTCATGGAATTATAAAATCTTGTAAAATCATGGCGAATATTTTATATAATTATAAAACCTTGTAAATTCCTTGGTGAATATTTCACAAAATTATAAAGTCTTCTAAAGTATTGGTGAATCTTTCACTGAATTATAAAATCTTGTAAATTATTAGCAAATTGGTTGAAATTTGACAGAATAAAATTTCCTTGATGATTTTGTATTCACTTTGCATTTTCCATGTACTCTTACAATCGAACACCTTCTAAACAAAATTCAAACTAATTTGTTGACTTTACTCATCACAACTACTTATGCTAGTAATTTCATACCTCCTTAAAGATATAATGTAGAGATAATTTCATAAATATCTGCAATATAAAATTGAGCACTTGGTCAAAGTGTGCAATTAATTTATCGCACAACATTTGGTGTACAATCAATTTTCACAAAATATGTGGGACCTAATCATCCCCTTTAATTGAAATTACTACGACAAAGAAACTAGTTTCTTGAAGCACTACTTGAAATAACAAGCTTCAATAAATGGAAATTTTGAAACACATTCTTGATGGAGATATTGGCTAAATAAATGGAAATTTTGAAACTCATTCTCATTGGAATTGTCTCCCTTGTCTCATTGGCCTTTTTTCCTTTCTTGTGATTGTGAATGGTTTGTGTTGCTTTCTAGGGAAAAGCCTTCAACATTAGTATTATCAATTTCTTGTGAAATTGCATTTATCTCACTTTGATCAATAGGGGAACCTATCTTATCATCCATTCTATGGATATTCGATCAATATTTCTTAGAATGGTTGACGGCTCTCTCATTGATAGATTACTCGAAAGAGCTTCAATCATAAAGAGAATGTAGATTCTTTGATTGAGGCTTTTTAAAGTACGATAATTCCTTTGTTTTGATGATTTCTTTCTATGATTGTTGTTTGACATCTCACTTATAATTTTTTTAATAAATTTAAACTTTAAGAGTAAAATAGTCAGCTAGGAGGGTGCTAAGATGAAATATGAAACCATAGGAAACCCTAATGGCTAGGGTAAGGAAGGCGCTAGATGTGAGTAAGGATGACTAAATAGGCCAACCTTGGTATTAAGACTAGGTGTTTGGAGCCTTTAAAAGTCATATAACAAGGAAGCCTAACTATCACTCAATCATAGGGGTCATTTCCTTAATTCTTCGACTCAATCGTCATGGAAGTTGTGAATTTTATTATGGGATATAATTGGCTTATGCTCCTTCACATGAAAACCAAGTTTAACCTCCATATAAGTCTTTGTGCAATTCAATCATTCTTTGGAAGCCTTGGCATTATGAATATATAGGTGAATCGACGTGATAGTACGTGTGGGATTAACCAATCCACTCCATACAACCTAGGCCTTCAGTCATTGCATCTTATTTCAATTTTAAATTAGCTCTTCTTTGGTGAAGAAGTAGAGGGGTATGTCGATGAGCTTTGCTTATCTCAAAACTTTCTAACCCTTTGGTCCTCACTTATTCATATGATCTTAGGGTGATTTAAATACCCATCCCTAGCTTCTTCTTTGGAACATTAGCTCGGTGAGATAGGAACTCACAAAAATAAAATGAACATGGTGAAGATGTGTGCTTCTTGTAGCCATCACAATATGTGTTTCTACTTCTACCAGGAGATGTGAAGCTCATCATGAATACCGTGAAGACAATATAGCTTCAGCATTAAGATAATGGGAGAGATGGAAGAGAGATTGGGATGCGAATAATGACAAAAATTTAAGGTGATCAAAAGAGAACTAATTTAAATGCAAGGATAGCTAGTAGAGTATAAAAGTAAATTGGTTCTTTCAAAAATTGATATAGAATTTCAAAAAGAAATAATAGAGGAAGAAATGAAAAAGTGAAGGAATTGCATTGTATAATCCATGACTAAGCTCCCCTTAATAATCTACTATTAAGGAATAATCGTACTATGGACTCCATATGACAAAAGGAAAACAAGATTCATCCCTCATGGTTTCATTATCCTGTCAAAAGACAAGTAGAGATCATGGACTATAGTAATTTCATCAATTATGCCATGTTATAGTCTTGGTTTTGTGATAGCATGAATTTTGATATTAGGAGAAGCCAAATATTCATGGAAGGATTCATGAAACATTTATGAACAATAAGTGAATAGCTATTAAAACCTATGTACGTGTGCATTGCAAATAAACTATGCTAAAATTGAGTAATTAACAATGAAGAAATGGATTTGATTAACAATATTGCTTTTACTATTTTATAAAAAAACACAACCAAGATTCATGTTCTTACCAAACTTCTATGTATTTACATATTGTAAATAAGATTGTAACTATTTTATTTTTTACTAATTTATCAAGTATCAATTACTCTTTAAAAAAACTAAATTATATAATTTATTAACCATATCAAATATCAATTACACTTTAAAAAAACTAAATTATATAATTTATTAACCAATAAAAATATTTTAAATTTGAAAATATAAAAAACTAATTAAAAATAAATCAAAATTAATCATATCAAACATGACAACTATTTAAGAAATAATGTTGTGAGAGTAATTTAAGAAATAATGACCTTTTAGATTGAACAAAAATATGTATATCTTTTCTATAATTTAATTAATATATAAGTATCAATTATTTTTAAATTAAATTATATATAATTTATTAATAAATAAAAAGAAAAAAATCATATAAAAAATTTAAAGATTTTAAAAATCATATAATTTTTTTTAAAAAAAATCAAATATAATCATAATAAACTTGTAAATCATTGAAAAAATAACTATTTTTAGGTTTGGAAAAATTATATAGTATTTTCTTACCATTAATTCAACAACCCAATAAAATTTGGATTTAAACTTTATGCTTATTAACTATGGACTTTTGATATCTCTAAGACAAATAATGTGTCAACCTGTGAATGATACAAAATATATATATATATATATATATATATTCCTCTTTTCTTTACAATTAACAAACTTAACATCAATTTCCTTCACAATTAAAAGTTTTGAAAATGGAGAGACAACGATATATTGAGAGCAATATGAATAGTGATATAATTAGGGCTCAGGAGAGAAAATATTTGACAAGGCAGCGAGGCATTTAAACGGTAACAGAGAAGGCAAGGTGCTAAGGAAACCAAGTCAAAATGACCATTTTGCACAAGTGGACAGTGAGCGTGTTCTGCAACAACACTTGATGTCGAGTGTTATCTTTTGACTTATTACATTATAAGATCAAAGATGACTGCGAACTTGAGAGTACCTTGGATACTGTAGATACAAGCTAGTTATACAACAAGTCGAATAGAGGATAGTCAGACTGCAATTGTGGAAATCATTAATGTTGTTTTGTGGCGACTATAATGGATTAAAGCCGGGAGGACAGGAATGTTATGAGCGTGCAAATTGCAAAGGGGAGAAGTTTCATGGAATATGAACAGTGGTGAACTCTTTGACCAGGGTAATAATGATAGACCTTCTCTAAATTCAGAATTAATGATAACCATTCTCTAAATTTAAAATTGAAGATTTCACTCTTCATCTTTAACTTTTTTAATTCATTATATTTTTATTTAATTTTATAATAAATTATAAGACAAATAATAACTAATATTAATTATTGGAATGTATATACAGTAGCTGTTACAGCATTCTCGACTCGTGCGTCTATGGATTTATCTCATTTTTCAAATACTTCCAATTATATATGTGCATAATTCCGTTTTTCGTTTTATGCAAAGAAAAATGATAATTTGTTTTACCTCGTGCTTGTTAAGCAAGTTCACGTGATCTATAAATGAAATAAGCATTCAATTACTTTAAAATACTTTCAATTACTTAAAAATAATGCAGCTAAATTACTTTTTTTTTAAATGTGTAGCCTCTGGTTTTTTAATTTACTAACTAAATTACTTTCCAAGAAACGAGATGCTGCAGGGAAATTGCATTGTTTTTATTTGTCCTGGTTTCTTCTGCTCGTTAATTTCCAATTATCTCTATCTACATCTACCTACTTTCGAAATAAAATAAATGGGATTTCATCTAGATCATTACTTTCTTTACTCTTTAGCAGCATCATGGTTTCATGACCTTCTTTACTCTCTCTTTTCCCTCTGTCGAATTACTAGATTAAGTTAGTAATTATCAATGCATTCCGATTAAGTTAGTAATTATCATTCTATAATGTCGAATCGGAATTATAGTATTTTTCCCTCACATTTCAATAATTTTCCCTCAATATGTTTCTCTTTTCCGATTAGCCGAAGCCCTGAAAGTAAAAGAAAACACCGCTAGCTTCAATCTGAGTGGGACTATTGTGGAGATCTTTTTCTTGAAAATGATGTCTTTACAATCCTGTTCAGGCTAAGGTTTTTGTATTTGGAACCAACAACACAAACACCCAGCTTACTTGTAATCATTTACCTATTGTGGGGTTTCTATTTCACCGCATGCCTCTGATTTCTTGGTGCGATCATGCTTTGGAATTATGCTTCCTTCATTGCACCAGAATGTATGGTGTCAATCTTGTGTTTTTAGCCGACAAACCATACATTTGAACAACATAGCACGGGTCAAAATATTCCTTAAGATTTCTCAACATGATTCACAGGGTATTTTCCACTCAAAACTACGGCCCAAGCAACACTTAAAAGAATCTTCCATGGAATTTAATTTGGATATATTGGCGACCATTTGCTCTGATAAAAAAAATCCAAAAAACACTTTTGGGGGAACTTCTCAGTGCAGTTTCAGATCTGCACAGTTTTGCATCTATATTGTCGGATAGACTCCTTATTCAACACCGCAACCTTTCTTTATTATTTTTATTCTTCATTTAATCACTCCTTGGACCTCCCTTTGATTGGATAACAACAAGTATGATACCTCTCCTTGTTTGGTTAACTACTTCTTACCGGAAACTACTGTGAAATCCCCCCTTCCTTTGGTTATAAAATATTATCGTAAAAACTATCCATATCGACTTCTTATCCAGCTATGTTGCATAATACAAATGGGACAGAAGTTGTATAAAATATGTTATTAAATCTATTACTCCTGTATCTAGCAGGAAATAAATGGAAACATCAAAGAATACTGCAACCCTAAAACCAGAGGGTATTATTCGATTTCCTGAGTGGCATACCTGACTAATAATCGTTCAAATTTTTAGGTCAGATTTTAGCTCCAAATCAAATCGCATATCTTCTTGAAAAAAATGATCTAGGACACTCGGTTCAAAACTCAAATGTCCCAGAGAAACATAAACAAAAAAATATGAACATTCGTGATAGAAAAAATAAAACAAAGTGAACATACTTGATCTTGAACAAATAAAATTGTTCGTATTCACAAAATAATTGATGGAAACTACCAACAAACTGTTAATCCAAACCACATGTGAATGATGGGAATTTTGGCATTTAAAAAAATTCTCGTCATAGAAATTTTACCAAAAATAAAATGATTAAGATTACCTTGAAATTATGAGCATGGATATGTTGAAATTGTTATGGTGTATGAAATATCAAAGCCCAAATCAGACCTTCTTTTCAATTCCATGGAAATTAATGACTATTTACAATTCCAAAAATAATTGAGATCATATAACTAATAATTAGGTAAGGACCAGATAATTGTTCACAGTGTGAATATATATCTTGATTTACAGGAAGGATAGAGGGCTAATAAACCTCTTTTATATAAAAAAAAATCGTCCATTGAAAATTTCAAACTCCTAATTTCACCCATGGGCTAAATTTTGCCCCTAAAATTTTCCATGTGGAGAAGGAAAAATTCGTAAAAGAAAACAGAGTCAAGAGATCAATGTAACAAAGGATGTAAAAGACTGATAGTCCAATAGTCAGCGCAATTCTTTGAAACAATCCATTAACAAAAAGTCAAGTCACGATGAAATATTTCTTATCCATTGTACTAACTCTCCTCTACCTTAATTGACAATCTTGTATACAATCACTTTCTACATTTAACTTTACTTAACATTACATAAAACTCTATTCAACATAAATATTAAATATTTTAAAAAATATATCATAAAAAATACCAAAAACATTATATTTCACACACACATATTAAAACAAGCTAATATTTAAAAAAAATCAAACTATTTTTAAATAAATAATAAGAAGAAAACTCATACAACAAAGAAAACCCAATGCCATGGACACAATTGGAGCTCCAGGTACCTTTTTCAAAAGGACTTTGCCACCTCTGCTTAGCTGGGTGCTTGAGGTGACAAGGAGACCTGCAAAACAACCATGCAAATCATGAAATGAGACCCTTGGCTAACAAGTTGTAAACTATAACAACAATTTTCTAAATGACAAATAGATGGAGGTTACATGTAACAAAAGCCTTGAGAGCAGAACAACCAAGAAACGTGCTAGCAAGTGGGATGACTCCAAACCTACCTAAAGTAACACTGCAATCATTAAGAAGATGAAAGCATACATATTTACCAGAGAAAATTAAGATACAAGTAACAAAAAGAAGTTGAATATATTATACTTGAAACGAGAGTTTATAAAAAAAGGACATCCTGGGGGTAATCTAGAAAATAACTATACCGGAATCCATTGGAGCAAAATTATGATAGGACATTGTGGTGGACATCGATCCATGATATAACTCAATTGGAGAAAAATTATAAATGGATCCATGCTTTGTACAAGAAAGGGATGAGAATGATAGAATTTATAACTAATCAACGCTAAGCCCACTACATTTTCTGCAATCAACGCTGCAGTTATTTAAGATTGCTATGGCCAAAATTTTCAGCTATTACCTCACCTTTAGGGAACCTTTTCAAGGTAAGAGAGGCATTGGATAGTATGTTCTCAAGTGATTCATGGCAAGGTTAAAAAACAAGGTTGCCTCGCATTTCATACCATGAATTTCAATAGGTGGAGTACATCGCTCCTGATGTTCAGTTTTAGGAATAAATTAGGTATAGCATGTGATTTGCCAAGCCTAAGTTTTAGGAATAGATTAGGTATAGCATGTAATTTTCCAAGCCTATTTATATAGTAGAGAAGATAACATATAAAAACTTATGTGAAATTAGAGCATATTTAGGAATGTTTCTATAACAACCATTAAGGTTATAGGTTAGAATTTTCTTCTGATATTTTCTCTATGTGAAGGATACAAATGCATCCTTCGACATTTGCATCATATCGCTTCATAGATGTATAACTATAAATTCAACTATAGAGTGGACTTTTGTCTTGGTGAGAAGGTGTGCGAAATTCCCCTATTCCAGAAATTCACTGCCTAAAATGGTTCAAGTCCAATTATCATTCTCTTATGTGTTAGCAGTTATCTTTAAGTGCAATTAAGTCAAATTATTGATTTTTTTGATTGAGGCCACTGATTACTTGGGTGATAGAAAAATGATTTGGGATAATTCCCTAGTGATAAATTGAGATCTCGATGAATACGATGCCAAAAGGAAATTGCTTTTGTTACATTGTGTCTTAACTCCAATTCAAGGGTGAATAGTTAGAATGGAAATTCACGAATGCAAGAACATGGTTCTATAGTAATCAACAACAATTTCGTAGTCAGAAAAATGGTAGCATTGAGGTTAATCTCGACTCCATTTCATGGATAACTTGTTGGTAATATGTTGGCTCATTGAATTCCAAATAAACAGAAATCGAATGCACTTTGTATTGAAAGACCTCACACATTTTCCCACAACAAATTCATGGATCATCCTAAAGAAAAGACAAATAAAATGTGCATTGATTGTGGATTGGTAGTGCTGAGGTTGTGTACCTGTAGCATCCAAAATAGAGGATTTTACCATAGTGGCACATGAAGGTTAGAGGAAGAAATAAAACAAAGATAATGCGGAATGAGTTACGGCTCTTCAATATTTATTCATAAACGGAGATCAACTGATGTAATACAAACAATAATGTAATGTGTATTTAAACACTTATGGAAAACCCTAAAAGCTCTAACCTAGCTTTTGCATGTGTGCAAAGCACGCTGTTGCATTTATTAACTGAACTTCTAAATAGTAACTCAAGTAAAAGCTAAAGCTAACTGAAGTAATTACTATTCATAACACTCCCTCTTAATTACTACTACTGACTACTTCAGCTTTTACAATGCCTAAATTATTTCTATGAATTTAAAAAATATCTTTTGCCAATGCCTTTGTGAATATGTCATCCAATTGGTCAATCAATTTACAATGCTCAACACAAACTTCACCATTGTTCACAAGCTCTCTTATGAAGTGATATCTAGTATCAATGTGCTTTCTTTTCTAGTGAAACACATGGTTCTTGGATAGAGCGATTGCTGAGTTGTTGTCACAATAAACTGTGGTTGGTCCTTCTTGTTTCTGTTGAAGACCTTCTAAAACTCTCTGTAACTAGACTTCTTGACATGTTGTTGATGTTGCTACTACATACTTTGCTTCTGCCGATTGAAGTGTCACAATGGGCTGCTTCTTGGATGCCCATGAAATCACCTCTAGTCCAAGATGAAAAACATGACCGGAAGTGCTCTTCCTGTCATCCAAACTTCTTGCAAAATCACTGTCAGTGAAACCTGTCAAAACATCATACTCAGTGCTTGAGTATAAAATTCCATAGCTTGAAGTCCCTGCAGCATATCGTAAGATCCTTTTGCCAACTTGTCAATGCAATTCTTTGGGAGACTCGATGCACCTTGAAATCAAGCTGACAACAAACATAATATCAGGTCTCGTAGCTGTGAGGTACATGAGACTTCCTGCAAGTCTCTTATACAATGTTGGATCTACATTGGGACTGCAATCTTCTTTGCTCAACTTAGTACCTGTTGCCATTGGTGTAGGTGTTGTTTTGCAATTCAGCATTCTGAATCGCTTAAGAACTTCATTAGCATATCTATTTTGAGAGATAAATATACCCTTTTCTGAATATTCTACTTCTAGGCCAAGAAAGAACCTCATCAATCCAAGATCTTTCATCCCAAACTCTTTCTTTATAGCTTCCTTGAACTCATATACTAAGAGGTCACCTGTAAAAATCATATCATCAACATACAAACAAACTATTAAAATCTGTCCTTGTTGATTTACCTTTGTGTAAATTATTGGTTTGCTGCTGCTTCTGCTAAAACCATTTTTGATCAGATAAGAATAAATTCTGCTATACCAAGCTCTTGGAGCTTGCTTGAGCCCATATAGATATTTCTTCAACTTGTAAACTTTGTCTTCGTGTTCTTTTATTTCCTACCCATGTGGCTGCTCCACATAAATTTCTTCTTCAAGAATGCCGAATTGACATCCATCTGATACACTTTCCATTTATTTTGTGCTGCAATTGCTAGGACTACTCTTATTGTGTCCAATCTTACCACTAGTGCAAAATTTTCTCCAAAATCAATTCATGGTTGTTGCGAGAAACCTTTTGCTACTAACCTTGCCTTGTACCTATCAATCTCACCTTTTTCATTGAGTTTGGTTTTATAAACCCACTTCACACCAATGGGTTTCTTATTCTTTGGTAGGTCAACTAGATCCCATGTATCATTTCTCTCAATGGAATCTATCTCTTCATCCATAGCATTTACCCAATGCTCTTGTTTTACAGCCTCTTCATAAAAGACAGGTCCACTAGCAATAAAAACATAATTGGTATTTGCATCCAATTCATCATAAATATCTGTCAATCTTCCAATCTTTTTATTACTGTGATTAGATTCATTACCTAACTGCAGACTTGATGCTTCACCTTGAACTGAGTTTCTAGGTGTTCTTTCTGGATTTTTTCTATTGGTGAAGATGCTACTAGATCTTGTTGTCCAATCAGCTCCTCATCTTCTCCATCTTCTGGTTGGGGTATTGCAGCTCCCATACCCTTGTCTATGGTTCCATTCCATAACTCTTCCTCCTTGAACAAAACATCTATGATGAGAATAACCTTTTTGGTAATAGGGTTATATATCTTGTAGGCTTTAGTTTGTTCACCGTATCCAAGAAATATACATTTCTCACTCCTGTCGTCTAGATTTTTTCTTAGTTGTTTAGGAACATGAGCATAAGGAACACAACCAAATACTCTAAAATGAGGAACATTACAAGTCATACCTGACCATGCTTTCTCTGGTACTCTGTTCTTCACAATTTTGGTGGGAGATCTGTTCATCACATGAACAACACAAGCCACTGTGTCTCCCCAAAATTCATGGGACACATTTCTTCCTTTCAGCATGCTCCTTGCCATATTCATGATGGTTCTGCTCTTGCGTTCTGTAATACCATTCTGCTAAGGAGTATATCTTGTAGTGAATTGCCTCTTGATTCCATGATGCTTGCAGTAATCATGAAATTTCTTTAATTCATAGTCTCCCCCTCCATCAGATCTCAATACTTTGAGTTGATAACCACTATGTTTTTCAACCAAAGCCCTAAATTCCTTGAACTTGCCAAAAGTTTCAAACTTCTGACGAAGGAAATACACCCATGTTTTTCTACTGAAATCATCAATAAATGTCAGGAAATAATAGCTTCCACCAATCGATTGAGTTTGCATTGGTCCAACTAGATAAGTATGAATAAGTTCTAAAGGTGCAAGTGCCCTTCGAGACATACCTTTAGGAAAGCTATCCCTATGCTGCTTTGCAATGATGCAACACTCACAACTACTTTCTGGCTCCTTCATAGGGGGCAATCCCTTTACCATCTCTTTCTAATGCAAAAACTTGAGATCGCCAAAGTGAAGATGTCCATATCTAAAATGCCATAACCAATAATCATCCATGCAAGTGGCTTTTTGAGCAAAAGAGGTTACCTTGCTGCTGCAATTCATGACTAGTGGATACATCCTGTTCTTAGTCACTTGTATTTTGATGATCAAATGTTGATTTGGGTCATAAATTTCACAGTCTGATCCATCAAAGACAAGTTTGTACTTCTTTTCAGTGAGTTTCCCAATGCTAAGCAGATTATGTGTAGTGCCCCTAGCTGGGCACTGGGTCTCTATTTCTATTTCCATGTAAATACCAAGTTTTCTCTTCTTGTTTTCTGGAAAAATTCAACCGTCTATGTCTCTGTTATCTAAATGATTATATGTCTCTACAATTTAAGTAAACATAAACTTAAATCTTTCATTTCAACTCTGTTCTTTTAACATGCATAATCTAAAAATAAAAGGAAAATACAATTTATTTAAGCTAGCTGAGTAAAATACTTGGCCCCGAAGATTTGCAGTAAGATCAGAAGACTTACATGGTGGATTCTGTGAGTTACCTTAGCAACCCAAAATGATGTTTCCACCCTGCCAATCAGCTATTATCGTGCTGACCCTAGGAAATCAACGGATTTCCTAGCCCCCGAGCCCACAGAACGATAATCCCGACAGCAACTTTCCGTCGAACCTTTCCATGGTAATATTTCGCTGAGTTAACCCCCTCCTCGGCATTCCTCCTTTTTCACAAAAATCCTCACAGTTCTCCCACAATAACCCCCTTACTACTTTGTTAAATCCCCTCTTTATAGGAATCCACCTCCTTCATAAAGTCAACTTCCTTATCACTCCACCGCCCTAGCTGTCTTGGTCTTTGGAAGTACATATCATTAATGCATCCCCTTTTAAGGTAAAAAGGTGGATTATATATTATTTTTAAATCACCCAAGTTTCTCTCGAGCAGTGGGATCATTTAATAATTTATTTAAACAAATCCTTTTTAATTTATTTTCGAATGATTCTGTCCCTTAATTTAAATGAATAATCTATTTAATAAATCATTCAACCCACTATGCCTTATATAAAGATTATTATCACTATTATCATTAATTAAATAATAACAATAATAACATAATAATTAATAATAATAGAAATTAAATTAATTGTGAATAGAAATTAGAAATATTTATTTGTTTACTCGATAAGTGTCAGCATAGTACTTTGGGGTATAAATAATGGATTATACTTTAATGGTTTAATTAATCATGATCAACAATTATATAGCACACTCTTCTATTATTAATGTTTAACCTTTATACTTCACATTGAAGACACCTTTACTTGAGGATACTTATAATTAATGACATTTATTTTACACATTAGATCTTGATAATCTTTTACTAATTAAGTCATCCACTAAATACTTAATTGACTTATCCATGATAACTTATAACATTGTTAAATCTTGATAAGTAGGTTGTAAACCAATATTATTGCGCATGTGCATAATGTGCATGCGTGGCCAGCGTATGCACTAGACGGACATGTACTATAAACATACGTCATATTTCCTATGCATAACAGCTAACTAATACTAATAATACTTCATGCGAACTAAACAAGTATACATTCATCATAATATTATTAAAACATCATCGGTTATTTTATCAGTTAACCTTTGAGATTTCATTTCATTATTTTTATGATTACCTTTGTTCAATCAATTAGGTACAAGGAAAGCTACCTACTACTACTAAATCAAGATCAACGGATACCCAACCCTCAACAGTTCCACTATCATATCCTCCCATCCTAACCTGCGTCCACATCCTCCCTATCCTCCCTCTGCTAGTATAAAAGTGGATGTCGGACTCAACGACCTGACCACATAGAACTTGAGAGCGATAGCGTCGGATGAACAGCGAACCTAACCTCCCCTAGCAGGCATCCGACCATCGTCATCACAACATACATGGGGAGCGTGTCTCAGCACGACCCTCCCATGACCTTGGGTATCATAGGAACATAGGGTGGGAAACACATCCATCCCTCTCAACATACTGGGCCTACGCCCTTATCGACTCATACTCTGCTGCTATCGATATTATTGGTTTGTGTCATCGTATCATCAGTTTGGGTTGCTAAGGTTCACTGTATGGATATGCTCTTATCCATATATCAGATCAAGTATCCGGCTATCCCATAGCGCTTGTGTCCTGTAGGTTAGTATTCCGCAAAATACACATTTTATAACAAGCATTTCCATTCGATCACCAATTGATCCATATCATCAACATCGTTCATTTCACGTCACAATTTTATCGCATCACAGATATGCATGGAATATAACTGTTCTATCAATTTCATCATAGGATGGCATCCACGTACAACACCATATATTTCACATTTCATCAATGAAATGCTAAAACATAATTTTTCATCATAAAAGCAATGAATCTCATGATAATCATAACTTAATAACTGCATGAATATAGTGACATCATAAACATAGTAGCAACATATCATCATGTCTAACATGCTGAAAATATAGTTCCCTCTGTCTAGCTGAGTCCAACAGATAATAAGCAATTAAAATGAAAGGTGTCTAACTCATAAACACACCTAGTCAAAATATGGGGCGTTACATACACCCTCCCTTCACGAAACTTCATCCCGAAGTTATGGTCATAATAATGCAGGGAAATTCTTGACACATAAACTCTTCATTCTTGCAAGTAGCAGGTGTAGGCCGTACTTGTCCTACTTAGCTTTGAATTGACCGAATATTATGATATTATCTTTCAATTTTACTTCTCTTATCTCATGATACGTGTTCTAATAATTAAAGAACATTTAGATTAATTCTTTTGTTGGATCTCAATATTATGCCTACAATGCCTAAATGTTATAATCATGTTCTATCCACCTTAGTATCCTACTTCATACCTTTTTACGATATTCTTTAAGTTACATCTTCCATATAAGTTTATCTATCACACAACGGAGTTTACTGAAGCTTTTATTGATCCAACTTGGCATGAAATAATCAACGATTTAAATCGGAGGTCGTTAGAACTCTTAATTTATAACCACTCAACATGCAACTACCAAGGACTCTTAAGGTTTGCATACCTCTCTCAGGGAAGAAGATTCATGTCCTCAAAATCCTAAGGTCATACATTATTGTTTCCGTATCGGTAATAAACAATAACAAAAGTATCGTAACATCGTTAAACTAGGGGAACTATTATCGTTTACAAGGTTTCCATGGCTATTTCTTATTGAATACAATTGTTATCGCGTTTATTTATTATTCTCATTTTCCAACCAATATAATTTGTTGGAAAACCATTACTTCTTCAATTCCTTAAGAATCTCATAACTAGTTTTGTTCCCACCCTTACCATTGCAAAGGTGATTACTAGTATTTATCCTAGTATGCCATTGTAATTGTACAGCACCACTCTTCCTACTCGCACAAGCAACCTTTATGTACTTTGTAAAGACCTTAGTCTAATCCTACAAGTTGAACGAATACATCCTCACTTAATATGTTCAATCATACTAGAACTTCATAACAACCACTTTACTTGATTTAAGTTGAGGACTGTGTTGGGATTCTTATGACTCTCTTATTATTACACGAGATCATCACTATATTAGGTAGGATTAGTCCAAAATTTTCTCAAAAACCCTATTGCACCATTTACCCCAATATTTAGCTTAATTCGTCTAAAGCCATGTTCCCCCTTAATAAAATAGTCTTTTAATAAGCTTTATATGAAACCTCCTTGCTTAAGTGCATGGTGTTTTCCATATTATGATGCATGGGGATACTTATCCTTGTATCCAACAAATTTATCTCCATCCATTATCTTATCTAAATATATAATGTGTTTATAAGTCTCTCTCTCTCTCCCGATATCAGGTATGACTATCTCCCCTAGCTTGGGGGCACATTAATAGTTCTTACTCCATTTTATTACCACTCATAATTTAGTTAATGCAAGCACATGTTTCGCTTATTGGTTTAAACCCTTAAGGTGTTTCGTATAGAAAGCTCATTTTAAAGAACGATCTCGTGCGTCGGACCACTAGCTAGAACTTTGTCTGCTTGTTTCAACATTATTACTTATAATCAAATCCACGATTCAATGCTATGTAATGTTACTTTTATCTCATGGTATGCATTCTTATATTAAAAT
Organism: Larix kaempferi; assembly: GCA_027924585.1. NCBI lineage: Eukaryota > Viridiplantae > Streptophyta > Pinopsida > Pinales > Pinaceae > Larix > Larix kaempferi. The sequence goes on along the minus strand of BSBM01000159.1, from coordinate 6,076,416 downwards.
TTCACCTCTTATATCCAAAATTGGTCTTACTTCCTCATAACTTACATTGTGTAATACCTACGCAAGTTTCATCTTATACCCCAAAATACCTACGGTTTCCTTTTACACATAGATCCCTTCTATCCTTATAGTATTGATTAAATAGGCTAATAGTACAGTTGACTCCCGATCCTCATGAATCTTCTCCTTTCCCCTCATCACTTATACACTATACCACTGTATGGTATTAGAGGGATTCTACACAGTCAATCATACCTTAGTCCTATTCATCATAATCAATTTATACTTTAATTTTAGTTATCATTATATCCTAATTGATCTTACGCGTACACCCCCTTCTTATCTATTCCCCATTTTCCTTCATAACTTTCGAATCTTATTGATGTCTATCGTCAATTATCATTCTTAATATTTATTAAGAAGCAGGAATTATTTATATAATGTCATATTTTATTAAAGGTAAATTTTAAGATCAAGGCATCCCATTATTCATCTATAATCTCTAGTCTCTCTAATATTGTAGTTGCTTTCACTTAAGGAGTTCAGAATTGATAGGTAAATTTTAACTTGCTTGAATGGATGTCTTCTCGAGCTGCCCCAATTGTTGAGAGTCATAAATTTTCCTCTATTCTACTAAGGAACATTACTGTCATGAAATAGCCTTCGAGGAGACCAGATTACTCTTAGGAAGTAGCGTTCCAGGAGACTCTTTTGACAGTAATTTTCAATGCCTTGCAAAAAGAAGTTATAGAAGAAACTACCTAGGTATACAAGTCCAAATTGATTAAAATAATTTGTCTTGTCATTTTTCAGGATTAGGGCTAAGAATGTTGCATGGAAAGAGGTAGAAATGTTAGTATAGGTTGCAACTTTTAAAATTCCCAATATATTTGCTCTCTACATGTTTGTCGTAAATACTTTGAATATGTGTAAAGCCTAATTAGATTTTGAAATATTGTGAATCATTCAAATCTCAAAATATTCATTTTGTGGAAAGCATTCACATTTTTGCTTATGATTTGTAAATTATTTATTTTCTCGTTCTATATGGATTTTATTTTCATGCACCTAGCTTATTGAAAATGTCAAACATATAAATCCTTAAAATATGTCCAATAAATCCTTTTCTATTGACTTCAAGTCCTTATCGGCCAGCTCTTCTCACTTTTGGAGACACACTAAAAAGCTGCATTCTTCACCCTTTTAAAAGTAGATATGGACTAGAAATTGGATGACTCATTGTAACTTTGATCAAATATCATCAATTCTTCCTTTTTCATAATTTTAAACTCTACCTATTCAAGAAACAATAAACATGATTTGAATAAAGTAAGTGGTTTATCATTCTACCCATCTTATTATATAAGAAATACATAATGATAAAAGCCAATCAAAACCACCAAATATTTGATTCCTACTCTAAGTACTCTTTAATAGATTTATGTTTTGGTTATTTAGTTTACTTTAGGGCTCTATTCTATGCACGTCTTAGAAATAAATCCCTTTCTACAAGCCTAGATAATGGTCACCTATTGAGATAAAATATGGTATTATTATTATTATTATTTTTTTTATACAAATTTCACCAACTTATCACACAAATAGATTATATAGCAACACCAATGTAAAACATATACTAAATTTTTTTTCTTTTCATCAACCAGTATAATAAAGACTAGAAATATTAGAAAGTAATATAAGGTTGTTATATAATTAAGTTAGTCAACTAGGGCGACAAGATCCCATGGTGGCCATTTCATTCTAGTTTATGGTGCTATTTACAAAGAATTATATGAACATAGAATCCAACTTTATTTAAAAAGGGCATCTATGCTAAGATGTTCATCATGCATACATATATTTGAATTGATATTCATTATTCCCATTTCCATAGAGATTGCTTTTTAAAAAAAATGGACTTTACAAAGCTCACTAACATTGGAAGCATTGGAAGAATAGGTTTTATTTATGAAATTTTTTTTTTTTAATTAGTCCACTAAGGATGACATTAGACTTGGCAAATGGTTGGGGTTCTATTTCTCATTTGTCCACCATGATGTCATCAAGATCCATTTTGGCAGCACTCACGTTACAATACTTTTTACATTTATGCAAATTTAGATTTGACATTTGGAAACTGGATGCTTGTCTTTTATGGTGACTCGATACAAGAAAAATTTACTGCAACTTTTATCTGACTTAAAAGTGTGAGTGTTCTTGGTTACGAGCTCGGGCTCCTTGGCCGAGTTGATCTATGGCGCCAGTCTCCTTGGACTTGGCCACTGGTCGCTTCAAGGGCTCTTGAAGACGCAAGGAAGAGGCTCTAATCTTGGCGAACCAGTTATAGGGTATATGTGGGGCCTTCATCGATTGGTGCTAGGTTACCGGATGAGCCCTCGGTGCTGAGCACTTGGATGACCAAGGATGCGTGGGCCCTTTTGCTTGACTCCAGGACGATGGAGGATGGGTGACGCATGGTCCCCTTTTAAACAAATGACGTGGCTCAACGAAAAATCATGGCCGTGGCAATGGGAGGAAATCAATGGCTCACAGTGAACCCCGCGCCATCAACCTGCTCGGGAGTTAACAAAAGAGGCGGTTGCGGTAAGAATACACCCTCCCACGTGTCATGCTCCTATCTCGTCCGCATGCTCGCAAAGTGGTATAAGAAACCACCGATGGCCCATGCGGAACCTCCCCTAGGGGATGTTATAAAAAGGGAGGTAGCTCCCTTCCGGCAACCCATTTTAGGAAATAATGCGAGAGGGACTAAGCACAATGCAATAGACAATAATGTGGGCAGGACGAAGCACCCACATGCTAACCCTGCAGGTGGCTGCAACGTTTGCTTGGAAGCCTGTGATAGCCATCTGCGTCGGGCTGGCTTGTCTGCGACTTCGAAGTTTAGGGTTCGGTACTGAAGCCACCAACAATAGGAACGCTGAGATTTAACAAACTCAAGGAAATCCTTCGAAAGGTTACAGTTTGAGGAGAAGAATTCGGTTCTCGTAGGGGAGAAGAGCCAAGGCTGTAAGGGAAAAACAAACTTGTGCAGAAATAGAAAAAAAAGGTGAAACCCTGGCGCAGCTTCAGATCCTTCGTTCAGGTAATTGGACCGAATGGTGGAAGGCCTCGTCTTCAATGCCATGGCCATACCAGTAATATGGCATTGAGGTACAGTACTGATAATCATTTTATTTCATTCTGCATTTATCTAGGTCATTATTATTTAAGATAATGCCAGTTTTTTTTTTCTTCCCTTATACGATTAAGTATTATACTCGGCCTACATATAGGTTTCTGCGTGATCCACGTTAATACTCAGATTTAGGTATAACCTTGTGAGTGATGGCGTATATCTCCTTGAATTGGTGTATTATAATTTATTCCAGACCAAGAAATCTCTGTTTTAGGATTTATACGAATACCGGCACTAAACCACCTCAGAAAAAGAAAAAAAAGAAAAAACGCATTTAACCCTTCGGATTAGTGACACAATCTATATATATGCCATTCGACTGAATTTATGGTTTAGCTATTGCATTTTTGGTAAATATTTTACTCCAGTAGATAATACCGCTGCCATTAAAATACCATGTTCAAGTTATCCCCATGTTGTCTTATTCAACTATCCTTACCTTTAATTCTTGACAAAGTTTATCTCTGCGTTTGTGTGAATGTTGGTTTATCCCTTTTATCAGATTTATCCACTGCACGGCGTGGTGCTTTCACCCTTTTTATTCCATGAGATGATCCTTTACGATCTCCATTAGAACACTTCCTGTTAATTATCATTTAAAATATTCACTGAAGAGTGAGCACAAACCATTTCCTTCCATTTTCTTTTTGATTATGAAAAGACTGGATTTCGTTTATTCCTTATCTTCTTACATAGAAAGTTGCTCGGTTTCCACTTGTTGACAGACATTGAGGTGGACAGGTCAGAGGATAACCATATTGACAACTGATTTTTCTGATGTGCACACGGCACATATAAACAATGAATCTCATCGTTTGCTTTAATGAATGTGCGCCGATGGTTTCCCTAAGCGGTCCGGATGCAGTCACTACGTGTAAGGAGAAAGATGGCCAGTTTTCCCTGGTGCACAGAACATGGGGACAACTCGAGGTGGACAGGACAATCACATTGACAATCAATTCCATGAGTTTAGGATTTACTCATGAGCATGTTTTACTTTGTGGTCAAGTTTGATTACAGTGTAGGTCTTATCAGTGTCTTAATGCTTCTGAAATTGTAGACCATATTATATAAAGTCGAATGAATGGATGCTGATGGCTCCACAAGAATATTTTTATGCTGTAGATGGGTCCACTACTACGTTGGAAATATTAAAAGCTCATCGACTGGGAATTAGTTAATTGCACAGTATGAAATTTATACCGATCATTCCAGTTAGGTGTAGTATAAAACTTATATAACGATGTTGATGGAATATGAGCATTAACTTACTTTATATGTAAAAAATTTTAGACCTTAGCATCATAATATGAGCGTAGAAATATTCCTACCTTGTAAACGATATTTAAATATTAACATGGTTGGGTGTTACCTACACTTTGTTATTTTGTTATATGTTCAGTTGTTCTCACATTTATGGGATTCTGCTCCGTTTCAGGTTTACCTTAATCATCTTAATGCTCCTCTGGAAAGTTTTAAAGTCAACTTTATTCGAGCATTGTAGGCTTGAACTTTGAATTTTCTTTCTTTTGGTCTTGAATTAATATCTTGTATTTATGTGCCGGCGTGGTAAAGTTCATATCGTTTGGAGGGTTGCAAAAGTCGTAGAGGAAGATCGGCGGCTCTCTTTTATTCCGCGTTGGCAACATGCACGCAGGATAAGGGTGGTTGGTGGTTGCGGTAAAAATACCACCATCCCACGTGTCTATTTCTTACACGTCCGCATATAAAAAGACGGTATGGTAAACTGCTCAAGGGACAATGCGGAAGCCGCCTTTCGTGGAAGAGAATTAGGTTTTATTTTATTTTGTTTTATTATTATATATGTATTTTGGTAACTCGGGGTAATAAAATCCAACCCTATTAATAAAAAGAATAACTACTCACCCTTTATTTTAATATTTTATAACTATTTAAGTTTTACTTTAACATTTATACGCCATAATGCTTAAACCCTAAATTCATAATTCCCGTGAGTTGTCTTTTATGCGAGAACCGATATACTTAATTTAAATTCATCAAAATAAAACATATCTACACCTTGTCATTAAATACCCCCAATAATTACGTTGGGAATCTAATTGGTAATTACGATTCTCTTCTCCCGTCTTAGAAATTTGAGCTCGTATTTTATATTTCATGTGCATTGGACTTTTAAACGAATCACACCTATGAAAGCCAATTTTTTTTTGTGTATATATTTATTAACCTAGTTTTCTGTTATATTGCAGGAAGAATATGCTCATCCGCCATAGAATTGGAGTATGGGAGTTCGTTTGCTTTACGGGCAGCCTCCTAGCTTTTCTCCAAAGCTTTATGTTCAATTTTCTCGGTGGAGGATGCTAGATTTACACATAATTTCAAAATTTTCTGCTCAATATATGTATATATATATTTTTCGTTCAAGTTCTGTTTCTGTTATGCTTTGTAAATAAATGGGAAAAGGCTCTTCAAGTTATCTCTTCTTGTGTTGCAGCCATCATATTTGTTTGCTATTCTCTAGTAAATTTCACTATAATTCCAGGTGCAGTTAGGCCCTAAGGTCTCAGGGTTTGAGCCAAAGCTCTGATACCAAATGTAGTGCCCCTAGCTGGGCACTGGATCTCTATTTGTATTTCCATGTAAATACCAAGTTTTCTCTTCTTGTTTTCTGGAAAAATTCAACCGTCTATGTCTCTGTTATCTAAATGATTATATGTCTCTGCAATTTAAGTAAACATAAACTTAAATCTTTCATTTCAACTCTGTTCTTTTAACATGCATAATCTGAAAATAAAAGGAAAATACAATTTATTTAAGCTAGCTGAGTAAATACCTGGCCCCGTAGATTTGCAGTAAGATCAGAAGACTTACGTGGTGGATTCTGTGAGTTACCTTAGAAACCCAAAATGATGTGTCCACCCTGCCAATCAGCTATTATCGTGCTGACCCTAGGAAATCAACGTATTTCCTAGCCCCCGAGCCCACAGACTCTTAATCCCGACAGGAACTTTCTGTCGAACCTTTCCATGGTAATATTTTGCTGAGTTAACCCCCTCCTCGGCATTCCTCCTTTTTCACAAAAATCCTCACAGTTCTCCCACAATAACCCCCTTACTACTTTGTTAAATCCCCTCTTTATAAGAATCCACCTCCTTCATAAAGTCAACTTCCTTATCACTCCACCACCCTAGCTGTCGTGGTCTTTGGAAGTACATATCATTAATGCATCCCCTTTTAAGGTAAAAGGGTGGATTATATATTATTTTTAAATCACCCAAGTTTCTCTCGAGCAGTGGGATCATTCAATAATTTATTTAAACAAATCCTTTTTAATTTATTTTGGAATGATTCTGTCCCTTAATTTAAATGAATAATCTATTTAATAAATCATTCAACCCACTATGCCTTATATAAAGATTATTATCATTATTATCATTAATTAAATAATAACAATAATAACATAATAATTAATAATAATAGAAATTAAATTAATTGTGAACAGAAATTAGAAATATTTATTTGTTTACTCGATAAGTGTCAACATAGTACTTTGGGGTATAAATAATGGAATATACTTTAATGGTTTAATTAATCATGATCAACAATTATATAGCACACTCTTCTATTATTAATGTTTAACCTTTATACTTCACATTGAAGACACCTTTACTTTAGGATACTTACAATTAATGACATTTATTTTACACATTAGAACTTGATAATCTTTTACTAATTAAGTCATCCACTAAATACTTAATTGACTTATCCATGATAACTTATAACATTGTTAAATCTCGATAAGTAAGTTGTAAACCAATATTATTGCGCATGTGCATAATGTGCATGCGTGGCCAGCGTATGCACAAGACGAACATGTACTATAAACATACGTCATATTTCCTATGCATAACAGCTAATTAATACTAATAATACTTCATGCAAACTAAACAAGTATACATTCATCATAATATTATTAAAACATCATTGGTTATTTTATTAGTTAACCTTTGAGATTTCATTTCATTATTTTTATGATTACCTTTGTTCAATCAATTAGGTACAAGGAAAGCTACCTACTACTACTAACTCAAGATCAACGGATACCCAACCCTCAACAATGCCACTATCATATCCTCCCATCCTAACCTGCGTCCACATCCTCCCTATCCTTCCTCTGCTAGTATAAAAGTGGATGTCGGACTCAACGACCTGACCACATAGAACTTGAGAGCGATAGCGTCGGCTGAACAGCGGACCTATCCTCCCCTAGCAGGCATCCGACCATCGTCATCGCAACATACATGGGGAGCGTGTCTCAGCACGGCCCTCCCACGACCTCGGGTATCATAGGAACATAGGGTGGGAAACACATCCATCCCTCTCAACATACTGGGCCTACGCCCTTATCGACTCATACTCTGCTGCTATCGATATTATTGGTCTGTGTCATCGTATCATCAGTTTCGGGTTCTAAGGTTCACTGTATGGATAGGCTCTTATCCATATATCAGATCAAGTATCCGGCTATCCCATAGCCCTTGTGTCCTGTAGGTTAGTATTCCGCAAAATACACATTTTATAACAAGCATTTCCATTCAATCACCAATTGATCCATATCATCAACATCGTTCATTTCACGTCACAATTTTATCGCATCACAGATATGCATGGAATATAACAGTTCTATCAATTTCATCATAGGATGGCATCCACGTACAACACCATATATTTCACATTTCATCAATGAAACGCTAAAACATAATTTTTCATCATAAAAGCAATGAATCTCATGATAATCATAACTTAATAACTGCATGAATATAGTGACATCATAAACATAGTAGCAACATATCATAATGTCTAACATGCCGAAAATATAGTTCCCTCTGTCTAGATGGGTCCAACAGATAATAAGCAATTAAAGTGAAATGTGTCTAACTCGTAAACACACCTAGTCAAAATATGGGGCACGATAGTTCCTAAAGTACCACTCTGTGAACTATAGGGAGGGCGCAGTACTCCAAAAAAAAAAATTCTTAATAATTTCTCCAAAAAAAATTCTATGAAAATTCTTCAAAAAAAAACTTACAAATTCTTTAAAGCTACGGCTTTGGCTTCTTCAGAAATTGATGCTACCAATTTGATCTTCTCCTATGCTCTGTTACCAAACTAAAGGTTAGAGGCAAAAATAAAACAAAGATAATGCAGAATGAGCTACGGCTCTTCAATCTTTATTCATAAGCAGAGATCAATTGATGTAATACAAACAATAATGTAATGTGTATTTAAACACTTATGGAAAACCCTAAAAGCTCTAACCTCGCTTTTGCATGCATGCAAAGCACACTGTTGCATTTATTAACTGAACTTCTAAGTAGTAACTCAAGTAAAAGCTAAAGCTAACTGAAGTAATATCTTGTTGGTAATATGTTGGCTCATTGAATTCCAAATAAACAGAAATCAAATGCACTTTGTATTGAAAGACCTCACACATTTTCCCACAACGAATTCATAGATCATCCTAAAGAAAAGACAAATAAAATGTGCATTGATCGTGGATTGGTAGTGCTGAGGTTGTGTACCTGTAGCATCCAAAATACAGGATTTTACCATAGTGGCACATAGCATAGAGACAAACATCCAAGCTAGTTGATCGTTTGTAGGTCGTGGACATAAGAAAAGGATTACTATTGGTCTCGCTTCCAGAAAATTCGAGGCATCAATTGCATGTAAAATTCAATTGCATAATAAATTAATAGAGTTCCCATGTTACCAAATTTTGATTAATGCTATCCAAAGTTAAGAGCAGGGACCAGAAAGCTAGGGTTTAGTCATTAGGAAGTAGCATGGTAAATGATATGAATCGATGTGAAGGAAGTAAGATCTTGATCGATGTTCTCATAGACATTAAACTATGTGCGTTTTCTTATTTGAGGTCATATTACTAAAATTACTATTTGTAGAAGTTTTATATGATAGTATGCATCAAGGTTTAAATTAATCTAACTACGCTAAATTTGTTATCCCAGTTGCATCATTTTGGTATCATAGCTACGCAATGCAAGCATAGTTTTAGTAGGCTTGCATTAAAAAAGAATCGATAGACCTGTTATCATAGGGAAAAATAAATCATAGTAGTTATTTTCTCTTCATATGGAGCAGCTGACAATATTTTATATGAGGGTTTGATAGGGGTAGATTTTTGTTTCACTATTAATAATTGTTGACACATATAATTATAAGGGGGAAATACTTTGCACTATACGAATGAGCCATAACCCTAAGAAGGAGTTAATATATTTAATAAGGAGAATAGGCTTTAAATATCCATAACCCTGTCGCTGAAGTATTATGCATCTATTAAAATATCCTATGGGAACTTAAACAGTCAAACAGAAAACCATAAAATCTAAGTATACTCAGTTGTGTTACAAGTATGCAAGTGAAACTATCACATAGTGACAAGTTGAAATAATACGGGAATAACATTAAACTGATAGATGGGTTCAATAACAAATTAACCTAGGTATGGATGTATAAATAAATACTCAAAAATGAACAAAGTCCAATCATAGAATCCCTTGTTTTTTGTTTTACAACTTACAGAGGTAGTGTTCAGTTACCCACAGGGACAAAGTGCCATAATCCAGAACAGAATAATCAAACCATTTTATTCACTTGGCTCTTTCTTTATGGCATAGATAGAGAAAAGATAGGCCACCAACACTATGTACTATTCCTTTCATACCTGGATTCACCAAAAGCTGTGATCTCCTAAAAGGGCATAGGAGAAAAGACAACCAAACGCCCTGCTTTTCTGGCGGTTTTGGGAGAAAAAACTGTTAAAATTCTTGCTGGATATCATTGTTTTCCAATTTTGGCAATTTCAGCTATTGGGATTGTTGTTCTAGACTAATTACCCAATTTTAAAACTACCAGATCATCGAAATTGCAATCTGAGCGCACCAAATTGTTATTTTGGCCAAAATTACTCTGTCGGATTTCCGGCGAGTCGGAGACCATCCCTCAATTCCATGAATTGCTCAGTATAGAAATCCATCTTTAGACGTAACTACTCGAAGGGTTTATCCAAATGATCTATATAAGATATATATAAATATCATCTTGAATGATCCCAGTTAACTCCTACTAGGGAGGGTATGAGGTCACCAGGCACATCCTTAGAGTATATAAATGAGTAAGTCGATATATAAAAATGCTACGGACTCAAAAATATCTGAGACCCCCATGTACCAGTAATGAGTCATACCCGAATGGCTCGGTAAGGTGATGGCCTCTGAAGAGAAGTAGGCCAAGTATATATACCGGTACTATCCCTTCAACGAGTTAGCAAATTTCTGAAGGTTATACAAAAGTATATAAAAAGGCGTTTTAGTTAGCATTTATACAGCTCCTCCTAAAAGTACTTCGGAAGAGAAATATCAAATCATCAGGAAAATAAACACACAACACTGTTATAAATACAAAATAGTAAATTTGGAGAAAATTTTATAGTGAGTAGAACGAGATGGAAACTCACCAAGAAATTATTGATAAAAGTAAACCTCGGGAATGCTTGAGCTCCAGAACACTCCATAAATTTTGGTCTAAAAACAATACACGAGATTTTGAATATTGAACCTTAAACAAAAAAGAAAATAAATCATTATAAAGACCAGTAGTAAATAAAGTTGGAGCTTGAACGAGGATTTGAGTGAAGAACTTAACCTTCACGAATTTCGAATGTAACTTGTGTATAGTTCCATCCTTGCCATCTAAAACTGTCGAAAAAAAATGTAATTTATAACTCAGAAAAAAGATCACTCAAGAAATATAGTCCAAAGAAAAGGGGATACACAAACCTGTTGGATAAAAGAACCACGAGGGCCCCGAAACCCTATCTGGTTTGGTCTGTATTGTGCATGAAACTATCAACAATGAGAGTTCATATGATCTTTCCAATCCAAAACCTAAGATCTCATATCCTGAGACCGGGGAAACGAGTAGAAGCTGACACGATGAATGCCAAATGTGCATTCTCCATCTACCCTTATTAATTTTTATGGTGATGTAAAGAGATGCGTTTCGTCTGAGGAATAAATAGGGAGAGGTACTATCACGATTTATAAGCAATGGGGTGTTCCCTCTTCATAATGACCAACTAAGGTTTTTATATTTTAGTAATATTAAACTCTCAATAGGTCCCTTGTAGGAAATATCATAATAGATTATTCATTAATCAATGGTTTGAACCTTGTAGAAAATCACTAAGATTATGCTAAAGTGGAGGAAACATTTAGGTTAAGAATTAGAAAAAAAACTACCATAGACATTCCTAATTCCTAATACAAATACAAACAATAATTGGCAAAGGCTTTATCACTGCCTTAGATCATATATCATTATTTTAGTTTAAGACAAACAAGAAAAAAAAAAAAACTACCATAAACATTCCCAATTCCTAATACAAATGCAAAAAAGAATTAACAAAGGCTCTAGAACTGCTTTAAGATCATATTCCATTATTTTAATTTAATACAAACAAGAATTAACAAAGGCTCTATAACTCCCTTAGGGTCATATTCCATTATTTTAATTTAATATTAATTATAGGTGATATATAATATACAACAGAATAGTCAGAAAAAGATCAACCCTTCTTCAATAATGTCTACACTCATTAATTCTGACATCAATATAGTTCATGAACAATAAAAATAATGATGTTAAATAAGAATGACAAAAAAAAAATTATGCGTTTTCATATGAATTTGAGGAATAAATACAATATAGCATGTGTTGAGTGAGGAGAGTTTGGTAAGAAATTAAAATGTAGAGTAGATGGGTGCTTTATTAGCTCTATGAAAGTGGTTGTTTTTATCATTTATGGAGGGTATAATTTTCTTAATGAGATGATTGTGTTTATTTTCATGTTTTTATATTTATGGTTATGTTTTTTCATTCTAAATTGTTTTCTAGCTTATCAAGATTTCTTAACCTTGAATCGACTATTTCCATGTCTAATTTGAGAATATTAACATGATTCCTTTTCAATGTTCATGAAAAGTGCACCCTTGATATAGGGATTCCCCATCTATTAGCATTGACTAATGCACCCCACAAAGAGGGGATCTTACCAGTCAACTTCCTTGCACCTCATGGGTTACAAACCCATCAATTTGCACACATGTTAGAATACTTAGTCTGTGTTTAAGGAAAGGTTGAATGGGGAGGTGGCCAAAAGTCTCTTGGAAATTGTGGAAAATAACAAAGGAAAATAAACATGTATCTACCTTGTATCTATTTGTACCATCTTTCTCCTATAACAAAGGAAAGTAACAAAGGACTACTCTATTTACATGCATAGAATGGTAATAAGCATAGCACACCAATAAAACTTTAAGAAGTGAAAAGATCGTATGCTCCAACATCCATGCTATCAAGCATAGATTCATTAGATCCACTTGGCCTTCTAACTAGGTGTGCATCTATGGAATCAAAGTTATTGAAAGTAGTTGCATGGAAAATTATTCCCATATTATATGGAATGCATTAAAGACGACAATCAGTCCCATTCATTTCATTGTTAATATATTTTAGTGTCATGGTTACTCTTCATATATATTTCAATGAATCCCAATGTCAGGCCACAAGGATGTTGGTGTTATTGTTAGGTTGAATGTCTTGAGAATTAATAATGAAACCATTGCTATTATATTTGGCTATAGTTTGGACAAGAAGGATGGTATTGTGGATGTGAAAAATGCATTTAAGCACGGTAGGGTGCAGAGCAGTTGAAAACTGATTTGGATTTTATAATTCCAATAATCTCAATCTCAAAAGATTCCAATACAAAACAAAATGGCAAATTTGAGCCTTTGGATTCATTTTCCACTTATTGCATTCTTAATTTTACTTTGGATAGTATAGTATATAGAATTTGAACAGGAAAATAGGCTAGAGAATGAACTCGTTGAGGATCAATTTCTTGCACACTTATATAATGTAATACTAAAGAGACAGCATTGGAATCCAACTAGAATAGGGGAACAAATACCCCAATAGTTTTTGAGGATGATGATGATGTATTGGAATCATCTCCAAGGTCATGTTGTCTAGAAAGGAGCTTAGTGTCCCAATAAAGTAGTCGTATACTAGTTGTAAATGAGGAAGACTTGGAGCTTTGATTTGGATTGATGGTTAAAGGAAGTACATCAGTAGACCACAATCCACATCATAAGAATGGTATATATTCTCCAAAAAGAACAATTTTTCTTCTTATCGATGTTGGTGAAGCTAATCAAATTTGTTCCAAAAATAGGAAGAGGGGACAACAATCAATCACATATGTTCAAGCTAATGAATGAAAGGAAGTCAAGATCATATGCGCAATTGGAAAATACAGCGTGGAGGACAAGACATCAACTTCATGTGGACACATATTCTAAAAAAAATCCATTACAAATTATAAATATTGATGGAAGAGATGCCCAACTTGTAGGTAAAAATACTCATAATCAATAGTTCATCCACGGTATCTATATTTCTAGCAACCTTGATAATAAAATGTCAAGGTGATCATACACCTGAGTTAATGTCTAGGGAACACAAAGTTATATTAGACGTATTTGTTTCTATAATTTATCATCTTAGAGTCAAATTCCTATGAATGATTGTAATTATGTAGTTTGTAGCAACAAGGGTGAATTCTACAACCTTTGTATGTGTGTTAATTACAACTAGTTTGACTTTGAAGTGGATACTCACTGGTGGGTTGGTTGTGATACTTCTTGCCTCCATATACACACATATTGTGTAATTTTGTTAGTACAAATAAGTAGAGGTACCAATCTTAAGGGTGGTGTAGGGCTTGTAAGAGGACATTCAAACTATTTTGGTGGATGAAAGATTTGTTTCAGATTTGTGCATGTGATTAAGATAGGGAAGCCCTAGAGAAGGAATTCAATTGCATTTCAATGATATTTCATGGAAGTGCAGATTCTAAGGGTAGGAAACTATTCTAAAAGCCTAAAGAATGAAGATATTGATGAGATTAGAGTTTGCAAAGTGATGCAATTTTCTTTCAAGAGTTAGAGATAGAAATTGTTGAAATATTTGAGGATGGGATGATTTTAAAGATCACACAAAATGAATTTTACAGATCAAATTAAATTCAAATGGACTCGAGGAGGAAAGCTACACTGAGAGGAATAAAAAGCACATGATTTATAGACACAAAATATGCACCTAAGCTATACATCCAATTGATATCAGTAACATAAAAGATAGAAAGCATAATCCTTCATTACCTCAATTCCATTAACAATTTGAAGATTCATTAACCAACCAAGCACATCAACAACATGAAACCATTCAATAGAGCACTAGCATCAATGATCCTACATCTCGATTGAGTATCCCTTGTCCATCAAAATAAATGCATCATGCCTTTGTCCCCTGATTTTCCCTCTACCTCCCCTCCACCACTTCTAGACGAAATGTAATAAAATATACCCTAAATATTTGTATTTTCATATAACATAATTAAGCCCCCTTGGCCCCTTAATACACGACAATATATTTTCTCATTTCCATGTCATAGTTTATTCCCCAATATGAATGGACGTGATAGGATATTGCCTACCAAGTGAACCCCCCGTGTTCCATAGTTAAAACCAACATGTGAGGAAAACGATGTACCCCTCCTTGCCCCTCTATTCCTTTGAGAAAATTGTCGGTTTTGATTTTCATTGTATTTTAAGGATAATCGATATGCCTCTTCCACATCGCAAAACCTCTACATGCTCAATTCATCTTGAATAGAAAATTTCAAACAATTCACATACCTTGCAGCTAATTGCTCATCAGTTTCATGGTGATCCACTTGAATGGACAACTGATAAAAATCGTGTGTGAGTTCCTCCATGGTGGATAGGTTTTTCTTTGAATTATGACATGTACGAAAAAGGGTATATGCATAGTCTAAAGGCAAAAACAGTTCTTGCAACTTTTTCTCCATCTTATTCTAGGTCTTAATTTTGTCTTTTCCTTTTATTTTTGTCCTTTATCACATGATCCCACTAGATCATGGCGTGACCCTTCAACTTGGTGCATGCAAAACTCACGTTATTTTCCTCTATCATAGGCTTCCATTCAAAAACAATTCCATGGTGTTCAACCAATCTAATGACTCCTCTGGTTTTAGACTCCCTGCATATTCTGAAACTTCCATTTTGATCCCATCATTCCTCCCTTCTAGAGCCCCGAGCATCATTTCTTCAAAAGGAAAGCACTCTAATTGTTCTTCTTCATGTTCTATATGTTGATTCTCATTTCCCTGGTATGTATCATCATCGGGAACTTCTCTTCATATTATTCTCTGATTAGCCAGCACGTTTGTAAGATTCGCTACTTGCCTTTGGAGGTTTTGCATATCTCTACACATCATAGAAAGACATACTCTTCCCCTTCCTCTCCTAGCCATCTTCCTGCTATGATACCGGATGATGTATCCAATAAAATTTAATTCATTCATGAGATCTAAAAACCATGCAAATATATGAGAGTGGAAAAATAACATTCTTTTATTCCTACTCCATCCTAACTGTTACAATGAAGGTTCAACCTCTTATAACTGATATCTGAGACTTTCGAAAATTGCTAATTTTAGCAAATTCTCACATGACTCTAAAACTTACCACTAACTTAAAGTTAACTACAACGACAGTAGTTATCAGCTCATTTTTATGATTAGATGCATAAACTAATCGATAACTGATAATTACAAATTTAAAAAATCCCACAAAAACACTAAAACCCCAATTTGAGACAATATATGAAGGAATTAGACCCATGAAAAGTAATGAAAAAAGGTCTGATCAGATGGATTTGATCGGCCACTAAAGTGAAATCTTCGAAATGCTACTTCTTGTTAAATTTGAGCCTAAACGGATAAACTAGTCAAACATTATGGCCCTCAGAAATCCCTGCATTATTTCTTCTCTTTTTTTTTTTAATTTCAGCCAACGGAAACCCATGCATCATATTATCTATGAGATGTCATTTCTAAGAGAGAGAAAATATGTGTTATGGGGGGGAATCTAAGTCTAGAGCTAGATGTAAATCTTCAGGACAATTTGAAAAGAAATGATCACATTATACTATAAAACGAGAACTCGACCGAGTTCTCATTTTTTTGGAGTTCACATTTAGTATTGTTTTTCACCCTCGTTTCGAATATTGGTGCTACCAATAACACCCTTCTATTTTCGGGGCTAAATTTACATTTTTTGAAACCCCATCTGGTGCCGCTTGGAATCAAAACCGTGAATCGATCCTTGAATCGAAAAGTGGTGCTCATGGTAGCACCCGTTTTCAATTCAAAATCATTTAAAAAAAAAATAGTTTTTTAAAAGCATCGCTGCAAAAACGGGAAGCAAGAAAACAATTTTAGCAAAAAAAAATAAAAAATAAAAAGAAGATGACAATTGTGAAAAATTTATAATAAATTTTGATTTTGATTTTTTTTAAAAGACAAGATTAGAGACCAATATATATATATATATATATATATATATATATATATATATATATATATATATATATATTTAAAAAACAAACAAAATAACTCATGTTTTAAAAAAATGTAAAATTAAAATTTTAAAACTAATGTTAAAAAAAAACAAATAAAATAAAAACAAAGCAAAGAAACAAAACAAATAAAAATAATGAAAAGGGGGTAGGGAAGAAGAGGCGTGATTCTTAGAATCACGCCACCCCTCCCTACCCCCTTACCCACCTCTTTTTTTTCTTTTTTTCTTTTTTAAATTTGATCTCTAATCCTGTCTTTTTAAAAACAAAAATTCAAAGTTTATTACAAATTTGTTACAATTTTCATCTTTTTTTGGCTAAAATTGTCTTCTTGTTTATCGCTTTTGCAGTGATGGTTTAATTTATTTTTTTTAAACTTGGTTTCGAAATGAAAAATGGTGCTACCATTAGCACCACATTTTTATTTGAGGTTCGTTTCATGGTGTTGATTGCACAGGGAACTGGATGTGGTTTTTAAAAAGTTGTAAATTTATCCCCCAAAAAGAAAGGGTGCTACCGGTAGCACCACTTTTTGAAACAAGGTTTTTTTTTGTGGTTTTTATGCAAAAATATGAGTTTTGATGGCTAGAGTTCTCATTCTATAGTATAATAGGTTGATGTTCGAAATGTTGTAAAGTTGGGTATTATAAGAAAATTTATAGATCTAAGAGTGTTTATAAAGGTTGGGGATATGATGATACCCCTTCCATAAAAACAAAATACTTTACAATTAAAGGAGGTGATGTTTGCATGGAATCTATAGGTACACATGTGGATAATGATGTATGGTTTATCGACTCAAACACTTCATTTCATATGACTCCTTACAAGGAGTGGTTTTGTGAATACAAAAATTATAATGGACATGATGTTTTCCTAGGAGATGACTTGAAAGCAAAAATATTAGGATGTGGAAGGGTCAAGTTGTTGCTCCAATATGAAAGGATTAGAAATATTCGTAGGGTTTTTTACATTCCATATCTTTCCATAAACATAATATATTTAGATAAGTTGGGTCATGGAGGTGTTCATACAATATTTGAAAAGGACACATGCAAGAGGGTTCAAGGAGAGATGGTGTTGATACAAGGAGTTTAGAATGGAACTCTGTACAAGTTGTTGGGGAGAACTTCCATTGATGAGGGTAACAATTATATTGTTCTTGTGGATAATGAAAAAAATGACCCCTGTTGTTCCTATGGATAAGATAATTCTATGGAGTCAAAGATTGGGATATATCAGAGAGAAGGGCCTTTGAGAATTACATTGTAAAGGTATGGTTGAAGGTATGTCTGATTGCTCATTATTTTTTTTTTTTTATGAAAATTGCATATATGGTAAATAGAATCGGGAGAGATTCCCATCTGGTGCTACAAGAGAAAAATAAATTTTGGAATTATACACTGATGTCTTTGGAACTATTCCTATTCCATCACTAGGTAAATCTGTGTATTATATTTGATCATTCAATGATGATTTATCAAGGAACCCATGGGTTTATTTCCTCCATGGGGAATTTGGGGTTTTGGGTAAATTTAAAGAGTTTAATATCTTGTGGAAAACCAAGTAGAGAAGAAAATAAAGGTGTTGAGGACATACAATGGTGGACGATTATGTGGAAATGAGTTCGAGAAATTCTGTAAGAAATGTGGAATAGTAAGGCAAAATTCCACTCCATAAACGCCTCAACATAATGGATTTGTACAAAGGATGAACATAACACTAATGGAGAAGTCAAGGACTATGATCAATGGTGTAGGGTTATCATAAGAATTCTAGGTAGAGGTAGTAGATATTGCATGTTACTTGGTAAATCAATCACCTAAGTCAACACTAGTTGACAAAACTCCACATGAGACATGGACTAGTAAAAATACCTCTCTTAAACATCTTAGAGTTTTTTTGTTGTGATGCTTGTGTGCATGTTCCAAGGGAAAATATGAGTAAGTTGGATAATAAAAACAAAAAATGAATCTTTATTGTTATAAATATGGTATAAAAGACTATGAACTTTGGAAACCAGTAAAAAATAATGTTGTTTATAAACATATTATACAACTTGATGAGAACTCTGAAGAGTTCTCATTTTTTATAGGTTGCATTTATTGCATATTTTTACCCATGAATGGAAAAGTGGTGCTATCGGTAGTAGCATTGATTTTCCAGCACTATAATTAGGAATTTTTGGAAACCCATACCAATGTCGATGCAACCAAGACCCTAAATCAATGGCCTTGAATCAGAAAGTGGTGGTTCATCTATTTTTTTTTATTTTTTTTAGATAAAATTATACTTTTTTAATTAAAATTGGAATCTCTCTTTTTTTAAAGTTATTCAAAAGAAAAAAATAAATAATTTCTTTTAAGCCATGCATGATTTCAAAATGATTGTAATTGTAACCCAATGAAAAAAAGGGGTGCCACTAGTAGCACCACTTTTTGATTCAGAGATTGATTTTGAGTTTGGATTGCAATGACACCATTTGGGGTTTCCAAAAAAAATACAATTTTAGCTAAAAAAAGGGGTGCTACCAGTAGCACCACTTTTTGATTTGGGGATTTATTTATGATTTTGATTGCACCAACACTAGCTTGTGTATTCAAAAAGTCGTAATTTTAGCTCCATAAAAAAAGATGTTATCAGAAGCACCACTTTTCGATTCGGGTGTATTTAGGGTTTTTATTGCACCGACAATGACTAGGGTTTTCAAAAATTCATAATTATAGACCTGAAAAATAAAATGTTGTTACTAGTAGCACCACTTTTCGATTCAGGTTCTTTTTAATATTTTTGTTGCAAAAATATGAGGTTTTATGGTAAGAGTTCTCGTTTTGAGTATAAAGTTCTCATCAAGTTGTATAATGTGTTTATAGTTGGGATGTTGTATTAGAGTTCCTCCCAGATAATAATTCCAACCCATGGAATAAGAAATCAAGACAATAGACTTTGAGTTGGATGGTGAAGAATCTAAGTCAACAAACAAATATAAACCAGAAGAGGAAAAACCTCAAGTTTGAACCTTGAGGAGATCAATTTGTGAAAGAAGGAAACTTGAATGGTATATTCCACCTTATTTCCACTCTAATGTTGCTTTACCTATTATTGATGATGATCCTATATCTATTCAGGACCCCAGTATACATTCATGTACCGAAGGAAAAGAGAACAAGGATGGAGCCTTCTAGAAAGAAAGGCACCTTTGTGAGTTATAGCGAGTCATCCAAAGCATACCGAATATATGTATCTAGTGAGAGACACATTGAATTCAGTCGAGATGTTACCTTCCATGAGGAAGTTGCTTTCAAAAGATCAAAAGAGATTCAATGTGATTCAGAGATGGAGAATCCTGATTTTGATTCTCCCCCTTCAAAGTTAGAGAGGGAGAAATCATAAAATGCCTCAAATTCGCTAGCTCCTGAAGAATTAGTAGAAATGGTTGAGAGGTCTCCGGATGAACCTCCCGCTAAAAGAAGATTTGCTTAGTGCCGATACATCTTACAAAATGCATAGAAACATGGAGCACCAGCAGGCTCATCTAGAGAGAGCAAGAAACCTGACAGATATTAAGGGTATGTTGCACTGATGAGTCACATTAGTGATTCAAAACCGTCCTCATATGAAGAAGATGTAAAGCAGCAAGTTTGGAAAGATGCACTGATCGAAGAGTACAACTCTATAATGAAGAATGATGTTTGGGAGGTTATCCCAAACCTGATGGGAAGTCCATTGTGAATTCGAGATGGATTTACAAGATAAAGCATGCTGCAGATGGTAGCATTGAGAAGCATAAATCCAAATTCGTTGCTAGAGGTTTCTCTCAGAAAGAAGGCATCAATTATGATGAGACCTTTTCTCTTGTATCAAGGTACACCACATTATGAGCAATGGTTGCACTTGCATCTATTCTAGGATGGAAATTTCACCAGATGGATGTGAAGACAACCTTTCTCAATGGTGAGGTTGAGGAAGAGGTTTATATTCAGTAGCCTGAAGGATTTGTGGTGAATGGGAAGGATTCCCATGTTTGCAAGCTAAAGAAAGCTTTATATGGGCTTAAGCAAGCCTCCGGGGCTTGGTACTCCATAATTGATAGCTACCTTCAGAAACTGGGTTTCTATAAGAGTGAAGTTTATCCAAATTTGTACTTAAAAGTAGTGAAGAACCAACCGTTGATATTGGTTCTGTATGTTGATGATTTTTTTCTCACTGGAGAGGAACATTTGATTGGTTGGTGCAAGAGGGAGCTCACATCAGAGTGAGATATGAAAGACTTAAGTATAATGCACTACTTTATTGGCCTTGATATCTGGCAAAGAAAATATAAAATTTTTCTATCTCAAGGGACGTACATTGTTGATATATTGCGTAGGTTTGGTATGATATATTGAAAATCTATGACTAATTTGATGGTTTCCAATTTGAGGAAACTTCATGAGTCAGGATCTGGATCAGATCAAGTAGATCCCACTTAGTATAGACAGCTTATAGGCTCGCTAATGTACTTGATACATTTGAGGCCTGATATATGTTATGTTGTGAGCATTCTAAGTCAAATTATGTCTGATTTGAGGCACAGACACTGGACAGCTACTAAGCATTTGCTTAGGTGCCTTCGAGGTACAATTTCATATGGACTCAGATATGCCTCCAGTACTACTATTATAGCCTAGGATCAACTATGATATCTTGGTCCAGCAGAAGGCAGGGCTCCGTTGCCAATATCACTACCGAAGCATAATGCATAGCTTCTAGTGTTTCCTGACGAGAAGCAGTTTGGCTCAGAAAGCTACTTACAAGGTTGTTCGGTGAAAATATTGAACCTACCATTATTAGGTGTGACAATCAGAGTTGCATCAAGATTTCTGAAAACCCGGTGTTTCATGACAAGTCGAAGCACATTGAAATGAAGTATCACTTCATCTGAGACATGGTCCAGAAAGGTACAGTGAAAATTCAGTACATTACTACTGATGAGCAAATTGCAAATGTGTTAACAAAGCCTCTATTAGTGATGAATTTCAGGTACTTTCGAGACAAGCTTGGTATAGTAGAGAATGCCTCCCTTGCTGAGATGGAATGTTAAATATACAGCATCAGGAGACATTCTCTGAACCAATCTTGTGTACCCAAGATTGATCCTCCTGTATAGAGGTGAGCAGTTTGATTTCCTTCTGTGTAAAGGTTATTCCTCTCATATATAGGTAATTGATCAAAGTAATGATGTTGTAAAGTCTTGTTGGACAAGGCTCCGAACTTGTGTGTATCAAGTCATGATTATCATGTCAACCTTCCATATAAAGGTATCCATGAGATGGACCTCCCATATAGAGGTGAACCTTTTGTATAAAGGTGTCCACGAGATGGACCTCCCATATAGAGGTGGACCTTTCGTATAAAGGTCATGCTTTACTTGTTAAAAGAATTTAATGTTGTGTGATATATTATTAATCATGATCACCATATTGCTATTAAGTCTCCTTTAGAGATTGATCACCTCTAAAGTGAATTGCTTTAACATATGATCATTTGGTCTAGAATAATATAATATGATCACAACATCCGATAATTCTTCTTAGTATAATGTAATGTGATAGATAATTAAAGTTACCAGATATTGACCATGCAGTAAGAGATAACGAAATAAAAGATAAAGCATAGAAATCAAGAGAATTTAAAATTTCCCATGCAAACACTTCAGCTTATTAAAGAGAACTCGATTATTAAAGCTTCAGTTAAGTATCAATGCTTCAGTTAAAGCATCAATTAAATATATGTCTCAGTTAAATAAATAACTCACAGTGGTCACTTCAAGTAAATCAATCAGCATGATTTCAGTTAACTAAGGGTTAAATAAAAGGGACTAGTTAACTAAAGTATTTACACTTTAGTTAAACTAAAAGATGGCACTTCAATTAAAGAGAAGATCTAGTTAACTAAGTGTTATTACATGACAACACTTATATTAAACTAAAAGATGACACGTGAGTTGTGACACTTGCTTATCGACACTTAAGTTAGCCACCTAACTATGTGGGCAAGATTTCAGTTAAGAGGCGAATTCATCCTAAGTGACAGCTCAGTGAGATGAAGCACTACATGAGACATGGGGGGCACCACTCCATGCAAGATTAATACATCCGTTTTGAGGGCAATTTTATCTTGAAGTTAGAAGTTAAATATAGAAGAGAAGAATGTATAAATATGTTATATAGGATTGTTGAATCCAGTGTGAAGTGAATTAACTTATCCATTGAAGGCAAGGCGCTTCTCTTTGTGTAGGGTATTGTTCGTACTTGTTATTGTTTTGTTGGGCACACATCCGATTGATCTCTCTTCTCTATTTCTTTTGTATCTTCACCAAGAAGTTTGGTGATCTCTTATCTTCCGAAAACAATCTGTTATGTTGTAAAAGAAAACATTCTCTGCTATCCATTATATTATATTGAGAAGAATTGCTAGGGTTTTTGTTCTCATAATTTTGAGGATTTTCCCCATGGTATATCTTGTGTTATGGGTGTATGAATTTCATGGATTGAATTGTCTCATTGATTCAAGTCTCTGCATCTAAAAGAATTAAAGATAAAATCTCAACCAAATTTCAAGATATTTCACATTTGTTGAATGATGTGTAGTGATCGACAACGAGGAAATGGAATGTCGTGCTAAGAAGATAAAATTATGAAGAACATAAATGATGGTGAATTGGTCCTCAATTCATCTACAATGGTGTTGGAAGTTAATGAACGGGAAAAACTTTTATAAAACTATGTAGTATTTAATAGAAAGAACATATAGAAATAGTTTCCACTTACAATACAAAAATCAATCTAATGACTCCATGAATTAAGTTATATATAAACTACAATAAATATTTCTAGAAAAATAGTAAATGAAACTTCTTCGACTTGCAATAATAAAAACAAACAATAACAACAAAAAATCATTTAAAAACTATTATTCATAACATTTTTTTTATATTATATATATACTACTATAAAAAAAATTACACAACTAATATTTTACATGTTTACTTTCATATATTATGTATATACTACTATAAACTATTATTCAAAGAGCAGAAGGAGGACGAGTCAACCCTGGTGGGTACCTCACATCAAAGAGGCCCCCCATTAGTAACGAGTAACAATTCTAAAACCCTCAATAAGATGTACCCAAAGATAAGCAACGTAATACACATAAGATGGAACCTCAACCATAACTATAACTAGTCACAAACCACTGTAGCAGAGAGCCGAGCTCTTAGAGCCGACCTGCCATCGAGAGCACAAGCCCGCTGCCCGACAACCACCAAACAAAGCAAAAACAATGCAATGACAAATGTGGCTAGATTAAAGTTGGACCAAGCCTGAAAACCTAACAGCGTAAATGCCACTGTCCACCCATCCAAACAAGCAGTTAATGAGAGATATGTTGCGTTACACCAAGCGACAGTAAAAGATATAGTCACCTCGCCACCAACACGTAAACCACCAATCCAACTTTGGGAGATCGATGAAGATGGTCCAAGTGGGAACTAGGGATTGCCACTTGCCATGGAAACTTGGAGTGTTAAACCACTCAAGAGATCTGATGCAATCACATGGAGTAAATGCTATTTAATATTATAAGACTCGATGGTGTGATATGTGGTCTCCACTATCTACCCACCACCTGATCTATGTTTTAGTATATAGTGGGATGCACTTGCAACACCTCTCTTGGGTCTACAACTTGTTTGTAGTGATTAGGAGTTGGGATGGGGCATGTTCACATAACATTCGACTCTCTCATTTTAAACCAAGGTATAAAGTGTAAGGTAGGGGTAAGCCCATGGGCATAGGCTATAACACCTTCGAGACCCTTGTATTTGGATATTGGTGTGCGAAGCTTACAAAATTAATAATTAAAAGGATGCAAGTTTAGATAATGTGGTTAATAGTTAACAGTATAAGGATGTCTTATGTGGTTAATAAGTGAATATCCTTGGTAGGTAGGCTAGGAATTAATAAGAATACATAATGGTCATGTACATGTATAAGCGTGATAAATGCTAACAAATTTTTAATAAGCCATAAACTAGTTAAAGTGGTAGTAATACTATCAACCAGTGATAGAAAGGGTAGTTGAAAGATTTAAGAAATTGCGCTAGTGATGGTGAGCATCATAACAAAGAGTGACCATGATGTGAAAACAATCAAATGATTAGAAAACAAACATAGAGTAGCAACCTTAACAATAAATAATAATTTGTTTGTAAGTCAAGAATTTAAGGGATGTTACAAGGATGAATGAGGTGATATCTAAAACATATCGATAGGGATCTCCAAAAAAGTGTATAAGGATATTCTCAATGAAATGAACATAATTGCATCCATGAGAAACCATCTCAACAACAATGTGCATCAAATATATGTAATCATTGATATTTTCTTTTATGTACATTTGATTTAATTATAGCATGAAATATTAATTTTCATTTATTTTGTTGCAAAAATGGAACCCATTCAACACATAAGACATGATAACAAGGAAGAAAATAGTTTATCACAAAGTTTGTGAGTATAACTTGCGTTTCTATTACTTAATATTTCATATTTTTTTTATATTTATATTTTAATTAAGTTACACCCAACTTTGGATGTCTTCTAACAAGTGCTAATATACAAAGAAGAGTCATCCAAAGAATTGACTAACATTGGGTTAAGTAGGGGTTGTGAGTATATGTTGTAGTATCAAAAGTTAATTATGCAATTTGTAAGTAACTATATTGTTTTACTTACCTTGTTTATAAGCAAAAGAACATCAAAAAACATTTATATTACTTATATCAAAATTTATTTTTCATGGCATATAGAAGTTGGAAGAAACAAAGTATGGGGTGGAGCTAATAAAATATTTGTTGAGAGATGGCATGAGGAATGGCTTTGAAAGAAGGTGCATTTTTTATGAACCAATTATTGCTATGGTATTTTTTTCATATATATATATATATATATATATGTTTGTAGATGTGAATTGAAGAGGAGGAACAAAATCAAGCCAATCAACAAAACATCTAGTCATATAACTCAAGTACAATATTGCTTACAAATGATGAAGAAATGAGGCATGGAAGAAGCTCAAGCAATGACAACAATTCAAGTGAAGAATGGTGATTAATAAAATTGAATGTTCTTGTGATTTGTATGTTTTGAAATGTTTGTTTGTCAAAATTAAACATTTTGTTTAATGTATTGGACATATTGTCCAAATTGGATGACTACATGTTACCAATAAGTGTAGCAATTACATATTTTCATTTTGATTATTGTGGACCCTTTTGTTGTCCCATTTTGTATGACAAAAGGTCTGTTCGTATATAATAAAATATGTTTCTTATTCTATTGCATTGTCCAATATTGTAAAATGTTAAATTGTTGATTAAATATATAGATGATTGAACATTACAATGAATAAATGTGTAATCCATTAATAACGAACATTAATATGTAACAACCCTCCATAAAAACCAGACTAAAAACCTTATGTGCATTTATTCTCCCACCTAATCCTCGTATTTTATGTAGACCTAAACAATTACACATTATTCACATCACACACCAAAAAAAATGAATTCTAACCAACATGAAGCATTATCCTTGATCCTCGACTAATAAAGATCAGTTGTTCAACAGGCATCCATACTTGACATCTTTTCAAGTAAATTTATTCCTTGTATACTCCAAAATCGTGTAAACTCCTTCCTTTAATCAAATTAATTACACTACCATCATATATATATAAACATTGGCACATTTAATTTGTATATTAACCACATTTCAATATATACAGACTGCATCACTTAACATAAGGCGTTATTAATTTTGTCGATAGTTGATATGTATTATCAATCTAGCACTTTTCTCAGTCTACTAGGACTGAACACTGAACAGGTGTATGATAGTTACTTTCTATACATATATTCTTTGGATACAAGCTCACTGCAACTGCATTAAATAAGCATTAATTGAGTTACAGTAGGATGAATAGTGTGTATGGGTCCATGAATACCACGCCATCGGTGACATGTCAGAAATTTAATTATTGCTCACCATGCACTACAACAAGTGAGGTTAAGCTGTGGCTTTTGGGGCTTTTGAAGAAAAGGACCCGTCTTTTCTGTTGTGTATCCACTTGTCTGCCTCAATGAAGAGGACTGCACATAGTCTCAGTCATGCCACCGCACTACCACCACATAGCTGAGGAGAAGGTATGGCTACCGCTACGACTGGTGGAGCTGTCAAGTATGGAAACATTGTTATCAAGGCCATGGGGAAGGAGATCGACGCAGTATAGGCCGGTATTGGTATGGTTGGCCAAGTACCATAGATTAACTGGTATTCACATGAATGAAGCTGTCGAGCGATTTCAAGTATTCGACGCACTAGACCACCAGGTTGTAGAGGGTTCAATTAATCGGATCCACCTCATGCATAAGGCTCCGGCGAATCATAATATATTACCTGCCACCTCGAGCCCACAAACACAGCAATCTACAAGCCTGGTTCGCATCAATGGATACTAAAATAATGTTCCCATGCAATGACGATTTCGCTGCTACAACAATTCTACAGATCGAATAAACCAATGAAGAAATTAACAGTTAGGCTACCTGATTCCGAGACCCTTCTCAAAGGAAGTTAACCTATCTTTGTCGGTAATTTCGACATGCTTAAGCGTGGGGTTCGGCTAGAGCGTGGGGTTTGGCTATGGAATGTAAACATCAGAAAACCATATATACATCAACCACATTAATTAACCCAGGGGTTCAAGAGCATGGCATAGCAACCCGTTATCCATTTAAATCTATGTTTCATCTATTATAACAACATAATTTATCATACATAAACCACAACTATTTTACAGTTACCATTTAAACAGATCTCACCAATAAGTTTAAGAGGCATCTGCTCAAACATTTTGAATACCATTCTGCACGCCATATCAGAAATATTAAGTTATGACATCTGTGGTTAGATGGAATGAGTTAACATGCTCTCAATTGTCATACGATTCCCCACCTGTAGGAATTATCTGAAGGGCATGCCTTCATGCGGAAAGCATGGAGCCTTGATATTTTTGGTCGCAACACCACATTAATGTGGTGGTAATCAACATTAATTCTAAATGGGGATTAACAAAACATTTAGCGAGAGCATTAGAAAAGAAATTAGTAAACTATTTGATTATCAAACTCATTAAGATAATATTAAAAATAAACTAGAGAAATTGAGAATTTAGGATGCTAAAAGAAATCAAATCCTAATTAAAAGAAA
Source organism: Larix kaempferi (assembly GCA_027924585.1). Classification (NCBI taxonomy): domain Eukaryota; kingdom Viridiplantae; phylum Streptophyta; class Pinopsida; order Pinales; family Pinaceae; genus Larix; species Larix kaempferi. The sequence continues at coordinate 6,048,330 of BSBM01000159.1, read as the reverse complement.
AGAAATAGAAAGCCTAATTTAACTAAAAACTAGGTAGCTGAATAAAAATATAAAATAAATAAATTAACTCAAGTTATGCATGTGAATGCATGGATGCACAGAGGTTATAGAAAGGGAAAGAGAACATGAAGCCCTCACTTTTAACTTTTGTGGTTTTGGAGAACAATTTGGGTTGTGTCTCCTGTGTTCGTGCTTAGAGTAGCATGTGGTTCATTATGACATAAGAGAGGTTAGGACCCTCCGAGCATCATTCTAGTGTTGTAATTCAGTTTTTAGTAAAGTATCGGCAGCCCCGTCGTAGCTCGAGGGTTTCTGGGAAGAAGAGTGCCCAATGGGTACGGTATGGAGGGAACCTATGGATCTTTAGAGATTGGAAATCTTAAGGACTAAACTTGTAGTGGATTTGGCGGCATCTACATCAACTTCCGGCTTCATCCTCAATCTTCAACAACTCATGTTGGATAGGTATTTTACAATTATTGAATTTGATATTAATTATGCATGAAAATGGAAATGGCCAAATTTTAATGGTGTAAGTGGATTTGTTTAATATTTGCAAGAGTACATATATATGTGGCATGAGTTCTATATTTTATTTAGAAAAAGAAAAGAAAATGTTGTTATCTTAATTTTTGTTGTAGTTGTTATTATATGCATGCACATAAGGGTTTTAGCCCGGGTCTCCAGGGAACAAATACAATCATTATTCCAAACACAAAAATTCAAATTCAAATAGCATTATTAGAAAGCCTAATTTAACTAAATTCTGGGTAGCTAAATAAAAATATAAAATAAATAAATTAACTCAAGTTATGCATGTGAATGCATGGATGAACATAGGTTATAAAAAGGGAAAGAGAACATGAAGCCCTCACTTTTAACTTTTGTGGTTTTGGAGAACAATTTGGGTTGTGTCTCATGTGTTGGTGCCTAGAGTAGCGTGTGGTTCATTACAACATGAGAGAGGTTGGGACGCTCCGAGCATCATTCTGGTGTCATAATTCAGTTTTTAGTAAAGTATCGGCAGCCCCGTCGTAGCTCGGGGGTTCCTGGAAAGAAGAGTACTCAATGGGTACGGTATGGAGGGAACCGATGGATCTTTAGAGATTGGAAATCTTAAGCACTGAACTTGCAGTGGATTTGGCGACATCTACATCAACCTCCAGCTTCGTCCTCAACCTTGAGCAACTCGCGTTGGACAGGTATTTTACAATTATTGAATTTAATATTAATTATGCATGAAAATGGAAATGGCCAAATTTTAATGTTGTAAGTGGATTTGTTTAATATTTACAAGAGTATATGTGACATGAGTTCTATATTTTCTTTAGAAAAAGAAAAAAAATGTTGTTATCTTAATTTTTGTTCTAGTTGTTATTATATGCATGCACATAAGTTTTTATTCCAAATACAATAATTCAAATTCAAATAGCATTATGGTAAGAAGTATTTGTTTTTTATAATTAATTTTTAAAAAAAACACAAATAGTTAAAATATAGAAATATTGGTGCATTGTATTTTTTCGATTCATACGTAAATCATTAATCATTAACAATGTGCTGATTTTCACATTGTGAAAAAGTACGTACCGATTTTTTTATCAGAAAAATCACACTTATGATTCTATTTGTTATAAACACGTCCATATCATGGTGCTTGAGTAAGAATCAACACCAGTGATATATATATAGATAATTAATTATATATATATATATATATATATATATATATATATATATATAATTAATTGGCACTAGTGTGATTAGTTATAGTAAGAACACTAAAGATATATATATATATATATATAATTGGCACTAGTGCGATTAGTTATAGTAAGAACACCAAAGACACAAAAGTTGTTATTACATTAGCCATTATTGTCATTGTTAAATTTATATAGCACAACGTTGTGTATTGTAATATAAGCAACAATGTGTACCAATGAAATGTTAACACGAGTATATTTAATAGTGGTAATAAATATTGGTTCTATAAAAGTTAAAACATACTACACGCACCCAAGAGTTATATAAATAAAAATCACTAGTGCATGACATTTAAATTGTATGTATTGATGCTCTTATGTTTACGGATGCACTAGGGCATAACATTTAAATTGGATGCATTATTGTTATATGTTAATTACATATTGTTGTATTTGTATGATATGCACATTGATTAAAATACCTTCGTTATAATCTATGATTTTCTGATCTTTTTAGTTATAATGTGTATCCATTACAACTTCCAACAAAACCACTAATACAGGTGGTGGAGGTTTTAGTAGAGGTTTTTTTGAAAAAAAAAACATCAAATCTTGTAACATTAAAATCCTCCACAAACACTTAAATTCTAGAAGGTGTTTTCCTTGTAATGCACCACTAATCATCTACATTCTTTATATTTCAACATCAATAATATGCACATTCCTGTGAGTATCATATTGGGATGGTGTTGTGTTTTCTTGCTCTTGAAGCTTGACATATACATCGGTTTTGTAGAATATCCTCATTCTCCAAACAAGAATTCCTAAAACCAAAACTCCAAAAAATGTCGCCAAAGTCATCATGGTAAATGATAAATGAAATCCCAAAGAATTCTTTCCCAATGCAATTAATCTCTCTTTAAGATAAGCCATTTTTTAGAGAAGAACATTGCATTCTTGCTTCTCGGTCATAGACGTATCTTGTAACACTAATACGCAAAAGATAATATTGAAAGAAGGTAGAGGTCTCAAATACACTTCCTACACTAATCAAATATAGAATAATGTGCAAGGATTTAAATAAGAAAATTTATTCAAGAAATTAACAACACATAAGCATACAACCATTAGACAATTATTTACAAGTGCTGACGGGGAAAAATAACCAAACCCAACGATAAGGGAGAATGCCTGATTTGCAAGCCCCAATTAGGTTTGGTCATGTTTGGTATGACACTCTCCGACCAAAATGTGGACTTGGTTTCCATGGTATTTTTTTATTATGTTTCCTTTTTTTTTAATTCAATCTAACTAACAACCTAATATAAAATGAATTTGATTTTACTCAATATAAATCTATTCTATAGAAAAATTAAAAAATTAAAACTAATCTAATGTCGATCAGGATAAAATTATAAGGGGGCAATATTAGATTCCAGAAATAAATACAAGCAAACAAATACAGAAAAATAATTTATCAGAACCTATGTATTTGTACTCAATTATGCAATATTGATAAATGATTAATTGAACATTAAAAAATATGAAATATAATTGTTAATATGGAATAATTGAGTTATGTATCATTGACTCGAAGAAAATAATTCCCATTCATATTCAATAAAAAAAACTAAAATAAAGAATTCACCAAAGTAGAGAAGATTAGTCTTTATATTTTAGCCACAAAAATGTCTCCAAAAGTCACATCGAGCTTTCCTTCCCAATCAACCCTAACAATAATGTACATAGTCTTTTTTGAAAAATATTCTCCCACCACCATCCCCCTTTCGACCTATTAGGATTTTCCTTTTAAAGTCCAATCGGGGGACGCTCTGATAATTGTTTATAACTAAAAATATACAAGTAAATTTTGGTTATATAAAAATTACAACAAAACAAAATTAATCGATTTTAATTCTTCCTTAAAGGATTTCCATGGTACATGAATCTCAAAGATTGAAGCCACCCTATCAGACTTCATTCTTTCCAACTGCAATTCTCCATCATAAATTTTCTCTGCAACCTCTCTATATAATTCCTTTTGGGCTCTCTTTACATACACATCAGATAAAGTAACCAATTTGATTGGCCTGAACAAGAATCTATTCAATACCTCTTCAGTTGCTTCAGTAAGTTGACTAATTGATTCTTTACTTTCATCCCGATTCTTCTCTATATCAACAATCTTTAACTAGCTTGGGACTGCTTGACTCAACTTATCTAGTGCAGGCATTTAAAATTTATCAAGAATAGTATACACAAAATTCCAAATCTTACAATAGGATTGATCAACAACATGAATAGTTTGAATGATTTCTTTACAAGAATATTTCCATGAATACAACAATATTCGAGTGTTATCTCTTTCCATTTTATCTATCCATGGGAGTGCTTCTAGAGCCTCTTTATACTATTTCTGCCAATCCTTGATTTCATCAAACTTATCCTATGCAATATTTCATTTGTGTTCATGTAGTTCGACTTGATCTAATAATTTAATTAGTTGACCATAATATTGTTGTATCTCCTCCAACTGAATGAAGAATCTTTTTTTGCTTCCTTGAGTTCTTTAGTTTCCCTGAGTGCTTCTTCTTTCACAATATTGATTATTGAATGGTTCATTTCTAAACATTTTGCTTCATCTTCTAATTCTGCAATTTGGTCCTTGTATTCCTTATAGTCAAACAATTTAGGTTTATGCTCTTCCTACAATTTATTAATGGAATATTCATTTTCACATCTTAAAGATTCAATATGTTCTTCATGTTTCCTTCTCTACTAAATTATCTCTTCCCTATCTTGGAATTGAGATATTGATAGTTATTCTTTAAGGGAATGTACTAGTTCCTTATATTGATATACTAACACATTAATGAAACCAACTTTCATAGTATTAGTTTTAGCAATTTCCTAGAATAAAGAAGTTGTGTTAGCTGCAATTTCTTAGGGATATTTATTGACATTGTCCCAAATTATCATTTTGTATGGGGTTCCTCCTACCTTCTATCTTTTGGAGGGTCTTTGGACAACACTTTTACAATTTTTTTCTGAAATAATAATCACCCAGTGAAACCGTTGTATCATCTATGTCCATAATTCCTATGGAATAAGACACTCCTAGTAGGATAGAGATTGGGGTACCTGGATTAAAAGGGGAAGTAAGCAATGCTATTTCCTTTGATTTTTTGGCTTAATCTTTTGCTTCCCTTTTCTTATTTTATGCCTCCTTTCTCCTGTTTCCTCCATCTTCCTTCTCTTTCTCTTCTTTAGTATTTCTTTTCTCTTCTTTTCCCATCTAAGCTTCTTTTTCTTCTTTCATTTGTTGTTCAAGTTGTTGTTGCCTTAGTTTTTCAACTTCATCTTCCTATTGTTCTTTCATCATCTTTTCTTCTTCATCTTTTTGAGTTGCTTCTTGTTTTTTCTCCCTTCTTCTACCCTTAACCTTTCATCTTCATCTCTCTCTCTCTTAGGAATCCTTTGCATCCCTCCTAACCTTCTTTGTTGCTTCATCTTTCTAAGATTATTGTGCACCTTGTTTCTTCTTTAATTTTTCCTCACCCTCTAATTCTTTTTTAATCAAAGCTTTTATTTTAGCTTCTTTTGTTTTTTTCTTGGATGCAACTTTTTCTATTTCATCATAAAAAATTGCTTGTCTCTCTTCCCTATCCATATTCTAAGAGGATACCTGAAACAAATGAAGTACTTCCTTTTGGTGAATTTTCTGAATTTTGTCCAATACTTCCTCATAGTCAATGGCTCCTTGGTATATGAGATCATGAGGGTCAATCTCATTTTTATATGTGGGTTTCAAACCAACAAACTTGAAATGGTATTCAATCATTCTTCTTGGGTCATGTTTTTATCTGAACCCAAACAGAGGTTGAGTTCTTTGAGGGTAGAAGAATCCTTCCTAGCATGAGTGGCTTTCCTTAAAGTATACAATCCTGTATTGACAATGAACTTTGGCCATGGTCTCTTCTCTTGAGCTGAAAAAAAGGGTGCAATTCCTTTGATCATAGTTTCATAAGAGATTTCCCTAAGGACTAATAACCTATTAGGGACATATCTAGGAAATACATGAGGGGTAGTTGAGATGTCGAAAACCCTAATGTAGGTGAAAAACTCGTGGATGTACCAATCACCAATTCTTTAAGGGTCATTAGGAATTCCTTATATAACCTCAGAGTAGGTTTGTTAAAGATAACAGTATATAATGGGGTGATTAAATGATAAAAAATGTCATAATATTTCATTCTAAAATTCAAAGCCATAGTTTATGACAGTAAACTTGTAGATGGGGTAAATTAAGGTTCCAGTCCCAACCCATCAATAGAAAAGGATTTGTAGAACAAATAGTCAATGAGGAAATCAAACATGAAAAAATTGGGGGCTACGATTCTCTATACCTCTTTGGAATCTCTATAGGCCTTCAAAATGTTTGATGTTAGGATGTTGGCCGAATTGAATACGTATTTTCGCTACAATATGGAATAGATAGACATCCATTTGAGTCTAAAATGTGAATACCCCTCTTCTCCATGCAGTTGACAAATCATGGCCATGAGCAATCAGTACAAGTGTTTAAAGTATTTGACAAAATACTTGTGGTCCTCTTTTTCTACGAAAACTCTTTAGTCTACCATTCTTTAATATTGTAACCAGGTTGGGGTTTTTCCTCATAAAAATTGTCTAAAAGTGGCTTGTCAAGCAACACCTTAGGTTTCTTCAACTTATACATCTATAGAAAGAAATCTAGTTTCACCAAAGCTACATAAACTCCATCCTCATTTACCACTTTTTCAAGCCCTAAGTTGAAGTTGTTGAAAATCCATCTCACCGCATCATTATAAGGCAAGACTGTCGGTCTAGTAGTGATAGAAAAAAGACACTCCTCTTGATATTTTCATATACCAAAAATTTGTCATCATCTTGGGTAAAATTACCTTTGACAAACATCGGGTACATTTCATCCCAATTGGGGTCATCCTGGAAGCCAGTGAGATGACTCGTATCATTTATTAGCATTCCTTTTGCACCCTTCGCCATATTAGGGATTTATTCTACCTCCCTTTGAACAACTCCTCGACAGTCATGTACCTTTTACATGTTGAATGTAAAAAAAACCATGCAAAAACAGTAATTAGTGTCTCTGCTACCAATATACAAAATGAGTAAGTTGGTTGGCGAGTTCAATTGTGAATGAAGTGAGGAGGTAACAATGTGATGCAAGCTTTCTCAACAAGTTCAAAGTTAAATATCTATATTGATTAATTACTCCCTTTAATATCCAAGATTTGAAATCTTTTGTAATTAATCATCATGATGAATATGAGTTTATGATGGGTTTGATATCACACATAGGTTTTCCTATCCATTAATTCCTAGAGGTATAGGGTATTAAATCTTTGAATTTCTCGGGATCGTCGAAATTTAGTTTGTACAATGGCTCTCTTGTTAGTTTGATCGAGATATACGATAAGTTATAAACCAATATATTTTTGAGGAGAAATCCTTCATGGTTACAATAAGAGAGTATATAGGATCAATCCAATGAATTCGGGTCAACCTGAATAGCTAATTCCAACGGAAAAGGGTTCGATAGAACCTTGTCGGATATGCATTTTTAGGAATATCTTTGATGGAATGTGATTAAGTCTCTGATAAGAAAATTTTGATGAGACAGATCCGATGCAGAAATTTTTGGGAAATGCTTATCTGGGATTAAAAAAGGTGTATCAAAGGGAGTTTTGATGAGGCATATCTAATAGGGTGTTTTTGGAAGACGCTCATCGGGGATTTGAAAAAGGTGTATGGAAGACATCCCAATGAGGTAAGTCAAATAAGATATTTTTGGAAGATTCTCATCGGGGATCCAAGCAAGGTGTATCGGGAGACATCTCATGATACATACGCGATATAGCGGTCCCAATATTGGGAAACAAATTTCGATAGTTTGAAAAAGGTGTATCGAGGAGCATCACAATAGGATTTATGCTATGAGGTGGTCATAATGTTGGGAAATGAATTTCAGAAGTTCTCAACAGTGTTGTTATTGCAAAACGTGATGTGAGACATCCGATAACCAAAGATTCGATATCAGGATCTCACTCATTGGGGTTATCTGCAAGGTGGGTCTAGCTCGCTATCTCGATGAAGGCCATTTATAGAAATGATGTTGGAAAAGGCTTATCGGGGTTTTGTGAATGTGATTGTTAATGAGATATCTGATGAGACAAACCCAATCCAATATATTTGATGAATTATGTGGGGAAATGGGTGTTCAAGGAATGATCATCGAATATTATATTCACAGGTTACTTATAGATTTCCCAATGCACTAGGTCCGATGATCCTCATCAAAAGGTCAACTCTAAGACTATGGAATTTGAGAGTTAAGTAATTTATTCAAAAAAACCAATGAAGGAAATTGATATTAGGGAAATTGAGCGAAGGAAGGTTAAGATATGGAGCTAATTACATGTACTAAATAATTTTATCCAGATAAGATGTGAGGTCAAAACCACAAAATAGTTTGATCCTAATCGTAGCACTTCCCTATCCATATTTAACCATAAATATTAGTAAGGGGTCCCATAATTTTTGTCTTTGAAAGAGAAAAGATTATGGGACTAGTTGTTGTGGGCACAACAAATGGCAACACATGGGATGAACCAGTTATCTCTATCTATTAGAATTATGAGAACAAAGAATCATAGCATTCAATATAAAATCTTTAACAGAATCAGATTTCTTCTTATACAATGGGTTCAACATCACATTGTTTTCTTTCTCCTTTTTTGTGAATGATATGAACAATAAATAGTAGTCTTAAGGTTACATTCCAATTATACTCTATAAGCCAAGGTATTAGGTTAATTTATTCTATCCTTCTCCTACATGTGCTCAACTTGGGTACAACACTACAAGCAACAACCTACAATATGACTAATATTGATATGTTTCTCTGCTACCAATAGGCATCCAATATAGCCTCAAAAATGTTGCCTCTTTCAACCCATTTTACCTGAATGATTGTGTCTCAAAGAATATATGATACCATAGGAATGAATTTGCTGCTAGAAGGAATTCATAGCCTCAACAGAGTTGCCTCTTTCACCCTTTTTACCTAAGTAATCATGTCGCAAATCAATTTTATTTTGTTGTGGATGGGGAAGCTACTTAGAAGCCCCTTAAAAGCATGGGATGGAAATTAGAGTTTATTTTCTCTTGTAGAAGAGTACCTGAATATATTCATTTATTTTATTTGCATATACATGGATGGGGGATTGGATTCATAAACCTCTTAAAGGTGTGGGATGGCATTTAGATTAGTGTTTGATTTGCAGGCATAGTCATAGCTTATTTCACCTATGTGTGTATCACTGGAAAGCGCAATAGAATCAAATTTTAAGTGTGTATGGTGAATGGAGCTTCTAGAGAATACCTAGAAGATGCCTAGAGCCTAGCATAAATATTTTCTCCATGTAATCCCTTAAAGCTTAGTGAGTGTCACATCACTGAGAAGAATACATCATATTCTCATCAAATTTTCTAAGGATGTCTCTAAATGGGTTTCCTCGATAACTACTTAAATTTATGAGACTTTTTCATCCCAATGTCTTGTTGGTGGCCATGATATCCCCATTTTTCAAGGATTATTTAAATGGATAGGTTGGAAAAAGAATTTTACTTGGAAGGGACTTTATGCTTTGACCACTCAGTTCTAAAATATTTAACATATATGATGAGTTTTGATGTATAATCAAGAATGATATTTTCCCATAACAATATTGGTTGCATGTGTAAAAAGGAGTGCATTTTTTTTTTTTTTCTTTTATGGTGAATTTTATTTCGAAAAAGAAAAAGAAGATGACTATTCCTAAAATGAGACTAACTAAAGAACAAAAAAAAACTGCAATGATACAACTAAATCATATGAAGTGATCATGAGAAGTATTTCTTTAGGATCTAGCCATTGACTGGAAGATCCTTAATTTCTCCTTCTAGGGTCATGAGATGAAAGTTACCCTAGCCAATTTTCTCCTTAATTTGAAATGGGCCAAGCCATCATTGTTGGAACTTAGTATGTTTTCCCTTGTATTCACAAGCTTTGTCCCACTTTAGGACTAGGTCTCCTACTTGGAATCCTTTATCATTAACATAACATCCATCGAACTATTGTTTGATTAATTGTTGGTGTTGATAAAACGTTTGTTTGGATTTCCCCCCTTTCTTTTCAAGTTTTAGAATTTTATTGTTCCTATGTTGCATGCCAGGGAATTTAGTTGCTCTAACTGATTGCACCAATTGAAGAGATGGTAGGAAGATATTTGGAGGTAGGATTGCTCTCGAATATACCAAGAAGAACGAGGAGTTTACAAGAGATGTTTTAAGTGTGATTATATTGTCCCAGGGAGCATTTGGTATATATTTATGCCAATTTCTCTAGTGATCAGTTATTGTTTCCTTAAGGATGAAAACTAAGCTTTTGTCAGGGATTATGCCACACCATTCCCTTGAGGGTAGTAGTTAGCAACATAATTGATTTTTAAACCTTGTTCCAAAGGAAATTAAATCAATTTTAATGATGAAAAGTGCGTTGCACTATCTAAAACTAAAGAATTAGGGTCACTAAACCTTTTAATGTTATTAGACTCAAGGAAGGATATCACATGAATCTCGTTGACAGTATTCAAGGGAATGACTTCAATCAATCATGTAAAAGATTCCATAGCGATTAAGATGTATTTGTGGATCCAGGAAGGGTTGGGATTAATTTCCCAAATGATGACTAAAACCCACTACTGAAATGGTCTATCAACTAAAAATGGCTACAAGGGAAATGTTGGCTTCTTCTCTCTTCCCGTTGATTCCTGGCATACCTTGCACTTTCTTGTGTAAGCACATGCATCTTTAAACAATGTAGGCCAATAGTATAATACTCATATTAATTTATGGGTGGTGGTATCACCCCCAAAATACCCTCATACCAAACCATCATGAAGTTTCAAAAGGACCTTCTCAGTATCTAACTTTTCCAGGCATCTTAATAGAACATTATCATAGTTGCTTCAAAATAGGACCCCATAAATCAATTGATATTGAGAATATTTCAACCTTAGAGCTTTCCTTTTTGTTGGTCCCAAATATTCAGGGGCACATTCATGGGTAAGATAGTACTTTATCTCAAAGTAACATAAATTTTTGGAAGTAGGAACATAATACCTCTGTTTCATGCATTGATATTCCTCCTCCCATCCTTCATCATTTTCTAGAGAGTTCCTAGCTTCAATCGCAAGCTTGCAAAGTCCTTGTCCTTTCACAATTTTTGCAGGTTTAAAATTTAGGTCATACTCCTGGAGGGTTGTCATCCAATGAGCCCTTATTTCCTGCATATCTTTATAAATCAACATATTTTTCATCAAAGGATAAGGTACTATGAATTTAGTTCGGTATTGCAGGAGGTATGTCCTTAAGTGCTTAACAGACTTAAAAATAGTCTAAGCTTATTTTTCCACTTCAGGATACTTTAATTCAGATCCTTGTAACCTTGAAATCTTAAGTGATATGGGGACCTCATTATCTTCTTGATTCTTTTGCATGAGGACAACTTCATATGAAGTCTCGAAGGCGAAAGTGTCCATAGTAAAAACTTTAGTAAAATATGGTCTCAACAGGGTGGGAGCTTTAGCTATTGGCACTTTGATTTGAGCAAAAGGATTCTTCTCCTTCTAAACCTATTTAAATTCTACATTATTCTTAATAATGTCTTGCATGGGTCTAACTATCTTGGAGAAGATGGGAACAAATCTATGTAAAATGTTTATCTTTCCAAGGAAGGATTGCATGGATATTCTTTTATGCAAGAAAGTGATCTTGGATATAGATTTTGTTCTTTTAAGATCGATCATCATTACATATTTGGAGATGGTGAACCCTAAGATTTTACATTCATCAACTGCAAATATTTAGTTCTTAGGGTATAAATAAATCCCATATTTCCGACATTGATCAAATATTTGTCTAAGGCTAGTAAGATGATCACACCTCTTCGAGAAGACAGTTACATAATCTAAATACATGACCACTAAATTATTTATCAATCCCTAAAAAGCAATATCCATTTCCCTATGAAAAGTAGAACCCGCGTTAATTAGGTTGAATGACATCTTACGGTATGCATATTTCCCCCACTTGGTTCTAAAAGCAGTCTTTAACTGATCATTGGGTGAGAGAAAGCCTTTATTATAAGCCAAAAAACCATCTAACAAAGAGAAAATTGTTAATCTCGATACATCATGACAAAAATTGTTCTCTAGGGGAACTAGGTAATTATCTTTCTGGGGCACCCTATTGAGGTTCCGAAAATAAACACATTGTCTGATATCATCATTATTTTTCCTCACCAAATCAAAATTATCTACCCATTGCATATGGCATATAGGAAAAATTATCTTAGTAGTGAGCATTTTTTTTATTCTTCCTTTACTAGGGGTTAAAGATTGGGGTGAAATTTAGGTAATTTTTGCAGGAAGGTATTGACCTTCCAGTTTGAGTGGGATGACATGTTGCATGATTTTGGGATCAAATGGCTTGAGGTCATCGTATATATTGGCAAACACGCCTTCATAAACACATCTTCGTATTCTTTAAATAATCAGATGAAGGTGATTTATCCGAAGAAGTACATCCATTCCTGAGATTATTATTTTGTGGATTCTTTTATGTACCCATATTTATCACCTCATACTCATTAATGAACTATTATTTTATAGTTTGTCACTTTTTAAAACTTGTCCTTCAGATCATAAAACTTCTTGAGTCTAATCACTACCTTGGGAATAGTATTCCCAAATATTCTTTTACTTTCATCGGTTTGATTTTTAGGATATTCAACGGGATCTTTGAGAGATTCATCATGTTGTAACTCGTCAATGGTCAAATCTTTAAAGGTATATTTAAGGGAGAGAGAGTTAATAATATGTTCATCATCGTCGAACACCCTCAAATTTGCTATGTTGTCTAGTATAGAAGGTATGAAAAGTAATTCAACATAAAATGTATTAGTAATATATGCCTATGATGGAATCAACCTAGAAGCTACATTTTCTAGCATATCAGTGTCATAGTTTTGACTTCAAGGTATAGAAAAAATATTGAAAGTAGAAAAAATTTAATTATATTCCATACTTCATGTTGGTAATTTTTTAAATGATTAGAGATACAATGAATAGAATTATGTACATATTTAACAATGACCTCTAAATCACCATATACTTCCAAAAATTTAACTTTCAAATCTATCATTTTTTTTAATCCTTAAATAAGTGCTTCATATTCGACAGTGCTATTGGTGCACTCAAACTCTAATATACATGCAATTAGGGTTTTATCACCCCATGGTTCTATAAGGATACAACCAACACCTGCGCCCTCTTTTGAATTGGATATGTTGAAATATAACTTCCAAATTTCTGGATCTAAATCGATGTTAGCATCCCAAAGAGTTGTCATGTTAGAGTGAGGTCCATCAATCTAAGTGCGGTGAAGGAGTTCAGATTGCTTGTATGTCTCTGCATGTGGTGAAATGTTGGCTATGAAATCCCCAAAGAAATTCTCTAAGTAGTAATTCCCCATAATAGCGTTATTAAACATGATAGGTTCATTGGGTTCACCTATGTCCATGATGGTATGTTTCATGTATCTCTCCCTATCTACCCTAATTTTATTTTATTGACCTTTATAGGGTAACCAAAGATGAACCAATTGGTCATGAAATATCAATTTAGATATTTTGAAAAATCTCTTCTTAGTAATAAACCATAGGCTTCAAGAATGTCTACTACAAATATATTAATAATTTGGTGTACTTTAGTGTTAGAAGCCAATCTGATAAGAACATTCTTAAGTTCTCCAAAGACCTTGACATTGTATCAATCCAAAGACCTTGACATTGTATCAATCTAGTTAGACGGTCTAAGTGCCACACCTTTTAGGCTTGGAATTTATCTTATGGAAAATTGAATAAGGCATTACATTGGAAGATGCCTCTGAATCTACCATACAATTGTGTACATTTTTGTTAAATATCTCAAAAGTATAGAGAAAAGGAGGCGTTACATGTCGATTTCTTATTGATTAGAGCGGCATTAACACTCGAATATTTATTTATGATTTATTTACCAACATTTATGTTTCAAGTAGTTCCTCTTGTCCCCATGTTTTCCTCAATGACAACCCCTTTCCCATTCTTGGAAGACAACATTTCAAGAGTTTTGGCTAGGTTTTCTTATATATGTGATAATAAAAAATTCATACAAATAAATGTCACCTCTTATTTTCTTTAGATATTCTAGGAAATCATAATGTAAATTAGGATAGGGAGAAGGTTTTATTGTGATAGGGTCTAACCTGGTAACCAGTGAATTCTTCATTACATGATTTTAAGTAGATGGGGGATCAATTGTCGTGGTAGGGCCCTTACTTTGTGTATTGTGTGCATGGATTTCCTCGTCATATTATTCCTCTTCATCACTTCAGGTGTGAGAAACATCCCATAGGAAATTAACAATATGTTCAAACGTGTCCTCTTCATCATTACACCCCTCTTGTGTTTCCTTATTATCCTCCTTCCTTTCACTATTGTGAATACCTAATGAATACTTAGGTCCTAAGGAAATGGATTTAAATACAATGATGAGATCCTCCACATTGATCCCTTTAGTGGGAGGACTAATTTTTTTATTAGGAGGAAAATGTCTTTTGAATGGAGGTATGAAGTAGTTCTTGAGAGGTTGAATTTCTCTTGAATTTTTCTTTAGATCAATGATTTTATTTGAGAGACTTTTAATGACTCTTTATATATTTTCCCATGTCAAAACTCATCTATTTAGCACTAATTAAAGGAAGATAATGATTTTAGGTGGCACCGCCACCTTCCATAATTTCTTCCACCACCATAAAGTCTCTATATTGTTCTCTATAATAGATGCTTGATACACAAGCTTGGATGAGTATTGGCCACCTATCTTGTTGTAAACCCAAACCAAATCATAATCCTCATTACTAATATGAATATTTTCCTTATGAATCTCTCAAATAAAATTATCCCAATATTGAGCCTAATTGCCACCCAAACTAAAATCATGATCTTGCAACCAACCTTGATTCTAGAGGTACGAGGAATTAGAATTCACAAATTTATTAAGTGTAAAAATCCCTCTTCTTGAAAATAATGAATAATGTATGCTAGTAATAGAGTCTCAACACCACATCCCATTATGGAACCAACCCCGACCCTAATACTTGACCCCTCTCCTACTTGTCAAGATAAGAATGTACCAACCACCAAAAACGCCAAAGTAAGAGATTTCCACTTATTTGAAACCTTCATAATGGACTTATTATGCCTTCTAACCAAGTCAATTACCAAATGTAGATCCTTATATTTGGTAATTAATACCCTTTGCCACAAATTATCTCTAGTAAAAAACACCCATAGGTATTTTATTGCAAGAACCTAGTTAAACATGAAAAAAAAATTGACCTCTCATACACCAAGACCTTTTAGGTAGCAATGATTTTCCAATTAGCAATATGGGTTCCTTGATACTCACTCTTCCCTTTCCATAAGCAATTGAAGAAAATCTATCGAATCCTATCAAGGGGCCCTTTAGGGATATGAGCCATCAAATGCTAGTAGGTGGGGATGGATTCCAACATTGACTTAATGAGCACCAATTGCGCCCCACAAGGAATCCAATGATTACACCAACAATTGACCCTATTTTTAACTTTAGCAATAATTCAGGACAATCAAGCTTACCATACTTGTTTGGATTAGGCATTTAATCCAATCACTTAATTCCATCTTACAAATTATGGATAGAGAAAGGAAATAGTTCCACCCAATAATTCCTTCACATGAATAGCTCAATGGGAAAATAAGTCACCAACTTATCAATGTCAACTTCCATCCCTATCACTTAAGAGAAGAAATCAATATTAGGGAAATTTTGAGGTCTAAAATGGGCCTCATAAGAGATACAATAAAATATTGTGAGTTTGTCATTTTGTGGGGGAGGCATATTTACAACTCATCTTTTGCACTACAATTCATGTAACTATGTTTAAATTAAAGTGAAAAGATGTGTACAAATAAAATTAATAAAATATCTTCTTTGATATAACAAAAAACATGAGTACTTTTAAATACATAAATGTAATAAAGTAAAGTACTTATAAAATAAAATAAAGTAAAAGTTTTTAGATTTGAAATATAAACCTAAATTAAATTTTTGTAAATAAATTTTCAATAATAATTTTATAAAATAATTCTCAATAAAAATGATTTATTTTAGAATATATTTACTTATTCAATATCAAATTTTAATCTAAATTTATTAATAAAATTTAACATCACACCACATTAATATGTTTAATATAATATATTATAATATATAATATAATATTATATTATATTATATTATATTATAAATTACATTTATTATAATATAATATAATATTATATTATATTATAAATTACATTTATTATAATATAATATATATTATATCAAAATTTAATATAAATGGGTGGTTTCACATTTATACAGTATATTCAAAATTTATATGTTTCCACTTACACTTATCTGGTTTAATTTAAATTCTATACAATAACGTATTTACCACAACATGTTCAAAGTACTAGGCACAATTCCCTTTTTTTTATTTTATGTTTGACTTTGGAAAAGAAATATATATTTTTTAATATGGAAAGTACTCTAGACAGTATATGTACAAACATATTATATTTAAAAGTAGAGAGTACATATACATATATATTATATTTAAAAGTAATTTATAAGTATTTTTACTATTATGGATATGGTTAACTATGGATTTTTATCCACCATTAAGAATTTGACAAGTAAACAACTTTAAATCAAGCAATGTCACCTCAACCATAAGGGATGATGCCATTCTCTAGAATTTGATCGGTTGTTGTAAAGTTGATGTTGATAGTACATTTTTTGTTTTGAAGCTCATTTCTTACCTCAAAATTCCCTTAATTTATGTCTCATCGCATTGTTTTTTTTATTGGTCAAATGGATTGTCACAGAGCTACCCAAATTTATATTTCATCTGGGTATTTCGTTTACACCACTATCAATAGCTATCATGAAATACATGTATTTATATTATAGTCCAATACCAGATATGGCGGTGTCTACAGTACCAATATCAATATACACACCACTATCAATAGTTTTCAAGAGATACTGAATTTATATTATAGGCCAATACCAAAAATGGCGGTGGTTACAATACCAACATCATATATATGTATGTATGTATGTGGTAATTTATGTATGTATGTATGTGGTAATTTTGTAAGATCTATTGATCACCACTCATAAGAGTCTTTCTATGTTTTGATAGCGATAACTATGAAATTTTGTTTCCCTAAAATAATTTTCATATACTTAAAATTCCATGAAAATATAACCATTTTGATTGAATGTGGAACTAGCATATTTAATTTAAAAAAATGTACATATGAATTTATTTTAAATGTGATAACACAAATTTAAAATATGACATAAAATAAAATAAAAATGATTCCCTACATAAGATATACATACATTGAATCCATCTACCTTACTCTATTTTTATATTATGAATATAAACCTCTAAATTTTATTTTAGCTAAAATTTTTAAATATTAAAATTTCATGAAAATAAAATAAAAACTAACTTTTTATATATTAAAATTCCATGAAAGTGTAATCACTTCCATTTGAATGTGGAAATAACAAACTTAATTGAAAAACAAATGTATTTATGAAAGTATTTCCTACATAAAGTATGCATGCATTGAATTCATTTAGCTTACATCAAGTATGCATGCATTGAATTCATCTAGCTTACTTTATTTTTATGTTATAAATATAAAATTCTAAATTTTATTTTCGTTAAAATTTTTAAATATAAAAATTTCATAAAAATATAATCATTTTTATTGAATTTGAAAAGTATTAATTTAATTAAAATAAATATATCTATAAACTTATTCTAAATGTAGTATACATTAAATTCATTTACCTAACTATATTTTTATTATATTATGAATATGATATTCTAAACTTTATTTTGGTTAAAAATTTTAAATATAAAAATTTTATAAAAGTATAATCATTTTTATTGATTTTGAAAAAAAACCTAATTTCATTAGAAAATGAATATATCTACAAACTTATTTTAAATAGTTGAGCTATGAAATTAATATATAAAATGAATTGACAATAAAATAATTCCAAAAAGTGGAGTCATCGTAATCTTAAGAAGTGTTTAATTAATTAATGATTGTTAGAGTGTGCATTTAATCAATTTAACTAGTTTTTTTTTTTTATAGATTTTTTTATTTTATGATTATGAAGATATAAATTTTATGGTTAAAAATTTTAAATATAAAAATGACATTATGAAACAAAAAAATCATTTTTTAATGGAAAAAGGAAAACAAAGGTTGAGTCATAATAATCCTAAGAAGTGTTTAATTAATTAGTTAATTAATGATTGCTAAGGTATGCCCTAAATTTATTTAGCTAATTTTTTTTAATATTATGAATATGAAGCTTTAATTTTTATTTTGGTTATGCTCAATGGATTTCTAAGAATAAATATGAAGCTCTAATTTTTATTTTGGTTATTCCTAATGGATTTCTAAGAATTGGACATATACTTTTGGTAACGAAAGTTCTATAATATAGCTTTGTAGTAGTCAAAAGGGTTTGTAATTTTATCTTATTCCATAACTTTTTGCTTATATAGAGTTTTATATTTAATAATAACTTTGAGGAAACTCATTCCTTTTCACATTCTAGGATTGTAATAGAGGATCCAACTAACTTTGTGAATCCTTTTTTCCATTAAATGTTGTAATGCAACCTAACCATTGAGGATGTATCAATGCTTCTATTGTTTATAACTTAAAAAAATGAATGCAATTGTTTTTTACTAGTGAAGAGCAAAGAACCTTGATATGTTAGAGTCTTTGAATCATTTCATATTGGATGAGACTTCTAGAAAAAACAAAAAACATTGAGATGTTAGAGATGAGTCCATTGGAGTATTTGAATCATTTCATATTGGATGAGACTTCTAGAAAAAAAATAAGAAAACAAACTATTAACTAATGAAAATATAAAGTCAAACATGGTTCACTAAAGTCAACCATGGTTAACTATGGCCAATCTAATGTCAATCATGGCTAATCAAAGTCAAATATGGTTCTTTGAAGTCAACCATGGTGAAATAATAGCCAGGAGTGACTTAACCTTAGCTAACTAATGTCAACCATAATCAACTGTGCTTGATTAAATTCAACCATGGTTAACCCAAGTCAAATATGGTCAACCATTGGTATCTCAATTCAACCATGGTTAACCAAAATCAACCATGGTACATTAATCAATGGTTATGTTACAATTTACTTATGTTGGCTTGGGACATTAATCAATTGTTATGCCACATTTTGGGTTTTGTCGCATTGTGACGCTCATTAAGTTTTAAGTTGGATTGTGACATTCCTCCATGTTTATGTCACAACCTGAAATTCAAAAAGGTTTTGCAAGGGATTTACCACATTGCATATTTCATCAAGTTCTATGTTCACTTGTCATATTATAACATTCATAAACTTTAGGTTGGCTTGCGACATTCCTCCATGTTTATGTCACAATCTGAAATTCAACTTTTCAATGTTCCTCAAAGGTTTTGCAAGGGTTTTTTCAAATTGTGATGTTCATCAAGTGCCATGTTTGATTGCAACATTCCTCCATGGTTATGTCGCATTGTGACATTTATCTTGCATTATGAAATTTATCTAGATGGGTATAGGTGTCCACCCACCTATTCCACTGAGTCAAAACAATTTTCCATTTTGGCATTTTTCTAGTAATTTTTCTATAGTTTTTCGGGGTCCCAAACTTCTAGGGTTGTTTTGAGGCCATAAACGACGTTTTTTGAAGATTTGGGAAATGGGGCAAGGGGAGGTCAAAATGGTTTCCCATTTAATACTTTAATCCTTGGTCAAAGGTTGTATATCTCAGATATACCTTTCCAACGGGCTATCGAGCGCCCCAAATGGAGATCGTATGCAAAAGTTATGACCCCGGAAAGTTGGTTGTTCAACTAACCACCTTGGGGCCACAAAATTTTATGACGGTTCATCTTCTAGGGTTAGTTTTTTGGGTGTTTAGGGTTATTTATCTCATGATTATGATAAATAGGCTCTTTCAGTCTCTTCTTGTTTTTAGCTTCGCACGAATGAGTGTAGCCGCCACATCTCTTCTGAGAGATATAGCTACCACCTGGGTGCTTTTATTTTACAGTTTGTTCTAATTCATTCATTTTAATAGAGTATGAGTTTATTATATCACTATGTTTCTTTCCATATATCTATGTATGTGAATATATATATGATCTTCCATTTCATTCTCACATAAATCCGGATCAGTGGTATCAGATCCTTCTGCTCTTGTTTTTTCTCAGTGCATGTCCTTGATGAGATCTGATTATCGATATTTGGGTCTCAAACTAGTTGAGCTTGGGGAAAACCCCTCTCATAGGCCCAAGAAGGATCACATGGAGGGAGAATAAAAGAGATATGATGGAGCAGGATATCCTATTAAACTGTTTCTCGAGGAATCCCTCACACGAAACAAGAACGAGATGATGGATAACTTCACCCAAATCCTTCGAAGAATGTTGGCGGGGGCGGATGCACCTTCAACGAACAGTCGTTTCAGTGGTGCGACTCACTTCAAGGTACAAGTTAAATTTGGAATTCCATTATTTGAAGGAAAGATAGATGCATATGCTTTGGATAAATGGTTAAATCTACTAGATGGTTACTTCCCTATTCAAAATTTGTTCGACAACAAAAAGATCACATTCACGCTGCTTAAGTCCCTTCCTTGTATCAAAGGCCGGTGGGACGGGTACTGTGAGATGCATGCAAGAGATGAATCTGAACTATTTAGGAAAAACCCCACTTGGATGGATTTTGTCGACGTTGTCAAGGAGGATTTCTACCTAGTCGAAAACTGTGATGACTAGTGCACCAGGTGGACAAGTTTGTGCTAGGAGAGAGACCATATAGTGCCATATTTTACCAACATGTTCCATACCCTGCGCTCCAAACTGGGTATTAAAGACTCTGAACAAATCTTGGTCCTAAAGTATCGGAATGGCATGCATAGGTACATTCATACAGATATGGATTTCTTGGACATATCCTCACTAGGAACAACTTATCAGTATGTTGCCAAGATCAAGAAATAGTGTAAGCAAAGGAATAAGTGGGATTTTGGGTCTGCAAATCAGCAGTAGAAGCTTGGTAAAGGTGGCCCTAATTCACAAAGAAAAGGATAGAACAAGGATGGACAAATCCCCGACAAACAACCCAAGCTATAGGAAAACAAGGGTAATGGGAAATCGAAGAAGGAAACTGGAAAGTGGTGCAAATTCAACAAGATCCCTAGCACAACATTGATGATTATCGCTCAAAAAAATCTTTGTTAGCAATGACTAAATACCTGGATCCAGAATCTAGCTCGGACTTTGATGCAAAGAAAGAAAGGGGAAAGAAGATTATTGACGCAAAACCTAGTGCCACCATCACAACCATAAAGATCCAACCAGAAGAATCGGAAGATCCATAGGAATGGGAGTGCCTCTTCCATTCACAAATGTGGGTGCAGGGGACTCCACGACATTTCATTCTTGATAGTGGTAGCCATAAGAACCTCATCTCGGTTTAGGTGTTCAAAATATTTAAGCTTCCGACGGTTCCACATCCCCAACCATACAACATTGGTTGGATGAGCCAAGGATGAGACATCTATGTCAGTCAATAGTGTTTCCTTTCCTATGGCATCAATCCCTTCAAAGATGAGGTAATGTGTGATGTTTCCCTGCTTGAAGTTTGTGATGTTATTTTAGGACAACCATATATGTATAAATGCCATGTTGTGTATGAGTCTAGACCTCGTAGTGTCATTATTACTTTGGGAAAGAAACTCTACAGGATGCTAGAGACACTTCCCACTACTGAAGTGTCCCTCATCATAGATAAACAATACAGGAAGGTAATCTCCCAGACAAGGAAATTTATCCTCTTCATGGTTCATTTTGAAGGTGAATGAAAGATCACAGTAACATCCACCACTTCCACACAAAACCCCTCTACGGAGCAAAAACAGGTGGACAAGATCGTGGAAGCATAAAATACATCTTCACCACACCTGTCGGGGTGGTAGTACATTGCTAGGTCAAGCATTACATTGATGTGATACCTGACATTCCTCTACCTAATGGGCCAGTGTACAAGTGTTCCCTTGTAGAAAATGAAGAAATCAAACTCCAAATTCAATATTTAATCCAAAAGGGTCACATTCAACCTAGCTCATCACCTTGTGTGAGCCCAATTGTTTTGGTACATAAGAAATATGGGACATGGTGACTCTTTATTGACTACAGAGCTCTAAACAAGATCAAAGTACGAAATTGGTATCCCATTCCTCAGATCAACAAACTTCTTGACGAACTCAAGGGTGCCAAATATTTCATCAAAATTGATGTGAAGTCTAGCTATCATCAAGTGCCAATTGAGCATACCAATGTCTGGAAGACTGCCTTCAAATCCTGGGAAGGAATTTTTGAGTGGTTGGTCATGCCTTTCGTCTTGACTAATGCTCCAGCAACCTTCATGAGGATGATGGACGATATCATATGACCATTAAACAACTCTTTCGTGGTCGTATATCTAGATTATATCCTCATCTACAACAAAACATGAGAGGAACATTTGCAGCATATCCACCAAGTCCTTAGGACCTTGCAACAGTCCAAGTTATATGCCAATCTAGGGAAGTGCTCATTTGGCATGGAGAAGGTTCAGTATCTTGGATACATCATGGACTAACATGGTGTTCATGTGGATCTGACCAAGATCCAAGCCATTCATGATTGGCCAACCCTGAAAACTCTCATAGAGCTTTGCAACTTCCTATGCCTTGCAAAATTCTATCGTATATTTGTGTTGGGATTATCTAATATTGTTTGGTCCCTTAGCCAGGTGACCAAATGGGAATCTAAGGACAAGTTCATCTGGTCCGAGCCACAACAACAAGCATTTGAGAAGCTGAAGCAATGATTATGTTCGGTGCCCATCCTTTCCTTACCAGATCTCCAACAACCCTTTGAGATTGAGATAGATGCTTCATACTATGTTGTTGGTCCAGTCCTCACTCAGCATGGCCATCTAGTGGCATATCATAGTGAGACACTTTCAAATACAGTCCACAAGTCCCCCAACTATGACAAGGAAATGTATTCCATTTTCCAAGACTGCCACCAATGGAAGCATTCCATCCTTGGAAAAGAAACAGTCATCCACACTGATCACAAGCCTCTACAGTTCATACAAACCCAAGAAAATTTACAAAATGACCACCACCAGAAATGGTCCACTTACTCACAACAATTCCACCTGAACATTAAATATAAGAACGACAACACTAATTGAGTCACAGATTTCCTCAATCGACCTCTAGTAGCAGCACTAACCATGGTGCTCAACTCTTGTGGCCACAAGACCTTCGGGTGGCCTCAACTATATAGTAGTGATCTTGAGTTATCTCCCATCTATCAATCCCTATGTGTAGGAACATCTGTGGTAGAATTTCATCTCCAAGAAGGATTGCTATACCACTTGGGCCATCTCTGTGTTCCTTCAAGTGAGCATGCGAAGATGATTTGGGAACTGCATTACATTTGGTTGGTAGGGCATTCTACATTGAAAACATAGTGGCAATATTGCAGAAGCATTTTTATTGTCCCAAACTCCAACAAGATGTCGGTCGACACATCAAATCCTGCACTGCCTACGTCGCCATCGCGAAACTTGCCATAAAAAAGGAGGGGTTGTACACCCCTCTTCCCACTCCTAATGGGCCATGGGAATCCATCTCAATGGATTACATGTCTGGAATACCTTCAACCAAGCATGGTAATGAGTGTGTGTTTGTGGTCGTGGATCGCTTCTCTAAGATGGCAATTCTAATTGCTTGCAAGAAGAACATCTATGTTGAAGCCACTGCTAAGCTCTTCTTTTAGCGTGTATGGGTTCATTTTGGGCTGCCACAGACTATCATTTTATATTGGGACAGCAAGTTCCTGAGCACTTTCTAGTCCAGCCTATGGTCATTGATGGATACCAAGCTCACTAAATCGACTACCTTCCACCCCCAGACCGACGAAAAAATAGAGGTAGTCAACAGGATGATTGTGCATATTATGATAATGTACAATTCTAAACATCCTCACACATGGGATGAGAGCCTTCCTTATGTTCAACATATCTATAACAGATCCCTTCATATCTCTACCGGCCACATCCCTTTTCAAGTGTGCATGGGGTTCTAACCACTAGTCCCAACTAATGTAGCTCTTCCCATTGCATCCACACGGGAAGAATCTTCCCATGCTTAGACTGAGGCTGATAAGGCCACCAAATTTGTTAAGTGAATCAGCACATCCGCCAATAGGTCCATGAAATTTTGGAAAAGGCCAAAACTAAGTATAAGCAACAACATGACCAACATCGGGTTCTACACAAGTTCACGGTGGGTGATAAGGTTTGGTTGCATTTGCATAAAACGAGGCTCATAGGACCCCATCGAAACCTTCATCCACTTCTATATGGGTCATACACCATCACCAAGTCAGTTGGTGGAAATTCCTTCAAATTAAGCATTCCTCCATTCCTTAGCCTACACCCAGTATTCAATGTGGAGCTCCTCTGCCCATATTTTCCACCATTGTTGGACACCTAGGAGGTAGCAGACGAATTGACACCTACAAAGCTTAATCCTAACTACATGGAATAGGAAAATATTGATCAAATCATGCATACCCAAGTTAAGGGCACCCACTAGTAGAAGATCCAACTATATTAGGTTGTCAAAGCAAGGCAACTACTCCACCAAGGCAAGTGGCTCACTAGGATTCAAGTTCAATAGAAGTTTCCTCATTTGATGGGGGAACTCAATGCAATGGAAACCATTGATTCCTAAGGGGGGGTCTAATACAAATTGATATAGGTGACCACCCACCTATTCCACTGGCTCAATTTTTTTTCCATTTTGGCAATTTTCTAGTAATTTTTCTACAGTTTTTCAAGTCCCGAAGTTATGGGGCCGTTTTGAGGCCCAAAACGATGTTTTTTGGATATTCAGGAAGGTCTAATGGTTGCCGAAAGCATGCTTTGGCCTCCAATTGAAATTTGTATAGATCGGATAGACCTTTCCAACAGGTTATCGAGTGCCCCAAATGGAGATCATATGCAAAATGTATGACCCCGAGAAGTTGGTTGTTCAACTAACCACTTTGGGGCCACAAAATTTTATGACGGTTTATCTTCTACTGTTAGTTTTTTGGATATTTAGGGTTATTTCCATCATTCTTATGATAAATAGGCTCTTTAGGCCTCTTCTTGTATTCATCTTGTCACTAATTAGCATAGCTGCCACGTCTCTTCTCAGAGATATAGCTACCACCATTCTAGCTGCTTTTATTTTACAGTTTGTTCTATTTCATTCATTTTAATAGAATCCGAGTTTACTATATCACTGTGTTTCTTTCCATATATCTATGTATGTGAATATATTTATGCTCTTACATTTCGTTCTCACATAAATCTGGATTAGTGATATCATAGCCTTCTGCTCTTGTTATTTCTCAATGAATGTCCCCGACGAGATCTTAATATCAAAAGTTGGGTCTCGAACTAGTTGAGCATGGGGAAAACCCCTCTTGTTGGCCCAAGAAGGCTCACATGGCGGGGGAATAAAAGAGAGATGATGGAGTAGTATATCATATTAATATATTTCTTGAGGAATCCCTCACATGATAGAGGAACGAGATGATGGATAAATTCACCCAGATTCTTCGAAGAATTCCAACGGCGACTGATGCACCTTCAACGAGCAGTCGTTTCGAGGGTGTGACTCCCTTCAAGGTACAAGTTAACTTTGAAACTCCATATTTGAAGGAAAGATAGATGCATATTCTTTGGAGAAATGGTTAAATCTATTAGAGAGTTACTTCTCTATTCAAAAAAATTTCGACGGTGAAAAGATCACATTCGTGCTCCTTAAGTCCCTTCCCCATATCAAGGACTAGTGGGACACGTAATATGAGAGGCCTTCAAGAGATGAGTCTGAACTATTCAGGACAGACTCTACTTGGATGTGTTTTGTTGATGTCGTCAAGGAGTACTAGTTCTACCCAATCAGAAACTATGATGACCGGTACACCAGGTGGATAACTTTGCACTAGGAGAGAGACCATACAGTGCCAGAGTTTACCAACATGTTTCATACCCTGCGCTCCAAACTGGGTATTAGAGACTTTGAACAATACTTGGTCTTAAAGTACCGCAACAGCCTGCACTGGTACATTTAGATAGAGATGGATTTCCTAGACATATCCTCACTAGGAGTAGCTTCTTGGTATGCTATCAAGATCAAGCAGAAGTTTAAGAAAAAGAATAAGTGAGATTTTGGGTCTGCAAATTAGCAGTAGAATCTTGGAAAAGGTGGCCCTAATTCACAAAGAAAAGGACAGAGCAAGGACGGCCAAATCCCTGACAACCATCCCAAGCTACAGGAAAATAAGGGTAATGGGAAATTGAGGAAGGACACTGGAAAGTGGTGTGAATTCCACAAGAGCCCCTAGAAGAACACTGATGAATGCTGCTCGAAACAATCCTTTTTACCCAAGACCAAATCCCTAGATCCGAACTCTGGCTCAGACTCTAATGCAGAGAAATAAAGGGGAAAGCAGATCATTGACATGGAACCTACTGCCACCATCACAACTGCACATATCCAACTAGAAGAGTCAGGGGAGCCATAGGAAGGGGATCACCTCTTCCATTCACAACTGTGTACAACTGTGGGTGCAGGGTACTCCACTACATTTCATAGTTGATAGTGGTAGCCGTAAGAACCTCATCTCGGCCGAGATATTCAAAAGATTGAAGCTTCTGACAGTTCCACATCTCCAACTGTACAACATCGATTGGATGATCCAAGGGCGAGATATCCACGTCAGTCAACAGTGTCTCCTTTCCTATGGCATCAAGCCCTTCAAAGATGAGGTAATGTGTGATTTTCCCCGCTTGAAGTTTGTGATGTTCTTATTATATATATATATATATATATATATATATATAAGTATTATTTTATTTAAATGTTATTATTAAATAACCAAATATTATATTTAAATAATAAATATTTATTTATTTAATTAATTAAATAACAAATCATTATTTAATATATTATTATTTATTTAATTAATTAATATTATTATTAACTAAATAACAATATTATCAATTAAATTATTTTATAACTATTTTGTTTAATTAATTAATTTAAAATAATAATATTGTTTAAGTAAACAATATTATTTTATTAATATTTTTTAATTAAATAATAATTAATCAATTAATTAATATTGTTATTAACTAAATAACAATAATTTATTAATTAATTTTTTTTTCTAATTATTTTGTTTAATTATTTATTATAAAAAAATAATATTATTTAATTATTATTAATTAAATAATTAAAATATACATTTCAATAAAATCATTAAAAAATATTATTCTATTAATATAAAAAATATTATTCTATTAATATTTTGGAGATATTGCTTTTCGTATATCCATGTCTATAAATTCCTAAATATAAATTGTCAACTACATCAAATAAAAAAGGCATATGGGATCTACGGCTTATCAAGTCCATAAAGAGGATTCTCTCCAACGGGTGGGCCTATAAAATTTACCTCCTTGTCTATGTTTCATGGGTGTTGTTATAATATTGGGAAGGGTAGGCAAGCTGTATCTGCTAAACCTTGTCATTGATGAAACTTGGAATGTAGTACTGGCATTTGTTGGATCGCGCCTCCTGGCATCAACTAGCGACATTAACTTTAACTATGACTACATGAGACTGGAAGAAACTAGCCTTGTTGTAATAGCTTGAGTCTTAAGCACTGAAAGGGGAAGGTGGGAGTTTGTACTTGTCTTTTGTACTTGCCATGGAAAGGTTCAAAGTAGATATGCGAGTGATTCTGTTCCAACTCAACTTCAGATTGTTTGTAGCACCAGCAGGTTCAGTCCCATGTTGGTTGATCAGGTTTTCCTGGCAGTCCCATTTGGTATAGAGCTAGCACAATTAATTAATAGTTTGCTTTAATTTAGTCGATTAATTCAATTATTCACCGCAGAATCATTTTGTTAGGCGAGTTAAGCTATGGTTTCAAATTAAGGTTTGGAAGGCCCACCCAAATCGCGTCGAACAAAACAAATCTGATATTAACGACAACAACCAGCCATAATAGGGCCACGAAGTCAACATTTCAGTGGTAAAGAAGGTTCCAAGGTCCCACAGGAATATACCGTGACGGCGTGACCTGATCTGACGAAGACCACGTGGTTATGAAAATTAAGTCAAACTTTTTGTTACCAGGGATACTCTCATAATTTACAGCAGTACATTGCACATTCACAGTCAAAATGGCATATTTGTGTTTTCATTGAGATTAAGTCATGATGGGTAAGAAGTATAGTAGCATAATTCAGTAGTATTGGTATTTCTTGGAAATTCTGAAGAACTGGAATTCTTAGATATTTATATAAATATGATATATGATATGAAGATAAATTCCTTCTAGTGAAAAGTAAATTTTAAAAATCAAATTTTAATTATTTAATAATTATAAAATATAAATAACATTCAATTTATTACTTTCTTATAAAAACTAATGATTTTTAATGTACATTTATATTAATTTGGTTTATATATTTGATTAAAAGTATTTTATATAAAAAATCTACTTCCATATTTTATAAGTTTTTTTATTATCAAATAGTATTAGTATCCATATTCATACTTGAATATTCAATCAACACTATTTAAAAGAACCCAACAAATATAAACTTAAGGAGATTGAGCGTTGATTGTTAAAAACGGTGATGCACATAATCAAACTACGATACCCACTCATGTGCTTATGAATGACTGTGCTTTCTACTCATTTGTGAACATTAACCATTCTTATAGAAATAAAGAGGAGTCCACAAAGTTTTCAGATTACGTTGAAGAACAGAGATAAAGAGGAGTCGAGTTATTCAGATTCAGTCATATTGATTGAATGATTGCACCCAGAGATGTGTCAGGGATACTTAATTCCCTTCGTCCACGAAACTACCAGATACAATTTCCTTCCAAGATTCTGGAAGAAACTCGATACTCTTACATTTCCATTATGTTCGTAAAAAAATAGTTTTTATGAAAATAGTTATGAAAATTACGCTGAACAGTGAATGCCAGGTATCAAACAGTAAAGATAGGTAGAGTATTGAAAGTTATCAATAAAATAAGATATTGAAACGGAGTAGGTATGTAACAATCAAAACTTTTTAAGTGAACACAAATGACATCTCTTAGGTTGACACAAATTTCTGCAATCTGAACCATTTATTATTTAAATTATTCAAATTACAATTCCAATAATTTAGGATTAGAATCCCCAAAAACGAACACAAATTTCTGCAATTTGAACAATTTAATTTAGGATGAGAATCCCAAAAAAAACCATAAAATACATAAAATTGCAGTTTTGAAATGACCAAATTATAAATTGGGGAAGATTGCAATTACTGAAAACAACGTAGAATCTGAACACTGGAACGATATGAACAATAAAGATAGGTAAGAATACAGAAAGTTATTAATAAAATAGGATATTAAAACAATGTAGAATCTGTTATAGCGACTCACATTGAGAGTATTTTAAAATTCAGTAAGTTCCAACATCGTACTTTGTTCGTGTTAATACCGAGAACATACTTTAAGGTCCCTACATAGCTAATTTTTATATCCATAATCAGCTATATTGCTGTTCTCTGGATTTCAACATTGGTAATCGGCACATTCCTCTGATTGACGTCGTATTGGGATGGCGCTGAGTTTTCTTGCTCACGAAACTTGGCATATATATCAGTTCTGTAAAATTGCCTCGTTCTCAAAACAAGAATGCCAGAAATCAGAGCTCCAAAAAAGGTCACCAGAGTCATAATGATAAACGAAAGCCGAAAGCATTCTTGCCCAGTGCAAGCTGTAATCTGCTTACAATCCGGGACAGCTGCACACTGCCTTCCTGCTTCTCGGTCGTACAAGTATCCCACAACTCTGACAGACAAAAGATAAGATCCCAAGGGGCTTGCTGCTGCTCCAAGATTATAGAGAGTTGCATAGTACTTGAGACCAAAAAGCTCTGAGATGACAGCAAACAAAACAGGCCATTGAGCTCCAAAACAAAGTCCAATTATAATGGACGCAACGTACAAAGAACCAGGAAGAGCGAAGGCTATGAAAATATGCCCTATACAAGCAATAAATAAAACTATGGTCATCATCAACGGCCTAGGAAATCTATATCTCTGGAGAAGGATTTCTGATAAAAAACCAGCAACAACACGGCCTAGAAAATTCCATATGCTGATAAGGGCAACAAAGGTGCTTATATTCTGGTGAGTGTATCCAAGAGTTTTCCCAATCTGTCCCATATTATCAATGGCCGTCAGAGTTGATCCAATCCCACAAGTAGTGGCTACAAACAGAATCAACATATCCATGCTTACGAGAGCTTGAGGAATCGTAAAGTCATCTCCTCTTTTGGGGCCTTTGAACAATTTCACAATACGGGATCTATGAGAAGATCTCTCTTTTCTGCTATGATTATCAGTATATTCTGTGCTGCTCAGCAACTTTCCTTCATTTGGGTTGTGTTGGTTTTGGGTTTTCTTCTCTTCACTTTCTTTTGTACGAACCGTGATTTTTCCATGATCTGCAACTTCAATTTCTACGGTTGAAATCTCGGTGGAAATCTGTTGCTGCTTCTTTTTGTCCATCTCTGCCTTAGCAATCACTACAAGAGGAAGAGAAAGGAAAACCACGATAACTGCAACTACTATTCTGTAGCCTGCAACTGAAAAATTCTTTGTGACATTCTCAACCACGATGAGAACCATGAGAAACCCTGCCAACCCCAGAGCTATGTATAGAAAATGGTAGAATCGTTTCAGCTCATTTTTTTCCGAAGTCTCCTTTGTAGGGCGAACTATAAACATGACAATCAGAGAAACTACACTGGGCAACCAGCCCAGCAGTAAAATCACACCAGCTGATCCACTGGCACTATTCCCATAAACTGCATGATATATCTGAGTAAACATTGCTCCACTCAAACCCACAAATCCTTTTAGCATCCCCAGCACAACTCCCCGGCTCTGCGGGAAATTCTTGACACAGGTAACCATAGATCCTGTGTTGGCAAATGTCTGGGAATTAGCTCCGATGCAGATATACAAATACATCTGCCATAGCTTCGGCTTAGCAACTCGTCGGGTCACAGAAAGCCATATCATGGAATAGCCAATGATATTCATGATGGCACCGACTAAGAGCACAACCCATGGAGGACTGACTTCATTGATGAGACCTGCAACGATCCCAACATTTCCACCAAGATCCTTGAAAAATCCCAAGGTATCCAGCGTACTCTGGTCATAGCCCAGGGCCGTTTTGATTACTTCTGAGTAGAGGCTAAATATGTAGGTGCCACCAGCACAGGACATAATAAGGAACGACACAAACACTACAAACCATCTTCCCTTGGCCACTCTTTTAACCAAATCAAACACCTCCTTTCCCTCCATTATCTTCACCAGTGCAACTAACAAGAACTACTCTTGCATTTAGAATCGAATTTGGACTACTAGAACTCCCAGCAGTCTATAACTAGACCAGTGCTCAACTCACAACCTCTCTCTATTTTACGCTAAGGATAAAACATGGCGTGGAAACCCAATCGTGGGGATGTTTGGATTGCCAGCAGACTGTTATGCACCCACTTATATAATAATTTGAGAATGAGGATGTGAATTAGGTATGTGAAGTGAGGCACACTT
Source organism: Larix kaempferi (assembly GCA_027924585.1). NCBI lineage: Eukaryota > Viridiplantae > Streptophyta > Pinopsida > Pinales > Pinaceae > Larix > Larix kaempferi. Next base: position 6,016,518 of record BSBM01000159.1, on the reverse strand, counting down.
AAATGGAGTTTGATAAGGTGAAGTCAAAACTCTCTATTATTGATTTAGATTGATTTAAATTTGGTTAAATGAGATTTGGAGTTTTTTTAAAGTTATTTTCATTACACATTTATATCTTTGATTAAATTATAATTTTGTATTTTTGAAATATTTCTATTGTATTTGAATGGTTAACTTCTTATTAAATTATAATTTTTCATTATTCAGATTGTATTTTTAAAATATCTTATTTTAATTTTAACATTTGATATCTACATCTATAATTATATTTTGAATTTTTTGCAAAACAAATATTATAAAATCAAATCATAACATTTTAGATTACTACTAAATATTAACATAGTCAATGGAATATATATGTTTGTTAGTTACACAGGCTGCATTGCATTTCTACCTTCAAGTAGATTTATGACTGGTAAAGTTATTCATAGATAATAGTGAAATGAGTTGTCTTGATTTTTGAGAAAAGCTGGACGTTTCGATTCCTATTGTAGGATCATCATCAGGTTATAAGTTAATATTTTTTATTTTTTTTTAAGTTTTGAATTAATTGAGCTATACAGTGAAATAATTAACACGCAACAGCTTTTCTTTCCATATACAAATTTGGGTATTAAAAAAGATAATAGAAAATACAATATGATATGGAAACTTATATCGCAGTAGTATATCATCATTATTGTCGTAGTGACAAAAACAAAAATCCATTTGAAAAACTATTTAATTTCCATATACAAATTTGAGTATTAAAAATGATAATAGAATGGAAACTTATATCTCAGTAGTATATCATCATTATTGTCGTAGTGACAAAAACAAAAATCCATTTGAAAAACTATTTAATAATATAACTCACACATATGAAGGTTGAGGATCAATTATGTAAACATTTATATACTTTAATATAAAGTATTGACTTTTGCTGTGTGAACAAAAAAAAGTCTAGCCATGACTTCCTCACACCTCACTAAAATGCAACTCAGTACATAGAAAAAATGACATTGAAAAAGAAATATTGAGATATTCGAAAACGTGTACTGCTTTCTTGACTTCGACTTCGGCGCAAAGACTTAACCATGTACATTTGCGGATTCAGATTTAGATTAGATAACAATATCTCAAAGAATTAAATAATTTGTACTTTATAATTTTATTGGATCTTAAAAGCATCCAAAATTTCTACACTTTGAACTAACTCAAAGAACGACTTACCAATACCATCTACCAAATTTTAAGTTTTCCTTACCGGTACTATTACAAGTACCATTTATAAATGTTCCGGGTTCTAAAATTATTCAGGATCGAACTAGATCAAGGAATACTTTACCAATAACATTTGACCAAATTCTAGCTGTTCCTTACCAATAACATTTGACCAAATTCTAGCCGAGCAAAAATGGCTCTTATAAAGATCTAGCAAGGTACAAAGATATCTGATAGCTATTGCAAATTGGATTAAGACACTTGAAGCCGCCGCAAGTTAAGGAGACCAGATAAGAAGGCGACATTAACGTAACGTAAGGGGAGAGATTTAGCCATTACTTTTCTTTTCAAGATTTTTTTACAGGTTTTATCATTTTATCTAAGTTTTAGATTTTTTTCACAAAATTTATATTAAAATTATAATTTCTTAATTGTTCAAATTATATTTTTATTACATAAAACCATATAAAACATAAAATATTTAACTTACATATTTAACAAGTCATCAATGATACTCTCTTTTCCTTTGATGATCCAATCCAACCTCACCTTTCTAGATGGGTCAGAAGATTTGATTTTTTGCAATAAACACGAGGGGCTGCCTCTTTGATTGGATATTTTTCTATTTCTAAAGATCTTGGTGGACAAAGAAGCATTAAGTTTGAAACCTATGGGATTAGATACTGACAGAATCGAACAGAATATTAATGGAAGTTTCTATGCATCATGAAGAGCGATTATAAGTAAGCGATGTCGTGTCAAAGTTCTGGAGTTGCTGACTCCATAACTAGTGTAATTTCTACTCTATGAGTAAGAATATATATATATATATAATTAAAAATTTTATGTATTTAAATTTGATAATCTAGATTTTAAATGAATTTATGTTAATAAATTTATTATAAAAATAATTTAAAAATGGTCAAGAATACGGTGAAAAAAAAAAAAAAAACCTCAATATAAAATGCATTGAATAATCTTCAATATAAAGGTTATTGAGCTATATTATGGTAAAAGCTAGTCATGGAGAGGGACAAGTGGTCGGAGGTGCTAGCCCCATTGTCAAAGGCTCTCACCCCATCCAAAAGACTTGGTTCCTATCCATGATGCCCTTAATAGGAGTTATTTTCACTTAAGGGTGTTTTTCAATTCAAAATTATATCAAGATGAATAGTAAGAACTTATCATCATTAGGTTGAAGATGAGTGTCTGAGTTGAGATATCATTTTCAGTAGAATATGGATAATTGAGACAAAATAATATCATTATTCCTTTGAAGTAAGGTCCAAGTATGTTATGGATTAGTATAAAATTTATGGGTCAAACTTTGTGGCATCATAAATAGATCATTTTATGAAAAAAAAACTGACTTCGAATAAATTTAAAATATTGAAAATTTATGAATAACTTGTCCCAATAATAAACATATGAGATTATTTGAGTCCAATATGTTATAATATGAAATTTATAGGTCAAACTTTGTGGCATAATAAATGGATCACTTTATAATAAAAAAAAAAAAAAAAAAACCTGATTTGATAAATTTAAAATATTGAAAATTTAATGAATAACTTGTTTCAATAATAAACATTAAGAGATTATTTGAGTCAAATATGTTATAATATGAAATTCATAAGTCAAACTTTGTGGCATCATAAATGGATCACTTTATGAAAAAAAACAACAACTTTAAAAATTATGTAGATTTAAAATATTGAAAATTTAATGAATAACTTGTTTCAATAATAAGCATTAGGAGATTATTTGAGTCCAATATGTTATAATGTCTTAGTTATCCCTATTGTATTAGTCATTTGTGCTTTTAATTTGTGTGTATACTTTAGTTCAATTCAATTATCATCATTCTCTCTTATGTATATGTGATGTAATGATCTTTATATTTTCACTCTATTGGTCCATGATCTTTATTTAACTAGTGAAGGGTTATTTGTCCAAATATGACAATACTATAAAGAGAGTGATGTCTTGGATATAAGTTTTCACAAACATTTTTCTTGTTTTGTGGATGTTTCCCTCTTAGAGGGTTTTACCATCTAATTATGTTGTCTACATTTTTTATTTAGGTGTGAGTTATTTTTCTTTAGTGTTTGGCCATATAGTTTGGTCACCTCTTGATTTTCAACATTGTATCAAAGGGCTTGTAAGGTTAACTCATGGTTAGTTCAAGATCAAGGTAACTTTCTACAACTATGAAGAAGTTTTAACTACATATTGAAGATATTTTCTCCTTTTGCACAATTAGGGTTGGTAGAAGTGATTTATGATTTAATATCTTTAAATCACTTCTTCTTAATCTAAAATCATACCTACATAGCTCTTGTTCTCAACTCCTAAAGATACAATCTTAACTTAATATGTTTTTTTCTAAAATCTGTGCATTTTAGAGAAAATATAATTGTTCTACCACATCTAAAATGTTCATTTTATGGGGGGAGGGTAGAGGTGCTTTTTGTTTCACTTAAAAGTCCTATATTGCCTTGAGATTTGAATATTTTCATCTAGTCAGTCATGGTTTTCCATTTCAAAAGGGATAAAACTTTGGTTCATAAAGTTTGATTTTGATTTAACTTTCCAACATGGTAATCTAGATTTTCAAGAGAATGAAATGAATGTAAAAATATAAAATGGAAATGCATACGAATATGCAGAGATGGCAAAAGAATATAAATTGAAAAGCATTACAAAGTACCTAGAATGGTGACCGTAGTTTATCTACAAAGATATATGTGTCAGTTATGCTTATTTGTAAGAAGACATTCCAATAACATAAAAAAAATATTTTAACATAAAATATGATATCTTAGGATGAAAAAACTCTAAAGATCCAAAACCCTAACCCTAGGAAATGATGTGAAAAAAGGGATGTGGACCCTAAGGAGGCTAGTTGATACATCAACTTCCTAGGGGCACAACTTTTGCATGGAAACACCATTTAATGCATTTATTTCACCATTACAAAGCTTAGTGCCATGCAATCAAAGATTGTGTTTCCTATGTCAACTACCAAAATTGCAAGGCAAAATGAATGAAAAATATGTTATAAGTTCGAGACCTGAAAATTGTAGTAAAACTATCAAGACATGTAGAAACATTCTTAATCAATAGAATAAGTGGGTGGCCACGAATATCCACATGGATACATGGTTCTTGGTTTTTTACAAAATTATTTTTGGTATAATGTTTTGTGCCATGTCTCAACCATGCTCCATTTGAGGTTCTAAAGCTATGAACAAAGTGATCCTCGACCCTTTCTTTATATATATATAAAGACGAAAAAATTGTAGCTTGCTATTCATAAGTGAATCAAAGTTACAAATATATTCTCTGGAGATACAAAAAGCTAGTTTGTAGTCTCTATCTTCTACATTGCAAGAAGTACCATAACTAACTAAACATCAAAATATTCTCAACTCAAATACAAATTATGCCAAGGATCATTCACCAAAACATAATTAAGAACATAGGAATTTACAATAATTCCTATGGATAAAAAGAGACCAATTAAACACTAGATTTCAATAACAGAAAATCATCATAGGAGAAGAAATCAAAACATTGATATAAAACCAATGTCTATTGATCTACCATCAAGGAGCTCCTCATAATGGATTTTTCCATCCATGTCACTTATGGCCATCTTTGATAGTTCATCATCTCCACTGTTGAGTTCTCTATAAATATGTTGAAATGATATGAGGGAGAAATCCACTATCTCAGTTCTGGTTCTACTCATCCAATGTTCTAGACTTAGAAACTATAAATTAGAAATATCCAAATCCCAATCAATTATGACTTTAGAGTCACCATATTTCTGCAATCCTCTTTTCCTGGAAAAGAATAATAAGCCCCAAAGTGCACACAATTAAGGTTTAGTATTGGTGCCAAGACCAATGCCCATTTTCAATTTGATATATGTCCAATTCGGATCTTTAATATCATCCCAGCACCACATTTTCCATCTTTTTCTGCTCCATCAAAGTTTCCGAAAGTGATAGAATCCATATGAAAATGCATCAGCAAAATACTCAACTTTGATGGTTTCTTCTTTTTATAATATTCAAAAAAATGAGAAATGATCCTAGTTCTAACAAGAAGGATGCAAGGCTTCTTGTTTTCAAAAATAAAATTGTTCCTATCTTTCCAAATTTCCCATGTAACAAAGAGAGGAAGGTCTTTATATTTAACTTTCATATGATACCAATTGAAAAAATTGTCTTGAAAGTTATCTTTGTCCCATATCCTGAAAGTGTAGAGATTTGTTTAATTCGGACCATATTGATCTCATAAATAAATATTGAACAAAAATATGAGAAATAGATTTCATCTCCGCTCTACAGAAGACACATATCCCAGGTCCAATAAAACCCCTCTTTTGTAATTTACCCCAAGTAATCATTTTGTTCTCCAAATAAAGACAAATAAAGCATTTGATTTTTAATTGAGCTTTCATTTTCCATAATATTGTATCCCACCACTTAGGAAGTACCCTCACCTGTTCATTTGAGATGGCATCATATACCATTTTTTGCTGAGACAATCATGTTGGCATCTTTCCAATTCCATGTTAATATGTCCTCCTCCTCATTTAATTTAATACTAGCTATGTTTAGTAGCATAATGAAGTTATTCCATTCCACATAAGTTTCTCCAGTCAGTCCCAAATAAGATGACTTGATCCAATAAGAAGAGGAATCACCATCCTCTTCTAATATTTGAGCTTGAGCAAGTACTTGAATGTTCCTATTATGGAATTTTGATGAAAGAGAAGGAGAAATAACAAAGTTTCCTTGAGTCACTAACAAACGGGTCAATTCCAATAAACACTTGAGTACCTCTTCCAATTTTCCATGATATCTATTCACCTAATTTTGGAAAATATTTGATGAAGCCACACCATATAATAGAAGCATTTGACACATTCTTTTGTGGAGACCTGATCCACTGAGAAATTGTACGCATTTTAATATATTAAGCTTTAAGTACTTTGGACCATAGTCCATCCCCCCAAATGCCTCTACACAAGCTCAAAGTTGTACTAAACCAGTTGAGGTGTTTAATACCCCAACCTCCTAGCCTCTTAGGTCTAGAAATACTTTCCCATGAAGATAAGTGGAATTTATGAGAACAAATATTACATGTCCACAAAAAATTAAATAAAATCTTGCGAATACTTGTGATCACATGGGATGGGATCATTGAAAGAGATAGAAAATGGACTGGAGTACTTTCTAAAACAATATTCGAATTGAAAACTAGCTCCTTGTTTCCCGTCAATGCAGAACCTCATGGTTATTTCACGTATATTTATACACTACTACATTTGGGTTCAGATCCCAACTCGCAACATTGATGAAATATAAAAAAGAAACAAGTCGGTATTCTTTTGTCGAAAAAATGTTGGAATATTATTTTCGTCGAAAAAAACATTGCTTTTGTGATGACACCTTACTTCCAAGTGTTAATATGGTCACATACATGATCCTCCTCAATGAACTGAGTTGATTTGATCTATTTTTCTCCTCGACAGACTTATTTGAGCATGACACTTCAAGATGGATTGATTTGTATAGTTCCATGATCCTCCTCGATGGACTAAGTTGAGTTGATCTATTGTGCTCCTCGATGTATTGAGTTGTGCATGACACTTATTGATAATATTGATGGACTGAGTTGTGTAGTTTCATGATCCTCCTCAGTGGAATGAGTTGAGTTGATCTATTGTGATCCTTGATGGACTGAGTTGAGCATGGCACTTCTCGATGGACTAAGTTGTGCAGTTGCATGATCCTCCTTGATGAAATGAGTTGAATTGATCTATTGTGATCCTCGACGGACTAATTTGAACATGACACTTCTCAACGCACTGATTTGTGTAGCTCCCTGATCCTCCTTGATGGAATGAGTTGAGTTGATCTATTGTTCTCCTTGACGGATTGAGTTGATAATGACACTTCTCGATGGACTGAGTTGTGTAATTTTATGATCCTCCTTGATGGACTGAGTTGATTTGATATATTGTGATCCTCGATGGACTGAGTTGAGCATGACACTTATCGATGGGCTGAGTTGTGTAGTTCCATGATCCTCCTTGATGGACCGAATTAAGTTGATACATGATGCTCATCGATGGAATGAGTTAAGCATGCCACTTCTCGATCGATTGAGTTGTGTTGAAGACATTTCTTATGATGACAAGATGTTCAAAACAAGGTGTGAAGCTCACACGATATCCAGATGTGTTCCATCATGATGATACCTCCCTATATAAGAGGGAGTGTTGATTATGGTAGCATTGTGAGGTTCCTCATGACAAAGAAACCCTCATAAATTTATAGAAATCCCCTAAAAGCAATGAAACCAAAGAAACCCCTGGAAATTTCTAGAAATCCCTCGAAAGTAGTGAAACCAAAGAAACCCTCGAAAAACATGGAAATAAAAAATGTACAAGTTGACCCAGCTAAAGGAAAAGTCAACGCATGAAGGTATAAATAAGAAGGATGCCAATATCATTTACTCATCAATCAAGATCACTCAAGCATAGATATGGTCCAGTGCAAAAGGGGAAAGAAGAAGAAGATAGAAGAAGATGGCCTGGTGCAAGGTAATGATACCCAATTATGACACGTTAGTTGCAATGACATTCTGGAAAAATAGAAATATTATCATTAAAATCAATTATTAGAGGTACCTACAAAACTTTTTCCGATTAGGTGTAAAAAGATGAAACGTAGAAAAATGGATGACCTTCCAGAATATATAACTTTTATTTATGGAAAAGTGGTATAACCACCCCAAAATGTCATTATTTGAAGATTGGTATGTTGTTTTTTTCTAAAACATAATGCACATGTTTTTGTTGACCCACTTGTTTGCTATGTAAATTTTCAATTTATGAGAAAAACAATATGTAGAGGCGTAGGCAACAGACAAATCTTGTGCGGGGCTATTTTTCCAAAATTTTAAAAGTTAATTTTATATTTTTTTTTAATTACCGAAGACAGTGAAGCCCTAAAACGACATGGTCAAGTGTTGATCCACCATATCATGGTCTAAAAATAATCAAAATACTTTTTTTTTAGGTTGTAGGTATTTTCGTACTCTTTTGCGGGTTCTTGTCCATTTTTGAAATAGGTAAGCCAATCAAAAGTTATAGGCCAAATAAACAACCTATGTTTTTTACAAATTTGACATGAGTGGAGTTAAAAATGAATTAAAAATAGAAAACAACAACAGATCTATTAAAAAATTATATATTTAGAATCGGCACACAGAGCTCGAAAAGTGTGTGCAATTTCATCTGCAGTGCACTCATGGAGCATATGCGGAACTGGTTGTGAAAAACATGAAGTTACAGCATTTTATGTGTTCTGCCATAAATCAGACATAAATCAGACTGAGCCTCAAGGTGCAATCCGAAGCTAATTCCAATCCTGCAAGGGCGCCAAAAACAATTTGAATTTATACTCGCGTGTGCGAAAATGTGGCGCGCACGTGTGTCTATAGGTGTGCATGCGGATTTACATGCCCGCACACGTAGTTACGCGTACGCATTATTTGCACACACATTTTATTTTTCAAAAACAAGGTATCCCTTTATATGTTTTCTTTAATTTCCTTTCTCAAGGGGATACATAAAGTTGACAAAGGAAATTAAAGAAAACATATAAAGGGATACGTAAAGTTGACAAATGAAATTAAAGAAAACATATAAGTTGCAGTGAAAAGATAACAGGGTACAAACTGAACTGAGGAGATTCGAACCTGCAACCTATGTCTAGTCCCAAGGCTACCACCTTCAAGATTGAAGTGCAGTTGACAATGGAAGACACAAGTGTAGTTTATTACCACCGTTTGAATTTAATTTGACCTTATCAATCAATTCCCATCGCCATTTCCTCTCATATGATGTCCCACAACCATTTCTATCACCACCCACTCTTCATTCATTCTGCATGTATTTCACTATGCAACCGTCTTAGATTCTCACTCCATTTTCCCTCAATTAGTTTCTCAATTCATTATGACCCATGTCCGTCGTCCGAGGATTGTTTCCAGTAGTCTTGAGTTTCATCTTGGCAACGATGGCGATTCATGGTATTACGTTTCCCTTCGGCTGCAAGATGGTAAACCCATAGTTCACTACGAAGGTTTGTCTGACAAATGTGACGGTTTGGGTTCTGTGCCCCAAAGCAAATGATGATGAAGATGTTGATGATGATGATGATGGTGATGATGATGATGATGATGAGATGATGATGATGATGATGATGGTGATGATGATGAAGATGTTGATTATGATGACAATGGTGATGAAGATGATGATGAGGATGATGGTGATGATGATGATGATGATGATGATGATGATGATGATGATCCTCTTTTCCTGGAAAAGAATAATAAGCCCCAAAGTACACACAATTAAGCTTTAGTATTGGTGCCAAGACCAATGCCCATTTTCAATTTGATATATGTCCAATTCTGATTTTTAATATCATCCCAACACCACATTTTCCATCTTTTTTTGCTCCATCAAAATTTCCGAAAGTGATAGAATCCATATGAAAATGCATCAACAAAATACTCAACTTTGATGGTTTCTTCTTTTTATAATATTCAAAAAAATGAGAAATGATCCTAGTGCTAACAAGAAGGATGCAAGGCTTCTTGTTTTAAAAAATAAAATTGTTCCTAGATTTCCAAATTTCCCATGTAACAAAGAGAGGAAGGTCTTTATATTTAACTTTCAAGTGATACCAATTGAAAAAATTGTCTTGGAAGTTATCTTTGTCCCATATCTCCTGAAAGTGTAGAGATTTGTTTAATTCAAACCATATTGATCTCATAAATAAACAGTGAACAAAAATATGAGAAATAGATTTCATCTCCGCTCTACAGAAGACACATGTCCCAGGTCCAATAAAACCCCTCTTTTGTAATTTACCCCAAGTAATCATTTTGTTCTCCAAATAAAGACAAATAAAGCATTTGATTTTTAATTGAGCTTTCATTTTCCATAATATTGTATCCCACCACTTAGGAAGTACCCTCACCTGTTCATTTGAGATGTCATCATATACCTTTTTTTGCTAAGACGATCCTGTTGGCATCTTTCCAATTCCATGTTAATATGTCCTCCTCCTCATTTAATTTAATACCAGCTATGTTTAGTAGCATAATGAAGTTATTCCATTCCACATCAGTTTCTCCAATCAGTCCCAAATAAGATGACCTGATCCAATAAGAAGAGGAATCACCATCCTCTTCTAATCTCTGAGCTTGAGCAAGTACTTGAATGTTCCTATTATGGAATTCTGATGAAAGAGAAGGAGAAATAACAAAGTTTCCTTGATTCATTAACAAATGGGTCATTTCCAATAAATAATTGAGTACCTCTTCCAATTTTCCATGATATCTATTCACCTAATTTTTGAAAATATTTGATGAAGCCACACCATATAATAGAAGCATTTGACACATTCTTTTGTGGAGACCTGATCCACTGAGAAATTGAACACATTTTAATATATTTATCTTTAAGTACTTTGTATCATAGTCCATCCCCCCAAATGCCTCTACGCAAGCTCAGAGTTGTACTAAACCAGATGAGGTGTTTAATCCCCCAACCTCCTAGCCTCTTAGGTCTAGAAAAACTTTAACATGAAGATAAGTGGAATTTATGAGAACAAATATTACATGTCCACAAAATATTAAACAAAATCTTGTGAATACTTGTGATCACATGGGATGGGATCATTAAAAGAGATAGAAAATGGACTAGAGTACTTTCTAAAACAATATTCGAATTGAAAACTAGCTCCTTGTTTCCCGTCAATGCAGAACCTCATGGTTATTTCACGTATATTTATACACTACTACATTTGGGTTCAGATCCCAACTTGCAACATAGATGAAATATAGAAAAGAAAAGAATCAGTATTGTTTTGTTGAAAAAATGTTGGAATATATTTTTCGTCGAAAACAACATTGCTTTTGTGATGACACCTTACTTCCAAGTGTTAATATGGTCACATCCATGATCCTCCTCAATGAACTGAGTTGATTTGATCTATTTTTCTCCTCGACAGACTGATTTGAGCATGACACTTCAAGATGGACTGAGTTGTATAGTTCCATGATCCTCCTCGATGGACTAAGTTGAGTTGATCTATTGTGCTCCTCAATGGATTGAGTTGAGCATGACACTTATTGATAATATTGATGGACTGAGTTGTGTAGTTTCATGATCCTCCTCAATGGACTGAGTTGAGCTGATCTATTGTGATCCTTGATGGACTGAGTTGAGCATGGCACTTCTCGACGGACTAAGTTGTGTAGTTCCATGAGCCTCCTTGATGAAATGAGTTGAGTTGATCTATTGTGATCCTCAACAAACTAATTTGAACATGACACTTCTCAACGCACTAAGTTTTGTAGTTCGATGATCCTCCTTGATGGAATGAGTTGAGTTGATATATTGTTCTCCTCGATGGATTGAGTTGATAACGACACTTCTCGATGGACTGAGTTGTGTAATTTTATGACCATCCTTGATGGACTGAGTTGATTTGATATATTGTGATCCTCGATGGACTGAGTTGATTTGATATATTGTGATCCTTGATGGACTGAGTTGAGCATGGCACTTAACAATGGACTGAGTTGTGTAGTTCCATGATCCTCCTTGATGGACTGAATTAAGTTGATACATGATGCTCCTCGATGGAATGAGTTAAGAATGACACTTCTCGATCGACTGAGTTTTGTTGAAGACCTTTCTTATGATGACAAGATGTTCAAAACAAGGTGTGAGGCTCATAAGATATCCAAATGTGTTCCAACATGATGATACCTCCCTATCTAAGAGGGAGTGTTGATTATGGTAGCATTGTGAGGTTCCTCATGACAAAGAAACCCTCAAAAATTTATAGAAATCCTCTGAAAGCAATGAAACCAAAGAAACCCCTAGAAATTTCTAGAAAGCCCTCAAAAGCAGTGAAACCAAAGAAACCCCCGGAAAGTCCTAGAAAGCCTCGAAAAACATGGAAATAAAAAATGTACAAGTTGACCCAACTAGAGGAAAAGTCAACACATGAAGGTATAAATAAGAAGGATACCAATCTGATTTACTCATCAATCAAGATCACTCAAGCATAGATATGATCCAGTGCAAAAGGGGAAAGAAGACGAAGATAGAAGAAGATGCATGTTTGGGGGTTTGCTACCTTTGGAGAGACTTGATCTTGATCTTCTCTTGATGATATTGCTCTTGTTATGTTGTATTAGAATACTCTTTATATCTTGGTTACACATATTTGATGTATTTGTATCTTGAATCTCTAAATAAGAAAGGTTGGTTGGGTTTTTCCCGAGTTTGGGTTTTCCCAAGATAAAATCTTTGCGTCTCTTTTTTTATGTGCATGGTTCTTTTTTCAGTGAAATTTATTTCTTTTTGCCATAAATAATTGAAATTGAACTTCTATGATAAAAATATAACATCCTAATGGCTCTCTTTCTCATCAAGTATACCGCAAAAAGACTCACACTGATAGATATATTCATGCACAATCTCACCACCACCCTGCCAAAAATTATGTTGTCCTCAAACTCTCATCACCGAGGCTATTCACATATATTTCCCCCAACATCTCAATAAGGAGAAAATCCACCTCACAAATCTCTTTAACCCAATGGCTGTTATCTGAACTAAATCAAAAGATATTTCCACTATGTTCTATTTCCCATAACTAAGCAATATCATTCAAATCCTTCTCCCTCTCATGCATCAATCACTTTACCTTACATTCAAAGAAATATACATCGCATATCCAAGTTATTAATAAAAAAAGAACATTAGAACCCTCTTTAACCCCTACAAAACCCTAAAACATTTATTTAAGAGTGTTAATCCAATTCATTTCTTTCTCAAGCAGTCTACCAAATTCCATGTTCATGTTGAATATCTTACATCTGCCAAACCAATATATCTATCCAAACTTGACTCAAAGAGTACATTGTTGACACTAATCATAACCACATTACAAAATTTGTCATTACAAAACACTCACACGAATCAAAACATCTCAATCATTTTGATAAACCAAGATTCTTGCTTGTACCCCCATTATTCATAATGCCTCATTCATGAAGCTCTCAAAATTGAAAAGCCCCCTCAAAATTACTTATCTCTCCTTTTTCTCAATTTCCCATCTATATTTCCTCCTCATCTCTCGTTACATTATTATGATTGGATTTTCCTAATTTTTTTTCTCCATTATTAAACCTCTTTATCTCATCTCAATATTTACCATTTTAATTTTTTTTATTAATTTCATATTCTTAATTTATAATAATTCTTTTATTCTATATTAAAAAATTTATTATGATCATTTGTTTTCTCTCATTATTTTTTATAATTTTATAAAATTAGATCCTCTCTTTGTTTCCTCATTTTTCAACTCATCAATATACCTCAATTCTCTCGAATATTTAACTAACCCTACATTATTATAGGGTTCCCACTTTTACCCTAATTTCACCTTTCCTTAATCCCTAAACATTACCTTCTCACTCTAAGTTAATAATCATTAGTCCCCCAATTAGGGTTTATATATTATTAGTTTATTGTATGACCTTATTCCCCCAATTAGGGTTTATATATTATTAGTTTATTGTATTACCTTATGGTTCCTTTTCCCACTTTTGTTGATCCTTTGTTCTTACCATAGTAGCATAATTCGGCCGTATTGGTTTTTTATGTACTGAAATTTGGAACAATTCGAATTCATCCAATATTCGGTGTAGGTAAAATACGAATACATTGGAAAATTGAATTTTGAAAAACTAATTTTAAAATACCACATTTTAATTATTTAATCACTATAAAATATATATAATATTTAATTTCATACTTTCTTATAAAAATAATTATTATTAGTTACTAGTTGTTATCCATCACACTCTCTATTCCCACTACATTGATATTTTATATTTTTGTTTTTAAATAGTAATTTTGATTGTAAATAACATGTCTATAAACAAACTAATGATTTTAAATGTACATATATGATATATCCATGCATATTTCAATAAAATTATTATTCATATAAGAAGACTACTTCCATATTTTATCAGTACTAGATTTTTACATTACTTATTTTTTCCGTACTGAATCATATTCGTATCTGTATTCATACTCGAATTATGCTACTATGCTAGAAACCCCAAGTAAATATATTTTTATAATTCTTTCCTAGAATATACATACTTATCCCATACAATCATTTCTATATAGCATATTCCCTATTATCTTAACACATAATCATTATAGTTTCCTTTCCAACAATCATCATATCATAAGGATACAAGAAATGAATTTAACCATCAAAGCATCTTACCATCACTATTAGCATCCTTGGGTAGGAGGCCATTCATCCCTTACTCTAGCAATGAAGGAAAGACAAGTGCAATAGTTATTAAACTTAGAAGTTGTCTTCAACTTATCATCATGCATTGATAATAAAATATTACAAGTATTTACTCATGTAAGTACATATTCATGCATTCCTTTACGAAAATCATGTCATCATTAGCAACGATTTCTTGTCGATGAATGTACTCATTTTAGATATAAATCATCTACATTTTAGAGTTTCCTACTCATAATAAAACTCATCAGTCAACATAGATGCAATAGCAGGAAGAAAAGGAATTTATAGATACAAGGTGCTACCTTTTCCTTGGAAGTCCCTTTAGTTAGTGTTTTAAACTTTATTTCAGTGGGATACATCATCATTTCAACAACCAAAAAAATATGTCAGACAATATCCTTATGTATAAATGTACTTGTGTTCGAATGTATACATTCTCACTAAACACCATTTGGTTATCAATCTATACATGAGAAAATATCACGACTTAAAACATTCACATATCATAACATAGCTCGTTAGAAACTCATTGTCATTGTAAGCTTTAGGAAATCCATTCAATGGTATACATGTCATTAAAAAATCATGGCTTCACTTCTCTTCGTTCATCGTGCAACATTGATGAAATAACATAACAGGGATCAAGAAACATGATTAATAGTGATTTCCTTTGGATTTTTTTTTTTTTTATGGATTAGTTATCAACATCGCCTCAAACTCATCACATCCGGTCATCATTCAATCATCGGTAATGAAAAATAAAATTACTTATATGTAATTTCATAATCATTCAGTTGAATTCAACATTAAGGAGGAAGCGTTTTTCTTGATCCTCACTTCCTCGATGGTATAAGTAAGTCAACTTGTTAACTCCACAAAATTTTATATTTTCTGTTTGTTCGGAGCCTAAAAAGATCTAAGTGATGCAACATCAATTCTGATACCATTTGTAATACACCTAATACCCTCAAAAGTCTTTTAAAAATATGAAGTGTAAAATTTTCCCAAATCATCTTCTAACCAACTAATTAATTAGTCACCCAATACCCTCAAAAGTCTTTTAAAGATATGAAGTGTAAAATTTTCCATTATCATCCTCTAACAAACTAATTAATTAATCATATTGATTACATTGTTGACAAAGTAATTTCCCATAAAAATTGCAAAAATACTTAAAATCTATTGATCCTTTATCATGTAAAAGGTTCTAAAAGTTCTAAGACTATTAGCTAAAGGGATTATCATGTAAAGGTTCTAAAAGTTCTAAGACTATTAGCTAAGGGGGGGCTATTTTTTTCCCTAAAAGGGGATAGGTTTAACTCTTAACCTCATCCTTACCACATATAATCAACTATCATATAACCTATCTATTAGTTATGTTGAACCATTCCAATAAATATGGAGTCTTATCAAACCAAAATTATACCATTCCAATAAATATGGACTCTTATCAAACCAAAATTATAGTTCACTTTTTTTAAAACCAACTATGGTTTACTTATGAAAAACAAATACTCTTAGGTATCTTTATAGATAGGTATAATTTTATTTCAAGTAGAATCCCATTTTATAAATATTAAAGCCAATACATTAGCATAATACTTTATATATTTTCCAACACATAATATATAAAACTATGTGTGGGAAAGAATACCTTCAATCTTTGATCGACTAATCAAATAAAAGCAATGTAAATCACAACCAATTGGAAGAGACGCCCTCTGAGATCGACTATCAACTAACAAAGCGATAAACCTCCCATCATTCAAATATCAATAACATCTTTAGGGTTTGCATCCCATTTTATGAATACAACAATACATAAATGGGTCAAATTCCTCACTGGAATAGCCCTGCTCACGTAGCAAACAAAATATGCACAGGGCCAAAGCTCTGGTTCCATAGATCGCCCTCTCTGTACAGACCCACAAACATCAAAGGAAAACAACATGCAAGGGAGTCTCCCTCCACATTCCCAATAAGAAACAATAAAAAAAAATATATGTCTTGTCGTCGAAGGGTAGAGATGCCTTCTTCAATTACAAAGTAACAAAAGAATAATCAAGCCCCCTGACTCCTCTTCTACAACCCAAAATACTGATTTAAAATACCCTCCAAATATCAATGAAGGGCACGCTCTTCATTCAAGTCCTATAACCAACAGACAGTAACATCATTAAGAAGATCTTTCTTCCAAGATCGTGGCCACCTCAAGAGATTTAGTTGTCTCCTCAAAGAGAGGAATGCAATCGCATGCACTCCACATAGAGAATCCCCATCCCTTAATCAAAGCAAAACCATTTACTTAATATTTAATGTCATTATTATTCACATTTTTAAACAAGGATCAGTACGCTCTCCTTTGGGAAAGATCACAATTCATGTGCAAGTATGTATATATATATATAATTTATTTTTTATTGGACCATTTATAATCCTTACTTCAATAATATTATAATTATTAAATAACAATTTTTATATATATAGATATAGATATAGATATAGTTAATAATTTATAAAGATAACTTATATAAAATTATCCTTCTCTTACTTTCAAGGTAAAAATGGACAATCATCTGCTTAAAAGCTTAACTAGCACCCATGTCGGAAACAAGATGGTTGTTCATAATAATATATTTATGATAATCAGTAAATATCAGTTAGGATCATCTAATAATAATTAGCTTGGAGTGCTCAACCTAGGATGACACCTAAATTTTTTAGGGTAATAAGTAACAATTTTTTTTTTCAAGTGCTCAATGCACCAAGATGAGAGTTGTCATCACTAACTAGATTCTCATGGCTTCCTAGCCATCAACCTCTACCCCTAGTGGATTTCGCTGCCATGTCTTTTAGTTGCGTCAAATCCTTCAATATCCTAAGTCTACAAATTCAAAATTACAACATAGGAAATAAATAACAATACTTACAAAGTTTTCTGGCAAGGCGTTGGCCTTTAGCCCTTTGCCAGGAAATGCTTACATAATTTGTTTCCCAGTTACAAAAGAATAGGAGTAAAGAGGGATGTTACAACACACCTCTACATATCTATCTCTATAATTTTTTGGTTTCGAGCTGTTGTAGGAGACATTAAAATTTGAATGTTGTCCATATCAGTATTTTTACTTCTCCCATCCATTCATAATAAAGATTCGCAGTAATTTTATCATATTATGCTCCAATATTCATGTTGCTAGTTGAACTATTTATAGATCTGAATTTGTTGTTGTGCACTCTTTATGTGATGTGTATTAAACTTTCATATCAGTCCCTCAAAGATGGATGGTGAGATTAGCTTTATTTTGTAGTTTTAGGGTCAATTTTGGGATGTTAGGTAATATTTGGGCTTACCACGAGGTATTTGGGTCAAGTTGGAAATCACCTAGTCCTCCTATATCTGAATCGATGCTTATGGAGCTGTTCATGGTTGACTAAAAATTACATACATACATCATTCATGTTGTTCATTGAGTCAAAAAATCCTCCTTTGAATCTAGTGATGTGATTTGTTCTTTCTGTGCTTCAATATTCATGATAAAGGGGTTGCATACAAAGTCTTTAAAGAAAGCTCTGAACCGGACTTAATAACTAGCTACCAAAACTATATATCAGATCTGATTGGGGCACATTATAGTGATTTCAAAGTATATTTAATGGGTTGCAAATCATTATTCAAATCCAAAAATTATATATAAACTTCACTGTTATTAAAGCAAATACCTCCATAATTTGGGAAAAATTGGAAATTAGTACCTTTTCTGTTGAAAATTTGGGGGGTTAATATTCCTAATTTTTAATTGGGGATATTACACTTACTAAAGAGATTTGGATCACACTTCCACCATATTAAACATATGTGGTCCACATATTCATCGAGTGGACTTTTGGACAAGTTTATTTTCAGTTGATTTCCATTTGGTGGAGAGGTTTATACTTGTAGGGGATCAAAACTTCTCCTTAGGAGAGATGGAGACTTGGGGTGACTTGGCCTCTAAATTTCCTCTTTTGGGTTTTTTTACAATTAAACTAGAATAGGTATCCTTGTTTGACCTCCCTTTGGTTGAAATAAAACCAACCTTGTAATATCCCTCTTTTACCCCTACTATTTTGCAACAAAAAGTGCAATTGTGTACCAATCCATGGAAAAGAGTTCAAGGTAAAGGCTCCGGAGGTAAAACTTTGTAAGTATGGCTGTGATATTTTAAATTTGGTAGACTTAGGATATTGAAGGATTGATGAAACTGAACGAAAGGGACATGTAATCCACTAGGGGAGAAGATGATAGACTAGGAAAACCATGAGTTTGATGATGGGTGTCATATTGGTGCCATGGGCCCTTAAATAAACATGAACTATGAATTTTACTAGATGGACACTTAAGTTTATTAGTTCTGTTAACGATTACTCCTAGAAAAGGACATCCAAGAACCTATTGATTGCTACAAGGAAACTACAAGCTCGTAAGACCTAATGAGTTACATAAGGATAATTAATATTAGGTACTATTGAGTAAAATTAAATAATTAGTCTAGATATCATTGATATCTCATCCTCGGCAAAGGATTCCAAGGAAATACCATTAAGGAAATTAAGCTAAGTGTCATTACTATTAATTATTTTAATATGGCATAGCAAGCCAATAATAATTACCACAAGTAATCCTACACACTTATGTATGGAAATGAGACAATGAAAGTGTCATATTATAAAACATATATTTATACACACAAAGGTATTTATGACAAAGTGATTAAATTGATTTTATTATATTGAATATTATAAAGGAAAGAATAGAAGATGTATATTATTATTATTCTAGTCAAATGATACAAAAAAGCTATATGCCTTAAAGAAAAATATTGATGACCAACCTAATCAAAAGCATAAATGTTTTTATAGTTTAAAAGCTTTCCATCTTAGAAATTTCTTGGCAATCAAGAAAATACAAACAAAGAAACAAGATTTTTTTAGCTTTAAAGATAAAAGATGAAAACTAAAAAATCAGTTGAAGAGATTCAATCTCTTTAAGAGGACACAAAAACAATAAGAAAAGGGAGGAATCTAGGAAAAAAAAAGAACTCCAAGCAGGACCTTAATTGAGATATCCTAAGAGTTTTAATTGGCATTCCTAGTAGGAGGTTAATGACATTGAAGCCATGGCAAGAATTCATTGTGAAGGTTTACCCTTAATCCCTTGCCTTAGTGGATTCATGCCTAGCTCGGGGGTGGCCTTTGCGTGGAAGGAACATATGCCGAACATAGTGCGAGTAGGTTGGGTGGAACGTTGCAGTAAAGTTTTCAGTTGCCCAAGCTTATTAAATATTGATAATTATTTTAACTTAATGAATTCTGGTACTCTACAGTTATATGTTTTTAAGTAAATTTTAATTCTTTCTAGGATTGTTTACATATGTATGATGAATTTATTTAAGTATGTTTATGGTACTAACTCTGTGATTGTAGCTTAAGTTCTCTAATGGAAACAAATGGAAGGAAATTTTAATTATTGTGATATGTTTGCAGGTCTAATATTAATTATTGAATAAATTAGAAGAATGCTGAATCAAATTAGGAATTTTATGGTTTTTAGGATAAATCTAATTGATTATAATGTTTTCATTAATATTTTCTATTCTTCCGCTAGAATTAATTTCAATATTAACATGTTGAATTCATTATGAGTTGATTTGATCTCTTAGATAGTCAATATTTTTCATTGAAATACTAACTATAATATCAAGATTTATTATTGACTTTAAATATGTTAATTATTATGAATCAATCTAACAGTGTGTTGCAGAATAGATTATTAAATTATTATCACTCTAAAAGATGAAATTTTAAATTCAATAGAACAATAATTATATATAAATAATTAAATAATTAATTATATTATCATAGGCTTCATTCGCCTAAAGAAAAATCTCTCATTTATAAGCTTAAGAAAACAAGTATTCAATTAAAAATTTACACCAAAACCCTTAACCAACCAAAATCTTTAAATAATAAATATTATATTAATATTATACTAAAACTAAACATATTACATAGCCTTTGCACATATTATATCACATTACCATAAGTGAGAAACAACTAGATCGAACCCATGCTTTAACATAAGCATAACTACAAGATTTCACATAAAAGATTCTATATATGTAGAAGCATGAAAATCCATACAAATAAAACTAAACAATATTATAATATTAATCCAATTTGCTTTAATAAAACACATAAAGCCAAAAGCAAAAGCATGAGGCTATGTAAGCCTTTAATCACATTGAACTCCATACACACATATAAGCTATGAGCCAAACATTAAACAATATTATAATATTAATCCAATTTGCTTTAATAAAACACATAAAGCCAAAAGCAAAAGCATGAGGCTATGTAAGCCTTTAATCACATTGAACTCCATACACACACAAATATAAGCTATGAGCCAAACATTGAAATGATTTGGAAGGTGTTCAAATTGAATGCATGGTAGATCATCAAAGTCTGTTAAGTGCGTCGAGTTCCAAGGTAAGAATCAGAAACTCGGAGTGAGGGATGATGGCCTCTCGGCCTCATTCTGGTTTATGTAGGATTAAATCAATATAAATTTTAAAGGACACAATTAATTCATAATCAACATAAGGTTGAAGGTTTAACATCCAAAATGATCAACCAAATTAAGAAAAAGAGCTGAATTGGCTTGTGTAAAACATTTATACAGAGGGTTCATAGACCCCGCAATGTCATTAATAAAAACATGGAATAAACTTCAAGAAGCTTGAGTTCGAACCTCATAGAATTAATCATAAGGTAAATGCTTAACCCAAAGGGAAGCATGGGCTTCCCAAAACAGTGCATACGATTTCATTATGCATACCAAAACTATAATGTAAAATGAATACAATGGATTGAATCCCTTAGGTTGTAAAACACATCTCTAATGGAAACACTTCCATGATAGCTAGGGATCGAATCCCTCGACAATTAATCACATGGCCATACATATAAATAGATCAAGATTTATAAACATAAATAAAAATTAACACATGATATCTATATGAAAATAGTAGACAAAGTATTGTTCAATTACTAACATAACCCTACTCCATGTAGGAGACGTTGCATAGCAACCAAAAGAACTCAACGTATAAGAATATTATAAACACTGTAAATGTGTTTGTATATTAAAATCCAGTCAACATTGAAATAAGCCACAAAGGGCGTCTTACTTTCATAATCGTTTTACATGCCAAACCTACATAAGTCGAAATTCAACCAAGAGAGGTAGAACACCTCTTAAATCCACTAAAAATTACATTAACAATTTGTAAATCAAACAACAGTTGGCCATTGAGTTTATGGGTAACCAAAACCCTTCATTTCTCGATCAGGAAGCCAGCCTCAACAGAGGTTTGTGGCCATGGAGACATGAGATTACCAAGAAAACAATATTGAATCCAACCCCAAGATCCACGTCCTTCATCTTTGTATCCCTGTAACAAAAACCAAGCAAATAACATTAATACGTGATTATACCTTGTTAAATGGAAAAACAATGTATAGGAAATTAAAATGTAGAAGCAAAAGCTTACCTTGGCAATGTTAATTTCCTCCTCATACAGTAAAAAATCGCACAATCCAGTCTTAACTGCAACCAAGATGGATGTATCTTAAACCTGTGCACTTAAACCCTCTCAGAAAATATGGTCTGCGACTTGAGTGAAAGGTATGCTCGAATATGGATGGATGTATTAACTATAAATCAAATAATAAAAATGCATTAGCATTCATGCTAAGTAAGTCATGGAAAGGGTCCATGACCTCGCTAAGGCCACCTTCATTTAACATTTAAAGGACCATAAAAATAAATACAATAACATCCGTAAAATAGTCAATGTAGATATGTAAACAAGTGCTTAGTAAGACTGTTAAAAATATATGTAAAGGAGTAAATAATAGGATGGTACATGGATTAAAGATAGACGAAGAATTCTAGTTGAGACAGTTTATATATAATCACAATTAAATATGGCAGAATATAGTTATTGAAGTAAACACACAAAATAGTGTGAAATGTACAAGCAATATTTTTGTACAAACAGTCAAGCGAAAATAATAAATGCAATAACAATAATAAGACAGTCAATTGAAGACAATACTGTAAGAGGTTATATTCGCTAGGAGGAAATAATTTTTTTTATAGTGTTAATTTTGGTGACATTACAAGTGGTATCATAGCAGAGTAATAACAGTACGGCCTAATGGACTTGTGAACATACATGTATGTTGTGTACTGTATAAATGATTTCAAATCCAAATTGTTTGCAGCAAGAATTTAATTATCGGCATGTGTGCTATATTAAGTATGGGTTAAGTTGGTATACCTGAAAGTTTTGCTGATATAGTTTACATATTATAGCCAATAGCAAGTAAAATAATTGCATAGGTTGAATATGCATAAACTAACTTGCTAAGTGTTCAACCAAATATGTGACCATTGCTTGTTATACATGGGAAGTAAAATGCATTAATAAAGGAAAGTCCTATGTTATATGACTAAAGTCGGTCCAAGTAAAAATATTTTGATATTGATAAAATCAAGTCTTTAGTAGAATTGTTTAAAATCCTAGAAATAAATATTGACATACTCAGCTTCCATGACGTATGTTAAAGTAAGAATGATTTCAGTTATGTTGTAGAAAGACTTCATTAAAGTAACTACTTAGAATTTTTGTGGAAAAACAAGGCTTACAAAAAAACCTTACATGATAAATGGAGTGCGTGAAGGTAAATGAGTGCGTAAGCTATCATAAAGTATAAATGTTTTACCTAGTTACAGAAATTTGAGGTAATGATTGCTCTATTTATAGCTGGATGTATAGACATCATGACTACATATTAATTTGTTAACCAAGAAAGAAGCATGCAAATGAAATTGAATGCAATTCAA
Organism: Larix kaempferi; assembly: GCA_027924585.1. Taxonomy (NCBI): domain Eukaryota; kingdom Viridiplantae; phylum Streptophyta; class Pinopsida; order Pinales; family Pinaceae; genus Larix; species Larix kaempferi. Next base: position 5,992,917 of record BSBM01000159.1, on the reverse strand, counting down.
TGTGTAACTTGTCAAGATTGTGCTAGAAAAAAATATGTGAAGTAGAATAAATGGCATGATTACACATACTTTTCCAGATGGGAATATCAAAATATGAAAATTCAATATGATGCTTAAAATATTTATGATGTTGATCGCATGTTCTCGAAAATAAATCTAAAATAAATAGTGTACAGTTTGCAAAGATAATTCTATCAAATGCACGAATGTGGTATTATGAAAGGTAAACATAGGATGAGCCAGGAATGATAAAGGTACAACTTAGCAGATTAGCCCATAAAACAACTGAATTGATAAGAGCAAGGGTATTTCATTTAAAATATTATATTATATGTCATTCTGAGTGACATTGTAACTATAGGAAATGAGTTATTGCAGCTTTAAGAGAGGATGTAAAAGTCTGGAAAGACTAATACATTGATTGATGTTGGTCTGGAAGGATCTAGAACATCAAAACTAATTATATGCATTATGTTGATTTGATGTTGAGTCGGAGAACTCTGGAGAATCAATAATATTTATGATGACTTGATGTTGGGTTGAGAGCCCTAGAGCATCAATAATAAAGAGACAAAGATATATATGCCCTAATGTTGAGTTGGGAAGAACTATGGAACATCAAAACCAATTAGTGATGTGATTATTATGATATCTTGTTTATTCAACATTTCTTTTGAAAGTAGTGATTAAATAGCATTGTGACTGGAAGTGCCTTGAGGTTATTGCAGGTAATAGGCTATGGAAGCTCCAATAAGACCATCACTAAGGAACATAATGTGAACTTATGAAACCTGCAATAAGCACAATGAACTTAATACATAAAAGACTATAAAAATAAAGGAGTTATGAGGCTTTTGAGCTAATCACGAGGGACGTCCTGACTTATAAGGATCTTGGAAATTTTGAGAAAATTTCCCTACACTATTTACATAAATCTTCATTTTGAGAATCAACCAATTAATGAAAAGAAAGAAGAAATTAAATAATAAAAATATGTTCCTAAACAAGAGGACCTAAATTTGAATAAATAGCCTTTCCCAAAAAGAAAGTTGCAGAGAGTGGACAGTACAGGGGGTAATGGTCCCTAGTACATTGGAGGGTTGCGTTGTAGGTCCATGAGCGCTCAATTGTCATAAAAGAATATGGCTGAATTCGAGAAGTATTGTGGGATAAACAAGGGGAAATGAATTACGGGACTCTACACAGAGTGCATAAAAAACCTTGTGGCTACTCTACATTAGTAATAAAGATAGAAAACAACACTAAAATTTTGACCAAGTCCACGACAAAAAGGTAAGACTCTTAAAAGCATCATTCTGGTATTGAATGAGTAGATGCAGTACTTGGTGTACTATGAGTACTTGATGTTGAGTTTGGTGTTGAGCTTGTTGGCTCTGCACTAGTACAAAATGAGAGATAAGTGACAGGAAACAAAAAAAATTGGGCACCACAATTTTTTCAAGGGATAAATGACCAAAATTGAGAAATTTTTAATGAACTAACTAAAAATGACCAAGATAAATGACCAATTTGGTCATGGGATAAGAACTAAACTAAAAATGACCACATAACAATTGGTCATTTATTTGGCCATTTTTAGTTGTCACTCCAACAATGGAAAATTACCATTTTGACAATGAATTTGTACAATTTACTAAATTTTGACACTATAGATGGATTCAGAGACCCCGAATCTATTTACAGTGTTAAAATTTAGTAAATTGTAGATCCCCTAATATGTCACAACTCAGCGATTAACACCAAATTAGCTTATAAATTTTTTATATTTTTTATAAAAATAAATTTATTATTATTAGACAAATTTATAATATGAAGCCCCATAACCATGTAATAGTGCTTCATAACAATCCCCTTCTCATCATTCCTTGGAAATTAATCCACATGATAAGTTGAAAGTAATGGACATATCCTTCTTTATAATCCCACATATTAATAATATGGAGTAGTATATTTATTCTACGTTTTGGACTTTAGGGTAGGTTTTTGTCGGATTTTTGTAAAATCCAAACTTGGAAGTGTTTAAATTGTGTTTTTGAATCCATAAATAAATTCAACACCCTCGAATACCTCCATGGCACCTAAATTATGAAATTTCTATAGCTAATATATGTGGTTCTAAGTTTTTTAGATTTTTTAAAGATTTCCAACAAGTCTTCGAACAAAATAAGACGGAAAATATACTCGAAAAAGACTAAAAACATAGAATATTTAGACTACACCTTAGTAATATTATGTAAGTTATATATTATATATTGTATATTATAATATATAAATTATATACAATATATAATATATAACTTATATTAGAAATAAGTATATATTATTCTATTATATTATATAAGTAGTAAAAAAAATGAATCATAATTACAAAACAAAAACATTAGGCATCCCATATACACAAATCCCACGGTCAAATATACACAAAACCATAATGACCATGAAGCCGTAACCAAAGTGTTGAAATTTATTGGATCGAACCCCATGCCATCTATTCACAAGAATGCTTCACCTTTGGGTGCACACCAACTACTTTTCTTTGGAAAAAAAGGTGCTGAAAGATATAATGGAAACTCTAGTTTTTGTAATGCTAATATTTTTGGTCTTGTTTGCCGCTGAGAAATACAACCATTCGTTATGGTGCGAAAAAAAATACCACCATTCATTCCATGGAATATCCTAAAACTATCCCTCGTTCCCCATAATCATTAAATGGCCACAAAGCCAAACATGAGCAGCACATTAGAACTTAGTGGCATCACTTTGCTTCTCTATTTTTGCAGACTCGCTTTAATGGAGACTAGGGTCTAAGAGAAGGGTATTTGAACAGATTTTTGAACGCAATGAAGTTGTATGGAATTCAACAATTGCAACATATTCTTGGCTTGGACATGGGGATGACAATTCTTTCGCCAAATGGGAGAAAGAGAACTCAAGCCAACCCCATTATTTTTCACCACAGTTGTCAGTTCCTGTACAGGAATAGAAGACATCGAAGAAGGTAATCATATACATACCCAAATCATTAAAAGTGGATCGGATTCAGATATATTTGTGGGAAATTCCCTCCTTCATATGTATGGAAAATTTGGGTGTGGGTATATTGAGAATGTGTGTGAAGGGTTTGATAAAATTCCTCAATGAAGCTCTGTCTCTTGTACTTCCATGATGGCGGCATATGTCCATCATGGACAAGCCCGGGATGTCTGTCAGCTTTATTGATAAATGTAGGAAAAAGCCATCGGGATGAACTCTAAGTCTTTAGTCATTTTCCTCAGTTCCTGCACCTGCTTGGAAGCATGGAAAGGTAAGCATGTCACTGCTGAAACTCTCAAAACCAAGCTCGACTCCAGTGTTTCTTTCCATACCAACACTATCAATCCATTGTTTGAGGATCTCCATCTTGGCAAAGAAATGCCCTATCAAGGTTGTTTCAGCATATAAGAGGTTTTTATCAATAATGTCCTCAGATTCTACAACAAATTTCATTATTTCTTTCTTTAGTTTTATTATTCTTTCTCTCTTCCTTCTACATTCTCTGATTCTATTTTTCAAATGGGAGGTCTCCCTAACTTTGTACCTCTCGAGCTCAATCCCTCTCCTAGATTCTACTTGTTTTACATTTTGAGTTTAAAGGGAAGAGTTAGACTAGAATGCCCTTTCATATTCGATAAAGATATAATAATTTGTTGCAGTAACGAATGAAATAAGGGTGAAAAATATAGCTTACCCAGAGAAAATTCTAGAGCCAAGATATCTTGATATTCCTTTTGGTCTCTTTTGTATAGAGGAGCTTCACTCCAACAAAGTTTACCCCCTTGGGAATTTAGGGAATTTCCAAATACTGGCACGCCATTTGATGGTGATGACATTCAGATCATGTTCCTTAATCGCTTAGGCCACTCACTACCGTCATTCTCTGATTGCTATTTCATATCAATAGTTTCTTTGGGTTGGTTGATGAATAGTTTCTTTGGGTTGGTTGATGGATAGGATCAGGAAGTCACCTTTCTTAATGATAACCCTTTTTGCCTCCAACGAAACCTTGAGATTTATATTCTGGACACCTTCTGCGACGACTATTCACATAATCATATCAATCACATTAGAGGTTCTGGTGGAAAACCCGATGTCATATCAATCACATTAGAGGTTCTCGTATCTACCTATCCATTAACTTAAAACAAAAGCATGCTTTTAGTAAACTTCGATTTCTTCAATTTTCTAAGTTTTCCTTGTTAAATTAAATAAAAAATTCATTTCCTTTTCTTTTTATTCTTTATTTCAATGGTTAAAAAATTCATTTCCTTTTCATTTTATTCTTTATTTCAATGGTTAAAAAATTCATTTCCTTTTCTTTTTATTCTTTGTTTCAATGGTTAAAAAATTCATTTCCTTTTCTTTTTATTCTTTATTTTAATGGATAAATTTTCAATTTTAAATATCTTGGTATTTTTTTTATCTTTTAATTCTATGATAATGAGTGGATGGTTCACTTGAAATGTTCTAAAACTTGACACGGTGTGATTAGATTTTTAATTTTATGAGATATTTATTAATTTAAATCTTTTAATTTCGAAAAATAAATTCTTAATCAAATAAAAGCAATTTTAGATCTTAATCTAAAACCAAAAAAAATATGAGCATAAATGATATGTGCAAAGAAACCAATATCATATATATATATATATATATATATATATATATATATATATATTTATTTATTTATTATACAAAATCATCATTATTTTTATAATAATATTTTTATATCGTTATCATTTTTAAAATTTTCTTTTATTATTATTATTATTTATAAATTTAAAATTCCAAGTAAAATATAAAATATAGGTTGTATCCCATTTCTACATGAAAACAATGGTCAATATTGTTAGAAAGCTAATCCTTGGGATTATTGTTCCACCGATTTTGTAAATAATGTAAATAGAGAATAGGAAGACAAATAGTCTCCATAGGAATCCAAGAGGCATGTTGGTAGGTGAATCCCAACAACCATTTGATATGTATAAATAAATGTTTTTGAAGGTGAATAATGCAATTTGGGGAGTTATCCACTCTCTAGTGGTATCAGAGTCAGGTTGTCTTCCATAAGTCATGTTATTCTGAGCTTTGGCATTCTGTCATTCTGCCTACTTTCTCTTGCATACCTACCCATCACTAGTCTGCTTGCCATCATTCTCTGCATTTTGCTTCTCTGTCCCTCCATGCTCTCCTAGATGTCATTCTGTTGGCCCGTACATTTTGCATGATCTGTTGATGCGTACTCTCATTCTGTTGTACGTTTGAGCATTGGTGTTGAAGCTTACTGTTTTGTTTTCCCATTTGCAAAGACTAAGAGAAACCCTAATTTCAACCATGTTTTTGAGAGGATGTGATTTTAACCAAGTGTGTGGGCTCTTCATATTGATTCCCATGGGTTTCCCATACTGTTTGGGCTCTCCATTATGAGTGGATTGAGACTATTTTAAGTGTGAGACTTCCCAAGTTCTCTGTGTTTTTTCTTTTGGTGGTGAAATAATATAATGGTATCATGTAGTGGTATGTACTTCTTCTTCAACAAAGTGGAGTCCATACCACTCCTCCATGAGTTGATACCTTGGAGATAAATACAGTCCTCTATATTTTGGAACTGAAGAGTTGCAACCTTGTGTGTTGTCGACTCTATTGTGATACTCCGTTGTTGCTTCTTGTGGGTGCTTTCTCAATATCTTGGAGCTACAACCTCATTCAATGTTGCTGCAACTTCTCCACTATTGTTGCAACTTTCTCTTGAGGCTCGTGAGACCTCCACCTTGATCTTTGTTTAGCTATGACTCAACTCAACAACAAATCTTGAAGTGTTGTGTTTTTTTTATGTGTGGAGGTAAAACATTTTTGTTGCAATTATTGTGACCGTTAGAAACCCTAATTTGTGAACTGCAGTGACATTCTTCTTGTGCGGTGATTTGGTGTGGCTATGACCTCATTCAAAGAAGTCGCGCCTTGATTTGGAGCTTGGTGACCTTAACCATTGAAGCTATGACCACTCAATAGCCTTTTGCTAGTTTTGAGTGGTATCATATCATTTATTCATTCATTTTGTCCATATATTTCATCTTAGATGAAGATTTGAGCTAGAGATAAGGGGGAATGTAATTTTCTATGAGCTGTAAAATCAATTGTAATAGATACATAATTAAAATTATTAGTTCTACAAAATTAAATTAATAGCGTTGTTGTAGAATGATATTGATAGTGCTGTAGAATTAAGTTGATACTACTATAGAATTTGTAAGAAATAATTTTGTAAAGAAGGGAGCAGGTTAAACACGCACCTTCCCATATTTTCTTCCAAATATTCTATTTAAAGTTGCAGGTTGCAAAAGATGGACTCGCTGGAATCAATAGTTGGTGTTGTCCTTGCTAGCAAGGAAACCTATCCAGAATGGTCAAGGAATATTAAATCTATGTTCATCTACAATTACTTGTGAGAAGACATATGTGAAGGAAAAACCATTCACATGGATGAAGGCACAATCTTGAGTTTTGATCCAAAACCTCCAACTTCAGAGAAAGAACTTTATATATGGCATACCACAGATAAGAAAGCTTTAGCAATGATCACTACTACAATCAATGAAGAGGTGATCCAACACATACTTCCTGCAAAATCTTGGTTTGAAGCATTGAAGACATTAAAAGACTTGTATGACTCAGATTATGAAATGGAGGTGATTCAGTTAATGTTAAAATTGTTCAATTTGGAAGTAAAGGATAATGATCCTATGCTGGTTGCATCTGAGATTAGAGCAATCATGCATAAGATTCAATCATCTGGTATGAAACCAAACCTTCCACTTACAACATTTGTCAAGTCCCTCTATCCTACTCACTCCAACTATCTTGAGTCTCTTCAAGCAAGTGACAAGTTCAAATACCTCACCTTTGACACCCTAGTGGAGAACATTGCAAACATAGAGAGCATTTGTAAAGAAGACAAATGAGCATCCCGGAGAAACTCTTTGCTCTGTTTAGACAGCAAATAACCAATCCAAATACCCTTCCAAGGGATAAATTAGCAAGAGAGGATGAGGAAGAATAAATTTCAGAGGTAGAGGGGGCAGAAACAACTCAAGCAAAAGATCAAATATGAAGTGTAAGTGATGTGGGAAGACCAGACATGAAGCATACCAGTGTTGGGATCCTTGGGATTCCATCAAAGGAAGACATAACCATAACAAAGAAGAAAAAAATAAGATCCAAAAGGCTGGTAAATCTTCTTATTATGCTCATTGTATTGCTGCACATTGTAATCTTGCAATTAATGAAATAACTTCTATTTCATCTTACAAAAATTGTTGGTTGCTTGATACTGATGCAACTTCCCACATGTATTTTAGGAAAGAATGTTTTGAATAATTGAATGACATAGTAGATGGCATGGTGTACTTTGTAGACAAATCTAGCCTCAAACCAAAGGGAATTGGCTCAATCAGGGTCAAGCTGCATGGATTCCCCGATTTTGTGTTAAAGAAAATTCTCTATCTTCCAAATTTGCGGAGAATCTTGATGTCCTTAATGAATATTCGACAACAAGGCCATTCCATCCACATGTTCAATGGAATTGTATAAATAAGGAATTCCTCTGACAACAAGGTCATAATGATCGGATATGAAGATGGAAATTTGTTGAAGTAAATGGGCTCTTCTGCAAAAGTTCAAAACTTTGCCTACCTCTCTCAACAAGAAGAAGTTAATATGTCATCCAGTTTGTTATGGCATGCTAGATTTGGTCATTTGAATTATAACAGTCTTCGTTTGTTAAGAAAGAATGGTGTATTTGGTTTTCCCACCATTCCTAACCAAAGGAAAAAATGTGATGCATGCATACTAGGAAAACATAGTAAGCATCCATTCCAAGAGTCTTGATTCAGAGCATGTAGAAAGTTAGAGTTGGTTCACTCTAACTTATGTGGCCCTATGCCAATTCCTTCTGTAAATGGTAATAAGTACCTCATGACCTTTGTTGATGACTATACTAGAATGTGTTGGATATACTTGTTAAAGACAAAGTCTAAATCATTTCAAACATCCAAGAACTTTCATGCATGGATAGAAAATCAAGCACAAGCTCATATTGGTACATTTCAGTCTGATAATGGTAAAGAATACACATCTAATTCTTTTGAATACTATATTTGTAAACATGGGATTACACATCAAACTTCAACTCCCTACAATCCTCAACAAAATGGTGTGGTAGAAAGGATGAATAGAACCTTAATGAATATGGCACGCTCAATGATGTTTTTCAAGAATGTGAAACTGATGTTTTGGGGTGATGCAGTATTATGTGTAGCATATTTGATACACGGAAGTCCATCTCGTGCTCTTGAAGACAAGGCTCCTGACATGAAATGTGGTTTGGCCACCTTCCTTTGGTTAGGCATCTTAGGATTTTTGGTTCCACCTGCTATACCTTGATACCAAAGGAGCAAAGAAACAAGCTTGATGCTAGAAGTCGAAAATGCATTTTTTGGGATACTCAAAAAAAAGAAGTTTGTTATTTCCATATATGTCATTTTTCTTGAAACTAATAAAAATGACCAGTATATTGAAAGATAAATTGATCGTCTGGAGATATTTTCCCATCTAAAGACATATTATGAATTTGATAATGAAATTCCACATCTTGAAAGGGGGATCCCTATCTTGGATCAATCTATGAATTTACTTTTGAAGCACCAACACCCCCTCATGAAGAAACTCATGAAGAGGAAGTTCATGTCACTTCACCTGAATAGGAGACTCAAGTGGATGATGTGATTGAGAGGATTGCAATATTGAACCTTGAAGAGAATGAATCACCACCAGCTGATTAACCTAGTCCGTCAAGGAAGATTCCGAAATAGGCCACAAAGACACTTGAAAGTGTCCATTCATATGAAGTTGGAAAGACGGGAATGAGAATCTCAATCATACAAGAAGATGGAGGAGATCCAAATAACTCAAGTGATGACATGGATGTCTCATTTGATTGGGAATTGAATTTATATGCTAACTTTGAACCAACTTCCTTTGAAGAGGTTGCTACTCGTGATGAGTGGAAAAAATCCATGCAAAATGAGTATGATGCACTCATGAAGAATGGAACCTGGAAGTTGGTTGACCCTACAGTCGAAACCAAACCAATTGGCAACAAGTGGGTATACAAGAAAAAATACGAATAATATGGATCCCTTGACAAGCACAAATCAAGGCTCATGGAAAAAGGCTATGCACAGAAAAAAGTAATTGACTATGAAGAAACATTCCCCCCACAGCAAAATGGAATACCATCTGCACCTTACTCTCTTTGGATGCACAGAATGGATGGAAAGTCCACCAAATGGATGTAAAAACAACTTTCTTGAATGGAGACTTGAAATAAAATGTTTTCATGTCTTATCCAGAAGGTTTTGTTGTGAAGGGATAAGAACACAAGGTATGTAAACTTTTAAAGTCCTTATATGGCATGAAACAATCACCTCGAGCATGCTATGAAAAGCTAATCAAGCATCTTCTAAAGCTAAATTTCAAACATTATAATCTTGATGACACAACATTGTTTGTAAACAAATTTGGAATATCTGTTGTGTTTCTTGTGGTGTATGTAGATGACCATTTGATGACAGGGAACAATGAAAGTTATATAGCATCCATAAAGAAATATTTGAAGAAAGGATATGAAATGACTAATCTGGGGTATCTTCATTACTACTTAGGAATTGAAGTGACTCAACGTCCTAAGTAAATATCCATATCTCATAAGAAGTATGTTGGAGAATTGCTAAATAGATTTTGCATGACATAATGCGACCCTCTCTCAACTCCAATGGAACAAAAGTTTAAGTTCACATCAAGTGAAGGAAAAGAATTTGAGGATGCAACCAAGTACTGACAGATTCTAGGAATCTTTATCTACCTTATCACCACCATACCATATTTTTATTATATGTCGTTGGCATCCTTTCAAGGTTCATGCACAAACCTTGTGAAGGACACTAGTCTGCTGCAAAAAGAGTTCTAAGACACTTGAAAGGGAATCAAGACTTTGGACTCAAATACTCTGAGTTGGAGGACTTCAAACTCATTGGGTACTCTGATTCAGACTTCAATGGCCACAAAGAGACGAGAGTTTCCACTTCTAGATACACAATGAGTCTTGGATCAACAATTGTCTCCTAGAGATCACATAAACAATCAGTTCTAGTAGATTCAACAACAAAGGTAGAATATGTGGTTGTTGCAAAAGCAATGAAAGAGATTGTGTGGCTCAGGAAGATACTTTAGGATTTGCAAGAGAACTTCACACAACTATTGTTTGAAAACACTTCTACAATCGAGTTGGTGAAGAACCCCATATTCCATGATCAAACCAAGGACATCAACACAAAGTACCATTTGATTCGACATGATGTAGAGGCCAAGAAATTTCATTTACGACATTGTTCCACGAACGAGCAAATTGCAGGCATCTTCACCAAAGCACTTGGATGAGAAAAGTTTGAAAAGTTTAGAATCATGCTCGGACTCACAAACACCCCTTTAGATTAAGACGAGGAATGTTGGAAAGCTAATCCTCAGGATTATGGTTCCACTTATTTTGTAAATAATGTAAATAGAGAATAGGAAGAAAAAGAGTCTCCATAGGAATCCAAGAGGCATGTTGGTAGGTGAATCCCAACAACCATATGATATGTATAAATAAATGTTTTTAAAGGTGAATAATGCAATTTCAGGAGTTATCCACTCTACAAGTACGAAGTTTTGATGCTTAGAATATTCACTTTCTTTGCAATTAATTTTTTCAAAATATAAATTAAATGTGCAACCATTCAAATGCTTAGATTTATGAAAGAATTAGTGGTAAAATAGATATTAAGGATAAAATACTTATTACATTAAAACCATCTTAAATATATGTTAGTTCCATATCATTGACAAGGATTAAATCTTTTTAAGTTGTAACTTTTTAGAGACTTTAAATTGATCTAAATTCACTTAACTCAATAGAAATCATAACTCAAAACTTATATATATATATTCTCTTCCAAATCACCCTCGGGCTCGTCCTGGCATAACAAGGAAAAAAGCATGGTAGCTTATGACAATTGTGGGAAGTTTCTAGCAGACCTCCACAGTGACGCGGTCATGCTCAATGTGAAACTGACTTTGCTAACCTGTTGCATCAACATTAACTTCATCGCAGGTATTCATTCTCAACACTCCAATCTTGAAGATGTGGAGCAAAAGGAAAATGCCGAAGGGGGTAATGAGGTTCAAATGCACATTCATCCGGCTTTGCTCAGTAATGAGCCCTTGGACCCTCTTGAAGCATGGATACAAAACCCAGGATGTGTCAAATACAGGGAAACATTGTATGATTTTTTAGGAGTTTTTCTTTGGGCTCTTAAAACCCTCACCCTCAAGCTCTTAGCTGATCAGAACCCTGCCTCAGCACTCAATTCTAGAAATGCAAAGCTGATTGAAGACAACAAAAGGCTAAACAAGATGATGTCTCATAAGATTATCATAATGGCCGAGCACCTGGATAAGAAGAAGCTTCGACTCTCAGCAATACTAGGATCCTCCAGCGACCTCCCCATCACCATTGAAGATGATGCATATCATTCGAAGGACTGACGAGGTTCTCCACAATTCAAATTTTAATCTTAATGGCAAGGATTGATTTTTTGGATTTTTGTAAACTATCAACTTATTACTTTTAGATAAGAAAATAGAGATAGGCTACTGAATTACTCCATAGACAGACTTATTCAAAATTTTGTTGCTACCTTGGGCTTGCAAGCAAAATTTTACAGTTTAGTTTCTCCCAGAGAAAGAATGATTTTGTATACCATAAAAAAGTACTAGTTTTTTATATGATATAATAGAAAGTCTCATACCTTACTTTAAAAAAATCCTTCTCTTTCATATATATATATCATATATTTATTTTACTATGGACAAAAATCTAAACTATATATATATATTGAATTATAAAATCTAATACTTGAATGAGATTATAACTAACTAAACCCATATAAAGTTATTAAAAACAAATTATAATTCAAAAAAACCTAACATCACTATCACATTGTGTAATAGTAATCCTTTCTGCACAAAAATATCAAGATGCTAGCCTGGGAACTTAGTAACTTATATTGACTAGTGATATGATAAGCATTACTCATATGTTTATATTAAACAATAAACACATTATGAAAAAATAAAAAATAATAATATAATAATTTTTATTTTAAAATTAAGTTTATCAAGAAGCATCATTCTCATAGTGGAATGTGGAATATGATGAAAAAAAAATTTCCTCGAAATATGGCCATAGTGACATTAATGTTATGATGCTCGGTGATTATTATTTCATTGTGTAACATGTTTAGAATAAGGAAGCTACCTTATAATCTATATATATTCTCTAAACACATTATTATCAAATGATGAAACACATTATTCTTTTATGATGAAGTACACTACATAATATTACATGTAGCATGTTGGTAATTAATTCAAATTTTAAGGTTATGATTTTCATTATCGATCAATGGATTTTTCAATTAGAAGAATAAATGGAGAAAAAAATAATTATGGAATTATAGATGTTTTGTTTGGACCTCAAGAAAGTTGAAAGAGTTCATATTGAAGAAACAAGGAGAACTAGTGATGCTTGGAAGAAGTGTGACTAATATTGATATTGTCCTTAAAAGGAGAAGCATTGTACCAATTTATTACATATATTATCAAATAAAGCATATAGATATGAGCAAATGTAATCAAACATCATCTCAAGATAAGGAATAAAATGAATTTAAAAACTAGCAATTGCTCCAAGAAGGGCAAAATGAACACCCAGAGGAACATAGTATAATGAAGAAAAAATAGTTGACATTATAAACGCAGGAAACAAAATCATAATGAAAATATGAATCTTTGACTAACTTAAAGAAAATCCAAAAAGTAAAGTAAATACTTAAACTTGGTAAATATTTCCAATCCTAACTCCCAAGTATCGCATTCTCTAAATACCTATGTATACCTTAAGGAGGATAAAAAGTGCTCTAACAACAATAAATATGAACATATGGCCACTTGGGTATAGACTAAGATACATACATTTACATGTGTCAAATATATGAAGGTTTAGTTTTGAAGGTTACAAGCAAAATTTGAGCATATTACAAACTAATCTGACATGCCACTGAAGAAGATTGTATTTTATGTTCTTCTCGAATAGAAAATATGTTTTCTTTTGGAAAAAAATATAAATTCTAAAAAAAATTATTAAAAAAAAAAAAAACCAAAACTTTGGAATATCTTACAAACTAATGTACCATGGTACTTCAAGATTGTATTTTTCATTTTTCTTGAATATAAAATATGTTTTTTTTGAAAAAAAATACAATTTTAAAAAATAATAAAAACAGAAAGAAGAGGAAATAATAATATGATTTAATTATTGATAAAGGATTTGAATGATCTAAAATGACGCATAATGTGAAGTCATTATAATTAAAAATGTCACAAATATTATTAAGAATCCATTATTATAATTAAAAACATTAACATTTATCATATTTTTAAATAGTAAATAACATCTAAAATTACATTTTATTTTTAAATAGACACTTCACAACCATCAAACAACTTACTAATCTTATATTATCCATCAAACAACTTACTAATCTTATATTATCCATAATGCAAGAAATCTTCACAAGCAATTACGCCAAAATATTTAGTTATGATGCAAGGTATTTAGTTGAGGGGTAACAAAGACCAAAACCTATGAATATATGCAGAGATAATGTTTAATTCTTAACATTTAATCCGTCAAAAGTTTATTTGCAAAGTAATACATTTTAGTCATGTCATCAATCGCTTAATGGAAAGAGTAATACAATTTTCTTTAGTGTCGGTCCCTTTTTTTGGTAGCAGACTACAAAGGTATAACTGATCCCTACAACTTGAAATCCAAACTCCATCCCTGGCATAAATATTGAAAATGACAATGACATTTTCTATAAACCTCAAAATTTAATGTTCAAAAATAGCATGAACCTACTCCATTCTTGGCATAAATATTTAAAATGCCAATGACCTTTCCTATAGACCTCAAGATTCAAAAATAACATGAAGCTTAACCAACAAAGACATCATTTCTTCAGTGACGCGAGAAGTTTTGTTTTGAATATTTTTCTCGTAAAGCATGTTACCACATACATGTCTACAACTTCTTAAAGGAAGGCTTTGTTCAGTATTAAGCATATTTTGAACTAAAATGATTCAAAACAGACAAGTGAAATCGATAAAGTAATATTCAGAACAATTTCAAGAATCCAATTGAGTTTGTGCTCAGTTTTATCTTACTTAACTTCCAAAGTTGAGACAAACATATCTCATTTGAGGGAAGTAAAAAATAATCAATGCAAAAGGGGCATGTTAATTTATTCATTTTCCTTTGATGGGGCTAGCAAATATATTTCATTTGAAGGAAGTCAAAGTTAGTTGATACAGTTGAGCCATGCTAATTTATTCATTTTCCTTTGTTGGATGTCATTTGGAGGAAGTCAAAGATAGCTGATACAAATGGGTCATGCTAAATTATTCATTTTCCTTTTCTAGCGATGTCACTAGAACTAGGTTAGTCAAAGTCAACCAACCAATAACTTTAATTTGAATCCAAAAATGAACACAAATGGACATATAGAGCAAGTACATAAGGAATGTGAAATGGTGAACCTTTAACATCATCTTAACCATTTCCAAAATGAAGAAATTAGAAATTGAAAATTTGCAAGTCATGCAAAAGACATTGTTGTCACAAGTGGAAAAGATGTCCAATATCCACTTGTAAAAATAAAATTAAAGGCAGTAACAATGACAATTGTATAGTATAGCCTACCTTCCATTTGTGCAAATTTGTCATTGTGGATTCAATATGTTCTTCAAACATTTATATGTTACTTTATAACAACACTTTCTTGCTAAAGGGCTACTGGAGTGACTTATTTGTTAGATAAGCATGCGCTATGTAACTAGGTCTTGGTGTTACTTCCTTGCCTTCAGTTATTTATGAATTCATGCTCTACTATGAATTTAATATCACAGATTTGATTTTTTATTCATGTAAATGGAAAAGATCCCTAGAGTGAAGTGTCAGGTTTCAAAACACCATTCTAGTTGAAAGGTGAGAAAAGCGCAGGATTTTAGAAGAAAAAGTGTAGCTCAATTGTGGATCAATTGGACTAAAAAAATTACAAGTGAGATAGGAGTTGAAGAACTTGTTGAGCAGCATGGAAGCTATTGGAATTAATGATAAGTGTAGAAATATTGTCTAAGAGCAGATTGAGAATGGAGCTATGAGATTGTTATTGAACGATTCAAATTAGAGGGCGTATTTATTGTCTTAAATAGTTTATGAGGGAGCATTTATTGTTACCACAAAAGATAATTTCATTTCAGAATTGGAATTTGTGATATCAAAAAAATTATGCAGATTCAACAGACACTTTAATATATGTAAACATGACACAGAATTCAAGTAGTTACAAAGCATGGGAAAGCACAAAACAATGATATTTTTAGTTGAGGTGCATCTCTAAAGTTGAGGAATATATCATAACATATTTTAGATCATGGATAGTTCACTATATAAGTTAGAAGCTTCTATGCCTATTTTTGTATTACAAAATGTGGATATGGATAAGAATATGGTCATTGGCATCTTAGTTGACTTGGGGCCTAGGAAAAGAGTTAAAACCCAACATAAAATTAGATAAAGAAAGAATTCGTATTAATGGTTTAAACATCAGTGAAAGCAATCAGAGCAAGCATAAAAAATTTCCTATAGTCAGTTGGCAATGCCAGATAAATTGGTTGCATAGTAAAATATTTTTAGATTATGAGGTAGTAA
Source organism: Larix kaempferi (assembly GCA_027924585.1). NCBI lineage: Eukaryota > Viridiplantae > Streptophyta > Pinopsida > Pinales > Pinaceae > Larix > Larix kaempferi. Next base: position 5,976,929 of record BSBM01000159.1, on the reverse strand, counting down.
CAGTGAAAAGAAAGTAGGTTCAACTGAAGGGGAATGTTCTACTGGCTATAGCTAGGGCCTACAACAGTTCAATAGAAAGTAGGCTCATAGTATTGTACCATTGCTGGGGATATAGAAAGTCCATATACTAATGAAATGATGCCACCTATTATTAACACTAAAGGGGACGGGGAAGAGGTTTTTGGTCTAGCATGGACACAAGTTCTTCTATGAAATTTGGCATGACCTATGTTGTTAAAATACTTTTTTTTGTTACTTTTTTGAAAGGTCCGCATGACTTGTGTTTCTAAAATACTTCTTTGAATTTTTTGAAAGGTTCGGGTTTAACACTATGTAATTGAAATCCATCCTTGAATAAAATTATTAATACTCTAATCCATTACGTCAAAATTCTTTGGAGAATGGCTGGAAATCAATAAGTTGCAACATAACTTGGAAGCATGAGCATGAGGGTCTCTATTTTGACAAAGTTTTGATGGTTTGGTTGAACCATCATGATTGATTTCAATCCAAAAGAAATTTGCATTTAGATTTTGAAGCTTAAACTAAAAATATATGTTTAGGAATTTTTTATATGTTTTTAGATTCGACTTTTGGTAATTAATAGTGTACATACTGTTGCAAATTGATATTATACATATTGTTGCAAATTAATATTATGCATATTGTTGCTATGCATGTAAATTTTATTTTTATATTTTACTTTAGGGAATAAATTAACCCTCCAATGAGGATTTAGTCCTTCAAGTATCACACTTCAAGAACTTTAAGGTAGAATCAAGTTCCAAAATGTACTTATCCTCTGAAGGATCATTGAGAGAGAGGCATAAAACAAAACTGTATTTCATATAACTGGTGTATATCATGATTTTGTTGCTTCCAAAAATTGATGGAAATAGGTATGTAATTTGATCAAAGAGGGCCTTCATTGATGGGAGATGGAACTGGAGAATTCAACATCCCACTTTGTTGCTCTCACTGTGCATTTGGAAATATTGTATGATCCCGTTGGACTGGACCCAACTTTGGTTATGAACTGTACTGTGTTGCAACTTGAAGTTGATCTTTGCTTTTGTATTAAAAGACGGGGAAGATACCACAGAAACAGACAATGGGACTGAATATCTTCACTTCATACTTGATTGAGTAGTGCTCTGTTTTTTATAAGAATTTTCATTAGTGACTACATCAACTACAACATGGCATTACCAGAATCATCTAGTTCCTCCTTTAATTGAACTTTCTTGGGAATTCAATATTGTAGTTATGGCTTCCAATAGAGAAAACAAAGTCAAAAGAGTGACAAAAACTTTTAAAAATTAACTGGCTTGTATTGGCCTTTTTTCACAACCTTGGAGATTTTTTCAAAAAATTATGATTCTTCTGATGTATTCCAAAACAACTGATTTTTCCCTAGGAATTTATCATTTTGATCGTCAACCCGTGATTTTTCTAAAATTTCCCCAACATTTTCAACTTATATATGGTGGATATGCAGCTACACATATATGCATATCTTATATTACCTTATTTGCTACAACTATGAATAAATATGGACATCCTGTAAGAGTTGGAAGAGCTACATGGAACAAGAATATCTGAAGTTGTAAACTAAATTACCAATGCATGAAAAAGCTCATGCCCCATAATTATTAGAACATATATGATATTTTTCTTTCATCATGTCAATGTGACTATGATGGGAATATGAATGAAAACATCCAATTTTGTTTATCCAAACTCAACTTTGGACTTCCACCTTATGACACTCTCCTAGACTTCACAACAGGACCAGATCAATTTTGGGCACACTGTGTCATGGGAATCATGATAGAAAATTAGCACAAACAATCAACTAATCTCAATAAATTTATAGTGGATGGCCTTTCACAAATCTGTTGCATTTATGTCAAGGCTAATTATTCTCATCTTCCTTAATTTCCTTGTGATTTCACTTTCCAAAAATATATTAGTCTTTGATTTTGGGTCTCGTCGTCACTCAATTACAGCATGAATAACACAACATTGTCTCTTCTCGAGTTAACTACCCTTTATCTTGTATTCATCTCTTTTAAATTGCTATGTATTACCCAACAAAATTTGTCCCAGTTGGTTTGCTAAATTGAATTTGTTTTATTCATTGCAAAATGCTCCCCTTAAATTTAGTTAATAGCAATTTATGCACTTATTTCTTTCCCTCTCTCTACATCTATATTTTTTGTTGTGTGTCTCCAACCCATCTCTGTCAAAGGGCATAATTATTGCACAATTGAGGGTTTGTTGTGCAATGGGCAATGAATTGTATTAATTTCCACAAATGAGAAAAGAAAGGTCTTTGAGATTCAAGAGTAAGGGAAGTACAAATAGAAAAATAAGGAGTGCCTAATATACCTTCTAAAGTAACAAATGTAGGTTTTCAATGATGCAAAAAGAGAAAGAGGGAGAAATAGAAGGATTGAACCAACAAAGAAAAACTTGTATAATGTATAGAAAAATAGTCAAGAAGAATAGAAACACAATGAAAAAGGAAACTCGTCTTATGGCAAAGCCATTTTGTTGCTGAGGAAACCAAAAGTTAAAATCCATACCAGGCATACTTGCACGGATAAGGAAGGTAGTGTAACTAAATAATGCCACTACCAAGAGGATAGGGATGCATGGTTAAACCATTACCCAAATTTTTAGACATTGAACACTCCTTCCAAAATCTACCCATTCAGATTGGCATTTAGTATTGATGGAAACTTGGATTCAAAACCTTCTAAAAATAAGAATGAATGGATCAATTTTCTTGAGATACCTTTGTAGATGAGTCCTTAGATTCAATATTACTTCTCATCAAATTGACCATGTTTTTCTCTATTGAATCTTCTTCGTAGCAGCTAACCACCTTCTCTACTTCATTTTCATGATGACTGCTTAAACCCATTTGAAATGATACCAATTTAAAAATGGAGGATAGTAGGATCAGCAGTGTGGAACAATAGTAGGCCACTGATAACAAAGTTATGATGAGCATAAATAAGGGATAAAGGCAACATACCAATTTAAAATTGGAGGATGGTAGGATCAGCAGGGTGGAACAATAACAGGGCCACTGATAACAAAGTTACGGTGAGCATACATAAGGGATAAAGGCAAAAGTAAATAGAAGATCAATGCCGAGCCAACCCACTCAATTCATTAAGTGCAGGCAGGCTGTCAGGGAGGACGCAGCCTTCCAAAACCTTGCTACCTGATAGATAGCGCCAAGGAAATTGAATCTAAGTATTTCTCCAACTACTCCAAGGTCAATCCAAAATCTAGTGGATAGCTACCGCTTCATTACTCAAAAACTAGAAGAATGGATTGGTTGGATTCCCCACATCCACTTCCTCCAATAATGGCTCATCAAAGTATGATAGCCACTTATTGCTCTGCAGAGAGCTTATTCTGCTTACAATTTATTCTTTTAAAGACAATTTTTGAATGCTTTTATTATCTTGATCTATGTTGAGTTGCAGTGTTAACTTTGAGAATAGCGGAAAATGGTTTACAATAGGTGCCCTTTTCAGTTATAATACTCGTGGAGAATGGAGTTTGTTGTTCGATGCCAATTGTCAATAGGTGATCATGTTTTTGAGTCCCAAAGAACTCATTTTTTCTATTACACATTACATAGGAAAAAAAAAGAGCCTTGCTCAATTGTATAAATAGTTAATCGTGGTGACGGGTTGGTCTAGGAGATAATACATCTAGATAACAGTCATTGATCTATCATAATTTCCCACGGCTCGTTGTGGGATCGAATCCATCCGATGATCCATTCTAGTAGTTGGCATTATTGTCAAATGCTAACTTCAACTGCAACAAGTCGTCGACTTCGACACAACTTTGGCAAGTTGTCGACTTCGACATGACTTCGACAAACTCAACAACTTCGACAAGTTCAGCAACCTCAAACAGTCTCGCGACATCGAAATGCAGCATCGACTTGCAACTTGCGACTGTCAAACTTCGAAAGATTGTCTCTTTGTCTTCCAGTCGACTGTGATGGTTGAACTTCCGAATCCATTCTAACTTCTCTTGTAACTGAACGTAACGGGAAGGAACCCAAGCATCTCAACATTCTATATAAGCATGTATAATATTGTAACATACATCTCTTATCGATATCGTTTCCAGTAATAGATAAATCAATCTGCATTCCTGCATATTGTCTGTGTGTATGTGTTCATCTATGTAGTGTAATCCTGCTTTGCTTATTCTCTTTCTTATGCTTCCACCATAACATAGTCGACTCATTCAGTCGAACTGTTGTCCCCCTCATGCTTCCTGGGTGCGTGCGTATCATTGGTATCAAAGCGCATCAGCTTTGTTCATGCTTAAATTTTGCGTAAACACTTCCATCGAAGTTACCTGACTTATGTCGGTTCAAACACGCTCGCAAAATAAGCAATCCAAGTAGACACTACCTCCAGAGATGGCAGAAGAAACAGGCGATAGACATGCAATTGATGAAACACAGCAACTCATAGAGCAAGCGCTGGCTCGACAATGAACTGAGATGTTCGCCCAGTTCAATGAGATTCTCATGCAATTTTCTTCAACATCAGGAGCATTTCCGACGAGAACTAACTCCGACAAAATCATCCCCTTCAAAGTGCAAATGAATTTGGACATATCGAATCTAGAAGGAAATATTGCCGCAGAATCCATCGACAATTGGGTACAACAATTGGAATCCTATTACTCTGTAAATCAACTCTCAGAAGCTAACAATATCACAATTGCAACCTTAAAGATGTCAACATCTGTGCACTGCTAGTGGGAGAACCTCTCAACAAAGATGGAGAAAAGCAGAGACCCCATCGACACATGGGAGAAATTTGTCGAATACATCTGAAAGGAGTTTTACCCGCCCAAGTACCTTGAACAACAGTATAATAAATGGAAGCAGCTAAGGCAATGGAAAGACCAGTCCATACAAAGTTACACCGATGAGTTCTATCGACTCATGGCTAGACTTAGCATTCAAGAAGAAGAAAAATTGCTTGTTCTGAAGTACATCAGCGGATTATCCCAGTACATTCAGCAGGAGATGGAGTTTCTGACTGTCAATACGCTCGCGGATGCATTCCACTATGCCAGCAAACTTGAAACTGAGCAGAAGGGAAAAGCACGCTTCGCGCCAAAGCCGACATCAGGACGACCACCCGACAAGAAGGCAATAGCCGACTTCGACAAGTCAAAATCTTCTCAGCCAACTCTGCCAAAGCCATATCACGAAAAAAATCCTTTTCACAAAAGGGAACGTAGCAAGCAACCCACTGGGAAATGGTGTGATTACCACCACTCATCTTGGCATGATACGTCTGAATGCAAAGATCGGAAGACATTTTTGGAGAAAGTGTCGACATCCGATGCATTCGACAAGACTGTGGTAGAATCTGACCTAGAAGCAATGACTCTTTTGACATCGACAACTCCAGCAGCCTCGACTATCGTCGATGAAGAGGAATGAGATTGTCTGTTCCATACACATATATGGGTTCAAAACAATCCATTGCATTTGATTGTGGACAACAAAAACCAGAAGAACTTTGTTTATGAATAACTTGTGAAGGAACTAGGTCTTCTTACCACTCTGCATCCTCATCCTTACAACATCGGTTGGATGAAGGATGGACAAGAGCTAAGGATCACTCGACAATGCAAGCTTTCCTACTTCATAAATACTTTTGAAGATGAAGTACTTTGCGACATGACACCACTCTCTGTAGCCGACTCCCTGTTTAGGAAAACTTACCTATGGGATCACCATGGAAGTTACTAGTCATAACCGCAAAAGGTAATTGTCAGAATCCGGAATCAATGGTACGGCATACTAGAGTGACAACCTACACCAACGGTTGCAATGATATCTGCTAAACAGACAAAGAAGCTCATCAATCATGCTCAGAAATTTGCATTAATTATGATAAAGCCACAACATTCTAGGAAGACTGCAGCAACCAGTCGAGTCACTGACTAGTGCAGCTCCCAACAGAAGCAGCAGATCAACAATATTCTTGATGAGTACCAGAACCTATTCCAAGTTCCAGACATAGTACCTCTACATTTCCAGGAAAAACACTCTATTGAACTTGCTCCTGGTTCTTCTTTTCCTAACGCATCTGTTTACAAAAGATCCATTCTCGAAAATGAAGAGATTCATAGACAAATCCAAGAATTGATCAACAAAGTTCATATCCGACCCATCTCCTCCCCTTGTGGAAGTCCAGTCGTCCTCGTTCCAAAGAAATATGGGACTTGGCGCATGTGCATCGACTATAGGGCACTCAACAAAATTTCTGTAAAGAATCGCTACCTTTTGCTGCAGATAGACGATCTCATCAACTATCTGAAAGGTGCTAAATTCTTTACTAAGCTCGACCTCAAGTCGGGATATCATCAAATTCCAATCGAGCCCTCAGATGTATGGAAAACTGCTTTCAAAACCAAGGAAGTATTGTTTGAATGGTTAGTCATGCCTTTTAGCTTAACCAATGCACCTACAACCTTCATGCGATACATGGATAACATTCTTCAACCTTTCATCGACAAATGGGTCATTGTATATCTTGATGACATACTGATTTGCAATCGATCATGGGAAGAACATGTTGGATAGCTTCAGCAAGTCCTCCAAACTTTCCAGCAACATCGACTCTACTTGAACATGGACAAATGTTCCTTTGCGATGAACAACATCAAAATTTGGGGTTTGTAATTGAGTATGCATGCATTCACGTCAACCCAGACAAAGTACAAATTATCAAAGATTGGCCCATTCCGCAAAGCATTCAAGAAGTAAGAAGTTTTATTGGTTTGGAGAATTTCTATCGACGATTCATACTCGGCTTCAATCACATAGCCTGAACCTTGAATCAGTTGACAGAGGGAAGTGGGAAAAACTATCTTCAAATGAACATCGACACAACAAGAAGCTTTTTAACAACTCAAGTCAAGCTCTGCACTACACTAGTACTTGTGTTAGCTAATTTGCATCATCCCTATGAGATTGAGATGGATGCATCGGACTATTCCTTGGGCGCAATGATCACTCAGTCTAGTCACCCAATCGCTTTTCATTTTGAAACTTTTAATGACGTTATTAGAAGGTATTCGACGTATGAAAAAGAATTGTATGCCATTGTGCAAGCTCTCAAGAAATGGAGACATTACATCCTTGGCAAGGAAACGGTCATCGTCACTAACCATAAGCCTCTTCAATTCACTCCGACCCAGTCGAAACTACAAACAACTCGACAACTCAAGTGTATTAATTACCTACAACAATTCCAGTTGGTAATTAAGTATCGGAAAGGTAAAGCTAACACCGTCGCCGATTGTCTAAGTTGACCACCCATTACTCTCCTTTTTATAGTGATGAGTATGCAGGGATATGACACCACTACTTGGCCTCAATTGTATCAGGAAGACATCGACTTTTCACCTGTCTATTGACAACTTCATACTGACAAGTCGTCGACCGCCGACTATTTCCTAAAAGAAACCTTGGTATACAAGCTTGGACAGCTTTGTGTACCGACAGGTGAGCATCGACAGCAGCTCATTTGGGACGTGCACTACAGCAAGACTGCAGGACACTTTGGAGTCGCAAAGACCCTTGCTATTCTCCAGAAGTATTTCTTTTGGCCTTCAGTTAAAACCGATGTCAAAAAGTACATTCGATCATGCATGGCTTGTGCCATTACGAAACCACCTAATCGATGACAGGGATTGTACACACCCTTTCCAGTTCCTAGTCGACCATGGGAATCTATTTCTATGGACTACTTTACAGGATATCCTACTACCAGAGATCAACATGTTGCGATCTTAGTAGTATTCGACAGATTTTCCAATATGGCCATTCTCATTCCATGCAAGAAGACGACGAGAGTGCAACAGACTGCTCGGCTCTTCTTCACACATGTTTGGAAACACTTTGTTTTACCGACAACCATTATTTCCGACCGAGATGCCATATTTGTCAGCATATTTTGAAAAACTTTCTGGCAATAGCTCAACAAAAGAATCTCATTATCGACAACTTTCCATCCTCAGATAGACGGATAGACGGAAGTTGTGAATCACTTGGTCGTACAATTGCTTCGCATGTACAACCACAACCATCAACGAACATGGGATGACAGTCTTCCATACATACAACACAACTACAACCGTGCTCAACATAGCTCTACAAGAAAGAGTCCATTTGAGATATGTTACAGATTTCAACCCTCAGCACCTATCGACTTGATCATCTCCTCGACAAAGTCCAACGACACTGACTACAACCAGCGGGAAGTTGACAAAGCATTGAAGTTTCAAGATAAAATCTGCGACATCCAGTGACAAGCACAGGACATGTTGCAACAAGCAAATGCAAAAGCTAAGGCTCGACATGACAATCATCATATCCCTCATTCATTTGAAATTGGGGATAAGGTTTGGTTACCTATTAAGAAGGAGCGCTTCACTGGTCCATACAAGAAGCTCAAACATTTGCGATATGGTCCGGACAGTATTCTTCGACAGATTGGAGAAAACGCTTTCCAGCTTAACATTCCTGCATGCCTGGCTCTACATCTAGTATTCAATGTGGATATAATTCGACCATACCATGCACCACTGTTGGAACATAATGACTTGCAAACAACAGAACCCGACGACATCCATTGTGGGATGACGAGTACACCATACAAGGACAAACACAATTCCCTTGTTTCAGGTTTCTAAAGCTGAACAGATCCCGGCTCAAGGAAAATGGTACTCTGCTACTGAACTGATCGACAAGTTTCCTCACCTTCACGAGCAAACAATGGGGACCATTCTTTCTTAAGGAAGGAGGTCTGATCCATTCCAGGAGTTGGCATTGTTTTCGAATTCTAACTTCAACTGCGACAAGTCATCGACTGCGACACAAATCTGGCAAGTTGTCGACTTCGACAAACTCAGCAACTTCGACAAGTTCAGTAACCTCAAATTGTCTTGTGACGTCGACATGCATCATCGACTTGCAACTTGCGACTTGCGACTGTCAAACTTTGACGGATTGTCTCTCTCTCTTCCAGTCGACTGTGATGGTTGAACTTCTGAAACCATTCTAACTTCTCTTGTAACTGAACATAATGGGCAGGCACCCAAGCATCTCAGCATTCTAAATAAGCATGTATAATATTGTAACATACATCTCTTATCAATCTCGTTTCTAGTAATAGAGAAATCAATCCGCATTCCTACATATTTTCTATGTGTATGTGTTCATCTGTGTAGTGTAATCTTGCTTTGCTTATTCTCTTTCTTATGCTTCCGCCATAACATAGCCGAATCATTCAGTCGAACTATTGTCCCCCTTGTGCTTCCTAGGTGCATGCGGATCATCCGACATTTTGATCCACGATACTGATAGGAGGTATATGATTTATATCATTCTTGCACAACAATCATCTTCAAGTTCCTACAACTAAAGAGTTCAGGTTCAGGCCTAAGGTTGCATAAAAACCCAATAAACTCCCCACCTCGAGGAGTGAGCAAAATTCCTGAATTCACTGTTTCCCTTCTCGGAGCTTCGATCACCATTGGAATGGTGAAGCAAAATGGAATAGTCTTAAAAACAATTTGGTAAACGACATCATAGTGCATCCCTTATAAGATGTGACGTGTTGTTGATGCATACAACTAGTAGTGACACTGGCACCTAGTTTTTGTGGTAGCAATAGAATCCTGTAGAATATATCAAATTAAAAATCTCTAACAGCATCCATTTCTGGTGACTTGAAGAATTCCCAATAAACTTGTATTTTGAAAGAAGGGTATCCTTAGGAAATTGTAGTAAAGGGGCTTAAACTCCTCGATCTAATTGGAGAAACTTGAGTCTATATTTGTTGTCTAAGATAGCCAATCTCTAAAACCAATTGCAAAACTTATTCTAAAGGTGATCATTCTCCTCCATAATAAGCTTATTCATGGTTGTGAGCTTTCTATTGACAATGTGAAGACGAGTTGTCTTCTTGCCTAAAATGGACAAGCAAGACTATTCAGAAACTACTATTCAAGACTATTCAGGACTATTCAGAAACTACTATTCAAGACTATTCACAAATCGATGAAGGGGAGGGCATATCAATAGCTTGGATTTTAAAGGAAAGTAAGAGATTGGAAACACCTTCCCCCAACCCCCTCACCAAATCACAACATAAGCCTACAGGGAGGAAAATACCTAGAACGCCTTCTTTAAGGATCGTAAGTAAAGTTGTCGAGATAGTTGAGGGATCTAGTATATACTCTTAAGCCTAAAACTGTTTAAATGACTAATGACTAGTCCATTTTTATGGCACTATTTTATGGTTGATATATATATATAGTGACTAAATGCCTTTTTCTTTGCTATTATAATGTGGTGTTGCCCATTCCTAGAGAGAATGTCTTCGAAGATGGAAATCATCCTTGTCGTTTCATGGAACATAATCCGGTTGTTTCTGCCAACTGCTATAATTTTACTAGTTGTACAAATGACATGAATCCCAAACCCCCAGCTGAAATTGCAGCTAGACTGAGACTGAGGAGCTTGACACAAGCAATTTCTGAAGCTTATATCTATGATGGTGGGAAGCATGTAGATTACAGAAGCATTAGTGTCGGTGAAGAGATTATAAGGTGCGTATTTATGGTCTTACCATGTCTATTAAAAAACTATGCTAGTGGGTATCCATAGTGCAATAATTCACAAATTGTTTGAGTGTTGGGTTTGCTAGCTATGCGTACGCAGTTATAGAAGCCACAGGCTTGTGTCTTGTAGAAACCATCAGCCTTGGTCCAATATAGCATTATAATTATAGTGCAAATGAAGGAAACACCTCTCTGAACGCTCAATTCTGCTCATGCATAATAAACCCCAAATTAATACCAAAAGCTCGGCCTCCTACCTACAACTATGCACATCTGTGACCATGTTAATTACGTCGATAGGCATTTATATGTGATATTTTGGGTTTTGGACTTCATTGAGTAGATCATCAAAATTAAGGAGAGTGTATCAAGTGTGTGATCCAGATGATCTGGATGGTCGTTGTATTTTAGTTAAGGAAATTTATTGTTTAACAATAATGATACTTGCCATTAGTTCGTTAGTTAGCAGGGCGACGTAATTAAAATGGGCAGCGCAATAACCGTTCGTTAGTAGGGCGGTTAACTGCTAAGATCCTTCATTTAACAACGTGTTGGCAAGTTAGTTATGGGTGGGCGAGTTGGTTAAACCCGTGTTGGCCATGTAGTGACGGCTTCTTGACTTTTCTTGGAAAAAGACGACGAAACATGCTATTTTCAGTGGCTTTCAAATACAAAAAGAACAAGGAAGGAATCTCATGGATATTTACTCATGCTTTATTCATAAAAAATTTAAATAATATACCAGTCTTAATTTTCATTACTGTGAAATAACGATGTTTAGAGTCATAAAACCATTAAAGTTTAATGGGCATTTTTCATTATTTTGAAATAAATAATGATGTTTAAAGTTATAAAACCATTAAAGTTTAATGAGAAAATGGCATAAGAACTCAAACAAAAACATATTGAACTTACATGTTAATACAAAAACATTAGAACTCATTAAACATGTAGGAATATGCACTATATTGCATATACTAAGAAAATTATTTACATCAATAGGTGTTTAGATATTATCTAAGATTTTGGACTTCTTTGCGTGAATCAACAAGATTAACCCGAGTGTAACAAGTGTACAATAAGGATTCATTTCATTGTCATCGTATCTTGTTATGCTTAAATTCATCTCCACAAAACTAAGTATTTGGCTGTTGTTATGCTTAAATCCATCTCCACAAAACTAAGTATTTGACTGTGCCTATTGGCGTTCAGGGACACTTGTGACTGGTTATAATAGTATCCATTGGAGATGGTGTAAAATGATGGCAAGTTTGAGGTGATTGCATCTTGCATCGCTCATTGTATTATATATATGTGCAGACGTGTTGTTGGATAAGAGCAGGGAATGATTCTTAATTTACAGAGTATGCTAGTAGTTGTCTTAACAAAAACAAAAGCGTTGGGTTTTACAACTTTTTTTTTTGTAGTTCTTTATAATCAATGACTATATATGCTCGATGCAGGTATAATAATGTAACAACTCCTTTTTTCTATTAATTAAGGCATTCTTTTGATGTTTTGGCCCACCTGTATTGCACGAGTTCAAAGGGATGGACCGGCTACAAGTCCTCGGGGATTTGGTGGAATGGACATTGATCGGTCATGTCACGTTTGCAAATAGCTGGCCCAGAGAGGGTCGCTATAATGTAAATGAATTTTAAATATAGATCGAGGGTTACGAACAAATATCAAAAAGCCTTTTGTTTAATAAACATGGAGGGTTATATTATAGCGTTGCATTCACCAACGAAAGAAAATACATAAAACATTAATGTCGTCAACCCAACTCTATTACTTATGCAAAACAAACAATAATGACATCAACTCAACTATTACTTACATGAAACAACAATGACATCAATCCAACTTTATTACTTACACACAACAACAATGACATCAACCCAACTCTATTACTTACACAAAACAACAATATCTATAAGAAAAAAATTATCTATACATTTGAAAAAAATATTTGCTTTTATAGACTATGTAAAATTATTAATATTTATTTTATACATTATATTAAATTCTTAATCTTTAATCATTAAAAAGAAAAAATATAAAAACACAAAAATATTTACTTTGCAAAAAAGAAATTAAAGTTTATATATATTTATGGTAGAGTGTGTATGTATAAGTATGATAATAATTTAACATATAAATTTGATTAACTTACATAGCTTCTTAATTTTATGGATAAATAAAAATTTATTATAATAAATTATTTTTAAAAAAATTATATTTTAAATTCAAACATCAACGTCAAAATAATTCTTGATACAAGCCTTAGGCGGTACTGCTATAGCTCATACCAGGTTTCCTAGGTCCTACAAGGTTTTTCTAAACGAAAGAAAATACCTAATATTGTTTTGTACTATTCCATATATACGCATTTGGATTGCTAAAAGTCCATGAGAGCCCTTTGGATCCGTCCAATGTTTTTGTCAACTGCATGGGTTGTTGTAAGGTTTTCCAAATACAGTAATGGTAAATGTTTAGAACTGAGTAGGTAGTTATAGTTATGAATAATTATATAATTTTAAATAAACAATCAAATATAGTAAGGTAAATGTTCAGAACTGATAAGGTAGTTACAGTTATGAATAATTATATAATTTTAAATAAACAATTTGTTTAACTAAAAGAAGGTTGGTGATGAATATAAGTGAGATATTAATGAAAAATAATTATATAGATAGGTGTTTAGATATTATGTGAGATTTTGGACTTCTTTGAGCGAATCAACAAGATTAACCGGAGTGTAACAAGTGTATAATCTAAATTAATTTCAACGTCGCCGTGTCTTGTTATGCTTAAATGCATCTTGATTAAGATTTAAATAAGCTTCAGTTAAGTGGTTGTTAAAAAGACGATATGTCTGTTTTATGTTTATATTAACTAGTTTAATGTTTATATTAGTTTAATGTTGGTATTAATTCATGGCACTTAACTTGTAACCTATCAATGTTTACCAACCATAAATTAAGTAACTATACTAATTACAACTACACACCAAAATTTGTAACACTTTAACTTAAAAAACATAATTATCATATGCTTTAATTGCAGCTAAAAAATAATTATCATTGTAATGCTTTCATCGCCACGAAATTTGAATAGACTGTCTAACAGATTACATAGAATACGGATTCGTCGAGAAGTGAGAAGTTGGCCGGCAGATTCGATTCCACAGAAAATAATGCAGCAATAAGTGGGAAGATTTACGTTGGCTGTATTTGATCACTACCTACTATTGACTTTGTGGAAGATTTAGCTATTGCGCCATGCGACTGGTTCGCAAGTTTCATTCTTTGGTTGGGCTCCTGTCGATTCTTCCTTACTGTTAGTTGGGCTTTCCCTACCCCAGTAGTTGAACCGAACCGAAATTAGAGGGAATATTTATGTTTTTGAAATTTAATGGAGAGAACCCAGAAATGTTTTACATTTGAGAAAAGTATGTAATGTTGACGAATCCAACACCAAACATTAGTTAATATAATATATATACAAACAAATGGGTGATTCATCTTCTAGAGTTTTAAATATCGGTCAACTTACGTTGTTCAGAAACCAAAACCTAATCATAATATTAATGTTAAAAAACAAATCCCACGACAAACTGTGTTGTCCTCTCTACAATCACTACATGTCAATGTTTCATACAACAATATTGTGCAATACTGTCAAGGAAACGTCTACAACAATATTGTGCAGTACTGTCAAGGAAACAAAGACGTTTCATTGAAAGCTCAAAAACCATTTAAACTATAAAAAAAAATGGTTTAGTGAATTATTTAAGTAATTATATTGAAAATAGCTAGGTGTTATTTGTTTCTAATTATACTGTATTGTTGAGATTGATTTTATGGTCGTCATTCAAAATTTGAAATTAATAATTATAAAAAAATAAATATAAAAAATAATTAGTAATAGCTCATGCATGGATAACAAGTAGTGACAAACAACCTGAACCCATTTAACTAAAGAAGGTAACAGATAGCTAAGGCATGGACAACAGGTGATTACAATTAAGCATGGAGAACAAGTAACATATTTAACTTGTTCATGGCACTTAACTTGTGACCTATAGATATTCACGAGCCATAGGTTAAGTAACTATACTAATTATCTACTTCTATATTATTACCCAATAATTCTGGATTGCCCACAAATTAAGTAAGTATACTAATTATCTACTTCTATATTATTACCCAATAATTCTGAATTGGAGTAAATATCAGATCGAGCCAAACAACTCGCTACTATGCTTATGAGACATATATGTTTTTCATAAATACAATTCCTCTTCGTTTTCATCTGTCGAAGCTTTCTTTATAGTTTCTATTATATATTTTGCTTGGTCGATTAATTATCCATTTCTCTTGGTACAACAATCATAAATTATTCAAAACCTGGTCAAATACATTCCTTTGATATTATACAATTTTATCTTGCCCATATCCACTCCCAGCTCCCGCTATTTCAACTCAAAGGACCAGTTCGCATATTTTTCTTTTACACTTTTTAAATTTGATTAAGCACATTAATGACACCATTTCCATGATATAGATTTTCTTTGTTATATTGTCTAGATATTGAATTGTTGTAAATCCAATGCGGTGTATATTTAGTTATAGGGCATATTGAATCTCACATTTCTTTTCTTCAATTACGAATATGTAGCATATTTGAGTATATTGTTGAATAATACAAATACGACTAAGAGTCATAGTAGCATAATTTGAGTACAAATATGGATACAAATACGATTGGATACGAAAAAAATATGTAATGAAAAAATCTAGTACGAATAAAATACAAAAGCAGACTCCTTATATATAATACTTTTAAATAATTATTCACAAATATACCATAAATGTACGTAGACATTTATATAACCAACCTAGATCCAAATCCTAGGCTCTATCAAGCGCCGAGAGGGATAAAATCTCCTGAGGTGCAAACCTCTCCTTGAAAAGCTCCTTGAGTGCAATACCTCAGAAGAGGTTTGCACCTCGGGAGATTTGATCCCTCTCGGCGCTTGATAGAGGCTAGGATTTGGATCTAGGCTGGTTTCAGTCGTGGGTAGTGACACAAAACTGGAGTTTGATCAACATTGTAAGGAACAGGTTAAGCTGAAAATGCAGATACATTTACGAGGATTATCATAATGTAAGTAATAAGTAGTTAGGATTGAGTAAATTGTTAAACTGGAAAATAGAGAAAATTCACCTAATTTTTTTTTCGATTCTCTTTTTGTTGATCTGCGTTTTGTTTTGTTTGTTCTTCTTTTTTTTCTGCCATCATTTTTTCTTTTCGTACATTTTGATTTATTTGTTGTTCTGGAAACTGATTTTTTTTGTTCTTCCAATTGCTTCAACTTTCTCTCTCGATACGCTATTTGTCGATCAACGTTTCGTTTTCTTTGTTCTTCTCCTTCTTCTGCTGTCAATTTGCCTAACTTTTTTTTTCGATTTTCTTTTTGTTGAACTACGTTTTGTTTTGTTCGTTCTTTTGTTGACATTTCGTAAGATTTTCTTCCTTGATATGTTTTACGACATTCGACGTTCTGTATTTTTGGTTCTTCGCCAATTTGTCTCATAGCATCTTCTACATGCAAATCTTCCATTTCTAGTTTAGACTCTATATAAAAAAATTCAAACATTAACAAATACACTGAAATTTATGCATCGATGAAATCCACACTAAGATTTATGCATCCAATAAATCTACATTGAAATCAATGCGTCCACAAAATAACATCTACACTGAAAAATATGCAATAAAAAACCCCATACACTAAAATCTATGCGTCCACACACTGAAATCAATGCGTCCACAGAATAACATCTACACTAAAAAATATGCAATAAAAAAATCCCATACACTGAAATCTACGCAAGTATAAAACTAACTTTACATGATAATGAAATTCAATATATTTACGAAATTCTATATTGTAAAAGAAAAAAGTAGATGATATGGGAGGATTGAACCTTGGTTCTCACGCCCATTATCCCAACACCCTTACCACTATACCAAAGGTAGTTCTTATTATACATAATAAAGAACTTATATGCAAATATTAATATATATTTTAATTTAAATTTAAATTTAAAATAAATGTTAATTTAATTTTTAATATAATTTCATGTAATTCAAAATAGAACATTTAAACATTGTTTTTTAAATATAATTTCATGTAGTTTAAAATAGAACAATTTAAACATTGTTTTTCATTTTTTAACAGAGTAAAATAAGAGTTAAATAGTTTTTTTTTTTAGTTTTTTTAACATAGTTATTTTTATTTAAGAGTTAAATGTTAACATTTTAACTCTTAAGTATGATTCCTAATCCTACTGATACAATATATGTGGTATCTTGATTTGATTTTGCAAATAATTTTGATTTAATAAGTTAAAATATTAAAAAACTATTACAATTAAAATCAAGAATGAAAAAATAACTAACATTACATTACACTTAAAAACTTAAAATAAATAAATAATATAAATTAAATTGTACCATTCACTTTATATTTAATTATTTAACCTATTACACATTGTTTTAAAAATTTAAACATTGTTTTTTAACTCGTAGTCCTAAATTGTTTTTAAAAATTAAAACATTGTTTTTTTATTTCTAAAAATTTAAACAATGTTTTAATTTTTTTAAATGTAACATTGTTTTTTATTTTTAAAATGTAAACATTATTTTTATTAAAAATTTAAACATTGTTTATTATTTTTAAAAATTTAAACAATGTTTTGATTAAAAAGTTAAACAATGTTTTTATTTTATTTTTTAATTTCAGTAGGAGGTGATGTGGAGCTACATGGAGGAGGACGCAGGAGGGGAGCAGAGAGGAGGACGCAGGAGGCGATGTGGAGGGAAGGATGGGGGGAGGACGGAAGGGAGGCAATGTGGAGGGGAGAAGGAGCAGGAGGAGCTGAAAGGTGGGGGGGAGGTGGGGGGATCTGCATGGAGGAGGACGTAGGAGGGGAGCAGAGGGGAGGACGTAGGAGGCGATGTGGAGGGAAGGATGGGGGAGGATGGGAGGGAGGCGATGTGGAGGGGAGAAGGAGCAAAAGGAGCTGGAAGGTGGGGGGATCTGCGTGGAGGAGGACACAGGAGGGGATCGGAGGGGAGGGCAACCTACGGAGGGGAGCAGGAGCTCGAGGGGAGAAGGAGTAGGAGGGAAGGCGGGGGGAGCTGGGCGGATTTGCGTGGAGGAGAACGCAGGAGGGGAGCGGCGGGGAGGATGTAGCTCATGGAGTGGAGGATGTAGTTCGCGAGCAGTGTGGAGGAGCTGCGAGGGAGGAGGGGAGCTATATGGGAGCTGGTAGGTGAGGAGGGGAGGATCTGGGAGGGATGAGGAGGTGCTGCATGGAGGAGGTGCGTGGAGGAGGGATGCATGGAGGGCTCGCGCAGTAGGAGAGGGGAGGTGTGGGAGGGCTGCATGGAGGAGGAGATGGGAGGAGTTGCGTGCAGGAGGAGAGGGGAGGAGCTGCGTACAAGAGATCTGCGTGGAGGAGGAGAGGGGAGGAGCTGTGTGCAGGAGGTCTAAGTGGAGGAGGATAGGGGATTACGAAATTTACGGTATAAATTGCTTGATGTGATTCTCTCTATGTTGATTCTCTTTTCTTTGTGCCCCAGATTAATTCTTTTTTGCATTTTGTCTATGTTAGTTTCCCTCTCTTTGGTTTGGTGTATTATATAGCTTTTGTTTACAAAACTACACATCTTTTCATTAATTTTTTTAATTATTCATCGACATAATTATTAACTTTTTATGACCAACAATATCGACAAACAATCAACTCACAACATCTCTCTCATACTAACACACAATATCGACAAACAATCCACTCACAACATCTCCCCCATACTAACAACCAACAATATCGACAAACACTCAACTCACAACATCTGGGATGTAGAGCGCCTCTTGGTGCAACAAAATCAAACATATAATTAAAAAGGAATAATATAAAATCTCAACAACCTAGCATATGGCAAGTGTGAGAGAGAGAAACTATTTATTAATAATTATTTTAATAAGAAAATATGAAATTGAATGGTATTTCTCTTTTTTAATGTTTAAATAATTAAAGTTTGGGATTTTTAAATTGGTTTTCAAGATTTAATTGTCTACTACTAAGAATCTATATCCCTATTATACCTACACCGAGTATTCGATGAATTCGAATTTGTTCTGAATTTCTACACTTGAGCTACCAATATGGTCAAATTATGCTACTATGCTAAGAACTACTTAGATTCAATTTAACACTAGGTATATAATCGAGAAAATTGTAACATAGCATGTCATTGTCAGATGATCATGTCATTGTTAGATGATCAGGATTGTGTTCTTGAATGTGCAAAGAGAGGTAATTTGTCTATCATTGCATCACATAGGATGTAAACATTCTATGGCTACATCACTAGGATGTTGAGGCATCTTACCAGTTACCTATTCCATGAGAACAACTCCCACACTGTAAACATCACTTTTATCTATTCACCTGATTGAATAATCATATACTAATACGAGCACACAATGAAAGGAATGAGAAGGAAGTGCCAATATATAATTATATATGAAATCTAGGACTGACTTCCCTAGCTTACACCTAAGGTTTCCTACATGTATGATGTCAATCACTTGAAAAGGGTGAGTTTCCCTTATTTATGAAACCATAAATCTTACTTGGAGGGATTCAACAATCACTACAACAAAATAGGAGAATAACACTCGAAATTGTGTTGATCTTGACAAAAGACGGATTTTAAAAAATCCGGCGCAAATTGCATTGAGTTTCATACTGACTTTAGCCCTGGGTGGGGTTGCGTTGAGTTTTGCTCCTAATTTAGCGCTCGGTCTGTCTTTGGTTAGCATCAACGTTTTCTCCTTGTTTATCCCTATGTGTGGCTTCTTTTTTAGCTCTGAGTAATGCTTATGAGTTTGCTTCCATTTTGGCATCGTGCTTCTCTTCTAGCGCCAGATTTTGCTTCATTTTAGTGTCGGGGTTTGATTCCTTTTTAACACTAAAGTGTTCTTCCAGTATTGTCGAACCATTATAGCCTATTGTTTTGCTTTCAATATTGATTCCATTATAGCTTCCAGTGTTGCTTCTAATATTTGTTGGTGCAAAATTGAGACTCGGGGTTCTTATGCATGGGCCAACAAAAGGGTGCCACTATAGTCTAGTGTGCTGGCATTTTCAATCCCCTTAAGGGGGAAGGTCTCACACGAAGCACATACAAGATCGACATAAGATAGGGAGTGGTTAAAATTGTATGGAAACCATTTATCTCACAATAACATCCATCACAACACCATCCATCCAATTATATTGCAACATTACTTATTCAAATACAGTATTCGTACAAGCATATCTTGATAGTAAACAAAAATAACACAAAAAGTTGAAGGGCCCAAAAATACTTTTTGTTATAAATTTTTCTCATTACAACTAATAATTATTCATTATGGCATATTACATCATGACTCTGAGGCCTTCCAGTCACCCTAGGATTACCTGTTGCGGCATATGCACCCAAACAAACAAAACCCAAAAACTAGACACATATCTTATAATGTGGATTTGGTTGTTTCTATCCTCAAATGGCTCTAATCTTTTGACACCTTGATGCTCTCATGCTCTAACATCTCTCTCTCTTTTCCACTTACCTTCTTCTTCCCGTTATACTCACGGAGTAGGTCCAAAACAACTAGTCTAACCTTGTTGTGGCTATTACCTCTTTTCTGCAACTTCCGCTTTTTTTTCACTCTTCCTTCTTTGGTCTTCTCTTCTTCTGTGTTTTCCAATATTCTTCAAAAATGAAGGATCCAACAATATTGCTTCCACTATAGCTTCAAGTGTGGCTTCCACTATAGCTTCCAATATTGCTTCCATTGTAGCTTTTAGTTTGGATTCCATTTTTTCTTCCTATGTGACATTGGGTTTCACTTCTTATTTGGCACCAATTTTGGATTCCTATTTATGCCTAGATTTGCTTACTTTTTAGTGCCGGGGTTTTCTTCCATTTAGTGTTGGGTTTAGCTTTCTATTCCACGCAAAGTTTTTCTTCCTATTTAACACCCAGTTTAGCTTCTTATTTCGCATCAAGTTTTATTTCCTATTTTGCACCCATTTTATCTTCCTATTTAGAGCCTAAAATAACACCTAGTTTGACTTCCTATTTAGCACTTGGTTTTGCTTCGCTTTTAGTGTCATCGTTTGCATATTTTTAGTGTTAGGTTTAGCTTCTTATTTAGTGCCGATTTTTTCCTCCTATTTAGCACCCAATTTAGCTTCCTATTTAGAGCCTAAAATAGAACCTAGTTTGGTTTCCATTTTCATGCCGAGCTTTGCTTCCATTTTAGCGCCATATTTTGTTTCCATTTTAGCACATCATGTTGCTTCTTTTATAGCTTCCACTTTATTATTTCATTTTATTACTTTCAATTAAATTAATAAAATATATCCTAGTTCTTAAATAACATATATCAATATAAAAAACAAACATCTTATTTCAAATTTATAGCATGACATTTATAAAAAAATTTAAGGGAAATGGAAAACATCCATCCAAACTAGAAAAATCATCATGCATAGTAAATCTCCATCACAAAATCATCTACAACTTCCTGTGTATATATATTAAAAATATAATTTTGATGGCATCATAAACATCTATAATTAAAACAAATGAAAGTGAAATATACCATTAGATCAATATCACGTCATGGACATCATTATATAAATGGTACAAACAACAAGTCAATACCAAAATCATAAAAAAACAAGATCTTGTTAATTCCAGTTAAATTGATGAAATATATCATCGTTATAGCATTTCAAATTTATAGCATAGAATTTACGATTAAATTTAAGGGAAACTGACAACATCCATTAAAACTAGCAAAGTCGTTGCACAACGTAAATATCCATAAAAAAATTATAAACAAATTCTAATATATATAAATTAACAAGATAATATTGATAAATTCATAATCATCTATAATTAAAGTAGGTGAAATTCAAATATACCACTACATCAATATACGACAAGTTAATATATACCAATATCATAAGAAACAAGATTTTTTATCTCTATATACATAAAAGTCAAAATGATATAGATATCATAATGCGATCTGAACAACAATCCATGATACAAGTCAATATGAGCAACATCACTAGATACCACCACCACCACCATCATCATCATCATTGTCATCGAGTCTCCTAGACTCTAAACAGACTCAACATACTCTAGATCATCATCAACTAGGTCATCCTGCACTCTAGTGTTCTGCAAAAATAAATAAATTAAAAGTTACTATTAATTACATGCCATAATCCATATATGTGTTATATTGCTAATATTACATCATATGAAAGTGAACCATAAAAATATTACATAATCATATTACATCATATGAAAGAGAATCATAATCAAATATGAGATAAGTTATAGCTAAGATGTCATTCCAATTATGTCTCAATTGTCTCATGTCATTATCTAAAAGTTTGTTTTTCAACATTCACTTAGCAATATATACAAGTCCCCAATCAAATAGATTTATATTTGCAATATTCCAATTCAAGAGACCAATACTATCGTAAATGAAAATATACAATAAAATACATCATACATCTACATGCTACACTCATAACTACTAAAGCTATGGGCCATGCAAGCTAGTAAATATAGGTCAGAATTGTGCACTACTATAAATACATAACCATAGTTCCATATTGCCAATAAATGTAGAGTTGCAATTCATAGTACCAATAAATTTAGAGCCATGGTTTCATACTACTAATAAATGTAAAGCATCATAGGGTACCCGCATGAATATGGTACCCAAAAAGGTTGCAATGGAAGTGCGCGGGCGGAAAAAAAAACAAGGACACGCACGCGCATCCAAACACACGTACGTGGCTCTGCTTCGGCAATGCCGATTGTCCACATTGGTGAGTTGACATGGACAATACATGCGCGCATGCGTTATTAACGCATATGCAAACATATGCGCACTTGCATCATTAACACGTATGCAAGCATATGCGCGCATGCGTCATTAACGCGTACGCAAACATATGTGCGCATGTGTCATTAACACGTGCATGCACCTGTGTTTTTTATAATAAAAAAAACAGACCGTGGGTTTGTTATCACAATAAAAAAACCCGCGAGTGAGGATTGGAGATATACAACCCTCATGAGCACGTGTTCAAGCACCCAACAACCTATTACTCAATATCAAACTCAACCTCCACTTTGTTGCTACTAGTGCCTCCAGGTAGGTGCTCAACCAATCAATTTTTTGTTGTTGTTTTTTTTTCCCACTACAATTTTAAATTTAAAAAAATTACAATAAATTAAAAAACCAACAAATTGTCATTGCAGGTAAAATACACCTAACAAAATGAAAAACACACCACAACCATCAGAGGAAACCAACAAAACCGAACCATCAAATGATAACATCAACATTGGAATGGACAATGAACCTAGTGTTACACCCAAAATCTAATCATCATTAGATTCGGTATATACATGCCTAAAGTCACCTAGACTAAGTACTTTCATTTGGGAGGATTTGCACTCAATCCTGCAAACTTTTGAGAGGTCATCGCAGGTTGCACACTAGCAACATGCGACGTCGCGGCTTGCTCCACTGCAGGGTGCGACGAGGTCTATTAATGGGAAAAAATAGCCTATTCGAGATCCTTCTCGAAACTTGCCCATTTAGGGGCTTATCCCTGACCTCTAGGGGAGCTGGTACTCAACCCCTAACTCTTTGGGAAGATCCCCCATCTCTCTCCTATACCATCTCTTAGCCTATCCTATCCATACCCTATCCACTTAGTCCTATATAAGTGAAGCTCACTCCCATTCCAAAGGGAGGAAGGCTATGGTATCTACATGCTGGTGAAATCTCTCTTAAGACACCTCCATTCACCTATTGGAGAGCTCATACTTTGTTGGAAGGACATGGCAATTGGCTTGGTCGGAGAAGGGCTACTGCGTTAAGTCTTTGGTTGTAGTTCTATATCTCTATCATGTACTCCTCTATTTACAGTAATGCAAATGCTTTCCACCAATATTGTTCTTATGTGTAATGACATTGTGTAGTTTACCTGCTTAACTGTTTACTTAGATCACTTATTGTATAGATGCTCTTTACTCGTTTCTCTTGTTTCTGTGTCTTGATAGGTCTTGCAGCTTAGATCTGATGATCGTGGGACGTGGAGCAACATTCAGGAGAAAGGATTGTGTAATAGAAAGGTAAGACATCTAGTACTTGGTCCTTAAGTAGATCTAGGAAATGCACTTGTAGTTTGTTTTATTTGTTCTAGACTCACATTAAGCTAGGGAGATCCTGCTCGCGTCCACTCGAGTGGATTGTCCGGTAACAAATCTAGTGACCACACTGGGGAGTAGTGTTTGTTTTGTTTAGTAGTCATTAATCTAAGAGACATTTTCAGTTGATTACTTGACACAAGCCTCTTTTATCATTTTTTGCCATTTAATTCTTAGGATTGATTTCACTAGAAGATCTTCACATTGAAGACTCTGATTTGCTCCTCTGAGTTTGTACAACTCATTTTCAAGCCTGTTTTTGGTTCATTATTGATCTATCTGGTTCATTTTTTAATCTAGACCTCGCTTGTTGTACCTGGGCAGTGGAAACAGAGCGACACTGTGTCATTCTGAGCTTCTGTTCTTCACTTATTAGTAACCCATCGCATCCTTTACATTAGTATACTGCGACATCGTCACACCTCCCATGAAGGCAAACTCCGACATCGCACTGTGTGTGAAGACAGAGTGCGCCGATCTATCAAAAGTTGGCATACTGGCATCCCTTCCTTCATCTGACAGTTTGAACCTTGGTCTAATGTATGAACTCCCTCTGTGCTGCAAGATCTAGTCAGAGACCCCATTTATGATTTGTGTGTTGAGCGTTTGGTTTCATTTGGATTGACTTTGGGTTCCGTCTTGGACAAGTTTGAAATCGGTAGTGGTGGAAACTCTTGTCTCCTCCACCTTCATCCATTCACTCTTGCATTCCCTTCCTTCCATCCCTGATCTGATCATTGCATTGGATCAACCTCCAGACCTTGTTTACATTTTTTTTGAGCTTTGCTTGTTGCTGCTTGATTTTGAGTTAAGTGTGTCTTTCAGCTTGGTTGAGTGCTTGTCTTTTCTTGAGTAATCTGAATGTATGAGTGCTACAAGTAGTGTTTTCTTTTCAGTCATTTAGATCTGAAGGCAAAGTTGTTATCAAGTTTATTCTTTGATGCATCCATTGAAAGATGAAAAGTTCTTCTTTCCCATTGTTTCTCAAAAAATTATTGAACAAAGATTGTTGTGCATTGGAAAATTCTCATTTACGTTTTGGAAAAATTAAATGAATGTATGATCTATTGTGTTTTTCTCGAATTATGAATCGCTCATTTTCTTGAAAGGCTCAAAGAATGCTTCGATTTTTGCAAAATCAATTCCATTCTAAGGAAAGATAGATGCATTTTTAATTCTTGTTTCTCTTAGATCATTGAAATTGAAATTGAAAAGCTTGCATTTCTCATTTCAGGATCCTCTCTTTTCATCATTTAGTGTCATTTTACTTTGAAAAGAAGAAGAAAAGAAAATAGTTGTTGTGATTTGGTTTAGTAGTGTTGTGCTTTTACATTTCACATAAAAGGAAAAGAATACTTTCATTGTCAAATTTGTTTGAATTGGGAATTGTGTTGCATTGATTTTGTTTTGGCAATACCATTGGAAAAGGCTTTCTCCCTCCCATAGCTAGAATTCATTGAAAGAAAAGAATATTTCATGCATGTAGTCAGGGCTTGCATTATGCTTCTGATTATGTACTCACCTCATGCATTCACCTAACCGTCCAAGATAAAATTAACGGTATAAATACGTAAACTTTTTAGCAACTTGTGTGTAAGTTAGAGACGTGTTCCGACGTCATTAAGTGTGGCAGCTGTCATTATTTTCCAACACTATAGTCCAGGGGTATTGTAGTCTTCCACGTACATCGGTATATCGAGCTCCTTCACGTACCCACCAAGTACCATAATCCGTACTTGGTGTATATTGAAGGGTGTATCACGTACTCGATATGTATATCGGAAGGTCTCATGCCAACGTCTATGCATTAGACAACACCACTACAGATTTGAGCTCCCACGTACCTTGCGTATATCGGGAGACACCATTAGGATTCCTAAAACCAACCAAGTTAACCATTTGGCTCTTGGCAAAGCAATACACCGAGAACAACACTCGGGGAGATTAGCACGCACGTACTGTCCAGGTAATCGGGTATGCAGGAAAGGGTACGGTCCCAATCCTCCTTGTCGCGTCATATTGTTGGACCCTGCAGTATATCGCGGTTTGCGATGCCTTGATAATCCCATGAGGTTCCAGACTTTTGAATCCACTCTGTCACGTAATTTTTCTTGTTGCCTTAGTTTGAGTAGATTTTTCTGGACTGCTTTTCTTTTAGCATACCCTTAGGGGAAACGATGTTTCGGCCTTTCTAGCTGATTTTCCTGATACTCTAGTGGATTTTCCCTAGATAAGATCCTATAGGATCTTGAACTTACCACCCGAATATCCCCTTAATCCGGAGGTTATTACGAGGGTAAGAATGGATCAGCGTGACGCGGTCGTAGTTACTGAAGTAGGGAACCCCACTTTGAATGTTGGTGGACTTTTGTTTCCACTAGATTCACTGGCCTCTCATCCCCTGCAAGATGAAGAAGCACACACCCCTGCTTCACAAATCCTTTCTCCCATCATCCGGAGAAAACCTGGATCATTGGAATGGATAAACCAACCCCAGGATAACCCTACAACAGCTGTTGGTCCTTCAGTAGTTTACTGGACATCTTTTGCAGACCACCCAGTGGCCCATTTTGCCATCTCATCCCCACCTAACTAGACTACTCCATTGTTCTCTAAGCCTTACTATAGGCCTAACCCTGCCGAGATTTTTGACCCCATCCATGAATGTTTGGAACAGTTACGTGTTAAAGGTGATGAGCTTCGAAGACAAAGTCTCGAACGACACTCTGAAGAGTTCCATAATCGTCATTTCCGAATAAGATTTGATGACGGAAACATCCTAGTTCGTCCGATGTCTTTCGGATCACCTGAACCACCCCACCACGTGACCACTAATGAGACTAGTCAACCCTCGCAAGAGTCCAGTCCCACACCTCAAGTGAACCAACTGGTGGAAGGACAATAGTTCCACACACCCGTCACTACCACAGTTACTTTACCAATTCCTCCCCCACCTCAAAATTTGAGGGGAGGGTATTTCGTTCCCCCGGCTTACCTTATTGGTAATGTTATTACTATGGTATCTAGTCAACAACCTACATTGGTTCACCCCTTGAACAGTGGTTAGCCTGCTGTGGCTGGGGGGCAACCCCCATTTCCTAACCACAACATAGGCGGCGGAAACCCCAACGGGCCTTCCGTTGGACCGTCCCAACCCGCTAGACCGTCCACGACGGGATTATCTCATGTTAGAGGGCCGTCAAATGTAACTCAACCCTCATGGAGTCAAGCGTATCCAGGTTCTGTTAACCCTGTTTCGGGCCAACCTAATCCTGGAAATGTGCCATACGGGGTACCTTATCCCGGGAATCCATACACTCTATGAGGGAAACAACCTACGTTGTGCCACGGACCCCAATCGATCATCCCTCAAGTACCACCACCCCCGATCGGCCCTCCCCCACCTCCTGCTGGAGGCGGTGGGCCCCCACCTAATATTGGTGGAGGACCACCTCATTTTACCTACAACATCCCTCACCCCTCAGGCGGTGGCGGGAATGGTCCACCTCCCCTTCCCGGTGGAGGCGGTGGCAGGAATGGTCCACCTCCCCCTCCTGGTGGAGGCGGTGGAGGACCAACTTATCATGGTGGAGGAGGACATTTCCCTTCGGGCGGCGGAGGTGGTCCACCACCCCCTCCAGGCGGAGGCGATGGTGGAACTCATTACTATGGTGGTGGTGGTGGTGGTGGAGACCCCCATCCTTCCGACAGCAGAGGTGGTGGGGGCCCCCATGCTCTTGCGGTGGAAGTGGTCCACCACCTCCCCCAGGCAGAGGCAGTGGTGGGCCACCTTTTTACAGTTATGGACCCCCACCTCCTCCCGGTGGTGGCAGAGGACCTCTACCCCCTCCTGGTGGTGGAGGCGGACCCATGCCTTATTCGAACGGACCACCTTATGGTGGTGGACCTCCTTATGGTCCGGGCGGCACACCCCCCTATGGTTAGTTTCATCTTGGTACACCTCACGATCAGTTTATTCCTTACACTCCTTATTCGTATTATCAATATGCACAACCAAACCCATAGCTTCCCTTTCTGGCTACTCTAGACTTACCTGACCTATCCCGGTTAACCAATGATCCTATTTATCATGGATCTAACTGGCCGCCAATTCCAGTGAAACTTCCGTCTGATATCCCCAAGTTTGACGGCAAGCCAGGTGAAGACCCCAAGAACCACGTGATGACATACCACTTATGGTGTTCATCTAATTCCTTAATGGACAATTCAATTCATCTTAGATTGTTTCAAAGGACCCTCACCGGTTTGGCTGCCAAGTGGTACATCGAGTTGCCCCCGCACTCTTTTCCTGATTTCGGCTCTCTTGCTATGAACTTTTTTATGCACTTCGAGCTGCCTATACGGTATGAGACTGGTACTGAGCTTTTAACCTCACTCCTTCAAAATACCGCCACTCACATTTCGGATCATATCCACGAGTGGCGAAGGAGACGACGTCTCATTAAAGCTCCTTTTCCAAATCAGCTCCTAGCAGACTGGTTTACAAAATCACTCATTCCCACCATAGCAAAAGATTTTGCCATGAGAAGTGCTGTCACCAAAGAAAAAGCCATCACGAGTGCCCATTTGCTAGACCTGGTCTACACCCAGTCCAGCACTTTGTTTAATATTTTTCCTGACGCACCCCATGACGTTAACAATCCTGCGAAACTAGATAAGGGACTCCAAGCTGATGGAATCATTAGATCCCTTAACACCCAGCCTAATGCTAGCACTGTTGGATCATCCAACCCAACTCAGGCTGGACACAGCACCACCACGTCAACCACTCCTGCTATAACCGAAGAGGTGAATTCTGTTCAATCATCTTCATCTCAGAAGTTTAACAGCAAAAAGAAGAACAAGGGGAAACCCAAAAATTCTTCTTCCTAGCAGGAACCAAAGAGCACTCCTGACGATACCAAGCAGAAAAGGAAACTGAAGTATCCTTGCTTACTGTGTGGAGAAGACCATTTCTCCAAAGAGTGTCCCCATAGAGACGAAGTGCAAAAGTTTCTTAGGGGTAAACCAACTCCTGCAGTCCTCAATGATCCATTTCCTACTCAGAACCAGTAGATGATTGCTCAAACCCCCCCAGCCCAAGGGGAACCATCCAATACTGCACATGTTCTCATGTTGCATAACGAGACGATCAATTTGAATACTCACTCACGATCTTACAAACCGGTCCCTTCGAAGGAATCCACTGGAAGTAATACTGAAAAAGCTTCCGACTTCTTAACTGATGTCACTGTACCATCGACTTCTCTCACCATTGAGAAGCCCTCTTTATATTCGATATTACTTCCGCCCAAGAACATGATTCGAAAAGTTGTTTTCAATCCTAATGCTCGAGCGGCACAAAATTACAATATCGCAGAGGACTTGGCCATGTCCACCTTGGAAGTTTTGCATAATTGTCCTAATCAATGCAAAACTCTCCTTGCATCCATTGGTGCAGTAGACCCAGATTCCTCGAATACCATCATGTTCTGACTTGACAACATTAAGTTGAGGCTCTCACACAAGCTCACATTCCAGCTTTTTGCGAACATTGTTGGGAAGATTGTCCATCATACCCTTCTAGACGAAGGTGCCTCCACTTCTATCATGTCGATCACCTATTGGAGAGACATTGGCTCCCCTGAATTGAATCGCTCTCCTACCACGTTGAAAGCATTCGACAGGCATGGCTTTCAACCTCATGGGCTCTTACAAGCTCTTGTAGTTGAGCTAGGTGGAAAGACCATAACCATTAACGTGTAAGTGGTCTCGGTCCCGTTATATTATAATCTCTTGCTTGGTCATAATTGGTTTTACACCATGCAAGCGGTAGCCTCTTCAGTCTTCCGCATAGTACAATTCCCCCACCAAGGATGAATTGTTATTATCGACCAATTAGATTTTTGTACACCAGACACCACTACTCATCCTGGTGACCATATTCCTTCCATTGGACAGATCTCAAAATAGTATGAGAGTGTAGGGGTTGGCCTTTTGAAAGATTCATCTCTCATGGGAATTTTTCCAGCTGCGGACCCCCCTAATCATGTTTCTATGGTGAACATGATCTCCACAGATATTTTATCTCACTCAAATGATGCTTGGCTTGTACCAGACGAAGCCACAACACATCTGCTTGGAGACATAATGCCTCTTTCACCCATTCAACGTATTTACGAAGCTATCCAATCAGCACCGGAGGACCATTTAACCGTGGCCTCCCCATCTTGTCCTCTACGATGGACGTCATCTCTACCTGATCTCTTACTTCAGACTTTTCATTCAGACGAGTCCATCATGGAAGTAATGAATGTTGACGACAGTCCATGGGATGATCTCCATCATAGGTCATCTTTTCTTCCTCCTTCGGAATACATAGAGAACAACATCCATACCCTCTTTTCACCAGATGTCTACCCATTCCCCCATTCCCCCATTCTTACATGTCTTACGGACATGGAGGGAAACCTGGACAACATTGACCCAACCACCCCGGTAGACATCTCAGTGAAACCAAGTATAGTGGAACACATTCGTATAGGCCAGAAGTGTTCCCCTGAAGAAATCGTTGTTATCACGGCCTTGTTCAAGCAATTTCGAGACATATTTGCTTGGTCCTATGAGGAGATGCCTGGGATAGACCCTGCGATTGTTTCTCACGAAATAAAAACCTATCCCGACATCAAACCTGTATGCCAAAAGTTGTCACCGGTACACCCCCGGAAGATTGCGGCAATAAAGGAAGAAATTGAAAAGCTCTTAAAGGTTGGTTTTATTTATCCTATCCCATTGACAAATTGGGTCTCAAACGTCGTTCCTGTGAACAAAAAGCAGGGCACCATTCGCGTCCATGTCGATTATCAAGACCTTAATCGGGCTTGTCCAAAAGACAACTACCTGACCCCCTTGATCGACCAGATCATCGACAACTATGCCGGAAGCGTCATCTTCTCATTCATGGATGGTTTTTCTGGTTACAACTAAATTGAGATCAACCCAGCCGACCAACATAAGATGGCTTTCATTTTCCCATGGGGTACATTTTCATATCACAAACTCCCATTTGGCATTAAAAATGTTGGCACCACGTTTCAGCGGGCTATGTCGTACACCTTCCACGATATTAAGGACTTTGTGGAACCCTACCTGGATGATCTCCCTACTCATTCAAAGCAGCGCGAATTCCACATTGATCATCTGATGACCATTTTCCTTAGATGCAGACAGTACAATATCCATCTGAATCCTCATAAGTGTATCTTTTGCGTTGAGTCTGAGCACCTCTTAGGATTTATCGTTTCGAAGGATGGGATCCGCATTGATCCCTTAAAGGTGGAGGCCATCATCAACCTACCACCCCCGACTGATGTTATGGAACTTCAAAGTCTCCAAGGGAAGGCGAATTATTTACGACGTTTTGTTTGTAATTTCGCGGAGAAGACTCAGGGGTATATGAGACTACTCAAGAAGGACGTCCCGTTCATTTGGGATGACCAAGCTCAATAATCCTTCGACAGTATCAAACATGCCATCACGCATGCCCCCGTGCTCCAACTGACTAATTATTATCAAGATTACATCCTATATCTCACCGCTTCTGATACCACTATCGCCATGGTTTTGGTACAGGAGGATCAAAATGCCCAGGAACATATGATATACTATGCAAGTAAGGGTCTGGCTGATGCTGAAACTAGATATTCACATGTCGAAAAACTTGCTTTCGCGGCAGTCTTTGCCATCCAAAAGTTTCGTCACTACATCTTGCTCCGCACCACCACTATCATTTCCGACTCAAACCCCATGTACCACATACTAACATGTCAGGTGCTTGGGGGAAAGTATTCACGCTAGATCGTGATACTGCAAGAATTAGATCTTATTTTCGAGAAAGCCAAGTCTAAGAAGTCTTTGGTGTTTGCCGAGCTTATTTGCGACCTTCCCCGTCCTGATGCAGAAGTTGAGCACAATGAATCCTTTCCAGATGAATCATTGTTTCTCATCAGTACGACTGATCCGTGGTATGGGGATATCTTGTTATATCTTCAAACCCAATGCTTCAACCTTCAACTTTCTCACGATGACCATCCTAAGATACGTCACCATGCAAAGTATTATTTAATCATCAATGATACTTTGTATTGTTGTGGCGTCAATTCAATTCTTCGACGTTGTCTCACTCATGATGAGGCTGAACGCGTTCTTAATGACTATCACGCTGGGGCATGTGGCGATCATCTCTCTGGGATGGCTACAGCCCAGAAGATTTTGCGCGCAGGATATTTCTGGCCTACTATCTTCAAAAATTGTATTGAGGCCATTAAGAAATGTCCTCCTTGCCAACACTTCCATATGAAGAAGCGCACTCATCCCGCCCCATTACATTCGGTTATTGTCGTTGGCCCATTTGCAAAATGGGGCATTGATTTTATGCATTGTAATCCTACCTTGGCTGGGGGGCATAGTTACATCGTTGTAGCTATGGATTACTTCACAAAGTGGGCCGAACCTATGCCTACATACCAAAATGACGGCAAAACCACCGCACTCTTCATGTTCAATCATGTAATAGCGCGGTTTGGAGTTCCTCAAGCAATTGTTACCGATCATGGTTCTCATTTTCAGAACCATATGGTGGATGAATTGAGTGACAGGTTGGGTTTTCACCATGAAAATTCAACACCCTACTACCCGCAATCCAATGGATAGGTCGAGGCCATTAACAAGGTCTTGAAAACTATGGTCCAAAGGATGGTAAGGACACATAAGTCCAATTCGCACAACATGCTCTTTTCAACATTATGGGCCTATCGAACTACCATTAAAACCGCCACAGGCTTCACTCCCTTCCAATTGGTATATGGATTGGAGGCTATCCTACCAATAGAGTGCAAAATTCTGTCTCTACAGCTCATTGTCGAACTTCTTCCTAACACTACTACCGAGGAAGAACGTCTCTTGCACTTAGCAAAACTTGATGAGTCTCGCCAAGATGCCACTCTTGCTAATGAAGCGCACAAGAAAAGCATCAAGGCCCAATACGATAAGTCAATTGAACCTCGTATCTTTAACGAGGGTGACCTGGTCCTCACTTATGACCAGAAGCACGACAAACTAGGAGCAGGGAAGTTCGAGTTCATGTGGCATGGACCTTACGTTATAAAATGTGTGTTGGAAAAAGGCGCTTACGAGCTTGAAGATTATGACGAAATCTCTTTGGGTGAACCCCGCAATGGGCTTTACCTGAAGAGATACTACGCTTGATCTCTCATGCATAGACTTGCTTGTATATACTGTACATGGAATGTTTTTGTGTTTTTGTGTGGTGTGACGCATTTCTTTTCGAGTGTCTTTTGATCTTGTTTTCGCTTCTTATACCATGTTCTGTCTGCGTGTGCAGATGGAAACGTGCTATGGATTCGCGGATGGCACCAGCCAGCATACCCGTAACCTTGCTTCAGCAGCCTAGGTACTATATTCCCCAACAGGTGAGCTCATTAGCTCAGGAGGAATTTTCCTAGGGTTTGCGACCAATAATGCCGCAGAGTATCAGGCAGTAATCGGAATCCTAGCTAATGCTATTTCCTTGGGTATGAACCACATTGTCATCCACATGGATTCTCAATTAGTGGTTTCCCATCTTAACCGGGTGTACGCCATCCGTGATCCCACCTTACTCCGTCTCTTTAGATGAGTACGTCTCCTAGAAAGGTCATTTGAATCCATTCAATACCTGCACATTCCACGGGAGTTAAACACAGTTGCTGACTCAATGGCCAACTTTATTTTGGATTGGTACATCGCACACACATAATACTCATAATATGTAAAAGCATTCACAACATGTAAGTATAATGTATAAAAGCAAACATATAAAAAAGATCACATCACTAATCATTTTAAAAACACATAATGTATAAATCGCCAATAAAGTCTGTATGTATATAAATCACTCAAAAAGTAGTGCCAATACAAAATCTGAAGCACGATGGATTTCAGTGTGTCTCTACAAAAATATGAAGCATCATGCTTTCAGTTAGTACAACATCTGAGGCCTCTAAACTCTCAGTACAAGTATAGTAGTGTCATCAGGCCTGACGCCTGAACCGTACACCCCTAGCTCGAACAACCCGCTGTCGTTGGGTGAGAAAGCAGTCCATGGTCCGAGCCACCTTACGGAGTAAGACATTGAAGCGCACAGATTCTCCAACCCCAAATCTCTGCATGGGCCTCGATAAGTCATCGATAGCTAGCTTTGGTACCTCCACAGTCAACTTGGATAGGTTCCTATACACCTCCTCCATCTCCTCGATGGCAGCATGAGCACCTGTAGGAATGACTGCCTCCCTGCCTCTGTCTCTCCTCGCTAGAAGGGAGAGATCCACTGGTCATACGGGGCCCACATCTGCACACACATATTCCATACTTGTCAGCACTACATCAAAAAAATGATATAATATACAAAACTAAAAAATACAAGGGTTTTGTTCTCACCTATATCACCCCATGCTGTACCCTCTGGCAGCGCCAAGTCGAGATCCTCTCGAAAGTCCGTGCCGCTATATGGAAAGTCCTCAACCATAAGTAACTAGCCCTCTAGCCAGCTGAAAAACTCAGGACCAAAGCTAATGATGGACCCGCCACCATGACAGATCATGACCTCAGCCCATCTGAGCATATGGGGATCCCTGGGCTCCCTGTCATCAAGTACCAACTACGGACGTAGAAGAGGAATCCGCTCCAAGAGGAATGATACTATGATCGATCCATATCCAAACTGATTGAGCTCCCCGCGCCAACACTTGGTCAGCTGAGCTCGGATGTTGGCGAGGAGACCCTCGCACCAGTTGAAAACTCTGGGAGACATACAGTCTTTCGCATACAACATCTGGGTCCGAGTAGCCGTGTGTGGAGCTTAGCTACCCGCCACCCTAGTAATGGTAAGCAATATGGTCCACAGTGGACAGATCACCACATCTCTGATGAGTATCTTCCCGCTGGAAGGACGAGAAGTAGCAACACAGTGCTGCGACACCATGTCCTCAACTATACGATCACTGGCCCATGTCCCAGTGAGTTGTATAGCGTCCCCTCTCAGGACAAACCGGTCAGAAAGTAGATATCCTCAATTTCAATCGTGAGGATATGCTCACCTATCACAAAGTATTGTTGGGTCGCATCCCAACTCTGGAGCATGTGTGTCAGTTGAGGGATCTGGGCTCTCATCCCATGTATCTCAAAGAGCTTGAGTAACCCATAGTTTCTCAAAGCATCCATGCATTGTGGATCGTTTGTGGCTTGTTCATCCTTGAGTTCGTGTTCTCTCTCTCGCCACTCCAATACCATTTTTGCTTGCTAGTAACCTACCAAACGGACATTTAAACCCTGTTAGGTCCTTCCTCAACTTTCACAAACTCCCTTTTTGGATCATTTTTTATGTTTGAGTTTTGGGTTTCTGCCATCGCAATGTACCTTTAAGTACAACGCGACATCATCGCAGGTCTCGTTTTCGAGGCTTGCGACGACTCGGTCTCGTCGCAAGTCCCGAAAGGGCCACTTGCGATGAGCCGAGGGCGCAATGGCCCTTCCCCAAATCACCAAAAAACCCAAAAAATGGACAAGAAATCAAAAAGTAAACCACTGGAAAGTTGCGGGATGAGATTTAGGCCTACCTGGTCCAGATAGCTGTTGAAATCGTGGATCGTAGCTCTCAAAATTGGTAAAGGAAGTTTTGGCTCCAAATTGGTACTTCTCCACCCAAATTGTCAATTTGAACAATGTTTCTATTTTTGGCCCATATTTCTTTTTATAAATAGAATGGAATATTCCTTTTCAAATATTTTGATGCTTTTGGGCCATTTACTATAGTTTTGACCATTTGTCATCATATTTGGGACTATTTGACACTTTCTCTAGTGTACAGGAGTCGTGAAGTGATCTTTTGTGTCGTTTCTCGCATCACCAACAGTAACTGCAGGTATGAACACCCCTTTCAATGTTTTGTCATTATTATTTTTCATTTATTGCATGAGATGAGTTCACTCTTCGTTTGTTCTAATACTCACCCAAACATGAGAACAAGTACCGAGTTATGACTTATCACTTTTCCGAGCTTGTAAAGCTTCCACGAAAAAGGACACCCCCCAGAGCCTATCGTTAAGCTCTTTTCAGGCTCTTGAAAAACGAAAAGATTTCCAAGCGAACTTGTCGTGTTCACACTTGTTAAAGTATTTGAATGGTCGTCTTCCTGGTGATAGTTTACCCCTTTTTCGAATCAGGGGGCACTAATTATGAAAAAGGAATACTCCAGCCAATCATGATTGGAAGAGTCCTCTCCTGCGTTGTTTTACCCTTTTTCGAGCGATGAGGCTAACTTTACGAAAAAGGACTGTTGGAGTCTTCTTTAGTTCTTTTCAGACTCTCTAAACATGAAATGACGACCAAGTTTACCTTCTATGGACTCGTTAAATTTTCACATTGAAGGGCCCATCATGGGACGAACCCCGCCTATCCCATCATGGGACGAACCCCGCCTATCCCAGGTTCAGAAAATATTTGGGATTGGACTCATCTATGAGATGAGCTATACCGAGCATCTGGTTACCCTCATCAAGCTCGTAAAAAACACATGAGGCACTCATCATTCATGATGGGGAAAAAGGAAAGTGTTTGTGTTACATACCTTAGTGGCATTATATAGTCATTCTTGAACATGGCACTCATCTGCATTTGCATATAGTACTTGGGTCATCTGTTTGTCTATGAGTCCCTACTTACTTTCTGAGTCTCGTTACTCCTCTGAGTCATTCGGAGAAAGC
Source organism: Larix kaempferi (assembly GCA_027924585.1). Lineage (NCBI taxonomy): Eukaryota > Viridiplantae > Streptophyta > Pinopsida > Pinales > Pinaceae > Larix > Larix kaempferi. Next base: position 5,940,027 of record BSBM01000159.1, on the reverse strand, counting down.
TTCCATCATCAGTTGCATTAGAAATTTGCGTCATTCTCATTATGTCAATACTGCCAATTCATGCCATGCCCATGTTCAAGAACACGTCCACTATCTTTCATCTACAGTCAATACACACATCATCATGCCATTGTTACTTTGAGTCAGTCTTACATGTTACTGTACCATCCGATCTACTCTACACATCTTTTGTCGTGTTTCGTGTCGATTGATGGGGGATTCATCATTGCCCTCCTTCGACAGATTCATCCTTGTCGAATTCAACTCATCATCCGAGGATTGAATTTAGAAACCAACCAAGTACCTTGGCCCTGTATGCCTCAATGGCAAGTTACCTTGCTTTCATCATGAGTTTACATCATTGACTCTTGATTGAAAGATTTCATCTTGCGTTCGACTTCAAATCATTTACTCACGCTTGATGATATGTACTGTGATACCTTGGGAATCATTGACATCAATGGTGATCTCCCTCGCACTTGTTAACAGTTTACATCAATGACAAGTAATCAAGTGGTTTCTACCATGTTCGACGTCAAAACATTTGTAATCACATGGATAGATTCGTATCATTTTGAGTTCAGCTTGAAGACCCTAGGGAGTCATGTTTTACCCAGGTTGCGATGGAGTTTGTATTGAGTCATATTACACGGATCCACTTTTGTATTGGTCGTCACTGTGTTATCATCTCATCATGGATCTACATTTGTGTCCAGTATCCATGATTGTGTTCAGTCGATCATTACTACCATGGATCTACAATGTATTGGTCGGCAGCCATGTTGTACTTCATGTGAGATTGTCCATTCAGAGTCAGTTGTACTGCATTAGTGTCCTTCATCTGTCAAGCCTATTGCCATTATTTCTTTCAAATCACTTCACCTGTACATCCTTAACAGCTTCATGCTTTGGGGGGCATTCTGTTACACCCAAAATCTACTCATCATTAGATTCGGTGTATACATCCCTGAAGTCACCTTGACTAAGTACTTTCATTTGGGAGGATTTGCACTCAATCCTACAAACTTTTGAGAGGTCATCGCAGGTTGCACACTAGCAACATGCAACGTTGCGGCTTGCTCCACTGTAGGGCGCGACAAGGTCTATTAATGGAAAAAAATAGCCTATTCGAGATCCTTCTTGAAACTTGTCCATTTAGGGGCTTATCCCTGACCCTTAGGGGAGCTGGTACTCGACCCCTAACTCTTTGGGAAGATCCCCCATCTATCTCCTACCATCTCTCAACCTATCCTATCCATACCCTATCCACTTAGTCCTATATAAGTGAAGCTCACTCCCATTCCAAAGGGAGGAAGGCTATGGTATCTACATGCTGGTGAAATCTCTCTTAAGACACCTCCATTCACCTATTGGAGAGCTCATACTTCCTTGGAAGGACATGGCAATTGGCTTGGTCGGAGAAGGGCTACTGCGTTAAGTCTTTGGTTGTAGTTCTATATCTCTATCATGTACTCCTCTATTTACAGTAATGCAAATGATTTCCACCAATATTGTTCTTATGTGTAATGATATTTTGTAGTTTACCTGCTTAACGGTTTACTTAGATCGCTTATTGTATAGATTCTCTTTACTCATTTCTCTTGTTTCTGTGTCTTGACAGGTCTTACGGCTTGGATCTAACAATCGTGGGACGTGGAGCAACATTCAAGAGAAAGGATTGCGTAACAGAAAGGTAAGACATCTAGTACTTGGTCCTTAAGTAGATCTAGGAAATGCACGTGTAGTCTGTTTTATTTTTTCTAGACTCACATTGAGCTAGGGAGATCCTGCTCGCGTCTGCTCGAGTGGATTGAGCTAGGGAGATCCTGCTCGCATCTGCTCGAGTGGATTGAGCTAGAGAGATCCTGCTCGCGTCCGCTCGAGTGGATTGTCTAGTAACACCTAGTGATGAACCATCTGAAAACCTTGAGGATGAATTACATCAAGATTTAAACGAATTAAGGGTCTTAAGCAATGAATTGAAGAGCACCAAGGAACCCTCTTTGGTTTCCCTGGCTACATCATTGCAAAGCATCATTGAATCTATCAACATTTCCCACAGTGAGATCACTAGTATGAGCCAATATAGGGCTCGAATGAGGGAGCACTATTCCAGTGGGATATCAAAAGAACAAATTAAAGACCTCAACATCACGAAAGCACAATTGTACAGCAAATTCATAGATCCCAGGACAAGACAACCTCTAGATGTGAGGAAGAGATGGGTTTGCATGGACTTGTGTATTTACCAGCCATGGAGAGATAAATGGAGAAAGAGATGGTTTATGGTGTTTGACAGACCCCCATGCAATAATTTGTAGGTCCCACAGTATTTTCTTAGGAAATTGTGGACTGAGTTTGAGCTAGGCTACCATGTCAATTATTTTGACATCACTGAGTTTCAGGGTGTCGGCCTTGGCTCTGTCGAAGATTGACCTCAGGCCCACTTCAACCCACTTGGAGGACCTTCTGCACCCAGGCGAGATCCAAACCCCCCTCCTCAGCCAGTTGGGTTTGGTAGCAGCCTAAATGATATTGATGACTCAGTTAGATGTGCCACATGTCATTTTCTTATACATACGACATTTGTGGCTATGTCTTCACAGAGCCGAGAGGACAACAATGAGACACACACTGCTGCATGGTCTATGGGTAGTGACCAAGACAAACCAGGTACAAGTGGAACCCAGGCGGGGCCATCTAGTTCGAGTGGAACATCAACACATCATTGTTCTCACTGTGGTCATTCCTTTCATTGTCCTATGTAGCAGCATGCCACAAAGAGCTACATGGACCAAGTTAGCTATTGTTTTATTTAATGTTCAAGTATTTATTGTATGTTATTTGATATCGTATTTTTTAATATAATTAACTTTGAATTACAAATTGTTGACTTTATTTTTTTTAATGTACAGTTATTTAGGGCTGAGTCTCCATCCTCCAGGTGGGAGGACATTGGTTCCTTCGACCTAGACTGAGCCATGGCAACAACAGAGGAGATTGCGGCACCATACACACAGTTAACTTCTTTACTTTGAATAATTAGATCCAGTTATGAGTAATTTTTGTTTAGTAATTACAAATTAATTAGCACTGAGTAACCATTTTTTATATTATCATCGTTTAAAACTAAAATCAAAATGAATAATTCTCACAAAACATGTCTATCATATTATCATTGGATTTTACAGTTGTGTTTATCATATTCTCTAAATTATTTGAGAGCTATAAATTCATATAATCCAACCAAACAAAAATGAAACCTTATAAAACATGAAAACCTAAGAAAACTAGACATGTGTTCATGTTCACTTTAGGCATCCTTTGCTTCTGCATTTTCAACTTCTTTCATTTATGATGCTACTTGTGGTTATTCTATGTCTTCGTAATCACCAAAATCTTGTTGAACTGCAAAGTGTTTTGGATGAATACCTTTCACTGAACCTATGGAAAGTATAGGGTGTAATGTTACAACGCATTTCTAAATCTGTAGCCAACTTCTCTAACCTTTCACTATGTGCTTCCATTCTCTTTTCCATATCCAAAATCCTAGCCAATTGGTCTTCATGATGACTACATATACTTTGATTAATATGAAAAATTACCTCTTGTAAGGTGTTCATCTGTGGTGATAAGAACCTCAGGACGTTGTGAATCTCTGTAAATCCACAATTAACACACTCATCATGTTGGTTTTTTTCTTCCATAGTACCAACATAAAGTACAACAGAAAGGGTGCTTGGAGAAATAACCTAAATTGCAAAGAAATTGCCTAAGTCTGCATTGAGATCACCTAGATAATAAACCAACAAAGGATTTCCTAAAAAACAAGAGTTCAAGTTTTCATCCACAAACCAATATTTCCAATTAAAATAATCATGTCATAGTCCAATTCTTAACAAATAAACAAACCAAACAAAAGTATCCCCATCCTCTTCACTACCCAACAACATTCACCACCACCCCTACAAATTATGAAGTAACCCAAAGCCAAATTTTGTCTCAACCCAACTTACCATATGATGAAGTTTCTTGGCATTAATAGTCAGAGATATCCTACACGCACCAAGATTTTCCATCCGAACCAAGTTAAAACTCCCACTACAAAACAATCCAAGTTCAAGTGTGCATTGATTACTTGAATGAGGAAGAATTAAAAGTGATTTCCTCGACCACATCCATTGCCATTTATCACACAAATACCACTAAGTGTGATTTCTAATGTATTTCATGAAGGAATTAAGTGAGTTATAACACTCCTTTTTCCAATTTCACCATCACATTCACCATGGTTTATGTAAATTTGGTATCACATGAACAAAGAATATGAAAATATTCAATAAATTCAAACTTTGTAGTTATACCATTAATACCTGTAATGATTATATAAATGGGAGAGAAATTTCCAAAATCTGTCATTCTTACTTGACCAATGATGAGAGAAGAGTCCCCAAAAATCAAAACATTCCTAATCTCTAAATTCTTCAAAATGATCATTCCTTGAAACAAGGAAAGAACTCTTTCAAAAGTCGGGAAGGGGCTTTCTTTCCATGTCAACACTTCAAGCATAAATTTTCACTCTTCTTTGCCACATTATCTTCAACAAAGGACCACAGAATGGGTCATTTATTCCTATCATGGGCCCAATCCATTGTGGTTCAAAGGACACGATCCCCACAACCATGTTCTTTACCAAGTCTTGAACAAATGGACTGCATCAATACAATAAAAAATTTATATAATATCCAAATCCCATCAAACCACCACATATGTGGCTACAATGCCTGCGGACATTTTCCATTACAGTTGACGGGCATTTTTACACCTTTGTCATTAATGGCTTGTCATCAATGACAACCATATTCAACATTGTTTTACTTTTTGGTTGAAGATACCCCCTGCACTTATTGCCCCTACGTGCTTATCTTTGTTTTTTTTATTGTGGCGATTGATTTAAAGCTCTAATGGTTGTGTGTTTTAGTGTGGATTCTTGAGTCATTGATGTCATTTGTAGGTTGGTGGAACCTAGTTTTTTAATAGAAGAAATGATTGATAAACCCAAGAAAAAGAATTAACTCTACCATTATTTTAAGAAAAACAAAAATAAAACAATGGCATATTCATAGTTTAAACAAGACATACCTTGGAAACTTCTCAAATAAATCTTGCCATCTCTCTCCTAGTTGCCTCATATCACAACATTAATTCACTTAGTATATTTGGACTCTAATCCAATTCACAGTGATACTACAATCAATCAACAAATCAATCACTAATTGACCCACAATACTCTCTGCTTACACCTAAATCACCTTTCCATTTCATCTCCTAAGTCTACCTATCCTACCAAATTGGTATACTTGGCACACTTCCATCCTAAACAAACCATCTCAATTGGTGCAAATGTATATCAGATCTGAGTTGTCCCTATACCATCAATCCTAAAGCCATACCATAATCTTGTCCTACAACGTTACTCGGCTTCCTGCATACCACAAACACACTTACTTCAATCCAAAACTAAACTTAAGGTGATATTTCTACTGCTGGTATAATCATATAAGATTTGGATTAACAATTAAACCTATAATACAATCACACATAACTCTCATAACAAGGTAATCATTAGCTTATGTGATCATCTACTCCCTATTGTTGAATACTATACTTTTACCGCTATTAAGGAAGTAATTGCTTGTCTCTGGTAATCATCTAACTTGAATCTAAATTAATCGCAGTCATGTTTTTTAAGTACTATCATTTTCATTCTCATTGGAATTGTGTTTAATATTTTTAATATTGTTTTTATAAATTCAATCTAAATATTGTAGTGTTCGCACAGGTGTCCGCGGGCTCCAACAACCAGCCATCCCCACTAGGGATCAGCAGATATCCACGTGTGCAAGTATCGTGTGTATTAAAGTATAAATTTAATTTAAAATATGATGACTTGTATGTGTATATTAATATTTTCCTATATTAAACAATGAGGTTATAAATGTGTATGCAGGTGCAAGCACCTTGGCCTGCAAGTTCCATTATCCCTCCCTCCCCGGCCTTTCGGCCACCATATATGCCAATTGTATCCCCCGGAATACATGCCCCATTCCATGCATCCCTCCCCACCCCCTTCGATCCAGCCCCCCCTCCTATCCAGGACCACACTTTCATCTAGCTCCCCCTTCCGTTTCATATCCTACGTCCCATCACCCCATCCCAAACTTTCCACCACCTCCGTTACAATTTCCCATGTTTCCACCCTCCCCCATCTGACCACAATATACCACCCATCCACATTCACCCATCCCTCCACCCCAACACAGAAATATCCCCCCCCCACATTCCCCCACCACACTCGCTTCCCCTTCCATGGTGGCCCTACAGCCAGTTGGGTTTTATTGCCCTGGACATGGGGTTTATCACCCTAAACATGCATCTCCACTTCGCCCACGCCAATCCACACCTCCTTATTCCACTGTGCCCCCCAGTGGTGTAGCCACCGTCGATGTGGTTACATCCACCCCTATACCATTCACCCTAGTATCGGAGCAGGTTTTCCAGCCGACTGCTCCATCTACCAGCCCTGAAGACCAGCCAGTTGTGTTCACAATGAGATTGACTAGTTTATGAAAATATCGTTCAATTTTAACAAAAAATTACTATATGCATATAATTTCATCATTTATCTAATTTTTCTAAATGTTCTAGGGTGGCATTGTTGAGAGACTTGGAGCACGGAGGAGAGAGACCCCCTCATGACTTACAGTCTCGCATTCGGTGAGTTATTTAAGATTTGAAAACTATTTTTATTTTTAAATTATGTTTTATACTTGTATAATTGCCAGGAAAAGTTGACATATTATTGTTGTCATTTCAGGGCTCGGGGGGATGTGGTCCAAGTCACCAGAAGGACCCAGATTCCTCTAGCATGAAGAAGAGGAAGATCGATTTTGGAGATGCATTGGGAGCTCCAAGGGTGGGCAGGAGGATTGAGAGACGCTCCCATGTACACTAGCCACGATGTGGCATTTTGGGCATGAGTTTCCATATTTTGTATAGAGAACGAGTTTCCATATTTTGTATAGGGCACGAGTTTCCATTATATAGATGTTGGGAATGATGTTCCATTTTTCCAAAAAGTGTACATGATTGGATCATTTTTTCATATTAATAGATGGATCTGCACTTGTCTATATGACTTTGTCTTTGATTACATTTTTGCATACATGATTTTTTATTCAATAACAATGTTATGGAAAAGTTTTCACATACATATAGATGTTATTTCTAGACACCAAGTGACCTCAATATGAGTCCCTTGTATTTGAATGGGTCTCCATACAATGATTTATACTATATGTTCTATGGGGGTACACTGAGAATGTAATAACAGTATTTTTTATAGTAAATTGTGTTCACATACAACATACACACATCGAGCAAATTCACATACACAAATACACACAACATCCAACATACACATCAATATGTCACTTCAAATCAGCCTTCTAAACTCAGTTATTAATGCATGCTTATTAATTCGTCAATGACAAGAGAAAAAAAAGGAAAAGTCAAAAGTCATTAATATATCAGTACAACAATGCAACACATAGTATTCACAAGCAAACTGAATAGGATGAAAAGAAAATTTAATGCATATATCTTAGTTTTTGCAAAAGATACAAGAAAAATATGATTTTAAGTTCTATTTATCCATTGTGTCAATGAATGATAGTGTAAAAAAAGCTACATAATTTGATAACAAAAAAACCAGCTTGTCAAATTAGTGGAAAAATCACCCAAGTTTCAAATCTAATATACATGGAGTCTATACTGAAAAGCTTAGCACATTATATATTGATTGTGGACTATTTCTTGAATCCTTTGCTAATCAACATATGACTGCTTATTTATAATAGAAACCAACAATTTGCAAGTGTCCTATATAGATGCATTTTCCTATTCCTTCTGGGCATTTGTAGCAACAATGATATATTTGTTTCAAGCCATAAGCACTCTTATATTTACATTGGCTAGTAGTTAGCATTGTATCTTGGACATTTTGGGATGCATCATAGGCACTTTACATTCATCAACACACATTCTACATTGGAATAATTCTTTATTTCCATATGCACTATGCCTATTAGTTTTTCAATGGAAAAGATAGAAAATTAAGCAAAGTCAAATATGGTTAATATATCATTACAACAAAGAAACACAAAGTATGCACAAGGGAACTGAATGGGTTGAAAAGAAAATCTAATTTAGCTATCTTAGTTTCTGCAAATGACAATAGAAAAACAAATTAATTAAGTTCCATGTATCCATTATGTCAATGAAGAGAAGTTGGAAGGAAATTGCATAGTTTAATAGCAAATAAAGCAACTTCTCAAATCAAGTAAGAACACTAAGACTGAATTATTATAGGTCCAGATCCTTTGACATCCTCAAAGTGTCCATGACTGGCCACAGGGTTCCTGGAAAAAATGCCTGTAGAACCAAAACCGTGACTCCGGTAGCGAATCCGTCGATTCCGATGGATTCCAGATGTCGATTTTCAACTAGGGGACCCCCAACATCATGCCTCCAATGCCCGAAAATGGTGCCAATGTGCCATCTCCGAAGCTAGAGTTTTTATCAATGAAGGCCATTCCAATTTTGCTCAAGGGGGGCATTTCTCATCCAAAGGCTGCCAGGCGTGCGTGGCCACCGTAAACATGTCCGCAATGGCTATATGCACATGTGGGAGCCGACGGAATCCAAGTCCGCTCTCTGGTTTGGGTTCCATGGCCCCAGATAAAATCCTCAAAGTGTCCCTGAATGGCCACGAGGTGCCTGGAAAAAATTCCCGTAGCACCAAAACCATGACTCCGATAGCGAATCTGTTGATTCTGATGGACTCCAGAAGCTGGGGTTCAGCTATCTCCCCCCCCCCACTATGCCTCCAACTCCCGAAAATGGTGCCAATGTGCCATCTCCGGAGCTAGGAATTTGCTCAATGAAGGCCATTCCAATTTCGCTCAAGGGGGGCATTTCTCATCTGAAAGCTCCCAAACGTGCGTGGCCACCATGAAAACATCCAAAATGGCCATACGCACATGTGGGAAACCAACGGAATACAAGTCCGCTCGTCAGTTTGGGTTCCGTGGCCCTAGAGAAAATCCTCAAAGTGTCCCCAAAAGGCCACGAGGTGCCTGAAAAAAATTCTCGTAGCACCAAAACCGTGACTCCGGTATAAAATCCTTAGATTCCGATGGATTTTGGACATCGGGTTTCAGCAAGGGGACCCCCCACACCATTCCTCCAACGCCCGGACACGGTGCCAATGTGCCATCTCTGGAGCTAGGGTTTTGCTCAGTGAAGGCCATTCCAAATTCGTTGAAGGGGGCCATTTCTCATCTGAAGGATCCTGGGCATGCATGGCCACCATGAAAATGTCCACAATGGCCATACACATGAGTGGGAGTCGACGAAATCCAATTCCTCTTGCCGGTTTGGGTTTTGTGGCCCCGTAGCAAATCCTCAAAGTGTCCCTGAATGACCACGGGGTTCCTGTAAAAAATTCCCATTGCACCAAAACCATGACTCTGGTAGAGAATTCGTCGATTTCGATGGATTTTGGATGCCGATTTTCAGCTAGGGGACCCCCCACACCATGCCTACAACGCCCAAAAACGGTGCTAATGTGCCATCTCTAGAGCCAGGTTTTTGCTTAGTGAAGGCCATTCCAAATTCGCTCAAGGGGGTCATTTCTCATCCAAAGGCTCCCAAGCGTGTGTGGCCACCGTGGATAGGTCCACAATGGCTATACGCACATATGGGAGCTGATGGAATCCAAGTTTGCTCGCCGGTTTGGGTTCCATGGCCCCAGAGAAAATCCTCAAAGTGTCCCTGAATGGCCACGAGGTTCCTGGAAAAAATGGTCGTTGCACGCAAACCGTGACTCCTCTAGCGAATCCATCTATTCCAATGGATTCTGGATGTCGGCTTTCAACTAGGGGACCACCCACACCGTGCCTACAATGCCCGGAAACGGTGCTAATGTGCCATCTCCGGAGCTAGAGTTTTGCTCAGTGAAAGCCATTCCAAATTCGCTCAAGGGGGGCATTTCTCATCCGAAGGCTTGGGCATGCGTGGCCACCGTGGACAGGTCCACAATGGCCATACGCATGTGGGGGAGCCAATGGAATCCAATTCTGCTCGTTGGTTTTGGTTCCGTGGCCCTCGAGGAAATCCTCAAAGTCTCCCTGAATGGCCACAGGGTGCCTAGGAAAATGCCCATTGCACCAAAACCATGACTCTGGTAGCAAATGGGACCCTCCACACTGTAAAAACAACACCTGGAAATGGTGCCAATGTGCCATCTCCGGAGTTAGGTTTTTTGCTCAGTCACAAGGCCATTCCAAATTCGCTCAAGGGGGTGATTTCTCATTCAAAGGCTCCCGGGAATGCATGGACACCTTGGATAGGTCCACAATGGCCATACCCACTTGTGGGAGCTGACGGAATGAAATTTCGCTCATCGTTTTGGGTTCCATGGCCCCGGAGCAAATCCTCAAAGTGTCCCTGAATGGCCATGAGGTGCCTAGAAAAAAATATCCGTTGCACCAAAAACGTGACTCCGATCATGAATCCGTCAGTTCTGATGGATTACAGATGTCGTATTTCAACTATGGGACCCCCCAAACTATTCCTACAACACCCGGAAATGGTGCCAATGTGCCATCTCTGGAGCTAGGGTTTTGCTTAGTGAAGGTCATTCCAAATTCGCTCAAGGGGGGCATTTCTCATCTGAAGGCTCCCGGGTGTGCATGGCCACCATGGATAGGTCCACAATGGCCATACGCATGTGTTGGATTCAATTAAATCCAATTCCACTCACCGGTTTGGGTTTCGTGGCCCTGGAGCAAATCCTCAAAGTGTCCCTGAATGGACCCGGGGTTCCTAACGAATATTCCTGCATCACCAAAACCATGACTCTGATCACGAATCCATCAATTCTGATAGATTCCATATGCCGGTTTCTAGCTGGGGGACCCCCCACACCATGCCTCCAATGCCCAAAAACTATGCCAATGTGCCATCTATGGAGCTAGGGTTTTGCTTAGTGAAGGCCATTCCAAATTCGCTCAAGGGGGCCATTTCTCATCCGAAGGCTATATGGCATGCGTGGCCACTTTGGATAGGTCCACAATGGCCATATACATGTGTGGGATCTGACAGAATCCAAGTCCTCTCGCCGGTTTGGGTTTCGTGGCCCCAGAGAAAATCCTCAAAGTGTCCCTGAATGGCCCTGGGTGCCTGACCAAAATGTCTGTTGCACCAAAACCATGAATCTGATCACAAATCCTTCAATTCTGATGGATCCTAAACGTTAGTTTCTAGCTAGGGGACCTCCCACACTGTGCCTCTGACTCCTAGAAATGGTGCCAATGTGCCATCTCCTGAGCTAGGGTTTTTCTCAGCGAAGGCCATTCCAAATTCGCTTAAGGGAGGAATTTCTCATCCGAAGGCTCCTGGGCGTGCGTGGCCACCGTGGATAGGTCCAGAATGGCCATACGCACATGTGGGAGCTGATGGAATCCAATTTCTCTCTCTGGTTTGGGTTTCGTGGCCCCGGAGCAAATCCTCAAAGTGTCCCTGAAAGGCCCCGAGGTGCCTGACGAAAATTACCATAGCACCAAAACCTTGACTCTGATCGCGAATCCATCGATTCTGATGGATTTCAGATGTTGGGTTCTAGCTGGGGAACCCCCCACACCATGCCTCCAATGCCCAGAAACAATGCCAATATGGCATATCCGGAGCTAGGGTTTTGCTCAGTGAAGGCCATTCCAAATTCTCTCAAGGGGGAATTTCTCATCTGAAGGCTCTCAGGTGTGCGTGGCCACCCAGGATAGGTCCACACTGGCCATACGCACGTGTGGGAGCCAACGGCTCCCTGGTCCGCTCATCGGTTTGGGTTCAGTGGCCTCGGAGCAAATCCGCAAAGTGTCCCTGAATGGCCCCGGGGTTCCTGAAGAAAATGCTCGTCGTACCAAAACCATGACTTCAATCATGAATACATCGATTCCGATGGATTCTGGATGCCGGGTTCTATCTAGGGGACCCCCCACACCATGCCTCCAACGGTTGGAAATGGTGCCAATGTACCATCTTCGGAGCTAGGGTTTTTCTTAGTGAAGGTCATTCGAAATTCGCTCAAGGGGGGCATTTCTCATCCGAAAGATCCCGAGCATGCATGGCCACCATGGATAGATCCACACTATCCATACGCACATGTGAGAGCCGACAAAACCCTGGTCCGCTCGTTAGTTTGGGTTTCGTGGCCCCGAAGAAAATCCTCAAAGTGTCCATGAATTGCCCCGGGGAACCTGACGAAAATGGTCGTTTCACCAAAACCGTGACTCCGATCACGAATCTGTCGATTCCGATGGATTTCGGACGCTGGTTTGTAGCTATGGGACTCCCAACATCGTGCCTCCAACGCCTGGAAATGGTTCCAATGTGTCATCTATGGAGCTAGGGTTTTGATCAGTGAAGGCCATTCCTCTTTTGAAGGCTCTCAGGCGTGTGTGGACATGTCCACACTAGGCATATGCACGTGTGGGAGCCAATGGAACCCTATTCTTCTCACTAGTTTTCGTTCTGTGGCCCCAGAGAAAATCCTAAAAGTGTCCCTGAATGGCCCCGAGGTGCCTGACGAAAATGCATGTTGCACCAAAACCATGACTTTGATTGTGAATCCATTGATTCCAATGTATTTCGGATGCCGATTTCTAGCTAGGGGACCCCCCACACCGTGCCTCCAATGCCCAGAAAATTGTGCCAATGTGCCATCTCCGAAGCTAGGGTTTTGCTCAGTGATGACCATTCCAAATTCGCTCAAGGGGACCATTTATCATCCAAAGGCTCCCGGGCGTGCGTGGCCACTGTGGACAGGTCCACATTGGCCATATGCATGTGTGGGATTCGACAGAACCCTTGTCCGCTCATCGGTTTGGATTTCGTGGCCCCGGATCAAATCCTCGAAGTGTCTCTGAATGGCCCCAAGTTTCCTGACCAAAATGCCCATTGCACCAAAACCGTGACTCTGATCGTGAATCCGTCGATTCCAATGGATTTCATATGTCGGGTTCTAGCTAGGGAACCCCCCACACTATGCCTGCAATGTCAGGAAATGGTGTCAATGTTCCATCTCCAGAGCTAGGGTTTTTCTCAGTGAAGGCCATTCCAAATTCGCTCAAGGGGGGCATTTCTCATTTGAAGGCTCCCGGGCGTGCATGGCCACTGTGGACAGGTCCACACTAGCCATACACACATGTGGGATCCGATGGAACCCTGTTCTACTCATCGGTTTGGGTTCTGTGGCCCCGGAGCAAATCCTCAAAGTGTCCCTGAATGGCCTCGGGGTGCCTGACGAAAATGCCCGTTGCACCAAAATCGTGACTCCGATCATGAATCCGTCATTTCCAATGGATTTTGGACGTTGGGTTCTAGCTGGGGGACCCCCGACATCATGCCTCCAACTCCCTAAAACAATGGCAATGTGCCATCTACGGAGCTAGGTTTTTGCTCAGTGAAGGCCATTCCAAATTTGCTGAAGGGGGGCATTTCTCATCCAAAGGCTCCCGTGTGTGTATGGCCATCGTGGATAGGTACACACTGACCATATGCACGTGTGGGAGTCGACGGAACCATGGTCCGCTCTCCGGTTTGGGTTCCGTGGCTCCAGAGCAAATCCTCAAAGTGTCCTTGAATGTCCCCAGGGTGCCTGACCAAAATGCTCGTTGCACCAAAAATGTGACTCCGATCGTGAATCCATCGATTATGATGGATTCCGGACGCCGGGTTCTAGCTGGGGGTCCCCCCACACCATGCCTCCAATTCCCAGAAATGGTGCCAATGTGCCATCTCTAGATCTAGGGTTTTTAGTGAAGGCCATTCCAAATTCGCTCAAGGGGGGCATTTCTCATCCAAAGGATCTCGAGCATGCGTGGCCACTCAGCATGGGGTCCCTATTTCAAATTGTTAAAGTTTCAGCATCATGATTCATTCTTCAAGTGGTGACTCAACATGTTGAGGGAATTCTTTGCATGTCGAAGCATGAATGGCGTGTGTTGTACTACTAACCATGGTTGATCTATTAAGGCTCCTCTAGAGACTAGCCACCTTTAGAGTGAATCACTTTAGCATATGACCACTTGGAACAATAGTAATCCAAGATGATCACATCATTATAAAAATATCCTTAGTATATTGATATGATAAATAAATTAAAGATGGCACAAGTGGATCATGCAGATAAGATGAGATAAAAATTAGATATGTTAAGATAATAGATAACTCAAATTGTTCACTTCAGTGATTAAGAAAGACTTCACTTAATTAAGAGAGAACTCGAATTGTTTACTTCAATGATGTCCACTAGTTAACTAGAGTTCCCCCGTGTCCTCGTGTCAGGTGACCTAGGTTCTACTTATTCATTAGGGATGTGTGGTTCCTTAATGGAGGACGTTGTTGAGGGTGATTCAAGATTCTTAGATAATGTGAGTATTACAAGGTCAATTCGAGCCCGGGGTGCAAAAGAAAACCGAGAAGGGCCAGCATGGGCAATCCACTCCTAGTCGCCTGGCACATGGTTTTGCGGAGTTGGTCCACTAATGCGAGACACACATGTACATGAATTATAATTAGACACACATGTACACCTCAAAATATTTATTTATGGGTAGGAGACAAGTGGCTATGAAGTATCTTTGTTAATGTTTGATGACTGTAAAGTGTGTATGGGTGGAGCTAAGTGAGGGGAGATAGAAGTAGTGTGATGGAGGATGGTTTTAGGATGACTTAGCAGGATTTTAGTGATGTCCTAAGGGTTTTTTGTAGGCTTGATAAAAAATAAGTAAACAAGGATTTTTCTCCCCAAGAGGGTCGCTTAATCAAAAAACAAAGAGGGCATCCAACTAGGGTTTGATAAAATATTGAAAAAATACACAACAAGCTTTGTTTTTTGTATTACATTAAAACATGAAAAATAACACATGTATGTATGTATGTATCAACAAAAAATGCATGTACCAACAAAATAACATAAAAATACACATATCTCGATGTAGAACATAACATACTTTGATGCAATTCTATCTCTTATGTAAAGTTGACTGACCTCATTCAATAAATCCATCTGGACCCTCTCTGTTGCTAATTGTCTCCATCAATCTCTTGTGCTCTGAATGAGGCAGGAAGTAGCGTACCTTGGTTGAGCTCTTGCTTGACATTATCTGTAGATGGATGTTTGTGCCAATGATCAAGTTTGTGAAGTGAGACACCATTGAACCTTGTCTGTAATCCATGAATACATACCCACTAGTCTTTCTTGAATTACCATCTAGTGTAAGACATTCCCCCTTAACCACCATCGATCCAATAGGAAATTCATTTCCTTCATTGGCAATTAATGATCCATGGAGGGTTTTCTTACCTTGGATGCACCATTCCAACCAATAATTTGTTCCCCATTCATTGTCTTTAGGGGCAACAACTGCGTATATGTGTCATCGTTGTACAAGATCTGAGATATCATCATAGTCTGTCGAAATCGCTAACTGCCCCTCCTCTAACTGGGTTGTTTCAACAACTGCAGGTGGGTCTACTACAAGTGACACACGATACCATTCATCAACCCATTCCATGCATTCACATTCATCCCATTCGCCACTATTGCAAGGGCTGTAAAAGCAAGTAATTTTTCACGTCCATATTTCAAATAAGGGGTTGTTTGAGATTCAAACTGAATGAAATCCACGTGTTCCTTGTACTATGCCGCAACTATAGGAACATGATCGATCTATGTCAACCACTTGCCAAAAATTTCTTACCACATGTCCTGTCACTGATGATGTTTGTTGATCTCTCGCTCGGTCTGACATTGTTGGAGAGCACCATTGAACTATGGATTCTGCATCTCGGATATGAGGGTTTGTGTTAAACCTCATCTCTTCCCTTTGTAGTGCGGTCGTGATGCATGCGCCAGCCCCATCATGCTCTCCTTTTATGTTCCCAGTCTCAAAATAGTTCCAGATATGCGACACATTGTAAGTCTTATGCAAAATACTCATCCATTGGAATACTCAGGCATTTTTTAACTGGCCCACACAACTATCTGACCATATCCAATGTTGATCCATCTGTATATCTCTCTCCTTCAACTGATCATAGAAAATTCGAAAACAATGTTTCACATAATGCAGATCATGGGTTCTATCATCACTTATGTAAAAGTTTGTCTCCTTCAGTATTATCCTCATGTCATTTATGCTCTCTGGACCATGCCTATACGTAATATGTACCATGATGTTGACTTGGTCTGAATGGTAGTATTGACTCTGGATTTCATTTTTTGGCTGAAGGGTGTAGTTTTCTGCAAAATCCACAATTGACACTATGGTTTCAATAGGAAATGTGTCCCTGCATTTTTTGTACTTCTCATCCTTCCATTGCGCTACATGCACATGTTGAACATACTGCTCTTTTTTCTTGTAGAACTCCGTCAAGAAGTCACATACTTGTTCTTGTTGCCATGAAAACAAGGGAAATATTACACTGTGGCCTTTGGAAAAATGTATATGTCATAAATTGAACATGTAATATGAAAAATATGCAATATTCATTTGTACTAGTGACTTCACTGATGCAATATTTTTACTTTCCCTGGCATTGTCTAATTGATAGGTTACGTACTTGAAGCTCTGCATCTCCACGACCATCTTGCCAAATTCGTGCTCCTCGCTTTCATGAATGCAACGGTTCAAAAGAGAAAAACCATTGCACCTAGAACATGTCCCATATAGACACGATTTTTCATAATATTTTTGTCCTTCGGGCCTTGGACACATGATGTTGTGGATAAATTCTCTCGATTAATTCCGTGGTAGTATGGATTCATTGCAGCCCTACACAATGTTAGTATGCAAATCACAAAATATATGTTTATATGTGTCATAATAATATTCATATTCTACATGGTATCTTCAACAACAGGTGTTCCGATCAATGCATATACGAACATACCATGGTTTGCATTTCTCAAAGGACCTTTGGCCCAAGTTCAATTGTGTGTGCTCATTCCTCAATCTCTCATAGAGTTCAGTCTGTGTGGTGTCAAGGAAGTGTTTGACATGGGGTTCACATTCAGTAGAACCTTTTCTCATCTTTAGCACGTCTCTTTGGTTTGATGAAAGTCTGGTATGATCATGCCAAAACTTTTGTACTAACTCCTTAACAACATCAATTAGCTTCCTATATCCACGAGGCAACCTACCAACAAAATCCCAGCAATGTTTTCCACACGGAGTGTCAAGATTTTCTCTTATAACATAGTACTTTTTAATAGTTTTTCTATTTAATTTAAGTATTTGAGAAGTGTGTGATAGCAGGCGACGTTGCCTTATGGACTTGCTTACAACTGATTCCGCTAACACACGACGAGCCGCACATGTAACAATATGCAAGGGATATGGTAGCTGTAGCAACTCACAATCAAACTCTCAAATATGTTGCAAGAAGAAGAGAAAGAGACACTCAATGATCACTCATAAACACAGTAGAATAGAACATAATATCAGTATTATACAATGAATAAGAATGTAAGTGAATGAGTACAATAGAACAATAAGGTGCATAATATAGGATTCGAATAGGCCAAGTAGGGAATTCAAATTCCTAACTCAGAGTGTGGCTTGAAAGATAGTGGATTCATCATCCAGTCAATGTATCAGTCATCAGAGGTAACAGTCAGTCAATTGAGTCTAACTGAGTGAAGTAGGAACTAACTAAATGAAGGAGGCTTAGTGGAGGGCGCATGAGGAGTCTAACTAAGTGAGGTAGGCATGAACTGAATGAAGGAGGCTCAGTGGAGGGCGCATGAGGAGCTAATTGGAGTCATAATGGATAGACTAGTCTCACTCGAGGTCTATCAAAGTGAAATAGTCAGTGGGGGAGTCAATCTAGCCTTAAATCAAGGAAATACTGAGTGATAACTGACTGGTAGGTGAGAAAGGCACCTAACTGGCTGTGATAGGTGAGAAAGACACACTAGTCATGCAAGAGACTGGATAAGGGCGCCTTTGGTAGGTGGAAGGCCCCCTGGGGGCTGTAGATAGGCTGTGGAGAGCTAGAACCAAGCTCCAGGAGCTGGGAGGTCCACCATGATGATGATTGGATGCATGTAGAGGCATGTAAATGCATGCAGCACGAAGTTTTGCATGCAGGCAAAGAAGAGCTAGAATCAAGATCTAGGTACTGGGGAGATCACCATGATGATAACTGGATGCATACAGTTTTCATGCAATTGCATGCAACATGTAGATTTGCATGCAAGCATGCAAAACACAAAAATGATGGGGAGAATATTCCAACAGCACAGAGATATTTTGTACGAGGCATATTCCCAATCGCATTAAATGCAAATTGGAGATTTCTAACAATATGACTGCTAGCCTTTGAACTTTTAACTATCTTTATGCCCAAAATTCTCCTAACAATAGCTAAACAATGTGACTCTAACAAACATAGGAATAATTGACATTTATCTGCATCACCTTTGGATTCAAAATTTTTCTTGACAATTTTGTTGCATTTCCATTCGATAGTGCATTTTGGAAACTTACCTTCAAGGCTCGATAGACTACTTTCATCCACATGAATACGTCTAGGAGTTCTTCTTCTTGCACTGGACAGTCTAGGTAGGGAAGGTGGACATGAGACATGAATATCGGATCTTGTTTGTTGTGGTGCTTTGTTCACACATTGGTCCATAATGGGAGTGCTCGACATGGTTTTGGTCTTCTTGGGGAGATTGCAAATTAATCACTGCTTGTACGTCCATCTCTACACATTCAGCATCTCCCAATATCCATGTGTCTTGAGGAACTTCAGCATGACTCGTTGATGGATTGTTGGTTGGAGATTGTATTGATGTTGGAATTTGAGTTGGGTGCGTTGGACGCAACCGCTTTACCTGTGGTTCTGAACAAGAGGTTGTCATGTCAACAACTGTGTTAGGATCAGTGGAAATGACACGACCATGTCTCACTCTTTCCATTACCAACCTAGCCTTTTCTCTTACGTCATTGACCTTTTCAATGGAAAAATTCCTTCTAGATTTTTGTCTGTTTCGTGAGTTTCTGTTGGATGCTTTCTTGGACAGACCTGGGTTTTCAGGAGGCGCAGCAACAAACACCCCTTGGCGCATTGGCCCTCTCGGCAACGAGCTACGCAGCAGCCTGAAGTCTCACCCGAAGTGGCTATGGGGGGGCTAAGGAATCAAGCTTCCTTAACCGAGGCGACGTGGAGACTAATCTCTTCTCCCTTCTCTTCTGGGAGGATTCATCAGAGCGGAACGTCTTACCCTTTCTCGGACTTCTCAGAGCGACAGCGCTGGAACTCACGCATGCCAGCCTAACTGCGTGGTATCTCCGCACCTGCGCACAAGGTGATTACCCACTGCGTCCGATACTGTATCGTTTCTGGCCTTGCGCCACAGCGCAGTAACGCACTCCTCAAGCGCTGCGGCGATAGCGTTCTTGCAGGCCCCTTCGATAGTGCATAAGTCTAACTTCTGAGGAAGCTCAAGGATTTACTCTACACATTCATTCATAAAGATAGCGAGACATTCATGCAACATAGATAGTAAGCATAGACATGCATTCACGTAAACATTACCATAACAACTAGAATTATGTGGTTCGCCTCCACGGGGAAATCACATCCACGGGAACTGTATTTATATTAGCTCGAATGGGAATTACACAATATGTTGCACACATAGCTGCAGCCTTAGATCTTTCTGGGAAACTCCACGCACACATCTAGGATCCCTTCTCTTAGATCTATTCTCTTCTTCTACAGAGATTACAACGACTCAGACATCAACTTAGACTGTCTGTAAACTCAGCGACTCGAGCTCTACAGCTCTCCAGTTCTAACTCTTATCTTCTAATCAACCTATCTGACCTCTAATCTCTAACTTATCCAACAGAAACAACAGCAACCCTTCTCCCTTATCAATTACACATATATATAGGTGGCCCTGAGGGTCGCACCTTTACAAAACTGTGGGCCTTTCCCAGCAGTAATCCCCAAAAACCCTAACCGCAGACATGGCTAGGTGTACTGTAGGCGCCGCTTGCAATCACGTCGCCGCTTCCTGCAGACTCCGTGATTTTTGGCATAGATTTCGGGTATGGGCACCGCTTCATTGTTCACTGCTCCTTGTCCTTCGCCTTCAATGCTTTGGTCCATTGCTCTTCCTTGGTCACAGCAACCATAACTTCTGTACTTAGCCTTAATGAGGGTAGCTGAGCCCTCTATTCCGCCGCTTCATTTATTGTGGTAGCTGAGCTTTCTACTCGGCCACATTCACTATTCCTTTTGATGTGTGTGCGCGAGTTCCGCAATTTCCAGCCCATAATCTACGCTGAGCTCGTTCATCTGGCACCGTACTGCGCACTTGTTCACTTCTGCCCAAAATTGGTGCTTACTCAAAATTAGCACTTTCCCTTCAACACTTGTGCTTTTTCCTCAAAATTCGCAGCTTTACCATAGCTGCGGCCTATGCACCAACAGTTTCCCATCCCCAAAAGTATCTTTAACAAAACTATGAGGTCTACCCCTGCAAAAGAAACAACAAATAAGATATTAGTTCCATTATACAATGAACTTGACACATTCCAACATAGCTTACCACTTTACAAATTAACACATACAACTACAAACTATGTTAGTTTATCTGTGTTATACCACGTATCTATGGAAAGAGTTAGGGTGTAGTATGCTAAGGATAGGTAAATTAGCCTATGATATGGTTTAGGTGGAAATAATATGGTGTCTTAGAGGTTTCATAATTATCAAAGAAACGAACTATCAAAGAGACATAAAGACAAACTACCTTCCTTATCATGTATAACAAATTATGTATATTGAAATGATGTAGCAAGTTATGTAAGCCATGCAAAGTTGAAGTCATGTGAAGTTTGAGTTATCAAGTTATCTAAATTGAGTCTCCCATGCAAAATCAAATCAAACTGTTTTCTGAGTTGAGAACTCAAGCACGTCTAATCCAAGTCATGAACTCAAGTGTCTAGACCAAGTTGAGCACTCAAGTGTACAATAGAGTATTCATGTGTTTGCAGGTATTGCAGTTATAGGACTATCACTATCTCCTGTGTGTTCAAAAAAGTACTGGAATTCACAAGAAGAGGACTGAAATATTCTTCCTTTCCAACACCCTAGGATGAGATGACATTACACGTAATAACCTGCATTACCTATGAGGCCAGACACAACATGGTTCTTGGTTATCACTCTAAATTTATTTCCCATCTAAGTCATCAGATAAACATAATTATCCCTTACAATTCTGATCAATATAGATGATGGTTGGTCAAGTGTAGAATGGAGAAACTAGTGTCTTGCCTAGCCATGAATTCATAAAACTTTTGGTAATAACAACCTACAACAGAGATGCCTAAGGATGTCTTGGGAATAGTTTGATAGTTTTTCTACATCAAATAATATAAAGAGAATAATTTTACTAATTACACAACAAGGAGGTTGCAAATTCCCCCAAGGAAGGAGAATTCAATGAGGTAGAGGCAATTAGTCAAGCTCAAAGGAACGATATTAAAGACACATTATGATAAACGTAGAATGAAGAGGAGAGCATGGACAAAATGTCATGAACTATTCAATATGACCCTCTCCAATGATTGCTTCTTAGGATTTTATTCAAATTGAAGAGTCTCAAGAGAGAACCTCATCCATGTCATCCTTGTGTGAAATCAAAATATATTCATGGAAATAATTATTGGTTTACATTGCATACTTCATCTTGTCTAGTGAATATGAGTTTTTTTTTAGATGTGAACTTGGGAATTCTTCTTGTCAAATTCATTGTTGTCTATGCATGGATATTGTTGTAGTAATATGATAAAACACAAAGGCATGGAAGAATCTCAAATCTTGTGAATGAAAATAGTTATTTACAATTCACCATACCTATAAAAATGATCTCCACTTGCAATGGAAACTGGTAGCTTGAATGTATCCACTATATTCCAAGACCACTGAAGATGTTTGTTAGATTCCAAGAGTGATTTTGTTTCCAATATATCAATGAGTGTAAAGATCAATGAGTGTGAGCCAATAAGCAACCTGGAAGAGATTGAATGCGTGAAAGAGTGAAAATCCTGTGTTTTTTGGTAGCATTCCCAGGAACATAAAACTCTGTTTTTTCTTAACTAGCAGCAGACACGTGCATGTGTGTATACATGCATGCACGCGTGTTTGTAGCACGTACACGTCATCAGCGAGTACGCACTAAAGCATGTTCACGCACCCCTACATAATGTTTACGCCATTTAATGCCAAACATTCAATACTTCAAAAATATTTGCATACATTGTACTATACTTCAAAAGTGGATAAATGAATGTCTAAATAGAGGGGGTTTAAGGCTTCTAGGGATTTAAGGGTTTAGGACTTAAGGCATAAGGTCTTAGGTATTTGGACTTTAAGGATTGTGGGTTAGTTTGTTTAGGAGTTAGGATTTTGGGATTACAGGTTCAATGGTTTAGGGGTTAAGGGATGTAGTGCTTTAGGTAGAGTGAGAGGTAGAGAGAGATAGAGAGAGAGAGAGATAGAGAAATGGGATATGGGATATGGGAGAGATGGAGAGAAATTTAGCATGGGGTTAAGGGGGAATCAGTAGCATCCCACGTCATACCTGCAAGGGTCGCGCCCGGTGCAACGCCACACGGGATTTGAAATGTAAACATACTTAGAGGGTGAAAGAAGAGGATTGAGACCTAAATGAACGTTTCATAACTCAGGAGCTACGATATGGGGATGAAATGATTTGGGCCCTAGGCCCTAAATCATTTGGATATGGGTTCTTTTCACACCAAATACGGACTATAAGGCCTCAAACATGGCCGAGTAAGGAAATAATGCAAAAAAAACCCTCTTGTAAGTCCAACTTTCAAAAAAAATTGTAAGGGGCCCCTGGATTTTCCCTTGGGGGGGTGTTGTGGTCACAAAAGTGGGATACATGAGCCATAAGTAGGTTTTGTAAATTGAAACAAGGGCTTTAATCCCTAAATGACCCTCTCAACCTCAAGTGCCATGAACAAAACCTAAAAGCCACAATGTGAGCCCTCTATAAGGTGTCTTTGGAATCAAATTTGAATGTGAGTGTCATTACAATGTCTTGGGAATCATGTACGAGTATTAAACAAGAGCCTTTGTCAATAATATTTTCTTCTTGGGCATATGGACACCATTAGTTGTCCAATATAGATTATCCCTAACATGCTTTATGCACTGTGGATGGTTCTTGGGCCCTTAACCCTAGTCTTGGTAGAAAAACAATAGCCTCAAGCCCTTGGCCATGGTTTATGGAGGGAAATAAAAATATTAGACCCGAAACATATTTTGTCAAGATCAAATGCAATGAATGCATCCTCAGACTACCATGCAAGACCATGGATATGTTGCAATGCCTTGAACATCGTAAAAGAATGAAAATAGGTTCCTTGAGATCTTATTGAATCATATTGAGCTCAATTGAATTCTACTTGAGACTTAATTGAAACTTCTTGACCTCAAGCATCGTCAATAACACATAGAAGCCATGACACTAGCCCTCTACAAGGAGTCTTTTGCATATGAATTGAATATGGTTGCCATTATGATGTCTTTGGCATCGAGGATTTATCTTGGCTCCTTAACCATGGCTAGTGGAGGGAAACAATAGCCTCCAACACTAAATCGATGCCATGGATAGCGTTGTTGAGTATGTTAGTGGGATACATTCAACATGAGTAGGTTTCTTGAATTGGGAATGGGACTATAGGCCTAAACATTCCTAGGTGGAACAAACGGCTTCAACCATAAAGTAAACTTTTCAAGCTCAAGTGCCATGGTTTGGGGAGGAAAACACTTCATCCTCGGGGCTTAAACATAGTCTCTTAGATTCAATAGCCATCAACAACATGTGAAAATAATGGCATGGACCCTCTCTAAGGGGTATTTACAATCAAAGTTTGATATGGATGCCATTAGAAGGTTTGTCTTAAAAAGGATGAGTCATGGGCCCTTGACCATGGTCAAGGAAACTTTAAGTGCTCGAGATATTGTTGAAACTTCTTGGACTTAGTTTCTTTAGTTCCATGGACCAACACAAGATTCTTTTGTAAGGGTTCTTTGTAGGCATCCAAGTGGGATAAAAGGGCCATGCGTAAGTATCGTGCACTAGAAATGGGTGTTGACACCTAAACATGGTGAAGGGTGAAACATGGGGTTTAAACATTAATTGAACCTTTTTGAGTTCGTGAAGCATAAAAACCACCTAGAAACCACATGAGCCCTCATTAGGGATTATTTGGCCTGGGATTTAGGTATCGATACCCTTAAGATGGTTTGTGCACTGTGGATGGGTCTTCATGCCTTGACCATGGTTGTGGTAATGAAACAAGAGCCTCTATCCATTTAGCATGGTTGGGGGAGGAAAACAACAACCTTGGACCGTAAGCATAGATTCTCAAGTTTAAGAACCATGAGCACATCCTTAGATGACCACATGGGACCATGGATAGATCAAATGGTATGCCCCATGTACGAGTTATTTATAGGCCTTTAAATGGGATATGGGTGTCATGAGTGGGGATCTGTGCACTACAGATAGAGGATTTTTACCAAATAATGATAGAGTGATATGGGTGAAGAGGGTTAGAGCGAGAGGGGGAGGAAGTTTAAGGGGAGAGAGAGAGAGAGAGAGAGAGAGAGAGAGGGAGGAGGGTTAAGGAGAGACATAGACGGGGGTGACAAAGCGAGATAGGGTGACATGTTCTATCTGTGTGTGTGTGTGTGTATGTGATAGAGAGAGAGAGAGAAGGGGGGTAACATAGAAAATAAGCTACTACAAAGATGGAAAAAAAAACTACCATTGAACCAACTTCCAATTCAATCTATACATGCATAGAGACGCACATTAAATACAAACATTATGCAAATAACGGGAATAAGGAAATGTATGAAATTTTATATTCATTACTCATGCCGCTCCAAATTACATTAATAGGTCCATGCACTACTACTTAGATCCCAACCTATACATTGGCATAAGCGAGAACCAAACATCACTGCTATGGCTCTACTTCTCATCTTTATGTAGATTCTCCTTTACTCCCTTTTATGGTTTCTTCCTCCTATCCCTCCTCGCATACAACATTTACATATTTCACATGCTTGGAGGAATTCTAACAGATAGCAAAATCGTTCAACTTCCAGCGTTTTAGGTTTACATTCTTACGAAGGAACCATTTCATCTTCTATTTGAGTAGTTCATCACTTGGTAGATACTTAGGAGTCATATCATTGTTAACCCTTCCTGGGATATGTGTAGCATCCCACCTGCTAATATGTTACGCCAATCAATGCCCAAAGTCGCATCAATATTCATCCTTCATACATTAGGTGTACTATCCCACCTGCTAATCCAATGAGTGGCATTGGGGGCATCCCAGACCAACGAAGCCTCTTCCTTCTTCGCAACATTGTCCTAATCCTGAGCTTTGTCCCATCGATTCCTTCGCTTCCAGGAAAGCTGCGCCACTGGGTCCTGAGTGACCCCATCTTTATCCTTCACCTTATGTTCATATTCTTCCTGGTGCTTCTTTGCAACTATCCTTAGGGTTTCTTCCTTTTCCCTCTTGAGGGCCTCTGCTGCATGATATCAACATACATCTAGATAGCGGCATCGAGGTTCTTGTCACCTATGGATACGACATCATTTATGTCAGTGAAATTAGCTCTATTAAGCCTCCTTTTCCTGTATTTATCTTCTTTATCGATAATCCCCTAAGGTTTCTCAAAGGCCAAGTCATCCTCCTCCTCCCTACGCTTCTTAGTAAATCCTTGAGCATTGGTTTAGGGGTAGTATAAAAGGATAATTTGCGGGAAACCTCCGCTACAAGGTCTTTCCCTTGTAGTGAGAGAGAGAGAGAGAGAGAGGAAGATTAACGAGAGAGAAAGAGAGAGAGATAGGGACATAGGGGGAGAAAAGGGGGAGGAGGGTTAAGTAGAGAGAGAGAGAAATAACTGTTATAGAGAGAGAGTGAGAAGATGAGGGTTAGGAGGAGAGGGGAGCATGGTTAAGGAGATAGTGATAGAGGGGGGAGGGGGAGGGTCAGGAGGGGGCTTAAGAAGAGATGGGATGAGTAAGAGAGAGATGACGATGGTTATGGTTAGAGAGATGGATATAGGAGGGAGAGCGAGAAGGAGAAGAAGTTTAGGTAGAGGGTAGGGAGAGGGAGAAGAAGAGGAAGCTCAGGTATATAGGGATATAGAGGAGGATTGAAGGGAAGAGCGAGATAAAGAGAGAGAGATAGAGGGGTTGAAATGGGGTGGAGGGTTAGGGAGGGACAGGAACAAACAAAGGAGAGGAGGAGGATTAGAGTTAGGGAGATGGGTGGCAGGGGGGGTTTGAGATATATGAAGATGAAAACAAACTACATTTCAAATTAGTAAACTAATGTGTGCACGCGTTACTAGCGCGTACGCACTAAATGGTGCGTATGCGTTGTTTAGTTTGTACATGTTATTTCTTCATACGCGCTCTTAGTGCGTACACGTGTATTTAAAATAATGCTTAAGCGTCGTTTAAATTTCTAAATTTTGGCAGGAAATTTCTTTCCCACCAACGTGGTGGATGACTTGGCTGCTTTGGTTTTAGGTTCGGGTTGCTAAACCAAATGGCTTGGACTGTGTTATAACAAAATACATCTTATTATGTAACTTCTTCTATTTCAAGCATGATTCTGTGTATGCTACACTTGTCCACTGCTAATGAAATTGCACACACTTGTAGAACTATGTGTGCAGATTCTGAATATGTAATTTTTTATTAAATCTATTATTTTTTTCTATTTTTAATTTAATTTTAATTGCACTAGCGTCAATCTTACACAAAAAGTAGGTTATTTCTTCCAGCTATAACTTTTGATTGGCTCACCTATTTTGAAAACGGAAAAGAACCCGCACAAGTACACACAAAGACCTACATCTTAAAAAAAAATTCATTGATTATGTTAAGACCATGATGTCGGGGCCCAACGCTCGACCTAGTCATTTTAGGGCTTGGCTAACTTCCTTAATTTAAAAAAAAAAAAAATTAACATAAATAAATATGGAAAAATAGCGTTGCACTAGAACGGCTTGTTATCTATGACTGTATATAATTTTTTTCACAAAATTCCACCATTTGCGTACCAAACCGAGGGTTCAACGCAAACATATTCATTATGTTTTCTTAAAAAAATAACATACCAACCTTAGTAGAACCACATTTTTGGGTAGTTATACTTAATTTCCATAAATAATAGTTATATATTCCGGAAGGTAATCCGATTGTCTACGTTTCATCTTCTTACGCCATATTCCAAAAAGTTGTGTAGGTAGCTCTAATATTGCTTTTTGACATTTAGATTTTTGTTTTTCCAAAAGTCAATTGCGAGTAACGCATCATGAGTGGCCAGCATTAGCTTGCACCATCCCCATATTGTATCAAAAAATTCAAGGTCACTCAAGTCTTGTCATCTATGCTATCTTGAGAGATGAGTTTGTACTTTTACATAACATGTACATATCAAATATGCTCTTATATCTACTAGGCATATGCATGCATCATATATGATGAACAATACTCTAATAGCTTCTCAACATGCTATGCATATAGCATATGTTGAGAATAGAAAACTAACATGGTGATATTTGTTTCTTATCCATCATAAAAATGATATCATATCAACACTCTAAACAATGTCAATATGGATTCTCAACTTGTTGGTCATTCATAAATAAATGAACTGATGAACTTAAATATAATATGTTAATATTGCTTCTAATATATAGTCGTAACATCATAAAGAACATCCAAAAAAATCTTCTTTACATGTTGCATACACCCCAAACAATCATGAACACTCTAAATGTGGTACTATTTACTTGAAATCATGTGTATCCTTCAAAGGGAGTGCATTCATGGTGTAAGTTGGGTTCCAATATGTAATACCCAAAAGAGTGTTAGATGAAGTTGCTTTACATCATTTGATGTCATCAAAACATCACAAATAACCTCCATCTTATATGAAAATTCCTAATACAATGCAAGATGAATGGTGTGTGTATTTTAAGCTTTGAAATATGCTACCAATATGATAATTACCTTCCATAATTAGATAATGACTAAAGCATAAATGCTTATTGCCATGCCTCCCAACTCTACCATTAAGGGTGGAATCAATGGCTTTAGATATTGTGCATGCCCCCAACACTCTCTATCCCATACTTCAAATGGGAGAAACAAAACCCAAACCCACTCACTAGAATGCTCATGCCCAAATCGAAAAATATTTCAAGGAATATGTCGCCAATAAGTAGAAAACATTGTAGTGGGATTATTAATGAAATGTGCATAGTTGTAGTCAAATTCCTTTAGGATTCATTTTTGTTGGCCATAGTAGCCTTAAAAAAAAGGCTATGTGCACATATGCATTGACACTTGTGCATGATAAAGAGTGTATTTGACATGAGATTCATGAAATCCATGCATGCACTATTTATGAGATCAGCCATGCCCAACAACCACTTTGTTACCATATGCTCTAAATATAGTTGTAAAAAATGTAAGGATAAGGTAGAGTAAATCTATGCTTTGCTTCTACTTCCCATTTACCCAGACTGTTGAGAAAGGCTTGCACAAAGTGGGATAATTTTTTAGAATAAAAGGAAACAAAAGTATAATGTAATGGAAAATGGAAAGCACAAAAAACAATTCCCTGGCTCTAGATTAAGTCTTGACATGCAATCATCATACACCATAAATATAATGCTACTTTCATTATTCAAGCTTACATATAAGCATGATAAGATTACATGCTAGTTTTCATTATTTAAGCACTATAGGATTACATATGGAATCATGAGGAGTGCCCTAACTAGAGCTTGTTTGAGGTATAAGCATATAAATGCCAAGAGATACATTGGCCAAGTAAGCATGGTTGGAAGAGTGGGAATTCCCTTCCAAGTTTAG
This sequence comes from Larix kaempferi, assembly GCA_027924585.1. Taxonomy (NCBI): domain Eukaryota; kingdom Viridiplantae; phylum Streptophyta; class Pinopsida; order Pinales; family Pinaceae; genus Larix; species Larix kaempferi. Next base: position 5,910,872 of record BSBM01000159.1, on the reverse strand, counting down.
TTCAAGATCAAATAAGTTAAGGGAAATTTCAATATGAGGTTCATAATATTTCTTTTATTTTTCTTAGATTCTTTTGATGGTTGGAAATTACTTGTACAAATTTGTTGGTGTGATTTTTGAAAAAGGGGAAATTTCTTTCAATAAAAAGACGTTATTGTTGAGGTGAAACCATGACTTTGTATTGTCGTAATCATTATTAGGTTGGAGGTGAAACTTGACTGAAAGGAATTCCCTTTTACAAGGTGCAATTTTATTTTGGCATTATAAACTTCTAACTCATCACATTTTTCTACCAACGTGATTACCTTTTTTACCATAAACACAAATAGAATCATGATACATTGGAATTGTTGTAATTGAATTCATCCAAAACCACATCTTTGATCTCTGAAATCCATATGCTCATGCATTTTTGCTTGGTAAAGGCATACATAGACACATTCTCCACATGAACTAAATGTAGGGTTTTCAAAATTCCACTCCTAAATCCAAATGTTGAATTGCCTCTATTAAGCAAAACCCTAGTTTGCAAAATTATGGAATAGAACAAGTTCTTGTGAATGGATCCATGGGATAGGGGTGCAACTAGTTATATTCCCATGTCACAAATCCAATAGGCTCGATTGTTCATCCATCAGAGTCCATGGTTTCATTTTATAGTGAGTTGCAACTTCTATCCAAAACTCGTTCAAGGACATTTGTCAAAATTGTCCCAAAGAAAAAACAAACCATTCGATGTTTTTAAAATCCATAAGCTTCTGCATGTTTGTTCTAGCAAGGAATACATGGACACACTCTCCACTAGAAATCAAGGCAAAGTTTCCAAAATTTCACCCTCGAATCCCAAATTTGCAGCGCATCTTACTAAGCAAAACCCTAGTTTAAGACATTATCAAGTACAAGAATATTGTGGCCATTAACCCATGGTTTATGTGTTCCCATAGCTAGATTCCCATGCCATAAATCCTACGGGCTTGATCGTTCATCCCAAGGAAATTTTCAGGGGCGAAATTTCACCAATTGGCTATTTTTTGGGTCTTTTTTCAAAAAATAAATTCATTATTTGGTCATTTTTAGTCTCCAATATTGCCTATATTTGCATAAAATATGTTTTTTTATCATAATATTCGCCAAAGTTTACAAGTTTCAGTAGTAAATTGTATGTTTCATATTTAATATTCGCCTACCAGTCTATATTTATGTTTTTTTCAAACCAAATTTAACACCCCAAATATTTTACCTTTATTTATGCAAAAAAAAATTATATGTATAATTAGTCTCTCACATATCACTATGAGGATGTTCCATTTGTAATAGATGTTCGGTGCATAAGGATAATCATAGATTATTTCATGTTCCTGTAAGAGGATGTTCTGGATACTTTCAACCTGTAGAAGTTCCTTGACTGACATAAATTATGGTTAATGACTCTTTACATATTATTAAGTCGTCCAACTTTAGAAAGTCTTCTTAGCTTCACTTTTATACAATTTTATTTGTCATCCTATAATAGGTTTACGTAGTAGTTTAATCTTTTACATATGTATTTTGTTATCGATTGTTCTCAACTATGAGATTATTTCGTATATATGCCAATCTGATCACGATCCATTTAATTGCATTAATATAATAATTATTTGATCATCACCAACTTGCTCATAGTTTTTATCAAACTATGTACTATCTTTTGTCTATATTATAGCATAGAAGATTCATGAAAATTTGATTATTTAGTCATCACCTACTCTAGGTGATTTTTGCGTAGTTCTTCAAATCATTGAATTTATCTCTCTATTTACGCAATATATATTTCTAAAAGATATTTTGTAGCAAGGGCTTTAATCACGATTTGATCATTTTTTTAATCAATTTCGTATACTTTCAAAATTATAGCTCGATACTTCATATGTTTTACACTCACCACATTTTATTTTATTTTTTATTTCTTATAATATCTTACCATTTTATTCGTGATGGCATCTCCATTATATTAGAACCACTAAGGGTTGCTTACTTAGTGCATGCTAACACATTATATGTGTTCGCGGGTTTACTTGAATAACCCACTTGATCATGGATAAGCTTATGTGCCTGTAATTTATGGACTTCCATGTTCCTCCCTGCCATAGATTATTGTTGTTGTTTATAAACTCTCAACTTGAGCAGATAATCACCTCTGAGCCAGACCAATCTCACTAAGAAACTAGAACCTAGGTTTTTTCTCCTGTGTGTACTCTTCTTTAATGTATACTTTTCCAATAGGATCTCTTTAATCAGTTCTCTGGTTCCTGTAAATAAATCCCTCTTTTTGTTTAAAGAGTGCACACTTCAAGACCTCTGCTAGGACCAAAAGAAATCAATGAGCTCATTAGGAAACTAGGTTGGACCTATACTGTGGCAAATTGGTAGCCCTGCCTCTGATGTCTCCCTTATCTACAGTTCATTTTTCCTCTTCTTAATTCATTTTTAAGAATGGATTTCCTCTCCATTTGGATTCAAGAAGTATTGTTTGTAGCTTCATAAATTCTCCAAAAGAAAAAAGAGAACAAAGAGCGGCTTCTCCCTTTGATTATTTTTCCTTATATCATTTCTTGATTTCAAGAAAGAGTAGTTAGGGTTTTCTTTATTCTCTCAATTCTTGAAAATCATAAATTATTATTTCTCTCATCTTATTTATATTTTCTCTTTTTAATTTTTAATTACTCTCTAGTCCTAATTCCCTAGTGAGCTTGGTCTCTCATTTAACAAGTAGTACCATAACAAGTGGGTAGAAAAATATAAAAGTAATAAACCACTTTAATCTCATAAAGTGTCATTTGTCCATGATGCCTTACATCATTTATATGTCCAAGTCTCAAAACATATTCACATGCAGATTAATTATTTATTTATATAGGGGTAAAACTCTTGGGATGCTACATCCCACCCCCCTTAAAGCAACATTCTCCATGTGTTATTATCTGCAAACAGAAAAGGATAGGCTTATCTCATAGTCTCCTCATTTTCCCAAGTAGCTTCTTCAGGTCCATAGTGCCTCCATTGCACTTTCACCTGAGTGGTAGTTCTATTCCTAAGCCGAATGTCCCTTCGGTCCAGTATACATTGTGGTTCTGGCAGGAAATTCCCCTCTGGTTCTACCTGCAATAAGTTCCAATCAACCACATATTTAGGATGATAAACATATTTATTTAAAAGAGAGACATGAAACACATTATGGACTTTAATGTGGGATGGTAATTCCAACTGATAATCCACTGGGCCTATCCTTGCCAAAATTTCTAATGGTCTACAATATTCTGGAACCAATTTGTTGCACTTTCCCAATCTAAGAGTGCTCGTTTTTGCTTTGACTTTCAGGTACACATGATCACCCACCTAATACTCCCTTTCTTTACGAAACTTATCGGCATAAATATTTTGTCGATTTTGAGATTCTTTCAAGTTCTGTTTGACTTTATCCACTAGTTTCTCCAAATATTTTAATAGATCTGGTCCTAGCATCAGTCTATCTACCGGGTCATCCCATGCGACCTGTGTTCTGCATTTTCTGCCATATAAGATCTCAAATGGTGACATTTTTGTGGAATTTTGATATCCATTATTGTAGGAAAAATATGCCAAATGCAATTAATCTTCCCAATGTGAGGGGTTTTGCATAACATACATCCTCAACATGTCTTCAAAGATCTGATTATTACGTTATGTTTGGCCATCAAATTCCATATGGTAAGATGTACTAAAATTTAATTGTGTATTCAAACCAAAAAAAATGTTCTCCAAAAATTACCTGTAAATTTAGAATCCCTATCAGATATGATAGATTTTGGAATTCCATGCAATCTGAAAATCTCTCACAAGAATATTTCAGAAATATTAACGACTTTGTAAGTGGATTTTATTGGAATGAAATGTGCATATTTTGATAGTTTTTCCACAAATACCATTATAGAATCATTTTTCCTTCTGCTTTGATGTATACCAGTGATAAAATCCATACTGATTACCTTCAAAATTACACTCCTAAAACCAAATGTTGAATTGCCTCTACTAAGCAAAACCCTAGTTTGCGAAATTATAGAATAGAACAAGTTCTTTTGAATGGATCCATGGGATAGGGGTGAAACTAGTTAGACTCCCATGTCACAAATCCAACAGGCTCGACCGTTCATCCATCACAGTCCTTGGTTTCATTTAATAGTGAGTTGCAACTTCCATCCAAAACTCGTTCGAAGACATTTATCGACTTTGTCCCGGAGAAAAAAAAACAAAACATTCGATGTTTTTAAAATCCATAAGCTTCTGCATGTTTGTTTTAGCATGGAATACATGGACACACTCTCCACTAGAAATCAAGGCAAAGTTTCCAAAATTTCACCCCCGAATCCAAAAGTTGCAATGCGTCTTACTGACAAAAACCCTAGTTTAAGAAAGTATCAAGTACAACGAGATTGTGGCCATTAACCCATGGGTTATGTGTGCCCATAGCTAGATTCCCATGCCATAAATCCTACAGGCTTGATCGTTCATCCCAGGGAAATTTTTAGGAGCAAAATTTCACCAATTGGCTATTTTTTGGGTCTTTTTTCAAAAAATAAATTCGCTATTTGGTCATTTTTAGTCTCCTATATCGCCTATATTTACATAAAATATATTTTTTTATTACAATATTCACCAAAGTTTACAAGTTTCAGTAGTAAATTGTATGTTTCATATTTAATATTTGCCTACCACTCTATATTTATATTTTTTTCAATCCAAATATAACACCCCAAATATTTTACCTTTATTTATGCACAGAAAAAAATAATAATAATAAATAAATAAATTGTATGTATAATTAGTCTCTCCCGTATCACTATGAGGATGTTCCATGTATAATAGATGTTCGGTGCATACGGATAATCATAGATTGTTTCATGTTCCTTTAAGAGGATGTTTCGGATACTTTCAACCTACAGAAGTTCCTTGGCTGACTTAAATTTTGGTTAATGACTCTTTACATATTATTAAGTCGTCCAACTTTACAAAGTCCTCTCAGCTTCATTTTTATACAATTTTATTTGTCAGCCTATAATAGGTTTGCGTAGTATTTTAATTTTGCGTAGTATTTTAATATTTTACATATGTATTTTGTTATCGATTGTTCTCAACTATGAGCTTATTTCGTATATATGCCAATCTGATCGCGATCCATTGAGTTGCGTTAATATAATAATTCTTTGATCATCACCAACTTGCTCATAGTTTTTATCAAAATGTGTACTATCTTTTGTCTATATTATAGCATAGAAGATTCATGAAAATTTGATTATTTAGTCATCACCTAGTCCAGGTGATTTTTGCGTAGTTCTTCAAATCGTTGAACTTATGTCTTTATTTAAGCAAATATATATTTCTAAAATATATTTTCTAGGAAGGGCTTTAATCACGATTAGATCGTGTTTTTAATCAATTTCGTATACATTCAAAATTCTAGCTCAATACTTCATATGTTTTACACTCACCACATTAGATTTTTATTATTTATTTCTTATAATATCTTACCATTTTGTTCGTGATGGCATCTCCATTATATTAGCACCACTAAGGGTTGCTTACTTAGCACATGCTAACACATTATATGTGTTCACAGGTTTACTTTAATAACCCACACGATCATGGCTAAGTTTATGTGCTCGTAATTTATGCAACCATATCCTTCGTCATATATGTTTGTTTAAGCTCTGCAACGTGGAAGCTTGGGATTGCGAATCACATTAATTGTGCCAGCTAACTGGACGTCTAGTGCAGAGAGTGGGTGTAATTAGTAGTTGTAAGATTTTTTCTTATTAACGCCCTCATGTAGGGATTCGATGACTCTTGTTCATGTAGTTTGATGTTATACTATGCCCTCATGTAGGGCTTCGATGACTCTTGTTCATGTAGTTTTGTTCATGTAGTTTGATGTTATATATATATATATATTCGATGACTCTTGTTCATGTAGTTTGATGTTATACTATGTCCTCATGTAGGGCTTCGATGACTCTTGTTCATGTAGTTTGATTATATATATATATATATATATATATATATATATATAATTGTTTTCCACTTGCTCCCATCATGAACATAGGTATGGTTACCTTGCAAAGGATTTACACCATGCATATCGCTATAGGGGTTAACTTAGGAGTTTTCTCCATTATTATTAATAAAATAATTAGTATATAATTTCTATCATTTTCTGTTCATATTAAGAAAATAATTACTATTCTGAAATTTATTATTTTACCATAAAATAAACTTTAAAAGAATACATTTATGCAGATGATAGAATTAAAATAGGTTAATCAAACTGAAATATAAGTATTCTACATTATTCTAATCTATTCATAGGATTGTATTTAAATAAGAACAAGCTTATCAATTTCTAATGAATAGAATAACATTATCATAGTATTTATACAAACTTTATATTATTTTCTTAGAAACATTTGCAGACTTAGTTAGAAAACACTTTCACTTCCTCACCATAAATTGAATCATAAATAGAATATCTTAACTACTTGTTTAAATAGAAAAATATTGACCCTTACTCAAATCATTGGCCCAACCAACCATTAAATAATATAACTGTAAACTAAACAAAAACATAAAATAACTTATATGTTAAACCTTTGTTTTTTCCAACTTGCTATGAAAGTGCCATGTTCCCCCCTGCCATAGGTTACTTTCATTGTTCATAAACTCTCAACTTGAGCAGATAATCACCCCCAAGCCATACCAAGCTCACTAAGAAACTAGAACCTAATGTTGTTCTCATGTGTGTACTCTTGTTTAATGTAGACTTTTCCAATAGGTTATCTTTAATCAGTTATATGGTTCCTGTAAATAAATACCTCTTTTGTTTTAAGGAGTGCACACTCCAAGACCTCTGCTTGGACCAAAATAAATCAATGAGCTCATTAGGAAACTAGGGTGGACCTATACTGTGGAAAATGGGCAGCCCTGCCTCTACTATATCCCTTATCTACAGTTCATTTTTCCTCTTCTTAACTCATTTTTAAGAATGGATTTCCTATCCATTTGGATTCAAGAAGTATTGTTAGTAGCTTCATAAATTGTCCAAGAGAAAAAGAGAACAACGAGCAGCTTCTCCCATTGATTCTTTTTCCTTCTATCATTTCTTGCTTTCAAGACAGAGTATTTAGGGTTTATTTTATTTTTCTCTCATTTCTTGAAAATCATAAATTATTATTTCTTTCATCTTATTTATCTTTTCTCTTTTTAATTTTTAATTACTCTCTATTCCTAATTCCCTATTGATCTTGGTCTCTCATTTAACAAGTAGTCACATAGCAAATAGGTAGAACAATATAAAAGTAATAAACCACTTTAATCTCATAAAGTGTCATTTGTCCACGATGCATTGCATCATTTATATGTCCAAGTCTCAAAACATATTCACATGTAGATTAAATATTTATTTACATAGGGGTAAAACTGTTGGGCCCAAGTTGGGACAAAGTTTTGGTAACACTTTTGATAAGCAGGAAAAGCTGAGCTGAGCGCAACTCAGAAAAAGATGTAATTTTGTCTAAGTGTTGAGGGTGTTGCGAAGTTGTGCGCAGCATCCAAGTTTTGGCCATGCTACGAAGTTGTGCGCAACATCTGAATTTTGGAAGTACTCTGAAGACCAGCACTGCGAGGAAGCAGTGTTGTGAAGCAGTCAGGCCACGTGGAGCCAGCAAATGGTTCCGTTGCCGCTCTAGAATCCGTGATGAGTTGCAATCGTGATGTGTGACAAAGAATACCAATTCCCGGAAGGCTCTGACAACTGGCATCCTAAAAAGACAGAAATCCAAGCTTGGTGGGACAAGACCATAAGAGACTTTGCAAGGCAAGAGAATAGACATCCACGTCTATGTGACACATAGTGGTCGGATAGATATCTGTGGAAAGATATTCACAAGATTTTTTGGGCATCATTTCCAAACGAGCTGCACGCGTGGATCTTGTGGCTGGCAGAAAAGAAAACCTATTTTCAAGGAGGAGTTCCTACAGAGTGGACTCTTGAGCTCATAGCACAGCTCAAAGCAATAGACAGCGCGTTGACATGCGTAGTTGATTTTTGGGTCTATCAAATGCTAGAAGGCTTCGTAACAGAATTTGCTGTAGACACACTCAAATCCTACAACCAAGCAGAAGCATACTTTTTCGGAGGATTCCAAGGTAAGTTGCTGAACAATCTCAGTCTATACATTAAGATGCTATTAGCTGAGAAAGGTGTTTTAAGAATGCAGTAATATTCTTAAGTTTGTCATGGTAAACAGCATATATAGTGATTTTGACGAAGATACCCATAATCTTTGAAGTGGTAAGAGGTATAAATTTAATAAGAATATTGGAGGCCCTGGACTCCATATTGATACTAAGATTCCTTGTGACCTTGACAACGAATCCGCACCACCATTTACCCCTGAGAACCCACCGGCTACAGAGACCGCACCACCCTTATCTCAAAACCCACCCGCTACGCAGCCCACCCCACAGAATACTTAGCCCAATATGTCTATCCTGATAAGCCCATTTGTTTTCACTGCACAGAGCCCTTTACAGTAGCCGCGCACTAATCCGCGTGCCCCACCACCTAATAGGACAATGGCAAACACAGATATGAAGCTGCCGATATTCAAAGGAACTGGCCTAGAAGACCCTAACCAGCATTGGTTCCTTTGCGAAGCTGTATGGAGTGTAAGACAAATCCAGGATGATGCTGTGACGAGAGCATAGCTCATCACCACTTTCAGAGACAGAGCTTTACATTGGTTCATGAAGTACTCTAACACACAGCCCAGAACCCTCACAGAAATTAAAGTTGCGCTTGTGGCAGAGTTTAAGAAACCCAAATTTGAATCTCAATGTATAACCGAGTTGAAAGAAATAAAGCAGAAACCGACTGAAACGATTTGGGAGTTTGATCAGAAGTTCAAAACCATATCAGACAAAGTGAGCTTTGTTATAGCCCCGGAACAACACAAGGAATGGTTCATTGCTGCGCTATTGCCCCATATTAGACTACCATTGATGCAACAGAAGGTTATGTCGCAGGCAGAGGCCTTGGAGATCGCAATGAAGCTAGAGGCTTCGCCGATTGGTGAGACTAGTTCTGGAATGTCTCAGATCCAAAACCAACTGACCACCCTGACACTAGAGCTGTAAAGCATGAAGAATGGCAAAGAACAAAGGTATGAACCTAGACATGAGGTCTGGTGCACAAGTTGCAAAGGAGAAGGCCATGACCGGGAGCATTTCCCTTTATTCCATGACTATCTTAATAGTGGTGCGCCGAACAAAATAAATCAGAATCAGGCCCCATGGTGTGAAATTTGTAGAACCACAGGACACAGACCTGAAGACTACTATCTCATACATAAGTATGTGAAAACACCTAAAAATTTATACTGCACTTTCTGTAAATCAGTTGGACATGATGAATCCAAATGCCGCGCATATGAGCTAATGAATGAGAGAAAACGAGATATGGACTCAATGAGAGGCGTTGGCTTGTACCGCGTACAAGAAGATAACCATCCGAAACAAGAGAATGCACAATATGACCAAGGAGGATATAGAGGTCGTGGTGCTGGATACCGCGGCAGAGGAAGAAATGTTGGCCCGACACAGGGAAGAGGCTGCGTCCAGGTCATTTGTTATAATTGTGGCCATCCAGGTCACGTATCTATAGATTGTGTTAACCCATGCACTACGTGCAATTATTGTAAATCATTTGAGCATGTTATTGAAGATTTCCCAGTACTAGAGGTTGAAATGCAGAAAAGAAGACGGACGCACGCACCAAACACGAACGTCCAGTGGATCACAGTGGAGAGCAGACCAGTAGACCCGAGCATCAATGTGGTCACACACAGTGGCGCTTAGACAGGCCGCGATAGGGGAGCAGAAGCTTCCACGTCAGGGGAGGCTCACACAAAGCATATCCCTCTTGAGACAGTATGGATAAGGAAAGCTCCGGGAAAAATACCTACTCTCGACCTACGAAATAACAAGGAATTATTTATCGACGCACGGGATACCTTCATAGAACCGGCAACAGAGTCATAGCGGATCCCGTTGCGCAGTGAAGCACCGCATGTTGAAGACATGCCAGCAGCTTCTAATAAAACAAGCACTGCGACGGATGTCATCACTTCCATTGCGCAGTTCCTACGAAGCTGCATGAAGCTACTCAAAAGTGAAAATGCCATAGTAGAGTTATAGAAGCTCATAAACCAGTATGAGCTGCAGACCGAAACAGAGATTTCTAATAGCGCAGTACATCACATAAGGAAGCATAAAAGAATAGGCCGAGAAATGAGACTTACCGCGCAGATAGGAGATTTTGAAATGGATGAAGTCATCCTTGATCTGGGATCTGAAGTAAATGTCTTAACTAAGCAGACATGGAAATAGATGGGTCAACCAAAGTTGTCATGGTCACCTATCCAGCTAAGAACGGCTAACCAAGAGAAAGTCATACCTTTTGGTCGGTTAGCTAACGTGATAGTCGACATTGATGGAGTCCAAAGTCATGCAGACTTTGAAGTTATCGAGATTGTGGATGATAGTCAGCCTTTTCCTGCACTACTAGGAATTGACTGGGCTATTGATAACTTGGCTATCATCAACTTAAAAACAAAGAAGATGATATTTGAAGAGAAGCATCTTAGGTTCATCGCACCATTGGATCCTGCAGATGGTGACAGATGCAGCGAGTCGATTCAGGAGGAATCCAAGGCTCAAGACTTGGACAGACTATACCAGCTCACAGCGAACCAAGAAGATTACATTAATCCTACTGTAGATGGTACACTCAGCTGGAGGTGTGACAGCTCCTGCATCTCTGATTCGAAGGTAGGACTGGAAAATTGGCAAAGCCGGATGCATGAAGTATCAGCAAGAAGATGCGCGCAGGTTACGAAATCACTCCTCTAGATTGGAAAGGAGGTAAGTCCTATTCCCACATATGATGGTTCTGCTAATGTTTACACTTTCATCCAAGAATACACTGCAGCCATTACAAATGAGCACAAATTACCAGCATTGCATATGGAACTGCACGACACACCCGCCAGATGGTGGAATGAGCACAAGCAGGCATTGACCATGTGGGATCAATGCAGAATTAACATGCAGATTCAGTTTGTTGACTGGTTACTTTACCCTTTGAAAAGTTTAATGGAAAAACAGATCCTAGTAAGCACATTGAATTCTGTTCGCAGGCATGGATGGAAAGGCCACATGAAGAATGGGTGCATCTATTTGTACATACGCTCGATGAGGGCATTCCAAAGAAATGGTACCTAGATCTGGAGTTGCACAGGGAAACCACTGATTGGGAAATGCTGACTGCAAATTTCCATAGGGACTTTAGCTTCGAGGACGAGAACCCACAGGAGAATGGCCTTCCTGTGCCAAGGGAACTTTTAACTTGGTTCCTGAAAGCTAGCTGACACCCGTCGTTCAGTCAGGACTGTTGAACTTGTTAAGGTTGCCACATTTTGATCAATCACCAGAAACTAGTAGATTTGAACCCAAAATCCGACAAGCAAATCCGACGACCTCCAACGAAATGGACTGTGTCGTCGGATTTTTCTTTCAAATTTACTTTTTTTGTTCTTTTTTTATAAATTTTGAAAGGCATCCGTCAGATATCCGACATAATTTTGAATATCCGACAAAGCTCGTAGGATATCCTACGGCTCTGCGAATATTCAACGCCTGTTTGGGTATCCGACGCTTTGGATGTCGGATAACCGACGTCATTTTCGAACCTGAGGAAGTCAAATATACGACGGATTTTTCCCAACGGTAACTAGATTATTGTCGTCGGATATCTGACTTAGGTTTGACTTTTTGACTTTTAACATTTATAAATATCTAACCATTCTGACATGTTTGCTATACCAGCGATGGTTTGCAAATGTGTTTTTTTGTTTGGTGGACTGCTTTTTCGTTGTTTTTGTTATTCAAGTGAGCAAAGTACTGTGGAGCTTCATTTTCTAAGATCGATAATCTTCATTTAAGCTCTTTACGAGAAAATGTCAACTACGAATATTCCTGATCGAGATGAACAAAATCAACAATTGCTTGCTAGATTGTGGGAAGGAGTTGAAAGAAGGGGTGATGGTAAATGCTATTGTCCATGTAATCAATGCAGGGGATTTAAGAGGAGAAGAATTTTGATCACAAAAGCCACAAAACATTGTAGGGAGCATGGGCATGCCGAGGGGGGACATGAATACCATCCATTTGTAAGTTTTGCATTATATTTTTTTTTTTATTGCATTTGTAAATTTATGTATTATTATAATATTTCTTATTTTTGACAAACAGTACAATTGGTCGTTGTTCTTTTCATCCCAATAGTACAAAATCCATTAAATTTTTAAATTTTGCGTTTGAAATGTTTACATTTTGCGTTTGAATTTCTCATATTAACTTTTATCTATTGATTGTTTCATGTATTTATAAAGGAAAGACATCCTACGGCATATCGTCTGGATCAGCAAGTGCTTCCAGAACAAGTATCGGAGGAACATGGAGCTATGAATATTAATGGAGAACAAGTTAATGATCACATTGAAGAAGATGATGATACTGATAAGATACTTGAAGATGATGTTACAAATACTTTGAACCATGATTCATTTAATGTTGGAATGGATGATGATGATCATGAAAATGATGAACATTTTGATGATATTCATGATCATTAGAGAGATTTTGAGGTAAAAAAAGGGCCTCCTAAGAGATGTACTACAAAAATATGAGATATATTAAAATATTATGAATTGGGGGTTTTATGGGGTAGGTATATATGACAAGTCACCTCCCACACTATTTTCTATGCACAATATAAATAACCATGGTTGAGTTACTTTTCAAAATTCACTAGAAATAAAATTAATAAAATAAGACTACATTGATGTGACTAAGATTCATTGTAAATTCCCAAAAATGTATTGTCCTTTAACATTTATTTGTCTTGAACTTGCAAATGAAATTAAATAATAAAAAACATTTTTAAGAGCTTTTTTTAAATTTTATGTTGACTTTTTATATTTAGTACTTTTCTCATGAATTTAATAATGTAATTTAATTGAGAATTTATTTATATGTAAAATGTCAATAATATTATTATAATCCACATTGCATTATTATTATTATTTATTAAATCTATTATTATTCTTCATTAGTTTGACATTATGTTATTAAATAGAATGGAGTGAATATATAATTTAAAATTAAAAACATAAAAATGATAATATATTATTTTATAAAAAAATGTGAAAGGACTTTCTTTATGAATTAAGAGTACTTCACTTGAAAATGACAATAATATTATTTTATGTGAAAGTGTGAAAAGACATTCATTATGAGTACTTTACTTGAAAATGACAATAATATTATTTTATGAAAAGACTATCATTATGAGTACTTTACTTTATGACTTAAAAGTACTTACACCACTACCTTGGTTAACTATGTGTTTTCATCCACCATAGAAAATTTGACAAATAAGCATTCTTAACTCATGCAATGCCACCTCACCAAGGGGGATGATGTCATCTACTAGAATGTGATTGGTTGTATTTTATAGTACATTTTCTTTGTTTTGAGGCCCTTTTTTTACCTCAAAATTTCTCTAATGACACCTCTTCTTGACAAGGCATACAAACCCTTTTATGACGGCTCCAAGACAAATTGACTCTCTGCTATATTGTTGGTAATGAACTTGAAGGTTATGAATGGTCTTTCAAACATATCAGTCACACGGATGTTAAGGTATGTAATATATTCCATCACAAAATATATATAATTGTCATGTATTTTATTGTTAATTCATATATAAGTCAAATTACTACGAATGAAATTTGTTTCATTAATATTATTTCTATATTATATTAACTAGATTTTTATTTTAATTTGTTGTAGCATGATAGGTGAATATTTGTTACCACCGTCAAACATTTTACCTCACACATATCGAGATTTATCTGCCATCATGAAAGAAATTGGAATGCAGTATAAAGCAATTCATGCATGCCCCAATGATCATGTTCTTTATTACAACCAACATGAATTTGCAACAGAATGTCCTGAATGTCATATCAGTAGATATCGCACAGATCAAGTAACTAAAAAGGTGCCTCGCAAGGTTCTACGTTATATTCCCATTATTCTCCGTTTGCAACGACTGTTTAGGTGCAAAAACATAGCGTAGTTTATGGATTACCATGCACGGAACAGAAGTCAAGACGACATTATTCGGATGCCTGCAGATGGGTCTGCATTTAGAGATATGGAGGAAAAATGGCCTCACTTTAAAGACGAACCTCGTAATCTTAATATTTCTTTGGCAGCAGATGGTGTCAATCCTTTTGCAGAGATGAGATTTGTTTACTCGATGTGGCCTATTTTTGTTATCAACAACAACATTCCTCCATGGTTGACAATAAAGAGGGATCACATAATGTTGTCGATGATTATTCTAGGTACGAACACTGCAGTTTTTTTTATTGTAGTGGTATATTCTCATTTATCATTTTTTGTCTCATAATGTTATATATATATATTTAAAGTTTTTCTATTGCGAAATATGGTTTATATATCTAAATGGTACGTCTCATAATCAGAATATTTATTTTATATGTTCAAATCAATCAGGTAAGTACCAAGTCAAAGATATGAATGTATATATCGAACCTCTTATTGACGAGAGACTAAAGTTATGGAATGGCATCACTATGTATGACTTATCTAGACCAATACGACAAAGGCAATTCCAATTCCATGCAATGCTTGTATGGACAATACATGATGCCCCAGGGTTAACCCATTTCTGTGGTATGTAATTATAAGTTCCACTTTAGTTGCATTTAATTTTACAAACTACTAGTTAATATAATACGCATGCATGTTTTTGTAAATAAATATCCAGTCATTTTTATATAATTATAATAGACAATATTGATATTCCATCTTTTTATTTAGGTCTTCAGACAAAGGGGAAATTTGCATGTCCAGTTTGTGGTCCTAAGATCAAATCTCGTCATTCAAAAAGCTTAGGAAAGGAGGTGTTTGATGAGTATAGGCACTTCCTCTCCAAGAATCACAGGTATCGAACTACCAAAAAACATCTTTTCAATGGCAAGCAAGAGACTACATTAAAACCAAAGAGAATGACACCTCAGCTATGGAAATTGCAATATAATAGAAATCGTCAAGGTACGTATAATCAATCATTGTATATATATGATGATATTGTATTTTATTATATTGTGTGTTGCTTACTGTAATTGACATTGATTTAATATTTAATTTCATCATTGTTGTTCATGTGATCATCATGAAGGCATTAATGGGCTTCCACGAGGAATGAAAAGTTATCCTAGACAATTTAGTAGGTTGCCCTACTATGAGCACCTAAAAATTGCTCATCTATTTGATACAATGCATATCGGAAAGAATGTGACTGAAACATTATGGCGAATATTGGATGGAAGGAATGACAAAGAAAAAATTGTCAAAATTTGCAAAGACATTCAAGATAACAACCATGCAATGAAAGACATCATTCAATTTCATAGCAACGGAAAGTAAATTAATATAAACTCACTTCCATGGATGTTAATGGACTAGAAAAGTAATGTTGTAAAAGAAGTCATTCGAAAAATTAAATTTCCCACCAGATTTTGTGCAAACATGAAGAATATCATAACAAAGAAAGGTGATTTCGCTAGGGTAAAAACACACAATTGGCATGTCTTCATGAAGGTAATAATTAATATGGTATGCATTTAATAATTATTTTTTTTCTTTTTCTAGTACTCTTATTCGATATACTGAAACTATTTGTATATTATTGTTACAATATGTTCTACCTCTCTCTATCCCGGACAACTTCGACAACAATGTCAAGCAAATAATATATAGTCTCGGGAAATACATGAGGTAAGTGGTGATTTTTCCATGTGCTTATTGTTTGTTTAATTCTACTTCATGTTACGTAATATAATGACTTTTTTTCTTTAATCTCTTGATTGGGTTGTCATGTCACTTGTAGATGGTTGTCATCTAAAGAATTCCATAAAGAAGACATAAAGTATTGGAGGAGAGAAATTCCTCGTCTCATGTGTGAAATGCAGAAGCATCTACCTTCAGCATTTTTCAATGCACAGGAACACTACCTCATACACCAAGTTGAGGAGATTGAACTGTGTGGACCTACGCACTCAAGGTCCATGTGGATGGTTGAGAGGCACTTGAAATTTATGAAGGGTTTTGTCAAACAACGAGCATATGCTGAGGGTTCTATGATGGAAGGATATATGGTATACCAAAACATGATGTACATTAGTGAATATCTTCCTATATTGGCGTCAAAGCTCAATTTACGTCGCATTTGTGATCCAGACTCCAAAAAAGATTTCGAAGGGGAGTACCTGAAGGGGAAAGGTAGATCGAGGAAGGTGAAAGGTAATATAACACATTTCACTGGTGATTTTTATGTTTATATATCATACATATATATTCTATTTTTTTATTTAGTATTTTGCATCATTTTATATTGTAATTATATACTTTTTTAAGTGACTAATATACATTTTCATTGAATTTTAATTTTATTGTCATCAAAAAGTTGGTCGAGAGTGGGATGCGATTCATTTATACATCACAAACATTCTTGACTGGATGAAGGTATGGATCGAAAAATGTGAACAATTTGGTCCTGGAATATCATGGGAAGGTATGGCTTCATTGGTTAAAGCTGCACATCGCAATGGAGACACCAATCTAACACAAAGGGAAATCGATTTAGCAAGAGGTTTAAAAGATAAGTAGGTAAGCATATTAATCAACGACACTATTTTTTTTTTATATAAATATTATCGTTGTACGTCACGCTTGTTATTTTCCTTTTATGGCATTATAATAAACATGCACTACTTTATCATAAATATGGTGTCATTATGTAATCTTTTCCTGTATGGCTTGTTGTACTAGGTAAAACACCATAAGGCTATGTGGTGCAATGGATGTAGATATCGCATCAAAAAGTTGGATGAAACAAAGAAAACATCTAATTGTGGGATATATGCAATCTTTGAGGTGACCAATGTTTCTTCTAGAAGTGACAGACATCCAGAACTATCTGAAAATCGATACTATGGGTATCTGGAAGACATTCTTCAATGTGACTTTAACTCCTTCAAGGTATTTTTGTTCGTTGTCAAATGGTACAGGTGTCGATTGAATCAACGTGATCCCAACAGAACAATTATTGAACATGATAATGGTTTTACCATGGTAAATACAAAGTTGTTTGAGCCAAGAACGGAGCCCTATGTTCTTCCAACCCAATGTGAACAGGTATTTTACTCTGAGGTTCCAGGTAGAGCGGGTTGGTCATTTGCTATGAGACACAATCCAAGGGGAAGGCCGGTAAAGTATAACGTAGATGAAGGTCGTAATGAAGGCGTTCTCGAAGAAGAAGATGCCGTTGAAGATGATCATGATCAACATGAGTACTTAGATGATATTCCTATTCCAGAATAAGATGTCAAAGAACTTCTTGAATCGGATCATGACATATATTCAGACAATGTCCATGAAGATGATATCGATGATGACATGATGATCGACGTAACTGACATCGACGACGATGATGATATGGCCAATCCTTACAATGTTGAATCTGGATCATCGGATGATAGTACAAACGATCAATACTCAAATGAAGAAGATGATGAATACCATTGAAGTCTATGATCATGTATGCATTACTAATAATAAATTATTAACTGTTTCTTAGCTAATTTCCATTTTCCTGTATGTTAAAATTAGAAACCTTTCTTGTTACTTAGTATGAATGAGAAAAGACATTTAATTTTTTTGTACATAGATTTTTTTTCGGGCTATATTGGGGAATTGAGAGTGATGAGAGGGGGGGGGAGGGTCCATAAGAGCTTCCACCTTCATGTGGTTGGCCCTGTTTAGTAGATAATATTAAAAGATTCTCGAAATAGAGAGAAGCTTATAATTAAGGAAATGCAGTACAATTATCATGCTACCCCAAATGGCGTACTGCTTGATCATCAATATCATCTTAATCATGATCACCATCTTCATCATGATCACCAGGATCATCATCATCATCATTTTATTCATCATTGTTATCATCATCATCTTCATGATCGTCATCATCATCATCTTCATTATTGTGATCATCATCATCTTCATCATTGTCGTTGTCATCACCACCAACATCATCATCATCATCATCGTCCCCATATTGATCATCATCATCGTCATCATCATGATCATCGTAATCATATTCATCTTCATCATCATTCTCATTGTCATCACCACCAACATCATCGTCATCATCATCATCATCACCATCATCTTCATCATCGTCATCATCATTATCATCATCATCACATTCATCATGACCAACATCATCATCGTCATCATCATTATAATGACAAAAAACACATTCTTCATCATCTTAGATAGACATTTTTCATCATCGTCTTCATCATCATCTTCTTCATCATCGTCATCATCATCATCTTCATGATCATCATCATCATCATCATCTTCATCATTGTCGTTGTCATCACCACCAACCCTGTACTCATCATCATCATCATCCCCATCTTGATCATCATCATCGTCATCATCATGATCATGATCGTAATCATCTTCGTCTTCATCATCATTGTAGTTGTCATCACAACCAACATCATAGTCATCATCATCATCATCACCATCATCTTCATCATCGTCTCCACCATCATTGTCGTTGTCATCACCACCAACATCATTGTCATCATCATCATGGTCGTCATCATCATCATAATGACAAAAAACACATTCTTCATCATCTTAGATAGACATTCTTCATCATCGTCTTCATCATCATATTCTTCATCATCATCATCATCATCATCTTCATCATCGTCATCATCATCATCTTCTTCGTCATTGTCATTGTCATCACCACCAACCCTGTACTCACCGTCATCATCGTCCCCATCTTGATCATCATCATCGTCATCATCATGATCATCGTAATCATCTTCATCTTCATCATCATTGTCGTTGTCATCACAACCAACATCATCATCATCATCATCATCATCATCATCATCTTCATCATCATCATCATCATCATCACATTCACCATGACCAACATCATCGTCATCATCATCATCGTCGTCATCATCGTCCTCGTCATCATCATAATGACAAAAAACACATTCTGCATCATCTTAGATAGACATTCTTCATCATCATCATCTTCTTCATCATCATCATCTTGCAACTTATGCCCACTTGGTAATTTGATTGAACACCTTGTAATTATGTGCTCATAAATGATAAATGATATTGGAAAGTCACTCCTTTCATAATTCATCTTTATGAGTGAGTGTAACGAAAGAGAGTGGCATAACTTATTCATGTGTTTTTAATCACTAGATAGTTCTTTATGAGTGAGTGTGACAAATTAGAGTGGCATAACGTATTCATGTGTTTTTAATCACTAGCTTAGTTTAATTCAACATCGTGTAATCTTTCTGCTAATAAATGACATTGGAAAATCACTCCTTCCACCTACAGTGAGTGTGACAAAAGGGAGTGATTAGATATTGCAAATACATAACTTACTTAGATTTGTTTTTTAATCATTAAATATAGTTTAATTTAACATCTTGTATTCTCATGCTCATAAATGATATTGGGCATTCACTCCTTTTATCATAGAGGTAAAAATAATAATCAAAGTTTGGATTAATTTGTTTAAGGATGGAGTGGTAGCAATAGTTGTCTTGATTTATCAACCTTATTTTATAAAATCATGCATCCTTCTTAATCATCTTTTATAAGGGTTTGAGGATTTCAATGAAGTCAAAGCCAGAACACCTTATGAAATTGATCATCCCAAAGAATGATTACATCAATGCCTTGTTGTGTGGCAATGGGATAGAATGTTATAGGTTTTATTCTTTTTGAATATACCAATATCATGTATTTTGATATGATATGCCCAAGTAATTTTCCTTATGCAATAATGAAAATGGTTTTATTGGGATGTAGTGTGATCCCATATTTTCTACATCTATTAAAGATAGCTTTAATTTCAATATTGTCCATTTAGACAAGTACATTTTGATTTATAAGGCCTATGAAAGCTATATCCATTACACATGAATTGCTCCATTTGTTGTTGAAAGCAATTTTCGATCTATCTTCATTTGAGACAAGAACTTGATTAGATCCCAAAAATACATCCTAGAGTAAGCATTTCATATCTCATTACAAGTTTCAAAATTGACTCCATAGGTGGAACTCGATAATTATATTTCTCTTATGCTTACTTAAGGTTTATTAAATTGACACAAGGCCTATTTTCACCACTCTTGTTCCTTAACATGTACAAGGTTTTCAATTCATGGCTAATGGTGCATTGGAAACATAATGTTTGCATCTAGCAACTTCTTCAACTGATCCTTTTGCATCAACAGTTCTAATGATGGATGAACCTTTCACATCTTTTATTGAAAGGGATTAGTTGTTTTCTTCAATGGTATCACCTATTGAATAATTATTGTGTCATACACCTTCAAGTCCTGGTATGTCTAAGAAAATGCATCTCTATACAAGTAAAATAGCTTGATATAAGGTCTTCTTTTAACCTCTAAACAAAAATAACCTAGATTGATTAAATTTCGATCCTGATCTTGTGGTTAAATTTAATTATTTGTGTTATTGTTTGTATTATTTGTTGTATTTTTTTGAATTTAATATATAAATATTATATAAAAAATTAAAAAATATATATATATATATTGTATTGAATAAAAAAATTACAATAAATAAATCAAATAATAAAAAAAAATAACAAAAAACAAACATTACATAATAAAAAAACAAAATATAATAAATATATAAAAAAAATCACTATATAATAGACATATATAAAAAAATAAAAAATACATTGCAAAATAAAAACTTACCTCCCGCTATGTGTGCTGCCGATACCTCCCACGACAGTTTTTTTCCCTAAACCCTTTCTGCTACCTCCCCGCGTGACCGTTCTTCTGCGGACCATGTCTGCTACCTCCCGCGGTGACCTTTTTGTGACCTTTGTTGAGCTGTGAGAAGAGGATATTCACCCTGCACATGCAAATTTGATTGTGGTTCCCTGCATTTGAGTCCGGTACTGAGCTGTTAGCAGAGGATATTGAGCCTGTTCGTGGAAATTGGGATTGTGGCCATGCATTTGAGACTGAGCCAGAGTGGAGCAACTCCGAGAAGAAGCAATGGCGCCTCCCAAAACGGTGAGTATGATGCCCTAATTTTTATGGCGTCCAATCCAGAGTTTAAATCTCTAATTTGGTATTATAATTTTGTTTTTCTTGTGTGTGAATCAGAACCCCCGTGATGGCACTTATGTGGCCGTACCCTTCTATTATGATCTCCTCCATTGAATGCAGAACTTACCCTTTGAGAAAGGTCCAAAGAGCTCACAAGATTAGGCACCCTCACCTCTTTGTCATTTCCCATGGAAGCTATTATGCTTCTCATCAGCCAGAAAGATGGTTGAAATGTAGATGCTACAAATTTGGAAGCAGGACTGACAATTCATTTTTCCTAGTTCGAACCTATTTAATTAATGAAATCGTAGTATTAATGTTGAAACTATGGCTCTATTGATGAATTAATGTTTCTCCATTATTCATGTGGATTGTGTCTTTTCCCTGACTGTTTGAGACAAATAGGATCAACAAAAATGTTTCATTAGGTGGTCCCCGGTTGTTCTATGTAGATTGAAAATGTGTAGAGATTATCATTGTTAGCCTGTGCAGAGATGGTAAAGCTTCAGTGACAGAAACCCTGCTTTTAAGTTACCTTGAGTTTACCTCCATAATAAGTGCTAATACTTTACATTTGACAGATAAGATTTTGGTGATAACAACACCCATAGCTTCAATGCCACAGTATTTTTGACTTATGGGAAATTTACTACATACAACTAGCTATTTAAGTTTATGTAGGTTGACTTATCCACATGTTGGTATGTTTATGTTTAGCCTAATATACCATCAAATGTTTATGTTTAGCCTAATATATCATCAAATTATTTTGTGTTAAGACTTTCTAAGTTTGTTATAAATAAATTTAACTTCTTCTTATAATACAACAAATAACAATGTACACTTTTATTGTTATTTTCTTTGTTATGTCAAACTCATATATGATACTCTGTGCAGATTCTAAGCTTCACATACTGGTCATGCACATTGTGTTCACATGTTTTATGTTGTAGAGTTGGCATGTGGGGTTTGTGTGTGAAGGAGGAGACACAAGTTCAAAATGATTAGCTTGTGTTTACAAAATTTCTACATTTGTCATTTTTCACAGTAAAGAAACTTTGCATTTTGCATGTAAAAGAAATTTGTATTTTTAGGATTTTGGCATTTTTATTTCAATTGATTGTATTTTAGAAGTTATTGGCATAGGTTTTGTCATAAATTCTTATTGGAGTCTCCATGTTTTGTCTTGTTTGAACTGTGGTGAAGAGCATTCTGCTCTCTTTCTAATAAGAGGTTGCATGTCACCCTAATCATCTTAATTTACTTCTTTGAGATTGTTGTTTTTCTCATGGGATTAATAAATATTTGTTGATTTCTCACTTGTACATGGGTAGCTATCATGGCCTTGTTAGCCAATACTCATATGGGAACTTGGATAGTAGCACTCCTATTCTATGCCAAAGAACCCCTCTCTCATCTTTGGAATGAAGTAAATAGGAGGAGATCTATCCCACGGATAGCTGGAAGGCCAAGTGTCCCCAACCCTTTAGCTTCCTCTTTGTCTTTTCTCCCTTTCATACATATAAGGAGGAATTTTTTCTTTTATATTATTTAATACATGAGAGAAATGTTTTCCTTCATGTGACTTCTATTCAACAAGTGAATGAGATAAATATCTCATTCTAACATTGGAGTGTTTTCTTTATGCAAGGCTAGACACCATTAGCAATGACATTCCTCTTTGTCTTTTCTCCTTTTCATACATTTAAGGAGCAATTTTTCCTTTTATATTATTTAATACATGACATAAATGTTTTCCTACATGTCACTTATATTCGACAAGTGAATGAGATAAATATCTCATTCTAACATTGGAGTGTTTTCTTTATGCAAGGCTAGACACCATTAGCAATGACATGGGGTCCTTCATGCCACCACTGTATCTTTTTCCTTGTTCTTAACTCAACATAGCCTTTCCAATCTTTGTTGAGTCTACTCCTGAAGCCATTGTTATTGGGATCCAATTTCAAATCAAACTTCCCATTGGGAGTTTTTTGGTTCCCAAAAGTTTCCAAGGATAGATGAGGGAACTTGCTTTTAGTATGGTTCTTCTCATATAATTTCACTTTTCTTAGAGTCTATCCCTTGAGGCCAATTTTCCACAGTTCTTTTCATTCTCTACAGGTTACGTATTCTTTATGTTGCAACACTATGTCTTCTTTCAACTTCACAAGTGTGTGAGGGGCAAGGTCTTCAAAAATTGGAAGAATCTATTGATCATCATCTCCATCTGACATGGATGGCTCGAACAACTTCAATTACTCCACGTTCACCACAAAACTCATCTACATATACGAAGGAAGCCTCAACACAAAAGTATTCTCATTTATCTATTCAACAATGTCAAATGGTCCATATATAAGAGGCTTGGGCCTCTTTATTGGTCCTTGCAAACTTCCTTGCATAGGTGAAGCTATACCTTATCTCCAACATGGAACTTATACTATTCCTGATGTTGGTCATGTATGGCCTTGTGTTATTTGTTGGATTTTATCAAGCTACTCCTATACCTTCATATCTATTTGTGTGATATTGTTCATAAACATGCTTTCCTTCTTGTCATCTCCTTGTAAATTTGTCTTAGAAAGCTAATTTAGAAATTAAAACTAGCACACGTGTCCACCATAGATAGAAATTCTAATTAAACTTTTGGTCTTGGTATAAGTAGTGTGTATGTCATTTCATCATTTAAACTGTTGTTTGCAAGCACAGCATACCGACAAATGCTACTTAAAGTCCACATATAACTGGGGAAAATATGTAGTTGGCTCCAACTGTGACCTCCGCCTGTGCAATTATTGAAGAATGTTATAAGTGTTCCTAGAGAATTATGAACATGGATATGTACAATTCCTTATATTTATTATCACTTTGTTTTATGTGATGAATTCATTTGCATGACTTGAGTATATGATCTGAAGCTCTCCTTGAGGTCCCATGAATTAACTTGAACACTTGTTGGATTCATTTAATTTGAAAGAGTAGTTATAGTTTGAAAGAACTCTCTCATTACCTTAGCTAGCATTCATTGAAAGGAAAGGCTTATTTTATTCATATGCATTTGCATGGTTTGAGTCAGTCATCACACCACGAGTTTCACTTCCATGACTCGACTAAGTAATACAACCATTAAAATTTAACTCGTTAACTCAACACACTTTAACCTCGCTTGAGGATAAAAAGAATTTGTTAGTTAGGTAGGACACTGGGGATAGGCATCCAAATAATTTCCCCTTGTCATTTTTAATCTGAGACATAGTCGTTGTCTTTAGGGAACTAAAATCCTCTAGTATTTATTGACACAGTCACGACCAGTTTGTGGAGAGGCCTCCTGTTGTTTTAGGGGTTAAACCGCTGCGAGATCGAGAACCGAACGAACTCTATGGAATGTCGCACTCCACTTAGTCCTAAGGCAACATCGATCATTGTCTTCCTTGTATTCTCCGGCCACCATACTGGTGATACAAGGGTGATAAGGCAGAAGTGCCGAAAACCTTTTCCGACGTGTCATGAACGAGGTAGCTTAGTGACTTTTCTACTAGGGCTCTTTTACCCAGGATCCCTTTCGATAGAGGGATATCCTTCAAATTCGGTCTCTCACTTCGTATTGTTCGACTTGGATTTCATCACCTTGCGAAGGATACAATTTGTCGAGGTCTCCAGCTCCTAGTTAGGAAGTTTGCTTGCATTATCACCTTTTTAGAGGTTCTTTTTCTTTTTAGTGCTACTTGTTGGCATTCTGGCCACTTTTGTTTTAGCTCGCTTACTGTGACATCGGTCCCAGTATAGTTTTTTGAGCCTATTTTTTTGGCTTGCGAGCCTTGTCTTTTCATAGCTCCCCTTCTGCATGCTCGGTTGCTTTAGGGTTTTTGAGTTCATACACGGTAGTTACCAATACTTATTTGATGATGTGTGATGTCCTCTTCTCCTAGGTCTTCGAGATGGTTGAGTTAGATGGTATTCTGAAGGGACTGAACACCCCTTCATGGAGCCACTAATGCTTGACCGTAGGAGTAGTCTAGAGGACCATGTGATCACATCACCCGTGTGGACTTTTTCGTTTACTGTGATGATGGTCTTTCAAGTTATATGGAACAATGGTACATTTGAGAGAGAGATGAATGGTTTTACCCCACCTTAGTCGATTGTCTTATGGTCCTTTCATTTTGTCGATAATATTTTTGTGGTACCTTGCCTTTTACCTTTTGGGTGTTTTATTGATATTGGGATATCATTTGATTTGTACCACCTTTTATGTTTTAGGTCTTGTGGGTACTATGGTAGTTTGTCCACATTTGAGGTACACCCACTTTCTCCAAATTGTTATGTGTTTTTATACCCACTTCGTACCACCCTCTTGACCTTAGTTTGGAAGATTGCATGCTATCATACCTTTTGGTGGTACTATTTGAGTTTCAAGAGGTAGTTACAAGGAGCTATTGCATATATAAGGTAGTTACAAGGAGATATTGCATATATGAGGTAGTTACAAGGAGCTATTGCATATATGAGGTAGTTACAAGGAGATATTGCATATATGAGGTAGTTACAAGGAGATATTGCATATATTGATTTGGACCACCTTTTATGTTTTTGGTCTTGTGGTTATAACTATGGTAGTTTGTCCATGTTTGAGGTAATGTACACCCCCTTAGTCCCAAGGGTTGTGAGTCTTTATACCCATTCTTTTTTTTTTTACTTGTACCTTACTGAATACCACCCTCTTGACCTTAGTTTGGAAGATTGCATGCTATCATACCCTTTGGTGGTACTATTTGAGTTTCAAGAGGTAGTTACAAGGAGCTATTGCATATATGAGGTAGTTACAAAGAGATATTGCATATATTGATTTGGACCGCCTTTTATGTTTTTGGTCTTGTGGTTATAACTATGGTAGTTTGTCCACGTTTGAGGTAGTGTACACCCCCTTAGTCCCAAGGGTTGTGAGTCTTTATACCCATTCTTTTTTTTTTTACTTGTACCTTACTTGTTGGTCTTTGTACTGAGCCTTTTTACTGTCACTGAATTTCTTTGATTGACCGTACCATAGCCCAGTCATCTCTCTCTCTCTGGCTTGTACTAGCCCTATCATAGGGTCACTTGGTTCCTAGAGTTGACTGGCCTCTAAGAGGCACAGTCATTTCTGAAAGTAACTCTTATAAGTATATTACAGGAAATGTCTACACTAAGGTAATCAAATATGTAGTAAATAGTTTTCGTTAAGTAGCCAGGACTTGTAGCATTAGAGGAGATCTTGTAACGTGTATGTGTAGTGTTTCATGTGTGCTACACGTGTGTTACGTGTGTGATGTAGCGTTAAATCAAATAGTAAAAAACAACTCATAAATATTGCATGACTTTCTACTCTTAAGAAAGATAAATAGGTTGTCTTCCGATCATCACTTGAATGCCTACATGTTGACAAATGGAATGAGGATCAAGTAAAATTATAAAAGGCGATACACGTCAACTTTTAAGAGGCGCTATGCCTTGCGGTTGAATCTGAACTTTTTTCCAATGGTGCAGGTATAACCAAACATGTATTTGTTTGATCTGTCTTCCTCGAGCAAGGGGAGTTTAGAAAGGCTAGAGGAAAGTGATACATCCAGTAGGTCTAGAAGAATTGTATCAACTAGATGTCAAAAAAACAAAAGAAGATTCCATAGACGCAATGAATTTTTTCACGGTCAAGGGGGGGCATGTTCCTATGGTGATGAGACAAAAGACGACGAAGAGGTGCCCTTGAGGTACAGACATTTAGTGAAACAATTGGTACCGAAGGATCTTCCTCCACCGAACACTGATTGTTGTGTGAACGAGAGGAGATATCGAATTGCACCATCGTCGATACATGGTTTCGGGTTGTTTTCCATGGATTGCATCTTGGTCGGTTACGGGACATGTATAGAATTGATGGAGTATGTTGGACCCATATACAACTACAATGATTGGATGCTCCTTTTTCGATATACAAAAAGTATGCATAGCTATGGATTGTCAACAAACTATTTACAATTGAAAGACAAAAATCAAAATAAAGGAGGAACGTTGTACATGGACGGAAGGCCAAAGGCCACAGGAAATATTGCGGGGTTTATAAACAGTACACAACCAGGGTTTACAATTAAGCAACCAAACTACGAATTTGAGGGGTGTGAAGGAAACCGTGCTTTTTTAGTTGCTATTAAAACAATATCTGCAAGGGACGAGTTGCTTATTAATTACCCTGTCAATCGAGTAGATATAAACAAGGTTACTATATAACATTTTACCCAACCTTTTAGTAATAAATTAAACATCATAAGGATTTTTTGTTAGTGTATTTCGTTTAAATTTCCCATATTTACTTCATAGGCCAGTGATTGGGATAAATCCCTACCAACAAATGGTCGGAGGATAACTTCTTCCTCGACGGAGCAGGTATACATCTTTCTAATAGTACAAATATAATAAGAGAAAAGAGTTTTTATTTGCTTTGCTTTTCCATTATTAATAACTTGGTTTGTTTTATATAATGAAATTTATATATGATGCAGAACGTTGATCGGGAAATACACCCGTCGAATGTTGATCAGACGACAACACCCTCGGGGCAACAGGTAGACCTGATTTGAATTGTACAATTTAAATTTGTCAAAATGTTTTAGCATTATATTAATGTTTCAATGAATATTTTGGTTTCGTTTAAGTAATTTTTTAGTTTATGTTTTTGATGCAGGTTGGTTCCGTAAGGTCGTCCACACCAGGGTCCGCGCAATGGGTATACATCTTTGTAATATTAAAAATATAATATGAATAATAATTTTTTTGATGTGTTTTCTCATGAATACTTTTGGAATCGTTTAGGTGACTTTCACTATGTTTTTTTATTAGGGTTTTGTTAGGGGCAGCGCCCAGATATTAGCAGATTAGGGCAAGTCACCTATGACCATTGATCCAATGAGTGGATCGCGATCCTCGAGGTCGCAGGTATAATTCATTTCAATTGTACCAATATAATACGTAGCATAATGTTAATTTTGTTATGTATTTTTTGTGTGATATACTGGTTTTGTTGTGATAATGTAAACTGTGTTGTAATTTTATGAATCTATCATGATAGATGTGTTATATACATTAATATAAAATTTGGAATCTATCAGTAGAGAACTCAGTAGTGCTTTATATATGTTTGTTGCAGCCTAGTAGTGAATCGCAGTATGAATCAGCATCGCAAGATTTTCCATTAGACCCTAAAGTGGCAGAGGTGCTTCACGATTGCGAAAAAATTGGTGAAGCCACACACCCGCTAAAGATGGCAGAGAAATTGTTGAATATATATACTGCAGAAATCCTTTCTCTAGTAATCTAGGTTTCGTAGACAAGCACAATTAAAGAAAGGATTTCATGGTTGGAACATAGATCTAATAACTTGCGAGTAAGTTGAGGAATCTTGAATCATAGAATAATTCGTTTAAATCTTTATAATGTTCTCTTTTATATGATAGTATTGAACGTATAAGACGTGGTGTGTATTTACAGAATTATCAGGGACCACACAATATTGGTGAAGGTGGTGTTGGCCCCCACGAGGCTCGTGGAGAGACTTCGCATCCCGACTAAACGACTCCACGTAGTTCGAATCCTTCGTCATTGTTGTCGACCGAACAGTCGGAAACACGTTCCAAAACACCACGGACCCCCGTTGTGAGCGCAACAGCCGCTACTAACCAACACACAACGGATCGTCCACAAGAAGGGGTCGACACTGAGTCCCCTGTCAATTTTGATGTCGAACAAGCTACATTTCCAGGATCTTCCCGTGTCAAAAGCACGGGAACAATGGAGACAACATTTTTGGTGGACGAAGATCTCATCCCAATAAAGATACCGACGATCCTAGGTAATTAATCATAGTTGATCAGGTTAATTAGTGTTTATAATTTCATTGTAATATACCGATAAAACATTTTTTATCAACTATTTATGATCATGGCATGATCGTTGTGCAGGAAACAATGTTTTCTATAAACATATGAATGAATTTTGCTTGGAGATCTTCGGGCCCACCATTCGATCAAGGTGGGATAAACAACTGAAACATTTAAAAGATGAACTCACTAATCGGTTGGTTGGCCTGTTCAAGGAGAAAACCTTCAGTCATGCCAATGTCTTGAAAAAGGCTTGTCAACATGTGAAGGTTGTCCGAGACCAATATAGGACACACCTTGAAAGAAACCATAGGTATGAGCGCCCACCAATGATACCAGCAATGGAGTGGAGAGCTCTAGTGGAAGATGGAAAGGAGAAGGCTCTGAGAAGAGAAGGCAAGCTAACACCAAGCACAGGGAGGTATGCAATACTTTCCGCAATGTAATTCTAAACCTTATTAT
This sequence comes from Larix kaempferi, assembly GCA_027924585.1. Taxonomy (NCBI): domain Eukaryota; kingdom Viridiplantae; phylum Streptophyta; class Pinopsida; order Pinales; family Pinaceae; genus Larix; species Larix kaempferi. Next base: position 5,881,072 of record BSBM01000159.1, on the reverse strand, counting down.
CCTTGATTTCGAACTTGGAACATCTAACATATTTCAACACTTGCATAGGCTACCAGACACATCAAAGGCCACAAAGGAAAGACTAGAAAAAGTAGGTTAGCACAAGCTTGGCCCTGGTGGTTATTCGAATTTGGCGGCACGGTTTGTAAGTTTCGAGAAACCAACAATGAATACAAATAATAAATTGAAAATTATTTTTCGTTTTATTACACCATAAAATGTTAATTAACGACGATAAGCAAATATGCAGGCCGATCGATTCAATGAAGTACCCACAGAGGAAGACATGAATCTTGGCTTCCAGGAAGGCTTTGGAGCTGTTGTTGAACGTAGAAGAAGCTTATCTGGGCAGACACAGTCTTGTGGTACCAATCCATCCGGTGCACAGGTATATAGAATCTATATAGTTTAATGAAGATTTGTCGCTTGTGGAATATTTTCGTTCCAAATACTTGATGTAAAATATTGACTCTGTTTTTAACAGGAAAGTAATGATCCCATTAGTGTCGAGGAGGGACAACAACAAATCGATGATCAAGCTTCAAATCCCGGTAATGAATTTATTCATATGCTACAATTTTATGTATAGCATTGCAAATGGTGACCATTAATTGTAGTTCACCGTATTTCAACTGCAGAGCATGTAGAGGGTGAAACTGTACAAGTTGAGACTGGACAAGAACATCAACAACATGATTTGGTCACACCTGGTAAAAAAACACCTTCATAATGAATTGTTTTAAATGAAAAACTTGTCATTACAATAGAAAAATATAACGATGTAACATTTTCACATCGTTGCAGCAAATCCGAACCCCTTGCAGCAAATCCGAACCCCTTGCAGCAAAATCCAGGTCTAGATCAACAACAATCAGCTAGGATATTGCAAACATAACCAAAAGCGCCTGCTAAAGAACCAAGAACTGGAAGAAAAATTCTAGATGATGTAGATGGTCCTCTCATAGATTATATACCACTGAAGAGAAGAAAAACTTATAAAAAGAAGGACGAGAAAAACAGCGACTAAATATTTTCGATAACAATATATCGTCCACTATTTTTGGTCTAATGAATGAATGAATGGTTTAATGAATGTTCTAATGTTTTAATGATTCAGTGTAGTAAACTGTTACCTTCATTGAATTTAAACTTTTATTGAATGAATGTGTTAACTGAATGATTAATGAATGGTGTATTGAATATTATCTTTTATTGAATGAATGTGTTGATCAACTGAAACGATGGTTTAGTGAATGTTAGCATTTATTGAATGAATAATGGATGAAAGTTCATGATGAAATATGGATGAATTTGCACATATTTGTTTTTTTCAAGTACATGCATTGGGTATGGGGAATTGAGAGTGATGTGAGGGGGGGGACATAAGAGCTTCCACCTTCACGTGGTTGGCCCTGTTCAGTAGAGAATATGAAATTATTCTCGAAACAGAGAGGAGCTCAATGAATATTCTGACAACGATGACGATTCATTCTATAATTATGTTTCCCTTAAGCTACAATATGACAAACTCATAGTTCACTATCAAGATTTCTTTGACCGTCAGCTTTGTCAAAAAAACCTTAATAGTGAACTATAAGTTTGTCATTTGTAGTCGAAGGGAAACGTAATACCATGAATCGTCAACCGTTGCCAGGATGAAACTGAAGACCGTGGAAACTCATTGGATGGTGGAAATTCATTGAATGGTTTAATGAATTTTCTAATATTTTAATGATTCAGTGTAGTAAACTGTTACCTTTATTGAATTTCAGTTTTTATTGAAGCAATGTGTTGACTGAATGATTAATGAATGGTTTATTGAATGTTATCTTTTATTGAATGAATGTGTGTATCGACAGAAACAATGGTTTAGTGAATGTTAGCGTTTATTGAATGAATAATGGATGAAAGTTCATGATAAAATATAGATGAATTTGCACATATTTGTTTTTTTCGAGTGCATGCATTGGGTATGGGGAATTGAGAGTGATGTGAGGGGGGGGGGCATAAGAGCTTCCACCTTCACATGGTTGGCCCTGTCAGTAGAGAATATGAAATTATTCTCGTAACAGAGAGGAGCTCAATGAATATTCTGACAACGGTGACGATTCATTGTATATTTACGTTTCCCTTAAGCTGCAATATGGAAAACTCATAGTTCACTATCAAGATTTCTTTGACAGTCATCTTTGTCAGACAAACCTTAATAGTGAACTATCAGTTTGTCATTTGTAGTCGAAGGGAAATGTAATACCATGAATCATCAACCGTTGCCAGGCTGAAACTGAAGACCGTGGAAACTCATTGGATGGCGGAATCATTGAATGGTTTAATGAGTTTTCTAATGTTTTAATGATTCAGTGTAGTAAACTGTTACCTTTATTCAATTTCATCTTTTATTGAATGAATGTGTTGACTAAATGATTAATGAATGGTTTATTGAATGTTATCTTTTATTGAATGAATGTGTGTATCGACAGAAACAATGGTTTAGTGAATGTTAGCATTATTGAATGAATAATGGATGAAAGTTCATGATAAAATATGGATGAATTTGCACATATTTGTTTTTTTCGAGTGCATGCATTGGGTATGGGGAATTGAGAGTGATGTGAGGGGGGGGGGCATAAGAGCTTCCACCTTCACGTGGTTGGCCCTGTTCAGTAGAGAATATGAAATTATTCTCGAAACAGAGAGGAGCTCAATGAATATTCTGACAACGGTGACGATTCATTCTATATTTACGTTTGCCTTAAGCTGCAATATGGAAAACTCATAGTTCACTATCAAGATTTCTTTGACCGTCAGCTTTGTCAGACAAACCTTAATAGTGAACTATGAGTTTGTCATTTGCAGTCGAAGGGAAACGTAATACCATGAATCGTCAACCGTTTCCAGGATGAAACTGAAGACCGTGGAAACTCATTGGATGGCGGAAATTCATTGAATGGTTTAATGAATTTTCTAATGTTTTAATGATTCAGTGTAGTAAACTGTTACCTTTATTGAATTTCAGCTTTTATTGAATGAATGTGTTGAATGAATGTGTTGATTGAATGATCATTAATGAATGTTTTATTGAATGTTATCTTTTATTGAATAAATGTGTGTATCGACAGAAACAATGGTTTAGTGAATGTTAGCATTTATTGAATGAATAATGGATGAAAGTTCATGATAAAATATGGATGAATTTGCACTTTTTTTTTTCGGGTGCATGCATTGGGTATGGGGAATTGAGAGTGATGTGAGGGGGGGGAGGGGCCATAAGAGCTTTCACCTTCACATGGTTGGCCCTGTTCAGTAGAGAATATGAAATTATTCTCGAAACAGAGAGGAGCTCAAAGAATGGCTATGATGTTGGCTTTCTACAACCCAAAACCCTAACTACATGCAATCTCAAAATTAATGACTACCAACCACCTACTGGTTCTTATTTAATAAAAATGAGTATTTTACATTAAGTAACTACCCATTAACTATCTAATGAGCCTTATTCAAAGAATATGATCTCATACATGAATATACAAACTCCTCAGTATACCAAATTAGAGAAGTTAGGTAAGAGTACCTTGACAGAATGGAAGCACACTACCATATCTTTGTGACGAATATGCCACAATGTTACATAACTTCCCAGTCCTTTTATTCTGCTACGTGGAAATCCTGTAGTCCATAAAGTAAGTTCCATAGACACTAGCACTTGAGACTTAGAGTACAGTCTTTTGTGCCACCTTAATAGGCACCCACTAGCCTGTAGGTCCACTTGAATAATGATTGACTCCACTGCTTAATACAATGACTCTAATACAATGGATTTATTACAACGGCTCTATTCCCTTAGGCTACTTTGGTGCTAATACAATGGGAAGAGCACCGCTGCTAATACAATCGGAAGAGCATAATGGGGTTCTCAATTTTATATATATATATATATATATATATATATATATATATATGTAATTATTCTACATATTTCCACAATAGAGATAGAATATATTGATTTCCTGCAGTATGAAAAAATTTATTTGAAAAATGCTATTTTTTTTTAAAATGTAACGGGTGGTCACTTAACCGACGCTCTAAACCGATGAAGGTATGGTAATATCCGATGGTTTTGCAATACGATCGACAGCTCGGAACGTCGGATTCCATTTTTTTTGTATGGCATACTCGTCGCTTAACCGACAACCCAATCCGATGACCGTACGGTAATAACCGACGGTTTTGCAATACGACCGACGGCTCGGAATGTTGAATTCCATTTTTTTTGTATGGCATACTTGTCGCTTAACCGACAACCCAATCTGACGACCGTATGATAATAGCCGACGGTTTTGCAATACGACCGACAGCTCAGAATGTCAGATTCCATTTTTTTTGTATGGCATACCCGTCGCTTAACCAACGACTAAACCAACGCATAATCGATTGCGAAAGATGGTAATCCGACTACCTGTGAAGCTTGAGGAAGTCGGTTAACTGACATGTTTTCTAGTCGAATATCCGATGTCTTGAACTACGTCGGATTTTAGCTGATATCCCACCGACAATAAAAAAATACTGGAATTGTCGGATAGTCGACCATAGGTTGTAGCAAATTCGACTTTTTAGCCATCGGATTTTGGGTCAAAAAAACTTAGTGAGAAGTGAATGTGGTGGTTCGCACGCTGATGGCACGAATCCACCAAGGATATGTGTGGCTCGACAGAAATGTCGATGTAAACATTGATTTAATCCACCGCATCACAGGGTTAAGCAAGCGCGGTAAGGATCCCAAGCAATTCTTCCAGGGGAAGAATAAGGAAAAAGAGGCGGTCGAAAAGTTGAAGAAAACTCATGCATTGGTGAAAGGGAAAAGAGGTTTTACCATAGAAGAAATTGAATACAGAGCGAAAAGATTTGTCACCCAGCTGCTCGTAGGAAAAATCCTCAGAACAGCTAGGCCTCCGGAGGTGCCTACGGGCGTAATACTACTCAGTTCTGCAGCGGCTTAAGGCACCCAATTCAATTGGTGTCAATATCTTCTTAATGAGTTCTTGGATGAACTCAATGATACCCAAGAGAATGGTGGACAGTTCCACTTTACATGGCTGATCATCCTCATCGCCTTTTCCGGATGGAAGGAGCCAAAGGACTATGTGGGTGTCATTACAGAAAGCAACGATCCTAGAGGGTTTCGTTATGCCAACCTCTGGGCAAACATCAACGCAGAGCGACAACACGCGATAGCTGAAGTTTTCTATCGGCCTTCCTATCGCACATGTGCCAACAGGTCACTTTCACTGAACCATTCATCTCTAATGATCTCACCCACTAGGCATGCCAAGCCATCGCTTTCCCTGAGTTGTCCTTTCCTTAACAAACTCATGCATTGGCCGCCTTCCTGATTTGCTCGTGCATACCGCTCGACACTCCTGGAGCATCTTTCCAAAATTAGACCACTACTGGTCCATCCGGTACCTTCACCTAATCCTCGTCCAACACTCTGCTTTGCTGGCTCCACGTGGCATGACTGCTTCTCAGCACTGCTTCCTCGCAGCGCTGGTCTTCGCGGTACTTCCAAAATTTGGATGCTGCGCACAACTTCGCGGCACCCTCAACACTTAGACAAAATTACATCTTTTTCTGAGCTGCGCTCAGCTCAGCTTTTCCTGCTTATCAAAAGTGTTACCAAAACTTTGTCCCAACTTGGGCCCAACAAAAACTCTTGGGATACTACATCCCACCCCCCTTAAAGAAACATCATCCATGTGTTAATATCTGCAAACAAAAAAGGATAGGCCTCTCTCATAGCCTCCACCTTTTCCCAAGTAGCTTATTCATGTCCATAGTGCCTCCATTGCAATTTCACCTAAGTGATAGTCCTATTCCTGAGCTGAATGTCCCTCCGATATAGTATACATTGTGGTTCTGGTAGGAAATTCCCCTCTGGTTCTACCTGCAATAAGTTCCAATCAACCACATGTTTAGGATCATAAACATATTTCTTTAAAAGAGAGACATGAAACACATTGTTGACTTTAATGTGGTCTGGTAATGCCAACTAATAAGCCACTGGGCCTATCCTTGCCAAAATTTCAAATGGTCCATAATATTTTGGGGCCAATTTAATGCACTTTCCCAATCTAAGAGTGCTCGTTTTTCTTTGAATTTCAGGTACACATGATCACCCATATGATACTCCCTTTCTTTACAAAACTTATCGGCATAACTCTTTTGTCGATCTTGAGCTTCTTTCAAGTTTTGTTTGACTTTATCCACTAGTTTCTCCAAATCTTTTAATAGACCCGGTCCTAACATCAATCTATCTACCGGGTCATCCCATGTGACCGGTGTTCTGCATTTTCTACCATATAAGATCTCAAATGGTGACATTTTTGTGGAAGTTTGATATCCATTATTGTAGGAAAAGTCTACCAAATGCAAGTAATCTTCCCAATGTGAGGGGTTTTGCATAACATACATCCTGAACATGTATTCAAGGATCTGATTAGTACGTTATGTTTGACCATCTGTTTGCGGATGGTAAGATGTACTAAAATTTAATTGTGTATTTAAACCAGAAAACAAATCTCTCCAAGAATTACCTGTAAATTTAGAATCCCTAATAGATATGATAGATTTTGGAATTCCATGCAATCTGAAAATCTCTCACAAGAAGATTTCAGCAATATTAACAGTTTTTAAGTGGATTTTACTGGAATGAAATGTGCATATTTTGATAGTTTTTCCACAACTACCATTATAGAATCATTTTTCCTTCTACTTTTAGGTAGATCAGTGATAAAATCCATACTGATTACCTCCCATTTCCACTCAGGTATAGGTGAGGGATGAAGCAAACCAGCTGGATGTTGGTGTTCAGTTTTGATTTCCTGACATTCTAAGCATCTTGCTAAAAAACCTGCTATGTCTACCTTCATTTTGGGCCAAAAATTATGCTTTTTAATGGATGTTAGCATTTTTTGATAACTAGGGTGTCCAAAATAAGGTTGTTTATGAAATTTTGTCATAATTTGATGTCTGGAATTTGTTGTTTCAAGTACATACAACCTTCCTTTTGACCAAAGGAGACCCTTTTCATCAATGTCATAATTTTGATATGGCTTTCATAAGCCATTTTTTTGCAATTTTTCTTTTATTTCTGCATAAAACATGTCATTTTTCAAGGTTGTTCTAATTTCCTCTTTTAAGTTTTCTTCAGTTTTACTTAAGGAAATTTCAAAAAGTAGGTGAACCCTCCTACTCAAGGCATCTGCTACATTGTTTTCTCTGCCTTTAATATGCTTTACCTCAAAGTCATATTCACTAATAAAAGCCAACCAACGTGCTTTCCTAGCATTTAAATTAGGTTGTTCGAAAATGTATTCCAGACTCATATTGTTAGTTTTTAACAAAAATTTATTCCCCATGAGATAGTGCCTCCACATTCTCAAGGCATGTATGATCGTAGCTAGTTCAAGATCATGTGTAGCATAGTTTCTCTCAAAGTCCTTAATTTTTTGTGATTCATAATCAATCACATGATCATCTTGAAGAAAAACACCAACTAAACCTTCCTTGCACGCATCTGAGCATACTACAAAATATTTATCTGGTCTGCAATCTTTAATACTCGTGCTTTGTTAGAAACTCTTTAAGTTTTTGAAAGATTTCTTCACATTTATCATTCTAGATAAATTTGACTTCTTTCTTTTGTAAGGAAGTGATAGGATATGCTATTTTTGAAAAGTTTTCTATAAATTTTTTGCAATAACCTACTAGTCCCATAAAGGACCTTATATCAAAAACATTATGTGGAGTAGGCCAATCCATGATTTCCTTGATCTTTTCTGGATCTACCGATATGCCTTCTTCTGAAATAATATGTCCAAGATATTGGATTTCCTTCTTGAATAAATCACACTTAGAAAATTTAGCATACAACTTGTGTTCTCATAGTGTTTGCAACACTATTCTTAAATGCTCTTCATGTTCTTGTTCACTTTTTGAATAAATCAAAATATCATCAATGAACACAAGAAAAATTTTATCTAAATATTGGTTGAAAACACTATTCATCATGCACATTAAAGTTGTGGGTGCATTTGTTAAGCCAAAGGGCATCACAACAAATTCATAATGAGCATATCTAGTTCTAAAGGAAGTTTTACAAATGTCTTCTTCTCTAATCCTCACATGATGATATCCAGATTTAAATCGATCTTTGAGAAGACTTTGGCTCCTCCGACTTGATCAAACAAGTCATCAATTCTTGGCAATGGATATTTATTTTTAATCATCATTTTGTTAAGTTGACGATTATCAATTCACATTCGCATAGTCTCATCCTTCTTTTTCACAAAAAGAATAGGTGCTCCCCAGGGTGATACACTTGGCCTAATGTATCCCTTTTCAAGAAAACCTTGCAATTGAATCTCGAGTTCAACCAGTTCTGGAGTACTCATTTGGTATGGTGCCTTTGAGACAGGAACTACTCCCAGAACTAAGTTTATAAAGAATTATAAATCTCTCTTAGGTGAAAGCCCTGGTATTTCATCCAAAAATACATCCTTAAACTCCATTAAAATCGGACAACCCTCTATTTTCTGTGGTGTCTCATATACACAATTTTGAATGCTTATTGTATACAGTTTACAACCCTTTCAAACATTTCTTTTAAATTGTAAAGCATAAATTTGTCTCACGGTGTTCTTTCTAGGCTTCCCTTTCACTAAGACTGTAACATCCCCCTCACCCAATTCGACCATCGGGGGGGGACATTGGCCAAATATAGGCTCTCAAATTTTGCCCCAAATCCATAATACAAATTTCAACAAACAGAATGTGTGCAGAATGAAAATACACATGCACAGCGGAATTAAAATTCTATCCACACACATCTAGCAATCAAATACAAGCATGAAATAAAACATTTCAGAATCAAATGCATAAGAATACTTATCTTTATCCAACATAGATCCAAGAAACTGGTTCTGTAAGAGCGCTTTTCCACCCAACCATAGGTACTCCATCCTGCATATACTATTTATGCTGGGAGGCCACCCCCAAGCTAGTCTATGAGGCCACCGGGGTGAAAGAAAAAACCTACAGGATTCTCTCTCTCATCCCACAAATCATTCTACTCTGTATGCTTAGCCAAATTCTCATACATAGCTCTACATGGGTCTCACTCAGCCCTCACAGCCTTGGCTTCCACAATACCTACCCCACACAACACCCTTCTAGCTCAGGAATCCCCTTTACCTATCCACAGTTCTCTTGGGTGATCCATCTTGTTGGGTGCTTCCAGTGTGTGCATAGAAGAAGTCCAACCTAGTATTGGCTGCTATAGAACCACTTGTAGCTTCAATATGTGGCTTCTCAAGCACCTACGAGCAACAGAACTCAAGGGTAAGGGTTCCTAGCATGATCGTCTTCAAATTCGAATTTATGGGTTCAAAACAACATGGTAAGTTCATGGACAACAAGGGAGAGCTCTACATCTTCTAAAACTGCGTGAAAGAATGAGACCAAATGAGGGTTGACTCCAAAGGATATGAGAAAATGGTGAAAAGACAACTGACATAACTTCTGGGAGTAGACGAAAGGCCTCCTGGAAGTTGCAGACTGACATTTGTCATGACAAAACTGTCACAAAAGTGTAGTCAGTCCCATACTACAATAAATACATGAGGTGACTTTTCCCACCAACCACACACATGCATTAATGATTGGAAAATGGTAAAAAAAGGAGATAACTGGCTTATTCTCATCACATGACAGAATTTTGGGTGAGTTCTAATGTTGACACTTGGAAGCAAGGATTTAGTTCCCCATGGGAACCCTTTCCGCTTCCCCTCTGGTACTCTTTACACAACCATTGTTGGACCATTTTATTATTTATGCACATAATATTTACATAATATTCTAAATCAGCATAAAATCAAACTAAACAATCCAAATGAAATATAAACATCATACATGCCTAACCATTCACTAGTCAGCCCTTGGCATTGAGCTCCGCACTAGGAATTTTGTAATACCCCAAATTTTGGACTTATAACCCCTTTTATATTTTGTTAAGTATTATTTCATTTTACTTATGTGACATTAGAAATTAGAGAAGTTAATTTCTAATGACCATGTGGACCAGAACATTAATGATATGGGAGTCACAGTTCCTATGGGTTTGGAGAATAAATACCAAATAAAATAATAATGAGAAATTATTATCGAGACACTTGTAAACCCTAAAGAAAATTTTAGGGAGAATAATGGAATGAAAGAAATAAAAATTAAGAGAACTCACACCAAGGAGAATAAAAAGAGAAAAGAGGAATTCATTCACATATTATCATTATCACACAAGAGAAAAAAATAGAGAATGAGAAGAGAGGGGATTCAAGGAGATCAAATAACCAGAGCTAATGAAGATAATGAAATGGGGACAGTTTGGAGCACAAACTTAATCAGAATAAGAGGAATCATAGCAGCTGGGTATACTTGGAACACTAGATGTGTTCAGGTAGGAGTACTGCCACAAGTCTGCAGGAGCACTGCAAATACTCTTAATAGGATGTGATTGATTGTTCCCTTAAGTGCAGAGACTTAAAAGTCCCTGGAGCATCCTGGATCTCAGGAGTACTGAGTTCAATGTTGGGTTGTCTACTGCAGAAGAAATTTTATAAATAACTTGGGGAACAAGTCAAGGGTGAATAAAATATAACTCTGACCCAGAGGGACTGTGAAGTCAGCTCGGGGGTGACCATGAGAGCAAGGAGACTTGCTGGTCTAAGGCTGGGAGGTTTGTGGCTGTGTTCCACTAGTCAATCAGAAATTGCAGATAAGTATTAGGTTATTATATTTAAATGATTTTATTACTGCACTTTTTCATATGGTTTTATTTGTAAAATTCTGATATGTTTTTTGAAAGAATTTGTATCATTAGATCTTAACAGTAATGATCTTATAAGTAATAGATTCATGTATGTGCTATCAGGATTTCATTCAATTATTTTATATCAATGTTGGAAATGATATGAGTATTGGGGTCAGATCTTGCTATGTTTTCATATGCATCTTTTCTGTAAAAATAAAGGATACAGAGAATGCATTTTATATACATGATTATGGCAGAAATGAACTAGACATGTAAACCTTAAGGTTTACATGTCCAGTAATTACAAAAAATAAAATTATTATTCTATCTTTCGCAGATATACATGATTTTTGTATTTTAGAGTAATTTATATACTTGTGAACAAAATTGTTTCAGTACTCAGAGTTTATACATAAACACTATTCATGAATTTCTGTGTAATGCCATTCATTTGGCACAGGAAATGTGAATCCATTTCTTTTTATTTAATATGTGAATGTCAGTAAGTGTCGGAATGGGAGTGTTAACTCCATGGTCGAAAATCGACCAGTGCTTAACAAGAAAATAATATACAATGTTTATGCAATTAGAACAAGCCTGAGCATGGAAATATATTATTAAATGATACCATAGGGTTTGAACATCCACTTGTGTGTAAAACAAATTAATAATAAATATATTATTATTACTTTTCTCATTGTTATGTTCGGTCAAGCCAAACGCAGATAGGGTGAGCGACTAACCCTAGTGTCATATGCGTTAATAAGGGAAATTATACTCTATAGGTTAATTTTCCTAAATATTTCAAACGGTTTCATGAAAACGATAACCCTATTTGAAAGGATGTATACAGGCGGGAAGGGTTTGGATACCCGAAACCCTATTAAAAATACAATTATTATTTATTTTTAGGATGAACAATTACAAATCGTTTTTATCTTGTTGTATTGTTTGTGCCTTTACCTTCGGCATAGGAGCTCGAACTCTGGGGTCGAGCTCCGACCATTATTTTAAACCCAAAACAATACACCAAGGATAGAATCAGCATTAATGTGTTTTCCAACGATTTAAACGTTTTATAAAATACATACACATGCTACGGTTATGACCCATTTCTTTCACGATTACACAAGTAATTATATCTATTTAAACAATTCTGCAATTTAAAAATGAATGCGAATCTACCCTAACAATAACCCTGTGCATATTATTCTTAAGGAGAAGACGAGAGACGGAGATCAAGTATTAAACAAACGAACTTTGTATATAACGCTAAATTAGCGTTAAACGTTGATCTACTTATATATATATAATGTATGAAAAGTAAAAATAACAAACAGTGGCATAAGAGAAGTTCCTATACAATTACATGACCATTTTAATATTGAAAGGAAAAAATACATATAACAACATTACAGGACTGTATACCAGAATAACCCTAACACATCAGAGTTTCATATTAACTTAAAACATAGTAATTAATACAGTCAAGACCGTGAAGGTCTGTTGGTTCGTTCAAATCCAAGAAGGGGCATTTACTTTACGTCCAGGGCGTGAACAACAACGTACTAGTCGATTTGAGTCTGCCTATAATTTACATTAAAAAAATCAATAATAAATCGAGCCGAAGCTCTACAGGCTTACTCATGGGTTAAGCCAAAATATTTGTAACTTCTACCATCCCAAGTCGAGAGACCCCTTTGCAAAGTGATACACAGTGGGGTTGCAGTCAAGTAGATGGCCTTTTAACTATGCGTGCCAGAAAACAGAGAAACCCTAACGATTAAGTAACCCATCACTAATTACGGGTGAGTTTTCCCAAGACTTGTGGAGTGAATGGGTTACCTGTCAATTGGTGCCTTCCTCCTCATACGTTCAGTTATGGATGAAGGGATTAATTCCATCTGTCTGCTACATTTCACCTACGATAGTAAAAATAAGGTGAAATTAGTATATTGCATAAAATATGTCGACCGTATGTTTGATGAACTCGGTGTTGAGTAAACTAAAGGAAAATACAAGTTAATAACTATCAAAGGAAATTACTATAAGTTGGTGTGCAAGTTTGTTACCTGAGAATGCACGGGACAACTCCATCAAAACTCTTCCTCCTTTGGTTTCTCAGCTGGCTCATAAGCATCGTGAAGTTTCTTCAGCTTGCACAGGATGTGAATCTACTACAAAGAGCAGAGACGCTCTGCGTAGATCCTCTTGGCTCACCAAAAATTGAACTAGCATTTTTTACAAAATTGCTTTGCCAATGCTCTTTTCACCGGATGGGAGTTGGATTACCTCTGATACCGGTGATAAGTGCATTAAAAAACTTTCGCACGAATTGTTCAAGGTGCAACTACCACTACCCTCCAACCCTGAGATCGACGGTATAACATGATCATCTTTTTCCAATCTGGGATGCTCGGATAGCCATCTACGGTCGAGAGTAAGTGTAGTGTTAATGGAGTAGGTGATGTTCATTTATTACAGTGTGACAAGGATGAAACAGTTGCAATTTAGCTGGAGTCAACTTGCAAGCATAACCACAACATTAGTGTTGAGTCACGAGTCCACTAGTTAGCCCGAGCATGGAGTTAACCTACAAAGTGGGAACATTGCCACGGGTTTAAACGTTGGGAAATCAATGTTAATCCTGCCTAGCATATTCGTGATGTCTAGCAAATATATATAAACCTTAACGTGCCACATTCATTGACTTAATGCAATAGTTATATAATATATATATATTATATATTATACCCTACATACCAACGGTTAAACAATACTCGAATTTGGTTTATATATATGAGAGGGTAATGTAACGTGATTTCATTTATAACCTTGGTTCGATTTCATGTTGATATTGTAATTGCATACCACTTATATATTACAATATGTGGCATATAAAAAATTTAAGTTTGCCTGGTTCACTTATGGGGAACCAAAAGCGCATATGCTATAGTAATGAGCCTAGATTTTATAAGAACATTTATAGGGTATAGTTTGAGTGATAACATATAGGTTATATGTTAGAAAAAAATGTTTTTAACATATAATTATATGTTAATTGGTTTGTAATTACATAAACAAAAGGTTTGGGATACATAGTAATAATTGCTTTAGAATTATAGTATAGTGTTAGTTCTATAAAATGCTACAAATGATGTTTGCAACATAAGATTATATGGTCGCATAAGATTTTAGCATATAGTTGATTTACATTGTGTTTGCATATGAAATGGTTATATGTGTTAAACATGTTTGTGTACAGGTTATACAAGGTTAATTATAGCAAATATTTTTATGTCGACACTTAGGTTAGAATCAACCTAAGTAATAGTAAGTATAGTACTATTGTATTTAAAAGCTAGCAGGTCATAGTGAAAACTTAGATCGCACTCTTTTGAGATTTATTTAGCTAATAGAACTTTGAACCCAAAAAATGGCGTAGAAGAGTCGTGACAAATTGGTATTACAGCTACGGTCACTACACTAGGACCTTTAGGCTCGCTTACGTTAAATGTTGCTTTATAAACATTTTTATTCTATAGCATACTATTAATTATTTCAGTGAGAAGATGTGTGTTTTTTTTTACTGTTTCCTAACAAACAGCTGTTTATCACACATAGACAAAAGTGTGGGCTAAAAACAGGAAATAGATGAAAAATGAATTTTGCGGAACAAGAGGGAAGGATTGTTGTGGAAACATCTAGTCAACAAGGAGAAATGGCTAGTAGGCAAGAAAGAAATCCGAACTCTCCACAAGGGGCAACAACATCAAGTGAAATGCTGGAAACTGTCAAAAGCCTTCAGGCTGAGCTGCTAAGCATTAAGGAAGACAATATTAAAAATTTTGAGGAACAGCGAGAGATCAATGCCATTCTGCTACAAAAGCTGACTGAGAAAGAAAACAGTCATTTACCAATACCGGAAGAACAGCATGTAGAAAAGTCACTGACGAAAACAAATTCCAAGTTTAAGAATGCTCATCCAAGGAATTATGTGAGTTATAATATGGACATCAGCAATAAAGAGTCACTTGGAGAAGATTCTGAAGAATTTGTTCCTAAAAATAAAAAGAAAACTGGAAAAATGAATCAGCTACACTCAGAATTGGGAAGATTAAGCCTCCTACTTTCAATGGGGATATTAAGACTGTAGAAGAAGTTGATCTGTGGCTTAGGGACATGGAGAAGTATTTACAAATGTTTGACTATTCTAGTCTCATAAAGGCAAGGATTGCTATTTTCAATGTGCAAGGGAAAGCTTCAGCATGGTAGGATGACCTTAAGCTGACAAAAGCTATCAACGAGAAAAAGGTGAAATGGAAAGCTTTTGCGACATTCTTCAAACAGAAATATCTGTCCAAAAGGTACTATGACAGGAAAGTAAAATATTTTTACGACCTAAAACTGGGACAGTAGACTATGGAGGAATTAATCAGCAAATTTCTATAATTACTCAAGTATGTTCCCTATATTCAAGTTGAAAAAGTCAAAATTCAACATTTCCTGAATTGTTTACCTTTTAGCTTCAAAGATCAGATAGAGTTTGATGATCCAAAGACCTTGGAAGATGAACTCAGAAAGGCTAGATTGTGTTTTGAACAAAGTCAAAATAAGGCTGAAGTATCTAAGAGGTGGAATGAAAAGAAGAAGACTAAATCTGCAAATAGGCAGAAAGGTCATAAGCCCAATCATTTAAAAAACCAAGTTATGCATGCACCTTTCAGCAGCAAGTTCGATGGCAATAAATCGCAATCAAACTTTGTTCCACCAAGTAAGAAGGTGAACACTGAAAGTACAAGAAGACCGGAAGACACACCATCTAAAAACCCAATCAAATGTTGGGGTTGTGGATAAAATCATAGATGGTATGAATGTCCCCGTCGGAAGGAGAAAAATAAATCAGTGCATAATCTTCAAGAGGCTTCTACAGTTCAAGACGTAGCAAGGAGTCCAAAAATTTATGCTACATTAAACAATCGACAAGCAGAACATCAAGCCTCTATTATTGAGGTTGAAGATATGATTTTCGGGACACCTATGTCTATCTTGATTGATTCTGGCACATGTAAAAGTTATATAGACCCAAAAATCTGTGAGTACTGCAAACTAAGCAAAAACAAATACATGCATCCTTGGCTGGTTCAAATGTCCACAGGGGCAAAAAGAAAATTTTCTGAAGTAGTAAATCAGTGTCCTTCAAAGTTAAATGAATCTTACACTAGTATAGATTTAAATGTTTTGCCACTGGGATCTTATGATTTACTTATAGGTATGGATTGGCTGGAAAAACGTAGAGTTGTCCTAGATTGTTATCAGAATTCTGTTACTTTTGTGAATGACGTTGGGCAGTTTGAAAAGATTCAAGGGATAGTAAGGGCAGTAAAATTAAGGGAAATTTCTGCACTTCAGTTGAAAAGAAATGCACGAAAAGGGTGTAAATTATATACTGTCCACTTAGCAGAAAATCAGCAAAGTAAAATTTATGAGCACCCTATGTTGGCTGAATTTGAAGATGTGTTTCCCGAGGAAATTCCATAGTTTCCACCCAAGAGAGAACTTGATTTTACAATAGACCTATCTCCAAGAGAAGTACCTATTTCTAAGGAACCTTATCGGATGAGTACTCCTGAATTGATTGAATTGAAAGCAAAATTGCAGGAGCTGTTAGAAAAGGGTTATGTTCGTCCAAGTGTATCTCTGTGGGGAGCACTAGTGATCTTTGTTCGGAAGAAGGATGGACCTCTCTGACTGTGTATATATTATAGATAGCTGAATAAAGTAACTATCGAAAATTGGTATCCCTTTCCAAGAATTGATGATCTGTTTTATCAAGTTGGAGGTGCTACTATCTTTTCAAAAATAGATTTAAGGTCGAGCTATCATCAAATCAGAATTAAAGAATAAGATGTGCATAAGACAGCTTTTCGTACTCGGTATGGACATTATGAATTTGTGGTGATGCCATTCGGTTTGACAAATGCACCTGCCACGTTTATGTGTGTTATGAATAATGTTTTCAGTAAGTACCTGGATAAGTTTGTGGTGGTGTTTATTGATGACATACTCATATACTCTAAGAATGAAAGTAAGCATGAGGAACATTTAAGGTTAGTGCTGCAAGTACTAAGGAAAAATTAGTTATATGCAAATCTAACTAAATATGATTTTTACAAAGACCAAATACAATATTTGGGTCACATAATATCAGCCCAAGCTATTGTGGTGGATCCTGATAAAATCAAGGCCATAATGAGCTGGCCTACTCCCCAAAATGTAAGCAATGTCCGCTTTTTTATGGGATTAGTCGGATACTATCGTAAATTCATTGAAGTATTCTCCAAAGTGGCCCATCCTATCACATCTCTTCAGAGAAAGGAAGTCAAGTTTATTTGGACATCCAAATGTGAAGATAGTTTTGCGAAGCTGAAACAGCTGCTTACTTCAGCTCATGTTTTAAAGGTGGTTGATCCTTATGGTGACTTTGTAGTATGAACGGATGCGTGCAAGGAAGGATTGGGAGGTGTGTTAACACAAGACGGATCTGCAATCGGTTATGAATCTAGAAAATTAAAGACGCATGAAGTAAACTATGCAACGCATGATTTAGAACTGGCTGCCATAATTCATGCTTTGAAGATGGGGCGACATTATCTTCTTGGGAAGAGGTTTGTTCTTAAAACTAATCACATTGGGATGAAATACCTTTTTGAACAGCCAAATCTGAATGGTAGACAAGCACGGTGGCTGGCTTTCATAAGTGAATTTGATTTTGAAATTCAACATATTAAAGGAAAAGAAAAAAAAAATAGATGATTCTCTTAGTAGAAGAATTCACATGCTAACAATGAATTCAGTTAACAATTTTCAATTTGATTTGGTATTAAAAATCCGGACAGCAGTGGAAAAAGACCCAAAATATCTGAATTTAATGCAAAAGTGTCATGCAGAAAAATCAGAACAACAAGCAATAGATTACAGCATATCAAAATATGGGTTGTTGTTATTCAAAAAAAGATTATATATACCAGATCAGAAAGAATTAAAGCATTTGATTCTGGATGAATTTCACAAGAGGCCATATTCTGGTCATCCAGGTTATCAAAAAAGGATAACACCTGTCAAAAAACAATACTATTGGCTCAGATTAAAGTCTAAAATTGCTGAGTATATAGCAAAGTGTATGGATTGTCAAAGGGTGAAAGTGGATCATCAACACCCGACTGGTTTGTTACAACCTATACCTGTACCAGAATGGATATGGGAGAATATTTCCATGGATTTCATCATTGGGTTGCCTAAAAATAACAAGCAACATGATGTTATTATGGTTGCAGAAATATTCATGAAAGAAGTCTTTCGACTTCATGGAATTCCAAAGGTATTTGTATCCGACAAGGATGCAAAGTTAACTTCACATTTTTGGAAGGAGTTATTTACAGGTTTGGGGAAAAAAATGAGTTTTAGTATAGCCTACCATCCTCAAACAGATGGACTGACTGAGAGGATGAATCAAATCCTGGAAGACATGCTTCGCTTGTATGCCATGGATAACCCAAAACAGTGGGAAAATTACCTACACTTGGTTGAATTTGCTTACAATAATGGGTATCAAAACTCTACAGGAATGAGTCCATTTGAAATTTTGCATGGCAGAAAATGAAAAACCCCTATGACTTGGGATTATACGGTGAACCAGATTGTGTTGGGTCCTGAATTGTTAGAAGAACTAGAAAACATTGTGCAGAAAGTTAAAACAAACTTAAAAAACTGCTCAGGACAGACAAAAAATCTATGCAGATCAGCATAGAGAACATAAGGAATTTGAAGTTGGGGATCATGTATTCCTAAGAGTCAAAAAAAAAGAAAATATCTTTGTGTTTGGGAAAGGTTTCCAAACTGGCACCAAGATACTATGGTCCTTTCCAAATACTTGCTAGAGTAGCACATGTTGCTTATCAGTTAGCTCTACCAGAAAAATTTAAAGTACATGATGTATTTCATGTTTCATTGTTAAATAAATATGTATATGATCCTAAGCATATTGTAAATTTGTAGTGCCCCTCCTGTAGGGTCATTCTGTTCTTAACCTGAAACTCAACAACTTGATACAAAAGAGATTAGAAACCATAATTACTAGAGAAATAAAATAATTTAACAAAATAACTTAGAAAATATAGACAAACCATAACCTGTCAGCCCGATCCAGCTGGTCCATTACCGACAGCGTCTTCCATAGGATCCCTCCAGCAAAGCTCGTTTAACCATAGGCAAAGCAACCGTTAGCTTGGCCACCCAACCATAGGCTCATGCTTTCAGTCACATGGCCTCCCTCGAGCTTTTGGTCGTAAAGCTCACACACACCTTTCAAGAAACTCCTCAATGGGTTCCCCCCCACAAGAATTTCTAGCCAAACCCCAATAGCAGCAAATTGCATCTATCGCAAGAATTACGATATCCATCCAAAAACTAGGTCCTTTACCCATTCCCAATGCCTTCCTTATAAAGGAAAATCCCCTGCAACACATGTCACTTCATGCAAAAATATTCATTTTATTAATTTTCTAATTCAATAAAACTCACCCATCCATGTGTCATTTTTTCTAGGAGATGCACCAACATTCCTAAGTTTGTTCATGTTTGTCCCCAAGATGTTTCACCTAACTCCTAAACTTGTGGTGAAGGTGGAGTTGACTAGGTGTCTATGCTTGGGATTCTACTTTGCTCCTAAATAAAGATTTATATTATTTTAAATACTCAAAATATTCTTTTATGTGCAAATGCCTAAATAACCATTATATTATTTCAAATGCTAAAATAATCTTTTATGTGCAAATGCATAACTAACAATTAATATTATTTCAAATGCTAAAATAATATTTTATGTGCAAATGTCTTCAAGTACTAACTTATATTGTTTAAAGTACTAAAATGCATTGTTCTAAGTAAATGTTCCAGGTGCAATTTATACGTTTTTATGCAATTAAGTTTAACCATCATTTTTAGTAGGATCCCAGTGCCGCGCCATTGGGCCTCCCCATTCCTTAACTTCATTTCCCCGACATGGCACCACTCCGTTGGGTCTAGTCGTTTGTCATTTCCATTCCTCGACAAGGTACCACATCGTCGGGTCCTTGCGTCCACTCTTTCCGTTCTCGGCAGAGTACCGCATCGTCGGACCCTTCTGCCGCTATCCTTTCATTTTGACTTGCTGTAACTTCATGTAGGGATTTTAGGATCCATTACCTTCTATCCTCCATCTACACGCTATTAGGGACTAATGACGCTGAGGAGTAACTCCATCCTTACTACGCGCCCCTCAACTCGTACGTGACCACCTCCGTTGTGGTCCACCCGCACAACCTCACACTTCTCCTAAGTAAGCGGATCAATGCTTCTCTACTGATGCATGGCCTTCCGTCGGAAGTCGACATCGTCGTCGCTCTCCCCGTGTGTGATTCACCCGTACTCTACAACCCTCAATTTCCATTGTGTATCCATCGGTGAACCGTTTCACCTGCCGCTACACACATTTCTCACAAATATATATCAGTAGTACCATCCTCAGTTATCATAATTCAATTCATAAATCTGCTACTTCGTTAAGCATTTATAGTTTACTCAAAACATTACTCATTCATCTAATCAGAAATGCATTCGTCAATATTTACTTTCTTCGTTCTCATCACATAATCAATCATACAGCTAGTCGTTAAGCATCATTCACATGTACATTTTTCATAATCAAAGTTAATCGTTAAACAACATGTAATCATTCATTTACCTCAATTATCCAGATACACATATATCATTATTTTATTGATTCACAATCAATCGCAGTCATGAACATACTCAAAATGAAATCGAAGGGTCATTTTATTAATGTTTCAATCAGCCAGGTCACTCAACAGGTGCCCTCAAGGTCTACAGTAGTCTAGGGGCACTACAAAATTGGCATGTGATTCAGGTGGAATTGGAAGGAGACTTCCAAACAGATCCTGTATGCATACTGGATCGGAAAGAGGTGGTACTTCGGAATGGAACCATCGTCCAGGTAAAAGTGCAATGGGAGCACTATAAGCCTGAGGAGGCTACACGGGAAATGGAAAAGGAAATGAGAGCAGCATACCCTTTTTTGTTCGAAGAAGTAAATGACACAAACTGAATTAGTTATTATGTTCAGTTTGTTGTTTTGAAACTGTTTAGCACCGAGGACGATGAAAACTTAAGGGGAGGGGAAATGTAATACCCCAAATTTTGGACTTATAACCCCTTTTATATTTTGTTAAGTATTATTTCATTTTACTTATGTGACATTATAAATTAGAGAAGTTAATTTTTTATGACCATGTGGGCCAGCACATTAATGAGATGGGAGTCACGGTTCCAATGGGTTTGGAGGATAAATACCAAATAAAATAATAATGAGAAATTATTATGGAGACACTTGTAAACCCTAATGAAAAGTTTAGGGAGAATAATGGAATTAAAGAAATAAAAATTAAGAGAACTCACACCAAGGAGAATAAATAGAGAAAAGAGGAATCCATTCACATATTATCATTATCACACAAGAGAGAAAAGAGAGAATGAGAAGAGAGGGGATTCAAGTAGATCAAATAACGAGAGCTAATGAAGACAATTAAATGGGGGTAGTTTGGAGCACAAACTGAACCAGAATAAGAGGAATTAGAGCAGCTGGGTATACTTGGAACACTAGTTGTGTTTAGGTAGGAGTACTACCACAAGTCTATAGGAGCACTCCAAATACTCTAAATAGGTTGTGACTAATTGTTCCCTTAAGTGTAGAGACTTAAAAGTCCCTAGAGCATCCTGGATCTCAGGAGTACTGAGTTGGATGTTAGGTTGTCTACTGCTGAAGAAATTTTATAAGTAACTTGGGGAAAGAGTTAAGGACGAATAAAATATAACTCTGACCCAGAGGGACTTTGAACTTAGCTCAGGGGTGACAACGAGAGAAAGGATACTTGTTGGTCAAGGCTGGGAGGTTTGTGGTTGTGTTACACTGGTCAATCAGAAATTGCATATAAGTATTAGATCATTATATTTAAATGATTTTATTACTGCACTTTTTCAGATGGTTTTATTTGTAAAATTCTGATATGTTTTCTGAACGAATTTGTGTCATTAGATATGAATAGAAATTATCTTATAAGTAATAGATTCCTATATTTGTATCAAGATTTCATTCAATTAATTTATATCAATGCTGGAAATGATATGAGTATTGGGGTCAGATCTTGCTATGTTTTCATATGCATCTTTTCTGTAAAAATAAAGGATACAGAGAATGCATTTTATATACATGATTCTGGCATAAATGAACTAGACATGTAAACCTTAAGGTTTACATGTCTAGTAATTACAATAAATAAAATGATTATTCTATCTTTCGCAGATATACATGATTTCTTTATTTTAGAGTAATTTATATACCTGTGAACAAAATTGTTTCAATACTCAGAGTTTATGCATAAACATTGTTCACGAGTTTGTGTGTAATCCCATTCATTCGGCACGGGAAATGCGAATCCATTTCTTTTTATTAAATACGTGAATGCCAGTAAGTGTCGGCATGGGAGTGTTAACTCCATGGTCGAAAATCGACCAGCGCATAACAAGAAAATAATATACAATGTTTATGCAATTAGAACAAGCCTGAGCATGGAAATATATTATTAAATGATACGATAGGGTTTGAACATCCACTTGTGTGTAAAACAAATTAATAATAAATATATTATTATTACTTTTCTCATTTTTATGTTCGTTCAAGCCAAACGCAAATAGGGTAAGCGACTAACCCTAGTGTCATATGCGTTAATAAGGGAAATTATAATCTGTAGGTTAATTTTCCTAAAGATTTCGAATAGTTTCATGAAAACGATAACCCAGTTTTCAAGGCTGTATACAGGAAGGAAGGGTTTGGATACCCGAAACCCTATTAAAAATAAAATTACTATTTATTTTCGGGATGAACAATTATAAATCGTTTTTATCTTGTTGTATTGTTTGTGCCTTTACCTTCGGCATAGGAGCTCGAACTCCATGGTCGAGCTCCTACCATTATTTTAAACCCAAAACAATACACCAAGGATAGAATCGGCATTAATGCGTTTTCCAACGATTTAAATGTTGTATAAAATACATAAAAAGGCTAGGGTTATGACCCATTGTTTCACGATTACACAAGTAATTATATCTATTTAAACGATTCTGCAATTTAAAAATGAATGTGAATCTACCCTAACAGTAACCCTGTGCATATTATGCTTAAGGAGAAGACGAGAGAAGGAGATCAAGTATTAAACAAACGAACTTTGTATATAATGCTAAGATAGAGTTAAACGCTCATCTACTTATATATATATATATATAATGTATGAAAAGTAAAAATAACAAACAGTGGCATAATAGAAGTTCCTGTACAATTACACGACCATTTTAATATTGAAACAAAAAATACATATAACGACATTATAGGAGTGTATACCAGAATAACCCTAACACGTCAAAGTTTCATTTTAACTTAAAACAGAGTAATTAATACAGTCGAGACCGTGAAGGCCCGTTGGGTAGTTCAAATCCAAGAAGGGGCATTTACTTTACGTCCAGGGTGTGAAAAACATCATACGAGTCGATTCGACTCTGCCTATCATTTACATAACAAAATCAATAATAAACCGAGTCAAAGCTATACAGGCTCACTCGTGGGTTAAACCAAAACATTTGTAACTTCTACCATCCCAGGTCGAGAGACCCCTTTGTGAAGTGATAAACGGTGGGGTTGCAATCAAGTAGACAACCTTTTAACTTGGTGTGCATGCAAACAGTGAAATCCTAATGATTAAGTAACTCATCACTAATCGCGGGTGAGTTTTTCCGAGACTTCTGGAGTGAACGGGTTACCTGTCAATTGGTTCCTTCCTCCTCATACATTCGGTTACGGATGAAGGGATTAACGCCATCTTTCTGCTACATTTCACCTGCGATAGTAAAAACAAGGTGAAATTAGTATATTGCGTAAAATATGTAGACCATATGTTTGATGAACTCGGTGTTGAGTAAACCAAAGGAAAATACAAGCTAATAACTGTCAAAGGAAATTACTGTAAGCTGGTGTGCAAGTCTGTTACCTGAGAACGCGCTGGACAACTCCACCGAAACTCTTCCTCCTTTGGTTTTTCAGCTGGCTCATAAGCGTCGTGAAGTTTCTTCATCTTGCATAGGATGTGCATCTGCTACAAAGAGCAGAGACGCTCTGCGTAGAGCCTCTTGGCTCAGCAAAAATTGAACTGGCGTTTTTTATAGAATTGCTTTACCAATGTTTTTTTCACTAGATGGGAGTTGGCTTACCTTCGATACCGGTGATAAGTGCATTGAACACCTTTCGCACAATTTTTTCAAGGCGTGACTACCACTACCCTCCAACCTCGAGATCGACGGTATAACATGCTCGCCTTTTTCCAAGTTGCAATGCCCGGATAGCCATCTACGGTCAATAGCAAGTGTAGTGTTAATGGAGCAATTGATGTTCATTTATTAACATGTGACAAGGTTGAAACTCTTGCAAGTTAGTTGGAGTCAACTTGCAAACATAACCACAACATTATTGCTGAGTCACGAGTCCACTGGTGCAACCCGAGCGTGGATTCAACCTACCAAGTGGGAACATTGCCACGGGTTTAAAACGTTGGGCAATAAATGTTAATCCCGCATGGCATATTCGTGATGTCTAGCACATATATATAAACCTTAACATGCCACATTCATTGACTTAGTGCAATATTGATATAATATATATATTATATATTATAAAAGATAGTAACGAAAGAAATTCCAAGTTTAAGACTGCTCATCCAAGGAATTATGTGAGCTATAATATGGACATCGGCAATGAAGAGTCACTTGGCAAAGATTTCAAAGAATTTGATCCTAAAAAGAAAAAGAAAACTGGAAAAATGAATCAGCTACACTCATAATTGAGATAGATTAAGCCTGCTACTTTCAATGGGGAAATTAAGACTGGAGAAGAAGCTGAGCTGTGGCTTAGGGACATGGACAAGTATTTATGAATGTTTGACTATTCTAGTCTCATAAAGGCAAGGATTTCTATTTTCAATCTGCAAGGGAAAGATTTAGCATGGTGGGATGACCTTAAGCTGACAAAAGCTATCAACGAGAAAAAGGTGAAATGGAAAGATTTTGCGACATTCTTCAAACAGAAATATCTGTCTGAAAGGTTCTATGACAGGAAAGTAAAATATTTTTACGACCTAAAACTAGGACAGAAAACTATGGAGGAATTAATCATCAAATTTCTGCAATTAATCAAGTATGTTCCCTATATTCAAGATGAAAAAGTCACAATTCAGCGTTTCCTGAATTGTTTACCTTTTAGCTTCAAAGATCAGATAGAATTTGATGATCCAAAGACCTTAGAAGATGCCTTCAGAAAGGATAGATTGTGTCTTGAACAAAGTCAGAATAAGGCTGAAGTATCTAAGAGGTGGAATGAAAAGAAGAAGACAAAATCTTAAAATAAGCAGAAAGGTCATAAGCCCAATCATTTCAAAAACCAATTTATGCTTGCACCTTTCAGCAGCAGGTTCGATGGCAATAAATCGCAATCAAACTTTGTTCCACCAAATAAGAAGGTGAACACTGAAAGTACAAGAAGACCAGAAGACACACCATCTAAACAACCAATCAAATGTTTGGGTTGTGGAGAAAATCATAGATGGTATGAATGGCCCCATCGGAAGGAGAAAAATAAATCAGTAGCAAAGAGTCCAAAAATTTATGTTGCATTAAACAATCGACAAGAAGAGCATCAAGCCTCATTTATCGAGGTTTAAGGTATGATTTCTGGGACAACTGTGTCTATCTTGATTAATTCTGGCACATGTAAAAGTTATATAGACCCAAAAATTTGTCAGTCCTGCAAACTAAGAAAAAAAAATACATGTAGCCTTGGCTGGTTCAAATGGCCACAGGCGCAAAAAGAAACTTTTCTGAAGTAGTAAATCAGTGTCCTTTAAATTTAAATGAATCTTACACTAGTAAAGATTTAAATGTTTTGCCATTGGGATTTTACGATTTACTTATCGGTATGGATTAACTGGAAAAACATAGAACTATCCTAGATTGTTATCAGAAGTTTGTTACTTTTGTGAATGATGTTGGGCAGTTTCAAAAGATTCAAGGGATAGTAAGGATAGTAAAATTAAGGGAAATTTCTGCACTTTAGTTGAAAAGAAATGCACGAAAAAGGGTGTAAATTATATGCTGTCCACTTAGCAGAAAATCAATAAAGTAAAATTTATGATTTAGCGAAACACCTTGTGTTGGCTGAATTTAAAGATGTGTTTCCCGAGGAAATTCCTGAGTTGCCACCCAAGAAAGAAATTGATTTTACAATATACCTATCTCCAGGAGAAGTACCTATTGATAAGGCACATTATCGGATGAGTACTCCCGAATTGATAGAATTGAAAGCACAATTGCAGGAGCTGTTAAAAAAGGGTTATATGTCCATCCAAGTGTATCCCCGTGGGGAGCACCGGTGATCTTTGTTCGGAAGAAGGATGGCACTTTCCAACTGTGTATAGATTATAGACAGTTGAATAAAGTAACTATCAAAAATTGGTATCCCTTGTCAAGGATTGATGATCTGTTCGATCAAGTTGGAGGTGCTACCGTCTTTTAAAAAATAGATTTAAGGCCGGGCTATCATCAAATCATAATTAAACAAGAAGATGTGCATAAGAAATCTTTCCGTACTCGGTATGGACATTGTGAATTTGTGGTGATGCCATTTGGTTTGACAAATGCACCTGCCATGTTTATGTTTCTTATAAATAATGTTTTCAATAAGTACCTGGATAAGTTTGTGGCGGTGTATATTGATGACATACTCATATACTGTAAGAATGAAAGTGAGCATAAGGAACATTTAAGGTTAGTGTTGCAAGTCCTAAGGGAAAATCAGCTATATCCAAAGCTAACTAAATGTGACTTTTACAAAGACCAAATACAATATTTGGGTCACATAATATCAGCCCAGGGTATTGTGGTGGATCCTGATAAAATCAAGGCCATAATGAGGTGGCCTACTCCCCAAAATGTAAACGATGTCTGCTCTTTTATGGAATTATCCGGATAGTATCGAAAATCCATTGAAGGATTCTCCAAAGTGGCTCATCCTATCACATCTCTTAAAAGAAAGGAAGTCAAGTTTATTTGGACAGCCAAATGTGAAGATAGTTTTGCGAAGCTGAAACAGATGCTTACTTCAACTCATGTTTTAAAGGTGCTTGGTCCTCATGGTTACTTTGTAGTATGCACGGATGCGTGCAAGGAAGGATTGGGATGTGTGTTAACACAAGACGGTTCTGTAATCGATTATGTATCTAGAAAATTAAAGACGCATGAAGTAAACTATGCAATGCATGATTTAGAACTGGCTTCCATAATTCATGCTTTGAATACGTGGCGACATTATATTCTTGGGAAGAGGTTTGTTCTTAAAACCGATCACATTGGGATGAAATACCTTTTTGAACAACCAAATCTAAATAGTAGACAAGCACGGTGGCTAGCTTTCTTAAGTGAATTTGATTTTGAAATTCAGCATATTAAAGGAAAAGAAAACAAAATAGATGATGCTCTTAGTAGAAGAATGCACATGCTAACAATGAATTCAGTTAACAATTTTCAATCTGATTTAGTATTAAAAATCCGGACAACAACGGAAAAAGACACAAAATATCTGAATTTAAGGCAAAATTGTCATGCAGAAAATTCAGAATAGCAAGCAATAGATTACAGCATATCAAAATATGGGTTGTTGTTATTCAAAAATAGTTTATATATACCAGATCAGACAGAATTAAAGCATTTGATTCTAGATGAATTTCACAAGAGGCCATATTCTGATCATCAAGGTTATCAAAAAATGATAACAATTGTCAAAAAATAGTACTACTGGCCCAGATTGAAGTCTAAAATTGCTGAGTATATAGAAAAGTGTATGGATTGTCAAAGGGTGAAAGTGGAACATCAACACCCAGCTGGTTTGTTACAACCTATACCTGTACCAGAATGGAAATGGGAGACTATTTCCATGGATTTCATCATTGGGTTGCCTAATAATAACAAGCAACATGATGTTATTATGGTTGTAGTGGATAAGTTAACTAAGGTAGCTCATTTCATACCAGTTAAATCCACATTCAAAGCAATACATATTGCATAAATATTCTTGAAAGAAGTATTTCAACTTCATGGAATTCCAAAGGTAATTGTATCTGACAGGGATGCAAAGTTCACTTCACATTTTTGGAAGGATTTATTTACAGGTTCGGGGAAAAAATTGAATTTTAGTACATCCTAGGTCATCCTCAAATAGATGGACAAACTAAGAGGATGAATCAAATCCTGGAAGACATGCTTCGCTTGTATGTCATGGATAACCCAAAACAGTGGGAAAATTACCTACACTTGGCTGAATTTGCTTGCAATAATGGGTATCAAACTTCTGCAGGAATGAGTCCATTCGAAATTTTGTATGGAAGAAAATGAAAAACCCCTACGACTTGGGATGATCCGGTGAACAGGATTGTGTTGGGTCTTCAATTGTTAGAAGAACTAGAAAACGTGTGCATAAAGTTAAAACAAACTTAAAAAACTGCTCAAGACAGACAGAAAATCTATGCATATTAGCATAGAGAACATAAGGAATTTGAAGTTGGAGATCATGTATTCCTAAGAGTGAAAGAAAAGAAAAGCTCTTTGTGTTTGGGCAAGGTTGCCAAAATGGCACCAAGATACTGTGGTCCTTTCCAAATACTTGCTAGAGTAGGATCTGTTGCTTATCAGTTAGCTCTACCATCAAAATTTAAATTACATGATGTGTTTCATTTTTCGTTGTTAAATAAATATGTATATCATCCTAAGCATATTGTAAATTGGCATGTGATTCAGCTGGAATCAGAAGAAGACTTCCAGACAGATCTTGTATGCATACTGGATCGAAAAGAGGTGGTATTTCGGAATTGAACCATCGTCCAGCTAAAAGTGCAATGGGAGCACTATAAGCTTGAGGAGGCTACATGGGAAATGGAAAAGGAAATGCGAGCATCATACCCTTTTTTGTTCAAAGAAGTAAATGACACGAACTGAATTAGTTATTTTTTTTAGTTTGTTGTTTTGAAACTGTTTAGCACCGAGGATGGTGAAAACTTAAGGGGAGGGGAAATGTAATACCCAAATTTTGGACTTATAGCCCCTTTTATATTTTATTAAGTATTATTTAATTTTACTTATGTGACATTAGAAATTAGAGAAATTAATTTCTGATGACCATGTGGACCAACAAATTAATGAGATGGGAGTCACAGTTCCTATGGGTTTGGAGGATAAATACCAAATAAAATAATAATGAGAAATTATTAGGGAGAAACTTGTAAACCCTAAAGAAAATTTTAGGGAGAATAATGGAATCAAAGAAATAAAAATTAAGAGAACTCACACCAAGGAGAATAAAAAGAGAAAAGAGGAATTCATTCACATATTATCGTTATCACACAAGAGAGAAAAGAGAGAATGAGAAGAGAGAAGATTCAAGGAGATCAAATAACCACAGCTAATGAAGACAATGAAATGGGGGCAGTTTGGAGCACAAACTGAACCAAAATAAGAGGAATCATAGTAGTTGAGTATACTTGGAACACTAACTGTGTTCAAGTAGGAGTACTATCACAAGTCTGCAGGAGCACTGCAAATACTCTGAATAGGCTATGACTAATTGTTCCCTTAAGTGCAGAGACTTAAAAGTCCCTGGAGCATCCTGGATATCAGGAGTACTGAGTTGGATGTTGGGTTGTCTGCTGCAGAAGAAATTTTATAAATAACTTGGGGAAAAATTTAAGGGCGAATAAAATATAACTTTGACCTAGAGGGACTGTGAAGTCAGCTTGGGGGTGACCACGAGAGCAAGGAGACTTGCTGGTATAAGGATGGGAGGTTTGTGGTTGTGTTCCACTGGTCAATCAGAAATTGTATATAAGTATTAGGTCATTATATTTAAATGAATTTATTATTGCACTTTTTCAGATGGTTTTATTTGTAAAATTCTGATATGTTTTCTGAAAGAATTGTATCATTAGATCTGAACATAAATTATCTTATAAGTAATAGATTCCTGTATGTGCTATCAGGATTTCATTCAATTATTTTATATCAATGCTAGAATTGATATCAGTATTGGGGTCAGATCTTGCTATGTTTCCATATGCATCTTTTCTGTAAAAATAAAGGATACATAGAATGCATTTTATATACATGATTCTGGCAGAACTGAACTACGTGAACAGTGTTTATGCATAAAATCTGAGTACTGAAACAATTTTGTTCACAGGTATATAAATTAATCTAAAATACATAAATCATGTATATCTGTGAAAGATAGAATAATAATTTTATTTATTGTAATTACTGGACATGTAAACCTTAAGGTTTACATGTCCAGTAATTACAATAAATAAAATTATTATTCTATCTTTCACAGATATACATGATTTATGTATTTTAGATTAATTTATATACCTGTGAACAAAATTGTTTCAGTACTCAGATTTTATGCATAAACACTGTTCACGAATTTGTGTGTAATGCCATTCATTCGGCATGGGAAATGCGAATCTATTTCTTTTTATTTAATATGCGAATGCCAATAAGTGTCGTCATGGGAGTGTTAACTCCATGGTCGAAAATCGACCAATGCATAACAAGAAAATAATATACAATGTTTATGCAATTAGAACAAGCATGAGCATGGAAATATATTATTAAATGATACGATAGGGTTTGAACATCCACTTGTGTGTAAAACAAATTAATAATAAATATATTATTATTACTTTTCCCATTGTTATGTTCGGTCAAGCCAAACGCAGATAGGGTGAGCGACTAACCCTAGTGTCATATGCATTAATAAGGGAAATTATACTCTATAGGTTAATTTGCCTAACGATTTCGAACAGTTTCATGAAAACGATAACCCTGTTTTTAAGGCTGTATACAGAAGGGAAGGGTTTGGATACCCGAAACCCTATTAAAAATACATTACTATTTATTTTCGGAATGAACACTTATAAAATTATTGTTATCTTGTTGTATTGTTTGTTCCTTTACCTTCGACATAGGAGCTCGAACTCCATGGTCGAGCTCCGACCATTATTTTAAACCCTAAACAATACACCAAGGATAGAATCAGCATTAATGTGTTTTCCAGCGATTTAAACGTTGCATAAAATACATGCCCAGGCTAGGGTTATGACCCATTGTTTCACGATTACACAAGTAATTATATCTATTTAAATGATTCTGCAATTTAAAAATGAATGTGAATCTACCCTAACAGTATCCATGTGCATTTTTCCAAACTTTCAACATCTTTTAAAAACCTATCTTAGATGACCAAGATGATAAACTACTTTCTTGTAAAATATCCATATCATCTATGTAGATTAAAATGAATAAATCTTTCTAATCAACAAAGGAAAAAACCATGGCCCTCGTAAAAGTTTATGCTTAAGGAGAAGATGAGAGACGGAGATCAAGTATTAAACAAACGAACTTTGTATATAACGCTAAGCTAGGGTTAAATGTTGATCTACTTATATATGTATATATATAATGTATGAAAAGTAAAAATAACAAATAGTGGCATAAGAGAAGTTCTTTTACAATTACACGACCATTTTAATATTGAAAGGAAAAAATACATATAACGACATTACAGGAGTGTATACCAGAATAACCCTAACACATCAGAGTTTCATATTAACTTAAAACAAGGTAATTAATACATTCGATACCGCGAAGGTCCATTGGGTCATTCAAATCTAAGAAGGGGCATTTAATTTACGTCTAAGGCGTGAACAACAGATTACGAGTCGATTCGACTTTGCCTATCATTTACATAACAAAGTCAATAATAAATCGAGTTGAATCTCTGCAGGCTCACTCATGGGTTAAACCAAAACATTTGTAACTTCTACCATCCTAGGTCGAGAGACCCCTTTGCGAAGTGATACGCGGTGGGGTTGCAGTCAAGTAGACGACCTTTTAGCTAGGCATGCAGGAAAACAGAGAAACCCTAACGATTAAGTAACCCATCACTAATCGTGGGTAAGTTTTCCCGAGACTTGTGGAGTGAATGAGTTACCTGTCAATTGGTGCCTTCCTCCTCATACGTTTGGTTATGGATGAAGGGATTAACGCCATATGTCTACTACATTTCACCTACGATAGTAAAAACAAGGTGAAATTAGTATATTGCGTAAAATATGTCGACCATATGTTTGATGACCTCGGTGTTGAGTAAAATAAAGCAAAATAAAAGTTAATAACTGTCAAACGAAATTACGGTAAGCTGGTGTGCAAGTCTGTTACCTGAGAGCACGCGGGACAACTCCACCGAAACTCTTCCTCCTTTAGTTTTTCAGCTGGCTCATAAGCATCGTGAAGTTTCTTCAGCTTGCACAGGATGTGCATATGCTACAAAGACCAAAGACGCTTTGCGTAGAGCCTCTTAGCTCAGCAAAAATTGAATTGGCGTTTTTGAAAGAATTGCTTTACCAATGCTCTTTTCATCGGATGGGAGTTGGATTACCTCTGATATCGGTGATAAGTTCATTGAACACCTTTCACACGAATTGTTTAGGGTGCAACTACCACTATCCTCCAACCTCTAGATCGACGGTATAACATGCTCATCTTTTTCCAAGCTGCGATGCCCGGATAGCCATCAACAGTCGAGAGAAAGTGCAGTGTTAATGGAGCAGGTGATGTTCATTTATTACAGTGTGACAAGGATTTAACACTTGCAAGTTAGTTGGATTCAACTTGCAAATGTAACCACAACATTATTGATGAGTCACGAGTCCACTGGTGCAACCCGAGCGTGGAGTCAACCTGCCAAGTGGGAACATTGACACAGGTTTAAAACGTTGGGCAATCAATGTTAAGCCTGCATGGAATCTTCGTGATGTCTAGCACATATATATAAACCTTAACGTGCCACATTCATTGACTTAGTGCAATAGTTATATAATATTTATATATATTATATATTATACCCTACATACCAACGGTTAAACAATAATCGAATTTGGTTTATATATATGAGTGGGTAATGTAACGTGATTTCATATATAACCTTGGTTCGATTTCATGTTGATATTGTAATTGCATACCACTTATATATTACAATATGTGGCATATAAAAAAGTTATGTGTGCTTGGTTCATTTATGGGGAACCAAAAGCGCATATGCTATAGTAATGAGCCTAGATTTTATAAGAACATTTCTAGGGTATAGTTGGAGTGATAGCATATAGGTTATATGTTAGAAAAAAATGATTTTAACATATAATTATGTGTTAATTGGCTTGTAATTACATAACCAAAAGGTTTGTGATACATAGTAATAATTGCTTTAGAATTATAGTATAGTGTTAGTTCTTTAAAATGCTACTAATGATGTTTGCAACATAATATTATATGGTCGCATAAGATTTTAGCATATAGTTGATTTACATTGTGTTTGCAAATGAACTGGTTATATATGTTAAACATGTTTATGTACAGGTTATACAAGGTTAATTATAGCATATATTTCTATGTCGACACTTAGGTTAGAATGAACCTAAGTAATAGTAAGTATAGTACTCTTGTATTTAAAAGCTAGCAGGTCATAGTGAAAACTTAGATCGCACACTTTTGAGATTTATTTAGCTAATAGAACTTTGAACAAAAAAAATAGCGTAGAGGAGTCGTGACAAATTCGCACTAGCATATTTACATCATTTACATAATTTTGGATAAATACATTCCAAGTCAAAAGTAGGGGTATTACAAATACAAAATTTCTTATATCATCATCACATGTGATAGTCTTTTCTAGACAGATTAAAATTGCATGATGCTTCTCTAGCCAATCCATCAAAACATCATAGGAACCAAGAGGTAAAAAATTCAAATCTGTAGCAGTTTTCAGACCATTTAAATCTAACAAACAGTCTTTAATAAACTCAGAAACTCTTATCTTAGTGCCTGTGGCTAATTGTACCGGCCATGGCTTAGGATGTTTAATTTTCTGCAAAACACATTTTTCTACTATTTTTAGGGAGATGTAACTACGACATGCACCCGGATCAATTAAAATAGAAACATAATGCATAGAGATTTTACCTTCTATCTCTATCATAGTTATCTGAAATTCAGCTTGGCGATCCTCTAATGCTGCACAAATTCGAGGGATTTTGGCCATATCATTCACTGTAGTTTCTTCTTGTAAATTGTTTAGGACCTTTTCCTTTCGATTAGGACAATCTCTAATGAAATGAGGCCCTTGACATTCCCAACATTGTACCGTTCCTGGTATTGTTTTGGTTGTTGGTTTTGTACCACTTTGAGCTGGAATATTTGACTAATATTCACTCTTGGTAACAGTTTTTGTGTTCTAAAATTTTTCATTCATTGTAAATCTGCCATTCTAATTTCATTAAGATGTTGGTTTATTTTCATTATTTCTTCGTTCAAAAAATATCTTCTTAACATTTCGAGTTCTTTATTTTTGTTCCGCTCTATTTTGACTATGCGCATACCACAATCTAACCTTATACAAGTCTTCATCTAAAGTTTTAGGAGCATCAAATTCTATTCTATTTGCATAATATGGTGGAAAACAACTTTAAAATCTTTGAATTTTGACTTTCTCTTCCTTAATGTATGGAACATAATGCAATAGCTCCAAAAATTTTGTAATCAGCCCATCCATGGTCATGGATCCCATTTTCAGTTTATGAAATTCTTTAACCTTTTTATCACAAAATATTTCTGAAAGATATTTTTCTTTAAATGGTATTTTGAATTCAGACCAATTTATTTTACTTTCTTTGATTCCTTTGGTGAGTTTCAAATCCCTCCACCATCGATCATCCTTTCCTTTAAGATTATAAATGGCTAATCGAGCTCTCATCTCACTTGGATAGACATATACATGAAAATATTTTGACATTCCGAGTAGCCACTCTTCCGCTTTCTCTCTTGATTCCTTTTCACCATCAAAGGTAGGTGACTTTATCTTTTTAAACTCACCCTGCAATTCTGAGTGATGTTTATGCTTAGATCTTTTATATTGTCGGGGTGGAGATAAGGACTCTGAAAAACTAGTACTATAGTTGTCTCTTTTTTATTTATAAAAAGTACTTGATTCATATTTTTCCTTCTCCTTTCCTTTTTCGTGTGGGGGAGGTATTTCCATTGTGTTACTGGAAGTATGAGTTGGTCTATGTTTCATCTCAGTCAAATTTTGCAATAAGACTACATTCAATTCTTGTTGTGCTTGTCTATCCTTAAGATTATATTCTTTGAAAATTTGAAGTTCAGATTTTAAACTTTTCGTTGTTTTCAATAACTCGGAAGGTGTAACATTCTGTTGTTCACCCTCTAAGTTAACCCAAATTTCTCATTCCTGTTGGGGTGGATTCAACTGTCCCTGCTGACTAGAATACTTTTCTACACTCATTGTTTTTATAGTTTTGTTTATCTTTGTTGTATTTGATTTTGAATTTGATCCACCAATTCCTCTTGCCTTGCTATGGATTCCCAATCCCTATCAAACTCAGTTTTGTTTCTAACTGTCCTCAATATTAAATTGTACAGCTGTCCAGAGATTGAATTTTTATTTCCAAGTTGAACCAGAAGATTTGGTTGTGTTTCTTCAGGTAATGTCTTATATCTTATGTGCAGAAAATAAAATTTATTAATTTTCTTTAACGTACATAAATTATTTGTAAAAGGTGTGACTAAGCTCATAGGTCGCACAATGTTGCAACCTAGGCTCTGATACGAATTGTAACACCCCAAATATTTTACCTTTATTTATAAATAAATAAATAAAAATTGTATGTATAATTATTCTCTCCCATATCACTATGAGGATGTTCCATCTATAATAAATGTTTGGTGCATAAGGATAATCATAGGTTATTTCATGTTCCTGTAAGAGGATGTTCTATGTACTTTCAACATGCAGAAGTTCCTTGACTGACTTAAATTTTGGTTAATGACTCTTTACATATTATTAAGCCGTCCAACTTTAGAAAGTCCTCTCAGCTTCATTTTTATACAATTTTATTTTTCATCCTATAATAGGTCTGCGTAGTAGTTTAATATTTTACATATGTATTTTGTTATCGATTGTTCTCAACTATGAGATTATTTCGTATACATGCCAATCTGATCGCATTCCATTGAATTGCGTTAATATAATAATTCTTTGATCATCACCAGCTTGCTCATAGTTTTTATCAATCTGTGTACTATCTTTTGTCTATATTATAGCATAGAAGATTCATGAAAATTTGATTATTTAGTCATCACCTACTATAGGTGATTTTTTGCGTAGTTATTCAAATCATTGAATTTATGTCTCTATTTACGCAATATATTTCTAAAATATATTTGCTAGAAAGGGATTTAATCACGATTTGATCGTGATTTTAATCAAGTTCGTATACTTTCAAAATGCTAGCTCAATACTTCATATGTTTTACACTCACCACATTAGATTTTTATTATTTATTTTTTATAATATCTTACCATTTTATTCGTGATGGCATCTCCATTATCTCAGCACCACTAAGGGTTGCTTACTTAGCGCATGCTAACACATTATATGTGTTCACAGGTTTACTTGAATATCTGAGAGAGAGCTTGAGCCTTAGGGATTTCTAATCCTTTTTCCAATGTGTATGTTTAATAAATATAAGCAGGGTTTTACAACCCATTTGGCTCTGAGAGTATTTGTTTCTTTTCTAAATACTTGTGTCTTATCTTTCGCACAGAACCTCTACGTTTTAATTAATCAACAGTGTGCATATCGTTTATATCATAATGATTTTTCACTAGTAGCAAAGCCTTTGTACTCTTAATGCCATTGTCCATCATGGCGTATATGAATTTCATGTATATTTCCATTTGTTATTTCGTAGTAAGGGTTCTAAACCTGTACTGTTATAGTATGAAAAAAACTATGTGTTTGAACCTTTTATTAAAACATTTGTGATCAACGAACCTCTGTGAGGGTCTTAACTCTGTGTTGATACACGATAATGATTAAGCAGTCCTTTTTCTTCATTGTATATTAATGTGCTACCGTATATTTCGTTCTTATGTAGATTATTGTTTAATTCGAATATATCGAATATATCCAGATATTTTTGT
Source organism: Larix kaempferi (assembly GCA_027924585.1). Classification (NCBI taxonomy): domain Eukaryota; kingdom Viridiplantae; phylum Streptophyta; class Pinopsida; order Pinales; family Pinaceae; genus Larix; species Larix kaempferi. The sequence continues at coordinate 5,843,889 of BSBM01000159.1, read as the reverse complement.
TTATGGGTCTATCCATAAGCTTATGAGGTCGTTACCCTAGCCATGACTTCGGTCCTCTTTGCTTGAGCGAATATTTATTCTATGTCATGGTTCTATATAAAAGACTCGACCTATGCTTTTACATGCCATTTGATATTAAAATCTTGGCCCTCGTGACTCTGTATAATCTACATTCGTTTATTGAATCTATTTTATTATATTTTTTATGAGCTCTTTATATTAGTTAAAAGTCTCGCCATCAATTCTTGTAGTGACTCGTTATGATTATACAGAGTTTATTTATGTTTTATATGCACAGCATGTTTGTTAAGAGGTTTCGACCTCAGATTTGATATGTTACAAGTCTTTGTTTACATTATAATTCTTTCACAATATTTTAAATGTCTTATGGTTGAGTTCGATCCATACTTAAGAGGAATACGATACCTCTCTTCATATTATAGTTATGTTATAACACCCTCATTTAGGGCTTTGATGACTCTTGTTTATGTAGTTTGATGTTATAATATATATATATATATATATATTTTTGTTTTCACCTTGCTCCTATCGTGAACATAGGTATGGTAACCCTGCAAAGGGTTTACACCATAACTATCACGATAGGGGTTAACTTAGGTGTTTTCTCCATTATTATTAATAAAATAATTAGTATATAATTGCTATCATTTTCTGTTAAAATTAAAATTGCTTTATTTATGCAGATTATAATTGCAATAATTATTATAATTGATATATTTATGCAGATGATGGAATTAAAATAGGTTAATCAAACTCAATTATAAGTATTTTAAATTATTCTAAGTTATTCATAGCATTGTATTTAAATAAGAACAAGTTTATCAATTTCTAATGAACAGAATAACATTATCATAATATTTATACAAACTCTATATTATTTTCTTAGAAACATTTGTAGATTTAGTTAGAAAACACTTTTCATTTCCTCACCATAAACAGAATCGAGTTCTTTATTTTTGTTCCGCTCTATTTTGACTATGCGCATACCACAATCTAACCTTATACAAGTCTTCATCTAAAGTTTTAGGAGCATCAAATTCTATTCTATCTGCATAATATGGCGGAAAACAACTTAAAAATCTTTGAATTTTGACTTTCTCTTCCTTAATGTATGGAACATAATGCAATAGCTCCAAAAAATTTGTAATCAGCCCATCCATGGTCATGGATCCCATTTTCAGTTCATGAAATTCTTTAACCTTTTTATCACAAAATATTTCTGAAAGATATTTTTCTTTAAATGGTATTTTGAATTCAGACCAATTTATTTTACTTTCTTTGATTCCTTTGGTGAGTTTCAAATCCCTCCACCATCGATCATCCTTTCCTTTAAGATTATAAATGGCTAATCGAGCTCTCATCTCACTTGGATAGACATATACATGAAAATATTTTGACATTTCGAGTAGCCACTCTTTCCCTTTCTCTCTTGATTCCTCTTCACCATCAAAGGTAGGTGACTTTGTCTTTTTAAACTCACCCTACAATTCTGAGTGATGTTTATGCTTAGACCTTTTATATTGTCAGGGTGGAGATAAGGACTCTGAAAAACTAGTACTATAGCTGTCTCTTTTTTATTTATAAAAAGTACTTGATTCATATTTTTCCTTCTCCTTTCCTTTTTCGTGTGGGGGAGGTATTTCCATTGTGTTACTGGAAGTATGAGTTGGTCTATGTTTCATCTCAGTCAAATTTTGCAATAAGACTACATTCAATTCTTGTTGTGCTTGTCTATCCTTAAGATTATATTCTTTGAAAATTTGAAGTTCAGATTTTAAACTTTTCGTTGTTTTCAATAACTCGGAAGGTGTAACATTCTGTTGTTCACCCTCTAAGCTAACCCAAATTTCTCATTCCTGTTGGGGTGGATTCAACTGTCCCTGCTGACTAGAATACTTTTCTACACTCATTGTTTTTATAGTTTTGTTTATCTTTGTTGTATTTGATTTTGAATTTGATCCACCAATTCCTCTTGCCTTGCTATGGATTCCCAATCCCTATCAAACTCAGTTTTGTTTCTAACTGTCCTCAATATTAAATTGTACAGCTGTCCGTAGATTGAATTTTTATTTCCAAGTTGAACCAGAAGATTTGGTTGTGTTTCTTCAGGTAATGTCTTATATCTTATGTGCAGAAAATAAAATTTATTAGTTTTCTTTAACGTACATAAATTATTTGTAAAAGGTGTGACTAAGCTCATAGGTCGCACAATGTTGCAACCTAGGCTCTGATACCAATTGTAACACCCCAAATATTTTACCTTTATTTATAAATAAATAAATAAAAATTGTATGTATAATTATTCTCTCCCATATCACTATGAGGATGTTCCATCTATAATAAATGTTTGGTGCATAAGGATAATCATAGGTTATTTCATGTTCCTGTAAGAGGATGTTCTATGTACTTTCAACATGCAGAAGTTCCTTGACTGACTTAAATTTTGGTTAATGACTCTTTACATATTATTAAGCCGTCCAACTTTAGAAAGTCCTCTCAGCTTCATTTTTATACAATTTTATTTTTCATCCTATAATAGGTCTGCGTAGTAGTTTAATATTTTACATATGTATTTTGTTATCGATTGTTCTCAACTATGAGATTATTTCGTATACATGCCAATCTGATCGCATTCCATTGAATTGCGTTAATATAATAATTCTTTGATCATCACCAGCTTGCTCATAGTTTTTATCAATCTGTGTACTATCTTTTGTCTATATTATAGCATAGAAGATTCATGAAAATTTGATTATTTAGTCATCACCTACTATAGGTGATTTTTTGCGTAGTTATTCAAATCATTGAATTTATGTCTCTATTTACGCAATATATTTCTAAAATATATTTGCTAGAAAGGGATTTAATCACGATTTGATCGTGATTTTAATCAAGTTCGTATACTTTCAAAATGCTAGCTCAATACTTCATATGTTTTACACTCACCACATTAGATTTTTATTATTTATTTTTTATAATATCTTACCATTTTATTCGTGATGGCATCTCCATTATCTCAGCACCACTAAGGGTTGCTTACTTAGCGCATGCTAACACATTATATGTGTTCACAGGTTTACTTGAATATCTGAGAGAGAGCTTGAGCCTTAGGGATTTCTAATCCTTTTTCCAATGTGTATGTTTAATAAATATAAGCAGGGTTTTACAACCCATTTGGCTCTGAGAGTATTTGTTTCTTTTCTAAATACTTGTGTCTTATCTTTCGCACAGAACCTCTACGTTTTAATTAATCAACAGTGTGCATATCGTTTATATCATAATGATTTTTCACTAGTAGCAAAGCCTTTGTACTCTTAATGCCATTGTCCATCATGGCGTATATGAATTTCATGTATATTTCCATTTGTTATTTCGTAGTAAGGGTTCTAAACCTGTACTGTTATAGTATGAAAAAAACTATGTGTTTGAACCTTTTATTAAAACATTTGTGATCAACGAACCTCTGTGAGGGTCTTAACTCTGTGTTGATACACGACAATGATTAAGCAGTCCTTTTTCTTCATTGTATATTAATGTGCTACCGTATATTTCGTTCTTATGTAGATTATTGTTTAATTCGAATATATCGAATATATCCAGATATTTTTGTTTATGGGTCTATCCATAAGCTTATGAGGTCGTTACCCTAGCCATGACTTCGGTCCTCTTTGCTTGAGCGAATATTTATTCTATGTCATGGTTCTATATAAAAGACTCGACCTATGCTTTTACATGCCAGTTGATATTAAAACCTTGGCCCTCGTGACTCTGTATAATCTACATTCGTTTATTGAATCTATTTTATTATATTTTTTATGAGCTCTTTATATTAGTTAAAAGTCTCGCCATCAATTCTTGTAGTGACTCTTTATGATTATACAGAGTTTATTATGTTTTATATGCACAATATGTTTGTTAAGAGGTTTTCAACCTCAGATTTGATATGTTACAAGTCTTTGTTTACATTATAATTCTTTCACAATATTTTAAATGTCTTATGGTTGAGTTCGATCCATACTTAAGAGGAATACGATACCTCTCTTCATATTATAGTTATGTTATAACACCCTCATGTAGGGCTTCGATGACTCTTGTTTATGTAGTTTGATGTTATAATATATATATATATATATTTGTTTTCCGCTTGTTCCCATCATGAACATAGGTATGGTAACCCTGCAAAGGGTTTACACCATGACTATTACGATAGCGGTTAACTTAGGTGTTTTCTCCATTATTATTAATAAAATAATTAGTATATAATTGCTATCATTTTCTGTTAAAATTAAAATTGTTCTATTTATGTAAATTATAATTGTAATAATTATTATAATTGATATATTTATGCAGATGATGGAATTAAAATAGGTTAATCAAACTCAATTATAAGTATTTTAAATTATTCTAAGTTATTCATAGCATTGTATTTAAATAAGAACAAGTTTATCAATTTCTAATGAAGAGAATAACATTATCATAATATTTATACAAACTCTATATTATTTTCTTAGAAACATTTGTAGATTTAGTTAGAAAACACTATTCATTTCCTCACCATAAACAGAATCATAAACATAATATCTTAGCTACTTGTTTAAATAGAAAAACATTGACCCTTTACTCAAATCATTGGCCCAACCAATCATTAAATAATATAACTATAAATTAAACAAAAACATAAAATAACTTATCTGTTAAACCTTTTTGTTCTGCCAACTTGCTATGGAACTGCCATGTTCCTCCCTGTCATAGATTATTGTTTTTGTTCATAAACTCTCAACTTGAGCAGATAATCAGCCCTGAGGCACACCAAGATCACTAAGAAACTAGAACCTAGGGTTGTTCTATTGTGTGTACTCTTCTTTAATGTATAATTTTCCAATTGGATCTCTTTAATTAGTTCTCTGGTGCCTGTAAATAAATTTCTCTTTTTTTTTAAGGAGTGCACACTCCAAGACCTTTGCTTGGACCAAAAGAAATCAATGAGATCATTAGGAAACTAGGGTGGACCTGTACTGTGGAAAATGGGAAGCCCTTCCTCTGCAGTCTCCCTTATATATAGTTCATTTTTCCTCTTCTTAATTCATTTTTAAGAATGGCTTTCCTCTCCATTTGGATTCAAGAAGTATTGTTAGCAGCTTCAAAAATTCTCCAAGAGAAAAAGAGAACAAAGAGAAGGCTCTCCCTTTGATTCTTTTTCCTTATATCATTTATTGCTTTCAAGAAAGAATATTTAGGGTTTATTTTATTTTTCTCTCAATTCTTGAAAATCAGAAATTATTATTTCTCTCATCTTATTTATCTTTTCTCTTTTTAATTTTTAATTACTCTCTAGTGCTAATTCCCTAGTGAGCTTGGTCTGTCATTTAACAAGTAATCCCATAGCAAGTAGGAAGAACAAAATAAAAGTAATAAACCACTTTAATCTCATAAAGTGTCATTTGTCCATGATGCCTTGCATCATTTATAGATCCAAGTCTCAAAACATATTCACATGCAGATTAATTAATTATTTACATAGGGGTAAAACTCTTGGGATGCTACACCAAAATAATCACCTACAATACTATACTTAAGTATACTTTTATAATCCTTAAAAATAACCCGGTTCATCCATCAGAGTGTTGGTTTTCATTTTATCATGAATTGCAACTTGCATCCAAAATTCATTCAAGAACATTTGGTTAATTTGTCCCATGGAAAATAAACCAAAAGAGGAAGCATTTTTTAAATCCGCATACTCGTGCATGTTTTTTTGGACGAGGAATACATGGGATTGGGAACGCTCTCCACCTGACCTCAAGGTATGGTTTTCAAAATTCCACTCCCAGACCCAAATGTTGCATTCCCCTTACTAAGAAAAATCATAGTTTGCAAAATTATGAAATAGAACAAGTTCTTGCCAATGTATCCATGGGATAGGGGTTAGGCTAGTTGTATTCCCATTTCATGAATCCAACGGGTTCAACCATTCATCCATTTGAGCCATTTTTTTCATTTTATAGTGATTTTCAACTTGCAACCCAAACTTGTTCAAGGACATTTGCTGAAATTGTTCTAGGGTACAAAAAACAAACCGTTCGACATTTCTAGAATCTATAAGCTCTTGCATGTTTTTTTCAGCATGGAATACATGGACACACTCTCGAGGGGACATCAAGGTAGAGTTTCCAAAATTTCACCTCCATATCCAAAAGTTGTATTTCCTCTTATTGAGCAAAATCCTGGTTTACAAAATTGTCAGTTACATCACATTTGACGCCATGAACTTGTGTGCTAAGGGTGCCCCTAGCTGGATTCCATTCCAAGACTCTAGTGGGATTGAATGTTTGTCCATCAAAGAGTTGGTTTTCATTTTATCGTGAATTGCAACTCACATCCAAAAGTCGTTCAAGTACATCTCGCGAATTTTTCCTAGGGCATATAAGCCAAACTAGGCAACATTTTTGAAATCCATATTCTCATGCATGTTTGTTTGGGAAAGGAATATGAAGACACACTCTCCACCTAACCTCAAGTATGGTTTTTGAAATTCCACTCTTGAATCCAAATGTTGCATTGCCTCTACTAAGTGAAACCCTAAATTGCCAATTTGTGAAATAGAACAAGTTCATGTCTATGAATCCATGGTATAAGGATTCCCATGTCACGAATCCAATGGGATCAACCCTTCATTCATTGAAGTCTTGGTTTTCAATTTATAGTAAGTTGCAACTCACATCCAAAACGCATTCAAGGAAATTTGTCGAATTTTTCCTAAGGTAGAAAAACCCAACCATTCAACATTTTTAAAATATGTAAGGTCCTGCATGTTTTTTTCAGTATGGAATACATGGACACACTCTCCACTGGATATCAAGGAAGGGTTTCCAAAATTTCACCCCCTATTTCAAAATGCATTGCCTCTTACTGAGCAAAACCGTGGTTTAAGAAATCTTCAAGTACATCAAGTTTTTGTCCATTAACCCATAGGATAGGGGTTCCCCTAGCTATATTCATATTCCATGAATCCTACGGGATTTACCATTCATCCATCAGAGTGATGGTTTTCATGTTATCGTGAGTTGCAACTTGTATCCAAAAGTTGTTCAAGGACATTTGGCTAATTTGTCCCAGGGCATATAAACCAAACCAGGTAGCATTTTTTAAGTCCATATGCTCATGCATGTTTATGTTGGAAAGATATACATGGACACACTATCCACCTGACCTCAAGGTATGGTTTTCAAAATTCCACTCCCAAACCCAAATGTTGCATTGCCTCTACTGAGCAAAACCCTAGTTTGCAAAATTGTGGAACTGAATTTAGCGTAAAGTTGGTGTTCTCTTAAAACTTGCAGAATTATCCTTAAGTGTTCATCGTGTTCTTCTTTAGTCTTCAAATAAATTAAGATATCATCAATGAAAACAATTACAAACTTATATAGATACTTATGTAGAACATTATTCATTAAACACATGAAGACTGTTGGAGCATTAGTTAGCCCAAATGGCATAACTACGAACTTGTAATGCCCATAACGGGTTCTAAAAGAATTTTTTAAAATGTCTTCGTCTTTTATCCTGACTTGATGATATCCATATCTCAAGTCTATTTTAAAAAATATTGTCACTCTGCGTACTTGATCAAATAGATCATCTATGCGGGGCAGAGGATATCTATTTTTAATAGTCATTTTATTTAGCTGACGGTAGTCTATGCATAAACGCAAAGTACCTTCCTTCTTTTTAACAAAGATAACAGGTGCTCCCCAAGGAGACACACTTGGCCATATATAATTTTTATCAATTAGTTCCTTTAACTGTGATTTAAGTTCATTAAGTTCCAGAATGTTCATTCTGTAAGGAGCCTTTAAGTTTGGTACCGCTCCTGGTACTAGCTCAATGGTGAAATCTAATTCCCTTTTCGAGGTAGTCCTGGAATTTCTTCCGGGAATACATCAGAAAAGTCCTTTAAAATTGGTATGTCTTCCAGTTTTAACTTATCTTCCTTAGTTTAATGTTCGTCATTAATTACGTTTACAACAAACATTTTACACCCCTTTCTTACAGCCTTTTTCACTTGCAAGGAAGAAATCTGCCTAACAGAATGTTTTCTAGGGATTCCTTTTACTGTTTATGTTTCTCCTTCATTATTTAAGCATGTAAAAGTCTTTTCAAAGCAATTCAAAACTACCCTATGCTTTTCCAGCCAATCCATTCCTATTAAGACGTCATAAGACCCTAACGGTAATACATTTAATTTAACTTGCGTCTTTAACTAACTCATAAGCAAATCACAACTTTTAATAAATTCTACTACTTTTCTTTTGGTTCCTATAGCTAACTGAACCAGCCATGATTTATCAAACTATTCTACTTTTAACTTACAGCTTCTCACTAAATCAGGTGATACATAACTCAAACTTGTACCTGGATCAATTAGAATAGAAATAGGTTTGTTTTGTAGCATACCTTCAATCTCGACCATTGAAGTTTGATGGTCTGCCTGTCAGTTTTCCAGTGCTGCGTTGATCTTAGGCATCTCCCTTGCTAAATCACCAACTGTTGGTTCTCCTTGCATTGTATGAATGTTATTGACTGTTCTTCTCCTGTTCGGACAGTTATTTCTAGTATGTGGTCCTTGATAGTCATAACATTTTAAAAGTGGTCTTTGTTCGTTATTTCTGGCATTATTATTATTATTATTAGCCATGTTTCTTGCAGTTGTGAAATTCTACGGTGCATTACTTCTGTAATTATTGCCATGAAAATTTATGTTAGTAAAATTCCTCTTGTTACTTCCAGAATTATTATTAAAAAATTTCTTTTTATGCTCAAAGTTATTAGGTTTATTATTCCTCTAGCTAGATACACCTTCTCTTTTTATGTTCTATTCGTAACAAAAGTTGGCCTTTCTCATGGCTTCTTCAAGAGTTGTAAGGTTGTCATACTCAATTCTGTCCTTTATATTGAAGGGTAAACAACTCAAAAACCTGTGTACTTTCGGTTTCTCGTCCACTATGTAAGGCACTTATCTTAACATACTTAGAAATTTATTGCTTAACTTTTTCATACTCATAGAACCTAGTTTTAAATCATAAAACTCTTTTGCTTTTTCTTCATAGTACTGTTCAGACATAAAAAAAATTCTTAAAATATTTCTTAAATGCACTCCAAGTTACGCTCTTTTCTTTTTTAACTCTCTTAATATCCTGCCACCAAATATCCGCTTTCCCAGTCATATTGTAAATGGCCATCTTGGCTTTTAACTGATCTGAATAATCGTAGATTTGAAAATATTTCTTCATGTCGGACAGCCATGCTTCAGCTGCCTCACCCTTTTCATTTTCACCGTTAGAGGTTGGGGGTTTTATCTTCTTGAATTCCCCTGAAATATGTGCATAAGGTTTGTACTTTCTTTTCTTAAAACTACAGTCACTATCACTGTTGTCTTGATCATACTTATGTTTTCTTCTGTATGTTTTATCATTAGATTCGTAAGAAGAGTCACTTTAACTTTTATAGTATTTACTTCCTTACCTCTATGTTGGTAGGACATGGTTCCAGATTCAGATTTTATTTCTGTTCTCTTATGATTTTCATCATTATGATATTTATCAAGTAAAATCTGGTTTAGCTCTTCTTGTGCCCTTAAAATCCTTTCATTTTCTTCCTGCACAGTTTTTATCTCAGCTTTTAAATCTTTAACTGTATGTAAAAGTTCAGATGATTAATCATTTAATTCTATGTAAATTTCTTCATTAACCTGTTCATGTTCATTATTATTATGTTCACTATGATGAGATCTGTCCTCTGCAGATTCTTCGGGTCCTTCCATTCCTACAATTCAAATATCAAACTGTTATGTACAGAAACAAATTAAAACAAGAATTAGTAAACTATATTTTATATTTCCATTTTTTGTTGCACACGTGAGCCATGATCAGGACTAGAGTTTGAACTCGCGCTCTGATACCACATGTAACATCCCCAAAATTTCGTAAAAATTTAAAAAATTTCTAAGCGGTCTATCCACCATTAAATGCTATGCGGAAATAAGAAGTGTAAATTCAGCATCTCTAATTACTGTTTACTTAAAATAATGAATGCATCATTTATTCTTTTTATAAATTATCTTTTATTAATTTAATTGTCTTATCGACAATTAAATGAATAAGCATTCCTATGTCTGTAATTAATATCGCAATATTTAAATATGTAATCGTCATTTTCTGCGGAATCATATATGTCTAAAAGACTTATGTTCTGACGATGTTTTATATATATAATAATACATTTGTCATCATTTATAATTAAGGTGAGATAGTAGGACTATGAGCCTTCTATGCAGTTGCGACCACTTTATGACTCAATCGCAACCTTGTTATGATCCATTGATCTTTCGATTAATACTTACAATGTTTTTTATATGTTGATAACATACCATTAATATTTTTTTCTTAAGCGTTTGATATTTATCTTGCCATACTTATGTTTTAAAATGGCTATTCTTAGCATGATAGGATGTATTTAACTCTTTTCGTTGACAAGTGAATACTAGTATAAGTCTGAGGCTTACTTAGATTAAAGCTAATAACACATATTTCATTAAACTTGGAATTAAGTAGTGGATCTAGAATCACAAAATAACTAAAAAACTCAATTTTGCTAATGTCCTTGGAATAAAATGTTTCCAATTTTATTGAAATATGTGTTTAATGCATAATACGCCTTATTTTGTCCAGGTTACCGATTGGATTTCAACCTAGCAGGGTTTCATAAATAATTCTTATGTTAGACTTTATATGGCAAGGTTTATCATATGATAATATATCCAAGGTTTGATAAAGTATTCTTATGTTAATCCTTATGACAAGGCTATACCATGTATGGAGATATTCGTGGTTTGATGAGTTAGGTTTGATGACTTCTAACCAAGCTCTATGTTTTAAAAATAATTAAAGACCCTAGACTATACACGGGTGGTGGCTCGTGTTCCAAATTAAGCCATAGACTAAGTAAGCGATGGTTTGTAATCAAAACTCATGTCATGGTTATAATATCTGACGAGCATGTTGTGTGCATCAACTATAGACTTGTGGGTTTTAGATTTCGTTTAGTGGGTGACAAGTCCAGACTTTAATGCAATCACGTGAATGACATTAATGTTTTCTCAGGTATCAAAACCCTATCGCTAAGCTTCAGGGTTTGGTCTTTTCATTAGTGTTGCGTTGCTCTGGGTTGTGATGGCGAGCTGAGCACCTCTCGGCCGCCATGGTGGTTTGAACAACCACAGCACCACTCGCTAAGATGGTTAGAAACTGTAAGTGCTAGTCGTGGGACTTTATGGTGTTCATCATCGTGTAAGGAGTTCAACTGCCAGGTTCTTCTCGGCATGAGTTCGAAACCCTGCAAGGTAATTTCTAATTTATTACATTGATTCTTAAAATGTTACAGTTTATGAGTTGGTTTTGATAACTAAAAGCATTCAAATTTTAACCCTGTCTCAATTGTAATGGAAGGGACGGGTTTCAATCCTCGGTGATGGCACTTTGAGAGAAGGAACTGGCTCCAGTGGATTGTGAGCCCACGGTAAGTCTCGGGCTCATCCAGATGATACCTCTGTCAACACTTTAAGGGTTGTTTGTGGTTTCGTTGCTTCCTTCCCAATGTATATTCGTTTGTTTGAGTGGCCATAAGGTCATTAGAGCAACATTGCTGCAGTAGGTAGTTTTCTTGGCAATGAGCCTAAGTTGGGGTTTCGGTTATCAAAGTTAGGTGGGAAGGTTTTATTACATGGTTTTGATGAATGGAGTACCCTTGGCTCACTAAGCAGTAGTACTGTGATTGTAATACTTTCATTTTATGGACAATGTTCATCGGTTTCGTTACTTGTCTGTGTTAAAAATGTGGTCTCGGCTCCCTGTCAGTTTACAGTTGAAAATGTATTTTAGTTTCAGGCTTGAAGCCTTATGATGAGACTCTTGTTGTTGCTTAATTATTTACTGTGTTAATGTTTAGGCATCACGACATTATTATTTTGGAAACAATAGCTTCGAAAGATTAAAAGAATGAGTCAGAAGTTTAAAAGATGGTTTTACTTATAGGGTTAACTATATCCCTGTCACAATATTAGTTTTTCTTTTGTAAGTTTTTATGCTGTAAAAACCCTGCCTGGGCATGCTCTCTATTGAGGCTCAAACCCGTGGAATTCTATTGTTTAACCTGTGTGTTGAGAAAGAGCTACGATGCAAAGGAAGCCATCGAGCTTAACCCTAGATGTAATCTATGTTGCTATTAATATTTTAATAGTATATTTTATACAGATATCGTGATTTACTGTATTCAATTTGATAAATGGATACCTGGGTTAGTTGTATTTTTAATTGATAAAGCGTAAAGCCGGTTCATGTTAATTCAATGAACCCTAGGGTGAGCCCTTTGGTCTCAAACCCAATTCTTGCAATACTTATTTATAATGTTCGTGTTACCATTATCAATGAAGCCTGTATAAATTAGACATGAGATGCATATTTTAATATATTGACTAAGGGCGTTGAATCCCACTGTATATTTGAATGTTTTTTTAATAATTTACAGTATGGATTAGTACAGTGATTCGATACTTAGTAATAGTAGATGTTTATGGGGTTTGACCCTTGGCATATTCAACATACTCTTTGTATAATGCATTTGATTAGCATCAATGGTTTTTATATTATAACTTGTTCATAAACATAGTTCCAGAACTTTGTTTCCGAATTAGTATCTTTGTATACTTTTCCTAAATAATTTCTGTAAATTACATTATACTCTATCTGTAAAGATGCGATATTATTATTCTATGACCTAGGTGATATTTATACTGTATTACAAAACAACCTTCTATTCTGTATATTTTGTTTATAATGTGTTGTTTGGAAACTGTATAAAACATTAGTATAATTACTCTGTCTATTTGTATTGATTTTACTAGTGTAATTCTGTTTATAAGACATATATATAACCTAGGGTTTCCTTTATAGTTCTGTGTAGAACATGATATATATATAAAGTATTAATTGTGTTTCAGTTTATGGTTATACAGGTATAAATATACCTATGCAAATACTATAATGACCGTATTACCATACTTCCTTGTTCTGAAATCTACTAATTAGAAATGCAAACATAGATGGCTTATGGAACTACTACTGTTTTTGCAAACTACAGAAGGGAATTTAGAAAACATCATGAAAATTAAAGACTTTCATTTCTCTACAGTGTTTATAGATCATATCTAATCTATGTTGATTAAACTCTTCCTGTACTAGAGTACATCGCTTATGGTGAAAGGAAAAATACAGGAAGACATTTATCCATTCATCTATATCATCTATTCATTCATTCAATTCACAGAATAAATCTAACAGTTCAAAAAAAATATCATTTTAAACAGCTAACTAATATATAACTAACATACAGTTCTAGATTAGTTCAATAGTTTCAAAAATGAAAAAAATATAACAAGTAGAACCTGATAACTTGATAGGTGGACAAACACCCAAAGAGGCTTGTTCCTCCCAACCTTCTCCAGAAAGCAGCCAAGCTTACTTGCTCTTTGGACCCCTGAGCCTGTTCACTGAACCACTAGTACGAAATCTCTGTGTAGAAGCAAGGCACTCAGGTTGTACTTCAGCAATCAATGGAGACTTGCATACACACCTCACATATGTACTTCAGCAATCAATGGGGACTTGCATACATATCACTACCTCTGCACTAAGCAGGAAACCTCTGCACTAAGCAGAAATAATACAATCTTACTCTGCAACTCAAAACATAGCTTCCCCTCATCGAATCTCTTGTGTGCAATTTCCAGCAAAACCACAAGGAATCATTTTCATCTCCTCTAGGAATGTGTGATCCTATGCTCAATTTCTATGGCTATAAAAGATTTCCTAGGTCTTTTGGTGGTCAGTTTTGCATTCAATGAGCCATCAGCTCCAGTTCCACATCCTTGGGAACATGACAACAATTTAAGGGAGGTTGTCCCATAACAACAGCTAGTTACTGAGTTCAGATGCTGCCACTTGTCCATTGCCTTCTACCCCAGATTCCATTCCTCCTAGTGGGTCAATGAACACTTTCAACAGTCCCTTTGGGTGAGTGTCTCCTATTATATTTTATTAAATAATAATATTATTCATTTACAGTCATCCTTGACACTTGGTCAAATATAAAACTTTACAATAAAAGTTAAGTAATGTTTTTCCAAAAACATAAAATGTCTCAAATACTAGGTAGGTTACAGATAGGATGTGGAAGTTAGTTGTGAACTAGATAGACAGTGTAGGTAGATAGGTGTATCTTGAAGTCGGGAAGTAAACTTGATCTAATTGTGTATGTTGAGGACCTTACAGAGTCATGTGTCGTAACTTAGTAACTGGTATTATTGTCCGTCGGTTAATTTTATGTAACTAAGTGAATGATCCAACAGTCAAGTTGTGTTAAGAATGCGTAGTAAACCATAACTGAATTGATTGAGAATGTTGTGTGATTTAGTACTATTAGTGTATCTACACGAGATATGTAAGCCGTAGCTATGCTTACATAACTCGCCTACATATGAATAAATTGCGTGAAATAATACTAAACTATAATGTTTAGGCATTAATTACATTATTACTACTTATCTAACCAGGAAATTAAATTAATACGTCGAGTTAGTAATTTATGATCAAAATAATGGAACATGATGGATGAGTAACTTAGGTGGTAATGAATGATGATTAAGTAATAATGATGATTAATGTTAATTATTGTCGATTAATGTTAATAATGTTGATTAATGTTAATTATTGTCGATTAATGTTAATAATGTTGATTAATGTTAATTATTGTCGATTAATGTTAATAATGTTGACTAATGTTAATTATTGTCGATTAATATTAATAATGTTGATTAATTTGTTTTTAATGGAAATGGTTAGGAGCACTGTTTATATTTATAAAAAAAGGAGGAATACATCAAAAAGATTGATTCAATTGTTCCCATGAAAGGAAAACAACCATCGATCCAAGTTCATCAAGATCCAACTGGAATTTATCATGATACCTCTTTGTCCTGTTGAAGCTGTAGCTTCTTACCAACTGCCCTAAGAGTAATAAGCAAAAGCAAAACATTACAATAGGTCTGATTTACAAAAATGGCTATTAAGCCCATACTGGTGCATTCTGATAACTTAAACCCTAGACTATGAAGGAGAGACAGACAGTGCATAAAACTAGATAGCATATATAGAAAAAAATTCATAATAGCCAACCCGTGACTTCAGAGCTGATGTGGTCCATCTTCCATGGTTGCCTCTGCTACTTCAGCAGCCTTGTTTCTGTCAATGCTAAGATCAACAAAGTTACATGCAGTGACCATGAATTTCTTCAGCTTCTCCATCTTCTGATTGATGTCCACAAGCTCACTGTCAGTAACTTTGGGCTTTTGGACCTTACGGGGGTAGGCAAGGCCCAAGGTCTCTTCCAAGTGTTCAATCTTTGCAGCCATTCTAGCATACTGATCTTTTATCTCAATCTGAGAAGTTGTTGCAAAATTATACATTCTGTAAATCAGGGATGATTTTAAGGGCGATTTTTTGCCCATGGGAGAATTATAGGGGATTTTGACAATTTAAGGGGCGAATTTTTAATATTAAACCTATTTTTTTCCTTATTTAAATTTTGCCCCATATTTATTTACCCAAAAAAATGTTGAAAGAGGTTAGCCCAGTCCTGTATTTGCTAAAAAAATTGGAAAAAATGGATTTCGCCCTCGAATTCCAGTCGTCCTTGGTCGCATTCGCCCCCCGATTTCCAGGAATGGTGGTTACGCGGGACAATTTCGCCCTCTCCAACTCCTCGAAATTTTTGATACAGTTGAATTCGCCCCAAATTTTTGGTTGAATATGGTTTTACAATTAGATTCGCCTCTATTTAATTGCAAGAATGCATGCTATAGATTGGATGGGTTGTTGATGGGCCTTATTCAAACACTTCAACATATGTGTTCGTTGAATCTAGAAGCACCCCAAAATGAGCAAAATCCCAGCTATTAGGATTTATTGAGCACCCTCATGAAGGGCGTTGAATTGGTAAAAGAGTGAGAAAATCAACCATTTTACCATTTTTCACAGCCTCGAATATGCCTCTCGAATTCACCAGCTGGAGAAGGATATATGTGGCTTCGTTCAGTACCAGATGCCTCCCCATGTATTGCATGGTGTGAAGAATCTCATAACAGAGCTGCAAACTTTTCACCATCTGTATGAGTTGGGGTCATTGGATGAGAGTGAGATGAATGAAACAATCTTCAGATATGTGGCCCAGCTCACCAATTATCCCCATGAGAATGCCATGATGCTTCAACAAATGGGTGCAGATGACATGTTTGATGGAGCTTTTGATGTGGCTCCTTGTAATTATTATTTATCAGTAAAGTCTGATTTTGTAATGGGGTTGGCGAAAAATATTCGGAATTTGAAGAGAATACTGCCTCAGGGAGAGATGTCAGTTGTTGGGGTGCAAGGCATGGGAGGTCTTAGAAAAACAACTTTGGCATTGGCCCTCTTCAATGATCAAGAAATTAAAGGTAATTGGGGTTTCTATTTATTCAAACCATTTCTATCTCTTGAAAGCTACTTTGTTTTCTCCTTTGTGCCAGGGTAGCTGCTAGGAAACCCAATATCTTGTTCATATTTCTTTTTCCTTTTTGTTTTTTTGCTGGAAAATATGATACATACATTTCTAGCACAAGCCCATCTACCCGGTCTGAGATGCACGTAGAGGTTGTGAAACAGGAAGTTGCATATCTCTAGATATTGTAGTGCATATGTTGGCCTATGTGAATTTGAGTATGCATCCTTCAAAACCTCATACCTGGGTTTAGATAGGTTTGTGCCAGTGTCCATTTTCAATGCAACAGCGCAACCAGTGCTCTGCTTAGATTCAATGCACCATTACACGGACACACATGCAAAGAATCGATGGATCACCTTCCACCCCTACCCGAGCTGTAGAATGCACCTCTCTTTTCTCTATGCAATTTACCATCCCTACATGGGCAGCCATCATTGCATCAAATAAACCTCCCCCCTACCTACTTATGCAACTAAGGAAAGGCCATGAGATCTAGCTCCTACATGTGGCTTTCACAATATTTCTTTTGGCAATCAGATGAGTCAAACATTGAATGGATATTGAGTTCAAAATGGAGAATTTATGAATTTCAGTTATCTTTTCTTTGGAAAACCTTCAAACATTTTGGATTCCTTTTATGCCATAGATAGTAGAGACTCGAAGAGTGAACATTCCAATTACCTGCGAAACACTCCAAACAAATTTGTGGTAGCACACAGGATCTCCAAAAGGACAGTCTACCAGTAAAGTTGTGACATAAATATACATGTAAAAACACCTCCTAACCAAGTCCAGACCTCCTTACCAAATAGGCAGCTCCAAGAAACATGGCCAACATCTTCTGAATTCCCACAATAGCTGCAACTTCCATCTGTAAAGCCTCTTTTATGAAGCATTTCTTTAATTGAGAGTACCTTGTACAGCATGAACCAAGCAGGGAGCTTCATTTAAAAGGAAACCCATGCATCCAAAATAGCTTGCACTATGTTGTGCCATTTATGTTTGTTGTCAAACTCCACTTAGTCTTCCATGCACTCCCGAGTTTGACTTGGCTTCACCAAAAAAGAAGAAGAATCAAACTGGCCACTGAAAGAATCAGTCAAATTGGTCAAAATAGCTATAACTCAACAAGTTTAAATGAGACTTGGTTGAGTCTGGCAAGACTTGCCCATACTTGGTGAGGTTGAGACATGCAGAAATTATGTTGTAGCTTTTCAATTGGTCAAAATTGCTATAATTCAACAAGTTTAAATGCGACTTGGTTGACACTTGGTTGACTTTTGCAAGATTTGGCCATATTTGCTGAGGTTCAAACATGCAGAAAGTATGTTGTAGGCTTGTATCTTTTCAATGTCACGTTCTTGAGAGTTTTTGCTGACAATAAAACTACTTGAGAACTTATTCTTGTACAGATGATGGAATTTCTATCTGAGAACTTGTCTCTTTATGCATGCCAGGGGTTTTCCAAAACAATATCATTTTCATCACTGTTTCATAGTCCCCAAAATTGAAGGGAATTTTGGAGACTATGTGGGAGAAGATTGTTTGTAAGAAGAAACCTGGATTTCAGAATGTCGAGGATGCACATACACAACTACAGCAGCAGCTACTGAGGCAACCCACACCAACTTTGGTGGTGTTGGATGATGTCTAGTTAAGGGCAAATTTGGAAAACCTGCTATTTGAAGGGAAAGGATATAAGACACTTATTACAACCTAAGACTGTTCTACCATCCCCAAAACACACTATATTGAGCTTTATCAATTTCCATTGTTAGATGATGCCAATGCTCTGTCCCTTTTTTTCTTTTGGGCTTTTGGACAGAGATCAATTCCATGCATTGCAGCTGAAAATCTAGTCAAGCAGGTATACCTGTGACAGTACTCGAATGTTGTTTATATGCATTATATTATTGTGTTAAGTTTGGTGTGAATTTGGTTTATTTTACTAATCAAAATATACAAAATTTAGTTTTAACATCGAGGAATCATGCACATTGCCTAGCACTTGTTGAGATTTAGGTGCACCTTGCATGCCACTAGAGCATATCTGCAATATGAAGTAGCTGGTAGGCTGTTGTAACCATCATGACTTTGATTTTTGTAACCATGAAAATGTCGTTGTAAAGTAGTAAACAACCCAAGAAGCAGTTTTGTAGCATTTATGGACTCCAATTGTCCTCTAACAGAGGAACAAGATTCCCTGAGTAAACATATATCATTCATACAACATAATTTAGTGGATATTATAATGTAGGAAATACGCTTTGTTGGGAGCTATTTGCAGCTGCAAAACTGGGATGGTAGGGTCAAAACATGGATCCAGAGGATGGTGTTTTTCCAATCTCATAATTGTCACTTTGGACATTGTGATGGTAAGTACACATGCAAAGGACATGTAATGTAGCCAATTTGCTATAGTAGATGGTAATGTTCTTGAATTCTGAATGGTGAATTCAGTTAATACAGAGGTAGTTGAGCTATTAGGTCCTTTGCTGGAGAGATGAGTCCTCCCGATAAGATCTAAAGGTCCTTTGTTGGAGAGATGAATCCTGAGGAGATCTAAATGGTCCATAAAGATGAGTGTTGGAGTGAATTTGTTATTCATTGTGTCACTGAGGCAATTATTCCTGTAACTCTTCACTTTCATTTGCGGGCAGTTGTCAGTTGCTTTGGCAGGAAACACTAAACCTAGAAGATGAAGTAAATGTAATGTGTGTTTCTTAGGTTCCATAGCCACCTTTCTTCTTTGCATAGAGTCTTCTATCTATGCTAATAGTCGTAGATTGTTATGGCTATCGTAGGATTTAATGCTCAGCCAACAGATTGCTCTTTTTGAAATTGGATTTGTCTTCTTGTTTACAGCTTAGTGGTATTCATTTTCTGGCTTTTGCATTAGACTTTATAAGGATGATTTCTGATACCAAAAGGCAACATACTTCACAAAATTACGAGGTTCACAAAAAACGTATTCATTCTACATACCTATCCCAAATCCATGTAGTGATTTGGGATTATTCAGTATTTTGAAACATTCATGGGCAACATGCTAGCTTCATCATACGCACCAAAATAGAACAACGCAAAGTTTGTTGGTGCAATTGACAGTTCAACAAATGTTGCACAAAATTCTAACAGTCATAACTAATTGTCTTCCATTTATTGTGTTTAATCCTATTCCTTGAATTCTATAAAATATCGTAAAACATTGTCGGAAGGACCTCTTGATGAGTCCTCCCGAGAAGATGATTCATTCTACATACCTATCCCAAATCCATGTAGTGATTTGGGATTATTCAGTATTTTGAAACATTCATGGGCAACATGCTAGCTTCATCATAGGCACCAAAATAGAACAACGCAGAGTTTGTTGGTGCAATTTGCAGTTCAACAAATGTTGCACAAAATCTAACTGTCATAACTAATTGTCTTCTATTTATTGTGTTTAAATGGAAGATGGGACATAACTAATCTCCTACAAAATGCACAATTGTTTTATGGATTAGGGAAATAGGGATGCTACTAATTTCATGGATTTAACTACTTTTTCCTATTTCTGTTTGTAGTGTGTACATACATTTGGTTATGTCCCTACCATAATGGAGCTTTCCTTTTTCCAGTGCTGTTGCAGAGTATGTTTCCTCATGCCTACCTTATAAGATTACTACTAATGATGTGTACCTTATGGTTGGCTGCTCACAAGCTATACAAGTGTGCGTGACAGTATTGGCTACAAAAGGCTCAAATATACTCCTACCATGACCAGGATTTACAGTTTATGAAACTTCTTTGCACACAATGGAATTGAAATCTGGTTTTATGACTTGATTCAACCAAGTGGTAGGTGATGCTCCAATAGAAATTGGGGATCTCTTCATTGATTTGTAGGACACTAGCCTGGAGCTTGCAGCTCTGGATGACACTACATCAAATGATAAAAAAATTTGTTATCTTAGGTCAAGACTAGAAAGTGTCTTGGAAAGAATAGGTAAAAATGGTGATCTATGGCACTCTAAATTTCAGTACTTCTTAGAGGCATTGACAGAGAGACGACATGATCGTGTTCAATAGTGGATTTGCAACAACACTTCCGAATTTTATAGCAATAATGATGTACAAAAGTTGCAACTGGAGGCAGTTTTAGCCCTAACAGAATTGAAGCAAGGGATTTCTGTATGTGGTTGTAAGTGTTTTGTATGTTTTTGGCGATGTGTTCTAGAGAAATACCATTCCTCTGATTACTCTTGTATGAGTAACCATGTTTGTGTTGAGAAGTGCACATATTTTTCTCTTGAATTAGATCAAGGAAATGAAGTGGAGGAATGTCAAAATTTGGTAGGTCATGATTGGAATCATGATGGCAAAAAGAAAAATCATACATGTATGGATATATGTTCTTTCTTTGACAGATCATCCAATTGCACAAATCTTGTTGCATGAAGGTTGGACATGAAGGTATACATAAGTGCAATTCACCACAGCACATGTTCAAGATGGAGTGTTCTCTTCCAAGCTGCAAAAATCCTTGTGTGATACAGATTAAGCTTGGGGATCATGGAAAACATGCTTATCATGAAAGATATTATCCCAAAAAATGCATCATGGAGGGGTGTCCCAGAAGCTGCAGTTACAAAGATCACTTCCATGAATTGACAAGTGATGAGCATCTCTGGTAATGAGCAATCTTGTCATAAGAAATGTGAAGAAAATGGCATTTGTGAAATTTTCACTGAACTTGTCAGATAGACATGCTCATTTCAGGGTAAAAGAGGTTCCTTTGAGTATGAACACGTCTCTGAACAAATTGGTTTGCAAAAGGATTGTTGCATTTGCATCCACCTTTTAAAAGATGCCATGTTGGTGTGCATCTTCACACACTAAATCTAGACATTCTGCATTATTGTAAAGGATAATTGTCAATCTTGTGGGTATTTTTGTCAACGACCCATCAATCATTCTGGTTTACATAATACAACTCATGGGAACATGAGGAGTGTCAATTTTGCATCAGATCAGGAAGAATTTGATATCCAAGGTAGGAAATATACTTGGGGGGAATTTTTTATGGTAGAGATGTCTAACATGCATTGTAAAGCACAAGATCGGGGACACATTCATTTGATTTACTGTGCTATGAATGATAATTGCACAAGTCACGTCTATGATGGCTCTCGGCATGAGACAAGAAAATATGGCCCTAATGAGTATAATCCTAAAGATGAGCTTACCCATCAGACTTATTGGAAGCAAATGCGGTTTGAAGATCATTGTATTGAAGAGGATCAAAAGGAGTTTGCCCTATGTAATCATCTTTGCAAGTTAGAAGAGCATAATGAAATTGATGCTAGTTCCTCGAGGTCTTATTGCACAAAGAAATTATGGCATGCTCCAATGAAAAGGAATACCTAAATGGCATCCTATACACGTCATATAACTATAGATGGTCATGTTTTTGTCTATGACCATTCCAAGAACATAGCGCATCATGTGGTTTTTGTTATTGACAAGTCTAGTTCAATGTCCAATATTGATATAAAACCAACCATGGCCAAATTTATATCTTGACACAATTGTAGGTTGGGTTGTGTGTGTGCGGTTATTGTTCAATTCATTACTACTTGGCGTATAACTACTAGTTTTGATTCTTTATTTGTGGTTCTATTTGACAAGATAACAATACTTTCTCTAGAAATGCAAGAGATGAAGGAAGATATAGTGGACAAGATTCTTCAATATGTTACAGCAAGGGGAACCAATTATTCTTCTGGTCTGAAACTGGTAGGAGCGGTAATTTATCAACGATCTAGTCATCCTAATGTGGCCAAGAAGAATCCAATAGTTATATTTTTGACTGATGGTGGAAACACTGATAGGAGAGATCCTCTTAAGTTTGTGAATAAACTGAAGACGATAGAACCAGGGATGATATTCCATACAATCATGTTTGGAACAAATCCTACGTTTACTATTTTGGAGAAAATTGTAGGACTTAGTAATGGCTCTTTTCAACATTGTATTGATGAAGTGAAGCTAGCACAAAGCTTTGAGAATATAGCGACTAGTCTGAAGCCTAATGTTGCAAATTTAATCTGATGATGGTTCCTCTCAATTTTGAGGTCAGAGTTATAACCTTTAGTATAATTTTTTTCCATTCTAGAATTTAGTTTCTTTTAGTAATTTGCAGAGACCTTTGTGAATTCAATTTTATCCTTTAATATGTTGTGATCTGGTAAAGCAGCTAATATTTCCATTCCATCTATCATTGTCTCCACAGTTTTGTTAAATTAGTGAAACGAACTCTGCACTTTTCTTAGATGAAGTTGGCAGAGTTTTGGTTATTATCCCAGTTGTGCAAAAGCTACACACAATGAAATATATTTTGAATAAGCACGAATGGTAATTGTGTTTTGTAGTTTTTTGTTAGATTCATATGATGCATACATGCCCTGAGGTATCCAGATGATAACAACATGCTATGAGTTTCTTGAAAAATATTCTCCTTGGATTTTGTTTAGGGATTTATGATGTCATACTCATACTTTCTTTTGTGGCCATGAATTTTGTGACAGCCTTAAGATGTGTTATCATGCTTTTTATCCTTTTTTATCAGATATTTTAATTTGTTGCTTAGTTTATAATCTCACGGAAAGAGATAACTCCATTCCACTATAGAGTCTTATTTTGCTTGATCATTTTGGTTGATTCTCATTCAACTCCATTCCAGTATAGAGTCTTATTTTGCTTGATCATTTTGGTTGATTCTCATGAATGTTGTTGACCTTTAGATATACAGTTTTGATTTTTAACCACTCAACTTTTATATCATATGTTATCAAGTAATGGCTTGAGAGATTTACTTTCAATATAACCATTCATGGTCATAAACAGTAGTGATAATTGTTGGGATTTTTAAAGTGGACTTCTAGTAGTGATGAGCAGTACCATGTTCGGATAGTTGATAAAGCAAGAATAGGTCAACCATTGGAAGGATAGAGAGTATTGACAATGTTTTAAGTCATCTTTGTAGCCAGGTTTTGATTACTTACACTTAGAAGATGGTTTGGATTCCCCTGGTTGGACTTGACATTTACTTACACAAAACATCAGAAACAGATACAAGATCATTTAGTCAATAAAACACTTGAGGTTCATCGCTAAATTTGCTCTTTTCATGCTTTTCTTTGCTAAATTTGTCTTGAAAGGTAATCGCTCTAGTAATGGCTCTTCCTCTAGAGCTAGAAGGAAACAATTAACTGCTTCAATTAACAATTAACAATTTAAAGTGGCTTGTAGAGCAGCCCAAGGAAGGAGGAGCACCAATAGGGTTGTCAATATCATCTTCTATGCAACAAGCTGTTATGAAATTGAGCCAATTGTTAGCTTGATATGGGGGAACCGGTCCACTATGGCTGATTGGGATTTCGACGTGTGAAACATACCTATGTTGTCAAGTATAGCATCCTTCTATGGAGAATGATTGGGACCTACAGCCTCTACCTATTGTTGCCAAACTAGCTCCAAGATTGTTTCCTAGGTTCTCCCTTGTTTCTTCCTTCTGCTTTCCAAGTTCTGTTGTTATTTTGTTGTTTAGACGATCTGTCTTGTAATGCATCAAATGTGCCATCATTTTAGATTTGGGGGTCATAATCAACATCTTGAATTTTGGTTTTTATTTTTTGATTGATCTGAGTATTTCAGGAGCGTAATAACAACCTAAACATTTCCCATCCATCTCTTGATGCACTTGAGTTGAGTGTTGAGTGGCATTTCTGGTTTTGTTTAAAAATATATTGTATGGTAATCGATGTCCAATTTACGAATGTATTTTGTTTGGCATTTATGCTAGTTGCATATTTGTGAGTATTTGTTGGTTATTAAAAAATAATAAAATATTGATGTTTCCTTTCGAAACAATCATTTTGCCTAGACAGTTACAATAAGTGTATTCTGATATAATACTTTGGTCACCTTTCTTCTTTGTATAGAGGCTTATATATATGCCAATAGTCGTAGATTGTTATGGCTATGATACGATTTAATGCTCATCCAACTATTTGCTCTTTTCGAAATTGGATTTGTATTCTTGTTTACAGCTTAGTGGTATTCATTTTCTGGCTTTTGCATTAGACTTTATAACGAGGGTTTCTGATACCGAAAGACATCATACTTCCCAAAATTATGAGATTCACAAAAAACGTATTCATTCTACATAGTCCCAGGTCCATTTTAGAAACAACTTTATTCAGGGTATGTTTCCCCTGGTTGGTTACTGTCTGATTACTGTCTGTACCCAGAGCTGCTGATACAACTCTAAGCCATTCCAAGAAGAAAATTTAGTGATTCCCATAAAATGTCCTTCATAAAAATTAATTGTAAAATGCAATCAAGTAAGCTTGAGAATATAATGTTGGGCACATTTTGAAAGTCTAATGTGTAGTCGTCTGGTATTACTTGTATGTTCAATCTTTAAAGTTAGTATTTGATCATGTATGTGAGTTATCTACTGGTTTTAGATGAAAGGGTGCTTGACTAGTATATATTCATTTCCTTGTGTTTACCAATATTTGTTTCATACTAAAAAGGAGGTTACGGACATCCCAGGTCAAGGGAATTCCTCCACTCATGCCAAAAAAATCTTCATCCATAAGGAAATGACCTCACTTCTCCTATGCTATCAAAACTACTCTACTAATGTTTCATATTCTCTTGATGATGATCAAACTCCTTGAACAAAATGGACTATGTACTATGTATATAAATGGATTTGTCCTGTTTTCTAGACATTCCCTCAATACTAGTTAGCAGTTTGGTCCCCTGTTACAGTCTATGTGTTACCAGGTGCGAGAGGACAGATAATTTGGTTCCAGATCATTATACAATCCTAGAAGTGGATGGTTAACATCCGAAAATGGTATCACTTGGAGGGAGAATCCCCAAGAAGAATGGAAACAAAGAAGTCAACCATTTGATGAGTAAATGCATGTTGATAAACATAATAACATGTTCAGGCAACATGAGGTTTATTTCAGTTATCACATATATTGTGATGTGCAAAAGATTAACTTTGCATGCTTGAAAATTCCACAGCATGCCCTCGTATGGTGGGAACACCATTGTCAGCATCCACAATAGAAAAAAAGAGCACATGTTATGCATTAGAATGAGGTAAAGGTTTTTCTGACAAGAAAATTCTACCCGACTAGGTATTAAAGGGAGCAACAAATCCAATGGTAGTGCCTTAGACATTGTAAAGAGAAAATTGTCCAAGATTACACTGCTAAGTTCCAAAAGCAGGTTATCCTACTGAGTATTTTGGAAGATGAACCCCATCATGGTTATCAAAATGGTAAACCTATGTGATTACCTTTTTAATTTTTTTGCCTAAATTAAAGCCTCAAACCAAAATTATGAGTTTAGTTTCACTACTTTTTGCATGATGAATTTCTAAGACATAGGTAAGATTCAACCCCTCCCATCCGTCACTATGCCATTGCAACAATGCACTCTATCCCTCTCATGTCTCTGCAATTACAAATTTGATTATTGCACACACTTCTGAGTTCCTTGAAGATTCGAGTTGTCTTATGTTATGCTTCTTATATGATCTAGACACAAGAATACTTACATGCCCATCTACAGATAGAGACATTTAGAATGCTTTGAATCCTAGCAGACCTTGTTTGCACACACAATTATCTCTCAAGATTGTTGCAGACCTATGAAATTTTGTCCTTGGTAGTGAGTGAGGCTTATCAGTGACATCTTGTTAAGCTTTTCAATTTCCACCAATCTAAATATCAACACAATGAAACATGTGTTTGAAGATAAAATCATATTTCACCATTAGAATAGTGGTTACATAGGATTGGCCCCATTTCTACAAGCATTCTTAATTCATGCCCTTGAAGGAAACCAGCATGGAGACACCTGCAAACACACAATGAATTTTTAGTTCATTATTAGAATTATTGTTAATAATATTGTTACATGAATTATTAAATTTGCAACTTTATATGCTCTTCTCTGTGTTTACCTTGTAGGCATGATGGTGGCTTTGTTGAGTGAACACACAAACATTCTGACACATGTAGATATATAGGACATGGTGCCAATGACAACACCCTTATATATGTGAAAGAATATAGTTTTACTCATGGGCACTCTAGTATTTATATAAGTGCTATTGTTGATCCATGGTATTAATACAAGTTTTCGATCATGGGTGAACAACTATGAACTTCAAAAGTATGCAACAATGGATTGCTATAGTAATTTTAAAATAACCAATGGGAGAACTCAACATGGAAGTCGATTTAAATGAATTGATCATTTAAGTTACCAAAGACGCCTTCAGAACATTTGTCTTTTGACCTAAACCCATCCTTCATGCCTTGGATATACCTTAATAGTGGAATCGTTATTGCAACAACTAAATAAGAAAAATATGAGTACATTTCAAAGTTATCACATGCCGAGGCAAATTTGTGTGGATTGGGGCATTTTTGTGATTGCTTGGGTGATTATATCATTGTTGGGTGTTTTTCTCCCTTGCCTAGGGCAAGTATTGAAGTGACTAGGGCATCTTTATCATCATTAGACGAATTTTGAAGTGTCTAGGGAAAGTAATGAAGTGCCTGGGAAAATATGGAAGTGGACGGGGGCATTTTTATCTTCATTGTGAGAATATTGAAGTGCCTAGGGAAAATATTGAAGTGTCTAGGCATTTTTATCATCGTTGGGAGAATTTTGAAGTGGCCAAGGCAAGTATGGAAGTGCATGGGGCGTTTCTATCATCATTGGGTCAATGTAGAAGTGTATGGGACAAGTATTGAAGTGCCTGGGTGCAATTTTGAAGTGCGTGGGGAAAATATTGAAGTGTATGGGCATTTTTATCATCGTTGGGAGAATTTTGAAGTGCCTGAGGCAAGTATTGAAGTGCATGGGGTGTTTCTATCATCATTGGTTCAATTTAGAAGTGCATGGTGCATGTATTGAAGTGCCTAGGGGGGATTTTGAAGTGCTTGGGGAAAATATTGAAGTGCATAGGGAGTTTTTATCATCCTTGGGATAATTTAGAAGTGCATGGGGAAATATTGAAGTGCTTAGGGCATTTTTATCATCTTTCGGAGAATTTTGAAGTGCTCGGGGCAAGTATTGAAGTGTATGGGGCGTTTTGCTTGTCACTTGGTGAATTTAGAAGTAAATGGGGCATTTTTCTCATCACTAGGTGAATTTAGATGTGCCTGGGGTTGTTGTTTATCAATATATGGATGCTTTTATAGTGTTCGGACGTTTTAAAACAGTGATGGGCAAAGTTATCACTTGCCGAGGTAAATTTGTGTGGATTGAGGCATTTTTGTGATTGCCTAGGTGATTATATCATTGTCGAGTGTTTTTCTCCCTTTCCTAGGGAAAGTATTGAAGTGCCCAAGGCATCTTTATCATCATTGGAAGAATTTTGAAGTGTCTAGGGCAAGTAATGAAGTGCCTGGGTAAACATGGAAGTGGATGGGGGCATTTTTATCTTCGCCGCGAGAATTTTGAAGTGCCTGGGGAAAATATTGAAGTGTATGGGTGTTTTTATCATCGTTGGGAGAATTTTGAAGTGGCCGAGGAAAGTATTGAAGTGTGCAGGGAATTTTTCTCATCACTGGGTGAATTTAGAAGTGCATGAAGCAAGTATTGAAGTGCCTTGGGGGGATTTTGAAGTGCTTGGGGAAAATATTGAAGTACGTGGGGAGTTTTTATCATCCTTGGGAGAATTTTGAAGTGCCTGGGAAAATATTGAAGTGCTTAAGGAATTTTTATCATCTTTTGGAGAATTTTGAAGTGCTTGGGGCAAGTATTGAAGTGCATGGGGCGTTTTTCTTGTCACTTGGTGAATTTAGAAGTGCATGGGGCGTTTTTCTCATCACTAGGTGAATTTAGAAGTGCCTACGATTGTTGTTTATCAATGTATGGATGCTTTTATAGTGTTCGGACGTTTTAAAACACCGATGCGCAAAGTTTTCACTTGTCGAGGTAAATTTGTGTGGATTGAGGCATTTTTGTGATTGCCTGGGTGATTATATCATTGTCGGGTGTTTTTCTCCCTTGCCTAGGGCATCTTTATCATCATTGGATGGATTTTGAAGTGTCTAGGGAAATTAATGAAGTTCCTAGGAAAACATGGAAGTGGATGGGGGCGTTTTAATCTTCGCCGCGAGAATTTTGAAGTGCCTAGGGAAAATATTGAAGTGTATGGGTGTTTTTATCATCGTTGGGAGAATTTCGAAGTGGCCGAGGAAAGTATTGAAGTGCGCATGGCATTTTTTTCATCACTGGGTGAATTTAGAAGTGCATGGGGCAAGTATTGAAGTGCCTTGGGGGAATTTTGAAGTGCTTGGGGAAAATATTGAAGTGCATGGGGAGTTTTATCATCCTTGGGAGAATTTTGAAGTGCCTAGGAAAATACTGAAGTGCTTAGGGAATTTTTATCATCTCAGGGAGAATTTTGAAGTGTAAGTGCCCAGAGCAAGTATTGAAGTGCCTGGGGCGTTTTTCTCCTCACTGGGTGAATTTAGAAGTGCATGGGATGTTTTTCTCATCACCGAGTGGATTTAGAAGTGCATGGGGCGTTTTCTCATCACCAAGTGGATTTAAAAGTGCATGGTGCATTTTTCTCATCACTGGGTGAATTTAGAAGTGGATGGGGGTGTTTTTATCTTCATTGCGAGAATTTTGAAGTGCCTGGGGGAAACATTGAAGTGTATGGTTGTTTTTATCATCGTTGGGAGAATTTTGAAGTGGTCGAGGCAAGTATTGAAGTGCATGGGGCGTTTCTAGCATCATTGGGTCAATTTAAAAGTGCATGTGGCAAGTATTGAAGTGACCTGGGGGAATTTTGAAGTGCTTTGAGAAAATATTGAAGTGCATGGGGATTTTTTATCATCCTTGGGAGAATTTAGAAGTGCCTTGAAAAATATTGAAGTTCTTAGGGCAATTTTACCATCTTTCGAAGAATTTTGACGTGCTTGAGGCAAGTATTTAAGTGCCCGAGGCGTTTTTCTCGTCACTAAGTGAATTTAGAAGTGCATGAGGCATTTTTCTCATCACCGGGTGAATTTAGAAGTGCATGGGTCATTTTTCTCCTCATTGTGTGAATTTAGAAGTGCTTGGGGTTGTTATTGATCAATGTATGAATGCTTTTATAGTGTTGGGACGTTTTAAAATAGTGATGGGAAAAGTTATCACTTGTCGGGGCAAATTTGTGTGGATTGAGGCATTTTTGTGATTGCTTGGGTGATTATATCATTGTCGGGTATTTTTCTCCCTTGCCTAGGGAAACTATTGAAGTGCATAGGGCATCTTTATCATCATTGGATGAATTTTGAAGTGTCTAGGGAAATTAATGAAGTGCTTGGAGAAAGTAATGAAGTGCCCGGGAAATCATGGAAGTGGATGGGGGCGTTTTTATCTTTGCTGGGAGAATTTTGAAGTGTCTGGGGAAAATATTGAAGTGCTTGGGGAAAATATTGAAGTGTCCAGGTGTTTTTATCATCGTTGGGAGAATTTTGAAGTGGTCGAGGCAAGTATTGAAGTACATGGTGCATTTCTATCATCATTGGGTCAATTTATAAGTGCATGGGGTAAGTATTGAAGTGGCTCAAGGGAATTTTGAAGTGCTTGGGGAAAATATTGAAGTGTATGGGGATTTTTTTATCATCCTTGGGAGAATTTAGAAGTGCCTGGGAAAATATTGAAGTGCTTAGGGCAATTTTATCATCTTTGGGAGAATTTTGAAGTGCCTAGGGCAAGTATTGAAGTGTCTGGGACGTTTTTTTCATCACTGGGTGAATTTAGAAGTGCATGGGGCATTTTTCTCATCACTGGGTGAATTTAGAAGTGCATGGGGCATTATTCTCATTACTGGGTGAATTTAGAAGTGCACGGGGTTGTTATTTATCAATTTATGGATGATTTTATAGTGTTGGGACATTTTAAAACAATGATGGGCGAATTTATCACTTGCCGAGGAAAATTTGTGTGGATTGATCCATTTTAAGTATTCACTGAAAAATATGCAACTCTCCTACCATTCGACACCAAAGAGAAGAAAGTTTTGTGAGAAGATTGGTTGGAAGCTTGGAATTGGTCCAAGAACTATCTCTCTATATAAAGGAAGTGGCCCGCTACTAGGATATTCACTTAATTCTATCAGTTTGTTGGCCTGTCAAGATTCATGACCCCACATGTCCATTGGACCATTAAGGGACGAGATAACAAGTAGAGTCCCTACTTGCCCTGAATCTAGTTAGTGCAGTTGTGTTTTGTCAACACCTTCTCGTTTTGAGTGATCAAATATTGCTTGTGAAATGTATAAATAAATCCATTCTCTCCTCATTCATACACTTGTTCATTCGAGAGTCTAGGAGCCGAGAGAGTCCAGATTTGAGCTTTGGTGTATGTTCTTCTATTGCACTACCTTAGTAATCTACATAATCAAAAGTTTGAGTCTTACTGGAAAAAGATTCGCCAAATTTTTACTATATTTTATAATCAGTGAAAGATTCACCAAGTTTTTACAATTTTTTATAATTAAGTGAAATATTCGCCAAGATTTTACAATATCTAATAATTTAGTGAAAGATTCGCGAAGATTTTACAGCATTATATAATGAAATTAAATATTTGCCAAAATATATATATATATATACATATTATATTATTGATAAAATCGCCTTCAAGTTTTCCTATATATTGGGGAGATTCGCCCATTTTTTATACATATAAATTTTGGGGGGGTTCTTAAAATCATCCCTGCTGTAAATTACCTTCTTGAACTCTATGTTGTCTCCACGGACCATCCTCATTTGCAGCTCCAGGTCCTGCATTCGATCGAGGAGCTCCACCTTGAACTTAGTAATGCTGCAGCTTCCATCCTGACCAACTACATTTACAGCTCCTGCATGCCGATGACAGGGACCATAACCGGGGTGGCCTTCTATTTCCGCAGTATCCCCCCACATTTCTTCATGCTGGATGCCCTTTTTACACCCCAAGGTTTACAGCAGTTTCCACAGGGGGGTTTCGCAAGCCTCTGATAATGCCCACCGTCGTTACAGTAATGCTCCCCACCATTTCCAGCTCTGTGATGGGCCATATCCTCACCAAAACTAGCACCGTTCAATAAATTCAGCAACAAAATCTATCCCGCAGGAGCGTTGGAGAGATAGAGTGCAAAGGAATGAAGTCTGAGGGGAGCCCGGAGGGGGTATTTACTACCACCGGCGAGTTCGCATGCCATCCAGATGGCAGAGCTCTGCATTACATTAACTTCAAGCATGCAGAGAGAGTTGTCAAGGAGGTGAAAGCCCGTCGAAAACCCAAGGACTAATTCCAAGAAAATTTTCATAATGAGACTAATTAAGAGCGGATCCATCTTTACGAGAGCCAATTCAAAAACTAAGGGACCCAATTGTTCTTCGGATTTTCTTCATTGAGCCTTATTATGCCGTAATCAAGCTCTACACCAATATTTGCCATCTTATTGGCCTTCTCATTTAATTCATGGAGGATATGGAGAAAGGTAACCTCATGGAATTCATTGAGGATGCATTGAAGAAGGAGTTGCATTTTAGAGATGGGATCTTTTCTATTTGCAATGATACACCTCGCTTCTCTTATTATGATTAGAGAGTCGCCTAGAACAATGAGTTTCTTGATTCCCAAGCTGGAGGCTATCTCCAAACCTTTGATTAGTCCTAACCACTCTACTGCATTGTTGGTCTTTTTCCCGATGCCCCAAGCGAAGTCGTTCTGCTTGTTCCCCAAGGAGTCTAGGATTACTCCCCCCGTGCCCGCCAACCCTGGTATGATGTTGATTAATGTTAATAATGTTGATTAATGTTAATTATTGTCGATTAATGTTAATAATGTTGATTAATGATAATTATTGTCTATTAATGTTAATAATGTTGACTAATGTTAATTATGTGTTAATAATGATTAATTAATGTTAATGAGACTATTCTTATCTTTAGTAATAATTGTTAATTCAGTTAAATATAACTAAGAGTGTAATGTTGAATGTGGTAATAGTGCCATGAATGATGATCAGGTAAATTATAAATAATTAGGATTAATTAATTAATTAGGATATGGTAATAAATAAGTCTTAATTAGGGTAATTACATTTAAGGTTCAAATTATTGAATGTGGTAGAAGTTGCCTTATGCCATTATTTAACAAAGTTTTTAATTGTATTTTGAGTTAATTAATTAAGAGATTGATTCATTATAAGTTAATTAGGAAACCTTGAATTGTATGTCGAGGGTTGATTAGAATTTATTACGGTTGAAACATGTAAAAGTGAAACACTTGTGAACCAACCTAGGCATTTATTAAACAATAAATTAATAGAGTTTAAATGTTAAGGGCTCGAGGAGGACTTGGGATTTGGGAAATTTATGATAGAGATAAGGGTAGTAATGGAAGGGGGAAGAGTCGGCAAGGAAAGAGAATAAGGTCGAGAAGAGAAGGGGGAGAAGGGGTTCTTGTTGGAGGATTATGAGGGGATAAAAATTGTTGGCTTGTACTCAGTTTGGGCTCGGGGGTCCAAAGAGGAAATTTTGGAGTTGGGTGGTTGGTGAGACCTCGCCAGTTTGCAGGGTGGCATACCAGATTGTCTGGTCGGTTGAGTGGGAAAGATTTTGGTTGCAGGGCATACAACAGGGGAAAAGGAGCAGCAAAGGGCTCTACTAGCTATTTCCAAGTATTTTTCCTACAAGTATAATGACCCATTTATAACTGTGTAAATTATACTAATTCAAGCTTTACATAATGAAATTATGTAAATTAGTACGTATATTTTTTTATTTTTATTTTTTTCCTCGGAAAAATTCGTAACTTTATTATCAGAAGATACAAAATTACATTCTGCATATATATGGAGAGTGTAAACTGCTCCATACATTGTCACATATAAGTGGATACAGTAATAGAACTCAGGATCAAACCCTCATTGCCCAGAAAAAAGAAAGATAGCAGAAAAAATTACAGAAAAAACTTCCATCAATACGGCAAACCACAAGCTCCATAGAATGGGAGCCCCACACATGTCAGTCGTCAATTCACAGACGCCTCCACCGAGAGCGCCCACCAGCCATCACGAACCCTAGGCAAGGTGCCACAAAACCCCCGCCGACCTCCAAGAACCCTTGACAACAGTAAACGCAGCAAGACGGCTTCAGTTTCCGTCATAACCGAAACCTTCACCAGAAGAAATAGTAGATCCTAGTCTGTGGACGAGCAGCAAACTCAATGGATCTCCCAAACCGGCGAACAATCAGCCAGCAACCCCTGATGAAGAAAACGGCTAGGCAAAAACCCCCGAAAAGAGAATAACCGTCCCGCACAATGCAAACCCTGTTGTTTGGCTGCGAGGTTCTGTTGGCCTTGGATGCCACAGCAATTGCAAAGCAATGAGGAGATAGATTTGCGGTAATCATGAATGAATGTGAGCAGCTGCAGGGTAACTAGTCCCATTCATTGAACCCCGTCCTAGTTCCATCCTCGCTGTTGCTTTGCAATGCCCACCTTATCAATGTTTGAAGAGACATACCAAGGTCGGTCGTATTCCACGATGGGCCTTGCAGCATGCATCAAGATCCGGGGCAGCCGGTCCATCTGTTCAAGCATCCGTATTTACAGCAGTATCTGATTTCACAGAGACCCTGAAATGCTAAGATCATCCATAAATCGAGCCAGGTCATCATGAACCCTTCTTATCAGCAAAACCCTTGGTACTTGTAGCAGAGTCCATGTCCGCAGAGATCCGGGAGCCCTAGAAGGAATTCATTTCAAGGAGAAGTTCGTCTTCTGACGAGAAGGCCAGTTGCGGTCTTGAAAGGCTCGTCGAAAGCACCGGCAACAAATCCATCGCTCTCTATCCGCACGGGTTGGTCGCTGGGTCGAATCGTAACGAGAGTGGCGCCCTTCAAACCCATGCCACCGGGAAGTCCAACGCCACAGGAATTCCCCTATCGAGCACCGCCCAAGCCCCAGATGCCTCCACCGACATCGATCACCAGGACTGTGATGCCTCCCCATCCCAATTCCTTCCTCGCTGATGCTTTGCAATGCCCACCTTATCAATGTTTGAAGATACAAAGGCCGGTCGTATTCCACAATGGGCCTTGCAGCATGCATCAAGATCCGAGGCAGCCGGTCCATCCAACGCCACAGGAATCCCTATCGAGCACCGCCCAAGCCCCAGACGCCTCCACCGACACCGACCACCAGGACTGTGATGCCTCCCGATCGCCGTCCTTCAGGAAGCCTGCAAAAAACAACTGTACAGGGAAGGTGGGGCGGCTGGGCCAAGCCCTGGCCTCCCAAGCTACAGCAAGAATCGACTCTCAAAATGCTAGGGTTTGCGCTCCTCCAATTTTCAATTCCTTAAGTACCAAATTAGTACGTATATTATTTGTTGTTACACCTACATTAGATCGTAATTGTTAGAAATAGATAAATCAACAAATATATTTATAGCAACCTGTAAATGTAAATGTGTTATATTTTACAAGCACGGGAATGGAATTTAAACATAAGCTAGAAACCAAAACAGAGACTTGAAACACTATGTAAACAAGGAAAAATAGATTTACATATAAACTTAGTTAAACTAGGACATGGGTTCTACATAAGGTTCACATGATAATCATGACTTGACACACACAAGTCCGGAGCCTTGTCCAACAAGACTTTACAACATCATTACTTTGATCAAATACCTCTATACGGGAGGAATAACCTTTCCACGGAACGCAATCAAAGTGCTCACCTCTATATGGGAGGATCAATCTTGACTACACAAGATTGGTTTGGAGAATGTCTCATGATGTTGTATATTTAACAAAAAAATCTTCACCAAATTGGATCTTCATTCTAGATATCATCATATTAGAATGATGAAAGAAGACATTCTAAAAATATCCTTCAGAACACATCAAGGTTATTATGAATTTTTGGTGATGCCATTTGGCCTTACCAATGCACCTTCCACATTTCAAAGATTGATAAATTCTATATTTAAACCTTTCCTCTGAAAATTTGTGTTAGTATATTTTGATGATATACTTATCTATAGAAAATCTTGGGAAGAGCATGTACAACATGTTGGCAAGGTCTTAAAACTATTGGAGGAGCACCAACTATATGGAAATCCTTATAAGTGTGCCTTTGGGGTTAAGGAAGTGGAATATTTGGGTCATATTATATCTCACAAAGGCGTCAAAGTGGATCCTAACAAAATTAAGGCTATAATGGAATGGCCAATTCCTAAGACATTGAAGAATATTAGAGGATTCTTAGAATTGACAAGCTACTACCACAAGTTCGTTAATAATTATGGTCAAATAACAACACCTCTAAGAAGGTTATTGAAAAAAAAGGTATTCTTGTGGACTCAAGAAGCAACCAATGCTTTTGAAGAACTTATAGTGACTATGTGTACAACTCATGTCTTAGCCACCACTAAATTCACAACAACCTTTATTGTGGAATTTGATGCCTTGGGGATTGGAATTGGTGTAGTTTTAATACAAGAAGGAAGACCCTTTTCTTTTGAAAGCTGGAAAATTAAAGGAAAAAACTTACTCAAGCCAATTTCAGAAAAGGAAATGTTGGCCATACTACATGCAATTAAGAAATGGTTCCCTTAACTAATAGGAAGACATTTCAAGGTAAGAATAGATCATGATATCCTTAAGTACTTATTGGAACAACAGTTATTGTCAGAAGAGAAACAAAAATGGGTTACATAAATGTTAGGTTATGAATTTGAAATTATCTGCAAAAAAAGGAAAACGAAATGTGGTATTCGATGCACTTTCAAGAAAAGAAGATGGCATTGAGGACTTACTTTGTGCTATTTCCATTATGCAATTTAATTGGGTAGAAAAAACAAGGACAGAATGGAAACAAGATCAAAAGGATAACAAATTTATTTAACAACTACAAGAGGACCCCAATTCACTAGATAAATTTTTCTGGAAGAATGATTCACTATGGTACCAAGATCACCTATATTTATGTAAAAATTCTCAACTCCAACAGAAGATCCTTTTGGAATTGCACACTTCTCCTATAGGAGGACATTAAGGGTCCTTGAAAACATACCACAAGATCAAGAAGTATTTTTTGGGGGAAGGTCTTAAAATTAATGTACAAAATTTTGTGGCATACTGCTTGGTTTGTCAACAAAGAAAAGGAAAGACAATCGAGACACCAAGTCTTTTACAACCATTATTCATACCAAGTTAGTGTTGGTAAGAGGTCTCAATGGACTTTATCATATGTTTACCAAAGTCATAAGGAAAGACTGTCATCATGGTAGTGGTGGATTGACTCACACAGTATGCCCATTTACGTTCCCTTTATCATCCTTTTAAAGCAAGTACAGTAGCTATGACATTCATGGAAATAGTTCAGAAGCTACATGGAACCCCCAAGATTATTGTAAGTGATAAAGATCCAATTTTCACTGGTAATTTTTGGGAGGAATTATTTTCTTGTTTGGGCACTCAATTAGCTCATATTTTCTCTTACCATCCTCAATTTGACGAGAAAACTAAAATTGTGAATAAATTCTTAGAAGGGTATCTTCGTTGCTTTGCATATGACAAACAAACACAATAGGTCAAGTGGTTTCCCTTAGCAAAATGGTGGTCAAACACATATTTCCATACTTCATAAAAAATGTCACCATTTATGGCACTTTATGACTATCATCATCTTTCCATCACATCTTCCTTGAAAAAGAAAGTTAAGGTTCAAGCAATGGAGGATCACATAGAACATCAACAATAAATTCTCCAATTATTGAAGGATAACTTGTTTATAGTACAAAATAGGATGAAACAACCATCATATCAACATCATAATGAAAGGGAATTTGAAGTGGGAGGTTGGGTATTTTTGAGGCTATAACCATACAAACAGATGTCCCTCAAGCAACAAAAGAAGGACAACAAATTAGCACCAAAGTAATATGGTCCCTATAAGGTGTTGCAAAGGATTGGAAGTATGGGTTATAAATTGGAGTAACCACCAAATCCACGTGTACATCCAGTCTTCCATGTTCCTTTCCTAAAAAAGGTAATTGGTGATAAGAACCCAGTCCAAACTATTTTACCAGAGATCGATGAAGAAGGGAAATTTATACTATAACTTTAAACAATAATTGAGAGAAGGGTCAAGAAACTACGAAAATCAAGCAATAACTGAGTACATCATGAAGTGGAAGAACTTGCCATAAAGGAGGCAACATGGGAAGATGAGTTCTTCATGCATAAACATCCAAAGTTAATCAAGTATTGAGGACAGCACTTGCTTAAAGGGGAGGGGGCCAAGGGCATGCTAAGCCCTATATATTGTGACACTACATTTCTATTTTCATATTAGTATTATCTTTATTGGTCGGTTAGAACCCTGATTGTAACTATGTAGGGTCTAGAATTGTAATTGTACACTTTATCTCCTATCCCTATATATATATATAAAGGAGACTTAGTTTGGGATCATCTCATCTCATCTTGTTTTGTATCTGAAATACATTGTAAAGGAGGTTGCCCCCTCAAAAAGGATGGCTATTCATCTTTTTATTACATTCTCAAGGCATTGGAATACCATCTCTTCTTGTCTTATGTTATTTTTTGGAATTTGGTGCATAACACCTTCATTGAAGTGATAAGTGTTATGATGGAACATGGGCTCAAGTTCTCTCTAATCATGCCTCTCAACAAAAAATCTTGTACTTGTCAATTCAACTACTCATTTCCCCACAAGTTCATTAAGTGAGATGCTTAATTTGACAAGCTATCCCTTGGAATGAGTTCCATATGGTAAGTAATCTTATTTATGGAAATCCAATTTGTAAACCTTTATGAATGATCTCCTTATGATTTTCAAGCAAAGCCTTTACTTATAGTGGCACTTCCACCTCCAAGGATTCACTCTTCTACCATGGAATCAAAGCATAGCACATTATAGATTTGTTTACAGCTTGAAAAATTCATTTGTTGAAATAAATAAGGTTATTTTTCTCTCTTCTTACTCTTCTTTCATGGGTACCAACTTAAATAATTTCCCATATTTAGAGAATTGAAATGCACTCATTTTTTTCGTTATTATTGCTTTTTTTAGGTATTTATCCTAGACCAAACCCCAAGGCACTTCGCCTCATTTTGAGGATGGTACCCAAGGTAAAACCTAGATTATATAGGGCACAAGGCCAATTCAACAACATGGCTCGAAGCCATTA
Source organism: Larix kaempferi (assembly GCA_027924585.1). Classification (NCBI taxonomy): domain Eukaryota; kingdom Viridiplantae; phylum Streptophyta; class Pinopsida; order Pinales; family Pinaceae; genus Larix; species Larix kaempferi. The sequence goes on along the minus strand of BSBM01000159.1, from coordinate 5,804,915 downwards.
CAACAATATACTAATTATGAACTCAACATGTCATAGGAATATAACCTAGGTGGAGAGGATAACAGTCCATCCCACAACCACTTGGACTAGACCAATTTGACAACTTGTTCTTTCGTTATTTATGGATCCTTTGTTATATTTCCAAAGGGTTTTACTAATACATGGAAAGCATCCATGGGCATGACATCACATACCACTTCATCGTTGTAATCTCCAATGTGAAAGTTTACCATAAATTGGTCATTCAAAGTCACTTGGTGGCCTTCTACAATGAAGCTATCTTATACAAATGACTGTGGTCAGTGAATTTTTAATTTAACTTCACCATCTTAGTGGGCACCAAACTATCAAGGTTTCCTCCATCAATAATTAGCATGCAACATTTCTCCATGGCCTTACATTTTGTTCTAAAAAAAAATTTCTTTGCTACTTTCCCTCTTGTTTCGTTTTAAGCTTAAAAAACACTTTCCATTCCATTCATTTTTAATGCAGGAGCATCGGGGCATAGGCAGATCAGTCGAAGTTGATCGACAGGAGGGGAGCCGACCAACAAGGTTGCCGATGACCACTGATGCGGAGAGTAGGTTAACTTGTCAAAGTCAACAAATCGAGCAGAAGCAGTAGGAGAGCGACTGACTGGAGCAACGCAGTGGATGTTATGACTGGTTGAGGATCGACAGGGGTTAGCCGGTGGACGACAAGTGAGAGGAGAAAGACGTCGGGTAGTCGATGAGTGTTCAAACTACGACGCGACAGGTTTGGCGGAGCCAAGCGCGGAGGAAGGGGAGGCCTGGCGAACCGCAGAAGATGAGAAACAAGCCGACAGGAAGGTCGAGATGTGACCGACTACTGTAGCAGGGTCGGAAGGACAGAAATTCAAGGGACTGTACCTGGTAGCTGTTCAGGGTTGTTGAGGAAGTTATTACAGTTATTGCAAGTTGGTGAAAGACATGACAGGTGACGTCATGGACAGAGGCTGTGCAGCACGGCTAGGAGGTGATGTCAGTGGACAAGAGGATGCGTGTCTCGGGGATTGCAGCAGTCTCATGAATAGTAGCAGCAGGGTAGAAGATGTAGGAGAGGAAATCACAGGAGGGATCATCTTCAGTCTTTGATCAGCAATATCAGAGAACAAAGCCGAGGGAAGTTGTGAAGAGTCACACCGGTCGAAGAAGAGAGTTGAGATCGAGCCATAGCTCAGCGTTCATAGTTGAACCAGGAGAGGGTGAGGTCGACACATAGGGAGAACACACCACAGTTACTTCTAAGTTGTAACAGATGAGGTCGACTGTAGTTAGTTATTTGTTTACAGTTATTCCGCATTGCAACCAAATTCAGAGAAGTAATATAAAGCCACTTCTGGAATTTTGTTTTACACTTGTTTGTGTAAACGTTGTCATTTGCGTCGTGTGTATTGTTAAGCAAGAAAGTACCCAGTAAGGTGACTTGATTTAGTTGGTATCAAAGCGCAGATCATAGTAGATCAAAGAGCGGGAACAAAGAGTTGGAAGAAAGTCTGGTTGAGAAGATGACTGTACCAACTGTGACTTGCGTCAATTGGTATCAGAGCGAAAGAATCCGTCGAGTTCGTGATAGTAAGCCTGCAAGTGAGTTGAACAGCTCCAGCTGCGGTTGGGTAGAGTTGTGCACTACTGTTTGGTTGCGATTGGACGTGTGAGAGTTTCAACAGAGATTGGAAATGGCTCATAGAGGCATTAATGTCCGAGGACAAAGGACGCGTGGCACAGCAGCCATCACATTGAATCATAAGATGTTCGACGAATGAGTCAGAACGATGCAAACTTTGACAAATGAAGCCACGGAGATCAAAGAAAACCAAAGGTGTGGTTGTATTCCTGAAGCACTAGACCACAGCGACGAGGAAGTCGAAGAGGTGGAAGATCAGGACGAAGCCGTAGAGGAACCAGAGGAAAATCTGATCAAACTCTTGATAGATATGAGAGGTCAGGTGAAGATAGACGTGCGTACGTACTCGGGAATCCTGGACCCAGAAGATTTGATTGACTGGTTCAGAGAGATGGATAAATACTTTGACATAGAGCAGATCGAGGATCCTAAACGAGTTAAGACTGCATGTCTAAGGTTGAAGGGTCATGCCTCGTTGTGGTTGGACAATGTACAGGCTGACAGACTTAAGAAAGGCAAGGAGAAAATCAAGTCTTGGGACATAATGGTTGCCAATTTGAAGGGAAAGTTCTTGCCAAATGACTATGTGATTTCCTTGTTCAGGAAGTTACAGAACTTTCGACAGAAAGAAATGACCGTGAAAGAGTACACGGAGGAGTTCTACGAATTGTCGATTCGATCAGGACAAACTGATGAAGGAGAAGAAGTTGTCACTAGATACATGAACGGCTTGAAATATGCTATTCAGGATGAACTCAGCATGTCGAGATTCAGAGCAGTCGGTGAAGCCTACCAGTTAGCTTTGAAGGCAGAAGAGAAGCTGTCAAGAAAATCCACAGTGACCAGGGGAAGGATGACTGGTCGGGGTGAGAAAACCGTCTCCGTGAAAGGCCAAAGTAGCGGGTACAGGAGGGAAGGTGTCACAGAAGGGACATCGACAGGGAAAGCACAAGAAAAATGACGCGATGGTCGTGAGAACCGTAGTCGAGGTGCGTATAGTCGAAGTGGTCCATCCGATAAGAAAGGAGCTAACAGACCAGCCATAATCTATTAGAAGTGTCGAGGAATGGGACACAAGGCATATGAGTGCCCAGAAAACTTACATGCTGTAGGGAATTCGAAACCCAGACGTCGAAAGGATAAGCAAGTCGATGAGAGGGAAGAATCGGCATCCGACAGCAATGGAGGTGAAAAGAAGAAGAACCAGAATCTGACGGTTCAGAGGACCTTGATCCAGGAAGATCAACATGACCCGATGGAACCAGCACAATGGAAGGCGATCTTTCGAACGAAGGTGCGGATCAGGGAATGGCGTTGCAAAACCATAGTTGATGGTGGAAGCATGGAGAATCTCGTGTCGACGAAAGTCATCGACAAGATCGGGTTGAAGTGTCGAGAACACCCACACCCCTACAAGATCTCATGGTTGCAGAAAGGACACCATGTCAAGGTGACCAGACAGTGCCTGATCAACTTCAGAGTTGAAGGATTAGAGGACAGTGTATTGTGCGATGTAGTTCCCATCGATGCATGCCATCTATTGTTAGGAAGGCCATGGCAATATGATCGGAAAATGATCTATGATGGTCGAGCCAACACAATCACAGTGTGGAAGAATGGCGTGAAGAGGACTCTTAAGCCGAGGCGAGAAGAGCAAGCCGATAGTAAGGACGACGAGAGCAATCTTTGGGAAAAGAAAGTGTTGATGAGCACCGCGAAGGAATTCCTCGTAGAAGAGGAGAGGCAGTCAGGATGTTTTACGATCATTCCGAAAGGACCATATGTCGAAGGAACGACCAGGGAGGAGAACATTCCGGTCGATATCGAGGAGTTGCTTGAAGAATTCAGGGACATAATGGCTGATGAGAAACCGACGAGATTGCCGCCGACAAGGAGCATATCCCATCAAATCGACTTGATTCCAGGGTCGAGTCTGCCAAACAAAGCACCATATAGGATGAGTTCGACAGAGGGATAGGAACTAAATAGACAGGTCCAAGAGTTGTTGGACAGAGGATTAATCAGAGAAAGTCTGAGCCCGTGTGCAGTACCAGTGGTATTGACACCGAAGAAGGGTGGGGAATGGGGAATGTGTACCAACTCCAGAGCCATCAACAGGATCAAGATCAAGTATCGGTTTCCATTGCCGATGATGGATGACTGGATGGATTTCCTAAGTGGAGTGACATACTTCACAAAAATAGACCTGAAGAGTGGATACCACCAGATTAGGGTCAGAGAAGAAGATGAATGGAAGATAGCATTCAAAACAAAAGAAGGGTTGTACGAGTGGTTAGCCATGCCATTTGGGTTGACTAATGCACCTAGCACATTCATGAGATTGATGAATGAAGTGTTGAAACCATTTCTAGGAAAGTTTGTCGTGGTCTATTTAGACGACATTCTGATTTTCAGTTGAACCAAGGAAGAACACTTGGAACACGTTCGACAAGTATTGCAGAAATTGCAGGAAGAAAAGCTGATGGTAAACCTACAAAAGTGTAGCCTCATGAAGAAGGAATTGGTGTACTTGGGATTTGTAATCTCAGGTAAAGGGTTGGTGATGGAACCAGAGAAGGTGAAGGAAATAGTGGAATGGCCGTAACCGACAAGTATGACTGCAGTAAGAAGTTTCCATGGACTTGCTAGTTTCTACCGGAAGTTCATTCGGGGATTCAGTCGAATTTGTGCACCACTGATAGAATGCATGAGAAAGGGTGAGTTCTAGTGGACGGACGAAGCCCAGAAAGCTTTCGACGAGTCGAAGGAAAAGGTCACTGAGATCCCAGTCTTAGCGCTCCCAGACTTTGACAAAGTTTTCCAGGTCGATTGTGATGCGAGTGGAATGGAAATTGGAGCAGTGTTGAGCTAGGAGGGCCGACCAATTGCATTCTTTAGTGAAAAGATGAATGGAGCGAAGCAGAAGTATTCGGTCTATGACCAGGAGTTTTATGCTATCATTCAAGCACTGAAGAAGTGGAGGCATTATTTGTTGCCCAAGGAATTTGTGTTGTACACAGATCACCAAGCACTGAGATATTTGAACACTCAGTCAAAATTGGATCAGAGACACATGAAGTGGGTGGAGCTACTTCAGAAATATACATTCATGTTGCGACATAGGTCGAGCAAGTTGAATAAAGTTGCTGACGCATTGAGCAGGAGAGTTGCGGTATTGAGCACGACGACGATTCAGGCAACAAGGATAGAGACGATAAAGACGGAGTATGAGACCGACGAGGATTTTGCGAAAGCATGGAAGGATTGTCATGAACCTTGGAGTATCGAAAAAACTCCATATTTGAGTTACTTCATCCAAGAAGGCTATCTATTCTGGGGAAGTCAGTTGTGTATTCCTAGAGGATCAGTAAGAGAGAACCTAATCTGAGAGTTTCATAATGGGGGGTTAGTAGGACACTTTGGCATCGACAAGACCAAAGCACTAGTTGACGAGAAGTATTTCTGGCCAGGGATGTTGACAGATGTCGGAAGATGGGTTCGACAATGTCAAGTTTGCCAGTTAGCAAAGGGAAGGAGTCAGAACACAGGGTTGTATACACCATTGCCAGTACCAGATAACCCTTGGGAGCATCTTAGCATGGATTTTGTGTTAGGATTACCAAAGACTCAGCAAGGAAGCGATTCGATATTTGTTGTAGTTGACAGATTTTCGAAGATGGCGCATTTCATACCATGTACAAAGACGAGTGATGCCACAGGGATTGTTGTACTATTATTCAAGGAGATAGTCAAATTGCATGGGTTTCCAAAGAGTATCACGTCGGATCGAGATACCAAGTTTATGGGGCATTTCTGGAGAACCCTATGGAAGAAACTGGACACGAAGTTGCAGTTTAGCTCGGCATCCCATCCACAGACAGATGGAAAGACCAAGGTGGTCAACAAAAGTTTGGGAAACCTTATGAGATGTCTAGCAGCCGACAGACCCAAGCAGTGGGAGAATGTGTTGGCACAGGTGGAGTTTGCATACAACAATTCTGTGAATCGGTCGATGGGATTGAGTCAATTCCAGATTGTTCAGGGGAGAAGCCCACACGGAGTGATGGATTTGGTCGAGTCGCCGACAGAAACCAAGAAGAGTGCGGATGCATAATCGTTCGCAGAGAATATGCATGAAGTTCATGAAAATGTGCGAAAGCGCATAGAGAAGAGTAACACAACATATAAGTTGAGGGCCGACAAGGAAAAGAGGCTACAATCGTTCCAAGCAGGGGACTTAGTCTATGCATATTTACGGAAGGAGAGATTTCCAATAGGAACATACAACAAGCTGAAGCTGAAAAGGATAGGGCCATGCAGAATTCTGAAGAAGATTTCGGACAATGCTTATGTGTTGAAATTTCTGGAAGACTTGAACATTTCAGCGACGTTCAATGTTTCAGATCTATACAAATTTGAAGAAGGGTCAAGCAGTGGAAGCGAGGAGGTGATAAGCATCGACTGGACAGACCAAATTCCAGATCAACACAAGGAAGAGATCACAGAAGTAATCAAAGAGCGCAAGGTTGGGCGAATGCGTAGCACACGGAAGAAAGAATACTTGGTGCGGTGGAAAGGTGACAAGTTGCAGGAGGCGACATGGATTTTCAAAGAAGATTTCAAAAGACTGACGGATCAATCGAATTCTTTTTCACCGGAGGAGTCTGATGCAGGAGCATTGGGGCCTAGGAAGATCAGTCGAAGTTGATTGACAGGAGGGGAGCTGACCAGCGGGGTTTTCGATGACCACTGGTGTGGAGAGTAGGTTGACTTATCGAAGTCAACAAATCGAGCAGAAGCAATAGGAGAGCGACCGACTGGAGCAGCGCAGCGGATGTTGTGATTGGTCGAGGATCGACAGGGGTTAGTCGATGGACGACAAGTGAGAGGAGCAAGATGTTGGGTAGTCAATGAGTGGTCGAACTACGACGCGACAGGTTTGGCAGAGCAAAGCGCAAAGGAAGGGGAGGACTGGTGAACCACAGAAGATGAGAAACAAGTCGACAGGAAGGTTGAGATGTGACCGAATACTGCAGCAGGGTCGGAAGGACAGAAATTCAAGGGACTGTACCTGGTATCCGTTCAGGGTTGCTGAGGAAGTTATTACGGTTATTGCGAGTTGGTGAAAGACATAACAGGTGACGTCATGGACAGAGGCTGTGCAGCACAGCTAAGAGCTGACAATGCAGGTTCGCAGGATTTGGAAGGATCGGCAGATAGGAGGATGCGTGTCTCGGGGATTGCAGCAGTCTCGGGAACAACAGCAACAGGGTAGAAGACGTAGGAGAGGAAATCACAGGAGGGATCATCTTCAGTATTTGATTAGCAGTATCAGAGAACAGAGCCGAGGGAAGTTGTGAAGAGTCACACCGGCCAAAGAAGAGAGTTGAGATCGAGCCATAGCTCAGCGTTCAGAGTTGAACCAGGAGAGGGTGAGGTCGACACACAGGAAGAACACATCACAGTTACTTCTAAGTTGTAACGGCTGAGGCTGACTGTATTTAGTTATTTGTTTACAATTATTCCGCATTGTAACCGAATTCAGAGAAGTAATATAAAGCCACTTCTGGCATCCTATTTTACACCTGTTTGTGTAAACGTTGTGGTTTGTGTCATGTGTATTGTTAAGCAAGAAAGTACCCAGTAAGGTGACTTGCGTCAATTTTTTATGTTGACTTGGTTAGACATGGGCTATCTTGATATTGCATTGCTTATTTTTCCTAAGCCACGTTTAGTTTAATCTCTTAACCTCTTCATTCATTCCCTAATTTTTTGCATTCAAGTCCCGGATGTTTAAGGTTTCCAAATTAGAATAAATGACCTCTAGTGTAGAGTATACAATAGCCATGATCTTCACCTCCAAATTATCTTCCTCCATGAGGATTGTATTATAATCTTTGTCTCCCTTCATAAGCACTGGTTTCTCCTTATTCTTGTTTTTCTCCTAATGTTGTTTCATTTCTACCAATAGAGCATTTTCTTCAATCTCTATAACACTTCTTCCTTTCAGATTTCCACCTCAAAAATTCCTTGACAAATTTTCTTCCATTGTTAAGTCTAGTTGGTAGGTTCCTCCTCTAAGTGCATGTGTGGAAGCTCAAGTACTCATCTTGAGTGGTAATTTTCAATCCCTTCACATGTTGTGATACCTTTTTCTCACCATTTCCATCATTATCAACTCAAATGGTTAGCTTGTATGTTTTAATGTAATCCTTCACATCAAGATCTCTTTGTTTGAGGTTTTGTAGCTTTTCAAACAAGATTTGATAGTAATCAAAGGGAAAATAATCCCTTCTAAACCTAGAAATTATCTTTTTCTAATTCCTTACCTTCTATTTTCCCTCCCTCGCTCCCTTCTTCCATAAATGATCCCACCAAAGTGAGGCATGTCCTCTTAGCTTGTGCGTGCAAATTTAACATGTCTAAGCTCTTCCATTTGTTCAAATTCAAAATACTTGTCAAACTTCATAGTCCAATCCACCAACTCCTTTGGATTTAGACTCCAAAATAGAAACAATCATATTTTTCTTTCTCCCCTTTTTGTAAATGCATTAATGATTCTCTCATTCAGAGTTTGTTCCACTTTTTTTAACGGTAATACTTCTTGTCACTCATTGTTGAAATTTGGTTGAGCTTTGATCTTTAATTCTTTTAGATGTAGAAACTGGAAGCAATGAGACAATTCTAGTCATGAAATTCATATACCCATAACACAAGATATACCCTGGGGAAAATCCTCAAAATTATGAGAACAAAAACCCCAACAATTCTTCTCATATAATATAATGGATAGCATAGAATGTTTTCTTTTACAACATAGAAGATTGCTTTCGGAAGATAAGAGATCATCAAACACTCTTGATGAAGATACAAAAGCAATAGAGAAGAGAGATCAATCGAATGTGTGCCCAACACAACAATAACAAGCACGAACAATACCCTGCACAAAGAGAAGCACCTTTCCTTCAATAGTCCTTTTTATTTAACACTTAGTTAACTGGAATCATGTTGATTAGTTTACTTGAAGTTACCACTGTGAGTTCTTTAGTTAACTGAGGCATATCTTTAACTGATTCTTTAATTGAAGCATTGATACTTAACTGAACTTTAACAATTCGAGTTCTCTTTAATTGGTTGAAGTGTCTGCATGGGAAATTTCGAATTCTCTTGATCTCTATGATTTATCTTTTATTTCTTTATCTCTTATTGCATGGTCAATATGTGCTAACTTTGATTATCTATCACATTACATTATACTAAGAAGAATTATCGAATGTTGTGATCATATTATATTACTCCGGACCAAATTATCAAATGCTAAAGTAATTCATTTTAGAGGTGATCAATCTCTAAAGGAGACTTAATAGCAATCTGGTGATCATGGTTAATAATACATCACACAACATTAAATTCTTTTAACAAGTAAAGCATGACCTTTATATGGAAGGTCCAACTCTATATGGGAGGTCCATCTCATAGATACCTTTATACGGAAGGTTCACATGATAATCGTGATTTGACACACACAAGTCCGGAGCCTTGTCCAACAACACTGTACAACATCATCACTTTGGTCAATTACCTCTATATGGGAGGAATAAACTTTACACAGAAGGCAATTAAAGTGCTCACCTCTATACAGGAGGATCAATCTTGACTACACAAGATTGGTTTGGTGAATGTCTCCCGGTGTTGTATATTTAACACTCCCTCTCAACGAGGGCATTCTCTGCCATACCAAGCTTGTCTCGGAAGTACCTGAACTTCGTCAATGACAGAGGCTTTGTTAACACATATGCAATCTGCTCATTAGTAGCAATGTACTGAAGTGTCATCGTACCTTTCTGGACCATGGCTCAGATGAAGTGATACTTCATTACAATGTGCTTTGACTTGTCATGAAAAACTGGTTTTTAGAAAAGCTTGATGCAACTCTGATTGTCACACCTAATAACTGTAGGATCAATATTTTCACCGAACAACCCTGCAAGTAGCTTTCTGAGCCACACTGCTTCTCGACGGGAAACACTAGCAGCTATGTATTCTGCTTCAGTAGTGCTCTAGGCTGTGGAGCCCTGCTTCCTGCTGGACCAAGATATCATAACTGATCCTAGGCTATAACAGTAGCCATATGTGCTCTTACGGTATACAATGCTTCCTCCCCATTCTGAGTTTGTATAACCAAGTAACATGACTCCTCCACTAGAGGCATATCTGAGTCCATATGAAATTGTACCTCGAAGGTACCTAAGCCCATGCTTAGCAACTGTCTAGTGTCTGTGTCTTAGATCAGACATAAATTGACTTAGGATGCTCACAACATAACATATATCAGGCCTCGAATGTATCAAGTACATTAGCGAGACTATAAGATGTATATACAAAGTGGGATCTACTGGATCTGATCTAGAGCCTAAATCATGAAGTTTCCTCAAATTGGAAACCATCGGTGTAGTCATAGATTTGCAATCTATCATGCCAAACCTGCACAATATATCCACACGGTACTTACCTTGAGATAGAAAAATTTCATCTTTTCTTTGCTAGATCTCAAGGCCAAGAAAGTAGTGCATTAGACCTAAGTCTTTCATCTCGAACTTTAAGGTGAGCTCCCTCTTGCACCAAGCAATCAGATGTTCCTCTCTAGTGAGAAACAAATCATCAACATACAGAACCAATATCAAGGGTTGGTTCTTCACTACTTTGTAGTACAAATTTGGACCAGCTTCACTCTTATAGAAACCTAGTTTCTGAAGGTAGCTATCAATTCTAGAGTACCAAGCTCTGAGGGCTTCCTTAAGCCCATATAGAGCTTTCTTCAGCTTGCAAACATGGGACTCCTTCCTTGCACCACAAATCCTTCAAGCTACTGAATATAAACCTCTTCCTCAACCTCACCATTGAGGAATACTGTCTTCACATCCATCTGGTGAAGTTTCCATCCTAGAACATGTGCAAGTGCAATCATTGCTCGGATTGTGGTGTACCTTGCCTTAGGGGCAAAGGTCTCATCATAATCGATGCTTTCTTTATGAGAGAAACTTTTGGCAACGAATATAGATTTATACTTCTCAATTCTACCATCTACATCATGCTTTATCTTGTAAATCCATTTGGAAGTCACAATGGAATTCCCATCAGGTTTGGGAACAACCTCCCAAACATCATTCCTCATTATAGAGTTGTACTCTTCTATAATTGCATCTTTCCAAACTTTTTTCTTTACAAATTCTTCATATGATGATGGTTCTAAAAAATTGATGTGACTCATCAATGCAACATACCCTGAATATCTGTCAGGTTGCTTGCACTCTCTGGATGATCCTACTGGTGCTCCATGTTTCTTTGCATTTTGTAATATGTCTCATCACCAAGCATATCTTCTTTTAGCGAGAGGTTCATCAGGTGACCTTTCAACTAGTTCTACTAGTTCTTTAGGAGCTAGTGAATCTGAGGCATTTTTTGGTTTCTCCCTCTCTAACTATGAAGGGTGAGAATCAGACTCTGGATCCTCCATCTCTGAATCACATTGAATCTCTTTCGATCTTTTGAAAGTAGCTTCCTCATGGAAAGTAACATCTTGACTAACTTCAATGTGTCTCTCACCCGGTACATATATTCGGTATGCTTTCGATGACTCGCTATAACCCACAAAGGTGCCTTTCTTTCTAAAAGGCTCCATATTTTTTCTCTTTTCCTTTGGTACATGAATGTATACTGGGCTCCCGAAGATCTTCAAGTGTGAGATGTTTGAATTCTCATCGGTAACGCTTCTTCTGGTGTCTTCTCATCTAGAATGGCATGCGGGCTTCTATTATGGATGTACACAGCTGTACAGGTGACTTCTTCCCATAAGGAGGTAGACATATCTTGATCTTGAATCATGGATTTTGCAGCCTCACATATGGTTCTATTATTTCTTTCGGCAACCCCATTTTTCTGAGGGTTGTATGGTACTGTTAACTGTCTACATATTCTTTTTACCATATTTTGAAGTCCTGGTAGCACTTTGTAGTGTAGGTGTCCAAGCCTTCTATGCCATAGCTCACATGGACTGATACTGTGGTGAGTCATAGCTTGAATGTACTTCTCGAGTACCTTGTAGAGTCCTCCCTCTCAAACTCCAATCACAGCAGCAGATTCTAGGCTTTTGTTCTTCGGCCATAAAAGTGATTTGTTATCCATGAAGATAACTCGGAAGCCTTTGTCTTTAAGAATCGAGGAGGTTCTTCTTCAAGCTTAGAACATATAGAATGTCCTCCACATGTAGAATATCACCAGTGCTCATTTGGAATGAGGTGGATCCAACTCCTTGGATCGAATAAGTTGAGTTGTCCCCCAACTCTACCATGCATGTGAATTCTTTCTCTTTTAGATTGGTGATGGCACTCTTGTAACCAGTCATATGCTTTGATGCACCACTGTCAATCAACCATGTGTCTGCATTTGTGATGATGGATCCCGAAAGGGATGAGACAAGATAATACTCCCTTCTTGTCTCCTTTTCTTCGAATGCATTCTTTTGAGTGATTTCATCTTCTATGGTGGTAGAAGCATGAAACTTTCCTTTCCTCTTTGCTCTGCAATCTCTTGAGAAATGGCCTTTCTTGTTTCAATTTAAGAATCTAGCTTTTTACTTGTCAAGCCTTTGTTGAACTCCTTCTTCTTTGAATGAGAGAACTTCTTTTGGAAGAAGGGTTTCTTTCCTTTCTTCATTCTTGCTGTGAGGGCAAGATTTTCTTCTTTGATGCACACTGACTTGCTCTGGATTGGCCCCTCCTCTTGGAGGCAGTCATGCCACAACCTTTCGAATTTAGGTTGTACTTCTCGACCATTTATCATAGCCAAGAATGTCTCTCATGAGGATGGGAGACCATCAATAGCGGTTTGGATAAGATCATATTCATCCACCACTACTCAAATACTAGCAAGTTGATCTCTTACTTGAGAGATATTGGAGAAGAAGGAGGCCACTGTCTCATCTGTCTGCATCTTTAAGTTTCAAAGCTTATTCTTCAATGCCCTATTTTGACTCGGGTCATTATTCTCATATATATTAGTCACTATATCATAACATTCTTTCGTGGTCTTCAACAGTGTGATCACAGGCATCAAATTATCTTTTACCGAATCATAGATGATCCGTTTAGTCTTAGCTTGATTCTTCTTGAAGTTGATGTGCCATGCATTAGATGTAGGCTCCTCCACCACAGTGGATATGTAGCCATCCAAGTCATGTTCCTCTAGGATGTTGAGAATACTATCCTTCCAAGTGTTGAAGTTTGAAGTGCCCTCAAGACGATCTTCCGGTCGTACAAAGACTGATGCCATAGTCTTCAAATCTTGTGCTCAACTTCTCAGGATCAACGTAGGCTCTAGCTAGCATGCAAAACTGAGCTCCTTCACGCCCTAAGCTCTAATACCATGTTGAAATTTGGTTGAGCTTTGATCTTTAATTCTTTTATATGCAGAGACTTGAAGCAATGAGACAATTCAATCCATGAAATTCATACACCCATAACACAAGATATACCCTGGGGAAAATTCTCAAAATAATGAGAACAAAAACCCCAACAATTCTTCTCGGTATAATATAATGGATAGCATAGAATGCTTTTTTTTACAACATAGCAGATTGCTTTCGAAAGATAAGAGATCACTAAACACTCTTGATGAAGATACATAAAAAATAGAGAAGAGAGATCCATCGGATGTGTGCCCAGCACAACAATAACAAGCATGAAAAATACCCTACACAAAGAGAAGCGCCTTGCCTTCAATGGATAAGAGAATTCGCTTCACATTGGATTTCAACAATCCCGTACAACATATTTATACATTCTTCTCTTCTATTTTTAACTTCTAACTTCAGGATGAACTCACCCTCAATCTGGATGTATTAATCTTGCATGCAGAGGTGCGCCCCACCTCTCATGCATTGCTATATCTCACCGAGTTGTCACTTAGGATGAACTCGCCTCTTAACTGAAAGATTGCCCACTTATTTAGGTGGCTAACTTAAGTGTCGACATTCAAGTGTCACAATTCACGTGTCATATTTTAGTTTAATATAAGTGTCATCATGCAATAACACTTAGTTAACTAGATCTTCTTTGTTGTCACTTAGTTAACTCCCTTTAACTGAAGTGTCGTCTTTTAGTTTAACTAAAGTGAAAACACTTTAGTTAACTAGTCATTTTTATTTAACACTTAGTTAAATGGAATAATGATGATTGATTTACTTGAAGTTACCACTGTGAGTTCTTTAGTTAACTGAGGCATATCTTTAACCGATGCTTTAATTGCAGCATTGATACTTAACTGAAGCTTTAACAATTCGAGTTCTCTTTAATTAGTTGAAGTGTCTGCATGGGAAATTTCGAATTCTCTTGATCTCTATGCTTTATCTTTTATTTCTTTATCTCTTACTGCATGGTCAATATGTGCTAAATTTAATTATCCATCACATTACATTATACTAAGAAGAATTATCGGATGTTGTGGTCATATTATATTATTACGGACCAAATGATCATATGCTAAAGTAATTCACTTTAGAGGTGATCAATCTCTAAATGACACTTAATAGAAATATGGTGATCATGGTTAATAATACATCACACAATATTAAATGATTTTAACAAGTAAAGCATGACCTTTATACGGAAGGTCCACCTCTATACGGGAGGTCCATCTCATAGATACCTTTATATGGAAGTTTCACATTATAATCATGACTTGACACACACAAGTCCGGAGCCTTGTCCAACAAGACTTTAAAACATCATTACTTTGATCAATTACCTCTATATGGGAGGAATAATCTTTACACAAAAGGCAATCAAAGTGCTCACCTCTATACGGGAGGATCTATCTTGACTACACAAGATTGGTTTGGAGAATGTCTCCTGATGTTATATATTTGGTTTGGAGAATGTCTCCTGATGTTATATATTTAACACTCCCTCTCAACGAGGGAGGCATTCTCTGCCATACCAAGCTTGTCTCGGAAGTACCTGAGCTTCGTCAATGACAGAGGATTTGTTAATACATATGCAATCTGCTCATCAGTAGCAATGTACTGAAGTGTCATCGTACCTTTCTGGACCATGTCTCAGATGAAGTGATACTTCATTACAATGTGCTTTGACTTGTCATGAAAAATTGGTTTTTAGAAAAGCTTGATGCAACTTTGATTGTCACACCTAATAACTGTAGGATCAAGATTTTCACCGAACAACCCTGCAAGTAGCTTTCTGAGCCACACTGCTTCTCGACGGGCAACACTAGCAGCTATGTATTCTGCTTCGGTAGTGCTCTAGGCTGTGGAGCCCTGCTTCCTGTTGGACCAAGTTATCATAACTGATCCTAGGCTATAACAGTAGCCATATGTGCTCTTATGATACACAATGCTTCCTCCCCATTCTGAGTTTGTATAACCAAGTAACATGACTCCTCCACTAGAGGCATATCTGAGTCCATATGAAATTGTACCTCGAAGGTACCTAAGCATGTGCTTAGCAACTGTCTAGTGTCTGTGTCTTGGATCAGACATAAATTGACTCAGGATGCTCACAACATAACATATATCAGGCCTCGAATGTATCAAGTACATTAGCGAGACTATAAGATGTATATACAAAGTGGGCTCTACTGGATCTGATCTAGAGCCTAAATCATGAAGTTTCCTCAAATTGGAAACCATTGGTGTAGTCATAGATTTGCAATCTATCATGCCAAACCTGCGCAATATATCCACACGGTACTTACCTTGAGATAGAAAAAATTCATCTATTCTTTGCTATATCTCAAGGCCAAGAAAGTAGTGCATTAGACCTAAGTCTTTCATCTCGAACTCTAAGGTGAGCTCCCTCTTGCACCAAGCAATTAGATGTTCCTCTCCAGTGAGAAACAAATCATCAACATACGGAACCAATATTAACGGTTGGTTCTTCACTACTTTGTAGTACAAATTTGGACCAGCTTCACTCTTACAGAAACCTAGTTTCCGAAGGTAGCTATCAATTCTGGAGTACCAAGCCCTGGGGGATTACTTAAGCCCACATAGAGCTTTCTTTAGCTTGCAAACATGGGCTCCTTCCTTGCACCACAAATCCTTCAGGATGCTGAATATAAACCTCTTTCTCAACCTCACCATTGAGGAAGTATGTCTTCACATCCATCTGGTGAAGTTTCCATCCTAGAACAGATGCAAGTGCAATCATTGCTCGGATTGTGGTG
The DNA here is from genome assembly GCA_027924585.1 of Larix kaempferi. Lineage (NCBI taxonomy): Eukaryota > Viridiplantae > Streptophyta > Pinopsida > Pinales > Pinaceae > Larix > Larix kaempferi. The sequence continues at coordinate 5,789,027 of BSBM01000159.1, read as the reverse complement.
TACCTTGCCACAGGGGAAAAGGTATCATCATAATCGATGCTTTCTTAATGAGAGAAACCTCTGGCAATGAGTCTAGATTTATACTTCTCAATGCTACCATATGCTTGTAAAGCCATCTGGAAGTCACAATGGACTTCCCATCAGGTTTGGGAACAACCTCCCAAACATCATTCCTCATTATAGAGTTGTACTCTTCTATAATTGCATCTTTCCAAACTTTTTTCTTTACAAATTCTTCATATGAGGATGGTTCTAAATAACTGATGTGACTCATCAGTGCAACATACCCTGAATATCTGTCAGGTTTCTTGCACTCTCTGGATGAGCCTACTGGTGCTCCATGTTTCTCTGCATTTTGTAAGATGTCTCATCACCAAGCATATCTTCTTTTAGCGAGAGGTTCTTTAGGTGACCTCTCAACTAGTTCTACTAGTTCTTTAGGAGCTAGTGAATCTGAGGCATCTTCTAGTTTCTCCCTCTCTAACTTTGAAGGGGGAGAATCAGACTCCAGATCCTCCATCTCTGAATCACATTGAATCTCTTTCGATCTTTTGAAAGTAGCTTCCTCATGGAAAGTAACATCTCAACTGACTTCAATGTGTCTCTCACCAGGTACATATATTCGGTATGCTTTCGATGACTCGCTATAACCCACAAAGGTGCCTTTCTTTCTAGAAGGCTCCATATTTGTTCTCTTTTCTCTCGGTACATGAATGTATATTGGGCTCCCGAAGATCCTCAAGTGTGAGATGTTTGGATTCTCACCTGTAAACGCTTCTTCTGGTGTCTTCTCATCTAGAATGTCCTACGGGCTTCTATTATGGATGTACACAGTTGTACGTGTGACTTCTTCCCATAATGAGGTAGACATATCTTGATCATGAATCATGGATTTTGCAGCCTCACATATGGTTCTATTCTTTCTTTCGGCAACCCCATTTTGCTGAGGGTTGTATGGTACTGTTAACTATCTACATATTATTTTTTCCATATTTTGAAGTCCTTGTAGCGCTTTGTAGTGTAGGTGTCCAAGCCTTTGATGCCATAGCTCACATGGAATGATAGTGTGGTGAATCGTAGCTTGAATGTACTTCTCAAGTACCTTGTAGAGTCCTCCGTCTCGAACTCCAATCACAGCAGCAGATTCTAGGATTTTGTTCTTCGACCATAAAAGTGATTTGTTATCCATGAAGATAACTTGGAAGCCTTTGTCTTCAAGAATCGAGGAGGTTCTTCTTTAAGCCCGGAACATATAGAATGTCCTCCACATGTAGAATATCATCGGTGCTCAGTTGGAATGAGGTGGATCCAACTCCTTGGATCGAATAAGTTGAGTTGTGACCCAACTCTACCATGCTTGTGAATTCTTTCTCTTTTAGATCGGTGATGGCACTCTTGTAACCAGTCATATGCTTTGATGCACCACTGTCAATCAACCATGTGTCTGCATTTGTGATGATGGATCCCGAAAGGGATGAGACAAGATAATACTCCCTTCTTGTCTCCTTTTCTTCAAATGCATTCTTTTGAGTGATTTCATCTTCTATGGTGGTAGAAGCATGAAACTTTCCTTTTCGCTTTGCTCTACAATCTCTTGAGAAATGGCCTTTCTTGTTGCAATTAAAGCATCTAGCTTTTGACTTGTCAAGCCTTTGTTGAACTCCTTCTTCTTTGAATGAGAGAACTTCTTTTGGAAGAAGGGTTTCTTTCCTTTCTTCATTCTTTCCTTGAGGGCAAGATTTTCTTCTTTGATGCACACTAACTTGCTCTGGATTCACCCCTCCTCTTGGAGGTAGTCATGCCACAACCTTTCGAATTTAGGTTGTACCTCTCGACCATTTACCACAACCAAGAATGTCTCCCATGAGGATGGGAGACCATCAATAACGGTTTGGAGAAGATCATATTCATCCACCACTACTCAAATACTGGCAAGCTGATCTCTTACCTAAGAGATATTGGAGAAGAAGGAGGCCACTGTCCCATCTATCTCCATCTTTAAGTTTCGAAGCTTATTCTTCAATGCCCTCTTTTGACTCCGGGCCTTCTTCTCGTATATATTAGTCAATGTATCATAACATTCTTTTGTGGTCTTCAACAGTGTGATCACAGGCACCAAATTATATTTTACCAAATCATAGATGATCCGTTTAGCCTTAGCTTGATTCTTCTTGAAGTTGATGTGCCATGCATTAGATGTAGGCTCCTCCACCACAGTGGATATGTAACCATCCAAGTCATGTTCCTCTAGGATGTTGAGAATACTATCCTTCCAAGTGTTGAAGTTTGAATTGCCCTCAAGACGATCTTCCGATCGTACAAAGACTGATGCCATAGTATTCAAATCTTGTGCTCAACTTCTCAGGATCAACGTAGTCTCTAACTAGCATGCAAAACTAGGCTCGTTCACGCCCTAAGCTCTGATACCATGTTGAAATTTGGTTGAGCTTTGATCTTTAATTCTTTTAGATGCAGAGACTTGAAGCAATGAGACAATTCAATCCATGAAATTCATACACCCATAACACAAGATATACCTTGGGGAAAATCCTCAAAATTATTTGAACAAAAACCCCAACAATTCTTCTTAGTATAATATAATGGATAGCAGAGAATGATTTCTTTTACAACATAGCAGATTGTTTTCGGAAGATAGGAGATCACCAAACACTCTTGATGAAGATACAAAAGAAATAGAGGAGAGAGATCAATCGGATGTGTGCCAAACACAAAAATAACAAGCATGAACAATACCCTACACAAAGAGAAGCACATTGCCTTCAATGGAGAAGAGAATTTGCTTCACATTGGATTTCAACAATCCCGTATAACATATGTATACATTCTTCTCTTCTACTTTTAACTTCTAACTTCAGGATGAACTCGCCCTAGAACTGGATCTATTGATCTTGCATGCAGAGGTGCGCCCCACTTCTCATGTAGTGCTTTATCTCACTGAGCTGTCACTTAGGATGAACTCGCCTCTTAACTGAAAGCTTGCCCAGTTAGTTAGGTGGCTAACTTAAGTGTCAACATGCAAGTGTCACAACTCACGTGTCCTCTTTTAGTTTAACACAAGTGTCGTCATGCAATAACACTTAGTTAACTAGATCTTCTTTGTTGTCACTTAGTTAACTCTCTTTAATTGAAGTGCCATCTTTTAGTTTAACTAAAGTGAAAACACTTTAGTTAACTAGTCCTTTTTATTTAACACTTAGTTAACTGAAATCATGTTGATTGATTAACTTGAAGTGCCCACTGTGAGTTATTTAGTTAATTGAGGCATATCTTTAACTGATGCTTTAACTGAAGCATTAATACTTAACTGAAGCTTTAACAATTCGATTTTTCTTTAAGTAGCTGAAGTGTCTGCTTGGGAAATTTCGAATTCTCTTGATCTCTATGCTTTATATTTTATTTCTTTATCTCTTACTGCATGGTCAATATGTGCTAACTTTAATTATCCATCACATTACATTATACCAAGAATAATTATCGGATGTTGTGATCATATTATATTATTCCGGACCAAATGATCATATGCTCTAAAGTAATTCACTTTAGAGGTGATCAATCTCTAAATGAGACTTAATCGCAATCTGGTGATCATGGTTAATAATATATCACACAACATTAAATTCTTTTAACAAGTAAAGCATGACCTTTATACGGAAGATCCACCTCTATACGGGAGGTCCATCTCATCCATACCTTTATACGGAAGGTTCACATGATAATCATGACTTGACACACATACAATCACCTACACAAAAAAATTACATAATAAAAAAGGATATCCTAATACACTAACAACCCACACCTCCAAAACCCCTTTAGAATAATAATAATGATAAAACATACATTTATATGCCATTTATAGCATGCCACATTTAAACAAAAATTGGCAACTGATTTTTCTTAGTGAGTCTCCAAGGTGGGATTAGTGTATTGAGATACCCCAAAATAATGGTGGCATGGTCACTACTATGTTGTACTCTTCATTACAACTGAGAAAGTTTTCCATTGACTATCCAATGTGGGATTAGTTTATAGAGATACCCCAAAATAATGGTGGCATGCTCACTACTATGTTGTACTCTTCATTGAGATTGAGAAACCTCCACGCCACTAAGTATTTATAACTATCATGATATGCTTTAGTCTTCAACATTTATAGCTAGCATGATATGCTTTGGTCTTCAACTTGTAACCTCATGGAGCCCCAAAGAATCATAGGAGATTGGGTGAACCATCTCAACTACAAGCCTAAGCCTCAACGTGTCACATGCACATTTTATGACATCATAACCCTTTATTTTAGAATTAAAATAATTAATTAATTAATTAATGATTCTCATCCCGATATTAGATAATTGTTTATAATTAATTAATTAAAAATCCACCCCCCTCTTATTTCCTTAAAATTCTTTAACTTCCTCCTTTATTATTATCATTTTAAAGGTAACTCCCTTATCTTAAATCAATTGACCTAAACTTAGTCTTCCTAATTAATCTTTAATCAATTAATTAGTTTTAATTCCCCCTTTCTTCCTAGTAATATCTATTTATTAACCCTAATTTAATATTTTTCAATATTTTATCTCTTATTTCTTGGCTTCTTCTTAAATTCTCTTGCTCATTCCCATATAAATTTAGTGTCACTTTTCTTACTCATTCCTATATAAATTTAGCCTCACTTTTCTTATCTTGAGCAGCTTCTTCATGTTGATTCCCTGAAGATGGGTGGAGTGTCCACTCTAAACCTCTATTCAATTTATGTTCACTATTTGTCACTTAACTCTTAAATTTATGCCCACTATATGATAATATTTATGCCAATTGCTACTTGTAGCTCACAACATCCAACCACTCTAAGTAACCCACCTAACTATTAATCCCACACATACAACAATTATAAGATTAAGATGATTCTTCTTAAATTGTATTATTTAACTTAAACTAATCATTAGCACAAAATCAATCATAAAATTTTTCATAGTTACACCAATGTTATAGTACATAGCAAAGTGTTTTACAACTCAATATGAAGGAAATGTTAATGTAATGTTATGTTACTAAAAATAAAAAAATTCATATTAACTTAAAATAAAAAAAATAAAAAAAATCCATATTCACTATAGTAATTAGTTATGTTTTTTTTTCTTCATAATTCTACCCGATTTTGTGAGTAGTTCTACCAATACCTCAAGCAATTTGAGGTCTCCTCTACTTTGAATTTAGAAAATGGTTTCTTTGAAATCATGATTTTGTTTAGTGTTTTACTGCATAACTATCTAATTTTATTAATTTTATGACAAACTTCTTTTCAGTAAAAATTTCCATCAATTTAAATTTGACCTCCACGATCTTGTAAAGTTGTACACACTCGGACAACGATGTCCGGAAAATGTAACTTTTGGTTAATCTCTAGCAATATCGAAAAATGACCCACGTGGCAGCTTCTCATCCGTCTTGAGGGTGATTTATAAGGACGATAGCATGCTGAGAGCAGGGTGGGACAGAAACGAGAGGACGACGGTGATCACACAGGCGAAGTGCAAGCGAAAATGCAAGGAATGGGCGCAGTAGTTGGAGTTGGAGGTCAATCGCGCCTATGGTACTACAAGGATGTTACTGTTTCTCCTCCCTCTGTCAGAACGCTTCAGCAACACCTTCACATACCCAATACTTGCAAATTTCGTCAGTATAATTTCTCTCTTTCCCCTTATTTACATTCTTAGATTTTAATGGATCAAAGTCAGGCCGATTTAAATTACGACATCATCAGAGCTCATCTTGCACTTGAAAATGGAACCCTGTAAATGGTATCCATTTTCAAGTACAAGATGAGCTCTGATGTTGTAACCCAACTAAGAAACATTCTGTGGATAAGAACAAAGACTTGGCAATTGCACTGTTTATGTTGATTGGGCCTGAATTTATTTTGTATGGAAAACGGTAAATCCAGGGCAATATATTACGCGTTGGAGCTGTGTCTGGTGTTTTGTCAAATTCAGTAGACTGCATTGACAAATTCAAGCTGCTTTTGACTGAGTGATTTGTATTGTGTTAAGTTTGCATTTATCCCACTTACTACCGTGGCCCACCCGTTTCTGTCAAAATAAGGGCCACTTTTTAGCTCTATGAGATTTTACATTCACGGTTAATATTTTCTGTTAAGGTTAAAGTCAGCTAATATTATCTCAATTTTACATATTTGTATTCTCTTTTGAGTGGAAAAGTGAGTAAATTATTACAGTGGCAACAAATTAAATTTAAGAACACCCCACGAGATGCTTTAGCACAACACCAAAATGTGCAGAGTTTTGTCAGATTTAGGGTGGTTTCGCACTGTCTGACCAACTAAGTAGCCAGAAGTGGTGTTCTGCACATAGTTCTTTTAGAGATTTTCTCAGGCTAAAAGTTGGACAAGCTTCTTTTCTAAAAGAAAATTGCATTTTGTATTTCATTAATGCACATAAGAGAATACGTCATATAATCACACATCAGTGGGCCAATGTCATACATGTGGATTACCCCACCCCATAGATAAGGAACCCGAACACATCCAGTTTGATACCAGTGACAAGAGAGTCAATATCGTCGCTGATTAACCACTGATTAAGGAAGTTTGTCGGATTCATATCTCCAATGATTGGCAATCGAATCCAAGGCAATTTTGGAGCATCTCTTCACCACTTTAATTTAAGATTGGATCTCATCTAAATGGGGGGCGAATTTGTGGTTGGAGAGTGTTACGTGGTACCAGTACCAGCGCACCTTCAGCTATGCCCCAGGGAGAGAGGGTCATTTTTTTTTTGACCAGGAAGGATGTCTTCTAGCATTTTCTGAGTGGAGGTTATGGCCAGGTCCTTTTGGTTTCTCTCCTGTGAGTACTATGGCTTAGTGGCGTTGCTGATTGCCTTATGAAAGGGCTTGAAGCCTTGAGGTTGGTGTCCGGGGCTCCAAGGGGTGGGTCACAGGGTCACATGAACCCCCACCTGTTTTATCATTCCAATGGTGTTTCTCTCAGCACCGAGGCTTATGTCTCTCTTCTAGGTCATCGTCCACACCCTCCTGGTCCCTCTGCACTGCAACGCCCTCTCTCCTTGGGCTCCTAGTCATGATGACGTCATCCTTGTACTAGGCCTACATTGCTTGATATGGGGGGGGCGTTGAGGGATTTTCACCATTGTCGGGGTTAGATGGGGCATTCGCATGACGGTACTCCAGCCTTCAGTTCGGAGTGATTTGCTCATTTTTAACTATTTTAGTCATTTTTGGGTAAACTCTGGGGAAAATGCCCCAAGTTACCTACATATTTGATTATTTTATGTTATAATTTTAAGTTGACATGTTTTAATTTTAAATTGACATTTTAAAGCATGCAGGCTTGGTTATTTTGTAAAAAGTGAGTGTGAGATCATATAAATACAATCTCCTCACTTCATTTTTACACACAACTTATGGGATAAAATTCATTATGCTACTCTTTTACCCTAGAAGGGCCTTATGAAGTGATGTGCACCTCTTGGAGGGATGATTCTTCTTGCTCTTTGATGAAGTTGGATGCTTTCTTTGCCTTGCTAATGCTTTGTGGATGCTAGAATGGTTGGAATAACTCATGCTCAAGTAAGTCTTTTACATTTTTAAGGTTTGCTTGATGAATGGTAGGTCAATTTTGCATCTTGAATGATTGAATGGTAGCCCTAGGGTTACATTCTCTTTGAATAAGGCTTTTGCCTGCTATTCTATCCTCATTGCATACTAAAAACGCTCTCAATAGGAGGTTTTTACAAAGTTTGGCCTTGGAGCTCCAACTTTGCCCTAGTATAGACTCTTGAAACCAACCCTAGAGGTTGTTTCAAGAAGCCCTAACCTAGTAGCAAGGAGAATTACCTCCAAGAGGAAGGCTTGTCACCTTCCTCTAAGGGGTTTGGGGTAACATCCATTAAAACCCTAAGTTTGTCAATTTTCTCTACATCAAACCCTAGTTTGAATTTTTGTAAATATTATTGCTAGGTTCAATTTGCATTTTTATGTGTAATTTTGCATTTTCATAGTAGAATTAGGGTTATAATTAGGTCTGCAATTTTATAATAAAAACCCTAAAAATAAAAAAATTAATTTTCTTCATTTTTTGGCCTCCTTAAAATTTCGGCCCTAAAATCTCGCCCATAAATTCTAGCGACCCCAAAATTTCGGCCCTAAATTACCGGGGCCCTAAAATATCGCCCCTAAATTCTCGCGACCCCAAAATTTCGGCCCTAAATTCTCGTGGCCCTAAAATCTCGGCTCTAAAACATCGGCCCTAAAATATCGCGGCTCTAAATTCTCGCGACTTCAAAATTTCGTCCCTAAATTCTCGCGACCCCAAAATTTCGGGCATGGAATCCTCGACCTATCTTTTTTAACCCTAAACAGACCTGCAAAACTGCCAAAACTACTATACAAGCACCATTCTAACTCTCTCCATTACTCTGTGTCTGATTCCATTAGAGGCATTGATCTATGCTTTAAGGTGTTTGGAAGGAATTTGGCATTTACTTGGAAGGTACATTAAAGGGCTCTCCCCTTGGGACAACATTGGATCTCGAAGAAGTTAGGAGATTGGACAAAGGTGACAGCAGTCCAAGTTTCTTATGTGATTGCTTTTCACTTGCAAGCGTAACCTGCTAGTTTGAACGGTAACATTTTTGGCGTCGTTGCCGGGGACATTTCAAAAATTGAAGTGGTTTATCTGGAGTCATTACTTCCTTGGCAAAATGACACTTGGTAAGAAACTCGAGGTAAGTCTTGGATTGGTATTTTGAAAATATTATTGAGGACTAATGTTGCAGATCTTACCTGGCGACTCCAATTAAAAAGAATTTGGTTAAGTCCGACAATGCTGGTAACATTTTTGGCGCTGTTATCGGGGACCTCAAATTAAATTGAAGTGATTAATCCATGCATGAAAGACATATTGGTAAGCTTCAAGGTACGTTCTCGTACTCGAAATATATATATATATATATATATATATATATATATATTGTTGTAAGGACTAACTTGACAGGTTTATCTGGCGACTCCACCAAGAATTCAACCCATCTCAGGTACGTACTTGTTTAGTGCTTTCGGTGAGATTTGTTTAAGTCTAACTTGGCAGGTCTCTCCTGGCGACTCCTACTGAAGAAAATTGAAAAGGAAGTACTCTACAAGAACAAAACTGAAAGGCAAGAGATATGGGGGGCCTCGATCCGTTTGACTTCTCAAATATTCCGGGATACCCGAATAGGTTTGATAAACAATCTTGTCTGAAGTCTATCCCAATGTTCCACAGGGGAAAAGATACCGTTACAACACATGTCATGAAGTTTAAAGAAGTTTTGATGGCATGGGATATCACAGATGAGGACACCATTATGCAGCTGTTCGTAATGTCCTTCGAACTAGGAGGTAATCAGGATATGGATGCTTGCTATGAAGGACTCCCTCCTAAGGGGATATCTTCCTTCCTCCAACTGGTTGAGGCATTCAACGATCAATGGGGTCCCAATGCTAAGGAAAAATCATGAAGATTATAAAGGACAATCATACGGATATTGATGAACAGGTCTCAAAGGAACATGAAGCAGTCCTTGAGGAAGATCAATTCTCAAAAGGTTTACTTGAAGAAACCATTGTTCAGGACTGGGTAAATGACGTAATGGCCCTTATGACCGGAGATGAAGCTATTCCTGAAGATGAAGAGCAAGAAGCCTTAATTGAAGAAATTGAAGAATATACAGAAATGGTGAATTCTCCATGTCCTCAGGTTACGGTTTCTTATGATATTTTGGCTCTCTTGGAAGAAAATTACAGGTTTATGGAAGATGACGATTATTGGAAGTTCCTTGGTCCACCGATGTACGATTCTTCAAGACCTTGTAGCATCATGGTAGACCCTCTCTCGAGCACATGTGTGGGTGAAGAAGCTTACTCTGCCATCAATGAAAAATGGATCAACCCTTTTGCTTTGCTCGATGATGCAGTAGTGCAAGATGTGGTGCGTGTTGTCGATGGCCATATGCAGAGTTTTTCCATTGTCTCCTAGTCCATGGTGTGGCCTAACCAACAACATTCTACAATAAGTGTTCAACCCTTTTTGTCCAATATCGGTAAGTTTTCAACGATGCATTTCAGTAAAACCAATACAGGTATGTGGACAGGTATGACATTCTTTTCACATTGTCAGGATTTCTATTGTTTATCTTTTCGCTTGAAATGTGAAGGCATAGATTATGTGGTTGACAATTTCAAAGTTTTAAAGATTATTGGGGGTACTAACATGGTTACTATAAATATGAACAATATGCTTGTGTCTTCAAAGAAATGTTTAAGCAGGTGTAGGGACAGGTTGCAGCTAATATATGAAGATTCACAAGGTCAAACCCTACTAATAGCCTCCCAAGTTCAAAATCAGCCTATTGTCCGCCAAACTGCACACCAGCAGCAGAAACCTTTTGAAAGCTGTCTCCCTCACTGGAAAGTGGGGAGAGGTGTGGCCTTGGGGGCAAGCAATGAGCCAGGTACTGTCACCTGAATCCCATCTCCTCCGTTTAGGCAAACTCCTAACGAAGCCAAGGGGGGTAGTCCCTAAAAAAGAGTTGTCTAAGGCTCTTTGTGTATTTTAGTGTTTTTTGATGTAGTGATGCGGATGGGTGTTTTTTAGGAGTTTTTTAAATGAGAGACAATTATAAAGATTAAAAGTAAGACAAGATAACGCAATCCACGTTGCAAACACAAGATGAAAGATACACTTGGGCAATAAGTCAATCACTTTTCACGAAATATAACAAATAACTCCAATGTAGATATTTAAACAAGCAAAATATGAAATAAAGGACCAGTGCCTTATGGAGTCAAGAATTAAATGTGAATTGTGAAAACTTGATACAAGTGCTTGAATTGAAAGTTTGTGAGAACGTTATGCAGCTTATCTTGGTAAATTCAAAGTTTTAATTGTCTTGATTATTAGGGCTAAAACCAAGGGTATTCAAAGAAAGTCTGGAACAGACAATATCAAGTGCCTCCGTTCAAGGACATGTCGGACCACCCAGTGCTCTAGCCAGGCCGCGCAATGCAAGCCAGCAAACTAGAGGCTGAACATGGAACACCGGCGCCCTCACTAAGAGATTACCCACTGAAATTATCTTATCGATCAACTCCGGATTGGTTGGTTATGGGGGTGAAAGTTTTAATTAGATTTTCACTTGTAAATTAACAAGTCTTCCACCTTTCTGAGTACTAGTCCAACCTTTTTAGGTTGGCAGAGCATACGGGTGTAGGACAGAAACCAAGATAAATTAATTAAAGGGTGTGTGAGTGGAAATTTTTTATTATTAGAAATCCTTGTTCAACTCTCCGACAGAGAGCGCTCTTGACTTGGTCTTATGACCACAGTTCAAGAGACTTCCTAGATTAACAATGCCTAATGCAGGGAAATGCAAGAAACTAATATGCCCTCCGATAGAGGGTGCTCTTGACTTGGATTTGGCCAAGTTCAAGAGACTTTGGTTTATTTTATGAAGTAGCAAGAAAGTAGTAGCAGTATATCTCAGATTGAAACAGATTTTAAGCAATAGTACTGATCACAAGATATAAATTACTACTAGCACGATGCTTGCAAGATAAACAAATCTAGTGTTCTACCACACAACTTTAATCTACTAGGTAGGATTGATCCCCGAAACAGGATCAACCACTAGAACCGCCTGCACTTGAGAACTTCCAGCTAGCTGAAAGCTCTGCCAAGGAAACCGACGGGGAAGGAAGAGTAACCACAAATTATGTGGTCCTGCCCTTGAGACGAAATCTCAAGGATACAACTTTCGGCTGAGGGCTTTGGAAGAGAAGCAAGATAAAATTGCGAAATAAAACTAACTACCCAAGAATCTCTTTCAGGTTCAAGACCCTACTCGGGAGAGCATGGGGGTAAGTGAATATGGAAGATAAATAACCAAATGACTTAGTGAAATAGAAAACTAATCTAAGAGCATGGAAACATAAAATAAGTTAAACCAATCCACAAGACCCAACACTCTTCCCCAAATGGGGAAGAAGACCCAAAGGTGGAGGCCCCCTCCACTTGAAACTTTTTATTAAACTGTTGCAGATGCCTTGGGTTTAAAACCTTGCAAGGTCTTTGAGAAAGAAGTAAAGATGGAAATACAAGGCTAGCTCTTATAAGCTTATTACAAAGGATAACAAGACTTTGTGATTTTGATCACTCCTTATGGCGTTCTTGTAGTACTGCTTAGATCTCCCTACTTCAAGGTTTATCAAATGTCTTTCTCTCAAATGATCTACACAAGATCATAACATCTCAACAAGGCACCCGTTATTCTGTTAATCAAATCAAATAGGATATGAAAAACTACTAAGTCTAATATAAAAATTTAAAGCCTAAAACATGAGAAAATGAGATTTTTTGTTTGAAAAAGTTTATATGGGAAAATGGACCAGCGAACAAAAGTTGCCTAAAACTCACTAAAAATGAGATCTAAACTATAAAATTTCAAAATATTTTTGGAGCAAAATTTCTATATTTCGAATGAGGAAAGAAAACTTAAGTAAGTGCAAGCTACATGCAATATTTTATTACCCTATATGCTCAATCAACCTTTCAATATGCAAGATCTAAACTTTTGGTATGAGATCTAACTATTATGGAATACAAATAAGAGATCTAAACTAAAATTTTGAAATTTTTTATGAGATTTTAAATATTTCAAGAAACTAAATGCAATGTATAAGAGAGAAACTAACACTAACTCTAACTTGTTTTTGAAGTGCAAGGATTCGATGCTTGAAGGGGCAGCCAACATAAGTGTTATAACAGTCCTCTAATAATTCATATGGCAGCCAACACGAGTCAAACAAAACAGTCCTCTAACAGTTCATATGGCAGCCAACACAAGTGTTATAAAAATGAATACCACTAAGCTCGAAACAAACTTAAATACTAACTAGCAATTAACTAAGTATGAAAATGAACATTAACTACTCAATAACTCCTAACACTTGCTTGTTTTTTGTTGTTGCTTTATGATGTGTTTTAGGGCACTTGGGAAGATGGACGAGAAGGGGTAGAGGATGGATCTAGAAAATGAGGGCAAAGAGGAAAAGTTTAAGGGAGGGAAACGAATGCAAGAGGGAGAAAAAGAATGTAGGATGAAGGCTAAAGCAAAGGAGGACTGAAAGAAGGGAAACGAAAGCTAGGAGGAGGTGAAGAAATCCTAGGGAGAAGGGCGAATGAACAAGGAGAAGGCAAAAAACGAGTTGGGAGGAGTAGATCTAGGGCAACCAAAGATGAAAAAGCAAGACTAGGGGAAAAGGCTACAAGTGGAACACTTGGGATGATAGAAACACCGCCTTGGAAATCCTCCGGTTAACCGGTGATACGACGACAACGAGTGTTGAAGAGAGCACAAGGGAGCAAATCCCAAGTTATTCCCCAAGGTTGAAGGAACTTCAACCTTATGGATTTCTAATCTATGGCTTGAAGACAAGGCAATCTTGGATCAAGGCTAGAGGGGCTAGAAGTGGCCTAGCATGCAAATGTAAAAACTTCAAAGAGCAAATGAGAGGGCTTGAAGAAGTGAAAGCCCAAAGTAACCAATAAACAATATTTTGAATATAAGAGATGGATCCTTGAAATCAAACCCCTTTATGCCACCATCTTGGTGTTGTGAGGTCGACTTTGGGAGATCCTGCAATGTATGAATGTTAATGGAAAGATTTGTTCTTTGAAGAGATGGAGGAGACAACCTAGTTCCAACTCCTCTTCATAACTTTATAGATCTGCAAAATGTATCACTTACAAACAAGATTGATCAAATATAGTATGCCAAGTTGAAAGGGACAAGAAGAGTGTTAGTATTTCCGACTACAATCCACTACTTCCCAATCACAAACAACCCAACATCAATGGACAAATTGAACCCAAATGCCCACCCTATGGACTTTCCATGAACAAGATCAACACACCATATGGACCTCCAAAGCCACTTTATTTCAATTAGCGAAAGCTATAACACATATACAATTTTGGCAGAGTAAGTTTGCCTCAAATTCTCCATGAGATAATAACCCTTAATGGGCCTCTCTTTATAGAAAAACTTAAAAGCTAACCCTAGGTCGAATTAGCCATGAGCATAGGTCGAATTTCAATCAAATCTTAAGCTTGGAGGGATAGAGTCGAGTTTGTGGTAGGCATGGGCGAATAGGTGGCAAATTCGAGTGGTAGGAGGCATAAGAAACATCAACCAACGAATGGGCAAGCTACAACAAGAAGGGCGTGATCCATGTGGAGATCCACGAGTTGCTTGGTGGATGGCAAGTGGCAAAGGGTAGGCACTAACTCGAAACTTAGATGGGAGCCAAGTCAATCAATGAGATGTGACCAATAAACACGCCCTAACTAAGCTCTATGTGATTGCACAAGAGATTGACGTGAGCATCTAGTAGATATGCGAGTGGGTAGTGTGGAGACAAGTGGAGGGGCGAGTTAACATGGGAATGGTACGTGGCATTTGGTAGGTATTAACTCGCATGGGTGGAGCTTGGAACCAATCACCACATTACAATGAAGCCTAAACTCGAGTTCCATGAAGATAGACGTGAGGGTTTAAAGGGATGCGAATTAGCTGTGGGGAGAACACGTGGTAGCTAGTAGGTGTAGCTCGAATCATACAAGGAGCCAAGCTATGGTGGATAAGGTGAGTCATAGGGCGCCTACCTCAAGCTTTAAATGCAAGCCACCAACCCAATCATGAACTGACACATCAATAAATCGAATTTCTCATGAAGGAGGGCGAATTGCCTTGAAAGGATAATGATTTGGTGACTGGATGGATGACTGGATGGGCTTGGAGTTGATTGGAATCTTCCTAAATGCTCATTGCCATGTCATTTAGCCTTTTATTTTAATCAAATTGATTAATTTTGGAGAGATTTGGATTATCTCCAAAATAATCAATTTTATTATTTTAATTAATAATTTCTCTGTAAATGACTTTTCAGAGAAAATATTAATTATGAGGCTGAATTGACATCCGAAAGTTGGGTTTAGCTGCTCCATGGGTCATGTGTGATTTTTGGCTTATGAAACGAGCCATCAAACACTAAAATCGGACCCCGGATGACTGACATAATTACAGACTCAAATTTCTCTATTTAAACTATAGAGAAATTTAATTAAAATTTAAAAATAATTAAAAATTTAAAAAACCCCAATTTCGACGCGTCCGGTAAATTTTTTTTTTCGAAATTTTTTCTGGGGGTCCTAGAGACTTAGGACATGACCAAAACCTATTCTAATAGTGTCTAGTAGGATTATACATTATAGTTGGACCCTAATAACCCCCCACGGCCAAATTTCCAAAATCGGGCATTCCAGCTTTGGAGGAAGCGGGAGAAAAACCAAGAGATTATATTTCGCCTGAAGCAAAGTATAGTCTGACGGTGAAAAAACTCCCTGGAATACCTTAGTTGTTTAATCCAGTCATGGGGAACCGAGCCACTCAGACCCTACTAGCACACTTTGATACAAACCCCCATGGGGCCATGGTCATGTCGACTCAAAAACAAAACTGGCTAGACCCAAATACAATGAAACCCAGATACTCTAGAAGTGAACACTGATGTGTTCCAACACTGGCGGCTCAATAAGGTTTCAACTATTTGTACAAATCAGTTGATAACACAGCCGACCGGTTTCATGCCATTTTTTTTCTCAAAGCAGATGAATGATGGAGATGGCCCATACATAAGTCCAATAGAAGTGTGGATAAATGAAGCTCGTCGAAGCAATCCTTCTCCATGGCAATGGTATTGTTATCACACAACTTGTAGTTGTCCCTAAAGGTATCCCATGCGGGATGGTAGAGGAGATGGATAACTAAAGAGGTGACCCAAGAGATGCCACGGTTCCCAATGCAAGCTGGGAGTCACGTCAACCGAGGTACTCTTCACTTTAGATCAAGATAAATCAAGACCTAGGGGGAGACTCTACAACCAATCAAAGATGATTGGACCCAAACAAAGGTTCCTAGGGATATGTGAAATACAAGTTACGGAAACCAATGCAAGGTTAGGTGGACCTAGAAGTTTAAGTGTGGTTGAAAGAGGCTTAAGGAGTGACTAGTGTTTCAACAAATGAGTGATTTAGGCCACATAATGAAATTAGATAACAAGATCTAGTACCATAAAAGGCACATGTGGGACCCACTTCCTTGGGATATGGGAATGGTTCAAATGGGACCCACAAGGTGAAGTTAAGGGTGCAAATGGTACCAAGGGGTATGTAAAGAGTAGATCTATGGATCTAATATGAAATTAGACATACCCACATATGGGATCTAGGAAATGACACTATTCCCAAGGAGTGCGAATTGCCCTAGGTGGACTAGTGCCTTGAGTGGATGGGCAAATGGAGTCAAAAGGATGTCAAATTATAGATCGGGACACCTAGGATGCAAATCAAGTGGGTTACCTAAGATGTGATGGTTAGATCTTACTAGATCTAACATTTCACTATGTGACCCAAGTGGACAACAATCCCCCAAAATGAGGAATGATACCCCCAAGGCAGAACTTCACAAAGTGAGATACTAGATATAGGTTTCAAGGTATGCTCGTTTCAAATCCAATGGGATCTCAACCACCCACGTCCTAGAAGTGGACAAACTCAAACACCCAAGGAGTGCGACTTTGCCCAAGGAGGGATAAAAGCATGGTAAAGTGTGTCAAATCAAGTGCAATGACCACCAAACTTTAGATCCAAGTAATTAGGCAAGTATCAATGTGGATCTAGAAAATCAAAGTGATCCAATGGTTAGATCTCCATAGATCTGAGATGGAAAATGCATCACCAAATTGACCCAAGTGGGGCACAACCCTCAAAATGAGGAATGGGGCCTGTTATCACATATATAGTAGCCGGGCTACCATACATTATTTTTCAGATTCCAGAGCACATTACAGCCGGTTCCTTTACTTTGAGATGATGAGATGAGCAACTATCTATGGATCACTATCAGATTTTGGACAGCATATGTATTCCCTATGCCATGACTGAGTCACAGGACACTCAGAGAGATGACCGATGTAGCCATTATACCTTTGGTACAGAGCAGTCAGTAGTGCCCAGAGTTACAGCAGCAGTTTCAGAGGACAGATGATGGTACAGGTTGATGAGCATTCAGGTATATGACTCAGCAGGTATATCATTGTGTTATGGTTATATTGCTTTTATACTTATTCTTATAGCATGTCTTAGCACTTAGTGTCATGATTTGGCGATCATATAGATATGCGGACCTGGTTGATCTTATTATATATATATTATTGTCCCTACTCAGACTTAGAAAGTTCACTATTCATACTCATTGGTATTACCCTCCTTAGGGAGAATAGAGGTGATCATTCCACCATACCTTGGCTTGCTAGTGTCGGCTCCATCATTCATTGTCTCCATCCATCCATTACCTACCTTTTAGTTTATCACCCTGATTTACTACTTGACTAGTGACATGGAGGATCTTTTTCCCACTGTAGCCTCTGTATTGGATGAGCTTCCCTGTTTATTGTGTCTCGGCTCTGAGTTGGTGACAAAACTTGCCTATGGCGAGTTGGAGTTCCTTGTGAATTCCCCCTAGTCACTAAAGTTGTGTTGGCTAAACCTGAAACTTTTAGTGCTGCCATGAATACAAAATCTGGAAAAATGAAATGCTATATCTTGTATGAAAAGCCCATTCATGCAATGTGTTTCTAAACACACATGAATGAAAGGCATGCCAAATGAAAATGGCTATGAAAATAAAATGTTATATCTTGTGGAAAATAAATACCTAGGTAAACAAGCTGTCCATGACACACCTAGAAGTGCTCAGGTAAACAAGTGCCTTAAAAACACACCTGCAGCAGAAAGCCTAAAATAAATGTAAATCTATGCAATGTGTTTGTAAACACACATAGATCAAGGCTATGGAAACTTCAGGCCCAAAAGCAATGGAACTTAAATGCTATATCTAAATAATTGCTGGCCTTATTTGTATTATGGATTGTGCGCATTTGTGAAGGTGAATAAACCCTCTTTAAACAACTCATCCATTTGTGAGACACCGCCATTCCCTGTGTTATTGCTCATTCAGTATATACTATGGTGTATTCCCTTTCCCTTGCCAAAGTGTCACAAAGTCAAGACAGTTAAGTCATCCCTTAGCCTAGCCAAGTTAATTTAGCCTTCACCCTTCACTAGCAAATTGATCACAACTATGAAGTGAGTATGATCCTGAAAGTCTAGTCTGAGTAATAATAATAATTAACGACACTATATATTTGGATGTAGATCGCCAGTTATGATCATTATGTGTTATAATTGCTATTTGAATAAGTTGCAAAGCATGTATTAACCTTGATACTTTTCAGCAGCCTTGGATGATGGACTGAGTTATATTTGGTCTTGGTTGGACCTAGTTTGACCATGGAGGACCATGGGACATGAGATGTTAGACCTTATGATGATATGGATAGATGATATATGGTCTATGTACACATACAGGATGATTCTATGCAGCAGCTACAGGGTTATGATGATGATTCTGGGGTTACAGCAGTGTTTGTATATGTACAGCGCATTATTATTGGCCTTGTTCCGGTATATTGGATATTTATTTTGATCATGCAGAGACTCATATGGTGTATGAGTACACATCTTGGATAGATTTGGACCTTCTGAGTCCAATGGGACAGTTAGTTTTCAGTTCCGGGCACTTACAGTGATGATTGAGCCTCAGTAGGCTGTCCCAGTGCAGTTTTGGTCTGTTGGAGGCCCTATCGGAGCAGAGATGACTTTTATCCGGTTGACCTAGGGCGCTGATGATGGAGGGGGTGGTCCAGCCACTTGTTTTTACCATATTACCCCCCTTCCGGACACACTGGTGCCCTCACCTTGACAGCGCCAACACTCCAGGAGGCTGTTTGGGGCAGTTTCACGCTTCCCGAGGCATTTCAGGATTGGTAGAAATGGCTATTGAGGAAATCGATTTGGGTTACTGAGGCAAAGTTATGGCATGGGATGATCAGTGATGATAGATCGGGACCTTCCACACCTTCTCCAGCAGTTTCAGCTTCATCGGGGCCCGCATCCATCACTTATGGCACTTTCTGTGGATTTTTGAGGTCTTTTGAGGACCACGACTTCACTATGGAGGCACGATTTGGTACATTCATGATTACTTTTTGGTTATTGTGCTATGGGGATTGACCAAGGAGGGATAAAATTACCCCTTGGACCCACCATAAGCCTCTTATGATATTTTGTCATCATGATTTGGTGGGATCCCCTCTCCTAGGGCGATTTTGTCCACTTATTGTTATATTTTATGGTTGATCCATGTATTTTATTGTTGAGCTCATCTCAACCATTGATTAGATCTTGAGATCTTTTAATCTTAGCCACTCATGTAAAAAGTGGTTAGGATTGTACTCTCTCCCCATCCTATTTAAGGAGGGAGCCTCTCATTGTAAAATGGATCTAGAGATTTTTGGCTCTTGGCTCTTGGAATAAAATTTCTATCTTTTGGAGTACATGCTTGGATTGGAGTGGATGTTGGTTGTTTCGATTGTAAATGCTATTGTCCATTGCACTGGAGGATCTATTGTAGCTATCTTGCATATTTGCCATATTTTATTTGCAGGTTAAGAGGGCGATTTTGGACAAGGGCGAATTGGTGGGGAGGCTTGCCCTTCAATCTTGGAAGAAGTCGTTTTGGTTTGACAGGGAGTAGTTTTACCTTTGTGTCAACTATTCTATGTTTCTCTCTCTCTCTTGCTTGCATCTACCTTCAATTTGTTAAACTAATTGATGCTTTGCTCCTTGGCTTGACAGGTTAGAAGGAATCACATGTGGCTTAAGAAAATCGATTTGGCAAGAGGGCTTCAACAATTCTCCATTTGATCTTTGGCAAAGTAATCCTCGTCTCAACTAGCATTCATCTCTTCATCCAGGTATGTTCCAAGAGGTATGATCTTCTCTTCCTTGAATCTTCCATAATTTCTAGATCACAAAAACCCTAATCAAATTAAAACCCTTGTTTTTGGTATTTTTTTTAGATCTACTTAGATCTAGCCCTCATTTTGAAAAGATATTGAAAACCCACCTCTATAGCATCCACCCCTAGTTGGATCTATAGTTTGGTGGTGATTGGCTAAAAATTGACACACTTTTCAATGCAAAAAGCCTTCTTGAACCTAAATCGATTTTCCTAAGAGAAGCTTGTTGGGTTAGATCTAGCACATGGGTAGGTGAGATCCCACTTGATTTGACATCTAGACACTTGATAACCTAAACCCATATCCTTACTTTGGTGAAAACTACCTTGTGGACATCTCTCCATGTTTTAAGGGGTTAAAACCCCCTTTTGATCTTCTTGGTACCTTAAAACTTAGATCTACTAAGATCTAGCCACTTGATTCACTTGAAACTTTGAAGGAACATAGATCGGGGTACTAACATCCCGGATCTACATTTTGGTGGCCATTGGACTTGATTTGGTCCACCAAAACCCATTTTTGGACCCTCCTTGAGCAAGTCGCACCCCCTTGATTTTTTTGAGTTGGTCCACTTCTAGGAAGTGGGTGTTGGAGATTTTTGTGGATTTGGAATGCCCATGCCTTGAAACCTAGGTCTATACTGTCCTTTTGTCAAGATCCGCCTTGGGGATTGCATTCCTTGTTTTAAGGGATTGTGGTCCACTTTTGGTCATCTTTAAAAAAAACCTAGATCTAGTAAGATCCAACCATTGGATCTCATCCAATCCACTTGACTTGGCTTCTAGTTGTCCCGATCTACAATTTGACATACCTTTTTGACCCCATTAGCCCATCCAACAAGGCACTAGTCCTTTTCCAAGCAAGGCGCACTCCTTGGGATTAGTGTCAAACCCTAGATCTAGTACATGGGTAATCCTAGAACCAACTCCAACTTATAGATCTAGCCTAGATCTAACCTATAGTACCATCCTCACACCTAACTTCACCTTGTGGGTCCACCTAGAACCATTTCACACTTCCCAAGACAACAAGACCCACTTGTGTAAACACATGGTACTATACCTAGTAATCATACCCCATCATGTGGCCTAAACCATACATAGGTTGAAACACTTATTATCTATTACACCACCTTCAACCATTCCTTAACCCTTAGGTCCACTTAGCCTTGCATTGGTTTCCGTAACTCATCATTTATATACCCTTAGAAACCTTTGTTTGGATCCAATCAACTGTGATTGGGGTATAGGGTCTCCCCCTTGGTCTAGTTACACCTTGACCTAAAGCGAAGAGTGCCTCGGTTGACGTGACTCCCACATTGCATTGGGAACCGTGGCATCTCTTGGGTCACCTCTTTAGTTGCCTGTCTCCTCTACCGTCCCGGATGGGATACCTCTAGGGGCAACTACAAGTTGTGTGATAACAGGGCCCACAAGGAAAAAATCAACAAGGTGAAGCACTAGGGGTAGGTTATCAAGTGAGGAGAGTGTGAATCAAGTGGGATCTCACCTACCCATGTGTTGGATCTAACCCAATTAGCTTCTCCCAAGGGGTGCGATTTGCCTCGAGAGGGCTATTTTGCCTTGAAAAGTGTGTCAAATGGAACCCAATCACCACCAAACTATAGATCTGAATTTCCGTGGATACTATAGAGGTGGGTTTTCAATATATTTTCAAAAGCCAATCTAGATCCAAGTAGATTTAAGAAAAACAAAAATGAGGGTTTTAAATTTTAAGGGTTTGTGACCAATGAAGAAGAATGGATGGATGTAGGCACATACCTTGTAGAACTTACCTCAAATGCTTATGGCCACCTTGCAAATTGATAGCATTCTCCTATGTGTATATTCAAGAGTGAGATCCAAGAGCTCCAAGCCAAAACGTCCTCCTCCAAGAATGCCAAATTGTCCTCCTCCTACAAGACAAGATCAAGTGAAACAAGCCAAGTAAGATGATTATGAAAATGATGGAAAGATGTAATAGAAAGCATCAACTATGTCACAAAGATACAATAATGATACTCCCTGTCACCAAGATCAACCCAAGAGAGAATATGTGGATCCCTCCAATAATAACCCTCAAGAAATCGTCCTCCTCTCCACCAATTCGACTTCCCTGCAAGAAAACAAGATGTAGCTCCAAAACCCACGATGATCCATAGAAGAGAAACTGTATACTCAAGATGCAAGAGAATCCACAAGACAAGAGAGATATGCTCCACAAAGAAGTGTTCTATTCCAATATTCCAGAGCTCCAAAGGTGAGCTATACAATAGGGGGTCTCCTCCTTATATAGGATAATAAAGGCCAAAACCCTAGATCTCAAAACCACTTTACAAAAGATGAGTGGTTGAGATTAAAAGATCTCAATACATAATCAAGGGCTAAGATGAATCATAACAATATAACACATGGATCACTAAAAGTAATGATGACGTCATAACTAAAAGTACTCATGGAGGGTGACGTCATCCCTCTAAAGGGGGCAAAAATACATGGGCCCACCTCATATGACTAGGACGACTCATGAAGCACATGGTGGGGCTAGGAGGCATCAATCCTTGCTAGCTCATCCCCATGGCACAATAAAATAATATAATATGTCCAAAATAAATACAAATGATCAAATCTGTCCTCTAAATCTGTGACAGACAAGCAGTAAAAGACCTCCTGTGATCTCTGTGGATCCACCCAAGTGGTGAAAACTGGCTGGAAGATAGTGGGTTCACCCTGAAAGACCCCTGTGAAAACCAAGTGCCAAAACCTTGCCTCAATTGCCCAAATCAAATTCTTCCGTGACCCTTTTATCCCATTTCTGGACTGCCTCGGTAACTGTGAAAGTGCTGAAACTGCCTCCTAGGGCACTTGCGCTGTCAAACTGAGGCCACCAGGCTCTCCAGAAGGGGGGATAAATGGTAATAACAAGTGGCTGGACCACCTCCTCCTCATACAGTGCCCTAGGTGAACTGGCCTCTCATGGCCCCTGCTGCTCAGGCTGGGAAATCAACCCCAAATTTATTCAACAAGTGTAAAATTGCATCTATCACTGTTAGAAGTGCCCGGAACTGAAAGATAAGTGTCTCATTGGATCCAGAAGACCCAAATCTACTAAGAATATGTAATCATACACCATGGGTTGCCCTGATGGGCTAACTGTAGGGTCCACCATATATGGACAGTGCATAATCTGATGATCTGGAGTAATAATAAAACCTGCTGAACTGCATCAATCATCATCTGAATCATATGTCCATCATATAGCATCATCATCAATAGTATGTGGGACCATCAATCATCATCAATAGGTATATATGGCCCACATCATCACGGATCCTAAGAAATGACCATAGTCAAACTAGGTTTGACTAAGTCCATATACAACCAAGGATAAATCAAATCAATAGACTAAGACATGTTCCTCTAATCATACTGTTATCAACTGATTTGTACAATAGTTGAAACCTTATTGAGCCGCCAGTGTTGGAACACATCAGTGTTCACTTCCAGAGTATTTGGGTTTCATATATTTGGGTCTAGCCAGTTTTGTTTTTGAGTCGACATGACCATGGCCCCATGGGGGTTTGTAATAAAGTGTGCTAGTAGGGTCTGAGTGGCTCGGTTCCCCATGACTGGATTAAACAACTAAGGTATTCTAGGGAGTTTTTTCACCGTCAGATTATACTTTGCTTCAGGCGAGATATAATCTCTTGGTTTTTCTCCCGCTTCCTCCAAAGCTGGAATGCCCGAATTTGGAAATTTTTGCCATGGGGGGTTATTAGGGTCCAACTATAATGTATAAACCTACTAGACACTATTAGAATAGGTTCTGGTCATGTCCTAAGTCTCTAGGACCCCCAAAAAAAATTTCAAAATTTTTTTACTGGACGCGTCTGAATTGGGGTTTTTTAATTATTTTTAAATTTTAATTAAATTTCTCTATAGTTTAAATGGAGAAATTTGAGTCTGTAATGTGTCAGTCATCCTGGGTCCGAATTTAGTGTTTGATGGCTCGTTTCATAAGCCAAAAATCACACATGACCCATGGAGTAGCTAAACCCAACTTTCGGATGTCAATTCAGCCTCATAATTAATATTTTCTCTAAAAAGTCATTTACAGAGAAATTATTAATTAAAATAATAAAATTGAATATTTTGGAGATAATCCAAAACTCTCCAAAATTAATCAATTTGATTAAAATAAAAGGCTAAATGACATGGCAATAGACATTTATGAGGATTCCAATCAACTCCAAGTGATTCCAGTCAACTATCCAGTCACCAGAAGATTATCCACTTGAGCCAATTCGCCCTCCTCATGCAAAAATTCGATTTAGTGAGTTGTCATGTGGTAAGTGGGTTGGTTGGTTTGCATTTAAGACTAGGGTGGACGCCCTCATGACTCATCCAATCACCAAGATTGGCTCTCCTTTGTCATTCGAATTAGTGCCTACCACCACTCCACATGTCATCCCACCAACCAACTCGCCCTCCTCTCAATCCTCACGTCAATCCTCATTAGCTCACGTGGATCCTAGTTGGAGTTTATCTATTGGTTAGTTCCCATGCAATCACCATTAGATTGGCTCCTTTTACCATTCGAGTTAGTACCTACCTTTCTACCACTTGTCACCCACCATGCTAACTCGCACCCTCCACAAAGCTCACGCCATTCTACCCTAAGCTCACGTTTGTCCTTGTTGTAGCTTTGTTATAGGTTGGTGATACTTCCCATGCACTAAACCAAGTCGAGTTATGCCACCTCTTCCATTCAACCTACCACAAACTCGAGTTTGTCCATTGTTTAGCTCTCCAAGCTTGCCTTGATTGGAATTCGAACTACATGTCCATGCCAATTCGACCTAGGGTTTAGCATCTGGTTTTTACTATAAAGAGAGGCCCTTTGGGGTTATTATCTCATGGATTTTTGGATGTAAAGTTACTCTGCCATTTTGTCATTGCAAAGCCATTGGCTTAAGGAAATAAAGCGACTTTGGAGGTCTATGTGTTGTCAAATGCTTTTCATGGAAATGTCTTCATAATATCAAGGTGAATTTGCTCTTGTTATTTGCTTATAATCTCATATTTTGATCTATAATTTGCTTAGAAGGCTTTTTTAAGCCCATAGGATGGGCATTTGAATACAAGTTGTCCATTGATGTTTGGTTTAAGTGTGATTTAGAAGTAGACTGTAGTTGGAAATACTTATACTATTCTAATCTCACTTTTATTATGCATACTATTATGATCAAGATGTGTTTATGAATGATTACTTGTGCAGATCCAACAGGTTTTGAAGAGAGATTTGAGCTAGGTTGCATCTTTCATTTCTTCAAAAGGCCTACATTTTCTAACAAATTGTGTGTGATTCAGGATCTCTCTAGAGTCAATCTCAAGCATTGAAGGATTTGGCAGAAAAGCCTAAATCTAAGGTTCCATCTCTCAAATTCATTTAAAAAATCAACTTGGTTACTTTAGGCTCCTCTTCTTCAAGCCATCTTGTTTTCTCCTTGAACCTTTTGTATTGATTTGCTAAGCCCTTTCTACCCTTCTTAGATCTTGATCTGAGGTTGCTTGTTTGTCTTTTCGAGCCATAGATTAGTTAGCCATAGGGTTGAAGTTCCTTCAACCTTGGGGAATAGCTTGGGATTTGTTCCCTTGTACTCTCTTCAACACTTGTTGTCGGCGTATCACCGGTTAACCGGAGGATTTCCAAGACAGTGTTTTCAACCCTCAAGTGTTCCACTTGAAGTTCTTTGCTCTTATTTTGCTAGTCCATTCTCCCTTGCCCTAGATCTACTTCTCCCTAGGTTTGTCTTCATCTCCTCCTTTCCCCATTCGTTTTTGCCTTCTATTTGCTCTCGTCTACTTTACCCTCTCCTTCTTTTCGTCCCATCTTTCTAGCCATTCTTCTCTCCCTTCCATCCCGTCTTCATCCCATTCGCCTTTCCCTTCTTTAGCTCTCGTTTCACCTCTTTTTAGTGCCTCTTTCCTCTTCTTTTCTAGCCTAGCTCCTCTCGTCCCTCCTCCATCCCTCTCGTCCCTCTCCAAACTTCTTTTTTCTCCTCCTTCTCGTCCCATTCCACTTTAGCCCTAAAACACACAAAACAACAAAACAAACAAGTGTTAGTAGTAGTTAGTGTTAGGCTTCATACTTGGTTAGTTGTTAGTTAGTTTGTTTAAATTTCAATAGTTAGTTTACATTGTTTCAAAGTGATTGTTGTAGATCTTATGCTTTGTCATTATCTAGTTTCATTTTCCAAGTATTAAGATCTAGTTCAAATTTCAAGTCTTGTTTTATTTCCTAACATCTAATGGGTATTGGAGTTATTTGTTTGTGATAGATCTCTTCTTGTGAAAGAAAGAGACTTCAAATCCAAGAAGCCATCAAGACAAGTGGATAAATCAAACCAAAAAAGATTAGTATTATCCTTTGTAATAGATATTAGAAGTTTGTTTCAAGTTTTACAAGTAGTTCTTTCAAAGTCCCTACAAGGGTTTCATTCCCAAGGGCAATTGTACTCTCTTAATAAAAGTTGCAAGTGGGGTTTTTAAGCCCCCACATTCACTTCCCCATTTGGGGAAGCCTTGTAGTCTTTGAGTGGTTTGATTTTCTAGTGTAGATTCATTATATGCTCTTAGATTAGTTTTCATTTCATTAAGTCATTTTGTTATTTTCCGATTCACTTACCCCCATGCTCTCTCGAGTACGATCTTTGACCTGAAAGAGACTCTTGGGTAGATTAGATTTATTTTATGTTTAATATTATCTTGTATTTTCTCTTCCAAACCTTGACCAGAGAATAGCTAACTTTGGGATTGTATCCCAAAGGCTACATAGTCTTGTGGTAGCTTCTCGTTCCCCCATCAGCTTCTTGTGGACATCCAACTAGCTGGAAGGTTTCCAGGACTGGTGGATTCTAGTGGTTGATCTTGTTCGGAGATTGATCCCACCTGTTAGATTAGATTTTGTGTGGTAGAACACTAGATTTTTTTTAAAGCTTCATTTTATTTGGCAAAATAGTATTGTTAAGCATTATTTCATATCTTTCCAATTTGTCGTATTGTTTAATCATTTTAAAAGTTGATTTATTGCTTTTACAACACAACTACTATTTGCTTCTTAAAAAGAACCAAAGTCTCTTGAACTTGGCCAAATCCAAGTCAAGAGCACCCTCTATCGGAGGGCATTATTAGTTTTGCATTCTCCCTGCATTAGGCATTTGTTAATTAGCAAGTCTCTTGAATTGTGGTCATAAGATCAAGTCAAGAGCGCTCTTTGTCGGAGAGTTGAACAAAGTGCTCTAATAATAAAATTTGTCAACTCATACACCCCTTTAATTAATTTACCTTGGTTTCTGTCCTACACCCGTATGCTCTGCCAACCTGAAATGGTTGGGCTAGTACTCAGAAAGGTGGAAGACTTGTTAATTCACAAGTGATAACATTAATTAAAACTTTACCCATAACCCCAAACAAGACAAAATCACTGAGTTCTTCCTACAAGAGGTGGTGCCGGGAATCCACTGTCAGACTCGAGGGCGGTCAAGCTGCAAGCACACTTGCCCTCTTTGTAATCTGGGTGCTTCCGACCTATCACCTAAGGTTGCCAGTATTTTTCTTGGATAAGGTTCCACTCCTTTGATACCTTTGTTCTTAGCCATAATGATCAAGACCATTAGAATCTTAAATTTACCAAGATAAGCTGCAAAACGTTCTCACAAACTATTATTTCAAACACTTGTATCAAGCATTTACAATCACTTTTATATTTGACTCCATAAGGCACTGGTCCTTCATCATATATTTTATTTGCTTAAATATCAATATTGGAGTACTTGTTTTAATTTGCGTAAAGAGTGATTTATTTCTTATCCAAGTGTATCTCTCATCTTCTGTTGCAACGTCGATTGCGTTATCTTGGTCTCATTTAAATATTTTTGTGTCTCTCATTCTCAAAAACTCCTAAACAACACCCATCCGCATCACAACACCAAAAAACACTGTAAATACTAGAGCCTTAGTGAAACTCTTTTATAGGGACTACCCCCCTTGGCTTTGTTAGGAGTTTGCCTAAACGGAGGAGCTGGGATTCAGGTGACAGTACCTGGCTCATTGCTTGCCCCCAAGGCCACACCTCTCTCACTTGTAGTGAAGAGACAGCTTTCGAAAGATTTCCGCTGCTGGTGTGCAGTTTGGCGGACAACATATACTCACAGCTTAACTTAAAGCATAACATCACTTAGTGGCATTAATCATATTAGCATATTCCGTTGTTATTTATAATTACTTGCACAGTAGCTTAAATGACAAATTCACCCATTGGACATGGTCTAACTGCTAGCTAAGGATGAAGGCTAGGAACACGGTTGGGCAAAGGGGGTGACTTGTCTACACTCAACTAAAAGATACTTTGGACTGGGAGAAAGGGTAAACTACAAACTCTGTGCTGGACAAAATAACACGGGGGATGGCTTGCCTCACAAATGGGTAAGTTGTTTAGAGAGTGCTTATTCAACTTAGGCATCATGTCTACATCATGTTGATCCAAGTTCATTAGGATCATTCAATTTCATTTCATGGCCTTTTTGGCCTACATAACCCTTCGGATCTCAGGTGCGCTGATAAGCACAACTAATTGCAGCTTGCATCCAGGGCATGTTTACATATACATATAAGGTCATCAATTGTTTAGATATAACATTTAAGAACCATTGCTTTTTGGACCTTTCTTATACTCTTCGAGGAGTATTTTTAGCAGTTCATCGCTCTTGCCCTTTTTAGTTTCCGTGGGCGAATCTATATAAGTTTCCATAAGTAGTACATGAGCTTTCAATTTTAGCCAACAACATCTCAAGTGACTAGGGGGAGTTCGAGCCAGTGCCAAACATCGGGACAACTGACCATAATGATTTAGGCCTACAATCCAACTTATCAAAGGCAAGTTTTGTCACCAACTCAGAGCCGAGACACTATACATACATGGATGCAGTCCAAACATAGAGGTAGAAAAAGGGGAAGTCCTCAATACCAGAAAGTCAAGTAAGACAAGTCAAAGGTTAAGCCAAATAAGGAAAGTCATGAATGGATGGAGTCAAGTGAAGGTGGAGCTTAAGCTAGCAAACAAATGGTGTCAAGAAAGACCATATCTATGCAAGGTAGTAAAACAGTGATTTTTGTCAAACAACCTAAATGTGCAAGTAAAAGTCCATTTTAAATTATTATCAAAATAGTCCATTTTATACAGTTTGCCATATCATGAATTATGTACCAAGCTAATGATGTGAACATGACTAAAGCAACAAGATAATAATCCACAGTCAATGATCATACATCCATAGGTCATACAACATCATCATAAGAATAGTCATCATCTACCATCTGAAACATTGCTACAATACATCTCTAGGCACTGAACTGAAACTGTATGGGATAAAGGGTCACATCGGTCATCAAATCTGAACTCTCAAGGCTCAGCCTTGACACAAGGTCTAACATAAGTCTGAATAATACGTTGCTCTGATCATGAGTGATCTCAAAATACAAAGTCATCATAGCCAAGCTTTGAATAATGTAAGCTCTGGAATGTGCAGATATCTGCTAAGCAAGAATAGTAGCCTTGCTACTATGGTGTGATAACCAGTATCATAGCTTCCAGGTCCCCATAGTCATCCATCCTTTATCTCCTATCCTGATGGAGACCTTGATACGTATTTGCTTTGTGATTGATGAGATTTTATCATGGATTCATTCTAAAGACAAAGGTAGGGGATCAGGTATGAATTGCTTACTTAAATGGTTACATTGGTGGTATGATTTCACTTAACCCTTCCCGATTCTTATGTTTAGCATAGGTAGGTTTAGGTTCATTTGAGTTAGGCATATATTGTTACCCATGCATTGCATTTGACATTCTTCATGTCTATATAGGTTACTCGATTGTTATTTAGTTTATTTTCATATTTTTATGATGAGCAGGGCAGAACAAAAGTGTCTGCCTCATGATATTTTGATGTCCTTGGCTATTTGATGTGTGTGTAGGTCTACAAGTAACCAGATGATTCATGGATTCTCGAGCACCCTCGGGAGGAGCACTCGTCCCGTAGTTGGAGCTAGTGTTACGTGGTACCAGTACCAGCGCACCTTCAGTTGTGCCCCAGGGAGAGAGGGTCATTTTTGTTTTACCAAGAAGGGTGTTTTCCAACATTTTCTGAGTGGAGATTATGGATAGGCCCTTTTGGTTCCTCTGTGAGGTCTTGTTTGATAAAAATATTGTTTACAGGAAATAAAAATAATTTTTTCGACTTCTAAAAAAAAAAATTCAATAACTTAGATTTTCTACACAAGATTTTCATAGCATACACAAGATTTTCAGAGCATAAAAGAAAATAACCCTTTTTATTTTCTTAAGATAATTAACTCTTTAAAGGAAAGAAGATTACTTACCTGGTGCAAGATGAAGCCCTTAGTTGCAGAAACTTGCTCCCTTGTTCTCCTCCACTGAGCAGCACGACCGCAACAGGTTTGGGGGGAACAACTCTCCTCCCAACCTAATTCCCCAACATAAAAATGCTGAGGCCCCCGAGCCCACAGCAGTTAACACTATGCCAGCCTCTAATATCCCATAGCAAAACATCCACACTCCCCCAACAACCAGCCCCTGCGTCAACCCCCCCAGGATCCCTCGAAATCACCTCATAGTTCCCTCTGTATGTAGGTATTTTTCCATTAATTAAATGAATTAAGGTTATGCACGAGTGCCAAATGGCCTTCATGCATTTTATTTTATTTTTATTTTTAATAAAGTTAAATTAACTCTAACTAAGTTTATTTGCTAATTTACTTTATTAGAATTTCTTTTCCTAATTTTCGTTTTAAATAATATTTTTTTTGTTTTATTAATATTAATATTATTATTATTATTATGATAACTAGACCATTTTAACAATACTTAATCTAAATTGAGTTTTGGGGTGTTACATCCTCTCCTGGGAGTACTATGGCTTAGTGGCATTGTTGACTGCTTCATGAAAGGGCTTGAAGCCTCGAGGTTGGTGTCTGGGGCTCCCAGGGTCACATGACCTCCCACCTATTTTATCATTCTAGTGGTGTTTCTATCAGCACTGAGGCTTATGTCTCTCTTCCAAGTCATCGTCCACACCCTCCTGGTCCCTTTACATTGCAACGCCCTCTCTCCTTGGGCTCCTAGTCATGATGACGTCATCCTTGTACCAGGCCTACATTGCTTGATATGGGGGGGGACGTTGAGGGATTTTCACCACTGTCGGAGTTAGATGGGGCATGAGGCTCCTCCCCTCGCTACTCCAGCCTTTAGTTCAGAGTGATTTGCACAGTTTTAGCTATTTTAATCAGTTTTGGGTAAACTCTGGGGAAAATGCCCCAAGTTACCCACATATTTGATTATTTTATATTATTTTATGTTATAATTTTAAGTTGACATTTTAAAGCATGTAGTCTTGGTTATTTTGTAAAAAGTGAGTGTGAGATCATATAAATACAATCTCCTCACTTAATTTTTACACACAACTTATGGGATGAAATTCATTATGCTACTCTTTTACTCTAGAAGGGCCTTATGAAGTGATGTGCACCTCTTGGAGGGATGATTCTTCTTGCTCTTGGATGAAGTTGGATGCTTTCTTTGTCTTGTTTATGCTTTGTGGATGCTAGAATGGTTGGAATAACTCATGCTCAAGTAAGTCTTTTACATTTTTAAGATTTGCTTGATTAATGGTAGGTCAATTTTGCATCTTGAATGATTGAATGATAGCCCTAGGGCTACATTCTCTTTGAATAAGGCTTTTTCTTGCTATTCTATCCTCATTGCATACTAAAAACGTTCTCAATAGGAGGTTTTTACAAAGTTTGGCCTTGGAGCTCCAACTTTGCTCTAGTTTAGACTCTTGAAACCAACCCTAGAGGTTGTTTCAAGAAGCCCTAACCTAGTAGCAAGGAGAATTACCTCCAAGAGGAAGGCTTGTCACCTTCCTCTAAGGCTAGGGTTTGGGGTAACATCCATTAAAACCCTATGTTTGTCCGTTTTCTCTACATCAAACCCTAGTTTGAATTTTTGTAAATATTATTGCTAGGTTCAACTTGCATTTTCATGGTAGAATTAAGGTTAGAATTAGGTCTACAATTTTATAACAAAAACCCTAAAAATAATTAAAAAAAAATTTCTTCATTTTTTGTCCTCCCTAAAATTTCGGCCCTAAAATCTCCCGGCCCTAAATTCTTGCGGCCCCAAAATTTTGGCCCTAAATTACCGCGGCCCTAAAATCTCGCGACCCTAAATTCTTGCGACCCCAAAATTTTGGCTCTAAATTCTCGCGGCCCTACAATCTCGGCTCTAAATTCTCGCGACCTCAAAATTTCGGTCCTAAATTTTTGCAGCCCTAAAACCTCGTCCCTAAATTCTTACAGCTCTAAATTCTCGCGACCCCAAAATTTTGGCCCTAAATTCTCGCGGCCCTAAACTTTCGGGCATGAAATCCTCGACCTATCTTTTTTAACCCTAAACAGACTTGTGAAACTGCCAAAACTACTATACAAGCACCATCCTAACTCTCTCTATTACTCTGTGTTTGACTCCATTAAAGGCACTGATCTATGCTTTAAGGTGTTTGGAAGGAATTTGGCATCTACTTAGCAGGTACATTAAAGGGCTCTCCTCTTGGGACAACATTGGATCCCGAAGAAGTTAGGAGATTGGACAAAGGTGACAACACTCCAAGTTTCTTATGTGATTTCCTTTCACTTGCGAGCCTAGGTGTCAAGTGGAGGTTGAAAAGTGTCAAATGGTTGGAGAAAGGTGTCATTAGCCTCCCCAAACCTCTCACTTGTGTCAACAAGCCTTTTCCAAGTGTATCAACTCATTTCTCCAAGTGTCAAAGAGGATCTTTCTTGGGAAGTGCACCCCCCCCTCTGTCATTTGGCTATAAAAGCGAGGTCTTTCATCACTCTTCCTCATGGTCAGAGGGTGGAACCTCTACTCAAGCTTTGATTTTGTTTGTAATATTTTTAATGAATAAGACTCGGCTTTCGACGTCCCTAGTGTGTTGCAATCATGTGTGGATGATCATTGTCAAGTAGTGTGTGAGGTAACTTTGTATTGTTTCAATTTTGCATCTTGTGGTGATTGATCGTATCAACTCATAGGGTAAATAATTCTAGTTTGATTTTATTTGCTCTTGTTCTATGCTTAGAGATTTAGGATTTGTATGTATAATTTGTTTATTTGCATGCTCTTCTAACCTCTTGCGTAGGAGGTACGGATTTAATGCCCTTGTTGCAAGTATTGTGAACTGTGAAGGTTTCCTATCTTGAACGTGCAGATGATCTTGTTTGAATCTACTGCTTTTCGAGCAATTAAGGACATATAGTCCCTCTGCTTCCCACCGTTGGATTCCATAGATCCGGACATTTGGCTTGAGCACTCTTCTTCCTCTCTCTCTCCCTCAAACTTTATTCAAAACTCTTTCTTTAGTTACGTTTATGCATTCTCATTGCAAGTAGATTTATCTTAAAGAAAATCAATAGCTATTTCAATAAGTTTGCATCCGTCTTAACTAGATCTGATTTTTTCAAAGCATTATTTTTAGAGTGGATCTAGTTTTTCTAATCGGTACTTGTGTTTATTAAATTTCCTCATCTTTCGGTACTTAAGATTAGTAAATTTTTTTATTCTTTTAAAAGCCATATCTAGCAAATTATAAGTGCTCTATTGGCTGCCTTAAAAAGCAAGCCAAGATCCGCAAAAGGACTTGTCCTTTTGAGTTATCTTAGTCATTTGTATAAGTAGTTTTAACTTAGAATTTTTCCAATAATTTTTCTAGCTTGCCCAATCACTTTTAAAGTGATTTTGGGCATTTTTAAGCACTAATTTGTTTGCTGTAATTTTTATTTTATTTTTGAGCAGATTTTGGAACTTTTTGGGTGAAAAATCAAGTTTTAGGTCAATTTGGGGCTTTCCGGAGCATCCTAGCTTCATCTGGCAACTTGTGTTAGCATTTTTGTAAGCCTTTGGATCTATATTTGTAAAGATCCAAGGCATTTATTTCAAGAGTATATTGTAACCCTTAAAAAAAAGAAGAGAAAGTGGGCTACCCAATGGCCACACCCCATCCCCCCTGGGGGGATTCACATTTTTTTTGTGATTTGTTTTTTTCTAACTTTCCTTTCTTTAATTTATCATCACATGCACACAATCCCTCCTAACGGGCTGTATAAGTAGTGTTAATTTTTCCTTTTGCAAAATAATCAATCTTGTACTTTATTTCACATTTTTACAATTTTGGTCATCGCAATTTATGTACATTGTTAATGAATAATTTAGGCTGTGTATTCCCGAAGTCAATACGGTTTATCCCCGGTAGGTGAAAATAGATTCTCAACGTTTTAAATAATAAAACTTCATTTTACCTTAATAAAATTTACCAAGGCTTAAGTTCCCGTATGCTCTTCACCGCTGCAGCTCAGTCTGAATAGTTGGCCAATGAGAAAGGGACTTGAGTGATTAGCTTAATAGGGCAATCCAACAAAAACTTAATCACTAGAACTCGAGAGGTTGCGTGAAACTAACTACAGAGTTAGTGGGCTGCTTTAAATAGGTTATGCCTCGCCCAGTTGGATCCTTGGTATAGTTGTCAGTTGTCACTACACTTAGTTCGAAGGACAAAGCTGGAGTTGGGCCAAACCAAGAACTAACCCACTCCCTAATCCACACATCATAATAAATCAATTAAAACTGACCAACGTGACTCTTGCAATACTTTCACGACACAACAACACTCTAGACTTATGTGACTCCATTTGGCACTGGTAGAATCTATAACAATCACACTTATTCAATCAAATGATATCAATGTGTTAGATGGGTTTATCTTTTTTCATGTTGTTGATTTAATTCATGTTGCAATCTCTGGTTCAGTATTAATTCATTTTCAAACTCCTAGAATCATTGTCTTTCTCTAACTTAGCTTAAAAGCCATAGTTTTCTTTTCATAGGGACCACCCCCCTTGGCTTCGCTAGGAGTTGGCCTAGACGAAGGATTTGAGTGTTGAGTGACAGTATCTCGACTCTTTGCTTGCCCCCAAGGACACACTCAGTGGTTTGAAGATTTTTGCCACTCTAACCCCTTTTCCCCCGAGGTGCGTATCCGGCGGCAACAACCACCAAGGCGGATACTCCAACTTTGGAGGTGTGAGTGAAAAACTCAGAAATTATGCTTCGCTGAAAAGCAATGCATAATAACTAAGGAAAAAACACTCTAGAGTACTACATTGACAGATAAACCTATGGCAAGCCAAGCATGTTAGAAAATATGCCATGCTAGACCAACTTATTACAACTCCCTGTGGGGCATGGACATGCAAAAATTTGAAAAACGGGCCAAAATTGGTCGGCTGAACTTCTGAATGTTGGCAATGAACACGTACATTGCTTCAATCTTTGCCGGCTCACTTGACAACCAACTAAGTACAACTTTGGTGGTAACACCTCTAACAAATCAAGTTCTCTATTTGTACCTTTCACATCAAACCCTAATGAATAAAATAATTATGAGAGCTAAAATCCTAGAGGTGGGATGGTACTCCTTAGGGTGTTTTTTAACGGTTTGATTTAATCACAATTTGACATGTATCACCTTCTTCTTTGTGGTAGCTCCTCCAAATATGTGATGCATGCCTCGAACAATGTCTAATGCCTCACAAAGCCCCCTTTAACATGCTTGAAATGTCCATTTGAAGAGGATATCCCTCCTTGAGAGGGTAGCTTCATGATAATCAAGCAAACATCATTCTTCATCCTAGGAGTGGAACGTCCTCATCAAGTGACCTCCTTTGATCATTCAAGTGCACTTACTACCTAATGACTTCATCCAAGCAAGGGCATTCCTCATCTAGCCTCTTTCCTTGCCACAAGTAATGCTTTGAGGCTCCTTCATGTAGGATGTTTTGGTCCTTTTGCCTTTGAATGCATGAAATGGGTCAATAATGCCACTTCTACCCTTCATAAGCAAAGGACCCTTCTTTTGGGCGGTTAATCATGTCAACAATGCCACACGGCGTCTCCTTATGCAAAGAATTCACCTCCAAATATGTAGAAAAGGTCTCAACCAATGTACCTTTGCTCCCAAATACCTGAAAAGGTGAAATATGTCTCCAAATGTGTGGAAGCTCCTCCATTAGAGTTTGTTCTTGTCTTCAACATGCCTTAGCCACCTCCCTGGAGTGGTTGTTCAACCTTTTCTGCTCAATAATACCTTTGCTTACCTCCTGTCATGCTCTAGAGCCCAAATAAGGCAGGCCATTCATCTCCTAAGGAGGTGTTAGATCCTTATCTCACCATAAACCATGCCCTGGACATCACTTGATGTAGGGTGTTCTTCTTCCATGGCCGCCTTGCTGCATGTATCATCTATCAATGCAGTTCTGGAAAGGCCTCCATCAAGCCATCAATGATCCTCCACACCTTTGTCCTTGCACTGGATGATGAGAAGTGCTTGGGCAAGCTAAAACAAGGTGCACAACTTCAAAATCTCTCCCACAACCTATGACTGGTCCTGAAATCCAAGGATCTTCTGCTGTGGTGGTGAGAGAGGAAAGCCTGAGAAAATGTGAAATGACCTTTGCAATTTCAGAGGGTAACAATAGGAAATGCCATCGATAAAGCCCAGTAGGATGTGAATTGCTATCTCTTCCAGTGGTCAAATGTGCCCCATATTAATCTTCAATTTTATTTGATAAAAGAAAAACAATTCACATATAAAACTCCCATTTCTGAGAATGTTGTGTACGACTGTCATTCATTAGAGGCAAACCCCCCACAAAAACAGGGCATAAACAGCAAATTGCTCTTCCTGCCTATGACTGTCCAGACTCCAGATTTATCCAAAAGCAGAAATTAAAGCAGAGTTCAAACTTTGACCAGGGATAGTAAAGCTTCGGATAAACAAGAAAACCAAAATGCAAATCTTCATTTTGCTGTTAGGGTAGGTAAACAATTTCAGAAGTTCACATTCCAAGAAAAATCTTATCCTAATACGCTGGGGAAAGTTCCTCCTTCAATAAACAGGGGGTTGATGTTTGGTCTTTGGCTATATCATTTACCAAAGTCCAGGCAATTGTGAATTTTTGGCTTGAAATCCTCTTCCTTCTATTTCTCTGCTTGATGGGGAGGAGTTTTTCCAACAGAGCCACAATCTTTTCCTCAAATCTGTACTGCCTGCATGCATTTTGCTCTTGCTTGTCCCAGAGTCTATGTCCAAATTATGTAGTGCATGGTAGATTTTCTAATTCCTGACCCGGCTTTCGTCAGTAGCCTGCGAACTGATGTTCGAAGCGCTATCACCTTGGCCCTGCTGGCCCATGGAATTACTGTTCCACTCACTATTGTTGAACAGACTACCTTTGTGCACATTTATTGTCAAAGTAGAGGCTCTAGTTTGAGGGCATACTGTCCTGCCTGATTCTGACATGCAGTAATTTCTTCTTGATGAGTAGAAATGAATGGAAGATAATGACAAAGGCGGTGAACATGGCCATCGATGAGCCTTATGAAGCATGCCCAGTATTAGTGCACCTAGCTGCTAAGTGTTGTGGCAGGTTTTCCTTGTGATCTCTCCCTGATATGTTCCTACAAGAAATTCTTCCCCCCTGTCTGATGAATGTTTGGGAGCAAGTGTCAACATGATGACACATCAATAGGCTATTCATCATTAATTAAAATGGGAGAAAAAAGACAGGAAGGGAGGACTAGATATTGTGAGAAGGGTGTTTCATAAGGTGCCCAAGTAAGACTTCCTGCCTTCCTTGGGGGCATCACCCATGGCTATAGAAAGAACCTTGTTCACAAGCCAATCTGCACTCCGATTGGATGATCTCTTGACATGTACGACCCTATATGCTTTGAAACCATTGACTTCACTTCTACATGATGTCATATGGCTAGATATTTCCCATGATGGACACTACGGGCCCTAGGTTTTACCATTAAGGAGATTGAGCACCACTTTGGAGTCACCTTCGAAGATTACTTTCTTGAATCCAAGTCTCAGTGCTTCCATAATTCTGGTTATAAGCGCTTCATTTTCTGCTTGATTTTCCATAATTCTGGTAATGGGTGCATCCATTTCGGCTTGATTGTTGGACTTATTCCAAGAAATTGATAATTAATTGCCAGAATATGCCCATAATAATTCCTAAACACATGCCCCCAGATCCTGTTGGAGCAGGATTTCCTTTGGAAGCCTCTTCAAATTTTAACTTTATCCACTCTACTTGAGGAGGACTCCACTTTTGCTGGTTGTCCAGATCCTTGATGCTATGTCCTTTAATGTAAACCTCATCTTAATCTTCAATTAACTATGGTTCTTTGTTATCAATTATTTTAAGTTACAACTTATAATCAAACCGTAGTTAATCAACTTCACAACAAAGTCAATATCTACTTGTACTTTTGAGTCAGTGCATGCTTGTACCTTTAGGAAACTTCAACATCTATTTTGAGGTCCAGAAAGAGGCAGGAAGGAATGATGTAATTGAAAGCTACCAACTATGACATGCTCATCTGAGTGCTTCTTTTTCCATAATATACTTTGGTGATCGGGTTATGCTATAATCGTTAGACCAAATTACTATTGTTCAGTTCTGCTTGCTCATGTTAAATAACATTAGATGGAAAAGTTAAAACTAAAGATAGAATATTAGTTTTGAGTTCCATTCCCTACATGCTACTTACATGTGGAAGTTAATATGTTTTTCAGTTTATCAATAATGTCCTTTCGTTTTTTTTTCAGTATTTTGAATTCTTGGGTAGGTAGATATTAATTTATAACGATTCAATTCTTTCTTCCCTGCAGGAAAGTATAGGAGATTTAATGGGTCGAGTATAATGCGAGGCTCATTTATAGTTAAAGCATCTGGTGCAGATTTTGGAAGTACTTCAAGTAACATTTATGAAGAAAATGAGGACAAGAACCCACAGAAGAAATTTTCTGTTGATGGATCCCGAAGTGAGAATGATTCAGAACCGTAAGTCCTATATATAATTTAAGCCTTGTAAACTTCAGAATCTGTATCATTTGTGTGGGCTATATATATATGTATAATACATGCCAAATAATCTCTGAAGACTTAGGGAAGTTCTAATTGTAGAAATTTTGAGAATACGTCTTTTATTGCAAATTCAGAATTATCTCCTCAACCTTGAGTTTCCTGGATCTATTTCATGTGAACGTTTTTGCCTTGAGTTGAATCTGAAATATAAAATTACAGTGGCATATACTTCACTTCTCTTTTCAATTCACAGGGCAACCCAATAAAATAAATACTGAACAAGTGTACTTCATTGCAACAATGTTTCAGCCCTTGGGGCTCACTTTTCAAACATATAACATATCTGAAAATACTCATTACAACAGAGTATTACAGCAGTAAATCTGCCTCTTTAGTATCTATTACATGAGTAAAACTGACCTGTTAGTGTTTGTGCTTGTCAAATCACTGAAAAAAATCAGCTAGCTGTTTATGATATATCTACATACCAAACAGCCTTAGAAACGACTCATTCACCATGAGATTATAGGCTGAAAATCAGATCTGGAAGTCTACAAAGTTTGGACAGCAAGGCTTTTTTCATATATATAATAAATGAAGTTACAAGTATATACCGATAGCTCATCACAAGATGGTACAAGATAGTCCTTCAAGCTTACCACAAACAACAAATCTCCATTGCTCTTTGTTGCCGCCTAATACGCACCTTGGGTAACGTGGCAGAAATCTTCAAGTCATTGGGTGCGTCCTTGGGGGCAAGTCACGAGTCAAACTTGCTGTCACTTAACACTTGACTCCTCTGTCCAGGCCAACTCCTAGCGAAGCCAAGGGGGGTGGTCTCTAATAAAATAACTAAGGCTTGCTTATACTACTAAGTTATAAATATAAAAGGATCTAGGAGTTTGAAATACTGCACAAGAAAGCAACAACAATAGAATTAATGTAACAACATACAATATCATCAATCACGACACAGAATTCGATTAAGCAAGTGATTGTAAAGTAGACCAGTGCCTTAGTGAGTTAAGTAATTGTTGCTGAAAGGAAACGTTTTGCTGTGATTCTTGGTCAGTTTTAATTATTACGGATGAGTGGATTCAGAATGGGTTATCTCTTGTTTGGCCCACTTAGACCTTATCCTCAATAGTAAGTGCAAAGCAACTATACTAGGTGTCCAACAGGGCGAGTCATAAAGTCTGCTTAGAATAGCCCCCTGACTCCTTGGTATCGTTCAAAGCAACCTCTCACTTTGACAATAAGATTTGGGTGGATTTTCCTATTAAGCTAGCCACTCAAATCCCTTTCTGATTGTTGGCCACCGACTCAGGTTTTGGAATTTCAATAATTTCATTCAAATATTATCTAGGATCCTACTAAGAGAATAACATGCACAACATAACAATCATAGACACAAGAGACAGAGTTTCCTTGGGGAAAACCAAGAAGGTGAAAAACCCCACAACTTCCTCAGAGATAGAATAAGCACCAATACAAGGATCACAAAGATCAAACCCCAAAAGATAGATGTTTTCAGCAGCTACTCCTCCTCCACTTGTGTGCACTCCTCTCTCTCAACTATGCGAGTTGGATGAGTGAGTGAATGAGTAAAATGAGAGACACACTCTCTATTTATACAACAACTTAACCTGCCTTTAACCCTAACTGGGCCGACTTCCTAAGGAAGCCTAATAACCCATCCACATGTCTCATATAGAGCCGACCCCACATAGGTGATCTAATAACCTATCAAATATAAGTTACGACACTTACAATGTAACTTGCGACACTTGCAAATACAAATGTCGACATTTCCAATCAGAGGAATAATACATCTCCGTTGGGGATACAATAAAATACAAATGTCATATACAAGTGAATATCTTCTGAAGTTACAAATACATCAACACTCCCTCTTAACTAGGAAGGTATTCTCTTGACACAGGTCATCAGTACATATAAGCACAAGTCTTCAATTCTGGAGCTGGATCATCGTCACTGGATCACGGAGCATCATCGTCACTGCTGCTGTACTCGTCATCTCGATCACTAGGGCTATCTCTCAATTCTTATCGTCATAGGAAGTTCTACAGAGCCAACCCTTTTTCATGCTGGATGTAGGCCTAGCCTCTTGTAGGTCTTCATCATCTTTGTGAGCTGGCCATCCTATGGAATCCTCAGGGTCGATTACTGCGTCAACAAAACCTCGAAAGAGCATCCCATGACTGATTACGAGCTTACTGCTCAACCTATCGGATCTCCTAGGACTTTTACATGTGACTTCCACAAAACCTTAAAAGAGTGTCTTGCGACCTGCAAGATCTCTAAAGAGCATCCCAGGACTGATTACGAGCTTACTGCTTGTTACCAACTTTTTTGTACCATAGTTGGATTATCTGAAGAACCGCCATTTGACAAACATGATGAATGTTTGTACTCCAGTGTATCAGATGATCCAGCATTTGTGACTAGCCAATTTTGGCTAGCCAGTTTTGTTTTTGAGTCGACATGACCATGGCTCCATGGGGGTTTGTAATAAAGTGTGCTAGTAGGATCTGAGTGTCTCGGTTCCCCATGACTTGATTAAGCAACTAAGGTATTCCAGGGAGTTTTTTCCCTTGTCAATTATACTTTGCCTATAGTCGAGTTATAATCGATGAGGTTTTCTCCCGCTTCCTCCAAAGTTGGAATGCCCGATTTTGAAAATTTTGGCCATGGGGGGTTATTAGAGTCCAACTAATGTATATAAGCCTAC
Organism: Larix kaempferi; assembly: GCA_027924585.1. Lineage (NCBI taxonomy): Eukaryota > Viridiplantae > Streptophyta > Pinopsida > Pinales > Pinaceae > Larix > Larix kaempferi. Next base: position 5,747,117 of record BSBM01000159.1, on the reverse strand, counting down.
TAGACACTATTAGAATAGGTTTTGGTCATGTCCCAAGTCTCTAGGACCCTCAGAAAAAATTTCAAAATTTTTTTTACCGGGTCTGTCGAATTTGGGTTTTTAATTATTTTTTAAATTTAATAAATTTCTCTATAGTTTAACTAGAGAAATATTAATTTGTAATATGTCAGTCGTCTGGGGTCCGAATTCAGTGATTAATGGCTCGTTTCATAAGCCAAAAATCACACATGACCTATGGACCAGCTAAACCCAACTTTCGGATGTCAATTCAACCTCATAATTAATATTTTCTCTAAAAAGCCATTTACAGAGAAATTATTAATTAAAATAATAAAATTGAATATTTTGGAGATAATCCAAATCTCTCCAAAATTAATCAATTTGAATAAAATAAAAGGCTAAATGACATGGCAATAGACATTTATGAAGATTCCAATCAACTCCGAGTGGATTCAGTTAGTTATCCAGTCACCAGAAGACTATTCACCCAAGCTGATTCGCCCTCCTTCCTTAAGAATTCGATTTAGTGAGGTGTCATATGATGAATGGGTTGGTTAGCCTGAGGTAGGCGCCTTCCTTGATTTGTGTGATCACTTGGCTTGGCTCCCATCTCAAACTCCCACTCGAACTCACACATGCCAACTCCCATCCCCCTTCAAGCTCACGCTTTCCTCACGCTTTCCTCATGAGAGCTCACGCATCTCACCTAAATCCTCACATGGATCCTGGTTGGAACACGCCCATTTGATGGATGAGACTTCCCATGCATTACCAAAGTCGAGTTTTCCACCTCCCCATTCACACCTACCAAAACTCGAGTTGTCCATTTAGATTAGCTCTCCAAGCTTGGTTTAGATTAAAATTCGACTTCATGTCTATTGGTTTTTGGCTCTCTCTCAAGCCAAGTTCGATTTAGGGTTTTAGTTTGGAGTTTTGTTATTTAAGAGATGCATTTAGGCTCTCTTCTCATGGATTGTTATTGTAAACTTACTCTGCGGAGATTGGAAGAGCTTATAGCTATTTGGCTATCATTAGAAATAAAGTTGGCTTTGGAGGCAAATGGTGTGCACTTCTATTGGTTCATGAGTTAAAAATACATTGTTGAGGTAATATCTGTAATGTTTTATTCATTTATGCAATTTCAAGCTTGATTTAAATGTATGCTTAGATCTCTTTCTTAAGAGCGTGGGGCAAGCATTCGATGGTCCAATTTGTTTGCTAGGCTTAGGCTTGAATAGTATAAAGAGTACAACTTGTAATCGGTCTTACTACCTTGTCTCTTTATTCATTTTTGTCTAACTCTCTAGATTTAATCAAGCATTGTTTGTATAAGTTTATGTGCATTGCAGATCTTCAAATGGTTGAGATGAGATGAACTCAGTTGTATCTCCCTCTTCTCCACCAACAAAAAACCTTTACTAATAGTGTGTTTTCAGGATACTTCCAAAGAGCAAGATCTTAAGATTGGCATCAAAGCAGAAAGGGTTGTCTCTTCCACCAACAAAAATTCATTATTCAAACTGGTTACCCAAAGCGTACCTCTTCTAGCTTCACCTTTGCTCCTTGAAACTTCTTATTGCCTTGACTTTCATTCACCCTCTAGTTTTTCTTCTTCATCTTAGAAACCCCTCATCCTCCATTCGTTTTACTCTTCATCTCCTCCTCCATTTCATTGTCTTAGCCCTAGATCTATCCCTTCACCCTTTCGTTTTCCATCCAAGACTCCTCCCATCTCTTCCATTCGTTTTTGGCTCCATTCGTCTACCTTCCAAAAGAGCCCTAAACACAAAAAGTACAAAAACGAATTGTTAAGTTAGTTTATTTTTGTTATAGTTAGCTTGTCTCAAAACATTGATAGTTAGACCTTAGATTTTTGCGTCTAGTTTACAACTTATGCACTTTAAAAGGTTAGTTAGAGCATCCTAGATCTCTTTCTTGTTTTAGTATAGTTTGCATTTCTTCAATCTTTTGTTTCCAATTAAAAGATACAATTTTTTCCACAAAAATATTTCAAATTTTTATGATCTAGATCTCTTTCCCACTACATTTTAGGAGTTTGTTGTTCGCTGGTCTGTTTCATTATAGTTAAAAGTTTTATGTCAAAATCTCATGCATTTCACATTTTAGAGCTAAATTTTTAAATCTAGACTTAACTAGTTTCAGATTTGCTTTATTTTTCTAATGTTAATGGGTGCATTGTTGAGCAAATTTTAAGACTTGTGTAGATGCTTTGAAAGGAAGAAACTTTAAAAAGCTTTGAAGAAGTAAGATCCAAACAAAAGACCAAAGAGAAGAAACCATGAAGATGAGCAAAACTTGACATATTTATCCTTTGTAAAAGCAAGCAAAAACTTGCTTCTTCTTTAATTTTTTCAAGCTTTATTCTCATTCCAAAGTCCTTCAAGGTTTTAAAACCCAAGGCAATTGTACAAGATCAATAAAAGTTTGAAGTGGAGGGGCCTCCACTTTTTTGGTTTTCTTCCCCATTTGGGGAAGAGTGTGGTGATTGGTTAGATTAGATCTTTTATTTTCTGCTTAATCTTTATTTCATTTTTTTCTTCCAAGTTTTGACCAGAGGTAATATCCTTGAGATGAAATCTCAAGGGCAGGACCACATAATTTTGTGGTTACTCCTCTCTCCCCGTTAGTTTCCTTGGCAGAGCTTTCAGCTAGCTGGAAGTTCTCAAGTGCTAGCGGTTCTAGTGGTTGACATTGTTCGGAGGTTGATCCCACCCTTTGAGTAAAACTGTTGGTAGAACACTAAATTTTGCTTTCTGTTATCTTCAAGCTTTTTATACGTCTTGTAGTTGTTATCTTTTGCTTTTAGTCACCTTAAGCTTTCTTTTTCAAGTATCACAACTACTTTACTTCTTGCAATAAAATAAACAAAGCCTCTTGAACTTGGCCAAATCCAAGTCAAGAGCACTCTCTGTCGGAGAGCATTATAGATTTGCATTTTTTTTTGCATTAGGCATTTTAGAGTAGAAAGTCTCTTGAACTGTGGTCTTAAGACTAAGTCAAGAGCGTTCTCTGTCAGAGGGTTGAACAAGTGCTCTTAATAATTAAAATACTTCAACTCATTTTCCCTCTTAATTAATTCACTTTGGTCGATTGTCCAACACCCGTATGCTCTGCCAACTTGCGAAGGTTGGGCTAGTACTCAGAAAGGTGAAAGCACTTGCTAAACTTACAAGTGATAACATAATTAAAATTTTACCCAAAACCAAAACCAGTATCAAATCACTGAGGTGCTTCCTGAAACAGGTGGTGCCGGGAATCCACTGTCAGACTCGAGGGCGGTCAAGCCGTAAGTACACTTGTCTTCTTTGCAATCTGGGTGCTCCCGACATACCATCTAAGAGGTTGCCAGTATTTGTTAATGGTTAAGGTTCCACTCTTTTGATATCCTTGGTTTTAGCCTTAATAATCAAAGATCATTAAAATTTTCAATTTACCAAGATAATCTTCATAACGATCTCACGAACAACATTCTTTCAAGACCCACACATTCAACATCACAAATATCTTTTCTGTGACTCCATAAGGCACTGGTATTTACATTTTCTATCTTAATCAGGACCATTTGTCTTTGTGTTAATTTTCATGTTGTGAATGCTTTACTTTGATCATAAGTCGTGAAGTATATTGTCAATCTCGTTATTTCATTTTAGCAACGTGGATTGCTTTGTTATCTTGTGCTTGTCTCATCATCGTTATTTTTGATTCTGTGGATCCTTCAGAAAAATAACTCCTTAATCATTCTATCATTAACAATCCTTTAATTTCTCATCATCTTTTGAAGAAGAAGAAAATGAGGACATAAGCCAAGACCCTCTTGAGATGATTTCACTTGATCACTGTATAAATAATCAGGACATAAGAAATAAACTTGTAAATTTTTCCCCTGATCAATCCATAGATAGTGGTCATTTGTCCTCGCATGAATTTAATGATAAATCAATAAAAGAACAGTCTCAAGGTCAGATTGAGTTAGAAAATCAAATCAGATGCTTGAATCATTGTCCAACTTTGTATGGTAAATCTTTAAGTGTTCCTGTGCCATCTGATTCCATCATTAATCAGGGCAAGTTAGTTAAATATTTTGGGTTGGATAGCTCCATTAAAGTCTGTCCTCATATAATGATCTTGGAAACTCTGTCTGAAATCAAGGGTATTGTTAATGTCTCTCAATCATTTAAAATTTCCAGATCTGCTATTATCGGTCATGTGAGAAGCAACATAAGTTTTCAATCCACTCTCCCTTCCCATTTGTTTAAATCTTTTTGCTTGGTTTTATGTCTGAATAATTTTTCTGAGATTCTGAGGCATGGTTCTGTTATCACATATATAGTAGCCGAGCTACCATACATTATTTTTCTGATACCAGTACACTATTCAACCAGTTCCCTTACATTGAGATGCTGAGATGAGCATCTATATTGGATCACTATCAGATTGTGGACAACAGTATATATTCCGCATGCCATGACTGAGTCTCAGGACACTCAGAGAAATGACCGATGTAGCCATTATACCATTGGTACAGAGCAGTCAGTAGTGCCCTGAGTTACAGCAGCAGTTTCAGAGGACAGATGATGGTACAGGTTGATGAGCATTCAGGTATATGACTCAGTAGGTCTATCATTGTGTTATGGTTATATTGCTTTTATACTTATTCTCATAGCATGTCTTAGCACCTAGTGTCATGATCTGGCGATCATATAGATATATGGACCTGGTTGAGCTTATTATATATATTATATTGTCCCTACTCAGACTTAGAAGTTCACTATTCATACTCATTGGTTTTACCCTTCTTAGGGAGAATAGAGGTGATCATTCCACCATACCTTGGCTTGCTAGTGTTGGCTCCATTATTCATTGTCTTCATCCATCCATTGCCTACCTTTTAGTTTATCATCTTGACTTACTACTTGACTAGTGGCATGGAGGACTTTCCCCCACTGTAGCCTCTGTATTGGATGAGCTTCCCTGTTTATTGTGTCTCGGCTCTGAGTTGGTGACAAAACTTACCTATGGTGAGTTGGAGTTCCTTGGAATTCCCCCTAGTCACTAAAGTTGTGTTGGCTAAACCTGAAACTTTTAGTGCTGCCATGAATACAAAATCTGGAAAATGAAATGCTATATCTTGTATGAAAAGCCCATTCATGCAATGTGTTACTAAACACACATGAATGAAAGGCATGCCAAATGAAATGGCCATGAAAATAAAATGTTATATCTTTTGGAAATGTAAATACCTAGGTAAACAAGCTGTCCATGACACACCTAGAAGTGCTCAGGTAAACAAGTGCCTTAAAAACACACCTGCAGCAGAAAGCCTAAAATAAATGTAAATCTATGCAATGTGTTTATAAACACACATAGATCAAGGCTATGGAAACTTCAGGCCCAAAAAGCAATGGAACTTAAATGCTATATCAAAACAATTGCTGGCCTTATTTGTATTATGGATTGTGTGCATCTGTTAAAGGTGAATAAACCCTCTTTGAACAACTCATCCATTTGTGAGATACCGCCATTCCCTGTGTTGTTGCTCATTTAGTATATACTATGGTGTGTATTCCCTTTCCCTTTGCCAAAGTGTCACAAAGTTAAGTCAGTCAAGTCATCCCTTAGCCTAGCCAGTTATCTTAGCTTTCACCCTTCACTAGCAAATTGATCACAGCTATGAAGTGAGTATGATCTTGAAAGTCTAGTCTGAATAATAATAATAATTAATGACATTATATATTTGGATTTAGATCGCCCGTAATGATTACTTTGTGTTATAATTGTTATTTGAATAAGTTGTAGAGCATGCATTAACCTTTGACACGTTGCAGCAGCTTCCGATGATGGTCTGAGTTATATTTGGTCATGTTGACTTGGTTAGACCTAGTTTGACCAAGGTTAACCTTAGGACATGAGATGGTTGGGCCTTGTGATGATATGGATTGATGATATATATGGTCTATGTACATGTATATGATGATTCTATGCAGCAGCTACAGGGTTATGATGATGATTCATGGTTTACAGCATTATTTGATCATTTACGGATTATTATTATTTGCCCTGTGCCGGTATATTGGATATATATATTGATCATGCAGAGACTCATATGGTGTATGAGTACACATCTTGGATGTATTTGGACCTTCTGAGTCCAATGAGATAGTTTGTTTTCAGTTCTGGGCACTTACAGTGATGATTGAGCCTCAGTAGGCTATCTCAGTGCAGTTTTGGTCTGTCGGAGGCCCTATCAGAGCAGATGTGATTTTTATCCGGTTGACCTAGGGCGCTGTGCTTGGAGGGGGTTCCAGCCACTTGTTGTTACCATATTACCCCCTCCTGGACACACTGGTGCCCTCACCTTGATAGTGCAGGCACTCCAGGAGGCAGTTTGGGGCAGTTTCACGCTTCCCGAGGCATTTCAGGATTGGTAGAAATGGCTATTGAGGAATTCGATTTGGGCTACTGAGGCATTGTTTTGGCATGGGATGATCGGTGATGATGGGTTGATGTCTTCCACACCTCCTCCAACAGTTTCAGCTTCATCGGGACCCGCATCCATCACTTATGGCACTTTCTGATGATTCCTGAGGCCTTTTGAGGCCTACGATTTGTCCATAGAGGCACGATTTGGTATATTGATGACTATTTTATTATTATTGTGTTATGGGGATTGACCAACGGTGGATAAAATTACCCCTTGGACCCACCATGAGCTTCTTATTATATTTTGTCATCATGATATGGTGGGATTCCCCTCTTCTAGGGCAATTTTGTCCACTTATGTTATATTTTATTAGTGATCCATGTATTTTATTGTTGAGCTCATCTCAACCATTGATTAGACATTTGTATCTTTTAATCTTAGCCACTCATTCAAAAAGTGGTTAGGATTTTGATGCCTCTCCTTCCTATTTAAATGAGAGAGCTTCTCATTGTAAGGGGTCTTTGGCTCTTGGATTATTGGTATAGAAAAACTTTCTTGTGGAAATTCTTGTGGTCTGCTTTGCATCTGGTGTTCTTAGATGGTGATTGGAAAGTCTATTGCAATCTAGCATTTGGAATTTGTGGTAAGATCTATCTATTTTGGAAATCATTGTCTTGTCTACAGGAGGGCGACTTCAACAAGGGTGATTTTGCAAGGCTTCTTCAAATCAACTTTCTTGGCATTTGGTTGTATCAGGGGGTTATCATTAGTATCATTGTGATCTATGTTATCTTTCTGTTACTTCTCTTGTGGCATTAGTCTTATCTCTTGATTACATCAAATCTGATATTGTTGACGTTTGTTGTGCAGGAGGGAGGGCGCATTGGCTTCTTGGACTAAATCGATTGCATAGAAAACTACCTCAAAGCTTCTCAAATTGATCGGGTTTGCATAGATCATCATCATCAAGGCATCTACAAGGTTACCCAGGTAAGATCCACAGGTTTGTTTCTCTTATCTTGATCCAATCCATTGACATAGCTCATAAATTGATAAAACCCTTATTTCTTCAAACCCTCATTTTTACATTTTTTCAGATCTACTAAGATCTAGTGGCTTCTTGGGTAAGATATTTAAAACCCACCTCTATAGTATCCACGACATCCCGGATCTATAGTTTGGTGAGGATTGACCTCCATTTGACCCTCTTTCCAAGGCATTTAGCCTCTCCAAGCAAGGGCGCACTTCCTAGTTTGGTGGGTTGACCTAGATCTAGTATGTGGGTAGTTGAGATCCCGCTTGATTCATGATCTACACATCCAATAACCTACCCCCAGATTGCCACTTTTCTGATTTCTACCTTGTGGGCCCTATTCTATATTTTAAGGGATTTAATCCCCATTTTGGACCACTTGGTATCTTCAAACTCAGATCTAGTAAGATCTAGCCATTGGATTGCCATGAAATTATAGATCCACACTCTCACTTGCTGAAACTACTTGGATCTAAAGTTTGGGTGCCATTGGACTTGTCTTGACCCCACTTATCCCACTTTTAGGCCTCCTTGGGTAAAGTCGCACCACCTTGGAGAAGGAGTTGTCCCACTTCCAGGACATGGGTACATGAGATTTTTGTGGATTTGGAATGGGAGTAATTCAAAACCTAGGTCTAGTAGGTCACCTTGTCAAACCTTGCCTTGGGGATAACATTCCTTGTTTTAAGGGATTGTGGTCCACTTAGGTCAAACCCAGATCTAGACCTATTCATCCATCAAGACTTTAATTGCCCACTTGTCTCATGCAATAGGAGTCCTTAACCACAAGTTAACTTTACTTTGACTCCATTATCCCAATTCCCAAGGCACTGGTCTCTCTTCAAGTCAATTAGACTTTCCCTGATTGTTGGATTAAGTTGTGGTTTGACCCTTGTGTGGTAAACTAAACCCTTTGATGCCATCATACTTCATGATCAAGCTTGTCACTTGTACTAGTTAGCCCCAATTCAACCCTAAACTACCCTGCATTGGACACGGTTCTCAAGGCAGTGGATTTTCTCACATTGAACTAGTACTTTAATCCCGGATCTTATCTTTAATTATTATAAGTCACCCTCACATCAACAATGAACCAAAGCTATACTCATTGAACCCCTCACTCTTGTGACTTCATCCTAAGGTCTAGGATAAACCATACACCTTACTTCACTTAGAATTAACTTGATTTGGTGTCTTGGTTTTGATCTCTCCTGTCGGGAGTAGATCGGGTCTCCCCCTTTGTTGTCTTGGCTAGATAACATAAAGTGAAGGTTGCCTCGACTGACGTGACAACCATCTATTGGAGGTCGAGGTGATCGTGGTTGCATCTTTTGAGTTGCCCTTCCCTATTGCCATCCATGAGTGGATACATCCATAGGGGTAACTACAGTTTAGGTGATAACAGGTTCTATGGGTTGCCATCTGATTTATTTTGTAACATTTTATTCTGTTATCCTATCATCTCCATTTTACTCCATTTGTTGCTTAATTGAGAAACTTTATAAAAATCAATTTCACTTTTTCTCTGTTATAGAACAACAAGTTGGGTTAATCTTGTTTATTAGACTGCTAATTTATGAATTGTTACCAATTTGTCTTGTCAATGATCATCATTTAAACCAAATTGAATATATGAGAGCAATGAATAAGGAGGGTAATTTGTGGGAAAAGGATTTAAGTCGCATACCTTATGTTTTTCCCCCATCCATTTCAAAGATTAGCTTGCATGAATTTATTGATCCTATAAATTCTTGGATAGAGAATGTTGGCCTCAACAAATATTCCCTTTGGCTTGATCTCATTTTGCACCATTCAAATCCTTCTTCAATTGATGAACAAGTCAGGAAGATTGTGCTTGCAAACTCAGTACTCCTTAATCCAATCTTGACTTGCTTCATCAACAAAATTCAAATAAGAATCATTAACCTATTTGATGAATGGTTGCATTGGATTTATGATTTTACCTAACATTTGTGCTAATTGGTTAGAGTAGGGTAGGTAGGTTTTGAATAAGCTCACTTGAGCAGTAGGATTTGTGTGCCTTTCTCTTTTTTTGTGTGCTGGGTATTGCCGTCTTTTTCCTTTCTTCTTGAGTTGTCTGCTTGATTTGTCCTTTGTTGAGTTGTTGATTGAGTTGAGCCTTGCTCATTCCTAAGCTTGTCTCACCTCCTACATGTATTGAAGAATGTTTATTTTCCTTTACATTTTTGGCTGCCTGTGTAAGTTGAGTTGAGATTGACTGCTTGAAAAAGTTTTCTTGTCCTCCTGCACAGTAATGAAAGATGAATAAATGATATATGCCACGTTAGCTTAAATTTTTCTTTTATGCATTTTAGATTATGCTTTAGAGTAGATTTCAGTTTTAGTTTTATTTTATATTTTTCTCATACATGCTCCATGAGGTATTCTAGTGTTTGTGAGCGTAGGAACAGGTGCAAAATAAAGCTGAAAGCAAGGATGGTGTAGTGCTGGATTGAAGATTGATGCAGAGCAGATCGAGACCAGAGATTCTGAGGTTCTCAAGCGCTCTCTCCCTTAGAGCACTTGTCCCAGCTGGAGCCAGATGTTATCACACCATAGTAGCAGGGCTACTATTCTTGCTTAGCAGATATCTGCACATTCCAGAGCTTCCATTATTCAGAGCTTGGCTATGATGATTGTATATTTTGATGGTCATCTTGAGAATTTCGAGGATGGTGTCAGGGATACTTATGGTCAAGGAGAACTATTGCCTGAGTGTATTTTTATGGTCATGCGTAGTCCTGGTGAGGATCATAGTACTGGAAGAGAAGAGATGTGGAGGTCCTTTAGGGATGTTGACTCCTCTGAGGAAGAAAATGATAGAACTAAATTTGCTAGAGAGGTAAACCTTGAAATGCATCATGGTGAAGTGTCTGAAGAAATTCAAGCCTTGAATCAACCTGGTGATGTGGAGCCACAGAATGTTCAACCTAATCCCATCACTGAAGTAGATGATTTTGAGAACATTTTAGAGCAGGTAAGACGGGGTGAGCGTGTGCCTAGAACAGTTAGGGAATTCCTTGCGTTGGTTGATCATAATATTGAAAGAGAAAGACAAGGGCTTGATCACATTCTTACATGGACAAACCACAATGAAGGAACACATCCTTCTCTCGTATGGGGAAGTGATGATGAGCTGAATGAATCCCACTATTCTTATGTTCCTAATCATTTATCTCATATGTCTTTGGAAGATGGTGTATTAAGGCAAGTTAGTGACAACTCTATGAGTTTGCAAGAGCATGCCTTGGTACATGATACCCCTGAGGAAGAATTTCATTGAATAACCTTGCAATCTTCCAAGAAACTCCCCTTGTCATCGCTACAACCAATGAAAGTGATCTGTCATTGAGATATCCGTTATTCAGAGATGTCCCTAGTTTCTTATTACCCCGTGAGTTACCTAGTGATGAAGGAAGTATGCGCTTTAATGATCCATCTCATACTCATACTCCTTCCCCAACTTTCTTAGAATTAACAACTCAGAGGTTTCGAGACATGGCCTTGAATCATCCAACACCATCCACGATTCATCCTTAAAGTTTAGAAGACATGGTTGTTCCAATCCCATCCGGAGAAGGTAGCAGTAGAAGTAATGAAGACCATATCATACCATCTCCCTTGGAAGAGGAAAATGAAGAAGTTGTCAGAGATTTTTGGACTATGGGAGAAACTCCCAAGTATATTGTTCACCCACAGAATGAAGAACCGAGAGAAAAACATGAAAGGAGAAGAGTGATTCAGGAAGTTCTTATTGGTAGTGTAGCCCTTCCTTTAGATGGTGGTCCTCCCAGATTTGATGCAGTTCCTCCTCGAAGGAGCTCAAGAATAGTTACCCCTCAACCGCAATACCGTGCTAATGTTCATCCTATCCCGATCCGTAACATTGAAGTAATCCCTGAATCTGTGAATCGGCGTAGATTTTCTAGTGGTGATAGGGTCATAGTGCCTAACCATATATTTTACACAAGATCCAGGGGATCAGATGATGTTTGGGCTGGGTCATTTACGGTAGAGCGTTGTAGTGGCAACATGTGTTTCCTTGCTACTAGAAGTGGACAACAGATTTTGCTACCTATCAATCAAAGAGAGTTGAGGGATTACATCCCTGACTTGACTTAGCTTGAACTTCCCTTGCCTGTTTAGTTTAGAGTAGATAGCTCTCTGAATAAGCTCACTTGAGCAGTAGTTAGTGTTTTCTGCCATTGAGTCTGGCATGTCTTTTGTCTTTTATCCGCCATTGAGTCTGGCCCATTATCTTTTCATTTTATTAGCTTTCTTTATTTCCTACAGCAAAATAAAACTTGTTAGTTATTAGATCACTTTATTTTTTATTTCAGTATTTACATTCAACACTTTACTTTCGGTACCTGTTATTTATGCTTAGTCTATATTTATTATGTTAGTGACGATTGGTCTGTGAGATTGGTAGAGTTCTTTGCATTTTGCAGGTACTAGGTACATGATTTTTGAAGATGATGTAGAGCTTGAGTGCATGATCGATGATTGATGCAGTGAGTGTTGTGGACTAGAGATATCTGAGGTTCTCAAGCACTCTCTCCCCTTAGAGCACTTGTCCCAACTAGAGCCAGATGTTATCACATCCATAGTGTTGGATTTTGTGCAACTTCGGAAGATATTATTTATTTTATTTTATTGTACTTGATTGTACCTCCTAAGGGAGATGAACTTGATGTATTTAATTATGCAAAACTATTGAAAGAATCAATGTAAACCTTGGGGTGAAAATAAGCAAAAGAAAAGATTAAAAATTAAATTATTAATTGCCCCCAAGTGAAGTCGGCCCAGTTAGGGAATTTTCCAATTTAGCACTTGTATAAATAGAGGTAAAGTGCACCTCATTATTCACTCACTCATTCACTCAAGTTCGCATCACTTGGAGAGAGAGAAGTTCGCACTTGTTGGAGAAGAAGACTATTTTGGGGTTTCTACTTTTGGAAAGCATTTCCATCTTTTCTCTTTTATGATTGTTCTCTGATCTCAGAATTATCATCTCTATACGAATGTTGCTGGGTTTTCTCCCGTTTGGGTTTCCCAGGATAAACTCTGTTGTTATTGTTTTGTGCTTTGTCTTTCTTCTAGTGATCTTGCTTATGCATTTGAATTATTATGCTATGAATGTATGAAAATCAAACACATAGTAGCCGGGCTACCATGATTGCAGATCAATTTGCAGTATATTTTTGAGCCATTCCTTTACAGATTTTGATGAGCAGCATTATGATGATCATTCCTATACATTAAGTGGATCCAGAGCTTGTACATTTACAGTCTCATGCCAGGACTGATCCCCATGACACCAGGTCGATGACTAAGATAGCCATTCCTCTATCATCCAAAGTAGATTGATGACAGTGCCCATGTTATATTCAGATGCAGTGCTTAAGTGTGATTCAGGTAGTTTAGATTAGGGACTCAGGTATATGATCCAACAGATATATTTTGGTGCATATGGGTTGTTGATGTGCTCTTCCTCTTATCTAGGTAGTTTATGACTGGGTATATTATGATGGTTGCTCTCTCTATCTTATTTGATGCTTACTTCTTGTTTAGAATAGAAGTGGTTGGTCACTATTAGTAGGAGGTTCTTGTATATACTCGTTGGTCATACCCTTACTTCATGAAGTATTGACTTGTCCATTCCCTTATTTTAGGGCCTTTGCTATCTATGGCATCATCAGTCATTTTCTTCGCCATCCCTTATCTTCCAGTTTTGGTTTTATCTCAACTTACACCTTAGCTAGTGATCTCGAGGACTTCCCCCACCTAGACCTCTGTGTTGGATAGATTCCCAGTTTGCATTGTGTCTCGGCTTTGGAGTGTGTGATTTTAGTCACAGTGGTTGTTCTCCTCTAGTCCTCGAAACCAAGTACTCCTACAAACAGTGTTGCTAAACACTAGAGCATCGGATCTTAAATGCTATATCTAAGGGATGCTTAGTCAGCAAAAACAGTGTTGCTAAACACTATCATGCATATCTATTTTAGCTAGTTAGTGGCCAAGGGACGCGCACTCATCCTTTGTATGATGTAAGGCCATTTGCCCCTACAGGGCAACATGGTGGTCACTCCATCGCACCTATGGATGATGGCGGGCAATGGAGGTCATACCGAGTCATTATCTGAGGCCTGCCAGGCTATCCAGGGAACAAAAGATTGGACATAAAGCTAAACTATCTCTACAAAGCTACAATAGGAATGGACTTTCCTTCTAAAGACCAATTGAATGCTCAAGCGAGTCAGGTCCTAGCAAATCCAACTCTAGATGATGAGGCAAAGAAGCAAAACTAGGTTCCTTTAGTTAGTTTTTTTTGAGTTTTTGAACATCTATGTCAATATTAACACTATGCAAATCTCATATTATGTAAATAGTTTTTCTTTAAATCCTTTTAGCAATGTTAGTAGGATAGATAGAGCTGCTATAGTTAAACTCCTGTCTAGCATTTGGGCTGGAATTCCTTCACGCTGACCAAAACTCTGAATTTTGACTGCATGTACATCCTTTATATGAATTAATAGAATAGAAACTTTGCTAGCTTACAAAAAAAACAAAAAATTAAACTTTTCCATCATGACAAGTTGGTCCAATTAACACTTTATGATGGGAACTTATTTTTTATTCTCTTTTTGTTTCGGGTTAAAAACTACATCGAACTTTGTTCACTTAAATTGATCTAAATATAAAATAGATATATTGGGAAGCTTTGATAAAAGTGAAATAATATTGTGCAACTTTGATAAAAGTAAAATGGTAAAAATAATACAGTAAAAAATTGTCTAGAAGACATTATTTTAGCAATTTGTTAATGTTTTCTTAGGAGGCCACTTTTAAGTTGAAATTTCCTCTAATGATCCTAAAAGGAATCAGAATATGAAGAGACTAGTGGTGAGAACCACTTCTCTTTTGTGATTTACAGTGCCTTTTAGGACTTTTAAAAGAATGTTTGCTGATCCGTGATTTTAGGATAGCAGTCACGTTTACAATAAGGAAAAAAGAGGTCCAAAAACAGAAGAAAAAATTGCCTGGGAGATGAATAATTTGATCACCCTTCTTCTTGAGAGGAGGCTGCCACCTTATGGCTTCCTTAGGACTGTCCAAATCCGCACTTTGTTAGTAAAAAAAAAATGAGTATAAATCAGCAAAAAGTGCAAGGGAGTACTGTTGGACAGCCTGCAAATGTTATTTTTTAAGATATTGAACTGCCAACCTACAAATCTACACTTGGAAAGGTTCTTTAGTAGTCTTAAACATGTAGATTTGTACTTAACCAGGAAAAATCTGAACTATAAATTGACTAATCTATGACATTCAAGCTCAAATTTCCTCTTAGATAGATCTAATATATGAGATATTCAATGATTTGTGAAAGATCTATGACATGCAATCTATGAAATGATTTTATTTTAGATGCAATCGATTTCAACAAACAAGTAAAGGAAAATGAAGACTTGTTTTAACTTTGGAAGGTTGAAAGAGAGAAAGGCAAGTGCTTGTTATCACACAACTTGTAGTTGCCCCTAAAGATGATCCTATTCAGGACGGCAGAGGAGATGGACAACTAAAGAGGTGACCTAAGAAGGCCTCGATTCCCAGATAGATTGGTTGTCACGCCAACCGAGGCACTCTTCACTTTATGCAAGTGTTACAAAATATCGTGTCGGCGAATATATTACCGAGGGTCCAAAAAAAATATCGGATTTATTGGGGAAAATGTCGGCAAACATTGGCAATATATCGACGAAATTAAAAAATACAAAAATATTAATTTTTTGACTCGGCCGATATTTTTCTGATATTTCCCGATTTTTGCCGATATTTGCTGATTTTTTGCCGATGTATTTGCTGATATTTGCCGATATTTAAAAAAATCGCGATATTTTCAAATGGCGATATTTTTGCCGATATTATCACCGAGCTGGAAACATCACGATATATCGCGATGTTGGCGATATATCGCCGATGTTTGTAACACTGCTTTATGCTATCCAAGCCCTAGATAGCAAAGGGGGAGACCCTGATCTACTCTCGAAAGGAGAGATCTAAACCCAATCCCCAGATCAAACTATAAACAAGAATACGTAAGGTGAAGGATGTAAAACCCTAGATCTAAGGCATGAAGTCACCGCAGAGGCTTAGGGGAGATGAGATAAGACTTGGATTGCTTCAATTACAGTAATTCATGAATTAGTAATGGATCTAGGATATAGGTGCTAGGACAAATGATCAAATCTATCTGCCTTGGGAAACGTGATGTTAAAATTGGGAAAATGGTCCTAGGTAGTAGATCTGGATAGGTTAGGGCTTTCTAGCACAGCTTGATGATAGATCTGATAGTATTGATGCACACAAGCTTGAAACTTGGAGTTTTAACAACCCGGAAGATAGACAAACCAAGGAGGGCACAAGGCTAGGGAGATCAGTGCCTAGGGAAAGGGTAGATGGAGTCCTCATAGGGTGATGCCCTAGAGAACCCACCTGGGGCTAGGCCTAAAGGTAAAAACCCATAAATGGTTTGCCGAAATTCTAAGTTATTAAACCCAAAGAAATTTTAGAAATTTTTACTTAGGGTTTTAATGTGAATTTTATGATAGTGACAAATGGATAGAGTAAAGGAATAGAAATCGTACCTTATGATGCGTACCTAGATATTGAAGATGAATGCCGGAATAGTGAGGATTACTCCCACGAAGATCAAATGAAAGACTAGTTGAAATTCTTGCTCAAACGTGATGCCCGAGAACCACAAGTGCGCCCCTCTCTTCCTGCACAACCAAGAAAACATCAATCAGTAAGCAGAAAAAAGATGAGTAGATGCAAGTAAGAAGTAAATATAAAGAATGATTGGTACAAAGACAAAATCACTCCCTGAATAAACTAAGATTTGAGAGAGAGAGAGAGATAGGGTGAGTCTCCTAATCCAATGTGCCCCTCTTCCAATTCGCCTTTTTTGCTTGCAAATCAAATATGGATCCAACTATGCAAGATATATTCACCAAGCTCTTTCAGTGCAATGGAAAAGTAGTTTCAATCACAATTGCCAACATTCAACCCACAATAACACAAGTATTTCTCACAAAGAATTTTCTCTTTTGCAATAACCAAGAGCCAAAAGTCCCTTTACAATGAGGGGGGTCTCTCCTTTAAATAGGAGTGAGAGAGACCAAAACCCTAACCACTTTCTAAATGAGTGGTTGAGATCAAAAGATACAACAATAATAATCAACGGCTAAGATGAGCAAGACAATACAATACACAGATCACTCAAACAAGGGGACGTGTTCCCTCAATGATGCCCTAGGGGGGACGTGTTCCCTCAATGATGCCCTAAGGGGGACGTAATAACATGAAAGTGACTAGGAACACAACATAACATGTTGGGGGGGTCTAGGAGATAATACATCTTCACTAGACTAATGCCCCAAAATACATCAAGTACATAATATATCAATGAGTGACTAAAGTCACTAGGACATGTTGTCCCCAATGCATAAGAAGACGCCCTCATAACATGACTGATAGGACGTGTGGACCCCACTGAAGCTGCAGACTGTGCCGGAAGGTGTGGGATACATCATAACAAGTTTTTGATCAAACCTCATGCCATTTCCTTGCCTCATTTAGCCAAATCGATTTCCTTGGTAGCCATTTCTTCATTTTTCATCTGTCGGAATATCACCTGTAAAAGATAAAATTCCATGTAACTCTCTGCCAAGTGCTCCTGGCACAAAACTGACTGCACCAAAATGTCTGGGGGTAGGGTAATATGGTAATAACAAGTGGCTGGAACCTATACCCCCTCTGTAGCACCCTAGGAGAACCAAAATAATCTCTAAAAGTGCTGAACATGGCATTTTTATATGGCAATGTGCTGTAAAGTGATAAACTAGCCACATCATCACCTGTTAGTGCCTGAAACTGATAACCGAGTGTCCCAATGAACTCAAAAGGTCCAAATCAAGTAAGAATGAGTACTCATACAGCAAGTGACCATCAAGATAATAATCTATAAGCTCAACCATGCCCGGATAATAAAAAATATGGTCTGTAAATGCTGATAATAATAAAAATCCAACAAACCATCACATGAAACCTCTGTCTGATGCATGGAACCATCTAATGGGAACCATAGGACCATAAATAATCAATCTCAAACATCATCGGTCCAACTCATCCCGGAACCTGTGGTTGACTTGGTCAAACTAGGTTGACCAGGTCAAAAATGATCAAAATGATGACCCAGGTAGAAATGACTGATGCTGCAAGTGAAAATGGATGAGATATGCTCCTTTAAATATTTCAATAGCAAGACTAAAGTACAAATGTGGCATTCTATTGGCGATTATACACAAAACCATTAAATATAAGTCTAGATTAAAGCAACCAATTACTCAAAAGAAGAACCTCAAGTGTATACTCATTTATGGACGTGGCCATTTTGCTAGAAATGGGTGAAGGTGAAAGAAGCAAGGCTTAGGATAAGGGAATGACTTTACAATCTCAACATTGTGACATATCGGATAAAGGAATGAGGGAAGACCACCTAACATATGTTGATAGAAAACACACAAGGAAAGCGGTGTCTCACAAATGTACTGAGTTGATTTGAGGAGTGCCCATTCAACCTTAACAAATGTCTACATCTCACATCCAAGCTAAAATCAAGCTTCGTGAGGATCTTTTCTAGAACCGCTGTAACAAGGTGCATAGTCAGCCGTAACTCTGAGGTTCTAGGGGACACTTAGAATTAGTTGTCCCTCACTCCATCTCACATCCCAACCCGCAGGCTCCGTGAGGAAATAATTATTACATTTCAAATAATATGTCCAACAGTCTTTAGATATTCAATGAAGTGCATCCGCTTTTATTTTGGCCCATGACCCTTCGGATTTTGCATGTGCTTAGAAGCACAACTAGTTGCAGCTTTCATCCAGGGTGCTTTACATTGCATTTCATAACCCTCTTTGTTGTGCTTATAAGCACAATTTATTTTCAATTTTACCATGGGCTTGCATTTAAGAAGATATAATAATGAATCATATAAATGCATGTAATGATGGTAGTACAGTTTGCTTCAAGTTTTAGCTGACACAGCTCAGGCAGCTAGAGTGGATCATCTACAATCAGTACCAAACATTGGGGGAAACCTACCAGAGAGGTCAAGGCTTCAGAATCCCAACTCACCTAAGCTCAGAACCTAACACCAATGGGTTCTCTTGGCCCTAAGGGGTTAAGCCTTCTACAAGTTTTGTCGCACAACTCAGAGCCGAGACACATAACAACAAGGACCCTATCCAACACAGAGGCAAAGGTGGGGGAAGTCCTCAATATCACGGGCTAAAGTGTAAGTCGGGATGTAACCAAATACGAATGATAACGGATGGATGGGGAAGTGACAGGTGATGCCATGACTAGAAAACCAAAATGGGGGAATGACCAAATCCATGCTACTACACAAGAATTCCCAATTCTAAGCGACTGAATCACTTCTACTCTAAACAATCAATCAAAAACCACATAAAGATATCGCCAGATCATGACCACTCAATACCCAGTCAAGCTACGAAGATGAGTAAAGGAGCACAATATAAATATCCAATGCACAACGATATGCTTGCTGGGTCGTATACCTGTATCCACCATTTGAACCACTGAATAACCACTGAAACACTGCTGCTGTATAAACCATAGGCACTATCATCATGTCTGCTCTGTATGAAGAAAATGGCTAACTCGGTCATCAAATCTGGGGTCATAAGGCTCAGTCATGGCATAAGGTTGAAAGTATGTGCTCTGGGTTCGTTGAAAACATGAGTGATCATTGAAGAGCCGCTCATCAATTGCCGATCTCATGCATCTCATAGCAAAAGGACTGGCTCAAAAAAGTATTGAAAACTGGTCCGAAGACATGGTAGCCCTGGCTACTATGAATAAAACAGTACTTGCAAATAGAAGTAGATCTAAGCTACGAGATATAACGTCAATACAACTACTTAGATCTACAACTTCAATTCAGATGCATGCAAAATAAATAGGCATTTAAAGTAATTGCATGTGATAGCAACTTATGATATGATTGATAGAGATTGGTGCCTTATGTTCCGTTTAGTCAATTTAAGATTTGAGAATGTTAGAGGCCTAGATTAGATTGTAGGTGAGTGTCCACATAATGAGTGGACAAAAGAAAGAATAAAATTATTCTATGAAAAATAAATGCGATTAGTCGTAAGCTAGATTGTAGCCTTTATATAAGTGATGGACAAAAAAGAGAAAAATTTAGTCTAGAAAAGTAAAGTGATTAGTCCTATCTTAGATTGTTAGTATCCCACATAATTGGAGGACAAATAAAGAGAATATAAATTAGCAGAAATAAATACGATTAGTAGTTAATCTAGGATTTGAAAAGCAATTAGAAATTGCAAATTAGAGACTACAATAGAAAGAGTTGATCTTGCTTTACTAGCAAGTCTGAGAACTGTCGGTGCTTGTCAAGTAACAAACCAAAGTTTGGATTGACTCAGAAATCTCAAGATCTAAGGTACGCCTCTGTTGTTGTTATAGCTGCGTGAGGTATCCTCACATAGGTCGGCCTAGTAGAAGGGGCAGGTCGGCCCAGTAAAAGGGGAAGTAAAAGGGGCAGGTCGACCCAGTAAAAGGGATAGTAAAAGAGGTAGGTCGACCCAATAAAAGAGGCAAGTCAGCCTAGTTCGGAAAATCACTCCAAAGACATGTATAAATAGAAGGTGATGTCTACCTCATTTACACACCAAGAAAATTTGCTCAAGCTATCTGGTCTAGTATGCAGGAGCAGGAGAGAGAAGAAGCAATAGTATAGGAAGTCTATCTTTGAGTTTTGAGATTGCTCTTATATTTGATATATTTGGTGTACTTGTATTATGTACTGATTCTTTGAGTAAGAAAGGTTTGCTGGGTTTTCCCAGGGTAAACTATTGTGTCTCTTGTGTTTCTGTGCATGATTATGTGTAGTTAAAGTTGAAAGAGATGAAAATTTTGCTGCTATGTCATTAAAATCCAATAGGTTATGGGCCTACCACGCTTTCACTGCACAACTACTGGAAACTAGGGTTTCTTGTTTTCTCATCTTCCATCCACAAATTAGGCTCGTCCTCAGCATTATTGAGCTCTCCCTAGGAAGGTGCATCTTCTTGTGGAAGCAGATTTTCATTCTGAGAATTTTTCAATTTTTGACCTAATTACTACAGAGGTCAAGAATTAGGGTTTGTAGTTTTAAATTGTTCTGGCCATTGATCAGGAAGAAAAGGAGGCTCATTCAACTTGCCTTCTAAGGGCGCATTCATCCGTTGAAGCAGTTTTCTCAAAATCCAAAGTTCAATTTTGACCCAGCTTCTACTAGGGTTTCTGATCAGGTTCCTACCTGAGTCAAGATGGTGACCAGTGTCAGAGTAGAGGATAGATTAGATGGAGCCTCTAAATTTAGATCAAGGACTTGTTGTCACATCCATAGTAGCTGGGGATACCGTGATTGTAGACCAGTTTTGAGCATATTTTTGAGCTAGTACATTTGCTATGCTATGTGTTACGCTGTACTAGTACCAACTCACATTCAGATGTTTGCCCGAGGAGAGTGGTTGTATTTTTCTTCAGGGCCATGAATGGGGTATTATCAACAATTTCTGAGAGGTGGTCATGGCCGGAACCTTTGATGTTTCCTTTAGGAGTACTATGGCTTAGTGGCATTGCTGACTGCCTCATTTTGGGGCTTGTAGCCCTGAGGTTGGTGTCCAGGGCTCCTGGGGGCAAGTCACTGGGTCACATGACCCCCTACTTGTTTTCCACACCGGTGACAATGTTTCATCTCTGAGGCACTTGCATCCTCTTTTGGTCACCCTATGCACCCATCTTGGCCCCTTTCCAGCAGAGTGCCCTCTCTCCTTAGTGCATTTTTAGTGATGGCGTCATCCTTGGTCACCAGGCCCACAGGCTTGTAGAGGGGGGACGTTGAGGGATTTTCAGCATTATTGGGGTTTGATGGGGCATGCCGATCCCCCTTGCTCACTCCACCTTTCAAAGTGAAGCCTTTTGTTCAGTTTTAGTCATTTTTATCAGTTTTTAGGTACCTAGGGGGAAAATACCCCAAGTAGCCATCTTTTAGCCATCTTTTTAGACTATTTTATATTATTTCATGTTATATTTTTACATTGACATTTATTTGGTCTGTTGGCTTGGTTATTTTGTAAAAGTGAGTTGAGAACACTATAAATACAACTCCTCATGGGACAAATTACATAATGTTGCTTTTTTACCCTAGACAGCTTTTTGGAAAGTGATGCGTACCTCTTGGAGTAGGCTCTTCTTTGGCTTGTGGATGAAAGTTGGATGTTTTCTAGGGTTTTGCTCATGCATGGTGGATGCTAGGAATTGTTGGAACAACACAAAGCTCAAGTAAATCTAGTTTTAGCCTTGCTTGGTGAAGGTAGGTGAATTCTTGCTTCTTGATGATTGAATGGTGGCCATAGATCTGCATTTTTCTGATTAGGGCCTTTTTGTCTGCCTTCTATCTTCTTTGCATGGTGGAAAACACTCCCTAGAGGAGGTTTTCCCTAGTTTGGCCTTGGAACTGTAATTTTTCCCTAAATTAGGCCCCTATAACAAACCCTAGAGGTTGTTGTAGGAATCCCTAGTTTAGAAGTTAAAGGGAGAACTACTCCAAGAGGGAGGCTGATCACCTCTCCTCTAGGCCCAGGGTTTAGGGTTTCCTCCATTAAAACCCTAGTTATCAACTTTTGTCAAATTTACTTTGCATTTTCATGGTAGAATTAGGGTTAGAATTAGGTCTGCAATTTTATGTCTGAAACCCTAAAAAATCATTTTTTTTTCAAATTTTTGGCCTCCCTAAAATTTCGGCCTCCCTAAAATTTCGGCCTCCCTCCCTATAATTTCGGCCTGCCATTTTAGGCCCTAGAAACCCTAGGGCGAATTTCCAAAAGGCCTAAAAAACTCTAAAAACAATAAAACCTAAAAAAACCTAAATCTAAACCCTAACTTACCCTAACTCTACCCTTATTCCTCCCTTAATACCCTCGGCCTAGTTCCTTGACCCCTTGGCCTACTTCCTTCCAAGCCTTAAACCTCTCCTAAGGACTCAGCCCTCCCCAATCAGCCCTCGGCCTCACTATTTGCACCCTCGGCCTGCCTTATTTAGGCCTTGGCCTTGCCTTCTAGGGCTCGGTTTCCCTCACCTCCCCTTTGGAAGCCTTCTCTACGGCCTTAACAACCCTTGTTTCCTTTCTTCCAACCTACTCCCACCCTCATCTCAGGTCTGCTACAGTAGCAGCCTGTTAACTCCATTCGCTATCCTAAACCTGCCACAAGAAACACATCAAAAAGACATAGAAAGGGTTAGCAAATGGTCAAGAATTAACTTGTAAAAGGACTTAAATTACTGTTTAGTAAAGATTGGAAAAAAGGACTATGTTCTGCTACTGTCTACATGCTACAAGACTAGTAAAACAGACCTGCAAATCCATCAAACAGAGGTTTGTAAATAAATCTAATTGGGAAATTGGAGTTTCATAGTATACTATTGCTTATGGTTGTGAAATGTGGAGATAATTGATGCTAACACTAATATGAAATGCCTCAAGGAAAGTGTTATTAACAATGTTACTGCTGTCAAACTGATATACTGCTGCTATACTGTTCGCTTGTCATATAACGGGTCTAATTTGTTTTTGCAACAATTGTCATACAAATGAATGCTTGGGAGCTCATACTAATTGTAATTTATAACTGTTAATCTATTGCTTCATCTGCTCTTTTTGGCATCCAAATTAATGCTAATCTAACAGTGGGACTCAAATTGTTTATTGAACTAAGTGCACTTGTTAATGGCTATTGGAATGCTGGTCCTGAATACTAGCTGGTAATTGTGGTGGATTGGGAACCATATTATTGCAAACTAACTAGCGTGAGCTGATGTGTAATTAAGTACACTTGGACATTGTTTATCATATCCATACTATAGTACTTGTCCTAAATTGGTGCCTAATCAAGATTATACTTTGATATGTCTTCTTCATTCTCTATTGACTCCATAAAGGCATTGATCCATAGATGAGGTTTTGGAAGGTATTTCGTGTAATTATTGATAGGCATTAGATAAAAGCTATCCCCTTGGAGGTCAAGACACTCGAAGAAGTTAATGATTTGTGATTGAGGTGACATTGGGTCACAAGTCTGTGCATGCGCTTACTGGGCATTGGCCCTGCTAGTTTTCCCGGTAACATTTTTGGTGTCGTTGCTGGGGACGTTTCAAAGATTGAAGTGGTTTATCCGGAGTCATTTACACCCTTGGCAAAAACGACACTTAGGTAAGAACTCAAGGTGACTCCTCCTCTTTACAATTGAAGTATATTTATTAGTACTAACCCTGCAGGGCTTATCTGGCGACTCCATTGGTGATTGCTTCTTCCAGTACTCAAGGTACATTCTTGTTTAGTACTTTGGTGAGATTTGTTTTAGTTTAACTTGACAGGTCTCTCCTGGCGACTCACACTGAAGAAAGTCAAAAGAAGTGCTCTGCAAGAACAAGACCAAGAGGTAAGCTTTGCTTTGATAAATTTTTGTTAAAGGCCAACTTTGTAGGCGACTCCACTGAAGAAAAGATAAAGAAGTTCAAAGCAAGCGATCTCAGGCAAAAGATATGGGGATTCTCGATCCGTTTGACTTCTTAAACATTCCAGGATACCCGAATAAGTTTGATAAACATCGTTGTCTGAAATCTATCCCAATGTTCCACGAGGGTGAAGATACCGTTACAACACATGTTATGAAGTTCAAAGAAGTTCTGCTGGCGTGGGATATCACAGACGAAGACACCATTATGCAGTTGTTCGTAATGTTATTCGAACTAGGAGGTGATCAGGTAATGGATGCTTGGTTATTCGAACTAGGAGGTGACCCCAACATGATATTGTATTGATGTTCCTAGTGTCATGTCATGTCATACGTCCCCCCTATGGCGTCATTGAGGGAGTGCATCCCCCCTCTTTTAGAGTGATCCATGTATCTTGTATTTGACACTTGTAAGCCATTGATCTTGTTGTATCATCTTTTGATCCAAGCCCTTCATACTTTTGGGGTTTAGGGTTTTGGATTGTGAGAGCCTATTTATATGATCTCTCACCATTTGTAAAGGGACTTTTGGCTCTGAAATATTGGAATAAAAACACTTTTTTGGCAGATCTATCTTGAATGCTTTGACTAATGTTCTTGTACATGATTGGAATGCCTCTCTTTTGGAAATCTTAGTGGATCTAGCATGATTTCATCACTGTTTTAGTGGAGGACGAATTGATTGTCTATAGGGGTGCGATTTGCTTAGGAGATTGATTGTGAGGATGGAGTATTGAAATATCGTAACATTCTCCATCAATTCGCTTGGTCAAATCTCTTCATCTTTCAGAGAGTAACCAATTGTGAATTTTTCCATTGAGTTATTGTCTTTTAGATGTCTTGCATGGTTTCTTTTTAGTTGAGAAAATCTAACATCTGTTGTTTGACTTTGCAGGCACTAGGTAGAGAGGGCGCACTTCCTCCTTGAACCCACACGTTTTAGCTTGGAATCATTCGGATCTCGCTAGGAATTGTAACCAACTATTAGGATCATCAATGTACTTGGCGGCCGCAAGCATCTAAGGTAAGATCTACAAGGTACGTTGGATTTTCATGCTTCTATCCCAATTGTCATTTAATTTTCAAAGTTTAAAATCCTCGATTTTTAGATTTGATAGATCCGATGATTATTTGGGCATAAGGACTAAAACCCTAAGTCCACAATCATAGAAAAACCCTAGAGACCAAGTTTGAGCCAAATCCGACTCCATTAACCCACAGACCAAGTTGCAGGATACTTGGTACTAGGCCCTGTACCACTGCCGTACCATGCAGGAAACTCGGAAACACGTTTGGTACTTCTCAGAGACGTGTTTCCAACCGTGCCACCACGTTTCACGTGGAGGAAACATGGGTGGTATGGCTCGAAACGCATCTCCGTGCAGTATCCGCGTCCGTATGACGCGTTTTCTCCTCGAATTCTCGCTTTTCCATCCACAAAAGAACCCGTTAGCTTAATCAATGGGTTAATGATGGTTTAGGAAACCTCTAGAAGCCTCTAAACGTCATTTTTTTTAATAAAAGGAGGATTTGACTTCCCTCATCTCACACAGTGATTTGAGCAAGCAAGGGTTACTTGAGAAAGCCGATTTGAAGACAGTCAGCTACAACACTGTGCAAATCGACTCATCTTATGTTTTAGTTCTATGTTGACTGTTCACATTTTGATATATGTAGCATTGTAGCTGTTATCACACAACTTGTAGTTGTCCCTAAAGGTGTTCCATCCAGGATGGTAGAGGTGTTGGACAACTAAAGAGGTGACCCAAGGCTTGCTAGGGTTTCCAATGCAAGATGGGTGTCACATCAACCGAGGCAACCTTCACTTTAGATCAAGCCTAAGCAAGACCAAGGGGGAGACCCTAGCTTAGCCAATGAAGGCTAGCGAATGCAATCTAGACCTCCTAGGGAATTGTGATGATGAAAGAGTAGGAGATCAAGATAAGACAAGATCTAGATCTAGGTTGATTAAGTGGACCCAAGAGTTTAAGGTATGGTTGAAAAGGATTAGGAAGTGACAAATAGTTCAACCAATAGATGATAAGCGCCACTTATGAGGTTTAGTTAATAGATCTAGATAGATCTAGTACCATGAAAAATAACCAAATGGGGCCCACTGCTTAAACTGTGGAAAATGGTCCAAATAGGGCCCATCAGGTCAAATTAGAGGTAAAAATGGTACTAAGGGGTATGCAAAGGATGGATCTATGATTTCAAGATGAAAGAGGCATTACCCACATATGGATTCTAGCAAGAGATCATCTACCCATGGAGTGCGAATTACCCAAGGGAGACTAGTGCCTTAATTTGAGGGGGCAAATGGAGTCCAAATTCCACCAAATTGTAGATCAGGGTAGTTAAGACAAAAATCAAGGCGGGTTTTGATTATTAGGTCCAAATGCTTGCTAGATCTCCATAGATCTAAGATTGAAAATGCATCACCCAATGACCCAAGTGGGGCTCAACCCTCAAAATGAGGAATGGGGCCCACAAGGCAAAAATCAAAGAGGTGAAGCACTAGGGGTAGGTTATCAAGGTTGATCTATCCAAATCAAGTGGGATCTCACCTACCCATGTCATGGAACTAGCCAAACTAGCTTCCTCAAGGAATGCGACTTCCCTTGGAGAGGCTACTGTGCCTTGGGAAGTGGGTCAAATGAAGGCCAATCACGACCAAACTATAGATCCGGATTGCCGTGGATGCTATAGAGGTGGGTTTTAAATGTTATCCCCAAAGCCAAGCTAGATCCAAGTAGATCTAAAAAAATGTAAAATGAGGGTTTTAATTTTAAGGGTTTATGTGACCAATAGGATAGAGAACAAGCGAAATGGATACATACCTTGTAGATCTTCTCATATGGATGATTCTTGCCCTTAGTTACAATTCCAAGCTTGTTCCAAGTGTCTTCAAACAAAATCGTCCAAGCCCTAGGAGGGGAGATGTCCCATCCAACCTGTAAATCAAACTACAAGATGTTATATTTGATCCACAAATCAATGAGATCTAAGCATGTCATATCAAAGAAGCAATCAATGGACAAATCACAATTGAAAAACTCCCTCAAGATGAAGATGTCTTGCCCATGGGGGATGTGAGCAACCCCTACAATCTTCCCATCAAGCAAGTCGCACTCTAGCTTCAAAGCAATTCGGCCTCCTTCAGTAAAAAGTCGATTTCACCTGTTACAAGCAAAGATGTCTAAAAGAAGAGATGCATGATCATATACACAAGCAACCCAATCAAAGCCAAGAAGTAGATCTCCAAAATAGTATTTTTATTCCAAGTTTTCCATAGCCCAAAGGTCCTTTACAATGAGGGGGTCTTCTCTTTTTATAAGAGAGGACGACCAAAACCATAAACCACAAAACCACTTTTTAAAACTAATGGTTGAGATCAAAAGATATAACAATTTAATCAATGGCTAAGATGAGCCAATACAATATATCACATGGATCACTCACTAAGTGATGACGTCATAGCCTAGAAGGACTCAATGAGGGTGACGTCATACATGAGGGGTGGCTAATAACACATGTGCCACATAATAAGAACAAGACAAGTCACTAGGAGCTCATGGTGGGGCTAGGAGGTATTAATCCCCTTCACTAACATGTCCCCATGGCACAATAATATAAAATATGAGTCTATGACATGTCAAATATACAAATGATCAAATCCCGTCTCCAAAATCTGAGAGAGACATGCAGTAAAAGACCTCCTGTAGCCACTGTGGACCCCACTGACTGATGCCAATTGATCTGGAAGAAGGGGGGTTCACCATGGATGACCTCTGAGAAGACCAAGTGCCAAGACCTTGCCTCAATTTCCCAAATCGAATTCCTCAATGAAATTTTTATTCCATTTTTTAATCCTCCTAAAAACCCTGAAAGTGCCCAAAACTGCCATCCAGGGTGCTTGCACTGTCAAACTGAGTGTACCAGGCTGTCTGGAAGGGGGGTATAATGGTAAAAACAAGTGGTTGGACCACCCCCTTCCTCTATAGCGCCCTAGGAAACGACTGGCCTCCAATGCCCCTGCTGGACAGGTTGGATCAGCATGCCAAACTGGTCAACAGGTGGATAACTGCTGCTTTCATGTCCAGGAGTGCCCGTAACTGAAAGATAAGTGTCTCAATGGATCCAGAAGACCCAAATCCACTAGAGATGAGTACTCATACACCTCATGATAACCTGCGGGGTCATCTGTAGGGTCCACCATACCCGGACAATGTAAAATATGATGATCTGGAAACAATAAAAAAAGTGACCAACTGCATCATTCATCATCTGGAGCATATGTCCAACATATGGAATCATCAATAGGTGCATGTGGGACCATAAATCATCATCATAAAGCACAAGTGGTCCATCCCATCACGGATCCCAAGAATGACCATGGTCAAACTATGTTTGACTAGGTCAAAATACAACCAAGGACTAGATCATAACAAATGACTAAGACATGTTCCTTCAACCATACTCACAGCTTAACTTAAAGTATAAACATCAATCCAGTGGCAGTTAATACATAGATATTTAGTGTTCTTTATATTTTACTTGCACCAAAGCTTTAAAGACATACTCACCAATGGACATGGTCTAACTGCTAGGATAGGGTGATGGCTAAGAACAAGGTTAGGACAAAGGGTTTGACTTGACCAATTCAAATAAGAGATACTTTGGACGGGGAAAGAGGGGAGCTACACATTGTGCTGGACAAGATAAACAAAGGGAATGGCAGTGCCTCACAAATGGGTAAGTTGTTTAGGGAGTGCTTATTCAACCTTGGCATCATTTCTATATCAAATTGATCTAAGTTCATTAGGATCATTCATTTAATTTCCATGGCCTTTTTGGTCTATATGACCCCTTTGGGATTTCACATGTGCTAAAAAGCACAACTAACGGTAGCTTGCATCTGGGGCATGTTTACATTAATGAGGTCAGCAATCTTTAGATTTAGCATTTATTTAGCCATTGCTTTTAGGACCTTTCCATGCCCTTCGTGGGGTATTTTAGCGGTTCATTACTTCAACTTTTATTCACATGTGTTGAAAAACACATTCTAGAATTTTTAGTTCATAGGCTTTCATAAGAGATTTCCATAGATAGTACAAGTGCTTCAGGTTTTAGCCAACATCTCATGTGACTAGGGGGAATTCCGCGCTAAGCCAAACATCGAGGCAACCGACTAGAATGATCTAGGCATAAAATCCAACTCACCATGGGCAAGTTCTGTCACCAACTCAGAGCCAAGACACAAAACAAACGTGGATGCAATCCAATACATTGGTAGAAAGGGGAAGTCCTCCATATCAAAAGTCAAAAAGGCAAATCAGGGAGAAAGCCAAAAATAGGGAAGGTCATGGATGGATGGAGTCAGGTGAATGTGAAGCCTAAGCTAGCAGACATAAATGTCACGAAAGACCATATTCATGTTCAAAAGAGGGTAATGAAACCAATGGGTATAGTCAGTGAACCTTTAAGTGCAAGTAATACATCCAATTTATTATTTAACACAACCAAGATATTTCATTTCATTTATTTAATAATATTGCCACATCATGAGTTATATACCAAGTCAATGCAATGAATAGGGCTAAAACAACAAGATAATAATCCATGATAATAATCATAAGTCCAATAGTCATATCACTGCATCATCATGTAGAACCAACTGAAACACTGCTGCAATAATACATCTGGAATACTAGGCACTGAACTGAAACTGTATGGAACAAAAGGTCATATCGGTCATCAAATCTAAACTCTCAAGGTTCAGCCTTGGCATAAGGTCTACTCAATGTCTGACATATACTGCTCTGATCTGTAAGTGATCTCGAATAATGCTGCTCATCATAACCGATCTCTATAAAGGCAAAGCTCTGGAAAGTGCAGATATCTGCTCAGCAAGAATAGTAGCCCAGCTACTATGGTGTGATAACAATAGCCTTATACATAAAGGATGATTTTGAAATTTTGAATATATTGTATTGCCAAGGTTGTTTTTGGATATTACTACTTGGAAACTTGCATTATGTAATCATCTATGACAATTATTAATGATGCAGAGATGGACTTATGAGTAAAATGTGATGTTAGATGTTTGAAATTATGATTTATCACTTGTCATATATGTTTCACATTTAATTTTTAATGTCTATGCTAATTTGCACACACACACACACACACACACACATACACACACACACATATATATATATATTGCGTTTCCCCGTTTCCTAAATTTTGTGGGGTCGCGTTTCCAATGCGTTTCTGTATCGGATACACGTTTTCGTTTCCCTGTATCATGCAACTTAGCCCATAGATCTAACTTTAGTCACTCCTAGGCAATTCACCCTCCTTGGGTTTTCAGTCATTTCACCAGATCTATCAGTTGGGTGTCGCTTGTTTCGCTTAAACTCTCCAGATCTATCATCAAGCCACCAACCTAGTGCCATTTTATCCCTTAAATTACCCAATTGGGTCCACATCTCTTTTATTTGCCTAAACCCTAGGTGGATCTCATTTGGGTATGTCATATTGGCACTAGATCTATCTAGATCTATATGCATAATTTCATTTGTGGTACATTTTCCCTTGGTTGAGCTTTTTACTCTCTTGCCTAAGCCTCCTCAATCGGTTCCTAACTCCTACATACCACACTCTTCCTAGATCTAGATCTATCTACTTGGGATCTCACTCTTGCTTCCATTTCATACCCTGTAGAGTGCCTTGAGTAGGTTCGCTAGCCCTCATAGGCTGACTAGGGTCTCCCCCTTGATCTTGCCTTCACTTGATCTAAAGCGACAAGAGCCCGTTCGGTGTGACAACCTCTATATTTAGCGGTGAATGAGGCCCTTGTAAGTGTCACCGGTTTAGCTTCCCACCTCTACCGTCCTAGATAGGGTCCGTTTAGTGGCAGCTACTAACGATGTGATAACAGGACCATGGAAGAAGAAGGACATTTCACACATCCACTGTTACAGGCCTGACAATTTTGGTCACTGTTATCACACCATAGTAGCAGGGCTACTATTCTTGTTTAGCAGATATCTGCACATTCCAGAGCTTCCATTATTCAGAGCATGGCTATGATGATTGTATATTTTGTGATCACTCATGATCAGAGCAGTGTATTATTCAGACTTATGTTAGGCCTTGTGTCAAGGCTGAGCCTTGAGAGTTCAGATTTGATGACCGATGTGACCCTTTATCCCATACAGTTTCAGTTCAGTGCTTAGAGATGTATTGCAGCAGTGTTTCAGATGGTATATGATGTTTATTACTATGATGATGTTGTATGATCTATGGATATTTTATCATTGACTGTGGATTATTATCTTGTTGATTTAGTCATGTTCACAGCATCTGCTTGGTATATTATTCCTGATGTGGCAAACTGTTTAGAATGAACTATAAATCATAAAATGGACAATTGCTTGCACATTAAGGACATTTAACAAAACCCACTGGTTTTCCACCTTACATAGATATGGTCTTTCCTGACACCAGTTGTCTGCTAGTGTAGGCTCCATATTCACTTGACTCCATCCATACATGACTTTCCTATTTGACTTTAAACCTTGACTTGTCTCATTTGACTTTCTGATACTGAGGACTTCCCCATTTTTCTACCTCTGTGTTTGGACCGCATCCCTGTATGTTCAGTGTCTCGGCTCTAAGTTAATGACAAAACTTGCCTTTGGTGAGTTGGATTGTAGGCCTAAATCATTGTGGTCAGTTGTCCCAATGTTTGGCATTGGCTCGAACTCCCCCTAGTCACTTGAGATGTTGTTGGCTAAAAATGAAAGCTCATGTTCTACTTATGGAAACTTATAAATTCACCCATGGAAACTAAGAAGAGCAAGAGCGTTGAACAGCTAAAAACACTCATCGAAGATTATAAGAAATGTCCAAAAAGCAATGGTTCTTAAAACCTATATCTAAACAATTGCTGACCTTATATGTATTTGAAAACATGCCCTGGATGCAAGCTGCAACTAGTTGTGCTTATCAGCACACTTGAGATCCGAAGGGTTATGTAGGCCAAAAAGGCCATGAAATGAAATTGAATGATCCTAATGAACCTGGATCAACTTGATTTAGACATGATGCCTAAGTTGAATAAGCACTCTCTGAACAACTTATCCATTTGTGAGGCACAGCCATCCCCCGTGTTATTTTGTCCAGCACAGAGTTTGTAGCTTTCCCCCTTCTCCCAGTCCAAAGTATTTTTGAGTTAAGTTAGACAAGTCAACCCCTTGGCCCAACCTTGTTCCTAGCCTTCATCCTTCACTAGCAGTTTGACCATGTCCAATGGGTGAGTTTGTCATTTGAACTATTGTGCAAGTAATTTTATATAACAAAGGAATATGCTAACTTGATTAATGCCACTGAATGGATGTTATACTTTGAGCTTGGCTGTGAGAATGATTAGAGAAGCATGTCTTAGTCTACTGACGTGATTTATCCTTGGTTGTATATTATTGGGATCCGTGATGATGTGGGCCATATATATATACCTATTGATGATGATTGATGGTCCCACATACTTGATGATGATGTCATATGATGGACATATGGTTCAGATGATGATTGATGCAGTTCAACAGGTTTTATTATTATTTCAGATCATCAGATTATGCACTGCCCATATATGATGGACCCTATAGCTGGCCCATTAGGGAAACCCATGGTGTATGAGTACACATTCCTAGTGGATTTGGGTCTTCTGGATCCAATGAGACACTTATCTTTCAGTTCCAGGCACTTCTGACAGTGATTGATGCAGTTTTACACTTGTTGACCAAATTTGGGGCTGAGTTCCCAGCTTGAGCAGCAGGGGCCAGGAGAGGCCAGTTCACCTAGGGCGCTGTATGAGGAGGGGGTGGTCCAGCCACTTGTTTTTGCCATTTACCCCCCCTTCTGGAGAGCTTGGTGGGCTCAGTTAGACAATGCAGATGCCCTAGGAGGCAGTTTTGGCACTTTCACAGTTACCGAGGCAGTTAAAAAATGGGATAAAGTGGTCACTGAGGAATTTGATTTGGGCAATTGAGGCAAGGTTTTGGCATTTGGTTTTCACAGAGGTCTTCCAGGGTGATCCCACTATCTTCCAGCCAGTTTTCACCATGTGAGTAGGCCCACAGCGATCACAGGAGGTCTTTTACTGTGTGTCTGTTACAGATTTTGAGGACAGATTTGATCATTTATATTATATTGGACATATTTTATTATTTTATTGTGTCTTGGGGATGAGCTAGTAAGGATTGATGCCTCCTAGCCCCACCATGTCCTTCTTATGTCATGTCCTAGTCATTATGAGGTGGGCTTTGGTACTTTTACCCCCTCTAGTGGATGACGTCACCCTCCATGATTATTTTAGACTATGACGTCATCACTTTATGAGTGATCCATGTGTTATGTTATTATGGTTCATCTTAGCCATTGATTGTATATTGAGATCTTTTAATCTCAACCACTCATTTGATGTAGTATTGTAAAGTGGTATAGGGTTTTGGTCTTTATTATCCTATATAAGGAGGAGACCCCCTATTGTATAGCTCACCTTTGGAGCTCTGGAATATTGGAATAAAACACTTCTTTGTGGAGCATATCTCTCTTGTCTTGTGGATTCTCTTGCATATTGAGTATACAGTATCTCTTCTATGTATCATTGTGGATTTTGGTGCTTCTACTAGTCTTCTTGCAGGAAAGTCAAATTGATGGAGAGGAGGGCGATTTCTTGAGGCTTATTGTTGGAGGGATCCACATATTCTCTCTTGGGTTGATCTTGTGACAGAGAGTATCATTATTGTATCTTCGTGACATAGTTGATGCTTTCTATTACATCTTTCTATCATTTTCATAATCATCTTACTTGACTTATTTCTTTGATCTTGTCTTGTAGGAGGAGGACGATTTGGCTATCTTGGAGGAGGACGTTTTGGTTGGAGTTCTTGGATCTCACTCTTGAATATACACATAGGAGAATGCTATCAATTTGCAAGGTGGCCACAAGCAATTGAGGTAAGATCTACAAGGTATGTGCCTCTTTCCATCCATTCTCTCTTCGTTGGTCACAAACCCTAATTAATTAAAACCCTCATTTTGGTTTTTCTTAGATCTACTTAGATCTAGCCTTGCTTTTGAAAAGATCTTAAGAACCCACCTCTACAGCATCCACCCCTAGTTGGATCTATAGTTTGGTGGTGATTGGGTTAAAATTAACACACTTTTCAAGGCAATATAGCCCTCTTGAACCAAATCGCACTTCCTTGGAGAGGCTTGTTGGGTTAGATATAGCATGTGGGTAGGTGAGATCCCACTTGATTTCCAATCTACACACTTGATAACCTACCCCTAGACTTTTACTTGGGTGATTTCTACCTTGTGGGCATCATTCCACATTTTAAGGGATTAAAACCCCCTTTTGAACTACTTGGCATCTTATAACTCAGATCTAGTAAGATCCAACCCTTGGATTGGCTTGATTTTCTAGATGCACATAGATTGGTGCCTAAGCTACTTGGATCTACAATTTGGTGGCCATTGGACTTGATTTGACCCACCTTATCCACCTTTTAGCCCTCCTTGAGCAAGGTCGCACTTCCTTGGGTGACTGAGTTTGCCCACTTCTAGGACCTGGGTAGTTGAGATTTCAGTGGATTCGGAACTGGCATACCTTGAAACCTATATCTAGAGTATCATTTTGTGACGATCTGCCTTGGGGGTAGCATTCCTTGTTTTAAGGGATTGTGGTCCACTTGGGTCATTTTATGAAATCCTAGATCTAGCAAGATTCAACCATTCTATCTCAATTAGCCCACTTGACTTGACCTCTAGGTGTCCCGATCTACACTTTGACATATCTTTTGACTCCATTAACCCATCCAACAAGGCACTAGTCCTCCTGATATCACGCAACTTGTAGTTGCCCCTAGTGGTATCCCATCCGGGACGGTAGAGGAGACAGGCAACTAAAGAGATGACCCAAGAGATGCCACGGTTCCCAATGCGAGGTGGGAGTCACGTCAACCGAGGCACTCTTCGCTTTAGATCAAGGTAAAACAAGACCTAGGGGGAGACCCTATAACCAATCACAGTTGATTGGACCCAAACAAAGGTTTCTAAGGATAGGTAAATGATGGGTTACGGAAACCAATGCAAGGCTAAGTGGACCTAGAAGTTGAGGTATGGTTGAAGATTGTTAGTGTTTCAACCAATGTATGATTTAGGCCACATAATTGGGTATGATGACAAGGTGTAGTACCATATGCTTACACAAGTGGGTCCTATTTTCTTGGGATGTGTGATATGGCTTAAAATGGACCACAAGGTGAAGCTAAGGGATGCAATTGGTACTAGATGATATGTAAAGAGTAGATCTATGGATCTAAGTTGATTTTAAGTGTACCCATGTACTGGATCTAGGGTTTGACACAATTCCCAAGGAGTGCAACTTGCTTTGAGGAGGACTAGTGCCTTGTTGGATGGGCTAATGGGGTCAAAAGGTATGTCAAAGTGTAGATCAAGACACCTAGGAGCCAAGTCAAGTGGGCTAATTGGGATGGAGTGGTTGGATTTTGCTAGATCTAGGTTTTTATCAAATGACCCTAAGTGGACCACAATCCCTTGAAACAAGGAATGCTACCCCCAAGGCAGATCGTCACGAAAAGATACTCTAGACCTAGGTTTCAAGGTATGGCCGTTCCAAATCCACAAAAATCTCAAACACCCACTTCCTCAAAGTGGGCAAACTCACCTTCCCAAGGGAGTGCGACTTTGCTAAAAGAGGGCTAAAAGAGGGGTTGGGTGGACCAAATCAAGTCCAATTGCCACCAAACTGTAGGTCCAAGTGGTTTGTGCCCCAATCTATGTAGATCCCAAAAATCAAGTCAATCCAAGGGTTAGATCTTACTAGATCTGAGTTTTGAGGTGTCAATAAATTCAAAAGGGGGTTTTAATCCCTTAAAACCATGGAATGATGCCCACAAGGTAGAATTCACCAAAGTAACAGTCTGGGGGTAGGTTATCAAGTGTGTAGATTGCAAATCAAGTGGGATCTCACCTACCCATGTGCTAGATCTAACCAAACAAGCCTCTCTTAGGGAAGTGCGATTTGGTTCAAGAGGGCTTTTTGCCTTGAAAAGTGTGTCAATTTTAACCCAATCACCACCAAACTATAGATCCCACTAGGGGTGGATGCTATAGAGGTGGGTTCTTAATATCTCTTCAAAAGCAAGGCTAGATCTAAGTAGATCTAAGAAAAACCAAAAACAAGGGTTTTAATCAATTAGGGTTTTTGTGATCTAGAAATTATGGATGATTCAAGGAAGAAGAAGATCATACCTGTTATCACACAACTTGTAGTTGCCCCTAAAGGTATCCCATCCGGGACGGTAGAGGAGTTAGGCAACTAAAGAGGTGACCTAAGAGATGCCACGGTTCCCAATGCAATGTGGGAGTCACGTCAACCGAGGCACTCTTCGCTTTAGGTCAAGGTATAACTAGACCAAGGGGGAGACCCTATACCCCAATCGCAGTTGATTGGACCCGAGCAAAGGTTTCAAAGGTGAATGAATGATGAGTTACGGAAACCAATGCAAGTCTAAGTGGACCTAATGTTTAGGGCATGGTTGAAGGTGGTACAAGGATAGTTAGTGTTTCAACCTATGTATGGTTTAGGCCACTTGATTGGGTATGATTATTAAGTATAGTACCATGTGTTTACACAAGTGGGTCTTATTGCCTTGGGAAGTGTGAAATGGTTTTAAGTGGGCCCACAAGGTGAAGCTAAGTGTGAAGATGGTACTATAGGCTAGATCTAGGTTAGATCTACAAGTTAGAGTTGGTTCTAGGGTTACCCATGTGTTAGATCTAGGGTTTGACACTAATCCCAAGAAGTGCGCCTTGCTTGGAGAAGGACTAGTGCCTTGTTGGATGGGCTAATGGGGTCAAGAAGGATGTCAAAGTGTAGATCGGGACACCTAGAAGCCAAGTCAAGTGGTTTGGATGAGATCCAATGGTTGGATTTTACTAGATCTAGGTTTTTAGATAATGACCAAAAGTGGACCACAATCCCTTAAAACAAGGAATGCAATCCCCAAGGTGGATCGGGACAAAAGGATAGTCTAGACCTAGGTTTCAAGGCATGAGCAATCCAAATCCACAAAAATCTCCAACACCCACTTCCTAGAAGTGGTCCAACTCAAAATTCCCAAGGGGTGCGACTTTCTCAAGGAGAGGCAAAAAGTGGTTTTGGTGGACCAAACCAAGTCCAATGGCCACCAAAATGTAGATCCGGGATGCTAATACCCCGATCTATGCATGTTCAAAGTTTCAAGTGAATCCAATGGGTAGATCTTAGTAGATCTAAGTTTTAAGTTACCAATGAGGTCAAAAGGGGGGTTTCAACCCCTCAAAACATGGAGAGATGTCCACAAGGTAGTTTTCACCAAAGTAAGGATATGGGTATGTGTTATCAAGTGTCTAGTTGTCAAATCAAGCGGGATCTCACATACCCATGTGCTAGATCTAGCCCAACAAGCCTCCCTCAAGGAAGTGCGCTTTAGGTCAAGGAGAGCTTTTGTCTTAGAAAATGGGTCAATTCTTAGCCAATCACCACCAAACTATAGATCCAACTAGGGGTGGATGCTATAGAGGTGGGTTTTCAATATCTTTTCAAATCGAGGGCTAGATCTAAGTAGATCTAAGAAATACCAAAAACAAGGGTTTTAATTTGATTAGGGTTTTTGTGATCTAGAAGTTATGGAAGATTCAAGGAAGAGAAGATCATACCTCTTGGGACATACCTGGATGAAGAGATGAATGCTAGTTGAGACGAGGATTACTTTGCCAAAGATCAAATGGAGAATTGTTGAAGCCCTCTTGCCAAATCGATTTTTCCAAGCCACATGTGATTCCTTCTAACCTGTCAAGCCAAGGAGCAAAGCATCAATTAGTTTAACAAATTGAAGGTAGATGCAAGCAAGAGAGAGAAAAACATAGAATAGTTGACACAAAGGCAAAACCACTCCCTGTCAAACCCAAAACGACTTCTTCCAAGCTTGAAGGGCAAGCCTCCCCACCAATTCGCACTTGTCAAAGTCGCCCTCTCAACCTGCAAATAAAGTATTGCAAATATGCAAGATAGCTACAAAAGATCCTCCAGTGCAATGGACAATAGCATTTACAATCGAAACAACCAACATCCACTCCAATCCAAGCATGTACTCCAAAAGATAGAAATTTTATTCCAAGAGCCAAGAGCCAAAAATCTCTAGATGAATTTTACAATGAGGGGGTCTCCTCCTTATATAGGATAATAAAGACCAAAACCCTAGATCTCAAAACCACTTTTTGAAATGAGTGGTTGAGATTAAAAGATCTCACAACATAATCAATGGCTAATAACAAATCATAACCATATATCACATGGATCACTCAACATACAATAGCGCCCTCACTAAATGGTACAATAGAGGGTGACGTCATCCCACAAGAGGGGTATAAAGTACAATAATCCACCTCATGATGACTAGGACATGATAAAATAAGCACATGGTGGGGCTAGGAGGTATAAATCCTTGCTAGCTCACCCCAAGGCACAATGAAATAATAAAAATATGTCCAATATAATAATAATGACCAAAACTGTCCTCAGAATCCATGACAGTCGAGCAGTAAATGTCCTCCTGTGATCAATCTGGAGATACCCACATGGTGAAAAATGACTGGAAGATAGTGAGATCAACCTGGAAGACCTCTGTGAAAACCAAATGCCAAAACCTTGCCTCAATTGCCCAAATCGATTTCCTCAGTGACCACTTTATCCCATTTTTTAACTGCCTCGGGAACTGTGAAAGTGCCAAAACTGCCTCCTAGGGTGCTAGCGCTGTCCATCTGAGCCCACCAGGCTCTCCGGGAGGGGGGATAAATGGTAATAACAAGTGGCTGGACCACCCCCTCCATCATCAGCGCCCTAGGTGAACTGGCCTCTCGGGGCCCCTGCTGCTCAGGTTGGGAAATCAGCCCCAAATCTGGTCAACAAGTGTAAAACTGCATCAATCACTGTCAGAAGTGCCCGGAACTGAAAGATAAGTGTCTCAATGGATCCAGAAGACCCAAATCCACTAGGAATGAGTACTCATACACCCTGGGTTGCCCTAATGGGCCAGCTGTAGGGTCCACCATATATGGACAATGTATAATCTGCTGATCTGTAATAATAATAACCTGTTGAACTGGATCAAACATCATCTGTATCATATGTCCATCATATGATATCATCATCAAACATGTGGGACCATAAATCATCACCAATAATCATCATACATGGTCCACATCATCACGGATCCCAAGAATACATATAATCAAGGATAAATCACATCAGTAGACTAAGACAATGCTTCTTTAATCACTTCATAGCTAAGCTCAAAGTGTAAATTCCATTCAGTGGCATTAATCAAGTTAACATATTCCGTGATAATATAAAATTACTTGCACCCTAGTTCAAATGACAAACTTACCCATTGGACATGGTCAAACTGCTAGTGAAGGATGAAGGCTAGGAGCAAGGTTGGGCCAAGGGTTTGACTTGTCTAACTTAACTCAAAAATACTTTGGACTGGGAGAAGGGGGGAAGCTACAAACTCTGTGCTGGACAAAAGAACACGGGGGATGGCTGTGCCTCACAAATGGATAAGTTGTTTAGAGAGTGTTTATTCCACTTAGGCATCATGTCTACATCAAGTTGATCCAAGTTCATTAGGATCATTCAATTTATTTCCATGGCCTTTTTGGCCTACATAACCCTTCGGATTTCAGATGTGCTGAGAAGCACAACTAGTTGCAGCTTGCATCCAGGGCATGTTTTTCACATTTTCACAAGGTCAGCAATTGTTTAGATACAGCTTTTAAGAACTATTGCTTTTTGGACCTTTCTTATACTCTTCGAGGAGTATTTTTAGCTTTTCATTGCTCTTGCCCTTTTTTGTTTCCATGGGCGAATTTATTAAGTTTCCATAGGTAGAACATGAGCTTTCAGTTTTAGCCAACAACATCTCAAGTGACTAGGGGGAGTTCGAGCCAATGCCAAACATCGGGACAACCGACCAGAATGATGTAGGTCTACAATCCAACTCACCAAAGGCAAGTTCTGTCACCAACTCAGAGCCGAGACACTAAATAAACAGGGATGCGGTCCAAACACAGAGGTAGAAAAATGGGGGAAGTCCTCAGTATCAGAAAGTCAAATGAGACAAGTCAGGGTTTAAAGTCAAACAGGAAGGTCATGTATGGATGGAGACAAGTGGATATGAAGCCTATACTAGCAGACAACTGGTGTTGGGAAAGACCATGCCTATGTAAGGTGAAATACCAGTAAGTTTTGTTAGATGACCTAAAAGTGCAAGCAATTGTCCATTTAAGATTTACAGTTCATTTTAAATAGTTTGCCACATCAGGATTTATACCAAGCACATGCTATAATCATGATTAAATCAACAAGCTAATAATCCACAGTCAGTGAGAACAATATCCATAGATCATACAATATCATCATAATAGCAATCATCATGCATCATCTGAAACACTGCTGAAATACATCTCTAGGCACTGAACTGAAACTGTAATGGGATAAGTGGTCACATCAGTCATCAAATCTGAACTCTCAAGGCTCAGCCTTGACACAAGGTCATACAATATCTGAATAATGTACTGCTCTGATCATGAGTGATCCGATATATATAGCCATGCTCTGGAATAAATGAAGCTCTGGAATGTGCAGATATCTGCTGTACAAGAATAGTAGCCCTGCTACTATGGTGTGATAACAATACCTTTGGAGCATACCTGGATGAAGAGATGGATGCTAGTTGAGACGAGGATTACTTTTGCCAAAGATCAAATGGGGAATTGTTGAAGCCCTCTTGCCAAATTGATTTGTCCAAGCCACATATGAGTCCCTCTAACCTGTCAAAACCAAGGAGCAAAGCATCAATCAGTTTAACATGTTGAAGGTAGATACAAGCAAGAGAGAGATAAGCATAGAATAGTTGGCACAAAGACAAAACTACTCCTTGTTTAACCAAAAAGTCTTCCTCCAAGCTTGAAGGGCAAGCCTCCCCACCAATTCGCACTTGTCCAAAAACGTCCTCTTAACCTGTAAATAAGATATGGCAAATATGCAAGATAGCTACAATAGATCCTCCAGTGCAATGGACAAAAGCATTTACAATTGAAACAACCAACATCCACTCCAATCCAAGCATGTACTCCAAAAGATAGAAATTTTATTCCAAGAGCCAAGAGCCAAAAATCTCTAGATGATTTTACAATGAGAGGCTCCCTCCTTAAATAGGATGGGGAGAGAGTACAATCCTAACCACTTTTTACATGAGTGGCTAAGATTAAAAGATCAAAAGATCTAATCAACGGCTAACAATAAATCATAACAATACATCACATGGATCACCCAATATGATGATGGCGCCCCCACTAAATGGTACAAAAGGAGGATGACGTCATCCACTAGAGGGGTAAAGGTACAAAGATCCACCTCATAATGACTAGGACATGATAAAATAAGCACATGGTGGGGCTAGGAGGCATCAATCCTTACTAGCTCATCCCCAAGGCACAATAAAATAATAACATATGTCCAAGATAATATAAATGATCAAATCTGTCCTCAAAATCTGTGACAGACAAGCAGTAAAAGACCTCCTGTGATCAATGTGGGCATATCCACATGGTGAAAACTGGCTGGAAGATAGTGAGGTCACCCTGGAAGACCTCTGTGAAAACCGAATGCCAAAACCTTGCCTGAATTGCCCAAATCGAATTCCTCAGTGACCACTTTATCCCATTTTTTAACTGCCTCGGTAACTGTGAAAGTGCCAAAACTGCCTCCCAGGGCATCTGCGCTGTCCATCTGAGCCC
Organism: Larix kaempferi; assembly: GCA_027924585.1. Classification (NCBI taxonomy): domain Eukaryota; kingdom Viridiplantae; phylum Streptophyta; class Pinopsida; order Pinales; family Pinaceae; genus Larix; species Larix kaempferi. The sequence continues at coordinate 5,705,004 of BSBM01000159.1, read as the reverse complement.
ACCAGGCTCTCCAGAAGGGGGGGTAAATGGTAAAAACAAGTGGCTGGACCACCCCCTCCATCATCAGCGCCCTAGGTGAACTGGCCTCTCATGGCCCCTGCTGCTCAGGCTGGGAAATCAGCCCCAAATCTGGTCAACAAGTGTAAAACTGCATCAATCACTGTCAGAAGTGCCCGGAACTGAAAGATAAGTGTCTCATTGGATCCAGAAGACCCAAATCCACTAGGAATGTGTACTCATACACCATGGGTTGCCCTAATGGGCCAGCTGTAGGGTCCACCATATATGGACAATGCATAATCTGCTGATCTGAAGTAATAATAACTTGCTGAACTGCATCCATCATCATCTACATCATCTGTTCATCATATGATATCATCAACCAGTATGTAGGACCATGAATCATCATCAACAAGCATATATATATGGCCCACATCATCACAGATCCCAATAATATGCAACCAAGGATAAATCACATCAGTAGACTAAGACATGCTTCTCTAATCATTCTCACAACCAAGCTCAAAGTATATCATCCATTCAGTGGCACTAATCAAGTTAGGATATTCATTTTTTTATATAAAATTACTTGCACAATAGTTCAAATGACAAACTCAGCCATTGGACATGGTCAAACTGTTAGTGAAGGATGAAGGCTAGGAACAAGTTTGGGCCAAGGGGTTGACTTGTCTAACTTAACTCAAAAATACTTTGGACTGGGAGAAGGGGGAAGCTACAAACTCTGTGCTGGACAAAATAACACGGGGGATGGCTGTGCCTCACAAATGGATAAGTTGTTTAGAGAGTGCTTATTCAACTTAGGCATCATGTCTACATCAAGTTGATCCAGGTTCATTAGGATCATTCAATTTTCATTTCATGGCCTTTTTGGCCTACATAACCCTTCGGATCTCAGGTGTGCTGATAAGCACAACTAGTTGCAGCTTGCATCCAGGGCATGTTTTTCAAATACATATAAGGTCAGCAATTGTTTAGATATAACTTTTAAGAGCCATTGCTTTTTGGACCTTTCTTATACTCTTCGAGGAGTATTTTTTTAGCTGTTCATCGCTCTTGCCCTTTTTTTAGTTTCCATGGGCGAATTTATAAGTTTCCATAGGTAGAACATGAGCTTTCAGTTTTAGCCAACAACATCTCAAGTGACTAGGGGGAGTTCGAGCCAATGCCAAACATCGGGACAACCGACCAGAATGATTTAGGCCTACAATCCAACTTACCAAAGGCAAGTTTTGTCACCAACTCAGAGCCAAGACTCTGAATATACAGGGATGCGGTCCAAACACAGAGGTAGAAAAATGGGGAAGTCCTCGGTATCAGAAAGTCAAATGAGACAGGTCAAGGTTTAAAGTCAAATAGGAAAGTCATGTATGGATGGATTCAAGTGAATATGGAGCCTACACTAGCAGACAACTGGTGTTGGGAAAGACCATATCTATGTAAGGTGGAAAACCAGTGGGTTTTGTTAAATGACCTAAATGTGCAAGCAATTGTCCATTTTATGATTTATAGTTCATTTTAAATAGTTTGCCACATCAGGAATAATATGCCAAGCAGATGCTGTGAACAATGACTAAATCAACAAGATAATAATCCACAGTCAGTGATAACATATCCATAGATCATACAATATCATCATAGCAATAATCATCATATACCATCTGAAACACTGCTGCAATACATCTCTAAGCACTGAACTGAAACTGTATGGGATAAAGGGTCACATCGGTCATCAAATTTGAACTCTCAAGGCTCAGCCTTGACACAAGGTCTAATATAAGTCTGAATAATATACTGCTCTGATCATGAGTGATCCAAAATATACAATCATCATAGCCATGCTCTGAATAATGAAAGCTCTGGAATGTGCAGATATCTGCTAAGCAAGAATAGTAGCCCTGCTACTATGGTGTCATAACACCTCCCTAAGCAAGTCGCACTCCTTGGGAATTGTGTCAAACCTTAGATCTAGTAAGTGGGTACTCCTAAATTCAACTTAGATCCATAGATCTACTCACGACATATCCTCTAGTGCCAATTGCATCCCTTAATTTCACCTTGTGGGTCCACTTTAAGCCATTTCACATATCCCAAGAAAGTAGGACCCACTTGTGTAACACATGGTACTAGATCTTGTCATTATAACTAATCATGTGGCCTAAATCATACATTGGTTGAAACACTAATCATCTCTCAAACCACCTTCAACCATACTTCAATTTCTAGGTCCACTTTACCTTGCATTGGTTTCCGTAACTTACCATTTACTCATCCCTAGGAACCTTTGTTTGGGTCCAATCATATTTGATTGGTTATAGGGTCTCCCCCTAGGTCTTGATTTATCTAGATCTAAAGCGAAGAGTGCCTCGGTTGACGTGACTCCCACCTTGCATTGGGAACCGTGGCATCTCTTGGGTCACCTTTTTAGTTGTCCGTCTCCTCTACCGTCCCGGATGGGATACCACTAGGGGCAACTACAAGTTGTGTGATAACAGTCACCATGCTTTAGATTGTCCTCAGAGAAAGAGAGGCAAACAACATGCATCAACAACTCATATTGATGAGGAGCCTGCACCGAAAAAAGGCAAAACCCGACGAGATGCCAACAAAATATTTCTTTTGATTTCCTTTTATTGTAATTGGACCATTTTCCTTGGTACGGGAGTCCAACATAATTTCTTTTTCATTAGATTAGTCATTATTGTAAGTTGGACCATTTTCCCTGGTACGAGAGTTCAAAATAATTTCTTATTCATTAGTTAGGATCATTATTGTAAGTGGGTCATTTTCCCTAGTATGGGAACCCAACAGATTTGTTTTAGTTTCCTTTGATTCAGGAAAAAGTGTCAAGACTCAGTAGGAGTCGAAATACATAAAAGGCATGAGGGATTGCTTCCATGACAAAGAGGGAGCAATCTCAGAGCCTTGTGATAAATGGGAAGACATCCCATATTTGTAGATGTTATACATACTCCAAGATTGATGATTGACAGAAGGAGTCTAGTACTCTAGGATTGATGATTGTCAAGGGGAGCTAGCTTTAGGTCCTAGAGGGAGCAAGATGCTCAGGCGAAGAGCAAGTAAGGTGCTTGGATGCAGAGGGAGCAAGATGCTCAGATACAAAGAAAGCAAGATGCTCAGATGCAGAAGGAGCAAGATGCTCAGGTGCAGAGCAAGCAGAGGCAGAGGGAGCAAGATGCTCGGATGCAGAGCAAGTAAGATGCTCGGATGCAGAGGGAGCAAGATGATCAGGTGCAGAGCAAGTAAGGTGCTGAGATGCAAAGGGAGCAAGATGCTCAGGTGTAGAGAAAGTAAGGTGCTTGGATGCAGAGGGAGCAAGTTGCTCAGATACAAAAGGAGTAGGATGCTCAGATGTAGAGGGAGCAACCCGCTCTACCATAGAGGGAGATGTGATGAGCTTGAAGATAGATGTTTGCAGCATTGGACAGATATTTCCCCAGTATTAGCCATGTGACTTGGCTAGGGGTGAATGGTCCGGAAGCAAGGCAGTATTAGCTCCCAGCCACTCTGTGACGAGGTGGGGAGACTGGCCCTTGATGAGTAGTGTTGATGCATCGAGCATTCCCTCATATTAGCCACGTGACTTGGCTAGAGGTGAATAGCTCAGAGTAGGGTAGTGCCTTCTTCCGGACCTCCTGTGACAAGATGGGAAGATTAGTCCTCAGTTGCACACACTATCCTCCTAGAGGTTGAGCATCGAGCATTTCCCCAGTATTAGCCTTGTGACTTGGCTAGGGGTGGGTCAATTGGGGCAATGCCTTCTCTCGGACACCGAGTGGGGTGGAGAGATTAGTCCCTAATACGACTCAGAACAGGGCAGTGCCTTCTCTCGGACACCGAGTGGGGTGGAGAGATTAGTCCCTAAATGCTCAGAGTGGGGCAGTGCCTTCTCCCAGCCATCCTGTGATAGGATGGGGAGATTAGTCTCTCGTTGCTCACTTATCAACTCATGACTCAAAATGGGGCAGGGCCTTCTCCCAGCCATCCTGTGATGGGATGGGGAGAAGGCACTGCCCCATTCTGATGCTCATGCAAGCTTATGATCAACCTCTCCAGTGCAAGAAGAATATGTTGATACTTCACGATGTATTCATGAGATTGCCTCCCTCATTGAGAGGGAGTGTTGATATTGAAGCATCGATGAGACATTGATGCGACTCTCTCTTGAGAGGGAGAGAGTGGGAGATTGACACTTCTCGACGAACTGAATTGTGATGAAGACCTTTCTTATGATGATGAGATGTACGAGACAAGCCATGACGATCAAGATGATGCTTAGATGTATTCCAACGTGATGATACCTCTCTAGCTAAGAGGGAGTGTTGTTGTTATAGTTGCATGAGGTATCCTCACACATGTCAGCCCAGTAAAAGGGGTAGGTTGACCGAGTAAAAAGGAAAGTAAAAGGGGTAGGTCGGCCCAGTAAAAGGGGCAGGTTGGCCTAGTAAAAGAGGCAGGTCGGCCCAGTAAAGAGGCAAGTCGGCCCAGTTGGGAAAAATCACTCCAAAGACATGTATAAATAGAAGGTGACATCTACCTCATTTACACACCAAGAAAATTCACTCAAGCTATCCGATCTAGTGCGCAGGAGCAAGAGAGAGAAGAAGCAGCTGTAGAGGAAGTCTATCTTTGAGTTTTGAGATTTTGCTCTTATATCTGATATATTTGGTGTACTTGTATTATGTACTGATTCTCTGAGTAAGAAAGGTTCGTTGGGTTTTTCCCGAGTTTGGGTTTTCCCAGGGTAAACTATTGTGTCTCTTGTGTTTCCGTGCATGATTATGTGTAGTTAAAGTTGAAAAAGATGAAAATTATGCTGCTATATCATTAAAATCCAACAGCCTCAACTACAGTGAGGGGATAGAGATTAGATATGTTTGTGAGTAAAGTAAATTTTAATCTATTGTTAGAATCCTAAACTAGATTTTAGCTATGCAAATTAATGAAGTGATGTCCATATAAATGATGGACGGATTTGATAAATTATATCTAATCTAGTTAATCTATGTTAATTAAAATAAAATGCAAAAAAAAAGAAGCAAACTATGAAGAGACTAGTGAGAACCGCTTCTCTTTTGAGATTTATAGTGCCTTTTAGGACTTTTTAAAGAATGCTTGCTGATATGTGATTTTAGGTTAGCAGTGAAGCTTACAATAAGGAAGAAAGAGGCCCAAAAAGGGAAGAAAAAATTGCCTAGGAGATGAGTAATTTGACCCAAAGTTACAAATATCGTGTTGGCGAATATATCACCGAGGATCCCGAAAGCAACGTATTGAATTTATCGGGGAAAATGTTGGTAAACATCGACAATATATTTCGAACTTAAAAGATACAAAATATTCATTTGTTTTCAAATTTTTAAACATCTAAAGCAACCCCCTCCTTCTAGCCCTTTAATGGGCAAATGTAAGAGTGAATAACCCCTTTGTTCTCAATCCCCTACTTTCCCTCTTCAAACTGAGCAAAAAATTCCAAAAAAAATCGAAAAATCTCTAGACTCGGTCGATATTTTGCTGATTTTTCCGATTTTTGGCGATATTTGCTGATATTTGAAAAAATCACGATTTTTTCAAAATGACGATTTTTTCTAGTGATAATATCGCCGAGCTGAGAGCATCACGATGTTGGCGATATATTGCTGATGTTTGTAACACTGATTTGACCACCCTTCTTCCCAAGACGAGGTTGCCACCTTATGGTTGCCTTAGGATTGTCCAAATATGCACTTTGTTTGTAAAAATAGTGAGCATAAATCACCAAAAAGTTCAAGAGAGGACTGTTGGACAGCCTACAAAGGTTCTTTTTTAAGATACCAAACTACCAACCTACAAATCTGCACATGGAAAGGTTCTTTAGTAGTCTTAAACATGCAGATTTGTAGTTAACTAGGAAAAATATGAACTAGAGATTGATTAATCTATGACATGCAAGCTCAAATTCACTCTTGGATAGATCTAATTTATGAGATATTCAATGATTTGTGAAAGATCTGTGGCATGCAATATATGAAATGATTTTCTTTTAGATGCTATAGATTCCAACAAACAAGTAAAGAAAAATGTAGATTTTTCTTTTACTTGGGAAGGTTGAAAGGTAGAAGAGAAGTTTTGGAAAGAATGACAATGGAGTCACTAAGGACCAGCTAAGAGGGCATTGTTTGAAAGATCACTGAAGAAGTGAGGTGGTGCTGGGCTAGTCTCAATCCTCTCGATGAATAAGGGATTTGCAACCAAGAAACAACTGTAAAGTAGATTGGATCTCCTCTTCCTTCTTCTTCTGGGTGTAATCTACATGAAAGGAGTTATTATAGCACAATCCAATAGATGCTAAAGACATTAAAAATAACTACCCTTTCAAGTAAACAATCAATGGGATCTAACCAAGCATGTACTTAGAATAAAGTTACAAACCTCATCCAACTGCGCTGTAATACCCTTTCAATGGCCTATCAAAGAGGAATAAATTCACATTTGCAAAAAGACACAGATTACCTTAGAAGCATAAGACAAGTTAGCATCAACACAATGAGAAGTTGATCTACATGTGTCCTCCAAAGTCTTTCTTTATTCAACAAAATATTGCTCTCAAAGAGTGATTACAATAGCATCAAAGCCTCAAGCATCAACCAACAATGAAATGAGGGGGGCACACTTGCTTAAATAGCTAAGGAGGAAGGGAGTTGCCCCTCCATGTGTCAAACTCATGCATCAAGCCACGCACCACCTCTAGGAGGTAACTACTACTAGAGGTCCATGCACCACCTCTAGAGTGAACTAGGGGGCAAAGGGAGTGAACTAGAGAAAAATTCACTCACATAATTGGGAGAAAAGAGAGTGCATCCCCCTCAAAAGGAATATTCTTTTTCAGCAACATCCTAAAATCTAGGATTTGGTCTCTAGGGTGCATAAAACATAAGCCCCAAACCTTTTTTAAGCTAAGCATCACACCAATCTCCAAGACTCCTCTATTCTTGTGCTTTACGTTCTTTCTCTAGGGTATACTTCACACAAAACCTAGTTCTTCTTCTCTTGCATCACACAAGTGCTAACATTCATCTTCTTGTCTCCTCTAGGGTTTACATCACAAATCCTAGGTCTTGCTCCTAGAAGGCTTCTCCAAGACAATTACAAAGAATAATGAGTACATCAATAGTGAGTAGTGACAAAGGTTCTCTCCTCCCTTTATATAGAATAGGTGAATGAGGTTGGCATTAAACATGGACTAGGTCTAGACAAGTAACTCTAGAGCTAAATCAACAAGGCAACCCCACATGGAGTGCTCTACAATACAAGGATGACAAGTGTCACACTAGGGTTTTACCCAACCTCGAGGTGGTATGCCCTCCTAATATGGTGTTCCTTGGGGCCAATGCTCCTCCTCCATGATGGTGCGCTATCCAACAAGTTGTTATCCCAACGCTTTCTTTTACATGGTGGTTCGTTCCCCAAGTGTCCTCATGCAATGTGCTCCTCCTCTAGCTATGTTCCACATGTCCTCTTGTGCCCAACGCTCCTCAACATGCGTGCAAAGTTACTTACTTGCTTCAATGCTTCTCCTCAACATATGAGTTCGGGTCCACAACCAATCTCCATGAAGTATGCTCCTCAACCCAAGCATCCTCAAGTTAAGTATCCAACCTCCAAGGTGTATGTCTCATGGTCCCATGATCTTAGGGATAAGTGCCCTCCTTGAAGGGCCTAGTTCTCATCCTTCTAGGTAGGCACCTCCCCTAATCAAGCAACTAACTCCCCCATTGTGTGCACCAAGTTCCAATGGGGTTAGTCATCATGCCACATAGGTTAACAACACTAGATAAATGCACTATGCTAGCACTCTATCCAAGGTCAAGAATCCATTCAAACTAAGCCATCCTATGTCCATTAAGCATGACCAAGGGGCTAGGAGATGTAGTGCTCTCCTAGCTAGGTAGGTGAAAACACTTTTCGAGTAACACCAAAAGCTAACACAAGCCTCATCAAAATTAATAGTTATCATGCACATTCTGTTTTCATTATTGGATTATTCCATGTTTGCCTATATGGATTGATCACCATGGTAGACAAAGCTTCCCCAATGTCCCATAAGCATTTAATCATGCCATAGTAGTATGCAAATCTGGTTTTCCAATCTTGAAACATTGGAGCTTGGCAAATTATTTAGACATTGCTTGTGCATGTTGGTGGTTTGTGATAAAAGTTGAATTGTGTTTTCTTCATCACCATCCACGCAACTTCAACAATGGTAGATTTGAAAGAAAGATTCAAACTCTGAGGCACACAAATGGTCCAAAATATATGGCCATATCTTCTCTTACTAATGCCACTAGTTGTTTCTATTTGATGACTTGTATGATGCTTGAAGGGTCCAAGATCTCAATTGCTTCTGTAAGTTTTTCAACAATCCATTTCTCCTCACCTGAAGCATCTATTGCTCTCAAGAAGTATGGGCCTGTAGGAGACATGACTATAATATTTATCATTCGTCTATTGGCCTTATCAGTCCATTCCATTGAAGTAATGAACACCCCACTAGTACTCCAATTGGAATGCAACAATTCCAACACTCTCTCCACCCTCAACTAGCCCTTTTGTCGAAGGTTGGTGTGCACTTTTTCAGAATTTGGCCCCTTGTAACCTCTTGGAGTTTCATTCGCCACTCTAAGCATGTCTTGTCATGATGGAGGCCAAACTACAATGGAGGGAATCCCAAATGCATATACAACCTGAGCAACTCTATTATTTGTCTCTTCCCTCCCACCCAAGTCAAATATTCCTGCCAAGGGTCCAATGTTCAATCTGTTCCAGGTTTCTTCAATCATTAAGGGAACTTGCTATCCCTTTCTTGGAGGTGCTGGATTATGCTTGTTGCCCCTCCTTTCTTCCTTGGCTAAATGTGCATCGTTATGTTTGAAACTATGCCACATCTTTTTGGCTGATAGCCTTACAAAAATGAACTCCATCGTTAGGAATCCAAAGTAAATTGGCTTTAATACTTGTATATGGCCCTATAAATTTTTCCTTGCACTTGCTGCAAGGCCATAAGTAGCTTCTACCTGTTTTTTTTTCCCTTTCTTTTGTATCCTTGTTACATATTTTCATAGAGGAGAATCAATGGGATATTTCTGCTGATTTTCTTCCCCATCTGCTCTCCCTTCACTACTTTAATCATCTCCCACCACGAGTTCCATGGGCAGAGCCTCTTAGAGTTGATGAATGCAAGGCAATGGGTATAATTTCGTGCTATGCATGAACCATTTTCTGCAGCCAAAAACAGTTCCTGCTTTTCAGGAACCCTTCTGCTATAGGCAATGGTTCCTGTTCTGCCAGGAATGGAACCAGTAACAAACACCGATGGATCTTTGAGATTCCAATGCAGATTGATGAATCTGCAATTCTTATCTGTATTGGAAACTGGTTCACCACTGTAGGGTGGAAAATGCCATAACTAAACAGTTTCCACATTGCTAATGCTAACCAGATCATTTTCCCAGAAGTGATTCCGACAACGAACACTGCTGGATCCTGGAGATTGTGGTGTGAATCGGTGAATTTGCCATTCTGATCTGCAGGAAATCAGTTCACTACCGGAAACCCTAGGTAGGTGTATCCGGTAACGCTGCTCATTTACACACACTCTTGTAGCTCCTTTTACTGATCTTAATAATCTTAATGTAGGAGGCTAGGATGCAATCCACTGTTTCTGACAATGCCATAGGTGCAAGGTTTGAGAAATTAAGTGATTGTTTTTGGATATGTCATAAAAATCATCTAGGACTTGCACCTACGTCATCTGCACTCACTTGAGGGGTTTTGAACCCTGGTCTCGGCATTAATATAAGTTTGCTCGCATAGCAGCTTGCCATGAGGCTATTATTTATCTGAGAGTGAGTGGATTGATGTTAAGTTTTATGGCAGGTGGGAATCGTATTTGAGTCGATGGTTGAGATTTGCTGTTCATAATGTTTTGATCATCCATCTTCACTGTTCTAAAGTACCAATACTGATATCATGAGTTGAACAGTCACAGTATCATATTTCATTCTTTTGCAGCATCATTTTTGTTTATAAACAAGTCAACTGTTTTGTATGAATCATTTTTTTTGCCTTTAGGTTTAACTTCTGTGGATGCATACATCCATTTTAACTGTCAGTTATATTAATTCATTTTAGCTCCTAGTAGCGGTATATTACCTTCTTATGAGTTGAAAGTTAATGCTTAGAACTAGTAATATCTTCATTCGCTTGCAAAAAGAAAAACTATATTAACTAGACAGAAATTGAAACTACTAGACCTATCTCATTTAAGTTTTAATTGGTTTTAGGTTTCTATCAATGATTTCAAAGCCATAGATGAGATCCTTGTGACCGATTTTTGTATTTGATCCAGCCTTGTTGGTTAAATTTTTTTATAGCAGTCCATGGCATGTTAAAAACAAAATTCCAGAAGGTTCAAAACCCCAGCAGAGAAGCAACTTCTGTTACATTTCCTGAATGCCCATTAGACTTGGTCTTGGTGTCGTGGTAGTCACTCATAAGAGTGAATGCACATCCATTTGTATCATCCTTGTTTTTGTAACTAGATAATATACTGCTTTTAAAGTGAATGAGTTTGCAGTTTCATGTCCTCTTAGTATGATTTCATGTAGTTTACTTGGCTCTGAAGTTTGAACCTTGAACAATGCTTTTCATAGCTTTTCAATTTTCTTCAAATTCAACTGTCTTGTTTTGAATAATAAGTTATTTCTTAAAGTCAATGACAGTGTAAAACAGAAAGGGAGCTTGCGCTTCACTCGTTCGATAGCAGGTGTGCTGATTATAGTCACTGTAGCAGCAACTGTACTTACTCTAATTAGTGGAGGTCCATCATCTCTCATGGCTGCCATTTCAAAATCAGGCTTTACTGCTGCATTTGCTTTGATATTTGTCTCTGAGATTGGTGATAAAGTAAGTGCATGCCTTACAAATTTTGTTCAATTGTCTTATTTATTTGTAAAATTGTAACCGTTTTTACTCCTTATTCTTCTTTTGTAATTTCAACTGTTACAATGGATCTAATTTATAAATGTGGAAGTACAAATTTAACAGATTATTTTTCTTGCATTACTTTTTCAGTTTGTCTCTCGTCATTTCAAACTCATTGTTTTTGGAAATATTTGTTTCACAATGAAAAGACTACGTGTATGGATAAACATCTTAACACGTCTGGATGGGGATTTATAATGTGAGAAACGGATCAAGATAAATGGCAGTGTTGCCACCTAATTTGCACCTAAGTGAGAAAAACCTTAACTCACTAGTGCAACTTTGGGGCCAAGTTCAGGTTGGGTGTTGTTGCTGCCTGATACGCACCTCGGGTAACATAGCATAAATTTTCAAGCCACTGGGTGCGTCCTTGGGGGCAAGTCACGAGTCAAGTACTGTCACTTGAAACTTGACTCCTCCATCTAAGCCAACTCCTAGTGAAGCCAAAGGGGGTGGTCCGTAATAAAATAAACTAAGGCTGACTAAGCTAAGTTACAGAAAAAACAAAATCTAGGAGTTTGAAAAATTACTGAAGCAAGAGCAGTGACAATGAATTAAATTCAGCAGTGTGTAAATTATTAACCGATCACGACATGTAAATTGTCTTAAATAAACAATTGAAAGTAGACCAATGCTGAGACAGTGAATGGGTATTGCTGTAAGAAAATGTTGTGCAACACTGCAATGCATGCATTGCAGTGTTGTGCAACATTACATGCATTTATATGATTCATTGTTATATCTTCTGAAATGCAAGCTCATGCTAAAACTGAAAGTAAATTGTGCTTATAAGCACAACAAAGAGGGCTATGAAATCAAATGTAAAACACCCTGAATGAGTGCTGCAACTAGTTGTGCTTCTAAGCACATGCAAAACCCGAAGGGTCATGGGCCTAAAAAAACAGTGGTTAAACAAATGCTAAATCTAAAGACTGCTGGCCATGCTATTTGAAATTCCTCACGGAGCCTACGGGCTGGGATGTGAGATGGAGGAAGGGACAACTAATTCTAAGTGTCCCTTAGAACCTCAAGTTACGGTTTATTGTGTACCCAGTCACGGTGGTTCTAGAAAAGATCCTCATGGAGCTTGATTTTAGCTTGGATGTGAGCTATAGACATTTGTTAAAGTTGAATGGGCACTCCTCAAATAAGCTTATCCATTTGTGAGACACCGCTATTCCCTGTGTGCTTTCTATCCGACATATGCTTAGGTGATCTTCCCTTTTCCTTTATCCGAAGTGTCACAGTCTTGAGGTTGTAAAGTCATCCCCTTAATTTAGCCTTGTTTCTTTCACCTTCACCCATTTCTAGCAAAATGGCCCTGTCCATAAAATGAGTATACACTTGAGGGTCTTCTTTTAAGTAATTGGTTACTTTTATCTAGACTTATATTTGATGGTTTATTGCTCAATCACCAGTAGAATGCCACTTTGTACTTGAGCTTTGCTATTGAAATATTTAAAGGAGCGCATCTTATCCATTTGTACTTGTAGCATCAGTCAGTTTTGGCCTGGATCATTATTTTGATCAGTTTTGAGCTGGTCAACTCAGTTTGACCAAGTCAACCGCAGGATCTGGGATGAGTTGGACCGATGATGTTCGAGATTGATTATTTGTGGTCCTATGGTGCCCATTAGATGGTTCCATGCATTAGACAGAGGTTCCATGAGATGGTTTGATGGATTTTTATTATTATTATTATCATTTACAAACCAATGTTACCAGACTCAGAATCGACAATAAATCGGCAAGGAAAAAGAGCGAAGAGTTTGAATCGGATGGGGAAAAAATATGCAAATAAAAAAAATTAAATATATACATATATTTTGAATTACAAAAAAGTATTTTTCATAGATATTCAAAATAGCCATGTCCATATACTGTAAGATATCAATATAAGTCCAAAATATATCAATTCTCATCCATAAGGTGAGTCCCAATAAGATCCTCATCCATAAGATGAGTCCCAATAAGATAAGATCCTCCTCCTAAATATAAAGATTTTTAATTTTTTTATTAAAAAAATAATAAATATATTGCATATTCAATTTAATATTGAATTTATATATTTATAAACTAATATATAAGTTTTTATTAATATAAATATAAGTTTAAAGTAATTAATAATCTATGTAAGCATTTATAATATATATAAATTCCAATAACTTAGTATATGTAAGTATTTATGTAATTATTAACTTCGTATAAATTCCAACAACAATAAAGTAATAAATAATATGTAAGCATTTATATAATTAATAATATATGTGCATTTTATAAACAACATTTGTGATTAAAGTTTTTCATACTCCCGAGTCCCAACAAACATCACATTAGCTTGACCAATGATAAAGTATAAACTCAACAAGTCAACACATCCATTCCATGGAGTCACGCGACGGAAACATAATGCTTGTAGCCGTTCCTTTTTTATACCTTTCGAAGATGAACACAAACATAATGGGAGTCGCGCGACAAATTGCAAAGGTGGATTGCTCACTTCAAATAGTAAGCAAATATATCGGGAATGAACCCATGCGATTGAGGGCATTCCTTAACCAAAGCGATGAACTCATGAAAGTCATCAAAGATACCCACTAGAAGGCAGATCCATCAAATATGAGAAGAGCACCACTGCATGAGCCTTGATAACCAATCCAAAAAATGAAAGAGATGAGTCTCCTCAATCCAAATCAATCAAGCGATGGTACAATACTCCAAACTAAGCACATGGGTGTAGGCAACACTGCCATATTGGAAACAATCTCCATGAAACTGTGCATCAACCTAGTCCATCAAATGCTTCATCAGTCTCATCCTACAAACCTCTGGCGTGTGATGAAAAACGCAGCCATCATAAAATATGAGGGGTAACACAACTATCAGAGTTGGCATTGTTTGCAACTGAAATAAGGTTTCTAGCATTAAATGATAGATAAAGCAATTTTTAAGAGACTGAGAGGCATTAAGATTAGGTCACCCCGTTTTCTATTGACACATTTTTGAGCTGTATAGGCGAAGGCTAACTGGGATACTGTGAAAAGGGCATTTTAGGACTAACTTGGCTTGTTTAAAGTTTAAACTCACAATATGTGTAGGGCAATGCTGCTTTTTTCCCCATAGAAGGAGGCTCAACATTAAAATAATGCTGGAAATTGTGGAACTGGACCAAATACAAGCTTTGTAACAGTCTAAGTACTTGTTTGTTGATGTAGCAATTAGGCTTGTGTCAGGGGAAAAAACAAGCTGAATGATCAATCCCAACATGAACAATAAATTTTAATTTACAAAACAAGGTTCTGATGCCATTTGATAAGGGTCCATGCAGGATAAAAAATAGAAACACAAGACAAGACTCATAAAGGCAGGAGAGCATACTTATCTGATAGAAAAAATGAATTAAAGTCCAAGACTGTAATTACACAAGGATGAAGCTTGTTTGTGACTTTGTATAGTAAGGGTGGATGCCTTTTATAGAGAAAGATGGATGAGTGATATGTTAAATGTTCTATTGTCCAAGATGATACTAACCTCATTCCTTGATGGGAGTTACAAATCTACTTGTGAGTTATAAGGAGATGGGAGTTACAATCTCACTTGGACACAGAAAAGACAACACAATGGGAATTTTGAATCCACATGGGATTGAAGCCACAAACTTATATGGATACACAAAGGGATGAAATACTATCCTGATATACTACAAGATGAAACTCACTACAAGACAAAATCCATACAAGGATGATGAGCACTGAACTATGGGTCTCATTAAAATCTGGTCTTGAAAATTATACTTTTCTCAGATTACCATAATGTGAACAATTTTATCTTGTTCACAATACATTGTAACAGACCCGACTGTTGTTATGCAGAGCCATCACAAAGAAATGACAAGATACGATGAATGCTGATTACAATCAGGATATGTGATCTCTTTATTTAGTACCAAAGAGATGGGTCATGATGTAATGTCCTTTAATTAATAATAACTATAATTTATATAGCAAGGTTCATTACACATATACACTGATTCCATGAACAATGATATTTTGCTAGGCACACTATAGTTTGGATAAATATTGCTTACCATGTTTTGATTAGTCCGCATTGTCTTTTATCTTTTGGAACTAGGTGCCAGTATTGACTTTTCCTATGAAATTATCAAAGATTTTTTACAGTCTCGAAGTTGTGGATTTATTTTTGACATGCAGTTGTTGAATTGAATGTTTGTTGCATTTGATCAATCAGAGTAGGTCATTATTCATTATTTTTATATTATATTTAATATTTATTGATTTTATTCGAATGTTTCACACAGACATTCTTTATTGCTGCATTATTGGCCATGCAATATTCGAGAGGATTGGTAAGCAGTCTCACTCAGTGTTATTGTTTTTTATTGGCCATTCTGAAAACTAAGATTTTCCTGGAGTCCCAATTTTTGTGCATAGGTTATCTCTAACATTTCATTCTTTATATGCACAGATTTCAATATCATTTGTATATCCTAAACTTTTCCTCATTTTTATAAGATTGTAGTAGGCCCTAGGGTATGGTGTTGCAGTTTCCTTGTACAAAAATTTTGTGCTTAATTCTAGAAAGTATTACTGAAAGTTGATGATTAGTTGATTTGATTTCTTCCCCACCTTTTCTTTCACAGCATCACTTCACATTTAAAGGAATTTGTAAGTAGGTCTGTCACCTTCTACTATGATAAGCACCGCTATGAATTAGCAGTATCTTTGGTGATTCTTGATAATGTAAATCATAATACTATGATAATGGAAGCTTAATTGTAAGATCTACCTCTTTCTTTTCTACTTCATTGGTGAAGATAACATCATAATTGCCTGGCAAAGATTCTTGCAAGATCCAGTAGAATGTGTTCAATAGAAGAATAACTAGAATAAAATGCTGAAAAGGACATTGATCTCTGTTAGCTTAAAAGCCTTTGTTGAGGCACTCATGAAGTATCCAGATTCCAGGCCATTGCTTATTAATCATACTCACCATGAACATAGATGCCTTCAATTCACAGTATTCATCATTTCTTGAAATAAGTGGGATTCATACATACCTATTAGCATTGTTATAAGAAACTAGCCTCCAGGAAGAAGGAATAATGATAGAAGAGGTAAACATAAGAACTTAGAGAAAAGGAGAAAGACTTACTGATATGGGAAGGTATTAGGGAAAGATGTATAGTGTCCAGTGGTGATTCAAGTAAAAGATCCCACCTCTGCTTCCCAAACTGAATTGAAATTCCTTATATAAAGTTATAAACTAAAGCTATTTCACTATTACTCCTTTATGTTCTTAGTTGTCTTGATTACATTTAACTATGGTAACTGCCTCCCACTTCCTCAAATTTAACTACCAAGTTTGTTGAAGTCAGTTGGCAAGTGATCTATTCCTACAGTTTGAGGTATCACTAGGTCCATCATTTGGGAATCCAAATACTTAGAGCACTGATGGCATGGTGAATAATTGCCTTCCCTTATTCAACTGGCTAACTTGGCACGGCTAACAAACCTTGTTAACTATCCAACTAAAAATGTTATTGTTATGAATCCATAACAATGCCCCAAATGATGTAGGGTGGCTAAGGGGAACCTGATCAGAGCAGGGGCAAAGTGTCTCATAATTCATTATTGAGCCGGGAGGTAGCTATGTAACTATGATCAAAACACTAAATTAGTGAAGGATTTTTATTTATGTTATTTGTGGGTGAAATCCTTGCAGTTATGAAAGGGAAGTGCACATTACATGCAGAGAGAGAAACATTGTCATGATATGGAAAAATGGTTTTCATTGTCTTTATTTATCTTAGTCCTTGTGCACATTTCCATAGGTTTATTGTGGCTAGTGTAATACTAATAATCGAAATTTCCTAGGCTAGGATACCAATTAGCTCTAATACTACTTGTTACAACTCCGATACCACTTGTAATATAAAATGGTGAAAAGCTAAGTTGTGATTGATAGTATTGTTGAGATCATAAGATAGTGGATCTACGGTGAAATCTTCAATAAACCCTAATTTAGTATAGCAGAAAAATATAACAGCACTTCAATAATGATCACAATAAAGATGAATCCATACCATGTGCTTGAAAGAGAATCCAAAACCAAAGAAAGATCATCGTTATCCAAGCACAAGTACTCAAGAGAGGAGTGCTGTAGGTAAGATTACCCTTAGGGCCTTAGGCCTTTGATCAAATAACAACTTGAGTGATGTCTTTAACAACCCATCTATCTAGCCAAAATTCCACCTTTTTATTGTTGTTGGGAGAGTTGAGTCATCAACAATAGTTAATTGCTTACCTTTATGTTGATCACTATAATTGAAGTGGAGGTGTCGGTGCTTCGTCATATGTCTGGTAGCCTTAGAATCTACAATCCATCTTGAGTAAAAATGGAGGACCATAGAGTAGTGTGCAAAACCAAGTGTGTCCAGAATCACCAGCCTCGTCATTGAAGAGATCATCATTTTCAGTTGTTTGTCAAGCAATATCTCCAATCCTTTGAATCCAAAGGTGACCATTTTTGAACAGATGTCCCTCCCTATGACAATACGAGTATCATGTTAGCCACTTCTTTTTGGAAAACCTGGAAGTGTCCCCTAGAGACTCATGCATACATGAGGAGGGAGTATCCTTATTGTGGGCATGCTCCTCGGGAGATAGTTCACCCAAGTTTCTCATGGTGACTTGATGCTAGATAAGATTATAAATATGTGTTCCAAATTAGGGGAAGTTGGGTTTGAACTTTGGAATAAACAGAGGAATGCTATAAAAATTTCTAGCAAAATTTGAGTGCACAAGAGAGCTTATTGAGAACAATATTGATATATTCATGGTACATTTCACCTTTACCACCACTTGTAAGAATGTATGCTTTCAGATTTTTGAACCTGGAAATGTACTAAACAATAACAAAATCTACCATTTTGAGGTTGGAGAAGTTTGTTTCATGTCTTGATTTGAGTAGTGTCCACTGTGCCAAATACGGTGTGGAAGGAATCCCAAACCTGCTTTGTACTTATAATATTTGTGTGATGGACAAGATAGGGTTCCACATGCAGAGTGATTAATCCAAGAGCTTCATCCTTCTTCAGACATATGAGATCGTAGCTATCATCAGTTGCTGCCGGAAGTGGCTTCTCCAAATACATACATGAAACCTTACTGTTAAGTAGATCTGACATCTGAACAGCCCATGCATGATAGTTAGCCCTGTTGAGGTGGTGAAAAAGCCATTTGCCATCTGTTGTCCGCCAAACTGCACACCAGCAGCGGAAATCTTTCGAAAGCTGTCTCTTCACTTCAAGTGAGAGAGGTGTGGCCTTGGGGGCAAGCAATGAGCCAGGTACTGTCACCTGAATCCCAGCTCCTCCGTTTAGGCAAAACTCCTAACGAAGCCAAGGGGGGTAGTCCCTAAAAAAGAGTTGTCTAAGGCTCTTTGTGTATTTATGTGTTTTTTGATGTAGTGATGCGGATGGGTGTTTTTTAGGAGTTTTTTTTAATGAGAGACAATTATAAAGATTAAATATAAGACAAGATAACGCAATCCACGTTGCAAACACAAGATGAAAGATACACTTGGGCAATAAGTCAATCACTTTTCGCGAAATATAACAGATAACTCCAATGTAGATATTTAAACAAGCAAAATATGAGATAAAGGACCAGTGCCTTATGGAGTCAAGAATTTAAATGTGAATTGCGAAAACTTGATACAAGTGCTTGAATTGAAAGTTTGTGAGAACGTTATGCAGCTTATCTTGGTAAATTTAAAGTTTTAATTGTCTTGATTATTAGGGCTAAAACCAAGGGTATTCAAAGAGTGTCCGGAAAGTAATTTTAAGCAACCCCTTTAAGAGACCTGTCGGGGCCTGTCTGGAATCACGGCGAGGCGCGCAATGCTAACCAGCCACCGTGTCGCAGATTGGGCGGTCCGGCGCCTCCCCTGAGAGCTGATTAAAATACTTTATGTCAACGCCGGTTCGTTGGTTTATGGGGTGAAAGTTTTAATTAGATTTTCACTTGTAAATTAACAAGTCTTCCACCTTTCTGAGTACTAGCCCAACCTTTTCAGGTTGGCAGAGCATACGGGTGTAGGACAGAAACCAAGATAAATTAATTAAAGGGTGTGTGAGTGGAAAATTTTTATTATTGGAAAGCCTTGTTCAACTCTCCGACAGAGAGCGCTCTTGACTCGGTCTTATGACCACAGTTCAAGAGACTTGCTAAATTAACAATGCCTAATGCAGGGGATGATGCAAGACTAAAAATGCCCTCCGATAGAGGGTGCTCTTGACTTGGATTTGGCCAAGTTCAAGAGACTTTGGTTTATTTTAAACAAACAAGAGCAGTTGTGTTGTGAAAAGCAATAAAATAACTTTGAGAAAGATGAAACTACTTGATAACTTGAAAGATATTAATTAATGCTTCAACAATAACTACTTTGCCAAATAATGTGAAATAAAAATCAAACTAGTGTTCTACCATACAAATTTTAATCTACTGGGTGGGATTGATCTCCGAACAAGACCAACCACTAGAAGCCACCAATCCTGGAAACCTTCCAGCTAGCTGGATGTCCACAAGAAGTTGATGGGGGAGCGAGAAGCTACCACAAGACTATGTGGCCTTTGGGATACGATCCCAAAGTTAGCTATTCTCTGGTCAAGGATTGGAAGAGAAGCAAGATAACTTAATTGAAACAGAATTTAAACTAAAAGCATGAAAATATAAATCTAAGCTAGAATCAAACAAAAAACCCAACACCCTTCCCCAAATGGGGAAGAAGACCCAAAGAGTGGAGGCCTCCTCCACTTAAAAGTTTTATTAGATAATTACAAGTGCCTCAAGGGAAAATCCTTGAAAGGTCTTTTAATGACTACCTTAGAAACAACTTATAAAAATTTAATGGATCGAAGCCCTTGATGGCTTTTACAAAGGATAAGAAGAAATATTTTGGAATGTCTTATGATACTTAATCTCCTCCTCTCTCTTCGATTTGATCTTTGGATTTAAGGGATCTTTCTCTTCCCACAATCTTGTTTTTTGTTGTTGTTTTATGTTGTAGGGCAAGTGGGGATGGATGATAGGAAGAGAGGCAAAAAACCAAGAAGGAAAAGAATGGAAGGAGGAGATGAAGAAGAGAGGGACGAGAGGAGGAAGGTAAGGTAGGACGAAGGGCAAAGATGTTGAGAGGGACGAATGCAAGAGGGAGAAAGGGAAAAAATGAAGTGGGACGAAAAGGGGGGATGAAGACAAAACTATGGGGAAGCAGATCTAGGGCAAGGGCTTCAAGTGGAACACTTGGGATGGTAAAACACCGCCTTGGAAATCCTCCGGTTAACCGGTGATACGCCGACAACGAGTGTTGAAGAGAGCACAAGGGAACAAATCCCAAGTTATTCCCCAAGGTTGAAGGAACTTCAACCTTATGGCAAACTAATCTATGGCTTGAAAAACAAGGACAATCCTGGATCAAGGCTAGAGGGGCTAGAAATGGCTTAGCAAATTCAAAACAAAAAACTCAAGGAGCAAAGTAGAAGGCTAGAAGAGAGGAAGCCTATAGTAACAAGTAACCAAAATTGTATTTTAGAAGTTTGATGGAGAAGATCTAGCTCTCTTTGTTTCTCAAATCATAAAAGTTAAAGCTCCTTTGGTCTCGTTTATGGAGTGAAGAAATACCTGCAATAACCTTAAGCATGAATAATATAATTGAAACAAAACATTCAAGTGAAAAGATCTAGATACATGCTACTTGTGCTAGATTGTTAGCCTTCATGAACATGTTCTACAACTTAAGAGCCTCAAATGAAATGTAAAACAATATCACCTCAATATCAAGTGAAGCAAGCACATCAAAAGCCTCCACGGTTTTGACCTCCAAAGTCCCAACTTTATTCCAATTAAAAGCGTTTACAATTTTATCAGAGCTTCGATACACAAAAATCCATGAGATAACAACCCAAATGGGCCTCTCTTTATACTAAAACTACACACCTAAACCCTAATTCGAATTTGGCAATGGAGAAGGTCGAATTCCAATCAATCAAGGGTTTGGCATGGTAAACAATGGTCCAAGGTCGAGTTTGAGGTTGGTAGGATTGAATAGGTGGCAAAGGGCTCGACTTTGTGAAGGAGACACAGCGAATGGGCATGCTACACAAGGGAAGTGCGAGCTGGTAAGAGGTTTGACGTGAGCAAGGGCGTGAAGGGCGTGAGCTGTGGTAGGTTGAGTGCTAGTTTGTTGGATGACAAGTGGACAAGGTAGGTGTAAGCTCGAGTTTTGGATGAGAGCCAAGCCAATCAAAGATTTCATTAACCAATGAACACGCCCTAACTAAGAGCCACGTGAGGGTAGGAGAGGATTGACGTGAGGACAAGGGATATGCGAATTGCTTGAGGTAGGAACACGTGATCCTAGGTTGGTAAAACTCGAGCTATGAAGGGAGCCAAGTAATGGTGGGTGTGGTGAGTCATGAGGGCGCCCACCTTATCATTAATACAAAACCACCAATCCATTTATCAGCTGACACTTCATCAAAAACGAATTATGCATGAGGGAGGGCGATTTTACTCAAGGAGACTCTTTGCTGGTGACTGGGTGAGTGACTGGATGGGCTTGGAGTTGATTGGAATCTTCCTTAATGCTCATTGCCATGTCATTTAGCCCTTTATTTTAATCAAATTGATTAATTTTGGAGAGATTTGAATTATCTCCAAAATAATCAATTTTATTATTTTAATTAATAATTTTTCTGTAAATGACTTTTCAGAGAAAATATTAATTATGGGGCGGAATTGACATCCGAAAGTTGGGTTTAGCTGCTCCATGGGTCATGTGTGATTTTTGGCTTATGAAACGAGCCATCAAACACTGAAAACGGACCCCGGATGACTGACATATTACAGACTCAAATTTCTCTATTTAAACTATAGAGAAATTTAATTAAAATTTAAAAATAATTAAATAATTAAAAACCCCAATTCCGACGCGTCCGGTAAAATTTTTTCGAAATTTTTTCTGGGGGTCCTAGAGACCTAGGACATGACCAAAACCTATTCTAATAGTGTCTAGTAGGTTTATACATTATAGTTGGACCCTAATAACCCCCCATGGCCAAATTTCCAAAATCGGGCATTCCAGCTTTGGAGGAAGCGGGAGAAAAACCAAGAGATTATATTTCGCCTGAAGCAAAGTATAATCTGACGGTGAAAAAACTCCCTGGAATACCTTAGTTGTTTAATCCAGTCATGGGAGACCGAGCCACTCAGACCCTACTAGCACACTGATACAAACCCCCATGGGGCCATGGTCATGTCGACTCAAAAACAAAAACTGGCTAGCCAAAACTGGCTAGACCCAAATACAATGAAACCCAGATACTCTGGAAGTGAACACTGATGTGTTCCAACACTGGCGGCTCAATAAGGTTTCAACTATTGTACAAATCAGTTGATAACATCTGGCTCCAACTGCGGGACGGACACTTGCTTGATCTAGGAGTCAAAGAAGGTGTTCGAGAATCCCAGAATATCATTTTCCTGCACAGAAAGAGAAGTGTCTTAGTTTCCCATGTATATGATAAATAATGCCAAAATGAAATAACAACTATGAAACTATTTTTTGCTTTTTCTTTTCAAATTCAAAGTACAAAAATAGAAATCTTTTCTTTTTTCAGCATATATATGAACTATAGTACAAAAATACACTATGATACAAAAATAATGATACATAAAGTACAAAGATAAGAGTTTAGGGAGATCCTGAGATGGCCTCTTGGTCATCTTGAATGTTGTTCCGATAAAAGGGCTTCAAATGTTGCCCATTTATAGGAAGAGGCAATATTTCTCCTTCCATAGTATTGAGGCCGAAAGAATTATCTCCAACTGTGCAGCGTATAATAAAGGGGCCTTTCCAAAGGCTGTCGAACTTCCCATGCTTCCCAGGTTTTTCCCTTCTTTTGTCCCATAATAAAACAGTGTCTCCTTCTTGAAAAGCTCTTGGCTTGGCTGACTTATCAAAGGTGGCTTTCATACTCTCTTTTTGTCTTAACATTTTGTCCAAGGAGTTTCTTCTGTTTTCATCAAGCTCGATGATTTGGTTAGCCCTATCTTCCAACTCTAACTTCTCAGAGTCATAATCAGTTAGCATTCTGAAGATGGGGATCTGCATGCTAAGAGGTAGTATCGCTGTGATGCCATAAACAAGTTCAAAGGGGGACTTTCCAGTGGAGTTTTTCTTTGTAATTCTGTCCGCCCAAAGGGCATATTTGATCTTGCTATCCCAGGCTCTTTTGTTGTCACCAACAGTTTTCTTAAGGATAGTCATCAGGTTCTTGTTTGAGGATTCAGCAAGGCCATTACCTTGTGGATAATAGTCAGAAGAATGAGATAGAACAATGCCATATTTGAAACAAAAATCAGTCATTTCTGTTGAACTGAAAGCTTTGGCATTGTCAGTAGTTATCTTCAAAGGGGTGCCAAATCGAGTGATGATTTTATCTTCAATAAAATCCATAACAACCTTCTCAGTAGCTGTCTTGGTGGGAATGGCCTCGACCCATTTAGTGAAATAATCAGTTGCCGTCAGAATCCAGCAAAAACCATTGCTAGAGTTATCTTTAAATTTACCAATGAAATCCAAACCCCATTGTTGGAAAGGGGCAATGACAACAACCGGGTTGAGGGGCAAGGCGGCCAGTTTGGGCTTTCCTGTGAATAGTTGGCATTCCTGGCAAAACTTGACATGTCTGTACACATCTGAAAATATGGTTGGCCAATAGTATCCAGCCCTAAGGATTTTGTGAGCAGTTGTATTCGCTGCATAATGGCCCCCACAAAAACCTGAGTGGAATTCAGTCAAGATCCTTTTGGAATCCTGCTCGTGCACACATCTAAGTATCACACCATCAGGGTTCCTCCAACCCAAACCCTCTTGAGTGAGGCAATACCTGGCAGTTTTTAATCTAAGAGCTCTTCTTTTATGTCCCTTAAGATGTTCTGGAACATCCAGGTGTAGCAGAAAGTATATGATGTCAGAGTACCACTGATTATCTAGGTCCTGTAAAGCTGGTGTCATACGAGGATGAGATGAAAGGTTTGCACAACACATGTCAATGGCCTCTTCATTCTTCTGAGTTAACATCTTAGCTAGGCCTTGCCCCTTTATCAGTTTAGTGGGCCGAATTTCCAGATCATACTCCTGGATTTTGGACACCCATGTGCCTCTTGTTCCAAGGCAATCCTGTTGGGCCAGGATGTCTTTTACAGCGGCATGGGGGACATATCCTATGACTCTTGAATAACCAATGTATGTCCTAAAGTGTTTTAGAGACTTCACCAAGGCATAGGCCTGCTTTTCCATGGTAGTATATTTCAACTCAGAGTTTTGGAGGGCTCTACTCATGAAGGCAATAGGTTGTTCAAATCCTTCGGAATTCTTCTGGAGCAACACTCCAGCTATTGTGTCTTCTGAGGCAAAAGAGAATATCATGAACTCTTTAGTATAATCAGGGCTGACTAACACAGGTGACTTAGAAATAGCATCTTTGATAGTTGCAAAGGCTTCCTTCCCTTCATCATCCCAAACAAATTTAGCATCCTTTTTTAACAACCGTTGCATGGGTTTTATTATCTCGGCTAAATTTGGTATGAATCTCCTTATGAAGTTGATATGGCCATTAAAGGATTGAAGACCTTTGACATTTCTAGGAAGGGGAATTTTCTGGATAGCTTCTACTCTCTCGGGATCAACCTTGACCCCGTCTTTGTTAACAATGTGACCCAAAAGTTTGCCTTCTTCAATGCCAAAGACCGATTTCACCGGATTTAAAGAAATCCCATACTCTCTACATCTTTCAAATACCTTCCTAAGGTGGCCAACATGACTAGATCTTTCTTTTGAAAATACGGTCAAATCATCCTGGTATATCTCAATGATTTTCCCCACTAATTCTTTGAAGGCATAGTCCATGGCCCTTTGAAAAGTGGCCCCAGCATTGGTAAGGCCAAAAGGCATTCTTAAATATTCGAAAGTTCCCCAAGGGGTTGTGAAAGCAGTTTTGTGTCTATCCTCCTCCTTGATGACTACCTGATTGTAACCCGAAAATCCATCCAACATTGACATCATGCCAGATCCAGTGACCCGTTGGAGGAGGGTCTCCATATTAGGAAGAGGGTAGTTGTCTTTCTGGCATGCCATGTTTAGATTTCTAAAGTCTATACATATTCTTAAGCTGCCATTCTTTTTTCTGACCACTACCAAATTGGAACACCATGAAGTATGCCGTGTGGGTGCTATGATGCCTGCTGCTAACATCTTTTCTAACTCCTGTTTTACAACAGGAGCTAGTTTAGGGTTTATCTGTCTCAGCTTTTGTCGGAAAGGTTTACCCTTTTGACACTCCGGTTTTAAGGGAATGGTGTGTTGGAAAACATCCTCCCTATACGCCTTAAGCTCATCATATGTGAAAGCAAATATGTCCCTAAATTCTCTTAATAAGTTAATAAGGGCATTTCTTTCTTTATCAGGGATACCTTTTCCAATCTTCAGTATTTTTGGTTCTTTTTCTGTTCCAATGTTAATCTCAACGTACTCACCTGGTTTCATTTGGTCCACACTATTCTTTTTTCTATCCTGTCTGTCGAAAATATGTTCCAAAGCCACAAAACCCCGTGGGACAGGGTTTGAGCGGTTACCCTCATCCTGATAAACTTTGCCTTCCTCCTGATCATTTGGTTTATAATTTAAGAACTCATCAATGTTGTTTATGAACTTAAGTATTTGTTCATCATCTCTGAATACTTGCCAATGTTCTATATTATCAGGAATGGAAGGTCTAAAGTTGATTTCCAAGGGGCAATGTCCTTCTAACATTTCGTCCAAAGGTTGGAGTGTTGAGGCTGAAACTGCAAGTCTATCCGCGGCACTATTCTGATCTCGAGGGATTGCTTCTATATTAAGGGCATCAAAGAATTCCATTGTGTCCCATATTGCGTTTCGGTATTTCTTAAGTCTCTGGCATTTACATGCGAATTGACCCTTAATTTGTTGGACAATCAGATCTGAGTCCCCCTTTATAGTTAGCAATTTGATTCCCATATCCTTGGCAATCTCTATGCCTAGTAGAAGTGCCTCATACTCTGCTACATTATTCGTTGCTTCAAACTCTAGTCTAAAGGCGAAATTGAAAATCCTACCCTCTGGAGAAGTGAGGACAACCCCAGCACCCTTTCCTGCTCTAGAACATGCTCCATCAAAATTCATTTTCCATAACTTACTTGTTTCTACATTTTTAACTTCTTCCTGGATTGGATCTAAAAAGGTGGAGTTGATTTGAATATCTCCGATCTCACCGATATGGCAAACAAACTCATTTGATGGTCTATCCGGATTTTCCACATGATATCTCCTTTCCTTTTCAGTGTGTAATTTTACAAGTGAGTCTTCGGAAGCAGGAACTGTTGCATAAGACCAGTCCAATTGTATAGAGCCACCTAAAGTTGCACCCCACTTTCTAGAGAGTAGCATGCCCCACCTATCTGGTACGTCTATGACAAGGATATCCATAGTTAGGTGGATGTCCGGGTACTTGGCCAATCTCACAGGAACTTTCTCTATCATCCCTTCGACCTTAACGGGTCTGGAATCCATGGCACACACATTTTGGTAGGGCCTGGTGGTCCTCAAGTTAAGCTGTTGCATAACCCTTTTGGTCATTAAACTCGCAGCGGATCCTGAATCCAACATACAATTGTGTAGAAGAAGGTCACCTATCATCAATGATATGTAGAAAGGAGGGTGAGCTTCTTTTCTTGTATCCCTAGTATGCAAGATTATAGGAGGGTCCTCATAAGTTGATTCACAGCTGGTTGAAGGTTCTTCCACATTAGCCGAAAAAGTGACTTTTTTAGGAATCTGAGGAGTGAGAGGAGTGGGAGGAGTAGGCTTGGTAGTACATGCAGGAGTAGGTGGACTAGGATTTGTAATATATGTAGGATTAGGTGCTTCTAATGTTTTCAACAACTTCTCCTTTTGACCAGGAATTTTGTAAAGTTCGTTTATGGGTATAGGCACCTTAGTAGTATTGAACCAGTTACTCCAATCAAAATTTAATTTACTAGAATCAGTTGACTCACTTGGAACATTTACCTTGGGAGGTTGTATAGCAGGTGCAGGATTTGATCTTCTTTGGTATCCAACCCCTTTAAATCTCTGCATGTTTTGGAGTTGTTCATTTGATGGTCTTCCTCCAAAGTTTTTTGTCATGTTGTCTGGTTCATTGTCAACAGGTTTCCAATTTTCTCTGGGAACATTTCGGATATCTCCTACAGCATTAATGTATTCAGGCTCGCTTGATGTTGGATTATTTGTACCCTCCCCTTCAGGATACCCATGCTCTTGTACATAGTTAGCAAAATAACAAGCGAATTCCTCATGGAAATCCTTGCAAGCTCTACAAAATGGGATGTACACCTCATTTGTATTGGCAGCCTCTATCTGAGTGGGAGGCCTCTTTTCATTTTCGTGAGCTTTCTTTTGCCAGTTATTTTTGGGAGGGTAATTTCTCTGACCAGGTTGAGTTTGTTGAACTTGTTGAACTCGTTGGACCTGTTGGACTTGTGCCCTTTCCATGTTTATTATTTTGTTTTGAACTTCCTTCATTTGGGCCACATGTTTCTGCTCAGCTCTTTCCATTCTTTCACACATGTCCATCATCTTTTTCTCATATGATTCTTTCAAAGCATCCAAAGGATCTTTACCTTTAGGCTCAGTTGTTTTCAAAGGAGTTTGGGCTCTTGAATAACCGGGTAGGTTTGACTTCCCAGATGACTGCATGTTCCTATCAATCTTGGTTGCCATTGTTTGTGCTTCCAACAAAGTAGTGGGTTCCTTATCCCTAAGTTGATACTGCATCTCTCCACTTAAAGCTTCAATGTAATAAACCAGTATAGTCTGTGGAGTTGGCTTGTAGTCTGTAGGGATTGCATTGTATAAATCCATGAACTTTTTGTTGAAATCTTCCATAGTTTCCATTTCACTTCTTCTAATGTTTGTTAGAGCAGCAAGTTGATGACGTGGCTCTTTTTTCTCACCATACTTGTTGGTGAAAGCAGTTGAAAACTCAGCTAAGGTGACAAAAGAGTTGGCTGGCAAGCTGATGAACCAGTCACCAGCATCTCCTTCTAAGGATAAGGCAAATAACTTCATGTACACATCTTCATGCCTATGAGCAGGTTCTCTGACATATCCACTTTTTATTCTTGAGAAAGCAGTGAGATGTTGTGCGGCAGTAACAGTATCAGTGCCGGTAAAGGTTGGGAGTTTGTCGATGGCCTTATCTGGAAGATCATGTGGTTGACCTGCAATCTGAGTAATGTTGAGGGGGGCGAAAAAATCACCCATTGTATCGGAAAAACAATTATTACTGTTTTCAAAATTTTCAAAATTTTCTAAGCTATCTTCCTGAAAGAGACTATGGATGTCAGAAATAGACTGAGACCTAAGTTCTTCAAGGATTTTACGAGAAGCAAGCCTGTTTAGTCTCCTCCTATAAACCTTTTCAGGTTCTGGGATAAAACTAAGCAAGCCTTCAGAGTTTCTTCTGGTTGAATACCTTGAGGTGTTAGTTGACAGTGGAGTCGCCAGGTGGTTTTAAGTCTAATTTCTGAGAGTGATTGAACTAAAAAACTACCAAAAAGAAAAAAGGGCAGTGGAGTCGCCAGACAGATTTGAGAATCTATCAAAAGGTAAACAAACTAGAAAAAACTAAGGTCGTCCAGGAACAAAAAGATTTGTCCCCGGCAACGGCGCCAAAGATGTTGTCCGCCAAACTGCACACCAGCAGCGGAAATCTTTCGAAAGCTGTCTCTTCACTTCAAGTGAGAGAGGTGTGGCCTTGGGGGCAAGCAATGAGCCAGGTACTGTCACCTGAATCCCAGCTCCTCCGTTTAGGCAAAACTCCTAACGAAGCCAAGGGGGGTAGTCCCTAAAAAAGAGTTGTCTAAGGCTCTTTGTGTATTTATGTGTTTTTTGATGTAGTGATGCGGATGGGTGTTTTTTAGGAGTTTTTTTTAATGAGAGACAATTATAAAGATTAAATATAAGACAAGATAACGCAATCCACGTTGCAAACACAAGATGAAAGATACACTTGGGCAATAAGTCAATCACTTTTCGCGAAATATAACAGATAACTCCAATGTAGATATTTAAACAAGCAAAATATGAGATAAAGGACCAGTGCCTTATGGAGTCAAGAATTTAAATGTGAATTGCGAAAACTTGATACAAGTGCTTGAATTGAAAGTTTGTGAGAACGTTATGCAGCTTATCTTGGTAAATTTAAAGTTTTAATTGTCTTGATTATTAGGGCTAAAACCAAGGGTATTCAAAGAGTGTCCGGAAAGTAATTTTAAGCAACCCCTTTAAGAGACCTGTCGGGGCCTGTCTGGAATCACGGCGAGGCGCGCAATGCTAACCAGCCACCGTGTCGCAGATTGGGCGGTCCGGCGCCTCCCCTGAGAGCTGATTAAAATACTTTATGTAAACGCCGGTTCGTTGGTTTATGGGGTGAAAGTTTTAATTAGATTTTCACTTGTAAATTAACAAGTCTTCCACCTTTCTGAGTACTAGCCCAACCTTTTCAGGTTGGCAGAGCATACGGGTGTAGGACAGAAACCAAGATAAATTAATTAAAGGGTGTGTGAGTGGAAAATTTTTATTATTGGAAAGCCTTGTTCAACTCTCCGACAGAGAGCGCTCTTGACTCGGTCTTATGACCACAGTTCAAGAGACTTGCTAAATTAACAATGCCTAATGCAGGGGATGATGCAAGACTAAAAATGCCCTCCGATAGAGGGTGCTCTTGACTTGGATTTGGCCAAGTTCAAGAGACTTTGGTTTATTTTAAACAAACAAGAGCAGTTGTGTTGTGAAAAGCAATAAAATAACTTTGAGAAAGATGAAACTACTTGATAACTTGAAAGATATTAATTAATGCTTCAACAATAACTACTTTGCCAAATAATGTGAAATAAAAATCAAACTAGTGTTCTACCATACAAATTTTAATCTACTGGGTGGGATTGATCTCCAAACAAGACCAACCACTAGAAGCCACCAATCCTGGAAACCTTCCAGCTAGCTGGATGTCCACAAGAAGTTGATGGGGGAGCGAGAAGCTACCACAAGACTATGTGGCCTTTGGGATACGATCCCAAAGTTAGCTATTCTCTGGTCAAGGATTGGAAGAGAAGCAAGATAACTTAATTGAAACAGAATTTAAACTAAAAGCATGAAAATATAAATCTAAGCTAGAATCAAACAAAAAACCCAACACCCTTCCCCAAATGGGGAAGAAGACCCAAAGAGTGGAGGCCTCCTCCACTTAAAAGTTTTATTAGATAATTACAAGTGCCTCAAGGGAAAATCCTTGAAAGGTCTTTTAATGACTACCTTAGAAACAACTTATAAAAATTTAATGGATCGAAGCCCTTGATGGCTTTTACAAAGGATAAGAAGAAATATTTTGGAATGTCTTATGATACTTAATCTCCTCCTCTCTCTTCGATTTGATCTTTGGATTTAAGGGATCTTTCTCTTCCCACAATCTTGTTTTTTGTTGTTGTTTTATGTTGTAGGACAAGTGGGGATGGATGATAGGAAGAGAGGCAAAAAACCAAGAAGGAAAAGAATGGAAGGAGGAGATGAAGAAGAGAGGGACGAGAGGAGGAAGGTAAGGTAGGACGAAGGGCAAAGATGTTGAGAGGGACGAATGCAAGAGGGAGAAAGGGAAAAAATGAAGTGGGACGAAAAGGGGGGATGAAGACAAAACTATGGGGAAGCAGATCTAGGGCAAGGGCTTCAAGTGGAACACTTGGGATGGTAAAACACCGCCTTGGAAATCCTCCGGTTAACCGGTGATACGCCGACAACGAGTGTTGAAGAGAGCACAAGGGAACAAATCCCAAGTTATTCCCCAAGGTTGAAGGAACTTCAACCTTATGGCAAACTAATCTATGGCTTGAAAAACAAGGACAATCCTGGATCAAGGCTAGAGGGGCTAGAAATGGCTTAGCAAATTCAAAACAAAAAACTCAAGGAGCAAAGTAGAAGGCTAGAAGAGAGGAAGCCTATAGTAACAAGTAACCAAAATTGTATTTTAGAAGTTTGATGGAGAAGATCTAGCTCTCTTTGTTTCTCAAATCATAAAAGTTAAAGCTCCTTTGGTCTCGTTTATGGAGTGAAGAAATACCTGCAATAACCTTAAGCATGAATAATATAATTGAAACAAAACATTCAAGTGAAAAGATCTAGATACATGCTACTTGTGCTAGATTGTTAGCCTTCATGAACATGTTCTACAACTTAAGAGCCTCAAATGAAATGTAAAACAATATCACCTCAATATCAAGTGAAGCAAGCACATCAAAAGCCTCCACGGTTTTGACCTCCAAAGTCCCAACTTTATTCCAATTAAAAGCGTTTACAATTTTATCAGAGCTTCGATACACAAAAATCCATGAGATAACAACCCAAATGGGCCTCTCTTTATACTAAAACTACACACCTAAACCCTAATTCGAATTTGGCAATGGAGAAGGTCGAATTCCAATCAATCAAGGGTTTGGCATGGTAAACAATGGTCCAAGGTCGAGTTTGAGGTTGGTAGGATTGAATAGGTGGCAAAGGGCTCGACTTTGTGAAGGAGACACAGCGAATGGGCATGCTACACAAGGGAAGTGCGAGCTGGTAAGAGGTTTGACGTGAGCAAGGGCGTGAAGGGCGTGAGCTGTGGTAGGTTGAGTGCTAGTTTGTTGGATGACAAGTGGACAAGGTAGGTGTAAGCTCGAGTTTTGGATGAGAGCCAAGCCAATCAAAGATTTCATTAACCAATGAACACGCCCTAACTAAGAGCCACGTGAGGGTAGGAGAGGATTGACGTGAGGACAAGGGATATGCGAATTGCTTGAGGTAGGAACACGTGATCCTAGGTTGGTAAAACTCGAGCTATGAAGGGAGCCAAGTAATGGTGGGTGTGGTGAGTCATGAGGGCGCCCACCTTATCATTAATACAAAACCACCAATCCATTTATCAGCTGACACTTCATCAAAAACGAATTATGCATGAGGGAGGGCGATTTTACTCAAGGAGACTCTTTGCTGGTGACTGGGTGAGTGACTGGATGGGCTTGGAGTTGATTGGAATCTTCCTTAATGCTCATTGCCATGTCATTTAGCCCTTTATTTTAATCAAATTGATTAATTTTGGAGAGATTTGAATTATCTCCAAAATAATCAATTTTATTATTTTAATTAATAATTTTTCTGTAAATGACTTTTCAGAGAAAATATTAATTATGGGGCGGAATTGACATCCGAAAGTTGGGTTTAGCTGCTCCATGGGTCATGTGTGATTTTTGGCTTATGAAACGAGCCATCAAACACTGAAAACGGACCCCGGATGACTGACATATTACAGACTCAAATTTCTCTATTTAAACTATAGAGAAATTTAATTAAAATTTAAAAATAATTAAATAATTAAAAACCCCAATTCCGACGCGTCCGGTAAAATTTTTTCGAAATTTTTTCTGGGGGTCCTAGAGACCTAGGACATGACCAAAACCTATTCTAATAGTGTCTAGTAGGTTTATACATTATAGTTGGACCCTAATAACCCCCCATGGCCAAATTTCCAAAATCGGGCATTCCAGCTTTGGAGGAAGCGGGAGAAAAACCAAGAGATTATATTTCGCCTGAAGCAAAGTATAATCTGACGGTGAAAAAACTCCCTGGAATACCTTAGTTGTTTAATCCAGTCATGGGAGACCGAGCCACTCAGACCCTACTAGCACACTGATACAAACCCCCATGGGGCCATGGTCATGTCGACTCAAAAACAAAAACTGGCTAGCCAAAACTGGCTAGACCCAAATACAATGAAACCCAGATACTCTGGAAGTGAACACTGATGTGTTCCAACACTGGCGGCTCAATAAGGTTTCAACTATTGTACAAATCAGTTGATAACACCATCCATGGATGTCACAAAACGAGTGCATATCTGCAACAACTTGTGGCTGAAAAAAGGAGAAAAAAGAGTGCATTGCTCTGAAGGAGAGGTCAGAACTGCAGCAGCTTCCTTAATTTACCAAAAAACCAAGAAAAAACTGCAAAGTAGGGTGCTCTGGTGAAGATAAGGGTAAAATACTAAAAACCCTACAACTGGCTGCTATCCAAAAAATAGGGTGTGGAAAACCCTAATTACAGCTCTGTAACAGCCTTGAAATAGAGCTGAAACCCTAATTTCAGTTCTAAAAGAAGTTTTAAAGAGCACTGGATAGAGGAAGAAAAATCCACACTAGCTCTAATACCATGTTAGAAGTCATGAGGTAGGATCTATGGTGAATTCTCCAACAAACCCTAATCCAATAAGATGAAGAAGCTGAAATATGAAGCAGAACAAGCTCAACCCCTTTGATTACAACACTACTTGTATAGTTCTCCTGTTTGTAGTTTCACACAAGTGCTTCTCTTTCCTAACTCAAAGCATGCTTCTACTGTTTTATTCTTAAGCAGGGAGGCCATCCAGTAGTTTTCTACCATTGGTTCAGGCTCTCCACTTTTAACAAGAATATGGATTTGTACCAAGACCCAACTATAAAAGTTGTACTTCATTGGAAAGGGTGTATTCCCAACTACAACAAAAAGTTGGGGATGATTTCCTTCAAGTAGGGAGGAATTGATGAGACTTAGTCTACTAAACATGTATTATAGTTGTATTGTAATTATCTTGTACTTTAGTACTTTATCATTTGTACTTTTGGATGACATGGTCCAAATTGATGATTCACTTATTTTATCGTGTTTTATTGAAAACTTGGTCAAACTTGATCACTCTCCTACAGTTTGTTATTACTATATTTAGATTATGAAATGAGTGTACAACATATGTACATTGTGTATAGTTCTGACAATGTTCTCTCATAGATGCATACTTGCCCTTTCTTGTGTTTTCTTGTGGGAGTATCTTTCTTGCATTCCTGGTATTGTGCTCAGATCAGAGTCTTTTCTCACCCTAAATAACTTTCTGGATGAGTCTTAATAGGAAAAGGAGCAATATATGCCAAATGTTTCAACATGGTTATATTTATTGTCTCCTGTTTTCAGCAACTCTACAACTACTTTTAGTAGACAAGTCCAATGCTCTCTAGCTTGTGATCTATTTAATTGGTTTTTACCATAAGGACTTTATTATTTGCCTAAAGTTTGTAGCCATAGGTCAATAAAATCATTGTTTAGTGTAGCTGCAAAATTGTTGTTTAAGGTCTTTTTAAGCATCTTGTTTCAAATGTCACAATATTAATACAGGGTCATTTTATGGGATTATTGTATACTATCATTCAACAGGTGCTTCTTGGATCCATAGGAGCATTATCATTAATGACAATAATATCTGTTGTGATTGGGAGGATCTTTCACTCAATCCCAACACAGTTTCAAACTAGTAAGGCTTCCCTTTTTTTAACTTCTTAACTGCTATAAAGTACATTCTTATTTTGGATTGAAAAACTATAAAGCTATTTGACATGTGGTAGAAATTTTAGATAGAATAGTAAGAGATGTTTTAGTTGATTTTCTAATAATCAAATAATGGATACATTATTCTCATTAGCTGACCCATTGCATGGGCATTACCACATTTTAACCTACTATTAAATAATAATGACATCCCATACAAAGCTTGGCTTAGTTAGCATATCAACGGATAGTCTTGTTTTCTCCAAACTTTGTCTTTCATGATTTTATTGTAAGGAACTAGAATCATGATCTGTAATTATTTCCATAATATTTAATATGGATGATTAAGGTTGAAAATCATTGACATGAATGCTTCAAGATACGAGGTATTCTATATTTCAGTTTTCCAGCAATTTGGGAAAGCCATAGAGAATGAATGAGCTACCGTGTTGACTCATGATCTCTTGTTATGTGCATCATACTTCTATGATTTTTGTGTTGGCAACATAGATCCTAACATGCTTAGCTAGGTATAATGAAAATTATGAGTTAAATTTGTACGTATCCCTTAAAATGTGTCATTGTATTAAAATGGGATCGGTATACATTTCTAGACCAGTGCCATTGGAAACTAGATTGCGAAAACTTTCGGGAAATTGGTCATAATAGATATTTGAATTCCCCCCCCCCTCCCCCCCAAATTTTAAATGGAGAAAATCTTGTCGACCTATTCACAAAGTTATTATATGCAAACTCATTTTGCTGCGTGCATGAAAACATGGTCCCATTGTTTTGTCTTGTCTCTAGTAAAACACCTCGGAATTTCCAAGGTTTTGGTTCACTATTGCTCTTTGTCCAGCCATTTAATAGTGATATGTTGTTGAAGTTTGAACTATACTACAACTTCATGCTTGCCTTATTTCACAACATCCTCCAAAAACAACTGAAAATTTTTGTGTTTGTGTCTAATGTGAGTTTCTTTGACAATCTATAATGTCATGCTATCTCCTTGAAGAAAAGTTCCACATAGTAAATCGCATCATTGGTCTTCTTACAAGGCAATAAGTGCACCTTTTTCAAAAACCTATCAACCACAACAAACACTACATCAATGGTGTGTTCTTAGCAACCTGTTTCCGCCTAATACGCACCTCAGGTAACGTGGCAGACATCTTCAAGCCACTAGGTGCGTCCTTGGGGGCAAGTCACGAGTCAAGTACTGTCACTTGAAACTTGACTCCTCCATCTAGTCCAACTCCTAGTGAAGCCAAGGGTGGTGGTCATTAGATTTTAATGAGCCATCCACAATTTCGCAACGGAAGTGTGGAGTGGGCCCATAACCTGTTAGATTTTTAATAATACAACAGTATAATTTTCATCTCTTTCAACTTTAAGTACACATAAGGATCACTGAAAGAATAACCATGCATAGAAACACAAGAGACACAATAGTTTACCTTGGGAAAAACCAAACTTGGGAAAAACCCAACCAACCTTTCTTATTCAGAGATTCAGTACAAAATACAATTACATCAGATATAGAAGTGACCTAGGACAAGAGAGATCACATAGGAAGATGATATCAAAGAAAGAACCCCAGAAAAGTAGTCTTCTACAACCCTTGAATGAATTTTCTTCTTGCTTGAGTGTGTCAAATGAGGAGGGTGTCATCTCTATTTATACTTGATTTTTGCTGACTTTTTCCACTGGGACCGACTTGTCTTCTCAAACTAGGCGGACTTGTCTTCTTCAATATTAAATTACAATTTATTTGATCTTTCTTGTTGGTCTGACTTGTCTTTATGCAATTATTTATTTTCTTTCTTTTTGGGCTGACTAAGCTAGTGAGGATACCTCACTAAGCTACAAACATCAACACTTCCTCTTGGCTAGGGAGGTATCATCATGTTGGAACACATCTGGATATCATCTGATCATCACAGCTTGTCTCGTACATCTCGTCATCATAAGAAAGGTCTCTTCTGATCAAGTCTTTCTGACCAGAATAATTGTTCCCACTGGAATTTTATTCCCCACTGGAACCACATCATCTTTCCAAAGATAATATCCGATTTGCCTGATTATCTTGGTCATCCTAGACCAAAGAGGATTACTTCCTCATGCACTTTATCAGTCTAAAACTGAAGGGGGGCCACACTCCCCAGAAAGACACTTCTTCCAAGCACTTTATCGATCTCAAATCGAAGGGAGGCTATACTGCCCAGGAAGACACTTTGTCCAAGCACTTTATCGATTTCAAATCGAAGGGAGGCTATACTGCCCAGGAAGACACTTCTTCCAATTTACCATTCATTACAACTGGAAGGCGGTGATGACTACAACTAGTCCACTCCTCTGGGCCCATACTCCACACAGGAGAACTCTCCACATAGGAGAACATCCCACATAGGGATCCACTCCACAAAGGATCTCCACACAGGAGAACGTTCCACACAGGAACCATCCCACATAGGGATACACTCCACAAAGGAGCCCTCTCCACATAGGAGAACGTTCCACACAGGAACCATCCCACACAGGGATGCACTCCACAAAGGAGTCCTCTCCACACATGAGAACGTTCCACACAGGAACCATCCCACATAGGGATACACTCCTCGAAGGGGTCTTCTCCACACAAGAGAACGTTCCACATAGGAACCATCCCACACAATGATACACTCCACAAAGGAGTCAGGAACAAGCCTCGACTTGTGCCTCATCAACAACCGTACTGGTCATCAATCTCCCTTCCCGAGGAAGGAAATCTCCACCACCCCAAGCCTTTCAAGGAAGTATGAAAACTTCGCTTTGGACAAAGGCTTGGTAAGGATATCTGCAATCTGCTCATTTGTGGAGATGTACTGGAGCTTCACTACCCCCTTCTGTACCATGTCTCTGATGTAGTGATATTTGATCTCAATTTGGACCTGTCATGGAACATAGGGTTCTTTGAGAGCTTTACATAGCTCTAGTTATCATAGAATATCACTGTCACATCAAGCTCATGACCATACGAATTTGCAAGCAGCTTCTAAAGCCATACTGCTTCCTTACTAGCTGCACAGGTTGCGATGTACTCTACCTCTGCTGCACTGGGTGCCACAAAAGACTATTTCTTATTGATCGCAAGCTAAAACAACACTCAGAGGTGCTCATTTTACACCCATCCCAATTTGAATCAGTGAGGCCCACCAACTTCACTCTATTACCTGAGGTATATCTCAATCCATTACCAACTGTATCGCGAAGATATCTCAGCACATGCTTAGCTGCTGTCCAATGCACTTGTCTCGGCTCGACCATGTGCTGACTCAATGCGTTCACTGCATAACAGATATCTGGCCTGGTGTTAACCAAGTACAAAAAAGAACCAATCAACTAACGATACATGGTTGGATCCACTCAGAACCATAGTCCACATTGGACAAGGAGTCTACACAAAACTCAGGGGTCCACACAGAACCACAGTCCACACAGGACAAGGAGTCCACATAGAATTCATATCGGTCCATACAAAACCATAGTCCACACAAAACAAGGAGTCCACACAGAACTCAGAAGTCCACATAGAATTCATATTGGTCCACACAGAACCACACTCCACACATGACAAGGAGTCCACACAAACTCAAGATCCACACCGAACCACATTCCACGCAGGACAAGGAGTCCACACAGGACTCAGGAGAATCAACTCCATCTCCCTCTCAAATACTGAGTATCAACGAGATCTTCACATCCATCATTTGTTCTCTTGTTGAACGACTATCACTTGTTCTTTTGAACAAGTCTCTTGTAGGTCATAGCACATGATCTTTCCTACAAGTCAAGTTCAGTCAATTAGTTACCGACAT
Source organism: Larix kaempferi (assembly GCA_027924585.1). Classification (NCBI taxonomy): domain Eukaryota; kingdom Viridiplantae; phylum Streptophyta; class Pinopsida; order Pinales; family Pinaceae; genus Larix; species Larix kaempferi. The sequence continues at coordinate 5,666,539 of BSBM01000159.1, read as the reverse complement.
TGCATAATCATGAAATTCAATCAAATCATATTTACATTTCAATGCAATAGCTCACACAGTTATGTAAGCATCTTAGCCAATGCTTCAACACAACATCCATCCATATCCCAAACATACGAGGTGACTATCTGGATGGCTTCCATCTCCACTATAACATACTAGCAAGAGTGTGCACTACTCCGAGTATGTCAACAAAGAGGTTTCATCCTAGACTAGTTCCAACAAGGGTTCATGGATTGTTGTGTAGCACTATAGGCTACTTAACCAACATATATATGCACTACATGAGCCTATTGCTCATCGATCTCAATCATATATAAATGCATAAAATAAAATTGTATTACATATCTACATATAACTGTTGTGAACATTATCCTTTAAACCAAACATTTAAAGATTTAAAAAATAACTCAAATCATAGTACAAATCAGGGTTGCCGAATCGTCCACCCCCCCCCACGGTTCGAAGTGGAAATCCGCGCTCCGAGCGAATTCGCGGCCGAAGCGTTTTGGAAGCCCGCTTCGGCAAGGAAAAAAACCGATTCCTGCCACTGTGCGAAGCTTTTGCGCTTCCGAGAGCTCTGAGCGTCGCCTTCCTCGCTTCGTCGTCGAACCGCCATCGCTTCCGCCCACGCTTTGCCGTTGAACCGCCATCGCTCCCCGAGCACTTCCGCGAACAGTCCGTCGAACCCGAAAACTGGCGGAAACTAAAGTCTTTTTTATGTTTTTTGTTTTTTGGCCCTTTGGGTGGGGCCTAGGGTGTTTTTAGGGTTAGAGAGGGGAGATAAGGCACAATCTCTCCCTCTTCTTCCTCATTGTTTCATCTTTGAGTTGGAGTGGAGAGGGAAGGAGCTCTTGGTGTTGGCTTGGTGTTGGTGTTGGAGCCAAGTTGGAGAGCTTGAAGAGGATTTGAGAGGGCTTGGAGGAGACAACAAAGGGTTCCATCTTCTTGCAAATCAAAGGAGATCAAAATAGGTATGCCCAATGTGTATTTTTGTTGAATATTGTTCACAAAATGTCTTGTTTATTGTTGTATTGTTATCTTCTCCTACATTTTCCCATTCCCTTTTCCTCCTCATTCTATTGCAGGTTGTTCATCTAAAACTTGAAGAAAATGTTGTTCTTGTGGTGTTTGCTTCCATTTTTGGTTCTCATGGTGTTGGTTGGGAATAGGCATGTGAATGAAGAAGAAGATAGTGGTCATTCTCATAGTGACCCAATGAATGAAGGAGAGGAGGGTGGTGAAGGGGGTGATATTGAAGCTGATAGTGGCAAAGCTTCATTAACCCCCTTGTGGAGGTATGTCACAAAAGTTGAGGAGGGTAGAGGTGGTGGAACCTCTAAGTTTTTATGCCCACATGGTTGTCGTCCAAATAAACCTTATAGCAGTTCATACACCTGTGTGAGGAGGCATCTTTGTGGGGTATTAGACAGTGATGATAACAAAGGGTCCCTTGGTATTGCAATTTGCTCCAGGATAACACAAGTAGAGAGAGATAACTACATTAAGATAGAGGAAGCTGCACAAAGAATGAATGCTAAAAAACAAAAGGTTCACTCTGATGCTTCTTCTAGCTTTGGGAGCCCATTTTCATCTCCTACTTCACCTGGCGGAAGGTCCTCAACCAGTAGTGGAAGTAAGAGAACCAGAGAAGATTTCCTTGATATTAGTGGCAGGGAGGATGTGGATGCAAAAGTGGTGAGGTTTCTTTATGCATGTGGTGTGCCATTCAATGTTCTCTGGTCCCCTTATTGGCATTCCATGGTTAAAGCCACTAACAAAGCCCCTGCTGGATACAAGGCCCCCAGGTATGAAAAAGCTAGAACTGTGTTACTTGGCAAGGAAAAAGCAAAAGTCAAAAGAGCTCTTACACGGTTTACAGATGGGTGGGACTTCTGAAATCTGATAATGAACAACTTGTTTACACTTTGGTGGCTCAACTGCAAGTCCAACTAAGTGCAACTTTGGTGGTAACACAACCCATGTGCAAAATCCATTGCTATTCCTAAGGCATCTTTGATATCAACAATTAAGGGTAAAATTTGGTATTTTGACTCACTCCTTTAGCTCATTTGAGGATGCACAATTATTTTCCTTTGAACAAATAACCATACCAGGGGAAATAATCCAGATTCATTGTCCTATCCTACATCATTGGGTTCCAACTTCCTACATATCTCCACAACCTTTCCATTTTTTCATGCTCATAAATATCCTTGATCTATTCAAATTCAAATATCTCATTCTTCATCATTGTCAACATCATTGCTCTCTTTCGTTGTGCAATTGTGACCTTGTTTTCCTTCCTAACATGTGCTTGACCACAAAAGTGTAACTCTTTGAACCTCCTCCCATCCCACTTGTCGTTGGTTCAACTTTGCCTTGGTGTGTTGATGAACTTCAAACCTTGATGATTTTTATACAAGATGAATTGCTTTGGCAACAAGTAATGCCTCCAACTCTTCAATCCCTGCACAACTGTGTAGAATTCAAAATCATAAGTAGAATATTTCTTCTGTGTTCATTTAGCCTCTCGTTGAATGCTATCAACCATCCCTCACTACTCAAAACTATGCCAATAGCTGTCGTGCTTGGATCATAATCATCTTGAAACACTTTGTTGAAATTGGATAATTCCAACATAGGTGCTTCTATTATCTTCTTCTTCAACAACTTAGTATTGTGTTGTTGTACTCCATTGAAATTCTTACACTTTTATACACTTTGTTATCAATGCGCATATCCCACTAAATCCTTTGATGTACATTCTATACAAAAATATCAGTGCCATGAAAAGTCCCAACCTGTGATGTTGCGCATCATGGGCTAATCCAATCGCCTTCCTAAGATCCATGTGTTACTCGTCCCTGGACGCAATGAAACCAATGCACCCTACATTGGAGAATTCGCATCTCTTCAAGTCAATGTGTAACTATTCCTTTCTCAGTGCTTCAAACACCAACTTCAAATGTTGTATGTGCTCTTCTCTACTTCTATAGAGTATCAAAATGTCATCTGAGTAAACAACCACAAACTTACAAATGTAGGGTTCCAACACCTCTATCATTAGCCTCATGAATGTGCTTGATGCTTTGGCCAGCCCAGAGGCATAACCAACCTTGATGCTTTGGCCAGCCCAAATTTAGGCATAACCAGTCCTAAATGTAATTTACCAAGCCTGTTTTTTTACCAGGCCTAAATTTTCTTCCGAACCTGATATGTCTTGATCCGGGAGGCCGTTTCTAGTGATTTTTCTTTTTGGTGAGATCGATTTTTCACGACCTAGCTGTTGGGCCGCTTCTCTCGTCTATTCGGGCACTGTGCGGATCCGTACAGCCGCATTTTCCCTTTTTTCTACAACTTTTTCTTTGCTGAGCAAAATTATAGGCGTTTTCCAGTCTGCTTGGGAGAATGTTTCCTTATCGTGCGGTTTTCTTCTCTTTGCAGGCCTGGTTTACCCTCAGATCTGACGTTTTTCTCTCTGTCGTGCTCGTTCGGCTGCGTTTTCTTGCTATACGGCTGCGTGTTCTGTTTTTTTTCCCTCCTGCGTGTTGCTCGGTGTCGTACGACTCTCTTGCCCGCGTTTTCCTGCGTCTGCTCCCTCTCTCTCGGCTCTGTACGGACACATCGCCCTCTCTTCTGTATGTTTTCCCCTTCTGCCTGTGTTTTCTTCTTTAGCTGCGTGCATACGGCTCTGCTTATAGCTGCTGTGTTTCAGATTTAGTGTGGCAAGGGTTTCCTTACTGCTAGGCTAGGGTTAGCGTGTCGTAGACTAGGGTTTAGTTTAGTTTTAAAACATATTCCAAATATTTTCGTTTTGTTTTAAAACATTTTTGTTTTGTTTTATTTTCAACATATTTCATATCTTCTAATTTTAATTTTGATTGATTTAATTTTAAAATATTTCAAACAATAAAAAATTTTAAACATTTTTAAAATTTAGTTTTGATTTAAAGTTTTTAAATTTTAGTTTTGTTTTTAAAAGTTTTAATATTTGAAAACTTTAAATCATTTTTAATTTTAATTTTGTTTTTATATATTTTTAAAATAACCTTAAATATTTTTACTTTTTCAATATTTTATTTTAAAATATATTTTAATTTTAAAAAGTATAACAATGCCTATTCTAACTGCTTTGTGAAGCTTGATAGAGCAGAAATAAAATCAGAATATACAATAAAATCCAACTTTTTGGCATCCTTGATTAACGGGGCAACCTTGGCTAGTAATTGATGGTGTACCTCATCTTTCTAAAGAGCAATAAACGCTAAAACTGAACTACTTTCTTGATAAAAAACATACTTGCACTTGAGTTTCCATAGCATGAACAAAGTAGCTATCAACAAGCAATGCCACAAGTTAGACAGTGAATCCTGTACCAGGGAATAACTATCTCCAAGTAGAGCTGCTCTCCAATAAAATATGTTTAAGAACAGCTCGGGGTGCTGCTCCACAAATCTCCAACAGTCTGGAAATTTACAGTCCCAAAATATGTGCTTAACGGTCTTTGGTCTCTGGCACGCATGGCAAAAACCATCTGAGAGGCCATACTTAGCCAACCGAGCCTTGGACAGAAGCCCCTGATAGATCACCAACCAAGCAAACACTTGCAGCTTATAGGAAAGCTGCACTGACCAAACATTGTGAAGTCGATGAATCCACTGCACCTCTAGATTTGACAAAACCCATCTCGCGTTGAGTATCGGTGAAAGGGGATGACGTTGATGAAGAGTTGCATACATATGACAAAAATCATATTGCAATAACGCGACACCAAAGCTCCACTACCAATCTCTCCAAAAAGGGCCTAGCATACTAATGTTTATTTTGAATAAATCTGACACTGGGAGATAGACCTGTAGCGCCAAAAGCCCAAACTCCTAAGCAAGTGGTCTCCATGGCTTCCATGAATGAGCCTCAAAATCCCAAAGATCCCGCCAATGAAAGATATCCTTGCCCCTTCAAATCGGTCAAGAGGCATTGCCCCACCTAGCTTTGCTGCCCTCCCATTGCCACCGAACCAACCCAGCCACCAACTTCCACATCGTCCAAATACTCCTGAAGATAATAGAGCCCCCAACTTGAAATAGAGAGGGTGAGGAGATGATGTCACATAAGCCAAATCTGCCCCGTATCCTGCCCTGGTGTTGATCTGTCAGAATCCAATGTTGAAAGAGAACCTGCCACGGTGTTGCACCCTTAAGACATCGAACCACTCACTTGGCTGCCAAAATACTGCCCTGTGTGGCCACATCAATCAATCCTAACCCCCCCTCATTCTTGGGGATAGTGTAGACATCCCAAGCAACTAGGGGAAAACCTCTGCCCCCCCCATGCTTCTACCGAAGATAAGCATGTAGAATATACTCCAATCGTCTAAATTGAGCCTTGTTGGGGAACCAACAGGACATGTAATACACATGAGAGGATTGGAGAATGCAACCAACTACTGTTAGCTTCCCTGCTAAAGGAAGATCCTTGTGATGCCATACATGTAGCTTGCTTTGAAGTCTCTGTAGGCACCAGTCCCACATACACACTAGGGATAGGCTTGTCCCAAACAAAATACCAATGTATCTAACAATCACCCCAGGTCGAACAAAGGACCAAGAGTCAGTAATCCAAGTTGGGGGCGAGTCAACTCCAATCAATTCCAATCAACCAAAAATCTGTTTTGTGAGGACCGACGATGGCACTGGAAGCTTGGAAAATGGTTTCAAGACAAGACAGTGCCTTGTCTGGCAAGTCCTCCTCAATACTAATAGAGAAGAGGGATTTGTTGACAAAACAGTTATTGACCATTTTTGAACCATCTAGGAGAGAAATCCCTCTAATCTGTCTAGCAACTCGAGCAACCTCCAACAAGAACCCCAAAGCATATGTTGTCATACTCATATAAGTATGGAGCCAAAGGGAATCCCTACTTGCTAGAGCAATGCAGAGTGATCCGAGGAGACAAAGCCTTGTTAACAACAACAAAGGAAGATGCATTGTAGAACAAAGTATTCACCATGCCAACGCACTGGGGGCCAAACCCCAAACACGTCAACATCTCTGCAATGAATGACCAATCCACCCGATAATGAGCTTTGTCGACATCAATCTTGAGCATCATGCATTACTGACCTGTCTCGCGAACCCACTCCATAGCCTCCCAAGCCAAGACTACCTATTATCACACAACTTGTAGTTGCCCCTAGAGGTATCCCATCCGGGACGGTAGAGGAGTCAGGCAACTAAAGAGGTGACCCAAGAGATGCCACGGTTCCCAATGCAGATGGGAGTCACGTCAACCGAGGCACTCTTCGCTTTAGGTCAAGGTATAACTAGACCAAGGGGGAGACCCTATACCCCAATCACAGTTGATTGGGCCCAAACAAAGGTTTCCTAGGGTAGGTAAGCAATAAGTTACGGAAACCAATGCAAGGCTAAGTGGACCTAAGGGTTAAGGTATGGTTGAGGGAGGTGTAAGAGATTGTTAATGTTTCAACCTATGTATGGTTTAGGCCACATGATGGGGTATGATGACAAGGTATAGTACCATGTGTTTACACAAGTGGGTCTAGTTTTCTTGGGAAGTGTGAAGTGATTCTAGGTAGGCCCACAAGGTGAAGTTAGGTGTGAGGTAGGTACTATAGGTTAGATATAGGCTAGATCTATGAGTTGAAGTTGATTTTAAGGATACCCATGTACTAGATCTAGGGTTTGACACGAATCCCAAGGAGTGCGACTTGCTTGGAGAAGGACTAGTGCCTTGTTGAATGGGCTAATGGAGTCAAAAAGTATGTCAAAGTGTAGATCGGGACACCTAGAAGCCAAGTCAAGTGGGTTGGATGAGATCCAATGGTTGGATCTTACTAGATCTAGGTTTTTAAGTGATTACCCTAAGTGGACCACAATCCCTTAAAACAAGGAATGCAATCCCTAAGGCGGATCTTGACGAAAGGACAGTATAGACCTAGGTTTCAAGGCATGGGCATTCCAAATCCACGAAAAACTCAAACACCCACTTCCTAGAAGTGGACCAACTCAAAAAATCAAGGGGGTGCGATTTGCTCAAGGAGGGTCCAAAAATGGGTTTTGGTGGACCAAATCAAGTCCAATGGCCACCAAAATGTAGATCCGGGATGTTAGTACCCCGATCTATGTTCCTTCAAAGTTTCAAGTGAATCCAATGGCTAGATCTTAGTAGATCTAAGTTTTAAGATGCCAAGAAGGTCAAAAGGGGGTTTCAACCCCTCAAAACATGGAGAGATGTCCACAAGGTAGTTTTCACCAAAGTAAAGATATGGGTATAGGTTATCAAATGTCTAGATGTCAAATCAAGTGGGATCTCACCTACCCATGTGCTAGATCTAACCCAACAAGCTTCTCTTAGGAAAATCGATTTAGGTTCAAGAAGGCTTTTTGCATTGAAAAGTGTGTCAATTTTTAGCCAATCACCACCAAACTATAGATCCAACTAGGGGTGGATCCTATAGAGGTGGGTTTTTAATATCTTTTCAATTGCAAGGCTAGATCTAAGTAGATCTAAGAAATACCAAAATTGGGGTTTTGATTTAATTAGGGTTTTATGACCAATGAAGATAGAATGGATGAAAGAGGCACATACCTTGTATATCTTACCTCAATTGCTTATGGCCACCTTGCAAGTTGATAGCATTCTCCTATGTGTATATTCAAGAGTGAGATCCAAGTGCTCCAACCAAATCGCCCTTCTCCAAGATAGCCAAATCGTCCTCTTCCTACAAGACAAGATCAAAGAAACAAGTCAAGCAAGATGATTATGAAAATGGTAGAAAGATGTAATAGAAAGCATCAACTATGTCACGAAGATACAATAATGATACTCCCTGTCACAAGATCAACCCAAGAGAGAATATGTGGATCCCTCCAACAATAACCCTCATGAAGTCGCCCTCCTCTCTCCAATTCGACTTTCCTGTCAAAAGGTTAGCAAAAGCACCAAAATCCACAATGATACATAGAAGAGATACTGTATATTCAATATGCAAGAGAATCCACAATGCAAGAGAGATGTGCTCCACAAAAAATCTTCTATTCCAATATTCCAGAGCTCCAAAGGTGAGCTTTACAATGGGGGGTCTCCTCCTTATATAGGATAATAAAGACCAAAACCCTATACCACTCCATAATACTACATCAAATGGGTGGTTGAGATTATAAGATCTCATCATACAATCAATGGCTAAGATGACCCATAACAATATATCACATGGATCACTCAACATAACAATAGCGCCCTCACTAAATGGTACAATGGAGGGTGACGTCATCCCACTAGAGGGGTAAAAAGTACAATAATCCACCTCATGATGACTAGGACATGATAAAATAAGCTCATGGTGGGGCTAGGAGGTATTAATCCTTACTAGCTCATCCCCAAGGCACAATAAAATAATAAAATATGTCCAATATAATAAAAATGATCAAAACTGTCCTCAGAATCCATGACAGTCAAGCAGTAAATGTCCTCCTGTGATCAATCCGGGCATACCCACATGGTGAAAACTGACTGGAAGATAGTGATGCCATTCTGGAAGACCTCTGTGAAAACCAAATGCCAAAACCTTGCCTCAATTGCCCAAATCGATTTCCTCAGTGACCACTTTATCCCATTTTTTAACTGCCTCGGGAACTGTGAAAGTGCCAAAACTGCCTCCTAGGGTGCTAGTGCTGTCCATCTGAGCCCACCAGGTTCTCCGGGAGGGGGGATAAATGGTAATAACAAGTGGCTGGACCACCCCCTCCATCATCAGCGCCCTAGGTGAACTGGCCTCTCGGGGCCCCTGCTGCTCAGGCTGGGAAATCAGCCCCAAATCTGGTCAACAAGTGTAAAACTGCATCAATCACTGTCAGAAGTGCCCGGAACTGAAAGATAAGTGTCCCAATGGATCCAGAAGACCCAAATCCACTAGGAATGAGTACTCATACACCCTGGGTTGCCCTAATGGGCCTGCTGTAGGGTCCACCATATATGGACAATGTATAATCTGCTGATCTGAAGAAATAATAAACCTGCTGAACTGGATCAAACATCATCTGCATCATATGTCCATCATATGATATCATCATCAAACATGTGGGCCCAGAAATCATCATCAATAATCATCATACATGGTCCACATCATCACGGATCCCAAGAAAATATATAATCAAGGATAAATCACATCAGTAGACTAAGACAATGCTTCTCCAATCATTTCCATAGCTAAGCTCAAAGTATAAATTCCATTCAGTGGCATTAATCGAGTTAACATATTCCGATGTTATAATAAATTACTTGCACCATAGTTCAAATGACAAACTCACTCATTGGACATGGTCAGACTGCTAGTGAAGGATGAAGGCTAGGAGCAAGGTTGGGCCAAGGGTTTGACTTGTCTAACTTAACTCAAAAATACTTTGGACTGGGAGAAGGGGGGAAGCTACAAACTCTGTGTTGGACAAAATAACACGGGGGATGGCTGTGCCTCACAAATGGATAAGTTGTTTAGAGAGTGCTTATTCAACTTAGGCATCATGTCTACATCAAGTTGATCCAGGTTCATTAGGATCATTCAATTTTATTCCATGGCCTTTTGGCCTACATAACCCTTCGGATTTCAGATGTGCTGAGAAGCACAACTAGTTGCAGCTTGCATCCAGGGCATGTTTTTCACATATTTATAAGGTCAGCAATTGTTTAGATATAACTTTTAAGAACCATTGCTTTTTGGACCTTTCTTATACTCTTCGAGGAGTATTTTTAGCTTTTCATTGCTCTTGCCCTTTTTTGTTTCCATGGGCGAATTTTTAGTTTCCATAGATAGAACATGAGCTTTCAGTTTTAGCCAACAACATCTCAAGTGACTAGGGGGAGTTCGAGCCAATGCCAAACATCGGGACAACCGACCAGAATGATTTAGGCCTACAATCCAACTCACCAAGGCAAGTTCTGTCACCAACTCAGAGCCGAGACACTGAATAAACAGGGATGCGGTCCAAACACAGAGGTAGAAAAATGGGGAAGTCCTCAGTATCAGAAAGTCAAATGAGACATGTCAGGGTTTAAAGTCAAACAGGAAGGTCATGTATGGATGGAGACAAGTGAGTATGGAGCCTACACTAGCAGACAACTTAGTGTCGGGGAAAGACCATGTCTATGTAAGGTGAAATACCAGTAAGTTTTGTTAAATGACCTAAGAGTGCAAGCAATTGTCCATTTTATGATTTACAGTTCATTTTAAATAGTTTGCCACATCAGGAATAATATACCAAGCATATGCCATGATCATGACTAAATTAACAAGATAATAATCCACAGTCAGTGAGAATATATCCATAGATCATACAACATCATCATAACAATCATCATCATGCATCATCTGAAACACTGCTGAAATACATCTTTAGGCACTGAACTGAAACTGTAATGGGATAAGTGGTCACATCAGTCATCAAATCCGAACTCTCAAGGCTCAGCCTTGACACAAGGTCATAAAATCTGAATAATGTACTGCTCTGATCATGAGTGATCCAAAATATATAGCCATGCTCTGGAATAAAGGAAGCTCTGGAATGTGCAGATATCTGCTGTACAAGAATAGTAGCCCTGCTACTATGGTGTGATAACACTACCATATCTAGAATGAATCTCCCTTGCACAAAACCTAACTGCTCCTGATGCACCATGTGCCTGGCCACTGCTCTTACCCTCAACACCAAAGCCTTGGCCATAATCTTATATGCTATCACGAGGAGTGTGATGGGATGCCAATTGCCAATGGAATCGCGTGTCCCATTCTTGGGGATCAGTTTAATCAACCCTTGATTAAGTGTCTTTGAGAGGTAGCCTGAAGAGAAAAATTTAGTTGACAAACAATAGAAGTCCTCCCCAATATAGTCCCACATGGACTTACAAAACTCAAAAGGAAGACCATCCAACCATGTAGATTTGATATTTTTCATAGACATGATATCTACATGTAGCTCTTCTCGCGTCAAACTCTGCTCTAATCTGTCCCTATTGTTAGTCGAAACTTTGCGGGGGACCACTTTGCAACAAGCATCACAGGTGGCCAAGATACCATCGGACAAGGAATAAGGTGAAAACATGGCCTGGAAGTAGTCACTGAACATACCCCGAATCTTAGTTGCATCCTCTACAAGGAAGCCATTGGCTCTACAAAGCCCTAACACCTTCTTCGCTACAGCCTTCCTTTCCAAGAATTCAAAATAAAACTTTGACCCTCATCTCCCTCCTGAATCCACTGTAACCGAGAGCAGACCCTACCTCCTCGAGCAATGTACTCTTCCCCTCTTTTGACAGTCAAATCTAATTTCGTTGCATCTTCTTGTAGGGTGACATTATGGATGTCTTCTTCCAGGAAGATGCAGACAACCTCCAGTTTCTGACGTGCCTCCCATAACTCCCTCCTCTGAAGGGCCATCATCTTTCCCCAACCCCTTATGAATTTGACAATGCGCTGCACTGTCGCTTCCCACCACAGGATCCAACCTTGTGGCTCCACCGAGCACGAGAAGACAGTCCACACCCTTTTGACGAGAGTACAAAAGTCAGTTGACTCCAAGTGTGAGACATTCAGTTTAAAAATTGATATCATAGGGGCATCTATAGTTGTGCTTATAGAGATCACTAAATGGATCGGCAAGTGGTCCGACCTAGTAACATTCAATAGAGCATCCATGGAGTGAAGCTTGCTTGAGAACACAACCTCCTCCGTAGGCCCATAGAATTTGTCTAGCCGAGCCTGTAATCTATCTTGACCTTGTCTTTAATTGGTCCAAGTGAACCACCCACCATAATCCAACCCCTTTTGTTTCCGGTTGAGGTCAAATATTTGTAGCGCATCCTTGCATCTGCACCAAGCTTGCTTTTGCATGCCACTGACCATTGAGCCTCGGCCACCACCTCGGTCATTGTCCCATTTGAGCATGTTGAAGTCACCACCGATGATCCACTCTACTGCTGGTAAGAAAGAAGCCATCCAGTCCCATAACTGACTCATGGTAGAGCTGGAGTTTGGGGTATAGACAGTGCACAGCCCAATCACTCATTCTTGGACCAATAAATTGATCCAAACACACCTATCTTCCGGGTTTGAGCTTGAGGCAACTACTAGACTCTGCAAAGAAGGCGAGAGGGCAATCACTACCCCACCACTTCCCTGAGAATGATCCAAGGCCCCAAAGGGGCTATTCCAACATTAGCTCATCCTGCTAAGCAACTCGAATCCCACTGACTTGACCTCCTGTAATTTCTTTCCCTGCGTAGATGGATAAGTCAACCAGTTAGAGGAGCCTGCAACGCAAGTCCTACAAGGATGCGATCATCCAATCTATAGATGCGCGCATGCTTGAAGGCTTTGAGATACCCAACCGTTATAATGACCTTGGACAACATCTCCGTTGGAATGAAGTTGTCCATAATGTCTTGGAATGTACAAGAGTGTGTGATGTGAATTATAAAAAATACTTTAATTTTTAAATATATTTAAATAATTTTTTTAGTAATTCTAAAGTTTTTAAAATATTTAATTTAAAAAAAAAATTTAAAATTACTTATCATTAGTTGTTTTTCCCTTATTACCAGCATTTTAGTCTTTTTTGCATTAGTTGAAGGCTTTGAGATACCCAACCGTTATAATGACCTTGGACAACATCTCCGTTGGAATGAAGTTGTCCATAATGTCTTGGAATGTACAAGAGTGTGTGATGTGAATTATAAAAAATACTTTAATTTTTAAATATATTTAAATAATTTTTTTAGTAATTCTAAAGTTTTTAAAATATTTAATTTAAAAAAAAAATTTAAAATTACTTATCATTAGTTGTTTTTCCCTTATTACCAGCATTTTAGTCTTTTTTGCATTAGTTTACAAGTTTTCGAGTTTTAATCACCATGGCGTCAGAAATTGTTTCAGTTCCTGAGTTGATTAGTACTAATTATCTTGCTTGGAAGAGAAAGATGATTGACATTCTCAGAAGCAAGAATCTCTGGCGCTTAGTCAAAGGTGAACATCATAAACCACCTGATGCCAAAGACTTACTGTATGAGAAGAGCACTATGATTAGGCAAAAAATTCATTGGTCAAAATGTTTCAGATGGTTTATGGGTATATATTGAGGTTGAAGATAGCCCGGTTGAGGTATGGAACACTTTAGCTCTAAGTTGCAGGAAACGTTGGTTATGGACCCGTTTCACCCACAGAAACGTCATGAAACGCGTATGGTACGGATGTGAAACGCATTTCAGTCCGTACGCAATGCGTTTCATGAGACTGAAACACGTGTGTATGGACCGAAACACGTTTAAGCTCTCAGCCCGCACGTTTTAGTTCTAAAAGGAGTCGTGTAATTGTTTTACGCCCACATAATCCGGAAAATATGGTAATTTAATTAAATTTTAAATTAAAATTTCATTCTAGATGTTTCTAAGATAGGGTTATCACCTTATAAAATAAACTATACATCATTCATTCTTCACTCATGCGAGTTGAGCTCGGGTGACGACCTATGAAGTGTTGAGCTCGGGTGACTTGAGCAAGCAACGACCACGATTTGGAGGTAGCTGTTATCACATCCAAGTTAGTTGGAGCTACCATGTTGCAGATTGTGTGGTCAGGGACCATACTCCAGATTTTTTTTTCGACCAGAGCAGAGATGAGCAGAGATTACAGTGGGGACATTATATATTGTGATGGTGCAGATGTTACTATTCAACAACTATATAGAGCCCATCCTCCTTTCCCACCTGTTATCACATATATAGTAGCCGGGCTACCATACATTATTTTTCTGATTCCAGTACACTATTCAGCCAGTTCCCTTGCATTTAGATGCTGAGATGAGCATCTATTTATGGATCATGACTATTATTATGGACAGTAGTGTATTCCCCATGCCATGATTGAGTTTCAGGACACTCAGAGAGATGACTGATGTAGCCATTTAGCCATTTGTACAGAGCAGTCAGTATTGCCCAGAGTTACAGCAGCAGTGTCAGAGGACAGATGATGGCTCAGATGATGAGCATTCAGGTATATTATGGTGTTATGGTTATATTGCTTTTATTTTCATTCTTATAGCATGTCTTAGCATTTAGTATCATGATCTGGCGATCATATAGATATGTGGATCTGGTTGTACTTTATTATATATCATACTTGTCCCTACTCAGATTTAGAAGTTCTTGTCCCATACTCATCGGTTTTACCCTCCTTAGGGAGATTAGAGGTGATCATTCCCACCATATTTTGGCTTGCTAGTGTTGGTTTCATTATTCACTATCTTCATCCATCCATTACCTACCCAGTTTGTTACTTACCTTGACTTACTATTTGACTAGTGGCATGGAGGACCTTTCCCCATTGTAGGCTCTGTATTGGATGAGCTTCCTCGTTTACTGTGTCTCGGCTCTGAGTTGGTGACAAAACTTACCTTTGGTGGGTTGGATTTTCTCATGAAGCCCCCCTAGTCACTAAAGATGTTGTTGGCTAAACCTGAAACTTTTAGTGCTTCCATGAATACAAAGTATGGAAATAAATGTTATATCTTGTATGAAAAGCCCATTCATGCAATGTGTTTCTCAACTCACATGAATGAAAGGCAAACCAAATGAAAATGGCTATGAAATATCAAATGTTATATCTATTGTGAAATGTAAATACCTAGGTAAACAAGCTGTCTATGAGACACCTAGAAGTGCTTAGGTAAACAAGTGCCTTAAAAACACACCTACAACAAGAAGCCTTATGAAATGTAAATCTATGCATTGTGTTTATAAACACACATAGATCAAAGGCTATGGAAACTTTAGGCCCAAAAAACAATGGAACTTAAACTCTATATCAAAAAGATTGCTGGCCTCATTTGTATTATGGATTGTGTACATCTGTCAAGGTGATTAAACACTCTTTGAACAACTTACCCATTTGTGAGACACCACCATTCCCTGTGTTATTGCTCATTTAGTATATGCTATGGTGCTGTGAATATTTAATTAATATTATTATTTATATATTAAATAGATTATTAGGTTAATAAGCGAAAGGGTGTAACCCTTCGCTATTCTTGCTCAAGCCCTATAAAGGCTAGCTTATTGTAACTTTATCATCATCTATCAATATAATATTATCTTTTATCTCAAATATGGAAGGCGAATTCGCTTCTTAACTTAGTGAACGGATACATTCACTGCATTTGGTATCAGAGCTCGGTTTCGGCTCTCCCTTCAAATCCAATCGGATACGGTTGCGGCAGTCTCGCTCCTCTGAGCTCGGTTTCGACTCTCAGCACGTTTTCGCTCCAGTACTCACTGCGTGAAGTTCTCTCAGCAGAAATCTGTTCCAGGGTTCTCCATTCCACACTAGCGATCTCCACCAGCCATTTACATCTCCACTCCACTCCTGCCCGCACTGCAACACTCCACTGCCCAGCACCTTCCCCATCTCCCTTACCCACTCGTCCATCTTTGCTCTCCTTTGTGCGCCCACGCTCCCGCCACCTCCACCATCCGCTTCTGTAGCTCCCACACAGCCTCCTCCACACCTCCTCTCTTCATCCGCCTGCCTTCACCTCATCCACGTCCGCCTCCCCCTGCTTCCTACCCTTCCACCCACCTCCTACTTGCCCTCCCTGCTCCCTCACGTTGCGCCCTCCCTGCTCACGCTCTCTTGCTCCCTCATGCCGCGCCCTCCCTACTCGCGCTCTCCTGCTCCCTCACGCCGCGCTCTCCTGCTCGCCCTCTCTCTCCCCAGCTTCATCTCTTCACCCCTGCCTTCTTGCCCTTCCACCCATCTCCTGCTCGCCCTCCTCTACTCCCTCACCACTGCCTCCCCACCATCACTTCCCGCCGTCCCCAACGACCAACGACCTGCAAAAATTCAAACAAAAAAAAATTAATAATAAATTTTTTATTATTATATTTTTTTTCTTACATAATAAATTATTATAATTTAAAATAATAATTATTGTATTATTATTTTCAATATATATAATAAATTATTATTATAATTTAATAATATTTATTGTATTATTTTATCCCTAACCCTAACTCTTATCCTGATTCCAAGATTGATTCCAATTATTCACGTCCCCACACTAGGTCAAGATTGATTCCAATTATTCACGTCCCCACACTAGGTCAAGAACCATGGCCGAGTTACGAGACCGACTAGAAAAATTAGAAAAAGACCAAATTAGAGATTTAAAAATCGTCGAAGGTCTAAACTCTAGAATGGACGAACTTGAGAAAGTGTTTCGAGAAGATTTAAAGGAAGAGATGAAAAATAACAATGCCGTGCTTAAAAAAGAAATCAAAGATGAAGTTGTTCTGGTACTAGAAAGAAGGTTGAGTGAAAAATTTGACACTATGAACGAAAAACAAAAAGTCTTGGATGCAAAATGAGTGCTATGACTCAAAACATAAACACCATAACCCAGAACTTGAGCACCATGGCGCAGAACCATAATACATTAATGGAGGCATTACAAAGATTAACGCCTAAGACAGACCAAGTCAGCGGTCCAGACATGCTAGATGCCTCATTTCATATTTTCACACAAGAAGCACTTGCTAAGAATCAAGAAGAATTGCAAAAAGAAATAAAGATTAACAATGCCATGCTTAAGCAAGAGATAGAAACAAAAGTACTGCCAGATATGGAGGCACGATTGAACAACCAAATAGAAGCTATCAGTAATATAGTAGAGAATAAAAAAGATAAAAATCACCGTCAACAACGAAGCAGTTCAAATATGTCACTTACATCGTCCAGTAGTTCCGATCCACCATCATACCATAAAGCAAAAGGGAATCAATATCACCCTTACATAGTGTACCCACCTAAGGCAAAAATAGAGTTGTCGAAATACAATGGAAGTGAAGACCAATGCGTTGCTTGGCTAAACAAAGTGGAAGAATACTTCGACATTTACAATATTCAATCTGACAAGGAGAAGGTGAAATATGCGTCTATGCATATGGAAGGGTATGCCTATAATTGGTACTTATGGTGGAAGAGAGACAATTTTGCCTACACCTGGAACTTGTTCAAAAATTATTTTTTAAATAGGTTTCAAGGAATCAAAGAAGATGAATTTTTCAGTAAACTTACGAGATTACAACAAGTTGGAAGTGTTGAGGAATTCACACATCAGTGGGAATCCTTATCAACACGAGTAATTGGGTTGTCAGAAAAACAAAGACTCGAAACCTATTTAGGGGGTCTTAAACCGTACCTCCAAAAAGAGTTAAAGTTACATGACATACATAACGTAGAGGTAGCAAGACATAAAGCAAAAGCCGCAGAACGCAAACTGGAAGGAATAAAAACAAGAGGTGATAACCATTATCGACAAGAAAAAGAGACACAATGTAGGTACTGTGCAGATACTTGGTCACCCGGCCATCAATGCCACAAACCTCAATCATATGCCTATGAAATGGAAAATAGATCAAATTCATCTAACAGTTACTTTGATAATAGAAAAAAGAAGAAAAATATATGTCGTCGATGCGGTGATGATTGGATCCTAGGCCATAAATGTAGGAACAATTAGACAATACAGTGCAAAATCATCAATGGAAAGGAAGTGCAAGTCTCTACACAAGAAATCACGTTCGATTCTAATACCGACACTGAATCTGAATGAAGGACGACATTAGGAAAATACTCAAGCTTTGAGGACAAAGCTTTCCAAAAGGGGAAGGCAATGCTGTGAATATTTAATTAATATTATTATTTATATATTAAATAGATTATTAGGTTAATAAGCAAAAGGGTGTAACCCTTCGCTATTCTTGCTCAAGTCCTATAAAGGCGAGCTTATTGTAACTTTATCATCATCTATCAATATAATATTATCTTTTATCTCAAATATGGAAGGCGGATTCGCTTCTTAACTTAGTGAATGGATACGTTCACTGCATATGGTGTGTATTCCTTTTCCATATCCAAAGTGTCACAGTGTTAAGTCAGTAAGTTAGCCCTTAGCCTAAGCCATTTCAACTCTTAGCCTTCACCCTTCACTAGCAAAATGATCACAACTATGAAGTGAGTATGACCTTGAAAGTCTAGTCTGAGTAATAAATAATAATTAAAGACCTATTATATTTGGATTTAGATCGCCAGTAATGATTACTTTTTGTTATAATTACTATTTGAATGGATTGTAAAGCATGTTTTAACCTTTGACACCTTGCAGCAGCTTGCTGACAGTTTGAGTTATATTTTGGTCATGTTGACTTGGTCAAACCTAGTTTGACCAAAAGTCAATCACAGGACATGAGGTGGTAGACCATAGTTGACACAGATAGATGATATATGGTCTGGTACAGGTCACCATGGTGGGTTTATGCAGTGGTTTCAGGTCTATGATGATGATTTGTGCTTTTTCAGCACTTTTACAGATTATTATTATTTGGTTTGCCGGATATAATGAGCATTTATTTTGGACCATGCAGAGGTCTATATGGTGTATGAGTACACACCTTAGATGGATTTGGACCTTCTGAGTCCAATGAGACAGTCTGTTTTCAATTCCGGGCAGTTACAGTGATTTTTAGCCTCAGTTGGCTATCCTAGTGCAGTTTTGGCCTGTCAAAGGCCCTGTCAGAGCAGTGATGAGATTTATTTGGTTCACCTAAGGCGTTGTGCATGGATGGGGTGATCCAGCCACTTGTTATTACCATATTACCCCCCTCCTAGACACACTAGTGAGCTCACCTTGACAGCGCTGGCACTCCAGGAGGCAGTTTGGGCAGTTTCAGATTTTCCGAGGCAGTCCAGAAATGGTAAAAATGGCTACAGAGGAATTCGATTTGGGATACTGAGGCAAGGTTATGGCATGGGATGATTAGTGATGATGAGTGGGATGTCTTCCACACCTTTTCCAGCAGTTTCAGCTTCATCGGGACCCACATCCATCACTTATGGCATTTTATATGATTTTCTGGAGCCTTCTAAGGCTCACGACTTTCCCAGAGAGGCACGATTTGGTGTCTAGCATGATTATTTTTGGATATTGTGCCATGGGGATTGACCAAGGGTGTTAGAAATTATCCCTTGGACCCACCATGAGCTATTACTTATGTTTTATCATTGACATTTGGTGGGACCCCCTTATTATGGGTGATTTGTCCATTATTATATTGTATTATTGAGTTGATCCATGTATTGTATTGTTGAGCTCATCTCAACCATTGATTAGATCTTTTGATCTTTTAATCTTAGCCACTCATTCAAAAAGTGGGTAGGATTGTGGTCTCTCTCCATCCTATTTAAAGGAGAGAGCTTCTCATTGTAAAGGGGACTTTTGGCTCTAAATTATTGGAATAGAAAAATACTATTGCATCTATCTCTTGTGTTGTGGTGAATGCTTTTGGAGTTCGTTCGTTGATTCTTCTTTTGCACTGGGTTTTTTTGGAGATATTGTCTTTCTATCGTTTGTACTACGTTTTTGTCATCTATAGGTGGAGGCCAAATTGGTTCAAGGAGGACGCATTGGTAGGGGAAGACTCTCCCTGCTTCTTCTTTGGGTTTCTTCGTCGGTAACATGGAGTATTACTGTCCTAGGACCTTCTATTTCATGTTATCATTAGCTTTTCACTTGTATTTCCTCCATTGTTGCTCAACTGACTGAAATCGCTTTCCTTGGTTGACAGGAAGAGGAGGTCGCACTTGTGGGCTAGGGCATCATTTTGGCATGCAAAATCAACAATTTCTCATTTGATCTTTGCGGGAGTCTTCCTCAACAACAAGGCATCTTCATCCATCACTCAGGTATGATCTCAAGGTAATTTCTCATTCCATGATCTATCCATTTGTCTAAATGCTTCATACACTCATAAGTCAAAACCCTCATTTTACATTTTCTTAGATCTAGCAAGATCTACTCGGCTTTTGGGTATATAATTTAAAACCCACCTCTATAAGCAATCATCATGCATCATCTGAAACACTGCTGAAATACATCTCTAGGCACTGAACTGAAACTGTAATGGGATAAGTGGTCACATCAGTCATCAAATCTGAACTCTCAAGGCTCAGCCTTGACACAAGGTCATACAATATCTGAATAATGTACTGCTCTGATCATGAGTGATCCGATATATATAGCCATGCTCTGGAATAAATGAAGCTCTGGAATGTGCAGATATCTGCTGTACAAGAATAGTAGCCCTGCTACTATGGTGTGATAACAGTAACCTTGTGGTAGATGGTAAGTCCAACTGTCTGTCCCCTCTGATATGTCTGCTAGGGTCAATTGAACAAAAATGCCTCATCTGAAGGCTACTGATCTCCTGATCTGGAAAAAAAAGTATTGTGCGGTCCTCGGCCGCACAGTCTGCAGTATGGAAGCTACTGCCGACATAAAATGTGATAACAGTGTCCTTACTGCAATAAAGGACCTGTTATCACACCATAGTAGCAGGGCTACTATTCTTGCTGAGCAGATATCTGCACATTCCAGAGCTTCCATTATTCAGAGCTTGGCTATGATGATTGTATATTTTGAGATCACTCATGATTAGAGCAGTGTTTTATTCAGACTTATGTTAGA
Organism: Larix kaempferi; assembly: GCA_027924585.1. NCBI lineage: Eukaryota > Viridiplantae > Streptophyta > Pinopsida > Pinales > Pinaceae > Larix > Larix kaempferi. The sequence continues at coordinate 5,645,950 of BSBM01000159.1, read as the reverse complement.
CCTTGTGTCAAGGATGAGCTTTGAGAGTTCAGATTTGATGACCGATGTGACCCTTTATCCCATACAGTTTCAGTTCAGTGCTCAGAGATATATTGCAGCAGTGTTTCAGATGATATATGATGATTATTATTGTGATGATGTTATATGACCTATGGATATTTTATCATTGACTGTGGATTATTATCTTGTTAATTTAATCATGATCACAGCATCTGCTTGGTATATTATTCCTGATGTGGCAAACTGTTTAAAATGAACTATAAATTATAAAATGGACATTTACTTGCACATTTAGGTTGTTTGACAAAACTCATTGGTTTACCACCTTACATAGATATGGTCTTTCCTGACACCAGTTGTCTGCTAGTTTAGGCTCCATACTCATTTGACTCCATCCATACATGACTTTCTTTCTTTGACTTTAAACCTTGACCCGTCTTATTTGACTTTCTGATACTAAGGACTTCCCCATTTTCTACCTCTGTGTTTGGACTGCATCCCTGTATGTTCGGTGTCTCGGCTCTAAGTTGGTGACAAAACTTGCCTTTGGTGAGTTGGATTGTAGGCCTAAATCATTCTGGTCGGTTGTCCCGATGTTTGGCATTGGCTTGAACTCCCCCTAGTCACTTGAGATGTTGTTGGCTAAAACTGAAAGCTCATGTACTACTTATGGAAACTTATAAATTCGCCCATGAAAACTAAAAAGGGCAAGAGCGATGAATTGCTAAAAATACTCCTCGAAGAGTATATGAAAGGTCCAAAAAAGCAATGGTTCTTAAAAGCTATATCTAAACAATCGCTGACCTTATATGTATATGAAAACATGCCCTGGATGCAAGCTGCAACTAGTTGTGCTTATCAGCACACCTGAGATCCGAAGGGTTATGTAGGCCAAAAAGGCCATGAAATGAGATTGAATGATCCTAATGAACATGGATCAACTTGATGTAGACATGATGCCTAAGTTGAATAAGCACTCTCTAAACAACTTATCCATTTGTGAGGCACAGCCATTCCCCGTGTTATTTTGTCCAGCACAGAGTTTATAGCTTTCCCCTTCTCCCAGTCCAAAGTATTTTTGAGTTGAGTTAGACAAGTCAACCCATTGGCCCAACCTTGTTCCTAGCCTTCATCCTTCACTAGCAGTTTGACCATGTCCAATGGGTAAGTTTGTCATTTAAACTATTGTGCAAGTAATTTCATATAACAAAGGAATATGCTAACTTGATTAATGTCACTGAATGGATGTTATACTTTGAGCTAAGCTGTGAGAATGATTAGAGGAACATGTCTTAGTCTACTGATATGATTTTTCCTTGGTTATATATGGACCTAGTCAAACCTAGTTTGACTATGGTCATTTCTTGGGATCCGTGATGATGTGGGCCACATATGCTTATAGATGATGATTGATGGACCCACATACTCTTGATGATGATGCCATATGATGGATATGGGATGCAGATGATAATTGATGCAGTTTAGCAGTTTTATTTATTACTTCAGATCATCAAATTATACATTGTCCATATATGGTGGACCCTACAGCTGGCCCATTAGGGCAACCCATGGTGTATGAGTACACATTCCTAGTGGATTCGGGTCTTCTGGATCCAATGAGACACTTATCTTTCAGTTCCGGGCACTTCTGACAGTGATTGATGCAGTTTTACACTTGTTGACCAGATTTGGGCTGATTTCCCAGCCTGAGCAGCAGGGGCCATGAGAGGCCAGTTCACCTAGGGCGCTGTATGAGGAGGGGGTGGTCTAGCCACTTGTTTTTACCATTTACCCCCCCTTCTGGAGAGCCTGGTGGGCTCAGTTGGACAGTGCAGATGCCCTGGGAGGCAGTTTTGGCACTTTCACAATTACCGAGGTAGTTAAAAAATGGGATAAAGTGGTCACTGAGGAATTCGATTTGGGCAATTGAGGCAATGTTTTGGCACTTGGTTTTCACAGAGGTCTTTCAGGGTGATCCCACTATCTTCCAGCCAGTTTTCACCATGTGGGTAGGCCCACAGCGATCACAGGAGGTCTTTTACTGCTTGTCTATCACAGATTTTGAGGACAGATTTGATCATTTATATTATCTTGGACATATTTTATTATTTTATTGTGCCTTGGGGATGAGCTAGTAAGGATTGATGCCTCCTAGCCCCACCATGTGCTTCTTATGTTATGTCCTAGTCATTATGAGGTGGATTTTTGTACTTTTACCCCTCTAGTGGATGACGTCATCCTCACTTTGTACCATTTAGTTAGGGTGTCATCATTATATTGGGTTATCCATGTGATATATTGTTATGATTCATTATTAGCCATTAATCATGTATTGAGATCTTTTAATCTCAACCACTCATTTGATGTAGTATTGTAAAGTGGTATAGGGTTTTGGTCTTTATTATCCTATATAAGGAGGAGACCCCCTATTGTATAGCTCACCTTTGGAGCTCTGGAATATTGGAATAGAACACTTCTTTGTGGAGCATATCTCTCTTGTCTTGTGGATTCTCTTGCATCTTGAGTATACAGTATCTCTTCTATGTATCATTGTGGGTTTTGGTTCTACAACTATTTGTCTTGTAGCGAAGTCGAATTGGTGGAGAGGAGGGCGATTTCTTGAGGGTTATTGTTGGAGGGATCCACATATTCTCTCTTGGGTTGATCTTGTGACAGGGAGTATCATTATTGTATCTTCGTGACATAGTTGATGCTTTCTATTACATCTTTCTGTCATTTTCATAATCATCTTACTTGACTTGTTTCCTTTGATCTTGTCTTGTAGGAGGAGGACGATTTGGCTTCTTGAGGAGGACGATTTGGCTTGGAGAATCAAAATTGCACTCTTGAATATACACATAGGAGAATGCTATCAATTTGCAAGGTGGCCATAAGCAATTGAGGTAAGATCTACAAGGTATGTGTCCCTTTCCATCCAGTCTCTCTTCATTGGTCACAAACCCTAATTAATCAAAACCCCAAATTTTGTTTTTTTTTAGATCTACTTAGATCTAGCCTTGCTTTTGAAAAGATCGTAAGAACCCACCTCTATAGCATCCACCCCTAGTTGGATCTATAGTTTGGTGGTGATTGGATTAAAATTTACACACTTTTCAAGGCAATATAGCTCTCTTGAGGCAAATCGCACTTCCTTGGGAGAGGCTTGTTTGGTTAAATCTAGCATATGGGTAGGTGAGATCCCACTTGATTTGCAATATACATACTTGATAACCTACCCCTAGACTCTTACTTTGGTGATTTCTATCTTGTGGGCATCATTCCACGTTTCAAGGGATTAAAACCCCATGTTGGACTACTTGGCACCTTAAAACTCAGATCTAGTAAGATCTAACCCTTGGATTGTCTTGTTTTTCTAGATCCACTTAGATCATTGCGTAAACTACTTGGATCTACAATTTGGTGGCCATTGGACTTGTTTTGACACACCTTTCCCATCTTTTAGCCCTCCTTGAGCAAGGTCGCACTTCCTTGGGTGATTGAGTTTGGCCACTTTGAGGACGTGGGTAGTTGAGATTTTGGTGGATTTGGAATGGACATACCTTGAAACCTAGGTCTAGAGTATCATTTTGTGACAATCTGCCTTGAGGGTAGCATTCCTTATTTTAAGGGATTGTGGTCCACTTGGGTCATATCATGAAACCCTAGATCTAGTAAATACCAACCATCATATCCCAATTAGTCCACTTGATTTGCATACTAGGTGTCCCGATCTACACTTTGACATATCTTTTGACTCCATTAACCCATCCAACAAGGCACTAGTCCTCCTTAAGCAAGTCGTACTCCTTGGGAATTGTGTCAAACCTTAGATCCCGTAAGTGGGTATTCCTAATTTCAACTTAGATTTATAGATCTACTCATTATATGCCCCTTAGTACCAATTTCATCCCTTAAAGTCCACCTTGTGGGTCCCATTTGAGTCATTCACATATTCCAAGAAAGTGGGTCCCACTTGTGTAATACATGGTACTAGATCTTGTCTTTTTAGCTCATCATGTGGCCTAAATCATACATTGGTTGAAACACTAATCATCTCTCAAACCACCTTCAACCATACTTTAATTTCTAGGTCCACTTAACCTTGCATTGGTTTCCGTAACTCATCATTTACTTATCCCTAGGAACCTTTGTTTGGGTCCAATCATCTTTGATTGGTAATAGGGTCTCCTCCTAGGTCTTGATTCATTTAGATCTAAAGAGAAGAGTGCCTCGGTTGACGTGACTCCCACCTTGCGTTGGGAACCGTGGCATCTCTTGGGTCACCTCTTTAGTTGTCCATCTCCTCTACCGTCCCGGATGGGATACCACTAGGGACAACTATAAGTTGTGTGATAATAGGACCACATAAAGAAGAAGATTGCAGGTACAAATAGCTTTTTGAAGAGAAGGAAGAAAATGAGCACAACAAGAAAGCGAGCTGCGTGTATGCACTTTCAACAATTTCTACTCTATTCATTCTTGATTCAGAAGACCTAGGAGAACTTTTCCTAAATCAAGTTCTATGTGAAGAAGCCATTGTAGAACTTGTCCCAAATCAAGTTCTCATTGAAGAAGACCTCCAACATGTCCTTTCAGACTTTAGAGCTACAACTTTTTGTTGTACTGCTCACGAATTTCTATACAAAAATTTCTGAGTAGATTAATTTTTACATTCTCTTTTATGGGGGAGTTTTTTTCCCATGTTTTTTCTCTCTTACCCAATTTACAGAGAATATTGTGTGCATGGGTACTGGTATCACACAACTTGTAGTTTTCCCTAAAGGTATCCCATCCGGGATGGTAGAGGTGTTGGACAACTAAAGAGGTGACCCAAGAGATGCCACGGTTCCCAATGCGAGCTGGGAGTCACGATAACCGAGGCACTCTTCACTTTAGATCAAGACTAATCAAGATCAAGGGGGAGACCCTAGCCAATCAAATGAAGACTAGCTAACCCAAAGGTTCCTAGGGAAATGTGTAAGTTGAGTTACGGAAACCAATGAGTGAAGTAGATTAAGTGGACCCAAGGGTTTAAGTGTGGTTTAAGAGGCTTAAGAGATGACAAGTGTTTCAACCAATGAATAACTAGGGCCACTTATGAGGCTCAATAGGATAGATCTAGTACCATGAAAGTCACACAAGTGGGGCCCACTCCTTAAAAAGTGGAAAATGGTTCAAATGGGGCTCACAAGGTCAAGTTAGGGGTAGAATGGTACTAAGGGGCATGCAATGATGGATCTATGATTTCAAGATGAAAGGGGCACTACCCACATATGGGATCTAGCAAAAGACCACTAGCCCAAGGAGTGTGATTTACCCAAGGAAGACTAGTGCCTTAATTTGAGGGGGCAAATGGAGTCCAAATTCCACCAAATTATAGATCCGGGTAGTTAAGGTAAATATCAAGGTGGGTTTTAATTATTAAGTCCAAATGCTTACTAGATCTCCATAGATCTAATATTGAAGATGCATCACCCAATGACCCAAGTGGGGCTCAACCCTCAAAATGAGGAATGGGGCCCACAAGGAAAAAATCAAAGAGGTGAAGCACTAGGGGTAGGTTATCAAGGTTGATCTATCCAAATCAAGTGGGATCTATCCAAATCAAGTGGGATCTCACCTACCCATGTACTAGAACCTAGCAAACTAGCCTATTCAAGGGAATGTGAATTGCTTTGCAGAGGCTAATGTGCCTCCGGAACCGGGTCAAATGGAGGCCAATCACCACCAAACTATAGATTTGAATTGCCGTGGATGCTATAGAGGTGGGTCTTAAAAATTATCCCCAAAAGCTTGCTAGTTCCAAGTAGATCTAAAAAAAATGTAAAATGAGGGTTTTGATTATGAGGGTTTGATGACCAATGAAAATAATGAATGGATCTAGGTACATACCTTGTAGAACATACCTCAATTGCTTGTGGCCACTTTGCAAATTGATAGCATTCCCCTTATGTGTATATTCAAGAGTGAGATCTAGTGCTCCAAGCCAAAATGTCCTCCTCCAAGGATAGCCAAATCGTCCTCCTCCTACAAGACAAGATCAAGTTAGAAACAAGCCAAGTAGAAAAATTATGAAAATGATGAAGAGATGTTATAGAAAGCACCAACTATGTCACAAAGATACAATAATGATACTCCCTGTCACAAAGATGAACCCAAGTGAAGATATGTGGGTCCCCCCAACAATAGCCTCCTTCAAATCATCCTCCTCCTCATCAATTCGGCCTCCCAGTAGAAAAACAACTAGTAGCCCAAGATCCACAATGATACATAGAGAAAGTACTGTATATTCAACTTGCAAAAGAATCCATCAAGACAAGAGAAGTAGATCCACAAAATAGTATTCTATTCCAATCTTCAAGAGCTCCAAAGGTGCTTTACAATGAGGGGGGTCTCCTCCTTTTATAGGATAATAAAGACCAAAACCCTAAACCACAAAACCACTTTTTAAAACTAGTGGTTGAGATTAAAAGATATAACAATCTAATCAATGGCTAAGATGAGCCAATACATAATATCACATGGATCACTCAGTAAGTGATGACGTCATGGATAAAAGTGACTAAGTGAGGGTGATGTCATACATGGAGGGTGGCTAGAAACACATGTGCCACAATATAAGATCAAGGCAAGTCACTAGGAGCTCATGGTGGGGCTAGGAGGTATTAATCCCCTTCACTAGCATGTCCACATGGCACAATAATATAGAATAATGAGTCTATGACATGTCAAATATACAAATGATCAAATCCTGTCTCCAAAATCTGAGAGAGACATGCAATAAAAGACCTCCTGTAACCACTGTGGACCCCACTGACTGATGCCAACTGATCTGGAATATAGGGGGTTCACCATAGATGACCTCAGAGCAGACCAAGTGCCAAAACCTTGCCTCAATTGCTCAAATCAAATTCCTCAGTGACCCTTTTATTCCATTTTTTAATCCTCCTGAAAACCCTCAAAGTGCCCCAAACTGCCATCCAGGGTGCCTGCGCTGTCAAACTGAGTGTACCAAGCTGTCTGGAAGGGGGGTATAATGGTAAAAACAAGTGGCTGGACCACCCCCTTCCTCTGTAGCGCCCTTGGCAATGACTAGCCTCCAAGGCCTCTGCTGGACAGGCTAGATCAGCATGCCCAAACTGGTCAACAGGTGGATAACTGCTGCTATCATGTCTAGGAATGCCCAGAACTGGAAGATAGGTGTCTCAATGGATCCAGAAGACCCAAATCTACTAGGAATGAGTACTCATACACCACACCCGGACAGTGTAAAATATGATGATCTGGAAATAACTATGTTGCACAAGTTTATGGAATGCGGGTACGAGTATCCGGTACGGCTAGAAGCTTCGCCCAAATTTGGGGGAAACATCAGGTTGGGAGCGACAATAATATGTATTAATTTTTTAAATATATTTAAAAAAATTAAAGAGTTAACAAAACATAATTGATTAATTTCATAGCTTAAACTATTTTAGCCTCTTAAGCCTCTGCTAGTGTCGTGAAATTCAATCCTTTTAAATTTGCTCACTCCTCTAGGTCTGCATTATACAAAGATTGGTGTGTGACCTGAAGTAAACCCTAACCAAATATGACTCTAGTGCCATGGTATGTTTTGTAAATTTGGCCTGCAACTTTACCCCATTGTACGAGTTTGTAAAGGAAAATTGCATATATATGTGTGTGTGCACGCGTGTATACGAAGCACAAATCACTTCATAAATCATAAGATTCAATCTTTTTCTAATTCCTTGTTCCAACTCCATCTCTATTATTGCTGCTAAGGGTGCTTAGTATTTGGGTGCCTTTGCATTTTTTTGACGGTAACTACCACTTAATTCCGATGTGAATGAACTTGATTGTTTCTAGTTCAACTAACAAACTTTCAAAGCCTTTGGTATTTAGAGTTTGATGTGGTTTATGATCCTAAATTGCTACATCAATCAATATGAATAATGTAAGCTAGCTATAAACATTTGGGACATGAATTAAAGTTGTTCAATATCTTAGTATTGTAGGAAGATCCATGTTTATACACTTAAGTACACTAGCAGCTTATTTTTTGAGTGTGAATGGATCTAAACGTTTAAGAGGTGTGAGCCCTCTTAATTTATATAACCTTGAAAATTTTAAAATTGACATTATTGATAGATTCAATTGAAATTTTTATTATTGGTGATTTCTTGGCACAATAAACAACAATCTTTCAATTGATTTTCGACACTTTTCTTATGATTTTGGGCTCCACATGGTCGGGAGATTGTAGCAGCTCCCTGTCTGTTTAGGACCTTCTGGAAGCTCCTAAACAGACAGGGAGCTTCTACAAGCTCCCAATAAAAAGGGAGCGGCTAAAGCAAGTTCCCAAAAAGCTCCCGAAAAGCTCCCAAGCTCCCAGAGAAGCTCCCAACAAAAAGGGGACGTTTCGTACCAGCTCCCAAGCTCCCAAGAGCGGGGAAACGTTGGGTACGGGTTACCAAAATCTCGGGGGCGGTACCCGTGCAACTATGGGAAATAATAATAAACTGACTAACTGCATCAATCATCATCTGAAGCATATGTCCAACATATGGAATCATCAATAGGTGTATGTGGGACCATAGATCATCATCCATAAGCATAAGTGGTCCATCTCATCACGGATCCCAAGAATGACCATGGTCAAACTATGTTTGACTAGGTCAAAATGCAGCCAAAGACTAGATTATAACATAAGACTAAGACATGTTCCTTTAATCATATTCACAACTTAACTTAAAGTATAAACATCATTCAGTGGTAGTTAATACATATATATATTTCATTGTTGTTTATAATTTACTTGCACCAAAGCTTTAAAGGCATACTCATTCAACTGACATGGCCTAACTGCTAGCAAAGGGTGAAGGCTAAGAAGAAGGCTAGGCAAAAAGGGATGACTTGACCAACTCAAGTAAATGACACTTTGGACGGGGCAAAGGGGAAGCCACACTCTGCGCTAGACAAAATAACAAAGGGAATGGCATTGCCTCACAAATGGGTAAGTTGTTTGGAGAGTGTTTATTCAACTTAGGCATCATGTCTACATCAAGTTGGTCCAGGTTCATTAGGATCATTCATTTCATTTCCAAGGCCTTTTTGGCCTATATGACCCCTCTGGGATTTCACATGTGCTAAGAAGCACAACTAATCGCAGCTTGCATCCGGGGCATATTTACAATCATGAGGTCAACAATATTTAGATATAGCATTTATTTAACCATTGTTTCTTAGACCTTTCTATACCCTTCGCGGGGTATTTTAGCAGTTCATTGCTTTAGCCTTTATTCACGTGTGTTGAAAAACACATTCTAGAATTTTAAGTTCACAGGCTTTCATAATAAATTTCCAATACAAGTAGTATATGTGCTTTCAGTTTTAGCCAACAACAACTCATGTGATTGGCTAAGCCAAACATCGGGGCAACCGACTAGAGTGATCTAGGCATAAAATCCAACTCACCAAAGGCAAGTTCTGTCACCAACTTAGAGCCGAGACACAAAACATACATGGATGCGGTCCAACACAGAGGTAGTAAATGGGAAAGTCCTCCATATCAAGCAATCAAGAAGGCAAGTCAAGGTGAAATCCAAATAAGGAAGGTCATGGATGGATGGAGTCAAGTGAAAGTGGTGCCTAGGCTAGCAAACAAAGATGTCATGAAAAACCATGTCCATGCTCACAGGAGGGTGATGAAACCAATGAGTATTGTCAGAAAAACTTAGAGTGCAGGTAATACATCCAGTTTTATACTTTATAAAATCATCCAAGATATTTCATTTTATTATTTAGATAGTACTACAACATCCTGAATCATATACCAAGTCAATGCTACGAAGATGACTAAAACAACAAGATAATAATCCATGATAATAATTACAAGTCCATAGGTCACATCATATCATATCAATAATCATCATCCATAAAAAACTGAAACCCTGCTGCAATAATAACATCCAGAACTCTAGGCACTGAACTGAAACTGTATGGAACAAAAGGTCACATCGGTCATCAAATCTAAGCTCTCAAGGGTCAACCTTGGCACAAGGTCTACTTAATGTCTGATATATATACTGTTATGATCTGTGAGTGATCCCAAATACAGTGCTCATCATAACTGATGTCTGGAAAAGCGAAGCTCTGGAAAGTGTAGATATCTGCTCAGCAAGAATAGTAGCCCAGCTACTATGGTGTGATAACAGGTACTTAATATGGTTGCAAATTGTCAGGACCCATTTTTTCATTTTCTATTTATTTCACCTAGTCAAGCTTATGGGGGGTGTTGGAGCAAAATACCTTCTCTGTAGCATATTTCTCCTACCTAGTAACCTAGTAACCTAGACCTTGACTTCATGACTAGTGGGCCAAACCTCATTCATATTGACAACCTAAGTCACCCTAGAGCCTAATTCTAAACTCTAAGGGTCCCAAACCATCTTACCTATCACTTATTGCAAACCGTCATGACCAATTTTGGCTGACCTAGGCGCATTCCTCGATTTGGGGGCATCTCCCCTGATTTGGGTAGCTTTTCCATGATCTTAGGAATGCTTGAGTTCAACCTCAGTTAGTGACTAAGAGTTGTCCCCTAATTTAGCTCCTAATTGACCATTCATGTCCAAATTTACCCATTAACACCATTGTTGACCTAATTATGGTTTTGCATGCTCATAACAATTAGTGCATGAGCAGTCTTCAGTTAGAATTGGTGGTTGTGAGGTCATGTGTCAGTGTAACTCAGTTAAGGAGAGTAAGCATGGCTAACTAAGGGTCCTTGGCTCTAGTTAAGCTTGACTAGACTCTCTTAAACTGGATGAGCAATTTGAGTTGCCTCTTGACCTAATTCGAATTGCCTTTCTTTAGTATTGTTCACTTCCATTCATTCAAGTTAATGAAATACATCATTCTTTTCTTCCTATTTGCTTCTAGTTTTTGTGTAATTATCTACGTTAAATCATTTGTTACCTGATTAGTTGCTTGCTGATTTGATTTTCACTATATATCTTTTTATTTTATGTGCCAGTGCCTACACACACACACACATACACTGTCATTTCCCTGCCGTATCGTATCCGTTGTATCTTTTCTTCCTATTTGCTTCTATTTTTTGTGTAACGATCTATGTTAAATCATTTGTTACATGATTAGTTGCTTGCTGATTTGATTTTCACTATATATCTCTTTAGTTTATGTGCCTACACACACACACGCACACACACACACACATACACAAACACACACAGTCATTTCTCTGCCATATCGTATCCGTTTCCCTCCATGTATCAGTATCTGTTTCAATGCAACTTAGGTCCATCCTCTTGACACTCTAGTTGGTTCTTCCATCGAATCACTACCAACTCCTATTGACTCCTACACTATGACGAACTCATTAGTCTAAGTGCCTACTTTAAGATTGGTTAACCTACTCTAATCACTGCCATCCTCTTTATTCTCATTAGGATGACTGTCCAACTCCCTTCGCAACTGTTCACCTGTCCTTTTGTCACTTCACCTTCCATTTCACCACTCGGGTCTATGCTTGACTGTTTGACTTCTCTGGAATGCGACCTTTCAGCATCCTCCAGTGTTTTATTGCACTTTCACGAATGCTTATTGTCCTCACTGTGCATACTCCTCATTGCACTCCTGCTGTCATCATCATGTGCTCCTGCTCTGACTATTGTGCACTTTTCAGCTTTGTGCATAAACCTTGTGCTTCGCCATCCTATCACATTCGTGCTTCTTCACCCACACTTCTGTCCATCACACTTACATTCTGTCATGCCTCTACTTTTGTCTTGCTTTAATCTGTCATGCTTTCATGTAACATACTCACCTATCACACTTGTTATCACCTATTTTGTACAAATAGTTGAATTTCTTGTGAGCCGCCAATTTATTGAACATGATTCATGTTCGTCATCAGTGATTCAGAATTTTAGAAGTCATTTTTAGGGCATTTTTGCCCCATTTGTAATCACTGCATGTTCATACCCCCATGGGGAAAATGTAAAAAGTTGGTCTAAGCGGGATCCTTTTATCAAAGACTCGGTTATCCGTAGGTTTAGCCATTTGGGGGATACTCTAGAGTGTTTTTTCCTTAGGAATTATGCGCTACTCATCAGTGGCGTATAATCCTTGAGTTTTTCAATCAAACCTCCAAAGCTGGAGTATTTCCCATGGTGGTCAAAACCTAAGGTGGTTATTAGAGTCTTGTGTCTAGGATTTTTTACGTGTTAGCCATCTCGATTGAGTCGTATGACCATGCACTAGGTCCCCTAGGAGTTTCATTTGATTCCGGCAAAAATAATTTTTTTCATAAATTAGACCATTTTTTAATGGTTTAATTAATAAATTTAAAAAAATGATAAAAACCTCATCCGGAGGCAGAATTGGGCATGGGGAGGCTCGGAGTGTGCTCTTTACCCTAGCGCCAACTTTTCTAGGGTTTCGGGCGATTACATCGCCTCTGGGAGCAATTTTTCACTATTTTGGCATTTAGTGGCCATAAAATGACAAACATATAAAAGACAAAAATTTAAAAAAGTCAAAAATCAAATTTTGAACTTTGGAAAGGGTGGGGTATGGTCTTAGTGAAATATACGACCACCTTGAGATAATAAAGCATATGTTATACTTTGGATAAACGATTTCATGATTGAGGGTGACGTGAGCCATTCCGTACAGCCTTCATGAAGCTCTCATGATTTGGGTGGTTGTGTATTAAATAAATGGTGGGCTCCTCTCACGATTGTAGCCACATCGCATGGCTCAAGGGTCGAGTTACATTAACTACAAACTCATGCTGGCTCCTTCATGAAGATTCACGCATCTCCTTGATAGCTCATGGGTTTGTTGTTGATAAAGTTTTGTCATTGATGCCAACAGTGCCCTGGTGAGGGCTTGTGGTGTCTTGGTGCCCCTTGTGGAGCCCCTGAGAGTCTTTTGTGTTGTAAGGAGTCATTTTGTGGTTGTCCAAGCCCAAGCTTGAAGCCCTTGGAGGCCTTGAGACAATTACAAAGCCCTATTTACCCTCTGACTTTGATGGGTTGCCCTTGAAGAAGCCCATTCATAGATGGTGTGTGTGCAAATGACCCATTCTGTGGTCATTTGTTGAAGATGTTTGTGACAAAGTAAATTGGCAAATTATGGCATTTTGTGGAACCCATGGGCAAGGTTGAAGCCCTTGATGGAGATTGAAGCAGATTCCACTTGGTCATGACATGTGGGAGTATGGCTCTTGAAACTCTTGGATGTGTTAATGATGAAGGCCTTGTTGATGGTATCTTTGTACATAGATGCTTGGGTCTTGGAACCCACATACATCATGTTGTGGCTTGATGGGATCATGGAGCCCTTGGATATGGTTCAAGGCTTTGGACACACGCACTTGGTGGTTTGATGGTCCATGCTACCACTTTATGAGAATGAGATGATGTGCTTGAAGACCATGATGGAGCCCTTTGAACTTTGATGTTGTTCTTGTAGCCCATGCTCATGTGGATGGTCAAGAAGCCCTGAAGTTAATTGAAGTAAAAGAGTATGAAGGATATTGCAAATGCATGCAAAACCTCCATGGACTAATAGCCCTCGTCATGCCGTTTCCAACGGTAGGTGGCACGTCAAGTGGTTCCTTACGGTTGAAGAAATATGAATTTTTAAAGTTGACAAGATGATTTTTTTTTAATTATTAAATAAATAAAAAGGGGATATATAAATATAGCAGGTCTGCCAACCTTGAAGTGACAGACAAGTTTCAAAATTAATCATTAAATTATTAATTGTTGTAAGTCGGCTCAATCAAAATGAAGTTAAAAACAAGTATAAATATACCTTGACACTTCATTCAAGAGAAGAAGAGATAGCTCTGAAATTCGACTAGCATTGAAGAAAATTTCGGGTGAGACTGTGACAGCCGCAGCAGAGAAAAAACGCAGCAGCAGAAAATTTATTTTTTGGTCAAGCTGTGTTGGTTTTTAGTGTTTCAGAATCAGGGTTTCGGTAGGTTTATATTTCTGTCTCCATAAATTTAGTTGATTCACGAACCTGGGATTGCTAAAGACCCGCGGGCATCATTACTGTTAGGTGCCAAGCTTTTCAGTTCTCGTGGGCGCTGTTAATTTTCGCAGCTGCAAAGTTGCCATTATCGTGGATGCGTTATAGGGACTACATCATATAGTCAACGCCTTGCAAATCGATAGCATCCATAGTGGAGGATGTTTTTGTTTGAAGTCGTGAGGGTTTTCAACAGCAGTGATCAGTATCTTTGTAGCAGCTAAGTACAGGAGTAGACTTATGGTTTAAGGATCATTTTGTGACTACTTTTGGATAGATTGTTCGGCTTCTTATGGACTGATCTCTGCTCAAGATATTTGGGCTATTGTGGACTGCTATTTGCACAGGATGTCAGCTCTCTTATGATTGCATTTTGCACAGATCAATGAACATACTTTCAGCCTGTTTGATTGTAGAATATAAAACCTGAGTTTCTTGAAGACATCTGAAGGCTCTTCTAAATATCAATCTTTCCAGGTTCCAAATAAAGAAGCTCTGAAACTCGGATATTTGATGGACAGTAGCAGCATATGAAAACGAAGTGGCAGTGTGTGAAGAAGCTGATTTGAAGATAGCAATAGAACTTGTAACAAGTTCAAGAGACATGCCAGAGCAACCTTGACTTGACAGTGATCAGTTTGATTTGACAAATAACATGACAGTGACATCTGATTGACAGTGAGAGCAATTGATGACAGGGACAAGATGGTTGAACAACAGTTGATTGAGTTGTGATTGGGACAGATCTTTTCGTGGGTATAGACAGAAGCAGAGGGATACCTGACTTTTCCATAGTGGCAGCAGACCCGAATTGTTCAGACTAGGGATGGTCTTACAGTAACAAGGTATGTATACACCTATATGTTGATATGATCAGAGATGATAATGATATGATAATGCTCAGCTGTGGTAGTTATGTTTCATTATGTATACACCTATATGTTGATATGATCAGAGATGTATGCTTAGCATACACAGTGATGATATGTAAGATTACACAGTGAGATGATGTTAACACAGTAAGATGTTTAGCAATGCTCAAATGATGACAAATATGCTCAGTACACAAAACAATGAACTATGATCTTACACAGTAATGTAACTCATTGATGATGAGTAGTAATTGGAGATGAGGACAGCTGCTGAATGAGCAGACATTGGGCATGAGCAGAAATTGGGCATGAGCAGAATTATTTCAGTGATTGATATGTGATGATATGACAGTGATGTTATAGCAGTATTTATGAATTTACACTTTGTTGATATGATGAACATGTATGGCATGGTGTGATGACTTTCCTCTATGCACTATGATTTATTCTTGAATGATGCATGATTCAGTCAAAATAGTGAAGAATCACTTATCGTATATGGTGAAGTGTACAAGGTTGTACATGAGCAGGTTATGACAGTGAAAAGACTTGTTGATATACATGGATGATTTGGCAGTGAACGGTGTGCACAAGTAGATTCATAGATTGGTATGTGACAGATTTACAGGTTGTGCAATGTGGTACAGAATGTGTTAGTGACAAGGCTGACGTGGCAGTGAACTGTGAACAGAGGTTATCAACAGCAGAGAGTACAGGGTTTGACAATTCCACAGGTTCAACAATCTTTCTCTTCAAGGTGGTAGGGTGGTGCTAGGGCTCACAATTTTGTGAGCTGAGCTGTTGTTGCAGCTCGTCAGTTGTGGCTGACGAAGCCTGGGGGTTGTAGCCCCTTCCAGTTGTAGCTGGAGAAGTTGTATTTAATTTGTAACCCCAGTTGTTGCTGGGTCAAATTTTATCATAAAAGGCTTCCGTGGTTTTACCCCCAGGACTTGGGTTTCCACGTAAAAATCTTGTGTACTGTGCATCTTGTTTTTCATGATTGTTGATGATATGCTGCTATGATTGGTGATTAGCAACTTGTTCTCAATTAAAATTTTAATGATTGGCAAATACTGATTCACCCCCTCTCAGTATTTCAACAATTGGTATCAGAGCGGGTTCCTTCAAGAACAGTCTAATCACTGGAAGGAAATTATGGGCAAGTTTGCCAAGCATAGTAAAAATGGAATACCCATGTTTGATGGGACTGGCTATACCTTTTGGAGTATACGAATGAAATCTTTTCTGCTAGCTCAAGGAGTACAGGTATGGCAAATAGTTGAAAATGGATATAAAGTACCAACACCCCCACCAACAGATCCAGATGACTTAGTTCATTATGATACGAATTCAAAAGCCACGAACCATATTTCGAGTGCATTGGATGAATCGGTCTTTGTCAAAGTCATGCATTGTACTTTTGCTAAGGAAATGTGGGACAAACTCAAGACCATTTACGAAGGTGACAAAAAGGTCAAAGAAGCCAAACTCCAAACCTACAGAGGACAATTTGAACATCTAAAGATGAAGGATGACGAGAATATTGCAACCTATTTTCTTCGAATTGATGAACTTATAAATACTATCAGAGGCCTGGGTGAAAGGGTTGAAGAATCAGTTGTTGTTCAAAAGATACTAAGAACGCTTCCCAACAGATTCAATCCGAAAATCTCAGCCTTGGAAGAAAAGACTGACTTGGATACTATGACAGTAGACCAGCTACATGGGACACTTGTGGCTTATGAAATGAGATTAGAAGATGAAGACTCACCTAGAAAAGAAGTAGCCTTTAAAGTTTCCTCCAAGCAAGCAATGAAAGACAAACAAGTAAAGAAGGACAATTCATAAATAAAATCCAAATCAAAGACAGCATACCACTTCAACTGCAGTGATGATTCAGATGATGAGGAGATAGCAAACTTCGTAAGAAAGCTCAAAAGAGGCACAAGTAAGTACAAAGGTAAGTTACCTCTTAAGTGTTTTTCATGTGGTAAAATAGGTCACTTTGCTTCAAAATGTCCCTATGCAAAAGACTCTGATAGTGATGACAGTTTCAAGAAACATAAGAAATATAGGAATTTCAAAGGAAAGAAAAATGGAAGGTTTGCAAAGAAGAAAAGTCTCTACTCTAAAAGAAACACCAGCTCATCAGATGAAGATTCTGACAATGACTCAGATAGTGATACTGATTCGGACAGCAGCAGTGATAACGAATCAAAAAGGGTACTCTTCATGGCTGTTGATTCAAAAGACTCAGATGAGATCACCGAAAACAAAGAAGAATCCGATTCAGAAGGTGAAGTAGACCTGGAGGAAGAATTGATAAGTGCCTTGAAAGAGCTGAGAAGAGAAAGGAAAAAGAATAAACTATTTAAAGAGGAGATACAGGAGTTACGAGAAAGACCTTAGATATCTGAAGAAGCAGATCAACTCATTCAAAGTCTAACTATTCAATTAGAAGAAGCCAAAGGAATTCAAGACAATCTCAGAAAACAACTAGAAGAAAGTATGAATGAGAGTGAGAGACTAATGGGGGAGATAGTGACTCTAAGAACTCAACTACAAAAGAAAAATGTGAGTCAAGGCTATGACAACAGTTCCAAGATACTTGATCAGATCATCAATAATCAAAAGCCATACCTCGACAGAACAGGTCTTGGTTATAAGAAGCATAATGATGAAGGTTCAAGTTCCAAGACAGCTGAAGATAAACCAGAAGTTATCAAAGACTCCGTCATCCAGGAAGTACCCATATATCAGCCAAAACAACAACCAGAAGAGGCTCCAGTTGAAAATCAACATGTTAATTTGACAGCACCTCCAAGAAGACCATTTCAACCTAGACAACCAACCTCAGAATGGACTCCAGTTGAAAATCGAAGTTTCAGATGGGCAACACCTCCAAGAAGACCATTTGTTCCCAGGTATGAATATCCATTTTATGGTTATTGTTTTTCTTGCGGAATATTTGGGCATAAAGCGATGAATTGTATAAAAGGAAGATATGAAAAAAATAGGAACAGGTATGAAAATTCTAGATGGCAACAAAACAACAACAATTTTTCTCTGGATTCTGAAGTCGAATGCCAGAAATGCAACAACTTCGAGCATACAGCCAGGAATTGCAGAATGACAATCCCTCCTACAGGCATTAAACAAGTATCAAGCAATCAAACGGGTGACCAGCAAAAAGTATGGATCAGACAAAAGAACAATCTGAATATTCATGAATGTGGGATAGCTCTTCGATCTCAAGCTCAAACCGGTAGCAACAAATGGTATGTTGACAGTGGTTGTTCCAGGCATATGACAGGTAACAAAGGTGCTTTCATGTTTCTTGAAAAAGATAAAGGATCTGTCTCTTTTGGAAATAACAAATCAGCAAAAGTTGTTGGAAAAGGAACAGTAAATCTTGGCGGCAAAGATACAGTAGCAGAAAATGTGTTGTTTGTCGATAGTATGAAGCATAATCTGTTGAATGTCAGCCATATGTGTGATCAGGGACATGAACTTACATTCAACTCAAAGTCATGCAAAATAAGAGAAGAAGGATCAGGAAAGTTAGTGGCTACTGCTACCAGGACTCCAAACAACATATATGTTCTGGACGAGATCAAGGAAGAGAAATGTCACCTAGCAAAAGAAGATGAGAATTGGTTACGGCATAGAAGAATGGGACATGTACATTTTGATAATCTGGTCAAGATCAGCAAGAAGCAAGCCGTAAGGAACATGCCTCAGATTACAAAGCCTTCTGACACTATCTGCAAGCACTGTCAGCATGGGAAACTTATGAAAGCCAATTTCAAGACAAAAGAATACTCTTCTACAAAACCCTTAGAGCTTGTCCACATTGATCTATGTGGGCCAACCAAGAATAAAGGATTGGATGGTGAAGAATACTTCATGCTGCTCATTGATGACTACTCCAGGATGACATGGGTATGCCTTCTTAAGAGGAAATCGGAAGCCTTTGAATGCTTCAAGATCTTTAAAGAACAGGTTGAAAATGAAACAGGTAAACGAATCAAGTGTCTCAGATCCGATAATGGCGGAGAATTCACATCAAATGAATTTTATCAGTACTTTGAAGAAAATGGTATAAAAAGACAATTTTTAGTTGCCAGAACACCTCAGCAGAATGGAGTAGCAGAAAGGAAGAACAGATCAGTGTTAGAAATGGCCAGAACTATGTTGAATGAAGCTAAACTAAGCGAAAAATTTTGGGCTCAAGTAGTATGTACAGCAGTCCACATTATAAACAGAGGATTGCTCAGAAGCAACACTGATAAAACTCCTTATGAGCTATGGACAGGAAGAACAGCTAATGTTCAACACTTCAGAGTGTTCGGAAGCAGGTGTTACATCAGAAGAGATGATAAGAAGATTAGAAAATTCGAATCTCGTGCTGATGAAGGAATATTTGTTGGGTACTCATCCACAAGAAAGGCCTACAAGTGTTACAACCTAAGATTGGGTAAGATAGTGGAAAGCATCAATGTAAAGATTGATGAATCGAGCTTGCCAAAATGTCAGGAAGACTCAGAAGATCATGAAGAAGAAGATGATGATGATGAAGTAGAAGAAGAAGAAGAAGAAGAAGAAGAACAGAGAAAAATTCAGCCAAAAGTTACACAGGATCAACAGCAAGAACAACAAAACTCTCCCAAGAATTGGTATCAAAAGAATCATCCATAGGAATTGATTATTGGTGACAAAAATGCCGACATAGAAACCAGAAAAGATCGAAGACAAGTCCGACCAGAACAAGTATATTTCTCACTACTATCTACAGTTGAGCCTAGTAACTTTGCGGAAGCTAGTGCAGATGAACATTGGGTCAAAGCCATGGGAGAAGAACTTGATCAAATCGAGAAAAATGAAACATGGGAACTTGTTCCTAGACCCAAGGACAAAAATGTGATTGGCACAAAATGGATTTTCATAAATAAGCTGAATGAAGATGGACAGGTAATCAGAAAAAAGGCAAGATTGGTTTGCAAAGGATATGCTCGAATCGAAGGGATAGATTTTGAAGAAACATTTGCTCCAGTAGCCAGAATGGAAGCTATAAGAATGATATTGGCCTATGCTTGTGCTAAAAACATCAAAGTGTATCAAATGGATGTCAAATTAGCCTTTTTGAATGGCAAACTAGAAGAAGAAGTCTACATTGAAAAACCAGAAGGATTCCAACTATCAGCAAACATGGACTATGTGTGCAGATTAAAAAGGGCTCTATATGGGTTAAAGCAAGCTCCTAGAGCTTGGTACTCCAGATTGGACAGTTACTTGCAGAAACAAGGTTTCAAAAGGGGAACCGTAGACAGTAATATGTATATCAAGATTGATCATGATAACATACTTATTGTTGAAGTGTATGTTGATGATATTATCTTTGGTAGTGATGATGATACTTTGAGCTAACAATTTGCCAAGGTTATGCAAAACGAATTTGAGATGTCGCTACTTGGTGAACTGACATTCTTATTGGGACTTCAGATATCACAATATGAAGAAGGCATCTTCATCTCTCAGACCAAGTACATTAGAGAAATGTTGAAGAAGTTCAAGATGGAAGATTGTAAGCCTGTGAGCACTCCTATGACTACTAGCTGCAAGTTAAGCAAAGACGATGAATCAAATGCAGTGGATCAAAAACTTTACAGGTCAATGATTGGAAGCCTACTGTATTTGACAGCTTCAAGGCCAGATGTGATGCAAGCTGTTGGACAGGTTGCAAGATTTCAAGCAGCTCCAAAGGAAACTCATGTTATTGCAGTCAAAAGAATCTTCAGATATCTTAAAGGAACTATGGACTTTGGATTATGGTATTCAAAAGGAAATGAGTTGGACTTATTAGCTTACTCAGATGCGGATTGGGCAGGGTGTGTGGATGACAGAAGAAGCACAAGTGGTGCAGCATTTTTCTTAGGAAACTGTCTGGTATCATGGTCTAGCAAAAAGCAATCCTCAATATCCTTGTCAACAGCAGAAGCAGAATATATAGCAGTAGCAGCATGTTGCACTCAAATCCTTTGGATGAAACAGAACCTGCAAGACCTACAAGTAACATATGATGAGCCGATTCCAATTCTATGTGACAACACAAGTGCCATCAGCATCTCCAAGAATCTGGTCATGCACTCCAAGACAAAGCACATCCCTATCAAATATCACTTTCTTCGTGAACAGGTCACAGAAAAGCACATCAAGTTGGAATATATTGGGACAAAGGAGCAGATAGCAGATATATTCACCAAGCCACTTCCTAAAGGGACATTTGAGTACCTCCGACAAAAATTGGGGGTCATTCCTTCTTCCCACTAAATTGATGCTTCTTCTTCAATCAGAAGTGCCTAGTCCTTGGGAAAGCATGTTCTGAGGGGGAGTGTTATTTTAAGGTAGTACCCTTTGCCATTGATGCCAAAGGGGGAGAGACGTTGTTTTCAGGGGGAGCTTAGGTGTTGTCATCAATGACAAAGGGGGAGATTGTTGATAAAGTTTTGTCATTGATGCCAACAGTGCCCTGGTGAGGGCTTGTGGTGTCTTGGTGCCCCTTGTGGAGCCCTTGAGAGTCTTTTGTGTTGTAAGGAGTCCTTTTGTGGTTGTCCAAGCCCAAGCTTGAAGCCCTTGGAGGCCTTGAGACAATTACAAAGCCCTATTTACCCTCTGACTTTGATGGGTTGCCCTTGAAGAAGCCCATTCATAGATGGTGTGTGTGCAAATGACCCATTCTCTGGTCATTTGTTGAAGATGTTTGTGACAAAGTAAATTGGCAAATTATGGCATTTTGTGGAACCCATGGGCAAGGTTGAAGCCCTTGATGGAGATTGAAGCAGATTCCACTTGGTCATGACATGTGGGAGTATGGCTCTTGAAACCCTTGGATGTGTTAATGATGAAGGCCTTGTTGATGGTATCTTTGTACATTGATGCTTGGGTCTTGGAACCCACATACATCATGTTGTGGCTTGATGGGATCATGGAGCCCTTGGATATGGTTCAAGGCTTTGGACACACGCACTTGGTGGTTTGATGGTCCATGCTACCACTTTATGAGAATGAGATGATGTGCTTGAAGACCATGATGGAGCCCTTTGAACTTTGATGTTGTTCTTGTAGCCCATGCTCATGTGGATGGTCAAGAAGCCCTGAAGTTAATTGAAGTAAAAGAGTATGAAGGATATTGCAAATGCATGCAAAACCTCCATGGACTGATAGCCCTCGTCAGGCCGTTTCCAACGGTAGGTGGCACGTCAAGTGGTTCCTTACGGTTGAAGAAATATGAATTTTTAAAGTTGACAAGATGATTTTTTTTAAATTATTAAATAAATAAAAAGGGGATATATAAATATAGCAGGTCGGCCAACCTTGAAGTGACAGACAAGTTTCAAAATTAATCATTAAATTATTAATTGTTGTAAGTCGGCTCAATCAAAATGAAGTTAAAAACAAGTATAAATATACCTTGACACTTCATTCAAATGAGAAGAAGATATAGCTCTGAAATTTGACTAGCATTGAAGAAAATTTCGGGTGAGACTGTGACAGCCGCAGCAGAGAAAAAACGCAGCAGCAGAAAATTTATTTTTTGGTCAAGCTGTGTTGGTTTTTAGTGTTTCAGAATCAGGGTTTCGGTAGGTTTATATTTTTGTCCCCATAAATTTAGTTGATTCACGAACCTGGGATTGCTAAAGACCCACGGGCATCGTTACTGGTAGGTGCCAGGCTTTTCAGTTCTCGTGGGCGTTGTTAATTTTTGCAGCTGCAAAGTTGCCATTATCGTGGATGCATTATAGGGACTACATCATATAGTCAATGCCTTGCAAATCGATAGCATCCATAGTGGAGGATGTTTTTGTTTGAAGTCGTGAGGGTTTTCAACAGCAGTGATCAGTATCTTTGTAGCAGCTAAGTACAGGAGTAGACTTATGGTTTAGGGATCATTTTGTGACTACTTTTGGATAGATTGTTCGGCTTCTTATGGACTGATCTCTGCTCAAGATATTCGGGCTATTGTGGACTGCTATTTGCACAGGATGTCAGCTCTCTTATGACTGCATTTTGCACAGATCAATGAACAGACTTTCAGCCTGTTTGATTGTAGAATATAAAACCTGAGTTTCTTGAAGACATCTGAAGGCTCTTCTAAATATCAATCTTTCCAGGTTCCAAATAAAGAAGCTCTGAAACTCGGATATTTGATGGACAGTAGCAGCATATGAAAACGAAGTGGCAGTGTGTGAAGAAGCTGATTTGAAGATAGCAATAGAACTTGTAACAAGTTCAAGAGACATGCCAGAGCAACCTTGACTTGACAGTGATCAGTTTGATTTGACAAATAACATGACAATGACATCTGATTGACAGTGAGAGCAATTGATGACAGGGACAAGATGGTTGAACAGCAGTTGATTGAGTTGTGATTGGGACAGATCTTTTCGTGGGTATAGACAGAAGGAGAGGGATACCTGACTTTTCCATAGTGGCAGCAGACCCAAATTCTTCAGACTAGGGATGGTCTTACAGTAACAAGGTATGTATACACCTATATGTTGATATGATCAGAGATGATAATGATATGATAATGCTCAGCTGTGGTAGTTATGTTTCATTATGTATACACCTATATGTTGATATGATCAGAGATGTATGCTTAGCATACACAGTGATGATATGTAAGATTACACAGTGAGATGATGTTAACACAGTAAGATGTTTAGCAATGCTCAAATGATGACAAATATGCTTAGTACACAGAACAATGAACTATGATCTTACACAGTAATGTAACTCATTGATGATGAGTAGTAATTGGAGATGAGGACAGCTGCTGAATGAGCAGACATTGGGCATGAGCAGAAATTGGGCATGAGCAGAATTATTTCAGTGATTGATATGTGATGATATGACAGTGATGTTATAGCAGTATTTATGAATTTACACTTTGTTGATATGGTGAACATGTATGGCATGGTGTGATGACTTTCCTCTATGCACTATGATTTATTCTTGAATGATGCATGATTCAGTCAAAATAGTGAAGAATCACTTATCGTATATGGTGAAGTGTACAAGGTTGTACATGAGCAGGTTATGGCAGTGAAAAGACTTGTTGATATACAGGGATGATTTGGCAGGGAACGGTGTGCACAAGCAGATTCAGAGATTGGTATGTGACTGATTTATAGGTTGTGCAATGTGGTACAGAATGTGTCAGTGACAAGGCTGACGTGGCAGTGAACTGTGAACAAAGGTTATCAACAGCAGAGAGTACAGGGTTTGACAGGTCCACAGGTTCAACAATCTTTCTCTTCAGGGTGGTAGGGTGGTGCTAGGGCTCACAATTTTGTGAGCTGAGCTGTTGTTGCAGCTTGTCAGTTGTGGCTGACGAAGCCCGGGGGTTGTAGCCCCTTCCAGTTGTAGCTGGAGAAGTTGTATTTAATTTGTAACCCCAGTTGTTGCTGGGTCAAATTTTATCATAAAAGGCTTTCGTGGTTTTACCCCCAGGACTTGGGTTTCCACGTAAAAATCTTGTGTACTGTGCATCTTGTTTTTCATGATTGTTGATGATATGCTGCTATGATTGGTGATTAGCAACTTGCTCTCGATTAAAATTTTAATGATTGGCAAATACTGATTCACCCCCTCTCAGTGTTTCAACATTTGCAAGGTGGAGGATTGTCATTCGCTTGGTGTATATTCCTATGGGATGGTGAAGCTTCCAAAGCTTAAGTGGGGGGCACCTTGCCAAGGTGGAGGCCACCTCCCCACTCTCCATTAATTCAACCACCAGTTAGCTCATTGATCACGCTCCAAGCTTGTTGTGATTGGATTGTGACTGAATTTCGATTGGAGTTTGTTTCCTCTTGAGTGCCAAGTTCGATTAGGGTATTGAGCTTTGGCTTTTGTATAAAGAGAGGCTCCATGAGCTCCCTTATCATTGAATTTTTTTTGCAAGATTACTCTGCTCATTTTGTAATAATTCTTAGCTTTGGCTATTTGGAATAAAATCGACTTTGGAGGTCTACATGGTGTGCACAATTTGTTCATGAGAATTTGTTGAAGCTTTATTGAGGTGATGTTGTTTAATTTTGCTATTTCATCTATAATGTTTTGATCATGATGTTTTGATCATGTTTCTAGCTTAGAAGTCTTTTTTAAGTCCATGGAATGAATATTTGGGTTTCAATTTATTCATTGATGCTTGGTTGATTAAGATTTAGAAGTAGCAAACTGTAGTCGGTAATACTTATGCTCTTCTTGTCTTTTTTAATTGATCATACTAGACTTGATCAAACATTGTTTGAAGTGGCTTGTTTTGCAGATCTCCTAAGTGCAAAGTGGGATCTTGAGCTTGGTTGCGTCTTCCTCCCCTTTGTCATCATTTTGCTAACTTTTGTGCATTTCAGGGATCTTCAAAAGATCGATTCGTGCTTCAAGGTTGAGCTTGAGAAATTCATAAAAGATCCATCCATTATTCAAAACTTCAAACTGGTTACTTTGGTTCCAAAGGCTCTTTTCTTCAAACCTTCTCGTTTTCTCCTCGATCTAATTTACTTGATTTGCTAGCCTTCTTCCTCTAGCCCTTATCCTACTTTCTTTTCCTCTTTTTCATTGGCTGCCCACTCCTTGGTTCGCTGCCCATCTTCTTTGCCTTTTCTGCCCAAATCTCAGTCCTCCTTTTGACTGATTTGCTGCACCTTCTCTTGCTGCTGCCCCACCTTTTCTTTGCTGCTCCTTCTCTTGCTGCTGCCTCACTGTCCATTCTGCTGCATCCTTCTTTCCCAGCTATCTCTCCTTTCTCTGCTTGGCTGCCCCTTCTGTCATCTTTGTAGTCCTCATTTTTCATCTCTGATTTTGCCCTTCCATTCCCTATTGGCAGCCCTCTCCCATCCACTTCACCTTTCACTTTGCTTAAGGTCACTTTTAGTTCTTAGTTTGAAGGTTAGAGTTTGTTAGCTTCCTTTCATGCATTGCATTTCAGATCTCATATTTTGTTAGTTTGCATTGCATTTTATATCTCATTTTTAGTATTGCTAGGTTGCATTTCATTTTATTCAAAAGCTTAACTTAGTTGCATTAGATTTCTTTTTTTGATTAGTTTCTAAAGTTTGTATTTTTATTCTTAGATCGCATTGGAAAGTTGAAAAGCTTGCATTCAAAAAACATTTGATTTTTTGCAATTCTAGATCTCGTAGTTTCTTGTTTGCTAGTTTGCATTACATAGTTAAATCTTGCATTTAAGTTATTGTTAATATTTGCATTTTAGATCTCATAAAAAGTTAGACTTGCATTTTGGTTTTCTTGTCATTTTCTTAATTTAAAGCACTTAGTTTAAATTTTGTATTTGCTAACGCTAAAGGATGTCTCAAGTTGGTCTTTTGTGTAGGTTCTTGAAAGAGAAAAGAACTTGAGAAATTTTGAAGTAAGGAGATCCAAGCTAAGCAAAACATTCAAGAAACCATAAGGATGATCCAAACCATGACATTATCATTTACTATCCTTTTGTAATAGCTCTTAAGAGCTAGCTTCATTTTTCCAAGTTTCATTTTCTTTCAAAAAAAAAGTCCTTGCAAGGGTTAAATTCCCAAGGCACTTGTAAATTGATTAATAAAAAGGCTAGGTGGGATAAGGCCTCCCACACTTTGTTTCTCCTTCCCCGTTTGGGGAAGACTGATTCATGCATGCTTTAGTTAGACTTGTACAAATTTCCTAGATTAAATTTCATTTTTGTACTTAGAATAATTTCCATTTCCAAGTCTTGACTTGAGATAGCAACCTTGGGATTTCATCCCAAGGGCCTCATTGTTTTGTGGCAGCTTCTCTATCCCCATTAGACTCCTTGTCGACATTCAGCTAGTTGGAAGGTCTCAAGGACTGGTAGTTCTAGTGGTCACCTTGTTCGGAGGTTGATCCCACCTTGTTGTTTATTTCTTGGTCTGTTGTTCAATTTGGCCTTGTCTTTTCTTTTATGTTATTTGCTTACTTTGGAAAGCGTGCACTTTCTTTACATACAAACTGTCTCTATTTTAATAAAGAACAAAACCTATTGAACTTGCAATAACCCAAGTCAAGAGAACTCTTTGTCGGAGAGCATATTAAAATTGCATTTTCCCTGCATTAGGCATATAGAATAACTAAGTCTCTTGAACCTTGTCATAAGACAAAGTCAAGAGCACTCTCTGTCGGAGAGCTGGACTGTGTGCTCAAACAACAATAAAATTTCCTACTCACATCCCCTTAATTAATTTATCTTGGTTGCTATTCAACACCCGTATGCTCTGTCAACCTGAAAAGATTGGGCTAGTACTCAAAAAGGTGTTGGATTTGATAATTTTCTATAACATAATAAAATTTTCACCCCCACAACCAACGAACCGGCGTTGACTATTCGAGACATACTCAGGTAGTGGGCAAAGTTCCTAAACCTAGTGGGGCCAGAGGTTTTCCGCTGTCTAGACATCGGAGTGGTTAAGTCATTAGACACTTACTCCTTGAACTCTGGGCGGACCGACATACCATCAGAAGGGGAAGCCACTGAAAGTATACATTTCCGGTCTCTTGCTTACCTTGTTGTTCTTACCCTAATAATCAAGACCACTAAAACTTTCAATAAACCAAGATAATTTGCAAAACGATCTCACGAACGGTTCTCTAAGACTTGTACTTTCTACATCCCCGAACGCTATACAATATTTTGACTCCATAAGGCACTGGTCTAATTGTTACATTTTCATATATTCATATTGTTGGGCCATTTGTCCATTTAAGTCATTTATCTGTGGATGCTATCTCATTTTCGCAAGTCTTTGATATACTGCTTATCTTGTAATCTTGTATCGCAACATGGATTGCATTTTGCCTTGTGTTTTATCTAAAGTAAATATGTGATCTTTTCATCTTTAAAAACTCCTAAACAACACCCATCCGCATCACCATACACTAAAAACACTAAAACACATTGAGCCATAGTAAACTCTTTGTAGTGACTACCCCCCTTGGCTTCGTTAGGAGTTAGCCTAAATGGAGGAGCTGGGATTCAGGTGACAGTACCTGGCTCATTGCTTGCCCCCAAGGCCACACTTTCCCCACTTGTAGTGAGGGAACAGCTTTCGAAAGATTTCTGCTGCTGGTGTGCATCTCGGCTGACAACAACACTGATACTTGGTATTACCCTAGATGCTCTTTCACCGCTTTCAAAGCCAATTCCCCATGCTTGTAGTTTATTTGCATCTTTTGGGACAACAAGTAAGTCTCTGGGTTCAATCGGTTTTTTAATATTCCTTGTTATTTTCTATTGTATCTGGATGTGTGAAGAAGCAAGGTTTTGGAAAGTTCGATAATTTCTTTCTTACCACAAATTCCAAAAAAATGAAGTGAGGAATAAGTTCTTATATTTGATTTAAATGTCGGATTAATAATTCATCTTCTGCCAATTGCCTATATGATCTGAAATATCATTAAACTATCCTGTCTACCTCCTCATTAAAAAATTTGCACATTCTGACTGAAATTGGCTTCTGGATAATGTATCAATATGTGATCAAAAGTTTCTTCAGCTCCATGACAAAAAGACATTGTGATGAACCAGAAAATCCTCTTTTCCAAAGATTGTCCCATGTTAGGATATTATATTGTACTGCTAACCATGGGAAAGAATTGATCTTTGGCCATATTCCAAATCCCATTTTTTCCATACCTTTGATTGTCTTGGCTGAGCATTAGCTGTTGTGATAAGATTGTATGCCTGATTAGTTGTGTATTTTTCATGGATCTGCATTTGCCATTTATTGACATCTAATGGCATCTTGATATCATTTGTCATTTGGAAGATGGGGATTATGTGTTGATAAAGGAGGTCTTAAGTTTTTAACCCATAGCGATAAGAAAATATAAGATAAGTTTATTAATGTCCAACGAATGACACCAAAAGTAGGTCAATGGGACTAAAAGGTAAACAATCTTCCACGTCATATTTCTTGATTAAGGTTGCACTAATATTCAATGCATATGTGGCATTTTAAGATTGTTACTTATCAATATCTCCTTTATTTTGTCTACTAATTTTTTTGAAATTTGACTGGATTCTATATTGTTTTGTTGGCTGATTGGCTCATTATAAATCTACATAATTTTTTTTATCAGTATTGGAAACTTAGTTTTTTTTATCAGTGCCGCGTCATAAACTGTGCAAGATTTCATGTTTGTCTAATGAACAATCATTCATTTGGTTCAATTTTTGGATTTTGTTCCTTTATGCTCATATCATGTTTACTTGGAAAACATCATTAACTAGATAGTGCCAGTGATGTAATTGTGGGGTGAAAGCAAATGAATGACTGGAGTACATCCCACATCAGACTCAACAAATGAATGACTTGATGCCACAAATGACCTATGGGACAATGAATGTGTTGTGTACTGTTAAAGGATAGATGACATGGGGGCTTGTTTTCTGCCACTCTTTTGTGCTCCCCTCTGTGTATGTGTGTATGTGTAGAGAGAGAGAGAGAGAGAGAGAGAGAGTATTATCATTCAGTGATGATAAAAAAATGGTTAATGGTATAGGTAGAATTGTATATTTCAAATACATTAGAGGGGAGTGCATAAGGCATTTGTGTTTCATGGATATGCTTAGTTTGTATGAATGCGTACATGCACAAGCATGCATTCAAAATGTGTGTATGTGTGTCTGTATGCTAGAGAGACTATTGTATAGATTTATAAATAATGGGTTTATCTTGTGCAGCCTTACCTATAGGAGAATATGCAGCAGTAGCTCTACTTCTGTTCTTTGGTTTCAAATCTATCAAAAATGCTTGGGACCTTCCTACTGAGTCACAAAAGAGTGGAGCTGATGTGCAGGAGCTTGGTGAACTTGTTGAGGCTGAGGAACTGGTGAAGATAAAGGTAGTCCTCTGTATAAAGTTATAAACTACTAATCATGGTCTGTTTAATTCAGTGTATTAAAAATAACCATGAAGAAAATTGATCTCACAGCTCATATCTAATACTCTGAGGCCAATGTAGAATGAAAATGATACTCTATTGGTATTCAGTGGGGTATACTTTTAAAAATTCAATATCTACAAGTATGCTTCTGGAAGTGCTTATATTTTTAATGCAGGGAAAGAATTCCCTCCAGTTCTTTGCATTGGCTCTTCAATAAGCATCGATGTTTGAGTAAAAAATCTCTTGATTCTCATTCTGAATTTCATGTTATAATTGTAATTTATCATACAAGTTTTACATAGAATTTTAGGGTGCAATTTATGGGATTAAAGTTCACTCGGATTCAATTCAGTGTTTCTTCAACATGACATTGGTGACAACTGACAACCTTATATAATGATTTTTCATTTTCAAATATCCATCGGTTCCATCCACAGTAGATTTTTTTCTCTTTTCAAATTGTGATTTCATCAAAGGAATCAATCGACTAATTCAAGCACATAAATCAATGATTTGGAAATGACTATAATTTTGTGGAAGCAATCTACTTTCAAAAATAATAAATTTCCACTGTTGGAAAAGTATGATTGACAGTAAAAATACTACAAAACTAGATGAAACTAAGCATTGCCATTCTTTCTGTGAGAGCATGTGCATGTGTACATCCACCACTTATATTTTCTCTTTTTCTAAGTAATACACACAAAACAACAGAGATGTTTCTTCTATGCTTGATCCCTATTCTATATCAGTCTCAAATACTATTTTCCTACATTGGATTCTGGTCATTTATCCCATATAATCACTTGCTATTATCATTCATAGTTGAATCATCACAAGCATAATAAGGATAGGACTTGATGCAAGACACTACTCTCAGATCATGTCTCAAGATCCAGTTTCATTCACAATGATGGTTTCTATACCTGGATGGTGGTAGGGTATGTATACCTCCATAGAGTAAGCAGTCAAATCCCTGCAGAGGGGGTCCCTTGTCCCACAGACAAGGGAGTCTCATATGTGAATTTGGCATCTGTCTAGGCTGTGACATCATTGTACTCAACAGTCCCTTTGACCTACTTTTGTGTTCATTAGTTGGACATTGATAAAATTATCTTATCTTATCTGTTTCCTCTTGGTGGTTTCCCTGGAAAGCAGCAGCAGTGACAGTTTTTTTCGAAAACCGTGCATCCTATATTACAGTAAAGGGCAATATGATTACATCATTGAAATCATTTAAGGCTGACTAAGCAGCATGTTATCACACAACTTGTAGTTGCCCCTGGTGGTATCCCATCCAGGACGGTAGAGGAAAAAGGCAACTAAAGAGGTGACCCAAGAGATGCCACGGTTCTCAATGCAAGGTGGGAGTCATGTCAATTGAGGCACTCTTCACTTTAGGTCAAGGTGAATCAAGACCTAGGGGGAGACCCTATAACCAATCAAAGATGATTGGACCCAAACAAAGGTTCCTAGGGATGAGTTAATGGTAAGTTATGGAAACCAATGCAAGGTAAAGTGGACCTAGAAATTATATAGTATGGTTGAAGGTGGTTTGAGAGATGGTCAGTGTTTCAACCAATGTGTGATTTAGGCCACATGATTAACTATAATGACAAGATCTAGTACCATGTGCTACAACAGTGGGTCCTACTTTCTTGGGATATGTGAAATGGCTTAAAGTGGACCCACAAGGTGAAATTAAGGGATATAATTGGCACTAGAGGATAGGTAATGAGTAGATCTATGGATTTAAGTTGAAATTATGAGTACCCACTTACTGGATCTAAGGTTTGACACAATTCCCAAGGAGTGTGACATGCTTAGGGAGGACTAGTGCCTTGTTGGATGGGTTAATGGAGTCAAAAGATATGTCAAAGTGTAGATCGGGACACCTAGAGGTCAAGTCAAGTGGGCTAATTGAGATAGAATGGTTGGATCTAGCTAGATCTAGGATTTCATGAAATGACCCTAAGTGGACCACAATCCCTTAAAACAAAGAATGCTACCCCCAAGGCAGATTGTCACAAAATGATACTCTAGACCTAGGTTTCAAGGTATGGCCGTTCCAATTCCACAAAAATCTCAACCACCCACTTCCTCAAAGTGGGCAAACTCATTCACCCAAGGGAGTGCGACCTTGCTCAAGGAGGGCTAAAAGATGGATAAGGTGGGCCAAATCAAGTCCAATGGCCACCAAACTGTAGATCTAAGTAGCTTATGCACCGATCTATGTGGATCTAGAAAATCAAGTCAATCCAAGGGTTAGATCTTACTAGATCTGAGTTTTAAGATGCCAAGTAGTTTAAAAGGGGGTTTTAATCCCTTAAAATGTGGAATGATGCCCACAAGGTAGAAATCACCAAAGTAAAAGTCCGGGGGTAGGTTATCAAGTCTGTAGATTACAAATCAAGCAGGATCTCACCTACCCATATGCTAGATCTAACCCAACAAGCCTCTCCAAGGAAGTGCGATTTGGTTCAAGAGGGCTATATTGCCTTGAAAAGTGTGTCAATTTAACCCAATCACCACTAAACTATAGATCCAACTAGGGGTGGATGCTATAGAGGTGGGTTCTTAAGATCTTTTCAAAAGCAAGGCTAGATCTAAGTAGATCTAAGAAAAACCAAAATTGGGGTTTTAATTAATTAGGGTTTGTGACCAATGAAGATAGAATGGATGAAAGAGGCACATACCTTGTAGATCTTACCTCAATTGCTTGTGGCCACCTTGCAAATTGATAGCATTCTCCTATGTGTATATTCAAGAGTGAGATCCAAGAGCTCCAACCAAAACGTCCTCCTCCAAGATAGCCAAATCGTCCTCTTCCTACAAGACAAGATCAAAGAAATAAGTCAAGTAAGATGATTATGAAAATGATAGAAAGATGTAATAGAAAGCATCAACTATGTCACGAAGATACAATAATGATACTCCCTGTCACAAGATCAACCCAAGAGAGAATATGTGGATCCCTCCAACAATAACCCTCAAGAAATCGCCCTCCTCTCCACCAATTCGACTTTCCTGCAAGAGAACTAGTAGAAGCACCAAAATCCACAATGATACATAGAAGAGATACTGTATACTCAAGATGCAAGAGAATCCACAAGACAAGAGAGATATGCTCCACAAAGAAGTGTTCTATTCCAATATTCCAGAGCTCCCAAAGGTGAGCTATACAATAGGGGGTCTCCTCCTTATATAGGATAATAAATACCAAAACCCTATACCACTTTACAATACTACATCAAATGACTGGTTGAGATTAAAAGATCTCATCATACAATCAATAGCTAAGATGAACCATAACAATATATCACATGGATCACCCAAGATAATGATGACGTCATAGTATAAAATAATCATGGAGGGTGACGTTATCCACTAGAGGGGGTAAAAGCACCAAAAATCCACCTCATGATGACTAGGACATGACATAATAAGCACATGGTGGGGCTAGGAGGCATCAATCCTTACTAGCTCATCCCCAAGGCACAATAAAAATAATAAAATATGTCCAATATAATATAAATGATCAGATCTGTCCTCAAAATCTGTGACAGACAAACAGTAAAAGACCTCCTGTGATCGTTGCGGGCCTACCCACATGGTGAAAACTGGCTAGAAGATAGTGGGATCACCCTGGAAGACCTCTGTGAAAACCAAATGCCAAAACCTTGGCTCAATTGCCCAAATCGAATTCCTCAATGACCACTTTATCCCATTTTTTTACTGCCTTGGTAACTATGAAAGTGCCAAAACTGCCTCCTAGGGCATCTGCGCTATCCAACTGAGCCCACCAGGCTCTCCAGAAGGGGGGGTAAATGGTAATAACAAGTGGCTGGACCACCCCCTCCTCATACAGCGCCCTAGGTGAACTGGCCTCTCATGGCCCCTGCTGCTCAGGCTGGGAAATTAGCCCCAAATCTGGTCAACAAGTGTAAAACTGCATCAATCACTGTCAGAAGTGCTCGGAACTGAAAGATAAGTGTCTCATCCAGAAGACCCAAATCCACTAGGAATGTGTACTCATACACCATGGGTTGCCCTAATGGGCCAGCTGTAGGGTCCACCATATATGGACAGTGCATAATCTGATGATCTAAAGTAATAATAAAACCTGCTGAACTGCATCAATCATCATCTGAACCATCTGTCCATCATATGATATCATCATCAAGTATGTGGGACCATCAATCATCATCAATAGGTATATATATATATGGCCCACATCATCACGGATCCCAATAATATACAACCAAGGATAAATCATATCAGTAGATTAAGACATGCTTCTTTAATCACAACCAAGGTCAAAGTATAACATCCATTCAGTGGCATTAATCAAGTTAGCATATTCCTTTGTTATATAAAATTACTTGCACAATAGTTCAAATGACAAACTCACCCATTGGACATGGTCAAACTGCTAGTGAAGGATGAAGGCTAGGAACAAGGTTGGGCCAAGGGGTTGACTTGTCTAACTTAACTCAAAAATACTTTGGACTGGGAGAAGGAGGAAGCTACAAACTTTGTGCTGGATAAAATAACACGCGAGATGGCTGTGCCTCACAAATGGATAAGTTGTTCAGAGAGTGCTTATTCAACTTAGGCATCATGTCTACATCAAGTTGATCCAGGTTCATTAGGATCATTCAATTTCATTTCATGGCCTTTTTGGCCTACATAACCCTTCGGATTTCAGGTGTGCTGATAAGCACAACTAGTTGCAGCTTGCATCCAGGGCATGTTTTCATATACATATAAGGTCAGCAATTGTTTAGATATAGCTTTTAAGAACCATTGCTTTTTTTTGGACCTTTCTTATACTCTTCGAGGAATATTTTTAGCTGTTCATCGCTCTTGCCCTTTCTAGTTTCCATGGGCGAATTTATGAGTTTCCATAAGTAGAACATGAGCTTTCAGTTTTAGCCAACAACATCTCAAGTGACTAGGGGGAGTTCAAGCCAATGCCAAACATTGGGACAACCAGCCAGAATGATTTAGGCCTACAATCCAACTCACCAAAGGCAAGTTTTGTCACCAACTTAGAGCCGAGACACTGATCATACAGGGATGCGGTCCAAACACAGAGTTAGAAAAATGGGGAAGTCCTCAGTATCAGAAAGTCGAATGAGACAGGTCAAGGTTTAAAGTCAAATAGGAAAGTCATGTATGGATGGAGTCAAGTGAATATGGAACCTATACTAGCAGACAACTGGTGTCAGGAAAGACCATATCTATGTAAGGTGGAAAACCAATGGGTTTTGTTAAATGACCTAAATGTGCAAGCAATTGTCCATTTTATGATTTATAGTTCATTTTAAACAGTTTGCCACATCAGGAATAATATACCAAGCAGATGCTGTGAACATGACTAAATCAACAAGATAATAGTCCACAGTCAATGATAAAATACCCATAGATCATACAACATCATCATAGTAATAAACATCATACACCATCTGAAACACTGCTGCAATACATCTCTAAGCACTGAACTGAAACTGTATGGGATAAAGGGTCACATCGGTCATCAAATCTGAACTCTCAAGGCTCAGCCTTGACACAAGGTCTAACATAAGTCTGAATAATACACTACTCTGATCATGAGTGATCACAAAATATACAATCATCATAGCCATGCTTTGAATAATGGAAGCTCTGGAATGTGCAGATATCTACTAAACAAGAATAGTAGTCCAGCTACTATGGTGTGATAACACAGCACAAATGACATCCAGAATGAGATTGTATAGAAAATATATATATATGCTAAAAACAGCCACCCACAAGGGCAAAAATCACAAACCTGTGTAAAACTTGTGAAAATTTCTTGGAATTTGGAATTCAGAAATTTCACCTCTTAACTAGAGGTATCCTGCATCCTAACCCTGTGAATTCAACCTTAGGGCTGTTATGAAGTACAAAACAAAACAGCAGTGGCAACGAACAATGTCTCAATTCTTAACAACGCCAAACTTCTTGGCAATCCAAGAGAAAAAATACAGACTTTTCCAATAAGTTTCGGCCCTCTTGGGCAATCTTATCATGCATAAACCAGATCTGTAAACTCTTATTTACAGAAGCAAAAAAACCTGTATCTTTTTCAATTACAGTGTCACTTAAACTTATGTTGAATCAACAAGACAAAAATAGCTGCAAATTACAAACCATGAAGAGCATAAATGACTGGAAATCAAATCTACAATTTACACAAATATTGGAATGCTGAAAACTTCATTAATATGCATTAGATGAACTTCATGTACATACCATGGCCTTATCACAAGGCTAGTACCAATGTTGCATGACTCGGGCTCGGCAAAGACTCGGCTGGCATGTGACTCGTCGACTCGGGAAAGACTCGGGACAGACTCGGGAGACAGACTCGGCAAGACTCCGTAAAAAAAAAACTTAAAATACGGTAAATTTTGGGCAAAAAGAGAGGTTAATGGCATATTTTTTAAAAATATCATTAATTTAATTAAAAATCTAATTAAATTAAATAAAAAATCTAACAAATATAAAACTCATTACTTAAATTTATAAAGCATAAAGAAATAAAACTGATTACTTAAATCTAATAAATATAGCATTGAATATAAATAAAAAATTAAGATATTACTTAAATTTATAAAGCATAAACTTTAAAGCATAGTAAATAAAACTGATTACTTAATTCTAATAAATATAGCATTGAATCTAAATAAAAAATTAAAATATTGTAATATAATATATATATATTAAAATATAAATAAAAAGTTAAATTACTTGAAATTTAATAACAATGGTATAGTATTCACAATGCACATATAATGGCTTTAAATTAAAAAGGGGCTCTAATTCTATGCTTCTTTACGGCATAAGCTACCCGTGGCCAAGAAATTTTTAATCCAATACCAAAAGCATTGTCATTCAAAGTTACTTCTAGCGGGTCGCGGCAATACTGTGAAATCCAGTGTACCCGTGCCAAGCATCGACCCTACACGCAGTCTCCATTGTAACCGTGCCAAGCATCGACCCTACCCGCGACAAGCATGGAAACCCTCCGTCGATACTAACTTCGATTGCTGCCCTTCGATTGTTGTTGGAGGCACGCATGCTGGAGGACACAATTTCGCGGGATATGTCATCATTCATGTGCTTGCCGAGTCTCTCTGTCGATTTCGTGCTAAGTATATCCGAGTCCTTGCAAGTTTTCGCAGTTGCTATGAGTTTGCCGAGTCAACCACGAGTCTTATGCAATTACTCGGCTTGGAGGTTGACTCGCCCAGACTCGTGAGTACTCGCGAGTCTTGGGCGAGTGGTGCTTCATTGGCTAGTACAATCCACTAGCTCTCCAAAATCCTAACTAGGGAAAATAATGAAAAACACTAGCTCAACCAAGGAGATCAAACAAGTATGAACCACTCAAGCTAGTCCTTAAAGGAAAGATGTCTCCTCTTCTTTTTATTCAACAAATTCAACGTAGGGTTTCATCTCAAAATCCTAATCTTCAAATATTCAAGGGATGAAACCCTAACCCTAGACTAGGGCTTGATGCCCTCTTTGAAGTTGCACAATCCCCTCATCCCATGTAGGGCATTCTTCAAGCAAGTGGATCCTACATGGGGCCCTAGTTAAGGGTGTCTACCAAACTGTCAAGAGAACTCCAATGCCTAAGGGAAGAACACTAAGGAAACAAGCATCTAAGGTCAAACATTCACTGAGCAAGCTATCTCAACTGTGCAAATCCATCACTGACTATCTCTCATGTGCCAATCCATCTCGTACCATCCAAGGGTTGAACATACACCATGTTCCTCAAATCTCATGAAACACCCCTAACATGGTGTAAACACTTTCGGAGTAGCATGAAAGCTAACACTTCCTCTTTATGAGGAAATTATTTACACCAACACTTGTTGACTCCCTTTGCAACTCCACCAAACTTGCTACCTACATACCTGTAATTGTTGTAGTCTTGGAATCAACCACTATCTCCCATAAAGAAACTAACATTCATGCTATCACAACATCTCTATCCTCCAAAGATTATTGACCACCTATGAATTTGAAGGAACATAATCCTAAAACAAAAGAGACTGCCAAACTCCAACATCTTCCAAGTCAACATCACGAGCCAAAATCAATTGACACCACATCATGAGCTATCCAAGACATCCTGTAAAGAAAATCACATCTCCATATAAGATCAAGACAAGTGGATGACATCTATTAGGATTACACCAATAGAAATATGCACAAGTCAACTCCTCAATCTTGGAATACTAAGATCGTGGTATAGATAACAACCTATACAAGGCCATTAACAACTTGTCAACATGAGATTCCCTTTCATGTACCTTAAATCTTCTAGCAATTGAAACAACTTGAACCAGGTCAATTCCTTCATCTTGAGAGAATCCTGAAACAAGAGTGACATCATGGGAAACTCCCCCTATCTGAGAAAATCCAACAACCGTGTCCTTGTACTCTATAATACTCCCATTAGCTGCAAAATTAGAATCAATCTCAACATCATCCTCCATCAATGTATCACACCTCTCCTCCAATAGGCAACTGGAAAGGTCATGGATGGAAGAAACCAGTGCAATATGACTAGCATATCGCCTAGTATGTATACTCACCCTCACTAAATATTTGAGCACTCCTATATGTTCTTGAGCCTCCGACAGAGTTTGAGTGAGCCATCTCGGTCTCCTGCATGTTGGGGTAGAAGGTGAGGGCATCTCCACACCTAATCTCACCTCATCTCCCTTTGAATTTGGTCCATCTCAAGTCTCTGAATCAACCTTTGGAACAACAACCTCCCCTCTCTCCTTAATCACTGAAGGAGAATCCTTTGAATTGGAAGACCTCATGTCCACATCAAATATCACATCTTTGCTCACCACAGTGTCCCACTGTGCTAGGATATCAATCCTATAAGTTGTAGAAATATCACTTTATCCATCAATAGGTTTTGAACCTATCTCCATGACATCCCATCATACATGTTCCTCCTTAGAATTAGAAGGTTGTTCTAGCCACCCACTAGAATGTACAAGTGCCATTGGATTAGCAAGTAACCTAAGAAGGCCAACCTCTCTCTCCCCTATAGCCAAAGTCCTCTGATTAGCTAGACTACAATTGCTGATGGTATGTTGTACCTCAAAAGCAACTGTCCACTATACATCTGTCATACAAGCCACCGAAAGAATATTCTTCCTCAAACTAGGAACAAATCGAACATCACCTGAAGGCATTTGAAAGAAGTAGGGCCAACTCCTTTTACATGATAATTGGAATGGTCACCAAGATCCAAGCTAATGCCTCCCTCTTACTCCTTAAACCTACTAAATAAAGACTTGCCATATGTCATGTTTCAAAGCTCCATTATCCTCATACCATCCAACACTAGACATAGTGTTGAGAGTCAAACAAGACGTCATGGAAAAAGCAGTCTCAAACCAAGAGTTAATCTCTTCTACACTTGCTACAATCCTAGTTGCAACTTGTTTCATACCCTTTCCCCTTCTTCAATGGACATTGATTGGCATAATTTCCTATTTCGTGACATTGGAAACACATCACCTTACTCAAGTACTTCTTTCCTATATTTGTGCCGTCCTTCTTTTTGTATCCTTTCTTTCTACCCTTCTTTGTCTTTCCAAGGAGACCAAGAGCATCTACTTCCCCTTGTTCTTCTAAATAAGACTACAATCTGATTTCTTCTTGCACAAGTTCAACCCAAATCTTTGGAAACTTTGGCAAGTTACCTTAAGTACAAACACTCTGAACAAAAGACATCCAAGAAGGAGCAAGTCCTTTTAAGGCAATGGACACCAACCCACGATGTGTGCAGAGGCAAGACACAACCCCCCACGTGTTGGGACGGACACGACCCCCCCACGTGGGGGACACGTGTTTTTTGGTGTCCCAATTTCGGGACACGAAAAACCACATGTCCCCCACATGGGGGGGTCGTGTCCGCGCCCAACACATCCCCACAGGACACTTCACCCTAAACTCACGTGTCCGGTGACTTAGGTTGAAAGTTGGTTTCACAAAAACATCTCTATCAAGAAGCACAAATGTTTTGAAACAACTCAACCAAAGCATCAAAAGTTTTCTTACTTATCTTCTTATTTGAAATGTGTGATATGAAATGACCCTTTACAGAATCAAGAATGATTCTCTTCACTTTGGCTTCCTTCTTCCGATGAACGACCAATTTTGCTAGATCGGTAGCCTCTAGAATCTCCTTCTCAACATACTCCCAAAAATCATCTTCCTCCATAAGTATCTGAAGTTTGAGCTTCCATGGAACGAAATTGGAATCTCCATCCAACCTGTTACACTCTCTAAGACTAAGAGTCACCTTACAAATCTTGAACAAGTCGTCAAGTGTACAACATTAGTAGTAGACAACACCCTTTCTAGGATCCAAGTGCTTCTTCCAAGCAACCTACGGTATCACACCCAACAACCTCAAACACACTTAGGCACCTCTCCCAACCTTCAGATAATCTTTATATGAAATACAAGCTCCCTCTTACACCTAGAGTGGTCTTAGCCACAAAAGATATGATACCATTTGTGAATTTCTTCAAATTTGTAATTCAGAAATTTCACCTCTTAACAACTCCAAAGATCTAGGCAATCCAAGAGAAAAGATACCAAAATGTTATGATATGTTTTGGCCCTCTAGGGCAATCTTATCATGCATAAACCAGATTTGAACAGTCTTATTTACAATAGCAAAACAACCCTTATATTCTTCATTACAATGTTAAATAACTTAACATAATTGCCCCTAACTTATGTCAAATCAGCAAGACATATGTAGCTGGAAATTACATACCATGAAGAACATAGATGGCTGAAAATCAAGTCTACAATTTACACAAGTATTGGATAGTTGAAAACTTCATTGATATGTATAAGATGAAGTTCATGTATATATCATAGTCTTATCACAAGGCTAGTATAATCCACTAATTCTCCAAAACCTTAGCTAGATAAACCAATGAAAAATCCTATCTCAACCAAGGAGAACCAATAAGCATGAATCATTCAAGCTAGTCCTCCAAGGCAAGATGTCTCATCTTTTTCTCTTCTTCCCCAAATACAACCTAGGGTTTCATCTCAAAACCATAATCTTCAAATCTCCATGGGATGAAACCTAAACCCTAGTCTTCAAGATCCTCCAAGAAGATCAAGAAACCCTAGCAACTCTGAGAGAGAGAGAGAGAGAGAGATCACATACAAATGAAGGTATAAGAGATGATTATTAGTGTGCTCCTCCTAGTCACATCTCTACACAAGAGTGAATAAGATTGATAAGTGAGTAAGGGAATCTATCCTTACTCTATA
The DNA here is from genome assembly GCA_027924585.1 of Larix kaempferi. NCBI lineage: Eukaryota > Viridiplantae > Streptophyta > Pinopsida > Pinales > Pinaceae > Larix > Larix kaempferi. The sequence goes on along the minus strand of BSBM01000159.1, from coordinate 5,604,686 downwards.
TATATATAGAAGTTAAGGGAGGCCAACAATATAGTGTGGGCCAATACCTTTACAAGCAACCTACAATAATTGCATGTAGGCTCACACTAGTTGAGTACTACGCTCCAAGGGTACACATGCCAAGCTTCACAGTGATGTACACAATAAGGGCTCCAAGATGACGTAACTACACAAGTGTGTCCACTCTCCTCTACCACAAGCCCATACGAACTCCATCGCTTCTCCTAAGCCATGTACTCCACTAGGTCCACTCCCCTTGCATAAACATTGTTGCAACCTAGGCATCCCTATGCCAACTCCAAGCCTCCATATAGGAATCCAAGCTACCAAATGTTATCTGCGGCCTGATGCCCTCCTCCAAGATGCACAAAGCTCCTCTTCCTATGTAGGGTGTTCTCCAAGCAAGTGAACCTCACCATGTGGCCATCATGAAGAACATCCCCCAGGCTATCAAGAAATCTGAGAACTCCAACACCCAAGAGAAGAGTACAAGCAAGCACCCAAACAAGGCCAAACAACCACTGAGTAAACCATCTCCATTGTGCAAATCCATCATGGACCATCTCCCATGTGCCAATCCATCACAAACCATTCAAGGGTTGACCATACACCATGCACCCCATATTTCATGAAGCACCTCCAATCATGGTATAAACACTTTCGAAGTTACCAGAGAACTAACAAACCTATGGCCTATAAGTGAGTGTATAACAGTTGTAAAATCTTTTCTTATTGATGACAAATCACTGCCCAAGTGCAAAACAAGAGGAGCAATAGCTGCTGTCACAAGAAACTTTCTACCTAAGTGTTAAACAAGAGGAAGAACGTTGTCACAAGAAAATTCCTACCTAAGTGTTAAACAAGAGGAAGAACGTTGTCACAAGAAACTTTCTACCTGAGTGTTAAACAAGAGGAAGAACGTTGTCACAAGAAACTTGTTGTCCATGTGCAAACAAAAGGAAGAACTGCTTGTTAAGCTTTCTTAATCTCAGGCCTAGATAAAATATTTCCTAGTGATTTTTCTTGTTGAAAATTACTTTTACAGCTCAATGAATAAATTATACTGTTGGAATTTAATTAAAAGAAATAACTGGCAGAAGCAAAATGTAGGAAACAGATCACAAAGCATGCACAGTTTTCTGCCCTTCAAAATCAGCTTTTCATTAAAATATTCCAAGCTTACAAGGGCTCCCTTACTGGAAAAATGGCCCTGAGAAAAATACACAGCAAACCTGGCAAAATCTGCCCTTAGAAGACAAAACTCCTGCAAATATGCCCTGGAAATCTGCAACAAAAAACCAAAAAAGCCCAGAAATTTTCCTGCTTCCCTGTCCATATGGACTGTATGGATCCATACGGTATAGTATGTACTATGTACGGTTGTACCAATCCGTACGATTTGTTTGTATGACCGTATGGATTTATGTACGGTCCGATTCGTACTGTTGTACGGATCTGTACAATATGTCTGTACGACTGTATGGCCTGTCCGTACAGTCCTTACGGCCTCACTGCAAAAACTGCATTTTTTCCTTGGCTGGAACAGCTTCCCTACTCCTTCCTGACCTACTTTTTTCTCTCCTTGGCCTAGAAATCAGAAAATCCTTCTTTTTATTCCCACAACTGGATGAAAGTCCTTCACCCTCATCCGCACTTGGATGAAAGTCCTTCACTCAACTCCGCACTTGGATGAAAGTCCTTCACTCAACTCCACACTTGGATGAAAGCGCCCCCCTGCCCCCCCTGCTCCTGCGCCTTAAACTTGCTCCCCAAACGCTCCCGAGCACTCCCAAGGCGCTCCCTACGTCTCCTATACTAAAAGCTCCTATACTAGTTTGATAATTTGATGACAATGTTATGGTACCACCCTTCTTTGCCAAGCTCCTATAAAATTTGTTATGGTTGATCATTTGATGATGATTGATGTTATATGATTTAATCCATATTTTCTATAGTTAATTCAACATCCTACATGTATTTTAGATATAAATCCATCAAAATATATTAAAATATATACTATATAAAAAACGCTCCCGAAACGGGAGCTTTTGAAAATTTCGCTTTACGCTCCGCTCCTGTTCCCCGCTCCCCACTCCCAACAGCTTAGGCTTACACTCCATCCTACTGAATTTTATTTTAACATCAACTGAAAAGATGTGTTAATACTTAATTGACATCTGATTTGGTTTTAACTGCCTGTTTCTCAGTGATTAAGTGCAAGTTATCTAGGTTATCTATTGAACTTTAGGCAGGTCTGACTTTAATTTCATTCATCTTGGTTTTAAGAAAGTTATTTTTATTAGTGATAAGTGGCAGTATAATAAAATTTATTTTCCAAATGTTACTGACCATATTGGTATAATTACAGGTTTCAGAGAGACTGACTACACCAACTGAAATAATCTGGAAGTCCTTCAGCCTTGCGTTTTTTGCTGTGAGTTTTTCTCTGGTCAATTATCCTGTTTCAGTGCCCAAAATGAAATTTTAAGTTTTGTTCTTTTCTCTCTATCATTTCCACTTCCAATCATTTATTTTATAGATTGGTTTACCAGCAATGCTTCAAAGTTTTCATGCTAATACTTGAAATTGTTACTAGGCTTTGTGATCTTATGGCATATGCTCTGTGAGACTATGTTGTGCAGTGAACACTCTTAAATATGATACTATATCCCTAACCGTCTTTAAAGTTGATCAAGTTGCAAGTAGAAACTTTATATTCTTCATTTAACAGACTGATTCCATAATCAATATGCAGGAATGGGGAGATCGTTCAATGTTAGCTACCATTGCCCTAGGTGCTGCACAAGTAAGTTTTGTAATATTGTCTTAAGATTTATATGAGCACTTGTCAAATGTTTTGTCCAGTGATGATGTGTTATATGGGTGGCAGTCTCCATGGGGTGTTGCAAGTGGGGCCATTGGTGGACATGTTGCTGCAACATCAATTGCTGTTGTTGGTGGAGGACTTCTTGCTCAGTATATTTCAGAAAAAGTGGTCAGTAATCCTCCTCTCTCACATATTTCTTACAACTTGTATATTCTGCAGATGCATATTATAACATATCTTTGAAAATTAAATCTCAGGTTGGATATCTGGGGGGTGCATTGTTCATTGTATTCGCTGTAGCAACACTCTTGGGAGCTTTCTGAACATGTTATGGTCCGAGTCTTTTCTCCGTCATATTTTCTGAGTCAAGCCGTCGTCAACCCTTCTTGATTTTGGAATCTTTAAAAATGCCCCCTTTGGAAAGGTATACGAGTGGTTGAACAGCTGAGCACAACAAACATATTTGATGCCCTATTTTGGATTATTTTAAATGAATTTCCTAGGAAGTGGAATGATACTTGGTACACAACTATACAATGCATGTCCGTTCATATAAATTATAAATCATTTTCTTGTTATACCTGCCTTGGCATGTGGCTTTGAAGCCATGTAATTTCATTGTACTTGCCATTTTAGGTTTCTTGTTTTCAAGGGGAGTTAATTGTTGGAGTCGCCAGTTTTGGAGAGCAATTCTCACAGGCATGTAATATGTTCCATTGGATGCAATAAAGTTCCATTTTCAACCAACTTTGTGGAACTTGGTAGATATTCTTAGTGATGGCAAAATTCGTTGTCAATGTAGGTTTTTAAACATCTGTGTAACACAACAATATAATTAGTAATTACATATTTTGAGAGAATAATAAATGTCACAATATAATAGTGATCAATTCTGTAGAAAGTACCTTTATAGGAGCTGAAGGTAGTGTTGATGGGAATTTTGGTACAGTGGGTACTACTCAACCCCACACCAGCAGATTATGGATAGCAGTGTCAGAGAACAAGAAAAATGAGTTCTACTTTATCAAGCAAGCGAAAGTCAATCTAAATTAGGGCTTTGGAGAGAAGGGAAAAGAACCTGTATGTTCTCATTAAAGAATCTTCTAAGCTTGATTGTCAATTTGGAGGAGCATTTATAGCTCACTCAAAGCAAATGCAAAAATTCTTTTCCTACTATACACTAGCAAAACTCTAGATCTAGCTCACTAAACAAGATAGCTAAGTCACATGACACGATGACACGGGGATACAAGTATCCAACACGGGACACAGTGTCTCTGGAAATAGGACACAGGGGACACCTTTAATATATATATATATATATATATATATATTAAAAAATTAAATATATTAATTTTTTTATATATATTAAAAAATTTAACATAAAGATCCAAATTTCTTAAAAACTATATACTACATCAATCATTCAATGATGAATCATGATCAAGCACACAAGAATAATAGAAGTTTATAACCATAAATCACATATTTCTTATTAAGTCATCAAAATCAAAATGTATTACATAGATATCAAGAGAATGCCACTGGCAAATACAAAATAGAGTAGATACAAAATAGGGAAGAATCTCATAGCTAATCAGCAGCACTAGTGAGTGGTACTGGCCAATACCAATAGTCTTCCAGCTCCTCCATGGAAAAATCATTATCACTGCCACTGCTCTCTCCTTCATCTTCCTCCTCCTTTGTGTTAAATTTATTGCAGATCTGGTAGAATTAACTTTTGTAGGCTGACTTTTTAACTTTTAGCAGACTTATAAACCAGCAATAGATAACCAGCAGTAAAGAGAACAACCATCAACAAGAACAGAAACCTTTTCAGAAATAAAACCCCAGCACAGAAACCTTACCTTGGGGAAACCTTTTCAGGAATAAAATCCCAGCACAGAAAAAATCTTCCTTTTATATGAGATGACTAAGATTACATGAGCAGATTATATGAGCAGACTTTTACATCATAAATAAATTTGCCACTAGGGCATACATACCAAGAGATAGAAGGAGATAAGCCCAACTGATATAAGCCCTAGGCTCTGCAGCCTGCTAACTGAGATCTGATCATCCCTTTAGACCTTAAGATCTGACTGATATATTGATGGAAAAACCTTCAGCCTGCTCCCAAGTGATGACGCCGGCCCTCTAGGAGATGACGTAGGCCCTAGGCCTGCTCCAAATGAAGACAGCAGCCCTGAAGAAGGTGATGTAGGCCCTAATCTTGCTCAAAATGATGACAACGGCCCTAAAGAAGGTGACGCAGACCCTAGATCTGCTCCAAATACCGATGGCAGCCTAGTAGGAGGTGATGCATCCCTGATGGAGGTAACAACAGCCTTGAAGGAGGTGATGGAAGCCCTACTGACGATGATGCCAGCCCTCTATGGATGACGCAGACCCTAGATCTGCTCCAACTACTCATGGCAACCCTCTACGGCCTAATCCACAGAATCATGAGGCTGTTTGAGCTGATCCAAACCCTCAATGCTGACACGAAGAAGACTATAGATAGCTGAGATACTCCACACAAGTTTTTAGGATAGAGATAATTTTGATAGAATGATAATTTTCATTTGAGAGAGAGCTCCTTATTTATAATTCATCATTGAGTAATACAAGGGATAAATACCATGGGTCAAGGAATTCACTAACCCAAAAACACTTTAGTGATTTTTAATTTAATAATTAAAAACTTAGAACACTTTAGTTAAGGTGCTTATAATTTCATGTTGGGCTTTTAACACTTCATTAGGGCTATTAACCAAATCTTCTTAGGTAAGTCATCTTTAGGCAACTTCTTAGCCCTTCTCTTGGTCTTCATGGTCCACACGTGCCAACTTAAGGTACATCATCATATACAAGGAAGATTTTCTCAGTATGTCTTGTTCTCCCCACTAACACCAAGGTCATATACTAGTTGCTCCAACAAGGGGTGGCCAGTCCCTTAAGGAGGTCCCATAACCTGATGACCAAGGAGAGAAGTACATCATCTGCCTAGACCCAGTCTAGTGATTTTGTGTTGGCTTGGTAACTGACCAGGTGCCTCAGCGCCAAGCTAAATCAAGTTGACCAAAGTCAACATCTTGGTAACAGACCAAGTTCCTCGGTCCCAGATTGCATCATCTTCTTGGTAACTGACCAGGTGCGTCCATTCTCTCGGAGAATGGCTCTCAATGTTGTTCAAAAATCAACACTTTGCACCCAATCCAAGATCTGTTGTTGCATTTGCTGGCGTGGAGGATGACCCCTCAAAAGGCTCATCATAAAAAGTGACTGGCACTAGCACTAGGCCATTAAGATCCATGTTGGCTAATGTCATCTCCACATTGTCGTCCAAACCCATATCATCAAGAAACACATCCCACATCTTTGTCTTTCCCTATCCTGATATATCCTTCTAAATGCTACCATCCTACCTTGTGAAATCTCTCCATCCATGTGAAGAGGGAATCTGCGAGAGGGCCCACCACTGAGCCACTCATGACTATAGAACCTAGGATTCAATGAGTGAGCCAAGTGTTGCCACTAAAAAGCACACCTGGGGCAAAATGCAGCATAAATCTTTGAAGCTGCTAGGTGTGTCCTTGGGGGCAAGTCTCTAGTCAGGTGTTGTCACCTGATCCTGACTCCTCTGTTTAGGAAAACTCCTAACGAAGCCAAGGGGGGTAGACCCTAATAAAGAGTTTCTAAGGCTCTTAAATTTATTTGGTTGTCACAGATGAAAGTAAGTTGTTTTTAGGAGTTTTATAATGAGGACTAATAATCGACACAAGATATTTTATCCAGGAGGATCCAAGAAGGTCAAAAATTCAAAGTCCTCCAATCTCAGCAAGACTAGATTCAGATCGAAGAGCTCATCGAGACGATTCCAACGGCGTTCGTTTCACCTCAAACTGACTCCGTATGAGAAAGTTATCGCGTTCTGTTGTATTGATGAAACAGACAAATTTGGCATCCAGACAGTATGGACCAATCACAAGGTGACACGTGGCAGTACAGATCTGAGCTGGCATACTGCTGACTGGGCGTACGGATGGTGACGTGGCAGTATGGGTCGACGACGTGGCAGATGACTCAGCTGATCTGGCCGACAAGTGGCCGATGAGTTGGACCAATCGGTACCTGCCACGTGGCAGACCCGAATTGGCCAAAATGGTCAAATGCAAAATAATGGCCTCCACGGTGTTTGACCCCATGACCTCTGCCAAGGATGCTAAGCGCCTTAACCACTTGGGCTACGTGTGGTCCTTGGTATGTGGGTTAAGGTTCTTGTATTTGACCTTGTGGAAGTTTATAATAGCGCAAAAGGGGGCCGGGGAAAGCCCTGACCCATGGTTTTTAATGCAACAAGGTTTGTTACAACGCGACAAGGTTTGTTACAAGGCCACGTAATATCCCCTCCTCCCGTTGGCACAACCACCAAGTGGGACGCGCCCACTATTTAAACACATGTGCTTTTAAAAACTTTGGAAATGGCTCTTAAGTGGGTTCGAATTGGTTATGGCTGGTAAAAGTGGGTTTATAAACCAACTCTGTTTTATAACAAAGTTTGGTTTATAAAACTAATTCACATAGTTGGTTTAAACAAAGTTTTAAAAGAAATATGCCACTTATATGGGTGGTTGAAACCATAACCCAAAAACCAACTTGGAGAAGTTGTAACCAAGGCCAAGATAGGAAAATTAGTTGCAACCAAAGGAATCCATGAGAGTCATGTGAAGAAGGGAAAGCCAACCTATATAAACCCATTCATTTGCCATTTCCCTCTCATGCTTTGGAGTAGAGACTTTGTAGCTAAAGGAGAGAAGGGAGATTGAGTAGCTCTGCAGGAGGAAGGTACGAGTGTTTATACTCGTTTTACACCGTCTTCAGGCTTCGGAGTTGCTGGAAGCAGTCTTGTTGTGTTTTGGGCAGCGGTTCCCTTCCTGGCCATTGTCGCCAAGGTATCATTGTATCATTGCCATGCATTTTGCCTTTATGCTGAGATTATAGATCGGCCCTCCTATTGAGAAGCAGGCCCGGAGACATAGTCCATCCTGGACGAACTCCGTTATCAACTTGTTGTCTTTATGTGTGTATTGTCTATGCTGTTTGGTTCTCTTCTTATGGATTTGTGAGCTTCATTCATGCTCTTTATGCAATTCATGTTAACGTCATAGAGTAGCAAAGATCTTGTTTTCGGATCATGTGGTATCAGAGCAGGTCTATTTGATGTTGGATTGTGAGTGTGGATGCTCACGGGGGCTAAACTGCAAGCTGGTGAGGGTACATTAGGGCCTTACAATGCCAAGATCAGACGTGCACCCCGAAGGAGGAAGATGGATGCTAATGATGCCCGCATCGAGATGGAGGCAAACTTTCACAAGGTCTTCTACATGATGGCCGACAAGGTAGACAACTTGTTTGCAGACTATGAAGAATGCATGGCAAAAGAAAGAAAAGGCAGTGAAGTGAAGAAGGAAGACAAAGAAGTGAAGGACGAAGGAAACGCTTCAGTTAACCAAGGAGGAGGTGGTGAAGAGCCTCCTGAGCCTCCCTCTTCACCTTCAGCTTCAAGCACAAGTTCAAGTGCTTCTTCCTCATCTCATTCTCAGCATTCCAAGGTTCCTCACAAAGAGCCTCAAAAGAAGCCCTTATTGAAGCTCGATGTGAAGTTTGATTTGCCCATGTTCAATGGGGAAGTGAATGCAGAGAAGTTGAACAATTGGATAAGGCAAATTGAGGTCTATTGCCGAGTCCAGCAGATCGCAGATCGAAGAAGAAGATGTGAAGATTCAGTTGGCTTCACTTCGGCTGACAGGCACCGCACTTGTATGGTGGGAAAGCAAGCTTTAGCAAGGTAGCAAACAAATGGGTAATCTTCTCTCATCATGGTCTGCTTTCATTTCTGCTTTACGTAAGCAATTTTATCTATTGGGTTATGTTCAAAAGGCTATGATGGATTGGCAAAGTTTTAGACAAGGCAAGGGTCAGAGTGTTCAGAATTTTACTGAAGAATTTAGAAAGAAAGCTTTAGAATTGAATATTGCTTTAGATTCTCCTGACACTCTTTTGAAGTACATTGGTGCTCTTCATCATTATCTACGCCATACTTTGCTGTTGTTGAATCCTACTAGTGTGGATGAAGCAAGTGTTCAGGCTACTCATCTTGAGAATAGGGGGAAGCATTTGCAAGAAGACCATCAAAAGAATCCTTTCAAGCCCAACAACAACCACATGGTCAAGAAAAAAGACAAGAGCAAGAAGACAGCTACTGCCAAGAAGGAAGGAGGAAAGCTCCATTGCAAACATTGCGATACTAATGGGCATGATGAAGAAAGTTGTTGGAAGTTGCATCCTAAACAGAGGCCAAAGCATTATGGAGGCAAAAAGAAGAAAAAGATCGTTGCAACAGCGCAACGAGATTTGGGTTCTGACTCAAGTGACGAAACCATGATTATAGCCGTGGGAATGCAAGGTAACAAAACTCCTCATACTGGTTCAAGTTCTACTCATGTTTCTAAAGAAAATGATAAAAGAAGAAGTGAGTTGTTTCACATCAAAGTTGTGTCTAAGCATACAAAGATTGAAACATTATTTGATCCGGGTTCTCAAGTAAATTTGATCTCAGAATCAGTTGTTAAGAAGTTGGGCATACAGACTAAACCTCACCCCAAGCCTTATCCTCTTGGATGGGTATGTGATAATGCTAAGCTACAGGTGACTAAGCAATGTAGGTTAAGGTTTGCTATTGCTTCAAAGTTGATCGATGAGGTGGACTTAGATGTTGTTCCTCTTGACATCTGCGGTATCGTATTGGGAAGCCCATACTTGTATGATCGAAAAGCAGTCTTCTTCCGTCATGAGAACAAGTACCATCTCACCAAAAATGGGGTGGATTACATTGTGAGAGCTCACAGTATGAAGGCTAACACCACTCTTGTTAGTGCAAGACAGATGAAGAGACTCATCAACACTAATAAGAGATACATGCTCATGGTTGTGAGAGCAAAATATGCTGAAGCATCCGATGCTTTCAAAGGTTGTGATCCTTCTCATAAAAAGGCCATGATTGATATTGTGGCTAACTATGATGAAATATTTCAGGAACCTACACATTTGCCTCCCAAAAGGGAGATTCAACATGAGATTCATCTCCAGCAGGATGCCCCTCTTCCTAATGTGGGCATGTATAGGTTGTCCGCAGTTATCAAGTACAAGAAGGGTACTAGTAACAAAGTGGCAGATATTCTTTCTAGACCTCCTATTGTCGCATCTATTGTTTTGAAAAATGCTTCTTTATCCCATGAAAGTTATATTGAGCAGTATGCTATTGATGATGATTTCAAGGAGATTTATGAGAAGCTAACCAATGGCACACAGGTAGAAGACTACTATTTGCAGGGAAAGTTGCTCTATCATTTGGGCAAGCTATGTGTTCCTATCAGTGAAAGAGCATGTAATACGAGAAGCTCATACTTCTCTTGTATCAGGGCATTTTGGGGTAGGTAAGACTTTGGCTCATTTGCAAAGACTCGTGTATTGGCCTCGCATGAAAGACATTGTAACAAAATATGTAAAGGGGTGTGTGATGTGCTCTACTTGTAAGCCCACTAATAGAAAATTGGGGTTGTACTCACCACTTCCTGTTCCTTCCCATCCTTGGGAAAGCATTTCCATGGATTTTGTGGGGGGTTTTCCTATGTCTAGGAGGGGTCATGACTACTTGTATGTGGTTGTGGATAGGTTTAGCAAGATGTGTATTCTTATGCCATGTAAAAAGCAGGTCACTGCAGAGCAGGCTGCTTCTCTTTTCTTTCAGCATGTATGGGTTCACTTTGGACTCCCTACGTCCATTATCTTGTATCGGGACTCCCGATTCCTTGGAGAGTTTTGGACAAAGTTATGGTGTATGATGGACACCAAGCTGAAGAGGAGCGCCACTTTCCATCCACAGATCGACAGATAGACAGAGGTAGTCAACAGGACAGTTGTCCATTTGCTTCGAGGCTATTGCAACAAGCATCCTAAGTTATGGGATGAACAGATCCAGTATGTGCAGCATGCCTACAACAGGGCTATGCATTCTTCCACTCAGAGCTCGCCATTTGAGACATGCTTTGGGTACTTGCCAAAGACTCCATTGGACTTGACTTATGGGAGAGAGGTTGGTTCAAGCACTTCCAAGGAGGAAGACAAAGCCCGCAGGTTCATTCAGAGAGTTCAACAGGTACATCAAGCAGTGCAAGAGCAGTTGGAGAAGAGTCAAGCCAAGTACAAGGCTCGCCATGACAAGCATAAAGTTGATCATCAGTTTCAGGTGGGAGATCAAGTGTGGCTTCACATCAGCAAGGAGAGGATGAAAGGAGAAGGCAAGAAGCTCAAGCCTATTAGATATGGTCCCTTCACCATCTTGGAGAAGATTGGGACGAATGCTTTTCGCTTAGAGCTACCGCCATACATGCAGATCTACTCAGTGGTGAATGTGGAGAACTTGAAACTCTATGAACCTCCCATGATCATGGCTGAATGGGAGAATGTCTCATTGCCATCAGTTGATGAATTTGCTCCTGAGTATATGGATGAGCTAAAGGAAGATGTCATCTTGGACAGAAGGACAAGGACTTCTCGCAGAGGTGATGTTGAGTATCTTCGAGTGGGCATCAAGGGCACTCATCCAAGCAAAGCCAAGTGGATCGAGAAGGATAAAGTGAGGGAGCAATTCCCTCACCTATCTGTTGATTAGTAAAGGCTTTTGGAGGCCAAAAGCTTCGTAGTGGGGAGGAATGATCCAGGAGGATCCAAGAAGGTCAAAAATTCAAAGTCCTCCAATCTCAGCAAGACCAGCGTCAGATCGAAGAGCTCGTCGAGACGATTCCAACGGCGTTCGTTTCACCTCAAACAGACTCCGTATGAGAAAGTTATCGCGTTCTGTTGTATTGATGAAACAGACAAATTTGGCATCCATACAGTACGGACCAATCACAAGGTGACACATGGCAGTACGGATCCGAGCTGGCATACTGCTGACTGGGCGTACGGATGGTGACGTGGTAGTACGGCTCGACGACGTGGCAGATGACTCAGCTGAGCTGGCCGACAAGTGGCCGATGAGTTGGACCAATCGGTACATGCCACGTGGCAAGCCTGAATTGGCCAAAATGGTCAGATGCAAAATAATGGCCTCCACGGTGTTTGACCCCATGACCTCTGACAAGGATGCTAAGCGCCTTAACCACTTGGGCTACGTGTGGTCCTTGGTATGTGGGTTAAGGTTCTTGTATTTGACCTTGTGGAAGTTTATAATAGCGCAAAAGGGGGCCAGGGAAAGCCCCGACCCATGGTTTTTAATGCAACAAGGTTTGTTACAACGCGACAAGGTTTGTTACAAGGCCACGTAATATGCCCTCCTCCCATTGGCACAACCACCATGTGGGATGCGCCCACTATTTAAACACATGTGCTTTTAAAAACTTTGGAAATGGCTCTTAAGTGGGTTTGAATTGGTTATGGCTGGTAAAAGTGGGTTTTTAAACCAACTTTGTTTTATAACAAAGTTTGGTTTATAAAACTAATTCACATAGTTGTTTTAAACAAAGTTTTAAAAGAAATATGCCACTTATATGGGTGGTTGAAGCCATAACCCAAAAACCAACTTGGAGAAGTTGTAACCAAGGCCAAGATAGGAAAATTAGTTGCAACCAAAGGAATCCATGAGAGTCATGTGAAGAAGGGAAAGCCAACCTATATAAACCCATTCATTTTCCATTTCCCTCTCATGCTTTGGAGTAGAGACTTTGTAGCTAAAGGAGAGAAGGGAGATTGCATAGCTCTGCAGGAGGAAGGTACGAGTGTTTATACTCGTTTTACACCATCTTCAGGCTTCGGAGTTGCTGGAAGCAGTCTTGTTGTGTTTTGGGCAGCGGTTCTCTTCCTGGCCATTGTCGCCAAGGTATCATTGCCATGTATTTTGCCTTTATGTTGAGATTATAGATCGGCCCTCCTATTGAGAAGCAGGCCCGGAGACGTAGTCCATCCTGGACGAACTCCGTTATCAATTTGTTGTCTTTATGTGCGTATTGTCTATGCTGTTTGGTTCTCTTCTTATGGATTTGTGAGCTTCATTCATGCTCTTTATGCAATTCATGTTAACGTCATAGAGTAGCAAAGATCTTGTTTTCGGATCAATATTGCAACTTTAAATTGAATCAACAACATAAATATGAATACATTCACGACATATGATAGAGAACTTAAAATATAGCAAATAAAAAGACTAGTGTCGTGGAGTCAAAATAAAATAGTGCTTGTTGTTGTAAAGAAAACCATTGTGCAATCCTCTTGGTCAATTTTAGATTATTAGGGTGAAAATGATTAGGGGGAAAATGGGAGATCCAGATATACCATGAGGTACAAGGAGTAATGTCCGGAAATTAGGCAAAGGTGTCTCCTCACGAAGACATGTGGGCTGGAGCGGAGTCTTGAGGGCATGTTCAACACTACAACAACAAGGATGCAGTCTAACGGTGCCCTGAGGTCACTCTCCAGTTGTTCCCGCTTCTTCTGAGAAATTTCCCCACACAATACTTAATGTTTGAGTGCCGGATTTTCACTATTTTAAGGGTGTTATATTATGGTAACTTGGAGATGTCCTCCATGGTTTAGATGCCTTACATGGAGGTACATTAGCTGCATAGGCATCAGGATGGAGTAGAGGGTGAGATGCACTCTACTCAGTGGATTGAGTCCAGTGGGGGCTACATGCGGAGCTTCCACGGAGATTGACCTTTGCATGTGTAAGTTTTGCATGACCTATCAGCGATCAGTGATTGCATGCAAAAGTGACTTTTGCATGCACTGAGAATTAGGGTTTTTGCAAACCTAATTCATCAATGATATTATTTATAGAGGCAGGGGGTCCCCAGATGAGGTTACTCAGTTGCATTGTTAGAGAGAGATATTGCTAGAGTGAGGAGGGCGTAGTTGTACATGTGGGGCGACTTTCTCAGAGATAGAGGAGTTGCTGCAGGAGCTAGGAAGGTCAGATTTGAGCTAGATCAGTGACCTTCAGTTCTAGAGTTGCTAGACACCCATTACTGTGAGCTGAGATAGCTCATCAGTGTTAACACCCAAAAAGTGTTCACTACCTCATGTACCCCATTACATGACTCATTTGTCCATTTTCCTACCATATTTCCCTTAAAAACCTTGAAAATCCCACTAAAATGCCTCCAAAAGGCCACAAAACCATCAAAAAAGCCTCAAAAAGGCTAATAAACCCCTTTTCCCTCCAAAAATATCCAAAATTCCTCTAAAATAGCAAAAACCCTCTAAAAAGGGAATAAAAAATATAAAATAATGAGGAAAACGGAGGAAAAAACCCTATATAGCTGACCTAAACCATATGGTTCCCAAAACCATGGGCCAGCACTCCACCACCAAAAAACTATAAATAGGTGATGGAGACCCCTTATTTCATATCCACAATCATAAGCACCCTTACTTTGCCAAAATAGCTCTTGAAACCCTAGCTCACCCTTGAGCTACTTTCACCTTGAGAGCCCCTTTTGGCCCATTCCCATCATTTGGAGAAAGAGAAGGAGCAAGTTGGAGCTTGGAGCAACCCTCTTGGGCCATTGCAAGAGCTTCACCAACCTTCACATTGGAGGTAAAATCAATACAAAAACCATTCTTCATATCTTGTTTTTTATATTTCATGCATATGTTTAGAGTAATTTACATTTCTGTTTTAGCATTTTAATTTACAATTTATTGAACTGCTACTTAGGAGTCCCTTCTCCTTAGTAGGTGCTCATTTGCACAAGCTAGGGGTAAAACCCTAGCTACAATAAGTGTGATTTCTGATCAGTTTGGAGGAGGCCGAGTTCTCTTGGAGGAGGGCGCATTTCCCAAGGAGGGAGAAGCTTGTTGTGAGCTGGATTGACTGATTCGGAATCTGAGACTTCCAGGATAGCCTTGCCTCAGCATTGGAGGAAGGTTAGGGACGATCAAAGCTCAGATCTGCTGAGATCCGGACCAGTATGAGCATTTGACATCCAGAGAAGAGGGTTCACTTGTGCATGCAGAGGAGGTCGAATTCATCAGAGGGCAGTCTCAAAGTGAGCAGATCAGAGCAGTGAGATACAGAGAGGGCAGATCAATGAGAGGCACCTTCAGAGCACTCAGATCCAGTTTGGCAGTTAGGGCTTACTCCTTCAGTGCATGCATCAACTGGATGCATGCAAATTTAGAGTCTGTCCTATTTCAGAGGGATTGAGTTACCGGCTGAGGTAATCCTGTATTGTATTGTCATTTATATATCTATATGCTCTATGCTCGAGAGAGAAGATACCCCACAGTTAGCTGTTTTTTTCCCGAAAGGGTTCCAGGGTACATTTGTTGTTTATGTGTTTGATTGCCTTTATATTTCAGTTGGTAAATGTAGATCTAGTTGTTTGAGTCTATATTTTTATGAGTATATACTGATATTGAGACTCATAGTGCTTGAGATCTCAGGGCGATTCAGAGGGAGTAGTGATCTCTAAATCAAATATTTACATGGTATCAGACCCTGTTGGGGGTCAGAGTGGGCAGTCACACATAGATCTATGGAGATAGAGACCGGATCTACCAGATCTGAGCAACACAGTTCAGATATGAGGTTGTAGAGGTCAGATCTATTAATTCAAAGGGTTTTGTGGTCAGATCTGTGATAGATCTACCATATCTATGATCGGGAGAGATTCTTGTTCACTGTGGGTTACAATTTCTTCAGTTGGGTGAGTATGGCTACCAGTTTGAGGGTGGAGGACCGGTTGGATGGTGCCTCCAACTATAGTGCATGGAGGGCACGTATTACTCTCTTGCTGAAAGAGAGTGAGCTATGGGATGTTGTGAACAACATGATGGAAAATCCCGTTACAGTTCTGTCTGATGCCACTGCCAAAGCAGTGTATGACAAGAAAAATGTGAAGGCTCAGAGGATCCTTCTTGATGCGATCAAGGATCACCTCATCCCACATGTCTATACCAAGGACAATCTGTTTGAGATGTGGGATGCATTGACTAGTCTGTACCAGAGCTCCAATGAAAATAGGAAGATGGTTCTCGGGGAGAAGCTGAGAAGCATAAATATGGGGGGAAGGATGAGAGCATGATGACCTATCTCACCAAGATAACCCTAGTGAGAGATGAGTTGGGTGCATTTGGTGAGAAAATAGAGTATTGTGAGTTGGTTCAACAGGCCTTGAATGGCGTGATTGTGCGATGGCCAGTGTCTGTTCAGTCTATCATAGATCGAGAGAACCTTCCCAAGTGGGATCGCCTGTGGGATGATTTCACACAGGAGGAGATCCGGAGAGGGTACATTCAGGGTTCAATTTATACTACTCTAGAGGAGGAGGATGTGACTCTCGTAGCAGGCGGCAAACAGAGAGGCAGACAGAAGAAGGATTTGAGCAAGATCAAATGCTTCGCCTGCAACGAGTATGGAAATTATGCAGGATAGTGTCCGCATAAGAAGAAGGGGAAGCAGGTGAAGGACGAGCAGGTGGCAGCAGTGGAGGAGGTTGATGAGTTCTCTTCTTGGTTTGAGAAGGAGTTCTCACTTGTCTTAGTTCAGTTAGGACATGATAGTAGCCTACCAGAGGCTCAGGTTGATTAGAGGTGGAGAGTGGAAAGCACTCTCAACAATCATATGACAGGAGTGCGAGATGCATTCCTGATCCTAGAGCATACATCCATGCAGTTGACTCGAGATGTTCAGGGGGTTGACCATTTGGTTACCAGTGTGGGCAGAGTGAGATTTTTGCTTGACCGCAGGGAGCTCTTGGAGGTTTCAGGAGTGCTCTTTGTTCCAGGACTGAGAGGGAGTGTCCTCTCAGTGGCAGCATTGGCAGCAGCAGGCTACCCTGTAGTGTTTCACAGGGATCAGTTCTTCACCTATCCTAGAGGAGTAGACCCATTTTTATTTGGTCACAGGATCGATGGTGATTATTTGGTTCATGGACAGCCTACCTCAAGCACATCATGATGGTTGAGTGCATCTTCTTCAGATGCAGAGGAGGATGATGAGCAGGATGCTCATAGCAGAGATGAGGCCAGGAGGAGTGAGCCTGTTTAGCAGATGGGTGGGTGAGATGCTCAACATGATGAGGATCAGGGCAGTGATTCTAGAGTTCCAATGGATGAGCAAGATGCTCTTGACAGTGACGAGTCTCAGGAGATTGAGCCCTTGGGCTCATATCAGATGGATGGGCATGCTGCTCACGTAGGCACCAGTCAGAGAGTGAGCTGGTATGATATGGTTGAGATGGACTTGGCTCAAGAGAGAGTTAAGTCAGTTAAGAGACAGAGGGAGTTGACTTACAGAGCTGAGTCAACTCAGGGTCATAGGAAAATGATCTACAGAGCAGTAGATCCACTTGACAGAGGTCTTCAGGACTGGTTACACCAACAGAGACTCAGAGGGAATCTGAGTCAGAGTGTAGTGGCAGAGTCAGCAGTGGTTGATCGGAGGGCTTCTTCTGAAGCCTCATTTATGGAGATTGACCAGAGTTCTTCAGGACAGAGAGCAGTGACAGGAAGATCAGTTAGATCAGTGTCAGCAGTAGTGGACTTAATGGATCTAGGCATCAGTGTCAGGACTTCCCTCGTTAAGAGGGAGTGTTAGATTATGGTAACTTCTGGATGTCCTCCCTGGTTCAGATGCCTTACATGGAGGTACATTAGCTGCATAGGCATCAGGATGGAGTAGAGGGTGAGATGCACTCTACTCAGTGGCATGAGTCCAGTAGGGGCTGCATGCGGAGCTTCCGAGGAGATTGACCTTTGCATGCATAAGTTTTGCATGACTTGTCAACGATCAGTGATTGCATGCAAAAGTGACTTTTGCATGCACTGAGAATTAGGGTTTTGGAAAACCTAATTCATCGGTGAGATTATTTATAGAGGCAGGGGGTGCCCAAATGAGGTTACTCAGTTGCATTGTCAGAGAGAGATACTTCTAGAGTGAGGAGGGCGTAGCTGTACATGTGGGGCGACGTTCTCAGAGAGAGAGGAGCTGCTGCAAGAGCTAGGAAGGTCAGATCTGAGCTAGATCAGTGACCTTCAGTTCCAGAGTTGCTAGACACCCATTACTGAGAGTTGAGATAGCTCATCAGTGTGATTTTTTATCAGTTTGGAGAAGGCCGAGTTCTCTTGGAGGAGGGTGCATTGCCCAAGGAGAGAGAAGCTCGTTGTGAGCTGAATTGACTGATTCAGAGTCCGAGACTTCCAGGATAGCCTTGCCTCAGCATTGGAGGAAAGTTAAGGACGATTGGAGCTCAGATCTATTGAGATCCGGACCAGTACGAGCATTTGACATCCAAAGGAGAGGGTGCACTTGTACATGCAGAGGAGGCCGAATTCATCAGAGGGTAGTCTTCAGAGTGAGCAGATTATAGCAGTGAGATACAGAGAGGGCAGATCAGTCAGAGGCACCTTCAGAGCACTCAGATCCAGTTTGGCAGTTAGGGATTACTCCTTCAGTGCATGCATCAGCTGTGTTGTCCGTCAAATTGCACACCAGCAACAGAAATCTTTCGAAAGCTGTCTCTTCACTACAAGTGAGAGAAGTGTGGCCTTGGGGGCAAGAAATGAGCCAGGTACTGTCACCTGAATCCCAGCTCCTCCGTTTAGGCTAACTCCTAATGAAGCCAAGGGGGGTAGTCCCTACAAAGAGTTTCACTAAGGCTCTTATATGTTTTAAAGTTTTAAGTGTATGGTGATGCGGATGGGTGTTTTTTAGGAGTTTTCTGATGATGATGACCACAATTACATAAATGAAAACAAGATAATAAGCAATCCACGTTGCGTTACAAGAGTACAAGATCAACAGTATATCAAAGACTTGAAAAATGAGATAGCATCCACTGATAAATGCTTTTAAAAGGACAAATGGCCCGACAATATAGATATATGAAATACAATAGTTAGACCAGTGCCTTATGGAGTCAAAAGTATGTATAGTGTTGGGGGATGCTGAAAAGTGAGTCTTTGAATGTAGTTGTTCATGAGATCGTTGTGCAAATTATCTTTGTAAATTGTAAGTTTTAGGTGTTCTTAATTGTTAGGCTAAGAACAAGGATAACAAAAGTCCGGAAATAGTACTGGTTGTTAAGATTTAATATGCTAAGACAGAAGATAGCAGCATTACATTCCATTTCACAATAATAGCATATATAGGATCACTGAAGAAACAACAAGCATAGCATAAACACAAGAGGCACAGATTTATCCTGGGAAACCCTCATGGGGTAGAAAACCCAGCAAAGCTTCCTCAATATAGATGACCAGCAATATACAAAGATGCAAACCAAAGACATGATCTCCTCCTCCACCATAGCAGACCTCTCCTCCACAAGTGCGCTACTCTCAAGTGAGTGAGTGTGTGTAAAATGAGGAATACACCTCCTCTATTTATACACTACTCCGACTTGTCTTTTACACAAATCATGTAGGCTCATATTTAACCAATGGGTTAAATACCCCACTACAACTGACTGGACCGACCCCTCTAGGGTGGTCTAATAACCCTTTGACCCACATAACACATACAGGGCCAACCCCCAATAGGGAAGTCTAATAACCCAAGTTACCACATTATGACGGAGGAATAAACATCTCCGGATATACAATAAGATCTTCACGGAGGAATGAAACATCTCCGGAATAATAAAGTACAAGTATAATATTCTTTGAAGTTACAATATCTCAACACTCCCCCTTAACGAGAAGGATATTATAACAGCATCTGCACGAGCAAGGAGTCATCAACATCATACATGATACATCTATATATCATTGGAAGCTTTCTCAACATCATCAATAACTCAAGCAGTTACTGGAACATCTTCAATACTAGAACATCAACATCTTCAGTACTGAGTCTTTATCTTCTGCAGCACTCGAACAGCTACAACAACATCAACATCTGGATCCTCACGATCATCAGCATCGTCATCATACGATCATCAGCATCATCATCATATGATCATCAGCATCGGGATCATCTCGATCTACAGCATCTGGATCATCACGATCTACAGCATATGGATCATCACGATCTACAGCATCTGGATCATCTCGATCTACAGCATCTGGATCATCAGTATTAGTATCCACACTAATACAAGTATACACATCATCAATACAAATAACCTCATCAATACAAGTATACATACAAGTATCCTCATCAATCATAATAGCAACATACCCTGCAACACACACGATCATATTATAGGATGATCAATCCCACTCTCTTTAGGACATAGGTCCATGGATGATACAATCCAGATCAAGTTCCAGGATGATCAATCCTTATCACTTTAAGACAAGTCTCATGTCTAGGGACGATGCAATCCCATCACGTACATTTTGAACCCAGTTCATGGACGATGCAGTCCTCACACGTACCTTTAAGACAAGTCTCATGTCTAGGGATGATGCAATCCCAACACGTACATTTTGAACCCAGTTCATGGATGATGCAGTCCTCACACGTACCTTTAAGACAAGTCTCATGTCTAGGGATGATGCAATCCCAACACGTACATTTTGAACCCAGTTCATGGACGATGCAGTCCTCACACGTACCTTTAAGACAAGTCTCATGTCTAGGGATGATGCAATCCCATCACGCACATTTTGAACCCAGTTCATGGACGATGCAGTCCTCACACATACCTTTAAGACAAGTCTCATGTCTAGGGATGATGCAATCCCATCACGTACATTTTGAACCCAGTTCATGGACGATGCAGTCCTCACACGTACCTTTAAGACAAGTCTCATGTCTAGGGATGATGCAATCCCATCACGTACATTTTGAACCCAGTTCATAGACGATGCAGTCCTCTCACTTCCATTTTGAACCGAGGTCCAAGGACGATGCAGTCCTATCTTCAATTCTCGGAGACATCAATCTACGGATCAATTCTGGGACCAAAGTCCGGGGAAGATACAATCCCCTACTTGTTCATTCAGGACTACATTCTCGGAGACTCAGTGTACGGCTCAATTTTGGGACCAAAGTCCGGGGACGATACAATCCCCCACCTATTCATTCAGGACTTCATTCTCAGAGACATCTTGTCTACGGCTCTCTTTAGGATTGAAGTCCAGGGATGATCCAATCCTCACATGTCCACCAAGGACTTCATTCTCGAAGACATACGTCTACGGCTGTCTTTAGGACTGAAGTCCAGGGATGATCCAATCCCCTCATGTCCACCAAGGACTTCATTCTCGAAGACATACGTCTACGGCTCTCTTTAGGACTGAAGTCCAGGGATGATCCAATCCCCTCATGTCCACCAAGGACTTCATTCTCGAAGACATACGTCTACGGATCTCTTTAGGACTGAAGTCCAGGGATGATCCAATCCCCTCATGTCCACCAAGGACTTCATTCTCAAAGACATACGTCTACGGCTCTCTTTAGGACTGAAGTCCAGGGATGATCCAATCCCCTCATGTCCACCAAGGACTTCATTCTCGAAGACATACGTCTACGGCTCTCTTTACGGCTGAAGTCCAGGGATGATCCAATCCCCCTTCTTTCTCAGAGACACATGTCTACGGTTTCTTTTAGAACATGTGTTCAAGGATGATGCAATCCCCTTGTCACCTTAGACCCTGTCTAAGGACCATTCACCAACCTCTCTGTCGGCATCACCAATATAGGTATCCACATCATCGACCTTACTGTCGATGCGGGCAATCTCATTATAGTGATCACATCGCTCCCCCTTTCGAGGAGGGTCCTTCTGAACTATTTTAAGTTTGTCTTGGAAAACTTTACTTGAGGTAGAGGTTTGGTTAGTACATCGGATCGGTAGAGGTTTGGTTAGTACATTGGTAACTTGTTACAAATTCGAACTTTAATTCTTTTCTCCACCATATCTTGTATATAGAAATGTCAGATCTCTATGTGCTTTGACTTAGCATGGAACACTGGATTCTCTGCCATTTTGGTACAACTCTGTTTGTCACATAGGATCACAGTTGGGTCCATTTTTATGTCAAACAATTCTGAAGCCATACTGCTTCACAACTAGTAGAGCAAGCAGCCATATATTCCGCTTGTGCTGAGAGCCACACTAGATTGCTTCCTGCTAAACCACGAGATCATGGCTGATTCCAGACAGTAACATCATCTCGATGTGCTCTTCCTGTCTGATACAATTTCTGCCCAATCAACATCTGTGTAGCCATCTGAAGTCATGATCTCTAGGATAACATAGATCAAAGTCTATTGTATCCTTTAGGTACCTCATCACATGCTTTGTAAGTAACAGGTGAACACATCTAGTTTCCACTAGATACTGACTCAAGGTGTTCACAGCAAAGCATATATCTGACCTAGTATTCGTTAGACACATCAATGACTCAATAATTTGTCTGTACAGAGTTATATCCACTAACTCTGATGAGTCATCTGCAAACAACTTCAAGTTGGAATCCATGAGAGTGGCCATTCCAACACATCAAGTCCTTTTAATATTTCTCAGCATACTTTCCCTGGTTGAGAAAGATTCCTTCTGAGCCTTGCCATACTTCCAAACCTAGGAAGTAATGCATCAATCTGAGATCTTTCATTTTCATTTCTGCAACCATCTTCTTCTTTCTTTTCATGATCTGTTTCTCATTCCTTGTCAGAAAGAGATCATCATCATACAATAATGGTATGATAGGTTCATCATCCACAACCTTAAGGTAAAGGTTAGGATCAGCTTTACTTCTGGTAAAGCCCAAGCTTTGTCAAGAAGATGTCAATTGTCCATCATTCACACTCTGCATTGAGTGATCTTCTGCATATCTATCTGTGCCGTCTCTCGTCAGATGGGTCTACTGATATGAGCCTCAAAATCATTCGAACTCTGTGGTGAGTTCCTTCTTGCATCCATGTCATATGTGTATAGAAGCCATATTCAACCTTGTAGCAAAGGTTGAGATCCACATCACCCATGATCATGATGATCACTAAGCTCATCAATTGACTACCAATCCTGGGTACCCATACAGAACCTGATTCACACTTCTTCTTTAATTACACCATTAAGAGAATGGTCTTATCTATCCACTTGGAGCAAACATCTTGTGATGATTCTCTTCCTCTTTCTAAGAGAATCTTCTAGCAATGAGCCTTCTATATTTTGTTTGATTTGTAAATCTTGTTGTTGAACATCCATCACTTGTTCGGTGTTCATCATTCTTCGTGATCTTTCCTACAAATCAAAATTAAGTACATGATTAGTAATACTTCATAATCATGAAATCATGTTGACATGATAACCTATTATGCATACAGATATCATTTACATAGTTATGCAACTATCTTGATCAATACTTTGGCACAACACTTTTCCATATCCTGTATGCATACAGTGGCTATCTAGATGCCTTCCATCTCTACCAGAACATACTATCGAGAGTGTGCACAGCTCTCAGCAAAGAGGTTTCATTCTAGACAAGCAACAATGGAATGTTTGTCCAACTTACCAATCATGTGCATATTAGTAGTGTTATCCCTAAAGTTGAACCTAGACTACGGGATTCAAGCTTAAGGAAATCTTTGTACAAATCAAATAAAATCACACTGAAAACACCAATTGGTATGAAATCAAAAAATTGCAAAGGCATCACACAATTTACAAGAAACCAAACTGGTATATGTCAATTAATATTAAATCAAATCTGTTTTGCATATATCACATAATCCATACTATATTGTATGGGTATTTACAATCTTTACAAGCAAACTTGACACTTTTAAAAGGATAGGCTGGTATGAAATCAGAGTTACAGGAAATCTAAATAAATACTGCATAACATGGAGTATATCACAAAGTTCAATATATAGGTACTATGATCCTAAATCATGAAGTGAAAATGTCAATGTTTATAAAAATAAAAAGATAATTGTCTTTTCATGATAAGAATTATTGTAATGGAATATATATGACCATATACATAACAAAATTATCAGAAGGACAATTCATATAATACAAGGGCAAATCATCATCATGTTTATTCAAAAATAGAACCTGTTACTAAGGCTGCAAAATGCTCATGTTACACAGATGTGCTCACAGTTGACCATGCATTACTCCCAAAACTGCCAACCTCTAGTTTTCTAACCGAGCCTTCCTTTTGTACCAAAATCCTCTATCTAGCAATTAACCATAGATCCTAAATTTCTGGATCGAACTTCCTTCAAAAGTGGGAAGTTAATCCTTTACAAAATTTTAGGATACAAGTGTCATACAGATGTCAAATATAACAACATAAGTTCAAAATCAACTAACTTTTAAACACCTAAAGGCTTCTAGAAGCCTCAGCTAAGGCAGCGAAATCATTAAGCACCTGTGAACGCTTTTGAAGCCTCGCCAATTCAACATCTTTATCACTTTCCTTGTTCTGGGCTTTGAGCTGCTCCAGCTGTCTTTGCATGTCTCGTTTCTCCTTGAGGATATTCATTAGAAATCTTCAGTAATTTTTGGAACTCTGCTTCCTTATTTTCCATGTCTTCTCGCAATCTTTTGTTTGCCACCATTAATTTCTCATTAATGTCCTGTAGGTATATTGTTTGTTCTTTATAAGTTTGAAGAGATCTTTTACATTGACCAAGTTCTGAGGAAATATCCAAATCCTCCTCTCTTATGCAACCTCTTTCTTCAGTCAGATTTCTTGATACTGAACCTTCTTCAAAATTGCTTTGTTTATTTGTACAAAACATTTCTGGTGTGGAACCTGCTACACCTTGCATGTCGATAAACTGTTCCATGTCCTCATCATACTTGTCCTCTGCTGTATGTACTAGTCCTTCGCTTGCAACATCTTCAATAACCACAACTTCCTTATCATCTTCCATAACTGTTCTTTCTTCCATCTGCATTTTCTCACTGAGTCTGGTTCTTGGTCTGCCTTCCCTGAATAACTGTTTACAACTCTTCTTCTTTGAAGCAATGCTTTTAATCATATCACTAAGCTTTTCTGGATTTTCTTGTGTGCAAGGTGTTTCAGGGCTCAAATTACTCTGTACAGCATCATTTTCTTTATTTTTACCCTTTTGAACTATTTCTGTAGAGTTCGCTGTCTGCTGGTTAGCATCCTCAATCATCTTCTTGCCTTTCTCTTTAGGATTATCACTAAACCCTAACTCTGTCAGCAGGGAACCCCATGTTCTTTCTTCTTTTTGCAACTGAGTTAAAATCAACAATTTAATTAGCCCCTGGTGATAAACCGAGCGAGCTGTATGTGCTGGATGGCCTTGAATCTTGGAAACCATTTTTTGGAGGCTCTTAAACAGGTAAAATGGAAGATTCAACTGTGTACTACCATGAATATGCATTAGAAGTTTCAAATGGCACTTTAAAACCCTATCATACCTTCCATCACAAGTGATATAATTTTGAATTACCTCCAATGGCACTCTCCATTCTGGCTTCATTTTGCTAACATGAACTCCATTTTTCCAGTCGAGCTTTTCACTTCCCAGGATCAAGAATTCGCTGAAATCTTCTTTGAAATCCTTTTGTTTAAACCATTTTTCACCTTCTGCAGGAACACTGATAGCTTCAGCAATAGAATCTTCATTGACTCTCACGGTTAAGGTTTGTAGCTGAACCCTGTCATTATCATAATTTTCAATAAAGGCCATTGTCAATTGTGAATGATATCCCTGCAATTTATCACAAAAACTGAACCATCCCGACCTCTGTATCAATTTTGCAGTCCTTGGAAACTGTTTAATCCAATCTGTATTACTCGGTTCCAATCTACAAATGAAACCTCCCTGCTTTTTCTTCACGACCCTCTCTGGCTCCTCTTCAATTTCAGTTACCTTGGACATTATAAACCCTAAATTGGCTTCAACTCAGTTGTATGAGCTAATAATGCTTTTATATTTCGGCTAAAAACATTAATATTCTGCTGCACATGACCCTGTTAAACATTCAACTCAGCAAAGTCTTCACGCAGCACTGTTCTGAACAGGGCATTTGTCATGCGGCGGTGTGCTTTAAGAATGGCGATGTTGAAACTGCATGCTCTGCTATGCAAGGAAACCAAATGTATTCCATTTCTAAATTTGCAAGCGCTAGGGTTCAGACATAAACCCAAAATTTTCAGAACCTTTACCTAACCCTGCTCATGATCAGATGGCGATGAACAATGAACCAAGCCATTCTACGAATACCCTTCTTCAGCAAAATAATGAAAAACATTTTGATGGAACATGTGCATTGGGCTATTCTTGTTATGATGACCACACTTACTCATTATATGAACGGTTTTGACCTTGACATGACAACACCTGTATTCCTTCATAATTGCCACCATACCATATGACTCATTATTTCATGGTCAGGGATGTAAAAACATATAGGATGTCGAATTCTTATAACATAATCTCACATTCCATGAAATAACTCATAAACCACTTAATAAAATGTCATGTGACCATTTTGACATAAAAAGAAATCAATATGCTGCAGGCTCACAAGATGCTGCCAGTTTAGAAAAATGCCACCAGTCTGTAAGATTGCATCCTGTAACACATACCTTTTTTGCACATGCATGGGCTCATAATTAATGAATAAAAACTTTGATGATTTTAGGTAACTCAGGAAACCTAATAGTGAAAAAGCAAATATAAAATATGAACAAAGTAAAATTAAAAATAATAAAAACAAATCATAAGTAGAAGGAACAACCCTAGAGATAACAAGTAGTATATTGTTCAATGCTCTATGAATGTTTACACTCCGCATGATATATTCTAGGAATACAAATATGCATACAAGCAATATCATTTACTATTTCAAATAACAACTCAAATACTTATCTTTTATGTTTGTGTAGTTGCCTCCCGCTTGATCTTCTATATGTCTTTTGAACTTCTATTCATTTTGTACCACTGTGCATGCTCAAGTGTGCACTAGTGTCATCCTCATGATCTCATACACAAACATACATTCATTAGTATATTATAAATATTATCAAAACATTATAATTCTAAATAATCTTTGAATATGTATAGTCATGATCATTAGTATTCAAGGTTTCAAGGAAGTCTTCTTTTACTCATGCATATTCTTGTTTGATCATAGTACTCTTCTGGTTAATTAAATCATCAAGATAAGAGACATAATATGCATAAACCCTTGATTACTAACTTTATGAATAAGCATAACCAATCATACCAAATATACTTATATAAGGGATCCTAACACAAGGTAAGATTCTAACTTGACATAGGAAAACATACCTGGATTAGTATACTTGCTTAGTTATGTACAACATACCTAAACAATCTCTTTAATGATTTAGAGATCCTGAGCTAGAACCTGCATGTCTCATAGGTTAAGCATAATATAACAAAGTCATACATACCTCGTAAGTAGAACAAAGATTATGGATGAGTCTTTGTCTTCATGTTGTCATGGTCATGGAACTTGATTTGTCTTTTGTGATGTACCTGTATCTTGTTAGCAGACAACATCAACCTCACACAACACCATAATGCATTAGTACAATCATATAGCCCTAATCAATGAATGTCTTCGATCATTCACATGCATTCATACTGTTATTAGGGTGATAAGACAATTCTAACATTAATCAAGATTGTGCTAATAAATAATATGAAGACAAACACATTATGAACTTAATCAAGAATCAGATTTCAAGACATACTTGAACCTCCTTAAGTCATACCTGTCGAGACTTCTTGTAGTCTTCTTATGTAAGGCCTTAGCTTCAACTCACCCTGAAACTTGATCTGGAGCTTGATTAGGGTTTGCTAGAGAAACCCTAAAAATTCAATCTTTGACTTTCACACTTCTGAATGGATGGAAGGATGTGTCTTGCTGAGCTGATCAAACTAGCATACTTCAATTTTGAAATCTCCAAAATTTGACCCCTTAAAATTGCCTTCGAAACTTCTGGATCTTCTAAATAGGAACCCGAACTAGGGTTTGATGAAGCCCACCCTTCTACCCAATCAAAAGGTTAAATCCAAGGCTCTAAACTCTTATTTTTCTGAGGAGCTTCTAGCCATGGTTACAGACTTAAAAAATTCCAACTTTTGCTGAAGCCCTAATTTTCCATCTTTTCGATCAAAATCCCGAAATGGGGTTTGATCAAGCCCGGTCTTCTACCCAACCAAAAAATTCGATCTTGGACTCTAAATTTTGATTTTCCTGAGTAGCATTCAGCCGTGGATTCCGATACCAAAAATTCTAACTTTCTCCGAAACCCTAAATTCCGGAAGCCATGAATGAAGGTGCTCCAAAAATAATTCTGTTTTGACAGAAATATGTACCCGATTGTTTCTGCTGTAACTCCGAACTTTTCGCTCCACAGGGTCTAAAAACTTTTTCTGTGGTAGCCTGACCTGTCATCTTTCCATCCCAACAGGTCTGGCCTCAATTGGATTTTCTGAGAGAGAGTTATGCCAAGTGTCGCAACGTGACCTATTTATGGGATAAAACAGGAGAGCGAACTTGTACGGCGTGCCACGTGTCACTGGTTCAGCTTCGACCTCTAAAAAAGTTTCCTAAGATAGTACAGTCTGTGTACTACCTGTCACTTTTTACGAAATTTCATTTGGAGCTTCCTAGCCCAAGTTATGACCTTTTTGCTTAGGTCACCTGATTTTGACTGAGATCTGGAAGAGGTAGAAACCCTAACTTGTACTGATCATAACTCACAAAGTACAACGAATCTGAGGGTGCCCTTTGGACACAAGGTACCTGGGGATGTTATCTACGACCTGCAAACTTTTTAGATCCTGAACCTTCGCATAAATGGATTTATAGCGAAAGTTCCACGATGACTGGTTTTTGCTATGTAAAACCCAAACCTTCAAATTGTCGTAAGTGAAGCAAGTGTCGTAAGTGCCATACATTGCCTTCCTTCAGGTTAGCTCTGATACCATGTTAAGATTTAATATGCTAAGACAGAAAATAGCAGCATTACATTCCATTTCACAATAATAGCATATATAGGATCACTGAAGAAACAACAAGCATAGCATAAACACAAGAGGTACAGATTTATCCTGGGAAACCCTCATAGGGTAGAAAACCCAGCAAAGCTTCCTCAATATAGATGACTAGCAATATACAAAGATGCAAACCAAAGACATGATCTCCTCCTCCACCATAGCAGACCTCTCCTCCACAAGTGCGCTACTCTCAAGTGAGTGAATGTGTATAAAATAAGGAATACACCTCCTCTATTTATACACTACTCCGACTTGTCTTTTACACAAATCATGTAGGCTCGTATTTAACCAATGGGTTAAATACCCCACTACAACTGACTGGGATGACCCCTTTAGGGTGGTCTAATAACCCTTTGACCCACATAACACATACAGGGCCGACCCCCAATAGGGAAGTCTAATAACCCAAGTTACCACATTATGACGGAGGAATAAACATCTCCGGATATACAATAAGATCTTCACGGAGGAATGAAACATCTCCGGAATAATAAAGTACAAATATAATATTCTTTGAAGTTACAATATCTTAACACTGGTAACCTCTTAAATGATAGGTTGAAGCCGCCCAGATTGCAAAAGGGTAAGTGTTCAATTGGCTTGACCACCCTTGAGCTTGACAGCGGGATTTCGGCACCAGCTGTTTCAGGAAACAACCTCAGTATTTTTTGAAGGGCAACGCCGGTTCGTTGGTTGGGGTAAAGTTTTATTAAATTATCACTTGTGAGATTAGCAAATCCAACACATTTCCGAGTACTAGCCCAACCCTTTCAGGTTGGCAGAACATACGGATGTTGGATAATCGACCAAGATAAATTAATTATGAAGGGGTGTGAGTTGGAATATTTTATTATTAGAGCACAGTTCAACTCTCCGATAGAGAGCGCTCTTGACTTAGTCTTAAGACCAAAGTTCAAAAGACTTTAATTAATCTAAATGCCTAATGCAAGGGAAATGCAATAACTACTATGCTCTCCGACAGAGAGTGCTCTTGACTTGGATTTGGCCAAGTTCAAGAGGCTTTAGTTTCTTTTATGAAATAAAAGCAGTTGTAACCTGAAGAAACAATATGAAGCCTTTAATGACTGAAAATAAAAGATGATAGCAAAATGTAACAAGATGCTTGAAATGAACTAAAAACAAATTTAGTGTTCTACCAAACAATACTAATCTAAAAGTGGGATCTACCTCCGAACAAGGTTGATCACTAGAACCACTAGTCTTTGAGACTTTCCAGCTAGCTGGAACTTCGGCAAGGAAGCTAATGGGGAACGAGAAGCTACCACAAAGCTATGTGGCATTTGGGATGCAATCCCAAAGTTTGCTTACTCTAGTCAAAACTTGGAAATGGAATATAAAAAGAAATATTAATCTAAGAACTAAAAAAAAAAAGAGATCTAAGCTAAGCAAAGCATAACACTCTTCCCCAAATGGGGAAGAAGAACTCAAAAAGTGGAGGACTCCTCCACTTGACTTTTTATTAATTTGATACAATTGCCTTTGGAGATAATTCCTTGAAAGGTCTTTAAAGTAAAAATGAAACTTTGAAAAAAATGGAACTAGCTCTTAAGAGCCATTACAAAAGATAGTGAATGGTATATTCGTGTGTTGAATCCTCCTTGTAGCTTGTCAAAGTGTTGTTTTGCTTGGATTTCTTTGCTCCAAAAGTTTTCAAGCCCTTTTCCACTTTCAAAAGACCTACAACATAGCTCAATCTCAAAGCACCCTTTAGCTTTAGTAGACAAAAGGAAACCTAGATCTAGAAATAAAATTTGAAACTATCTAACTTTGGAAAGTGTAAAAGTGTGATGTAAAAAAACACCTAACTTACTAACTTTTCAAAGAGAATGCTACTAACAATAAAATGCAAAACGTGAGATCTAGAATGCAAAAACTGACTAAGACTAACAATGTAAAAGTAAACTAATAATGAAACTAACACTAACTTAAGCAATTCGTTTTTGTGTTTTTAAAGTATTTTTAGGGCTCTTTTAGGATGGACGAATGGAGGGCAAGGGAAGGTTTTGGAAGCTAAAGGAGGGAGACGAGGGCTTAGCAAATCAAGTCAAAAGGGAGATTCAATGGCTTGAGCTGAAAGCCAGTTATCTAGAGGGTCGGTCTATGCAGATAGTGATGGAACTTTCACCTGTGAAGATGATATTGGCACATCTTCTGCTGAAGAAGATGAAGTTACTCGTTGTTCCTCAGACAGAGATAAAGAAGTTAATAGGTTTATGGCATACGAGAATTAGGTGTAGGCCCTGACCCATGCTCAAGTACCTGTTGTGAAATTCACTGACCCACTGACTGGAATTTCCTGTGACATTTGCATCAATAATATTCTTGCAGTTGTAAATACAGAGCTTCTCTACGATTACGCACAAATAGGTGTCCGTTTACAGCAACTCGCTTTCATTATGAAACATTGAGTCAAAAAGTTTTGAAAAATGTTGCAACAGAATGGTCCTTTTGTGGCCCTTCATCTTCGTTATGAAATGGATATGTTGGCTTTTTCTGGTTGCACTCATGGCTGTACTGATGAAGAAGCTGAGGAACTCACCAGACCGAGGCATGCTTACCCATGGTGGAAGTAGAAAGTTATAAATTCTGTCATTAAGAGGAAGGATGGATTGTGTCCATTGACGCCAAAGGAGACTGCATTAGTTTTGAAGGCTTTTGATTTTGATCGCAAAATTTAGATATACATTGCTGCTAGAGAAATCTACGTGGGTGGAGGCACTTCCTTCTCAATTTATCATGTATTTTTAAGCTCGAAAACAGGACTCACAGCTCCCCGGCACTGGTTTCACTATCGTTTAAATTTTTTGAAGCAGTTGTTGCCTCACCGGATAATGTATCTTTTGATAGCCCGAGCATGAGTATGGACAGATGGAACCGCCATTCTTTCACGGATCACTTGTCGTCCTCGCAGCCATTCAACCAATCGCGTGGGAAGCATCTTTTGGCAAGTCAAAATTCAGTTTGACAGAAAGCACGCCAAGTTATCGGAGCCCGAGCCGAAAAACCATTCTAGAAAATCTGTCGTTTTTACTGAAGATCATTATGTCGCGATCTAGAGAGCCATGGAAGCCCCCCCCGGGACACTTGCTGTGTATGAAAGCTAGGGTTAACACGACCTTACATGCGAATCCAAGCTCCATTTCAATATATTGGTGACAGCTCGATGCAGCAAGTTAAGTTCGATGTCAAATACTCGGGGTTCGATGAGTTAGTTGACACAGCCGAGCTCAAACTAATCGAAGGTCACGATTATCCACCAATTTTGACAAGTCGCGTGAATGATCTCAATTGAACCAGGCACGTGGGCAAACGGATCTGCAGGCATCGGTGTCCTTGATTCATGGTGAACCACCAGCTCGAGATCCGAAGGTTTTGTTAAACAACACCGAGGAGTTTGGACCCACACTTTTTTGGCAGTCGAGTAGCCAGTGGCGTTGTCACGACAATCCCTCATTTCTTCATGGGAGCTTGGAGCCTTCATCTCCATCGACCGCCAACCGTATGAACAACAGCATGAGGATTTCAACCACCCGATATTTTGCCAGTGTGAACACTGAAGCCGAGTTTTGAAGCCTTAATCTCCAGTTGTATTTCACCGGCGTCCAAATTGATTGGTGCACGTTTAATATAAACGCCAGAAGGCCCAGGGTTCAACGTGATCAACGCCAAAAGATCGGGGGTTCGATGAGTCAATCAACACAGTGAAGATTAAAATCTAATGGAGGACACATCTGAAAGCATCTCCCATGGCAGCCGATTTCATGTTCGACATGGAGCTTGGATCTTTTCTTTCATTGACAGCTGTCCACCTTTTGACCAATGTTATGGGGGCATCTCATCATTTGTGGGGTTTGGAACTAGCCACCTTCATATAGTTCGAACTTTTGTTTTAGTTCAAGAGAAAAGTGTTGTCTCACTTTACTTATATTATTTTGTTATTTTATTTTAGAGTTAGGTGAGTCTCTGGGTCTACATAAGAGACCATCTTTCTCCTCTGTAAGGATGGAAAACTTTCTGGGAGTGTCTTTTTCCCGTTGAGTTGAATAGAAAATCATGTTGGGTTTGTGGATAAATTGGGCATCTATCTATGGTTGCGGGTTTCCATTGTAAGTTGTAGACTAAATCTAGCTTGTGAGGGCTTTTTTAAGCACAATAGATTAGCCATTTACGGTTGTTAAGTTGGTTAATTATGCTTGAACAATTAGTATTTCGATGGACATTAGTATTCGGTTGTACAAAATGTTGATTTAGATCTGATTGTTTGAGCATTCTAAATAAATCTCACCTATATGAAGCACAAGGCCTCTTTGAGTCCTCTTTTTGACTCCATGCTCCCTTCTGGTACTGGCACTGGCCTTTTTCTTGAGGATTGATCCTCCCGTCTTTTCCATCACCTTTTAAAAACTCATTTTTCTGTTACATTTGTTTCTCTAAGGCAGCCTCTTCATTTCACTTTGCCCTCCGTTGCACCTGTCTTAGTGATCCTACCTTAGGGATACCCCCCTAGAGTTGGAGAAGAGCCAACCTGAAGCGAAGAGGAGAGGAGTGTGGTGACATTGGCCTCTCTCCTGAGAGTTGTCATCCAGCTGGTGTGTTACATTTTGGGCTTCAACACACGCATGCCAGTTTTGAGAGACAACAAGCTGGATGCATGCAAATTTAGAGTTTGTCCTATTTCAAAGGGATTGAGTTACCGACTGAGATAGACCTGTATTGTATTGTCATTTATATATCTATATGCTCTGGGATCGAGAGAGAAGATAGCCCCATAGTTAGTTGGTTTTTTCCGAAAGGGTTCCAGGGTACATCTGTTGTTTATGTGTTTGATTGCCTTTATATTTCAGTTGGTAAATGCAGGTTTAGTTGTTTGAGTCTATATTTTTATGAGTATATACTAATATTGAGACTCATAGCGCTTGAGATATCAGGGCAATTAAGAGGGAGTAGTGATCTATGAATCAAATATTTACAAAGGGTTGTTAATTTTATTAGTATGATTCCTTAGTGAAAAAGGTAGAATTTATCGAGTGCTACAATTCCACCTGTGGATGGAAGAGAGCAAAAAATGTTTGTTCAAGTTGTTTGTACAAAAATAAAATGTTACACTAATGACTATGTGTCAACTTTCTGATCATCCACCACTAATCGACAAAGCCTTTAGGTGGTGGCGAGAGCATACTTCGTGGTAACGAGTCAGTATGGAAAAATAAACAAAGATGTAAAAACTAACCAAAAACTAATGATGCAAAAGAATTAGAAGTTTTCTAATTATTTATCCAAGAATCTCTTTCAGGTCAGAAGACCGTACTCGGGAGAACAAGGGGGTTAGTATTAAGTTTATTCCCAAAATAAAGTAAAGTAAAAATTGAAAGAAAAATCTAGATCTAGTTGCAATCATTGAAAGAACTAATTTAGCAAGTAAAAACTAATCTAAAACATAAAGTAAAGGGGACAGGTACAAGCTTCCCCAAAATGGGGGAAGGGGGTGTGGGAGCCGTAATCCCACCTGCTCTTTATTAACTTATTACAAATTTTAACTTTCTGACGGAGAGCGCTCTTGATCCATAAAAACGAGATTCAAGAGACTTTAGAGCTTGGAAAAAGCTAAGTATGAAAAAAGAAAATAAAGGAGGGGCTTCCTTAATGGTTCAAGCTTCCAAATTTCACAAAAATTTTCGCTTACCTGTTCATCAAAAGAGAAAAACCAACAAGCTATTTTATTAGAAATGTGATGAACTAATCAAATTAAAACATACAAATTCTAACTACTTAGTACTTGAAAAAGCTTGGAAAAATTATGAGCACAAGTACTACTGAAAGCTAGATCTAAGCTTGTGATAAGAATCTAAATGCTTCTAGATCTAGCTAATGCATGCAGAATAAGAGAGATATATGATGAT
The DNA here is from genome assembly GCA_027924585.1 of Larix kaempferi. Lineage (NCBI taxonomy): Eukaryota > Viridiplantae > Streptophyta > Pinopsida > Pinales > Pinaceae > Larix > Larix kaempferi. The sequence goes on along the minus strand of BSBM01000159.1, from coordinate 5,569,897 downwards.
ACTTTTATAGTAGATCTACTTATTAAGCATGAAGGAAACAAATTAACCGGGAAAAAAGAAAGAAGTTTGAGTTTTTAAAGGGATGGAAGAAAGGCTTCAAGCCCCAAGCTTGATCTTCATTGGAGACTCTGGAATGCCTGCAAACAAAATATTAGCTCCAAAGTGTTGAAGAGGGGAGAGGATGCAACCGAGCTCAACTCCTCCTTCAGATCTGTAATCCTGCACAACTATAAAAAACACTTGCCAATAGTGGATTAGATCTAGTGTGCATGCAAAAAAGAGATCAAGAGAGCCTCAGTACAACTGAATACAGTTGGCTACTCCTGTGTCTCTTGAAAACAAAACACAAATAAACAATTTAACAACTGTAAATGCTTACTCTATGATTATGAACAAGCTTCTAAGCTACATCTATCACCAATATTGAAGCAAGAGAAAATAAGTGGTACAACATCACCTCATTAACACAACATTCATCAAATGGCACATCACAGACCTCCAAATTCTTTCAATATTTATTCATTTGATACAATAGTGTTACAATGGGCAGAGGCTCCACCATCCATCTTCATGGAGAAGGATTGCCTCGTTTATATAGAATTACAAGAGAGAGGGGGTGTGCATGGCTCAAGGGAGGGCGAATGAGCTATGGGAGAGCTCACGTTTAGTTCTAATAGCGTTGATTGGATCTTGATTGAAATCCCATCTATAGGGATTGCGCCACCTCTCAAGAGGTAGGCGCATCCCTCATAGGAATTACCACCATCAACTCATAAAGATCCAAGTGTAGAATGTCACCCAATATAAAGAGATGGCGAACAACTTGAGGTTGACATCACGTTGACTTCCCATATCAAATCAAAAGTGACGCTTTAATCAAGAAATGAAGTCGACCTTCATGTGGGATGGGATGCCAACTCATTTGGCACATGCCCATTACCTTTATTATTATTGTTGTTTTTGATATTTTTGTGCATTTTGTCGCATCATTAGCATTTCTTTGCCATTTTGTCGCCCTATTAAGAAAAAATGCTCCAAGTGATAATTTAATCACCCGAAACATAGGAAGAGTCGGTTTCGGAGTAAAGAGGACGCTCTGAGCGTGAAAACGAGCATCCCCACACCAAATTCCACCTCCAGACCATATTTTTATTACAATTTGAAATTTTCCAGTTAAACCATTAAAAAATGGTCTAATTTTACGGACAAAAAAAAAATATTTTTCTCGGAATTGACTCAAACTCCTAGGGGACCTAGTGCATGTCCATTCGACTCATTATTGATGGATAGCATGTAAAAATACATAGACACTTAAGCTTTAATAACCTCCCAAGGTTCGACCACCATGGTAGATACTCCAGCTTTGGAGGTGTGAGTGAAAAACTCAGGAATTGTACGCCATTGAAGCGCAAAGCATAATTCCTAAGGAAAAAACACTCTAGCGTATCCCCTTGATAGCTAAACCTAAGGTAGGCCAAGCCTATCTATAAAAAGATCATGCTTAGACCAACTTATTACAATTCCCCCAAGGGGGGATGGACATGCAAATTTTACAAAGGGCCAAAAATTTGGCTTGATGAACTTCTGAACACTGATGATGAACATTGTAAATGTTCACAACCCCAGCGGCTCGCAAGAAATCCACCTAATGTACAAATTAGGAGGTAACACCAAGCAATGCAAAGATGTGCAATTCTTATCCCACCTGGCGATAAGAATAACTTGTATGGTGAACCATAAGTTTTGTGTTGATGTCCCATGCTCAGAACACTCATTTTGCATAGCAATGGTCTTCATAGACTCGGTCATGGATTTCCACCCCTCATAAACATGTCCTAAAATGGGTTGGTCTGTGTTTGCAAACCACAACAAAGAAATGATAGAGTCCATTATCTTAATGGAAAGATCTACCCTCTCCCACTAAACATCATATAGCACTATGTCCTTTACCATTTTTTAAGCAACTTGATCCGTCTTTCTCCAAATAGACCAAAACTTTGAAATAACGATGGCCCCAAGAGCGACCTTGACCTCCCTCAACCTCTTAAGCATGATGAATGAGGAAGCAAACCGAGTATCGACAACATTTAACAATGATAGATTTGTCTACTCTTTGTATATTGTGAAGGCATTGGTATGGTTTTGTACAAAATTGCAGATATGGTGTGCGTCATCAATAAGATTGTCAATCCATGTCACATCTAAAGCAATATATTTAAGTGCTAAATTCAAAGAATGAACAATGTAAGGTGTCCAAAATATTTGTGGATATTTAGCTTCCACAATCATGCCAACAAATTTGCAAACATGTGCATTATTCCTGATGATTTGCACACAAGAATCAACACCTACATTTTCAATAACTTAATGAACAACTCACCCATGTATATTGTACATCCTTGTATTTTCCAAGAGCATCCACCACTTTCAAGAAGATTGGTCCATTCTGGGAAGACACCATGAAATTGATGAGTGGATGGCATGCGACATTTGTCCATCCATCAGAAACAATAGTAACACGGGATGTAGGCCATGATGATTTGATAGGGTGTAGGATTTTTTCCACCTCCTTCTTTGCCTTACCCAACAATGTGGTTCTAGCTTATCTGAACTTGTTGGCACATTACCAGTTGGAGCATTTTCAACTAGAGATCAACAGATCTCAATTAACAAAGGCGATCGTGCAACATTAAATGAAATGAAGTTGAGATAGAAAAAGAATGCAATGGTAAGATCAACCTCATCTCACTTCTCTTGTTGTTAAATCTTGTCCATTGGACCATATATTGGGGCTGCCCTCCTTTTTGGTGGATGAATTATAGTCTCACTCCCAAATTTGCTAGATGGATTCCTTAAGAATGGAAGAGGATCATCATGTTTTTGAACTTTCTTGCTTGTTGCTGCCACATTCCCCATGACAACTGTATCCTCTTTTTCCATCTCATATCTTTGGATAGCATTGACCGCTTTGCATGTTGCAAGTCCACAAGGAAGGCCCAACAAATGGCCCTTAACTCGATAGTAGGTTCTCTTGAATTGATTCCTACAGTAATTACAAGTCCAAACAACATCCCCCCCCCCACCAAGCTTCAATCCGAGCCTTAGCTTCCTTGTTACATACTTCCACAGGGGGTATTTTCTTCTTGTGCTTGTTTTTTTGCTACAATGGGGTCATATGAATCCATGGAAGCACCAACAACTTCACTTGAAGCACTTGGAGAATTGCGTAAAAAACTAGGAGGGGAGGGACCACCAATAGTGACATTCCTCCCTTTCTTTTGACCTTTGAAAATTGCCTTAGATGATTGAGCCATCACTTCCTCGAGGTAAATGAAAAACGTTGCTACTGCGTAAAAAAATGACTTCTCTACCTGGAAAATATGTCTTGAATCCACTTGCAATCCCTTCAAAAACCCTTCACCTGCAAATAAATCCACTCTCAATACTCTCAACCTTCAACAAATGATAAAAATAATGAACAAACACTGTGTTTTATAACCCGCAGGTGCCTTTTTGCATAGGACACGTGTCCAAAAATTGTGACACAGTCCAAACATGTGTCTTGATTTTCAAACAATTTTTTTTTGTGTCAGACACGTGTTTAGGCGTGGCATGTGCCTAACATGTAGGATATAGACACTGAGACCTGTTGCCGCCAGATTGTGCACCTGGTTAACGCAACATAAATCTATGCTACTGCTCGGTGCGCCCTTGGGGACAAGTCTTGAGTCAAGGTTGTCACTTGATCTTGACTCCTCCGTTTAGGAAAAACTCCTAATGAAGCCAAGGGGGGTAGTCCCTAAGGAAAGTTTCTAAGGTCTTTAGAATTTCCGATGAAATGGTTAAAGGTGTTGTATTTTAGGAATTATTTAAAGAGTGTTGTTTAAAAGTGTTCCAAGGTAAATTTGCAAAAGAAAAGATTACAGATTACTTTCACCAGCATAAATGGAAAAGACTGCCAATAGAAATGCGCAATATTGATATGATATTAAGCAAATAAAATGTATAATAACCAGTGCCTTAAGGAGTCAATATATCAAATAAATAGTGTTGCTGAAAGAGAAAGTGTTTTGCAAATGCCTCTTGGTTGCTTTTAAATTATTATGGTTTGAAATTTATTAGGGGAAAAAGGGGACTCCCGAGATACCGTGAGGTACAGGGAGGAATGTCCAGAAATTAAAGCTTGGTGGCTCCTCACAAGAACGTGTGGGCTGGAATGGAGTCTCTAAGGCAGTGTTCAACACTATACCAAACTAAGGTATAGCCTAACTGTGCCTTGAGGTCGCCTCCCAGTTGTTTCCGCTTCCTCTGAAGAATTTCCCCACACAAATATTAATGCGAAGTGTTGGATTTTCACTTATGTTGATGGGTAGTTACTTTTATTAAGTGAGTATTAGTTTAGATGTGAAAAATTAGAAAGTAGCTACAACCGTTTCTAGTTTCCCATAGGCCCAGGCAAAGTGCCCTCAAGGGGAAATAACATACTCTAGTTATAAACCAAATATAGATTCCAATTTGAACAATTGTGATTGTAGACAAATTATACAAAACTTATTGAAAGAAAAGAAGCACAAACCTATGTGTCACTTTCTGATCATCCACCACTAATCGACAAAGCCTTTGTGTGGCGGCGAGAGCATACTTCGTGGCAACGAGGAAGTATTATTTCTAAGTTTTACTCTTGCAAAAAATAAAAATGAAAAATTACTTAAAATAAAGTTAAAGTATACACCCTGTACTTTCAAAGTGGGTGTGTGAATGTTGTGAAGTTAGAAAACATCATTCACGAAAATTTTGACAAAATTGCGAATCCCCCCAGGGGGGATGGGGTGTGGGCGTTGCGTATCCCACTGCTCTCGTTTGATAGTTACAAATAAAAGAGAAGAAGTAAGTGCTCTTTAGTCCATTTTTGTTCATATCTAAGGGATTACAATGATGAGAAAGAAATGTACAAGTAGTTGGGTGTCCACCGTCGTGTTTTTTGCACTTTTTTATGGTCTTGGTCACTCAAATCTTTCACATTTTGTTGCAGACCTGATAAATTCCAAAGAGCTAAAGTGCTGCAAAAAGTGATTAGAATGTACAAATATACATAAAAAAATACAACTTCTAACTTGCAAAAATTATTAGGAAATTTTGGCATATACAAGTATAGAAATGAAATGTAGATCTAGCCTTCTTGGATACGAAAAACTTAGGCAGTTCTAGATCTGATTTTGAAATAAGATTAAAATGAATTTAAACTTTTAGATCCAAATACTTGTTTCAATGTAAAAAAAAGAAGAAAATGTTTGCTTGTAAATTTTTAAGGAGAAAGATGGAAGAAGAACCAAAGCTTGTTAGCTTTTAATTCTTGGAAGAAGGAGTTTGATGCTTGCAAAAATATGAGATGTGCTTAGAAAGAAGTGATTCACCACCAAATTCGAGAGAAGATGTCAAGACAAGATCAACTCTCAAGCTTAGGCACCGAATCCTGTAACATCACCAACAATGCTCATACAAACGAGAGATTAAATATAGTAAATCAAATGAAAAGAAACAAGAAAGGAAAATGTATAACCAAATACTATCTGTTGCTCCTAAATCTCTAAACATCCAATGAAAATAAACAAGTCAATAGCTATGAATGCTTACCCTACTAGGATGCAAGATCCTTGCCAAGCTAGATTAATCAACTAGTATGTAAAGCAAAAAATGGAAATCTACAATGTTACCTCAAACAAAACTTGCATGCATGAAGAACAAAGCCACCAATGACCTCCAAAGTCTTCCAACAATATATTAATCAAAAGAAATGTTACAAATCTTATGAGCAGAGGTTCAATGCAATCCACCATATGCAAATGGTGAGCCATGAGCTTGCTCTTGTAGCCTTCCAATAGAGGAGAGGTTGAATTCATGAGTAGGGCGAATTTGTGGAGGGAAGAGGCCAAGTGTTGGATTGAATTCAATCTAAATCCCATGATTCGAGTTGATGAGGGTGAATGGGTTGCCACCTAAGGGAGGTGCCCCCCTCTACACATTGGGATCAACTCCCAAACACTGCAAGGCTTCCACCTCAAAGGTTGACGCCCAAGAGAAGGAATGCGCACTAATCTTGACATGATTCACTTATCTTTTGAGTTGGCATATTCACATGTGCTTATAATCTTCAATTGGTTGGTGTGAGGTGATGAGGTGGTTGCCACCTCATGAGAGGGGTGCCCCTCTCACTTTGGATAGCTCCTAATCAAAAGAGTGAGGCTCACGAATGAGCAAGTCGCCCAGCATGTGAAGGAAAACGTATCTCCTCACTTCTTCTAACTATTCACTATCCTAACATTGGTTTTCAACATGTGCTTTATCCAATAATGTGGGTCGCCCTTCACTTAAGACCATATGCCACCCTTTCCATACTGTTACCAACTATTTTGTACAATAGTTGAACTTCTATTGAGCCGCCAGTTTTTTAACATAATACATGTTCACCTTCAGAGTTCAGAGGTTCGGTGCTCATTTTTTAGGGCAATTTTGTCCCATTTGTAATAAAAGTCATGTTTCACACCCCCTTGGGGGAATTATAAAAATATGGTCTAACTGGGTCCTTTTATAAAAGACTCGGTTATCCTTAGGTTTAACTATCAGGGTGATACTCTAGAGTGTTTTTTCCTTAGAAATTATGCATTGCGCTTCAGCTGTGTATAATTCTTGAATTTTTCACTCACTCCTCCAAAGATGGAGTATTTACCATGGTGGTCAAAACCTAAGGTGGTTATTAGAGTCTTATGTATAGGATTATTACATGTTAGCCATCTATTTTGAGTCATGTGGACATGCACTAGGTCCCCTAGATTTTTTAGGCTTTTCTAAGAAAAACATTTTTGCCTGCTTCCCGGGGTTTTTTAATGATTTAATTAAAAAATCATGAATAATGATAAAAGATGGGTTAGGAGGTTGTTTCTGCCATGGGGGTGCTCAATTTCTAACCTAGATCACCCATAAAACTCCTAAACCCACTTTTCCTAAGTTTATGATGATTATTATTCACTTAATTAAATATTTTCTCAAAATTAATAAATGAGGAATATTTAATTAAAAATAATAAAAAATTTGGAGAAAATAAAAAACTCTCCAAAATAGACCAATTTGAATAAAGTAAAGGGATAAATGACATGGCATAAGGCATAAAGGAATATTCCAATCATCACCTACCTGATTGGAGTTAGTATCAGTGCACTGGAGATGATCTTATCTTGGGATTTGTGCCTTCCTTAGCTAGCTCTCATGACTTTCTGAGGTGGCATCTTGTGGCTGGTTAAGTGATGTAACCAATGCAGAATGGTAGGTGCCTTGCTTAGGTGGAGGCCACCTCACTCAATCCTTACCTTCCAAGCTTTAGTTGAGCCACGAATCAAGGCTTGATACTCTCACATGGTTGGTGAATGCGCCCTCATGAGCTTGGCTTCTCAAGCAATTCACATTAGCTCTCTTGGAGCTCTCTTATTGTATAAATATGGGTCCTTGCTCTACCATTTGAGTGGAATTTTTGTGCAAGGGACCTCTGCTATTTTTCATGTTGAATGCTTGATGCTATTTGGCATGCAAGTTGGAATAAAGTGAAGGCTTTGGAGGTCTAAAAGTGTGCAAATCTCTCATGGCATGTGTGTGAAATCAAGGTGAAATCTACCAGTCCTTCAATTTTTATGCAAATGTTTATGATCTTAGCTTAAGAAGGTTACAATTCTAATCCAAAGAATAGATATTTGAGGCTTCAACTTATCTATTTATGCAAGGTTGTTCAAGATTTAGGAGTTGCATTTTGTAATCGGTTATACTTGTGCACTCTTAGTTTTGCTTAGCTTACCATACTAAGATCTAATCATTTGTGTGAAGATTGTTTGTCTTTGTAGATCATCATAAGGCAAAGTAAGATTGGGAGCAAAGTAAGATTGGGAGTTCAGTTGCTTCCCCTTCTTCTTTGTCATTTTTTATGCTAATGAGTTTTGTCAAACAGGAAACCTCAAAGAGCTCACTTGTTCAAGCTTGGGCTTGAAGTTCTTTATCATTCTTCACCATTTAAACTCTTAAAATTCAAACTTTTTCCTTTCCAAGTTGGTTACACAAGCAAAGCATTTGAACTATAAATCTCTATCTTTCATTGTTTTTTCTTCCTAAGTAGTTCAAATTTGCAAAGTCGTATTATTTGTTGATGTACATGTTATTTCTAGATCTTAATTTTCCACAAAAGTATTAAAAGTATTGTCATTTTTTAGATCTAGAGTTGTTTATGTGTTGATATACTAATAGTACTAATTTCTTAGCTTCTTTTTTTTATTAAGGGCTGACTGTCTTAAAGTGTGCTGGCTTCCTTGAAAGGTGTGCCAAAACAGTCACGAAAAGCATGCTAAAACAGTGCCAAAACAGTGGTAAAAAGGGTGCATTGGATGCCTCAAAAACAGTGTCATTGGATGCCATAAGAGGATTGTTTTGACCTTTTAAAGATGACTTTTTTTTTACATTTGAAGAGGACTGTTGGCTGCCATTTAAAGAGGGTTCTCTTTGGCTGCCATACTCATCATTGCTTGACTGTCATATCCATTGGCTGCCATATTCATCTTAGTTTGCATCTACTTATTTTTTATTTCTATTTTTCAATACTTAGATCCTAGTTGTTCTAGTTTGCATACTTTAGTTTTCATTTTAGATCTTAGTTGCATTTTTAATTTATTAATCTCTTTACAAAGTTAGTGTCCAAAGCTCTTATTTTCAGGGATACAAGAAGTTCAAATCAAAAAATCCCAAAGCCTAAAGCTAGCAAGACCAAAAGAAAAAAAGAGCACTCCTTGAAAAGCACACAAACTCCTTCTTCCCATCTTCTTCACCCCCCTTCTAATTCGTGCTTTCAAGTGGAGAAAAACACAAGCATATTGTACAAAAGTCAATAAAGAGCAAGTGGGATAAAGGCTCCCACACCCTACTTCCCCCATTTGGGGGAAGCTTGTATCGTCCCTTGTTCTTTGTGCATTTGTATTTTCTTTATACCCGCAAGTAGATTTGTCTTCAATTGTTAGAGTAGTTTTCATTTTAATAAATTGCTAGATCATAAAAGTTGATAGCTTAGCTTGTTTTGTTTTTGTCAAGTTTTAACTTAGTTTCAATTTTATATAAATTTGATAAAAAGAACCAAAGTTTCTTGAATCTCGCCATAAAGCGGATCAAGAGCGCTCTCTGTCGGACGGTCTACGGTTCTTGTTCATAACCCATAATAAAATTGGAACAAATATTTACTACACTGCGTATGCTCTACCCACTTGTGGGATACTCAGAAACAGTGGAGATTGATTAATTCCTCACATTTAACTCCAGTTCAACCATAATAGAATACACCCCGAGAAAACCAACGAAAATCTGGCGTTGATTGCTAATAGTCGAAAGTGGGCAAATTCTGCCTGGGGACGCAGGAACCACTAGACCGAGACCTTAAGGGCACCAGTTAGGCTACATCCTTGTTGGTGTAGTGTTGAACACCGCTTTGGAGACTCCGACTAGCCCACATGTCCTTGTACAGAGCCACTTAGACTATTATCCGGACATATCTCCAGTACCGCAAGGTATACCTTGGAGATCCCTTTCCCCTAATAATCAACTTCACCCCAAAATTTACAATAAAATTTACCAAGAGCATTTGCAAAACATTCTCAAGCACACCCAAGACATGTTTTAAGCATCCCAAGCACTACATTGACTCCATTTGGAACTGGTCATTCTATTCAGTATTTTATTTGTTTTTTATCTATTTGGAGTATTGCTTTATCTGCTTTAAAATAATCATGTTGTGGATGCTTTGCTTATAAATTATCATTGGTTGTGTGTCATCTAAACTATTTTGCAAATACATGCTTGGACTTTACCTCTTATTGTAAAGCATCATAAAACTCCTAAAACAACACCCATCCTCATCACATATTCACAAAACACTTAAAACCATAAGAGCCTTAGTAACTCTTTGGTAGGGTCTACCCCCCTTGGATTCGTTAGGAGTTTGCCTAAACGAAGGAGTCGGGATCAGGTGACAGCACCTGACTCTTTGCTTTCCCCTAATGCCACACATTCCCAAAAGCAGCTTCGAAAGATTTATGCTGCTGTGTGCACATCGGCGGACGACACATACCATTTTTTATTCATTTTTGGACTTTTTTTTAAACTTTTGTGCATTTCGTAGCACATTCAACATTTAATGTCCATTATGTAGCATCTTTAAGAAAAGTTGCCAAAAATGACAATTTAATCGCCTAAAACCCATGAAAAGTGGGTCCTAGGTTAAAGAGGATGCTCTGAACATGAAAACGAGCATCGCCATGCTAAATTCCGCTTACAGACCATGCTTTTATTACACTTTGAATTTTTCCAATTAAAAATGGTATAATTTTATGGAAAAAAAAAAAATATTTTTATCGGAATCGACTCAAACTCCTAGGGGACCTAGAGCATGTCCATATGACTTATTATTGATGGCTAGCATGTAAAAAATACATAGGCACATAGGCTTTAATAACCTCCTTAAGATCGACCACCATGAAAAATACTCCAGCTTTGGAGGTATGAGTGAAAAACTCGGGAATTATACGCCACTGAAGCGCAACACATAATTCCTAAGAAAAAAACACTCTAGAGTATCTCCTTGATGGAAAACCCTAAGGTAGGCCAAGTCGTTTACAAAAGTATCATGCTTAGACCAACTTATTACAATTCCCCCACAGGGGTCTGGACATGCAAATTTTACAAAGGGCAAATACTTTTTTCTGGTGAACTTCTAAACATTGGCAATGAACAATGTAAGTTGTTCAATTCTTCTGTGATTCACAAGTAGTCCACCTAAGTGCAACTTAGTGGACAACATTTGGCTCCAACTGTGGGACGCGTGATTGATATGATCTTTAGAACTGGAAATCATGCGAGAATCTAGAATCTTTTGTTTTTGGCATGACACCAAAAGTGTATTAATCACATGTATATAAAAATAATCCAAATGAAGCATTAAGTTGCATGATAATATACAAAGCATAATATACAAAAATAATATACATGCTATGATACAAAACTAGTATACAAAAAATACTATACATAAATAATGTACAAAAAGAAAGAGTATAGTGTTTAGAAAAGCCCTGATACACAGATTCCCTTTTAAGCATCAGCTATTATCTCTGAAGAATAGTTTCAAGAACTGCCCATTAACTGGCAAGTTGAGTTGTTCTCTGTCCATATTGTTGAGAAGAAAAGAATTGGCACCAACCAAGTCATTGCGTCGAGAGGCGCTCTACAACCCAGTATGAGGGAGATCTTGTAACATGTGTTGAGTGTTTGTCGAGTTTGTCGAGTAACAAAATAATACAAAGTAAACAAAAAAGAATAATACAAAGTAAAAAGTAAATATGAGACTTAAACTAGAGACTTTAGAGCTTAGGATTACATGATAAATATTATGTCGGTCATAAACAAAAAAGAATAATTTACAAAGTAAAAAGTAAATATGAGACTTAAACTAGAGACTTTAGAGCTTAGGATTAGGTGATAAATATTATGTCGGTCATAAACAAAAAAAATAATTTACAAAGTAAAAGGTAAATATGAGACTTAAACTAGAGACTTTACTTTTTACTTTTAATACAAAGTAAAAAGTAAATATGAGATTTTAGAGTGTTTGTCGAGTAACAAAATAATACAAAGTAAACAAAAAAGAATAATACAAAGTAAAAGGTAATTAATATTATGTCGACCATAAAAAGTAAAAAGTAAATATGAGACTTAAACTAGAGACTTTAGAGCTTAGGATTAGGTGGCCCAGGTATTGCACTCAAGGAGCTATTCAAGGAGAGGTTTGCACCTCAGGAGATTTGATCCCTCTCAGGGCTTGATAGAGCCTAGGATTTGGATCTATGCTGGTATATGATAAAAGGCCTCGTCCAGAGGCTGTCAAACTTTCCATCTTTTCCAGATTTTTGAGGCTCTTATCAACAACCTTCCTTCTGCTCTCATCCAACTCAACAATCTGATTGATTATGTTCTGAATGGGAACTGAAAGGTTGAAGTAACTGATATGCTGGAAACTTAAGATGAATAGGAAATTGAACATCCATGCCATATACCAACTCAAAAGGAGATTTCCCGATGGAACTCTTCTTGGTAATGCAGTCAACCCAAAATGCAAATTTGATTTTGCTATCCATGATTTTTTATTATCCCCAACAGTTTTCTTAATAATTGTCATTAAGTTCTTATTGCTGGATTCAGCAAGGCCATTTCCTTGGGGATAGTAGTTTGATGAATGGGATAAGATAATGTTGTATTTGAAACAAAATGTTGAGAATTCTGCTAAGTTGAATGCTTTGGCATTATCAATTGTTATTTTCGCGGGCACACCAAACCTTGTGATAATCTTATCTTCTAGAAAGGCCATGATCACAGCGTCGATTGCTGCCTTGGTGGGAATTGTTTCCACCCACTTTGTGAAATAATCGGTTACAGTAATGATCCATGAATAACCATTGCTTGAGTTATCCTTATACTAACCGATGAAATTATGCCCCCACTACTGAAAAGGGGCTTGGACTATTACTGGTTTTAAGGGCAAGGCTGCTAGGTTTTGTTTTCCGACAAAAAATTGACATTCTTGACAATTCCTAACATACTTGTGCACATCTGAAAAAAAAATACTTGGCCAGTAATAGCCGACTCGGAGGATCTTGTGGGATGTAGTTCTAACTGCATAGTGACCACCACAAAATTCCGAGTGAAATTCAACCAAGATTTTTTTGGACTCTGGTTCATCGACACACCTAAGTATCAATCTGTCTTAGTTTCTCCATCCCAGTCCATCTTGAGTGATGCAATACTTAGTGGCCATCAACCTCAATGCTCGTCTCTTATGTCCTACTAGGTGGTTTTGACATGTGAGGTTGTTTCAAAAGAAAATGATATATGTATACCATTCACACTATTCTAATCGTTGAAGCTCTGCTGACTTGACCTGCTCTGACAAACTGTTCTGACACACCATTCCCAAGGCTTCCTCATTCTCCTGAGTTAACATCTTTGCAAGGCCTTGTCCCTTAATGAGTTTAGTGGGTCTAATTTCTAGGTCATATTCTTGGATTTTTAACACCAACTCCCCCCTTATCCCTAAGCAATCGTGCTGGGATAATATGTCTTTTACTGCTGCATGTGGCACACAACCAATTATCTTAGAATAGCCGACATACGTTCTAAAATGTTTAAGGGATTTTACTAACGCATGGGCTTTCTTTTCCATTAGGGTATATTTTAACTCAGAGTTTTGTAATGCTTTACTCATGAATGCGATGGGTTGCTCAAAACCTTCATTGTTCTTTTGTAGCAACACCCCTGCAATCGTGTCCTCTGATGCAAATGAGAAAATTTGAAAATCTTTTGTATAATCAGGGTTGACCAAAACCGGTGCTTTCGCTATGTTGTCTTTGATGCACTTAAATGTACCTCTACCTTCATCCGTCCAAATAAACATAACATCTTTCTTTAAAAGTTTTTGTAATGGTTTCATTAATTGTGCTAAGTTCAGAATGAACCTCCTTATGAAGTTAATCTGACCGTTGAATGATTGGAGGTCTTTTAGATCTTTTGGCAAAGGTACTCTCTTTATAGCCTCTACTCTTTCAGGGTCCACTTTAACTCCATATTTAGTTATTATGCGGCCTAACAGTTTTCCTTCACCAATACCTAGTACTGATTTAGCTGGGTTGAGTGATATGCCAAATTTTTAACACTTATCGAAAACTTGTCTTAAGTGTTTAACATGATCAACCCTTTCCTTGGAAAAGACAGTCAAATCATCTTGATATATCTCAATTATTTTCCCAACCAACTCTTTAAAAGCATAATCCATAGCACGTTGAAAAGTAGCTTTTGCATTTGTTAAACCAAAAGGCATTCTGATGTACTCAAAAGTACTCCATGGGGTTGTGAAGGTAATCTTATGTCCATCCTCTTTGTTAATTAAAACTTGGTTATATCCGGAGAATCTGTCCAACATGGACATTATTCCTAAACTTGTTACTCTCTAGAGAAGATTTTCCATGTTCGGCAGTGGCTAGTTATCTTTTAGACATGATGTATTTAGATTTCTGAAATCAATGCAAATCTTGATTGAACCATTTTTCTTTCTAACTACAACCAAATTTGAGCACCAAGTCGAATGTCTTGTTGGTTGGATGATTCCTGCTGCCAACATCTTTTCTAACTCTTTCTTGACTATGGGTGCTATCTTTGGATTTATCTGTCTCAGTTTTTGCCGGAATGGCTTAACTTCTTTCAATTCCTATTTCAAGGGGACAACGTACACTCATAAATTCTGCATATTACTTAAAGTGCCTAACTTAATTGTAACTCAGAGTCATCTAGGTGTCTAGTTCCTTGAAAATTTGAAACTCAAGTTGTTGGTAATAAGCTAATTATTTAAGAGATCCCGTCAACTCACTTTAATATATTGGTTGACCCTATGGAAGGTGACCAACTAGACATCTAGGGATAAAATATTTGCTAAGGGGATATCTTTATTACTTAGGCTTAACTAATTGATTCTCAAAAATAGGCATAATCCTCGATTACTTGAAAAAAGTTGTTTCTTCTCCCATTCTTCAATTATTAAGAAATATTTAATAGTATTATTGGGACAATAAATTTAGTCTATCATGGGAAAATGTAGATATCTCTGATGGGGCCATGGATTCTCATTTGAAATGGAGTAAGGTCTATAATTCTAGGGTGACTATGTTGAGTCTATTGATGCTCTTGTGTAGCATAACAACACCATGGGGATTTGAGAATCTAATCTCAGGAAATCTAAACCCTTTATCTAATAAGCCCTGTGACTATAGATACAACCCAAAACCTTGGATCATGCTTTAAAAAAAATAACTCCATCAATCACTACTATATTCGGGGTTGAAATTTGATGTTTGTATGAACATTTGTTGAAAAAACCCTTTTAACATCGAAATTCAGTGTGAAATATATCTTCTTCTTTTACCCCCAACAAACGTCACATAGCCAACATTATTCACATGTCACTTAATCAAGATTTGAGACATCATTTAAGCAATGCCAATTTCTCATGTACACACCCTTGTGTACACAAATAAACATTATACCGAAGTGATGTTGCTTAAGCATCATTTAAGGATTTTTTTTATAATCAAAACTTAACTTTTATGCTATGTAAATATGGTATAAATGCTGATTTTTACACAAATCTATTGGTGATTTACATATTAGATAGAAAATTTCACCTTTTGTCTCCAATTTCCATTTGTAGGAACTTATTAAGGGATTTGTATTTCTCATTGGAGTTGTATCTTCATGTCAGACATCCTAATAGGAAATACCGGTTGTCTAGATTGTACTTAAATACAACTATAAGAAATAATGTTTAAAGGAATGGGAAGCCTATGAGCATGCTAAAAATATGGAAGTTGAAGGACCTTGAAAACATGGGCCTTTAGGTTTTTCCATGTAAGGGTATCCTCCAAAAGAAGGAAAAACTAAGACATTTTGATTATGAAATGGATAATTAATCCTAGGATGGAATCTAAACATAACTGAAGGAAGTTGTCTTTTACATTATACTTTGATATTCTCTATTTCATTTGCACATGGAAAAATTCTACAAATATTCAATTTCCACCTTTCACTAACCCCTAACATGCAATCCATAATCCCAAACATGTGACACTTATAATATCACAATACCTATAACCTATAACACCCAACCCATCTAATCATTTAACATTAACATGTGCACTCTCTAACCCCTAGACCTTAAAAACCCTAATTATTATAATGGATCACAACTAAGCCACCAAATCATGCAATCCAATTTTAATAACGAGATTATCACAAATAATAATTTTAACTCTCTTGAAGATTAGTTTGTCAAGATTGGCTAGATAAAATTCCTATTTTAATGTTGGCAAACTTTTATGGTCATGAACTTAAGGGTATGACATATTTGTTATCTTTTGTAGGGTTGGATTGAACAATTACTCGGATAAGAACCAATAATTTTTTTTATCTAAAGGCATGTTATTAAAGAAGACTAGATGTGATCACCATAGGATATGACCATTAACTAACAAAGTTGATCAAATAAAACATCCTTTATCATGAAACCTAGATTCAATGCCCTCCCAAGCCTTTCATGAGATTTTGGCTAAAAATATCCATGGTATCTCCCCATGAGGAGTAATAAGAAAAGTTTGACAATTAAGGTTACTTCGAGATTTATCCTTAAATAATTCAGTTTCCAAGAAGAATTTTCTAATTTTTATTGCCATTAACAACTAAAATGATCCATTTCACATGTGTAATTGGTTCCAATTTTCCCTCTTTTTGATATGAATTTGGGTTGCAATTGATATGAAATGGATCCTCAAATATTTGAAGAGGTGGCCAAGATAAATGAATGATACTAAGTTATGCAAAGTGATGCAAATTTTATTTAGAAGAGCTAGATTTGGAGCTGGTAAAATCACTTGTAGATGAGAAAGTAATTGGATGCATATGGAAAGGCAAAGTATAATTTAAATGGTACACAAATAATTATGGTGGAAACATAATCTTTGGGTTAAAATGATACATTAGACTATGTATAAGTGAAGATTAATATTCATTAAGGAAGAATTTTAGTGGAAGTATTGAAAAGAAAGTGTTATCACACACTACATATAAATCAGGGTACACATATAATTTTACTTGTAGTGCATGATCATGAACCTTATTCTAGCTTCAAAATTGATGATTGTAAATTAGAATTGGCCTTGATGCTACCATATGAGTAACCTTACAAAATGACATTGTATGTGTAATGGTTATATCTTTCCTATAATTGTCAATATGATTGATGACATGCTAGTGCTAGATATAAATGGCATTATATGAGTAATCGATGTAATTGTGTTGTACCAATTGTTAATTTACTTTAGACATTCAATTGAAGAACAAGTTTTGATAAACATGCTAAGTCGTTTAAGACATGGATTAGTTAGCTAATATCACATGTAGGTTTTATCATGTGAGAAGTCTCGATGAATGTTGAATACCATTCACCATAGACTTTTGGTCACATGGAATTTTTTCTTACTGTGAATGTTGTATCCCCTCACCCAAGATACCTTCTTATACTCATATCAATGTTAAATAGAATCCTCGACAATGGACATTCCAACTTAATTTTATAAGCCTACAAAAAAGAAGGCATCACAAAGATAATCATCACAAGAAATGGGACCCCCAAAACACACATGCACCTCTATGTGATGAAGTTAGGGAGGATGCTATATATCAACCAAGAAACTTGCACCCCAAAAGTAGCTTTTGGATGGGAAAACATTTTCTTGTGTGTAGAGTACTTCATAGAGAATCATCTTCTAATAGTTCTAAACCTCTTAGTGTGTAATATGGGTCACCATCGTTCTCTTAAAATTTGAGTAAGTTGCATTGTGTGTGAACTTGTTTTTTATTTTGTATATGTGTAGTTGTGGTTGTAGGGAGATTGATTTATAAGAGTGGTAATGGAGTAAGCTAAAAATTTCTTCCCTATAACCATTCAAAATAGTGTCAAGAAAAAATAATTTTAGTTTTGTCCCTTAGTAAGATCAACTACAAAATATAGATACCAAATTATAATAATTAGTAAAGTCAATAGAATTTAAATTCAAGACAATGAATTTACTAAACAATATTTTAGTAAAAATGAAATGCCCATACTCAAATAAAACAAACTACTGTTGATATTGATGAACCCAAACATAAAATATCCAAAGCCATAAGTTTACCTAAGTTCAATGGAAATGGGCGTGGATCTATACTATAAGGTTTATTGTTAATCTTGAGACTCATTCTTATTTTTTTTATACCCATTAGCCAAACAAACCAGACATGTCTAAAAATATGGTACCAAAAGGTAAAGCTTAGTTGCTAGGATGGTAAAGATTCCTATTGGGTACTAAACAGTCAATTCATGGATGTCCTAAAATAGCTTAGTTGATACTTCAACTAGCCAAAAACCTTGGAAAAAAATCACTAACAATGCACCCAAAAGTTAGAAGGAAAAATGGAACCATGACAATGAACATTCGCTAAATGATGAAAGTCTAAAATCAAAGACATGAAGTTAAACCCACCCTTATAAAACCCCTCTCTTCAAAAAGAGTCTTTAACACGTTGTGAGTGATAGACAATTTGACAATCCAAAATAAAGATGGAATTTATGTAAAGACCTTTTCCAAGCACATGATGCTTGTTTCATCTTGGTAGCAAATATTGCCTTCAAACATTACAAGTAAATGAAAGGAATAATCCATATTATGGAATATACATTATGATCACACATAATAATAAAAAACACGGCGTTGGAAGAATAAATCACATATTTTTTAATTAATGTCTACAAAGTGACCAAAATAGGTTAATGGGACTAGAGAGTACAAAAATCACAATAATGACATGTGATTGCTATTGGAACAAAAATGAGAGGATTAGTAGTTGAAAATTTAATTTCTATAGAATCTTCGTTGAGAATTTAGATGGTATTTAGAATATACTGATTTTTCATTTGCATTCATTGCACTTTTACATTATAAAATATTTTTAATGAGCAAACTATTAACAATATCTAGACCATAATCTAAAGGGTTATCCATTTCAAATGGTAAGGAGTCTAAGTGGAACTCCTTTTAACGGTAAATGCCTTACTATTGGCACAAAAATTGTGTCCTATCAATAGAGTCTCATCACATGAAAAAACATAGTAATGCACAAATAAATGAAATTCCCTACTTGATAGAAATCATCACCATCAAAAGGTGACTCTAATTACAAGTTCATTATTTCTAGATATTATGGACTTAACATATCCAATACTTTTTAGAGCTTACCTCTTGCAAGAGATTAAATAAGTCAAAGGAAACAACTTAGTTAACCATCAAATTTTTAAGAAGATATTTACAATTTTAACAAAAGTTGATGAGGGACTACTATTGAACCAAATGATTTCAAAAGTTGAAGGGGGAAACATAGAAGCAAAACGATATGGAATTGATTGGAAAATAATTAAACAAGAATGGATCTACCATTTTATTAGGTTCTT
Source organism: Larix kaempferi (assembly GCA_027924585.1). Classification (NCBI taxonomy): domain Eukaryota; kingdom Viridiplantae; phylum Streptophyta; class Pinopsida; order Pinales; family Pinaceae; genus Larix; species Larix kaempferi. The sequence continues at coordinate 5,550,738 of BSBM01000159.1, read as the reverse complement.
CCCTCTAGTAGTTTTTCTTTTGTAGAAGTTAACTCTTAATTAAGGCATCTTACAAATATGTCTAGTTCTCAAAATTTATGCATTTCATTGTAGAGAATGTGGCATGTAATATGGAGCTTATAATCTAGAAACGATGGATGTGGCTCATAATTTTTTAGTCACAATTCAACTATCAAACTTGAATACTAACCTAATTAGTGGTATTCCAACCACTAATGAAATAAATATATAACCCACACTTCATTTATCTACCCTCAATAGAGTTGGTGGTCTTCAAAAGTTGACTTATAAACATTTTTACCTACCTCTCTTTAAGACCATTAGGAAATGTACCCATTGTTGTAATACAATAACCACAAAATCATGGGGTTTCTTACATATAACCAAGCACCCTTCTCTATAGCACATAAGTCAAGGTAAGATATTCCTCATGGCTCACATCCTCAATAATAACTGGCTCATAGAGAACAAAATGTGTCACAAGCGAGATTTGAACCCCAGTGATAAGAATAAAATGTATCCTCCCATACCACTTGGGATAGACCCAAATGACAAGCATATTATATAATTACATTATAGTACTTCCTAAATATTCTCTTCAAAGGTACACACATTTTTTCATATATCTTCAAGTTATCTAATTATGGATCCTACCCCGGAGAGGATCAAAAGAGTCGAACCCATGACCTCCCCAACTTTGGGGGAGAGATCTCAAGTCTAACTCATGACCACTTGAGCTAATCCCCTAGGATAGAAATACAAATCGAATTTATAGTAAAGATAATTTTAAATATTTTTTAGTATTTATAATTTTTATATGAGAAATCTTAAGTATGATATTTAGAATGTGTTGAAAATAATAATTTGATTGTTATTTTTTGAAAAATGAAATGACAAATAAATATATAAATAATAACGAGATAGAAAACAAAATAAAAGTATAGATATAATACATTTAACATATTAGGTTGAGATATGAGTTATACTGCCAATTTTTTTCTCTAATAAGGTTATCACTTCTTAACTAATACATTGTAGCAATGTTGTAATTTTTAATATATCGTGTGAAATAATCTAAGAAGAATTGTAGAATGGTACATTTCTATCCATAAGAAATTATTTTAAATGTCACAATTTTGATCCCTTTAAATTGGGATAATGTCAACTATGCTATTTTTTCTATTATTATTGTTTAGTATTATTTGAATGGCACTATGTTGTATGTAGCATTTATTAAATATTACCTGGACAATACTCATAATATGTTGGTTGGTTCCTCAAGATACAATATCTTGTGTCGATTGATATGCAATCTTTATTGTGGAATTGATAATGCTTATGGGGTCTATGAAGTATCGACTTATGCATGCAAACTACATGGGCTAATACTAAGCAAGGAGTATCAACTTATACCACGAGGTATTAACTCCTACTAAGGGTTGATATCAAGTATCGATAAGCACCTACAAATGTAATATTACAATCATCTATGAGTTGATAGTGGAGTACACCTTCTTAGGGCTTTGATGATATATTATGACATTTTGTTTAAATGAGAGAAACTTCTCTCAATGGTTAGTGGAGTATGTATCCAAAGAATAAAACCATCGAATAGTAAGGATCACATCCAAACCTCCAATCTCGACAACATAAAAGTCAACATTGAGGGAAAAATCTACAATTGTAAGTTCTAGATTATCCAATACACCTTCACACTGAGTATGTTTATAGTTAGGGATGTTGATGGGGAATTTTCCATAAGTATCAAGATAGAGACCCAATATTTAAACATGTTTTTTATTTGTGATGTTAATTGCATATCTAGCATCAATCATGACTAGGGTATTTTATTGTTGAGTTAGAGGCAAAGAGTTTGAAGGAAATAAGACAAGTAAGTCTAATTATTGTAAGAAAGGATATTGAAGGTTCTCATGTGTTTATTAAGGGTAGGGACTGGTCTATTAGATTGTTTATGTTTGATGTAATCAATAACTTCAAATTTTGAGTAAGATAAGTTGTAAATTGTGAGACCAAGTTTTGTGTGAATAAATATGGCACATAGTCCAACATGTTGTGACATGGCTTTGAACATGGGAGGGAAATTTTAACATATCGCTTGGACATGATTTACATAGTAGGCATGATCCCCTATTTAATTGAAGAGAAAATATTATGTCTACAAGCTTCCATACGACTTTATAAAATCTCACATAAGACTTTCTATTCTTGTAGCCACAACAATCTACACATTTAATCTATAGTCTTGCCTATGTTTTTCTCTTTGAATTTGCTTGATATGTACTATATTTATGAGGTTAGGGGGAGGGGGAAGTATTTTAGATATGTGTTTTTCAATAGACATATTCTCGAGTAGGTCCATTAATTGAACATTGTAAGGTTTGACCTAGTTTCGATTAACTCTTTGGGTTCATGCATAATTTGCAAACTCATTGTAATCTCATAAAAGGTGTTTGGTGATCCATCTCTTAAACCATGCATGTGTCATCCCTTTGAGGTGCCAAAGGGAAATGCTAACTTACCCACCTAATTATGAATGCACTGACGTTGGAAGGATGACTTGATCTTGCTCAACCAATTATGCACTTCAATATCACCTCCAAAATTCTAGCATGGAGTCCTATAGGGGACTTTGTGCTTGACATTTATTCATCCCATCCTTCATCCTCTTTGAGGTTGTCCAAACTAATTTGTGAAGAGCCATCATTAAAGAGAGGGTTTGATTTTATTCATCATTGCCTTAAATTCCTTAATAAACTCCACACACAAATTTACTACTTCTACCTGGCTCAAAATCATTTTAATCATTTTCCGCATCATTATATTCATTTCCTTCCTTGTCACTCTTAATACTAACATGCATCTTTCCTTAAATTTTTGTCCAAATCTCAAATGTCCAACTCTAATTGCAACTAATAACTTATAATATGCATGTATCCAAAATGGTACCAATACTAAACTTAAAAAGAAACTAAACTACTAGCAAGAATATATGATAGGTGTGAAACCCAAATAATCAAAATAAGAGATAGAAAAAGAGTAATGGGGCACCTATACACCAACATTAGGTTACGATTATGAATATAGATTAAATAAGAGACAAAAAAGAGTAATGGGGCACCTACAAACCAACATTGGATTTCACTGGTAAATGTAGATTAATGGAGGAAATTTTCTCTTAAAAACTTGATTATAGTTTTGAAATGATGAAGAAGTTCAACAAATGAAAGTGGGAAACCCCTATTTATACCATAAGAAGTTGAAATTCTAACTTTAAACTTAAATTGATAATAAAAATAATAAAGACATTGCCAAATAAAGATGTATCTTTTGCAAATATAATATTATAAAGCCCAAAACCATTGCATTATTAAAAAAATATAACTCATACAAAATCATGCATTTACATAAAGTCCAAGGCCTAATTAAAATGTGGTTGTGTATAAAAAAACATTAATCAAATGTGAATATGTGTAATCAACAATAAATAGTGCATTATCAAAAAATTATAAACTCATACAAAATCATGCATTTACATAGGGTCCAAGGCCTAATTAAAATGTGGTTAGGTATACAAAAGGATATTAATAAAATGTGAATTTGTGTAATTAACAATGAACATTTTTTTACTAGTGCTCAAGTGAACCAAACAAATTTAGGAGCATGAAATTAAAACATAAATTTACTAGAGACCATTGAAATTATATAATGACAAAGTCACACAACCCTTTGAGATTAGCATTAAAACATGAGCACAATTAAAATTTGAAAAGCCACAAAAATAAATGCAAATGCAAGGACATCTACTATAAACATCATGTTTAATATCAATATTGTAATCAAACACACAAATTTATCTCATAACTATTCAAAAATATCAAAATATATACAATTCTCATCATTTTATTTTCTTTATATATTTTAAATTATGATGCACTATTTTAACAAATCTAACAATTATGAAACAAATATCATGAAATATGCTTAAATAAACAATTAACCTAATCGATATTCCCTTACATATTTTTCAAATTCTCAATAAAAAAATTAACATAACATTTTTTTAAGGATTAAAATATGATAAAAAAATGTAATATAAAATATAAAAATATAGATAGTTAAATATTTGAATTTGATTTATCGTACCAAGTGAAACGAGGTCCTCTATATGGGGGAGATGTTGTAACGTTTGTGATGTAACAAAATAATTAAAAAAATTAATATCGACTCATAAAATAAAAAATTATGAAAAGTAATTAAAAAGAAGATGTTCTTCTATAAAATAAAAACTTAAAACTTAAACCTGGATCTATCAATCAAGAGAGATCAAATTTCTTGAGTTTAAATTTAAAAAAAGAAATACATCTCAAGAAATTGGATTCCTCTAGATGCTTGATAGATATAGATTTAAGATGGATCTATACTGGTGTAATATTAAATAAAAATTAAAAATTAATACTCTTAAAAATTAAAATATAATAAAATAATAAATATTTATATAAATGATCACCGAGTTAGTGAGTAATTGCGCCGAGAGGCGCTCTACAATTAATAAATATTATGTCGGCCATAAACAAAAAAGAATAATACAAATTAAAAAATAAATATGAGACTTAAACTAGAGACTTTAGAGCTTAGGATTAGGTGATAAATATTATGTCGGTCATAAATAAAAAAGAATAATTCAAAGTAAAAAGTAAATATAAGAATACAAAGTAAGAAGTAAATATGAGACTTAAACTAGAGACTTTAGAACTTAAGATTAGGTAGCTCAGGTATTGCATTCAAAGAGTTATTCAAGGAGAGGTTTGCACCTAGTGAGATTTGATCCCTCTTGGCGCTTGATAAAACCTAGGATTTAAATCTATACTGGTGTAATATCAAATATAACAAAATAAATTGTTAAATCACTTTATTGTATGGGATATTATATATTGCTTTTCATTCTAAACATAATGTTTGTGTCTTGATTACCTTTATTAATAAACTTGTGTAAGAAACAAATAAATATTTATATAATATGATCATTTAAAATATAATATCAATATAATATTAAATATGAAAAATTAAATAGTTAAACCACCTTAGGTCCGTGGGGATGGTGTATATTATAATGATAATATCAATATAATATTAAATATGAAAAATTAAATAGTTAAACCACCTTTTCTATGAGGCTGGTGTATATTATAATGAAAAGTGATTAAATTTAATAAAGTAATACTTTTACACTATCTCGAACACCCAGCCGCACGTCCTTGTTGAAACACCGAACATATTATACATTTATAATTCGCCCCAGTATATTATTATCATTGTATTGTGTTATGCATTAAACTTTCATGCAGGATTTGCACACCTCATTTTCAAGCTCAGCCATCCAGGCATGCAGAGTGAAACAAGTAGTACTTGTATATTGTGTATACTACCTCAAGTTCCCACATAAATACTTTCTACAACATTAATATACATAAATACTTTCCGTAAAATTAATCATTTTAATATATTGTTACCATTTGTCAACATTTAGTATTGTATTGAAATATGTTATTATATTCTGTTATGGATAGAATTCTACATTGCATCGTGACAATATCGATAAGTTTGTAGCTAGAATTAAACAAGGGTGGTGATAACGGGAGGAAAGAATAGAGACGACTTAGTTCCAAAGAAATAGTAAAGTGTGGAGTCTTTTGTTAAAAGGGTAGAGTATAGTAAAGAGTTGCAAAGGGAATTGAATTGTAAAGTGTGGAGTATTTTGTTAAAAAGGTGTAATACTCTGCAAAATTGATTGTCGTGTTAAAGGGTATTAAGAGTATAACTTGAAAATAAATGTTCATGTAATTTAAGCACTTTATAAGTTAATGACAGGTAAAATATGTAGTGTTAAATATTAAAGTTAAAGGATAATGGATAAAGCACCTTAATTATATAAGGGCGCTATATATGTAGTAAATGAGAGATGATGAAATTTGAGAGTGTTACATGTATAGGGTAGCCTATCTCTTAACACTTGGATTTGGCTTGTATATATACCAAATTATGTTATTTTTGGAATGCATTTTCATGTGGTGTACCTTTTTTGGGGGTAGAAATGCTTTTTATATCTGAATAAAGCATAAGCAATAAAGCACGAGGGTATGCACAATGGTGTTTACATCCTTTTCCTTAAAGGGAATTAGCTAACAATTGTATACGTACTTTTTCTTTGCATAATTGACAAAACGCAGACAAAGAGCTAACCTCATTCTCAAAAACATATTTGCACTGAAGTTTTTAAAGAACAAACAACGTTGAAATCCTCAAGTAGTGCCAAACATCACTGAGAGAGGAACAAACCAAAGATCTAGAACCACTTAATAACACCACTCTCTAATGTGACCTCCCCTATAAAATGATCGCATGTTCATATTGAACAAACTCCCAATAAGCTTGACAAAAGAACAATCCCAAAGGGGGTGCTTCACCATTTCTAGCCTAAGGCAAGGAGGTAAAAGCCCATATGAGAGACCTCTTTTGACCAATTGTGCCTTTGTAGGAAGGCCCTAGTAAATCACTAGCCACAAAAACACATAGGGTTTGTAGTTAACTCAACTGACCACACACTATGAAATCTCGTGATCCACCATCTCCCCACATCAATAGACACCCATAGTGTATTAAGAATAGAGTTGAGCTCATAACATTGATGAAAAAGTGGGTACAAACTCTAAGAATCACACTAGAATAAGGGGCGCCCAAAGATCCACTCCCAATCATGCCAAAAGGGACCAAGCATGTCTATATTCATTTTGAATAGGTCCTGCATAATAAGATCGACAATATCTATAATACTAAGTTGCACGAAATGTGGAAATGTGTACTAGCTTCAAAAATAGGAATGCCTAGAAACACAACCCTCCCAAAATATGTACCAGGGAAATTTTTAGGGGCGAAATTTCGCCAATTGGCTATTTTTGGGGCATTTTTTCAAAAAATAAATTCATTATTTGGTCATTTTTAGTCTCTAATATTGCCTATATTTACATAAAATATGTTTTTTTATCATAATATTCGCCAAAAATCACAAGTTTCAGGAGTAAATTGTAGTTTTCATATTTAATATTCGCCTACCAATCTATATATATGTTTTTTTCAATCCAAAATAATCGCCTAGAATACTATACTTAAGTATACTTTTATAATCCTTAAAAAATACCCTGATGTGTACATCAAGGAACTCTCTCTCTCTCTCGATATATATATATATATCATTCTTATTTTTTTGCAAGATATATATCTTGCAAGAAAATAAGAATGATAAATTAATTTGTAGGTAGGTTTAGAAACAAACTTGAGGTTAATTTGTCTTCAATTTCCATAGATTAGGGTTTTTTAGACTTCCTGTGAGCCCCAAACACCTCATGGAAACTTGGGCATTTCCTAAGAAGTTTCAAGACTTTTTTTTTTTCATGAGTTTTTGGTATCGCGTAGTCTAAAAGTTCTACGATTTCTAATAGAAAATTTTGATTTTTCCGACACGATTTTGAAAACATTCGGCATAAATTTTTAAAAATCCTGGTTATAACTATCAAACTCTAAAATTTTGGGTGCCCTAGGGATTTTTTATGGTGTTAAATCCATTTTTACTATCAAAATCGCCATTAAAACTGTTAAATTCATATTTTGCAAAATAAAAAAAGCCATATTCTGGTGAAAAGCCACCGCCCGAGCCAAATCGTCGAATTTTTAGACAACTCCTATAATAGTGCATGGGAAGTTTAGGAGTTCCGTGCAACAAAACCATAATAGTATGCCCTCAAGGGGTTCAGTCTATGAACCTATGACATAGCACCTAGATTTGTAGGATATTAAAGAATACCTTTAATTTCACTAGATATTAAGAAATGCCTTCAAAAACCCTTTTGTTGAATCCACCTCACAACACACATTTCCAATTAAAAAAAACCTATTTTCATTATATATCCTACGTATCCATTTTTTCCATGGCATTTTTAATACCCCTTTTCATTTTTACTCTTAGTATGGTGACATGAAACAACTCTTACAACCCCTATAAACTTTGTAGGATGCAATTTGAAATCTTAGTAAGAGTAGATATTTCAAGATGAGGAACAACATTTTGAACACATGTTGACTTCATACATAGTTGTTCCAATTGAATTTGCACCACCTTCACTTAGATCACATCTATTCAAAGAACACTCTAACTACAAACAAAATCGGGTCCACACCACCATCATACATAAATCATACTTATTCAAACACTAATCTAACTTCACACACACTAAGATTCACAACAACTTCAAACATAGAGTACCTATTAGGCTATTAAAAAACCCCCAAATACCTTATTCAACCCCTTAGATACATAATTATAAACCCCCCTAGTATCTATAAATGTTTTTAATATATTAAAAATATCCTTTGACACCTATATACTAGGCAATATATTGCTTCCATTTTTTAGAGTATCAAATCCCCCAATATGAACTCACATGGTATAATATTTCCTACTTAGTGAATTCCCCATGAGTATGTCGGTCAACAGAAGACAAGGAAAAAAGGAAATGTCCAAGAACTTTTGTAAATTGTTAAGTTTGCTTGGTTATCATGACCCCCATAGCTTTCTCTTTGAAAACCATGTGACTATGCATTAAATAGTTTCATACCCATGCAACTCACTTTGATAAGGGGTCAAAATTGTTCAAAGCCTGTACTATCTTTGACACAATGCACTTTGATTAGTGATGGTGTTCCCAAAGCATAGATATTCTAGGATTATTCTAGAATGTGGACTTATTCTTCAGGGAAAAACCCTAGGAGGAACCCTAATCCTATTGAAGAGCCTCCTTTACACATTGTTGGGGATCTTTTGGACAATCAAATGTTGAACATGTGACTCTTGATCTTAGACCTTGAACGTACCTACACTCTACCGGATTTTCTCTTCACATTCTAAGGTTACCCACTTTGCACCTTGGTTTCTACATCGCCCATTGCTTGTTGAATGTCGGAGAGAGAGTTTGAAAATTTGGAACAGGATTGGACTAGAGAGAGCCTTAAGAGGAATGAACCCTGAAGAGAAGGGTTTTGGAACGAGCACTCAACAAGAGAGAACCTTTAGAGGAATGAACCCCAAAGAGAAAGATTTAGAGCTACCTCACCACGGCGAGGTATGGAACTCTTATAAATATTTTCTTCCTAAAATAGAATCCCTTCCCCCCACCCCCAGGCAATACTTTTTGGCATTGATTTAATGTTGGTTTCATGGATTTTATTTTGTTCAATCATCAAGTATATTAGAAGGTTTCTATTTTGGTAATCATAAGACATTACCATATAGGTCTTGTTGTCCACTAAGTTGCACTTAGGTAGACTATTTGTGAACCACAGAAGACTTGAACAACTTGCATTGCTCATTGCCAGAGTTCAAAAGTTCATTAGGCAAAAGTTTTTTCCCTTTGTAAAATTTGCATGTCCAGACCCCTGCGGGGGAATTATAATAAGTTGGTCTAAGCATGATACTTTTGTAAAAGTCTTGGCATAACTTAGGGTTTTCCATCAAGGGTATAATATAGAGTGTTTTTTCCTTAAGAATTATGCGTTGCACTTCAGTGGCGTATAATTCCTGAGTTTTTCACGCATACCTCCAAAGCTTGAGTATTTTCCATGGTGGTTGATCTTAGGGAGGTTATTAAAGCCTATGTGTCTATTATATTTTTTACATGCTAGCCATAATTAATAAGTCGTATGGACATGCACTAGGTCCCCTAGGAGTTTGAGTCGATTCCAATAAAAATAATTTTTTTTCTCTGTAAAATTAGACCATTTTTAATGGTTTAATTGGAAAAATTCAAAGTGTAATAAAAGCATGGCCTGTAAGTGTAATTTGGCGTGGGGATCCTCGTTTTCATGCTCAGAGCATCCTCTTTAATCTAGGACCCACTTTTCCTGGGGTTCAGGCGATTAAATTGTCATTTTTGGCAATTTTTCTTAAAGATGCTACATAATGGACATTAAATGCTAAATGTGCTACGAAATGCACAAAAATCAAAAATAAAGAAAAAAAAAGCCCAAAAATGAATAAAAAATGGTATGGAAAGGGTGGCATATGGTCTTAAGTGAAGGGTGACCCACATTATTGGATAAAGCACATGTTGAAAACCAATGTTAGGATAGCGAATGGTTAGAAGAAGTGAGGAGATACGTTTTCCTTGACGTGGTGGGCGATTTGCTCATTCGTGAGCCTCACTCTTTTGATTAGGAGCTATCCAAAGTGAGAGGGGAACCCCTCTCATGAGGTGGCATCCACCTCATCACCTCACACCAACCAATTGAATATTATAAGCACATGTGAATATGCCAACTCAAAATATATGCGAATCATGTCAAGATTAGTGCGCATTCCTTCTCTTGGGTGTCAACCTTTGAGGTGGCAACCTTGCATTGTTTGGGAGTTGATCCCAATATGGAGAGGGGGGCGCCTCTCTTAGGTGGCAGCCCATTCACCCTCATCAACTCGAATCATGGGATTTAGATTGGAATCAATCCAACACTTGGCCTCTTCCCTCCACAAATTTGCCCTACTCATGAATTCGACCTCTCCTCTCTTGGAATGCTATAAGAGCAAGCTCATGGCTCCCCATTTGCATATGGTGGATTGCATTGAACCTCTGCTCCTGATATTTTTAACATTTCTTTTGATTAATATATTGTTGAAATACTTTGGAGGTCATTGGTGGCTTTGTTCTTCATGCATGCAAGTTTTGTTCGAGGTAACATTGTAGATTTCCATTTTTTGCTTTGCATACTAGTTGGTTAATCTAGCTTGGCAAGGATCTTGGATCCTAGTAAGATAAGCATTCATAGCTATTGACTTGCTTATTTTCATTGGATGTTTAGAGATTTAGGAGCAGAGTATTTGGTTATACATTTTCCCTTCTTGTTTCTTTTCATTTGATTTACTAGATTTATTCTCTCATTTGTATGAGCATTGTTCGTGATGTTACAGGATTCGGTGCCTAAGCTTGAGAGTTGATCTTGTCTTGACTCTTCTCTTAGATTTGGTGGTGAATCACTTCTTTCTAAGCACATCTCATATTTTTGCAGGCATCAAACTCCTTCTTCCAAGTATTAAAAGCTAACAAGCTTTGGTTCTTCCATCTTTCTCCTTAAAAATTTACAAACCAACCTTTTCTTCTTCTTTTTTACACTAAAAAGCAAGTATTTGGATCCAAAAGTTTAAATTCATTTTAATTTTGTTTCAAAATCAGATCTAGAAGTGTCTAAGTTTTTCATATCCAAGAAGGCTAGATCTAGATTTCGTTTCTATACTTGTATATGCCAAAATTTCCCAATAATTTTTGCAAGTTAGAAGTTGTATTTTTTTATGTATATTTGTACATTCTAATCACTTTTTGCAGCACTTTATCTTGCTGGAATGTAGCAGGTTTGCAACAAAAAGTGAAAGATTTGAGTGACCGAGACCATAAAAAAGTGCAAAACACACCTCGGTGGACACCCAACTACTTGTACATTTCTTTCTTATAATTGAAACCCCTTAGATCCAAACAAAAATGGACTAAAGATCACTTCCTTCTTCTATTTTATTTGTTACTATTAAACGAGAGTAGTGGGATACCCAACACCCACACCCCATCCCCCCTAGGGGGATTCACAATTTTGTCAAAATTTTCGTGAATGGTTTTTTCTAACTTCACAACATTCACACACCCACTTTGAAAATACACAGATTTTGCAAGAGTAAAACTTAGAAATGTAACATCCCTCTTTTACTCTTATTATGTTGAGAGAGGAAATGTAAAATCTTAACTATGTAAAGGCTACTGGCGAGGAGCTCAAGGCCAAGGCCCCACGAGTAAACCTCGTTTTGTTTTGTTATTATGCTCAAAATAATTAAATGGTTGATTATAGACCATGAGTTGATGACAGATGTCATCATGGTGTCATGAACGCTTAAGTAAACCTTGATGTTCACAAAAGGGTCACTAAAATTTTAAGTTATCAGTTAGCCTAGGAAGGGATACAAAAGATACCTTACCTATTGAATGACAACAAATTACTCCTAAGACCTGATGGTTAGAACCAAGTCCACTATTTAGCATTTATCTTAAACTACCTATTTATCCAAGTTAGACTAAGAGATCAATATTTATATAGATCAAATATTTTTATTTTGAAAGGTATATTAATATGTGAGCAAATCACTATGCAAGAGGCATAGTAATTACACCTTGTAATGAAGTATGGGAAAATTATACTTTATGTATATACTAGTGCAAGAAAGTATTATCTATATATATATGAACATATTGTTGTTAATTTCCTCAACATTTACACTTATCAATGACTTTATATATAAAGAGCCATATGTGAAAATACTCGTATATATATATATATAACTAAGTAACTACTTCCTTTAATTAAGGAGCCGAGATTCAACTTAGGAAAACGGTGCACTTAATTCAACACGCATCCTCCTCCTTTTTCTCGAGTTTGTTCCCTGGATGGAGTGGAGCCACAACAAGCTGTTCTCACTTGTCTTCTTGATGACGATCCGTATCAACTCCAAATCTTGTTTGGAGTGACAATTGTCGCCCACGATCTGTTCTCGAAGCAAACACCCGAAAGCTAGTAAAGAAAAAACCATAGTTATAAATCTGGGGGGGGCGCTGGATAGAGGGGGAAGGGGAGTAATTTGGGCGTGAAAATGGGAGAGCGATCTCTTGATCGTTTGACAGAAAACCTTGCATACCATAAGTAGTCTCGGCGGTGGAGAGATCAACGACTAAATAAAGGCAGTGAAGATACAAACTGAATGATACAGTTTCTAGATCTTTGCCATATTAAAAGGCGTAAGTGATCTCTGTGCCTCTCTGGTTATTGAGGTTAGAGTCTGTATGTGTTGCACCAGGGTTTGAGCGTAGACCATAGGACATTTTCCTTTGTTGGAATCGCTACTTTAATTCCTCAGTTCTTTATGAATATGTTTTTGTTACCCACAGACCCCTTGCTAAAGTATAATCTCTACATTTAAATGTGCGCACAAGTTCTGAGCTAACCTCTGCGTCGAGTGTGCGCACAAGATTGCGAGTTAAACTCCTGCATCTAGCCGTGGGAAGTTACAGGGTATTATGTCAACCTCTGCATAAGGCGTACAGAGGTCTTCTAAATGACGGCGACCTTGAATCCTTTAAATTTAATTATTATAGTTTGGATCAGAGTAATTCTCTGTCAAATGCCAACGTTGTTCCTGGTAAAGGATCTATTAATTATTATAGTTTGGATCAGAGTAACTCTCTGTCAAATGCCAGCATTGATTCTTGTAAAGAATCTAGTAATTTTTTTTTTAATTAAGATCAGAGTAATTAACTGTCAAATGCCAGCGTTGATCCTTGTAAATCCTTGTAAAGGAGCTATTAAATTATATTATTAATTGGATCAGATTAATTCTCTGTCAATTGCCAACGAAAGGATCTATTAAATTTATTATTATCAGAGTAGTTCTCTGTCGAATGCCAATGATGATCCTTGTAAAGGATCTAATTTTATTTATTATTTGGATTAAAGTAACCTCTGTTAAGCACCAGCGTTGCTATACATGCCTTCTAGATTGTATTTGTTCCTGATATACTTAACGTTGTCCAGCCTGCATATCGTTGTAATGTCGGTAGTTACTAATGTATCTAATTGCTAATATATTTATCTATATCTGGCTGCTTACAGTTATAATATATAGCTATGATTTCGACTTGAATAAAGAGACTCTTGTCAGTAACACTTACTTATGTTAAGCAATCTCAATAGTTATACTATCTCTGAGTGCTAATATATTTATGGCTGCTTACCGTGATGAGTGGTACTAATACTTCAACTTGAATAAGATGATTCTTGTTAATAGTACTCTCCTTATATTGAGAAATAATTTATAATAATCAAAGTAATCCCTATATGTATATTTTTCCAAGATGTCCAAAGTATAGTATTCATGTTAGTTCAAAACGATGAAACCTTGGGTCAAATCCATAAGTGTACTTATAGTGGGGCAAGTGGTAGAGGATAGGATCAACCTCAAACTTCTTGGGTAATATTAAGAAGTGTGAATACCACATATAAAGCTTAAAGATTTGTCTTAGCATCCTAGGACTTACGAGTATAAATATGTCCTTGTTACATTAAGTCTTTACCCTTGGTGGATTCATGGGAATTTGGAAAAAAACTGTGTTGCAGGAATGTAACATCTTTATTTTGATAAATAATAAAGTGACATTTTTTTGTGGACGTAGCCCATAGATTTTGGTGAACCATGTTAAAACGGTCTCCCTCGTAGGTGTCTCTTATGTGTTTAATCTCCTACATTTTATGATGGTTTTTTAGCCTATGTCAACATGCAAGTATATGTTTGGTGAAGTTTAATTGTGGTTATTTCATACTGATTATAAAATGTATTTTTTGTTTAGGCACATTGTTATGAATCTAGAGTCATGAAGAATATTGAGATGATACTTGAACTTATCTTCTTATCCCTTAAGGGTATAATGGCATGGTTTACTTTACTTATGTTTTATGAAGCTTGTCTTAATAAGAGTTACCATTGGATGAGAGTTGCGCATTAATTACTTGATTAGTGTGAAGACTAAATGTTGGTTTAAACTAATGGGTATTTAGACATGTTTTCCTGATAGAATCATTGAAGTCATATAGAGGGATCTATGTCTATGAGAAAAATCTCGGTAGTTCATTCTCATGTATGAAGGCTCGGGGCTTTTAGAACAATATATATATATATATATATATATATATATATATATAGTGCGAGCTTTGATTTTATGTTTCTTATAGTTAACCAAAATTGCAATACATTGAAACGTTTCTTTGTTTCATATATAATCTCTGTATGAAGGTGTAAGTTGATGATAACAATGTTAGCCTTTTCGAGGTATGTTTTATGTACTACTTGTATATGTAAAGTTTGAGGTATATTGACCATCGGGATTTATATTTGTACATTGACTATATGTGTTAGATGAGTACAATCATGTGATAAACATAATAGTGTATTTGAGTGTAATGGATGTATGTGTTTATAATTGGCATGATTGTCTATTGGCATTGAGTATTATCTAAAGTAAGCTTTAAAGAATATGGATCAATCTTTTGTTTTGTTAGATCTACTAAACATGTAATTGAGAATGTTTTTATAGGATCAGTTTAAATGGGATGATACATATTGTCACCTACCCAAATTCTGAAAATATTATTTTATTGACAAAATACCTTATGTTAAACTTTAATTACAAAGTTTTGTAATCATGACCAAGTTTGGTCAAGGATGAATGTAATTACTGATTATTATTATTTTATAAATTAAAGTAGGAGACAAACACCCAAAGGAATTGTTAAATGAGTGTTCGCTGACCCACTAGGAGGAATGGAAGTTGTTAGAAGGCATGAGACAGATGGCAGCAATTGCACTTCACCACTAGCTGTTGGTTATGGGACAACTACCCCTAAAAATGTGGCATTATCCCCCAGGTGGTGGGAGTGAGCAGGAAGCTCATTAAATGACCAATTAACCACTAAAAGGCCTAGGCAGGCTACATAAGGCAATTCGAATTGGGCAGGAAACTCTCTTACAATATTTTCTGCAGAAATATTCCTCGAGTGCATGAGGTGATCACTGAGAGATTCGAATAGGGAGGCTATGTGAGAGTGCAACTGTAAGTCTGCAAATTATTCTGAGAAGGAGAACCAGAGGTGCTGGTGCAGGTCCCCTTGACTGCTAAGTCTTTAAGATTGGATAACTATTGCTACTGCAAGTTGAGGTCCTAAGCTTCTAAGTTTCTTCCTCCTGGTGGTTCAGTGAACAGGCTCGAGGGTCCTAAGGCAAGTAACTTGGATGTCTTCAGGAATTGGTTGGGTGGAACAGGTTCCTTGGGCTGTTTGTTTCCCTACAGTTAATCAAGTTTCACTGTTCCTACTTTGTTTATAGCTTAATGCTTCTACTTATTCAAACTGTGTTATGTAAAAGAATTTATTTTATTTTTTGATCTCTGTTTGATTCTGAATGATCAAGTTTGTGAATTATTTGACTAGATAACCATCTCTATATTTTTCCCCATGCTGTTCTCTGCATAATACTCTAGTATAGAGAAACAAATTAATGATAGATGAGAGATAGGCAGATTGCCATTGATTGGATAAATGATTGTAGTAGTGTTCTGGTTAAAATTTTGTCCTATGCTTAAACACAGTAAAACACCACAGTATAATATCAATTGCAGCATAGAATTTATTTAAATGATACCTGAAATAAAAACATAGTATGCTTCTGCACATTTCTATATTTTTTTCCCTAACTCTATTCCTTTCATACAGCAATATTTTGCATTTCAAATATTTTGAATTTATTGTTTTTCCAATCCTTCAAATTTTATAAAATATAGCAGCTGCAATTTATTTCCATACAATTTTTGTTATGAACAAATACTTTTCATTCTCCTCACATTTGTCATAGATTATTTCAATACAATTGTATTTTCAATAATTAGTTTTGTATAAATCTAGTACAAATATTCATATTTTATTTTTACATTACTTACACTTTTGTTTTCAATATTGAATATCTCAAAATAGTATCAAACCCTATTTTAATTCCAAACCCTAGAATTAATTACACAGTCCTTCATTGTTCTGCTCAAGCCTTTCATGGTGAATCCTAAACATTCTTTCTCAAACCCTAGCTAACATTTCGAAACCTTTTCAAGATAAAAATTTCACACAGCAGAAAGTACAAAACCATATCATTGTTTGTTAAAGACTCATAACCCTAGTAGAACACATCTCAACAATTGAAAACAGTTACACTATCAAAATTATTTACACATAGGTTAAGCCTCTGGAACCATAACTTAAATGCAAGTCGGATAGAAACCAAAAGGTACAGGTAGAACACTTTTACATTTCAAATTTAGACCTCGTGCACTATCTTTTGCAGATTTTCTTGACATTCGAACTCATTTCACAATCTTTCAAAAAACTTCACTATCGACATCATCGACGAAGAATAGAAAGCAATCATCTACACTAGACCTGAGATAATTTCATTTTTGGACTCGAATCAACAGTATTCAAAACAATCTTCTACTTTTATCAAAACCAATAGCTCAGAGGCAAGTGAAAATAAATACGACTCCTTTAAAGATTTCCCAACAGTGTAGTTAACACATGACAGAGGTTGTATTATTTCCCATTTAAAGTTTTCCAAAAACACGAAAGGTCTTTTCCCTCAAACATCCAAAGGTGTAAAGACCAACTCGAAGTTGGTTCCAACACTTTAGTAAAAACCTACTGAGCCGAGCATTAAAAAGGACTGAGGATCAACCTCTTACATCTTGACATCAAAGCAAGTCAAACTAAAAACTTCATAGTCAGCCATCATTGAATTAAGACGAATGTTTCCAACTCTCGACATACAGCAAACACCATCCAAGGAACCTACGGGGTTTGTGTGAACCACCGGAGCTTACCAGGAAAACTGTAGCAATATCCAGTTTCTTATTCTTCACACAGCAACCTCATTCGAGCGGGTACCTGCCAAAACATGCAGTGGAAGGTTGAAACAAGATTATGCAGGACCAAATCAAGTATTACAGTATTATGTTACAGTTCTCAAATGTTTACCTTAAAATTGGCATTTATAAATAGCAATCCATTACACCATCAAACGACGCAGCAAGTTGGTTTTGACAACAACCCTAAGCTATCACAGTAGACCAATCTCAACCGTAGGAGAATCGAACCCTGTCCGAAACACTTTTGCTACACTGGAAGAAGAATACCCTGTCACTATTTTGGTATCGTAACTTAATGCAGAAGGTTTAATGCCTGTAACTATTTAGAAAACTACCACTCACAGGTCGTAAGATCGAAACCTTGAGAAACACTCTTGCAAAACCCTACATTTTGGCAGCCTGTCAGCCTCACCCTAGCGTAACAATGAAGACCAGGAAGTTTGCAAAACATTACATACAACGAGGTTTAGGGTAACAACATCAACGGTCGAGATTTGATGAGATCAACAAGCATGGAGATGCCAACGATGCTACGTTGAAAGCCGAGCAACTTTGCATTAATATCCCATTAATTACATCAACCACAATAGTGCCAACACTACCTGCCAAGTGAACATTACCATGTACATCGTGAAGGAGAGGCAATACAACAACCTTGCCAGCTAGAACTCTTAGTCACATTATCGATCAAAGTTCACGTAGGTGGACTACGTGGGTTGACAAACATGCTTTCCACTATGGAGTCCGGTCATAACAATTAATACATGATCGTAACCCTGTCAACCTGTCAACCGCAATTTCAATGCACATCAACTCATCACTCTATTAACGAGACTTTGGTGAATACAATAGCATATGATATTAACACTTATGACAAGAGCATAAGTCATAATATTTTTCATTATAATGTTTAGGTCATAGCCTTTAAAAGGTTTATTTGCATCGTATTCATGGTTTGCATATGATAATATCCCACAGTGCTAACATATAGTTAGGTTTGCACATTATAATCATATCATTGCATAATGAAAATATTATCATTGTAAAATGTAGCGTAAACTTTATATAGCCCCAAGTTTAAACTTAGCCATATAGATATATATTATATTGCTAATTCATGGAAAACTAGATATAGTTAGGATGCTAACTATGTACAAGAATATTAGATACATGTACACTATAGCATGCTTATCCAACCCATAATATTAATATGAATCTATAAGTATAGATAATTGGGGTAATACACATTCAACACTAAGTCCATTGCATAATCATCATACGTACAACATATTAGAGTTGTTAGCTATGTATTACGAAGTCTAACGATAAGTGTAATACTATAAGCATAGTTTAAATAAGGACGATATTCATTCTTTTACTAAGTTCATGAGTACAAGCAGTAATCACTATATTTTCTATATATTAACTATGTATTGAAATGATAAATACATGACATAGAGTAGTCTAAGACTTGTAGACGCCAAGTATGATGATAGTTTGAAGGTGTAATCATTATTTTTACAAGCTTCACAATAGCATACTTAATGGATAGTAGTATCATTGTTTTAATATTGATGACAATAGTCTTATGACAATAAATGAAGCATCATAACAGAACTTTTGGACGACATGGAATGGTAACATTGAAGAGCTTCATAAGGCAGTACTTTTAACTAGGATTAGAACCCTGTATCCATTCCTCCAATAACTGGTGTCGCAAGGAAGTACTTAGCATCCAAATTTTACATTGACGATGAATTGAAAACACAAGTACTCTTAACATATGTTGTCTTATAAGATTTCTTACCTGTGGTCTGCACATGGAAACAAGATTCAAATGCCTTAGCTAAACATAGCTAAGTAAACTCTAGGGTACCTCGTAGGACCCCTTCATCATCATACAAACAAACCGTCAGCACTTCATCAAGAACATCACAATAGTATAGCAAGTAATCACTTTCAAGAATTTAAGCAAAACCGTAAACTGTACTTGTTTACGTAATCATAAAAGATCTGTCGTTAAGGAGATTAACATCCACTTAAATCTGAAGCAGCAATTACAATTATATCTTATTTTGGCGTGTCATCATCATTAATTATCTTAGTTAAGAAATCAAATAAAATTATATGTTCCGCATTAAATAACCTTGATAATTATTGCTATTATAAATAAATAAATAAAAATGGTATTTTCGCGATGTTACACATATGGTATCACATGATGCGGTATTTTATGATTCATTCCCTTTTATTTGAAATTCCAAATAAAATATGTGTTAATACGAATATGTTAGATTTATATATATGGTATCTCATCAGTTGTAAATTTATGTTTTCACTAAATACTGACTTGGAATTTTGGGTTCGTTACATATGGTATCAGAGCAAAGTCAAAGCACTCAAGCCTATTTGGGCTCAACGTGAAGTAAGAAAGTATGAAGTTTGTTAAATCTAATCAATCAATTGTTTTGTTGGATGCATGGGAATAATGGACGAGGGAAATAAGTCATCCGAGTTAAACTTTAAAGTCTGCAAGAGGTAACTAAGCGGATAAAGACATGAGATATTATGGCAAGATATGATTTTACATTTATCATCGGATTAAAACTTAAGTGCGAGTAATATTTCCATTTGGTTTTAGTATTATGTTTATGTTTACATACTCAAAATGGGAATCGAACTATAATTTTTACTCTCGATACATTCAGGAAATAAATATAATCGTTCTTGGAATTGTCTCTCAAGATAAATATATATATATGGAAATGTTAGACTCATGCTAAAAATATAAATACCTCTTTCAGCATAAGGCATCAATTATATGAGTAGTATACCTTGGTGTGCCTTATGAGAGAAAAATGAATAGGGGTGCTGGAATAATATCACCCTATTATTATACGTATCAGAAATCCATTAATAGGGCACTAGAGCTACATACTAGTTTCCTAAGATGGCGCCATTAGAATTAGCATTATTAACATGTCATTAAGATAAAGATAAATCCAAGGGATTCCTAAATATAGGAATACGATGGGACTAACATGCTCATTAGACTTGGGGAACTAGAGATATAGGAATACGATGGGACTCACATGGTCATTAGACTTGGGGAACTAGAGGGATGTACAATTTGAGTTAGTATAACCAATACTTAAAAGATAAACCAAATTCTTATAGTGGACGTACACCTCAGTTGAATTTTGGGTTGGAACCTATCCTATAATGCTTACATTAATGTCAAGATTGAAATGCTTCACTATAATGTTAAATAGTTATATGAAGGAAAGAAAGATAAATTGGAAACATAAGACGCCTTGTGTATTTGATGTAGTAAAATCTTTACGAAGAGGTCCAAGAACCCTAAGTGTTGAGTAATAAAAGAGACTATTATTGCTTAAAGAAAATTTGAAGATGCAACTCATATGTAAAGAATGTTGTAGTCATGGAAGTGTTGGGATTATCATAATCTTGCTTAGACTAATTAATAGTTAAAGATATCAGGATGGGCTATTTGAACATTTTAGGTGTTACATGTGTATTGTACCGGCTTTAAAGTTTCATGCGAAAGAAGAAAGGTTTATATATATATATATATATATATATATCCACCTAGATGAATACTTTTCATTATGGATTTTATAAAGTTTCTAACACGTATGTATTTCGTAACATGCGTCGCTTTGTTAAAAAAAAAGACTTTCGACTCAAGGTTTAAATGTTCCACTGTAAACTATATTGCTTCATTCGATGACACTAAATAGTCTATGGAAGTACATAGCAACTTGGGTTTATACATATCTAGCTTACTACTCATGAACATGTTATAAAGATGAAATGTTTTCCCTTCACCAATAATTATCCATGGATCAATGAGTGAAGGATGTTAGTATTTGAATATAACAAATGAATGGATGACGTATAGTGGTTATGTACTAACATTGCAGGATTATGCCAGGGATATGACCAATAAAAATGAATATTATTATAAATTTACTAGTTTAAATAGTTGAGTTAACCACTCAAGAGTGAGTGATGATTTAATTTTACATCCTATTATATTGTTGGGTTACGATATTTTATGAACCATGGATTAACGGTGGATTATGTACTGTCATTGCAGGGTTTTCCCATGATTATGACCGATGTCATGGTCAAAGTAGAACATTGATTATAAATCCACTTGTATAAATAAAGTTGTGCAAAATCGCTAAAAAATGAGTAATGATTTATTTTACATCTTATTACAGTATGGATTACAAGATTGTATGACCCATGAAAAATGGTAGATTTATGTTATTGATGTACAATCATTAAAGCCCGTGGAAAGGGGTAAGCAAATAGGTGAACCTATTTGTTGCTTTTATGTTGCATGTTGTGATTAACAAAAATGCAAGATATAATAAATGTTTGTTATTAAGAATTTTCCTGGACTCAAGCGAGGAGGCTTGAGGGGAAAATAAATTTTTCCTGGACTCAAGCGAGGAGGCTTGAGGGGAAAATAAATTTTTCCTGGACTCAAGCGAGAGGGCTTGAGGGGAAGAGAACCTTTCCTCTTAGAGGAAAGGAAACACCAAGTGGCAGAATGGATGATCCAGCTCTAATTTGCTAAAGTAACTTTTCCTGGACTCAAGCGGGAGGCTGGGTGGAAAAGAAATTCCTGGACTCGAGCGAGGAGACTTGAGGGGAATTGTGAAAGAGCCTATGATATCAATGGCAAGACCTAAGCAAAAAGTTAACATCTTGAAGACAGGGCGATGTTTGATGTTTTTGAGAAAGAAAACTTTTGACTAGCAATCAAAAGAGGAGTAATCTCAAATTTTAAAGCCTCTAAGACCACGTATAAATTGGTGATAGATCTCGGGATCTGTGTTAAGCACAGAGTCGCTGAAGTTCCAAAACTCAAGGGAGAGTTTGATGATCATCAAAAGTGTTGTTGAAAGTTTTTCATCTTCATGATGTAACAATAAAACACATATTAACAATTTTCCAAATAACTAGACTATTGAATATCTTAATGTGTAAATGTTACTTGAGTAGAAAAAAAATCCTTCAAGGGCAAGGATGAATGTTGAATTCTAAAAGTTTACTACTTGAAATATGGATGATTCCAACTTGGGAACGATGTCTACCTCAAGTTGAGGACTAGTTATAGTGTACAAATATTGAGGTAAGAGACGTCCTCCAAAAGATAAGTAAGAATACTATTTTACTTATGCAATCTTTTCATTGAAAAATGATCATGCGCTGCAAAAGACTTGTTGCTTACACTTTGATTAACATATTTCGAAGTAGTATAATTATGTTATGCTTTTGGAGAATCTTGTATGAACTGTGCAATGTGAAGGTTATTAAAAGAAAAATGAACAATGCCGACATAAAGAAAAATAATGAAGGAACTCAAAGATGATTAAGAACATAAAAAAAGGAGAAGGGAACATGCATATAGAATGTAAGATCTAGAGAGATTACAAATTGAGGACAAACTATTGAAGAGTATAAACATTGAGGATGGTGTTATGTTAAGGGGGAAAGGATGTAACATCCCTCTTTTACCCTTATTATGTTGAGAGAGGAAATATAAAATATTAACTATGTAAAGGATACTAGCGAGGAGCTCAAGGCCAAGGCCCCACCAGGAAACCTCATTTTTTTTTTTATTATGCTCAAAATAATTCAATGGTTGATTATAGACCATGATTTGACGACAGATGTCATCGCGGTGTCACGAACGCTTAAGTAAACCTTGATGTTCACAAAAGGGTCACTAAAATTTTAAGTTATCAGTTAGCCTAGGAAGGGATACAGAAGATACCTTACCTACTAAACAGAAATAAATTACTCTTAGGACCTGATGGTTAGAACCAAGTCCACTATTTAGCATTTATCTTAAACTACCTATTTATCCAAGTTAGACTAAGAGATCAATATTTTATATAGATCAAATATTTTTATATAGAAAGGTATATTAATATGTGAGAAAATCACTATGTAAGAGGCATAGTAATTACACCTTCAAATGAAGTATGGAAAAAGTATACTTTGTTGATGTATTTGTAACTTTGGAAGATATTCACTTGTATATTGTATTTGTACTTTATTGTATCCCCAACAGAGATGTATTATTCCTCCGATTGGAAGTGTCGTCAGTTGTCGTAACTTATACTTGATGGGTTATTAGACCACCTTGATGGGGTCGGCCCTGTATGAGTCATGTGGGTAAAAGGGTTATTAGACCACCCTAGTAGATGTCATCCCAGTCAGCATTATGTTAAGTGGTTAAGTTGAGGCCAACCTAGTTGAGTAAATTTCAAGTGAAAGTTAGTGTATAAATAGAGAGTGTGTCTCTCTCATTTTACACATTCTATTATTCACTCACTTTGCATTAGTGAGAGAGAGGAGGAGTGCGCACAAGTGGAGGAGGAGTATGATGTTGAAGATATCTATCCCCGGTGAAATGTTTTGTGTGTCTTGTCTCTTGTCTCTTATGCTTGATATGCTGTACATGTTGTTATTTCAGTTAAGATCATATATATATTGAATTAAATGATGAAAAAATAACATGGTATCAAAGCTAGCTTGAAGGAAGGCATGGTATGGCATTTATGACACTTGTTGCACTTGCGACAAATTGCAAGCTAGGGCTTGATATAGCAAAAACCAGTCATCGTAGAATTTTCGCTCTAACTCCATTTTGGCGAAGGTTCAGGTTCTGAAACTTATACAGGTAGTAGATGACATCCCCATGTACCTTTTTTCCAAAGCACAACATCTGATTCGTTGTACTTTGTGTTTTATGATCAATACATTCTAGGGTTTCTGCCTCTTCCAGATCTCAGTCATAAACAGGTGACCTACGAAAAAAGATCACAACTTGGGATAGGAAGCTCCAAATAAAATTTCATAAAAAGTGATAGGTAGTGCACGGACTTTAATTTCATAGGTCCTCTTTTCAGAAGTCGAAGTTGAAACAGTGACACGTGGCACTCCGTACAAGTTTGCTCTCTTGTTTTATCCCATAAACAGGTCACGTTGCGACACTTGGCATAAATCTCTCTCAAAGAGTCCAATTGAGGTCAGACCTATGGGGTTGGAAGGATGATAGATCAAGCTACCATAGGCTGCAGTTTCAGACCATGTGGATTCGTAATTTCATAGATGTACCAGAAACAATAAGGCACATATTTCTGTCAAAACTGAATTGGATTCTGAGCACCTTCATTCTTGGCTTGTCACTGCTGCGGGAATTTAGGGCTTCATAGAAAGTTGAAATTCTTGGAGTCGGAGACCACGGATGAATGCTCCTCATCAAAATCAAAATTTAGAAACCAAGATCGAAGTTTTTGGTTGGGAAGAAGGTCGAGCTTGATCAAACCCTAATTTGGGATTTTGATCGGAAAGGTGGAAAATTAGGGCTTCTGCAAAAGTTGGAATTTTTGAAATCTGTGACCACGACTGGAAGCTCCTCTGAAAAATCAAAGTTTAGAACACAATATCGAACCTTTTGGATGGGTAGAAGATTGAGCTTTATCAAACCCTAGTTCGGGATCCTGTCTAGAAGATCCGGAAGTTTCAAAGGCAATTTTGAGGGGTCAAATTTTGGATATTTCAAAATTGAAGTATACCAGCTTGATCAGCTCAGCAAGGCACATCTTTCCATCCATTCAGAAGTTTGAAATTCAAAGTTTGAATTTTTAGGGTTTCTCTAACAAACCATAATCCAGCTCCAGATCCAGTCTCAGCAAATCAAAGTGGATTGGGTTAATCCTAGAA
The DNA here is from genome assembly GCA_027924585.1 of Larix kaempferi. NCBI lineage: Eukaryota > Viridiplantae > Streptophyta > Pinopsida > Pinales > Pinaceae > Larix > Larix kaempferi. The sequence goes on along the minus strand of BSBM01000159.1, from coordinate 5,525,353 downwards.
GAGAATGAATTGGACACCTGCATAAGTGAAGAAGTTCCAGTTCCAGAGGGAGATGAGGCTAAGGCCTTACATAAGAATGTTACAAGCAATCTCAACAGGTATGACTTGAGAAGATACAGGTATGTTTTGAAATTTGTTCGTGATTAAGTTTATGATATGTTTGTCTTCATATTATTAAGGTTAGTACAATCTTAATTAATTTTAGACTTGTATTATCACCCTAGTAAAAGTATGAATGCATGTGAATGATAGAAGACATTCATTGATTAAGGTTATATGATTGTACTAATGCATTGTGGTGTTGTATGAGGTTGATGTTGTCTGCTAACATGAAAGGTACATCAAGAAAGACAACTCAAGTTCTAGATTAAGAACATATGACCATGATGACATGAAGACAAAGACTCGTCCACAACTATTATAGAAGCTCTACTTACAAGTTATGTATAATTTGGTTCTACAATGGTTAACTTATGAGTTATGCAGGTTACTAAGCACAAGTCATTGAAGAGAACAAGAAGATATTGTTTGGGTATGTTAGACATAACTAGCAAACATGATAACCAAGTATGTTTTTCCTATATCAAGTTAGAATCCTACCTTATGCTAGGGTCGTATACTTTTGTATGAATGATTATTCTTGAAGTTAGAAGTTTAAGTAATCAAGGGTTTATGCATATTATGTTTCTTACTTTGATTGATGATATGACTAACCAGAAGAGTCCTATGGTCAAATAAGATTATGCATGAATAAAAGAAGTCTTCCCTGAAACCTTGAATACTAATGCTTGTGATAAATTACCTTTGTGTGAAATAATCATGACCATACATGTTAAGTTTATTTAGGATCATAATTTTTTGATAGTATTGAGATTATACTAATGGATGTATGATCATGTATGAGATCTTGAGGATGACATTAGTGCACACTCAAGCATGCATAGTGGCCCAGGAGGGATATAAGTTCAAAGACAGGTAATCCATGAAGCAAAGATAAAGAGGGAGCACACTCCAAAAGTTCCTACAAGGAAGCAAAGATCAAGAGGGAGTCCACCCAACAACCAAACAAAGATAAGTATTTGAATTGTCATTTATTATATGTATGATTACTTAAATGATGTTGCCCAGTCATGTACATACTTATGTTCCTAGATTTAGGATGTACATTTTGCATTTTAGAAAAGTTGCATTAATGAACAGTATATACTAATATGCATGTAATGGGTAAGTGGCCTATGGCACTGTACAACATTACATTGCTACTTATCTAGAATGAAACCTCTTTGATGACATGTTAGGAGTAGTGCAAACTCTTAACAATGTTATGGTAGAGATGGAAGGCATCTAGAAAGTTACGGGATATGGATAAATGTTATATTGAAGCATTGGCTAAAGATAATTGCATGACTGTATGACATATGTATTTATGCATAAGAATGTGTTTTTTGAAAAACTATGAGAAGTTTCTAATCATGCAATTGAATTTGACTTGTAGGAAAGATCGTGTACAATCACCTACAAAAGAAGGACAAACAACATTTGTTCTAGCAACAAAGAAAACTATCTATTGAATATATTGAAGAATCTGAAGTTCCCAGGATCCGGGATGAAGTAATGAAAGGATGCCATGATCGACGAGTACCAGTCGATCATGAAGAATGATGTTTGGGATGTGGTCCCGAGACCAGAAGGGAAGTCTGTTGTGACTTCCAAGTGAATCTATAAGATCGAGCATGCTGCAGATGGTAGCATAGAGAAATACAAGGCAAGGTTTATGGCTCATGGCTTCTCCCAGAAAGAGGGGATAGATTATGAAGAGACTTTTGCTCATGTAGCGAGATACACTTCCATCAAAACAATACTTGCTCTTGCTGCAGTGATGAAGTGGAAGATACACCAGATGGATATGGTGTAGTCGAAGAGGAAGTGTATGTGGAGCAGCCACTCGGTTTTGAGACACATGACAGGGATTCATATGTGTGCAAGTTGAAAAAATCCTTGTATGACTTGAAGCAAGATCCTAGGACTTGGTATGGGAGGATAGACAGCTTTCTATCCAGTTTGGGCTTTACCAAGAGTAAGGAGGATTCCAACCTTTACTACAAGGTTGAGGAAGGAAATCCAGTGATACTACTATTGTATGTGGATGACCTGTTTGTTATAGGTAAGGATAGATTGATTGCTGACACGAAGAGGAAGCTTGCTTCCGAGTTCGAGATGAAGGACTTGGGGATGATGCATTACTTTCTAGGCATGGAGGTGTCTCAGAGTGCAGATGGGATCTTCCTTGGACAAGGGAAGTATGCAATAGAGATCCTGAAGCGGTTCGGGATAATGGACTGCAAGGCCATGGCCACACCTATGGCATCGAACCTAAAGCTTATGTATGATGCTTCATCTGATCCGGTTGATGTCACGGTGTAGCATCAAATGATTGGGTCCTTGATGTACCTGACGAACACGAGACCAGATATTTGCTTTACGGTGAATACATTGAGCCAGTTCCTGACGGATCCCAGAGGTGTTCACCTGGTTGCTGTAAAGCATATTCTAAGGAACCTGAAGGGTACAATTGATTATGGGCTCAAGTATGATGCGAATCAAAAGTTTAACCTGGAGGGTTATGTTGATTCAGATTGGGCAGGCAGTGTTGCAGATAGGAAAAGCACTTCTGGATGCTGCTTTAGTATGGGATCAGGTGTGATCTCTTGGTTTAGCAGAAAGCAGTCATGCGTAGCACTGAGTACAGCCGAAGCAGAGTATGTCACAACCTGTTCGGCTAGTTGTGAGGTAGTATGGCTTAGGAAGCTACTGTCTGAGTTATTTGATCTCCCGTTGGATACTACTAGTATCTTTTGTGACAACTAGAGTTGTGTGAAGTTGTCTGAGAACCCGGTGTTCCATGACAGGTCGAAGCACATTGAGATAAAATATCACTATATCAGGGATATGGTGCATAGAGGAGCAGTGAAGCTCCTGTATGTTGCGACAGATGAGCAAGTTGCAGATGTGTTAACGAAACCACTAGCCAGAGTGAAGTTTGAGTACTTTAGAGAGAGGCTTGGTGTTCTTCATATTAAAGATACTTCGAGGAAGAAGTGATGGGACACATTTGCAGGAGCCATTCCAAGCATGGTGATAGGAGGATCCTTCCCATGGTTGTGGATGTAAGTGTTGTGTGATGAGCATCAGGACGATGCTCCAGTTACTGCTTTGGATATGCATCAGTTGGATGCTTTGTATGATCAGTCAGATCATGTATATTGATATGCATCAGTTGGATGCTTTGTATAATAAGTTGGATCATGTATATGACATGCATCAGGACGATGCAGTGACGATGATCAGGTTGATCATGTGTGATGAGTATCAGGACAATTCTCTAGATGACATGCATTAGGACGATGCAGTGACGATGATCAGGATGATCATGTGTGTGATGAGTATCAGGATGATACTCTGGATGACATGCATCAGGATGATGTTATGATGATGATCAGGATGATCATGTACATCAGGATAATGTATGGTGAGTATCAGGTTGATACTCTGTGGCCGTGGACAGATTGTGCATATGAGCATGTAAGTAGACTTGGGAGATCTTGTCAGTCGTGCTGCGGCACATAAAGGATCATGGGATACTCTTTAGAGGCATTTCTCTGGGAGGACATGTAACTAGACCTGGTAGATCTTGTCAGTCGTGCTGCGGCACATAAAGGATCCTGGGATAATCTTTCAAGGCTTTGTCCTATGGCATATAATAGCACCCTGGGAGATTCGATAGGTTGAGCAATACGCTCGTAATCAGTCCTGGTATGCTCTTTTGATGTTTTGCCATGACCACATGTAACTAGACCTGGGAGATCCGATAAGTTGAGCAGGAAGCTCGTAATTAGTCCTAGGATGCTCTTTCGAGGCTTTGTGGTGACCACATGTAAGTAGACCTGGGATATCTTTTCGGTCGTGCTTCAGCACATAAAGGATCCTAGGATACTCTTTCGAGGCATTGTGGTGGGAGTCACATGTAACTAGACCTGGGAGATCCGATAGGTTGAGCAGTACGCTCATAATCAGTCTTGGGATGCTCTTTCGAGGCATTGGGACACACATAATAAGTCCTGAGGATTCCACAGTATGGCCAATGTTGATGAAGACCTACAGGAGGTGGGCCTACATCCAGTATGAAAAAGGGTTAGCTCTGTAGAATTTCCTATGGCGAGAAGAATTATGAGATAGCCCAGTGATCGAGATGTTGAGTACAATAGCAGTGATGATGATGATGCTCCATGATCCAGTGATGAAGATCCAACTCCAGAATTGAAGACTTGTGCCTATATGTATTGATGACTTGTGTCAAGAGAATACTTTCCTAGTTAAGAGGGAGTGTTGATGTATTTGTAACTTCAGAAGATATTCACGTGTATATTGTATTTGTACTTTATTGTATCCCCAACGGAGATGTATTATTCCTCCGATTGGAAGTGTCATCAATTGTACTTGCATGTGTCGCAAGTTATATTGTAAGTGTCATAACTTATACTTGATGGGTTATTAGACCACCTTGATGGTTGGCCCTGTATGAGTCATGTGGGTCAAAGGGTTATTAGACCACCCTAGTAGGGGTCGGCCCAGTCAGCATTATTTTAAGTGGTTAAGTTGAGGCCGACCTAATTGAGTAAAGGTCAAGTGAAAGTTAGTGTATAAATAGAGAGTGTGTCTCTCTCATTTTACACATTCTATTATTCACTCACTTTGCATTAGTGAGAGAGAGGAGGAGTGCGCACAAGTGGAGGGGGAGTATGCTGCTGAAGATATCTATCTCTTGGGTTTGATCATTGTGATCTTTGTATTGGTGCTTATTCTATCTCTGAGGAAGTTGCGGGGTTTTTCACCTTCTTGGATTTCCCCGGTGGAATGTTTTGTGTCTCTTGTCTCTTGTCTCTTGTCTCTTATGCTTGATATGATGTACATGTTGTTCTTTCAGTTAAGATCCTAGATATATTTAATTAAATGATGAAAAATAACATACTTTATATATATACTAACATCAAGACAGTATTATATATATATATATATATATATATATATAAGAACATATTGTTGTTAATTTCCTCAACATTTACACTTATCAATGAATTTATATATAAAGAGCCATATGTGAAAATACTCGTGTATATATATATATATAACTAAGTAAATACTTCATTTAATTAAGGAGCTGAGATTCAACTTAGGAAAACGATGCACTTAATTCAACACGCATCCTCCTTTTTCTCGAGTTTGTTCCCTGGATGGAGTGGAGCCACAACAAGAAGTTCCCACTTGTCTTCTTGAGAAGATTCGTATCAACTCCAAATCTTGTTTGGAGTGACAATTGTCTCCCACGAGATGATCTCGAAGAAAACACCCGAAATCTAGTAAAGAAAAAACCATAGTTATAAATTTGTGGGGGGGGCGCTGGATAGAGGGGGAAGAGGGGATCTTGTATCAAAGTTGAAGTATGCTGGATAGGAGGGGAGTAATCTCTTGATCGTTTGACAGAAAATCTTGCATACCATAAGTAGTCTCGGCGATGGAGAGAGCAGCAACTACAGAAAGGCAATGAAGATACAAACTGAATGATAGAGTTTCTAGATCTTTGCGATATTAAAAGGCAAAACCTTGCACACCATAAGAAGTCTTGGCGATGGAGATAGCAACAACTACAGAAAGGCAATGAAGATACGAACTGAATGATAGAGTTTCTAGATCTTTGCGATATTAAAAGGTGTAAGTGATCTTTGTGCCTCTCTGGTTATTAAGGTTAGAGTCTGTATGTGTTGCGCAAGGGTTTGAACGTAGACCATAGGACATTTTCCTTTGTTGGAATCGCTACTCTAATTCCTCGGTTCTTTATGAATATGTTTTTGTTACCCACAGACCCCTTGCTAATGTATAATATCTACATTTAAATGTGTGCACAAGTTCTGAGCTAACCTCTGCGTCGAGTGTGCGCACAAGATTGTGAGTTAAACTCCTGCATCTAGCCGTGGGAAGTTACAGGTTATTATGTCAAGCTCTGCATAAGGCGTACAAAGGTATTCTGAATGATGACAACCTTGCATACTTTTAATTTAATTATTATAGTTTGGATCAGAGTAATTCTCGGTCAAATGCCAGCGTTGTTCCTGGTAAAGGCTCTATTAATTATTATAGTTTGGATCAGAGTAACTCTCTGACAAATGCCAGCGTTTATTCTTGTAAAGGATCTAGTAATTTATTTTATTATTAAGATCAGAGTAATTAACTGTCAAATGCCAATGTTGATCCTTGTAAAGGAGCTATTAAATTATATTATTAATTGGATCAGAGTAATTCTCTGTCAAATGCCAGCGAAAGCATCTATTAAATTTATTATTATCAGAGTAATTCTCTGTCAAGTGCCAGCGATGATCCTTGTAAAGGATCTAATTTTATTTATTATTTGGATTGAACCTTTGTTAAGCACCAATGTTGCTATACATGCCTTCTAGATTTTATTTGTTCCTGATATACTTAACGTTGTCCAGCCTGCATATCGTTGTAATCTCGGTAGGTACTAATGTATCTGATTGCTAATATATTTATCTATATTTGGCTGCTTACAGTTATAATATATAGCTATGATTTCGACTTGAATAAAGAGACTCTTGTAGTAACACTTTACTTATGTTAAGCAATCTCAATGGTTATACTATCTCTGAGTGCTAATATATTTATGGCTGCTTACCGTGATGAGTGGTACTAATACTTCAACTTGAATAAGAGGATTCTTGTTAATAGTACTCTCCTTATATTGAGAAATAATTTATAATAATCAAAGTAATCCCTATATGTATATTTTGCCAAGATGTCCAAAGTATAGTAGTCATGTTAGTTCAAAAGGATGAAACCTTGGGTCAAATCTATAAGTGTACTTATTGGGGCAAGTGGTAGAGGATAGGATCAACCTCAAATCTTAGGTAATATTAAGACGTGTGAATACCAGATATAAATCTTAAAGATTTGTCTTAGCATCTTAGGACTTGCAAGTATAAATATGTCCTTGTTACATTAAGTCTCTTCCCTTGGTGGATTCATGGGAATTTGGAAACAAACTATGTTGCAGGATTCTAACGTCTCTATTTTGATAAATAATAAAGTGACATTTCTTTGTGGATGTAGCCCATAGATTTGGGTGAACCACGTTAAAACGGTCTCCCTCGTAGGTGTCTCTTATGTGTTTAATCTCCTGCAATTTATGATGGTTTTGTAGCCTATGTCAACATGTAAGTATATGTTTGGTAAAGTATAATTCGTGGTTATTTCATGCTGATTATAAAATGTATTTTGTGTTTAGGCACATTGTTATGAATCTAGAGTTATGAAGAATATTGAGATGATACTTGAACTTATCTTCTTATCCCTTAAGGGTATAATGGCATGGTTTACTTTACTTATGTTTTATGAAGCTTGTCTTGATAAGAGTTACCATTGGAGGAGAGTTGCACATTAATTACTTGATTAGTGTGAAGACTAAATGTTGGTTTAAACTAATGGGTATTTAGACATGTTTTCCTGATAGAATCATTGAAGTCATATAGAGGGATCTATGTCTATGAGAAAAATCCTAGTAGTTCATTCTCATGTATGAAGGCTCGGGGCTTTTAGAACAATATATATATATATAGTGCGATCTTTGATCTTATGTTTCTTATAGTTAACCGAAATCGCAATACATTGAAACATTTCTTTGTTTCATATATAATCTTTGTATGAAGGTGTGAGTTGATGATAAAAATGTTAGCCTTTTCAAGGTATGTTATTATGTATCACCTTTATATGTAAAGTTTGAGGTATATTGACCATTGGGATTTATATTTGTACATCGACTATATGTGTTAGATGAGTAGAATCACATGATAAACTGAATAGTGTATTTGAGTGTAATGGATGTATGTGTTTATAATTGGCATGATTGTCTATTGACATTGAGTATGATCTTATCTAAAGTAAGCTTTAAAGAATAAGGATCAACCTTTTGTTTTGTTAGATCTACTAAACATGTAATTGAGAATGTTTTTATAGGATCAGTTTTAATGGGATGATACATATGGTATCACATGATGCGGTATTTTATGATTCATTCCCTTTTATTTGAAATTCCAAATAAAACATGAGTTAATACCAATATGTTAGATTTATATATATGTTATCTCATTAGTTGTAAATTTAATTTTTCACTAAATACTGACTTGGAAGTTTGGGTTCATTACAAGAAATAACACTACCTCATTGCCACGAAGTATGCTCTCGCCACCACACAAAGGCTTTGCCGATTAGTGGTGGCTGATCAGAAAGTGACACATAGGATTGTGCTTCTTTGCTTTCAATAAGTTTTGTACAATTTGTCTACAATCACAATTGTTCAAATCGGAATCTATATTTGGTTTATAACCGGAGTATGCTCTTTCACCTTGCGGGCACTTTGCCTGGGTCCGTGGGAAACCAGAAACAGTTGTAACAACTTTCTAATTTTTCACATCTAAACTAATACTCACTTAATAAAAGTAACTACCAATCAACATAACTGAAAATCCGGCACTTCGCATTAATATTTGTGTGGGGAAATTCTTCAGAGGAAGCGAGAACAACTGGGAGGCGACCTCAAGGCACAATGAGGCTATATCCTAGTTTGGTATAGTGTTGAACACCGCCTTAGAGACTCCATTCCATCCCACATGTTCTTGTGAGGAGCCACCAAACTTTAATTTACAAACATTCCTCCCTATACCTCACGGTATCTCGGGAGTCCCCTTTTTCCCCTAATAAATTTCAAACCATAATAATTTAAAAGCAACCAAGAGGCATTTGCAAAACACTTTCCCTTTCAGCAGAACTATTTATCTTATATATTGACTCCATAAGGAACTGGTTATCATACATTTTATTTGCTTAATATCATATCAGTATTGTGCATTTCTATTGGCAGTCTTTTCCATTTATGCTGGTGAAAGGAATCTGTAATCTTTTCTTTTGCAAAGTTACCTTGTAACACTTTTAAACAACACTCTTTAAATAAATCCTAAAATACAACACCTTTAACCATTTCACCGGAAACTCTAAAGACCTTAGAAACTTTCCTTAGGGACTACCCCCCTTGGATTCATTAGGATTTTTTCCTAAACGGAGGAGTCAAGATCAAGTGACAACCTTGACTCGAGACTTGCCCCCAAGGGCGCACCGAGCAGTAGCATAGATTTATGTTGCGTTAACCAAGTGCGCAATCTGGAGGCAACACTTTTTGGCATCGTTGTCCGGGATAAATCTTCTATCCCTGGATACGACATTTTAGCTTCTTTTTGTTTTTTTACCTTTGGTGTGTCTAGTTGAACAAATATGAGATTCACTCTATTATCACCTATTTTGTACAAATAGGTTAAACTCCATTGAGCTGCCAGTGTTGGAACACATCAGTGTTCAATTCCACAGTATCAGGGTTTCAGATGACAATAATTAGCCAACTTTGGCTAGTCGGTTTTATTTTTCGGTCAAAATGACCATGGCCCCACGAGGTTTGTAATAAGTGTGCTAGTAGGATTATTGAGTGGCTCGGTCCCCCATGAATTGGTTATGCAACTAAGGAATTGCAGGGATTTTTTTCCCTTGTCAATTATGCTTTGCTTATAGCCGAGTAATAATCGATGAGGTTTTCTCCCACTTCCTCCAAAGTTGGAATGCCTGATTTTGAAAATTGAGCCTTGGAGGGTTATTAGGGTCCAACTGATGTATATAAGCCTACTAGACACCATGTATGTCTTAGATGGTCATTTTATAGGGTCCTTGTCCAATAAAAACACTGTCCGAAATTTTTTTACCGGACGCGTTGGATGAGTTTTTTTACTTTTATTTTTTAATTAATTTTTCCATAGTTTAAATGGAAAAATTCAAATTGTAATATGTCAGTCGTCCAGGAGTGTTTTTCGGTGATTAAAGGCTTATTTACTAAACCAAAAATCATACTTAGAACCCAGGCACCATTACCCTAACTTTCGGATTGTCATTTGGCCACTTAATTAATAAATCCTTAAAAAATCAATAAAAGAGGATTATTAATTAAATTAAATCAAAAAATTAATATTTGGAGATAATCCAATTCTCTCAGATTTAATCCAAATGGATTAAAATAAAAGGCTAAATGGAATGGAACCAGACATTAATGATCATTCCAATCATCTCCAAGTGGATTCAGTCAACTATCCAGTCAACATTAGTGATTAATTCCAGAAGAATTCGCCCACCTTCAAGTAAAATCACAAATTGGCATGTGGCATGTGATTATTGGGTGGTTTGTGTGCAATTATATTATGGTAGGCGCATCCCTAATGGATAGGGCCACATCACTTGAGATATCCCCTCTTAACTCCTCATATCCCACGTTTCTCTCATGCATTAAACCCTAAACCTCACGAATATCCTCTTGTATCATGAGTTTCTCCACTTGGCATTCGATTTATGGATGGTTGGAGTTGGAGTTATTGTTTTGGTAGGCGCCCTCCTTTAACTTGTGCAATCACAAGGCTTGTCTCTTAATGCAACTCGAATCCATATCCCACCAATCACTCACTCCACTCCTTGATATGCTCACGTCTATCTCCTTAACCCTCACGTATATCTCCTTTGGGATCACGAGTTTACAAGTGGCAAGTTCGTATTTGATGAGTGATATTTCCTATGTTGAGATGGGGGCGCCTTGCCTAGGTGGAGGCCACCTCCCCATCCCTCTTCAATGCAATTCGATTTATGTGGGGTTTCAACACTCTAAGCATTGGTTTGATTGATATTTGATTGGATCCTAATTGGAGATTTGATGGAATTCGACTTGGTGTCTAGTGTCATTGGCTCTTTTCATAACCAATTCGAATTAGGGTAGGGTAGCTTCTTGTTTTGTTATATAAGAGAGGTATTCCTCCTGTCTTCTCATGGATACTTTGGGAAAACTTACTCTGCCATTTTGTAATCGTATATCCTTTGGCTTATTGAAATAAAGTGACTTTGGAGGTCCATGTGGTGTTGATGCTTGTTATGGAAGTGCTTCATCTATTCTAAGGTGATATTGTATTTGTTTATTGCTTATATTTCATTACTTTGATCAAATATTTAACTTAGAAGGATTTCTTAAGCCCATAGGGTGGGCATTTGGGTTCAACTTGTCCATTTATGTTTGGGTTCTATGTGATTTGGAAGGAGTAGACTGTAGTTGGAAATACTTATACTCTTCAAATCCCATTTTTCTTTACATACAATATTTGATCAAGGTGTGTTTGTGAGTAATTTCTTGTGCAGATCTCCTAGGTTTGAAGAGAGGCTTGAGCTCGATTGCATCTCTCATCTCTTCAAAAGACCTTTTTTCTAATATTCGTGTGCATTTTAGGATCTCCCAAAGTTGACCTCAAGCATTAGAGATTTGGCAAAGAAGTGCTAAGTTCGAAGATCCATCTCTTATTCAAACTTAAAACTTGGTTACTTGGTTCTATTATTGAGTAGTGGATCTACAAGTCTATCTTTCCCACACTCTTCTTCTTCTTCTATACTAAAGTTTTGACTTGAGTAAGCACCTTGGGATTTCATCCCAAGGGCCACATTGTTTTGTGGCTACTTCTCTATCCCCACTAGTACCTTGTGTGCATCCAGATAGTTGGAAGGTTTTCTTGGACTAGTGTTCTAGTGGTCACCTTGTTGCAAGGTTGATCCTACCTTTGTTTGTCTTTTTGCCTTGGTTTTCAAGCCTCCATTAGCCTTTCATTTTTCTCCTCTTGGATCTCCCTTGCTAGCTTTCGTTTTGGCCCTTTTTTCCTCCTTTCGTCTTCCTCTCTTTAGCCCATCCTTCCCTTTCGTTTGGGATCCTCTTCATTCCTTTGGAAACTCCTTTCTCTCGTCTTACCCTTTTTCCTCTTGCTTTTGTCCCTCTTTCCTTTGTCTTTCCTTTCTCCCTTCCTCTTTTCCTTCAACTTTTCTTCAAACCCCTCCTTTCGTCCCTCCTTCTCTTGTCTCTTTCACCCTTTCATTTCCCCTCCTTTTAGCTTCAAAACCTTCCCTTTAGTCCATCCTCTAAAGACCTATAAAATACACAACAAACAAACAAGTATTGGTTAGTGGTTAGTTACAAGCTTGTCAAAAGTTGATAGTTAAGCATTGTTCATCATACTTTGCATTTACATAGTTAGGAACTAGTTTCTTTCTTATCATAGTTTTGCATTGGCATTGTTAAATAGTTTAGATCTTACACTTTGTTTATTAGTATTTTTCATTTGCATCATTAGATCTCATCAAAAGTAAAACTTGCATTGTATTTCAAAACATCTAGTTTCATGCATTTAGTGTTAGATCTCCTTCTTAGGCCTTAGACTTGTTAGTTTCAACTTTGTTTTATTTAACTAATGCTAATGGTTTATTGAAATTCATCATTGTGATAGGTTCTTTGAGAAAGAGAAACTCAAGAAATTTTTGAAGCAAGTAGAAGAGAAAAAGCTCTAAACCAAGACGATTATCAAGAAACCAAAGGACATTCCAAACCAAGAAGTCATTATTTATGCTTTGTAAAAGATCTTAACAACTTGTTTCAAGTATTCTCCAAGTTATTTCTCTCAAATTCCTTCCAAGGGTTTCAATCCCAAAGGAATTTGTACTTAATAATAAAGTTTGATTAGTGGGGTTTTTAATCCCCCACACCTAACTTCCCCTATTTGGGGAAGTCTTGCATTGTCCTTTGAGTGGTTTGTTTGTTTCTTAGCTTAGTTTTTTTTTGCTAGTAACTTAGTTTCAATTGGTTGTAGAATACTAATTGTCTTTATTGTCTTTATTTGAGCTAGATTAGTTTGATTTTGCAACTAGTATATTAATTGTCTTTCATTATTTCATCATTTATTTGAGCTATCATTTGGTCTTTTTTTTACAAACTGCTTGTCTTCTAAAAAGAACCAAAGACTCTTAAACTTTCCATAACACAAGTCAAGAGCACTCTCTGTCGGAGAGCATAAGCACGGCATTTCCTTGCATCAAGCATATAGATTAGTTAAAGTCTCTTGAACCGTCGTCATAAGACGAAGTCAAGAGAACTCTCTATCGGAGAGTTGAACTGTGTGCTCCTAAATAAAATACTTTCAACCCATATTGCCCCTTTAAAATTTATCTTTGTTGCTTTCCATCACTTAGTATGCTCTGCCGACCCTAAAAGGTTGGACTCGTACTCAGAACGGTGATTGGAATTGTTAATCTTACAAGAGATAACCTTAATAAAATCATTTCCCCACAACCAATGAACCAGCGTTGATTTTTCGATAAATACTCAGGTGGTGTGATGTTGCTTAGAGGTGATGCCGAAAACATACCGTTGTCTTAGATTTCTAGTGCTGGTTAAATCCTCAAGACATCTAGCCGAAGAATACTAGACAGTCTACCAGGTCACCGAGGGTAGCCACTGAAAGTATTCCTTTCGGTTGGATGCATACCTTGCCTTTTTCATCCCTAATAATCAAGATCACTAAAACTTTACTTTAAAATTTACAAAGAGCACTTGCAAAACGATCTCACGAACACACTGAACTCTTGTATCAAGCATCCAAGCACTTTACTCTTTCGAATCCTTTACCTAATGGATAAGGCACTGGTCCTTTAATTATTTCAATTTATCGATCTGAAGTGCATTTATTTTATTTGTCTAAATTGTGGATGCTTTGCTTATCAGTCAAGTTGTGTTTCATTTAAAATCTTGCAAGTATATCTTTGTGTTGCTCAAATTATTATTAAGTTGTGATCTCTCATCATTAAAAAACTCCTAAACAACACTCATTCGCATCACCATACAAAAACACTTTAAAACACAAGAGCCATAGAAAACTCTTTGTTAGGGACAACCCCCCTTGGCTTCGTTAGGAGTTAGCCTAAATGAAGGAGATGGGATTCAGGTGATAGTACCTGGCTCATTGCTTGCCCCCAAGGCCACACTTCTCCCACTTGTAGTGAGGAGACAACTTTCGAAATATTTCTGCTGCTGGTGTGCATCTTGGTGGACAACACGCTCGATCCACCTCGTGACTCCCCTGTCTAATAACACAATCAGGTTTAGTCAGCTTCATTCTTGAGCCTGAAAGGGTTTACTGAAGGAGGCAGGCTGACTTACTTCTTGTAGGGTCCTTGAACATTTAAGATCTGAATCCCTCTCAGACATCCAGTTTTTGTTTACAAATAAAGAATCATCTTCGATGGATAAAATTTTCAAACCCATTAACCTCACTTAGATTGCAGAATATCCACATGAGCTCCCTGAAAGAGCTATTGAGAAGTTACTCTCTTTTCAAGGAAACAATGTCATCTCGGCAGTAGTTCACCTTCAAAAGTTTGATAGGAACTTGGTCTGGTGCTGAACTCCTTCCCAACAACATGATGATGTCTACATGAGGCTTTTTGCCTTATCTTTAGAAGATGATGCAACTGAGTGGTTCAGAGGATTAGCTGATAATACCTATGATTCATATGATGCCTTGACCAAAGGTTTCATGGAAAGGTGGGTTGAAAAGAAAGAGCAACACAACCTATTGAATGCCCTCCATTACATCCGAAGAAATGAAAATGAAACAATGGAGGAGTTTAATAAAAAGTTAAGAGATTTGGTTGCCAGTTTTCATGTCGACTTCAAGCCCACTGATAAATCTATTTTAGTTTACTATATGGAGGCATTAAGTGGAGAAATCATACTCATGTTAATGGATAGAGAACCACTTACTCTGAAAGCTGCCCAAGACTTGGCCATAAAAATTGATCTTAATATGTAGTCATCGGGTAAATCAAACATCCCTGGGTTTACTAGAGCTATTGTTAAACATCATGAACCTAAGGATAAATCACCCATGGATAAAATGCAAGAGTCTTATGAGAAAAAAATGAAGGATATGAGTGAACGTATGGAGGCAATGGAATCCAACTATGTCACTCAACTTAAAACAATGCAGAATAGGGTGGTTTCCGTAGAAATATCATATTCAAATCAGAAGACCTTTCCTCAAAAGAGTAAGTAGCAAAAGAAAGGACCTCCTCAGGAGGATAGGATGCCTCATTAACTTGAAACCACCAATATGGTTGAAGAAGTTCCTCCATATTGTAGACCTTGTGATGCATTACATGAAGAGTATACATGTTATGTAGCATGTCAAGCCTTAGAACAAGAGTATATGGGAAGTAGCAGTAGTGATGTTTTTGCAAGCGAGCTTGAGTTCATAAACATAGTAGGACATGTTCACCCCCTCTCTAAAGAAACATGGAAACAAGCTAGAGAGCATAGTCAAGAAAACAATAAGTTGGCTAATGCTTATGGTGAAATGCCTACTCCGGAGCAGATTAAAGAAATGCCTAAATACAAAGGATTTACCTATCAGAGGTGGGATTATACTGGAGCCCCCAAAGAAAAACAACAATATGTACCAAAGGTAATAACTCCACATAATCCTAATCCTGTTCCTATTGATATTGATTTAGGTAAATGGTTTGAATCAACTAAAGTATTGATCCCTGCCACAGAATCCATTAAGAACCCTTTTCAAAGGGAAAAGTTAATGAATGTAATTGATCCTCCTAAAGAGATAAATCAAGAACAACCTAAAGAAAGAACCCCTTTTCAAAAGAAAATCATTGAGGAAGATCCCCCAATAGTCCTACATACTATGGACTCAAGTAAAGAAGATCACCCGCCCTTTTATGTATCATTGATGATAAATAGTCTTCTTCTACACAACTGTATGTTGGACTCTGGGGCCTCATCAAACATCATGACCAGCAAGGTTATGGAAAAGCTGAATTTAAATATCACTAGACCTTATTCAAATGTTTGTGCCATGGATTCTAGACAAGTTGACGTGATTGGCATTATTTTGAATATACCAATAAAATTAGCTAAATATCCTGATATCCATATCACTATGGATATCCTAGTGATCGATGTACCTGAGAAGTGGGGCATGCTCCTTTCAAGAAAGTGGGCTGTTGATTTAGGGGGCTCCATCCAAATGGATTGGAGTTATGCCACGGTACCTGCATCAGAATATTCTCTTGTTAAATTGCACATAGAAAGAGCTAAGAAATATCATGTTGAGGATCCTAAGAATTTAAAAAATGAGTATGTATGCAACACTGATAATAATGGAAATTATGCAATTTACTCCAACTTTCTAGCCCCTGTAAAAGAAAAAATCAAAGATGAGAAAGTTGACGAGATATGGAGAATGAAATTTGATGGAGCACATTCTAGAGCAAGAAGAGGGGCAAGTATTGTCATCACTTCACCTAGTGGGAAAACTTTCAACTTTGGTTATAGGTTAGAATGTCAGGCAACAAATAATGTGGCTGAGCATGAGGCATTACTTCTAGGATTGGAAATGGCTAAGGAAATGGGTATAAAACTGCTTAGTATAAAGGGAGACTCATACTTAATAATTCTCCAAGTAAGAAACAAGTATGCATGCAAATGTGAAAGACTAAAAAGATATAAGAATGCAATATGGGATACAATGGAATTCTTTGATGCATTAAACCTTATTGAGATTCCTTGAGATCAGAATTGCATGGCAGACAGACTAGCAGTAGTTGCATCAACACTTCAGCCTACAGAAGAATTGTTAAATGGAAATGGTAAACTAGAGATTAATTTAGACCATCTATTCCAGATAATGTACACCATTGGAAGGTTTTTTAGAGTGATGAACAGATTTTGAGATTCATCCACAATGTGGAGGAATTTTCAGATTTTCATGTTAGCTTCCAAGAGGAAGGTAAAGAGTATCAGGAAAAAGATTATCAGTTCAATCCTATCACTAGGGAATTTGTGGCATTAGAGCATGGTTTTGATCGGCAGGACATACATAAGAATAAAAAGGAAGCGATCAAACCTGGGGAATATATAGAAGTAAACATCGGAACAGATAAAGATCCAAAATTAATAAAAAATGGAAAAGGAACGGAATGAATTAATTAACTTGGTAAGGGAATATAGGGATATTTTTGCATTCACATCATATTGGATGCACCATAATCTTATGAACCATGATAAGACAAAAAAAAATGTAAGCTTCAATTCATAAATCACTAGTAAGTCACTTTCCTTAAAACTATACTCTTTAAATTTGAAATAAATTTAAAACAAATAAGGAAAATATTTATCTATGAAAACAATGACTAGGACCTACAACAACAAAAAAACTAGGCTAAAACTATAAATGGAAAGAAATTGAAATTCAAACCTATAAGTTAAAATTTAACTACCATAGAGACAGAAAGTAGTGTTTCTAGATTTGTCCATTGATAGGAAGGAGACCCAACTTTCCCCCTCTAGATTTTGCAATATATATGTGTGAAGGTTAATTTTGTTTCACCCACTTGAAAAGCACCTAGCCATAGCTGTTGAAATTTCATATGTTTCCCTTTAATCTCATTCAGTTTGTTTGATTTCAAAACAATATTTCCCACTTGGAAGTATTTGTCTCATAATGTATGTTTGTCAAACCAATGTTTAACAATTTGCTGATGAGAAACAAATTTATGCTTGACCTTTTCTCTTTCTTCTTATGATCTCAAAAGAGTATCAATTCAATTTTCAAGGACTGAGGAACTCTACCCTTAGTGTTGTTGATGATGTAGCTACGTGAGGTCTCCTCACTTATCTAGCCGACCTACAAAGTAAAACAAATAATAAATGTATTTTATCTTCCAAAATGACAAGTCGGCCCCAATGAAACTGTCAAGTTGGACCAATAAGGAATTTACCAAAACGTAATGTATAAATAGAAGTGCTACTCCTCCCATTTTCTCACTCATCTCAAGCAAGGGAGTTCGACCTTTTGGGTAGCAGAAGACATTTGTAGTTGATTTATTTGCGTATATATTCTTCTTGTACTTTTATCTTCATTGTATTGAATCTCTGAATAAGGAAGGGTTGCTGGGTTTTTCTCGAGTTTGGATTTTCCCAGGATAAAATCTTGTGTCTATTGTTTCTATGCATAGTTATTCTTTTCGTGATCCTATATTGCTTATAAGTTGAAAGAGATGAAAATTATATTTCCATAATAAAAAATTCTAACATGGTTTCAGAGCAGTGCTGAAGGAGACTATTGTCGAAACTAGGGTTTACTATTTCTTCAGCTTTCAACCACCAAATTGGTTCACCCTTAGCCTCACTGATCTCTCCCTAGGAAGAAGAATTCCATTACGAAGATTTTCAATTTTGACCTATTTACTGCAGTAAGTTGAGAATTAGGGTTTGTTGGTTCTCAGTGTTCTAACCACAGATCCAGAAGAAAAGGAGGATAATTCAACTTTCCTTAGGAGGGTGAATTCATCTGTAGAAGTGGTTTTCCAAGAATCCAAAGTTCACTTTTGACCTAGCTCCTGCTAGGGTTTCTAATCCAGGTTACAGTTCTGCTTCTCAGTCAAAATGTCAAACATCAAGGTTGAAGATAGGCTTGATGGAGCTTCAAATTTCCATTCATGGAAGTCTAGAGTACTTATTTCTCTAGAAGAAAATTATCTACTAAGTTTTGTTGTGGATGGATTGTTAGAACCTGAAGGAGAAGCAGATAAGACTCCGTGGAAGAAGAATGATCCCAAGACAAGGAGGATCCTAATTGATTCAGTCAAAGAGCATTTGATTCCTCAATTTTCTTAGATGGAGACGACAAATGCAATGTTTGACACCTTGAAGAAGTTGTTTGAGAACACAAATATCAATAGGGATCTTTCCCTAAGGAAACAACTCTCAAACATCAAGATGTCTAGATCTAATACTATTGCATCATATTTAATGAAGATAACATAGATTAAGGATCAATTGGAAACAATTGGTGATATTACTGCAGATAGGGAATTAGTCATGATGACTCTAAATGGCCTCCCTCAATCTTGGGAACCTTTCATTCAAAGCATGACAAGAAGATCTGAGCTACCAATTTTTGAAAGATTGTGGGCAAACTGTACACAAGAAGAAACCAGACTTGTGGCCAAAGGTCAAGTACATGCTCCTCATGAATAATATCAAGCTCTCATCACACATACCAAGAAGAGAGAAAACAGGAACTTTGGAATAAAGGACAAAGACAAAAGATCAAGCCCAACCCTTGATTAAAGGAAGAAGAAATATCTTTCAAAGTTCCTATGCTTCAAGTGCAGAAAGTTCGGCCACTACAAAGATCAATGTACATCAAAGAAGAGGAAAGAACATGCCTTCACTACTGATGTAGATGAAGAGACTCAACTAAAGAAATCAAAGAATGCAGAATTCTTCTTCTTCATCACAGCACTATCAGGTACTGTTCCTACTAGTAATGATGTTTGGTTGTTAGATAGTGGTGCTTCTAAACATATGACAGGTTATAAGGAGTTTCTCTCAAACCTAGATGAGAGATAAGCACACCTAAGATTCGTTCTTAGAGACGATGTCAAATATACCATGAAAGGAACTAGGGCCACTTCCTTCTAGTTAGATTATGGTGATTCTCTGCATTTGGGAGAAGCAATATATGTGCCAGGTATGAAAAGAAATATTGTCACTATCTCTGCACTAGAAATTAAGGGTTATAAATTTTCTTTCTCAGATGAGAAAGTTCTTGCATGGCACAAGAATTCCACTATTGATTCAACAAGAATAATTGGTGTTCGTGAAGGAATCTTATACAGATTGACGATACAGCTAGTTCAATCTCTAGTACATGACTCTATCTTTTTGAGTAAGCTATGGAATAGAAGACTTGCTCACCTGCACTATAGATCTCTTCATCCTCTATGGAAGATGGTTACAAGACTTCCTGAACTCCAAGTTGAACATGATCGCATTTACAGAGGATGTGCACTTGGAAATAATGTCAAGAGATATTTTCCTAATAGTGACACCATGTCCAAGGGGATATTAGAGTTGGTATACTCAGACTTGTGTGGACCTATGTCAGTTGCATCCTTGGGAAGATTTTGGTACTATGTGACCTTCATAGATGACTTCCCGGAAGACATGGATTTACTTCTTGAAGTCCAAGGAATAAGAAGAAGTTCTGAACAAGTTCAAAGAATTCATTGACTAGGTTGAGAACCTATTCGGAAAAAGGATAAAGGTTCTAAGGTCCGATAATGGAGGAGAGTACAACTCCTCAGAGTTCAGTGATTTCTGTAAGGAAGCAGTAATTAAAAGGGAGCATACCGTCCCTTACAACCCTCAACAAAATGGGGTTGCAGAAAGAAAGAATAGATATATAGTTGAGACAGTCAAGGCCATGATTCGTGATCAAAATATACTGATGTCTCTATGGGCAGAAGCCTCAAGCACTGCAGATGATATGTTCAGAGCAGAAGTCCGCACAAGATATTGAAGAATATGACTCCAGAAGAATCCTCCACAGGTGTGAAGCCAGAAGTTGGTCATTTGAGAATATTTGGTTTTCAACCAAAGAAAAGAGAACTAAACTAGAACCTTCAGGAAATAAGGGAACATTTGTTGAGTATAGTGAATCATCGAAGGCATACTGGATATACATACCAAGACATAGACATATTGAAGTCAGCAAGGATGTTTCCTTTGAAGAGGAGATTGCCTTCAGAAAGGCTAGGAGATCATCCATGGACAGTGAAGAGAAAGAAGCTCCAAATGAGATGGATTCATTACCCCCTCCCTCTTCAGCAGTTCAGGGGGGGTCGGAAGATCTAGTAGATTCTGTAGATCGGATAGATTTAGTTGATCCAGTATAACCCACAGACGTTCCTAGAGAGTTTTCTATTAGCCGGAAGAGGCTTGTTTGGGCTCGACAGACTCTAGAGGATGTAGAAAAGCATGTTGCTCCCCCAGGTACATTCAGGGAGAGTAAGAAAACTCAAAGATATTCAGGATATGTAGCACTGATGTCCCACATCATTGATTCTGAGCCTTCCATCTACGAGGAGGCTACCAGCCAGTAGGTTTGGAAAGATTCCATGCTGGAAGAATATCAATCCATCATGAAGAATGACGTGTGGAAAGTTGTGCCGAGACCTGAAGGGAAGTCAGTGGTGACTTCCAAGTGGATCTACAAGATTAAGCATGTTGCAGATGGGAGCATTGATAAGCACAAATCGATATTTGTGGCTAGAGGATTCTCTCAGAAAAAGGGAGTCGATTATGACGAGACATTTTCTCCAGTTGCACGATACACGATCATCATATCCATCATAGCTCTAGCCTCAGCTATGGGATGGAAGTTACATTAGATGGATGTTAAAATTTATTTTCTCAATGGAGTGATTGATGAAGAAGTCTACATTGAGTAGCTAGAGGGTTTCGAGATTCATGGAAAGGAATCCCTTGTGTGTAGACTGAAGAAGGCCCTGTATGGCCTCAAGCAAGCACCACGAGCATGTTATGACATGATTGATGGATACTTGGTGAGATTGGGATTCACCAAGAGTGAGGCAGACTCCAAACTTTACTACAAGGTTGAGGATGGAAAACCATTGATACTAGTATTGTACGTTGATGATTTGTTTCTCATAGGAGATGAGAAACTTACCGAGTGGTGCAAGAAGATGCTAACCTTTGAGTTTGAGATGAAGGATCTTGGTCTCATGCATTACTTCTTTGGTTTGGAGGTGTGGCAAAGACATGATGAGATTTTCCTGAGCCAAGGAAAGTATACCATTGATATCTTGAGGATATTTGGTATGTTGGACTGCAAGTCCATGAACACACCCATGGATACAAACCTGAAGAAGTTGAGTGACTTAGCTTCCGAGTCAGATTTTATAGACCCCACCATGTACATACAGTTGATCGGTTCATTGATGTATCTAGTTAACACTAGACCAAATATCTTCTTTGCAGTGAGTTCTCTTAGTCAGTTTATGTGTGAACCGAGACAGGTACATTGGGTTGATGCGAAGCATGTGCTGAGATACTTACATGGAACTGTGGGATATGGACTGAGATATACTTCTAGGAGTGATATGAGATTGCATGGATACACATATTCCGATTGGGAAGGAAGTGTTGTGGACAGGAAGCGCACCTCCGGGTGTTCCTTCAGTTTGGGTTCTATAGTGATTTCTCGATGCAGCAGGAAGCAACCCTTAGTAGCATTGAGCACTGCAGAATCTAAGTATATTGCAGAAGTGTTACAGCACGAGAAGCAGTATGGCTTCAGAAGCTCTTTGCAGGATTGTCTGAATAGACACTTGAGCCTACTGTGATTCACTATGATAATCAAATTTGTGTGAAGATTTCAGTGAATCATGTATCTGATGACATATTGAAGCATGTGGAGATCAAGTACCATTATATTAGAGATATGGTACAAAGAGAAGAAGTTCAGGTCTAGTATATTCCGATTGATGATCAGATTGCAGACATTCTCACTAAGCCTCTTTCCAAATTCAAGTTTGCGTACTTCCATGAAAGACTTGGAGTATTGGAGAATGCTTCCCTCAGTGAGAGGGAGTGCTCATAGTCTAGGACAAGAGGTCCTTGTAGACCAATAATGAGCTCATTCCAGGTAGGACAGGCGGTCCTTGTAGACCGATAATGAGCTCAGTGGAGGTAGGACGGGCGGTCCTTGTAGACCAATAATGAGCTCAGTGCAGGAAGGACAAGAGGTCCTTATAGATCGATAATGAGACCAGTCTAGGTAGGGCAGGAAATCCTTGTAGACTGATAATGAGCTCATTTCAGGTAGGACAAGCGGTCCTTGTAGATTGATAATGAGCTCATTCTAGGTAAGACAGGCGGTCCTTATAGACTGTTAATGAGCTCAGTCCAAGTAGGACAGGAGGTCCTTGTAGATCAATAATGAGTTCAGTCCAGGTAGGATAGGCGGTCCTTGTAGACCGATAATGAGCTCATTCCAGGTAGGATAGGAGTTCCATGTAGATTGATAATGAGTTCAGTCCAGTTAGGACAGGCGGTCCTGTGTAGACCGAAATGAGCTTAGTCCAGTGAGAACCATTGTTCCTAGAAGGAACATTCTCCTATATGGAGAGGACTCTTGTATAGAGTATACTTGGATCCCTGTCTGGGATGTTGTCTTGTATGCATGGTGTTGACCCTTATTATGATGACGAAATGTACAAGTCCATCTGTGATGATCAGAAGATGTACGATTCCAACTGTGATGATCAAAAGATGTATGAGTCCATCTGTGACTATCAAAAGTTGTTCGACATCCAACTATGAGGATCAGAAGATGTATGAGTCATGTCGTGACTATCAGAAGTTTTTTGAGTCTAGTTGTGACGACTACATGATGCCTAGATGTGTTCCAGCATCATGATACCTCTCTAGCTAAGAGGGAGTGTTGTTGGTGTAGCTACGTGAGGTATCCTCACTTATCTAGCCAACCTGCAAAGTAAAACACATAATAAATGTATTTTATCTTCCAAAATGACAAGTCGGCCCCAATGAAACTATCAAGTCGGCCCAGTAAGGAATTTACAAAAAATTAATGTATAAATAGAAGTGTTGCTCCTCCCATTTTCTCACTCATCTCAAGCGAGTTCGCTCAAGCAAGGGAGTTCGACCTTTTGGGTAGCAGAAGACATTTGTAGCTGATTTCTTTGGGAATCTATTCTTCTTGTACTTTTATCTTCGTTGTATTGAATCTCTAAGTAAGAAAGGGTTGCTAGGTTTTTCCCGAGTTTGGGTTTTCCCAGGATAAAATCTTGTGTCTATTGTTTTTGTGCATAGTTGTTCTTTCAGTAATCCTATATTGCCTATAAGTTGAAAGAGATGCAAATTATATTTCTATAATAAAAAATTCTAACATGTGTCACGTGACCAGACACCTATGTGCATTATTTAGTCCATGGGGTACTACATAATACACCATAAACACACTTATTTTTTCACTATGATACCATATATGACCTCAGTGCGCTGATATAATAAACTAATTACATAATGCATGCATGTTAATGCAGTGATATACAAATATAATTTAACAATGCATTCAATTACAAACCCTTATTTATAGTTGCGTATTTATACATGCATTAGGAATTGAACAAAATAAAAAAATAAATTAATCCATGATATGAACAATAATAATTATGCATAATTACAAACAATTCAAGAACACTTATATTTGTAAAATATTCACCAATTTGCTGCAAAAGAAGAACATTGCACCCAACCATAGGCTCTATGTTACACTTTTTCTCCTTGTAACAAAGGCTATCCTCAAGATGAGGTTATGAGTCCAACAAGGAGAATTCCAATAGTTAGGCTCTAATTTCTCTCACACAAACAATTTTCTAGAATTATCAATTCAATTTCCACTACAATTCTAATCTACCAACCCTATTTCCCCATAGCCTTCACAACCCAAGGAATATAATCTCCTTCTCTACTAAAAGGTCCCTTGAGCTATCCTACTTCCCTCCAGGACTCCATCACAGGTAGGCTAGGAAATCTCTATGGTTGGATTCTACGGATTAATATGAGAGTACGTAATTTCTCTTAATAACAACAATTATTTCTACACAAAGTCATAATTTTTTCATCATCTCGTGGTTGTAATTCTTCATAATTTTTTTAATTTTGTAACTATAGCAACATAGGCCCTACTATAAACTCTAGCAATAATGGACATATATAATCCCATGCATGCCCAAAATTCAGGGATTATATTTTCATGCAAAGGAGAGATCATGTTCCTTAATGAGAATTCCACGAATATCACTATGGAAAATTGGAAATAGATGTCCAGGTAGAAGAACTTATGACAGTCATAAACCAATGGTTTAATAAAGCAAGATAGAAATAAAATAATATTATTCTCACTCTAGGCCCTTCTATTTTCCCCTCTTGTGGACTCACAACCTCAATTCTTTATCCTTCTTCTTTTGCAACCTACGATTTACTTATCATTCAATTTAGAAAGAACAATCTTATCTGTCTAGATTATATCCATTTGATTATGTATGATATGGGGATTAAAATCGGGGTTTATATTCCTCTCTCCCTTAGATTTTCATCATTCATGGTGCACATCTTAACTATATACAATAACGAAAAAATTACATCAAATTTTAAAATAGATGTAGGTACTCTTCCTGTTTTCCATTGTAATACCCCATGTGTTAATCCCATGGACATATGTTGTGATTATTATTTGTGTTGTAATGTGGCACTAGGTTCCAGGACTATGGACTATGGACTATAGACTATGAACATTATTATTATTTTATTATTTTTAATTAAATAACTATCTCAACCTGGACAACTAATGTGGCTGGGGGGCCATGGATTCCACATGTGAGGGGGTAGGGGACTAGTTGTGGATCTCCCTAACAATACTCTTTATTTCCTATTTTTTTGTTATTTTATCCTATGTTGGTATTATTGAACCTAATTCATGATTTAGTGGGCCTTCCTTAGTTCTTGGATGGATTCCACTTGCTAAATGTGCCCCTTTGGTGATTTTGTAACTCCTCTTTGGAGGTTACACTTGGTTTTGTAACCCCCACTTGCACAAGTGCACCCTCATTGGCTATTTTTAGCCTTGGCACCTCAAAAGTTGTGTAACTCACATCATGTCTTATAACCTCTTCTCACTAATTCTAGTTGTCTTCTTTGGGTTGGATTTAACCTCTTGTGGTTTGGGTAACCTCCATAGTGAGTTAGAGTTAGAATCTTGTAGTGCATTTGAATTGCTCTATATGAATTCGAATGGGCTCTCTCTCGGAAACTGGACTGAAGGTGCATGCTCTCGTGGAGGAGAAGCATTATATGGATAAATATTGAAGTCCTAGGTGAGGGTGGTGATATCTGAAGGGTCGTGGTGAGGGAAGATGGTCGGAAATCACCAGGAAATGAATATTGAAGGCCTTGTAATGAGGTATGAAGACCCTGTAATGGGGATTGAATATTGACTGTGAATAACACAACATGAGTCCTTGTCCCATTGCTTGTCCCTATCTAAATATCTGCACGTGAATCCTTCTGGTGGATGGTGATGTCCCGAGGGACCTGTGTGGTGAAGGGAATCTCATTGCACCAAGTATTGTAGATGGAAGAGAAAGTTT
This sequence comes from Larix kaempferi, assembly GCA_027924585.1. Taxonomy (NCBI): domain Eukaryota; kingdom Viridiplantae; phylum Streptophyta; class Pinopsida; order Pinales; family Pinaceae; genus Larix; species Larix kaempferi. Next base: position 5,499,280 of record BSBM01000159.1, on the reverse strand, counting down.
ATATGGAGAAATGTGTAGTTGTGTTTTCTAACAGTGTGGAAAGGGCGCAACTAGATGGTCAATTTAGACCATTTCTAAGCATTTCTAGGCTGTGAGTCTTATTCCATTGAGTCCAGAGTGACGTTTCCAGTAAGGAACACATTTTATTTCACTGAAAATGGTTTCAGTATGACTAAGGTCTAGTCATTTTTGTGTGGCATGGTTCTTAAGAAGGCCGCAACCACACCTTCTGGTTCAGATGTTTATGAGCATTTCTAGGTTGTGAGACCTATTCCTTTGCGTCTGAAATGACGTTTCCATTAAGGAATACCTTTTTTCATTGAAAATACTTTCTGTATGGCTGAGATATAGTCATTTTTGTGTGGCAGTGTTGAGAAAGAACACACTGTGTTCATTGATTGCGAGCACCTCTGCTTATGGATCCATGGCCTCATCTCGGGGGTGACCTGTTCAAGTATAGCTTGACTTGACTGTGGCTATAGCTGGGTGGAAATTTGTTTGGTTGAAGCTAGTTTCCCCTTAATCAAATAAGTATTTTATTATATGTGTATTTATTGCATCCTTGGAATTATATGTGCTTATGTTTGATTTTCTTATGATCTATATGGATGTAGGTGACAACCTTGAGATATGATTTTATATGGTTGTAGATTATTTTTTCATGTCTGAAATTTTTCATGTTTATATGGCTGTGGTTGGTAGTTAGTGATGAATATTTTATTATGTGTTTATTTACAGTATTATGATGTACATGGGCTCTTGGATCTTTTTCTTTCTTATGGTTTGTATAATTGTAGGTGACAACCATGAGACCTTATGTTATTATCATCTATATGGATGTAAATGGAAGCCCTCATATCTATTTTTATCTATGTTAAATGGCTGTAGGTGGTAGTTAGAAGATCTAATTTCTAGCTTGTCAATGTGGTGGAATATGGAAGCTTGTAGATCTTTTAATTTGTATTGACCAGGTTAGTTTGAAAATCTGAATTTGATATTGGTTATATAGATGTGGTAGATCTGATTACATTCATGACTGTATTTATCTTGCGTAGCATGTGCATATGGAAAATGATATGTATTGCAAGTTTGCATTGTCCTCAAAAAGGTTGATTGTTTTATTTACTTGAATGGTTGGCAATATGGCCTAGCCTTAGATAACCTTATTCTATTGTGCATTTATCTTGGTGTCCTTGGCCTTGGTTTCAGGGTCGGGTACGTCACAAAGTGGTATAAGAGCTTAGGTTCCAACATTGCAGCTGTTGGGCCTTCTATAGAGTTATAAATCTTTTGTTTATATGTATTTCGAATTTATAAATGTGCTTTATAAAATATTTTAACCTCCCATATGTTAATGGAATATTTGGAAGCCTCACTTCAGAGATTAGCTCGGTTGTATCCTACCTTTTAATTTCAGAAGTTAAGAGATTAAAGATCAATTTATTGTATGATTGGATTGGTTTTTGGAAGGATTGATTTTCATGCTTTCATACCTTTTTGTATGATTTGGGTGAATAGTTGAGTTATGAAATGTCTCAGAATGTTTGTGAGCATACCTCCTTTAATGTTGCACTCTTACCTGGAAACTGACATTTTGAAATTGAAACTTTTTGAAAATTAAATTTGGAAACTAGGAAAAGTTTTCTTTAATTGTTTACAGAATGTGTATACCATATAAGTGTGTATGTATGCAATATAGTAAGTATATAATATATATATTGGTACGATATAATATCGTATGTGTTGTATAGTATTATGAAGTATATATTGGTATATATGTAGTATATGTGTATTATAATGTATTTAAATTTGATGATGTAAGTATATGCAATCAGAGTAGTGAATTGTATATATATGGTATATAAGGTTAGTGTAACTATATAGATATTATTATGATATATATTATGTATATATATATGATATGATATGATGTAAAATGTATAAAGATGTGTATATATAATAGTGTGCATATATATAATTAACGTATGGGATATAGGTAACATGTAATGTGTATAAAATTTAAATAAATATATTATATGTAGTATAATATAATAATTACAAGTATAATTGTGAAGTATTTTATGTATGTATTAGTATATATATGTAAAGATGATGTAGTATTACTATTACTAATATGAATGTTATTAGTGGGAAATATACTCTCTATTGTCTTTATTGCTTCTTTTGAGAGAATACTTTTATGTTTGGGCATGCTTGCCACTTGAAAGGTAGTGGCTACGTCAATGCGTAACTCCTTGTCTATTTTAGGAAATGGGACATTTGTCTAAATGTTGTTCTTCATTCTCCTTTTATTTTATTTTATGCATGTAGTATGTTTATTATTGTATTATTGGTCATTTGTGCATGCATGTGCATGAGAAACCAAGTGGCATTGTCATTATCCTAAATTATCTAATTGATTGTCAATGGAATTGTCACTTGGATGCAAGTATAGCTATGTGCTATTCTTGTATTCTATTATTGATTATTTAATTTATTTATTTTAGAGCTAGTGGTGGCATTGTTATTATTTCCTAACTTATCTTATTAATTTATTTATTGAGCGGAGGGAGATGCCACTTGTGCTCCTTATTTATTTATTCTGCCACTTGGATGACATGTTACATGGAGATGTAACTCATTGTCTATTTTTTGAGGAGATGAGTTACTTGTCTTTAATGGTTAATATTCCATTTTATTCTTATTTATTTTATTTTAGGTGTGTATTATATATGATAGTATTTATGTGATGTATAATATAGATTGTGTGTGTATATGTGATATATGATGAGATATGTTAATGATGCATGTATAATATATATGAATGTATATAATGGGTGTGTGTGTGTGTGTGTGTGATAATATAAGTATATTATCACACACACATATATATTAAATATGAAAGATAAATATAAATATAAACATATAGTATCATAGTTATATGATGTCAATATTTATGTCATATATGAGTATATATGTAATGAGTGTAGAGATAATATAATCATTATGATTATGCTATGATAAGAGAATATATGTGAGACGTAATAATAAGATAAAGATATTTATATATTATATGTAATAAATTGATATAGGTATACTAGGTATGAGTTACAGGGCACAGCCCTAATCAAGGAAAATTTAGGGGCAAAATTTAACCCATGGACTATTTTTCCAAAAACAAATTTGCCAATTTGCATTTTTTGAAGCCTTATTTCACCCAATTTTGATGGGGTAAAAATGTTTCACTCTAAAAATCGCCATATTATTATATAAACTATATAAAATCCTTAGAAATTGAAATTTTTTTAGAAAAATATCACCAAATATTTTATAGTTGACATTTTGAGAATTGGTAAGATTCACCAAGGTTTATACAGTTTTAAATAAGTATGGATCCTTAAAATTTTCCCTGACTCTGGTTTCTCTACAATAATTGCTTTTCGTAAGTGAATGCGCTAGATATGCATTGGTATGCATGAGACACACAATGAGATTGCATAATGCTTGCATATTGTATGTATTAGAAGTGGAATGAGATTGCATGAGCAATTGCATATTGTATGCATGGGAATTGGATAGTAGGTGCACATTATTTGGAGATCATGTGTAATTGCTAGATGATATGGATCTTTTTAGATCCTAGTTAGGATATGACTCTTGCATATCTAATGATTTAGTAGATTGATTGGTTGATGCACGTTCTCCTTGCATTGCCTCTTTATTGTTCAACGATTTGATTGGTTGATGCCTGTTTAATGTGCATTGCTTCTTTTACTGTTCAGTGATTCGATTGGTCGATGCTTGTGCATTGCCTCTTTTACTGTTCAATAATTTGATTAGTCGATGCTTGTTACTATGCATTGCCTCTTTTAATATTCAATGACTTGATTGGTAAATGTTTTTTCATTGTGCATTGCCTCTTTTACTGTTCATTGAATTAATTGGAAGATGCTTAAGTATTGTGTATGACATAATTACTGATTTGTAACTGCATATTTGATTTGATATTGCATTTTCTAATTTTGGACTGTTGCATATAAGCTTGATTGCATGTTTCTTTTAAGTGCATGAATTTTTTCTTCTGGTCTTTATGTTCTTTGTTGGAAAATTTTCTTTATTATCCTTGTTAGAAAAGCTTCTTTGTGACCTTTGTTACCATTGTTAGAAAAGTAACTTTGTGATCCTTGTTAGAAAAGTATCTTGATAGTATTCCATGTATTTATTGGTAAATTATAGGCATGGGATTGATTGACTAGAACATATTTCATGAAGAAAAGATACTTGATGCACCGCATGAGATTAGTTGAGATACTTGATGCATTTCATGGCCTTGGTTGGTATACTTGATGCTCTTCATGAGATTGGTTAATGTACTTGGTGCATGACTGATTGGAAGGCATGTCTAATGCATTTCATAGAGTATACACCTGATGCATTGCATGTGTTTGAATTACTGGAAAATGTATTTAATGCATCTCATGTATCTTGATAGAGTGTACATAATGCAACTCATAAATCTTTAATGCATTTAAAGTAACTTAGAATATGTACCTAATGCATGATTGAAACTGAATTTGGAAGTCGTAGAATGTGTTTCAGGTAGATACTTTTCAAGTGTTTTGATTTCATGTACTTTTATTGTATTTCATGTATCCTAGGTGAAGTAGAGTGAAATGGAAATAATAATAAAAACATTATTTCATGTTGTGATTTCATGGAATTTATTTCATGTATTTGAAATATTTCATGTGATAATTAGATCTTATTTCATGTATCTTATATTTTGGATATGTATTATATGATATCTTGTTGAACAATGTATATATATGTGTGTGTGTGATGCTAACCATGTGGTTGTTGCAATATGAAGAAAGTATATTTGTAGAAGAATATTCTTATATCACATATTGTTTATATACGTGATGTTAATCATATGAGTGATTGAAATATGATTTTCAGGTGGATGTGTCTTTCTTGAAGGTTTGAAGGCCTTGTAAAGAGGATTGAAGATCAACCCTTGATTCCTTGAGTCCACTCTACCAGTCCATATTCTCCCATGGGAAGTGGAGACAGATAGGAAAGTAGATGGTAGTGGGAAGTATTGTGGTTATAAAGATGTTATCTTTCTGAGGCATGTATGGGCATGTATGTTATCCTTTTGTAAAGGCATGTATGTAATATGCATCCAGGATGATGCATTGCCTAAGGGGAGGGGAGATGTAATACCCCATGTGTTAATTCCATGGATATATGTTGTGATTATTATTTGTGTTGTAATGTGACACTAGGTGCCTGGACTATGGACTATGGACACTATTATTTATTATTATTTTTTTAATTAAATAACTAGATCAACCTATAAAACTAATGTGGTTGGGGGGGCATGGATTCCACATGTGAGGTTGGGGACTAGGAGTTTTGTCTCTCCCTAACAATACTCTTTGTTTCCTATTTTTTTTTATTTTATCTTATGTTGGTATTAATGATCCTAATTCATTATTTATTGGGCCTTCCTTAGTGCTTGGATGGATTCCACTTGTTAAATGTGCCCCTTTGATGGTTTTTTAAATCTTTTTTGGAGGTTACACTTGGTTTTGTAACCCCCACTTGCAAAAGTGCACCCTCAATGGCTATTTTTAGCCTTGACACCTCAAAATTTGTGTAACTCCCCTCATGTTTTGTAACCTCCTCTCACTAATTCTAGTTGGCCTCTTTGGGTTGGACTTAACCTCTTGTGGTTTGGGTAAACTCCATAGCTAGTTGGAGTTAAACTCTTGGAGTGGGTTTGAATTTCTCTATATGAATTCGAATGGTATCTCTCATTGGATCTATCTTGGCTACTGGAATGAAGGTGCACGCTCTCGTGGAGGAGAAGAATTGTATGGATAAATATTGAAGTCCTAGGTGAGGGTGGTGATATCCGAAGGGCTGAGGTGAGGGAAGATGGTCAGAAATCACCAGGAAATGAAGATTGAGGGCCTTGCAATGAGGTATGAAGACCCTGTAATGGAGATTGAAGATTGACTATGCAGAACACAACATGAGTCCTTGTCCCATTGCTTGTCCCTGTCTGAATATCTGCACGTGAAGCTCGATGGTGGATGGTGATTTCCTGAGGAACCTGTGTGGTGAAGGGAATACCATTGCATCAGGTAGTGTAGATGGAAGGGAAAGTTTATATAGAGAAAGGTGTAGTTGTGGTTTCTGACAGTGTGGAAAGGGCGCAACCATATGGTCTAGTTCGACCATTTTTTATCATTTCTTGTTAGAAAAACAAGATCGCGGAGCAATAACAATAAACCAGATGCAAATATAAATCACATAAACACAATACAAGAGAGATACCAATATACGTTGTTCACCCAATCTGGGATACGTCCTTGGATAAATTTTCAGTCCTTTTATTATTATACCATCCAACAAATGAAGGGATACAACCTGCAACACATCCGCTTCAATTTCCTCTTCACTCTCTCATAGTCTCTCTTACACAATCATAGAGATATTTACAATACTACAATACACAACTGTATTACAATTTCTTCCTTTTAAAGAGCGATTTCCCTGGGAAAATACCACGGGATACCCAATACCATGGGCATGTAAATCACCCATTATTGACCAATTCATGACTATGAAATTACGACATTTTACAAGGCATTTTTCCAAGATTTTCACTGCTGGGGAGATGCCCCCGAACCCCTACCATTATTGAGGAGGAAAACCCCCCCAAAATCCCCCATCATGGGTTGGGATCCAAACATGACTGAAAAAAACCTCTAAATAAGGAAGATCAGGCTCCACAACCAAAAATCTCCCACTTGGAGACTGATCACAGTAACTCTACCACTACTGCATCTGCTGGACTATGCTCCAAACCTTGGACCTAGGAAATTTATCATCTTCATCTTCATGCTTTAAGGCCCACTTAAACCAAGCAGGAAATCGGTTCCTCTCTGTTTACTACCTTTTTCAACATGGCTTCAGGATTCCAGCTAGTGTGTATCTTTTCCAGCTTCAACAGTTCATCTTCCCAAACAAACCGTATGAAATGGTACTTGATTTGTATATTTTTAGTCTTAGAATGGAAGGTTGATTTATTTGCAAAATGAATGGTACTCTGGTTTTCACTGTACAACTTGTTATTCTCTTGCTTCTTACCCAATTCCTCCATGAACGTCTGTAGCCAAATCATCTCTTTACTAGCCTCTGTAGCAGCAACATACTATGATTTTGTTGTTGAAAGTGCAACAACCTTTTGGAATTTTGAAATCCAACTTACTATTGTTCCACCTACAGTAAAAACATACCCTGTGGTGCTCCTCCCACTATCTTTATCACCTTCCATATATGCATCAACATATCCTTGTAGAACAACGTATGAAGCTACAAAACATAATGCATGAGTGGTAGTACCTCTCAAATACCCGAGAATCCACTGTATTTCCTTCCAATGTTCTTTACCTTGATTGTTCATATACCTGCTCACAACTCCCATTGCATGTGCAATATATGGTCTTATGCACACCATGGCATACATCAAGCTTCCAACTGCTGATGAATAGGGAACCCTAGACATGTAATCTATCTCTTTTTGTGTCTTGGGACACATCTCTTTACTTAGTTTGAAATGGCTGGCCAAAGGTGTACTAACTGGTTTTTCATTCTACATTCTAAACCGATCCAACACATTTTCTATGTACTCACCCTGAGACAATGTCAATTTGAGATTTTTTCTGTCTCTTGTTATTCTCATACCAAGGATTTTCTTTGTAGCACCCAAATCCTTCATCGCAAATGAATTAGATAACTTCCTTTTGAGCACATTTATATCATGCATGTTAAACTCTGCAACAAGCATGTCATCCACATACAATAACAAGATAATATATCTTCCATTATCTATCCTCTTGAAATAAACACAGTGGTAAGAATGACATCTACTATAACCCTATTCTTTCATAAACCTGTCAAATTTTAAAGATCACTTCCTTGGAGCTTGCTTCAATCCATACATGTTCTTCTTCAACTTGCATACCAAAATGTCCTTCCCTTTGACCTCATACCCCTATGGCTACTGCATATAAATCTCTTCCTCCAAATCCCCATGGAGAAATGTTTTTTTTACATCTAACTGTTCAAGATGCAAATATTCTACTGCCACTAGACTTAAAATAGTCCTAATTGAATTCATTTTAACAACAAGAGAAAATATTTCATCAAAATCTATACATTTCTTTTGTGCAAACCCTTTTACAACAAGTATGGCCTTGTACCGATTCTTTCCTCCATCTTCCTCCTTCAACCTATAAACCCATTTATCTGTAATGCTCTTTTACCTATAAGAAACTGAACCAAATTCCAAGTCTAGTTTCTTACCAATGAGTCAATCTCCTCATTCATGCCTTGCTCCCACTTCTTTCTAGTTTCCATCTGCATTGCTTCTTCATAAGATTTTGGTTCACCAAAGTCAATCATCAATAAATATTACCTTGAAGGAGAGTATCAATCAGGGGGTCTGCTTGATCTGGTATATCTTCTAACACTTGCAGGAGTTCGAGGTGCATGTTGTTGTTCTTGATTTTTTGGAACCTTTGGAACTTCATTTTCTTTGATTTCATTAAGCACTTTGTAATCTGTGTTTTCATTTTCATGGTTCTTCCCTGCAACTGATATTTATACATGACATTTTCATTGAATACCACATCTATACTCCTAATTATTATTTTTTGTTTTCATAATCCCATAAGCAATAACCAAAACCATCAACCCCATATCCAATAAAGGTACATTTCTTGGATTTAACCTCAAGCTTTGTTCTATTTTCTTTATCAATATGGACAGATGCTTCACAACCAAAAGTTCTTAGAAATGATTAGTTTACCTTTTTACCTATCCATGAATCCTCTGGAATCCCACCATCCAAAGTGATTGAAGGCCCTATATTTATTAAGTAAACAACAGTATCTATAGCATCTTCCCAAAACTGTAAGGGAAACCCTACATGCAATCTCATACACCATGCACGCTCCATGATTGTTATGTTCATCCTTTCTCACACACTATTTTATTCTGGTGTTCCTGGGACTATCTTCTCTCTGTGAATCCCATGGTATGAGCAGTAATTATCAAACTCCTTGCCTTGGTATTCACCTCCATTATTAGATCTGAGACACTTCGACCTTTTTCCTATCTCATTCTCAACCAAATATTTCCACTTCTTAAAAGTAGCAAACACATCATATTTATGTCTAATGCAATAAACCCAAGTTTTTCTAGTTGCATCATCAATAAAAGTAACATAATAATGAGAGACACCAAGATATTGTACCTGAGTTGATCCCCATACATATGAATAGTCAATATTATGAAGACATAAATACAACGTACCTATCATGTCTCATTTTTCTATCACCATCGATCCTTTAGTGATATTCCACCACATTTCTCCAAACGTAGATAAACAACTACCATCTCCCAACTACCCTATGGAGTTCATATTTCTTTTCATAGAAGGAATATGCCTTACATATTTCAGTATCCATTCACCTCCATTCTTTAAATTTATCCGTACCTTACCCATTCCAACAATTTTATATGGTTCATCATCACCCAATAAAACATGTCCAAAATCACCTGGAACATAATCATGAAAGAATGTGCTATGAGGTGTAGCATGAAATTAAGCCCCTGAATCTACTACCCAGTAATCACTAGTATTATCTAATGTAAGAATCAAATCATATTGTAACACATCACTTGCTACATTTTCTTCCTAAGTAGTCTCATGTTGTCCATCTCCTTTCTTCTTTAGAGATCTGCAATCTTTCTTCATATTTTAATTCTTTCCACAGTTCCAACACTCTATATTTCTCAGTATGTACTTGGATGTACCCTTCCTGGACTTGCTACAGTTACCTGTGCTCTTTCCTTTCTCCCTTTGTCTTCCCCTGCTCTCCATGGTCAACGCATTACCTGATGTCTCACCTGTGCTAAATTTCCTTCGCATTTCCTCGCTAAGAATAACACCAACAACATCATCAAGTTTCAAAGTGTTTGAACCAGAGACATAGTTACTTACATCCATGACCAAGTCATTTCATCTTTCTAGCAATGAGCACAAGATTAGAAGACCCATAACCTCATCATCAAAGTTCACTTTTACAAAAATTAGCTGTTTTGTAATCGTATTAAATTCATTTAAATGATCAACAACAAATCCACCTTCTTGTTGGTTGTGGATCCTGATCTTCCTTATTTAAAGGTTTTGTTTCAGCTGTGTCTGGATCCCAACCCATGACGGGGGGGTTTGAGGGGGATCCCCCCCCCAAAATAGTCACCATGGGGGGTCCAGGGGGGGCAGCAACTAGTTTGGGATCCCCCCCTGGCGGGGGTTCAGGAGCAGCACCCCCGTAGAGAAAATTTTGGGAAAAAATGCCTTGTAAAATGTTGTAATTTCATAGTCATGACTTGGTCAATAATGGGTGATTTATGGGCCCGTGGTATTGGGTGTTCCATAGTATTTTCCCATGGTATTCGCTCTTTAAAAGGAAGGCATTGTAATACGGCTAGTTATTGTAGCATTATAAATATCTCTATGATTGTGTAAGAGAGACTGTGAGAGAGACTGTGAGAGAGTGAAGATGAAGTTGCAGCAGTTGTGTTGTAGGTTGTATCCCTTCATTTGTTGGATGGTATAATGATAAGGAATGACAATTTCTGTGTGGACTTAGCCCATCTTGGGTGAACCACATTATATTGGTGTCTCTCTTGTAATGTGTTTTATGTGATTTATATTTGCATATTGTTTATTGTTATTGCTCTGCGATCCTATTTTTCTAACAATTGGTATCAGAGCCAAAGGTCAATTTGGTAGATAAACTTGCAGGAAAGAAGAGTTACCGGTTCGAGGGGAGAAATGACGGAAGAAGGAAAATTTAAGGTCAAGAAATTTAATGGCCAAAACTACCAGTTATGGAAGATGCAAATGGAGGACTATCTGTATCAGAAGGATCTATTCCTACCGTTGGGATGAAAAACAAAACAATTGACGACTATGAAGGACGAAGAATGGGAGGTTCTTGATAGAAAGGCACCGGGAATAATACGGTTGTGTCTAGCTTCGTTGGTGGCTTTCAATATTTCAAAAGAAAAGACAAAGGAGGGTCTAATGAGTGCATTGGGTAAGCTGTATGAAAAAACCTCGGCCTCCAACAAGGTATTTATAATGAAGCGTTTATTTAATATGAAGATGTCAGAAGGTGGATATGTTGCTGATCATTTAAATGAATTTAATACGATTACAAATAAGCTAATTTCTGTAAAAGTGAACTTTGACGATGAGGTTAGGGCTATTCTAATCTTATTTCCATTGCCAAAAAGCTAGAACGGATTGGTCATGGCGGTAAGTAACTCTGTCTATGGTTCAAACACTTTGAAATTTGATGATGTTGTTGGTGTTATTCTTAGCGAGTAAATGTGAAGGAAAAGCACAGGTGGGACATCAGGTAATGCATTGACCATGGAGAGCAGGGGAAGACAAAGGGAGAGAGGAAAGAGCCTAGGTAATCGCAGCAAGTCTAGGAAGGGCAGATCCAAGTCCAGATTGGGAAAGATAGAGTGCTGGAATTGTGGAAAGAAAGGACATTTGAAGAAAGAGTACAGATCTTTAAAGAAGAAAGGATATGGATAGCAGGATACTACTCAAGAAGAAAATGTAGTAGGTGATGTGTTACAAGATGCTTTGATTATTGCATTAGATAATAATTGTAATTACTAGGTAGTAGATTCAGGGGCTTCATGCCATGCTACACCATATAGTAAATTCTTTCATGATTATGTTCTAGGCGATTTTGGACATGTTTTATTGGGTGATGATGAACCATGTAAAATTGTTGGAATGGGTAAGGTATGGATAAAGTTAAAGAATGGTGAATGGATGCTAAAATATGTTAGGCATATTCCTGCTATGAAAATAAATATGATCTCAATAGGGAAGTTGGGATATGGTGGTTGTTTATCTACGTTTGTAGAAACGTGGTGGAAGATCACTAAAGGATCAATGATGATAGAAAAAGGAGTCAAGATAGGTACGTTGTATTTATGTCCTCATAATACTGATTGTTCTATCTCTTTAGATTCCACAAGAACAGATACAACATTCTGGCATCGTAGGATTATCCACATGAGTCAGAAGGAGATGCAGATTCTCCATTCAAGGAAGTTCTTGCCATATATGAACCAGGTCGGTTTGGAATTATGTGAGAACTTTGTTTATGGAAAACATAAGAGAGTCAAATTTCTCAAGGTTGGGAAACAAAAGAAGAGTGAAAATTTAGAGCTTGTACATATAGATGTATGGGGACCGAATCAAGTACAATCTCTTGGTGGCTCTCATTATTATGTTATTTTTATTGATGATGCAATTAGAAAAACTTGGGTTTATTGCATTAGACATAAATCTTATGTGTTTTCTACTTTTAAGAAATGGAAAGATTTGGTTGAGAATGAGATAAGAAAAAGGTTGAAGTGTCTTAGATCTAATAATGAAGGTGAATATTGCGGCAAGGATTTTGATAGTTACTGCTCATACCATGGGATTCGTAGAGAGAAGATAGTCACAGAGACACCACAAGAAAATGGTGTGTCAGAAAGGATGAATAGAAAAATCATGGAGAGTGCAAGGTGTATGATATTGCATGGTGTATGAGATTGCATGCAGGGTTTCCCTTACAATTTTGGGCAGATGTTGTAGATACTTTTGTTTACTTAATAAAAAAAGGGCCTTCAAGTGCTTTGGATGGTGGGATTCCATAGGAGGCATGGATAGGTAAAAAGGTAAACTAATCATTTCTGAGAACTTTGGTTGTGAAGCATCTGTCCATATTGATAAAGAAAATAGAACAAAGCTTGAGGATAAATCCAATAAATGTACCTTTATTGGATACAGGGTTGATGATTTTGGTTATCACTTATGGGATTATGAAAATAACAAAATCATTAGGAGTAGAGATGTGGTATTCAATTAAAAGGTCATGTATAAAGATCAGTTGCAGGGAATGAAACCGGAAAAGGAAAAAAAGAGTACATAGTGCTTAATGAGATCAAAGAAAATGAAGTTCCAAAGGTGCCGAAAAATCAAGAACAACAGCAGGTACCTCAAACTCCTGCAAGTGTTGGAAGATATACTAGGTTAAGTAGACCCCCTGAACAATTCTCTCATTCAATGTATTATTTATTGATGACGATTATGGTGAACCAGAATGTTATGAAGAAACAATGCAGGTGGAAACTAGAAAGAAGTGGGAGAAAGGAATGAATGAGGATATGGACTCATTGGTTAGAAACCAAACTTGAGATTTGGTTTAGTTTCCTGCTGGTAAAAGAACATTGCGGAATAAATGGGTTTACAGGTTGAAGGAAGAATATGGAGAAAAGAAGTGGTACAAGGCCAGACTTGTTGTAAAGGGTTTTGCACAGAAGAAAGGTATAGGTTTTGATGAAATATTTTCTCTTGTTGTTAAAATGACCTTCAATTAAAACTATTTTAAGTCTAGTGACGGTAGAATATTTGCATCTTGAATAGTTAGATATAAAAACAACCTTTCTCCATGGGGATTTGGAGGAAGAGATTTATATGCAGCAGCCATAGGGGTATGAGGTCAAAGGGAAGGATAATTTGGTATGCAAGTTGAAGAAGATCTTGTATGTCCTGAAGCAAGCTCCAAGATAGTGGTATTTGAAATTTGACGAGTTTATGGAAGAACAAGGTTAGAGTAGATGCCATTCTGACCATTGTGTTTATTTCAAGAGGCTATATAACAAAAGATATATTATCTTGTTATTGTATGTGGATGACATGCTTGTTGCAGGGTCTAACATGCGGGATATACAAGTGCTCAAAATTAAGTTAGCTATTTCATTTGCGATGAAGGATTTGGGAGCTGCAAAGAAAATCCTTGGTATAAGAATAACAAGGGACGGGAAAAATCACAAATTGGCATTGTCTCAGGGTGAGTACATACAAAAGGTGTTGGAGAAGTTTAGAATGCAGAATGTAAAACAAGTTAGTACATCTTTGGCCATCCATTTCAAACTAAGTAAAGAAATGTGTCCCAAGACACAGGAAGAGATAGATTACATGTCCAGGGTTCCCTATTCATCAGCAGTTGGCAGCTTGATGTATTCCATGGTGTATTGCAAAAGACCAGATATTGCACACGGAGTGGGAGTTGTGAGTAGATATATGAACAATCCAGGTAAAGAACATTGGAAGGAAGTATAGTGGATTCTCAGGTATTTGAGAGGTACTACCACTCATGCATTATATTTTGGAGGTTTATACACTTTTCTACAGGGATATGTTGATGCAGATATGACAGGTGATAAGATAGCATGAGGAGCTTCATAGGGTATTTCTATATTATAGGTAGAACAATAGTAAGTTGTATTTTGAAACTAAAAAAAATTGTTTCACTTTCAACAATGGAAGCAGAGTATGTTGCTGCTATAGAGGCTAGTAAAGAGATGATTTGGTTACAGAGGTTCATGGAGGAATTGGGTAAAAACCAGGAGAATAGCAGGTTGTACAGTGATAACTAGAGTTCCATTCATCTTGCAAAGAACTCATCCTTCCATTCTAAGACTAAACATATATTGCTCAAGTACCATTTCATACTGTCTGTTCTGGAAGATGAATTGTTGAAGCTAGAAAAGATGCACACTAGCAAGAATCCTAAAGACATGTTGACAAAGGTAGTAATCAAAGAAAAACTGAGTTCCTGCTCAGTTTCACTTGGCCTTCAAGCATGAAGGTGAAGATGAGAAATTTTTCAGATCCAAGGTTCAAAGCATAGTCCAGCAAGTGCAGCAACGGTGGATTTGTTTTGATCAGTCTTCAAGTGGGAGATTGTTGGTTGTGGAGCCTAATCTTCCTTATTCAAAGGTAGTGTTTCAGCCGTGTCTGGATCCCAACCCATGATGGGGCAGTTTGGGGGGGATTCCCCCCCAAAAATAGTTTCCATGGGGGGTCTAAGGGGGGGACGATTAGTTTGGGATCCCCCCTAGAGGGGGTTCGGGGGCAGTGCTCCCATAGCGAAAAATTTGAAAAAAATGCCTTGTAAAATGTTGTAATTTCATAGTCATGACTTGGTCAATAATGGGTGATTTATGGGCCCATGGTATTGGGTGTTCCATAGTATTTTCCCATGGTATTCGCTCTTTAAAAGGAAGGCATTGTAATACGGCTGGGTAGTCTAGCATTGTAAAGACCTATGATTGTGTGAGAGAGTGAAAAGGAAGTTGCAGCGGATGTGCTGCAGGTTGTATCCCTTCATTTTTTGGATGGTATAATAATAAGGACTTGCAATTTCTGTGTAAACATATCCCATCTTGGGTGAACCACATTATATTGGTGTCTCTATTGTAATGTGTTTTATGTGATTTATATTTGCATCTTGTTTATTGGTATTGCTCTACGATCCTGTTTTTTTAACACTTCTAACATATTCATATTAAATAAACGCTTCATTAGAAATACCTAGTTGGAGGTCGAGATTTTTTCATACAGTTTACCCAATGCACTCATCAAAGCCTCCGTGGTCTTTTCTGTTGAGATATTGAAATCCATCGACAAATCCAGCCACAACAGTATTATTCCTTGTGCCTTTATGTCAAGAACCTCCCATTCTTTGTCCTTCATAGCCGCTGGCTTTTTTGTGTTTCCTCCCAATGGTGGGAATAGATCCTTTTGATACAGATATTCCTCCATTTTCATCTTCCATAACTGGTATTTTTGGCCATTAAATTTCTCAACCTTAAACTTTCCTTCTTCCTCCATTGCTCCCACTCGAACCAAGAATCCTTCTTTCCTGCGAGTTTATCTACCAAACAAACCTTTGGCTCTGATACCAATTGTTAGAAAAATAGGAATGCAGAGCAATAACAATAAACACGATGAAAATATAAATCACATAAACACAATACAAGAGAGACACCAATATACGTGGTTCACCCAATTTGGGCTACGTCCACAGAGAAATTTCTAGTCTTTTTATTATTATACCATCCAAAAAATGAAGGGATACAACCTGCAGCACATCCGCTGCAATTTCCTCTTCACTCTTTGACTATCTAAATATATTTACAATACTACAATACACATTCGTATTACAATGCCTTCCTTTTAAAGATCAATTGCCATGGGAAAATACCACGGGATACCCAATACCATGGGCCCGTAAATTACCCATTTTTTTACCAAGTCATGACTATGAAATTACAACATTTTACAAGGCATTTTTTTCGAAATTTTCGCTATGGGGGTGTTTCCCTGAACCCTCGCTAGTATTGGGGGTTAATCCCCCCAAACCCCCTGTTGTGCGGTTTAATAACCTATGACTGGGAAATGGAGGTTGCCAACGTACATCAAATTTGATTGCAGAAACATAAAGAAAATACATGTAACATTCAACACTTATTTCCGTTCATAAAAGAAATAGGATTCAAGATGAAGTTCATACCTGGATAATCAATGGTTTATCCAAGCTTTCGAAATCCAATATTCTTGATCCACTGCTACACTTCTCCAACTGATGAACCTGCAAAAAAAAAACTACCTTTATCCAAGCAATTTGACCAAATAGAGATAAACAATTGAAATTGAAATTCATATATAAATTATTATGACAGATTCAAACATCAAGTTTATACAAATACAAGTGCTATTGGAAGGGAAATCTCTTATTTTATTTGCATAAATAACAGCTAGTTATACATGTCCTACAACTGGCATTGTTGTAATCAGAACCTGGGCTCCTCCTCCTCTCTCTTGAGTAAGTATTCCTCCATCATTTCTTTAACAAAGTTGGATCCCCTTTCTCAAGCCCATCCCCTTGTATTTATGGCAAGGTTAGGAGGATAGGCTCTTGGGAAGTTAAGTTAGTTTGAATAACTGCCCTAACTAATCCATAATTAGTCATTTTATATTTTTTTTCGAGATTTTTAAAGATACCCATGAGTATACCTTTGGACAACCAGCGAGTAACTCGCGAATCTTATGTCTTGCAGCTAGAGGGTGCAGTATTTTAGATGATACCCGCAGGTTGTCTGTATAGACATCCGCGATTAAATCGCGTGTTGGCTAGTATCAAAGTCGTGGTTATGCTTCAAAATAGTTACAAAAAATATGTTTATTGAGGAAAGGATTACAAAGTTCAGATCCAAATCATGTAAGATCAAGTAAGCTCTTATATCCATAATGTACTTTTGTGTGACCGACAAGGCAATGTGGTCACAGACGAAGAAGTGATAATTTGAACTATAACAGATGCCCCCTAATGTATAAGGTCAGAGGGAAAACGATGGCTGAAATGCATTACAATCCAAGAAGAGGAGGAGCAAAGAAACCACAGGATGAGATCACAAACGGTACTTGAAACAAAAACAAGGTCAACGAGCAATTACAATCTTGATATCAGGAGATGTTCAAAATGGTAGAACATGATATCCAATACATAACAAAAAAATATGTATATAGCATGGACACTTAAATACAAGCATGGATCCATGTCAAAATAGGATATCATAGCCATAACAACAAACTAGATCTATGTCGCATCAAGAGCAAAAAATGGGTGTGGCTCAGTCTTGTGCAGCTTGGGAAATAACAAAATATAATGATTCTATTATAGGCCCAAGGTCTTCATCCAAGCTGTCTCAAGGTATGAATCCTAACCATGCGAATAAATGAGTTGATGTCGAACATGGAGGACACTGATTGATTACCGGCCAATGATGGAAACCGTTAACAAATGTGAGGACACCCACCAATAATGAAAATGGGGTCCAAGGTACCTAGTACATTCTTACAAGTGTGAATAAGAGGTTTTGAATTCGAACACCTGAAGAATCCATCGAGTAGGAGACATTGATGTATTCCGACTACCCAATAGCAAGGGAAATTGCCACTAATGACTGAAATCCTGAAGGTACTACCAAAAACTCTAAACTTCATTCCCAAAGCAAGATGATTTGAAGTTGATGGGAAGAAGTCCGTTAGAAGGGAGGCCTTATAGAATCCTCCATCATCCAACATGAGAGACAATCAAAGGTTGATCTGATCTAGAGTAGGATTGAGTACATGATGAAACATACCGATACCAAGGAATGGCCGACACATGAGGTCAAGGAAACTGCAGAATGGCCAACACAGGTTGTATCCTTGAATAGTGAGCATGAAACAAGGGTGACTTAGGAAGCTTTGAATACAAAGGGACCATGATATAAATATGCAATATAGGAGACATTAACAGATTCTCCATATGATTATAAGAGTATCCAATTGGAGGAGTAAAAACTCTGAGATCAGGTTTATCCTAAGGCCAAAACTAGAACCCAACTTGTTTGATAGACTAAAAAAGGTGCTATGCTCAAGGATAGACTACTTCCATAAATGAAATGAAATAGCGGACTTTTCTTAGTTTTAGCGAGCATGAAAATATTGAAAAGAAAGATCGATAATATCTTTCTTGTTAATTTTAATGAGTCCAAGAAAGCAAACTCAATAGTCCTTATTCATTTTTAAAACAAGTTTGAAGAGGGGAGAAAAGAATTCTTGGTATAAGTCCAACCATGTGTAATTTAACGAGTCCATGGAAGGGAAACTCAATACCTTCTTCATTTTTTAACGAGTTTGAAGAAGAGATAGAATAGTACGCGATAGTTTATGGATCCGTGGATTTTAATATCGACCCCGGATCTATTTGTGCTCGCCGATGTTTTCATATATAAGGAGTTTGAAAAACTTAAACAAGAACTCCATATACCTACTCGTGGATTTTAATATTGATCCCGAGTTGGTATGTGCTCGTCGATGTTTTCATATTTAAGGAGTCTAAAAAACTTAAACAAGAACTCCATACTATACTTTTTCCTAAAGTTAGCCTCTTCACCCAAAAAAGTGTAAAAGTGTACGAGAGAGGACTATTCTAGTCATCATGACTATAGTATAGATATTTTGTAAGTAATCCACAAAGATCCGGAAAATGGGTAAACTTATATCTAAGTGGATATCTATTCAAGTCCTTTAATGAGTTTGAACAAGACAAGTATGCTCGACAATCTTGTTAATTTTAAGGAGTGTACCAAGAGCATGAAAAGACTCCATCAAAATAGGGAACTTAATATTAGGTAAAAATGATCTACAATGTATAATTTCCTTGATATGTCAAATGACAGATGGACTGTAGATAGAATCAACATCAACGGATTAGCAGAAAATGGTAGTTGAAAGTGAACAAAGGAGATTCAAAATGACATAAAATGACAGAATAGATCTAATGTGTTGAGCTAAACTAACATGTGAAAAGAAATCAAAACTTTGTATTAATCACCTTTTGCGCCTAATAGTGAGAAAAATGTCTTTTAAAGCTTTACCTAATCAAAACAACTCAAAAAAGGTCATTAGGATTAAATAAAAAAAAGGAATTTGAAACTATATAAAGGGGGTAAAAATTTGAAAACATTTTGTACAAATAGTGTCAAATTAGAAACTTCTCACAAAACCATTTTACCATTGGAGAAAAGGAGAAAATCCATCTTACTTCAAACATCGATTACGATCAATCCGGGGAGCGGAATCGAACGCCGTCACTTGCATGTAAGCTATCTCTGCCTGCTCTATCAATTTAATCCATTATCTTAAGTTTTTAATGATGTTTTTGGTTTTTTTAAGCAAGTTTTAAAACTAGGGCTTCGTACCCACGAGTCTGGATAAGTAACAGTCGTGGGCACGTGAAAAGTGCATGAGTTTACTGTAGGGAGACTCACGGGTACCCACCTCCGCTGAAGAGGTGAAGCCATGAGTACCGCAGTTCAAAAAGAAAAAACCACCAACTAATGCATGGAATGGAAATGGGTGATGCAGGATGGTTCTAAATTGGAGAGAGAGGGAGCATGAGGCCATGGACAGGACTTCTATGGGGGATCCTCTTACATTGAACGTGTTAAGGAGGTGCGGGCTCTTAAAAAAATTTCGTACAACCAACGTGAGTGCAAAAACGCACTTGCTCCAAATGCTCGTGGTATATTGGGATGTTGATCATGGCATGTTCAATCTCCAAGGAGAGATGTTGGATATCACCATCGATGATATATATTTCATAAACGATTTATCTCGACAAGGTGAGGTGGTGAACCTCAAAGGAACATTTATGGGAGTTGGTGCTTTGTCTATTCAAGATTACATCAACACCTACTGCGTATCTAGCACCGAAAAAAGCAAGAGCCAAGTTCCAATTGGGTAGGTTGCAAGATTCCCATTAAAGGTGATCTTGAGTACAATAAACCGGATCGGGGGAAGTGTGGCGCAACACTTGGCCTCAAGGAACTATATGCAGATAGGCATAGAATGTATACGCAATGTTATATTCGACTGGTGCTCAAGATTACTGGTGAACATGAAACACCAGTTGATAGAATACAAGACGGGGAAGAAAAATCATTTTGGATATGGTAGTATATTATGCACATTTTTCTTCGAAAGAGTCCCCACTTTTAGTCTGGGGATGTCCCTACCAGCGTTGAACCCCTGCGAGCCACTGATGACTCTGTGGGGTGATATATTCCTATGTCAGGGTGGTGGCAAAACAAGCTTTTCATACTCCAACGAGGATCATCTGGGGTGGTGGAGCCGCCAAGTACCAGCACCAAAGAAGTTTCCTTATGCGAGCATGTATTTCCAAGGTAATCCCGAGCTCATGTTGCCTCCAGGGGCATCCTGGGGAGAGATAGGTACCAAAATGTGTTTTTGTTTTTGAAATTATTTAAATTATTTATGTTTTTGTATATATAATTTTTATAATGAGTATGAGTACTAAAAACATACATTCTGTGCAGATGTGGGAGCAACAAGACTTGCTAGGCATCCTAGAGTATACATACGACCAACCGAACCAGGTGGCGCGGATACCATGCTGAGAAGAATTGAGGTAAAGATGAGTCAATTGACTCACAATATCCCTACATACAGGATAGAGCAGATGCCATTCGAGATACAGGAACATGTTGTAGGAGTGCCCCCAGCCTGGATCCGGTTACTTAGGAAAGTACCCATGCTAGTCATTTGTTATAGAGAGGTCGTAGCAGAGCTAGCTGAGGCTCCTCCCTCTCCATAGGGAGAGTGACATTATTTTTTGAGGTTGTTTATGCCCACTTGTATATTTTGATAGTAGTTGACTCAAACTCATATGTATTTTTTGGACCAGATATATATAGAGAGAGAGAGACAATATCAATTACATACATGTTATCTTATGTGTTTTATATGTTATTGTGTATGATACAAATTCCAATCAAGAACATAATTTGCATATGCATCAACTAATGTATTGAAATCCCTTGAAATATGTTGATATGTAATGTAATCAAAATGTATTTCAAGCAATCTAACTCGCAAAAAATGATGTAGAAAAGAAGGATCTCTAACCCTATACTCACCCGTCAACTGAAGTACTACTAACTACGAATCGAGTCTTACCTCCAAACATGAAATGCTGTGATGGATAGCATCTTGGAGTATTTCGATAACCACACTATACTCACATATGTTGTTTGTTGTAGGTCCCAAACAACCACCTCCCGAAGAAACAAGTTGGCTAGAGGGTGAGTAGATAACCCAAGCCGTTGAAGCCAACTGACGAGTGTGGCGACTAGCGCCATCAACGAATCCTATGAAGCACTCGGTTGTCATCTGAAACCACAATCCAGAAGACACATAAGACGATAAATCCAAAAAATGACTAACTCTACAAACAATGTACAACTCTAGTACATGAAAAAGTATGTAGGCCTAAGCGTAATACTTTTTCAAGCAGACTCCATTTCTAGGATCGAGAAACTTAAAACCATCATAATCTATCAAGTCGTAAGATCCCTTCTTCAAAAATTTAGAAACAATATAAGGTATGAGCCACATGAATTTAAAATTTCCTGCCACCAAGGGATCCTTATCGTGGTTGTAGACCAAAACAAGGTCTCCTTCTGAGAAAAACCTTGGTTTTACAAAGTTATCATATTGATGTTTAACTCGGCTCTTATGAGCTTCATTCGCAATGAGCGCATCACGACGTTGCTCATCTAAATGCCCTAAATTAAGAAAACGTTATTCCAAAGCAGAAGTTTCAGGAAGTAGTTGGATAGCCAACTTCAAAGATGGAATCTCGCATTCAAATAGTATGACTGTCTCCAACCCATGAACAAGTTGAAAAGGGGAAAAACTTGTAGCAATCTTAACGTTGGATCGATAGGCCTAAAGAGTATGATACAACATCATGTTCCAGTTTGATCTATTGGCATTAATGGTATGTTGAAAAATAATTTTCAAAGTTTTATTGACCGCTTCGACTTTCCCATTCACCTGCAGATAAAACGAAGAGGAGTGTTCTTGTCAAAAACCTAGCATAGTGTATAAATTAGTCATCATGTTATTCTAGAAATGTCTACCGTGGTCGGTGGCGATCTCCTTAGGAATACCAAACCTAACAATGATTTGATTGAAAACGAAATAAGCTATCGCTTCTCCATCTTCTTTCACAGTAGGCATTACCTCGGCCCACTTTGTAAAGTAGTCGACGACAACGAGGATAGGGTGATGTCCTCCAGCCGAAACTGGATTAAAAGTCATAAAATCAATCCCCCAATTGGTGAAGGGACCTGCCGTGATAACCGGCTGAAGAGGAGTTGGGTGTGCTCGCATTTTATTTGTGAGAAACTGACATGGTTGGCAGTATTTCACGGCTTCCACACTATATTTAAAGATGGTGGGACAAAACCCAGCATGCAATATTTTCTGGGTTGTTTCCAACCCAGAAATATGACGCCCACAGGCTCCACTATGGGCATCATTCAATACTGACTCAACTTCATCTAGAGTCAAACAATGACATAATATGGAATCTACCCCATGTCTATAGAGCGTGTTATAAATAATGAGGTAGTTCTTGGCATGATGCCTAAGATTTCATCGTACGTCTCTGGAGAAAGTCAGCGGACACTTCAAAGTCTGGAGATATATTAAAATGTCTCCATACCATGGGTCAGAGGTCCCATTGAGAAAAATATGTTCATTAGGTAATGACGAATCTTCCTCATTAATCGTTACATCACTAGGAAACTCATAGATAAGCTCGACGAACACCAAAGAATTTTTTGACTTAGCATTTTTGAATGTTAGGTCAAATTCTTGCAGAATGACAATCCATTTATTAAATTTCACTTTGATGATATGTCGGGTTAATACATATTGAAAAGGATTAACATCCTCTATAACTATGGTGGTCCGCAACAAAATATAATGACGTAATCTCTGAACGACATAGACAGCAGCTAATGCCAATTTCTCGACGTGAGAGTATTTAAGTTTAGGAGTTACAAGTGCGCAGGAGAGATAATAAATGACATGATCTTGGAGCTTGTCATCCTCCCAGACCAAGACTATGTCGATCGTGGAGATAGACGTTGCTAGATATAGAAGGAAATCCTTAGTATAATCTGATGGGCTTAGCAATGGGCTGATAATAATGCTTTTTTTAAAGTGTCAAACGAAGTTTGTGCAACCTCATCCCAGAAAAAATGGGTATCTTGCTTAAGAAATCGCATGAATCCTTTAGTGATATTTGCATAGTTGATAATAAATCATCGTAGAAAATTTGGCATGCCCTGCAGGCTTTGAATTTTTCTAATGGTGCGAGGAGGAGGCAATTTGATAATAGCCTCAACTCTCAAGGGGTCGACCATAATCCCACGACTAGACATGATGAAACCTAGTAAATGTCCAGACTCGACGATGAATACACATTTGTTAGGGTTTAACCGGATCTTGTAGTATATGCATCATTCAAACACGAGTCGTAAATGGTCAGGATGATCTCATCTCTTACGAGATCGCACAGGGATATCATCCAAATTTGATTCGATTACATGTTTGATGTCATGGAAAGCGAATTTCATAGCTCGCTGGAAAGTAGCTCTAGCATTCTTTAATTCGAACATTTTCCTATAGGAAAAGGTACCCTGGGGACAAATAAAAGTCGTCTTATCTTGGTCTTTGGGCTTAATTTGGATTTGGTTATATCCCGAAAAACCATCCATGAAAGAGAAAATTTCATTGCATGCACACACATCAATGATTTGATCTATCAATGGTGTGGGACAATTTCTTTTGGACAGGATTTATTAAGGTCCCTAAATTCCGTACATATGCATATGGTCCCTTGATTTTTATTGACTGGGACTGGGTTAGAAACCCATTCCATCATGCTGGGAGGATAAATGAAGCCGGCCTTAAGGAGCTTTTCGACTTCAGCCTTAATGGTCGCAGCTTTCCTAGGGTTGACCGGACGAAGTTTTTGTCATACTAGTTTCACATTAGGATAAGTCGTGATGACGTGATCAACAATAGAGGGGTCGATTCCTGGAATATCCTCGTAATACCAGGAAAAAAGGTCGTGGAATTCCTTAAATAAGTTGGTGTACAAAGTGATATCCTATGGAGAGCAATTTGCTCCAATGAAAATGTTTTCCACAACATTAGGTTTGGTGGAAATATTGATCGGTATAGTTGTCGAAATATTCGCCATATTACCTTTAGCATAAATCATTTGTTTCATAGAAGGAGTGATGGACAAATCAATATTCCCACCAGGTCTCAAAGAAAACTCTCCATTCTCAATCTTGTTCAGATCTGGAAGAAAATAGGATCTGTGATGCATATGTTCCCATGGATGATCCAAACCTACCATAGCTTCCAGGATGGCTTCGTCAGAAGGAAAAATAGTATCTAAACAATCAAAAGAATGTGTGGAGTTAACTAACCATGCAGGTGCATAATCAATATTTGACTATGTTGAGACTAACGGAGTCGAGATATAATCTATCATAGCGTTTTGTGATGTTTGGTAAGCCACTTCTATGATGGATAAGGGTACGATTGGTTCTTGTTGAGTAGGGAGGGTCCATGGATCAGTTGTTTGACTAACCGTAAAAACTTCCCAAGACAATATGTCGGACATTAAACCAATATAGTTTACAGGAGAAGGTAGATCGAATGTTCCCATCAAAGATGAATACATACCTACTCCTAAGATCTCACTGGGCAGACGATCTTGATCAATCGAAGGGATGTTCGAATTCGACGGGGTTGTGTTGTTTTTCCAAGCGAAGGATAGTTGATCGATTGTGACGATATTACCTTCGTGAGGGAAAATAAGCACTCAGAAAATGGATGAGGGAATGGCTTGCATAGCATACATTGACCAACTTCTTCCCAACAATAGATTATAGTCGAGAGAAGCATCCACAAATTCTACCTCCACTGACACTGCTTTATCGACAAGCTGGATCTCGAATGAGGGTAAGATTCTGTGCGGATGGAAAGATCTTCCGTCAAAAGCAGTAAGTAATGTAACTGAAGGGATTAACTCATGAGAGCCCAAGTATTTCCAACAAGATATAGACATTATGCACATTGACGCGCCTTTATCTACTACCGTTCGTCCAATGGTATTTGAACCATGGACTGCTTTGATCTAGAAGGCCACATGGTAGGGAAACTGGGGTTTGATATTTGACATATCAAATCTAGCAAGCATACTCGATGAATCCATGCTACCTATTTCCGCTAAAAGTGCATTATGCTGCGATGGGAAGCTTTGCAATAATTCTATGGTGGACATAGTACACGGCGTTTGGGATAGGCCTTCTACAACGGAATAGTTTGGAGTAGCCACGCATTAGGATTGTGCATTTCCTGTTTATAGAAACCTTTTGGTATCTTCGGCAAAGGTTTTGTTGGTCTATCGATGTGGAGAAGGAAAGATGACTCAGGAATATCTTTGTCTTTCTGCTGCATATCCGGGGTATAATTCTTGGCTCTCGTCTGCAGTAGAGCGTGTGAGTTAACCATATTAATATAATATTGATCAGTTGGTGTAACACGATGAGTGCCCCCAGTATTAGATCTGCCAGAAGCTGGGATTTGTCCTTAGGAAAAAGGATCCTTCAAGACAATCAGTTTATTTTCATGTAATAGCTTTTGGGATTCATCTATGAGAGGGCATTGATGAGTGAGGTGGTCTCCTTTACAAATTTTGCAAGGAAACTTTACCTTCTTCTTATCTTTCTTTCCCTCCTCG
The DNA here is from genome assembly GCA_027924585.1 of Larix kaempferi. Lineage (NCBI taxonomy): Eukaryota > Viridiplantae > Streptophyta > Pinopsida > Pinales > Pinaceae > Larix > Larix kaempferi. Next base: position 5,473,091 of record BSBM01000159.1, on the reverse strand, counting down.
GCATTATCAATATTATTGGGATTTTGTTGGTTCCCCTCCCCTTTCTTACCCTTTTTCTTATTGTTGGTTTGTCGAGGACCCTTTTGATTTGTCTGCACATTTTGTATAGATTTTGTTTGTGAAGAGGAGGATGCAACTGTATTTGCTTCCGCAGCAGAACACTTCACTGAAAGTGCATGGACTTGTTTCATTAAAGCTTCTAGCGCAGATGAGTCAGTTGAACCAACGATGCCATCGGCATGTGGTCTAGGTTTAGGCTTACCGAGATCTATATTAGACCTAGGTGCGTCAAGAATTATCTCATAAAGGATCCCAGGATGAGCGTAGATCAGGTCGAGCTATTGGGTCCTTAAAATTGATTCCTCTTCAAAAGTAACCCCAGAAATTGAAACATCCTTAGAGATGTAAGGTAGTAGTGATTTTAAATACCACTCCAATAGAAATTCTAGGGGGATCTCAACTTTAATGAGTCGTTTTCATCTCTGACACTCCTGAATATGATCAGAGAGATGGGTGGATTTGTTCTGTCTAAAGGTAGAGAGAATATCCGTACCGGCATCATACCAGACGAGAAGCTGGAAATGATTCAAGAAAACTGTCACTAAATCCCAAAAATTGTTATATGTTGCAGGAGGAAATTTGATATACCACTTAGCTACAATGATCATTATGGTTCTTTGAAAGAGCCTCAATCGAATCGAGTCGTCATTTAACGAGTTAGAGGAGAACTAGAGGTCAAAATTCGTGACATGGTCTCCAGGGTCTTCACCAGTTTTTCCTTCGAATTTTGGAATGTATGAAGGGAGTTTGGTTGGGACCGGAGGCCAAGCAAGGTTGTGTCACTCCGAATCATTCATCAGTTTTGAAAGGTATGGAAAGTTTAAAGTTGCCAGAAAAGGAAAACGGGGTCGTGCTGATGGTGTGTGATTTGGAGGATCTTGGTAAGGGGAACCACCCAAACCATGACTCCTATAAGGTTGGTTGGGGATGCCCCCAGCCATCAATTGTGAAGAAAAAAAATTGTGAAATTTGCTCCAACAATAAGCTAGCGGATTACTTCCTTGTGTCCCAGTCCATTGCGGTTGGGTATTAGTACCTCCGAATGGAGGGTTAGTATAACTGTTACTTCCCCCTCCACCAAATAGTGAAAAGGGAGTACTCCCTACAGGCACATTATAGGTTTGTACATTAGAATAATGTCCATTAAATCCTATAAAGGGGTTAAAACCTAGAATTGATGCAATGGAAGAGGCATGAATTGAGCCTACAAATGGTGCAGAAGGAGCAATGTTTCCTCCGTTCCAAGGAAATCCTTGATTGAAAGGAGCATAATTAGGATTGACCTAGAACTGCTGAACAAAAGGGGAAGATTTAAAGGACACCAAGGATATCCCCGAAAAAGGAATACTATATGGGGAAATGGTGGATCCAAAGGGAATAGATGCCATCGCAACTTCGGTGTTAGACAAACCTTAAGATCAATCATTGAAACTGAAAGAGGTGCTCGTAGCAGAAGTGAATTGCAACGAACTCGGTATCGATGTGTTTAAGTGTGGGGGAGATAAACCTCTCGTCATGATAACTGAAGTGGCAGTATGAGTAACTCCCAATACATCCCCTATGTTATCCATAGCAATACCAGGTGTAAAACTATATACACTTAACTCAAGGATACCTAAAGAAACAACTCTTTCTAACAAAGGGTTGTTAGGTATATTTAGTGGAGGGTTGAAGGTTCTTGCGAACTCTTCTGTAGGAAAATATTCAACCTCGATAGTTTTTTGAACCGGTTGATTTTGAGAGATAAGATGGGGTTCTCTAGGGGCTTCATTTGTACCTGTGAGTTCAAAAGAACCACGTGAGTCTCTTCTACGCCACTGAGGTGGCGGTGGAGGCTCCACGGTGAGTGGAGGAAGGTTTCTCAACCTTCGTGACCTACGAGGAAGTTGGTCCTCCACAAATACAACAAAAATATACTAAGTGATCAACCTAGGGGCCACTAGAATAGTAGGAAACAAACAACACACCACTATAAAAATTTTCCTATGGTGATCAAGACCAGGAAAATAGAGATGAACTCTCAAAGGGAAGTTTGGGATGATTAGGGCCTTGAACAAACCAGTAGAGTAGAGAAGGACATTTACCCGAGGTCCAAAATACAAAGTCTTCGGGTGCAAGCGTTTGAATCACCAACCACCCTCCCAAATAACTGCAAGGGATTTCCTCCCACGTCTATCCTAGGTACAGTGTAAATATCCTTCCACCGTCACCTGTGTAAATCCCTATAGGTCAAATATACTAAGGATACCACAATTGCAGAAAGAGTCCATGGGGATAGTCATAGGTCGAACCAACACGTATGGGTAGGGTAACTAGGCCCGAAACCCAAAAGCACACAAGGTACTAATGTATCCCCATACACGTGTCAGCTCTGGTAGATGCTCGATTGAAAAGTGAGGGGGTATCCCCGACTGATCAACCTCCCACGACCTCGTGCTTAACTCTGGTTTGAGTGGAGCTTCCCGGCACACCTCCACAAAAGTGGATTTACCTAAAGATAGTCTTACTACGATTTTGAGATTTAAACGGTTTTGGAAAGTTTAAGATGTTCTATTCCAAAACCCTAGCCTAATCTAGTTGGTTTGTGTGATCTAAAAAGAAAAGTTGCTAAAATTTTAAATTAATGATTATTTTTAGGGTTTTTGTTTACTCAAAAGGGTAGTGTGTTTGTGTGCATAATGGTTACAACTGAAAGCAAAATGTGTATATGACAATGCAAATTCTTCACAATTTTCTTGTTGCTTATATTTAAAAATGTAAAATCGCAAAGTAAACTTAAAACAAACTAATTTTTGTTTTAATTTTTCAAAGAAGATAGCATATACGACTATAACTACTTCGGAAAAAAGGGAAAATTCTTGTTATAAAGCAAATGTTCTCTTGATTTGATTTTTCTTTAAAAAATGAAAGAAAAGGAAAATATCTATGAAAGAACAAGAACAATCAGACGTGCAGGCAAAGGAAAGATGAACCTAAAGCTATAAAAATCAGAACTTTGACCCTAACAAAGAACTGAAAATAACCAACCCAAAAAGTTCCTTCAAAAGACCTAGAAGTAACTAAGGTTTGGAAACAAGATACTATAAGAAACAACTAATATGTAATACAAAAAGCAATGAATCTATGTAGATATGAGGCTGCTCTCTAAACACCAGTGACTACAAAGGACCAAGTCCAAGCATCCGCCAAACAAATTATGGGCTAGAAAGAGTTAGGTACCTTTAACAAGCACAAAGAACCAAAAATAAATCTCGCAAAGGGCTGTAAAAGACTCAGACAACAACTCATAAGCAGTCAGAAGGTCTAAGATCAACAAAAGGACTTTCAAAACCAAAGTAACGAACCCTAAAATCAAACCCTAAAAGAAAAAACAATTCTCTCAAGAAAAAACCGTGACTGTGTCTGTAGAGTCACGCGAGTAACTCGCGGGTACATATCTAGGAAACTCGTGGGTGAGGGAGGATACCCGTGACTGTAAGTGAAAGGAACTCATGGGTAAGATCTGAAAATTTTTAAAAATAAAGGAACCTGAAGATCAAACCACAACGGAGTCAAGCACGGGGATGGAAAATACCCTAGAAACCTTCACAAAGAACTAAGAAGTTGATAAAATTTGAAAGAAAGTATCTCAAGAATCCCCAAATCAGAAACAGGTACTCCCCAATGGAGTCACCATTCCTATTGTGCGGTTTAATAACCTATGACCGGTAAATGGAGGTCACCAACATACATCAAATTTTATTGCAGAAACAAAAAAACAAATACATGTAACATTCAACAGTTCTTTTCGTTCATAAAATAAATAGGATTCAAGATGAAGTTCATACCTAGATAATCAACAGTTGATCCAAGATTTCAAAATCCAATCTTCTTGATCCACTGCTACATTGCTCCAATTGATGAACCTGCAAACAAACAGACTACCTTTCTCCAAGCAATTTGACCAAATAGAGATAAACAATTGAAATTGAAACTCATATATAAATATGACAGATTCAAACATCAATTTTATACAAAGACAAGTGCTATTGGAAGGGAAATCTCTTATTTTATTTGCATAAATAACATCTAGTTATACTTGTCCTGCAACTGGCACTGTTGTAATTAGACCCTAGGATCCTGCTCCTCTCTCTTGAGTAAGTATTCCTCCAACATTTATTTAGAAAAGTTGGATCCCCTTTCTCAAGCCCCTCCCCTTGTATTTATGGCAAGGTTAGGAGGATAGGATTGAAAGGAAGTTGGTTTGGAAAGTTAAGGTAGTTTGAATAACTGCCCTAACTAATCCATAATTAGTCATTTTATATATTTTTTTGATATTTTTAAAGATACCCGGGAGTATACCTTTGGACAACCAGTGAGTGACTCGCGACTCTTATGTCTTGCAGCTAGCGGGTGCAATATTTCAGATGATACCCGTGGGTTTTATGTATAGACACCCGCGGTTAACCCGCGTGTTGGCTAGTATCAAAGTCGCGATTATGCTTCAAAATAGTTACAAAAAGTATGTTTATTGAGGAGGAAAGGATTGCAAAATTCAGATCCAAATCATCTAAGGTCAAGTAATCTCTTCCATCCATAGTTTCCTTTTGTGTGACCGACAAGGTAATGTAGTCACAGACGGAGAAGTGCTAATTTGACCGATAACACCCCCCATCATGGGTTGGGATCCAAACACGACTTAAAAACGACCTTTGAATAAGGAATATCAGGATCCACAACCAACATTTTTGGGTTGTGAGGCCTATTCCATTGCGTCCGAAGTGAGGTTTCCAATAAGGAACACCTTTTATTTCACTAAAAATGGTTTCAGTATGACTAAGATCTAGTCATTTTTGTGTGGTAGGGTTCTTGAGAAGGGCGCAACCACATCTTCTGGTTCATATGTTTCTGAGCTTTTCTATGTTGTGAGACCTATTCCATTGCATCTGAAATGATGTTTCCAATAAGGAATACCATTTGTTTCATTGATAAAGCTTTATGTATGGCTAAGATATAGTCATTTCTGTGTGGCAGTGTTGACAAAGAACACACCCTATTCATTGATTATGAGTACCTCTACTTATGGATCCATGGCCTTAGCTCCAGGGTGACATGTTCAAGTATGGATTGACTTGAATGTGTTTATGTATGGGTGGAAAGTTGTCTGGTTGAAGCTAGTTTCCCCTTAATTAGATAAGTATTTTATTATATGTGTATTTATTGCATCCTTGGAATTATATGTGCTTATGGATCTGATTTGCTTATGATCTAAATGGATGTAGGTGATAGATAGCCTTGAGATATTATTTTATATGGTTGTAGATGATGTTTTTCATGTATTAAATTGTTTATGTTTATATGGCTATGGTTGGTAGCCAGTAATGAATATTTTATTATGTGCTTATTTATAGTATTATGATGTACATGTGCTCTTGGATCTAGTTCTTTCTTATGGTTTGTATGGTTGTAGGTGACAGCCATGAGACCTTATGTTATTATCATCTATATGGATGTAGTATGCAGCCCTCATATCTTTTTTTATCTATTTTAATATGGTTGTAGATGGTAGTCAGCAGATCTAATTTCTAGCTTGTCATTGTGGTGGAATATGGAAGCATGTAGATATTTTAATTTGTATTGACTAAGTTAGTTTGAAAATCTGAATTTGATATTCGTTATATGGCTGTGGTGGATTTGATTAATTGATTTTATTTTACATATTAATAGATTGCTCATATATGATTACATCCATGCCTGTATTTACCTTGCTTAGCTTGTGCATATGGAAAATGATATGTATTGCAACTTTGCGTTGTCCTTAAAAATGTTGATTGTTTTATTTACTTGGATGGTTGGCATGATGGCCTAGCCTTAGATAACCTTATTTTTCTCTACATTTACCTTGATTCATCCTACCCCCTGATCATCTTGGTGTCCCTAGCCTTGGTTTTGGGGTCATGTACGTTACATCCATCCTCCACCTCCCACTTTGCTTCTATAGGTTTGTAGTGGGTCCATTGGACCTTTATCTATCCTATTTCACTAATCCTAAGCAATGTGAGCTACTTGTCTAGGATTCATATTGCTTGTACCTGAATATATTCTTTTGGATCCACATGGATAAAGTCTTAACAAATAATGTGGTTAGGGTTACGTACATACTTTAAAAAAAATATACATGAAACACATTAAAATATTTTATACTAGAAGGAAATGCAAGAACATATGCAATAGGCCATATTCTATCCAAGATATCAAATTGTCTAGCTACCAACTTAGGATATCTTCCCAACTTCCAAAAGATCTTCTTTGGTTTGACTTTCATGTATACATGCTCATCCCACTCCTAAATTCTCTCGATACCCTCTCTTTGTCTACATAACTTTTGTGTCTATCATGTGTTGTCTTTAAACTTTTCTTGATCTTAACTATCAGCTCTTCCATTTCTTTAGGAAACTCCGACCCGAGTACTACTATATCTACTAGATTCTCCCAATTAACTAGATTATCGCATTTTCTACCATACAAAGTTTCAAATGCACTCATCCTTAAAGACATGATATTCATTATTATATAAAAATTTCATTAAATATAGGTAATCTTCCTACTTGGATGGCTTATTCATCACATAAATTCTTAACATATATTCAATCACTTGATTAACTCTCTATGTATACCCATTTTGTCTATGGATGATATGATGTACTTAATTTCGAACTTGTTCCTAATTCCTTGAAAACCCCCTTCCAAAAGTTTGAAGTAAACTTTGGATCTCTATCTAAAACAATTACCTTGAGTATCCCATGAAACCAAGTAATCCCTTTCATTTAAATCTTTGTTATATTAGTTGACTTATGGGTTGACTTAAATTGGAATAAAGTGAGCAACTTGTGTTAACTTTTCCATAGTTACCATGATGGAATCATGTTTCCTTGATGTTTTAGGCAACTTAGTGATAAAATCAATTGTCACTACTTCCCATTTCCACTATGATATTGGAAATGGCTATATAAATCATATTGGATGTCTCTAATATGTCTGGCTATATACTCAACATGTATTTCTTCAATATTTTCCAAAAATATCGATTTCTTATTACTGCAATTGTCTTTTGGTATTTTGGATGTCTAGCATACAAAACATTATGCAACTCATTCAATATGGTTTTCTTTATTCCATACAAATCTAGAACATAAAATCTATTCTTATACATAAAAATTCTATTATCTTCCATTTTATAGTCTTCATAATTATGATGTACATCAATTTCATGTTGTGGTCCTTCTTTTACATCCTATAGGTAATGCCCATCTAAAATAATAAATTCTAAAATTATGTTCTCCAAATTTGATTTACACATGCTAATGGTTGTAACATGCATTGCATGTAATCTTTTACTGAGTGTTCCAATAAATTTATTATCTTTCCCTCTAATATATATGTTTGATATCAATATCATATTCAAAAATAAATTCTAGCCATCTTGTTTTCCTAGAATTCAAAGTTTGTTGTTCGAATAAATATTTTAGACCATTGTGATTGGTTCTTAATTCAAATATTCTACTCATCAAATAATGTTTCCACATTGTCAATGCATGAATTATGGCAGGAAGATCTAAATTATGTGTAATAAAATTATTCTCGTGCTTCTTAATCTTTCTAGATTCATAGAAAACCACATGCCCATTCTAAATAAGAATTCCTCTAATTCCCTTTTTGAAAGCATCTATGCACGCCACAAAAACTTCATTTGGATTGAACATATTGAGAATGGGTTCAGTAGTGAGAAATTTATTTAACATATAGAATCTCTCCTCACATTTTGGTTTCGATTTGAATTTAATTCATTTCTTTTACAAATATGTGATTAGATGGGAAATATTGGAAAACCATCTATACACATTATGTAGTGCCCATCCAATCCCATGAATGACCTTACCTCTAATATGTTATGAGGTGTAGGCCATCACATAATGGCTTGAATATTCTTTTGATCCATTGATATTCCTTTTTTGGAAATAATATGCCCCAAATATTGAATTTATATTTGATAAAAGGAAGGTTTCATTAACTTAGCATAAAGTTGACGCTCTCTTAACACTTGTAGTACTGCACTCAAGTGCTCTCCATGCTCTTCCTTTCACTTTAAATAAATTAGAATGTCATCAAGGAACAAAATGACATTTTGTTTCCCAAACACTACTTAAATATACCATTCATCAAGGATGTGAAAATAATTGGTGCATTTGTCAAACCAAATAGCATCACTACAAACTTGTAGTGCCTATACTTAGTTATGAACAATGTTTTGTTGATGTCCTCCTTATTTCTCCTAATATGATGGTAACGAGACCTAGAGTCTTTCTTTGATATTATTTTGTTCTTCTCTCATCTCATCAAACAAGTCATCAATTCTAAGTATTTGGGGTATTTATTCTTCATAGTGAATCTATTCAATTGCCTAAAATTGATACAAAACCTTAAGGTTTCATCCTTCTTTCTCACAAAGTGTAATGGTTCTCCCCAAGAAGAGATACTTGGGAATATATACACCTTCTTTAAAAATTATTCTAATTGTATTTGCATCTTCTTCAAGTTTGGTGTACTCATTTTATATGGATTCGTAGAGACCGATCTAGCTCCAAGCACAAAATCAATAGAAAAATAAATGTATTTTTTGGCGATCCATGTATTTCTTGAAACACATATACAAACTCTTACAACAAGAAAGAGCAACAAGAAAAGATAGAAGTTTGAGAACAACAACATCCCTTGCAAAACACTCTCTCTACCTTACATTCAGGGCACCACAGACAAAATTGCTAATATTTTACGAAAAAGACTAATAAGGGTGGCTTTCTCTCCTCCTAACACAATAGGAAAACTTTTAGATCATGCAAAAGACCAATCTGATCCAAAAAAGAGGAAAGGAGTCTATCTAATCCCCTGTGACTGTGGTAAGGTATACGTCTGTGAGACAGGCCGCTCTATCTACACCAAACTAAAAGAACATAGCGCAGATATCTGTCATGGAAGAATAAAAAAATCTTCCTTGGCAGAGCACTCACAAACTTCTAAACACCATATATGCATAGAAGAAGCAAAGGTCATTAGCAATGTTGACCATTACACCAAAAGACAGGTCCGTGAAGCTATCGAAATTGCCAAAAACCCTAGCAATCTTAATCGAGACGATGGCTGGACCCTGAGCAGCTTATGGGTTCCTGTCATTAACCTAACCAAAATCAAAACATTAAAACATAAAATTAGTAATTAGTAGGTGCATAATCATTTAAAAAAATTTACATAATAAAAATCTTACATAATATTAAAATTTTACATAATAACATGTAATGTAATGTTGTAAATATTAATGTTATAAACCCTATTAATGTAAAATTTTACATAATATAAAAATTTTACATAATAACTTTTTTTATAACATGTAATGTAATGTTATAAACCCTATCAATGTAATGTTATAAATATTACATTTATAACATATTAATTAAAAATATTTATGACCTTTAAATATTAAGTTATCATCTCTTGCCGACTCATATTAGCTTTTCTGCCAAAACTTATAAGAATATCATTATTAATAGGTTATGACGGCTTCAATTTTCTTCAAGATTTCTATCTTCCTGAGGATGGGCTACGCTATTTAGCCCGAAATGTCAAAATTTCAAATCTCTTACACAGGTTTCCAAATTGCTTCAAACTCTTACAACACTGAAAATTCCCCAAAACTTGGGCTTTTATCTTTTGTTGATTCTTCCACATGGGTTGCATACAATTGACACCCTTTTCTAAATAACCTCTTTGATTGCACAACTATAATATGCCTTGTAGAAATAGGCATTTGAATTCCTTTCACTATTATTTGATTTCCTTTTTCATCAAGGCAATTTAAAGTCTTGATATGAAAATCTAAAACAAAATGATGTCTATCCAACCAAGCCATTCCAAAAATATCATTTCCTATCCTAGGGAGGGTGAGCTTATAAATCCAGTAGATGGACATGATGTATCAAAAAGAACAATCATTAGATATAGTGGTCCAGTTTCACTAAAACTATATTTTTTTTCTTCTCATCCCAATTCTTCATCATCATATGAATCAAATGGTGTTGTGTTCAAATATGCAAAAGTATTTAGTCCATTCATATATAGTGGAAAACCATTAACTATCTCACTGACTTTCTTTTTTGTTCTAGTATCCAACTAAACCAACCATGATTTATCATGTTTACATTTGTTTAGATTAAATATTTCAACCAAATTAAGATCAATATAAATATGACGATTCTAAATCAATTAAAATTGTAATAGGTTTCTTGAAAATCTTACCTTTTACCTCCATGTTGGATTGATGATATGCTTGTTGATTATGCAAGGCTACATAGATACTTGGAATATTCCTTGCCATATATTCCAATGTAGTTTCTTCTTGGATATTGTGATCATTCCTCATTATGTATTCCCTATGAACACAGTCTCTAAAAAAATGATCTCCTTCACATCCCCAACATTTGATTGGTTTCCTTGTCCTTTTTGTTGAAACAGATAAATTAACTACAGAAGAGAGAACGTAGATTCCAAGAAACATTGGTGGTTTCTAAAGACACCGTTGCACTGAAGAAAGTTGCATAAGAGAAACAAAGTTATCCACCCTGATTCAATGATCCAATGATGATAGATCGATCCAAAGGACCATCTAGAAATAGATACAGGTAGGTACCCAACCAACAATCATGGGACCACATAAGTCATAATTGTCCATAGAATGTGGATCTGAAATCTCTAAGTGGACATGATCAACACAAGATTTAGTCGATGGTTGGCTTCCTCAAATGGTTGGCGCCTTGATCCGACAAGGTGTGGTTACCAAAGAACCTACGGTTCCAACACCCTCATTTAAGCTTATATTGGAGGAAAACAAATTACATAACATCCCCCCCTTAACTTTTTGTCAACTACAAATGTTGATCAACCATGGTATAGTAATATTTTCCAAGGAAAATATGAACAATTGTCACCATCAAACTTATCAAAAACTCAGGTACAATATTACTTCCATGAAGAAGTCTAAACACTACCACTTTTAGTCTTGTAACAACCATGGTATAGTAAACAGGCACTTAAGCACAATTTCCATTGCAAGTACATTAATACTTCCATAGAGAAGTATGAACATTATCACTTCAATCATTCAATCCATCAAATAATATTGCAAATTACTATCCAAAAAACAGTCCTAGACAATCAAATGACTAGAAAACAAGGTGGCACATTCCAGTCGAATCATCCAATAAACAAGAATACAACAATCGTAAGTAATATTCATCCATCAATACAGTCCCTATCACATATCAAATATGTACTTACTACCAACATATACAATAGTACATATCCCAACAAATCATAAATGACTCAATCAAACATAATTCAGTCGATCTTAGCAAATCTCAGTCAATCAAACAACAAGACATCAGTTGGGTTTACGCATAGCATTAATATCATCAAGTCCTACCCCCTTTAAACACAACTGAGGGATAAAAAAAATAAAGTAGCATCAAAATTTCAGTTGAAACTCTAGTTGACGAACATCTCTATTTGAACCTTAGTCAACCACTCTAAAGAAATCAATAGCAAAAAGGAGGAGCACTGCATGGTTGTACAATCGATGATACACAATGTCTGTATGAAGTCCTCAAACATATATTCAAATTATTCCACAACCATTCATCAATCCAACCACAATCTATCAAAGTAGTTGACATTCCATAGTTCAACCTTTAACTTCTTTTCTGCAAAGTTATGAAAGCATAATTTCCATATTTCCAAGAATATTGTTTCGTGGGAGAATTCCTCTGAATTGTATGATGAGGAATTTTTGTGATGGTATACAAAATTTATACAATTTTCAATGTACATGTTCCAAGCAAAACTAGGGCATAAACAGTGCTTTGACAGGCTAGGGAACAACTCGTGTGACCCATAAAAAAATGAATTAGTAGCCAGCCCAATACAATTGCGTCAACTCTAGTATAACCCAAACAAATTCCATATCAAGCAACAAACTAGGGAACATGAATTCTAAGGTACTCAATCCATGATACGTAGCTCATTAAATTTACTAGAATCTTAATGGAACTCGATCAATATGCAAAATCCTTAATCACAAACCAACCACTCTAATACCATGTTGGAACAAGTAAATAAATGATAGAAGAGAGAATGGAGATTCCAAGAAACAATGGTGGTGTCTGATGACACCATCACATTGAAGCAAGCTCCATAAGAGAATGAAATATCTCCACACTAATTCAATGATGATAGACAGGTCCAAAGGACCATCTAGAAATAGGGGCAGGTAGGTACCCAACCAACAACCACGACAATGCATAAGTCATAACTGTTCATAGAATGTGGATCTGAAATCCCCAAGTGGACATGATCAATGCAAGATTCTAACACCTATTGTTCCAACACTTTTTCCTGATTATTATTTCATCTTAGATTCACTTTGAGTGTGATGACTCGATTGATATGTGTTAGAGTTGTTTATGAGGAAAGGAGTTCTATTATATTCTTCCATTAATCTTGTTTTTATTTCTTTTATCTGTCCAAGACTTCTAATCTGTTATGTCTTTGTTCCTATCACATTTGTATTTGGGCTTCCTAGTTGTCTCTTCAAGAGTCTTAAGTTCATCAAATTGTATAGTATCCTTGTAGAATGAAGGTATGCCACATAGAAACATCTGCATCTTTATTTGTTCATCTCTAATGCATTTAACATACTTCAACAGTTCTTGAAATGCTTTCTCATACTCCTCCATAGTCATGTTTCCTAATTTGAGTTCAAAGAACTCATGCATATTTTGTCATAGTAGTGCTTGGAAATGTACTTCTACTAGGAATACTTGTTAAACTACCTGCAATACTTCTCCTAGGAATAATTGTTTCTTTGTTCCCATTAGAATATGTTTATTCATTTCCTACATTGATATTCAAGCCTATAACTTCTTCTTTAGGGCTATAACGATTATATCCCTCTTCCATTTTCCTTCTTAAATGAAATTTTGATCTTTTATTTATATCTAATGAAATAGTGTATGTGCAAGGTGTTTATAAAACTGAATTTTCTAGATAAATTTCATTTACAAAATATTTTATATGTACATTATGGAAACTACCAATTTTTTTCAAATCAAAGCTACAGGCCTTTTTCATCCCAAATTCAAAAAACATTTGAAATAATTCTACATAATATACCAAATTCAAAAAACATTTGAAGTAATTCTACATAATATAAGCCATTAAATTTATTCACTTTTGAATCATATTTCGAAACTCTATACCCATGGTCAATTTTGATCTTGGAGCTAAAAGTTATAGCCCTAAAATACACCATTTCTAACCATCTATGCACTTTTTCTATTGGTGTAATCAAACTACATAACCTAGTTCATCCACTTGTAGAAGAAAACCTTGCAAAGGCTAAGAAAACGTTTGTATTGGATGTAGTTATTTCTTCTAATGAGCCATGGTTTTATCATCTTCTGCCACCCTCGTAACCTTATTTTTTTCTTACCATAACCCTATATTAATTGTTTTAATGCTCAAATGTTGAAATTGTGCTCAAGGTGTTTTACGATTGCATTCTCTAGTATTTTAGTTGATTTTATGTAACCCTATATTAATTGTTTTTAATGCTCAAATGTTGAAATTAAGCTCAAAGTCATTTTGATTGCATTTTTTAATATTTCATTTGATTTTATGTTTAAACATTAAAAGAAATGTGTATTTGTATTTATCTTTGAACAATAAATTAATTTTGAGATTATTGCAAATCCATTTGCTAAATCTTTGCATGCTATGGATCCCACCTATTTTCATAATTCTGCAAATATGTTAGTTTACTACACAATTGTTTGCTACCAATCCATGAACTATAGACACACACACTCTAACTGTTAAAGTGAGATATTCACATGTTCATTACTAATGTCACACTTGTCTATTGCTACACATCTACATATTATAGGATGAGGAAGGTTCAATCTATCCGGATGCAAATTCCATGCGTCTTTCACACTATATTCCAACAAACTATTAATAGACTATTGTGTTAATACCCATTCCTCCAATTGGCCATGGATATAGAGGCCCAACACCGAACACGCAGTATCAAAGCTTGATTCACACAGTTGACATAGACACCAACAACGCTGCCATAAATGCACAATTGGTCCACTAAAAAAAGATGCTTTGTTCGCATTCAAAGCAGCAATTAGAAGGAATTAATAGAGATTCCATGAATTGATTACAATAGCCATTGGGGAAGTTAATAAAATATGCAATTCATGGTTTTAACTTTTGGATGGCGTATTTCTAGAGGGCCACATATTCAAACCCATTTTTCTATATACTTGTGTGTTCCATATACATTTGGGTAACTACAAATCATATGGTGAACATGATTGGATAAAAATTACAGCAACATTTTCCAAAGATGCCATATTCAAAACGCATATTCCTATCTTCATGACTCAACACCAACACTTGATTACACATTATCTTCATGACTCAACACCAACACTTAATTACACATTATGTTTTAAGAGCTTGAACTAAAGCACATTTGTAATAATACCTCTTTAATAATTAGTTAAGACTAGCACATATAAAGAGGAACCATTTACCTCTGCAAGAGAGGGGGACACTAAGACAAAACTCTCCAATGCATCATGGGACAATGTATAAATTCTTGGAAATATGATTTTAATCTAGATTGCAGTTTGTTAGATTTTTTTATGTTAATGATGAAGTGTTGATTGCGTTTATGTTACTGTATTTTAAATGCAATGCTTTATTCTACGAGGAAAAGCTCTCTCTAATAGAATAGAGTACTATGAATTTTAGTAGTCTTTTTTTTATTTGTATGTGTTTATTTATTTATGCAGCATGATTTCCTTTACCGTTCTTTACTTTTGAAATTTAGATTAATTCTTTATAATTCTGTAGTAGCTCGTCTTTATCATAGTTTTTTAATATCAGATACTTTGATGTATGGAAAGAATAAATTCTCAAATCACGCATCATGGGTTCAAGTAAATAGATCATTGTCATGAGTGACTGAGTTTAAATTGTGATATAGCTAGATTTTGATTTATCAAGTGTGGTGTGCTTTTATTTTTGCAATGGCATTTCAATTCTTACATAGCAATCCAATTTCTTTCTATAGATGCATATTACAAAACCAGTGGAATTTAAGAATTTGAAGCTTTCATATCTAATGCATGACATCTTGCAAGCATTTGGACCCCAAGCTGACAATCTAATGCATAGTTAAATTTTTTATTACTTTTAATTGAGGTAATTAAATAGACCATCATTTTCTTTCCATTATCGAAGAGATGTCAAAGGCACAATAGTAGTATTTGCACTAGTTATTTAGGAAGAACACATGTTACGGGGATCAATTAAGAGGAATTATCAACTACCCTCTCTATGGGATCTCATATGTAGTGTTATGCCTTTAAATTAAGTCATATAGATGCATGCATTAAGTTAAATATCCAAACATATTTGTCATGGTGCAGTAAGATCCATTGAAAGTACTAACCTCCTCACATGAAAATTGGTAAGAGGAAGAAAAACATTTTTGAACAAGGATTCCACTAGAGAAGGGGCCAAGGGGATACATAAAACATTCATAGAAGGACATGAAACAACAAAAAATCAAAGAATAACTTCTCTATCATTGATTTAGTTATGCATTATCATGAAATCCTTTAGGCTTGAGTCGAGATTGATTATTTGGTATGTAGTTAATCCTCACTATTTCCATAAAAATATGTAGCTTCTTGGGTTGTTGAGTTATTTGTTTCATTTTCCTTTCAATCCACCCATGTATTGTTATCACCCATTTAGTTTTTATATCTTCTCTTTCATTCCCTCTTCTTCATCACTCACTATTTCTTTTATGCCACTCATTTTTTTCCTCTACCTTTCTCCTACTTTCATATATTCTTCATACGTTTATTCCTCTCTATTTTTCCTTTACATCTTCTCTCCCCTTGTCTTATTCCCTTTACTCTCAACTTCATTTTTATATCTTATCTTTCTTCCCCTCTTTCCTCCCTTCTTTTATTTTCCTTTCTTTTGTGTATTCCCTACACATTGCCTTTACTTCCTCTTTTCTTCTTTTCATGCTTCAATTTTTGTCTCTTTATCCTTTCTTAATTTTGCATCATCCTACCTTATCATGCATTTTTTTATCCTCTTCTCTCCTTTCTCTACTCCTTATATGGACCACCCCTTATTCTACATCACATTAGTATTTTTCATATTTACATTTTCCTTTATTTCACTATCTACCATCACTCCTCATCTTTTTTCTTTCCCTCCTTACTCTCTCTCACTATTTTTCATTTGTCTCATGGGATCCTTCCCAATCCCATAAAAAATTCACCAATATTCCTCATGGTTATACTTTATTATTATTATTTTCCAAATACACTCCATTCAAACACCTAGTGTAACCATACACCTAATCTCATTGCTCTTAAAAGGTCTATCAACAGAAATAACAAGTGCATACTAAAGCAATGAATTGATGTTTAAGGAACTGTTGGAAGCATCATGAATTTTAGGCCAAGGAATAAGAAATACAAAAAAGTGGAGGAGAATGAAGGATAAGCATGTTCCATCAGCTAACAAAATAACATGAAAGTCACATCAACATCTCAAGGTAATCCTGTGAAAAAAACTTCACTTCTTTCTATCATTTAAGGGGCAATCAAGGGAATCAAGTCCTTCCAATTTGGTATCCTCCAAATCCAAAATCCATTCATTCGCATTCAGCTAAAAAATGGAGTTAGACTAAAATTTAAATTCTCCATAGGAGTTGTGGAATCTATTGATAATATGATCTTAAGGAGAAGTAATAAACCTTGCAATTTATTCTTCAATTGGTGTTAGGCTTGCATTTTTTATAAAAAGTTTTAGGTCATATTAGGTTGCATTTGTAAATCATCATTAGATAAACCCTAGTGTATAAAGTTTGAGATATTTATACTTAACCTATAAAGGAAATAATTTGGAACTATATTGACACTTATCATCTCCCGTAAAAATCTTATCCTTTGTACCTACATGGAACATTAAGCCCAACCCTTTCTATAGCATTTTGAATTGAGGAATCTATTAAAAACAAAGTTAAGATAGTTGTATTTTGAGGGAATAAATGAAGGCATTTGTAAAACCTATTTCTAGAGAATACGATTCTTGAATTTTAGTTTTCAATCCAAATTGAATCACTTCATTTCAATTATGCCCAAATTAGTAACTACCTATTCTAGAATATGCACTGTCACAATTCTACATTTTGATTGTTCAATAACATTTTTTACATGTAAATTAAAAATATTTTAAAGACTTGTTTCTAGTGGATATATAAACATGAATCTACTTTATATCCCACTAGAATCATGTCAATAAAAAATTGGACGAAAATTTTGTGCCCAAACTAGTGATTGTTAGTCCAAGTTGGAAATAAAAAACATCTTTGTCATGCAAATTGTTCCTTAGCATATTTGATATTTGAGTTGAAGACACTTTCAAAAACTATTTCTATTAATATTTACCTATGAATCTACTTTAATATGGATTTGGAAGTACTCCAATCGGATACCAAATGAAAAATTTATTATCAAAACACAGTTGGGTAGTCTAGGTTGGCCACAACTCCTTAGTAGGTAAAAAAAATAAAAATTACATTATGTATCATTTTTAGATCTATTTTCTATGCACTATTTGAATTTTTTATTTCTTGTAAGAAGAAATTTTGGACACCTTTCTTCTTCCGATAATCTCATCTTTTATTGTAGATAAGTGCTAGTTTTTTTTACAAGTCACCAAAGGATTAAGCAGGTCAATATATGAAGGAATGATTTATGAAGACTTATTTCTACAAAAAGGGCATATCAACAAGCCATGTAAACACAAGAAAGTGCAATATCATGCGATGTCAAGTCCTTGAAGAAACCATGTCTAAAGTTAAATCTCTTATGAGATTGCTATGGAATTACTCAAGCTGTTGACCAACAACACAAAGACTTTTCATAAAGTTATAGATGGAAAAAGTACAAGGAAACTGAAGAATTTATATGATGATCAAGTGAAGAGAAATTCTATAGAAGTCAAGACAAGTGATACAAAATTCAAGAAACAGTACTACAGAAGCAAGAAGAGTCAATGATCTTTCCTCCTTATTGCTCAACATTAATCAACATATGCATATTCATCAATAGTACCATTGTTGCACATGAATCCTTCAAGAACATATAGTATTCTCTAATATTGCTTAACCATGGTATTCCAATACGTTTTCTTATTCCTTATCTCAAATATTTTTTGAAGAAAGTGCATACTGAAATCAATGAAGTTTCCTTTGCTTATGTGGTTGATATTGAAGACCAATAGTTTTCCTTTGGGATTCACAAGAATATCATTCATTCAACCACTACTACCGAATCAAAATCCCAGTCGACTTCTTTTGAACTATCCTCCATAACTTCTGTATCCGCCCACTTCTAACCCACCTAAGAAAGTAACTCATCCCACTTACAACATTGAGCTACCTTGATAGCATATCCCCTTTATGAAAAAAATACAGTATGATCATGAAAAATAGTTCCTGGTGCCATCAAACCGTGGAATTATTAAAAACTAATCTCTAGCTAGAATTCCTTGGGGATAAAAAAAATATAATTGTAAAAACCCTCAAGGTGTAGTTAGAAAAGTCATGCTTGAAACCAACTTGTTTGCAAACCAGGTTTGTAAAAAAATAATTAAACAAATCAAACAATAAAACTTTATTTAGTTTTAGTTATTGTTCAATAAAGTCTTCTAGTAGTCTGCTACTACTAATCGATTAAAAGTTTGGTTTCTTCTGTTAGAATTTTAAATGCAATAAAGTAAAGGATCATTGAAAGATAGACAAGCATAGCATAAACAAGAGTACACAGCAATTTATCCTAGGAAACCCTCATGGGGTAGAGAACCCAAAAAAACTTCTTCAGTATAGATTCGTCAGAAAGTACAATGCCAATCTCGTACAATAACCCAAGAATAAGATGTCTTTAAAGCAGCTACTCTTCTCTCCCAAGTGACTCGAATTTCTCTCTCTACTCATGTGAACTTGAGTGGGTGAGTGACATGACCAAATGAGGAGGGTGACCCTCCTATTTATACTAATCAACTGAACTTTTCCCCTAACAGGGCAACTTGACCTCTCAAATAGGGCTGACTTTTCTAAGATACAATAAAATATTATTTTCATGATTTTTATGGATTCTTCTAGGCCGACACAACTAGTAGGGTTTACATTGATTCTTTCAAGGAATATTACATGAATAAATACAACATAAATGATTCTTGAAGGAAGTACAATACAAATAAGAATATCTTCTGAAGTTACATTCTTCAACACTCCCTCTTAACAAGGAAGGTATTCTTCTGGCACTGCCATCATCGTCATTCCACTACTGCAACTCTATACTATGACCATTGGCTTTTGATATCTCTCAAATATATATACATCATAAGAAGTTCTCTCTATGAGCAAGTCATTCGGTGGGTACATCCCAAGAGCACAAATTACGTCACTAGGTGACTACTTGCGTTACCACACTATCACTTCGTGAGTGAGGCCTAGGAGCACAAATTACGTCACCAAGTGACTAACTGCCATCACGTCACATCCAAATCATCTTGTGAGTGTATCCTAGGAATACACATTATGTCTCACACAGTTAATACCAGCTAACACATCACATCATGTGGACAATAGTCTAGTTCTAAAACCTGCATCTTCGAACATCATGGAAACACGACCCTTTGAGTGTAGCCTAGAAATATACATTACATCACACATAATGACTACCTGCTACCATGTCACCTCATGTGGATATCAGTCTAGGTCCGTAATCTGTGTCTTCGCACATGCGGGTATGCCTGCAATAGCATCCTAGGAATATGCATTACATCACATGCAGTGACTACTCGCTCACACGTCACATCATGTGGAGAACAACCCAAGTCCGTAACTTGCATCATCGCACATGTGCTATGGCACTCACTACTCCCTCTTTCGAGGAACATCAATCTGGACCACTCCAAGCTTGTCCCTGAAGTACTAGAACTTCACTCTCGATAGAGGCTTGGTCAACACATCAGCTATTTGCTCATTTGTCGCCACATATTGGAACCTCACTGCTCCTATCTGCACCATATATCGGATATAATGATACATGATCTCAATGTGCTTCGACTTGTCACGAAACATTGTATTCTCGGAAAAATTCACACAACTCTGGATGTCATAGAAAAGACAAGTCACCTCTAACTTGAGATCGGACAATATTGCAAGTAACTTCCAAATCCATATTGCCTTGTAGCTAGCCGAACAAGCTTCCATGTACACTACTTCAATTGTACTAAGTGCCAGAATCGTCTAATTCCTATTGAAACGGGAGATCATACCTGATCCTAGACTGAAGCACCATCTTGACGTGCTCTTCTTATCTGTGACAATAACATCCCAATCCACATCAGCATAACCATGCAGGCTAATCTTCTGATATGATGCATAAATGAGGCCATAATCAATCGTAACCCTCAAGTACCTCAACACATGATTTGATGCAATTGGGTGAACACGTCTTGCCTCTACCATGCACTGACTCGATGTGTTCACCACAAATCATATATTCGGCCTCGTGTTCGTTAAGTACATCAACGAACCAATCATATTCCCGTATAAAATGGAATGCACTATCTCTGAAGAAGTATCACACAACAAATTCAGATTCGATGCCATTGGTGTGGCCATGGCCCTGCAATCCATCATCTTGAATCTCTTTAGGATCTCTACTGCATATTTTCATTGGCTAAGGAAAATTTCTTATGGATTCTACCACACCTCAAGACCTAATAATTAGTGCATCATACCCAGGTCTTTCATCTCCAATTCTGTGGCAAGTTTCATCTTCGTTTCTGCAATGAGCTTCCTGTCACCTGTTAGGAATAGGTCATCTACATACAACAATGGTATCACTGGTTTTCCATCCTCATCCTTGAAGTAAAGGTTGGAATATGCTTTACTCTTGGTAAATCCCAAGCTCATTAGAAATCCATCAATCCGGTTGTACCATGTTTTGGGTTCCTATTTCAACCAGTATAATGCCTTTTTCAATTTTCACACGTGTCTGCCTATCACATGTCTCAAAACCTAGTGGTTGCTCCACATACACTTCCTCCTGTACTACACCGTTAAGGAAGGTAGTATTCATGTCCATTTAGTGCACCTTCCATTTCATCACCGCGACTACAAAAAGTATAGATTTGATCGAAGTGTATCTAGCCACAGGAGAAAATGTCTCCTCATAGTCTATGCCTCATTTCTGGGAGAAGCCACGAGCCACAAATATTGCCTTGTATTTCTCGACGCTTCCATCTGTTGCATGCTTTATCTTGTAGATCCATTTGGAAGACACTACTAACTTCCCTTCTAGTCTCTGAACCACATAACATACATCTTTCTTCATGATCGACTGATACTCTTTGATCATAGCATTCTTCCATACTTTATTTCCGGCTACCTCTTCATAACTAGAAGGCTCTGCATCAATTAAAGCACATAGCAAGGATACATAGTTGGAATATGGTTGAGGTATCTTACTTTATCTAGAAGTCCCGTCTGGAGCACCATACTTCTCTGCATCTTGAATAGCCTCTCGTGCCCAATATGGTCTTCTCTTGTGAGTGTTCACCTCTCGAGGTGGATCTATAGGTCTTTGTGGCTCTACCATATCATGGTCTTTAGGCTCTTCTGGAATCTTCTCTTCCATAACTATGTCTCTAACTCTGGGAGCTTCGAGTTCTTCTTCATGTGCTTCATCAGAGTGAATTTTCCTTGATTTTCTAAAAGATGCATCTTCATCAAAGGTAATGTCTCTACTGGTCTCGATCTTCTTAAATCCCGGTATATAAATTTTGTAATCCTTTGATGTGTCACTTTATCCGATGAAGATACCCTTCTTTTCTGAAGGATCCAACTTGGTTCTTTTATCCTTTGGAACATGTATGTGTATATGACAACCAAATATTCTGAGGTGGATGACTTCAGGTTTATCTCATGTAAACATTTCTTCAGGTGTATTTTTCTCAAGTACACGATGCGGGGTTCTGTTCTGCACATAAACTATTGTTCTTGTTGCTTCAGCACATAAGTGCATTGGAAGATCCTGATCATGGATCATGGCCTTCACTGCTTCCATTATCGTCACGTTCTTTCTTTCCACAACACCATTTTGTTTTGGATTGTAGGTAGTTCTCATCTCCCTCTTAATCCTTAATTATTTACATAATATTTTGAAATCTCCTAAAGTAAATTCACCGCCATTATCTGATCTTAAATTCTTTATTTTATTTCCAGTGTGGTAATTTTCTACAAGGGATTTGAATTATTTGAATTTGTTGAATACTTCATCTTTAGTTTTCAAAAAGTAAATCCAAGTTTTGCGAGAATAGTCATCAATAAAGGATACATAATATGCATACCCTCTTAGTGAGTTGGAAGACATAGGTCTACATACGTCCGAGTGTACTATCTCCATGATCTCCTTTGCTTTGATATCACTGCTAGGAAATTGTTTCTTCATGTTCTTCCCTTTTGCACATCCTTTGCATATGCCTTCATGTTTTGTCTGGATCTCGGGTAGACCAGTCACCATCGTGCTCACGATTGGTAATGCCTTGTAGTTTATATGTGCAAACCTTATGTGCCAATATAGTTCACTTGGTTCCATAGTTTCATGAATCAATGCTTGTTCTGGTTGACCTTTCAATTTATACAAGCATCCCTCTTGCTCTCCAATTACTCTACATCATCAAAAATTTTACCTTTAGGACACATGAGAACTTGGCCATCAACAAATGCAACTCGGAACCCCTTCTCATCTAAGTTTGATATGGAAAGTAGATTCTTCTTTAGTCCTGGTACATAGAGAACATATTTCATCTTGATAGGATTTCCTAAGTCTAGTTTGTAGAATGATTCTCCTACCCCTTTTATGGGATACTGGTAATCATCTCCATGTTTCACCTTGTGAGGTGAGTCCTTTCCTGTCAAGTTGGTGAGGGAGTTCTTGAAACCTACCATATGCTTGGAAGAACCATTATTAACAAGCTAATCATTGCTTCCATGAGTAACAGTACCTATGAGTGCTGAAATCATGACATATTCTTCATCACTTGAAGAATCTTCCCTTTATTTCTTCTTAACGGTTTCATCATCTTCTGTAGCATGATCATGATGCCTCTTCTTATTTCCTTTCTTGTTGTTTCCTTTGTTTTTATCTCCCTCTGTATTTGCAACTTCTTCCTTGACATAATTTTCCAACTCATTCTCTTCTAGAATGAGCATCACTCTATATTTCCAGGAACAGAAGTTATCTTCTCCTTCAATATTATCCTCAAGATTTGTATTGTTTGTCATCTTGATAAAATGAGAACCTCAAATGGAAATAGGGATAATAGGACTTACCAATTGAGATGCTCCAATCAAGTGTTTGATTCAATTTTTTTTGAGATCTAGCTTATAGTTGACCTAGGGTTTGTTAGAGAAACCCTAGTTGACCTAGCTTATAGTTGACCTTTGGAATCTTGAAAACTGAATGGAGAGAGAGGTGTGCCTCCTCAAGGCAATTTGAGTAAACCCTTCCTTCAGCCAAATTTGTGGACAGAAATCTGAAACATATGATGCCCTAGTTTTCTCGAACAGTAGTGACAGGGTCAAAATGCAAAGTCCTCAGATCTGGAAACTTCCTCCATAGAAAAATGTGCCCTCCTAGGGTGAATTGCTTTGACCTCCTTTTCAGGCCAATCTATGGTGAAAACCATTCAAAACAAGAAACCCTAGTTTTCACTTGAGGAAATTTCTGTTACACAAGGTCTTCTTTCAGGCTAGCTTTGAAACCATGTTAGAATTTTAAATGAAATAAAGTAAAGGATCACTGAAAGATATACAAGCACAACATAAGAAAGGATACACAACAATTTATCCTCGGAAACCCTCATGGGGTGGAAAACCCAACAAAACATCTTCAGTATAAATTTGTCAGAAAGTACAATGTCAATCTCGTACAATAACCCAAGAATAAGATGTATTCAAAGTAGATACTCTTCTCTCCCAAGTGACTTGGATTTCTCTCTCTACTCATGCGAACTTGAGTGAGTGAGTGACATGACCAACTGAGGAGGGAAACCCTCCTATTTATACTAATCAACTGACCTTTTTCCCTAATAGGGACGACTTGACCTATCAAACTGGTTCGACTTGTCTAGGACACAATAAAATATTATTTTCATGCTTTTTATGGATTCTTCTAGGCTGACACAACTAGTAGGGTTTACATTGATTCTTTCAAGGACTCTTACATGAATAAATACAACATAAATTATTCTTGAAGGAAGTACAATACAAATAATAATATCTTTTGAAGTTACATTCTTCAACAGCTTCCCACCTACTACAGATCCTAATCTTGTCACATTTTATACTTTCCACATATCTAATAGGCCTTCTATATATAATGCTTCAACACCCTTCCTTCATTTTCAACATCTAACAATATGCTATGGATTATGCAACATGATTCTACTTCCTATTTCAATGACATTTCTTTTGCTATGAATCCATTAACATGCTTCAGATCCCATGATATTCCTTCTAATAAAGCCATGATGGACTATTTTGGATCCCTTAATTCCTAGGATCTCATATGCATGTCATGGACTTCTTAGGTACATGTAGGTATGCTTATTCTTTATCATTTTTTGTCAAATTCATTGAATGCTATGGGTTTGTATTTGGGAAATAACTTAAGCCTTTTTTTAGTTTTTGCTTCTATCCTACTTTCTTACCATTTATCATTTTTCAAGAATAGAAAAAGTCTTCAATTAGGGGAGGGGGCAACATTGGCCAGGATTGACATATAATGACCAAACCATGATTGCCCTTGTTCAATTCAAATCCTTTGCCATCCCATTTGAACCATGATGACACTTTACTCTACTTCTACAAGTTAGATTCATTCCAACATACCCAAAGCGAAGATGAACCAAGTCAAGTGTTATTGTTGAATAAATTATTACAAGAAAAGACATAGTTGTTGCTCCAAAAGATCCAACAATAGAAGACATAATTGCTGCTACACAATAACCAATAATAGAGAGAGAGAGAGCAAAAAAAATTGACACATAGAGACAAGTTGAGGAGACTGCTGAAAAAGAAAAATATGTTTCTCCCCAAGAACCGACAATAGAAGAAGTTGTTGTAGAAGTAGTTCCTACACAAATGCATGTTGTTTCCAAATTATTATAAAACAAAAAATAAAACATGAGTTCAACCAATATTGGATAAAAATTAAAGTCTTGATAAAGGTATGAGTTTACATCAAATGTTCATCAATACTTAAAGGTATTAGACTTGATTTCAATGGTTCAGTGGTGCATATATTGGTTCACAAATTCAATTTTTCGTGACTTACAAAGCACTCCATGGTGATGACATACAATCTCAATTAAGCATGGAACATTTCATTACTAGCCTCTTCATAGGTAGCCCCACCAACGTAGGTTGCAAATTCCTAGCTAATGATATGATCATGTCTCAAGATCTATAATTTGGGTCTTCAATATTTTAGGTAGAAGGAATCATTACATTGTGATAGACACTGCCAAAAACAATTCTCAAATACCTAGATAATATTTTAGGAGAAATCCAATATTTACCAGGCATGTAGTATTTTCTATAGATCCATCAGGTTGTTATAGATATGTTGTAGTTGTTTTGAAGTTGGAAAGGTTACATAAAAGAGAATAAGAATTTCAAAATGCTCTAAGTGACCATGGGCTAAGATATTATTAGATGAATCAATTACTTTTTCTATATTTTTCATTCATGCTTGGCTAATATAATGAAGTGTCTCAAGACGACTCACCAATATGAAATGCGGAATATGAAAAATGGTTCAACCATTATTTGAAGTGATTTTAAGATGTTGTTGGGCAAGAGATTGATATCTTTTATCAGCACAATTCTGTGTTGGACAATTAAGGTATGGGAAAATATTGACAAGAGACTTAGTTATTATGCATTGGGAAAAAATAGGGGCATCCATCTTATAATTGAAGTGTCAATAAATATGGATCCTTGTTGCTTGCTTCATCTAACTTTGGAGGATTGATACACGGTTACAAGGTTACATGAGAATGTGTAACATCTTTAATTGGGGATGATGAGTCACACTTTACCATATTTTCCCACCCTCTTTCTATTATTTATAAACCATTTTCACTTACCCATAACCTTGTATTAATCATTTTTAATACTCAAATGTGAATTTAGGCTCAAGGTGTTTTCCATTGCTTTCTCTATTATTTCATTTTATTTTCTAATTAAACATTAGGAGAAGTGTGCATTTTTATTTATCTTTGAACAATGCATTTGTTTTGAGATTGTTGTAGATCCATTTACTGCAGCTCTACATGTTATAGATCCCACCTATTTTTAGAATGCTATAAATGTATTAGTTTACTATAGAACCATTTCCTACTAATCCATGGGATGCATATCCACAAACTCATCCACAAAATATCCACACACTATCCTCACATGTCACATATCCACTCATTGCCAATGCCACAAGTCCATTGCTACATATCCACATATTACATGATAAGTAATTTTTGAGTTATATGGATGCATATTCCACCTGCTTTTCAAGATATATTCCAACAAACTATTAAAAAATTATTGTGTTAATATGCATCCCTCTAGTTAGCCACAAATCTAGGATCCCAACACTAATCATGTCACGTCATATCCTAATTCATGAATGTTGGAACACTCAATAAAGATAAATAAAGGAAGAGAGATAAGTGTGAACGCAAAATTTTCCATTAAGAATATAAACATATAAACACAATGATGTGACCCTTGGTTTCATATTCCAAGAGATATCTTGGACTCCTCGTAACTCTTCATATTCACATGTGACTCTTGACGTGAATAGGAGAAATATAAATAACCCTAAGGATTAGGTTTCCAACATTCCCCCCTAATCCGAAGGGGATTTCGTGATACCAAGAATATTTCTTAAAGAGAGATAAAATCTAGAAGTGGACAACTGCAAATGGATGAAACCATTACTAAAGTGCTCTATGAATTGGTGGTTTTAGATGACCATAAGCCAATGGCTAGCACAATATGATGTCTTCTACTAAATGGTGATTTTTGGATGACTACAAACAAAGTTTATATGGTGGTTTAGTATTACCACAAACCTGTTTAGTAGAAGATGATGTCTTCTACTAAACGGTGGTTTTATGATCAACACAAACCAAGTGTAGAAGGCGTTTTAGGATGAACACAAACATAGTTAAAAGAAGTTGATTTCTTCTACTAAATAGTGGTTTTTGGATGACCACAAACTTGATATATGTTATATATTTCTCTCCTAGCTACAACTTTGACTCTCATAGTGCCTCTCACTAGAGGATTCAATTTTGGTTGTGGCTCAATATCACTTGTTTTTTGTATGATTGATAAGGCTTCAAAAATTTAAGCTTAACTGCCAATCCATGATGTGTCCCCCTATTAGATACAAGGTGAGAAGCATGAAGTATTTATTCTACAAGATGAATCATTACTCAAGACTAAATTATTTTAAATGATTGATATATATTATTGTTTGTTGATGACCATTGACAAGAATAGATCCAACCATAGTATATCTTTAATTTTCTAGGTTTCTTTAGTTTTGAACATCTATCTGAATATTGATTATGCTTCCCACAATGCTGACAAGGATGGAGATCAAAATATTGGTTCTTCATATGGGCAATTCGATGACAGTGTTGGTAATTGTGTTGAACTAGAACATGTGAAGTTGAATATTCTTGAAGGATTCCAACACTATGGAACTAGATTGGTTTGGAATCATTTGGAATATGAAAGGTCACTTCCTTATCATATCTGATACTTGTTCTATGTTTGTTTTTCCTTATTTCTTATCAAGTTCTAATTATGGGCTTGGAAAGATTACACTTAATATGTTCATGGTAGGATTCATATTTTGGATCTGACATTGCTTCACCGAGTTGTTCATATGTTGATAGCTCATAGGAATCATTATCAAACTTAAAAAGATTGTTATTATGAACAAGCACTAGCTCAAATTGTTGATTCCTTCATTGTATTTCATCATGTTGGAGTTGTACTGATTGAGTTTGGAGGAGTTCCACTTTGTCTTGTGCATCTTGCAAATAGCTTATCATTGAATATTTGAGAGTTTCCTTGTTGGTTGTAAATATTTCATCAATAGTAGTGAATATTAGAGTGTTCAGTAACTCTAATAATTCTTTAGTTCAAGCCATTTTTAAGAATGAATGAGGCCACCTTGTATAGGTAGGCTCAGATTACAACTCAACAACAAAGAAGAGGGATTCTTGCAACTATACCCTTTGACAATAAGACTCAATATTTGGAAATACGACTAAAAGAATGAAGGGTGTTGGTTTCTACTGAGAATGGACTAGATAGAATTAAATTAGTTTTGATTTGACACTTACAAAAAACTATTTCAAGGACCAAAAATACAAGAAAACTTACAAAAATTCACTATTTTCAAGTTATAATTTAATGTTGATGCTAAAGTTGATCTGATCTTAAAAAAGAATGCTTTACCTTTTGAGTCCTTTGGTGATACTCAACTATGGTTCCAAGGCCACTGCAAAAACAACAGGATTTAGAGGTAGCACGATTTATCAGAATACAATTCCACTAGAGCAGACGTAGAGGATATGATCTAAATATTTGGAGACTATCCACATATGCCCATGATAACACAATGAAGTCTCGACTCTACTTCCAAGGGAAATATATCAAGAGTGTTAGTTGTTAAGAAGAGTTAGAAGATGAATAATAATGCAAATACTACCCAAGAAGAATCTACCATACCTTTAACTTCTGATCGACTGCAAAAACCAAGTGGAAAAACCACAAGAACATAATGGTTCATAGACATTGAGAATTAAAAAAAGTATAGGTAAACCTATAACTATGAAGATTGTTGCAAATAATGCCATTAATAGTGTAACTAATTTAGTCAGCACAATCTCAAAAAGAGGGTGATTGAGAAGACTGGTGTCATCCTCATCTTTGATCTCACCTTCATTTCCCTCTTTTCCATATAATTAACATAATAGACATAAATGAGATTATTGTCGAGGTTCATGGTGACCTGATTCCTTGACTGAGACATCTCCGATGAAATTCTCTATGTCAACAAAAGTGATAGATGGAGGAATGGTTCAATCCCATTTAATAAATGGTTTCCACCCTTCAATATCATAGCTCCAATGTAACTGTTGGTCCTCCTTCAATGTCACAACTACCAATATATGTAGATTTTATTTGAGGAGTTCCATTCCTCCCTCACTTTGTGTTCATTGCCATTGCTTAGCTGTAACAACCCTAGATTTTAAACCCATTATGAAAAAATTTAACCCTAATTAAATGGCATATTTACCAAGAAAAAAAATAAAAAGGAACTAATCTATCAAGTATATATTTATCAATCAAATACCATCATATTACTAGCAGAAATATAGAAAAAAAAATTGTAATTCAAGGAGAAGAATCTCTACTTACCTGATCAATGACCAATGCAACTAATTTTCATGCGGGCCTTGTCCTTAATACGTCACTAGCTCCTCTATCTACAAAAACATGTGGGGGGGGGGAACTCTCCACCCAACCAATCCCTAGCAGAAGCTAAGGCCCCCAACGCCTCAACAATTAACCCTATGGCAGACCAAGTAAAACCTTAACTCTTTCTCTATCAACCTATGTACAACAATCACTACCTCTTATTCTTCTTCCCTTTAGGTGCAAAACAACAAGAAATTGACACAACCAACAACAAACTCCAAAAATAGCCAACAAGGCTAGAGCCCTCACCTCTTGGCCCTGCCTCCCTTTTATTACTAGATTTCTATATTTTACTTAATTTCTTAATTTTGCATGGATTAAACACTTGTCACCCGGGCACTTAAATTAAATTACAAGTGCACAATTCCTTTTTATTTTTATGTATTACTTGACATTTTTACTCTTATTATATTTATAATAATGTATAATGTTGGGGTTTTACATACTCCCTCCCTTTAGGAAACTTCATCCCAAATTTATGACCCGCACCAACAAATAAAAAGACTTAATCAATCATGTGGATAATAGGTAATATAGATAGATAGTACTATTGTGAAGATTAGATATTTATACATCGGATCTCTCATTAATTGGAATGGTTGTCTATGAATAACTATGCATGCTGAAACAATGAGAAAAAAGTAAGAAAACTATTAGTTATAATTGATTTAATAGAGAATAACGCCAAGAATTGTATTATTGCATTTGAGCTGGGATTAGATATTTGTGGTACAAATTTGGGGTCAAAGTTGTTTTCGGTCTCAAAGAATTCCTGCACTTCGAATGTTGCAAGCAAAATATACGTCTATGCATGGATATGGAGATGAAAGTGCACCTGATATTCATCTAGATGATGTTATGATTGAATTGACACTGACAATGGTTTTTTAGTCAAGATATATACCAGGTCATTTGTAAACTAAACCAAGTCTTCACATATCTCAATTCTTGAGCCAAACCAATTAATCATACACATTTAGATTACAAGATCCCTATGAAACATAATTATTCTGCACATTTATTTTTATAGAGACAAACCCCTATATTGGTGAAAGGAATCACTCTAGCTTTTAGTTGTAATATTATTTAGATTAATATCCAAGCATAGGATTTATTGCCTCATTCTATATAAATATGGTTGTTCCCTAATAAAGACACTTTTTCTACAACAAGAAATCTGTGTTCAAATCCCAACACCCTTGGTAATATTTTATTTGTTTGATATATCAGATATATTAGGGGGGTGTGGCCCTTAAGGCTCTCAAGTATTTGACCCATGATTTGATACCAAATGTAACAACCCTAGATTTTCAACCCATTTATTGGAAGCTTTTAACCCTAATTGAATGACATATTTATTGAGAATTGTTTTAGAAAGAACTAATCTATCAAGTGTATATTTATCAATCAAATACCATCAGATTACTAGCATAAATTATATATATATATATATATATATATATATCAATCCTAGGAGAAGAATAACTACTTAGTTGATCGATGACCAACTTAACCAATTTGCATGCAGGCCTTGTCCTCAATAATTCACCATCTCCTCTATCCGCAACAATAGTTAGGGGAAGACCTCTCCACCCAACCAACCCCCAACAGAATTTGAGGCCCTCAAGCCCTCAACAATAAACCCTATGCTAGACCAAGTAAAACCTCAACTCTTTTCTCTATCAACTGTTGTACAAAAATCACTACCTTCTTAGCCTCCTTCCCTACATATGCACAATAACAAGACACCAACACAACCAACAACAAACCTCCAAAAAAACCAGCAAGGCTAGAACCCCCACTTCTTGGTATTTCCTCCCTTTTATTACTAAATTTCCATATTTTACTTAATTTTTTAATTTGTCATGAGTGACAAGTGTTTCATCCATGCAAAATTAATAAATTGAGTAAAATATGGAAATTTGGTAATAAAAGGGAGGAAAGGCCAAGAGGTGGGGGATCTAGTCTTGTTGGTTGCTTTGGGGGTTTGTTGTTGGTTGTTTAGGTTTCCTATTGTTGTGAAACTATAGGGAAGGAGGCTAAGGAGGTATTAATTGTTGTACAGAGGTGTTGTTGATACAACATCTCTCCCGAAAATTTTGAAGGTGTTTGGGGCCCCTGCTTTCAATACTTTTGTAGCAAGTTTTTTCCTTTGTCACTCGAGTTTATTTCTTTCTCTAACTTGGAATAATTTCATCACCTACTTCCAAAAGAGTTTTCTCATTGATTTTTTGGAGGCAAAAGAAGTCTTTTCTCTTCAGCGTGATTTTTAGTCTTAATTCACCTGTTGTAGCGCAAGTTCTATCCTTAAGTCCTCCGCCGGTTTGGCGTGCCTCCAAAAGATAAGTTCCCCGCTCGGCGCAAACTCTAACCACAAGTCCTCCGCCTGATGCATACTTTGGCTCTAACTCAGCCGCCCCTTTTTGACAAGTCTCAAGTCTTTTATCCGGCGCGCATTTTTTAACAATAAGACGGCCATCGTTAGCACAAGTGATAACCATTCCTCAGCCGCCGAAGGTGCAAGAACTATCCTTATCTTCCCCGCCTTGGAGCTGCGTTTCACCTTCTCGGAAGAATTAAGAGTTGTCGCATCTCTCTCAGTGCAAATCGTGATAATAGAATCGAGGCAACTGGCGCAATAGCTATATTTATCCCTCCCGCTTTCAAATTTGCGCTTTGTCTTTCTCAATAGCCCAAGTTTGGCGCAGTTTTATGAGCTCAACCGTAAAGCCAAGATTGTTGCTTGAGCGCAAGGTTTATTTTTTGAATGTGCGTTTAGCACACAGTGCAAAATATTACGCTCGTCGCCTTAGCGCAAAAGTTAAATCGGTACTCGGCGCTTGGCACAAAAATATATCCTTGATCCTTGTGCACCGGCGGAGTTGGTAGGGTCTTTAATAATGCCATGTGCCACCTTTAATGGCAGAGTTCTCGAGCCCCGTGCTCATAACCCTGCCAGCTTTGGATGTACGTGACATTAATTGCCACCCTTTTTAACGTATCCAAAGGGTTTTGGAACTCACCATATCATTTGCACTCGCTGCTCGGGACTCACATTTCGAAAGTTGCTACCATTCGCTGAACACCTACAGAAGCCATCACCTGTTTCGAAAAAGACGCCAGTCTTTGGAAAATTTTCCAGTCTGACAGGTAGGCTCTTCTCCCTATTCCTCTCGTTTCTTCCAAGGTTTTTACCCAGTTAAATAGAATGTTTGCCGTCTTTCATACTCTGTAAAGGACCCCTGAGAACATAGCCTAGGCTCTCACCCTCTTACTCTAAAGCGATGAGCATACAAGGCCACTGCATGCAAACCAGGGCATGGATGGCCCTATCTCACAGGCGCATGAGGCTTTTCCCTCTGTCGCATTTTCGGTGTCCCAGGTTTTCCTCGCAGAGCTCTCGTTCCAAGCTCAAGCCCCACTTCCCCGCACCCCTGAACGACAAATTTATTGCCAAGCGAAACTGCATCTCCCCACAGCCGCATTTGAAATTTTTTCTATGATTTTTTGGATGCGTGATAGCTTTTTTCTGTTTAAATTTTCTTCCATGGGTAGGGTTTTGTTTTCTAAAAAGTATAAATTTCTTTCCCTGCTCTGGCCATGAAGTTTGTGGTCTGAACCAATGTTAAAAGGATGGCTTAAGTCACTTGGTCATTCGTCTAATGCCGCAATTTGGACACCAAAGATAAGCGAAATATTTGTCCTTTCACGCCTAGGGTGCATAAAACTCGCGCTCAGCCGAAACCAACTTGAGATATGTTGAAACCACTTACCAAGCAAATGTGGGAACTTGATAACCTAGCCTGGAGGTTTAACCCATAGAGGCCAGCAGCTATGTAGTTCTCCCCAACTTTGCGCGAGCTCCACTATCAAATGCCGGTGCATAAAAATTTTAAACATTGGTGCACGTAAATACCGCGTAAAATGTTTAGGCACTGGCGCAACAACAACATTAGGATGACACGTGTAGCTCTTTTAGCGTTGGCGCATGAAATATTTTTGGCTGGCACATGTTAAGGATTTAGGCCTTGGCGCATAAATAATTTTAGGTGCTAGTGCATAAATTATCTTTAGGCTCGCACATCCTTGTCATTATCTTTGTGCCATTTTTGTCCCGGTACCTTTCTTCCCAATACGTTTGTGTGGAAATTTAGAAGCCACCTGTGCGTTGTAGAACGAGTGGCACAAATAAAATATTAGCTTGCCTCTCC
Source organism: Larix kaempferi (assembly GCA_027924585.1). Lineage (NCBI taxonomy): Eukaryota > Viridiplantae > Streptophyta > Pinopsida > Pinales > Pinaceae > Larix > Larix kaempferi. The sequence continues at coordinate 5,438,993 of BSBM01000159.1, read as the reverse complement.
CCTCCACCATGTTGATACCCTACTTACTGTTATAAATTGGCCTGATTGCGATAAGCCTTAGAAACATAAAGTCAAATTGGTTGTAAGCTATGTTTCAATTTGTCTGATTTATGAAATAATAGTGGCTTGTGTAGCTTATTGACATTTTCTCATGTTCTTCAACTGTGAATTGATAGCTGAAGTTGTGATGTATTTGATAATCTTTGAAGCAACCCCCATGTTATGATATTCCGAATATTGACATGACTGTTGCACATGCTTAAAAGATCATCTCACTAAATCCAACTCTGTCAATTTTGCTGTCACTTTGCATTTAATAGTTGGCTGAACGTATGCATGCTCCTTATTGACATTACCTTAATCACCGAAGGATTACCATGCATAGGAGGTCAGCAAAGAAGAAGGCAGCGCAGAAAATAACCTCAGACTCAGATGTGGAAATCCTATTAGATACTTCCCTCGAGACGATGTTTGCTGACACGCAAGCTACCACTGGTGTTCCCCCTGGGAGCTCTGCCCCTGAATTTCAATGGGGCGATCTGTACAGGTTCATTATGGCTCAGGATAGTACAACATCCTCCATAGAGGATGCTCTGGTGTATGCCAACATCTGAAGTTCTTGTTTGCATAAGGCAACAACTCGTCCTGAATTGTTCCCTTGTTCCGAAGTTATTGGATGGCTAATTCCCCACATCCAGACCGACACGAGGCTCGTGAATGATAAAAATGGGTTGAGCCTGGCATCTTTCACTCCCGAGCATGTCACTGCTGCCTACAAATTGCCTTCACCCAAAGCTTGTATGGACGATGATTGGATAGCAAGACATCCAATGGAACCCCTAGAATCTGCCTGGAAGATGACGATAAACGATAGGCATATTAGGAAGAGGCAGAACAATGAGTATGAAAGCAGCCTCCTAAAGACCCCTTACAGACTCATCGTGTTGATGTTGAATCGACTCTTCGGCATGCCTAATGGAAATATGTTTAAGATCGGATGGGTGCCATTGATGTTTCATATAGCCATGAATGGCACCATCTTTAACTAGGCTGACATAATTTTGGACAGTTTGGCCTCACAGCTAACAGTGGCCCAGGGAGGGCTAACCCAAAAGAAGGCAGATTTTTTCATGTCCTCATACTTGATTGACTGTTTGTTAAGCAAGCATACGTTCCTGGACTTGGGTTGCTCATGGAATCCAAAAGAAACAGCTCTCTTCACGGCTTATCAATGTACATGGGCAAGTAAATACACAAACCACTAGAAAATGATTTGCGAGAGACTTATCATGCCATTGTACCAACTTATTTTCATAGAAGAACCAGATTGTATGTCGGAGAATGCAATGCCTATCATTGAAACATTTGGGGACTATTATCACAATGCCGAAGGCACATACATCAGAATGAGTGGAGGAACTCAAGAACCATTTATGTTCCCTCGGTATGTTACATATTTTGTAATTCACAAGGAGGTCGTAAGACAACTCTTCGGCACCGGCACAATAAGTAAGATCTTAACAGATCGAAAGAAGAGCATGTATCCTCCCATGCCATTCACCATCGGAGCTTATAGCCTTCTGAGAGCAAGAGAAGGGGAAAACTACGCTCAAGGCTTATAAGGGTTCCATTTTGGCACAGTCCCGTTCAGAAGGCATGACCCCTGCGGTAGGGCCAATCAGCACTATGCAGACCTCAAGGTTTCTTTTGAATATGCTCATACTATGGAACGAAACGAGGAATTCTTCAAGATCGCCCACAACCTAACTGCGTTAGGGAAATGTTACAAGAAGAAAATCGTGAAGGATCCAAGCCCCAAACCCGTTGGTCTGATCCAAAGGGAGCGGGAGGCATCGACCTTGCAATTAGGGGATCCATCAGGATTAGAGCAGGAGGAGCAGGACAGAGTGCTCCAAGAGAAAGCCCTCAAGCAGAAGCAGGACCAACAAGAAGCAAGAATTCAAAGTGAGCTGACTGCCAAGCTTCAGCAAGAGGAAGCTGCAAGAGAGCAACAAGAGAAAGCCTCTCAGTTGAAACAGCAGGAAGAGGCCGCTAGGATTCAGAAGGAAGAAGAAGATCGGGTGCTCCAAGAGCATGCTGCCAAGCAACATCATGAGGAAGAAGAAACGCTCCTGACAGAAAAAGAAGCTAGATTACAGAAACAACAAGAAGAGCTAACAGGAGAGAAGGAGAAAGAGCAGAAAGAGAAGTCTCCCGAGTCGGAGCCATCTACTCCGATAGACATGGAGTCAGACCCACCATTGATGTACTCTCCAGGGACAACTCAAGAAGGAAGCACCTCTTTAGGAAGCTTAGCACTGACCCCATATAATCCCAGGAAGCAGCGCAAAGTAGCAGACCTGGATACCGTATATTTCCATGAGCGGAAAAGGGCCATTATTGATAGGAGGGTAAAGAAAATGGAAAGCGGGGTTGATGAATATGAATTATGGGTATCATAGACCACATTGGTCCAAAGAACTGATGTCGACCCCTCATTCCAAGCCAAATGCACTGTGGCATCAGCCAAAGCAAGTAAAGCCAATATTGATCTTTTGTTGGATCAAGTAAAACATTACAGGGATCAATGTTTTAAGATCAGAGATGATAGGAAGAGGGAGGTGTTGGAGGAAAATAAATTGAAAGGGAAATACAATGAGTTGGTAGAAGAGCAGTCAATGCTGAATTCATAATTTATCTAGCTTAAGAATGAGAAAAACTCATTAGAAATGCAGTTGGCCATTTCGGAAGATGAGCAAAAGAATTTAAAAGCCCGCATAACAGAATTAGAGGAACTCGAGGCCAACAGAGCTAAACAAGTTCACCTCCATGAGCATGAGTATGAAGGGCTAGTTAAAGAAAAGGAGCAATTATTGGGTCAACTCAAAGATGCAACAGAAAATAAGCAAGATCTGCTTACCTTTGACAAGCAAGCATGTGATATGCGGATAAAAGCCCATCAGTTGCTAGTGCAGATCTCACATGAGGTTTGCAGCGTGAAATAAATGATTAATAAAATGTTAGTCATCGAAGGTGGAGCTTTGAGGAACAGGGACAAATTTGCCAAGCATGTGGAGGAATTAAAGCAACAGTTTGAACGGAGAAAAGGAAAGTCGAGATTCCCCTCAAGCTTGCGCATCCCCACTGAAGACGAATGTGACCTAGATGCAGGACTTCTAGATTTCAGTAAAGACTGTGGTGCCAGGATAAGCCTAGAGATTAAAAGTACTATCCGCAAGTGTCACTCATTCTACTCTAAAATCAAAGAATCTTTCGGCAAGTGCCACTTGATCCTACCAGAGACCATCTATGAATTCCTGACACAAGAGCAAAGACTAACTAAATTGCAAAATGAGTTGGACCAGGATTTGGAATATATCAGAAAGGTAGAGGTGATGACCCAAGATGAGCTTCAATAGTTCGTTGCTCAGCCTGCTGTACATATTTACTTTCTGGAAGCAATCGCTTAGGAGGCTACTTCAGGGGCAGCACAAGTTAAATCGGACTTGCGCAAACATGAAATCACAGCAAAGGCGACAGTATCTCTTCGGGGAAAGATTATAGTGAAAGAGATGAATCTTTGGGCCACTCACATACAAAGCATAGATGGCCAAGCATATGCAAGCAAGCCTGTTGTTGGAGACAGATCAACAAATCAACAGAAAGAAGCCAGCTGAAATTAGAAGTCGATTTGTTTTATTTCCTTTATTTTGTAAATAGAGTAAAGGGACAGCTGGCTGTTATTTTGTCTTGTTTGAAAGGTGTCCCACGAATCTAGGAAATAGGTAATTATACACTAAAATCCAAATTAGGAAGATTCTAGAATTAGGGTATACCTGTCAGCTCAAGGAGCATTTTGTAAAGTTATAAGTAGAAGATGAGAAGAGGAATAGAGGGACTTTTTGCAGGGAAAATGATTTTCTTAGCTTGTACGAACTACTTTGTAGCTTGCTCCAAGAAAGCGATTTTTCCTAATAAGAGCATGGAGAGGACGTCTTTGCCTTTAAATGTGGATTTGATGCTTGCTGGATTATTCTTGTGACATTCAGACACTGCTGTGAGATCTTTCCTTGTTGTTCTGAATTATTTATGTGCAATGAATGATTTTACTATTTTATGTGCAATGATGTTTCTCCAAAATGAGTAATAGAATGTTTTCATGTGGATTAAAAGCTATCTTTTATATCTTTAACTTCTTGCTGTAGATGCATCTTTATGATTTAATAACTACATGTTGATCTTTAGATCTTTCTTTCAGCACATTGCTCATATTTACATTTCGCTCCTTGCAACGATAGATTAGATTTATTTCAGTTTTAGATATAGAGCTATTTCAAGTTCTGCATCTAGATTAAATTAACTTAGGGCACTTGCATATCATATTTAAAATAAAATACATAAATGGTGGATCGGGCCGTAACCGATAGAAAGAATAGCAAACTTTAAATCTTACGGTAGCCGGAACCATTAACCGAACGGATTCCCCACACCAAACGGTGGACAATCTAATTGGGACAGTTCACCGGGGAGGATCCCTTTCTGCTTGATGTTGTGATCTTCGGGGCATCAACAAGAGGTTGATAGAGAAAAGAGTTAAGGTTTTACTTGGTCTAGCGTAGGGTTAATTGTTGAGGGTTCAGGGGCCTCAACTTCTATTAGGGGTTTGTTGGGTGGAGAGTTTCCCCCCTAACTGTTATTGTATATAGAAGAGTTGGTGACTTATTGAGGACAAGGTATGCATGCAAATTGGCTAATCCGATCATCAATAAGGTAAGTAGAAATTCTTCTCCTTGGATTATATATATATATGTGTGTGTGTGTGTGTGTGTGTGTATTATCCACTAAAATTGCACTTAGTGGATTCAGAGTGAACTGTTGAAGACTTGAACAATCCAATTGTTCATCATTGGTGTTGTGAGATCCATCGGGCCAAATTTTGTCCCTTTTTAAAAAAAAAGTTGCATGTCCATACCACTTGGGGATATTGTAAAATGTGCTAGCATGATGGTATTTTGTAAAGAGATTGGATCCCTAGGACTTTGACATCAATCCGATCTTTCCATGGTGTTTTTTCCCTTGTCAATTATGCAATGTTGAATAAGCGGTGTATAATCGACGAGTTTTTCACTCGCTTCTCCAAAGTTGGAATGGTCGTCTTGGTGGTTAGGCCTTAGGAGTTTATTAAAGTTTAGGTGTCAATGTTTATGAGCATGATAGACATCAATTTGAGTCAATATGAACAAGCACTAGGTCCCCTAGGTTTTTTGTTCAGTTCTGAGAAAATATTTTTCTTCCTGTAAAACAGGCCTTTTTTAATGTTTGAATTAAAAAAATCCAAAAATATCATAAAAGTGTGGTCTAGAGGGGGAATTTTCCATCGGGGTGCTCGTATTCTAACCCGGAGCACCCGTTAAACCCCTAAAACCACTTTTCCTAAGTTTTAAGTGAATATTTTTCACTTAAATAAAAATTCTCTCGAAATTAATAAAAGAGAATTAAATAATTAAAAAAATAAAGATTTGGAGAAAATCAGATTTCCTAAATTTGAGGAAATTTGTCCAATTGAAGGCCCATTTATCTTAGCAATCGACATTAGGGACCGAATAAATCAAGATCCGTGTGATTGGAAATCAGATCAAGTAACTAAGAGTGAGTCTTCAAGAGGGAATGTGCCCTCTTTGATTAGTTGGATGAATTTCTTGAGATGGAAATCCATTATTGGATGTTGGAGTTTCCAAAATGAAGAAGGGCGCCCCTCTTATGAGTTGGATTCCACCTCTTCCAGACACAAATCATGGCACGAGTTAAGGCTTTAATCTTTCCTCTTATCAAGGAATGCACCCTCTTCCATCTCTAGTTTTCCAATTCGCCCTCCCTCTCTCATTCTCCTATTTAAGCAGGGATTTGGCTCCATTTTCTCTCATGGTCAGAGAGGACTGAAAGGATGTTGAAGTATGTAAATATTCTATTGTAATCATTTTATGGAATAAGAACAATTTGGAGGCAAATCTCTTGTGTCGGGCATCATTGTGTGTGGATGAATATTGCACGTTTTTATGAGGTAATATGTATTGCTTTAGTTTCTTGTATCATGTTGGTTGAATGTTGGCCTTTGAAGGGGAGGTGTTTCCTAGTAGGTAGTATAATTTCTAGTTTAATTATTCTCTTTGTTTTTTTACTTTAGATCTCTTGGACGTGCATGTGTATTCTAGTTCGATTTCCATGATTTCTAAGTTTCCATTGTAGACAGCACCAATATTCACTTTAACCATTTGTATGCAAGAGTTTATGAGTTGATGCAGGTATCTAGCTCAAACGGTTGGTTGATCTAGATTGAATCCTCCAATTTTTTATCATAGTCCCTCCGCTTTCCACTAGCAGTCTCCACAGCTAAAATATTCCCAAGCTTCTAGCTTTTCTTCTATCTCTCTCTCCCCCTCACTTTATCTAAATTTCTCTTTGGTTATGGTTACTCACATGCTTAGTTAAATTAGTTTCCTTTGAAAATAATATTTTAAGAAGCTGATTTATTTAAGTATGCTACTAGATCTAAGGTTTAAAGCTTAATTTTGGGTAGATCTAGTCTTATTGAGTACTTAGGCTTAGTTTTCTATCTTTCAAGCACTTAAATTTTTATACTTTTAATGCTTTATTTGGCATATTTTGATGTTTTAGGTAGCTGGTTTTTTACTTTTAACAAGCATGTAAAAGGAGGTACTGCCATAAAATCAAAGATCTGGGTCATCCAAGACCCCACAGAGCAATATACATTTTTCTTGTAAGCCTTTGTATCCAGATTCATAAGGACCAAAGGAATCCACCTCAAAAGACTATAATTGTAATTAATAAAATCAGGTGGGCTACCCAACGCCCATAGAACCCCCTGGGGGATCCGTGTCGGTTTGGTGTGTTTGATCTTTTAGCTTAGTTGCTTTTGCTAGTTTGTTAAAGTAGATTAACCGCTTTATTTTTAACTTTTCCTTACTTTATTAAATCAACACATGCACACAATCTTCCCTAATGGGTTGTATAGTTTGTGTCACTTTCATTTTCACATGTTGTTTTTCTTTTCACAATCTTGTACTTTATTTCACAATTAATAAACTCAAAATTAAATTTAGGTTGTTTATTTTCGAAGTAAAATGAAAGAGTTTATCCTTGTTATGTGAAAAGAGATTCCCGTCCTCTTAATAAAGACTTCAAAATATTGTAAAACGAACCAAGGATTAGCCTCCCCGTATGCTCTGGATCTATGCGGTTCGTCCAATCAGTTGATCACATTAGAAAGGGATTTAAGAGACTAGATTAATAGGAAAATATGAGAGTAGTTTGTTTCAAATAAATCGGGAGGTCGCATTGAAAATATCATAGAGTCAGGGGAATACTTTAAGCAGGTTATGCCTCGCCCCATTGGACACTTGATACTATTACAATAAGCACTCAGTTTAGATAACTAAACTGCTTTCAGGCCAAACCAAGAACTAACCCACTCCCTAATCCATGCATCTAATAAATCAATTAAAACTGCCCAACGGGACATTTGAAACACTTTCATGACACAACAACACTACAAACTTATGTGACTCCATTTGGCACTGGTACAATCTGCAACAATCGTTCTTTTCAATTAAGTAATTTCATGTGTTAGATGGATGTATCTATTTCATGATGTTGATCTAAATTCTATTTGCAATATCTGGTTCAGTATTAATTGTTTTTCGAACTCCTAGAATCAATTCCATTCTTCAACTTAGCTTAAAGGCCATAGTTTTACTTTATTAGGGAAAACCCCCCTTGGCTTAGCTAGGAGTTGGCCTAGATGGAGGAGTTGAGTGTTGAGTGAAAATATCTCAACTCTTTGATTCCCCCCAAGGACGCACCTAGTGGCTTGAATATTTCTGCCACGCTAACCCTTTTTTCCCAAGGTGCATATCCAACGACAACATTTTTTGGCGTCATTGTTAAGGACAAATCTTTTATTCCCGGAGTACGATTTTTTTTTCTCCTTATTTTTTTTGTTTTGTTTGATGAATGTTTAGAGTAGATCTTTTTATTTTTCATCTGGTGACTCCACTAACATTTTTTCTTTTTTATAAAAAATTCAAAGAAAAGAAAAAAAGTTGAATTTTTGTGAGTATTTTGAATGCATATTTTTATTCTCACATGGTGACTCCATTGAAGGGATAAAACCCTTGTATCCCATATTTTGTTGAGACTTGTTGTGTGTAGATGAGCCCATGCAATATATACAATTTTAAAGCTCATTGTTTGACAACTCTTCTTTTTTAGTAGAGGAGATCATTGATTTATTGAGATATGGATATTAGGAGAATAGAAACTGTTGCTCGGATCTCCCTTTCATATCCCCCATAAAATTCCAGGATTTCTTAATCAGTTTGAGGGTGAAAAGACGTTTTATCCCCTTTCTCAGTTTTATGGTCAGGATGGGGACCATTCATCCAGATTCCATGTTATGACACTCCTTTCACGAATGAGCGAATTTAACATACACCATGAAGATAATATGATGCATATGTTTGCTTATTATTTGCAAGGGGATGCCTCATGTTGGTTTCATGAGGGCCTTCCTGATAAATCTATTACTTCCCTCATTTTCTTCTTTAAAATATTTTTGAGGCAATGGAATAAGTATGGAGATCATATTGGGTTATTTGATATTGAATTATTCATTAGAAACACTCTTGCTTACTTCTTTCCTTCGAAATAATTTCATGTGGAAGAGCTTGAGCTACCCAATGTCAACATCATGTATGGCATTCCATTTTCATAGATTCATGTTGGTCCCATTGAAGATGAGCATGAGGAACTATGCATTGAATACATTACTGAAGACCCTCCTCACATCACCTCAACAGATAATGTTGAAGAATGGGAATTTTTTTAGGACTATTTTAGTGATGATCAGCACATGTGTACTCCTAATCCGCCTCCAGAAGAAACCATTACAGAAGCCCATATTGAAATCCATGAGTAGGTTTGTAATGTATATAATGATGATGGTTTGGAAGGATTACTTCCTTATGAGATTTTTTCTAAAGAGGTAGATTATGAGCCTGAAGACGACATACATAGCCTGGAGCATGATATAACTGAAGAATAATCCTCATGACTGGCATAGATGTTGATGATGATAATTGGAGATTATGGAGAATCCCATCTATGCCATGTCTAAAGAAGAAATTCATAAGCTGGAATCCTTTGAAGGCATGATTCAAATCCCATATATGACATATTTGAGGAAAGGACGTTTGAGTCAGATTATCTTGATGGTTTTATTGAAAAACCCATTTATGAGGTGTTCAGAGAAGGAATTATGGATTTTGAGACCTTGGGAAATATCTGCATAGAAAAGGAGGATGAAATTTTTTCATATGATCAAACACGGTTAATTAAAGAGCATCCGCAGCTATCGTCTTCACGTACGGAGGTTCCTTGTGATTTGGAGCAGTTTAGGCTTATGCTTTCACAAGGAGTTATCATCAGAGAAGCCTTTCAGATCAATATGATGAATCAGTTGATCTGCCTCATCATTAAGATTTTTTTTCGCAGTCCTATCCAGTCATGGATAGAAGAATCCTACAGGAGGACTTATAATTTGGGGAAGCACTTAAAGGATCTATTAAATTCTTATAATCTCCCATCCAACCCTCCCATCCAGAACATTCATGCAAGTTTGCACTTTCTAATAAACGATTCCTTGCTTTGGCTGGTAACCAAACCCAAGGCAAAAATTTGTTGTATTAATGAAATGCTTAGATGGTTACATTGGATTTCTTATTACACTTAGCATTTTACTTTACATCATGCTTAGAGTAGGAAAATAAGTTCCTCAAAGTGAGCATTTACTTTACACATTTATTTCCAGTACTTAGGAAGAATAGCCTTTTTCCTTAGTTAATTTAATTTATGAAAAAATGCAATTTGTGTTTCATTGGCTTCTTTATAAACTTGTGATGTTTAAGGTTTTTTTGTCAAGTTGATATTTTTTTACAGATTATGGAAACCAGAGATTCTAGTGTTCTCGTATGCTTTCCTTTCTTGAATACTAGATCAAGCACACGTACGACAGTTGGAGCTAGATATGCACTAGTAATCTGATGGTATTTGATTGATAAATGTATACTTGATAGATTAGTTCTTTATGGACATTTTCTTAGTAAATATACCATTCAATTAGGGTTAAAATCTTCCATTAAATGGGTCTAAAATATAGGGTTGTTACATTTGGTATTAGATCCTGGTTTAAATACTTGGGATTTTTAAGGGCCACATCCACCTAATAGATTTGATCAATTAAAAAAATAAAATATTACTAGGGGCATTGGGATTTAAACCTAGATCTCTTGGTGTAGAACAAGTTCCTTTCTTAGGCCACACCCATATTTCTTTAGAATGAGGCAATAAATCCTATGCTTGGGGATTAACTTAAATAATATTACAACTAAAATCTAGAGTGATGGATTTCACCAATATAGGAGGTTGTCTCTATAAAAAATAAATGTGCAAAATAATTATGTTTCATAGGAATCTTGTAATCTGAATGTGCATGATTAATTGGTTTGGATCAAAAACTGAGGTCATTGAAAACTTGGTTTTTTTACAAATGATCCGGTATAGATCTTGACTAAAAAACATTGCTAGTATCAAGTCAATCATAACATCATTTGGATAGAGACCAGACGCACTTTCATATCCATCTCCATGCACAAACACATATTCTTATTGCAACACTCGAAGTGCAAGAATGCTTTGAGACCGACAATGGATTTGACCCCAAATATCTAATCTCCACTCAAATGCAATAATAAGATTATAAATAACATGGATTCCAAACATGAGCCTTTCCAACATGGAAAATAAGAGTTTGAATCAAACTCACCAATAACTCAGAAAGATAAAGATATAGGTCTTCAATTGCTAACCTGAAAACATGATGGAAACATTTTATAAACTTATCAAATAAATATAATGCAAGAGTCAATGAATAATCAACTTCTCCTTACAAGAACCTGTGCATTGATTTCCATAGAGTAAGCATTCAAAGATTCATCATGTTTATCATATGAATTTACTATTTGATAGATATTGCTTGTGTGATTTCCCATCCCTACACTAGGCATAATCATGTGAAAAAGAATGTAGAATTTGCATAAAGTATGTATTCACGGCCCTTCTAATTAAGCCAATGTGGGATTCATTCATCCACCAATTATATACTACATTCTGTTGTTCCAAATGTTTGCATGGAATCTTAATTATGTTGCGAGCATTCTGAGTCAATTTATGTCTGATCTAAGACACATACACAAGACAGTTTCTAAGCATGTGCTTAGGTACCTTCGAGGTACAATTTCATATGGACTTAGATATGCCTCCAATGGAGGAGTCATGTTACTTGGTTATACAGACTTGGACTGGGGAGGAAGCATTGTGGACCATAAGAGCACATCTGACTACTGTTATAGCCTAGGATCAACTATGATATCTTGGTCCAGCAGAAGGCAGGGCTTCGTAGCCTAGAGAACTATCGAAGTAGAATAAATAGCTGCTAGTGTTGCCTTCCGAGAAGCAGTGTGGCTTAGAAAACTACTTGCAGGGTTGTTCAGTGAAAATCTTGAGCCTACATTTATTAGGTGTGACAATCAAAGTTGCATCAAGCTTTCTGAAAACCCTGTGTTTCATCACAAGTTGAAGCACATTGAAATGAAGTATCACTTCATCCGAGACATGGTCCAAAAAGGTATAGTGAAAATTCAATACATTTCTACTGATGAGCAGATTGCATATTTGTTAACAAATCCTCTGTTAGTGACAAAGTTCAGGTACTTTCGAGACAAGATTGGTATGGCAGAGAATGCCTCCTTCGCTGAGAGGGTGTGTTAAATATACAACATCAGGAGACATTCTCCAAACCAATATTGTGTAGTAAAGATTGATCCTCATGTATAGAGGTGAGCACTTTGATTGTGTTCTATGTAAAGGTTATTCCTCTCATATAGAGGCAATTGATCAAAGTAATGACGTTGTAAAGTCTTGTTGGACAAGGCTCCGGACTTGTGTGTGTCAAGTCATGATTATCATGTGAACCTTTTGTATAAAGGCATCCATGAGATGGACCTCCCGTATAGAGGTGGACCTTATGTATAAAGGTCATGCTTTACTTGTTAAAAGCATTTAATGTTGTGTGATATATTATTAACCATGATCACCAGATTGCTCTTAAGTCTCGTTTAGAGATTGATCACCTCTAAAGTGAATTACTTAGCATATGATCATTTGGTCCGAAATAATATAATATGATCACAACATCTGATAATTCTTCTTAGTATAATGTAATGTTATGAATAATTAAAGTTAGCACATATTGACCATGCAGTAAGAGATAAAGCATAGAGATCAAGAGAATTTGAAATTGCCCATGCAGACACTTTAGCTAATTAAAGAGAACTCAAATTATTAAAGCTGCAATTATAAAGCTTCAGTTAAGTATAACTGCTTCAGTTAAAGCATCAGTTAAAGATATGCCTTACTTAACTAAATAAATCACAGTGGTCACTTCAAGTAAATCAATCAACATGATTTCAGTTAACTAAGTGTTAAATAAAAAGGACTAGTTAACTAAAGTGTTTTCACTTTATTAAAACTAAAACAAGACACTTTAGTTAAAGAGAGTTAACTAAGTGACAAAACAAATAAGATCTATTTAACTAAGTGTTATTGCATGATGACACTTATGTTAAACTAAAATATGACACGTGAGTTGTGACACTTGTATGTCGACACTTGAGTTAGCCCCTAACTAAGCGAGAAAGCTTTTAGTTAAGAGGTGAGTTCATCCTAAGTGACAACTCAGTGAGATAAAGCACTGCATGAGAAGTGGGGTGCACCTCTGCATGCAATATTAATACATCAAGTTTGAGGCGAGTTCATCCTGAAGTTAGAAGTTAAAAATAGAAGAGAAGAATGTATAAATTTGTTATGTGGGATTGTTGAATCCAATGTGAAGCGAATTCTCTTCTCCATTGAAGGAAAGGTGCTTCGAGTCTTTGTGCATGGTATTTTTCATGCTTGTTATTGTTGTGTTGGGCACACATCTAGTTGATCTCTCTTCTCTATTGATTTTGTATCTTCATCAAGAGTGTTTGGTGATCTCTTATCTTCTGAAAGCAATCTTCTATGTTGTAAAATAAAGCATTCTCTGCTATCCATTATATTATATTGAGAAGAATTGCTAAGGTTTTTGTTCTCATAATTTTGAGGATTTTCCCCAGGGTATATCACATGTGATTTGTGACACTTTCATGTCAACACTTAAGTTAGCCACCTAACTAGGTGGGAAAGCTTTCAATTAAGAGGCGAGTTCATCCTAAGTGACAACTCAGTGAGATAAATCACTACAGGAGAAGTGGGGCGCACCTCTACATGAAAGATTAATACATCCAGTTTGAGGGTGAGTTCATCCTGAAGTTATAAGTTAAAAATAGAAGAGGTGAATGTATAATATGTTATACGTTTGAACCCAATGTGAAGCGAATTCTCTTCTCCATTTAAGGTAAGGCGCTTCTCTTTGTGCAGGGTATTGTTCATGTTTGTTATTGTTGTGTTGGGCACACATCTGATTGATCTCTCTTCTCTATTGCTTCTGTATCTTCATCAAGAGTGTTTGGTGATATCTTATCTTTTGAAAGAAATCTGCTATGTTGTAAAAGAAATCATTCTCTTCTATCCATTGTATTATACTGAGAAGAATTGCAAGGGTTTTTGTCCTCGTAATTTTGAGGATTTTCCCCAGGGCATATCTTGTGTCATGGTTGTATGAATTTCATGGATTCAATTGTCTCATTTCTTCAATTCTCCACATCTAAAATAATTAAAGATCAAATCTCAACCAAATTTCAACAAAGTTGATCCCACAAATTTGGTTATGTTGTGTGGGGCAACGAAGGCACTGAGACACGATGTTGATATAAATTTCCACCAGAGGTGTTATAATAACCACCTATTATTCGGAAAAAATAATGGAAAATTATCAAATCGTAGGCCTATGGAAATACTTTCTAAGAATATTCATTCAAGGGGATACATGGAGCCACTCTCACCCCACCAAAATTTAAATATGTTGAAGGGAAAATTCACCAAAAGAACCTCCTCCATGTCAACAAAGAAAAAATGGCCAACTTCAATTCTCCCTTAATTTGGTAGTGAAATCGATTCCAAGATTCTTGAAAAACCTGAGTGTTCACTCCAAATTAGAGGATGTTTGTAAATATTTGATAAAGATTAATGTAAAGATAAATCAATGTGCCAAAGATTTAAAATGGTCAAGGGAGACTATTTTCATTCATCTAGGAAACCTGCAATCCCTATGACACTATGTTGTATATTATTATATAAATTTAGTACTTAGATCTAAAGGAAGCATAGACACTCGACAGAGATGGCAGTTATGCAAGAGAGAAAATAAGCAGATAAGAAATAACTAGTCTTACAAAAATGTAGAGGTACAACAAAATTTTCCCATCAATCGTCTACAAGCTTTAATACCAATATTAGAACATTCAATAGAGATAAACAAAGACAAACAGGGTTAAGCATGAATGCCCAATTTTGCATTAATAATATACACATATACATACAATGATGTAACTCTTGATTTCATATTCGAAGAGATCTTTTGGACTCCTCATGACTCTTCATATTCACATGTGACTCTTGATGTGAATATAAGGAATATACCTAAGCCTGAGAATTAGGTTTCCAACAATGAGACTACCACAAACACCAACAATTCTACCATTAATGCACAATTGATACACTCAAAGAAGATGCTATGTTCAAATTCAAATTAACAATTTGAAGGAATCAATATAGATGCCACGAATTTAGTACTACAACCACTTGGGTAAGTTAATAAAAGATGCAATTCATGGTTTTAATTGTTGTATGGCATATTTCTAAAGGGACACATGTGAAAATATATTTTTATATATACATGTGTGTTCCATATTTATTTGGATAGATACAACTCATAGAGTGAATGTGATTAGTTAATAATAGATTTCTACAGCTTCATCATAACCACTTCGTCCCTGGATAATAACTACAACAACATTTTCTAAAGATGTCATATTCAAAACGGATCTACCTATCTTCACGGATCAACACTATCACTTAATTAATCATTTTGTTTTAATAGCTTAAGCTCAAGCACATTTGTAGTAATTCCTCTTTAATAATTAGTTAAGACTAGAATGTATAAATAGGAACCATCTTCCTTTGTAAAAGAGGTCGGGACACTAGAGAAAAATCTCAAATACATTATGGGATAGTGTACAAATTTGTGGAGATCTGATTCTAATCTATATTAGAGTTTGTTAGTTTCGTGTGTTAGTGTATGAAGTGTTGATTTTGTTTATTCTATTGTAGTTTAAAATCAATGCCATGTTCTAGGAGGTGGATGTCACTCTAATATAACAAAGCACGGTGTAGTTTAGTATTATCTCATTTCTTTTGTGTGTGTTTATTTATTTATGTAGCATTATTTTAGATTGACTCTTTATAATTCCATGGTAGCTAGTCTTTATCAAGTTATTTAACAATGATGACTTTTTTTTTCAAACAAAAAAAAAAAGAAATTTCTTGCTATTCATAAGGGTGAATCAAAGAAATTTACAATATAACTTATCCAAAGATAGTATACCATCAATCCAAAGATCTATGAGCCATGCTAATCTATTCCAACCTGAGATGAACACATTTTCTAATCCTACACATATAGCAATGTCCTAACAGACTTAACAAAATAGCTTCTAAGAAAACACTGATTTAAGTGTATCATCCTTCAAAAGAGAAGTTGACCAATAGTACAAAAAGTATTAAACTAAGAGTAGCAGCACTAATAAATACGCAATGTAACACTCTCCGGAGGCCTTAGTTCATGGTAGTGCAAAACTTCCAATACTCCTTCCTCTAGTAAAATACCTTTCTTAGATAGACAATCTTCCCTCTGGTTATATACTCGGGATATATGTTTAATAGACACAACATCAAACTGATCCATACGTATTCTGATTTTTTTCCTCCAGTGAACGAGGGAAGCCACATTAAAATAAATGGTATCCATAGTCCATCCCACGATGACTGAAGAGTCTCCATATATCTGCACATTTGAGATCTGCAACAGATTCAAATAAAAAATGAGAGACCAAAGGGCAAGTAGCTCAGCACGGTTGTTACTTCCCATCCCACACCCCATAACCAGATCAATGTATTCAGTAGCAGAGATAATAATAAGGCCTCCTTCCCCACACCTGCCCATTTGACCCGCTCCATCAAAAAAACCAATAGTACCTGATCCTGCAATTATAGGTTCAGTAATAGATTTAACCCTATGAACCTGTTTCCTCACATCAACACATGATAGGATTTTCACAATGTATTGTATCGCGCTACTGAAACTGAAAGTACAGTCTCCAAACAGAATGCGATTTCGTAATTTCCATATGCCCCAAATGAATTGTATGGGATATGAGATTGCTTCCTGATACTCCAGGTTCCATTGGTGAAGAACCCCATCCATCAAACCCGGTCGCCAGCATCAATCAATACCCCAATATACAGCACCAGTAATCCATAATTGTAATGTAATCGGGTAGCTGATAAACAAATGCCCGACCGACTCAGCATTCTGCAAACACAGTGTGCAGAAATTCGGACCATAGCCTCCCCCGACGAATGTAGTTGTCCACAGTCAATAATTTATTATTCAATGCAAGCCAAATAAAGCATTGAATCTTCAGCGGAACAGTCCACTGCCAGAGCACACTGTACCACCATTTTCTCGTAGTAGTAGGCTGATGAAGCGCCATGGCATAATAGACATTATTAGTTGAGGGATCCCCCCAAGCCTCTCGCTAGTACCAAAATATAGAATCCATCTCATTCGACAATTGAATCCTTGTGTGCTGAATCAATTGTATATAGCCATTCCATTCATCACCGGCATCCCCAATGAGTCCAAGATCCCCCGCAGATCGCCAGTAATTAGCACAATCAACACCAATAGGATTATGAGCCTGGTTCAGAAAATAAAGACCACGGTTATGAAGAAGGTTAACCGTCCCAGCAGAGAGTAAATTGGAACACACAATTAAAACATCCTCCCCCAATCGGATTTGATAACCATTTCCAACCTGCCAACCCAGATGATCCAGTAGTACAGGAAGGCTTCAATCAGACCATTCCAGATATTGGATACTCCCACCAGTTTCTTAGGGCCACCTCGAATCCATTCTATAGTAGTCAATGTCTTCAGGTATTTGTCTCTCAGTCTTAAACCCCAAAGTCCAAAATGTGTCAATGCCCGCCATAGACTCTTCACATGTAAAGCTTTATAAAGCCAGTAAATATTCTGGATGCCCCACCCACCCTCCGACTTCAGAACAGACAGCGAGGACCATGCCGACAAGTGAAATCCCACCTTATCCCTCTGTCCAGACCAAATAAAATTAAAAGATAATCTTCTGAGTTGATTCAAAACCGACACCGGCACCTTGGCAAGAGTGAGCCAATATACATGAATGTTTTCCAGAACATAATTCAATAGGACTAACCGGCCTCCCAAAGAAAGACTCCAATAGTACCAGCCCATAATCTTTGCCTCAAATTTCTTGATAATCCATCCCCAGTCCATAACAGTATAATCATTGGGCTTAAGAAAATATCCCAAGTATTTAAATCCATCAGACAAATCTTTAATATCAATGGAGAAAAGCCTTCTAATCTGATCACAAATCGAAGTACAAACACAATGGTGATAAAGGCAGGACTTAGGGATGTTGATAACCATACCTGTGGCTTTTCAAAATAGATCAAGAATTTCTTTGAAACAACACCACTCTCCCAGATTACCAATACCAAATAAAAAAACGTCATCCACAAATAAAAGGTGAGTAATACTATGATGCTTAGATACTTTGATACATGTAATTATGCCCGCAGATTTAGCCCGATTCAGTAGTCTGCTAAGTCCTTCAATGACCAAAAGGAAAATAAGGGGCGATAGGGGACAGCCCTGACAAAGACCACGAGAACCCTTAAAGAAACTGGTCGGGTTGCCATTGATAAGAACAACAAAGTTCACCGATGCAATACACCCCATGATCCAATTAGTGATCAGTAAATCAAGACCAGCATTCAGAAGAAGAAGCCTCATAAAAGTCCAATCAACCAGGTCATAAGCTTTGACCAAATCTAATTTAAGAACCATAGATGGGATCCTACTCTTCTTGGCAGAATGTAGCGTCTCCCAGTCCCAATGGCATTGAATATCAAGCGATGATGAAGAAAGACAAATTTTTCAGATGAGATACCTTGGGAAAGACCCAACTTTAATCGATCAACAATCACCTTAGAGACCACTTTGTAGAGAAAATTACACAGTGAAATGGGCCTGAAGTCCTGAAATGAAGTCAGTTCCAAGACCTTAGGGATCAATGATATAAATGTAGCATTAAGACCACCACTGACCATCCCGGTAGTACAAGTCTCTTCCACCAGGTGAACAATCTTAGTACCAAGAATGTCAAATAATTGGAGGTAGAACTCAACCATCCAGCCATCAAGCCCTGGACTCTTATCCTTGGCCATCCGTTTTAAAATACCTTCAACTTCATAAAAAGTAACTGGTCCCCCAATGATAGAATTATCCTCAGTCGAAAAGAATGTCGGCATGACCTGAAGTACCTCCAATTGTGCTTGTAGATCATTATTCCTCGATTTGGAGAAAAGGCTCTTGAAATGCCCCACAGCAGCAAATTAAATATCTGGAGGTGAGGTAACCCTAGAACCCTCCATATCATTGATTTCCCAAATCGAATTAGTCTTTCTTCTCATACTGGCAAACTTATGAAAAAACCCAGTATTTTGATCACCCAGGGAAATCCATAATGCCCGGCTCTTAATGCACCAGAGTTCTTCATCATTACTCAGTAAAGAATCCTTCTCAGCCTTCATAAATTTAATAATATGACCATCCAAATCAGAATGTAACCCAAACAATGGATCCACATAATACTCTTCGATACACTCCTCAATCCGTTCCAATGCATCCATATGATCCTTCTTCCGGGCAACAGTCCAATCCGGGCAACAGTCCAAGGCACAATAATCGACTTTAAAGAACGAAGGAAAGCAGGAAGTGTCACCATCGCTCGCCCACCAGCACAATGAAAGGAATCCCAATGGTCCCTAACCAATATGTTAAAGGAATTTTCCTCGGACCAAACAGAACAATACTTAAAAGGATACTGGTGCATATGAAATCCACAATGTTTCACGGACAATCTACCGAGAGCGGACTCAAGGCATGATCTCCCTAGCTTAACGTAAGTCTAGAATAAATAGGACAAAACATAAAATACTTTACTAGATCATATAGATGTACAAATGTAAGAGTAGATTGTTTACCTTAGATTTGTAGATCTCTTTCTCCTCCGTTGATCCAATGCTCCAGCGCTGCCATATTGCGAGTAGCTAAACCCTGTTGAACATATGACAGACCATGAGAATTGAAAGCATATATTTCATATGATAGATCTAAGCTAACAGTTAAGGAGGAAATCTCTAAACATCATCGAGAGACAACACTTATGGAAAGCAATTATATTAACTGTATTTAAGAATGGAGAAGTACAATAGAAAAGAGGATTACAACCATTGCCTTAACGTTGCAAACTCCTTCCGACAAGCCATGCCAAAGCTTCTAGAGAGAAGTAAATGTTCCCCAAGCTAGAGTGTTAGGTCTATTGAGTTTGATTTCACCAGCATAAGAGTACCATACACTTCCTCCCTTTAGAATGGGAGTGAGCTTCATTTAAATAGGACTAAGTGGATAGGATATGGATAGGATAGGTTGAGATATGATAGGAGAGACTTAAGGGATTTTTCCAAGGTATTAGGAGTCGAGTGCCAACTCTCCCAAGAGGTCAGGGATAGGGTCCCAAGTCAGCAAGATTCGAGAAGGAGCTCGAAGAAGCTATTTTTTCCATCTAACTGACTTCGTCGCACCCTGTAATGGAGCAAGGTGCGACGTCGCATATTGCATGAGTGCAACCTGCGACGACCTCTCAAAACCTAGTACAAATGGGTACAAATCCTACCAGGTAAATCACTCAATCAGGGTACCTCCAGGGTTGTATACATTGAATCTCATGATGGGAAGATTTTAGGTGTAACAGAATGCCCCCCAAAGCATGAAGTTGTTGAAATATAGGTAGGTGAAATGCTTTGACAGAAGGAATGGCAATGGACTTGTCGGACAAAGGACGATGTTGCAGTACAACTGACTCTGAGTACACAGTCTCAAATGACTCACAACATGGCTGCCAACCAATACAATGCAGATCCATGGTAGTAATGACCGACAGAACACAATCATGGCTACTAGACACAAGCGTAGATCCATGATGAGATGATAACACAGCCACGACCAATACAAATGTGGATCCGTGTAATATAAATCAATACAAACTCCATCGCAACCTGGGTAAAACATGACTCCCCAGGGTCTTCAAGTTGAACCCGCAATGATACGAATCTATCCATGTGATTACAAATGTCTTGACGTCGAACATGGTAGAAACCACTTGATTACCGGTCATTGATGTAAACCGTAAACAAATGCAAGGGAGATCACCATTAATGTCAATGATTCCCAAGGTATCACAATACATATCATCAAGCGTGAATAAGTGAGTTGAAGTCGAATGCAAGATGAAATCTTTCAATCAAGAGTCAATGATGTAAACTCATGTTGAAAGCGAGGTAACCTGCCACTGAGGCATGCAAGGCCAAGGTACTTGGTTGGTTTCTAGATTCAGTCCTCGGATGATGAGTTGATGTCGACAAGGATGAATCCGTCGAAGGAGGGCCATGATGAGTCCCCCATCTATCGACATGAAACATGACAAAAGATGTGTAGAGTAGGTCGGGTGGTACAGTAACATGCAAGACTGACTCAGAGTAGACCGACATGGTGGCGGGTGTACTGACTGCATATGAAAAATGATGGACGTGTTCTTGAACATGGGTATGGCATGACTTGGCAGTATTGACATGACCAGTACGACACAAATTCCTAATGCGACTGATGACGGAAGCTTTCTTTGAATGACTCAAAGGAGTAACAAGACTCAAGAAGTAAGTGAAACTCGAGGACAAACAGATGATCCAAGTGTTGTATGCAAATGTAGATGAGTGCCATGTCCAAGAATGACTACGTACTGCCACTAACAAAGTGTGTAACATAAAAGCTTTCCTTTTTCCCCATCATGAACGATAAGTGCCTCATGTGTTTTTTACGAGCTTGATGAGGGTAACCAGATGCTCGGTATAGCTCATCTCATAGATGAGTCCAATCCCAAATATTTTATGAACCTAGGATAGGAGGGGTTCGTCCCATGGCAGGCCCTTCAATGTAAGAGTTTAACAAGTCCATAGAAGGTAAACTCGGTCGTCATTTCATATTTAGAGAGTCTGAAAAGAACTAAAGAAGACTCCAACGGTCCTTTTTTGTAAATTTAGCCTCATCGCCCGAAAAAGGGTAAAATGACGCGGGAGAGGACTCTTCCAGCCATGATTGGCTGGAGTATACATTTTTTCGTAACTAGTGCCCCTTGGTCCGAAAAAAAGGGTAAACTATCACCAGGGAGACAACCGTTCAAATTCTTTTACAAGCGGGAACGCGACAAGTTCGCTTGGCAATCTTTTCGTATTTCGAGAGCCTGAAAAGAGCTTAAAGGTAGACTCCAGGGGGTTCCTTTTCCATAGGAGTTTAACGAACCCAGAAAAGTGATAAATCGTAACTCGGTAACGTATTCTCATGGTTTCAAGAGCACGAGAAAGAACAAATAGTAAGCTCATAATCATTAAAGAATTAAAATCTAATGAAGCAAAAAGATAAACGACAAAACAAACAAGGGGTGTTCATACCTGAGATGACCATTCCAATATGAAAATGGCGTAGAAAGGCACTTTACGACTCCTGCACACTCAGAAACTAGGTCAAATAGTCAACCGAACGTTCAAATATAATAAAAACGATCCAAACTATAGCAAATGGCATAATGGCATCAATTATTCGAAAAAGGAATATTCCATTTTTTTATAAATAGAAATAAAAACCAAACATAGTCACCATTGTTCTATTTGCCAAATTTGGGAGGAATAATGCCAATTGGAGCCAAATCTTCCCTCATTGATTCCGGGAGCTACGATTAGCCATTTCACTCGCCATCAAGGGAAGGTAACCCTAAACTTCATCCAGTAAAATCATAGTGGTTTACAATTTTGAATTTCAGTCATTTTTTGGGGTTTTGGCGTGATTTGGGAAGGGCCATTGCGCCCTCGGCTCATCGCAGTTGGCCTTTTCGGGAACTGCGATGAGACCGATTCATCGCAAAGGTCCCACAAGTGGACTACGACGACATTTCTCTGTTTGCAAAAACAGGGTGCGACGACGGCGACGTCCATCCCACTCTTCAAACCAAGCTCAAAAGAAAGACTGCTAGTGATTGAAGCAAGTTCTAACATTGCTTAAATGCTCATTTTGACAGGTTTCTAGCAAGCAAACATGGTTTTAGAGTGGCGGGAAAGAGAACACGAGGTGGAAGACGTACAAGCTTCCAATGATCCAGAATGCGTGAATGCTCTGAGAAACTGCGATTTGCTCAAGTTCTTTGAGGTTCAGGGGATGAGATCCCAAATCCTGTTTTTGTCACATATGCTCCGGTGTTGGGATGCGGCCCAACAACACTTTGTGATCGGTGAGCACATCCTCACTATAGATGTTGAGAACATATATTTTCTTACTGGTTTGTCTTAGAGAGGGGACCCTGTAGCTCTCATCGGATCACAGGCTAGTGACCGCACTGTCGATGACATGGTGTCACAGCATTGTACTGCTCTTGCTCGATCTTCTAGTGGGAATATCCCCATTAGGGATGTCGTGAACCACCCACTATGTACTATATTGTTTACTATTACCAGAGTGGCGGGGAGCCAAGCCCCACACATGGCCACTCGGGCTAAGATGCTTTATGTTGAGGACTGTATGTCCCCCAGGATATTCAACTGGTGCGAGGGTCTCCTCGCAAACATGTGAGCTTAGCTAACAAAGTGTCAACGGGGAGAGCTCAAGCAGTTCGGCTATGGATCCATAGTGATCTCGTTCTTACTAGAACGGGTCCCCCTTTTATGTCCTCAAGTACCACTGGAGGATAAATATCCTAGAGATCCTCACATGGCCAGGTGGACCGATGTGATGGTCCGACATGGTGGGGGCCCTATTATTGGATACCCTCCTGAGTTTTTCACTTGGATGGAGGGCCAGTTACTGATGGTGGAGGATTTCCCATACAATGGTACAGACTTTAGAGATGACCTAGACTTGCTACTACCAGAGGGAGCAGCATGGGGAGACCTCGGTAAGAGCAAATGACCCTTGTACTTTTTAAAGTTTTGTGCATTTATATAATTTTTTTTAATATAGTGCTGAAAAATGAACAACATCTGTGTGCAAATGTGGGACCTGTACGACCTGTGGGTACCTCTCTTATAGCCAGGAGAGAGAGAGGGGATGCAGCAGTTGTGGGTCCGGTTGTGCATGCTTCCATCGCAGAGATGGATAGACTCTATGCCAACCTGAGTGGGTTGACATTAGACATCCTTGAGCCATCGGTGGATGAGGTGTTGCGGCCCATGCAGGTACACAAGGTTGGAGCTACTGCGCGCTTCAACGTGCTGCTTCGCAGGGTTGCGAGAGCAGTCAATTGTTTCCAGACTCAGCAGACTAGGGCTGCTAGACCTCCTAGGGTTGTACGGGCCAGACAATAGGCCACATGTTGTTATCGTGTGTGTACTGAGAGCTTAGAAGCCTCAGATTTTGTACTACTGAAAGCTGCGAAGCTTCAGATTTTGTAGAGACTTACTGAAAGCCGTCGTGCTTCAAATTTTTGTATTAGCACTACCTTTTTGAGATTATATATATATATATACAGACAGTTTGGCGATTTATACATTATGTGTTCCAAAAATAATGATGTGATCTTGTTTATATGCTTTGCTTTTATACCGTGTATTATTTACATGTTGTGAATGCTTTTACATATTATGAGTATTATGTGTGTGCGATGTACCAATCTAGAATGAAGTTGGCCATCGAGTCAGCAACTGCATTTAACTCTCGTGGAATGTGTAGGTATTGAACGGATTCAAATGACCTTTCCAGGAGACGAACTCGTCTAAAGAGACGGAGTAGGGTAGGATCATGGATGGCGTAGACCCGGTTAAGATGGGAAACCACTAGTTGAGAATCCATGTGGATGACAATGTGGTCCATACCTAAGGAAATAGCATCGGTTAAGGTTCCAACTACTGCCTGATATGCTGCCGCATTGTTGGTTGCAAATCCAAGGCAACTTCCTCCTTAGCTGATGAGCTCGCCTGTTTGGGAATCTAGTACCCAAGATGCCGAAGCAAGGTTATGGGTATTCCGGCTGGCGCCATCTGTGAATCCATAGCACGTTTCTATCTGCACACGCAGACAGAACATGGTATAAGAAGCGGAAACAAGATCTAGAGACACTCAAAAGCAAGCGCGTCACACCACAAAAAAAACACACAAACACGCCATGTACAGTATATATAAGAAAGTCTATGCATGACAGGATCAGGCATAGTACCTCTTCAGGTAAATCCCATTACGGTGTTCACCCAAAGAAATTCCGTCATAATCTTCAAGCTCGTAAGCTCCTTTTTCCAAGATATGTTTGACAATGTAAGGTCCGTGCCACATGGACTCGAACTTTCCTGCCCCTAGTTTGTCATGTCTCTGGTCGTATGTAAGGACTAGGTCACCCTCGTTGAAAATCCGAGGTTCAACTAACTTGTCATACTGAGCTTTGATGTGTTTCTTGTACGCTTCATTAGCAAGAGCGGCATCTCGGCGAGACTCATCAAGTTTCGCTATGTACAGGAAACGTTCTTCCTCGGCAGTAGTGTTAGGAAGAAGTTCGACAACGAGTTGTAGAGACGAAATTTCGCACTCTATGGGGAGGACAACCTCCAATCCATACACCAATTGGAAAGGAGTGAAGCCTGTGGTGGTTTTAACGGAAGTTCTGTAGGCCCATAATGCTGAAAAGAGCATATTATGCCAGTTGGACTTATGTTTGCCTACCATCCTTTGGACCATAGTTTTCAAGACCTTGTTAATGGCCTCGACCTGTCCATTGGACTGCGGGTAGTAGGGTGTTGAGTTTTCATGTTGAAAACCCAATCTATCACTTAGCTCATCAACCATATGGTTCTGAAAATGAGAACCATGGTTGGTCACTATCGCCTGTGGAACTCCAAACCGCGCTATTACATGATTGAACATGAAGAGTGCGGTGGTTTTGCCGTCGTTTTTGTATGTAGGCATTGCCTCGGCCCACTTTGTAAAGTAATCCATAGCTACTATGATGTAACTATGCCCCCCGGGACGAGGTAGGCTTACAATGCATAAAATCGATGCCCCATTTTGCGAAGGGGCCCATGGCAATAACCGGATGTAGCGGGGCGGGATGGGTGCGCTTCTTCGTATGGAAGTGTTGACATGGAGGACATCTTTTCACGGCCTCAATACAATCTTTGAAGATGGTAGGCCAATAATATCCTGCACGCAAAATCTTCTGGGTTGTAGCCATCCCAGAGAGGTGACCGCCACATGCCCCAGCGTGACAGTCATTCAGAACGCGTTCAGCCTCATCGTGTGTTAGACAATGTCGAAGAATTGAATCG
Organism: Larix kaempferi; assembly: GCA_027924585.1. Lineage (NCBI taxonomy): Eukaryota > Viridiplantae > Streptophyta > Pinopsida > Pinales > Pinaceae > Larix > Larix kaempferi. Next base: position 5,413,133 of record BSBM01000159.1, on the reverse strand, counting down.
ATGCCACAGAGGTACAAAGTATCACTAATGATTAGATAATACTTTGCATGGTGATGTATCTTACGACAGTCCTCGCGAGATAGTTGAGAATTGAAGCATTGGGTTTGACGATACAATGAAATATCTCCATACCACAGATTAGTCGTACTGATGAGAAACAACAATTCGTCCAGAAAAGAATCATTGTGATCAACTTCTACATCGGGATGGGGAAGGTCACAAATGAGCTCAGCAAACACCAAAGACTTTTTAGACTTGGATTTCTTGAAAAGAAGGTTGAATTCTTGTAGTATCACAATCCAGCGCGAATACTTGCCCCCAAGCACCTGACGTGTCAGTATGTGGTACATGGGGTTCGAGTCTGCGATGATGGTGGTGGTGCAGAGTAGGATGTAGTACCAGAACTTTTGGACGGCGATGACTACCGCGAGAGCAAGCTTCTTGACATGTGAATATCTAGTTTCAGTGTCAATGAGACCCTTACTCGCATAGTGTATTACATTTTCCTGGGCATTTTGATCCTCCTATACAAAAACCATAGCGATAGTCGTAGCAGAAGCAGTGAGATATAAGATGTAATCTCGGAAATAGTTTGGCAGTTGGATTATGGGGGCATGGGTGATAGCATGTTTGATGTTGTCGAAGGATTTCTGAGCTTGATCGTCCCAAATGAACGGGACGTCCTTCTTAAGCAGTTTCATACACCCCTTTGTCTTTTCCGCGAAGTTACAAACAAAATTCCTTAAATAAGTCGCCTTCCCTTGGAGACTTTGAATTTCCATCACGTCGGTCGGAGGTGGTAGGTTGACAATGGCCTCCACCTTTAAGGGATCGATGCAGATCCCATCCTTCGAGACAATAAACCCTAAGAGGCGTCCAGACTCAACGCAAAAGATACACTTATGAGGATTCAGATGGATATTGTACCGTCTGCATCTGAGGAAGATGGTCGTCAGATGATCCATGTGGAACTCACGTTGCTTTGAATGAGAAGGGAGATCATCCAAGTAAGGTTCCACAAAGTCCTTAATGTCATGGAAGGCATACGACATGGCCTGCTGGAACATGGCGCCAGCATTTTTAAGGCCAAATGGGATTTTGCGGTATGCAAACGTCCCCCAAGGACAGATGAAAGCCGTCTTATGTTGGTCGGATGGGTTGATCTCAATCTGGTTGTAACTGGAAAAGCCGTCCATGAATGAAAAGATGATGCTTTCGGCACAATTGTCGATAATCTGGTCGATGAACGGGGTCGGCTAGTTGTCCTTGGGACAAGCCTTGTTAAGGTCCTGATAATCGACACAAACACGAATGGTACCCTGATTTTTGTTCACAGGGACGACGTTTGAGACCCAATCTGTCAATGGGACGGGATAGATAAAGCCAGCCTTTAAGATTTTTTCAATATCTACCTTGATCGCTGTAGTCTTCTGGGGGTGTACCGGTCGCAACTTTTGACGTACAAGTTTGATGTTGGGATAGGTTTTTATTTCATGAGAAACAATCACGGGGTCTATCCCACGAATCTCCTCATAGGACCAAGCGAATACGTCTCGAAATCACTTAAATAAGGACGTACCAATAGCTATTTCTTCAGGGGAACACTTCTAGCCTATGCGAATGTGTTCCACTACACCAGGTTTTACCGAGATGTCCACTGGGGTGGTAGGATCAATGTTGGCCAAGTTTCCCTCAACGTCCGACATACATGTAAGTATGGGGGAATGAGGGAACAGGTAGACATCCGGTGAAAAGATGGTGTTAATGTTGTCCTCTATGTACTCCGAAGGGGGGAGAAAAGATGACCTATGGTGGAGGTCATCCCACAAACCATCATCAGCATTCATAACTTCCATGATGGACTCGTCTGAATGAAATTTCTGACGTAAGAGATCAAGTAGAGATGATGCCCATCGTAGAGAACAGGATGGGGGGAGCCATAGCTAACTGGTTCTTCGATGCTGACTGGATAGCCTCGTAGATACGTTCAGTGGGTGAAAGAGGCATTGCATTTCCAATCAAGTGTGTTGTGGCTTCGTCATGTACAAGCCAAGTCTCAGTGGAGAGAGATGAAATCTCTGTGGAGATCATGTTCACCGAGGCAACATTATTAGGGGGATCCGAAATTGGAAAAATTCCCATGAGAGATGAATCTTTCAAAATGCCAACCCCTATACTCTCATACTGTTTTGACGTTTGTCCAATGGAAGGAACATGGTCACCAGGATGAGTAGTAGTGTCTGGTGTGCAAAAATCTAGTTGGTCAACAGTAACAATTTGTCCTTAGTGGGGGAATTGTACTGCACGGAAGATTATAGAGGCTACCGCCTGCATGGCGTAAAATGAATTGCGACCAAGCAAGATATTATAATCTATTGGGACCGAGACCACTTCCACATTAATGGTTACAGTCTTTCTGCCCAACTCAACTGCGAGAGCTTGTAGGAGCCCATGAGGTTGAAATCCATGCCCGTCGAATGCTTTCAACGTGGTAGGATAACGATTCAATTCGGGGGAGCCAATGGCTCTCCAACAGGTGATCGACATGACAGAAGTAGAGGCGCCCTTGTCCAGAATGGAACGATGGACAATTTTCCCAGCGATGTTCGTAGCTACTTGGAATGCGATCTGATGGGAAAGCCTCAGCTTAAAGTAGTCAAGTCGGAACATGATGTTGTTCGAGTAATCGGGGTCAACTGCACCAATTGCTGTGAGGAGAGTTCTGTGTTGATTAGGACAATTCTACAAAAATTCCAGGGTAGACATGGCATAAGGGGCTTGTGCCAAGTCCTCTACGATATTGTAATTCTGTGCTGCCTGAGCATTAGGATTGAAAACGGCTTTGCGAATCTTGCTCTTGGGCGGTCGCAATATCGAATCTAAAGGAGGCTTCTCAATGGTGAGAGACGCTGACGGTACAGTGACATCCGGTATGGAGTTGGAAGCTTTTTCAGTATTGCTTCCAATAGGTTCTTTCGAAGAGACCGGGTCCTATGATCACAAATGAGTGTTAAAATTGATCGTCTCATTACGTACCATGAGAACATGCGCGGTATTGGATGATTCCACCTGGGTTGGGGGGTGTTGAGCAATCATTTGCTAATTCTGAGCGGGAAACGGATCATTGAGGACTGCGGGAGTTGGTTTACCCCCTAAGAAAATTTTGGACTTCGCCTCTATGGGGACACTCTTTGGAAAAATGATCATCTCCACACAGTAAACAAGGAAATTTTAGTTTCTATTTCTATTTGGTGTCGTCAGGAGTGCTCTTTTGTTCCTGCGGGGTGGAAGACTTCTTAGGTTTCCCTTTGTTCTTCTTCTTGCCGCCATACTTCTGAGATGAAGTTGATTGGACAGAATTCACCTCTTCAGTTACAGCAGGAGCGGTTGGTTTGGTGGTGTTGTGCCCAGCCTGAGTTGGTAATGGGGAGGACCAATGAAGGTTCGATGATCCAATAGACTGGGTGGTAAGGGATCCAATGATGCCATCAGTTTGGGGTCCCTTACAAGGTTTCGTGGGTTCATAAGTGTCACGGGGTGTGTGAGGAAGAATTTCAAACAGGGTGCCCAATTGAGCATAGACCAAGTCTAGGTAATGGGCACGAGCGATTGTTGGTTCTTCAGTGACAGCACCGCCCATGGCGACATCTCGAGCTATGTGAGGAATAAGAGACTTCGTAAACCAATCTGATAGGAGCTGGTCTAGAATGGGAGCCTTAATCAGGTGCCTTCTCCTCTACCACTCATGTATATGAGTAGAAATATGAGTAGCGGTATTCTTGCAGAGAGAGGTGAGAAGGTCCGTACCAGTTTTGTACCGTATAGGCAGTTGGAAGTGAGTCAAAAAGTTCATAGCGAGAGAACCAAAATCATGAAAAGAATGAGGTGGTAGTTCGATATACCACTTGGCAGCCAAACCAATGAGAGTCCGTTGGAATAATCTAAGATGGATCGAGTTGTCCATCAGAGAGTTGGATGAGCACCATAAATGGTATCTCATCACGTGGTGTTTAGGATCCTCATCCGGCTTGCCATCAAACTTAGGGATATCCGATGGAATTTTCATCGGAATCGGGGGCCAGTTAGTTCCATGGTAGATGGGGTCCTTCGTCAATCAAGATAGATCGAGTAGGTCCAAAGTAGCCAAAAAGGGCAGCTGTTGATTAGGTTGCGGGTACTGGTAGTACTGGTAAGGCATGTAAGTTCTGGTAGGACCTCGTATCGACTGATTAAAGGGTGACCACGAGGTAAACTGACCGTAGGGGGGTGTGCCTCCTGGAACATAAGGGGGTCCGCCACCATAAGGTGGTCCATTCCAATAAGGTGGGGGTCCGCCTCCGCCACTGGGAGGAGGTGGGGGTCCGCCGCCACTGCCGGGAGGAGATGGAGGTCCATAACCGTAATAAGGTGGCCCGCCACCGCCTCTACCTGGAGGGGGTGGTGGACCACCTCCACTTCCAGAAGGATGGTGGCCCCCAACACCTCCGCCACTGGAAGGATGAGAGTCTCCACAGCCACCACTGCCACCATAATAATTAGATCCGCCACCGCCTCCGCCTGAAGGGGGTGGTGGACCACCTCCACCGCCCGAAGGGAAATGTCCTCCTCCACCATAATAGGGTGGTCCTCTGTCGCCTTCGCCTGGGGGGGGGTGGTGGACCATTCCCGCCACCGTCGGAGGGGTGGGGGCCATTGTGGGTAAAACGATTTGGACCTCCGCCAGAAGGGAGAAGTCCACCTCCTCCAAAGTTAGGTGGGGGCCCCCCGCCTCCCGTGGGGGGTGGGGGTGGACCGATCAGGGCTAGTGGTGCTTGAGTTATAGTTGGTTGCGGTCCATGTTGTAAAATGGGTTGTTGTCCCCATAGAGTGTAGGGATTTCTGGGATAAGGTATCCCGTATGGCACGTTTCCAAGATTAAGTTGACCCGACGTAGGGTTAACAGAACCTGGAATGCTTGACTCGATGGGGGTTGAGTTACATTGGATGGCCCCCCAACATGAGATAACCCCATGGTGGATGGTCTAGCGGGTTGAGGAGGTCCAACGGGAGGTCCGTTGGGGATTCCAACGCCTACGTTCTGGTTAGGAAATGGGGGTTTCCCCCTAGCCACAATAGGATGACCACTAGTCAAAGGTTGAAGTTTTGAACCAACATAGGTTGTCAATTAGCTACCGTAGTAATAACGTTACCAATGAGATAATCTAGGGGAATGGAGTATCCTCCCCATGAATTTTGAGGTGGGGGAGGAGCTGGTAAAGTAACTGTGGTAGTAATAGGTGTGTTGGACTGTTGTCCTTCAATCAGTTGGTTCACTTGAGGTGCAGGACTGGACTCTTGCGAGGGTTGACTAGTCTCATTAATGGTCGCGTTGTGGGAGGATTGTTCCGGTGATCCAAAAGATATCGGATGAATTGAGGTGTCTCTATACCCAGGCTGTTGCTCGAGACTCTGTCTTCGAAGTTCATCACCCCTAACACGTAATCATTCCAGACGATCATGAATAGGGCCAAAAATTTCGGTCGGGTCGTGCCTATAGAGGGGTCTAGAGAGTTCTGGAGTAGTCCAGTTGGGTGGGGATGCGATGGAAAAATGAGCTACTAGGTGACCATTAGAGGATGTCCAGTAAGTTGTTGAAGGACCAACAGCTGCTGTAGGGTCGTCCCGGGGTTGGTTTATCCATTCCAACGATCCAGGTTCTCCCGGGATGACGGGAGAAAGATCTTGAGAAGTGGGGACTTGGGCTTCTTCATCTTATGGGGGATGAGAGGTAGGTAAATCCGGAGGAGTATGTGGAAACAAATGTCCTCCAATATTCAAAGTGGGGTTTTCAACTTCAGTAACTACGACCGTGTTACACTGATCCATTCTTACCCTCGAAATAACATCCGGGTTAAGGGGATATTCGGGTGATAAGTTTAAGATCCTATGGGACCTTCTCCAAGGAAAATCCTCCAGAGCTCCAGGAAAGTCAGCCAGGATGGCTGAAACAGCGTTTCTCTTAAGGGTATGCTACAAAAGAAAAGCAATCCAGAAAAACCTACTCAAACTAAGGCAACAAGCAGACTTATGTGACAGAGTGGATTCAAAAGTTTGGAACCTCACGGGATTATCAAGGCATCGCAAACCGCGATATACTGCAGGGTCCAACAATATGACACGACAAGGAGGATTGGGACCGTACCCTTTCCTGCATACCCGATTACCTGGACAATACGTGCATGCTAATATCCCCGAGTGCTATTCTCGGTGTATTGTTTTTCCAAGATGGCCAAATGGTTAACTCAGTTGGTTTCAGGAATCCTAGTGGTGTCTCCCAATATACGCAAGGTACGTGGGAGCTCAAATCCGTAGTGGTGCTATCTAATGCACAACCATTTGGTAAGAGACCTTCCGATATACTACCGAGTATGTGATACACCCTTCGATATACGCCAACTACGGATTATGGTACTTGGTGGGTAAGTGAAGGAGCTCGATATACCGATAAGTACGTGGAAGACTACAATACCCCCGGGATACAATGCTGGAAAATAATGACAGCTGCCATGCTTAACGACGCTGGAACACGTCTCTAACTTACACACAAGTTGCTAAAAAATTTACCTAGTTCTACCCTTAATTTTATCTTGGACGGTTAGGTGAATGCATGAGGTGAGTACATAATCGGAAGCATAATCCAAGTCCTAGCTACATGCACGAAATATTCTTTCTTTGGATGAATTCTACCTATGGTAAGGAGAAATCTTTTTCTTTCCAATGAGATTTGCCAAAACAACACAATGCAACAATTCCCAATTCAAACAAGTTTGACTATGAAAGCATTCTTTTCATTTTCTATGAAACACCAAAAATTACAACACTACTAATTCAAATCACAACATTTTCTTTTTCCTTTTCCTTTTCAAAACGAAAATGATGCTAAGTAATGAAAAGAGAGGATTCTAAGATGGAGTATGCAAGCTTTTCAATTTCACTTCCAATGGCCTAAAAAGCAGTAAGAATTAAAAGAGCATCTATCTTTCCTTAGCATGGAACTAATTTTGCAAGAAAAACTAAAACATATTTTGGATTTTTCAAGAAAATGAGAAACTCACAATTCAATAAAAACACAAGTGACCACACATTCATTCAATTCTTCTGAAAATGCATAAGCAAAACATTCCAATGCATGAACAATTTTCTTCAATAATGTTTGAGAAATGATGGGAAAGAGGCACTTCTAATTCTTCAATGGATGCATCAAAATATTAACTTGATAACAACTACGCTTTCAGACATAAATGACTAAAAAGAAAACACCACTTGCAGCACTCAATGCACTCAAAAAGCTTAAGAAAAGACAAGCACTCAATCAAACTGAAAGACACACTTAACTCAAAATCAGATAATAGCAAGCAAACCAAGCAAGCAAAGCTCAAAAGATGATGTAAATGAGGTCTGGGACATGATCTGATGCGGTAACTAGATCAATCAAGGAGAGGATGGAATGCAAGGGTGAGCAGATGAAGGTGCAGGAGACAAGAGTATCCACCACTACCAGTTCTCATACTTGTCCAAGATGGAACCCAAAATCAATCCAAACAAAGCCAAACACTCGACATACAAAATAAAGATGGGATCTTTGGCTGGATCTTGCAGCACAGAGGGATTTCATACAACAAACCAAAGCTCATATTAAGAAATGGAGATGGGATGCCTGCATGCCAAATTTGACAGATCAACGCACTTTGTGCTTGTACACAGTGCAACGTCGCAGTTCACCAATGCGGGAAGTGCGACGGTGTCACAATATGCCAATGAAAGGCCTGCGATGAGTGGAAAACAGACAAAGAACAGGGACCAAAAAAGACACAGTGTCGCTCTGTTTTCACTAACCAGGTGCGACAGGCAAGGTCTGAGTTAAAAAATAAATCAAATCTTCAGGTAATGAACTGTAAAATGGTTTGCAAATGAGTAGTATAAACTCAGAGGAAGCAAATCAGAGTCTTCAAGATGAAGATCTGATAGTGAAATCAACTCAAGAAGCAACTAACAAATAGAAGGCTTGTGTTAAGCAATCAACTGAAAATGACTCTCAGGCAACTACAAAACGAAACGTAATCTTCCCCCGTATGGCCGCCAAATTTGTTTCATGGAAAATCTACAGAGAGCGGACTCAAGGCATGATCTCCCTAGCTTAACGTAAGTCTAGAACAAATAGGACAGAACATGAAATACTTTCCTAGATCATATAGATGTACAAGTGTAAGAGTAGATCGTTTACCTTATATTTGTATATCTCTTTGTCCTCCATTGATCCAATGCTCCAGCGCTGCCAGATTGTGAGTAGCTAAACCCTGTTGAACATATGACAGACCACGAGAAGTGAAAGCATATATTTCATATGATAGATCTAATCTAACAATTAAGGAGGAAAGCTCTAAACATCATCGAGAGACAACACTTATGGAAAGCAATTATATTAACTGTATTTAAGAATAGAGAAGTACAATACAAAAGAGGATTACAACCATCGCCTTAACGTTGCAAACTCCTTCCAACAAGCCATGCCAAAGCTTCGAGAGAGAAGTAGATGTTCCCCAAGCTAGAGTGTTAGGTCTATTGAGCTTGATTTCACTAGCATAAGAGTACCATAGACTTCCTCCCTTTAGAATGGGAGTGAGCTTCATTTAAATAGGACTAAGTGGATAGGATATGGATAAGATAGGTTGAGATATGATAGGAGAGAATTAAGGGATTTTTCCAAGGTATTAGGAGTCGAGTGCCAACTCTCCCAAGATGTCAGGGATAGGGTCCCAAGTCAGCAAGCTTCGAGAAGGAGCTCGAAGAAGCTATTTTTTCCATCTAACTGACTTCGTCGCACCCTGTAGTGGAGCAAGGTGCGACGTCACATATTGCATGAGTGCAACCTGCGACGGCCTCTCAAAACCTAGTACAAATGGGTACAAATCCTTCCAGGTAAATCACTCAATCAGGGTACCTCCAGGGGTGTATACACTGAATCTCATGATGGGAAGATTTTAGGCGTAACACACAATCCAAACGAAGGAAAATCGGAGTATGATCCAAAACCGAGGCCTGAACTAAGAAGGTAGAACACAGCTCCGCCAACCCATAAACACCACTGCTAACCAGGAAACAATCTGATCATTTAGCAACAAAGGCTTCCCCCTTACGGCCATTCAACCATGTAGGACGTAAAGGATTAGTATTCACATCAATAAGATCATGCACATAGAAAAAATCCTGAAACCAACGTTGAAGCGGGTCCTCCCGGGCCTTGGGTCCCCAAATCTCACCAGTGTGTAGTGTCAAATTCAGGTCCCCAACAATGATTAGAGACTTTAAATCAAGGAGGCCAGAAGTCTCCATAGATTGCCAAAAGGGCTTACGCCCAATATAAGGGGAATAACAATTAAAATTTTGGATAGGACAGGTGAGGTCCCGATGCCTACCCAACAGCAGGATACCCCCACACACACTAAAAGTTGACAACGATAGTAACCTGGGATTCCAGGCTGCCAAAAGCACCCTGGAGAGGCCTACATAATCAACAGCACAACACTCCCACTCCAGGAGGATGCTCCACAATAGGTGACAAGCTTTTGAGCCAACATACACGGTCTCTTGTACAAGAATACAATCAGGTGAGGAGGAATAAATAAGACGACGGAGGGCTAGCAATTTCGAGGCACCCCCAACCCCTCTGAGATTAATAGATACAATCAATATTAAGAAACCCGGGGCCGGGATGGGTCGACCGCTGCTCTAAGGGGCTCGAAAGTTTCAGAGAGATTTTGAGACTCAATCCCTGTGTCGACCAAGGAACGGTCACCAGTATCCAAAGAAAATGGGAGACTCTCCCCATTGAGACGCGCCAAATCTTTATGCTTCCTACCACCAGCCTTTTTCCAAATTGTAACATTTGGATTAGCAATGCTGGAAGTCTGTATCGAAGACTCCTTCCCACAATAAGATTGTAATGGATTCAATAGTAGACCCTCGGAGATGGAAAGTTCCTTGATAGAAATAGAATCCAGACCCGAAGTGTCGAGAATGAGCCTTTCACCCCTAAGTAACTGTGAATCCCCTCCATCCATAGCAATAGTCTGGACAATGAAGTCCCCTTCCCTACCTATGGGCGATTCAAGGGTCATTGTGGACTGGCCAGTTGGAATAACAACACTTCAAGTTCAATTTTAGATCATTGGTGCCATAGAACGAGGAGGTTGTTGGAAAATTTCAACTGGTACTCCATCAAGCATATTTACAGGGAACACAATACCTTAGCAGACAACTTATCCGAAAAATATGTTGGGTTGTCAAAAAGCCTGTTATTCTATGAGGAGTTCAAAGATTTCTCTATTTGCAGCTCATGAGCTATATCTCTATATTAGTTCACAACTTTTGTTTTTTTTTTCAAAGACATGATAAACACTATATTTTTGAATCAACTACTAGATGTGCTGCAAAAACTGGCACTTTTTTGATAGTTTATGTTAAGTTTTTAGTGTTTTTTGAAAGTCTTAGTAAGGTAGGCTCTGGCCTCCAAGTAATAAATCTTTTTCATGTAAAGACATATGTAACTTTGATTCATCTTGAATATCAAGTTATTGGTTTTTTATTCTGTTTTGAAAAAAAAAAGATTACAATAGCACAAACACCCTGTAGATTGTAGAATTGTGCACAACAGATCTATTGAACAAGATAATCAATCACAATGATGTAGAACAAATTTGAGTAAAAACTATGCAAGAGAGATGCATCAGTGCTCTGTAAACTCAGAATAGTAAGAATACAATACAATACTGTCACAATGAATGAGCAATTCAAATTAACCAAGGAGTTCATTCGAATAGGCATCATAGAGGATCTTTACTAATACTAGGAGTCATCATCATCACAGTGGAGTGTCATCAATACCCAACTAACTGTCAACCAAGTGTCAAACTCAGTGTATGTAGGTGTAACACGTGCAAAGGAGTGAAAGGAGGCTCAAGTGAGGCGCATGGGGAGCTGACTAGAGTCGGAACAGGGTGTCTAGGCTAATTGGAGGTCAATCGGAGTGTCAAAGACAGTAAACTAGTCAATCTATCCTCAAATCAAGGGGAGATCCACAAATCACTCAACTAATTGTAGTGTAACTGAGTGTTAGGTGAGGGAGGGCGCCTTTCTGGAGTGGTAGGTGGAAGTAAGGCGCATCACTCATTAGGAGGGTTGTAAATGAGCAGAAAGAAGCTCCTGGGGCTAGCAAACTGAGGGCTGGGGGCTGGGAGACACCACACTGATGACTGGGATGCATGCAATGGTAAAATAATGACGTGAATATCCTAACACCCCCCCCACAAGCTATACTATGATGTATGAAAATAAATGTAGGGCCCTGGTAACTGAGACCATAGGTCACCCCAATACAATAATCCAAAAAATGTTGAAAATAAACTAAGTGAGAAAAGAGGGAAAACCCAATGGGAAGAAAGCCCCCTCAAGCTGAACATAGAATGGATCTAATATGTCTCCACCATGATGGAACTCACCCCCAACAGTGAACGAAGGTAAGAGAACTTCTTCTCAGTGAAGCTCTTGGTGAAGATGTCTGCAATTTGCTCTTCTTTAGGGAAATATTACAGAATGATGGTTCTGTCATGCACAAGCTCTCGAATGTAGTGCATGTGAATCTCAATGTGCTTGGTCCTTTGCCGCTGAACTGGATCGGTGAAGATCTTGATAGCACTTTGATTGTCACAAAATATGACAGTCGAAGTGGTGCTACCAATATCAAACTCGAAAAGAATACCCTACAACCAAACTGCCTCCATTATCAGATCTTAGAGCTTTGATCTTTCTCTCGGTGGCAATCTCAACAGAAGCTTTAAAAATATTGAATTTTCCTAGCACTTCTGACTTTTGTTTGAGAAAGAAGACCCAATTGAAATGAGAGAAGTCATCAATGAATGTCAAAACTTACCTCGAGCCATTCATGGATATTTTTGGTAGCAAACCACTGATATCATAATGTATCAGCCCCAAAACAGTAGATGCTCTGCTAGCTTTGCCTCGGTCAAACTTGTGCTTAGGGTGCTTCCCAACGATGCAACCCTGGCATATTCCCTTCAAGGAACATATCTTCGGAAGGCCATCAAAAATGGATTTGTTCTGTAGCAGCTGCAAATATTTGTAATTAAGGTGTCCAAACCTTTCATGCCAAAGCCGGCTAACCTCATTTCCATGAGTTAGAAGGGCAGTGGGATTTTCATGCAGCAGAAAGTGTGAAAACACATAAGATTTTGCAGTGTGATTTGCTTTTTCGACTGCAATAATTTTTCTACTTTGAATATCAAAAATTTCAACTTTGTTAGGGCTGAAAAGAACTTGCTTCGGTGTACCAGTATCTGTCATCTGATATACGGAAAGAAGATTCGAAGCCAAGGAGGGTACATAAAGAACATTCTGAAAACTGCCATGCTCTAAATGGATAGTACCTTTTCCATTTGATGAAATTTTTGAGTCATCTCCCAAATCGATGGGGATGGAGATATTTGGATCAAATGATGAAAAAGAATCAATATTTGCAGCCATATGATTCGAAGCTCCAGAATCTATCGGTAGAGTTGTGGAATTCGAAGCAGTTGCCATGAGTGCATGACCTTTTTTCGGATCATCATTTTTCTCCTTCTTCCGTGCAATGTTAGGAAGAGTTATGTTGTTCTTCTCTACGAGAAGGGCCTTCTGATCTATAGTTTTCTTCATGCATGAAATTTTATGACGAAATCCTCTGCTGCAATAGGAACAGTTAGTCTTCTCTTTTCCCTCTCTACCCTTTTGCTTGTTTCTTGAACCGGATGGCTCATCTGATTGCTTGCTTTTCTCTCTTTGCTTGGAAGGATCAAATTTTGGCTTCTCTTTCTTTTGCTTCCCTTTTCCATTAGAAGCTTTGGATCCTCCAACAAGGAGAGCTTGATCTTTGGATCTTATGGACCCCATTTGAATAAGCTTGTCATGCTCTTTGGTGACGGACTCAATGAAGGCATTTAAGGTGGGCATTTTCCAATTCGGGGTAGTGAGCCTTCCGGAATTGAAAGTAGAGACAAATACCGAGTAATATTTTCCAAGTTTTGTGAGAATGGAGAGAATCAAATGTTTATCCTCTTTGATAACTCCACTATTCTTCAATTGCAAATCCAAATGCTTGAATTTGGTGAAGAATGCATTGATGGTCTCGAAATTCTTAGGACTAAGAGCAATCAATTCATTTTCTAATTGAAAGGATCTAAGCTCGTCCTGCTTGCCAAAAAGTTTGTCAAGTTGCTCCCATACTGCTTTTGGAGTGTTCAATCCGTTGAGATGGAAATGAAGATCCTTAGAAATACTGAGGCAAAGGAGACCAAAAGATTCATCAAGCTTATTGAAGTGTTTGGTTGTCTCTATGACAGTGTGTGGCTCCATTTCAAGGCCCATGGTAACTCTGTAGAAACCTCTAGAACACAATACTATCTCCATATCATCTTTCCATTCAAAATAATTGAAGGGAGTAAGAAGAATCTTTGAAGAAGAGGAGTCCATCAGTGCTATAGCGAATGCAATTAGTGGATAATAATAACCTACAAATCAAGAGAAAACAAGAACTGTAAGGTCAAACAATCCACCCTTTTAGAGTTGCATCACACCCGACAGATGAGATCAAGCAAGCTTGAAGATCCAATGGTTCATATCCAAGAATTCTATGGAAAACTCAAGCTTCTGGAATGGATTGGAGAGAAATTTTCAGCATTAGCGAATGCAATTTGAGGAATGCATGCCAAAATTGCAGTATTTTTGAGAAAAAATCACTCAATCTTCATGTAGAACACCCGCAGAAAAGAAATATTGCCCCTACCATGGATCTGATACCATGTAGAATTGTGCACAATAGATCTATTGAACAAGATAATCAATCACAATGATGTAAAATAAATTTGAGTAAAAACTGTGCAAGAGAGATGCATCAGTGCTCTATAAACTCAGAATAGTAAGAATATAATACAATACTGTCACAATGAATGAGCAATTCGAATTAAACAAGGAGTTCATTCGAATAGGCATCATAGAGGAGCTTGAATAACACTAGGATTCATCATCATCATAGTGGAGTGTCATCAATACCCAACTAACTATCAACCAGGTGTCAAACTGAGTGTATGTAGGTGTAACACATGCAAAGGAGTGAAAGGAGGCTCAAGTGAGGCGCATGGGGAGCTGACTGGAGTCAGAATAGGCTGTCTAGGCTAACTGGAGGTCAATCGGAGTGTTAGAGACAGTCAACTAGTAAATCTATCCTCAAATCAAGGAGAGATCCACAAATCACTCAACTAACTGAAGTGTAACTGAGTGGTAGGTGAGGGAGGGCGCCTTTCTGGAGTGGTAGGTGGAAGTAGGGCGCATCATTGGCTAGGAGGGCTGTAAATTAGCATAAAGAAGCTCATGGGGCTAGCAAAATGAGGGCTGGGGGCTGGGAGACACCACACTGATGACTGGGATGCATGCAATCATAAAATAATGATGTGAATATCCTAACACCCCCCCACAAGCTATACTATGATGTATGAAAATAAATGTAGGGCCCTGGTAATTGAGACCACAGGTCGCCCCAATACAATAATCCAAAAAATGCCGAAAATAAGCTAAGTGAGGAAAGAAGGAAAACCCAATGGGAAGAAAGCCCCCCCTCAAGCTGAACATAGAATGGATCTAACCCATCTCCACCATGATGGAACTCACCCCCAATAGTGAACGTAGGTAAGAGAACTTCTTATTAGTGAATCTCTTGGTGAAGATGTCTGCAATTTGCTCTTCTGCAGGGCAATATTGCAGAATGATGGTTTTGTCATGCACAAGCTCTCGGCTGTAGTGCATGTGAATCTCAATGTGCTTGGTACTCTGTCGCTGAACTGGATCGGTGGAGATCTTGATAGCACTTTGATTGTCACAAAATATGATAGTTGAAGTGGTGCTACCAAAATCAAACTTGGAAAGAATACCCTGCAACCAAACTGCCTGGATGGAAGCATTTACTGTTCCTCGATACTCTGCCTCTGCTGAAGAAAGTGCAATGGCTACCTGATTTTTGCTTGACCATAAAATAGGGCCATGTCCAATAATGAAAACATATCCGGAAGTGGAATTCCGATCAATGCTATCACCTACCCAATCTGAATCAGTGAAACCAATCAAATCTAGCTCAGAATCTGTAGCATAGTGGATGCCAAAATGTCTAGTACCTTGCACATACTGCAAGATTCTTTAGGCTTCCCACCAATGAAGCTCATGGGGATGCTGCATATACCTTGATACAACACTCACGGCACAAGAAATATCAGGCCTTGAGTGTGTCAAGTATAGTAGAGAACCAATCAACTGTCGAAAAACAATACAATCTGCAAGCGGTGTAGAATCTCCCACCTCAAGACTAATTCCTGAGAGGAATGGAAACATAGCTGCATTACATTATGACATATTGAATTTAAGTATTAGGTATGAAGCATACTTTTTCTAAGATATGGTGATCCCATCAAAGTTTTGAGCTATCTCTAACCCAAGAAATTACTTCAGCAAGCCTAGATCGCTCATGTCAAAAGTTAGATTTAAGGCAGTTTTTAGCTTGTTTATTGAAGTAAGAGTGCTACCAGTAATCAAAATATCATCAACATAAAGAACTATAATCATAAAATTACCTTCAAATTTCTGTAGATACACATTAGGATCAGATTTGTATCTTGTGAAATTTTGAGAAAGAAGGAAGGAGTCCATCTTTGCATACCAAGCTCTTGGGGCTTGTTTCAATCCATACAAAGATTTCTTCAATCTACAAACTAATGATGGATCTGATATGTATCCTTCTGGTTGCTTCATATATATTTCTTCATTCATATCTCCATGGAGAAATGCACTCTTCACATCCATATGGTGCACTTCCCAGTGCTTGGATGCAGAAATTGCCAAAACTAGGCGGATGGAATCCATCTTTGCAACCGGTGCAAAAGTCTCAATGTAGTCCACTCCTTGGACTTGGGAGAAACCTTTTTCCACCAGCCTAGCTTTGTATTTGTAGTTTGATCCATCAACAACAACCTTTGTGCGGTAGACCCATTTACATTGGACTAATTTTCTTCAAGGTGGAAGAGAAACTAGCTCCCATGTAGCATTCTTTTGAAGAGAAATGTACTCTTCATCCATGGCGATTTTCCATCTTGGGTCTCGGTGGGCATGATAGTATGATTTGGGATCTGAACCAATCATCAAAAAACATTTCTTATATAATAATGGATCAGAAAATGAAAGAGACATACATGCTCTTTGAAAATCTGCTCTTGTTCTCCTTGGATCAACAGGATTTCCAATATTTGGAGCAGCAGATTGTAGAGTGTTTTGGGTCCACTTTGGTAACTGAGGAGGATCATTATGGTTGGATTATGAACCTGATATGTCATGGCCATCAAAGTCTGATAAAATATCAGAAATATCAAAACCAATTCTTTCTTCATCTTCTCTAGAATCTTTTTCTTGTAGAGGCGGCGGATCGGCAATTTCTTCCTCGACTAGTTTCAGATCTTGAAGCGGTTCTTCAAATCTCACACTTCGTTCGATGAATATATTTTTGGATCTGATATCCATGAGTTTGTATGCCTTTGATTCTTCAACATATCCTATGAGGATACATTCATTACTTTGTGGATCCAAAGCTTTTCTCTTTTCAGAAAGAATTCTAGCCCATGCAGTGGAGCCAAAAACCATGAAATTGGATACATCCGGTTTGTGACCAGTGAATGCTTCGAAAGGAGTAATACCTTTCATGGATGAATGTGGAACTCGGTTCTGAATGTAAGCAGCAACATTCATGGCTTCAGCCCAAATATTTTCATCCAAACCTTTTGACTCAACCATACAGGTAGCCATCTCTTTCAGTGACTGATTCTTCCTTTTCGCTACACCGTTCTGCTGAGGTGTGTAGGGAACAGTATGTTGGATCTGAATTCCATTTTTGGCACAAATTTGCAGTAGCTCTAATTTTATGTATTTACATCCATTATCATATCTTAGAGCTTTGATCTTAAAATCTTGGTGGCAGTCTCAACAGAAGCTTTAAAAATATTGAATTTTCCTAGTACTTCTGACTTTTGTTTGAGAAAGAATACCCAAGTGAAATGGGATAAGTCATCAATGAATGTAAAAATGTACCTCGAGCCATTCATGGATATTTTTGGCAGCAGACCACTGATATCAGAATGTATTAGCCCCAAAACAGTAGATGCTATTCTAGCTTTGCCTCGGTCAAACTTGTGCTCAGGGTGCTTCCCAACGATGCAACCCTGGCATATTCCCTTCGAGGAACGGATCTTTGGAAGGCCATAAACCATGGATTTGTTCTGTAGAAGCTGTAGATATTTGTAGTTAAGGTGTCCAAAAATTTCATGCCAAATCCGGCTAACCTCATTTTCATAAGTTAGAAGGGCAGTGGGCTTTTCATGCGGTAGAAAGTGTGAAAACTCATAAGATTTTGCAGTGTGATTTGCTTTTCCGACTGCAATAATTTTTCTACTTTGAATATGGAAAATTTCAACTTTGTTAGGGCTGAAAAGAACTTGCTTCGGTGTACCAATATGTGTCATCTGATATACGGAAAGAAGATTCAAATCCAAGGAGGGTACATAAATAACATTCTGAAAACTGCCATGCTCTAAATGGATGGTACCTTTGCCCATGAAATTTTTGAGTCATCGACGAAATGGATGGGGATGGAGCTGTTTAGATCAAATGATGAAAAAGAATCAATATTTTCAACCATATGATTCAAAGCTCCAGAATCTATCAGTAGAGTTGTGGAATTCGAAGCAGTTTCCATGAGTGCATGACCTTTTTCCGGATCATCATTTTTCTCCTTCTTTTGTGCACCGTCAGCAAGAGTTATGTTGTTCTTCTCCAAGAGAAGGGCCATATGATCTATAGTTTTCTTCATGCACGAACTTTCAGTATGAAAGCCTCTGCTGCAATAGGAACACTTAGTCTTCTCTTTTCCCTCTTTACCCTTTTGCTTGTTTCTTGAATTGGATGGCTCATCTGATTGCTTGCTTTTCTCTCTTTGCTTGGAAGGATCAAATTTTGGCTTCTCTTTCTTTTTCATCCCTTTTCCATTCGAAGCTTTGGATCCTCCAACAAAGAGAGCTTGATCTTTGGATATTATGGACCCCATTTGAATAAGATTGTCATGCTCTTTGGTGACGGACTCAATGAAGGCATTTAAGGTGGGCATTTTCCAATTCGGGGTAGTGAGCCTTCCGGAATTGAAAGTAGAGACAAATACCGAGTAATATTTTCCAAGTTTTGTGAGAATGGAGAGAATCTATTGTTTATCCTCTTTGATAACTCCACTGTTCTTCAATTGCAAAGCCAAATGCTTGAATTTGGTGAAGAATTCATTGATGGTCTCGAAATTCTCAAGACTAAGAGCAATCAATTCATTTTCTAATTGAAAGGATCTAAGCTCGTCTTGCTTGCCAAAACGTTTGTCAAGTTGCTCCCATACTGCTTTTGGAGTGTTCAATCCGTTGAGATGGAAATGAAGATCCTTAGGAATACTGAGGCAAAGGAGACCAAAAGCTTCATCAAGCTTATTGAAGTGTTTGGTTTTCTCTATGACAGTGTGTAGATCCATTTCAAGGCCCATGGTAACTCTGTAGAAACCTTTGGAACGCAATACTATCTCCAGATCATCTTTCCATTCAAAATAATTGAAGGGAGTAAGAAGAAGCTTTGAAGAAGAGGATTCCATCACTGTTATAGCAAATTCAATTAGTGGAGAAGAATAACCTGCAAATCACAAGAAAACAAGAATTGTAAGGTCAGGCAATCCACCTTTTTAGAGTTACATCACACCCGGCATAGGAGGGTCAAGCAAGATTGAATATCCAATGGTTCATATCCAGGAATTATGTGGAAAACTCAAGCTTCTGGAGTGGATTGGAGAGAAATTTTCAGCATTAGCGAATGCAATTTGAGGAATGCATGCCAAAATTGCAGTATTTTTGAGAAAAAATCACTCAATCTTCATGTAGAACACCTGCAGAAAAGAAATCTTGCCCCTACCATGGATCTGATACCATGTAGAATTGTGCACAACAGATCTATTGAACAAGATAATCAATCACAATGATGTAAAACAAATTTGAGTAAAAACTGTGCAAGAGAGATGCATCAGTGCTCTATAAACTCAGAATAGTAAGAATATAATACAATACTGTCACAATGAATGAGCAATTCGAATTAAACAAGGAGTTCATTCGAATAGGCATCATAGAGGAGCTTGACTAACACTAGGAGTCATCATCATCACAGTGGAGTGTCATCAATACCCAACTAACTATCAACCAGGTGTCAAACTCAGTGTATGTAGGTGTAACACATGCAAAGGAGTGAAAGGAGGCTCAAGTGAGGCGCATGGGGAGTTGGATGGAGTCAGAACAGGTTGTCTAGGCTAACTGGAGGTCAATCGGAGTGTCAAAGACAATCAACTAGTCAATCTATCCTCAAATCAAGGAGAGATCCACAAATCACTCAACTAACTGAAGTGTAACTGAGTGGTAGGTGAGGGATGGCACCTTTCTGGAGTGGTAGGTGGAAGTAGGGCACATCACTTGCTAGGAGGGCTGTAAATGAGCAGAAAGAAGCTCCTAGGGCTAGCAAACTTAGGACTGGGGGCTGGGAGACACCACACTGATGACTGGGATGCATGTAAAATGCATGCAATCATAAAATAATGATGTGAATATCCTAACATAGATGATCACTGATGTACCCAATCCAATACCAATTTTGTCTTCCAATTTGTCACGTAATCTTCCAGGTAGAGCATTACTAATCATTATTTTTTTTAAATTCAATGAGTGTGCCATGAATTTGGTGGGTTACATAGTGGTAAATTTGAAATTGATCTGTAAATTCATAGCTGATTTTTTATTTCTTGTAGTTGGATTTATAAGAATTGTTGAATTGGAATAACAAACAAGGAAAATTGACAAGTATAATTAATTTAATTTTAGATATAGAAGTTCAGAAAAAAAATGCAAATAGAATCCATTCAAAGAAGATGATGCCCATTTTATTTGATCCGATTTAACAAAATGAGATATTATATTACAATGAATGAACCCATCCCTGGTTAGAGTTCATTTTACCTAAATAACAACTAAATGCAGAAAAGCACACCAGAACATTGGCCCATTTGGATTTCATAAATTCACTAGCTTTGCCCATTATTTTAATTGAGCCATACAATCATTCAAAACATTAGTTCCAATTGGTCATTCTAGAAATTATTCCCGAAAAGACCCCACTTCACCTAAACCATTAACCTTGCAAAGCACTATACTTCCATCTCCGAGAATCCCTTCGGATTCAAAGTAACACTTCCTACAACAATGCAAACTATTTTCAAAACTATTCTTGCCCAAAATAGCTTCAACTAAATCTATTCGAATACATATGCAAGCAAAGATCTCTGGTATGCAAACTATTTTCAAAACTATCCTTGCCCAAAATACCTTCAACTAAATACAAAATGAGATATTGTATTACAACGAATGAACCCATCCATTATTAGAGTTCATTTAACCTAAATAACAACTAAATGTAGAAAAGCACACCAGAATATTCGCCCATTTGGATTTCATAAATTCACTAACTTTGCCCATTATTTTAATTGAGCCATACAATCATTGAAAACATTAGTTCCAACCGATCATTCTAGAAATTCTTCCTGAAAAGACCCCACTTCACCTAAACCATTAACCTTGCAAAGCACTATATTTCCATCTCCCAAAATCCCTTCGGATTCAAAGTAGCACTTTCTGAAACAATGCAAACTATTTTCAAAACTATCCTTTCCCAAAATACCTTCAACTAAAGCTATTCGAATACAAATGCAAGCAAATATCTCTCGTAATGCAAACTATTTTAAAAACTATCATTGCCCAAAATAGATTCAACTAAATCTATTCAAATACAAATGCAAGCAAAGATCAATCGTATGAAGTTATTTCAACACAACAACCAACTTCCATGATTCAAATTCAAATCCTCTTCAAATCTCTACCTTCTCACAATGTACCCGGAATGAACATCCACAATCAAATCCTAATAACCATTTTGCCAAAATTCATAGCCAGAATAGCAATGCACACCAAAAAATACAACATACCCAAAAGCACAAAGTTCATGCACTCCCCTGCCCAATCAGAAATGCTTTCCCTTGCCCATTTTCCTTTTCCATTTATCAGATTCAATGCTTCAATCCATATGTTTTTTAAGGGATAATGTAATAACAAATGATTTACGATTTCCTCAATGTTTTTGCATAGGATACACCTACCTGGACCATGCTAGGTCCTTTTTTAAAAATGTCCTAAGTGAGGACCTTATTAGATAAGACCAACTAGAAAAAATATTCTTGTTTTTAATGGGCACTTTAGCTTCCAAATCAACTTCCACCACCATTTTTGTTTTCCTTCGTTATCTTCTTCCATCTTCACTTCATATCCCAATCTAACTGTGTAATGTCCCCATCGCCCTTTTCGACCGTCAGGAGGGGACGCTGGCCAAACCTGGGCTTTAAAAATTTCACCCCAAGTCCATAATACGTTTTTCCAACAAATAAAACGTGTGCAGAACGTAAATAAACATGCACAACGGAATTAAAAACCTTTCCACACACATATACCATTCAATTACACAATCACAACATACATACATGAAAAAAACACATCAGATTCAAACACATAATATTACTTATCTTTATCCAACGAAGATCCAAGCAATTGGTTGTGTAAGAGAGCTTTTCCACCCAATCATAGAACTTGTCCCGCCTGTACTATTTCAGCTCCCAAGTTCACCCCCAAGTTGGTCTATGAGTCCACCAGGGAGAAGGAAACAACTACAGGCTTCTATCTCTCAGCCCACAACCTGTTGTACTCTCTGTGCTTAGTCAAATGTTCATACAGAGCTCTTCAGGGGTCTCACTCAACCCTCCCAACCCTGGCTGGTGACTTCTCAAGCACCTACGAGCAACAAAACTCTATGGGTAAGGTTCCTAGCTTGCCCCACCTCCTTCTCACGTACAACCAATGAATTTTCCCTTCCCAAAACGCAGCTCTGTCCTCTAATTCGGATTTCTGGATTCAATATGCAGCCCAACAAATTGGGCATCAACAACCATGGAGTAACTCTACGTGGAGTAGCAGCTTGCATGAGAGATTGAGAATGGTATGTCAAAAGAGTGTTGACTCTAAGGATATGAAGCAAGGGGTGAAAAGATAGCTGGCACAACTGTCACATACAATCTTCCTCCAAAGAATAATAACACCAGAAATCCAGGAACGAATGTTTGAGCTTGGAGAAAATATGTTGAATCAGTCATTTTTATAGTAGAAAGAGTCGAGAAGATTCGAGGAAGTGAATTTCACATCGATACATGTGAACTCCGCGTTTTGGATAACTCCCACGAACTGCTGCTGGTATGAATGTGGTTTTTTTTTCACGGAGCATCAGCCAATCACCTAACAGTCTTAGTGTTGGAATTCGGTAAGAATTTCACACTTCAAACAATTTATTATTTAAGATCACCCGTCTTAAAACATTTTACGTAGATGAGTACCCTTCATTCTTAAATTTTTATTAACCAGTAATTGCCCCAAGAGGGGAAAAAGGAACGCCGAGAGGAAAATAGCACAAAGAAGGAAAGATGGTTTGGTCAGATAATGGGCAACATGTTACACCAACATCATCGAAATATGAAACAAAAGCACAATTGAATTATGAATTTTTGAATAATTGATAGGATGAAGTAAAGTAAATACTCAAGCTTGGTAGATACTTCCAATCCTAGCTTCCAAGTACCTCTTTCTCTCAATACTTATCTATACCATAAGGAGGATAAAAGGTGGTCTAACAACAACAAATATGAACATATGACATGTTGGGTATCGACTAGGATAAACGTGTCCTTGGTAGGAAAAAATGATATGTGATTTTTGAGTAAAGGACTATATATTTGTTTAATATATTAGTTATACAACACACTATTACTAAATCAACCTTTAACAAGGATCATTGGTTCAATTTGAGGATGAATTGTGGTACTGGCACAAACATGAAATCTGAACTTTTTTCTATGTGGTGTGTTTTAAAAGTGGCAAACTCTTTTGGTCTTCATGAGATCACAGTGTTTGGAGACTCTAGAGTGACTATTAAATGGGTATGTGGAGAATACAAACTCAATGTTATATCCCTTTATCATTGGTGCCAAAGAACTAAAGCTGAGATACAGTTATTCACTGATATAACTTTTGATCATATATATCATCAGCACAATTCAATGGCGGATAAACTGTCGAAGCAAGCATTGGATGGTGAGGAAGGAGTTATCTTTTGGGAGGAATTACAGGGCACACAGGTTATAGATATGGGATCAATCAAATTTTTTGAATATTAATCTTATGATGTAACTTTTATATGTCTTTGATTATATGTATGGGAAGGGAATTAGTTATATGCATGTTTTGTTAAGAAGGAATATGTGTTAAATTTTTAGTATTAAATCACAATACTATAGGATCTTTGCTGAGAGAATAACATCTACAGTATATCAATGCATGACAATAATAATATGACAAGCATCACAAGCATCACAAGAATCAAAAGCATAGAGACAAGAGACACAGAGTTTCCATGGGGAAAACCCTAAGGTGAAAAACCCCACAACTTCCTCAGAGATAGAGAGAGCAATGGCTCAACCAAAATACAACCAAATAACACTGAGATAGTCTCCTAGCAGATGATCCTCCTCCTCCTCACTAGTGCGCCACTTTTCAGAGAGAGAGATAGTTACTTTTCCGAGTGAGTAAAATAGAGATCTCCTATCTCTATTTATACTCACCTTTTTGCCCAGTGACCTACTGGGGCCGACTTGTCTACTTGGATGCATCCACATTATATTATATATTAATTAGGGCCGACCCCATAAGGTGGTCTAATAACCCATCGGCAAGTACACACACTTGCGACACTTGTCAATCCACATGACGACACTTCCTTATAGAGGAATAACACATCTCTTATAAGGGTACAATAAATATATATATAATACACAAATGAAATACATTCCGAAGTTACATATACATCAACACTCCCTCTTAACTAGGAAGGTATTTCTCGACACAGATCTGCTAGACAAGTCTTCTTCTCTAGATCATCGTCATCGATGCATCGTCATCATCATCGTCACTGCTGCTACTATCTCAACCAATCTCTGACTCTACTCGTCATAGGAAGTTCTACAGAGCCAGTCCTTTTTCATACTGGATGTAGGCCCACCACCTGCAGGTCTTCGTCATCACTGGCCATACTGTGGAATCCTCAGGACTTATTACGTGCGTCACAAAACCTCGAAAGAGCATCCCAGGATGTTACGGGTACACAACTCCGACCTGTAGGATCTCCCAGGGCGCTATTACATGTGACCCCTACACAAAACCTCGAAAGAGCATCTCAGGATGTTACGGGTACACAACTCTGACCTGAAATCTCCCAGGGCACAAATTACATGTGGTCCACCATAAAACCTAGCAAGAGCATCTCAGGATGTTACGGGTACACAACTCCGACCTGAAATATCCCAGGGCACAAATTACATGTGGTCATGGCAAAACCTTGCAAGAGCATCTCAGGATGTTACGGGTACACAACTCCGACCTGAAATCTCCCAGGGCCCAAATTACATGCCATAGGACAAAACCTCGCAAGAGCATCTCAGGATGTTACGGGTACACAACTCCGACCTGAGATCTCCCAGGGCGCTATTACATGTCCTCCTAGAGCAATGTCTCGAAAGAGCATCCCAAGTTGTTACGGGTACACAACTCCGACCTATAGGATCTCCCAGACATGCTCATCTGCACAACCTGATCCACGGCCATAGAGTATCAACCTGATACTCACCATACATCATCCTGATGTACTCATGATCGTCCTGATCATCATCACTGCAACGTCCTGCTGCATGTCATCTGGAGCAACATTCTGAAGCTCATCATCCATGATCATCCTGATCATCACTGCAACATCCTGCTGCATGTCATTTGGAGCAACATCCTGAAGCTCATCATCCATGATCATCCTGATCATCACTGCAACATCCTGCTGCATGTCATCTGGAGCAACATCCTGAAGCTCATCATCCATGATCATCCTGATCATCAATGCATCCACCTTATGCATACCAAGTATCTACCTGATACATATCATCATACATGATCCACCTGATCATCAATGCATCCACCTGATGCATACCAAGTATCTACCTGATACATGATACATATCACCATACATGATCCACCTAATCATGCAATGTATCCACCTGATACATATACAGATACATGGTCCAAGCATCCAACATGATGCACATACATACATAAATGATCCACCTGATCATATCCATCATCCAACATGATGCGTACATACATACATAAAAATGATCCAACTGATCATATCCAGCATCCAACATGATGCGTACATACATACATAAAAATGATCCAACTGATCATATCCAGCAGAAACCAGAACATCATCCTGATGCCCATTATCCAGCGCTTACATCCACAGCCATGTGAAGGATCCTCCTTCCAACATGCTTGGAATGGCTTCAGCAAATGTGTCCATCACTTCTTCCTCGAAGTGTCCTCGATCTGAAGAATGCCAAGCCTCTCTCTGAAGTACTCGAACTTCACTTTGTCTAGTGGCTTCGTCAGCACATCTGCAATCTGCTCGTCCGTCGCAACATACAGAAGCTTCACAGCTCCTCTCTGCACCATATCCCTGATATAGTGATATTTGATCTCTATGTGTTTCGACCTGTCATGAAACACTGGGTTCTCGGACAGCTTCACACAACTCTGGTTATCACAGAAGATACCAGTAGCCTCCAACGGGAGATCAAATAACTCAGACAGTAGCTTCCGTAGCCATACTGCCTCACAACTAGCTGAGCAGGCTGCAACATACTCTGCCTCAGCTGTACTCAGTGCTACGCAGGACTGCTTCCTGCTAAACCAAGAGATCACACCTGATCCCATACTGAAGCAACACCCAGATGTGCTCTTCCTATCTGCAGCACTGCCAGCCCAATCTCAATCAACATAACCCTGCAGGTTAAACTTTTGATTCACCTCATACCTGAGCCCATAATCCACTGTACCCTTCAGGTACCTCAGAACATGCTTTACAGCAACCAGGTGAACACTCCTCGGATCCGTCAGGAACTGGCTCAATGTGTTCACAGCAAAGCAAATGTCTGGTCTAGTGTTCGTCAGGTACATCGGACCCAATCATCTGACGATACATAGAGACATCAATCGGCTCAGATGAAGCATCACATAGAAGCTTCAGATTCGATGCCATAGGTGTGGCCATGGCCTTGCAATCCATCATCCCAAATCTCTTCAGGATATCTACTGTGTACTTCCCTTGACCAAGGAAGATTCCACCTGCATTTTGCCACACCTCCATACCTAGGAAATAGTGCATCATTCCCAAATCTTTCATATCGAATTCAGCTGCAAGCTTCCTATTAGTATCTGCAATCAGTCTGTCATCTCCTGTCACAAATAGGTCATCCACATACAGGAGTAGAATCACTGGATTCCCTTCCTCAACCTTGTAGTAAAGATTGGAATCTGCTTTACTCTTGGTAAATTCCAAGCTAGATAGGAAACTGTCCATCCTACCATACCAGGTTCTGGGAACTTGCTTCAAGCCATACAAGGCTTTCTTCAATCTGCATACATATGACTCCCTGTCAGGTCTTGGGACTGCATCCCAAACATCTTCTTCATGATCTACGGATCATGGCATTCCATTTCTTCATCCCAGATCCTGGGAACTTCAATATCTTCAATAGATATCTTTCTTGCTGGAACAAATGTTGTAGTCCTTTTGTAGGTGAAGATATACGGTCTTTCCTACAAAACAAGTTAAATTGCATGATTAGAAACATCTCATAATTTTCAGAACAAATTCTTTACACATAAAGAAATATGTCATGCAGTCATGCAGTTATCTTAGCCAATGCTTCAATACAACATTTATCCATGTTCCACAAATTTCTAGATGCCTTCCAGTCTCTACCAGAACATTGTTAAGAGTTTGCACTACTCCCAACATGTCAGCAAAGAGGTTTCATTCTAGATAAGTAGCACTGGAATGTTGTACAGTGCCATAAGCCACTTACCCATCACATGCATATTAGTAGTATACTGTTCATTAATGCAATCATTCAAATATGCACAATACATCTCCTAAGTCTAGGAACATAAGCATAATATTATTGAACAAACAAAATAGGCAAGAAATGATAATTGAAATACTTATCTTTGTTTGTTTGTTTGGGTGGACTCCCTCTGAGTCTTTTCTTCCTGGTAGGAGCTGCTGAAGTAGCTTCTTCTACACCTTTCTGTTGTGGAATGTAGGAAGATGGTCAACTCCCTCTGAAGATCTGCATCCTTGCAGGAGCTGCTGGAGTGTGCTCCCTTTTGATCTTAGCTTCCTGGATTACCTGTCCTTATATTCATCTTTGCTGACATCAATATTCTTGAACCCAGAAAAGACCTCTTCTGGTGTCTTGTTGTCCAATATCTTGTGGGGAGTTCTGTTCTGCACATATACAACTGTTCTAACTGCTTCTACCCATTTATGCATAGGTAGATCCTGGTCATGCAACATTGCCCTTGCTGCTTCCATGATTGTTCTGTTCTTCCTTTCTGCAACTCCATTCTGTTGAGGATTATAAGGAGCAGTCAACTCCCTCTTAATCCCTGAATCGCTGCAAAGCTTGTTGAAGTCATTTGAGGTGAATTCTCCACCATTGTCAGATCTGAATGTCTTGATTTTCTTGTCAGTTTGATTCTCCATCAAGGTTTTGAATTCCTTGAATTTATCAAGCACCTCATCTTTTCCCTTCAAGAAGTATACCCAAGTCTTCCTGGAGAAGTCATCGATAAATGATACATAGTAAACATACCCACTCAGGGAGCTGGATGACATAGGGCCACATACATCTAAGTGGATGATTTCCAGGATGTCTTTTGCCTTGCTTTCACTGCTTGAGAAATCCTTCTTAATGTTCTTACCTTTTGCACATCCTTTGCAAACACCTTCATGTTTGGTCTTGATTTCAGGAAGACCCTCTACTGCCTTGCTTGCAATTGGAAGTGCCCTATAGTGCATATGAGCAATTCTTCTATGCCAAAGTTCACTTGGCTCCATGGATTCATGTACTATGGCATGTTCAGGTTGTCCCTTCAATTTATACAAGCCTCCCTCTTGCTCTCCAATCACTACTACATCATCTATGGTCTTTCCCTTTGGCCACATTAGGACTTGGCCATCCACAAATGCAACCCTCATACCTTTTGCATCCAATGCAGAGATGGAGAGTAAGTTCTTCTTGAGCCCAGGTACATAAAGTACTTCTTTCATCTTCAATGATTTTCCAGAATCTAGGTTGTAGGAGGCTTCACCACTTCCTTTGATTGGGTATTGATAATCATCCCCAAGTTTCACCTTATGGGGTGATTCATGTTCAGATAGGTTCACAAAGGATTCTTTAAACCCAGTCATGTGTTTGGAAGCCCCACTATCAATCAACCAATCATTACATCCATGGGAGATGGTACCTGTAAGAGCAGAAATTAGAACATATTCTTCTTCACTTGATGAGTCATCATCACTACTACTTCCTGCCCTAGCCTTCTTCTTTGGAGGTTCATCATCTTCGGCAGCATGAGCATGAAACCTTCTTTTGCTGCCCTTCTTCTTCTTACTGGAGTTGTTGTTATTATCCCTTTTGTTCTTGGGACAATCTGAAGCAAAGTGACCCTTCTCATTGCATGTGAAGCATCTTAGGTCCTTCTTACTCTTTTGATGGAATCTTTTGTGGTGAGAGTGATCCTTCTTGGTTTTGCTTCTCTTGGTGTGAGCTTCAAGAGCTTGATCTTCTCCTCCCATCTTTTCCTCACGAGCTATGAGTCTAGCTTCTTCTTGAGAGCATTCTTCCCTCAATCTGTTGAAGGAGATCAATTTCTTCCTTGCACAAATTCCTTGAATAAAGGAATCCCATGACCTGGGTAGGCCATTTAGAGTGGTCATCACCACTTCACCATTCTCCACCATTTCATCTACTGCTTCTAATTGTTCCTTGATCTGGGAGACCCTTGAAAAGTAAGATTGAATGGTTTCTCCATTCTGAAACTTCACTGCTTTCAATTGGTTCCGCAAGGTCATCTTCCGATTTATGTTCTTTCCTTCAAATAGCTTGGTCAAGGATTCAAACATCTCTTTGGGTGTCTTAAGAGAAGACACATGAGGTATGAGATGGTCTTTGATAGAATCAGCAATGATTCTCTTTGCCTTGACCAAGTTCTTCTTGTGCAATGCCTTGGCTTCTTCATCCTCTGGGATAGGGATGTCTTCTTTCACATATGAGTCCAACTCATTCTCTTCCAGGATTAACCCAATCATATACTTCCAGGCTCGGAAGTTGTCAGCCCCTTCAAGCTTATCCTCAAGCTTAGTGTGGAGAGACATCTTTAAGAGTACTTCAAATGGAAATAGAAAAGATTTAGGACTTACCACTTGAAGTGGTGAAAACTGGATCTGGTCCCGGATTAGGGTTTGTCAGAGAAACCCTAAAAATTCAAAATGTGAATTTCAAAATTCTGAAAGGATAGAAAGATGCGCCTTGGAGAGTTGATCAGCCTAGTACATTCAGAATTTGAGATCAGCAAAGTCTTGCCCTTCAAAATTGCCTTTTTGTCCTCCCGGGTTCACTGGGGAGAGCCCTGAATTAGGGTTTGAGTTTCCCGGAGATCTACCCAGCCAAAAAATCTCGATCCAAAGCTCTAACCTTCAATTTTTGCAAGGAGCTTCCAGCTGTGCCTTCAGTTTCCAGAAATTCCTATTTTTGTGGAAACCCTAATTTTTAGGGCCAAATCTGAAAATGCTCGGAACTGAATTCTGATTGGACAGATAGATGCGCCTTGATGAGTAGATCCAATCTACTATACTGAATTTCAAAAATCTATGGAGAGAAACCCAATAAACAAGGAATACAAGCTTCCGTCACTGCAAAATGTCTTCTTCTCAGTTAAGCTCTGATACCATGTTAAATTTTTAGTATTAAATCACAATACTATAGGATCTTTGCTGAGAGAATAACATCTACAGTATATCAATGCATGACAATCATAATATGACAAGCATCACAAGCATCACAAGAATCAAAAGCATAGAGACAAGAGACACAGAGTTTCCGTGGGGAAAACCCTAAGGTGAAAAACCCCACAACTTCCTCAGAGATAGAGAGAGCAATGGCTCAACCAAAATACAACCAAATAACACTGAGATAGTCTCCTAGCAGATGATCCTCCTCCTCCTCACTAGTGCGCCACTTTTCAGAGAGAGAGATAGTTACTTTTCCGAGTGAGTAAAATAGAGATCTCCTATCTCTATTTATACTCACCTTTTTTCCCAGTGACCTACTGGGGCCGACTTGTCTACTTGGATACATCCACATTATATTATATATTAATTAGGGCCGACCCCATAAGGTGGTCTAATAACCCATCGGCAAGTACACACACTTGCAACACTTGTCAATCCACATGACGACACTTCCTTATAGAGGAATAACACATCTCTTATAAGGGTACAATAAATATATATATAATACACAGATGAAATACATTCCGAAGTTACATATACATCAACAATATGGAGTATATTTTGTGAACATAAGTCTTAGTGACTTAATCATATTGTACTAGTTGATTCATATGAATAACAATAGTATGTTTTTTTTCTGCTGAAAAAAAAAAAAAAGCAACCTTTAACATAAAAATCTACAAGGTCATATTTAACCATTATTCTTGTCAGTCATTATACTTCAAATTTATACATGTCCTCTTGCAAGCGGGTTGAGTTGGTTTATAGTAATTAGAGAATGTTGATTGTAAGAAGTTAAGCAAGGGCTTTCCTTAGGTGGTAAAGTGAATCTTAGTACGAAATATTGATCGATTACAAACATGTTATTTAAACTCAAAGGATGTGGGTATCCACCCAAAGTCCACTACTATATGGTTAAGTGTCTTTATGATTTTTTTTTTCCTTTGGGTTCTTTTCTAAATTGAAATCTTTTCCAATTACAAGACATATAACTTTTTGCTATTATTAAAGGTAACATTTAAATTTTTGTTGAGTAAAATGAATTCTATAACGTTAAACCAATTACTCATGATAGGAAATTACACTCATATGCTCAATCACTCTGTCATGCACTACATCACTTTGTGATCTTTATGATGATCTATTAAACCTCTTCAATACTTTTCATAATTCCGATAACAACACTTAAGAACTTACAACCTGAATTTAAAACTTAACGACGAGGTTGCAAACCTAACATTATGAAACACCCAAGGGGACCGCAACCAAAAGTTTGCAAAACACCCACAAAGACCACCACCCCGAGGTTGAGGAACACCTAAGAAAGTCATAACCCTGAGGTTGTAAAGATAAAAAAACCAAACTAGCACAAGAGAAATCATTGTGACATCAATATGTAAAGAAAGTCAAATTGCAATATCCAATATGTTATTGGCTTTTCAACTTCGATGGATGTTGATATTCGAATACAATGATGATATACTTTTATAAATGGAACAAGATCTATAACTATAAGAAAGAGGAGCTAAAGGATAACTAAGAATTATCTAAAATCTTAGCACAAGAGGCAAGTGCAAAAATTGTAATACTCAGTGTAAAATAATTGTAATAGAAGTATACGTTATGATAGTGGTGTAATGTTCCAAGAAAAGCAATATATTAATGTTATAATTAATTGTATACTTATATAAGTGGAACAAGATCTAAAACAATAAGAAAGAGGAGCTAAAGGCTAGCTAAGAATTTTATAAAATCTTAGCACAAGAGCCAAGTGTAAAAATTGCAATACTAAGTGTAAAAATAATTGTAATAGAAGTATAAATTATGATAGTGGTGTAATGTTCTAAGAAAGTGCAATATATTAATGCTATAATCTATCGTCAAATTGTTAGTTTTGTACTTTGTGTAAACACTTCAAGCACAAGAAAAATTATAGTTTTTGTACTTTTTGCAAACATTCCAAGTGCAAGAAAAATGCACTTGTAGTCATAAAAGGAACCTCTGTAAATACCATGGGTATATCAAACTACAACATTTGTATTTGAGCTACAAAAGGAATCCCACAAATATTAAGTGGGATTTGAACAAATCCTATGCTATCTAATCTTATATGATTGTGGCCATCAAATCCATAGTCCAAAGACTAAATACATCCACATTTTAAAATTGTACATCAAATTACCCACAAGCATGTACCTTTGCAATAGGGTAAATGATGAGCCACCTATACTATATTTCTCGAGGAATATTTCATATGGACTCTTCCACCAAATAAGTTAATTTCTTCCTAATATATTTCCTAACCAGGGTTCTAAAATAAGTAACATTAGAAACAATGGGTCTTGCCAAGTTTCGAGTCACTTGGTGTCTAAATGAATTTGTTGTACATTACCTTTTTGTTGAAAGCATAGACATTGATAAAATGTTTTAATATGTCAATGGTGTCTTAGAGAGCTCATAACAATGCATATCACACAATGAAAAGTAAGTCTTATAGGATTGAATCTTAATGAGAAAAGTAAGTATTTTATAGAAAGAAATATCTCCAAAGCCTATGTTTTAGAAGAGTTGGCATGGAGAAACATAGGGAATGGTTTGTGAATTTCACAACTAAACTCCCCCACAGTTACTATCTAGATTCCAATCCACACAACAATTTTTGAACAATTAATATTTTCCTAAATAAGCCTCTATGTGGATTACTATGCAAGCTTAATTATAATGGTTTAAAATATCTCTTAGAAATCTAGTCTCTAATCACAGTTGATTTAGCTTGTAAAGACCATCCTGGACTGTGTCGTCTAGGAAGGGGGTCTGACCAACCACAATGGGCTGCTGGATGACTCCATGACCAAACCAAAGTTGATGCCACCAGAATGTTGGCAAGCATTTAATGCTACCAGCATTTAGTTGCAACACGAAACCTTCTCAATCCGTGGTTGTGGGAAATTAGTGTTTCTACAACTATGAACTGAAATCATAACCATTACCATAATTAAAACAATGATACAGGAACTTCAAGGAGCTACTGGATCTCCATAAATATGGATTTGTAACTTCACAGCTATCTTTAGACAACCCCTTTACCCATATAATTCTGTATATTATTCCACTCTGCACTTTCATCATTCGAGTCCACATTTCCTTTTCCATAGATATGCTTATCAACAATTGATGCATCCTATAACTAGATATAAACTTTTAACACTACCATGGATTTACTGCCACCATTTGCAACTTGTCTTCAAGCTGGGTATATTCATTTCATGCTTAAGCTTCAGATTTCATAAGAGAACAAAATAAGTGTTAAGAGAACAAATGTTCTTCCCAAAGAGTCATTCGTCATGGATTTCAGTTTGAGCCCATATCAAAATTCAAATCCCAAAGGATTGGAGCTCTCGACATTACAACATAACTTCGATTTGCATAAATTAGACAGTATAAGAATGATTTACTTCCAACGCAGCTAAAAAATAGGTATTCATGTTCCTGGACGTTTGAGTTTGTATGCAAGAGTGAATTGTCTTCCAACGCACATCAATTGGCGATATCTACCTTCCTATGTTTAACAACTATATTTATGACCTCTTTGCAACTCAAACGCAGTGGTCAATTCCAGTGTTGAACCATCATGAATTCAAATCCTTCAACACACCACCAATAGCAAATTCCATCTCTTGCAACGATTCTAGTACCCTTCTTTTCTTATCTCCAATACAGAGATATTTAGTCACCGTGAAAGGATTATGCTCTCTAAATCGATTTCACAATGCAAAATAGAATCATGTTCACTATGGTCTCCAAGACTTGTCTTAACACACAGGCATCTTCTCTATCAACGAGTCTTCTTCTCATTCTGCAGGGTTAGTTTACATAGAAACCCAAATTACATGAAATACTCATTTTGATTCAACTACATTTACGCAAAGAATCATACAAAATGTACATGATTCCTTTAAACTTTTAGACATAGCAACAATCTCCTTTCATTCATTTAATAACTCTGTACATACATATTCAAATTCTTGGTTCATTTTCTTGGTCTGATTTGGCTTCAATTGCCCCCCTCTAAAGTGCTCGTAGGCTTACATTCTTTTTTATACATGGGAGGAAACTTCCAACACATCAAGCAAACTCCCTAAACTTATGGAAATTGATTTCTAAATTTAGATTCGATCTTGACCTCTAATAACTCAGATACTCTGAACTCCACCGAAAGCTGCTAGCAATTGTGGAGATAGTTACCATGACTCATTGACACCTAATCTCCATGACTCATCACTTGAGAAACTTCTAAAGAGATTGAAACCTATGAAACTTTTTTATGATATTTTTACAAAATAATTTTCTTTGGAAAGCATATAGACCCTAGGTCTATTCAGCTCATAGATTCTTGGTGAGAGAAACGATGCTCCTGCATCAAAAGTGAAAGTTTTTAGAGTATTGACTTTCCTATTGCTTAGCAATAGGTTGCACATCTTATAACTAAAATGAAAAGGGCCTTAGCAGGGGACTTCTGAATACTTAGCCACTTTATATTTGAGTTTCCCTTCTTATATTTGATGTCTAAATAAAACTGATGGATGTAGGAAGCCCGTTTTAAATGTTGTTGTTCTTGCAAGAATATTTTATATTGGAAATCCAAAACCTAAAGAGGTTGATGATCAGTCTGTAAGATAGTTTCCTTGCCAAGAATGTAGTGATGTCATTGCTAGAGTGTTTTAACCAATGCATAAACCTCATTGTAAGTGTTCTAGTTGTATCATATGCATATTGCATCTAAGTAACATTCTACTAATTGTACTAGTCTCCAAGTTATGTGTTTTAGTGATTAATTTAAATATTTGCAAGTTGTTCCTTCATAAAAATTGAACTGCATATACAATTTAGAGTTGAACCACCTATCCGTAGTACCTGGAAATCAACTTGGCTATTTGATGAGTTGGTTGAGCTGAAAGGAAGCAAAATCAATTGGGTTAAATTGGAGACGGCATTAGCTGGGCTGGTAAGATATTTAATTTCAAATATTTACAGTGTGTCTTGTGGCGTATCAATGCCTCTTTCTTCATCTCAAAGAGGTGGGTTGGGTACACTACAAGACCTATGCTTTACTATGTCTGAAAGGCATTACATGGACATTAAAACATGATTGTAAGCCACTAACCTCAAATAGTTTAGAATGGACAATTGTCCTTTTGGTGAGAGTATGTTTTATACCTTCCTCTCTCTATTTTGGAAGGTAGAGGAAGGCCGGATTGCAACCATACTTTGGCACATTGCATGTTTTTCTTTCATGTGATGTGTCTCCATATTGGGAATAAATGCATCCGTAGTATAGTTAATTGGTTGGGCTTCCACTTGAAACAAGACATCCATCCCCTTTCTTCATTAGTCTGTAGTTTGTTGTTCTTTCTTTCAGAATTCTAGCCTCTAAATCTAGTCTACAAGTTAGATGTAGCCTCATGCTACCTATTGTTTCAAGGATTTTGAAGAATGTACTAAGAATTGAAATTGGGACAGAGGCCGACTAAAGTAGACTCCCATTGAAACAACAACAGACATAAAGTACATAGATTTAAAGTCTACCATTCACATTGAAAGTAATGAGTCAGTCATCTTCAAGTAGCATTGCATTCTGCATCAACGAATTCATGTAACAAAAATGGAAATCCTGGCAAGTACTGTGTATCAATATTATAAGTTCGTTGGATTCCAAGTTTTCCTTGGGGGTGCAATCCACCTGCAAGAGCCAGAACAACTTGGAGCAAACACATGACTCTACTACATAGCGGTGCATTCTTACTCGACAGTGCCCGTAGACCAACCACAATGCCATGAGCACGAACTCAGTCACCTACATTTTGGAGACAACTTGATGGTTTTATAATTTTATATTTTTTTGAGTGATAGGTACCACATTAGTGTTACAAAAGTGACACATCTCACCCATCCAAGTTGTAGAAAGCACCTCTCAGCGCAATTATTGTGAGGGTGTTGCTTAGCATTCACCACAATCATGCAACTAAAACGTTCAACAGGCTTGGAATCCTTGCTCCCATCACAGCCCTACTTGCGATGACTCTTTTCCTTGGCAGTCTTCTTCATACATACTGCAGCAACATAGCTCAGTAAAGGCATATGTGAAGAATTCATTATTTTGCATTCAACAACATTCAGGAGCATCATCAACACAACTGTATCAGATTTATTTTACAGGTGTTCGTGTTCTTTTTGCCTGCCTTCACGAGTTCTCTCAATTGCTTGCACATGGAATTGTTTGAGGTTGTTTTTGTTTGTGTTTATCCCTTAAAGTTCTATGGAAAGTAGATGTTTCTTTCTTATCTTTACACATATAATTAAGGGAGAAAGGAATGCAATTATGCAGGTCAGTGAAGTAGATAGAAATTGATTAGGGTTGCCTTACTTGTCTTGATTATTTTCTTTAGCCATGAATTCGTGCCAGTAGAGGATTGTTTGTTGTGATTTCGCTTCCACTTATTATTGCAATACAACTACTATTATCAACACTTGGCCTCTCCCTCCTCCTCTGCAATAAGTATTAAGTATAGATGTATTCAATCTCTCCTGATATGTTGTGATGGTCAAGTTTATAAGGACTGTCCTGAATTATGAATTTACCATAATTAAATATTAGCTTCAGCAAGACAAAAACCAACATATTAATGATTTTGCTCATATTAAAGATACCTCTACCACAAGTGTAGAGGCATACAAATACTAATGAAAGACCAAGATGGGATTAATAATCATGGACAGACAAGTCAATTTAATTGGAGAATAAAAGAACTGTAAAGAAGCTGGTTGATTCATCACAATCCACACAATGAAGACAAGCTTCCAACTTGGTAAGGTCATAAGCTATTATCTAAACAAGTTAATTCATGATTTTCCCATATTCACCCAAATATGGACGTTCTGAAAGCCCCACTGGTTATTGCAAAACCTTTTTTTCCAAAATAAGAAATTTAGCATAACTAAAATAACTTTAAACTATTGCACAGTATGAAAGTTTAAAACCCATAACATGATGCAAAGATATATAAATGTATGTGCATACATCGGATATTTCCAATCTCTTTGCAGCATAGTTGTACTTGAAACCTACCAAGGAAATATCAACGGGCACTCCAGAATGTGCATTAACAAGGCTTTAATAACTCCATTTCTGCCATGATGGAAATAGTGGCATTCTTTTATTTACATTTCAATATAAAAATTTGCCTTTAAAAACCTCCAAAATTGAAACAAGTTGATTTTATTTTTGTTGTGCATCAATATTGGATGCATCTGGCATAAAGTGTCCCTTACAAGTCAAATACTACATTGTAGGTTAACTGTCTCCTATACCAAAGCTACAATCGAATGGTCTTTATGAACAAAAAGCATGCAGGGCTCTGCGTGATAATCAATAAGTACATGTGGAGTTCAATTATGATGATCTTGCTCTACAAGATTTTTTGGATTACCTAACCTGACACACATCTAGAAAACAAGATATAACCAATATGGAAATATCACTATCATGACAAAAAAATTGTGTAACACACCTTCAATAAAATAAGGCATTGAACCCATCATTTACCATTGCAGGCCAACTCTTTTTTAAATTTTTAGCTTTAACCATGGTGAATATGAGCATTATGAGCATGCCCCTTCACATGAAATGATGTGGCTGTTGTACGCAATCGACTGGCTATTTCCGTGAAAGAAGTTCTAGCTTCCGGATCAGCTGACCAGCACTGCTCCATTAATGATCTCCATGCAGGGTCACACCAGCTTGGTACATGTGGCCACAATGTATTGTTCACTATACCTCCAGCACAATTTTTAAGAGGGGCTTACGAAAGGTTTCAAAATTAATAGTGAAGCTAAAATATATATTGACCTTCTTTATCAACCTATTGCAGTTTCAAAGAGAGCTCACAACCTTGGGTACTGTTATAGGTCTTGTATTCATCAAGGGCATACCAATGATTAGTCCATAATGCATATTAGCATATGGCTCCTCGCCAGTAAGAAGCTTCCACATTACTATTCCAAATGAAAATACATTAACCTGAAGCGAATGGGAGGAAAAAATGGAACTCAAGGTGAGCAATGTTTTCGAATCACTGTTCACGAGTATAAGAAACCCTAAGTAGCAGTGAAAATATTCATTCATCTTCACCTTTTCAGAAACTCTGCTACTGCTGCCATTTAGTAACTCTGGAGCCATCCATGGAAGGGTTCCTCGTACACCACCAGAAACTAAGGTTTTGTGTTTAATTTTTGAAATCCCAAGATCTCCAACCTATAAAATAAGGTACAGAAACTCAAGGATATTCAATGTTGATAACCAACAATAGAATTTGAAAGCGGGATAAAATGAAATCAAATTTGATTTGAAATTGCAATTACTTCATTGCTTCATTACCAAAAGCAGTTTACTATGAAATAACAATTGACACACTGAACAAACTAGCAATTGCCAGAAAAATAGATCGATACCTTGCATATAGGGCGTTGAGTATCTCTGATATTGACCAACAAATTCTCACATTTTAAGTCAAAATGCACAATATCCTTGCCATGAAAGTATTCCATTCCAAAAGCAACATCCATTGCGATTAACCACCACTTTCAACGATGAATTTTCCTGCAAAAGACAATGCTCTTTCATAATATTTGAAGGCTTAAATTTGATGGTAACATTTTAACCCAAGAAGTGTTTTAGACACTCCCGCTGTTTAGTTGCCGCTGGTTGTAATCTTTAGTCCCATTGAACTATCACTTGGTCATTTGTGGACATTGTTAATATTTAATATGCTAAGACAGAAAATAGCAGCATTACATTCCATTTCACAATAATAGCATATACAGGATCACTGAAGAAACAACAAGCACAGCATAAACACAAGAGACAGAGATTTATCCTGGGAAACCCTCATGGGGTAGAAAACCCAGCAAAGCTTCCTCAATATAGATGACCAGCAATATACAAAGATGAAACCCTGAGACATGATCTCCTCCTCCACAATAGCAGACCTCTCCTCCACAAGTGCACTATCCTCAAGTGAGTGAGTGTGTCAAATGAGGAACATACCTCCTCTATTTATACACTACACTGACATGTATTTTACACAAGTACATGTAGGCTCGTATTTAACCATTAGGTTAAATACCCTATTATAACTGACTGGGCCGACCCCCACATGGTGGGTCTAATGACCCTAGTTACCACAATCAATTCGGAGGAATAAACATCTCCGGATTCATAGTATAATCACATCGGAGGTATGGAACATCTCCGGAATAAATAATATACAAATATAATATTCTTAGAAGTTACAATATTCAACACTCCCCCTTAACGAGAAGGATATTATAACAACATCCGCAGGAGCAACGAGTCATACATCATACATGATACATCTATATATCATCGAAAGCTTTCTTTAGTTCATCATCATCAGTAACTCAACTAGTTACTGGAACATCGACATCACTCGATCATCAGCATCGTCATCACACGATCATCAGCATCGTCATCATACGATCATCAACATCGTCATCACACGATCATCAGCATCGTCATCACATGATCATCAGCATCGCCATCACACGATCAACATCGTCATCACACGATCATCAGCATCGACATCACACGATCAGCATCGTCATCACACGATCATCAGCATCAATCATCAGCATCGTCATCATACGATCATCAGCATCGTCATCATACGATCATCAGCATTGTCATCATACGATCATCAGCATCATCATCACATGATCATCAGCATCGCCATCACACGATCAACATCGTCATCACACGATCAACATCATCATCACACGATCATTAGCATCGACATCACACGATCAGCATCGTCATCACACGATCATCAACATCGTCATCACATGATCATATTACAGGATGATCAATCCTGCTCTCTTTAGGACATAGGTCCATGGATGATACAATCCAGATCAAGTTCCAGGATGATCAATCCTTATCTCTTTAAGACAAGTCTCATGTCTAGGGACGATCTAATCCCAACCACAGTGCCAGTCCTTTTTCATACTGGATGTGACCTAGATCAGATCTAGTATTTACCACCACAGAGCCAGTCCTCTTTCATACTGGATGTGTCACGTCTACAGAGCCAGCCCTGTTTCATGTTGGATGTATCACATCTACAGAGACATCCCTGTTTCATGCTGGATGTATCACATCTACAGAGCCAGCCCTGTTTCATGCTGGATGTATCACATCTACAGAGCCAGCCCTGTTTCATGCTGGATGTATCACATCTACAGAGCCAGCCTGTTTCATGTTGGATGTATCACATCTACAGAGCCAGCCCTGTTTCATGCTGGATGTATCACATCTACAGAGCCAACCCTGTTTCATGCTGGATGTATCACATCTACAGAGCCAGCCCTGTTTCATGCTGGATGTATCACATCTACAGAGCCAGCCCTGTTTCATGCTGGATGTATCACATCTACAGAGCCATCCCTGTTTCATGCTGGATGTATCACATCTACAGAGCCAGCCCTGTTTCATGCTGGATGTAACCTAGAACAATTCTAGGATTTGTCACGTACATTTTGAACCGAGGTCCAGGGACGATCCAGTCCTATCATGTACCTTTTGAACCGAAGTCCAGGGATGATCCAGTCCTATCATGTACCTTTTGAACCGAAGTCCAGGGACGATCCAGTCCTATCATTCAATTCTCAGAGACCTCATGTCTACAGCTCAATTCAAAGGACCATAGTCCGAGGACAATCCAATCCCCTTACCTGTTCATTCAGGATTTAGTTCTCGGAGACATCATGTCTACGGCTCAATTCAAAGGACTAAAGTCCGAGGACGATCCAATCCCCTTACCTGTTCATTCAGGATTTTGTTCTCGGAGACATCATGTCTACGGCTCAATTTAAAGGACTAAAGTCCGAGGACGATCTAATCCCCTTACCTGTTCATTCAGGATTTTGTTCTCGGAGACATACATCTACGGCTCTCTTTAGGACTGAAGTCCAGGGATGATCCAATCCCCTCAAGTCCACCAAGGACTTCATTCTCGAAGACATACGTCTACGGCTCTCTTTAGGACTGAAGTCCAGGGATGATCCAATCCCCTCAAGTCCACCAAGGACTTCATTCTCGAAGACATACGTCTACGGCTCTCTTTAGGACTGAAGTCCAGGGATGATCCAATCCCCTCAAGTCCACCAAGGACTTCATTCTCGAAGACATGCGTCTACGGCTCTCTTTAGGACTGAAGTCCAGGGATGATCCAATCTCCTCACATGTTCACCAAGAACTTCATTCTCGAAGACATACGTCTACGGCTCTTCTTTCGGACTGAAGTCCAGGGATGATCTAATCCCCTCAAGTCCACGAAGGACTTCATTCTCGAAGACATACGTCTACGGCTCTTCTTTCGGACTGAAGTCCAGGGATGATCCAATCCCATCACATGTTCACCAAGAACTTCATCAAAACATGTGTCAATCATGTATCCTCATCATCAAAACATGTATAACAAAACATGTATCCTCATCATCAAAACATGTATAGCAAAACATGTATCCTCATCATCAAAACATGTATAACAAAACATGTATCCTCATCATCAAAACATGTATCCTCATCATCAAAACATGCATAACATCTATCATCAAAAGCATGTATACATCTATCATCAAAAGCATGTATATCTAACATCAAAAGCATGTATACATCTATCATCAAAAGCATGTATACATCTATCATCAAAAGAAAAAATATAAGATTCCTAAATCTAAATAATTCTAAGTAACTAGGTGCAGTAAAAAGGTAACCTCATCATTGATGAGACAGACTTGTTATCAGATACTATACTACTCCCCCTTTTGAGGAGGGTCCTTCTGGACTATACCAAGCTTGTCTCGGAAGTATTCAAACTTTACTCGAGACAGAGGTTTAGTCAAGATATCAGCAATCTGATCCTCAGTGCTTATATACTCGAGCTTGATAGCTTCTCTCTGCACCATATCTCGTAAATAGAAGTATCGGATCTCTATGTGTTTTTTGACTTATAATAGTAGTGGAATTCATTTCTAAGTCAAACACTCCATATAAAAGCTTCTGAAGCCACATTGCTTCACAGCTGGCAGAGCAGACAGCTATATATATATTCTGCTTCAGCAGTACTGAGAGCCACACTAGATTGTTCCTTGCTGAACCATGAGATCATGGCAGA
Organism: Larix kaempferi; assembly: GCA_027924585.1. Classification (NCBI taxonomy): domain Eukaryota; kingdom Viridiplantae; phylum Streptophyta; class Pinopsida; order Pinales; family Pinaceae; genus Larix; species Larix kaempferi. Next base: position 5,370,582 of record BSBM01000159.1, on the reverse strand, counting down.
TTCAAGACTATAACATCCACCTAATGTACTCTTTTTGTCTGAGGCACTTCCTGCCCAATCAGAATCTGAGTAACCATGTAAATGGAGTTCATGACCTCCAAGATAATATAGACCAAAAATCTAATGTACCTTTTAGGTACCTCACTGCATGCTTTGTAGCTATTAAGTGCACCTTTCTAGGTTCTACTAGATACTGACTTAGGGTATTTACAGCAAAGCATATATCTGGCCTAGTATTTGTTAAATACATCAAAGACCCAATGATTTGTCTATATAGGGTTAGGTCCACTAAATACGATGAGTCATTAACTAACAACTTCAAGTTGGAGTCCATGGGAGTGGCCATGGCTTTATACTCCAACATATCAAATCTTTTTAGAAACTTCACAGCATACTTACCTTGATTTAAAAGATTCCTTTTGGATCTTGCCATACTTCTAGACCTAAGAAGTAGTGCATTAATCTGAGATCTTTCATTTTCATTTCTGCAACCATTTTCATGACCTGTTTCTCATTCCTTGTCAGAAATAGATCATCGTCATACAATAATGGTATGATAGGTTCATCATCCACAACCTTAAGGTAAAGGTTAGGAACAACTTTACTTCTGGTAAAGCCCAAGCTTTGTCATGAAGTTGTCAATTGTCCATTATTCACACTCAGCATTGAGTGATCTTCTGCATATCTATCTGTGCCATCTCTCGTCATATGGGTCTACTAATATGAGCCTCAAAATCATTCGAACTCTGTGGTGAGTTCCTTCTTGCATCCATGTCATATGTGTATATAACCCATATTCAACCTTGTAGCAAAGGTTGAGATCCGCATCACCCATGATGATCATTAAGCTCATCAATTGACTACCGATCCTAGGAGCCGATACAGAACCTGATTACATTATTAAGAGAATGGTCTTATCTAGTCCCTTGGAGCAAAACATCTCATCATGATTCTCTTCCTCTTTCTAAGAGAATCTCTAAACCACAAGCTTTCTATAGTGTGTTTGATTTGTAAATCTTTTGTTGAACATCCATTGCTTGTTCAGAGTTCATCATTCATCATGATCTTTCCTACAAATCAAAATTAAGTACATGATTAGTAATACTTCATAATCATCAAATCATATTGACATGATAACTTATTATGCATACAGATATCATTTACATAGTTATGCAACTATTTCGACCAATACTTTGGCACAACACTTTCCCATATCCTGTATGCATACAGTGGCTATCTAGATGCCTTCCATCTCTACCAGAACATACTATCGAGAGTGTGCACAGCTCTCAGCATGTCAGCAAAGAGGTTTCATTCTAGACAAGCAACAATGGAATGTTTGTCCAATTTACCAATCATATGCATATTAGTAGTATACTTTTCAATGCTTTATGAATGTTTACACTCAGCATGATATATTCTACGAATACAAATATGCATACGAGCAATATCATTTACTATTTCTAATAACAACCCAAATACTTATCTTTTATGTTTGTGTGGTTGCCTCCCGCTTGATCTTCTGTATGTCTTCTGAACTTCTATTCATTCTGTACCACTGTGCATGCTCAAGTGTACACTAGTGTCATCCTCATGATCTCATACACAAACATACATTCATTAGTATATTCTCAATATTATCAAAACATTCTAATTCTAAATAATCTTGAATATGTACAGTCATGATCATTAGTATTCAGGGTTTCAAGGAAGTCTTCTTTTAATCATGCATATTCTTGTTTGATCTAGTTAGTTAAATCATCAACCAAGATAAGAGACATAATATGCATAAACCCTTGATTACTAACCAATCATACCAAGTATACTTACACAAGGTAAGATTCTAACATGACATAGGAAAACATACCTGGATTAGTATACCTGCTTAGTTATGTACAACATACCTAAACAATCTCTTCAATGATTTAGAGATCCTGAGCTAGAACCTGCATGTCTCGTAGGTTAAACACGATATAACAAAGTCATACATACCTCGCGAGTCTTTGTCTTCATGTTGTCATGGTCATGGAACTTGATTTGTCTTTTGTGATGTACCTGTGTCTTGTTAGCAGACAACATCAACCTCACACAACACCATAATGCATAAGTACAATCATATAGCCCTAATCAATGAATGTCTTCGATCATTCACATGCATTCATATTGTTACTAGGGTGATAGGACAATTAATAACATTAATCAAGATTGTAATAATAAATAACATGAAGACAAACACATTATGAACTTAATCAAGAATCAGATTTCAAGGCATACCTGAACCTCCTTAAGTCATACCTGTCGAGACTTTTTGTAGTCTTCTTATGTAAGGCCTTAGCCTCAACTCCCCCTGAAACTTGATCTGGAGCTTGATTAGGGTTTGCTAGAGAAACCCTAAAAATTCTATCTTTGACTTTCACACTTCTGAATGGATGGAAGAATGTGTCTTGCTGAGCTGATCAACCTAGCATTCTTCAATTTTGAAATCTCCAAAATTTGACCCCTCAAAATTGCCTTCGAAACTTCTGGATCTTCTGGACAGGAACCCGAACTAGGGTTTGATGAAGCCCACCCTTCTGTCCAATCAAAAGGTTCGATCCAAGGCTCTAAAATCTTATTTTTCTGAGGAGCTTCCAGCCGTGGACTCCGATTCCAAAAATTCTAACTTTCTCCGAAACCCTAAATTCTGGAAGCCATGAATAAAGGTGCTCCAAAAATAATTTTGTTTTGACAGAAATATGCACCTGATTGTTTCTACTATAAATCTGAAATTTCTGCTCCACATGGTCTTAAAACTTTTTTTGCAATATCCTGACCTGTCATCTTTCCATCCTCACAGGTCTGACCTCAATTGGATTTTCTGAGAGAGAGTTATGCCAAGTGTCGCAATGTGACCTGTTTATGGGATAAAACAGGAGAGCGAACTTGTACGGCGTTCCACGTGTCACTGGTTCACCTTCGGCCTCTGAACAAGTTTCCTGAGATAGTACAGTCTGTGTACTACCTGTCACTTTTTACGAAATTTCATTTGGAGCTTCCTAGCCCAAGTTATGACCTTTTTTCCAAGGTCACCTGATTTTGACTGAGATCTGGAAGAGGCAGAAACCCTAACTTGTACTGATCATAACTCATAAATTACAATGAATCTGAGGGTTCCCTTTGGACACAAGGTACCTGGGGATGTTATCTACTACCTGTAAACTTTTCAGATCCTGAAACTTCGCATAAATGGATTTATAGCGAAAGTGCCACGATGACTGGTTTTTCTATATAAAACCCTAACCTTCAAATTGTCGCAAGAGAAGCAAGTACCGTAAGTGCCATACATTGCCTTCCTTCAGGTTAGATTTGATACCATGTTAATATTTAATATGATAAGACAGAAAATAGCAGCATTACATTCCATTTCACAATAATAGCATATACAAGATCACTGAAGAAACAACAAGCACAGCATAAACACAAGAGACAGAGATTTATCCTGGGAAACCCTCATGGGGTAGAAAACCCAGCAAAGCTTCCTCAATATAGATGACTAGCAATATACAAAGATGAAACCCTGAGACATGATCTCCTCCTCCACAATAGCAGACCTCTCCTCCACAAGTGCACTATCCTCAAGTGAGTGAGTGTGTCAAATGAGGAACATACCTCCTCTATTTATACACTACACTGACATGTATTTTACACAAGTACATGTAGGCTCGTATTTAACCATTAGGTTAAATACCCTATTATAACTGACTAGGCCGACCCCCACATGGTGGGTCTAATAACCCTAGTTACCACAACCAATTCGGAGGAATAAACATCTCCGGATTCATAGTATAATCACATCGGAGGTATGGAACATCTCCGGAATAAATAATATACAAATATAATATTCTTAGAAGTTACAATATTCAACAGACATTAATAAAATTATCTTATCTCTTCCCATCAAATGATTCCTAAATTATTAAAAGCTTAAACAATGGATTTACAATCAAAAGCTAGAAATCAATAACAGAAAGCATAGCAAGAGCACCACTGAAGACTCAAACCATACCTATCTTTCCTTTGCAGGACCTTTTAAGTGAGCAATTTACCATGTAATTAGTGTTTGTTTCCAAAGTTCCACCAGGCCCATCTGGTACAACACCATAAAAGGCAACAACATTTGGATGATGCAGGTGCGCAAGCAAGTGAGCTTCCCTCCAAAAATTAGCTCTTTGTCGATTGGTTGAGCCATGCCCATTAATTGACTACCATCCACTTAACCAATCTGGCAGAATTGTAAATGCAACATGGGATGACTAATGTAAAGAGAGCAACAAATTTTTCAATGTCAAATAGATAAAAGTTTAGATTAGGAACTCACCATTCGCTCTTGCTTTGATTCCCTTCTCATAAAGCAGTTGTTTTTAATTCATTCGATTGCAACATCTGATCCCCTCCATTTGCCATGGAATACTATTCCAAAGGTGTCGGAACCAAGTTCCAATAATTCTTCAAGATCTGCATTCTTTAAAATCTGTTCAAAAAGCCATAGAAAGATAAACCTTTTGAGAACCAAAACATAACAAATTTGTTTTTAACTTGAAAAGGCCACTGCTATAACCTGCAATCCATGAGCTATAGCTTCAGCTTCAACAATAATTGCATCACTAACATGCTCATCCTTGTCTTAGTCCTCGATCTTAGCCTCCTAGACACATAAAACTTGTTAGCACAAAGCAAACCTATGATAACAGATGGTGTACAGAATGCAGAAAGCTCTTATGGATCAGAAAATGCATACCTCGGTGTCTGAAGTTAACCGGATTACAAATTAATAGTGGATTTTCTTTTAATGGTATAAATGTTACTATAGCCTCACTAATTACCTATGGTAACTTAAGAGGACTATATAAATTACCCCATAAAATTTGGACCAATATTATGAACATTTATGAAGCTTAAATTCTTTGCCAATGCAATGTTAGTGACTCGTCCAAAAGCCATTGTGGAAACTATTTCATGATGTAAACATGAAATATTCGACTATTGTTTTCGTTAAGTTTTTTGCAATGCAGGCATAGCAGATTTTAGGACTTAGAAAGTGTAAGTGAATTTAGTTTGAACCAAAAAAAATCGTATGTTGAAACTATCTAAATTGATATGAATTTCAGTAAGTATTAGGTATGCTTTGGAACTTTATTTTTTGTCATTCCATGTAAATTGTAAATTGGGATTAGCTCCACTGGTTGTCGCTAATGGTGCCTGGGCATTTGGTTAGTATTGTGCCAGTAGGTGCCTTAATTCACTTTATTGTGTTAAGTGCACTAACTCGTGGGAAATTATCCATAAATCTGAGGAATAATCCTTTTAGTTTTTTGGTAAGGTCTTCCTTGACAAAAGGTGTAAATGAGTTGTAGTTCTGTTGAAATCATTTTCGTTGTATTTTGCATCTCTCTTGAAAGCACCATCCTTTTATATTTTTGGTAAGGTCCTCCTTGAAAAAAGGTGTAAATGAGTTGTAGTTCCGCTGAAATCATTTTCATTGTATTTTGCACCACTGTGTAGGATTAACTTTTTCGATGTTTCTTTTAGAAGTGTACCAATGCTGACATGGATAGTAGATACTCTTTATTTTGCCTTTTTAATAGAGGGATTGCAAAAATGCTTTAGTGAACTTGAGATGAAATCTGTCGTGAGATTCATGAAAATTGAGGTATATGCAACTCAGGTGGGTTATGATATGATATATATAAATCTACAGTACAGACAAAGTGATATATAGATATATACTATATAGTTTGTTCAGGCCTAGGAAGTGATCTATTTAGTATCAATAAGAGCAAGAAAGCTCTTCCCAGACCGTGCTTTGCAATTCTCATTGCATATGGCTTTCCTTCCCCATGTAATGTATATATTCCGTTAATTCCAACACATATTTGATAATTCAAGATTCACGGTGAGTGCATAACAAAAATGAGTTCTTTGGTTGTAGCTTGAGTGGTTGGGTGGAATGATTGTTACCCTCCCCACCTAGGTTCAATTCTCACAAGTGACATGATTCTCTTGTTGAGTCCCTATTGTAAGATTGTATTTCTAGCCATACCTTGATTCTCTAGCTGGAATAGCAGGTGTTGGCATTCTTCCGGTGGACTATCCCACAAATGGTGAACCACCATTTGAAAAAAAAAATGAGTCAAAATGATCCAGGATCATACGTTGTTGTCATATATTATGGCATTTGGTTTCTCATTGCGCGGTATCTTGGCATACCTTTGGAGTTGGTCTTTCGCCTGTTGCTACGTGGGATTGATGCCTTAAGCGGATTCAGTGCAAGTGCTCAAAAGAACAAGGTAAGCAAGTTTCTAATTCAATTTTTATATAATTTATTCCTCCATACAGATTTATTCTTTTGCGTTAATTCACCATTTTCCAATGGAATAATATTTCTATGTTAAAAATCAGGTAGTGTTATCGGAACAGGTCTGCGTCGGCAAGATCGTAATCCATGATTTGTCCTAGCATTTAGGCATCAAGTGAAACACTGAAAAAATTCTGCATTTTATTATTCTCTTCATAGCATCTCTTTTGAGAACCAAAACATAACAAATTTGTTTTTAACTTGAAAAGGCCACTGCTATAACCTGCAATCCATGAGCTATAGCTTCAGCTTCAACAATAATTGCATCACTAACATGCTCATCCTTGTCTTAGTCCTCGATCTTAGCCTCAAAAAGTTTACATGTTTAGGACTCAGGATTACATGTTTTGCATCATCAAAAAGTTTAACACCTCAATAAATTGAGAGATATAACATCATCAAAAAGTTTATGCTTATTTATGAGTGATATTTATAAGGCACCTCTATGAACCATTAATACAAATTCAAATTTTGATTGTATCAACTTTTTCAATTTTATTTAAAAAATATCAAAACAATGCAACTTATAAATTTGATTTGTTTTTGAAATTCACTTTAAACAAAATCATTTTGTATGGATTCTCGAATAAAGAAAAATTAAAATGCAAAGATACCGCGACAACATCACAGAATATTGGTATTAGTACCACACAATCCCATACACCTAAATTTGTGGTCATTGGTTGGATATTAATATAATTATCTTGTCTTATCTAGAAAGTAATTGTGATATATTAAATTTACTAATATATGTCTATGTCTACAATTTGTAAATTTCCCATTATAATTCATGGACATTTTCCATCTAATCATGTATGTTTTTTATGCTATATATAATTTGGAAACCCTAATCTTGACACACCCAAATCCTCTATGTCTACAATTTGTAAATTTCCCATTATAATTCATGGACATTTTCCATCTAATCATGTATGTTTTTTATGCTATATATAATTTGGAAACCCTAATCTTGACACACCCAAATCCTCAAATTTGGAAAATACATTACTGCTTTTGAGTGATTTTCGTCATATACATTTTTACTAACACCCAAATAATGGAAATAACATTTTTAAAAACTTGTGTTTGCTTAATTTAATTTTATTCAATTATTTAATTGAGAACAACCTAAAAAGCTAAGAAATCCTAGCTCCCATGGGTTTAAGGAAAATACATTTGAAAAAAATATCAACATGAAAATGTGTAGTAACTAGTGTATATATTAGCTATTGAGTTGTCTCAATCCTCTCAAAATAAAACTATCAAGCATTTACAAACTCCAAGTCCCCTCTTTGACATGTTTCCCACTCTACAGTGGAGTTCAAGACTTTCATCATTGTTTCCTTGAAATTGAAGGTGTAATTTCTAAAATTCTTAGTTGCACTTTCTAACAAAGCTTTTGGGATTTTGTCATGAGAACTCCATATAGAGTAAGTAGTAGTACAATTAAGGGATGACTTCATCATTTTCCAAACACCAAGAGGGTTGTATTCCCACTTAAGACTCTTTTACATGAATTTCTACTATCAAAGATTAAAAAAATGGAGAATCCAAGCTAGGAAGACGAGGGGGTTCATAGAACAAACACACATGAATTAAGTTTTATGATTGCACATTAGTAGTTTCTACCTTCGAATTTGATTGATTTCTCATCAAATATCAAACTTAATACCTCAAGACCGGATCTACCATCATGGCATATTAAATCCTAAATAATAGGTTTGTAGTAAAGGAACATCTCATGATTGTGATGAAACTCGGAGGCCAATTGAACACTTCTTACCCCATTACATGTACCACTATTCAATACATAAAAAGGTATTTTTATTTAGTGAATTCCATTGCCTACCCTCACAGGGCTATTCAATATTATATCTGAGGAACCTAGACAAATTGGATGAAACGAATCCACAAAATCCATCCCACATAAACTATGTGGTATCCCAACCATATCACTTGAGTTCAATAGAATACAAGTGCAAAATATTGAATATGAGACCATGCCATGTGCAATGGATGTTGACCCTCCAATAACGAAGCCAATTGTTAAAGGCCACTTGAAGTCCCTAACATTGACACATTAATAGTGCTGGGACACTTATTTTGGGCTACCAACGAAGCAACTATTTCACATTATGTCCATCTTGTAATTTAAGTCCTAGTTGGTTCACATTTTTCATGGTTTTATTGTTTTCACATTGTTCACATTTTTTTTAAATGCTCCATATAAAAGTTTTGTGGATATATCAATTTAGTACATATTGTTCATCAACATAAAGAATAGAAAGTTATAGGCTGCTTGTTTTTATGGATTAGTTTTTGCATTTTTATGTAAATTTGGAAAAATAAAATAATTATGATTATTTCATTTGATTTCCAAAAAGCTTTAATTAATTTTTCCTTATACTCACAATCTAAAGCAGCAAAATGACATAATCTATAAACATCTTTATTACATAAATAGTAATTTTTTGTATAGTACACCACACCATGTTCTTAAACTAGACATTTCATCTATGCTTCTTACTCAGTCCATCCTCCATGTGTTAGAATATGAAGCAACAACAGGTATTCAACAAACTCATGGTAGACTTAATTACAAGGTTTGTTATTACTGCAATTTTGCAACTGTTTCCCTTCCAACTCATACTTTTATTAAATATAATTTATGATCTCAATGCCTAAAACCAAAATCAAAACACAAAATCATAATTAATGACGTGAAAAATAAGAAACAAAATACCATGAGACAAGTGAACCTAATGCAAAGTACAACACACCATAAGTCTTACTAACAAATTTGTGTTCATTTTCTAGTTACTATATACAAAGTAATAAAAGCAACGATTATCCTTGGAGGAGTAACAACAAAATTAGGAATAATTACATTCCTTAAAGAGAAAGGAATCACATTGGGTTTCACACCTTATTTAGAAAACATAATAAGAATGTAACCATGTATTAATTTAGTAATGCATTTGATCTCAATCCCTCAAGTATCAAATTAGTAATGCATTTGATCCCTTTCCCTCAAAACTTTTTGAAGATGGAAAAAATTGTACAGGATTTGATTCTTTTTCAAATTTGATAATTTCAGGGAAGATCCAGGTTGGTTTATTGTATTATTACTTTTAAATAAAAGTTTTAAAACCAAGACTTCAGTGTTACCATGACTCATCACTCTGACAATTTACCCCTTTGAAGTTGTGGAGTATGCTCAATGCAATATTTATATTACTTACTAGTATGATTGGCATACTGCGTACACTGCATGCAAAAATAAATAAATGCAAAGAGATGTGTAAGTGCAACAATTGTGTTACATAATATCCATACACTATTAAAGAGCCGTGGAGTGCAACAATAGTATTATCACATAATATTCACTATCCATAGGGATCAAACATGATTCGAAGCTTTGTCGGCATCCACATTCCCACTGTGGCTTGGGAGTCCTTAACAGGCAGCATAGATCTGCACAAGCTGCAATGGAGTTAAATTAATCTGTAGACAATTGAATCAGCCTACTATTTTTCTTTACAAACATGATTCGAAGCTTTGTCGGCATCCACATTCCCACTGTGGCTTGGGAGTCCTTAACAGGCAGCATAGATCTGCACAGGCTGTAATGGAGTTAAATTAATCTGTAGACAATTGAATCAGCCTACTATTTTTCTTTGTTAGAATATCATACTAATAGGCAGAGGATTCAGCTTTGGTCTGAAGGGCTTCCTCAATTATAATACATCACTGCATATCAATGCACTCATTCGTGATTGAATATCTAATCACTGATTTTATAGCTGTAAGCTGACCCATAAAACAACTAAAAGTCTCCAAACTGTGTCCCTGTTCTTGTATTTCTCAAATTGTCACTGCCATAGTTACATTTTCCAACTCTTCTCATTCTCAGATGTTACAACTTCTATTGTTAGTATAAAATCTTAAAATCCTATTACTAGATACTTAAAGCTGAGCAATTAAATCCGTTTCATAGTTTGCAGAGCTATGGAAGCTAGTGCATGATTGTGAATTTTGAAATCGTGTTTTCTATTGTGGATGAATTTTATAGGTCTTAGATTTCCAAAATTTTGGTTTAGAGTCCGCATAGAAAAACCAAAACTTGGAATGGGTTATCTCAAAATTTTTATTAGAAGATAAAGCCATGTGTTGTGTTCTAGCTTTCAATTTAGAATATATCAGGTGGATGAACTTGAAGGTTTTTGGTCCCACAAATACTCAATTGAATCGGTTGCATCCCATGGTCTACCTCTCTTTTTGAAGGCAAACTGCAATTTGAAGATTCGTTGGGGTTTGATCACCTTGCTACTTCAAAAGTGTCATTTCAATTTGCTTATTTCCATGGACTAATCTGTTAGCTTGATTGGACGAAACCATACATCTTTTGCTTACCTTTATAAGTATTATTCCTTCCATCTTACTATTGTTGGTGTACCTTCGGGTTTTTCATTTCTCCATTTTATGTTGATTTCTTGTCCATAGCCTCTCTATAAATAAGACCTTACAGTGATCATTGAGGTTCTTTACCTCAGAGGGCTATCTCTCTTCTAATGAAGCGATGTAAACCTCCATGGTATTTCAGCAATAACTGCCGATCCTCAAGCTTGAGGTCTAAGTTATAACAAAATAGCTTGTTTTATGTATATCTGTAGTTTTCCCTTCACATTAATCATTAATGCATGGTCGATGATCTTCAGCGTTGTAAAATATAACTTTTGCTCATCTTTGTACCCTTAAATAATGTAGGATTCCTCTCTCTGTCAAACCAATGGTCCAGCATTTTGGCATCGACTTGGCCATCATCAACATGGATATCTATATTTGTTTTGAGATGGAATGGAATGACAAAAATAGAAGAAGAATTATCATTAACAAAGGCTTCAGGGTTTTTACCTTTGTATTTGGAACGCCAGGATCTTATTATCCATGCTGTATTCTCTGCTCCATTCGTGCAACCTGACTTTTGGTTATGTTGTTCTTCATGAGGGAACCGTCCATCTTTTGTCGTCTGGGTTTTTCTGACTGTTGCTATACAATGTACTGGATCGCTGCACTTAGTTTACCCACTCCAGGGATTCTACCACTAAGGGATTTCTCCCAAGTTATTTGAACTTGTCCCAGATAACAAACTAAACTGGGATTACAGATGCTCATTAGCAGTGTGTGAATTGCAGAATGGAAATTCTTCACATTCGTTGCAATTCTCACTCCTGGGCTATCCATTGAAACTCTGTTATTTTTTTCCGTGTCTTTGGTGCCTGAATTCAATGTATTCTGCAGGAATTCAATTTTTTTTGCATGACTATCAGGGATAGTAAGTGCAAGAATAGTTCATAGTTCAGACAATGATAGAATTTTTTTTATCTGGAGAAAAACACTTTTGGGAATTAAAAACTCCAATGTTTATTCTTCATATAACGTGATAGGTTTTATACTACAAACTAAGGTGCTATCCACTTGCTAATTGTGTCTTCCAGTGTCAAGTTTCTAAAGTTACCTCTACTTATGATCTTTATGGTTGTGGCATTCATATAGGTGTGTGATATTCAAGTAAATATGTTCCAACTGAAAATAAAATCCCATTAAGAACTCAAACTATTCAGAAAATTTTAAAGATGAAAAAAAACCAAACCTGAAACAAATACAACGACAATATCAAATGATGTGACAAGTGTACAAAAGAATCAGTGAGTATGAAATAAAAAATGAAAGAAAAAGTCAATAGATAATATTTTAAGCAAATTTGGATTCCATGGGTACGCCCTTACAATATCATGCCTATTTGTATATAAGTTATCTTTACAAACAATCATATGTTGTTGCATTTGAATCAATTCATTTGTTCAAGCATTTTAGCTACTCTGCTTTGAAGTTCGGCTTTGATAATATTTTCAAAGTTTTCACTTACCTCTCCTCTAGTACGATCCTTAGTTCCCACTATTCTAGGATGATTCATGATCTTTTTTACTATGGTAACTTGTTCTTCTCTTAACATAATTATTTATATTTTGAGCATGGTTAGGATGATAAACCATCCTGGAATTACGACAATCATTTTGTTGCTTATTGTTGATGTCTTGTTGCATAATTCTTTATTCTTGTACATAGTGAGATTATTGAAAGGCTTTGGGGTGGGAGTTATCTCATTCTCTGTAAGTTCTTTAATGGGACACAGGCCTTTACAATTTCTACGAGGCTTAAATTTTCTAATTGTAAAGTGTATTTCAATGACATAAATTTAACCTCTACAATGACTTATTTAAAACATTGTTCAAATATGCTAGGAATTTTGGATCTCTAGTGTGCATGAAAGCAAAGGTAGCGGAAGCGGATGGGCTTAAGAATTATCCCACAACCTTGGTCCCATCCCAATGGGTGTATCATTTAAACCAACAACCTTTAAAATAAAGAGCATGATGGATTCATAATTTATCACTAATAATAAATCTTGATAAAGAGAAATGGCGTAAGTCAAAGTGAAATTAACTAAAGATGAGTTCCGATTAAATAGTCATGGCAATGACTTAGAATTAAATTAAAAGTTATATATAAGACAAGGTGTTCTTATGAATCACATTATAGAATGTACAAATTAATTTAATTTAACGAGGATGTTGACTATTCTATGGAGTAAGGTGGTAACGAACCTTGAGTAGTCAAACCAAAAACCTATGCAAGTGTTAAACAAAATATAAGAACACCTCCAATAAGATTAAATGAATAAAATTTGTAGATGTCCTTATGTATATTTAGGAGGTGGCCCAGTAGGGAAAGTACACCCTAGGTTCAGCCGCCTGGGAGGACGCACAGATCATACATTATGATTGTTCCACACTATTTTGACCATAACTTCAGGACGAAGTTTCCTGAAGGGTGGGTGTATGTAACGCCCCATTTTGACATTACTACCAAACTATTATTATATGTTGTATTTGCTTGACTATGAGACTTTGTCAATTTGATGACACTGTGAACTTGAAGTTCCATTATTTTGCTGAGATATGTATGTGTATGTGTGATGTTAGTGTTATTATATGTAGTCAGGTTTTGATATATGTCATGTGTTAATTATGTCTCATATATGCAAATTGTTGAATGATGGGTATGTAGATACCATTAAATTTATATGTTGAGCGAATGAATGATATGCCAGGTGCATGGTGAATAAATGAATTGATTATTGTTGTTATGTTATGATGAAATGTATGTGCACATGCTGAGGATTTGTGCACGATATTCTAGATTGTATGTCGAGGACTGACTTACAGGTTAAAGTGGCTAAGTGATAGCTAGATCCTACGAGGTGGGAGAGCCTCGGGGACATGGACTCTGAAAGATAAACGGTATGCAAGTTCAATGCAGTATTTACTTTCGTGTGATTATTATGCTGTTTATTATGATGTATGGGTGGGGTAGGGTTTCAGGAAACTCAACCGCCCAGATTGGTTATACGATGACAAACTGAGTACAAGTGCAATGCAGTTATTATGTCAGGTAGACATAGCCCCTTGTTACATTAGGGGGGTGGAGGCTTTACCCACCATTTATCCCCGAAAACTAGAGTTATGGGAGGGTTGTGCTATGGCACGCTCCCCAAGGTGTGTGATGATGACTGGTGGTTTCCTGGTGGGGAAGCTTGGTCAATATAGTCGACACTTCCGCTTATGGGTTCTAGCTGGAGCCGGTCATGGCTTGACACTTCAGGGTAGTCCAGCAGAGGAAAGGATAGGATGTGGAAGTTAGTTGTGATTTAGGTAGATGATGTAGGTAGATAGGTGTAGCTTGAAGTCGGGATGAAAACGAGATCTAACTGTGTAGGTGGAAATGCTTGATTGATTATGTGTCGTAACTCAGTAATGTATGAATTGTCATAACTTAATAAGATGCAGTTAGGTAAAAGACTGTACCTTGCAAACTATGTTAGACATGTGTCAGTGAACATTAAGTTTCGTGGTTATGATTGATGTGTGTGATTTATTACTGTTAGTGTACTTACGCGAGGTATGTAAGCAGTAGCTACGCTTACATAACTCGCCTACATATTTATAAATTGCGTGAAATATTGTTGGATAATAATGTCGATTAAGGTTAATATTGATGATTAATGTTAATAATGTAGATTAATGTTAATTGTTGTCGACTAAGGTTAATAACGTTGATTAATGTTAATAATGTAGATTACTGTTAATTATTGTCGATTAAGGTTAATAATGATGATTAATGTTAATTATTGTCGACTAATGTTAATGTGGTTGATTAATGTTAATAATGTTGATTAATGTTAAATATTGTCGATTAATGTTAGTAATGTTGATTAATGTTAGTCATGGTTAATTAATGTCGATAATGTTGATTAATGTTGATTGTTGTCGATTAATGTTAATATTGTTGAGTAATGTTAATAAGTGTAAATAGTATAAGCTAGTTTAATTACCTCGTTATCATAGGTTAATGGTGTTAATAATATTAATTAAAAATATTATTAACTGGAAAGCGATAAGCGAGCATGAACATTCTCCTTTAAATTATTGTTTTAGACAATGATGAGTAGTATGTCGATTAAAATCAACGAGGAAGTCATAGGCATGTGAGTTTCCTAACCTCTACACCCAATTTAAAAGTATCTATATCAACATCCTTAGTTGAGAATGTATTTGTACATTAAACCTGTAATTGCAATAAGTATATGGAATACATTGATATTTTTTATGTTTTTTAAGTAAATAAATAATAAACCTATGTGTACCTTATAATATAATCTTATGGACCATATAGTTTATAAAGTGAGAACGTCAAATATTTTATAGTGCGTTATTTTGCCTATACACCTCATTGCTTAAGCCTCCATTTAATATAATATTTAATAAAAATCAAATTTGTTGAATGACTTTAATCATATGATAATTAGATATGAACACCTAAGGGTGTTGAGGATCACTACATACTCGTGAGGATCACCAAGATAGTCTTAAATGGATCATGCCTGTGATGTTATTTTTTTGTACTTTGAGATTTGTTTTAAGAAACTATTAGCACCCACCTTACAATGAAAGTTTTAGACACAACTGTTATAGTATAGTCTTATGGACCATAGAGTTTAAAAAGTGAGCCCATGGATATGTGCAAGTGCTTTATTTTCTATTTATGTGCATTTTGTTACTTAAAATTCAATTTACCATTATATTTAACAACAATCAAAGTCAATTAATGAATTTAAACATATAGTAATTAGATATAAAATCCATAAATGCGTTCAGGAGTACCTACTCGCCAACATAGTATTAAATGGACCTTGCTCACGAGTTTGTGCAACTTGGTAAAAAACCCAACTAAATGGGTTATGCTCATAACATTATTTTGTTTCCTTTTGTTGGAGTTTGTCCAAATAGTCAAGAGCCCAACTAACCATGGACCATGCTCATGATGTTAATTTTTGTCTTTTTGTTGAAGTTTGTCAAAAAAGTCAAAATCCAACTAAATAAGCCATGCTCAAAATGTTATAGATCCCATATAAATTCCCTCACATACGAAAGCTCCATTTCTAGGCACAAACTTGGCCCTACACTACAGACCAAGTATACCAACTACGATTTGGTTTGAAATTTGCATTTTTTTTAGCCATCACTTTTATTTGAACTTGTGGCAATCCGTACCATAGATGTTCTCCATGTGATCCATGGAGTAGAAGAGCTAAGACATCGTTGACCCTTTCTTCACTATTATTCCATCTGAGAGGACAATGTTGTCCACAATCTCTAAGAGCTATCTAGAAATAATGGGTATTGCAAAGATTTTGACAACATGGCATGCGAATAGTTCATCTCTTGTAATCTTCCAAAATAAATGGGGTGGTTAGTGTACCCTTGGTTGCAATTGTGATGATTACAGAAGTGGATCTCAATTCCTCAGAATACACGCTATGATTCATCTCAATCTTTGACCGGACAAGTCGAGGGAAAACATCATGACATCGACACTGTTGGTTATTTGAAGAATTAGCACAAAATGGAAGCATTTGTGACTTTTTATTTAAGGAATAACTAAATCCCCCCATTGGCGAACAAAGATTAGGATTTGATTTCTTTGATAATAGATTGTTCCGGATTTTAAAAAATGGTTGACTAAAAAAATAAAGATTAATGAAAATAAAAAAACCCATACAAAGATATAGATGTAAACTAAATAGAAAATTACTTCAACATTACTATCGAAGCGTTAGTGCCTACATGAGCATTAGGTCTTGTTTTTACTATTGACACATTAGCGCTTATAGCATTAGCGCTTAAGTCAACTTTACTATTGAAACACTATCGCTTACATAAAATAAAGGTGCTAAGGAATGTCAAAAGGGAAAAAACAGAAAGTAAAGTAGATGTGATGAAGTGAAAAAGAGAGTGCTCAATATTTTTGTGTGAATAGATGTGATGAAGTAAAAAAGAGAGCAATAGTTTTGTGTGAATAATAATTGATAAAGGTGAATAATCGTCATTAAATGCAACTTTACAAAGTGAATTAGAGTACATTAACAAACAAAAAGTGGATCCTTTCATTATTGTGCAAGTAATGAAAATGGATCCTTTAGTGCAAGATTCATTTCACACATCCATATTGAGGATTGCAAGAAACCAATGTGTCTCTACTACATATTATCAAATGATGCCATCATGTCCTCTTTCGACAGAAAAAATGGGAAGTGCTAGACATAGCACAAAGCCATGTTTCAACAAGAACCATTGAGCCACATGTGCTGAGTAATTTCATTTGGTTCTCATCTTGACCACATGTTACAGGAACTACAAAGAAATTTGTATTTAAAAATTGCTCCAATCTCAAATTGCAATTCGGTCCACCATGAATTGCAATTAAAAAAAAATCAATTGTTGTTTCAAAAAACACAAGTATTTGATTTTCTGAATATTTTGTCAGTTGGGATTTGATGGAGAGTTGTGATGAAGACTTCATTTTTGAATATTATATACATTTCTGGGAATAATGGAGATGTAATTATGATCTATGATGACTGTGCGTTATGTTCCCTTTTTTACCACAAGTGGATTGGTTGAATATTTTCAGGAGGTGAAGATAAAGGATTCTGATTCTATGTTTATAAAGCAACAATATTTCCCCCAAAGGAATAAATTTCTGAATGGGTTGTTAAACCTATAGAATTCCAACAATGCCTTTATAGTATATGAAGAATGGAATTTCAATTTTGATAAGTGAAACTATAATTCCTTTTCCATAGAAAAGTTTTCTTAATGTGAACAAAATTTTATAAGCACAAGTTAGCAATAAGGACAAAAGTCACCTAAATTGCAATAAGTTGGGGACAATGAAAGGTCACCAAGCCTATACCAAGAGTTAGATAATACTAAAGGAATTAAATACTAAATGTATTTGATGACTTATGTCCTCATTCCACTAAATGATATGTCACTCTCCTCTTTGCAATCAACTATCATGTGTGATGTTTTACATCATTAAATTATAAACATGTAACTTCAGATGAAATTACTTTCTTTTCATTTAAATTATTTCATAAAGATGCAATTTAAATACTCTCTTATCCCAAAATCCATGCTACACAAACCTGAAATGGTACCAAATCTTTCAAGAACCGAGATCCTGTTGATACGTACCAATTATTATCAAATAAACGAAATATAAAGAAAGAATGAACAAGAACTATATCTTGTACATAAGAAGTATAAAATATTGCAATCCTCGTGGTCTAGCTATATCTAACGCACAAATTAGAAAATATTGGTAGTGAACCATGATATTATTTTCCTTATCACTGAACTTACAACATTATATGTACTTTTTGGTGGCACTATAAAGCCAATGTGTTGTGGAAATAGGTGTCTTAATTAAGAGTAACTACCATTGCTTCTAGAGGGTAATTTTTCTTCTTAGCTTCATCACTTGATGGCAAGTCCTTAGTAGATATATTATGTAATTGTTATATGTCCAAAAACTAGCAGTATTGCTTATTAAAAACCACCACATGCATCATAGTTATGTAATTCAAATGTTATAGAATACTAACCAATCGTAACCAATTCTAGCACACTAGATCCCAAGTAAGCCATTGGAGTAATGCATCTTATAATGCCAACATAAAACCTCCAAAATGGAGAAACACATAAAACCATTAACCTCAACCAAATTCTAGATTAAGATCCACATTTCATGGCCATCATTTCAATTTTGAAAATCCACTCTTTGAAAAAGAGTGGAAGAGGCTTACTCCTTGCCGAAATTAATAGACCAAGAGGCCAATCATGGTTGGAGATGAAATATACCTCCATATGATGATATTGTGGCCATTTGATAGGGTAAAAAGGACTAAGATTAATCTCTTGATGGTGGAATCATTAATTCATAATTACGTTTTACTTGTAATGAGTCTGCCTTGTTCAGTTCTAATTAGGAGAAAAATGTGCTTTGCTTATGCATGACAATGTAATTTTATATTTTCAACCCTTTATAAATCACGTGGTTGTTTTAGACATCAAATAATCCTAATGATAGAGTTTGCTTTGGTTTTGGGACACTATAATATGCCATCATGCCACCAATTCAAACTATAATGTCTTCACAAAACTTCAACAATACAACAAGTGATACTCTTTGTTTGAATCATTTACTACTACATATATTTAAACAGTGCAATTGGTGTGAATCATAAGTCTATAAAATTATAAATTCACATAGATATATGAATTATTAAAGTATTAATCATTTATTTACGACAACTACAAATATAAGTAGTAATTCATGCCTACATACAAGGTGGAAATTGATTATTTTGATGATATTCCTACTCTTATCATTGATGACAATTCAAGAAAATAGTAGTAATCCTCTGAAAATGTTGATAGTAACCTTTGTCCATCAATTATTTTTTGGTAGTTGTTTTTCTCTCAACATTATGAGTTATTTGCAAGGGTGGCAGGGATAGAGGGGATCCTTATTGATCCCAGAGGAAATGTAGAAAATGAATTTTCTTGGGGTTAAGGCAATGCCACAAATAATGAGAGGTAGAGGCCTTGATAGTGTCCCAAGGACTAGAAATGTTGCAAGAATGCAGTATTAAACAAACAACAATAATCAATGACTCCTCTATCATCATTCGATTCTTTCTAAATATTTCCACCCGTCTAAATACTAGCCTTAGTCAGTGAATCCAAAGAACTTTGGAATTAGCAAATATGTTTGAGACCATCTCTTTTTATCAAATTTTGCAAACTTACAATGCTGATGCAAATCATCTTGAAACATTGTGTGTAGTTGGGAGAAGGATTTCTTCCAAGAAAAGTGGGGGCACCATCTCATATGCCCCTCCTTGATTTTATTGCGTGTTTACAAAAAAATGGTAATGGAGTCCAAATGGATTAACATGCATGGGCGAGAGGACATGAATCTATGGCTTCCCATGTCCCCATTTCAATGCTATTTTCATATGCATGGGTGAGAGGACATGAATCTATGGCTTCCCCTGTCCCCATTTCAATGCTCTTTTTCATTCCCTATTTGGCATGTGTGGAAGGTGGTGCAAGTATCTTGGTTTTTGTGTGGGATTATTATAATGATGTGGGTTGTTTTCTTTTCACTCTTGGTTTCTTCTCTCTACGACTATTTTGGCGAGTGAGCTCTAACAGTCATGTGGGAAGTTTTTTGGAATTTTTTAGAGTTGTGGGTTTTCTTATCCCTGTTGTCGGTTCCTCCTTTGTGTGTTTTGTCTCAAGAGGTCTACTTGGTGCAATGTAGAATTCACAGATGTATGATGTGTGACATGTAAAAATAAAAAGAGGCGTAAGATGTGAAATGGAAATTACATAGACTCAACAAGAGGTGACAAAGGCCACGATTCAATGGAGGAAATGAAAGAAAATGTGGTAGCACAATTTGTTGATTGAGGCACAAGAGCATGACCAAAATGTGATTAAGACTACAGCTCACCTTCGAGCCCTATGGTAAATGGAAAATGGTACAAATGCTTAAATGCAAGCTTAGGAGATTAGGTAATCAACATTGGAGAAGATGGCTATGGTTGCTTCTCAAGTTGATGTTATCGTGACGTTAATACCTTCCTCCAGAGGTGTTTCGCTCTCTGTCTTACCGTTTGCTAGTTTGCATGGCAGAGTGTTCGCATTCCAGGTTCGGGTTTTCCACAGCCTTTTCTAATGCAAATTTACCCCTTATTGTTAATATTGTTGAAAAAACACATTGCTTGTTATGTGTGCCTCCAAAGAATGTGTTCATATTTGAAGCTATTTTAATATATTTTCATCAATAATTTATAATTGAGAAATGAGTAGAGCATCAAGAACCTTAATGAAATTTGAGTTTTTGTAATTTAAAACACTAGTAGAGGTGATGGTGAATATTTTTACATCACAAGATGCATTCTGAATCGCCACTGCTAAGACAATTAAGCACAAAATTTCAAGCGTTCGAAATATAAGTATGCAAGTGGCCCTTGGAAGTTGGTATAAAGGATTCAAGCGATTGGAATTTTAAAGGGACACTGTTTGGAAATGAGTCATGTCTCTCTGCATAATATCAAATCCCATCTTCTAAAATTAGATTTCATCTATTAATGCATTATCCAATTACAAAAATAAGTGACTTAGCTCCAAACCAACAAGAATCTTGTAGCATGGGCATCCATATCTTGTAGATAGAAGCTAATATGTCAAATTGCAAAACGCTCACTTGAGTACCTTACCTAGATAATTACAATTAAAATGGTGTTATTTAAAACAACTTAAAGCAAACTGAAACAAACAAATATTTTAATGCATGGGCAAGAGCATATTTGCTCCTATCCATACATAAACTTGAACAGATATTGTAATTCCATGTTGCACTGCACATTTTAGCTTAAAATGAAAATGAAATGCATATTTAATGGCATTCACACTTTATATCCCATATCTAACTCTTAAAGTTGAAATGCATATTTCATCACAGTCACGGTATATCCCACATCCAACTCTTAAAGCCAAAAACGTTGAGCTCAGAATCCAGAATCACGTTGCTTGACTTAATGTCTCTGTGGATGACCATTTTCTCCCATCCCTCGTGCAGATACAGCAGCCCCGCCGCCACGCCCTTCAGTATCTCGTATCGCCGGGGCCAGCGCAGGACTGTTTTCCCAGACATGAGATTATCCAAGCTGCGGTTGGGCATATATTCGTAAACGATGAACAAATGCTTATGCCTCTGGCACCATTCCCTACAGTTCAGGTTCATGAGAACAAGGCCAACAACAGTAGATACCATTCCCTAATGATGCACACCATTCAGCAACAACAACAGTAGATACATCATCAATCCCAAACCATCCTAGATTTGGAAAAAAATTCCAAGCAACTAAGAAGGCTTTTGCGTTTGAGAAGAGCAACTCCATCAACAGCTTCCAACAACTGGCCCTTAGCTAGTTCAACATTTGGACAATTAGAAGGCGAGGAAACTGTCGGACAATGCAATGTTGAAATGGACATTGAAGTACATCAACCAAGCCAAGCACAACTCATGGTTATTAGAAATTATATTTCCTCTTAGCTTATGTTTTGTAGAACAACCTATATTTTAAGACTCTAATTTTGGATTTATACATGTAAACTCATAGGACGGTCCTCTCTGAAGGACAAAGTCAAAGTTTTTGGAAAGATTCTAAACCATACAAGGTCTATCTCTATTTTTAGATATGATGTTCAACATTTTGTATTCAACTCTCACTTCTTATCTTACTTTTTATGGAGGCTTTTATCAATATATTATTAACCGTTTCTATTGAGAGAGAGAGAAATAAATGATATCATTTATTATAATTTGAGTGATGAGAAGAAATAGAACTCACCTTCACCAATTTAGGCATTAGAGTGTTGAAGAGAAGAGCGCCAATCCTTTGTCATAATTTATACATTATAGTTATTAGGAGAAAATGACCCACCCTTTTTTACAATTAAGGTTAAGTAGAAAAAACATGTGCCCTTTCTTGCAATTTAGACATTCAAATGAAGATGGAAATGATCACTTTCCCTTTCTTACATTTTAGGGCACCAAGGTAGTGAGGAGAAGAACATACCCTTTATTGTAATATAGGAAAAACACCATATGGATTTTCTCATCATCTAGGCATTGGAGTGATGAGAAGAAGGGGAGCATGTCATTTCTCAAAATCTAGGCATTGAGGTGATAGGGATAAGGGGCACCTCTCCTTTCTTACAATATAGGCATTGTGGTGATGAGAAGAAGAAACTCATATCTTCTCTCACAATGTAGGCATAAGGGTGATGAGGGAAGGAGAACCTACTCATAATTTAGGAATTGGAGTGATGATGAAGAGGATCACATACCCATTCAACAATCTAGGCACTTGGGTGACAAGGAGGAAGATAACATGTCATTTCTCATAATTTGGTCATTTGAGTGATGAGTATGAGCACATTCCCATTCTCACAATCTAAGAATTTGGGTGATGAGGAGAAAGAGCACATGGTGTTTCTCACAATGTTGGCATTTTGGTGATGATGAGAAAGATAACATTCCCTTTCTCACAATGTAAACATTGAGGTGATGAGAAAGAGCACACACCCTTTCTCACAATGTAGGCATTTATGGGATGAGGAGGAGGAGCACATGCCCTTTATAATGATTTGATGATTATGGTGATTAGGAGGGGTACATGTCTTTCTCATAATATGAACACCTAGCTAATGAGGAGGAGGAGCACATGCCCTTTCACACAATATAGGAATTTTAGTGATGATAAAGATGAGTATGTGCCCTCTCTTAAAATTTAGGGTTTCTAGTTATAAGTAGGAGGAAAAAATTTCCTTTATCACAATATTAGCATTTGGTTGCTAAGGGGAAATAACACATGCCCTTTCTCACAATCTAAGAATTCAAGTGATGAGGAGATATAGCACATGCTCTATCTCACCGTTTAGACATTCGATTTATGAGAAAAAAGATCACATTTCATTTATCAAAATTTAAGTGATCAAGAGGAAGACGACATCATTCCCTTTCTCACAATTTGAGTGACAAGGAGAAAGATAACACACATTTTCTCGTAATTTAGGAATTGAAGTGATTAGGAGAAATACCACTTACCCATTTTTGTAGCTTAGGCTTTTGGTTGATAAGGAGAAAGAACGAATGCCCTTTCTTGCATTTTAGGCATTCATGTGATGAATATAAATAATAGTTGTCCTTTACCGCATTAGAGGAACTTAAGTATTGAAGAAAAAGTGCACCAACCCTTTATCCCAATACATGAATAGGTTAAGAAAAATAATACATAATTATCGAATGCTTAAAGACTTTCCTCTATTTTAAAGGCATTTATTTTTTGGTTGATATTCATAGGTATAGTGGTAATGGCCATTGGCATGATTCTTGGAAAAATATCTAATGATGTTTACATTCCTCGAGAACTCCTACTAGGATGGAATATAGGCAAAAACATGTTTAATATTTCTTCCTTGTAGCAGTAATGATTGCAACTTTCTTAATATATCAATAAATTGATCAAAATATTTTTCATAAATGTGTGTGTATGTTAGAAAAATGTTGCACTTGCTTTATTATTTATTAACATAGAAAAATATATAACAATAGTATATAAGTTGCAAAAGATATGGAAATGCTCGATCATTTATGTGGATAAAAGTTCTTGAAGTTACATCTATACTCTATATCAAGATTATATATGATAGCAAAAAATTTAACAAAAAAAATATATTAATGAATTAATTGCAAACTTGTTAATTTTGTCATATTATGGGTGAGGGCTCTATTACAAACTCCAATTAAATGTTACAAAAAATATATTGGAAATCGATATATCAGTTATTGGAAATCGGCATCTTAGGTATTGGAAATATACATCTCAACTATGAAACCAATATTTTATATTGGAAACCAATATCTAAAGTATTGGAAACCGATATTCATAATAAAATTATTATGGCTTGGACTGAAATTTGTCTAAATTTAATGAAAATGGGGTTATTTGGTAAAGCTTGGGCAAAGAGTGTTTGATTTCATGGCAAGTTATGAGTTTGCTAATCAAGTTGAACGATAGTTATAGAGCTTCCTTATTTACACATTACCCTTTCTAGAAAAATTAGAAAGAACACATACCATTTCTATGCATTTTTCTATGAGTTTATACAATTGCAACTTGTATGGGAAAGTCTTTGACATCCTATTATCTTTGTTATTGTACTTAGAATTGCATTCTTGAATGAACAAGGATTGATCATAAAGAGTTATAGTTGAATCGAAATTAGAAACTTTGCAGAATAAGTCTCATGAGGAATGAGATTGTCATTAAGGGTTATGTTGATGGGAGTATAAGATGTGTTTTATTGTTGAGGATTAAAAGTTATTTAATATTTTCTTATGGATATGATTGAATCACTAGGTTAAGCATTCCTATGGTAGTGGCATGGTGTCTATCAAGTGCAAGAATAAGGTGCTCTTAATCACTAGGGATTGGAGTTACATAACTCTAGAAGTTCCTTCAAATATCACCATCAACTTTTGTAATATTTGGCAATATTATTAACCATTCATAACATACATGTTTGATGACATTTGAGTTCAACCACGACTTTCTAGTCTACGAGTTCTTGAGTAAACAACCATTATGCATGAGTCATTATTTGAGTATAATGCAATGACACATATTGATCAATACTACTACATACTGCAAGATCACAAAACTTTTCAATGAAGGTAAATCACCTTCATTGATCATGTTTGCACATGTGAACAAGTGCAACATAATTTTCTCATCTATTATAGATTTCTTATTTAGTGAAGGATTTTTATGTGATGAGAATTTCCCCTTCTATCTTCACACAATGGGAACCAATGCTACTCGTGGTGGAGCATTAATTTGTGCATCATTGAGCTTTTGGTCCACAAAAATTCTATTTTATCCTCTAGCATGCTAACACAATAAAAACAAGACTTTTTCTAAGACTCATTATGCTAGCCTAGAATGCAACGAGTGCCTACCCCTTGTCATGCTTGACCTTACAAGTGAAGCCACGACTTAATATTTAGTGTGTATATGATCTAACTTATTCATTTGATCTGCATTGTGTTAAATTAGTAGAGTTCAACACATGATTTGGTACACCACCTTGACGACAAATTAATATCAATGCCAACGACATGTCATAACTCAAAGGGTCAACATGCCCACCCAAATGAGTAACCAAATTTGGTCAAGGTTGCATGCAATGCAACTAACTTGATTGCAATGACCCAAGATTATTATTAATATGCACATGACCAAATTTAGGCATTGCCTCTCTTGATCATAATATCTCTCTTTATCTTGTATAAATATGTGACATTGACAATCATAAATTCAAATTTACATTCATTCAAACAACTTATGGGGTAGCATAACATTCAAAGAGTTATTGCACATGTATATGTGCATATGTTACGCTCTCATGTTTTCTCTTTTAGAATGTACTCTTAGCAAGGTTGAACATGCGCAAATCTTCTCTCATGCAACTAGAGTCATGGCTTTCTCACAATGCTTCGATCCTCGCCAATTTTGCAACAAATTTGTGTATCATGAATAATATTTACATTTGTATCATCATTGATGTTTTGGTTTGCACTCTTTGATTTATGGTTCATTGCATAATCGATACAAAATAAGTTACACAATTGTTCTTAGGACACTTAAACCCTTAATTTGTTGTTGCATATTGTTATTATGCCTATGATTGTTTATTGTATTATAAAAATATATTGGTTCTCTATATTTCTGCACATGCATTAAACTATAGTTTTTGTCCCATATTTTACTCCTCGCATATTATTTAAATAACTTATACAAGTTCACTATTTAAATAACTTCCACTCCATGCTTGTTGAACTAATGCTTTTGTATAGTTAAATGTTGTTCATAGCAGCTCCCTTGTGACAATGTTTCTACCATGATTAGTTTGGGTTCCTTAGCTTAAACATAGCCAAAATCCATGGTTGGACCTTTCTCTCCAAATATTGAAGGATGAAACGTGATTGTGGTCTTAGTCTTCACATTGATCCTAACCTCAACCATGTTTAGTGGTATTAGATATCAAGCACTCTTTCTAACTAGTTTGATTTATCACCTATTGGTACCTTTTACAATTACTTCAACCAAATACAGAGGACAATAGATCCACTAGGGCCATGGGTCCTAAAGCTACAAGAACTATGCAATCTATGAAAGATGAAGCACTTAATAGAGTATGAAGAAATTCTCAACTTGTTTATTCCAAAAAGGACAATAGCTCCACTAGGGCCATGGGTTCCAAAGCTACAAGAACTATGCAATCTATGATTGATGAAGCACTTAATAGAGAGTGTGAAGAAATTCTCAACTAGTTTATTCCGAAAACTTGTATCCCAAATCCCATCAACCACATTTATGTAGCTTGGATCACTATTTTTTGGTGTTA
The DNA here is from genome assembly GCA_027924585.1 of Larix kaempferi. Taxonomy (NCBI): domain Eukaryota; kingdom Viridiplantae; phylum Streptophyta; class Pinopsida; order Pinales; family Pinaceae; genus Larix; species Larix kaempferi. Next base: position 5,343,675 of record BSBM01000159.1, on the reverse strand, counting down.
GGAATCCATTCAAGGTGAAGATTGACCATCACATCTATTTGTTTGAATGAATGGTTGATGTTGAACCGCTCAATGAGTTGTTTATAGGCATATTTTAATGCAAACAACTTTATCAATGCACATAATATTCAACTTCATGTCCTTGACTACCAAGGTTGGGTGGGAAGCACATAGTTTATGGTGTGAAGAATGTGATGACCCCATCACTACATGGGGTATCTTCATGCAAGGAAGATCATCATATGTATTGGGAGAAAATATGCGATCACCGTGATTAGTTAGTTGATGATTACATGAACGGGATTCAATCACTCATGGATTGATTGGAAATCAAAAAGATAAAAAAAATCTTCTTCTCATTGAAGTGGGATACACTAATACATAAATTAGAAGCTAGAGGCCTTGTTTAGGGATGAACATAGGGTCGTGGAATTAATTAGGAAGAAGCCCAAGCTCAAATAACATAAGAACTGTTTTAGTGACTAGTGTGACCAACGTCACACTGTCAATTTACCATGATAAGCATTCAAAGAAAACACAAACTAACTACAGCGTTATAATGTCAATTTACCATGATAAGCATTCAAAGAAAAAACAAACTAACTACAACGTTACAATGCTAATTATTATGACAAGCAACAATACTACACATCTTAACAAATAACATATCCAAAATAAATAAGTCACATAAATTGACTCCAACATCAACAAGACATTCATTGGTAAGTGGTCTAACATTCATAACACATCCAATCATAATAAATCTGAATATTGTGTACCCAAGGTTCTCGTGTCAACAACACTAGAATCTCCTTTTGTGTCACAGCCTAAGCCTAACGTCATTGATTATGATCTATAAATGGCTCATATGGTAGTCTTGGTAATCTTCAGTTGACAACTTCATATTCTACATGTCTAGACAAAGAGAAAGAATGCCTTTTCCATTCACAAATATGGGTTGGAAAACAACCCCTTACCTCATCATTGATAATATTAATCAAAATAATTTGACCACATCAAACATAGTCAAATTCCTCAACTTGACTACCATACCCATCCGGAACCCTATTGACCATTGATTGTCTACAATAGTGAAAACTCTTTGGACATTACACATCAATGCAGCATCTAGTATGCAATCAACTCAGTCTAGGATAAGGTGCTTTGGGATATATTACCACCAGACATTATTTATTGATTTGACCTCCAGTCCAGCACACACGGCTTTAAGGGGGTTCCTTAACAGATTTCACTATTTAGTGATTTCATCTCCAGTTCAGCACACACGACTTCAAGTGGGTTCCTTAACAGATTTCACATAAGAACTTGGCCCGAAACCTGGATTTGACAAACTATTGCAATGGATCCAGAAGATACTCTTTCTCAAAATATTGCTCACAGAACCCTAAGAACTGAAAAAAGATTCAACATAAATCTTACAGCAATTACCCAACACAGATTCCACGTCAATCTTACAACCCATGCAAATTGAGCTATCCGTATCAATCATTACCTATTTGGATGAAAAGAATAAATGGATGTGCTCTGGCGACAACAAGATTGTTTCAAGATCAGAGATGCAATACGGTGGCCGATGTAGGGGTAGGAGTAAAGTACTATGCATGCATGCATTGATTTGATCTCCAGTCCATCACAGAAAACATTAAGGGGGCTCCTCAACACAGTCCACATCAATCTTACAGCAATTACCCAACTTGTATAAACCAAGGACGCACCAAATTTCACTTGGAATATTCACATAATTTCATGTTTTCGACCAGAGGATAGTTGATAAATATGGCTTTCCTCGGAAACTTTTACAGCCACCAGCTGGATAGAGATCACTTACTCGACAGAGACACGGCTTACTTTAAACATGGAGCTTCTAAATTTTCTCAATCATTTCCAAAATCTTCAGGGAGTTTGGCAGGTAATTGAAGTGCCATGAATTCAGTTTATTACATGCATTCTTTAGGGAGCTTGGCAGGCATTTGAAATGCCTTGAATTCAGTTTATTACATGCATAGCGTACTTCTTTTAGGAAATAGAATATTCAGTGATATTCTAGAGACCTAGATCAATTGACTATTTAATTGACCGATTTATATGAAATTTTCTTCGACTGTAAATTGGAGGTTCTTAAGATTGAAACAAAAATCAATAGGCCCTCCTTTGTAATATGGGCTTAAATGGATCTCTGAAATGTCTCCTAATGGCGTCGAATACAATGTCTGAAATAAAGTTTCATGAAGCCTATCACCTCAGCTTAATCAATGTAATCATTAGATTGCTAGTAGATTTAAAACATTAAATGGCTGAAGCAAAACATACATAAGTAGGTAACAAGCCCCGAGGTGTAGACCAGTTGGCAATAAGATACACTGTTAAGGCACTCCTTACAGCATCCAGCATTCAGACCTGACGTGGAATAGCCTGAGCATTCAGACCTCGCATAGCCTGTGCAATCCATAAGATATGACAAATATAATTTAATATCGGGTATATTACAGATCACGCACATGTTGAAAATCTAAATTTGTATATTAGTTAATGTTAAGTATGTTACAAATCATCCACATGTTTAAATATAAAAGTTATAGCTCCTCCCGGACTCATTCATGTGGATTTATCCATAAATACATTCTCTGAGCTGGAGTTGGTTTGAATCTCCTTAGATGCTTAAACAGGCTTTGCTTGTCCACTGAAAACGTGCTCCTACTATTTATCTGGAAGAGATTTCAACATGATCTTAATCAGCTTCCTTCCATGATATGTCCAATTATGGTAAAATACCTAAACAAGTTAAACCATCTACAGAGATACTCAATGCAATAGCATTTGTGTTATGTAAAGAATACCTATAAAGGAGAAAATTTTAAATGCATGCCTATCAAAACCAAGTAGCCAAAAGAGATCTGCATGAAGATATGCCAGTTATATTCCTGATATGAAAATCAAATGTCTGAAAACAACCCTTTCTTAGGGGGGACCTTGCCATGTTATTCAGAAGAATCTTAACAAGTGCACTCTCTTATCCCTCTCATAATGAGATGGACACTATTCAAAGTGTAGATGGAATTTAGCTAAATAAATCCTTACAAGCAAGACAAAATAACATTCAAAATATGACTAGCACTGCAAACCCTGTTCTACGACTGGATAAATTTAATAGTTATGCATGTCTCTACGGAGCATGAAGGAATTAAATTAACAGGTTAGCATTACTTGGATTGCTCCTCGAGATAATTAGATCATTGCCTCTCAAGATAATTACAAACTAGATCACAAACTAAGAGTAATCATAAAAAATGCCAAAAAGATACCCACTGCTTCTGAAGCTCTCTACAATCTCCAACAGTTCAATACCAAACCAAATATATTCAAATTTGATTGGATCACCCATCATATATTTATTAATCAAAAAGAAAAGCTGAACCCATGTCAGTACCTAAGGGGAAAAAAAATCAAATCTTAACCATGCACTCATCTCTGTATAATTCATTGCAAAGTTCATAACAGCTAACCTGAATCATAGGCAAGTAAACAAGACTTCCTGAAAAAGCGAAGAGTTTGAATAGTTTCCATCCCCTGGAATTGCAAGGTCTAGAATTTTATTAATTCAAGAACATACTCATAGATTGAGATGCACATTTATATTAATTCAAAATTTGTGACACCATTTCCTTACTTTCATGTAGTCTGAAATCCAAATACTCTGTTCCCAAATAATAGACCATGCTTAGCACCTTCCAAGCGAAAAATATCAACACAATGCTGATGTTAACCCAAAAGGCTTCAGGAGACTGCAGTTCTCTGAGCCAATGTTTCAATTACAGCCTATAAGAAGTACAAACACATGATCCTAGAAATTGATTTCTAGTTTTGTCACCATGAGCAATCACATTTCATTGAAAAAAATTCCATCCATCTGTTTCGGGTTGATCAGCACTTGTGATGAATTCATCAGAAGAATCAACAAAAAGACGAGGAAAAGATGCAATTCGAGGAATATTCACTAGCAAATCTGATACTGAATCTTGCCTGGGAATCCCTGTAGATTGTTTACAATGTATGTAACCATCTTCCATTTCATTCACTTGAGTGTTAATTCTGTCATCCCTATTCAAAACTGCTTCCATCATACCATCATTTCTCTCACAAACTTGTCCATCATCTTCTCCTTTCGGCAGCCTGCCCAGACCATAACCTACCCGTGAATTTTCTAGACTTTCAGTATTCACACTGGATGAATGTGCTGCAGAAACATCATTCTCAATCAGAGAATACATTGAATTGACACGTGCAATAACCTTTTGCTCATCACATGCAGCTGATGAGAGCGTATCACTCAGCAAATGTTGTGCAATATCATCAAGTATCATTTCAGTTGCTTGCCAGCTCTCTTCACCAATTGGAACCGAATTGTGAGAGAACTTCTTCTCTGATAAGCGAGAAACTGTACGGTTAAATAAATTATCCATGGATTTCACTGCTGGTAAATCAGAGCTTTGATTTCCAAAACGACCATAGGGTTCTGCAAATATCATTTGGTCATGCGTAGCAGTCATATTGACATGAAGGTCATCAGCATCACTCATTCCACTTTCTTCAGTAGCCCGTGAGTCCATTACTGAATTTATCAAAATGCCACTACTTTTAAGCTTATCTTATAAATACAATAATTTAATGAATATGCATACTTAAAAGGCCATATATTCTATAAAAGCTTTTGAATACACTAGAGTTGTTTGAAAGCAGACTTAACAAGCCCATTAAAGGATCGGACAGAAAAAAATAAATTCATAAGTACCTGAGCAGGGTGAAGGTGTGTCCTGTGGTGCAGCATCCAAAACCCTGCCATCCAATTCAAGAGGTTCAATTTTTGGGACCAGCTTTGAAACCCTAGGAATTCTGTACCTGAAAGACTCGACAAAAGTGGCAGATACCTTCTTTTCAGACTATCCAACTGCAGAAACAAATCAGATTTACGCTCATCTGCTGCACCATGACAATTCTGTTCATTCTGAACTTGAAATACTGCACCAGTACTAGAATCAAAATATGGGGAATCCCCACCCATGATGCCTTTCTTACTTAGCAAATTTAACCGATCATCACATTGTAAGAGTTTCTCATAATGTCTCTCAAGTATTCCTTCAGCAAACTGCAACAAATGTCTTCTGCAAAACATAAAAAATGCAGTTTTGTTTGGCTTAATATAAAACAGAACCTGCAGAATCAGATTTCATCCAACGAAATTGTACAGGGGTTATGACAATTCACACACTCTACTTGAAAAAATCATAGAAAATGTAATGACAATCATGACTAAGAACGCTGAACAGATTCTTATTGCATATGTTTTGCAACTTCCAAGAGACACATTATCCTATAATCAATTTTCTGGGATCCTGCGTCACACAGTTTTAATCCATAATTACATGTCGTAAAACTCATACTAGGAAAGATAGTAATGTGCTCTGCACAGTTAATACAGGGTTAGGTGTACTATCAAATTGGCAAATGCCTCATAATCCCATAGCCAGTTGAGGATCAGTACATCCTTCCAAGCCATAGCTTGTAGGAATAGTTAAGTAAGAAGGGATGCCAGTCTAGAATGTAAGAGAAGTTAGATATGTCTAATGTTGAATTTCAACAGACCTGCATGAGGAGATTCAACTACCTTTGTGGTAGATTGGCATTTTATGCAGATGGGATTTACATTCCAAGCATTGGATAATGAATTGGCTGATTTCCCAATTTCAGAGGTTGTGTAACAATTAAGCTCTCAACAATGCTATATTTTGGTTGCAACTTGCAAGTATTAGTAACATATATCTGTGCAAGCTTGATGTTGAGAATGTAAATATACATTATTTTTAAATAATATCTAGCTCCTCAAACAAAACGCGCTCCATTCTAGCTCCATTTCCTCCTTAAAGATGTTGCAAAGGTGGAACTCTATCATTTCAATGCAAGGAAACGACATGGAATTCTTATTTGACAAAACATGATGTCTAGAATAGTTAAACCCATGGGAAATGAATGCCTTGTGGAATCCACCTATCTCATCATTTTAAATTAAGAAATTAAATGCACGGTTATTAGTAATGGGGGAGAGTAAAGTAGGAATGTATTCAACGCCAAGGTTTTGTGTCAACGTGCTAACATGACCACGACTACCATGAAACATGGTTCTACATAGGGCTGTCATTTTACATTATGTTCAACAAGTGAAATTCTGTAAATCAAATAAATGAACCCCAAAACGTCACTTGAAATACTGACCTGCGTGTATATGCTTGCCCTCCTGTAAAGTCATCAGTAACGTGCCAAACAGTGTGCTTTCTTGGCTGAGGATCTGTCTCCCTAAAGAAAAGTGGAGACCTGGATACCTGTATGAGGCAGAAGAAAAGATACTGCTTTAGAAATATCAAAAAGACGTGTACTCTAGCAGTACCGCATCACTTCATACACGAAAAACAAAAACAGATACTCACTTCAACCTCTAGGGTGGCAGGTTCATTGTCGGGAAAACTAGCATTCAAAGAGGTTATATCTGACCACTGAATCTCTATCTTGCTCTTCAGACCACCCTCCAAGACTTCCCAAACAAGCTTACGCTTTGCAAAATAGCATTTTGCTACCAAGTCACCTTCGTATCTTGAAATGCACTGGAATAGTAAGCATCTTTATGTCAATGCAAAGTATTTAATCTGAGTTACGTAATACCATTTCGCGAGTTTCCATATGTGGCTATCAAAAACGTTGTTCAATGAACGAAAAGCATTCAAGTCCTGAAAAGACTGACGAATTTATATGTAATCTTGATTGTTAATTCTTGTGCATTACCTCCCAAGAACCAATTCTCAAGAACAAGGCTGGAAAATTTGAGGCCTTGTGCTTGTCAGCACCAGCTCTTCTTGCAGCACACTTTGAATCGTTCTTTCTTCCCACCTCTGGGCTTGAATTTTTTACGACTGAGGGAACTGCCGAGTCTCCTTGAGAAAGACTCATTTGAATAAGTTCTATGAAGGAAGGGGTTTTCTTCAGCTTTAAACCCAATGGGCTAGGCTGCTCCAATGGATGTAAAGAAAGACCCTGAGAGAATGTCGTGCTTGTTACAGGGCTCCCCTGCCAATTCACCCAACATGAAATAGAAATATCAATACCCAAGAGAACAATTTGTTAGTTACAAAAATACCCTAAGGAAATCCACACCATGCAAAGACTCAACAAAGTTTTGCGGAAAAACACAATTTTCTGACCTTCCTGAACAATGTCAATAACACACAAAGGAATATATAATAATTTATAATTATTGATACCTTAAAAGACAATCAAGATTCCTACAGACGTTCAAAATTTGTTAATAACCAGCAAGGTTGTAAAGAAAACTACTATTTGTTAATAACCAGCAAGGTTGTAAAGAAAACTACTATTTGTTAATAACCAGCAAGGTTTTAAAGAAAACTACTTGAAGCTACAAAAAAATCCAAAGCGCCAAATATATGGCACACGATGTATTATTGACAATACATAATCTATTTTAATCAAAAGATGTTTAATTTGATTTTGAGAAGAAGTTCAAGGCTCAAACATATCTCCATCCTTCCTGTGTTCTTGCTGTAGCCCTGGGAGTTCCACTTCTGTTGTTCGTTCTCCTAACCATTCTTTTCAAAAGAGTTCAACCACTGTTGGTAAAAGGAAAGTAGATTGAATGGTAAAAGTTCATTGATCCACCTCTACATCCCTTATTTTATTTTGAGCTTCCAAAGCTCAAACATAAATCCAAGTTACTAAGTTCTAGCTATGGCTTTAAAAATCTGCACCAACTTATTATAAATTTTTAAATCTCATGTTTTATCTATTTATTACTTCATGCATTGCAATCATGATGATCTAGGTCACTCTGCAAATCAGTCCCCTCAAAACATATAAAAAGACATTGGAAAAGATTGTAAAGAAAAGCTCATTAATCAACATATCTCTGCATTCTCTGAAAAGAGAGCAAGTCCTAACCATATTAGCATAGACTCATTATATCTATACCTCATATAGATATCTCTCGGCTCTCTCTTCCAGAGACCAACCATGATTCATTTATTTAAAAAATAGAAGGCCAGTAGAAACAAACTACACTAACATAAACATGCAAAACCAATGAATGAATCCCTCATTTCACAAACCTAAGATTAAACTCCATTTATTGGTTTATTTCAACTAAATTTATGTAACCATAGACTACTTCATCTGTTGTTTCATTAATGCAACAAAAGATAACCAAACTCGGCATAACCAATGGTGGGTATCTTCATGCAGACCAAATTTGGGAAGAAAAAAAAAAGGTTAAAAATCAAATAAAGGAAAGCAAAGAAAAAGCAATCAGCATTGTCCCTCGGTCAAAATTTACCATCTCATAATTCTTGATACGCTTGTGTCTCAGAGGGTGTTCTTCAGTAGCAGCTTCACCCACTTCCATTTTTACAGTTCCGCCATGATTTTTACTCATAGAATAATCACCCACCATTGGTAGAAAAGCTTCCTCCTTAAACCCAGTTTGAATTCCTCCAAGGTTAACAACTCCCTCCTTAAACCCAGTTTGAATTCCTCCAAGGTTAACAACTCCCGGCCCAAAACTGGCTTCAGTTTTATTGTTATTGTTACCATAAAAAATTCTCTTAAATCCCCCATAAAATCCACCTTGCACCATGATAGGATAAAACAGAAATAGAAATATATAAAAGCCAACTCCCCAAGCGTGCTTCTATTGATTAGCAGACTGACCCAAAAAAGAAAAAGAAAATCATCAACTGGACAATCTATATAACTACTTATTCTTCTCTCAATAACCAAATAAGATATATTTTCTCCATACTGAAGCCTTCAAAGCTCTATTTTACTGAGGCACATTCTTGCAGAACAGAAAGCAGATCAGATAAACTTGACCCAGGCCGAAAAAAGTTAGGAAAAGACGGGGCGCCCTATTGGGGATTGACAATGGCTTTATAATCAATTTGTCCGCGTTTGAGAAAGTTTCAAGAAAAATTCGAAATGCCGCAAATCATTCCTCGACGAGTGAACCAAACTTGCAATCTCGAGGTACACAAAATCTGTTCTACCTACCTGTGCACTGTTTTGTTCAATTTTGCTCTTCGCCCTTTTATATTTTCTCCTCGGTACTTCTGTTTTTTTCACTCTTACTGGGACTATACGTGCATGTTTGCTGACGTCATCATATCATGGCAGGGGATAACAGCATGAGTATGCATATATACCATCGACCTGTCATGAGTCATACATTTTTCTCGTGGTGGTTCTTTGAGCGCTACCAATGTAGCATAAAAATGTAATATATAGAGATGGGCATGATGGGCATGAGAAAAAATTAGCTATAATTTACTTATGATTAGATGATAATGGTGTGTATGTATGTATATGTAATATGAATTATGAATGATGTAGTTTTAAATGTAATAGGTAGTCAATCGTGTAGTATTAAATGCAATAAATAATTAGTGGTGAATAGATATATTCTATTTAATGATACCTAGTTCGTCATATTTTTCTAAGCGTTTTTTTAAATAATGTGATTTATTTTAATCATAAATAATACATCTTTTTTTTCATGTGCAACATTAAATACAATGATGGAAATATTACATTTAATGCTCTCGTGCTCAATTTACAATACTTGTCATTATTTTCTATATGTTTTCTTTGTAAATAGTTTGAATTTATTTTGAAATTGGAGGATCTTTTTTATTCTCTATTCAAAGCAAGAAAAAGGAAAGGAGTAATTAGATATGAATGGTAATAAATTATTGTGGGTTACAATGTTAATTTCTTAATAAATTATTTATTGTGGGTGACAATGTTAACTTCTTAATAAGGAAAGATGTTATCACATTAACTCATAAAATTTTGTAATGTAGTAATTAGTGGTGCCCCACAATATCTAACGGATTTTGTAATGTAGTAATCAGTGGTGCCCCACAATATGTAGTAATCAGTGGTGCCCCTCGTGCTCAATTTACAATACTTGTCATTATTTTCTATGTGTTTTCTTTGTAAATAGTTTGAATTTATTTTGAAATTGGAGGATCTTTTTCATTCTCTATTCAAAGCAAGAAAAAGGAAAGGAGTAATTAGATATGAATGGTAATAAATTATTGTGGGTTACAATGTTAATTTCTTAATAAATCATTTATTGTGGGTGACAATGTTAACTTCTTAATAAGGAAAGATGTTATCACATTAACTCATAAAATTTTGTAATGTAGTAATCAGTGGTGCCCCACAATATCTAACGGATTTTGTAATGTAGTAATCAGTGGTGCCCCACAATATCTACTGTTAAAATAGTTTTGATTTTGTTCTTATTATAGCTTCATCTCTTTAGTTCAAGAAGATTTTGTGAATATTTATTTACCTTCTCTTGTTGAGTAGATGAAGTTGGTTTGGTTGTTTGTTTGTTTTTTAAATTTAATAAAGAAATTATAATATTGATGAAATATTGTGAAACAAAGATGATTTATGAGATATTATTCTTACTAAAAATTTCTTTAATTTAAAATTTTGATTTTGAAATATGTGTTTCAATGTTTTTAATAATAATAATTTATTTTTAAAATTATATGTTAATAAATATCAAAATGATTTATTACATATTAGTTTTATCCAAAACTTTGTTAATTTACAAATTGGTTTTGAAATTTGTGTCTCAATATTAATATTAATAATAATAATTTATTTTTAAAATTATATGTTAATAAATATTAAAATGTTTTGTTACATATTAATCTTATTTAAAAGTTTGTTAATTTAAAATTTGGTTTTAAAATGTATATCTTAATGTTTATAATAATAATAATAATTTTTTTTAAATTATAAGTTAGTAAATATCAAATCACTCTATAAACTCTTATTTTGTGAAAATATCCTTTTTATATAATGATTTGACAATAACTTTTTTTCCCAGCAGAATTGATTTGACAATAACTATATGATGTATTTCAAACTATATATGTGATGTATTTCAAATTATATAAGTGATAAGATTTCATTTCACTTTAATTTTTAATCATTTCAATTTATTATTTATTTTAATACAACTTGGAGCATAAGTGCAATGTTATGGAAAGCAAAACAACAAAATGATGTTATAGAAAGTAACAAAAAGATATTATTTAGATTCCACCCATTTTAAATGATACTGTAATCATATGTTTGTGAAAGTGATTGTTTTTAAAGAACTTAATTTAGGATTTGTGAGAAATTATTTGACAATTGTAATAAAAAATTTAATAAATGAGTTATTATTTATACTTATAATTATTTAAAGTTTTGGATTACAAACAAGTTTGAGTCTTTAAAGTGAATTTTGAAAATACTTTTAAAGGCAACCCATGAATCACCAGGAAGGATCATTAAATATACATTACCAAAATATATTATTAATTTTTTGGAAATTGTACTAATAATAATAGAGCAAAATGTGAAGCTTTAATTTGTGTTGGGGAGTCTTTTGATGAAGCATAAAAATAATGGTTTTTTTAAGGAAATTTAAAATTTCTAATTGACTTTGTAAACGGAAGATAAAAATTCACTTCAACTTGAAAACACTTGTCATGATGCAGGGAAGTAGTTCAAGCATTCAAAGAATCCATATTTTGTATTATACAAAAATTGACAAATCAAGAGGTTGATAGGTTGGCTAACTTGACCACGTCTTCAAAACATGGTCAATTTGTTTATATTAGCAGCATTCTTTAGTGAAGAATTAGGGGTGGAAAGTTAACTTTTCTAGGTGTTTCGACATCCATGAACCCCACCCACCTACATGATGGACAGACCAATCAAGCTAAGGGAAAGAGATTATCATGACACTTTTCTGGGTTTTCATTTTATATTTGATGGGGTTGGGTTTTATTCATACATGTAAGATAAATCCATGATCATTTTTGTATCTTCTTTCCCATTTTATTCTTCCTAGTCTAGTGCAAGGCTCCGGAAGAAAAGTCTAACTCGAATGAGAGAATCAACAACAAAAAGAAATGGTTCATGTCATTATGGCATAGTTAAGGGTTACTCTGCCAATTTCACTTGAAATTTGGCATACTTTATGTGGATATCCTATACGATGCTTTGTGTGAATTTGGGAAGACAAATTGAGATAAGGGTGAAAGGCATACTTCCAACATAAGAAAACTTTGAAGAGAAGATTGTGACCTTACTTAAGATAGTTGTATAATGATCAAAGTTGTGAACAAAGATAATTAGGAGGAGAAGCCCCTCAAGCAAAACATTCACAATTTCCTAAAGTATATAGTGGATTTCATGATCAAGCATAAGGCTCGATCTTTCTCCCAAAGAAATTGACTCTTTAAGAAATAAATGTTTACACCAATCTATGTCTCTAGTATCCACATTAAAAACAAAATGTTTGGAACTCCTTACTTCATGAATATATGGGCTCCCCTATAATGATTAGGCAAAATAGTCATTAAAAACCAAATTCTTGACTTAAGAATCTCCATTAGAAATTTTTGTTTTAAAATATTTGGAAGCAAATAATAATAAGAAGAAGAAGTTTATTAACACTACAGTCATCTAATTGTCTCTATAACACATGAGATGTTATGCAATAGAAACAAACAACATACATACATTCTTTGCAACAACAATAACATGTCACACCACATATCATGTTGTCATTAAATAACGATATGGTTAGTTTTGAGATCAACCTAAAGACTTTGCATAAATAAAACCAATCTCACAATGTCATGCATGATCAACATGGTCATACATCTCATTAGGACTTGACTTGGCATTCAAGTCATCTTATTTTCTCCAAATAAAAATAATTAATGAATTGTTTGATAGTTAATAAAAAACAATTAACTTGCAATCGATGGGACCAATAATGCCATGTGGCTAACAACTTTATTAAACACAAATTCCCAAATATAGTTGTTGAGTGTGAATTGTCTATATCTCAACTCTCACAAAAACAACATCTATTACTAGCATTCACATTAAATGTTTGGATGCCTTTAGATAAGACAATAAAGAACATATATTGTGTATGTTAAGAAAGAATATAAACGCGTACAAAGGTGTAGCTTTTCTCATATTATTTAAAAATATTTAGCTTTTTAAAGACAAGAATTTATAATATAAAACAAAGTTGTCAAATTCCTTAACATCAACATCCACCTTGTGAACTTGGTTGTGTTTTTTCCTTTTATTATTCCCTTTTTAAGACACGAACTTATGGAAATACAAAGTGTTAATCATTTCCTTATGTCTCAACATCATATCCACCATGTCAAGTTCAATAGTGATAGTAGATAACCAAGTCCATTACTATTTGTATATGTAAAAATAAATAAGCAAATAAGCTATTTGTATGGTAAATATGTTTCTCTTAATGATTTATTTTTATAAATTTAGTAGATTTTTTTTTTCAAATTTGGAATCTTGAATTTAGATAGTAAAAAGTGTATATCAAATTCCTAGATGGAAATGTAGTTCTAGGGATCACTTTGCAGTTCCAAAAATGATAATAATATAGTTTTTCATTGTAAAAATTGAGATTTTTCATTATTGGATTCCTTCAAACTTACTAGACAAAGATGGTGGTTTTTTTATAGGATTAGATAGATCATATGTAAAAGTGATGGTCCATTTCCAACTTAACTACTATTTTGTGACTAGATTCCTTGCATTATATTTTATATTATTTTCACATTGGGTATTACTTTTATTAATAGCTTAATATGTATTGCATGTGATAATATCTTAATCCACATTACATTATAATAACATGGCCTTTATAGTGACTACAATCGTGATAATACAAGGTAATGAAGAGAATAAACTATTTGCTTAAAGCATAAATTGATCAAACATGAGAGCAACTTAAAGCATAAATTGACCACATGAGAGTGACTCGAATATAATTTTTGAAAGGGTGCATGGGCATAACACTAAAAGCCTAAGTTTACAAATCAAAATAACAATCAAATTGAAAAACTAAACCAACATACCTTATACCCTTATCCATGCAGCCTCCACTTAAACTCCTTTTGGCTTCAATTAGCTTTGATCCAGGTAGTCAAGATAGGAAATCAGACATATTCTTATCAAACAGAAAATCATATCCACTCGAGCTACTCAAGTTACTCACTAGAACTCTTATATAAGCTTCAAGAAACCTTGTAAATGTAAAACTACTGCCATTTTGTCAGGAAGGAAGGCGTGCGTATCTGTTTTGTTTTCAGGAAGGAAGGCGTGTATACAACCATTTTGCCATTATATAATATCATATCATATCGTGATAGTGACTAGTCCCTAGTACTAGGTTGCACATCATCACCTAATCTAAAATGGATTATTGATATAAGAAATGGTTTACTATTAATGGCTTAAGTTCAAAATTGCAAGTTTGATGGCCAAATTCAAGTTCCAATTTTCAAGGCCTAATGGATCAATTAATGGCTAATGTTGACTAAGGCCTTTTAAAAACCTTGGCATTTAAGCTTCTTTTAAGCCTTGGTCGAACCCTTTGTATTAAGTTGTTTATAAGGTAAGGCACGTGATTGCCAATCTTGGAAAGGGTTGGACAAATGAGTGATAACTTCACTTCCATAATATATCACAAGGGGAAAATAAGTCATAATAAGGTCGGGGGTGGTAAGAAGTATAACAAAGGAGGATGATATATTCAACCTCCACCATGAATAAAAGAAAAACGACCCACACCCAATACCCAAGTGTAAGGTGAAGGTGAGAGCAAGGAAAGAGGACTTGAATATTATTTCTACCATTTGTTCTCTGGCCCAACTAAAAACTTCACATGGGTTTAAGGGAGCACATAAAGCCTCACAATGAATACCCACTTGCCATGTTGGAATGTGAAAGGGAACCAAGGGAACAACAAGGGAGATATAGGAAGACTTTACAACCAATGAGTGGTTGTAACATGGCATAGAAAATACTTTAGAGCCAAATAATGAAAATTTGCAAGAGAGAACTAGCCATGTCAATGAAGGACAATGAGCTGAAAAAACATATTATCTTTTATGTCAAGCTCACCTTAGATGAGGCATTTATAGTCTAAAGAAGGGTAATATATTTGGGGCATTTGTAATGTAGCAACTTAGGATTGTGATACAAAAACTCTTTTCTTCTCAAATTTAATTAAAACAATGGCTAGGGAAGCTAGAATTACTAGGGATGGGCAAGATCAGAGGCTATGGAAGGGTGGAAGTTCTGATGTGGTCTGATAACTATGCACAAAGTACTGACACCATTGATGTTTCAAGAGCAGCAAGCTGCAATTTACTCCAACGCTCTTGGGCCCCTCAGCATATGCAGACTAGTATGGGTGAGATATTTAACTGGAGGCTGGGGATGGGTGTTTCTGAGATTACAGAGGTTAAATATCAATTAATAAAAGTCATTAAACAGTTAAACAACATTCCAGAAAGTTTCAAAGAGATCTGAGAAAGTCTCTCATAAACACACATAAAATTGCTTTCCAGGACAACTCAGCTAGTGTGAATTCAAGATTTCCAAACAGGATTTAAAGGCTCACTAATTCATGAACTGAAGTATGGGATGTGATTTTTGGAATCTTATTGATCTCCATGAACCAGAATTACTTAATTTGGATACGTTCTCATGCATTTATTACTTGCAAACTGGAAACTAGTCAAATTCTAGCTAAATCTAGGAAGGGTGGAGAAATATGAGTTCTGTAATTTTATTCAAGTTGAATGATATAAGAGGAATAAATTCATTGTTAATACATCATATATGGTCCAAGAGAATCCTCATATCATTACAAAACATTCTCTCCATTCCTATTGAACATTACAACACTAGAAATCAATGAATGGCTCTGAGATTCGAACCACAGTCTTGAAGAAGCTTTCTGAAATTTGACCAGAGCTTGGTTCAGCTACAGGACCTGCAAATAATATCAGTGATAATGGATGAATTCCATCATCCTCTCACAGGAAGCTGGGGAACATCTCCCAACCTTGACCAGGGTCACACCTCCCAAGTCTCCGAGGCAAAAATTGCTCTCATACAATTCTTCAAACTGACAAAAGATGTGAATGTGGTGCACACTAGTTTATTTATAACATTGGGTGACTTGAGGAGCAAGTCTCCATAGCTAATGCGCCCTCCTTGAGTGGATAAGGAAAGCTATCTTTCCTTTCTTTCCTTTTGCTTTGCTTTCCTCCTTTTTCCTTTTCTGATTGCTTTGCTTTGGCTTTTCTTCTTTTCTGAACTTTCTCTATTTTCTGACTTTCTTGATTTATGCTTTTGTGCTACTTTCTGCTTTATCCTGATTTTCCTGATTTTATCCTGATTTGCTGCTTTTCGCATGTTTTTGACCATTTTTAGCAATTTCCATCCTCCTTGGTCAACTTGGCCTCTCTAATTCGACCTCCTTAGCTTAGCTCATTATTTATAATCCAAATATTAGTAATTAGAAATAAAATTACTCACACCAACTAATTAATTATTCCAAAGTGCATATTCTGGAATTTAATTAATTAAATTCCTCCAAACCATTAAATTAATCCCTTGGAATAATTTAATTCTTTTCCTAGTACTATTGGAATCATTAATTAAATATTTAATGCTTATGATCTAGTGACATAGACCTTGTCAAAATTTGGGGAAATGATAGTCCTCCCTCCCAAAAATTTGCTTGTCCTCAAGCAAAATATCCCAAGAGGTCCATCATGCTTTTGTTGCACTACTTTGATCATAATCATCTCTCCAAATAAAATATTCACTACATCTGTAACTGAACATGCCTACTTCTATCCAAGTGAAGCAACTAGAAAGTGTGCCAAGATCCCATAAAAATATTAGAAATGCAAAGATACCACTACTATGAAAACTATAAGTCCATCCAAAGAGGTGTTCCCCATGTAGGAAACTGAAACCAAGTGCAACATAGATGAACTGATGTAAAAGAGGTTTGGCTTGCTCCATCATGCCAACATGCAAACAATTGCTCCAAAGACAAACAATGCCAAGATCCCATTGCTTGTACGGAACTCCCACGGATTGGAATACCATCCAACAAAATCCATAAAGAAAAAGAGTGCTTGGATCCCACTACTTCAACTGCAAGTTCCCAAGTAGCAATGTCATGTGTGGAAAACTGTCATCCCATGGAATATCAGGATCCCACTGATCATACTGCATCTCCCCAAATATTAGTAACAAGAAAAAATCATCATCATATGAAATGTTGGGAAAGATGAAAACATCATACCACCACATTGGAAAATCATTCTTTCCAATGCAACCCTGAAGATTTGAGGGCCCCTCAATCAAGATATGCAACTCTCCATGGTAGGACCCAATCAAGGAAAGACTATGCATCACCAAATATGCCTCCAAAGAGTGAGGCCAAAACTCATCAATTCTTTCCACTCCAACAAGAAGGTTCTCATGTGTCGAATGCACACAAGAATACAAAATGTCATCACTGTAGCACAAATGACAAGGTTGGAAGTCCCTTATCCAATCATGAGAAAGATAGGCATCATAAAAACAACAAAAATGCCTCACTAACTGCTCACAAGTAAAATATGATGAACTCAATGAAAAATCACAAGTGCAAGTAGAACCAATACCCTTAAGGGTATATATCTCCAAGGAAGTAATCTCATGGCTCAAATCTCTGCCGCGAGATCCAAAATACAAGCATGTACTATCCCAATGGCTCAACTCTCTGCCACTGGTTCCACTCAAGTGGAAATAACATGTGTTGCATACCTCCATCAAGTATTTACTCATCCAATCAGTGTATGAACAACCACTCACCGAATCATGTCCAAGTAAGGAGCTTGTGGCTCCTCCAAGTGCATATCCCCAATAGCTCACCAACTTCCTTTGGCAGCTTGTTTGTTTAGTTGTCTTCCACCTACCATGTGCATAAATTTTTCTGCAGGGAGACTCCATGTGGAACATGTAACCTTCCACCCAATCCATGTGTGGATGAATGGTATCTAATGGAAGCAATATGTACCTATGCTGCTTATCACAAAACATATCAATGTCAGAGGCATTCAAAAATTTACTTCCTGGAGTCTTCAACTTTGTGGTGCATATATCCATAGATGGACAGAACTCTCTACTACTTGATTCCAAGGTTATGAAATCAAGATCATGGATATTGGGGGGAATATGATCCTTTGCCAAACCCCATGTATTTACCATCAAGTCATCTAGAATGACTGTGGGAGCCTCCTGCTCCTCTTGGGGCATTATTAAGAAAAATCCTTTCACCCAATTCTCATCTTCAAGTGATGTGACTAAAACACAAGTGTGGGGTGGAAGAGAATGAGTCAACTCTTTGAAACAATTATCCACCAAGCATGTGGATCTATGTACCTCACCATCATGGGCTGATCCTTCAAATGTGAGACCGTGTGTCTCCTCCAGAATTATGCATCTCTCATCATGAGGTAACTCATAATCTCTTTGAAACAAGGCAAGTTCTCGGTTACCTTCTTTCTTGATTTCAGCCCTCTCAAGCACATTCAAATCAACATGCTCCTCATGTTCCACCATCACATGAGATTCCTCCATAGAAATCTGAAAATCATCAACCAAAAGGGAATGGTAATTGATTGGAACATAGGAAGGAATATGAGATCTTAGAGACTCTTGTTGAAGTTTCTCTACTTGCATTTGAGATTCCAAGAGAGTATTTTGAGTACTTCTCAAATAATCTTGGGTGGATTCCAACTCATATGATATATTTTCAAGCTCTTCTTCATTCTTCAATAATACATCATGATACAATCCTGAAAGATCAAACAAATAATCTCTGTCAGAAATCAATTGTGAAAATTTACCTTTGATGTTTGTCATTGACTTCTGAATATTCTCCCATGTCTTCAATGGAGAGTGGATTTTCCAGTGATGCAACTCTCCAACAATATTGTGACACTAAAGCATGAGTGACATGGATAATTTCAAGGGTCTCCTTGATCTTCAATGTGTTCATCTTTAATGTCCCTTCAAGGAAGGATGGTTCATGACAGTGAACATCCTCTTCTTCAATTTTTCTGGAATCAACTTCATGAAGTTCCATCGAAGTTTGAAAGCTGATCCATCTCTTGATGCTGCAAAATATTCATCTTTAATATCATTAACAACATAACTTAGGCTGCAACTTGGGTGCTCATTCATCTCTGGTACACCAGAAAAAATTTCTCTCAAAATTTCAGCCTTCTCCAATTCATGAACCCCAACCCTTGAGGGCTCAACCAAGCCAATCTTCCCACTAGAAGTGGGTTCCATCTAGGGCTGCAACAAAGGCCTGCAAAAATAAGAATTGAAGCCATACCTTTGTGCCCAATTCTCCTCCTCATGTGACATTCTTATGTCAGCAAGCTTCTTCTCCAAATTTTTCGATTCACACCCCACTGGTGTGTGCTTGTTTTCTGCTTCCTGATGAAGCTCAAGAGGTGACTGTAAATCTGATTCATGTTCATCCTTATGGCTCTTGCAAATAGGTTGATTTATATTTGTAGGCTTTTCCTCATTGATATCACCTTGCAATGACTTATGCTTCTCCAATGATTCATCTCCATGACTGCCTTCATAGTTAACATAAAAAATTTGAGCCTCCATACCGAAGGAATCAACCATGCCAACCTTCTCACTGTAAGTGGCTTCCATATCATAGTGAAACAAAGGTTTACAAAAATTAGAAAGGTAGCAATACCTTTGTGTCATGTCTTTCTCTTCATGTGGTGGAGCTATGGTGGCTTGTTCTTCCACCAAATCTTCTGGTTCACATCCAACTGATGTGTGCTTGTCTTCCTCTTCAAGAACCATAGCTCTTTCTTCACTACCAATGGATCTAGGTAGTTCACTACTCCTTTCGATGATTGTGGGTGGTTGATTTGTACTTTCCTCTTGCTTCTCCACATGAATGGATGTATCTTTCCCCTTGTTTTCCTTCATATCAATACCTTTGGTCCTCTTTTCTTCTCTACAACTTAGTTCCTTTCTTGATGGCTTGTTGGTCTTCAAGGAATCCACATGTGTCATTGTTTTGAATTTCTTTGGTAGCAAGAATCCCACTTATTTGCACCCATCATTCACCATCAATGCAATCTTCACCTTGTTAAAGCTAAAGTAGGGATATTGAAATAATCTCTGGATCTCATATGTGCAAAACTCCCTGAAAGACATGAGTTTTAAAATCTCATCACTCAATGCATAGTAAGTTGTGATGTACTCAAAGGGTTCTTTTAACTTCACTTCCTCAACAAATTCAGACCTTGGATAAGAAAAATCTGCATCATACCATTGGTCACCATCATATCTATTGAAACTACTCGAAAATATGCATGATGATTCTTCTTCTTTGACTGCAACTGGAACTAGCCTCATGGCTACAAATTTCAATTATGATCTGCAATATTCTTCAACATTGAGCTTCTTTATTTCCACAAGGGTGGAGGAAACTGCTTTGATACCACTGTAATGTACCAACTTACGATTGTGATAAAAAACTCTTTTCTTCTCAAATTTAATTAAAAAAATGACTAGGGAAGCTAGAATTATTGGGGATAGGAAAGATTAGAGGCTATCGAAGGGTGGAAGGTTCTGATGTGGTATGATACCTCTGCACAAATTACTGATACAATTGATGTTTCAAGAGCAACAAGCTGCAATTTACTCCAACGCTCCTGGGCCCCTCAGCGTATGCAGACTAGTATGGGTGAGATATTTAATTGGAGGTTGGGGATGGGTGTTTCTGAGATTACAGAGGTTAAATATCAATTAATAATAGTCACTAAACAGTAAAACAAAATTCCATAAATTTTCAAAGAGATCTGAGCAAGTCTCACATAAACACACATAAAATTGCCTTCCAGGATAGCTCAGCTAGTGCGAATTCAGGATTTCCAAACAGGATTTAAAGTCTCACGAATTCATGAAATGAAGCAAGGGATGTGATTTTTGGAATCTTATTGATCTCTAGGAACAAACAATTACTTCATTTGGATAGATTCTCATGCATTTATTACTTGCAAACTGGAAACTAGTCAAATTCTAGCTAAATCTAGGAAGGGTGGAGAAATATGAGTTCTATAATTTTATTCAAGCTGACTGATATCAAAGGAATAAATTCACTATTAATACATCATATATGGGCCAAGAGGCTCCTCATATCATTACAAAACATTCTCTCCATTCCTACTGAACATTACAACACTAGAAATCAATGAATGGCTATGAGATTTGAACCACAATCTTGAAGAAGCTTTCTGAAATTAGACCAGAGCTTGGTTCAGATACAGGACCTGCAAATAATATCAGTGATAATGGTTGAATTCCATCATCCTCTCACAGGAATCTGGGGCACATCTCCCAACCTTGACCAGGGGCACACCTCCCAAGTCTCTAAGGAAAAAATTGCTCTCATACAATTCTCAAACTGACAAAAGACGTGAATGTGGTGCACACTGGTTTATTTATAAAACTGGGTGACTTGAGGAGCAAGTATCGATAGCTAATGTGCCCTCCTTGAGTGGATAAGGAAAGGTAGATTTCCTTCCTTTCCTTTTGCTTTGCTTTCCTCCTTTTTCCTTTTCTGATTGCTTTGCTTTGGCTTTTCTTCTTTTCTGAACTTTCCTTCTTTTTCTGAATTTCCTGCTTTATGCTTTTGTGTTGCTTTCTGCTTTATCCTGATTTTCCTGATTTTATCCTGATTTGTTGCTTTTAACATGCTTTTGACCATTTTTAGCAATTTCCATCCTCCTTGGTCAACTTGGCCTCTCTAATTCGACCTCCTTAGCTTAGATCATTATTTCTAATCCAAATATTAGTAATTAGGAATAAAATTACTCAAACCAACTAATTAATTATTCCAAAGTGCATATTCTAGAATTTAATTAATTAAATGCCTCCAAACCATTAAATTAATCCATTGGAATAATTTAAATCTTTTCCTGGTACTATTGGTATCATTAATTAAATATTTAATGCTTATGATCTAGTGACATATACCTTGTCAAAATTTGGGGACATGACAACATTTGTTGGCTTTCTCAAAGCAATTAGAATGACAAAGGAAAGTAATAAAGAGGGGGACTAGTGGAGGCTGGATACAATTCTTCTCACTCTAAGACACTTTTTTTTAAACTCCAAGTTACATGAGCCAACATTCAAATCTTGGCACTATGGCTTCAAGATATTTATTAAGGTTTAAATAAATAATTGTCCAAATAAATGGATTCCATGCGCAGGAAAGCACCTAATTTGTTAGCCAACGCTATAGTTGACTTCCAAACAACTTGGTATGGTTTTTAAATAGTTTCCAAAGTGAGTTTTAGCCACCGTAGATCTATTCTAATCAACGCTTAAGATTTAATTGTGAATTTTGACTATGGGTAGACCATTCAACCAAATTGACACTGTTCAATTAACTCAACCAATGGCGCATATGTAATCTGGAAATGATGATTTAGGGCTCGTTTTGTAGCTGTGGAAAGTACAAACAAGAACGACCTCTATTTTTTTTCTTGAATGCATTTCTACTCAACGAGCCAAGGATTCCAAGGTCAGTAAACTATGTTTCGCACCTCTTTGACTTCAAGTTTTGGTAGACACAAGCAAGATCTAAGGAGATCGCTATCCTCTTTATGGGCATAGCCCACTTTGGAAATTTGAAGTCTAAAACCTTCTAGATCTAATTTACAGCCTGAATTGCTTTTTGTGGGGTCAAAATTTTTTGAGCTTAGTGTTCAACCTCTCAATAATGTTCTACACATTAATAGCTTGTGGAAGTTAAGCCTCTTGCAAGTTGATCCAGTGGACACCACATCAACTTCCATTACTCACATATATGGAGATAATCACATGTGGAATTTAAAGAAGATTCTATAGGGTCCAAAACCATTACATTAATTAGGGGTTGAGTTAAAGGGACATGCCCAAACATGGTGGGGAAGCCTCATTAATATGCTTAGGCTGGAGGGTGATCCCCCAATAACTAAGTTGGGGGTGTTTAAAACCTTCATTAAGACTTAGTTCTACCCTATTCGGTACAAAGCCACCGGTAGATCTATGATGCCATTAATTTTGATATTAGCAAGGGCCAAGTTTGTAAGAGTGTCACCTACCCAAATTCTGAGAATATTTTTTATTTGCAAAATACTTTATGTTATATTTAATTACAAATTTTTGTAATTATGACCAAGTTTGGTCAAGGATGAATTTAATTACTGATTATTATTATTTAATAAATTAAAATAGGAGACAAACACCCAAGGGAACTGTTAAATGAGTGTTCATTGACCCACTAGGAGGAATGGAAGTTGTTAAAAGGTATGGGACATATGGAAGCATTTGCACTCCACCACTAGCTGTTGGTTATGGGACAACTACCCCTAAATTTGTGGCATTTTCCCCCAGGTGGGTGGAAGAGAGCAGGCAGCTCATTAATGACCAGTTAACCACTAAAAGGCCTAGGCAGCCTACATAAGGTAATTTGAATTGGTCAGGCAACCCTTACAATATTTTATGCAGAAATATTCCTCAAGTGCATCAGGTGATCACTGAGAAATTCGAATAGGGAGGCTATGTGAGAGTGCAATTGTGAGTCTGCTAAATATACTGAGAAGGAAAACCAGAGGTGTTGGTGCAGGTCTCTTTGACTGCTGAGTCTTGATGACTGGAAAATCTATATTCTACTGCAAGTTGATGTACTAAGGCTTCTACAAAATCTTCCTCCTGGTGGTTCAGTGAACAGGCTCGGGGTTCCTAAGGCAAGTAAGTTGGTTGTCTTCAAGAGTAGGTTGGGTGGAACAGGCTCCTTGGGTGGTTTGTTCTCCTACAAATTAACAAGTTCTATTTTTCTGTTGTTATTTCAGTCAAATGATTATGCATTTATCAGTAAGAAATTATTCTATTTTCTAACCTAAGTATGTTTTCTAAATGAAAATGATTTGATAGATGAAATGATTGATAAAATAACTTCTCTGCATTTTTCCCCGTGCTGGTTTCTGCATCGTACTCTAGTACAGGAAGTGAAATTAAGATTAGATAATTAATGGGCAGAATGCCAAGTGAATAGATAGATTGATACTATAATGTTCTTCTAATTATAACATTTACATGCTTTAAACTAAGAAACATAACAATATATAATAAACAGTTACAGAAAGCATTCTTTTGTACTTATAGAAGAAAAACAATTCATTTCTGTACAGAACTATATTTCTATTTATCACTAACCATTGTTGCAATCTATTACCATGTATTCTTTGCAAAGATGTTTTGAATATCAGATGTTTCAGGCATTACATTTCAGGCTTTATTAATTCTAGATTCTAACAGCTGCAAAAACTCTTGTAATCAGAGTTATTATATTTAAATAATAAATAGATACTTAACTTTCATATCATAAAGTTATTCAGCAAATATATCTCATATTTCCTTTTTAAATACCAACTAGGGTTTCCTTTTTCCAAGTTACATCATAGTTAGAATCCAAAACATTCTATCTTATTATCATTTTGTTTTAGGATTAAATCAAAATCCTTAATCTAGAAAACAAATCAATTTCATTTTTATTTACAAAATCAAAATTGATCCGACGTTTGCATTACTTAGCAATTATTTCAAACTCTCAGATTTGAACACATATTTACAAATTCTTTCAATCAAATAGAAATACGCATTCAACATCCTATTTACTTTTTGAACAAACCCTATGTTCATATTTATTTTTGAAACAGTAACTAAAAACATAGACTCAGCTCATTATCGAATTTGTTACAGTAGCAAAATACTCAGATTGGCTCTCGGCCAATATCCAAAACTGTTGAAACATTAACACTTTTCAATATAAAACATTGTTTTAAACACAGTGTAAAACCAAGGATCGAATCCTTCAACTATCAACCTGTTTCGCGTAAAGACTATAGTTCTATTTTCCAATCAAAACAAAAATCGCATAGTCCATCTATTTGTTTCACAGAGACGTTTTCAATAACATGAAACTTGTTACCAAAACAAAATACTATTTATTTCTTCATCGACGATCTGGGATACCCAAACATTACACAGTAAACATTGAAGTTTTAACACCATAAGTGCCAAACAAAATGATGAGGGTTTACCCCTTAGGGTTTTCAACTCCCAAAAACGAGATACATTTCCACTAATAAATTACAGTAGACATTGCATTAACTAGACTAGCCAACACCTTAGTAGTTGAGCAAACAACATTACTGCTCATAAATTACATTCAATGGACAAAAACCGTGACAGAAATCCAAAGACTTAGAACTTCGTCAAACATCTTTTGTCGACCTCAACTGTACAGGATGACCAATGAGGTAAGGAAACCCCCGAGGCTTATCGGTGGACAAGCAGAGCTTCCCCATCATTCTCAAGTGAATGGTCCTCCGACGAAGGAAAACCTGTCACAAAAACCACGAATGGTTAAACAAGTTACTGGATATAATTATGAAGGCTTTTAAAATAACGGTAATGGGTAGAAGAACACTTTACCTTCGCATTTGAGAAGACTCTCCTGCAAACGAGGCCAACAAAGCCACCATCCAGCTTGGAAAATAAAGTTCCAATTCTGAGAAACAACAAATTTACCATGTACTGAGAGTCAAAACCGGTGCCATCGCTTCAATAAAGACCTTGTACAAACTTCTCACAAACTCACGCAGTAAGACGAGTTGCAAACTCAACCTATCAACATTTTAACTACTGCAACTTTCACTACAAAGGCTCGGCTTCTCAACCTGATCTTCACTTACAGGTGCGATACACATAGGTCACGAGTTCGAGCTCGG
Organism: Larix kaempferi; assembly: GCA_027924585.1. NCBI lineage: Eukaryota > Viridiplantae > Streptophyta > Pinopsida > Pinales > Pinaceae > Larix > Larix kaempferi. Next base: position 5,317,798 of record BSBM01000159.1, on the reverse strand, counting down.
TGAACCTCCAAATATCAAAACCCTAGAACTACTCAGCCTGTCAACCTCTCCCAAAGACCACTACCTTGGAAAATGAATGTCGAGAAACATGGTTCAATGCGGTTTTAGTATGCAGTTAGGGCTTTTCCATTACAATCTCAAGAATCACAAATCAACGGTGAAGATTGTTGCCAACCGAGTATGTTGGAAAGTGGGAAACCACTACATTTAAAACTTCAATAAATGTTACAACCATGACAATGCCAACACAGTATGCCAACGAACAACATTATAAACAGCTCGGAGAAGGATCGTATCTCAATGACGCATGGCTCGGATTCTTAACTATATCATTCACCAGGTTTCACGTGAAATGGATGATGTGGATGGACAACAGGACATTCCACCATAGTGTTAGACCAAATCATTAATGCCTGAACGGGACACTATCAACCTGCAAATCGTGAATTTAATACCTGTCAGCTCATCATCTTATCAACGCACTTGTAGTAAAATGCAATAACACACTATATCATTACTTAGGATAAAAACTAGGTTACATTGCATATTTCATTTTTATGGTTAAAGTCTTAGCCATTCAAATGTTGGTTATATAGATAATAGGATGAGGGTCGCACTTCACATAAGAACTATACACATAGGACTTGGTTAGGGTATATCCCTTGGTCCTTGTATTAATTTTTAGATATAAACAATATTTTGTGGAATCATACCTTATTACACAATACTAATATTATATTCACAAAGGGTTAAAATCTACATTATGACCTTTCAGAATAGAATTTCGTAGAAAACATCATAATAGATGTGTTAGATTTACTCACTGCTATATGCAATACTATAGTTGAAATTATTGTATAAGCCAAATAAATTCCCAAGTCAATTTATATGAGGGTATTGAAACGACAAAATAGAAATAGTATCAGTTTAATACTTGACCTAGTATTTATACTCCAGAAGTTTTCCAAGCATAAGTAATTCCTATTTGAGAATTCTACCAATGAATGTATTCAGAATATCAATCATTCTAACTTCCGCATTTTGTATTTCTCTAGCTAAACAGAACATCTAGAATAGACATAGATCCATACCTGAAGCAAGGGAAGAACTTAGAAATTCTACCAACTTTGACACCTATTGTAAAACATAAATACTCTTAATACTTGTTTTGTCACTTTCTCTTACCTGAATTCTGCGCAAGAGGAACAGGAACAAATGCTTTAGCTAAACATAGCTAAGTAAGCCCCAGGGACCTCGTAGGACCCCTTTCATCACCATCCAAACACAAAACTGTCAGCACATTGTCAAGAAAACATAAACACATGAATTTCGAATGATTGTTAACAAGCAGAACTAATTACGTAAGCATGTTGTGTCGTTGTCATTTCAAATATTTTTAGTTATGAAACTCAGTAATTAATATGTTTTCTGTATTAATGACTTATTAATTCAAGGATGTCTTGTCAAGCTTTTATTATTTTCGCAATCGCAATTTATGTTACATTTAATGCTATTATAAAAATTTTAAATTTTTATGAAAATATCGGGATGTTACAAAGAGTACGCCACCAATTACTCTCTTTCCCTTTGAAGCAAAAGAACTTGACAATGGCCTTAAATATTTGGGATTCATGCTAAAACCAAACAATTATAAGAAATCGAACTGGGGTTGGTTAATTGCAAAACTGCAGAAAAGGATAAATATCTGGAGCCACAAATGGTTATCTAGAGCGGGAAGGTCGGTACTAATAAAGTATGTTCTGGAAGCAATCCCTGTATACTGGATGTCCCTTGCCTGGATCCCAAAAGTAATTTTGGACAAAACTCACAGGATTTGTTTCAGTTTTCCGCGGCCAGGGAAATCAGGAAAAAACGTCTCCCCCTAGGTTAAGTGGGAAAAACTTTCTCAACCGAAATCTCTTGTTGGGTGGGGATTAAAAAGTGTTCATTTGTTTGCAAAATCCCTAGCGGAGAAATCATGATGGATAATTCTTACCACAAGAAATATTTGGACAGAGGTTGTTACTCATAAATATATTGTCCCTGACTCAATTGTGAACTGGGTAAGGAGACCGGTTAAAATAACTGTGGGGATCTTTGTCATCTGGAAATTTGCTATTTCCTCTTTCCACCTTATTGAAGCAGGTTTGGATTGGAAGGTCAGGAATGGGTCCGAGGTGCACATCAGAACTGATCCTTGGCTGGGATGTCAGAACAGACATATCATCCCTCCCCAACTTATCCATATCCTTCACTCTCAGGGAATACATCACCTAAATCAAATTGTCGATCCAATGACTACCTCCATCTGGTAGCAGGGGTGGAAAGGCCCATTGCATTTAGGAATTTTGGAAGCTTATTGGGACATATGGAACACTTTCCTTATCTCTCTCAGATCCTCACATGTCTAGATTACTGATTCTCAAGATGAATTCATTTGGTCTTCGGCGCCCCAAGGAAGATACACTCCAAAATTAGGTTATAAAAAATTGACTAGATATATTCATGTGGGTGAAGAAAAATGGTGGTGGAAAAGGCTATGGAAGACAAAGTGCCCAAAAAAAGCAAAAATATTCATGTGGTTTACTCTGGAAAACAAGGTTCCTATTTGGGACAGAATGAGACGATGGCACATTGAAGGACCCGGATGGTGTGCACTGTGTAAACAAAATGAAGAGCCATTACAACACATGTTCATCACGTGTCCTTTTTCCTTTCAAACCTGGTCTTTTCTGCATGCATAGTTGAATCTTTCTTGTGACTGGTTGGGTCCATCGGTTGAGGAAGCATGGAAATCGTGGCTTTCCTCCCCTGCTACCATGCTTCATCGGGCGTTGTCGGTCCTCTTCATTTGAGGAATTTGTCTTGCTCGCAACAGGGAGTGTTTCATGATAAGCCTTCTATCCCAGAACTGGTGGCCTACCACTGTATTAACGTCCTCTTGTATTCCCCTCAAGGAAAATACGTTCCAGCCATCCGAGCCATCTCTATTGAGACTTTCGATAATCTCAAACCTTGGGCATACTTCGACGGGGCAGCACAAAACCATCTCTGTGGTGGGGGGGGCGTTCTTTACAAATCGCAAAATAATTTCTTTCACATTCATATGGGCCTTGGATATAGATCAAATAATTATGCCAGGAGCTCTTTGCATTAAAACTCCTGCTGTGTTTCGCTTTAGAAAAAAATGCACACACATTCATATCTTTGGCGATTCTATGGTGGTGAACAATTGGGTTAACAACACACATAAATGTCACAATTTACTGCTCAATAATTTGTTGGATGAAGTTATGAGACTCTTGAGGGAATTTGAAACCTTCTTTCGTCGCCATGTCTACAGGGAGAGGAATGTTGTTGCAGATCAACTATGAAAGAAAGGTTTGAACATTCCCTTTGGCCAGTGGAAGATCCTGGAAACTGAAAAAATGGAGTGTCTTATGAATACTATCATAAACCATTCATTGAGGCAATGGAACAAATCAACAACGACTGAAATTTCTGACTTATTCTTATTATAGACTGTAAATATCTCAGACCCGTTTCTTGGAATATTTTGATAGCATGACTGAACATGCCTTTTGGGTATATTGAGGGGATCTCGGATATTCTATTTTATTTTGACAACACCTTGATGTGCATCCCAGATGTCTTGATATGCGAGGACATACTCATTTTTGAAGCTGAAAAGATGACCTTTTTTTAAAAAGGCTCATTGTAATCTTTCTGCAAATTGTAATTTGGTTACTCTATAATTAAATTACGCTTTTTTCCTTGGAAAAAAGAGTATGCCACCAAGTTCAAAAAAACCACCATTATGTTGGGTATATATGCCAAGAACCTAGATGCACTACGCTCAAGTATCTGGGAGGTCTACACAGTCATTTAAGAAGGAAAATGATGCTCTTCAAACCTAAGATAGTTCATGATGCTTGTGTGCAAGCACATTGTGTGGAGAATACGGGTAAGATGAAAGGAAATCCAAGTAGTTCCAAGCAAAAAGACCACCAAGATGCTTCCAAGGAGGGAAAGTAGAAGTAGAAAGGATAAGAAGATAACAACCAAAACACATTAGCGCAGGGAATTGAACAACCATTGCAACCATTGTAATATTGATGGTCACACCAATGATAACTGTTGAAAGGTGCATCTTAAGATGAATCCAAATAACCATAAGAAGGATGTCAAGAAAGAACATGCTAGTCATGGATTCAAGCAACCAGGTAAAGAGAAGCTCATATGTAGATGAAAATATTGTTTCCTCTATAGTGTAGAAGGAGGTGAATTTGAGTATCCTCCATTCCAAGGAAGATAAAGAGATGACTAAACTCTTCCATATCAAGATCCAAGTTAACAAGAAAAAGGTGAATGCTCTATTTGATTTCAAATCACATAGTTATAAAATGTAAATGATGTAATATTGTTATAAAATCGTGGTGAGGAACTCAAGGCCAAGGCCCCGCCATCGATTTATTGATGCATATGGTTTGTGTACTAGCCATGCACATTGGAATGTCAAATATCATGTAAATATGCATTTTAATTAAAATACCCACAACTAGATATGCAATGCAACAAGAGATTGGGGCATGAGTTTACAAGGAATTGGGAGGGAAATATTCAAACGCTTGGAGCCAATCAAGTCAAGCCAAGTGTCAATGAGAGAACCCATCAAACCCTCAACTACCCATGTTGACTTTTGTACCCAATCATTCATTTCTCCCAAGAGTTGGTTGAGGTAGTTAATGCCTTGGGAATGGAGAGGTATGGCTGTCCAAATTCGAGTATGGGCAAGCCACCCTTCATGGAAAAATGTGTTTGGCTTCCTTGGCAAGAAAAGAACCATGAATTGCTCCCCAAGCCATTACCCATGAACCGACTTTGCTCTCCCATGAGTTTGGAGCTACCTGAGCGTTTTTCTCCATGGATTTCCTGTGTTTTCCTTCATCTTTCAAGCTGGGAAGGGCGTTTTTGTTTTGGTTACCAATGGGGAAGAGAACATATCGATTTGAGGTTACAATGAGGCCGTTCTGGCCATTTGAAATGCTCATAACTTGTGGAAGAAATTGGGTTTCTCCATGGGGACGAATTTCCCTTCCCGCAATTCGTTTTGGGTGAGCCACGATTTGGGGAAAACCCATGGCCATCTTGTTTGTAAATCCCATTGTTGGAAATGTGTATCCATGCCCAGTTTTTGAGTTTGATGTGTGTAAGAGAGGGTTTTGGTTGAGATGGGTATCCATTCTTTTGGCTTCATCTTGAGTGCAAGCATCCAAGGTTCAAATGTAGCCTAATAAACCCAGTTATGGACTGGCTTGGCTAAGATGAAATGGTTAATTGGCTGTGAATGAGCTTGAATGTCCCCTTTTCCTTGTAAGAATCATGCCCAGCTAGGGGGTGGCAGTTGTGTTGAGAGAATTGATGAACACAACTGGCCTATGGTTGGGTGGAACGTTGTAGCGACATAGCTAGTTGTTTGGGACAATTGCACAATGAAGATAAGTGTTTTTCTGTCTATGTATTTACTTCTGCAATGTTTAAATTGATAATTGTTTTCGATATGTTGTATGCATATGATATGTGTGTGGATGAGTTTTTAATTCCGCTGTGCATGTTTAATTGATTTGCATCTGCACACATTTATTTAATTGTTGTGAATATAATGAATGGGCTGAGTTTTATGAACAGCCCCAGAGATTGGTATCATGTTCCCTTCCTTGAATTGGGTCCACGGGAGGGTACATTACATTTTGGTATCAGAGCTGCTGGTTGCAGCATTAGGCCTTCATGGGCTACCTATCACAGTTGCAGAGGTAAGTATGCTTCCTGTTCAGCACTTGATCATTAAGAAAAATTTCAAATTTACAAAATTTTTCGAAGTGTTTTAGGAGTTTCTGCCAAAAGTCTCTATTAGCAAAAGATAAGCCAGAAAACGCCGAAATAGGCGGTGATTTTAAGCTTAAATGCTGTGACATAGGCAGCGATTTTAAGCTTAAATGTTGCGATGCGAGCGGCGATTTTAAGCTTAAATGTTACGACGCGGGCGGCGATTTTAAGCTTAAATGCTGCGACGCGGGCGACAATTTTAGGCTTAAAATCTGCGATGCGAGTGGCAATTTTAGGCTTAAAATCTGCAACAGTCGACGGAAATTAAGTCAAAAATTTGCGACGTGGTCGTAGCGACGGAGGCTTGCGGGCGGCGAAGATAAGGCCAGGACCGCCGCAACGGTCGTAGAAGTTAGGGTTAAAACCAGTGATGGTCGACGGCGACATTGGCGAAACGATCGCAGAAGTTATGGTTAAAACCGGTGATGCAATGACAATTTTAGGGTTTAATCCGGCGACAAAGGTCGGCGGAGTTAAGGTTAAGACCAGCGACGGTCGCAGAGATCGAGCCGCGACCAGCGATCAGAGGAGCAAAATATATATATATATATATATATATATAGAGCCCAAAAAACTTAATTTTTGGATAGAAGGAGCAGTCGGGCTCAGAATGGGATGATTCCTGTGAGGCTCGGAGGCCATTAACGAAGGCCATGAAAGAACTAGAGAGGGTCCCGAACCCATTATGCTCCAATTTGAGAGAAAATGGAGAATAGTGACTTTTGTAAGACAGTGTCCCGAGGCTCGACGAAAGGTCGGATTGAGCTGAAATCGATATGGCGTGGCCATGGAGTAGGCACAGTGTTAAGTTTAGAATCTTGGAGCCGAACTCCAAATGATTTGGAGTCAGGGTGAGCAAGAAGGCCAAAAAGCATTGTTCTGGGCCACTTTTTCGGGATTTTGAAAAGCTTGTGGACAATAACAGTGACCCTAGATGTTGGAATAAATTTTTTTACTGAACTCGACATTTCATCCTTTCATTAAGACAGATGGTTTCCGTTAGACGAAGATTTTCCAGAAAGGCATAGATTGGGAGATAGCCATTTTTGGCCAAATTTTGAGGTTTTGGGGGAAAAGTGAAAAGTTAAAAGTAGCCAGACCCTGAATTTTATAGAAGTTGACTGGTGCATTGGAACAGGGATCCGAAGGTTGCTGAGTGTTTCTTGTTATATGGGATACCTTCTCCTGGTAGATAAGTTTTCATGATTCTTCCTAAATTTTCTTCTACAAGCAGTTGAAGTTGGCTTTTCAGAACAAATTGCAGCTGTGTAAAAGTGCAGAAATTTGGGCAAAATTTGCATTTTTGGAAGAATGTAAATTCATGTCCTGGATCGGAATGGAGCACGGGGATAGGCGTTGGAAAGCTTATCCATAGGAGAGCATGGATGCATGACCAGAGTTTGAATGAGGTCCACATATATCATAGATATTTGGTGTAGAAGAGTGCCAGTTGTTGTTTTGACAAAAAAATTGTTGTCAATATGGGCAATTTCTGGAATTGCATGACTGGAAGGAAACCGGACCAACTATGATATGGAAGAGGGATTCCATGCTATGATGAGGGATTGGAAAGGGAGAATTCCTTAACCCCTAATTTTCTATCATATTTATAATTATGAAATTTTCATGTATATAAACTATGGCATAAGAATGTTGAAAATGCAAGAGATTTCATAAATGAAATGAATGTGCACCAGATGGCATATTAATAAACATTGCACAGTGCATGTGGAAATGTTGTGCATAAATAGGATATTGCATATTGGTAATGAGCCACTTGATATCATTATGGTGGTTGCTAATAATTAGTTGTGTCCGCATTGGTTGTAGGACAAAATACAATCAAAGCATGGCTAAAGAAGTTGATGACGTTGTTGCACATGACCAACGGCCTTATGAAGAGAGGATGGTGCAACAAATCTATGATCATGAGGTTGGAAAAAGGACTGTGTAGCCTTGGTAAGAGGCCAACTGATCAGATAACATCAAGTGATGTTAATTCTAGCCATGTAGGTAATGATTATTGGTGCTTAATTGCATGAATGTTGAAAGAGGATTTGGTAAGATCCCTTCAACTATGTTTGAACTATGTTGATTTGGTTTGTATGTGGTATTGAGTGCCCGAATGGGAATGTTAACCTACCAAGTATGGTGAGGTGTGGGTAAGTGAAGGCAATGATCCTTACACCCTATAATTGCTTAGAAATCTCAATGCATTCATATGAAATTATATCATGTCATTTGTGTATGTCGGTTGTGAGTTTAACAACCAAAGCAAGTGATGACTTATGGTCCTATTGTAGTGTATGCCATATGAGATAGGCATGGTTAGGCCATAATATGTTGGAATGCATAGTATTCATGGATTAATGCAACGTTGTATTGAGGGGTTATGCATTGAGTGAATGCACATTAAAAGATTTTGTAAATGTTGTGAATGTGCATGCATATGTGTGGGTGCACATGTTGAGATGCATGCATGGGTGTTACATATATATGTTTCAATGCAATTAGATAATAGATGAAATGGTGGACTATTGTTAATCTTGAGACCATTTCATGAGCTGCTATGAATGCAGGAGAAAGACTGCATGAAGAAGGTAGACATGTGATGGGCTACTCGAACACTCTGTTGGAAGGATAGAGTTGCATGGAATGTGAAGTAATGAGTATTTACAGTTTATTTAAATTGCATGGATAGTGTGACTGTGTATTGCAATTTTATTGTGACAATGATGCATATATAGAAATATATATATTTCATTGCATTTCAAATATTAACAGATGAAGGTGTTTGAATTATTGAGTGTTATAATTCTGAGATCACTTCAATGATTGTTGTGGCAATGAAAGGATTATATGCATAGATACTCACAACGTATTTGACTGATTGAATTTCAGATTTTAGGTAGAAAAATCTTGCATATGGAAATGAGGATAAGTCCATAGTAAAGACCGGGATCTACCATGTGCAGAAGCCAAATGTTATGAGAAGGTTCTCATGGTTGTAACTTATGCATGAAACAAATCTGAAAATTGTCTGATTTAACCATCTCATGGTTGCAAGTCTAATTTCTGTAGGAAAATAGATTTATAGATTTCAGACTTGAAAATTTTGCTAATAATTGCTAATGACTGTTTGGCGTATATAAAATTGTGTTAGGAGGACATGTTGTAGGTGGATGTTTATGTATGGTAGCAAGGGTGAAACCATAATGGACAGAGTGATACCACTTACGAGAGCCAAACAATATGAGGAAATCCTCATTGCTGAGCCAATCAATTTCTGTAGTAGAGAAAATTGCAAATTCACATTGAATTTAATTACTAATGACATTGATTGGTTATGGAACAATCATATTTGAAGTTATTGTTAAATGTTGCTGACTGTCTAGCTATTTGATAAGTGTTCCAGGATGACACATTGTAGGAAGACCATGTGTGATGGCCTGCAGAAGCCAAACTAGATGGGTAGGATCCCATGCTTTGGAAATGGGTTTCAGGTGAAACGCCATTGTAAATGTTGATAATGTCTCAACCGAACTACATGTTGGTAAAGCATGTGAGTGAGATGGTGAAATTATGCCAAGAAGGCATGTGTGGGTTATGGAACGTGAAAATATTGGGGTGGAAAATCGAAGTACCGTTGACTCAGAGAAGGGAGCCCCATTCTTCGCAAATGAAGGAAAGATACATCTGAAAAGGGATAAGTATTATGTAACCCTAACTCAGAATATACATGTCTGGTTATTAGATTTAATATGTAGAGCATGCTTTATTATTTCATTATTATTCCAGACTGCTTGAGTATGATTAGGGCCTACATGTCTCACGTCCGAAAGGGATTGCACACCTTTTTGGTGCTGGGTTATGATAGGGTTGTCAATATTGACTACACCCTAAGGAAATGGACGCATTCCTAGTGTTTCAATACTTGATAGTGAATGCTATGAAATATGGTTACAATTTTAGAACAACAATACTGATGAGCCTACTTATCCCTCTTGTGCTATCAACTACACAGATGCAATTTGGTGTTGCACGTAAGAGGCAAAGTGAAGAAAGGGTGCTCAAGAGGACTGTATGGGCAGTGGTAACCTTTCTACGCTCACACTAAAGGACACCAGAAGAGATGTATAGGCCCGAGGAGCTGCGTTGTAGAAAATGGGTATCATCCTTGTGTAGTGTGAGTGGGTATTGTGGGGCCATGCTAGCCTGCAGTCAAGTGAGTCACCTATGGAGTTCCTGGAGGGAACCACTGGTTTTCATAAGAGAAGGAGCCACGTAATCATATTATGTTGTTCTTATTGCCTGATCAACCCAGTCGATGTACTGGCTTGGCATGTTGTTAAATTGGATGCCTGACAAACCCAGCCGGTGTACTGGCTTGGCATTAGCTAATTGCATGTTGTGGAGGTATTGGTGAAGGGTGTTATTTCCTGACAAACCCAGTCGGAGAACTGGCTAGGAAATGGTCGTCGTATGCTTGATAAACCCAGTTGGCATACTGGTTTAGCATACTGATTTTAGGGATGCCTGATAAACCTAGTTGGCGTACTGGCTTGGCATTGCCTATTCGGATGATGTTGTGGAGCAACATGTGTGCTGGCCAAACATACAATTCCATAGGTGATCCCAAGGCTTGCAAAGCAAAGCAGGACCCTGTGGACCAGAAAGGAAATGCACAATACAGATAAGTATTCATTTTCATTTAGTTCTTGTTTGGAATAATGAAGATTTCAGGTATAAGTCTTCTAACAACTAAGCTGATACACTACTGTTTCTTTGTTGGAAACCTTGGTCATTGCAGGAAAGCAAGGACCCTGAAAGAACTATAAAATTCTTGGTAAACCAGAGAGTAACTGGTTGGGCGCTATAGAATTCTTGGTAAATCCATAGAGCAACTGATGCTCGATAAAATCAGAGAATAGTTGGTGGGGGCATTAACCACTTGATGTTGTGGAGCAACCGGCGTGCTAGCCAAACATTCCTTAATTGATTAATAAAACCCAGTCGGCGTACTTTCCTGGCATTTCCCATCTAAATGGTTGTGGAGTAGCCCGCGTGCTGGCCCAACATTCATTATCCTACCCACGGGAATTCCAAAGCTTGTAAAGAAAAGAAGGACCCTGTGGAATAAAGAGAAGACGTCCAATACAGATAAGTATTTGGTTATATTGCAGCTTCTTGCTTATGAATATACATGTGTATGTGATTTGGATTTGATTTCCTAAAAAAAATATTGGTTAGAGCTAAACCCTATGAAAATAAATTAAACATGTGAACCGATTCAATGTTTGAGTGTAGGTATTGTTGGAAGCAAGGACTATGAAGGCATCATAGGGATGCATGTGGACATGTGATCGTCCGAAAGAGCTCAGTGTGAGCGGTAATGAAGGATGGTGCTAGTGGACATGTGTGGGTCCTAGCAACCAAAGGTTTTGTAGACAACAATGGGGAAGGGTTCCGTAGTTGAAAAGCCTTAGAAAAACCTTAGACACTAAGTGTCATAGACAAGAAAGGGCAAGTCAAGCATTCGCATTGAAGTGAAAGAGGCTAAGGAGCATGAACCTAGAATTGTGGTGTGGCTCCGGATTGGGACAAGACTAGGAGGGGGAAACTCTTACTCTTCTCTTTCCTTTTTATTGATGCATTTCAAAAACAAAGGATTGTTGAATGCATGTTGTGACTGAAAGTTGATTGTGTTAATTGCTTGAAATGAATTGTGAATGTTGAACTAGTAAATTTCCTGTGAAAGGATGAACATGAATGATTTCATGTGTATGTTGGAAAAGTATGAAAAGGTGGAAGTCTCATGAGTGAAAAATGGACTCTCCATGTCAATTGGGAAAATAATTGACTAATTTTAATGTTGTGTTCTGCTTGTCCTAATAGGAATTGCCATGATGAATCTCACAGGTGAGAAATTGAAATCCATTGTTTGCAGCTATTACCAACTAAGTGTTGCTAGTGAGCAAAGAGAGAGCCAGTTGTGCACCTTGATCATGGAAGCAGACCAAAAGCTATTTGTTTTGGCTAGAAATATTCCTCAATAAGTTGCCAGGATGGAAAGGAAGATGGTAGCCATGAAATTCCAGAATTATAGATCAACTGGAAGGGTAATAAAGGGAAGGGATTGCTTTGGAGCAATGCCCACCTGTAGAACTAGAAGATCAAAGCCAACAGGAGCAGGTTGAGGAAGCCAAAGGACTTGGTCCTGAAAGTTCAAAGTAAAGAGATGAAACACAAGACAGACCTGCCACCTTTTGTGAAATTCGAGGCAGGTGTAAAGTGGGTATTTATTCCTAAGTGTTGGAACGCCGAGGACAGTGTTATTCCAAGGGGGAGGGAAATGTAATGTCCCTAGTTTGACCCCATTATATTAAAATGTAAATGATGTAATATTGTTATAAAATCGCGGTGAGGAGCTCAAGGCCAAGGCCCCGCCATCGATTTATTGATGCATATGGTTTGTGTGCTAGCCAGGCACATTGGAATTTCAAACATCATGTAAATATGCATTTTAATAAAAATACCCACAACTAGCTATGCAATGCAACAAGAGATTGGGGCATGATTTTAAAAGGAATTGGGAGGCAAATATTCAAACCCTTGGAGCCAATCAAGTCAATCCAAGTGTCAATGAGAGAACCCATCAAACCCTCAACTACCCATGTTGACTTTTGTACCCAATCATTCATTTCTCCCAAGAGTTGGTTGAGGTAGTTAATGCCTTGGGAATGGAGAGGTATGGTTGTCCAAATTCGAGTATGGGAAAGCCACCCTTCATGGAAAAACGTGTTTGGCTTTTTTGGCAAGAAAAGAGTTATGAATTGCTCCCCAAGCCATTACCCATGAACCAACTTTGCTCTCCCACGAGTTTGGAGCTACCTGGGCGTTTTTCTCCATGGATTTCCTGTGTTTTCCTTCATCTTTCAAGCTGGGAAGGGTGTTTTTGTTTTTGTTACCAATGGGGAACAGAACAGATCGATTTGGGGTTACAATGAGGCCGTTCTGGCCATTTGAAACTCTCATAACTTGTGGAAGAAATTGGGTTTCTCCATGGGGACGAATTTCGCTTCCCACAGTTCGTTTTGGGTGAGCCACAATTTGGGGAAAACCCATGGCCATCCTGTTTGTAAATCCCATTGTTGGAAATGTGTATCCATGCCTAGTTTTTGAGTTTGTTGTGTATAAGAGAGGGTTGTGGTTGAGATGGGTATCCATTGTTTTGGCTTCAGCTTGAGTGCAAGCATCCAAGGTTCAAATGTAGCCTAATAAAACCAGCTATAGACTGGCTTGGCTCAGATTAAATGGTTAATTGGCTGTGAATGAGCTTGAATGTCCCCTTTTCCTTGTAAGAATCATGCCCAGCTCGGGGGTTGGAAGTTGTGTTGAGAGAATTGATGAACACAACTGGCCTATGGTTGGGTGGAACGTTGTAGCGACATAGCTAGTTGTTTGGGACAATTGCACAATGAAGATAAGTGTTTTTCTGTCTATGTATTTACTTCTGCAATGTTTAAATTGATGACTGTTTTTGATATGTTGTATGCATATGATATGTGTGTGGATGAGTTTTAATTCCACTGTGCATGTTTAATTGATTTGCATCTGCACACATTTATTTAATTGTTGTGAATATAATGAATGGGATGATTTTTATGAACATCCCCAGAGATTGGTATCATGTTTCCTTCCTTGAATTGGGTCCACGAGAGGGTACATTACACGGACCCTAAAAATGCATCAATTATTGACAAACCTTAATAAATGCGAATTTTCCCACTAGTAATTGGTGAACTTGGGGTTTTTATTGGTGGAGGGGAACTCAAGATAGATTTTGTGAAGATGGAGGCCATCCTTGAGTGGCCAACTCCTACTATGTCACTAAATTTAGGATCTTTAATGGGGAAAGATAGGTAATTATCAAATTTTAATGGTGAAACATAGGTGACTATCAATGTTTATGGAATCATTTTCCATTGTAGTTGCATGAATCCATGCGATATTAACAACTAGTGGCAAGAGTTTCTAGTGGTGAAAGAATCAACAAAAATCTTTTGAAGAGTTGACATAAAAGATCAGTCAAGCACTAGTTCTTTCATTGCCTAATTTGTAGAATCCTTTCAAAGTGGAGACGGATGCAAGTTGATATGCTCTGGGAGTGGTCTTGAAGTAGGGAGGTAAGTTGGTATGCTATCATTTTGAAATGTTCAATGGAGGAGTATTGGACTTTCTTAGATATGAAAATGAACATTGTATTCTAGTTAAGTTGTTAATAAATGGAAGCACCATTTGATGGGAAAGGATACCATCATCCAAACTAATCACCAACCAATGTAGTATTTGCAAGCCTAAAGTAATCTTCAGTCAAGCAGACACTACAATTGTATTTACAATAGTTTCATGTAATCATAAAATATTATAAGGGAAATACTAATAACTTGACATACATACTTTCAAGGCCACCCATATTAAGGATCATAGATTTTGGAACTCTTGGGAACATGGATCTTTTCACCCATGATGCATACAAATAGGGATACACAAAAGTTGAGGACTTTAATTAAATGTTTCTAGAAGTACAAGACCAAGTTCATGTATAAGAAGGTGACAGTAAGGCTAACTATGATCTAGAGAATGGGTTGCTCTACAAGGTAGACAAGATGTGTTCCTAAAGGTGAAAGGTTGCATATTATCAAAGAACCCTACACCTCCAACATTGTAGGGAATTTTGGTATTGGGAAGACAATTTCCAACTTAGAGAGGTATGTGTATTGGCCTAGACTACAAGAAGATGCAAATTAGTTTATTACATGATACATACTTTGTTGTACTGACAAGCTTGGTAATAAAAAGAAAGAGCTATGCCATACCTCGCATGTATCTACTAGACCATGCTATCCCATGGATTTAATGGGTGGTTTTCCATGGAAAAGGAAGGGACATGACTATTTATTTGTGGTCGTTGACATGTTTAGTAAGATGAGAATTCTCGTGCCTTGTAAAAAGGCCATCGGGAGACAAGATGTAACAAACATGTTATTTGAAAAAAATGGGTGTGCTTTGGGATACCAAGGAGCATCATTTCAAATAGAGATACTGGATTTATTAGTGTATTTTGGACTCACTATGGGAAAAGATGGACTCTATGTTGAAGATATCTACAACTTTCCATCCATAGACAAATGGGAAGACAAAACTAGTGAACAAAACACTGGTTCAAATTTTAATGGGTTGCAATCATAAGCATTTAAGGACCTATGATGA
Organism: Larix kaempferi; assembly: GCA_027924585.1. Classification (NCBI taxonomy): domain Eukaryota; kingdom Viridiplantae; phylum Streptophyta; class Pinopsida; order Pinales; family Pinaceae; genus Larix; species Larix kaempferi. The sequence goes on along the minus strand of BSBM01000159.1, from coordinate 5,302,639 downwards.
AAATTTGATTTATATTTAGCACTCTTATATCATAGCATACCACACTTCTATAGGTAAGTCCCATTTTGGAACTTGCTTTGGATAGTTTCTACCTTCAACCCTCGGATCTTATATATGGATAGCAAGGATGAGTAAGGGGAGACACTACATGAGAACCATTTAATCCAAAAATCTCATTGATAAGATCAAGAAGATCCTTTTGCAAGCATATGGGACATTAAATAAGTAACCAGAAAAGTAAAAGGCCTAACATGATCAACACATAATTGAGAAATCATTCAAGGTGGAAGATAAAGGTTGGTTGCATATAAACAAACAAAGGATATAGGGTCCTGATAATAATATCAAGGCTTTGTAGTATGACCCTTTTGAAGTATTGGAGAAGGTGGGAGATAATTCCTACAAAATTAGTCTACCCTCATATATCCATATTTACTCAATAGTGAATAGGGAAAATATGAAACTCTATGATCCTTCCATGTTGGACCAAAAAACTAATGATTAAGTCCTACCTACCATAGAGGACTTAACACCTGAATCTCAAGCATAGTTAATAGAAAATACATTTTTGCAGAAGAGTCTAGAATAGTTGTTGACAACTTGTATGGTAATTAAACACTCATAGTGGATTCTGAAGACTAGAGAGACAGTAGCAAGGTCTATAAGGAAGCAAACAAACCCATGATAGTAGGGACTTCTAATGAATATTAACACAAGGACGAATATGAATTCAAGGTTACTCAAATAGAGTAGATCATTGAGGTGCTTACCAAAATAGTAACACAAATTTTTACAACAAAGGATGAAGAGAGGCACTAAGAAAAGTCTAAGAAAAAATAAGAAAATGTTGACCAACACAAAGGTGACAAGCTTGGAGACCCAAATAATATCAATTATCTTCCTTCATTTTCCAACACTCCATTCATTAGTATTAAAGCAAAACTTGAGATGCCAACAGATGATGGTTAAAACAATGCCAAGCAACTCAATAGTTGTTTGAAATACATAGAGGTTTATTTCGGCTTATATCAGATAATAGAAACTGAAAGGATTTATTTTCCCCATTTGAAAATGTGTAAACATGTTTTATTATGGTGGGGGAGATATGTAGATTCCTTAAGGCTAGGAAAGTGATCCAAAATGGATCATTACTAACACATGAAAAAAATGGAGATATTGACTTGTAGGGCCCATTTTTAGGGGCAAATCCCACTTTGGTGATTTGGGCTCTAGAAACTTTTGGAACCTATTTGAGGCCTTAAATGATCATTTTCTAGATGAAATCTTTGCAAACAAAGTTTTATCCTCTCAACGTTTTTCTACACATCAAGTTTCCAATGATAAAGATTCACCAGAATCAGAGTTCGTATTTTGAAGTTAAGCCTCCCACAAGTTGACCTATCCTATTGACCACCATGGCACCAAGTGATTAGTCAATGCAAAATAATCTCTCATTACTAACACATGTGTAAATTCAAGAAGATTCTAGAGGGTCCAAATCCTAACCCTAGTGAGGATTTGAGGCATGTGAAACCATATCCCTAACCCTAATTAGGATTTGAGAAATGTGAGAACCAATATTATCATACTTGGGCCAATCATCAAACCGATCGACCCCAAAAATCTAAACCAGACCACACCTAGAAAATAGCTAGACCAAAAAACTGATCAACCAAAAAATAAATAAAATATTCAAAATTTGAAAAAAACATATATATTCATGTGCATCCATGTAAATCCGAAGAATTATACATAATTATGCAAATTTTCTTGTGTATATATCAAGTAAGGGTGCATATAACCAAAATAGCACCAAGTGTAATACATCTTTGAACCAAAATACATCAATAAATAGGCTCTAAATTACCTCTAGAAGTGATTGGGTGTGGAACCTTGGAGAATCCTTCAATGAACCTCCCGTAGCAACCAACAAGACCCATAAAAGATCTCACATCTGTCACATTTCTTGGAGTTATCCAATTCATGATGGCTTCAATCTCCTCGGGATCCACCGGTATTCCTTCCTCAGAAATAATGTGACCCAAATAATAAATTTTATTTTTGTAAAAGTCACATTTACTTAGATTTGCATACAACTTATGCTCCCTTAGCAATTACAAAGCCCTTCTCAAATGATCTTCATGCTCTTCTTAATTCTTAGAATAGATAAGAATGTCATCTAGAAATATGAGAACAAACTTGTCCAAATACTTGTTGAAAACACTATTCACGAGACACATGAATGTAGCTGGTGCATTGGTGAGACAAAATGGCACCACCACAAACTCATAGTGCCCATACCTTGTTCTAAAGGTTGTCTTGTGAATGTATTCTTCTTTTATCCTCACTTGATGGTAACCATACCTCCAGTCAATCTTTGAGAACACATTTTCCCCTCTCATTTGATCAAAAAGATCATCAATTCGAGGCAAGGGGTACTTGTTCTTCACTGTAACCTTATTGAGCTGCATGTAATCAATACATAACCTTAGCGTTCCATATTTATTTTTCACAAAAAGTAAAGGTGCTCCCCATGGAGACACACTTGGCCTTATGTACTTATTTTCCAACAATTCTTGCAATTACATTTTTCAGCTCTAATATTTCTGGTGTACTCATCCTGTAAGGTGTCTTCAAAACTGGTGCAACTCTTGAAACAAGATCAATGGTAAAATCATTGTCCCTCTTTAGAGGAAGTCTTGGAACTTCCTCGGGAAACACATCCTTCAACTCTTGAAAAACAAAATGGTCTTCCAACTTGGGAATTTCATTTCTTGTTTTCTTCAAAATATGGGTTGCATAGAATTGGCAACCTTTCCTACAAAATTTCTTCAAATGCAAGGATGAAATCTTCATAACAGAAACTACCTTTGGAATGCCCTTTACAACCCTTGGGTTTCCTTATTCATCAATACACACAAAAGTCTTATTGTGGCAATCAAGTTTAACTCTATGGGATTCCAACCAGTCCATTCCAATGAGAAGGTCATAGGAACCGAGTGGCAAAACATTCAGATTTGCAAAAGTGGACAGTCCACCTATTTCCAATGGACATTTCTCCACAATTTCGCACCTTCCTCTTAGTTCGAGTGGCTAGTTGGACTAACCATGATTTACTATGCTTTGATTTCTTAAAAGCACAAATCTCAACAATTTTAGGACTGATATAACTGTGAGTAGATCCAGGGTCAATCAAAATAGAAATAGATTGCTTAGCAATCTTACCTTCAACTTCAACCGCAACTGGCTGATGGTCTGCTTGGCGGTCCTCTAGTGCTGCATAAATTCTAGGGATGGTCCTTGCCACTTGACCCACTGTTTCAGCTCCTTGGATGTTGCAAACTTGATTTTAACTCCCACTATGATGTGGATAGTTCCTAAGCATGTGGTCCACTCCACATCCCCAACATTGAAGTGGCTCTCTTGGATTGCCTCCCATCATTCTAGATGGTTTAGTCACACCCTATGGTGGCTACCTTGGTTGATTTCTGAATTGACAAGTCTTGAACCCCTTCTTTCTTTGGTCAAAATTTTCATTTTTCTTATCCTTCCATCCCTTATGTGACCCAAATAATGATTTTTTTTGTAAAAGTCACATTTACTTAGCTTTGCATATGATTTATGCTCCCCTAACAGTTGCAAAGCCATTCTCAAATGATCTTCATGCTCTTCTTCATTCTTAGAATAGATAAGAATGTCATCTAGAAATATGAGAACAAGCTTGTCCAAATACTTGTTGAAAACACTATTCATGAGACACACGATTGTAGCCAGTGCATTGGTGAGACCAAATGGCACCACCACAAACTCATAGTGCCCATACCTTGTTCTAAAGGTTGTCGTGTGAATGTCTTCTTCTTTTATCCTCACTTAATGGTATCTAGAACTCAAGTCGATCTTTGAGAACAACTTTTCCCCTCTCATTTGATCAAAACATCATCAATTCGAGGCAAGGGGTACTTATTCTTCATTTTAACCTTGTTAAGCTTCCTGTAATCAATACATAACCTTAGCGTTCCATCTTTATTTTTCACAAAAAGTAAAGGTGCTTCCCATGGAGACACACTTGGCCTTATGTACTTATTTTCCAACAATTCTTGCAATTGCATTTTTAGTTCTAATAGTCTTGGTGTACTCATCATGTAAAGTGTCTTAGAAACTGGTGCAACTCTTGGAACAAGATCGATGGTAAAATCAATGTCTCTCTTTGGAGGAAGTCTTGGAACTTCATCGGGAAACACATCCTTGAACTCTTGCAAAACATAATGGTATTCCAACTTGGGAATTTCATTTCTTGTTTCCTCCAAAATATGGGCTGCATACAATTGGCAACATTTCCTACATATTTTCTTCAATTGCAAGGTTGAAATCTGCCTAACAAAAACTACCTTTGGAATTCCCTTTACAACCCTTAGGTTTACTTCTTCATCAATACACTCAAAAGTGTTGTTGTGGCAATCAAGTTTAACTCTATGGGATTCCAACCAGTCCATTCCAAGGAGAATGTCATAGGAACCAAGTGGAAAAACATTCAAATTTACAAAAGTGGACAGTCCACCCATTTCCAATGGACATTTCTCTACGATTTCGCTAACCTTCCTCTTAGTTCCAATGGCTAGTTGGACTAACCATGATTTACTATGCTTTGATTTCTTAAAAGCACAAATCTCAACAATTTTAGGACTAATATAACTGTGAGTAGATCCAAGGTCAATCAAAATAGAAATAGATTGCTTGGAAATCTTACCTTCAACTTCAACCACAGTCGACTGATGGTCTGCTTGGCGATCCTCTAGTGCTGCATAAATTCTAGGGATGGTCCTTGCCTCTTGACCCATTGTTTCAGCTCCTTGGATTTTGCGAACTTGCTTTTCATTCCCCCTCTGGTGTGGAAATTTCTAAGCGTGTGGTCCCCTCCACATCCCCAACATTGAAGTGGCTCTCTTGGATTGTCTCCCATCATTCTATCTAGTATAGTCACACCTTGTGGTGGCTTCCTTGGTTGATTTATGAATTGAGGAGGCTTGAACCCCTTCTTCCTTTGGTCAAACTTTTCATTTTTCTTATCCTTCCATCCCTTATGTGACCCAAATAATGAATTTTATTTTTGTAAAAGTCACATTTACTTATCTTTGCATACAACTTATGCTCCCTTAGCAGTTGCAAGGCCATTCTCAAATGATCTTATGCTCTTCTTCATTCTTAGAATAGATAAGAATGTCATCTAGAAATACGAGAACAAACTTGTCCAAATACTTGTTGAAAACGCTATTCATGAGACACAGGAATGTAGCTGGTGCATTGGTGAGACCAAATGGCACCACCACAAACTCATAGTTCCCATACCTTGTTCTAAAGGTTGTCTTGTGAATGTCTTCTTCTTTTATCCTCACTTGATGGTATCCAAACCTCAAGTCGATCTTTGATAACACCTTTTCTCGTCTCATTTGAACAAAAAGATCATCAATTCGAGTCAAGGGGTACTTGTTATTCATTGTAATCTTGTTAAGTTGCATGTAATCAATACTTAACCTTAGCGTTCCATATTTCTTTTTCACAAAAAGTAAAGGTGCTCCCCATGGAGACACACTTGGCCTTATGTACTTCTTTTCCAACAATTATTGCAATTGCATTTTCAGCTCTAATAGTTCTGGTGTACTCATCCTGTAAGGTGTCTTATAAACTAGTGCAACTCCTGTAACAAGATCGATGGTAAAATCAACGTCCCTCTTTGGAGAAAGTCCTGGAACTTCATCGGGAAACACATCCTTGAACTCTTGCAAAACAAAATGGTCTTCCAACTTGGGAATTTCATTTCCTGTTTTCTCCAAAATATGGGTTGCATATAATTGGAAACCTTTCCTACAGAATTTCTTCAATTGCAAGGCTGAAATCTGCCTAACAAAAACTACCTTTGGAATTCCCTTTACAACCCTTGGGTTTTTTTTTCATCAATACAATCAAAATTCTTGTTGTGGCAATCAAGTTTAACTCTATGAGCTTCCAACCAGTCCATTCCAATGAGAATGTCATAGGAACCGAGTAGCTAAACATTCATATTTGCAAAAGTGGACAGTCCACCCATTTCCAATGGACATTTCTCCATGATTTCGCTAACCTTCCTCTTAGTTCCAGTGGCTAGTTGGACTAACCATGATTTACTACACTTTGATTTCTTAAAAGCACAAATCTCAACAATTTTAGGACTGATATAACTGTGAGTAGATCCAGGGTCAATCAAAATAGAAATAGATTGCTTCGCAATCTTACCTTCAAATTCAACCACAGTTGACTGATGGTCTACTTGGAGGTCCTCTAGTGCTGCATAAATTCTAGGGATGGTCCTTTCCACTTTACCCACTGTTTCAACTCCTTGGATGTTGCGAACTTGCTTTTCACTCCCACTCCGATGTGGACATTTCCTAAGCATGTGGTACCTTCGACATCCCCAACATTGAAGTGGCTCTCTTGGATCATCTCCCATCATTCTAGCTGGTTTAGTCACACCCTATGGTGGCTGCCTTGGTTGATTTTTGAATTGAGGAGGCTTGAACCCCTTCTTCCTTTGTTCAAACTTTTCATTTTTCTTATCCTTCCATGCCTTATGGAATTCCAGTTTTCTTTTGTTTTGATCATAACAATATTTGGCCTTTCTTATGGCCTCCTCTAGAGTTTGAGGTTCATCAAACTCAATTATATCTTTATATGAATGTGGTATTCCATTTAGAAAACGTTGAATTTTTACCTTATCGTCTCTGTTATACTTTACGTACCTCAACAACTCCAAGAATTTGTTTGCATATTCTTCCATAGTCATTTGTCCCAAGTTTAGCTCATGGAATTATTTGATTTTTCCATCATAATACCTATTAGAAAGGTACGTTTCCTTGAATTACTTCTTGAACTTCGTCCACACAATCTTCCTTTCATTGATCCTCTTTACTTGCCTAAGGTGTTCCTGCCATATCGATGCCTTTCCATTTAGATTGAATATGGCCACTCTTTCCTTCATATTTCCTGAATAGTCTTGGGCTTGGAAATACTTTCGCATGCCAAGAATCCAAGCCTCAGCTTCTTGACATGATTTAACCTCACCATCAAAGGTAGGAGGTTTGGCCTTCTTAGATTCTCCATGTGAGTTGTTCTTGGAAGACCTCTTCCTCTTGTCCCTAGGAGATGAAGAGTTTGAACCTTCAATGGATTCTTTAGAGTCATATGACTCACTAGAAGATATTTCTGGAGTATATGCTCTGTCTCTAGGAATTCTTCTTGAACTATGGGATCTCTTGTGGGAATTCCTCCTTGAGCTACTCCCACTCTTTTCCTGATTTTATGAATTATACCCATGGTTAATCTTCCTTTGAATGTTTGTCAAACTTTGAAGCATAGTTGCATTCAATTTATTATGCTCCTCTTGGGATCTAATTAGCCTTTCATTGTCTGCTCTACAACTTCGTAATTCCACCCTTAGGCTCCTCATGGTTTCTGCAATGTCTGAGGGAGTTGCTTGGTTTCTCCTACCATTATATTTTGTCTCTGCATTCTCAACCTGTACATTCTCTCCCATTGCATTTGCCTCAACTTCATAAGGATCATGTGCATCATCCATGATGGTGATCTTCTTCTTGGTCCAACCAAGATAAAAAAATTTCCAACTGCACTAGACTGAAATGTTGACCCTTAACTGACACTAATATGATTTTGAATCTGTAAAAGTGTTTATAAACACATTTGTTAGTTGCATTATATTCTCATAAAATTACAAAATTATTTTCATGCATTTTTGGAACAATCCATATTGATAATTTATGTCAAATCACATAATTTCCTCACAATCAATGATGTATCAAGGGGATGATGGGGTTCGAGGGGGATTTCCCCCTTGTGGCTTCCACCACTGCATGGCGGGTTGAGGGAAGCGCCCTCATTTTTTTTGTTTTTGTTTTTGTAAATCTACCGCATGATATCGCTACCATTTTTCGATCTCAAGCACCCAAAAATCAACTGTGAATGCTACTTTTCCTTTGGTCCGCACCCTTCACATGCCACCTACATTGCCTTACCACTGTCAGTGACAAGTGGTTTCATGCTCTTGGAAGAGTGGTTTCCTGAAAATTCTATTACGTGCCTGAATGCATGAGAGGGTGACATGTGGATGGGGCGGTTTTCTTTTAGGGTCACAAAAATTAATTAACCTTCGTGCACCTTCATGGGCCTGAATCACTCTCAACCGTTGATCAAATCTGCATGATCCTCCTAGACTGACATGACCACCCCTGATATCTCTACACATCATGTTTGGACCCCACATCACATCACTGCTCCTTAGGCCAAAAGCAGTTTCAGGATCTGAGGAGAGTGGTTTCCTAGACCCGCTTTTGCGATCCTGAATGCACGAGAGAGCGACACATCACAAGGAAGTTTACTGCTTCAGGGTCGTGTTGCTATGTTATCCTTCATGTATGTTCAAGGGCCTGAAGCACTGTGAGCCGTTGATCTCAATCTGCACGATCTTCCACGATTGACATGCCTAGGGTGGATCCCGTCCTTTCTAACGTTTCTGCCTGTCACATCTCCCCACATCACATCACTTCCTGTTGGACCCAAAAGGTGGTTTAAGGCTCTGTGAGATGTGGTTTCTTAAGACCACTTTTTTTAGCCTAAATGCACGAGAGGATGACACATGGATGGGGCAATTTTCATTCAGGGTCACGAATATAAATTAACTCCCATGCACCTTCGTGATCCTGAAACACTATCAACCATCGATATGCACCAATGCTCGATGGTCAAATATTCTCCACCTCTAGGATCCATCCCTTACGGTCACATGTGCACGTGGATCTGATGTGGTTGGTCTGCCTCACACATTCTGCCCACATGGACCCTCCTTCCCGCGTGGCTCCTCCACATCACCCTGCCACCTAGCACTGGTGGGGCCCAACTAAAAATTTCCAAAATTTTCAAAATTTCGTATTTATCCAAAGTTTTAATTAGGCAATAAGGGGAAATTTTTTATTTGATTTCAAATTATTCCCGTCTCCTTCTCTGTCACTTAACAAAAATTGATTTCCACATAACAAATTTTTTATTTCTTTCTGTAAATTGTGATTAGTGGCCCATATAGCTCTGGTATTGCAACAAGAAGATCTAATACCACTCTATAACGTCCCCCTCACTCAATCCGACCATCGGGAGGGGACATTACATGAATTCAGGCTCTCAAATTTCGCCCCAAATCCATAATACGAATTTCAACATATACAATGTGTACAGAAACATAAATAAACATGCACAACGGAAATAAAATCGATCCACACACACACAACATGCATTTATACAAGCATAAACATTGCAGGCATGAAATAAAAACATTTCAGATTCAAATGCATGAGAATACTTATCTTTATCCAATGCAGATCCAAGCAACTGGCTATGTAAGAGAGATTTTCCACCCAACCATAGGAACGATGTCCAACATATACTCTTTTTACTGAGATTCCACCCTCAAGTTGCGCTATGAGGTCACCAAGGCGAAGGAAACACCTATAGGCTTCTATCTCTCAACCCACAACCCATTATGCTCTCTATGCTTGGCCAAATTCTCATACAGAGCTCTATAAGGGTCTCACTCAGCCCTCACAGCCTTGGCTTCCACAATACCTGCCCCACACAACACCCTTCTTGGCTCATGCATCCCTTTCACCAATCCACGGTTCTCTTGGGCGATCCATCTTGTCTGGTGCTTCTAGTGTGTGCATAGAAGAAGTCCAATGCGATATGTGCTGTTATAGAACCACTTGTAGGTTGAATCTGTGGCTCCTCAAGCACCTACGAGCAACAAAAATCAATGGGTAAGGGTTCCTAGATTTCCCAACCTCTTTGCTCACCTACATCCATCAATTTTCACTTCCAAATCTGCAGCAAGATCTCCAAATTCGAATTTATGGGTTCAAAACAGTATGGTAAGTTCATGGACAACAATAAAGAGCTACTCCTAGTGTAGATCAGCATGCAAGAATGAGAGAATGAGGGTTGAGTCCAAGGCATATGAGAAAATGGTGAAAATGAAACTGACATAACTTCTGACATTAGAAGAAAGGACTCCTGGAAGCTGCAGACTGATTTCTATCGTGACAAAACTGTCACAAAAGTGTAGTTAGCCCCATGTTGAAATAACTACGAGGTGAATTTTCCCACCAACCTCACACATGCATTCAATGATTGGAGAATAGTAAAAAAGGAGATAATTGGCTTATTCAAGGTACATGACAGAATTTTTGGGTGAGTTCTAAGGTTGACACTTGGAAACAAGGATTAAGTCTCCCATAAACCCCCTTTCCTCTTCCCCTCTAGTGGAATCATATCCCCTTTGGTGCTCTTTACACAACCATTCTTGGAGCATTTTATTATTTATGCACATAATATTTACATATATTCTAAATGAACACAAAAGCCAACCAAATAGTCCAAATAAAATATATACATTATACATGCCTAGCCATTCACAAGTTGGGCCTTGGCCTTGAGCTCCACACTAGGAATTCACACTACCATATTTACATCATTTACATAATTTTGGCTAAATACATTCCAAGTCAAAACTAGGGGTATTAAAATTTGGCAAGAATAAGGTCAAAGTGTTCATGAATATGTGTATGTATTCTAGAAGAAAGCCACCATTCTTTGTATCTCATTTAAAGAACTTGGGTAGTAGTGAAGTACCTTGGATGACTATTTAGCCATATCCAAGGATAATTGTAGCTTTTGAGTGTGAAAACATAGATTAGAAAAACATGAAGGTTGTTTACATTGAGCTAGATTTCAAAGGGTCAAGAAAAGACCAGAAAAAATCAAGAAGATTGCAACCACAACCTATAGAGCTAAAGATCCAAGAAAAATTTCTCACACTATGATGTGGATCAACACATGAATAAGAACTGTTGGAACCTTCATTCAAAAATATGTATGAAATGGTTTAAGGCCAAGAAAGGAGGAAATACAATCACCAAGATGAAAAAAATAACAATAGGAAGCACCTCTGATGTGGATGAGAACCTAATCTACACCACAATACAACAACCTGGCAAGGGGAAGTAAAGATAGAAGTACACTTTTCCATACTAAAGTTCAAGTAGAGAACATGAAGGTAAATGTTTTGTTTGATAGTGGTTCTAAAAAAAATTTTATTTCTAAAACCTTAGTTGTTAAGCTTGATCTAGAGACATGATCTCATATAGCATTGCTCATTCAGATGGATAAAAGAGACATATTCCATGATGATCAATAGAAGATGCAATATCAATGTTTTCATAAATTTTAATTTTGATAGTGAAGGAGAGTATTATGTAGCACCGCTTGATGCAAGTGAATTGAAGTTTGATCGTCTCTATATATGAGATATAGATGCAACTTACTATAGGAAAGAAAACAAATATCAATTGGTCAAAGATGGTGAAGCTTGCCTCATCAAAGAACATAGGGGAGGAGAAACATATCCCTTGAGAAAAAATAATGGGGGTAGACAAAAGCATTGATCAAGAAATGTCACAACAAACATCCTTCTTGACAGGTGGAGTCGTATACTTGGACAAATAAGTGGAGGGTAGTGCTTCCATATCCTCCATCAATAAGATTTTGGAGATCAGAATCCTTCCACTGGGGAGGTGTGATATGAAATGGAGCATTGAGAAAAATAAATAATTTGTTAATAATGGATTGAGTTCAAACTTATAGGTTTGATGACCAAATTCGTGTTCCAATTTATAAGTCTAATGGCCCAATTAATGGCTATAATGGCTATATTGATCGAAGTCTTGTAAAAACATTAGCATTTAAGCTTATTTTAGATCTTATTTGAAGCCTTTGTGTTAAGTCTTCTAGTGATGGGGTAAGTGTGTACATAACTTAGAAATCATTGGATGGAGGAGTGTTAACCTCCCCCTTCTTCCTCTATCCTAAAAGAAAATCCAAGTCATAGTAAGTATAGGTGGGGGTAATCAATATGGAAAAGGAAGATGCTACCTCCACCCCAAAAGGTGAGTTGAACGAGGAACAATTGAACATACAAAGGGGAGGGAATAAACCATTTCCCTCTGTCCAAACTAAAGGAAAAAGTATCCATGTCCAATTCTTAAGAGAAATCCAAAGGTAATGCAAGGCACAAGTAAGAGTAAGGAAGGGGGATATTATTACTTATGCCCTCCACTCTCCACCTCAACTAAAAGGAGTTCATGTGGATTTAATGGAGCGCATGAGTCATATTGACTAATTCCCACTTATCATGTGGTAAAGTGAAAGGGCACCAAATGAACAATAGGATCACCGTGGGAATAGTTCATAGCTTATGAATGACTACAATGTGGCATAAAAGAACTTAGAGGCTGGGAGCAAAACTATGAAAAATAAAACTAGCGCCATCATGAAGGACCATGGGTTGATGAAACACTTATGTTTCACATCGAACTCCACCTGGATGAGATGGTTATGGTGTAAATATGACTCACCAATTTTGGGCATCCCTTAGCATTCTAAAGGAAATTGAAATGAAAGAGGAAAGTGAAAAATAGGGGGATAATGAATGCAATTAGAGTTGGCAAGTTCAGATTGGTTTATATCTAGCCAAAAGATTAAAGAGGTTGTGGAACACTAAGAAAATGAAAGGATTGTTGAAGAATGAAGATATGGAAGAAAATCCTTTCCATTGGGAATAAAGACTACCCTGAATGCAATTTATAGTAGAGGAGGAAAAAATTACACAAAATCTATGTATGAGAGTGTATAGAGTCATGTTCTAATTAATCTCTGAGAATAATAAAAGAGTCAAACAAGCCATTTATCATTGGTTTTTTTGGGGGAAAGTCTTAGTGTCTTATTGCATGTGATTGTTCTTCCTGGATTAAGTTTTTATTTTTCCATGAAAAAAAGTTGCAATTTTATTTACCAGTTGGTAAACCAAAATACATTTTTCACGTGCTCTTGCACTAAGTAGTTCTAATCCTACTGTAACTTTCCACCCTTACAATTTTCAGAAAATTTTCTATACTGTAACCAAACTACTAAGCTTTTACAACTTACCATTATCTACTTGCATTAAGAGGTTCAAAAACAAAGCTGCTGAAACTTCCCCCATTACAATTTTCAAAATTGTTTCTATAATCTATCCAATTTGCTAAGCTTTTACAGATTTATAGTGTCTATTACAAATATAAAAAATTGCTTCAAAAGTTTGCACGTATTTATTAAGTTATTTGTAGTTTGAAGACAGCCATTGTTATTCACAAATTAAAAATAAACACAAAAATATTAATTTATCTCTACATAAATTATTTGAGATTTGTTCTAATGAATCAACTTGGCCATAAACTAAACGATCATTGATTATTTCCTATGATTAATAATTAGTTGAAATATTATTAATGTGACCATCCAAAACAGTTATAATGTTTAATTCTAACTTAATGACTTGCCATTGTAATTATGATCTCTCAAAATTGCATGGTTTATGCTTATGCATGCCATAACAAATTCTTTTAAAATGAATTTGTTTGTTACATGTCATAAAAGAAAAAATTTGAAACATTTTGTATAATTTATTAAGTAATTATTTTGAAACATTGTGTGTAATTGTTTAAGCATGCATGAATCTAAGCCAATCTTGGTTACTCTTTCTTATGTATGGTGTGAAAATCAACAATTAATTGTTGAAGGAACTTGTTACTCTTTCTTATGTATTGTGTGAAAATCAACAATTAATTGTTGAAGGAACTTGCACTGATTTCCTTACATTCAAATATCATTATGATATCATAGAACAATCAAATATGATAGCATGTTCATTGCATAATCAGAAAATAATCAAAAGCAACCAAGCATAGAGTCATTATTTTGAAACATTTTGTATAATTAAAATTAAGTAATTATTTTGAAACATTTTTCATAATTGTTTAAGAATGCATGAATCTAAGGAAATCTTGATTACTCTTTCTTATGTATGGTGTGAAAATCAATGTCACGTCCCCTCCGGTCGGTCCAACGCAAGGAAGGAATCATGAGACTAAAATCTGGGCTTTTATAAAACTTAGCCCATTTCAACATTCATGATTCATATAAATATAAGCAATTGGCATTACAATAAAATGCATATGTGTGCATATTCAAATCAAGCAAACATGCACAACGGAATAAGACATCATCCACACACCTTTCTCACATGCATTCAACATATCAATAACAGTCATCAATTAATTAAAACAATGTAGAAGTAAAACACATAGAGAATATACTTATCTCACTGTAATGTTGTCCCAAGCAACTAGCTATGTCGTTGCAATGTTCCACCCAACCGTAGATCTCTGCCCAACCTGTATTATTTCAACACTCAAAGACCACCCCCGAGCTGGGCATGATATTTACAAGGAAAAGGGGACTTTCAAGCTCAGCACAACCAAAGCAATGAATACCCATCTCAACCCCAACATTCTCTTACACACAACAAACTCAAAAACTGGGCATGGATACACATTTTCAACAATGGGTTACATATTAGGGTCTATGGGTTTTCCCAAATCGTTGCACACCCAAAACGGATTGTGGGAAGAGGAAGTCAACCCCAGGGAAGAAAACCGATTTCTCCCACAGATGTCTGAGCATTCAGTGGGCCAAAGCACCCTCTATAAAACCCCAAACTGATTTCCTTTCTTCCCCACTGTTATACAACACAAAAACGCCCTTTCCAGCTAGGAAAATGAAGGAAAACACAACAAAACCATGGAGGAAAACGCCCAGGTGACTCCCAACTCGTGAGAGAGAAAAACTAATGGGTGAATAATGGCTTGGGGAGCAATTTCGTGGCTCTTTTCTTTCCCAATAAGCCAAACACAAATTTCTAGGAAGGGTGGTTTTCCCATACTCGAATTTGGACAGCCATACCTCTCCATTCCCCAAGGCATTAACTACCTCAACCAACTCTTGGGAGAAATGAATGATTGGGCACAAAAGTCAACATGGGTAGTTGAGGGTTCATGGGTTCTCTCATTGACACTTGGCTTGACTTGATTGGCTCAAGAGTTTGAATATTTCCCTCCGAATTCCTTGTAAACATCATGCCTCCATCTCTTGTTGCATTACATAGCTAGTTGTGGGCATTTATATTCAAATGCATATTTACAATCCCCATGGTTCACTAGCACATGGATAGCATAATGTCTAATACTTGCCTCTTCAAGGTCGAGTGTTCACTAGCAAGGCCTTGGCCTTGAGCTCCACGCTAGGAATCATACATAATATGCATACAATATTTACATTATAGCCCAAATATTACAGGGGTCAAAATGGGGGCATGACATTCCCCACCCTTGGAATAGCACCGTCCTCGGTGTTCCAATACCTAGGAATACATACACGCTTTATACATGTCCAAATTCACAAAATGTGGCAGGTCTATCCTGCATTCATTTATCGGAGATGTCAAGGTGAGGTTCTTAAACCCTTGCACATTGCTCCTACTAGCCGTCGCTTTTCTTGTTACCCCTTGCTGGACATTCACGGAGGAGGTGACTTCCTCCACATCCCCAACATTCTATTGGAGGTAACTTCCTATGTTTTCCTTTGTCAACATTCTTGCTCTCTTCCAGCCTTGGGTGTTTCTTGATGGGGTGATTGGACGAATGCTTCATCATTTATCCACTTTCCTTTCCCTTACCGATTTCTCCCATAATACTTTTTACCTCTTTTTACAGATGAATAGAGTCCTGCAAAACCTTATGGTTCATCGCATTATGCTGCTTCTGTAGCTTGAGCATCTCTCCAAGATTTTCTTGGGTCTTGGCAATTGTTTGGAGAATACTTTCAGCCAAGTCCCATAGCCCTTGGTCTGTTGCCATGGTCAATGCGCACAACTTTCCTCACTTGCTTGCTATCACCACTTGTTTGTTTTTGTAACGGCTGCAACCAATTGCGTTCAATTTCTCAGCTGTGAAATTCATTATTGCAATTCTTTGTTAGGCCAAGCATACCATAAACATTAAAATTAGTCAATTAATTTTCCAATTGACATGGAATGTCCATGCTTTATTCATGAGACTTCCACACTTTTCATGCTTTCCCAACATACATATGAACTCTGATTCATGTTCATCCTTTCACAGGAAATTAGCTTTTTCAGCATTTACAATTTATTCAAGCAAATAAACACAATCAAATTTCAGTCATGACATGCATTCAACAATTTTTTGTTTCTAAGATGCATCAGTCAAAAGGAAAGAGAAGAGAAAGGGTTTTCCCCTCTTATTCTTGTTCCAATCCGAAGCCACTCCATCACTGTGGTTCTATGTTCCTTAGCCTCTTTCACTTTAATGTGAATGCTTGACTTTCCCTTTCTTGTTTTGGCTATGACACTTAGTGTCTAAGGCTTTTCTCCATTAGGGAATCCCCTCCCCATGGTTTTTCTACAGAACCTTTGGCTGCTAGGACTCCCACATTTCCACTAGAACCATTCCCATCATCGTTGCTCATACTGAACTTTCTAGGACAGTCACGTGTCCAAATGCATCCTAGGATGTTTTCAAGGCTTCTTGCTTTCCTGCAAAGACCAAAGTTTCCAACAAAGAAACAACAGTGTATCAGCTTGGCTGTCATAAGACTTGTTCATGAAATTTCATTATCAAAAAATGAATGAAAATCAAATACTTATCTGAATTGGGCAGTTCCTTGCTACTCCATAGGTTTCCTTCTTTGCTTTAAAACCCTTGGATCACATGTGGGGTGGATGTTTAATGCCCAACCAGTACACCTTCATGCCGACTAGGTTTACCAAGCATTTGTGGTGCCCAACCAGTCCCATACCTGGTTGGCCTTCTCCATTGCCGAGCCAACACATCCGTCTGGGTCATCGACCAATGGAAGGAAACTACGCCACCGACCATTATAGGTCAAAGCTCTACTACAGAGCCATAGGAATATAACAACCTTTCACTAATACCTCCACAACAACCAAGTAATTAATGCCAAACCAATACACCATCTAGGTTTATTAGGCATACAACAACCCTTCATCAATACCTCCACAACATCCAAGCAAATAATGCCAAACCTGTGCACTGATTGGGTTTATTAGGCATGTAACAACCCTTCATAATAGCCTTCACAACATCCACAACATCCAAGTAAATAATTCGAAACCAGTGCACCGACTGGGTTTATTAGGCATGCAACAACCCTTCACAAAAACCTTCACAACATCCACAACATCCAAGTAAATAATGCCAAACCAGTGCACCGACTGGATTTATTATGCATGCAACAACCCTTCACAACATCCACAACATCCAAGTAAATAATGGCAAACCAGTGCACCAACTGGGTTTATTAGGCATGCAACAACCCTTCACAACAACCTTTCATTATGCTTCTTCTGTGTGCAGCACCAAATTGCATATATTTTAGTTGACAATACAAGATGGATAAGTAAACTCATCAGTATTGCTGCTCTAAAATTGAAGCATAATTCGTAACATTCACTATGAAGTATTGAAAAACCAGGAATGCGTCCATTCTCTTAGGGTGTAGTCAATATTGAAACCCTATCATAACCCAACACCCGAAAAGTGTGCACCCCTTTCCGATGTCAACCATGTAGGTCCTAATCTTACTCAAGTAGTTTGAAATAATAATAAAATAATAAAACATGCTCTGCATATTAAATCTAATAACCAGATATGTATATCCTTAGTTAGGGTTACAGAATACTTATCCTTTTTCAGATGTATTCTCTCTTCATTGCGAAGAATGGGGGCTCCCTTCTCTGAGTCAACAGCCCTTCGGTTTTCCACCCCAATCTTTTCACATTCCATAACCCACACATGCCTTGTTGGCATAGCTTCACGATCTCACTCATATGGATTTCCAACATGCAGTTCAGTGGAGATGTCATCCTTAAAAATATGCAATGGCGTTTCACCCGAAACCCATTTCCAAAGCATGGGGTCCTTCCCATGAAGTTTGGCCTCTGTAGGCCATCACACACGATCTTCCTACATTGTGTCTTCCTGGAACACTTATCAAATAGCCAAACAGTCAACAACATTTAACAATAAAACTCAAATTTGATTGTCTCATAGCCAATCAATGGCATTAAGAATTAAATTCAATCATGAATTTGCAATTCTGTCTACTACAGAAATTGACTTGATTAGTCATGCGGTTATCTTCATATTACTCGTCCCTTGCAAGTGGCACCCATCTTCCCATTAGGGTTTTACGCTTTCTACTATAACATGAACATCCACTTGCAACACGTCCTCCTGACACAATTCTATGCAAGCCAACGGTGATTAGCAATTATAAGCAAATTCTCAAATCTGAAATCTACAAGTCCAAAATTGACAACATGTTCTGCACATAAAATATTTTTACAACCATGAGACCCTTCTCATGAGGTTTGGCTCTAGCACATGGTAGATTCCAATATTCATCATGGACTTATCCACATTGCCATGCCCAAAACAATCTACTTGGAATTTGGAACTTCAATCGGCCAAACACTTTGTAAGTCTCTATGCATATAATATTTCATTGTTGCAATAGTCACTGAAGTGATCTCACAATTATAACACTCAATAACTCAAACACCCCCAGCTGTTAACATTTGAAATGCCATGAAATATATATATATATGCATCATCATCATAATAAAATTGCAAGACACAGTCACATCATTTATGCCATTTAAATGAAGCTTTAGATATTCATTACTTCATAGCCATATCATTTTATGCAACTTTGTCCTTTCAACAGAGCACTCTCGGTAGCCCATCAACATGTCTACCTTCTTCATGCAATTTGTCACCTACCCAAATTTGGAGACTATTTATTTTTATTTTAAAATACATTATGTTAATATTTAATTACAAAGTTTTGTAATTATGACCAAATCTGGTCAAGGATGATTGTAATGACTTATTATTATTATTTAATAAATTAAACAGACGACAAACACCCAAGGGAACTGTTAAATGAGTGTTCACTGACCCACTAGGAGGAATGAAAGCTGTTAGAAGGCATGGGATAGATGGCAACATTTGCATTCCACCACTAGTTGTTGGTTATGGGACAACTACCCCTAAATTTGTGGCATTATCCCCCAAGTGGGTGGAAGAGGGCTGTTAGCTCATTAATGACCAGGTTAACCACTAAAAGGCCTAGGAAGCCTAGATAAGGCAATTCAAATTGAGCAGGCAGCCCCACAATATTTTCCGCAGAAATATTTTCTCAAGTGTATCAGGGGATCACTGAGAGATTCGAATAAGGAGGCTAAGTGGTAGTGCATTATGAGTCTGCTAGTTATTCTGAGAAGGAAAACCAGATGTGCTGGTACAGGTCTCTTTGACTGCTGAGTCTTTATGACTGAATAATTTATATTCTACTGCAAGTTGGTGAACTAAGGCTTCTACAGACTATTCTTCCTGGTGGTTCAGTGAACAGGCTCGGGGGTCCTAAGGCAAGTAATTTGGTTGTCTTCAGGAATAGGTTGGTTGGAACAGGTTCCTTGGGATGTTTGTTTCCCTACAGTCAATCAGGTTCTACTGTTCTGATTTCTTGTTTATAGTTAAAAGCTTTTCTGCATGGTAGAATTATTATTTACAGTTATACAGAAGAAACTATTTTATTTTCTAACTTGAGGATGATATGTTTTAAGAATGATTAAGTAAATTTAATGAATGACTAAATTCTTTTCTGTATTTTTCCCATACTGTTATCTGTATAGTACTCTAGTACAGAAAAGTAAAATTAATAGAGATGAGTGATGGGTAGAATGCCATTTGAATGAATAGATAAACACAGTAGTATTTCTTTTAAATTCTGCCATTTCAATCATAAGTTTAAAACGCAGGAAATAGTACATCCTAGTATAAACAGATGTATAGCATTCCTCTATTTCATAACAAAAGCAAAACACTTTGATTTCTGCACAGATCTATATTTTCCAATTTAATTCCATCTATTTCGGATGATAAAAATATGCATTTCAATATTATAAATCCTTTGTTCTCAAGCATTTTATATTCTAGAAATATAGCAGCTGCAATTATTCTCTATACAGAGTTGTTACTTACAATGATAAGTAAACACTTATTATTTTATCACTAATTATCACATTTGATTTAATCATTAAATATAAATACCTTCACTATAAAAATCAAAACCCTAAGATATCACAGTCCCTAGATTCTAAACATTTACTTAGTATACAGTTCAATAAGTTTCATATCAAGCCATTCACGGCAAAGATAGTAAAGATTTCTAAAGTTATAGTAGACCTGGGTTCCAAACCCTAAACAATATTTCATTTAACCTTACTCTATTTCTCATGTTAAGAATACTAACAAGGCACGTAACAACACATAACATCACTTAACAGAAGGCATGATTTTTTTTTGTATCGTCATCTATCAAACCCTAACAAGAAATTTACACAATGCCGAACCCTTTAGAGACACAAGTTAAGGCCTAGTTCTCGGGTTCAAATTCTCAGTACAAGCAAGGTTTCCAACTAAACCTACAGGGTAGGGTTTCATTCATTGAAACAAAATCGAACCCTGTGGCACATAGCCACTTTAAAAAAAAATATGACAGATCAAGTTTCACAACATCTTTATTCAAACTTAAATTTCAAAAACGATACGAAGTACAGGGTCTACCTACCAACAAATAGGCAACCTACTACCCTCGACCAGAGACAACGATTGTTGTTCGAAACCCAATCAACAGTTATACAAATGATTTCTCAACCCATTATTTAAACAAAACTATAACATTTCAGTACAAATGAGCCATTGTTTTACAGAAGCAAGTGAACCCTCAGCTCTATGATTTTCGTGTTCAAAACTATAATAAAAGTTCAATAGAGTTTACATTGCAGACCTTTCAAGGTTCCAAATTTACACAGAGTCTTTCCCTTAAACAACCAACAACACTAAAACAAGTTCAAGGTCATTTTTAAACGACGCAACAAGTCATTACAGAGCCAAATAGCAACTAAATACTGAGGGTTTATCCTTTTACAGTATAGTTCAAAACAAAACTTAAACTTGGCCATTACTCCGAATAGGGTTGTATTTCCAACTCTCGTCACAACTGCATTCACCAGCTAAACCATGCCAAAGGAACCTACGAGGTTTCAAGAACCATCGAGGCTTACCAGGAGGTAGTTGCAGCATCCTCATTCCAAGTTTGCTCAAAGAAATCCTCCAATGAGGTATTACCTGCCCATTACAGTTTAAAAAGGGTTAAAACAAGAAAAACGTAGGTACAACTTAAATATTGCAGTATTATTGCTACTGTCATTAAAAACTTACCTTTAGCGTCGAAGCTCCTGGGCTTAGACACACCACACCAACAAAACGACGAAGCCTGATGGCATTTGCTACAAATACGAGTTCAAACTCATAAGACCATTTTATGAATTAGAGAATCGAACTCCAGTTCGAATTACACTCAACAAACTGACAGAAAAACCTCCCCACAAATACAATGGTTGTATCGTGGCTCTATTGCACAAGATTATAAGCCTGTAACATATAAGATTCATCTCACAGGTCTAAGGTTCGAAACCGAGGAAGGAGTCCTCCTAACAGTAAACTTCTAAACCGTACATTGCGGCAGCACTATCGGCTCTTCAAACCTTACCACCTAACACGAAATGAAGACAAGAAACAATTCTTGGTTACTTGCCAACGAAAGACTAGGGTTTCATTCCAAGTCCTAGATCTTGTAAAGATCAACGGTGGACCAGCTTCCAGTCGGGCATGCAGATATTCGAGAGATCATTGCAATCAATACACATTGATTGTTGCATCTACCAAGTTGCCAAATCAGCAGACCGAGGGCTAGTGCATGGCACAACTCAGCATTGTATGGTGCTGATTGTTAATTCAATCATGTGAAGACCATCCAAACAAGCTTTCCACTTCACTTAACAGATAAGCGACGTTAATGCTGAGACCATAAATCGACAGTTTTGAAGCATGCCAAGTACCAAACTTTAATACCCTGTCACGATCGTAATCATTGCAATGTTAGATTCATAGTTTACATCTTATAATAATTACTAAGGTTTATGTTAGGCATCGTTCCAATAGTAATATATGCTAATGTATGTGCGTGAATTGCAAAGTTACTATAGATTATATATATTTCTTTCCTATAGTATATGTGTAGTCATTTAGGGTAAAGTTTATATAGTTTCATGCATTAGCCATGTGTGTTAAATCAATTGATAAATGGAGACTATAGGTATAGTTTAAGATTTTATTAATGCATAGTATAATGATAGTTCATAGCATCAGCATTATATTCACTAAATATTTCATATATTAGCTATGTATTGTAACCATTGGATAAATGTGAGACTTTAGGATAGTCTAAAGTTCTGTTGGTGCACAATAGAATGATAGTTCATTTTGCAATAAGCATAAGCACTGTATTCACAAGATGTCAATAATGTGACAAATGGACAAAAGTATAACCACTTGATGTTAATGACAATAGTCATATTAGGATGATTTTTCGTAGATAATAAATATAGCAATGTAAAAACAAAATGACGACGTGATTTTAATAACACTGAAAAGTTTGTAAGCCAGCACGTAAACGAGAATTGAAACCAAAAATATCCATACCTCCAGTAACTTGTTTTGCAAGGAAGTACTTAGTATTTTTCATATACATTGACGAAGAATTGAAAGACACATGTACTCTTAACTCATGTTTGTCGTAGAATTTCTTACCTGCGCTCTGCACATGGAAACAAGATTCAAATGCCTTAGCTAAACGTAGCTAAGTAAACCTCAGGGTACCTCGCAGGACCCCTTCGTCATCATGCAAAGCAAACTGTCAACACATTACCAAAAAAATTATGATAATACAAACCTATGTACAACATATAGTTACATTTAGAACTTAAGCATATATGAAGATTGTATTATTGTGTTATGGTCATAAAATGTCCTTTGTTAAAGAGATTAGCATCCATTTAGTCTGCAATAGCATTTACAACTAGCATTATATGTTGTTTCGAGAAATTCGACATGTCGTCGTTATTAATTATCCTAGTTAAGAGATTTAACTATTTTTATATGTTCCGCATTAACAAAATCAATAATTATTGCTATTTTAATTTTTTTTTTAATTTTTGGTATTTTTCGGGATGTTACACAATCATTCTCCTGCATTCACAACAGCTCCTAAAATGCTCTCAAGATTGACAATAGTTCACCATTTCATCTATTATCTAATTGCAATGAAACATACACCACAACCATGCATTCACACAATGCATCTCAACATGTGCACCTACACCTTATGCATGCACATTTACATCACTCACATAATATTCTAATGCGCATTCACTCAATGCATATCCACAAGATTGTATAAAATATTTTAATGCACATCCCCTCAATACAACCTTGCATTAATTCATGAATACTATGCATTCAAGCATATTATGGCCTAACCATGACTATAGTTCCTTACTTGCTTTGGTTGTTGAACTCACAACCAATCTACACAAATGGAATGCTATAATTTCATATGAATGCAGTGAGGTTTCTAAGCAACTATAGGGTGTAAGGCTCCCTGCCTCCACTTACCCATACCTCACCATACTTGGTAGGATGACATTAACATTCAGGCACTCAACACCACACGTAAACCAAATCGACATAGTTTAGACGTAGTTGAAGGGATCTTACCAAATCCTCTTTCACATTCATGCAATGAAGCACAAATAACCATTACCTGCATGGCTCCCGTCAACATCTTTGATGTTACCTGATCAGTTGGTCTCCTGCAAAGGATCACACCATCCTTCCTCCCACCTCATGATCATGGATTTGTTTCCCTCAACCTTTCTTCATAAGGCTGTTGGTCACATGCAACTTCATCATGTACATCTTTAGCCATGTTTTGGTTGTCTTTGGTCCTACAACCAATGCAAACACAACTAATTATTAGCAACCACAACAATTATCTTAAGTGTCTCATTGCATATGTAAAACCTCACTATTTTACCAATATGTGCAATATCATATATATATGCACAAACATTTCTCATGCACTGTGCAATGTTTCTTAATATGTCGTCTAGTGCATAGTCATATCATCGATCTAATCTCTTGCATTTTCGGTCATGCTTCTATGGTCTGATTCATACACCCATTATCAACAACATTAATTGGCATCAGCCATAGACAATACCATTAATGGGCCACTGCATGCGTAACTTTACTACCTTTACCCCTATGCAACATCATGCTCATGCATAATCAATTTACATGCACTATGCAATGACTCTTTAATCATGTCCACTAATTTATATTTAATCTGCTATTCTCTTACATTTCAACATTCCTATGCCATAATTTATATGCACGACCACTTCAGAATTATAAATACAATATCAAGAGGGTAGTGGAGGAATTCTCCCTTCCAATTCCTCATTGTAGCATGGAATTTCCTCTTCCACATCATAGCTGATCCAATTTCATGGGCTCTCTACCATGCACACAAGCAATTATTAGCTATGATCTTCTCACAAAGTAGAAATTCAATATATACATACGTGTATAACATTCCTTCTTGCTATTTTTCAAACATGCAATTCTTATGCTATAAACATAAATAGTTTAAGGTGAGGGATTTCCCTCTTATCAACGTTGCCTTACTGCTCCCATTGCTCTTCCACAATGCATATTACAGCCAATTACTCTTAATAAGGCTTCCACAAACCTTCCATGCAATTCTTGCTTCTCATTCAAAGCATAGAGAATGCATTTCACAATTTCAACGACTGTCGCTAGGGGACGATGGGGGTCAAGGGGGCTTGCCCTCGTTTTTTTTTTTTGTAAATCCTTTGATTTCGCGCAATTTGGCGCATAAGTTCCATGGCGTTTTTCACTGTTCCGGCCTCTGAAAATCTCACTGGAAAACTGCTCAATTTCCCCATTTCGATGGACTTAGCAATTTCTCCTCTGACTGTGTCGTGACAATTAAGGTTAAAATCTCCAACTGCATCACAACAATTATGGCTAAAATCGTCGACCGTGTCGCAGCAAATAAGGGTAAAATCACCGACTGCATCGCTGCGATTTAGCTCAAAACGCGTTGATCGTGTCGCGGCGTTTTAGCCCAAAATTCGTCGACCGCGTCACTACGATTTAGCTCAAAGCGTCGACTGTGTCGCGGTGTTTTAGCCCAAAATTCGCCGACCGATATGTTTCCGACCGCTGGTCGCAGCATTAAATTCGTCGACTGTGTCGCTGGTCACAATGTTAACTTCGCCGACCGCATCGCTGGTCGCGACGTTAACTTCACCGAACGCATCGTTGGTCGCGGCGTTAAAACTTGCGACCGTCGCTGCAAATTTCGCCGACACAGTCTTAACAACAACCACTTGGAAATTTTTTGAAATTTTCTCTCTTTTCTTTACAGAAGTAAGCCACTTAGAGATCATACTCGCATAGAACAAAACAGTAAAAGGATGTCAAGAAAGTGCACCTTTTCCATGTCAAAAATAAAACAAATAATAAAAAGATAGCAAGAGGTTGCGCCTCCTTTCCCTCCTCCATAGAGGCAAGCATACAAATACAAAAAAAAATGCTACTGCATTAGAAACAATGTAAGCAAGCATTCAACCTGAAAAGGGATTTTCTCCCTCCTTCCTCACTTTTATAGAATGAAATCAATGCAAGCAGTTTTGAAATAATCCCCAAAACAGTCATGGGAGTGATTTCCCATCCTAATCAAATAGAAGCCATGAGATCTCCAGGTTTCTTTAATTCATTTTAATTCCAAATACTAAATACATATACACACAATGATTTATATCTCTATGAAAGGACCAACAGCCACAGTGTTGAACCATAAGCTCTGATACCATCTGTCACGTCCCCTCCCATCGGTCCAATGCAAGGAAGGGATCATGACACTAAAATATGGGATTTTATAAAACTTAGCCCATTTCAACATTCATGATTCATATAAATATAAACAATTAGCATTACAATAAAATACATATGTGTGCAGATTCAAATCAAACAAACATGCACAGCGGAATAAGACATCATCCACACAGCTTTCTCACATGCATTCAGCATATCAATAACAATCATCAATTAATTAAAACATTGCAAAAGTAAAACACATAGAGATAATATACGTATCTCATTGTAATGTTGTCCCAAGCAACTAGCTATGTCGCTGCAACGTTCCACCCAACCATAGGTCTCTACCCAGCCTATATTATTTCAGCACTCAGAGACCACCCCCGAGTTGGGCATGATATTTACAAGGAAAAGGGGACTTTCAAGCTCAGCACAGCCAAAGCAATGTATACCCATCTCAGCCCCAACATTCTCTTACACATGGCCAACTCAAAAACTGGGCATGGATACACATTTTCAACAATGGGTTACAGATTAGGGTTTATGGGTTTTCCCAAATCGTTGCACACCCAAAACAGATTGTGGGAAGAGGGAGTCAACCCCAGGGAACAAAACCGATTTCTCCCATAGATGTCTGAGCATTCAGTGGGCCAAAACGCCCTCTATAAAACCCCAAACCGATTCCCTTTCTTCCCCACTGTTATACAACACAAAAATGCCCTTCCCAGCTAGTAAAATGAAGGAAAACACAACAAAACCATGGAGGAAAACGCCCAGGTGACTCCCAATTCGTGAGAGAGCAAAACTGATGGGTGAATAATGGCTTGGGGAGAAATTTCATGGCTCTTTTCTTTCCCAAGAAGCCAAACACGAATTTCTAGGAAGGGTGGCTTGCCCATACTCGAATTTGGACAGCCATACCTCTCCATTCCCCAAGTCATTAACTACCTCAACCAACTCTTGGGAGAAATGAATGATTGGGAACAAAAGTCAACATGGGTAGTTGAGGGATCATGGGTTCTCTTATTGACACTTGGCTTGACTTGATTGGCTCAAGAGTTTGAATATTTTCCTCCCAATTCCTTGTAAACATCATGCCCCCATCTTTTGTTGCATTGCATAGCTAGTTGGGGGCATTTATATTCAAATGCATATTTACAATCCCCATGCTTCACTAGCACATGGGTAGCATAATATCTAATACTTTCCTCTTCAAGGTCGAGCGTTCACTAGCGGGGCCTTGGCCTTGAACTCCACACTAGGAATCATACATAATATGCATACAATATTTACATTATATCCCAAAATATTACAAGGGTCAAAATGGGGACATGACAATCAACAATTAATTGTCGTAGAAACCTGCACGGATCTACTTACATTCAAATATGATTATGATATTCATAGAACAATCAAATATGATAACATGTTCATTTCATAATAATGAAATAATCAAAATCAACCAAGCATGGAGTTGGAAAGATCATGTTTCTTGCTTGTAAGCAACCAAGCATGAAGTTGGAAAGATCTTTTTCTTCCTGCAAAGTAGTTAGATTTGTTTGTAAATCTAAGCACCCTTTATCTTATTTCTTTTTCAAGTAACTAAGCTGATATTATTACCTTATCATTAAATACAAATTATTGTGAATAATTTTTAATGTGATTTTTTTCAAATAAAATTATTTATTAAAAAGATCCAATAAAATGAATAACATTGGCCAATTATGGAGTGTATAAAAATATGGTGAATAGTGTAAGGTAAACCAAGAATGTGGTCGGAAGACAAATATACTAAGTGTTTTTTTTGTTGGCAAGTGGTAGTAGGCTAAGAGACCACGAACCAGGGGCATCTAAGCCGTCAAAATCACCTGGGGATCACACCCGGCCTGGACTGCACCAACCCTTAGCATGGTTGGATTTTAGTATTCCGCAAGTTTCGAACCGACGACCTTTCCGCTTAGGGGTGTCTTAGCCATCACCCGCCACCAACTGTTCTACATCTCACGGATAGACAAATATACTAAGTGCTACTAAAAGAAAGCATTAAACAAAAATTTAAACCAATATTATAACATAATTTATTATGAGAGTTTGATTTAAACAAAAAATTAAACCAATAATTATTGTTGGTCAAAACAAAGGGATAGAAGTACTAAACTTGATCCTCATAAACTATGAGCACGTTGTTGTAGAATATCATCAATGAATCCAGAAGCAGGGGTCGTTACAGTCAAGGCAACATATCAAGCTATTCAAGAAAGTAAATGGGATGGTAATGCGAAATGGTGGTATCATCTCCTCTAGAAATGGAAATTTCCTCCCAAATTAAAATGTTTTGCATGGCTGTTGCTGGAAAGAAAGGTTTTGACATGGAAAACCTCAGGAAAAGAGGTTGGCATGGCCCAGGATTTTGTGTTATGTGTTCTTAGGAGGAGGAATCCAACGACCATCTTATGTCAGAATTTCAAATAACAATTCAGATCTGGGTGACTACTTCTTAATTGCAATCACAGGTGGCTCCCTGGAAACATTGATCTGTCACTACAAAGGTGTATAGAAGTTTCTCCATCGCTGTAAGCCTTACCAATTTTTGTGGTCTGGTCAATATGGATCCAAAGGAATCAAATCTTATTTCAAGAGAAGAAACTAAATATCAGTCGGGTGGCCATCCAAGCGGTATCATCCTTTCGTGAATTGAATGAATTGGTGCCACAAAAAATTCTTCACGTTGCTCAAGAGCCTATTATTGATCGTTCAAGCCCTTTTCGATTCTTTGATGGAGCATCACAAGAAGCTGGGAACACTCCAGGTGCAAGGATGATATTGTCTTTAAATCAAAGGCATTTTCTCAACCTTTGGTTGGGTTGCGGAAAAGGTACCAACAACCGTAGTGAAATTATTGCATTAGCATGTATGTTTTCATTTTCTCGCTTGAAAAATGTCAACAGACTATAGTTCATGGGCGACTCGAATCTCATTATTCAGTGGGAAAATAATGCGGGTAGTCTGAATGTTCTCGAGCTTACCTGGTGGAAAGGGAAGACAAGAACCTTGATTTCATCTTTCCAACACATTACGTTTTCTCATGTGTATCGTTCTTTCAACACTGCTGCAGACTCTCTGTCAAAGCATGCTTTGGGATGTGAAAAAGGAAAAGTATTTTTTGAATAATTCCAGGATGGCTCTCTCGTTGCCCAAGGTGATCTTCCTTTTTTTTCAGAATATGTTAGTTTTGAAGATGTATGTAAGATGCACAATTTCATATTATCTTTGTGATCTGGAGGTCAAGTACTCTTCCACTTATGTTTTGTAATGATGATTGGGGATGACCCAAATTTGTTTAGGCTATAGTGTTTGAAGTCATGTAATATTATTTTGAGGTTGATACTAACAGTTTTGATGAGATAGAATGTATCGAGCCAATATATGTATACTTTGATTCATATTGAATATCAAGTGATATGTAATGCTCCGGTTTTCCAAGAGAGCCCTAAGTCATTTTCTATGTATTAATCTTACCCTAATCTAGTTCAGAAAATTTCCAATGAAATTTTATGTTGTTCAAATGAAATTTCATATACATTTCTGATAAATTGATCGCTATTCAAATGAAAATTTCCTAACCTTAGTATAAGCACTTTCTCGTTTCTAGTCATTAACATACTTACAGATGTAAAAATAACGTGACATGTTAGGATTTTATTTCATGTACATATTTCAGCATAAGAGTATAAGAGTATTTTTCAGCATAATAAACTAATAATTGACAAGGAAAATACCTGTTGCCAGAAGTTTGAAGTTTGTAGATTTGTCTCATAGCTTGCTGTAGATTTCCTTCCAGATTTTTGTCTTTAAAGCTTAGCAACCGATTGAATGAACCACCCTACCGACCAGCTCTTATCATGCTGGCCCTAGGAAACCGACGGGTTTCCTAGCCCCCGAGCCCACAAACCGATAATCCCGAGAGCATCATTCCTTACTATATTTCCATAGGTGCAGTTTTCCTTATGATTTTTCCACCTCCTCCTTGGAGTTGGAGTTTACCCCTTCCTCAGCTTCACCTCCAAAATCACCGTTCTCCCCCAAAGAAAAAAACCCCCCCTTCTTCTCCCTTCACCCTTCCCTAAATACCTTTCCTTCCTCGAGAAGACTTGAGGCTTACTCCACCGCCCCAAATTCCCTCTCTCGAGCCCATCAATCATTAAATCCCCTGACTTTAACATTTATACAAGTTTACAATATAATAATATATTTCTTCACTTAATGCACCGACAATTAATGCGCTTACAGTAAATTTATTGTACTTTAATTATTCGATGGTAAGTATTTATTATGGTAGGAGGTATTACCTACGGGTTCTCTATTCGAGATTTATTTTAATAATTCTCCATTTATTCACCATATTTGCACTTAATGTTTTCGAATAAAATAATACAATAATATATGTTCTAATTTGACTTTTCAGTTTGGGACAAGGCATGTCTTAATGGTTTTACCAATCCGACAAGATAACTTATCATGTAACTTAAACTTTAAGACTCATACTGAATAAATAATAATATTTAATACCTATTCCTTCACATCACATCCATTCAAGAATGATTATCCTATTATGGCTAACTTTTGAAATGGAAATAATCACACAATATTAATTTATAAATCAATATTTTAAATCTTACTTATATTGCAATTGTTACGATAGGGATATAAATGTTGCTGGAATATTATTAATTAAGTAATAATAATAATTAAATCACCATTTATTAATTAATAATAATAATTAAATCACCATTTATTAATTAATAATAATAATTAAATCACCATTTTTTTAATTAATAATAATAATTAAATCACCATTTAACAATAATAAAAGGTGAATTAATCATAGTATTCTTAATTATTTGTTTATCACATGAGTACCCTATCATCAATATAGCATCCTTGTTCTTATAAACAAAGCACTTGTGAGGGCTTAAACAATTTTACTAATTAATTAGACACTATCATTACCCTATTCACAACAGTTCTCCTATGACAATGTTAACTGACGACACTTGTCTTAATTTATTATTACAATGTTTTCATATAATTACTAATTCACTTATTTACACATTAACAACCTAACCATTCATTACCTAAGTTGATTGATGTATCCTTAACTGAGTTATCTATGACATTTATACTACTATTCAAGCATGACAAGTATGTTATACACCAGTAATATTGTACACGTACAAGGTGTGCATGCATGGCCAGTGTATGCACATGTCGGATATGTACTATAAACAAACCCCATTCCGCCTATGCATACCTGCTAACTAATAATAGTATCCACCCCCATGCAGAAGAGCAAGCATAATATATAGTATAATTACTTTAACATCCTCGGTTATTTAACAGTTAACCCTTTACGATTTAACATCATTGTATTTATGTTTACATTAGTTTAATCAATCAAGTACAGGAAGGGTATCTACTCCCACTAACTAAAGATCAACGAATATCCAACCCTCAACAGTACTAACTAACATATCCTCCCATCGTAACCTACGTCCTCCATCCTCCCTATCCTTCCTCTGCTAGTACAAAAGTGGATGTCGGACCCACCGACCTGACCACATAGAACTTGAGAGCGATAGCGTCGGCTGAACAGCGGACCTATCCTCCCCTAGCAGGCATCCGACCATCGTCATCACAACAACATGGGGAGCGTGTCTCAGCACGGACCTCCCACGACCTCGGGTATCATGGAAACCTAGGGTGGGAAACACATCCATCCCTCTCAACATACTGGGCCTACGCCCTTGTCGACTCATACTTTGCTGCTATCGAGATTATCGGTTTGTGTCATCGTATCATCAATTTTGGTTGCTAAGTTTTACTGCATGGAAAAGTTCTTATCCCATGTATCAGATCAAGTATCTCGCTATTCCATAGCCCTTGTGTCCTGTAGGTTAGTACTCCGCAAAATATACATTTTATAACCAGCATTTCCATTCGATCACCAATTGATCCATATCATCAACATCATTTTATTTCATGTCACAATTTTATCGCATCACAGGTATGCATGGAATATAACAGTTCTATCAATTTCATCATAAAATGGCATCCACGTACAACACCATATATTTCACATTTCATCAATTAAAATGCTAAAACATATATTGTCATCATAAAAGCAATGAATCTCATGATAATCATAACTTAATAACTGCATGAACATAGTAACATCATAATATCATTGCATCATAGTCATAATGAAATCATAACATAGTAAAAACATAAACATGGTAGCAACATATAATCAGGGCTATCATGTCATAAGTATTGTTTACTCATCCTAGCTGAATCCAACATATAATAAGAAAATAAGGTGTAATATGTTTCACGGATAAACCTGTCTAGTCGAAATATGGGGCATTACATGATAGCCTTCTATTCGTGGAAAAAGAATATCTTTAATGACGTAGTCATTATTTTTCCTACTATTGTAGACATTGACCTTAAATAAAGGACAAGTAAGACTCAACAGCAAGGAGAGTCGTAGAGGTATTCCATATTATTTTCTCTACTTATTCAATGCACTTTGACTTGAAGCTTCCTAGTAAGCAATAGATGTTATTTTATGTTTTATAACTATTATTCATTTTATAGCTTATTCTTATTTTCATTCTCAATTATCAACACAACATTTAATTGATCTAGTTAAGTCATTGCTAGAGCGAGAGAATGGTACACAATAAATGCAAAACTAATTGTATTACATATGGTGTCTTTAAATAATTTATTAATTACATTGAAATAACTTTACTGTATTGTGGTCAACTCAATATCATATGCATAATTATAATGTCCAAGTGATATACACACTAGCATAGCCACTTAACTTGTGGCCGATGAACACCGATAAGCCACAAGTTAAGTTCCACACATAATTTATATGTTACTTGTTTTTCATGTGTAGTTGTAATCACTTGTTGTCTATGCCTCAGCTACATGTTATCACTTTTCGTCTTCTAGTTAAACGGGTTGTCTACCACGAAGCCAATTATACATGCATCAACTACTAGTTATCCAGGCATTAGCTACCAGTTATTTTTTATATTCTTTTTTCTTTTATAATTTTTTATTTTGAATTTGGAATGATTGCCATAAAATCAATATGGATGATACACTTGTCTCATCCTCGTGCAATCTAGGAAAAGCATAGATTCTAGTCCACCCCAAATTCTAATATATAAACACCTATTGATGTAATAACAAGAGGGATGCATAAAATACCCATTATCTAATAGTTAATGGGTAATTATTAGCCACTTTGATATCTCTCCTTAATGATCATTGTTGAGCATAATTCAAAGAGTTAATATGAATCTCTCAGACTTATCATATCCCAATGTTTTGGAAAATATATTTATGTTGATAAGATTTTTTCTTGTAAAAATGATTAAGTAGATGACAATGTAAATCATTAAGTTGTCCATGTTGTTTGTATTGCTAATGTCTGTTCATCATAGTTGTTTCATCCATCATAACCATATTAGACCAAAATTATCCATCCATCACACCACATTGAGCATTTCTTGTCGCATGGGAAGCAACACATTGTTTATGTTTTTCTCAAACTTCTTCTCATTTTGATATGTGTTCCCATAGTTGTCACCTACCCAAATTTCTGAAAATTATTATTTTATTGCAAAATACTTTATGTTAAATTTAATTACAAAGTTTTGTAATTATGATCAATTCTGATAAAGGATGAATGTAATTACTGATTATTATTAATTAAATAAATTAAGTAGGACACACAAACACCCAAGGGGACTGTTAAATGAGTGTTCACTGACCCACTAGAGAGGAATGGAAGTTGTTGGAAGGTATGGGACAGATGGCAGCAATTGCATCACACCACTAGCTGTTGGTTATGGAACAACTACACCTAATAAAGTGGCATTATACCCCAGGTGGTGGGAGTGGGAAGGCAGCTCATTTAATGACCAAGTAACAACTAAAAAGGCCTAGGCAGCCTACATAAGGCAAATTCGAATTACAGGAAGCTCTTACACAATATTTCTGCATAATATTTTCCTCATGTGCATCAGGTGATCACTGAGAGATTCGAATAGGGAGGCTAGTGGTGATTGCAAAGCATAATTCTGCAAATTATTTTGCTAAGAAGAACCAAAGGTGCTGGAGCAAATCCTTTGGA
Source organism: Larix kaempferi (assembly GCA_027924585.1). Classification (NCBI taxonomy): domain Eukaryota; kingdom Viridiplantae; phylum Streptophyta; class Pinopsida; order Pinales; family Pinaceae; genus Larix; species Larix kaempferi. The sequence goes on along the minus strand of BSBM01000159.1, from coordinate 5,268,484 downwards.
CTACTTGCTATTGAAGATTCAGAAGTTATTTGCTACTGCAAGAAGAGATCCTAGATTCCTAAGTTTCTTCCTCCTGGTGGTTCAGTTAACAGGCTCGGGGGTCCTAAGGCAAGTACTTGACTGCTTTCAGGAATTGGTTGGGTGGAACAGTCTTCTTGGGTTGTTTGTTTCCCTATAGAATTATTCCAGGTTCCATTGTTTTCTATTTTATTTTTCATTTCTTAACTCTGTTTAGTAAAAAAAAAAATTGTTAATCTCTGTTTGAAGAAGAATTAAGCTCTAATTTGTTTAAAACTCTGCATGTAATAGTTTTCAATGATGATTTGAATTGATAAACCATTATCTACATTTTTCCACATGCTGTTTTTAAGCATCGTACTCTAGTATAGATAAGCAAATTAAGAATAGATGAGAAGATAAGCACAGTGCCATTGATTCGAAAAATAAGTATAGAGATTGATTTATGTTTTCATCATTCTACCCTATATTTATCAGTAGTAGAAATGACTGTATAATGCTTAGAATATCATAAATTACTGCATTGTTTCATATAATATAAGTATTGTTTCTCTTCTCTGTACATATATATTATAGTTTGTTATTCTATTAATTTATGTAGTAATCAAATGTAAATCGGAAAATGATATTTATATTATAGCTTCAAAATAAACAGTAGTATTATCATCATTCTTATACTGTAGAATGCTTCATCCATAATCATCTAAGCATCATCATAAAAACAGTAAACAGAAGTTTTGCAAACCCTAGATCTTTTTCCAGTTTTCTTTTATCATTGCAATAGTAACTTAGAATACGATATTCTGTTTTCACATCTTTCATTGTTAGATTTTTTTTATATTTAAAATCGTTTCAGTGATTTCCAGAAAACTATTGACAAAAATAATATAATCTCTTTTCTGTCTTCGAAAATACTGTATCGTTTGCATTTCATTTATTTTTACAAACTGTACATTGATTCCAAGTGTAGTTTCATATCATTCTCCAAACCCTAGGTTTTATTCCTAAAACTCTTACAAACATTCAAAGATTGACAAAACCAAATCACCTTTTGTATTCAAAGGTTTCCAGAACGAAAATAAATTCTTGCAAAACAACGAAATGCTACAGTGGGCTTAGCCTGTCACTTATCTTCACTAATCAAAAAAATAAAAATAAAAACTACTCTAACATTTCATAAATCACTTAGACTCTCAACCCTTTTATTTCGCACACAGTTGCAGATATGACAGACATTTCTTTGTATGCTTAGAAAATGAAAACATTTTAGCATCAAAGAAAATAACATTCTATCATTGACGAGAAATCAAGATACATCAACAAGCTAGATGAGCTTCGGCTCATTACATTTCACTTAAACATAACCCAACAGGTTTTTCGAACAAGTTGTTTCAAAGCATTACTTTTTCCATTTCAAAAGAAGATACCAACATTTCTCAGGAAACAAATGCACACCACGATTTTCAAATCAAGTGCACAGGGTTAATACCCTTGCTTCACTTTTAAAAAAAACGAGTTCGAAAAACCCTGAGGGTCAATGAAAACAAGTAGCCGTGAAAACTATTAACCAGACGAGGGTTTCACCCTTATACTCCAACACAGAAAGATCATTTTGAAACTCTACATTCATCGAACACCGAACAGTGATGGAACCTCATTCCTCATTGTATTGGAAAACACAACCAAGTTGATAGGCATCTACAGGGTTTTAGACCCGAATCTTACTCGGCATTGGAGGCCTGTGACCCTATCCAAAACCGTGCACCAAGTCGACTTCAGAACCAACACCTGCAACACATTTTTTTTTCCAAAAGTTAGAACGAGGAATAGTTTTTAATTCTTTCAGAGTTGTGTTACAAATTCGAAATGTATCAACAAAAGCTTACTTACAGCAGTGGCCGAGCTCCATGATCCTTTCTTCATTGACGAACTCCACGGTGGTTAAGAGCCGAGAAGCTTCTCAAACAGAAGTGTTCTCTCCACAAACAAAAACCAGTGAAATGTACAGAGTTTCCCTTTTGAAAGATACTGAAATTTTATACAGCCTGTGGCAAGAATTACCAAACAGAATCCTACAAACTTAACCTCAACGGCGATACAAAACCTAACGCATTAACCTATCACCGGCCATGGCAGAGGAGCCAACCTGCAACCACCCTCTTAATCTACAGGTTGTGAGGTCGAACCCTCTCGCCTTCAACCCTAGTTTTCGGCATCCTGTCGGCTCTCACGACCGAAACAATAGAAAAATAGTAATCACATTTCAACTCTTTACACAACGCAACGTAGGGTTATATCCAATGATCAGGATCGTTGTGGATCAACGACTGTAATTTTGCCAACGATTAATGCATTGGAGTAAACAACATTCACATTAATTACTTATTCATCACCATAGCACGACGGTGCTAATGCTTGCACACGGTGGACAGTAGATGACCAGCTCAGAGGATTTAACAATGGAGAAGTTTACATATCATCCTGTACAGTCACCTTTTGCACCGAGGTTACATTATGTGGAAGGGTGTTCAGCCTCGTCACCATAACTCATATAGTTGGCCATTAATACAGGCCTGCAACACAAACACCAACGCCGGCTCATAACACGTGCCAGCGACCAACCTGTCCACCATCAAGCTATTGCATGTCAGTACCATTTATTGTATCGACGTGATTTTTCAAACATATGAATTACAATTTTAAAAACGTAAATTCTATTATTTGAAATATTTTGCAAACGTTATATTATAGCCCAAGTTTCGTTGTTTTAAACATTATGTAATGTGTTGACATTAATCCAAAATTGGTATGGTCTCACAATTGTACCCATGACACATTTGTTTGGGTTATGTTTTATATATATAGGTCAATATTTATTTTGTATTTCGATTTTCTACCCATATTTATTATAATTTCCTATTGTTGCAGTAGTAGTTGTATTGTAAACCTTTTTATAATGACTCCAAGTGATAAAAGTTAGCATTAAAACTATTCAATGCTATGTACCTTTGCAACTATTCATGTGATACGACGGAGTTGCACTACATTGATACTACCATAATAATGGCGACAACTAAACCATCTATTACAACGACAATTGCAGTGACGATAATACCAACTCGATGTATCTTAATAGTTAACTTTGTTTGATTATTACTCAGCTGTAAGACAAACCTTGGAAAACAGAATTGTAAGCATGCAAATCATACCTATATGCTTTTGTAAGTCGCAACAGTTTCTAAACACTCTATTTTATTTACGACGATGATTTTGAACTTTACACGTACTTGAATTTACGCAATCATGAAACTTCTTACCTGTTGTCTGCACATAGTAACAGGTTCAATGCTTTAGCGTTGAAGCTAAGTAAGCTCCGGGGTCCCTCGTAGGACACCCTTGGACATCAAAAAGCAAACTGTCAGTATCATCTCAAAAGAAAAAGTATCATATCATATTTCTTACGTGTCAGCATATTTATTACTTTAATCACGCTTATCGTTTGTGTGTTAAGGTTGTCATTATTACTATGCTGCTAATGAAAAAAAAAAAATTTAATTTATGTTTAGAACTTAATGAACTCATTATCATTTATGTTGTACTTAACAATTATTATTATTTCCGCAATTATATCTTTTTGTACTTAAAATATATTTTTCAAAAATTTTAAATTTTTAATAAAAATCGGGATGTTACATGTAGTATCAGAGCTCAGATTCGAACTCTAGGCCTGAAAAAGGTCCAAGAACACACAGCAGAAAATTGTACTGATTTGAAATTTTAATTATTATGTTATACAAAAATTATTTTCAGTTACAGGTATGGAGAACTCAACTGAACAATTAAGCGACAGATTTCAGCCAAACAGTCACAGTTCGAGACAACACTATGTAGAGGAAGGTCATGGGGAACTAAATAACAGTTCGTTAGAAATGTTACGTGCTTTCCATCAATTAAAGGCAGAAATCAGATCTGTAAAACAAGACAATGAAAGAATTCTGCAGGCACAAGAACAATTAAATCAAGTGTTGTTTGAACAGTGCCCAAATGAGGAGCATGAAAGAGATAAAGAAGACATCTCCAAAGTTGAGGATCTGCCTCATGTTAATAAAAATTAGAACATGAAAACCAGTGAGGGGAAAGATAGCTCAACCTCATCAGGAGATGCTATTGAAGTACGCAAAAGGAAACATAACTACACTAGTGATAGCAGTGAAGGAGATTCCAAACCCAGAAGGAAAAATCATAAGGAATATGAGCAGATTTCTAGAGAGTTCAAGAAGATAAGACCTCCAACTTGCAATGGAGAAACTGAGAAAGGCGAGACAGCTGAAGCTTGGTTGTCTGGTATGAAGAAATACTTCCAGATCTATAACTATTCAGCATTCTTGAAGGCAAAAATGGTTATATATAACTTGACCAGAAAAGGAGATATTTGGTGGCAAGACATCAAAAGGGTAAAGGGCATAAAAGATAAAGATGTAAGCTGGAGTGCTTTTAAACAATATTTTAAAAAGAAGTATCTATCTGAACAGTACTATGAAGAAAAATCAAAGGAGTTCTATGATTTAAAGTTGGGAGGTATGAACATGAAGGAAATGAACAATGAGTTTTAAACTTACTAAGATATGTACCATACCTCATAGAAAAGAAACTGAAAATTCAAAGGTACATGAGTTGTTTACCTTTCAATATTAAGGACAAAATTGAGTACGACAGTCCTAAAACCTTGGAAGAGGCCATGAGAAAGGCAATTTTCTGTTATGACACAAATCGGAAAAGAGAAGGAATGTCAAATTGTAAAAATCATACGCCCGACAATTTTGAACAGAAAAAGAAAAATTTCAGATTTAGGGGAAATTTCGGGTTCGAAAGGAAGAATTTTCAGAATCAGAATTTCCAAGGGAATAATTCCAAAAATAATTCATAGCAGAATTCTACAGCACCCATAAATGCACCTAATAATACCAGAACCAGTGAGCCAAAGGCACCGATTAAATGTTTTGAATGTCAAGGACCCCATTACGCATCAGAATGTCTCTTGAGGAAGCGGAAAGCAAATAACATCAACTCTATTCAGACTGAACCTACTGTTGGAGACATGGCGAGGGAGATGCCCAGAATTAACACAACACTTGACAACAGGCAAGCAGATCATCAAATCTCTATGGTGGAGATTCAAGGTATGATACAAAATCATCCTATTACTATTTTAATTGACCTAGGTGCTAGCTTAAGTTATATATCACCAGACATTGTGGAAAATGTTAAATTGAAAACTGAAAAGTTTAGTAAATCTTGGCTAGTTAGACTAGCAACTGGAACAAAGAGAAAAGTATCAGATTTTATAGAAAACTGTGTTTGTCCATGAATCATTTACAAACACAAATCAAGTTGAATATTCTACCTTTAGGTTCTTATGATATTATAGTTGGGATGGACTGGTTAGAAGCTTATTATGTCATTCTAGACTGTTACGGAAAATTTTTTACATGTTTAAATGACGAAGGGAAAACTGTAGAAATAAAAGGCATCCCAAAGAAGGTAACCCTTAGGCAGATTTCAACCATGCAAGTTAAGAGGGCAGTTAGGAAAGGATGCCAGTTGTTTGCAGTAAACATGGTAAATGATGAGTTTATGGATAAAGAGGACAAACTGAAATTAGAGGACATACCTATATTAAAAGATTTTAAGGATGTATTTCCTAATAATATTCCAGGATTACCTCCTAAAAGAGATTTAGATTTTACCATCGAGTTAATACCAGGAGCAGTACCAAATTCTAAAGCTCCATACAGAATGAACATACTGGAGTTAAACGAATTGAAATCACAGTTGAAGGAACTGATTGATAAGAATTATATAAGACCCAGCGTGTCTCCTTGGGGAGCACCTGTCATCTTTGTTAAGAAGAAAGATGGAACCTTAAGACTGTGCATAGATTATCGCTAGCTTAATAAGATGGCAATCAAGAATAGATATCCATTGCCCCGCATAGACGATCTATTCGATCAGCTACGTGGAGCAACTATATTTTCAAAGATTGATCTAAGATAAGGATACCATCAAGTACGAGTTAAGGACGAATATATTTTCAAGACAGCTTTCCAAACTCGGTATGGACATTACGAGTTCGTAGTCATGCCGTTTGGCTTAACTAATGCCCCCGTTGTATTTATGTGTCTGATGAATAATATTCTACATAAATACTTAGATAAGTTTGTTGTTGTATTTATAGACAACATTTTAATGTATTCAAAAAGTAAAGAAGAGCATGATGAACATTTACGGATTATCTTGCAAGTTCTAAGAGATCATCAACTATACACCAAGTTTAGTAAGTGTGACTTCCACAAAGACAAAATTCAATACCTAGGACACATAATTTCGGCAGAAGGAATCTCGGTTGACCCCGACAAGATAAGGGTCATTAATGATTGGCCGGTTCCTAAATATGTGTCGGATGTAAGATCATTTATGGGCATTACTGGGTATTACAGAAAGTTTATAGAAAAATTTTCAAAAATTGCCAACCCCATAACTTCCTTGCAGAAGAAAGGGAAGAAATTTGTGTGGGATCAGAAATGTTCTGACAGTTTTAAGAAATTAAAGGAATTATTGATGACAACACCTATCTTGAGGATAGCAGACCCCAACAAGGATTTTGTAGTTTGTACAGACGCATACAATGACAAACTCGGTGGAGTCCTGACATAGGAAGGGCATGTGGTGGCATATGAATCTAGAAAGCTGAAAGTACATGAAAAGAATTACTCTACCTATGATTTAGAGTTATTGGCAGTTATTCATGCCTTGAAAATGTGGCGTTACCACCTTATTGGCAAAAAATTTACATTATTGACAGATAACATGGGTCTGAAATATTTATTAGATCAGACAAACCTGAATGCTAGACAAGCTAGATGGTTGACATTCTTAAGTGAGTATGATTTCAAAATTCAACACATTAAAGGGAAGGAGAACAAGGTTGCAGATGCCTTGGGTCGTAAGACAAAACTAAATTTTATTTCAGCAATCAGTACTTATTCAACTGATTTGGAAAATAAGATTCTTGAAAAGAGTGAAATAGATGAAGAATACAGAAAAATGAAGGAAAGGACAGCAAACAACAGTTCTGAAAATTGTATGACAGATTACAGCATGAAGGAAAACGGTTTATTACTGTATAAAAACAGATTGTATGTACCAGACATACCAGAAATAAAATTTCTGATATTAAATGAGATGCATAAAAGTCATTATTCTAGTCATCCAGGTTATCAAAAGACCATTATTATGCTAAGAAAAGAATACTATTGGCCCATAATGAAGGATGAAGTAGCAGAGTACATAGCTAAATGTTTGGACTGTCAAAAGGTGAAGGTTGAACACCAACATCCTGTTGAATTGTTGCAACCATTACCGATACCAAGTTGGAAATGGGAAGTAATCAGCATAGATTTTATTACTAGATTACCTAAAAATAAGAAACAACATGATTCTATCATGGTGGTAGTGGACAAACTCAACAAAGCAACACATTTTATACCAGTGAAGACCACACATAAAGCACCAGACATTGCAGAAATATTTATGAAACAGATTTTTCGACTACATGGGATACCGAAAGTAATAATTTCAGATCGTGACTCTAAATTTACCAGAAACATTTGGAGGTCATTGTTTAAGGGGTTGAATACAAATTTAAATTTCAGTACAGCATTTCATCCACAAACAGATGAACAGACAGAAAGGGTAAATCAAGTTTTAGAAGATTTATTAAGAATGTATGTTAAGGATCAGCCTGGTAAGTGAGAAGACTACTTGCACTTAGCAGAATTTTCTTATAATAATCATTATCATGCATCGGCTAGACTTAGTCCTTTTGAAATTCTTTATGGTAGGAAATGTGATACACCTGTTTCATGGAATGATCCAGTAAATAGATTTGTTTTAGGACCTGAATTATTGCAGGAGTTAGAACTAATTGTGAAACAGGTGCAAGGACATTTAAAAGTTGCCCAAGATAGGCAAAAGAGTCAAGCAGATTCAAAAAGAACTCATAAAGAGTTCTAGGTTGGTGAACATGTATTCCTCAAGGTAAGACCGAAAAAGAGTTCACTGAAATTGGGGAGTTGTGCCAAGTTGGCACCCAGGTACTGTGGTCCTTTTGAAATATTGTCTAAGGTTGGAGCAGTGGCATACCAACTGGCTTTGCCACCTAACATAAAAATACATAATGTTTTTCATATATAATTTTTAAAGAAATATGTGCACGATACTACTCATGTTGTAAACTAGAATGATGTACAGGTGGGACAAGACGGATATTTCCTGGTGGAACCAGACTGTATCCTAGGAAGGAGGGAAACTATTCTCTGGAATCCCACCATCGGGCAAGTGAAGGTGCAATGGAAGCACCTTAGCCCAGAAGAGGCAACCTAGGAGTTGGAGAGTAGTATGCAAGCAGCATACCCAACTCTGTTTCAGGAACACTCAAGGAGTGATTAACCAACATCGAGGACAATGTTGAGACTTAAGGGGGGGTGTATGTCACCTACCCAAATTTCTGAAAATTATTATTTTATTGCAAAATACATGTTAAATTTAATTACAAAGTTTTGTAATTATGATCAATTCTGTTCAAGGATGAATGTAATTACTGATTATTATTAATTAAATAAATTAAGTAGGAGACAAACACCCAAGGGGACTGTTAAATGAGTGTTCACTAACCCACTAGAGAGGAATGGAAGTTGTTGGAAGGTATGGGACAGATGGCAGCAATTGCATCACACCACTAGCTGTTAGTTATGGGACAACTACCCCTAATAAAGCGGCATTATCCCCCAGGTGGTGGGAGTGGGTAGGCAGCTCATTTAATGACCAAGTAACAACTGAAAAGTCCTAGGCAGCCTACATAAGGCAAATTTGAATTGAGCAGGCATCTCTTACACAATATTTCTGCAGAATATTTTCCTCATGTGCATCAGGTGATCACTGAGAGATTCAAATAGGGAGGCTAGTGGTGATTGCAAAGCATAAGTCTGCAAATTATTTTGCTAAGAAGAACCAGAGGTGCTGGAGCAGATCCTTTGGACTGCTAGCTATTGAAGATTCGGAAGTTACTTGCTACTGCAAGAAGAGATCCTAGATTCCTAAGTTTCTTCCTTCTGGTGGTTCAGTGAACAGGCTCGAGGGTCCTAAGACAAGTACTTGACTACTTTCAGGAATTGGTTGGGTGGAACAGTCTTCTTGGGTTGTTTGTTTCCCTACAGAATTATTCCAGGTTCCATTGTTTTCTATTTTATTTTTCATTTCTTAACTCTGTTTAGTAAAAAAAAAATTGTTAATATGTGTTTGAAGAAGAATTGAGCTCTGATTTGTTTAAAACTCTGCATGTAATAGTTTTCAATGATGATTTGAATTGATAAACCGTTATCTACATTTTTCCACATGCTGTTTTTAAGCATTGTACTCTAGTATAGATAAGCAAATTAAGAATAGATGAGAAGATAGGCATAGTGCCATTGATTCGAAAAATAAGTATAGAGATTGATTTAAGTTTTCATCATTCTGCCCTATATTTATCAGTAGTAGAAATGACTGTATAATGTTTAGAATATCATAAATTACTACATTGTTTCATAGAATATAAGTATTGTTTCTCTTCTCTGTACATATATATTATAGTTTGTTATTCTATTAATTTATGTAGTAATCAAATGTAAATCAGAAAATGATATTTATATTCTAGCTTCAAAATAAACAGTAGTATTATCATCATTCTTATACTGTAGAATGCTTCATCCATAATCATCTAAGCATCATCATAAAAACAGTAAACAGAAGTTTTGCAAACCCTAGATCTTTTTCCAGTTTTCTTTTATCATTGCAATAGTAACTTAGAATACGATATTCTGTTTTCACATCTTTCATTGTTAGATTTTTTTTATATTTAAAATCGTTTCAGTGATTTCCAGAAAAGTATTGACAAAAATAATATAATCTATTTTCTGTCTTCGAAAATACTGTATCGTTTGCATTTCATTTATTTTTACAAACTGTACATTGATTCCAAGTGTAGTTTCGTATCATTCTCCAAACCCTAGGTTTTATTCCTAAAACTCTTACAAACATTCAAAGATTGACAAAACCAAATCACCTTTCGTATTCAAAGGTTTCCAGAACGAAAATAAATTATTGCAAAACAACGAAATGCTACAGTGGGCTTAGCCCAACACTTATCTTCACTCATCAAAAAAATAAAATAAAAAACTACTCTAACATTTCATAAATCACTTAGACTCTCAACCCTTTTATTTCGCACACAGTTGCAGGTACGACAAACATTTCTTTGTATGCTTAGAAAACAAAAACATTTTAGCATCAAAGAAAATAACATTCTATCATTGATGAGAAACCGAGATACATCAACAATCTAGATGAGCTTTGGCTCATTACATTTCACTTAAACATAACCCAACAGGTTTTTCGAACAAGTTGCTTCAAAACATTACTTTTTCCATTTCAAAAGAAGATACCAACGTTTCTCAGGAAACAAATGCACACCACGATTTTCAAATCAAGTGCACAAGGTCAATACCCTTGCTTCACTTTTAAAAAAAATGAGTTCGAAAAACCTTGAGGGTCAACAAAAACAAGTAGCCGTGAAAACTATTAAACAGACGAGGGTTTCACACTTATACTCCAACACAGAAAGATCATTTTGAAACTCTACATTCGTCGAACGCCGAACAGTGATGGAACCTCGCTCCTGATTGTATTGGAAAACACAACCAAGTTGATAGGCATCTACAGGGTTTTAGACCCGAAGCTTACCCGGCATTGGAGGCCTGTGACCCTATCCAAAACCGTGCACCAAGTCAACTTCAGAACCAACACCTGCAACACATTTGTTTTTCCAAAAGTTAGAATGAGAAATAGTTTTTAATTCTTTCAGAGTTGTGTTACAAATTCGAAAGGTATCAACAAAAGCTTACTTACAGCAGTGCCCGAGCTCCATGCGCCTTTCTTCATTGACAAACTCCATGGTGGTTAAGAGCCGAGAAGCTTCTCAAACAGAAGTGTTCTCTCCATAAACAAAAACCAGCGAAATGTACAGAGTTTCCCTTTCGAAAGATACTGAAATTTTATACAGTCTGTGGCAAGAATTACCAAACAAAATCCTACAAACTTAACCTCAACAGCAATGCAAAACCTAACGCATTAACCTATCACCTGCCATGGCAGAGGATCCAACCTGCAACCACCTTCTTAATCTATAGGTTGCGAGGTCGAACCCTCTCGCCTTCAACCCTAGTTTTCAGCAGCCTATCGACCCTCACGATCGAAACAATAGCAAAACAGTAATCACATTTCAACTCTTTACACAACGCAACGTAGGGTTAGATCCAACGATCATGATCGTTGTGGATCAACGACTGTAAGTTTTCTAGCGATTAATGCATTGGAGTAAACATCATTCACATTAATTACTTATTCATCACCATAGCATGACGGTTCTAACGCTTGCACACAGTGGACAGTAGATGACCAGCTCAGAGGATTTAACAATGAAGAAGTTTACATATCATCCTATACAGTCACCTTTTGCACCGAGGTTACATTACGTGGAAGGGTGTTAAGCCTCGTCACCATAACTCGTATAGTTGGCCATTAATACAAGCCTGCAACACAAACATCAACACCGGCTCATAACACATGCCAGCGACCAACATGTGCACCATCAAGCTATTGCATGTCAGTACCATTTATTGCATCGACGTGATTTTTCAAACATATGAATTACAATTTTAAAAACGTAAATTCTATTATTTGAAATATTTTGCAAACGTTATATTATAGCCCAAGTTTCGTTGTTTTAAACATTATGTAATGTGTTGACGTTAATCCAAAATTGGTATGGTCTCACAATTGTACCCACGACACATTTGTTTGGGTTATGTTTTATATATATAGGTCAATATTTATTTTGTATTTCGATTTTCTACCCATATTTATTATAATTTCCTATTGTTGCAGCAGTAGTTGTATTGTAAACCTTTTTATAATGACTCCAAATGATAAAAGTTAGCATTAAAACTATTCAATGCTATGTACCTTTGCAACTATTCATGTGATACGATGGAGTTGTACTACATTGATAATACCATAATAATGACGACAACTAAACCAGCTATTACAACGACAATTGCAGTGACGATAATACCAACTCGATGTATCTTAATAGTTAACTTTGTTTGATTATTACTCAGTTGTAAGACAAACCTTGGAAAACATAATTGTAAGCATGCAAATCATACCTGTATGCTTTTGTAAGTCGCAACAGTTTCTAAACACTCTATTTTATTTACAACGATGATTTTGAACTTTACACGTACTTGAATTTACGCAATCATGAAACTTCTTACCTGTTGTCTGCAGATAGTAACAGGTTCAATGCTTTAGCGTTGAAGCTAAGTAAGCTCCGGGGTCCCTCGTAGGACACCCTTGGACATCAAAAAGCAAACTGTCAGTATCATTTCAAAAGAAAAAGTATCATATCATATTTCTTACCTGTCAACATATTTATTACTTTAATCACGCTTATTGTTTGTGTGTTAAGGTTGTCATTATTACTATGCTGCTAATGCAAAAAAAAAAGAAATTTAATTTATGTTTAGAACTTAACAACCTCATTATCATTTCTGTTGTACTTAACAATTATTATTATTTCCGCAATTATATCTTTTTGTACTTAAAATATCTTTTTCAAAAATTTTAAATTTTTCATAAAAATCGGGATGTTACAATAGTGAAGAAATCAATAAATTATGGGAGATAGTTGATGAGGTCAAGTTCTATGTCTTAGGAGAATTTAATAGGGTTGATAATGGTTTCCACCACTTGACCCTCTTCAATCCATGCTTGTTGCACCCAACTTATGTCCCATGTGACAAGTTTCATTTATTTTGATTTTGTTGGCATTCTTGTTTTATTGCAGGGAGAGGACAAGTTGGATGAGAAGTATATGATCAATTTTCCATAGCTAGACATTTTCATACTCCATATTGAAGTTCTAGGTTTATTTAAGATAGAAATAAAAATTGAAATACAACTTGTCAAGTTTTTGTGTTTTGGGGTAACATTCTATAAACTTTAAGTATAGGATGATGTATGAGATGATATTTTACGCTATCGACATAATGAATTTCCTCACATAATGAAGCATGGAGGTGTGAGAAAACATGTTCTTATGTCATTTGAGAATTCTATAGTATTGGACCGGTTCATCTAAAAACATAAATTTTCCATGGCATAACTATAAAACCAAGTGATAACTTACGAAAGAGAAGTAAATAACCCAATACACATTATCAAAACATGCACAAATATTATAGTGGAAAACCCAAATGGGAAAACCACTCTCCATAAGAAGATTAATCCATAAATGATGTTCTTCAATGAATGTGTTCTAAATAAGGCTAATGCCTTGAGTATTTATAGGTTTAATGTATTTTTCTAATTACCCAAAACCCTCAACGTGGGATCCCAATCGCACCCAATTAACCACCAGCATGATCCAAAATATTAATAATTTGGGTTTACATACTCCACCATCCCCCTTTAAACAAAACATAAAGGGACCAAGTGAAATTTTCCTCTTAATGTCCTCCCTTATTTTTTACTCTAGTTATAGGGATACAAAAGAGACTAATATTGACAACCAAAATTTAACCATGATGGGGTACAATATTTCTCTTTATGAAGAACCCATCTACAAAATTGAGGTACAACCACACCTACTATGGAGATCCTATCTACAAAATATAACCTCCAAAACACCTTCACACAATCCTCTTTAGAAAATAGTGAAGCAAAAAGGGTGATTAGAATAACAACTCAAATTTCCTCAATGTTGTCTAGGAACAATCACTAAGATATTAAAGAACAATATCAAAACAAAGAATATGAAAAAAAAAGTTCATGACCATGCTCTCATGATGTTCACTAAGGCTCACAAGTACTCCATACTACATGCAACAAGATTATCTCCCCATCAAATGTGCCGAAGGAAAAATAAGCAATGTTTAAAAGCCAAAAATGTGTCTTCTAACAAGGTTTCTCATGCACAAAATGTGTTCCCATCAAACATGATAAACATGCCAACAAATGTTGCCACCAAAAATCATACAAGGTATACTATTATTGTAGTTCATGAATCAAAAGGATAATGAGTATTGTATCTTTGTACAATCAATGACACACATTGATATGAAGTCCTCAAACAACTACTAAATTTTTTCCATGCCAATCATTAATCCAACCACAAGAAACACTAGTAGTTATTAACTTGCAAGCTTTTGACTTCTACAATGATTTTATAAAGACTTGTAATAAGATAAGATACAATGCCAAGAGGACTTCCAATGCCTATATGAATTCCTCCTATCAAAAATTTTAAGGTGCCAATATAGTTGAGATGGTGATAATGAAGAATTTTTTTACCCACTAAATAGAAGGTGCAAGATGTTGTTCTTCTTGAATAGTAGGTGTAGGATGTGAAACCTACTTAATAGAAGGTGTAGGAAGTTCCAAGAAATCAATAGAATAGTCATATAAAGTGATAGACTCAAGCTTTATCATATCATCCATGGGTAAATCAATAAGTGGGCCAAGGCCCATTCCTTGCAACTGTATGTTAGAAGAATGAGTTGTATATGCCGATGAAGTCTCAACATTTCCAAGGCTTGCTCATGATAGTCTCATCATAGGCTCAATGTGAACAAACATTTTCATGTCCATATATACGAAGTCCACAACCAATATAAATCATTTGATGTAACAATTTGGAACCAATTCCTTTTGTATGCTTCTTGAAATTAGGAGAAGACATTGCACTCATAGCCAATAGTGCATGAGATTAAGTATGTCCATTATCAACACAAGTTTCATCAAATGAATCATGAACGTCATCATCATCAAAATAAATGTCACCATTAACCAAATCATAAGCAAACAAAATGTCATGGAAATCCATAGGAGGATTAATAGGAGCGTCCTCATTCAAAGAATCACCAACATGATAATTCTTTGTTACATCATGGGCTTCAGCATCAACCCATCAATCTTCATCATGGAAATCATCATTATGTCCTTGAATATGAGAATCATCATGAGTGGAATCACAAAAGACATTTATTTCTTGAACAAAACCACTACCAGTTTCACATGAAGTTCAATCGACCAATTCCATGAAATGGCATTTGTCACAAGAAGAAGCAATTAGTGTAGGTTTACCCTTTATTTTCTTCTTTTCTTCTTTAAGCGCATATCAAACTTACTGCATCGCATATGATGATTACAACTTGTGGAGACATGATACCTTCATAAATTTTAATATATCTTTGAGAATCTCCTCTAGTTGAAAATGAATATCTTAAAGTTTTTCATCATCATTACCATCTTTGAGATGAAAACCTTAAATTGGCCCCTTATTTTCTTTTGCTTCAACCTTTTTTCTTTTGACCTCTTTCTTTATTTTTGTTTTCCCCGTGATTTTAAGATAAAACAATATTCTACAATCCTTGTCACAAACTTGTATATCTCTAAAATTTGATTTAAAAAAAAAACACCAAAATTGGACTCTGTATGCAAAAGTTATGCCCTCCAAAGGATTTAGGACAAATTCTTTTACTATGATATTTACCAAGGTATTTGGTTGTACCAAAAAAGATTTAAAAATGTAACATGCTCTAATTTTTCACAAAGAACATCTTGCAAACATTATATTCAAAATTTCATTTGTATGAGAAAGTTATTACGATTTTATGAAATGCCTGAATTTGGTGATAATAGGAGCAAAATGCACTTCCAAAAACTGAAATGCACAACCAATAACCTTTCAATTATACATACATGTGTATATGTATGCATGTATGAAAACTTGTGCACAAATAATATTTGTGACGAAAATTCTTCCAATCTTCTTCAAGCACCTCTGAAACCCTAAATCTATAATAACTTGGACAAAAAAATGGAGTTAGAAGTCACCATTTGAACCACAAGCTCCACAATATTCTCCCAATTAAAACATGATTCAAATATACCCTAAATATGTCCTAAGTCTCATATTTCACCAAAATCACTATATATACATAGGAAATTATTTTATTCCTATGCAATCATGTGCTCTGATACTTCCTTCTAAAAAATCAAGCTCGAATACAATGAGAGGATCCTATGACATTTGACTAGATCATCATAAATCATAATCTCCCCTTCACATTGTGATAAAACCAAGCATTAATAAATTATCAAAGATAAGTATATATCCTGTTACACACCATCCCAAAACATAAAGATTACAATGGGGAACCCTAATGGGGAAAACCACTCTCCAATTAAGAAGCTCAATTCATAAGCGATGTTCTTCAATGAATGTGTCTACAAATGAGGCTAAGATATTGAGTATATATAGAGTTAGGGTGTTCAGTTAGTTACCCCAAAACCCTCAAATGTGGGACTGCATTTCAACCCAATTAACCACCAAATGTGGTCCAAAAGCCTCATAAGTTGGTAAGCATACTCCAATAGATAACACTAGTGTTGAATCCTAAAGTTGAGAAAATAGCTTACACAATGTTGGATGAAGTAGTAGAGAGAGACCAAAATGTGAGGTATCGTGAGGATATTCCAAACATTGTGAATGCATCCACTTGGTCCCCTCCTATCCTGGGCTCATATGTCAACTAGACTGTTAACATACAAGACAAAATGTGTGTTTCAACCAATATGACTGTCATGGAAAATATGTGGTTGGTTACTCCTGACCTTCATATTTTGATTTTTCCTCACAAGTTTCACCCAAATAGCTTTAGGTTTGTCATGTTAGAAGGCAAGGAAAACATGGATGTGAGGGGGAATGATTTGAGGGTTGCACCTTTTGGTGTCAATTGTTGAGTCTACTTTGGGAAGGATTTGGGCCTTTACACTATTAAATTCATGGTGGATAAGTTACTTCATCATTTTCAATGACTTCCTCATACTAAACATCTAGTTGATCTATCCCAGGTCCTTAAATTGTCATGTGAAATGACTTATCCTCCACTTTGTTTTCCTCATCAATGATTTTAACTAAATGTTCCTTGTAGGCTACCAATAAAATTGTCTTTAATATACATCATCATTTTTTTTCCCTTTGTGGTAAGATATTTTGATTTACAATTCATAAATTTTCTATATGCCACTCATTTGCTTTGTTATACATATGATTATAGGTAGGCATACGAATCAACTAAATGGTGTGCCATTTTGTCCCTAAATCAGTATGATTAATGTTTATCAACAAAATGATATTGGTGTGCACACATTTTTGGTTTGAATAAGCGTGCACTATCCCTGTGTGACATTGCACATTAAGGTTAAGTTTTGTAATTCTAGGTGGGAATTTTTGTACATGTAACCCTCAAACACAATAGATTAATAGATGATATACTGTGGAAATATTTAGGGGATTTAATCTTGTCTTTGCCATGTAGTGAGAATACAATGTGATGAGTAACGTAAGATATTTTGTGTCATATCTCTTGGTTACAATTTTATTAATGGATATTTGGTTTGTGGTGATTGGCTTTATATTCCAAACAATATATATATTTTTTGACCATATACCATATTTAAATGGAGTTGTGATATAAGCATTAGCTAAAATGTTCGAGCCTCGCCATAATCTAGCGAAACAATATTTTTTTTCTCTTGAATAATCAGTTACTAGTTTATGTTTTGACATTTTGGGCAGGTTTAGAGACCTTGAATACTTAAGTAATATTTTTGAATTGTTCAGATTGCATTGCTAACTTCATACCCCAAACCCTTAAATGTGGGACCAAAGGCCCACCCAATTACCCAAAAATTTGGTCCAAAGTCTCGATAATTTAGGTTTACATATTCCAATAAGTGGAACTAGTGTGGAATCTTGAAATTTAAAAGAGAGCTTAGGAAAAGTTGGATGATGTAGTACAAAGTGACCGAAGCATGAGGGATGGGGATATTCCAAATTTTTCATATCTTTAAGCAGGGGTGAAATGTTTTCAGTTCAACTGCTTAGCCCCCTCCTATAATGGATTGATTTGTCAACTAGGGATGTTAACATAGAGGACATTATGTGTGTTCCAACCAGTACAACCATAATGGTGAATATGTTGTTGATTACTCATGACCTTCATATTTTGGATTCTTCTCATGAGTTTCATCTAGAGAGATTTGATGTGTTAGAGGGTGGGATAAACATGTATGTAAGAGGGGATGATTCCAAACTTGTGTCTTTTAGTGTTGGTCATTGAGTTTGCACTAGGAAGGCGTTGGGCCTTGCCAGTATTGACCTCTAGGTGGCTAAATTGCTTCATCATTTTCAACCACTTCTTCATACATAACCCCTAGTTGATCTATTTGAGGTCCTTAAATTGTCATGTGAAATGGATTATCCTCTTTGTGAAGTCCCCTCATCAAGTTCTTTTAACTAAATGGTCCACATAGCCACTCAATACATTTTCTTTTGTAATAGGGGGAATTTACAAATAGGTTCAAGCTAATACTCGCATGACATGGGGTCGATTCTGTATCGCTACCACTATACCCCTAGGTGTACCCATGTTGCCTCACATGTGACACACATGGCTAATCAAGGTTTGAACCGCGATGTCACAAGGAGTGCCTTAACAATACGCCCTATCGCCAACTAGTCTACACCTCAACGGATAGCCACCCAATACAATTATCATTAATAAAATTTATCATTTAATTTTTTCCAATGTTTTTAAGTATAGTATTTTGGTTCACATGTCATAGATTTTCTCTATGCCACTCCTTTCCTTTTATTTGTTATACATAAGATTACAATTAGGCATAGAGATCAATTAAATGATGTGTCATTTTGGGCTTGAATCAATACGATGGATCTTTACTCACAAATGATATTGGTGTCCTTGAATTTTGGGTTTGAATAAGTGTGCATTAACTCGATGCTATGTTGCACATCCATGTTCAATTTTATAAATTTAAGCAGATTTTTGTACAAATGTAACCCCTTGAATGCAACAATTTTATAGATGATATATGGTTGAAATATGCGTGGACATCAATCATGTTTTTGTCATGTATTGATAAGATAATAAATAGTAGTTAGATAAGATTTGGCTACAATTTCATTAATGCATATCTACTTTATGGTGAGTGGATTTTTATCTTAGACAACCTATTTTAACCACATGCCACACCTAAATGCGATTGCCTAAGCATTAACCAAACTGCCCTAACCTCATTGGAATCTAACATAACAAATTCTTGAACAATCTTTCATTGGATTTATGTTTTTCATTTTGGAATAACTTGTTATTGGATTTATGTTTTTCACATTTTGGGTAGATTTTGTTAGGATAATTAATACTCGATCCTTGTCCTACTTAGCGTTATTTTATTTTTCCTAGTAGTTGATGATGTCATTTTCCCCCTAGTGGTGTGCAGAATCAAGATGTCATCTAGGACACATTAGCTACCTAATACACCATGCATGCATCATTTTAGGACCACCAGAGTTAGTTCCCTACATTTTAGGAGCCAACTCAGTGATCTGGTTCAATTCACCTGAGTTAGCTTACTCTTGTGGGGGGTTTGTGATCCGATTGCCACTATTTGTGATCTAATGTGCCCTTTAGTGAGTGATTTGAATGACAAACTCACTAATGCGCCCTTCTTGGTCAATTAACTGGCAATAGCTTCAGTTAACTGAGTTTTGGTTCAATTGAGTTGAGTTTGGGTCTTCTGGAGCACTCTAGTAGTGACAATTCCTATGATAGACAGACTGAGACTCAAATTATCCTAGGATATTTGAATTCTCTCTATTATAAAATATGTGTGGACTATACTGATCAATGGATAATGTTACACATTTATGGTTCCATCTGAGTTCCAATGCACGATTAATTTTACTGCTCTTTTCACTGTAATTCACCTTTTCTGCTCATTCTTTCACTGTGAGGTATTCTAATATCTATGATCTATTGTGACTTACAATTTCACATGGTATCAGAGCTGAGGGAGCGTAGGTTGAGAAACTTCTTTCAGTAGTGCACCAGAAGCCTCTGGATTTCCACAACAAATCTCGGTGCCATTGCATTGAATTCATTGGAGAAGTCCTTTGAGGTCTAGCCAGGTGTGAAGGATCTAGATAAAAGTTCCTATTGTCCTAAAGCAGCACTCAATAGTATTTTATCTCCAAAATTGAGATTTTTTTGCAGGATATCGAAGGTTTTCAGTGCAACAGTAGCAACAGTTTTCAGTTTGTATTCACTCCAACAGTTTCAATGGAGAATTTGAATGCTCCCTTGTCTCCAAGAATCCCGACACCCTTTAATTATCTTGATTGGAGAGCTGATATGTAGATGGTATTGCACAACAAGAGTATGTACATGGTCAAAATGGGTAATGAGGTCGAACCTTGGGCAACAGTTGAGAAGGCCAAGTATCTAAACATATTAGATGAAGCGTTTGGTTTCATGTGTATTCATATTTCCAGAGATTTGCTCTTCCACCTTGATGGATTGAAGACTCCAAGAGAGGTTTGGTTGAAGCTTGAGACCCTATTCGACAAGCAAGATGAGCTAAGGGGCCATATTCTGGAGAATGAGTTAATTGCTCTTCAACCCAACAATTTTGAAACCATACAGGAATTCTTCTCTAAATTCAAATCCTTGGTCATGCAATGCAAAGAATGTGGCATTGAGAAGAAGGATGAGCAACTGGTGTTATCCATTCTAAGAAAACTCGGTCCAGAGTTTTCTATATTTGTTTCTACCTTCCATTCAGGGAGATTGTCAATCCCCAAATGGAAAATTCCTTCTCCAGATGCATTCACTGAATCTCTCATCCAAGAACAAGACAAATTGATTCAGATGGGTTCCTTAAAGGCCTCCAAAAATCAAGCTCTTATGGATGGAGAGTCAAAAAGTGTGAATGCTAAAGGGAAGAAGAAAGGTAAAGAGAAGAAGCAATTTGAGACCAAGCAGGCTCCAAAGTCTAATCCATCGGAAGGAGCCTCCAAATCCAATAAGGATAAGTAAAAGGGGTTTGAAAAGACCAAGTGTTCCTATTGCAAGAAAGGAAACCACCCAAAGATATTTTACATGAAGAAGAAGATAGATCAAATAACCAAACTTCTTGAACAACACAACATTTCCCTCCCAGAAGGCGCAAGGAAGATTGATTCTAGAAGTGAGATAGATGATCATGAGATATGTCATGCACTGAAGGTTGTATTCTCACAATCACAAGCCTTCCTCATTGATACAGACATTGCAAAGAGCACTTTTTTCTGGCTGTATGCATTCCCTGGGCAATTTGGCATGTCAGAAATTGTGCCATCTTTCGAAACACTCCGCCTGATCACATCCATTGTTGCTTGACTGCACTTAAAATGTATAACTCTTGCAAGGTGGATGAGGTGATGTTGAAAACTAACAGAGTTAGTATTTTTAATCTCAATGTGGACCGACCTGTACTGTTCTTTGATGGTGCTTCACAAGCAGGTATCTGTGCTATAGGAGGTGTTATTTATCTGAATGATTCGCATTTTTATACCATCAAGCTCAACTGTGGAAAGGGATCAAATATGAAGGCGGAATTAATTGCACTTTGGTGTGTTCTAAAGGTTGCCAACATCTTTGGATTGAGCAACATAAAGGTATATGGTGACTCTCGGGTCACCATCAAATGGGCTGAGGGTAAATTCAAGCTCAATGTTTTAAATCTAAGGCACTGAGCCACCAGGACGCTATTTGAAATCCATAAACAGCAGAACATCATATTTGAACATATTTATCGTGAACATAACTGTATGGCGGACAAGCTATCCAAGCAAGCTCTTGATGGATGTGAAGGACACTTGATCTGGGAGGATTGGTGTGAGGGCAACATCCTGGATTGTGGATCTATTTATTTCTATGACTGATCTGATGATGGAATACCTGTCTCTCTATGTTTTTGATGTTTCTGATGGGTCTACATTTTGGTTATGTTTTGGATGTAATAAGCTCTGTGCTTGGTTAAGACTGCTGAGTATGTTCTTTTTTGATATATCCTGTAGGGGATAGACTCATTCCATGTATGTCAGATCTTTGAAGATATCATCTTTAGTTTTTTTCTGAAGGATCCATCTGATTGGATCAGGAACACATTTTGTACTATTTGATTCAAATATGAATATCAATAGTAGTCTTTTTTTCTCTGGAAAAAAAATTAAATTATCAAAATAAAATAGAATGAAATGATAATCTTTGCATCATATATTTGAAAAAAACATCAATATATTTAAATTATCAAATTAAAATAAATGAAAAGATTTTCTTTGCATCATATATTCTTGGCTATATTCTTTGTGAGTGTACTACTTGTAAAGTGACATTGATAAGCACACTGTACTTTACCACTATAAATAAAAGTGCAACAACATGTTTCTCTTTCTACATCCAAAAATATTTAACGTAATCTTTAATCCAAGATATACATCATGAGAACATGTCAAATCAATATTTGTTTATCTAATAAGCCAACAGACACATCTTTATTATATTTAAACACATCAAAGTTTCTTTCCTCATTTTTAATCCATGTACGAACATGTTATCTATTATTATACCTGCCGAAGGTAAGGTATATAGCAATGGGTTTGCAGTCAATTTCAATTGATTTTTTAATTGTTATGCAATTTCTGATATATTTTTTCCATAGTTTTTAAATGTTTCATAGAAAATAAATATTAAACTAAATATTTTAAAAAATAAAAAATAAATTTTAAATTTTAAAAATACAAATTCCTAATTTTTTATTGGAGGAAAGCCTTGAAGTGACAATTTTTCCCTGCTATAAACATTATTTGTCAGAAATAAAAAATAATTAAAAAACAAAAAATTGAACATTTGCCATCTATCTACACTAGTATTCTTATGGATAACACCATCCCAAACGTGCGATTTACTAGATACTGCTTGCTAGAGCTTGGAACGAGAACTTTAATTTTATAAATACGACCAACCCATAAGAAAGCGACATAATATGTCTTTGAAAATATCTCATTTAAATAATACGTGAGAAATACTTTCTATGATAACCTTCCCCGGAAGAATAGAATGGGAAATATATTTCAAATAAAGTGGATAACTAATCCTTGTGGAGAGCCAGCTTAGATGACACCTCATTATTCGATCCATTTATGTATTCAAATTGTTCCTAGAAAGACATTTGACTTATAAGTTAAATTAATTTTTTATAAAAAAATATTATTTTTGGGTGTAAAGCTTTATGTGTGTGGTTATTTATAATGGATATATTCGGTGGGAATAAAAATTGAGCATTTGCCATCTGTCTACACTATTATTATTATGTCTTAGGTAACACCATCCCAAACGTAAGATTTACTGGATACTGCTTGCTAAAGCCTGGAACTTTATTGGATACTGCTTGCTAAAGCCTGGAACTATGTGCAGCATGAAGTATTACATCTGGGACTTGATGCTAATGTTGGCCTTAGTCCATGGTCTTATATACCTATATTTTATAATAAATGAACAAACATTTTTATATATTGTTGAAGAGTATTATTTTGTTTACTTAACTTTTACATATAAAGTTTTATATATATTGTTAAAGAGTATTATCTTGTTTATTTAACTTTTATATATAAAGTTTTATTTACTTTTGTAAATGATAAAGTTTTATTTAGTTCTGCAAATAATTGGTGGTCACACAGACATTGACAATTTTTAATTGGTAGCTTAAATTTTGTAAAATCTCTAAAAATTAGAATAAAATCACAATAAATTAGAGTAGAGTTAATTTTCATTACCATTTCAACTTTTTAACTTTGGATAATAAATAACTAATACATTACAACATTTCTAAATGGCAGGTATAAGCACCTTTGGTGCTAATTTTACTTGTTTTTATAAAATTTAGATATATTTTAATTAATAAGCTAGTTATATATATATATTATATAGGTAATTATATTGGGTAAATTTCTTAAGCATTATTCTTTGATTCAAAGCTAATGTTAAAAGTATACTCTAAATTTGTCAAGGTACCAGGCGTAAGTCAATATCAAAGTTCAAAGTCAATACAACAATATATTTGATATGAATAAAAATCAAAGATAAATGACTAAAATTAAGGCGGTGACCATTGGTTGTAAATTAGTAGTCACTTATCATGTGACCAAATTGGTCATTTACCACTTAGTCATACATTGCTTGAATTACTTCATGAGTTGGTCATTTATTTAGTCATTTTTAATGTCATTAATCGTCGTTATTTGGTCATTAATTGTCATTCTTTGGTAGTACATTTAGTCATCGATTGTTGTTAATTGGTCATTTATTTAGTCATTAATTGTTGTTAACTGGTCATTTATTTAATCATTGATTATTGTTAATTGGTCATTTAATTAGCCATTGATTTATGTAGATAGGGCACCGAGAAATCGAACCACCAGCCTCTTTTATGTAAAGCAGGTGCTCTTCTATTGAGCTAACACCCTTAAATAGAATCAAAGTTTACACTGAGTCAAAGTTCACACTAAAAATATATCATAAACTCTTACAAACATTAACACTCTACGATTTCAACTGTAACATAAAACATATCACAAACTCTTACAAACCTTAACACACTATCACTAAGGGTATCTATATAATATATAAGTGTGGTCTCTAGAAGTCAATGGTTTTGAATCTTTCATTTTGTCATACTTTAAAAACTTGGTCAATTTGGCTTTGAAAACATTGCATGCTTTAATTAGAGCAACCCCTTGTTTGATGGTGAACTCTTCCACTAAACTCTTAAACTACCAATCACATTAAGTGGTTGTGATCCATAGAGGCTTTTGATCAAGGATTTTTTTCTTATTCACAAATTCTTGAAGTCATTATACCCCAATCACAAGCAAAGTTTAGTCCCCAAGCATCAAGAATCATGAAAATATATGAAACTCTTCTCAAATCTTGTGATGCTAAAAATAATAATGGAGGTAGCCAGCACTAGACCTCGGCACATCAAGTATCATGTGTAACATATTTCAAAATAAAAATGTCACAAACCTATGATACGTTTATCCACCTCAAAAATCGTGAACAATCATAAATTAGAAGAAAAAAAAGCATACCATGGGCTCTCTTACAATCCAAATAACCAATGTTTTGATGAGTGTCAAGAGTGGGGGACGAGAAATATTATTCCCAAAGAAATACTATCTCTAATCTAGTATGAACGCAATTAAGGTATCAATCTAACTTGTTGATTCAAAAAATTAGTAAAAAGTTATTTGGATACCACTAGTAATATCAAAATCTAATACCACTAGCTATTACATTAGTTTGTGCAGCTATAACATATATAAATTGGATGATGCTACCTCTACGCAACAATAACATAAATCATTTAGATGATGCTAACTCGGTTGTCTCATGCCATACTGACTAAAAAGAAAAAAAAATTAACTATGCCCAGATTTTCCATGATATGTTTGCGACAATAAAAGAGAAAAGATACATAAAAAAAAAATTAAAAGTTAATAACAATGCCATGCATTATAATGAAAAAACCAGCGTAATCCAGAAAAATACATCACTCACTTTTGTGTTGAGGCCATGCTCCAAATTAAATTGTGATCCTTCATTTGGGAATTATGCATTCTTCAAAATTTCTGAAGAGGGATATATCACCTTTTTAAAGACATTAATCTTTATTAGTTGTGATATATCACATTTTTCAAGACTTAAAGTTTATTGGATTTAACCATTCCATACTCTTTATGTTCAAAGAATGTATTTTATCATTTATGCCATTTTGTCATGCTATACTCTCTAATCAATCCTCTTGTGCCACATGCAAGGGGCTCAACTATCTATAGGAAGGCTTAGTGCTGCTGCATTCATAAGAATCCACCTCGTTAAGAAAATAATAAAAGTGAACAAAGAGATTATGCTTACAAGAAAAGTTATAATTTTATTGTGAGAAAAGATTAAGAGGTCCAAACATGGGAGAGGAGAACCGTATATGGGGTGAGGCCCTACATATTGACACATTGTAGCTATACATCTACTGTCAATCTTTATTATATTTTTACAAAAAACAATTCCTATCTCTATGGTCCCAACAAATAAGGTCAAGCTCGCAATATGCTCATGACACACTCTACCTATAGTATGACTACTCAAAGAAAAAAACATAACCGTGGTTTAAAAGGAAGTTCAAAATACATCATTGCTTCTAAGAAAGTTAGACATGCCTCTAATCTAACAAAGTTAGACATGCCTCTAATCTGGATCCATTACAATTTTTTGAATTTATGTTGGTATCAGTCATCTGCCACATCTATCTTGGGAGAAAACGCAAAAAGGAAAAACACAATGAATGTGTCACATATTGAAACTCTTTTACATGATAGTAACAATGTCGTCCAAGAATGGACTCTTCAAGGAGCATTATGACACTACAAATAATAGATTTGGAGGATGGCCTTGCAATAAGCAACCTGTAAAGTTTGGTCATAAAGAGAATGAAGTTTGACTCCAAACTATAACACATACTTAAGCAATTTCTTGTTTATGATATCATGATTTAAATTTTGAACTTTGGTTTACTCATGACAAACAACATCTTGTAAAGGTCAATGACCACAAAATTCCACTGAGCCACTTTTCTTATTCATTCCTTGATTTTTTGGGATAAAAGCAGATGTTCAGTAGGCTACTCCAGAGCCTAAACTATTCCATTTATATGTTGAACCATATCATTGTAACAAATCGCAACCTACAAAGATGTCGTGACAATCATCCCTTGGAATAAAATATGCTATGTAGGATGGAAAGACACCCTTCACCTACAAGAACAAAATTGATGACTTCAATGCCTATGTCTTTACATAATAGACCTGAATATTACTACATCAATAAAGAGATTCATTACAACATAGCAAATCAACAAATGACAAGATTCATGGAACAACTTTAACTTACTATGTCATTCACACCACAAATATGTGCATCAATATGCAATGTTGTATTATTATTGTCACTATTGTCACATATCACAAAACAACAATTGCAAAAAAATGAAACCCATCTTTGAGCTTGTATATGAACCTCAAAGTGTTGCCTCAACTCAACAGTTTCATTATAAGAATATATGTGAACTATATGCTCAAAAAATGCCACTCCTGCAAGTCAATTTATATTAGAATAGTGCCTCCCATACAACCAATGCTATGATAATAATGGCTTTATCAATTTACCATATGAATATATTGTCATGACATAATATATAACACCAAGAAGGAAAATATACATACCAACAAGTGCTCCATCAGGGCTCCAAATACACTAGTTCATTAACATAGCTGACTGTCTTGAAAAAGAAGCTTAAACACATATAACAGGAAACGTGTTTGTCATAAAAAACACTATATTGCTCAAAATAACCTTATAGGAAAGCACTTGTGTTCTAAATTTTTTTTATAAAAGATGCTTTTCACCCAAATGACTTAAAATTAAAACAAAAGATAATACAATTATCATACAGTAAAAAAAAACAAGAATCAACATAAATTATACATTTTAATAGTGTGTTAATGTTCCATGTTTTTTTCAAGTAATCGAAGAATGTAACAGGTTAAACTAAGCCACAAAAGTGTTAAATTTTCAGAATTTACTTCAATCTGATCTAGGATCTTAACTGAGAGAACAACATGTACAGCAAATCTACATCATATCAATCATGGACACAATAATGCAAGCACACAAAAGACACAAAGTTTACTTGGGGAAAACCATAAAAGTGAAAAACCCCAATAACTTCCTCAGAGATAGATAGAGCAATGATACAACCAGAATACAAGAGATAGTCTTCTCCTAGCAGCAGAGCCTCCTCCTCCACAAGTGCGCCACTCTCCCAAGTGTGAGTGAGAGAATAGAATGATGAAATAGAGATCTCCCGATCTCTATTTATACTAGACTTGACTTGCCTCATAACATTTACTAGGTCGGCCTTAACTTAACCACATAACACAATGCTGATTGAGCCGACACCCAATAGGGTGGTCTAATAACCCTTTGACCCACATGGGCGACCCCCACTAGGGTGGTCTAATAACCCTTCGACCCACATGACTTATACAGGGCCGACCCCAACAAGGTGGTCTAATAACCCATCAAGTATAAGTTACGACACTTACAATATAAATGACGACACTTCCGTATAGAGGAATAATAACATCTCTATAGGAATACAATATACATATATGTGAAATACATTCCGAAGTTACATATACATCAACACTCCCTCTTAACTACGAAGGTATTTCTCGACACAGGTCTTCTAGCACAAGTCATCTTCTCTGGATCATCGTCACTGGATAATCGTCATCGAGTCATCATCATCGTCACTACTGCTACTATCTCAATCAATCTCTGAATCTACTCGTCATAGGAAGTTCTACAGAGCCAGTCCTTTTTCATACTGGATGTAGGCCCACCACCTGCAGGTCTTCGTCATCACTGGCCATACTGTGGAATCCTCAAGACTTATTACGTACGTCACAAAACCTCGAAAGAGCATCCCAGGCTGTTACGAGCACACGGCTCTACCTATAGGATCTCCCAGGGCCATATTATATGTGACCTCACCACAAAACCTCGCAAGAGCATCCCAGGCTGTTACAAGCACACAGCTCTACCTATAGGATCTCCCAGGGACAGATTATATGTGGTCACCACAAAACCTCGCAAGAGCATCCCAGGCTGTTACGAGCACACAGCTCTACCTATAGGATCTCCTACGGACATATTATATGTGGTCATGGAAAAACCTTGCAAGAACATCCCAAGCTGTTACGAGCACACAGCTCTACCTATAGGATCTCCCAGGGACAGATTATATGCCATAGGACAAAACCTCGAAAGAGCATCTGCCAGATATCCCAGGGCCAGATTATATGCAATAGGAAAAACCTCGAAAGACTATCTGCAGATCTCCCAGGGCCAAATTATATGTCCTCCCAAAGCAAGACCTCGAAAGAGCATTTTCCAGATATCCCAGCGCCAAATTATATGCCATAGGAAAAACCTCAAAAGACTATCTGCAAATCTCACAGGGCCAAATTATATGCTCATCTGCATAACCTGATCCACGGCCATAGAGTATCAACCTGATACTCACCATACATCATCCTGATGTATACATGATCATCCTGATCATCATCACTGCAACATCCTACTACAAGTCATCTGGAGAAACATCCTAAAGCTCGTCATCCACGATCATCCTGATCATATCATTCATCTACCTGATGCATACCAAGTATCTACCTGATACATATCATCATACATGATCCACCTGATCATACAATGTATCCACCTGATACAAATACAAATACATGATCCACCTGATCATACATGATACATATCAACATACATGATCTACCTGATCATACAATGTATCCACCTGATACATATACAGATACATGGTCTAAGCATCCAACATGATGCATATACAAAATACATACAAATGATCCAACTGATCATATCCAACATCCAACATGATGCATACATACATATACATATAAATGATCCAACTGATCATATCCAGCATCATCCTGATGCATATACAGAGCAGTAACTGGAGCATCATCCTGATGCTCATCATCCAGTGCTTACATCCACAGCCATGTGAAGGATCCTCCTTCCAACATGCTTGGAATGGCCTCTGCAAATGTGTCCATCACTTCTTCCTCGAAGTGTCATCAATCCGAAGAACACCAAGCCTCTCTCTGAATTACTCGAACTTCACTCTGGCTAGTGGTTTTGTCAGCACATCTGCAATCTGCTCGTCCGTTGCAATGTATAGGAGCTTCACAGCTCCTCTCTACACCATATCCCTGATATAGTGATATTTGATCTCTATGTGTTTCGACCTGTCATGAAACACTGGTTTCTCGGACAGCTTCACACAACTCT
Source organism: Larix kaempferi (assembly GCA_027924585.1). Classification (NCBI taxonomy): domain Eukaryota; kingdom Viridiplantae; phylum Streptophyta; class Pinopsida; order Pinales; family Pinaceae; genus Larix; species Larix kaempferi. Next base: position 5,238,404 of record BSBM01000159.1, on the reverse strand, counting down.
GGTTATCACAAAAGATACCAATAGCATCCAATGGGAGATCAAATAACTCAGACAGTAGCTTCCATAGCCATACTGCCTCACAACTAGCTGAACAGGCTGCAACATACTCTGCCTCAGCTGTACTCAGTGCTACGCAGGAATGCTTCCTGCTGAACCAAGAGATCACACCTTATCCCATACTGAAGCAGCACCCAGATGTGCTCTTCCTATCTACATCACTGCCAACCCAATCTGAATCAACATAACCCTGCAGGTTAAACTTTTGATTCACTTCATACTTGAGCCCATAATCCACTGTACCCTTCAGGTACCTCAGAACATGCTTTACAGCAACCAAGTGAACACTCCTCGGATCCGTCAGGAACTGGCTCAATGTGTTCACTGCAAGCAAATATCTGGTCTCGTGTTCGTCAGGTACATCAAGGACCCAATCATCTGACAATACATAGAGACATAAACCAGCTCAGATGAAGCATCACAAAGAAGCTTCAGATTCGATACCATAGGTGTGGCCATGGCCTTGCAATCCATCATCTCGAACCTCTTCAATATCTCTACTGCATACTTCCCTTGTCCAAGGAAGATTCCATCTGCACTCTGCCACACCTCCATGCCAAAAACAAATAGTGCATCATCCCCAAGTTCTTCATCTCAAACTCGGCAGCAAGCTTCCGTTGCGTGTCGGCAATCAATCTATCTTCACCTGTAACAAACAGGTTATCCGCATACAAAAGTAGTATCACTGGATTTCCTTCCTCAACCTTGTAGTAAAGGTTGGAATCCGCTTTACTCTTGGTAAAGCCCAAACTAGATAGAAAGATGTCTATCCTACCAAGTTCTGCACACATATATGACTACACCATTCAAGAAGGCTGTCTTGAAATCCATCTAGTGTATCTTATATTTCATCACTTTTATATTTCTCTATGCTGCCATCTGCAGCATGCTTGATCTGATAGTTCCATTTGGAAGTCACAACAGACTTCCCTTCAGCTCTTGGGACCGCATCCCAAACATCGTTCTTCATGATCGACGGATCATGGCATTCTTCCCGTATCCTGGGAACTTCAATATCTTCAATAGATAATTTTGTTGCTTGAACAAATGTTGTAGTCCTTCTTTTGTAGGTGAAGGTATACGGTCTTTTCTACAAAACAAGTTAAATTGCATGATTAGAAACATCTCATAATTTTCAGACAAATTCTTACACATAAAGAAATATGTCATACAGTCATGCAATTATCTTAGCCAATGCTTCAATACAACATTTATCCATGTTCCACAACTTTCTAGATGCCTTCCAGTCTCTACCAGAACATTGTTAAGAGTTTGCACTACTCCCAACATGTCAGCAAAGAGGTTTCATTCTAGATAAGTAGCACTGGAATGTTGTACAGTGCCATAGGCCACTTACCCATCACATGCATATTAGTAGTATACTGTTCATTAATGCAATCGTTCTAATATGCACAATACATATCCTAAGTCTAGGAACATGAGCATATACATCATTGAACAATTTTATTTAAACAAACAAATATGCAAGAAATGATAATTAAAAATACTTATCTTTGTTTGGTTGTTGGGTGGACTCCCTCTGAGTCTTTGCTTCCTTGCAGGAGCTGTTGAAGTATCTTCTTCTACACCTTTCTGTTGTGGAATGTAGAAAGATGGTCAACTCCCTCTGAATATCTGCATCCTTGCAGAAACTACTAAAGTGTGCTCCTTTGCTTTCTTGCAGGAACAACTGGAGTGTGCTCCCTCTTGATCTTTGCTTCCTGGATTACCTATCCTTGAACTTACATCCATCCTTAATCACTATGCATGCTTATTAGTATCATCATTGTGTTATCCTTGAGGTCTCATACATAATCACACATTTATTAGTATAATCTTAATACTATCAAAACACAATAATCTTAAACATGTATAGTCATGATCATTCACAGATAATAAACATTAGTATTCAAGTTTTCAGGGAAGTCTTCTTTTACTAATGCATATTCTTATTTGATCATAGGACTCTTCTTATTAGTTAAATCATCAATGCATAAACCCATGATTACTCAAACCTATACCTTCATGATTCTTCTGGTTAATCATATCATCAATTATGGTAAGAAACATAATATGCATACAACCATGACTATTCAAACCTATGACTTCATGAATAATCATTATCAACAACACAACAGTATAAGATCCTAACACAAGGTAGGATTCTAGCTTGATATAGGAAAAACATACCTGGATTAGCATGCTAGCTAGTTATGTATAACATACCCGCATAATGTCTTTTGGTTCTCTTCAGTGACTTGTGCTAGTAACCTACATGTCTCATAGGTTAACCATTGTAGGACCAAGTTATACATACCTCGAAAGTAGATCTTCTATTTGATCCATGACAATGGATGAATCTTTGTCTTCATTTCACCATGATCATATGTTCTTGAAGTAGAACATGATTTGTCTTTCTTGGTATACCTTTTATGTTAGCGAACAACATAAACCTCATCCAACATCACAATGCATTAGTACATTCATAAGTGTCAAAACCTTAATCAATGAATATTTTCTATTAAGATGATATGACAAGTCTACTAATTAATCAAGATTGTACTGTTGTCACGTCCCCACCCATCATACCAGTGCAATGGAGAGGATCGTGATGCTAAAACTGGGCAATTGGCCCCGATGCTTACTAAATAAAACATCCACATATATAAAAAGACAGGCATGCAGATGTACAAATCTAAGCAAACACAGCAGAAGTAAATCATGTGCAGAATTAACACACGTCCAGCATTTTCGTAACTTAATAAACATTCATATGGAGTGAAGATGGACATATGGAAAAGCATAGACATTTGCAAACCCAACCGGGATAGAAATCTGTCACACGTCCATCATGCATTCCAGACATTCAAGTTGTCCGTGTCATAGGCATATTGTAATTAAACACAGTGGAATTAAAGTCATGTTACTATCTAGCATACACTTAGCATTTCATGACAGAAAAACAAATGAGAGTACTTATCTTAACAAGTAGTCCCTGAGAAACCAGCTATGCTTCTGCAACGTTCCACCCAACCATAGGCCAGTGTGCTCTTCAATCTCTCAGCGCCACTGCCACCCCCGAGCTGGGCATGATCTCCACAAGGAACTAGGGGACAACAAGGTCTCACATAGCCATAGATACACTAGAATCAGCCAAACCAACCAGCAGCTGGGTTTCTGAGGCTGCTAGGAGATGGATGCATATAACAACAGAAGTATAAGTGTTGGGCATGAGAAAAACGCTTATACAGTGAAGTTCCCAACAATGGGTTTCTACTAGTTCCAGAAAAACGTGTGCGACCAAAAACGAAAAGGAGGAAATGGGAAATCAACCCCAGGAGAGCAAACTCGTTTTCAGAAAAATGTTCATGGGCATTTCGTGGGCAGAAACGGCCTCCATAACCCCAAAAATCGTGGCTCTCTTCTCCCAGCCACTGAGCTAACCAAAAATGAGTTTGCAGGCATGGAATAATGCAGGAAATGGTGCAAAACATGAAGGATAAAACCCCAACAAGCTCAGACTGCGTGAGAGGATGAATGCCATGGGTGTAGAATGGCTTTGGGCACAATTTCGTGGGGGTTTTCTTGCCCAGCAAACCAAAACTCGATTTCCCAGGTTGCTGTCTTGCCCATACACGAAAATTGACAGCCATACCTCTCCCATCCCAAGGCATTAATTGTCTCAACCAATTCTTGGAAGAATTAAATGATTGGGTGCATGAGACCAAATGGGTGGTTGATAGTTCATGGGTTTCCTCAATTAAATGGCTTAACACCATGGCTCAAGGGTTTGGTTATTTTCCCTCCCTATTCCTTGTAAAGATCATGCCCCCATCTCTTTATTGCATTGCATAGCTGGTTGTGGGTTTTTTTCATTAAAATTTGCATATTTACATGATGTCCGAATTCTCATTGTGCACGGCTAGCACAAGAACCATATGCATCTATTCTAATTGCCGATACATAGAACGATAAATCAATGGCGGGGGCCTTGGCCTTGAGCTCCTCACCATGACTAAATAACAATATTTACATCATTTACAATATTAATGCAATAGGGTCAAGATGGGGACATTACAACTGTAATGATATGAAGACAAACATATGATAAAATTAACCATGAAACATACCTGTCAAGATTGCTTGTAATCTTCTTATGGAAGGCCTTAGCCTCATCTCCCTCTGAGACAGGAACTTCTTCACTTATGAAGGTGACCAATCCATCTTCTTCTAGGATTAACCCAATCCACTTGATTTGCAAGAACTGGACCTGGAGCTGGATTAGGGTTTGTCAAGGAAACCCCAAAAATTCAAACTTTGAATTTCAAACTTCTGAAAGATAGAAATATGTGTTAAATTTTCAGAATTTACTTCAATATGATCTAGGATCTTAACTGAGAGAACAACATGTATAGCATATCTACAGCATATCAATCATGGAGACAATAATGCAAGCACACAAGAGACACAAAGATTTACTTGGGGAAAACCATAAAGGTGAAAAACCCCAATAACTTCCTCAGAGATAGATAGAGCAATGATACAACCAACCAATAGAGATAGCCATAACCTAGCAGCAATCCTCCTCCTCCATAAGTGCGCCTCTCCTCCTTGAGAGCATGTGTGAGAAGTGAGTGAGTAAATAGAGTGCCTCCCGCACTCTATTTATACTTGACTTGACTTGCCTTTTTACCTAACTCATGTAGGCTCGAACTTAACCACATAACATAATGCTGAGTGGGCCGACCCCCAATAGGGTGGTCTAATAACCCTTTGACCCACATGGCCGACCCCCAATAGGGTGGTCTAATAACCCTTTGACCCACATGACTTATACAGGGCCGACCCCCAAATAAGGTGGTCTAATAACCCATCAAGTATAAGTTACGACACTTACAATATAAATGATGACACTTCCTTATAGAGGAATAATACCATCTCTATAGGAATACAATATACATATACATGTGAAATACATTCCGAAGTTACATATACATCAACACTCCCTCTTAACTAGGAAGGTATTTCTCAGCATAGTTCTTCTAGCACAAGTCATCTTCTCTGGATCATCGTCACTGGATAATCGTCATCGAGTCATCATCATCGTCACTACTGCTGCTATCTCAATCAATCTCTGAATCTACTCGTCATAGGAAGTTCTACAGAGCCAGTCCTTTTTCATACTGGATGTAGGCCCACCACCTGCAGGTCTTCGTCATCACTGGCCATACTGTGGAATCCTCAGGACTTATTACGTGCGTCACAAAACCTCGAAAGAGCATCCCAGGATATTACGGGTACACAACTCCAACCTGTAGGATCTCCCAGGGCGCTATTACATGTGACCCCACCACAAAACCTCGAAAGAGCATCTTAGGATGTTACGGGTACACAACTCCGACCTAAGATCTCCCAGGGCACAAATTACATGTGGTCCACCACAAAACCTAGCAAGAGCATCTCAGGATGTTACGGGTACACAACTCCGACCTGAGATCTCCTAGGGCACAAATTACATGTGGTCATGGCAAAACCTCGCAAGAGCATCTCAGGATGTTACGGGTACACAACTCCGACCTGAAATCTCCCAGGGCCCAAATTACATGCCATAGGACAAAACCTCGCAAGAGCATCTCAGGATGTTACGGGTACACAACTCCGACCTGAAATCTCCCAGGGCACAAATTACATGTCCTCCCAGAGCAATGTCTCGAAAGAGCATCCCAGGCTGTTACGGGTACACAACTCCGACCTATAGGATCTCCCAGACATGCTCATCTGCACAACCTGATCCACGGCCACAGAGTATCAACCTGATACTCACCATACATCATCCTGATGTACTCATGATCGTCCTGATCATAATCACTGCAACGTCCTGCTGCAAGTCATCTGGAGCAACATCCTGAAGCTCACCATCCATGATCATCCTGATCATCATCACTGCAACGTCCTGCTGCATGTCATCTGGAGCAACATCCTGAAGCTCGTCATCTATGATCATCCTGATCATCACTGCAACATCCTGCTGCATGATCCACCTGATCATCAATGCATCTACCTGATGCATACCAAGTATCTACCTGATACATATCATCATACATGATCCACCTGATCATACAATGTATCCACCTGATACATATACAGATACATGGTCCAAGCATCCAACATGATGCATATACAAAATACATACACATGATCCAACTGATCATATCCAGCATCCAACATGATGCATACATACATAAATGATCCAACTGATCATATCCAAGCAGAAACCAGAACATCATCCTGATGCCCATTATCCAGCGCTTACATCCACAGCCATGTGAAGGATCCTCCTTCCAACATGCTTGGAATGGCTTCAGCAAATGTGTCCATCACTTCTTCCTCGAAGTATCCTCGATCTGAAGCACGCCAAGCCTCTTTCTGAAGTACTCGAACTTCAGCCTGGCTAGTGGCTTCGTCAGCACATCTGGAATCTGCTCGTCCGTCGCAACATACAGGAGCTTCACAGCTCCTCTCTGCACCATATCCCTGATATAGTGATATTTGATCTCTATGTGTTTCGACCTATCATGAAACACTGGGTTCTCGGACGGCTTCACACAACTCTGGTTATCACAGAAGATACCAGTAGCCTCCAACGGGAGATCAAATAACTCAGACAGTAGCTTCTGTAGCCATACTGCCTCACAACTAGCTGAACAGGCTGCAACATACTCTGCCTCAGCTGTACTCAGTGCTACGCAGGACTGCTTCCTGCTAAACCAAGAGATCACACCTGATCCCATACTGAAGTAACACCCAGATGTGCTCTTCCTGTCTGCAGCACTGCCAGCCCAGTCTGAATCAACATAACCCTGCAGGTTAAACTTTTGATTCGCCTCATACCTGAGCCCATAATCCACTGTACCCTTCAGGTACCTCAGAACATGCTTTACAGCAACCAGGTGAACACTCCTCGGATCCGTCAGGAACTGGCTCAATGTGTTCACAGCAAAGCAAATGTCTGGTCGTCAGGTACATCAAGGACCCAATCATCTGACGATACAGAGAGACATCAACCGGCTCAGATGAAGCATCACATAGAAGCTTCAGATTCGATGCCATTGGTGTGGCCATTGCCTTGCAATCTATCATTCCGAACCTCTTCAAGATTTCTACTGCATACTTCCCTTGTCCAAGGAAGATTCCATCTGCACTCTGCCACACCTCCATGCCAAAAACAAATAGTGCATCATCCCCAAGTTCTTCATCTCGAACTCGGTAGTAAGCTTCCGCTGCATGTCGGCAATCAATCTATCTTCACCTGTAACAAACAGGTTATCCGCATACACTGGATTGCCTTCCTCAACCTTGTAGTAAAGGTTGGAATCCGCTTTACTCTTGGTAAAGCCCAAACTGGATAGAAAGCTGTCTATCCTACCATACCAAGTTCTGCGCATATATGTGACTACACCATGCTGTCTTGAAATCCATCTGGTGCATCTTCTATTTCATCACTTTTATATTTCTCAATGTTGCCATCTGCAACATGCTTGATCTGATAATTCCATTTGGAAGTCATAGCAAACTTCCCTTCATGTCTTGGGATTACATCCCAAACATCATTCTTCATGATCGACGGATCATGGCATTTCATTTCTTCATCCCAGATCCTGGGAACTTCAATATCTTCAATATCTTCAATATATATCTTTGTTGCTGGAACAAATGTTGTAGTTCTTCTTTTGTAGGAGATGGCATACGATCTTTCCTACACAACAAGTTAAATTGCATGATTAGAAAACATCTCATAGTTTTCAGAACAAATTCTTACACATAAAGAAATATGCCATACAGTCATGCAATTATCTTAGCCAATGCTTCAATACAACATTTATCCATATTCCGTAACTTTCTAGATGCCTTCCAATCTCTACCAGAACATTGTTAAGAGTGTGCACAACTCCCAACATGTCAGCAAAGAGGTTTCATTCTAGATAAGTAGCAATGGAATGTTGTACAGTGCCATAGGCTACTTACCCATGCATATTAGTAGTATACTGTTCATTATTGTAATTATTCTAATATGCATAATACACAGCCTAATTCTAGGAACATCAGTATATACATTATTGAACAGTATTATTTAAGAAATGATAATTCAAATACTTATCTTTGTTTGTTCGTTGGGTGGACTCCCTCTGAGTCTTTGCTTCCTTGCAGGAGCTGCTGGAGTCCTAATCTGAAGTAGCTTCTTCTACACCTTTCTGTTGTGGGATGTAGAGAGATGGTCAACTCCCTATGAATATCTGCATCCTTTCATAAACCACTGGAGTGTACTCCCTCTTGATCTTTGCTCCCTGGATTACCTGTCCTTGAACTTATATACATTCTCGATCCCTATGCATGCTTGTTAGTATCGTGAATGTGTTATCCTTGTGATCTCATATAAAATCATACATTCATTAGTATACTATTAAAACACAATAATCTCAAGCATGTATAGTCATGATCATTTCAAACAGAAATAATAAGCATTAGCATTCAAGGTTTATGTAGGATTCTTATGGTTAGTCAAATCATAAGAAACATAACATGTCTAAACCTGTAATTACTCAAAGCTATGACTCTTCGGGTTAGTCATATCATCAATCAAGAGAAGAGATATAATATGCATAAAATCTGTGATTATTCAAACCTATACCATCATGATTCTTCTGGTTAGTCATATCATCAATTATGGTAAGAAACATAATATGCATACAATCATGATTATTCAAACCTATGCCATCATGATTCTTCTGGTTAGTCATATCATCAATTATGGTAAGAAACATAATATGCATACAATCATGATTATTCAAACCTATGACTTCATGAATAATCATTATCAACAACGCGATAGTATAAGATCCTAACCCAAGGTAGGAATCTAGCTTGATATAGGAAAAACATACCTGGATTATCATGTTAGCTAGTTATGTCTAACATACCCGTATAATGTCTTTTGGTTCTCTTCAGTGACTTGTGCTAGTAACCTGCATGTCTCATAAGTTAACCATTATAAAACCAAGTTATACATACCTCGTGAATGGATCTTGTATGAGATCCATGACAATGGATGAATCTTTGTCCTCATGTTATCATGATCATATGTTCTTGGACCAGAACATGATCTGTCTTTCTTGGTGTACCTTTCATGTTAGTAGACAACACAAACCTCATACAACACCATAATGCATTAGTACAATCATAAGTGTCAACACCCTAACCAATGAATATCTTCTATCATGCATTCATAATTTTGTTAAGGTGATACAACAAATATAAAATCAAAATTGTACTAACCGTAATAACATGAAGACAAACATACCATAAACTTAATCATGGACAAATATCGAAACATACCTCGATGAGTCATACCTGTCGAGATCGCTTGTAATCTTCTTATGTAAGGCCTTAGCCTCATCTCCCTCTGAAACAGGAACTTCTTCACTTATGCAAGTGACCAATCCATCTTCTTCTAGGATCAACCCAATCCACTTGATTTGCAAGAACTGGACCTGGAGCTTGATGAACTGATCAAACTGGTATATTCAGAATTTGAAGATTGCAAAGTTTCACTCCTCAATTTTGCCTTTGAAACTTCCAGATTCACTGGACGTGACTCTGAACTGGGGTTTGATGAAGCCCACTCTTCTACCCAATCAAAATGTTTGATCCAAAGTTCTAAGCTTCTATTTTTCTGAGGAGCTTCCAGCTGTGGTCACAGATTTCAAAAATTCCCATTTTTACAGAAGCCCTAATTTTCCACTTTTCTGATCAAAGTCCCGAACTAGGGTCTAATCAAGCCCGGCCTTTTGCCCAACCAAAAATTCTGATCTTGGTCTCTAAATTTCTATTTTGATGAGTAGCATCCAGCCGTGGTCTCCGATTACAAAAATTCCAACTTTCTCCAAAGCCCTAAATTCCGGAAGCCATGAATGAAGGTACCAAAAAATAATTCTGTTTTGACAGAAATATGTACCTGATTGTTTCTGGTGTAACTCCAAAATTTTTGATCCACAGGGTCTGAAAAAAGTTTCCTGAGATAGCCTGACCTGTTATCTTTCCATCCTGATAGGTCTGACCTCAATTGGATTCTCTGAGAGAGAGTTATGCCAAATGTCGCAATGTGACCTGTTTTGGGATAAAACAGGAGAGCGAACTTGTACGGCGTGCCACGTGTCACTGTTTTAACTTCGGCCTCTGAAAATGTTTTCTGAGATAGATCGGCCTGTTAACTTTCCATCCTGACAGGTCTGACCTCAATTGGACTCTCTGAGAGAGAGTTATGCCAAATGTCGCAACGTGACCTGTTTATGGGATAATACAGGAGAGTGAATTTGTACGGCGTGCCACGTGTCACTGGTTCAACTTCGGCCTCTGAAAAAGTTTTCTGAGATATTACAGACTGTGTACTACCTGTCACTTTTTACGAAATTTCATTTGGAGCTTCCTAGCCCAAGATATGACCTTTTTCCCAAGGTCACCTGATTTTGACTCAGATCTGGAAGAGGCAGAAACCCTATATTGTACAGATCATAAATCACAAAGTACAACGAATTAGAGGTTGTCCTTTGGACACAAGATACCTGGAGATCTTAGCTTCTTCCTGTAACAATTTCAGATCCGAAAACTTTGCCAAAACGGATTTATAGCGAAAGTGCTACGATGACTGGTTTTTGCTATATCAAGCCCTAGCATCGTAAGTGCAACAAGTGTCATACATGCCATATCATGCCTTCTTTCAGGCTAGCTCTGATACCATGTTAAATTTTCAGAATTTACTTCAATATGATCTAGGATCTTAACTGAGAGAACAACATGTATAGCATATCTACAGCATATCAATCATGGAGACAATAATGCAAGCACACAAGAGACACAAAGATTTACTTGGGGAAAACCATAAAGGTGAAAAACCCCAATAACTTCCTCAGAGATAGATAGAGCAATGATACAACCAACCAATAGAGATAGCCATAACCTAGCAGCAATCCTCCTCCTCCATAAGTGCGCCTCTCCTCCTTGAGAGCATGTGTGAGAAGTGAGTGAGTAAATAGAGTGCCTCCCGCACTCTATTTATACTTGACTTGACTTGCCTTTTTACCTAACTCATGTAGGCTCGAACTTAACCACATAACATAATGCTGAGTGGGCCGACCCCCAATAGGGTGGTCTAATAACCCTTTGACCCACATGGCCGACCCCCAATAGGGTGGTCTAATAACCCTTTGACCCACATGACTTATACAGGGCCGACCCCCAAATAAGGTGGTCTAATAACCCATCAAGTATAAGTTACGACACTTACAATATAAATGATGACACTTCCTTATAGAGGAATAATACCATCTCTATAGGAATACAATATACATATACATGTGAAATACATTCCGAAGTTACATATACATCAACAATATGCGCCTTGATGAGCTGATCAAGTTGGTAAATTCAGAATTTGAAAACTGCAAAGTTTCACCCCTCGAAATTGCCTTTTAGATTTCTGGATTCACTAGGGAGGACCCTGAATTAGGGTTTGAGTTTCCCAGAGCTTCACACAACCAAAATATTTGATTCAAATCTCTAAGCTTCGATTTTTCTGAGGAGCTTCCAGTCGTGGTCACAGATTTCCAAAATTCCAAGTTTTGCAGAAGCCCTAATTTTCCATCTTTCCGATCAAAGTCCCGAACTGGGGTTTGATCAAGCCCGGCCTTCTGCCCAACCAAAAAATCTGATCTTGGTCTCTAAATTTTGATTTTGATGAGTAGCATCCAGCCGTGGTCTCCAATTAGAGAAATTCCAACTTTCTCTGAAGCCCTATATTCTGGAAGCCATGAATGAAGGTGCTCAAAAATAATTCTGTTTTGACAGAAATATGTACCTGATTGTTTCTAGTCTAACTCCGAAATTTTCAATCCACAGGGTCTGAAAATTTTTCCTGAGATAGCCTGACCTGTTATCTTTCCATCTCAATAGGTATGACCTCAATTGGATTCTCTAAGAGAGAGTTATTCCACGTGTCGCAACGTGACCTGTTTATGGGATAATATAGGAGAGTGAACTTGTACGACGTGCCACGTGTCACTGGTTGAACTTCTGCCTCTGAAAAATTTTCATGATATAGTACAGTCTATGTAATACCTGTCACGTTTTACGAAATTGCATTTGGAGCTTCCTAGCCCAAGTTATGACCTTTTTCCCAAGGTCACCTAATTTTGACTCAAATCTGGAAGAGGCAGAAACCCTATATTGTACAGATCATAAATCACAAAGTACAACGAATTAGAGGTTTTCCTTTGGACACAAGGTTCATGGGGATCTGATCTTCGACCTATAGAAGTTTCAGATCCGAAACCTTCGCTAAAATGGATTTATAGTGAAATTTCTACGATGACTGGTTTTTTCTATATCAAGCCCTAGCATCGTAAGTGCAACAAGTGTCATACATGCCATATCATGCCTTCTTTCAGGATAGCTCTGATACCATGTTAAATTTTCAGAATTTACTTCAATCTGATCTAGGATCTTAACTGAGAGAACAACATGTATAGCAAATCTACAGCATATCAATCATGGACACAATAATGCAAGCACACAAGAGACACAGAGTTTACTTGGGGAAAACCATAAAGGTGAAAAACCTCAATAACTTCCTCAGAGATAGATAGAGCAATGATACAAACAGAATACAAGAGATAGTCTTCTCCTAGCAGCAGAGCCTCCTCCTCCACAAGTGCGCCACTCTCCCAAGTGTGAGTGAGAGAATAGAATGATGAAATAGAGATCTCCCGATCTCTATTTATACTAGACTTGACTTGCCTCATAACCTTTACTAGGTCAGCCTTAACTTAACCACATAACGCAATGCTGACTGGACCGACACCCAATAGGGTGGTCTAATAACCCTTTGACCCACATGGCCGACCCCCACTAGGGTGGTCTAATAACCCTTCGACTCATATGACTTATACAGGGCCGACCCCAACAAGGTGGTCTAATAACCCATCAAGTATAAGTTATGACACTTACAATATAAATGACGACACTTCCGTATAGAGGAATAATAACATCTCTATAGGAATACAATATACATATATGTGAAATACATTCCGAAGTTACATATACATCAACAAAAAGCTATGAAAGGAAAAAAATGATTTCATATTTATTCAAATAGAATTTTCGAAGCAAGGCAATAACATAACACATATTAAAACCAGAACCCAAAATCTCTAGAGGAAGAAAAATGAATATTTACTCAAATATAAGAAAAAGGAGTGTAGACTCAGCCAGAACAACCAAATCATCTAGAACCTATGATCTTCTTTGTAACCTGGTATATTCAGCATCTGCATTGTGCTCTCGCCCTTGCAACTCGTCCAGATGGGTCTTCATTTGTCTCCATTCTTTATGCATGGCTCTCTTCTTTTGCAATGTTTCTTTAGCTATGGCTACCAACTTCTGATAATCTGCATCCTTTTGCCCAAGTCTTCTCGAAGCCTCTTATTTGCCAACATTAGGTTCTCATTTATATTCTGCAGGTACTTGCATTGTTCTTTGTAAGATTGCAGGGTTTTCTTCACCTGGTCCAATTCAGGGACTATCTCCATCTCCTCTGCACCTATTGCAACATCCTCTTTTGATGCCTGATTTCTAGCATGAACCTGCTTATTTTCAAAAAATACCTTGGGTATATGCCCTATATCTGCCTGCATATCTATAAAATCTTCATTTTCAGAAATGAAAACATCAATTTCTTGAGTATCCATCTCATTATCAGAATCGTTGACTGGAACAATTTCATTTCCCTTCGTAGGCTCCTTCAACAATCTAGTTTTTGCGGCCATCTTGGTCCTAGACCTTGTCCTCGGCCCTAAATCCACATTTTCTGTACTTATAGTTTTTATTGGTTCATCTTCCTCAACAATTGGGTTTTTAACAATCAAACTCAACATATCAAGCTTTTGTAAACTGGACTTATTTTCTTTTGGAGAATTGTATGACCAATTGTATCAATAAGCATATTTGCAGTTTCAATCGTGATGTTTAGATCTGAGAAAAAACTCAATCCTCTGACTGGAATGGAACTTCATTGATCCTCTTTTCATCTTTGCCGGGGTCTTTTAAGTGTGTCTTGATTTCAACAATTGCAGATTCACAAACATCACAGTTAGTTTGCTGTTTATTTAGAGCAAGAGATGATGAATCACTGCATATACTCATTTTTTGACAAAACTCCTTCAGAAATAATTGCAATCGCCACGAAAATGAGAGGAACATAGCAGTCAACCATTGAATTACACTCAGTACCGAAAACACCAAGTTTTAAACATGTCTGATGCAATGCAACCAAAACTTGTGCCTGAGTTGTGTTCTGATTGACCTCTATTCAATGAGGGCATGTTTTTGCCCATACCCAACCTATATTGTAAGTCATTTTTGTTCTGGAAGCATTACAAGGAAACAACCAAAGGTGTTTAATGGTGTGGGCATAGAGATGATTCTTACTATAAAAGTATGAAAAAGGGCAGGACTTATTGTGCACTGTGCTTGGAAATCAAATCTAGCAAGAGGAACATAAAAGCTTGGAAGTATTTCAGTGACTATTTCTAGGATACAAATCAAGAGATAACATCTGGCCTCATTTGGGGATGACATGCTCCCTGCGAGCTACCAAGAACTTGCAGACCTATGCCTTATACATTGGGCTATACGGTCAACTGCTCAATCAACCTCTGAAAACTTTTAAAATCAGTCACCACTTATTCAAACAAGATAAACCTGCTAAAAATCTAATCACACTGTGAAAAATGCAAAAAGCAAATGCTCATGGATGAGCTTATTTATCCACACTTCTACTCTAATCTTGTTGAGATCAAGCTAATCATGTATAACTCCATTTCCAATGAAACCAAGTTAAAAACTAAATTAGCAATTGAAATCCTAGAACATGCTTCTGTAAAATAAAGATTGGAGAATGGATAGGCAATTCATCATGAATCTGAAATCCATATTGACAACTGGACAAAACTGAATGGCTCGAGTTAATAAAAACCTTGAGATAAGCAGCCACTGGATCATAAAAATAATAAAAAACCATGTTTTGATCAGATGTCCCTGTTTCTTCTTGAAGATAAGCAAGCTGCCTCTGGATAAACTCTAACCTTACTATCTCCATTAAACCATCTTTTTCACAATCATTTGAAAACCACTTTTTACTTTCTAAGATATGTTGATTTAATTCTTCATTCAAAGCCATGCACATATCTTCAAAAAATGCTTGGAACAACAGCAGTAATACTAACATTTTGAGAATTCTTTTCTGACAACAAACTTTCATATTCTAACTCAAATGCTTTTAAAATCTTCTTCAAAAAATCAATTTTATCTTCTTCACTATAAATATTATCAAAATCTAAAAAAGAAGACAAATCTTTGTCCCATTCATCAACAAAAGACATACTCATCCATTCTCGAAAACCTTGAAGAAAAACATGATCTACCTCAACCCCTGTAGTCTTGGTACAGTAAGCAACTCGCTCAGAAATTGAATCTGCCATTTTGAAACCAGTGGAGTCACCAGGTGAATATCGCAGCCACTATGTCACCAGCCTTTGTTCACCATCAAAGTCTGGATATATTCGTTGTCATACACCCCAGGGAAGTATGCCTTCGTTCCTCCGTCCCCGGCAACGGCGCCAAAAGATGTTATCCCTAAAGTTGAACCCTGACTGCTAAGGTCAAGCTTAAGGAAATCTTAAATGTAGATATAAGATAACTAAACAATAACTCTATCAATTTTGGTGGCAGATGAATATATAACAGAGATCAAACAACTCAATAATCAGGTAACAAGGAGTACATTGGTTTCCGCACTTTGAAAGAAGCATTTGTCCTAAATGATGTGGTGGCCAGAGGTCTTTTCCAAATTGGATAGAGTTCTTCAATATGAGAATCCCCAAATCAATTTTTTGAGAAAATTTGTTATCTTCACCAACAGTAAAGTCCCTACAACAAGCAATGGGAATAGATCAAAGAAGGATATATACCTACAAAATCAGAACATATAAAATATGAGTAACGTTTCTTTACCAAATAGTGTAAACAAGATACATAAATGGACTGGAGGATTTTCGGGTAAGTACATAAAATTCATTGTAACGAATTAATGCAGTTTTAATACATCGAGGGATGGGAATAGGAATTCCTCTGATCACGTTTTTGTTTATGTTAATATTCAAGAAAAAAATTTCTAGAAAATGAAGTAACTAAGGAGTGTGCAAAATTACAGTGGGATCCATTTTTCGTTGAGGAGATTGAGAGCCTCGGTAGGTGCTAGAGTAGGGTTTTAGGATTCGAGTTTTGTAGTAAACTCTACAATTTCATCCTTTATTTAATTGATATCCCTCATACCCTATCTCTACGATAGAATGAATTCACCAAAGTGCACTTCAAATCTTTTGTTTCACTCGACTCCTCCTAAAAAACTATAGTAGTGGATGTGCTAGAAGTTGCTTTGTTGTTCTTTCCCTCACTCCATTCATCATTTGCTTGCAAATACTCTAAAATTTGTCCTCCTGGATCCCCATACATACTAGTCTTAGAAGAAATTTCAATCATACTATTCAATGGCTTACATGCTACAAATCCAAAGGTGGAGATGGTAGAGTATTTTTCTTTATTACCTGTAGTTCATTGTGCCACGGCTAGACCATACGATTAAATAAAAATTTTGACTACTTTTCCTTACAAATGCTACAACTTTTCCCCCCTTTCCATCTCCTATTGATGCTATCATTGGTAATGGTAATTTTACTTGGTCCCTTGGTTATTCGATTTCCTATGAGTATGCTTCCACGACTACACAAGTCTCTATGGCAAATCTCTTTGTAGGGAAGGAAACCTTAGAGGCTCATAGCATAAGAGTAGGACACAAAGAAGCTCTTTTTCTCCACCAGCTAATGTCGAAACATCCATCTCTCGATGGCGCGTCTCTGGAAACCACCTCCTTTCCTTGGCCTTTAAACCAATAAGCCCATTCTATGCCCTTATGTTTTATGGCTTATCCACTCCATTTTATGGAAATAAATTGAAGGGTTTTGCTTGCATGACTCTCTTGGGGTAGTCCTCTCATGAGGGTGGTTTACCTGCATCAATACCATGTCATCTCTATCAAACCACCTATGCCCACTATGTAGCTATGTGTAAATGGCCATGAGGATCCGGCCATCTATTGGAATGGATAGATTGACAAAAATCCCACCCATTCTTTCCACACTTCACAAGCCACAAAACCCATTTTCTTAAAGGTGGAGAACATTTTAATAATAAATAATAATAAAAAATAGGGGAAATTTTGAGATAATTTAAATATAATTTGTCTCAAATTAATGTCACAAACTACCCCGTCATGTAGTAGTATTGCATGTGCCAAGCCTTTCATCTTAATATATATAACAAAAAGCCAAGTATAAAAATAAATAAAAATCCAATGCATAATTGCATATATTAATGCAATTCTTAGGTAAGCAACCTTTGAGTCATTTATTAGTGTTGGAGGGGCCTAGGTCGGCCTGTTGACTAGGCCCTCTGCCCGACCATTTGAAGTATATGTCAACAACTCGCGTCGACTAGCATAGGTCGGGTCGGTCGGTTAGACCGACAAATGGTTATGTAACTGTATTGGAAGGCATATATATATATAGGTTGTTGAGCCGATGTACTAGTTAGATTGGTTCTATGTTGTATTCTGCTCTTGCTGGTTAATACAAAGGCATGTACTTCTCTCTATTAGTCTCTTGTCTCTTGTGTCTGTGTCATTGTGCATTCTTGCTTATAATATATAATGTATCTCTGGTAACCACGAGACCCTTGGGACTACAACATCTGGTTCCGTTGTCGGTTGATGCATTAAGAAATAGTAGCATGACATATGATTTCAGAGCAGGAGATTAAGGATTGGTGGGAGAATAAAATCGCGAATTATCTACAAAACTATGCGCGACCTAACAAGCTAACGATTATCCAAGCAAAGGAATGATTCTTCTTTGAGACCCATGAGAAATTCGTAGAGTCCGTGCCGACCGCCTTGAATAAGATTCTGGATGAAAAGACCAGTTGATGAAGAAGAGAGGAAGCTATTGTCAACGTTGATCAATGGAGGACACACGAATCTATCAGAGTGGTGTGAAAAGATCGCGGACGACTTCTGTGAAGAGCAAGCGATTGAAGACCGCGTCTCTGTAGACGAAGTTAGAAGAAAGTTCTTCACCGAACTAGCTGATCAATTTTTGTGTTCTCTGTCAACCTTATTGTTCAAATTTTTTATCAACAAAGGTGTTGCGCATATTGTCGAGACACGACCGTTGCTGCTCCCACCCCTTCCAAACTCTAATTGGGAGGAGAAAGAATGACAGTGGGAAAGATTTGTAAAGGGTCTCAAATGGGAATTCTTTTTGAACAAATGACGGTCTATACTTCCCCAGTGATCTAGAAAACTTCGGGCCGGCATTCGGGGGGTGGCGAAGCATGTTCTGATGTACCGAGCTTGATGAAAAATGACATATGACAAGGTGACATGACCAGCAGTGGACGTAAATTCGACAAAGACAGACTTATGAGTCATAAAAGTACTCCCGATATCCAGAAAATTGAAAGAGAAAAAAGGAGACAGGGACGTGAAGAGCTAAGGGAGCAGGTAATTGCGCTCCGGAGGATGCGAGGATCAAGTGTCGCGATAGATGCAGAAGAAAATCTGCTAGAGTCAAGTCGAGCCCACGATGATCAGGGCATCGAAGAAGACATGTCGCCAATGGATGAAGACTTGTGGATAGAGCGTGGTAGAGCTCTCCAAGTTCAGATACCTGAGACGGAAACACCTCCTTCTCCATTTCATTTAACACAAAGTGTCTGGGTGCAAGTAATTATCGAGGAAAAACCAAGTCTCCATGCTGGTCTTTCGGGAATCTGGAGTCTTTGAAGTGAAGAAGGCGATGATATCAATAGATTATTTATTCATCGACCAGAGGAAGGAAATTGGGTGTTTTTCAACCCGAATTTCCGAATAGAAGCTTTCATCTAGTGTACTCAGAACATGAAGAAGCACCCCCCTGCCAATACCAAATTTGAGTGACTCGTCGAGTACGTCGGAGAATCCGAGGTTTAGCGAAATCCCGTTTGAATAGAACTTTAATTGGATTTCGACAAAAGTAGTAGAAGAAGACAGACCCGACAAAACAGAAGAATTTCTAGATACTAGTTCTGAAGACAAAGAACCCAGTCATGATAGACAGCTAGTTCAAGCTAAAGAAGCACCAAGTTCTGGTTGCAGAAATAATCCACCTACACCACCATCTATTTCTCAAAGAAATACACCAACAGACATGTCGCACTCAACAACACACCTTCCATTCTATGAAGGTGATGAAGATCCGATATGACATTGGTTTGTGTGCTAATCGATATGGACAGCGAACCAACTCACTAGTGAAGAACGACAGATGGCTCAGTTTGCTGGTTCGCTGAGAAAACGTGAACTGACATGGTACATGGGATATATTGCAAAGACACCGAATGCAACCAAAGCACAAATTAAACAAATTTTTCTGCCCTTTTTCATGATAGAAGATGCAACATATCTAGCAGTCGAATGACTGAAGCCAACAGTCTAGAAGCTGACAGAAACTGTCAAGGAGTATGATAAGAGGTTCAAAGACCTCCTGAGCAAACTGGACTATGAGATCGAAGAAAAGTTATTAATTAAATGGTTTATTGCTGATCTCATAAGTAAAATGAAAATACATGTACGTTGACAAAGTGTCAATACTTATGCAGAATCATTAAAGGCAACACTAGAGACTGAAATGGACGACGAATATCCTCTAGTCTCCATGGACAGACATGTCGACGAACTCCTTGAGAGTATGGAGCAAGAAATCCGAAGTATGACTTTGAAAGGGCCATAATTATGGTGTACTACATGTCGAACTGTAGGACATACTAAAGACTCTTGTCGAATTGAGGATCGACGACAAGAAGTTAAACTTATTCAAACCAGATGCTTTTGCGATCTGTGCAAAGAATATGACTTGCATACCACAAATGATTGTCCATACAATCTGAAAAACAAGAAAGAAAAATGGTGTCAAATATGCGAAGTCAGTACCCATTCGATTGAAGAATGTCATCTGAATTTGAAAAATCGGCAAAACTACCATGCAGTATATCAGACAAACTCTATCAAGCAGCATCACGACAGAAACACAGGAAACAACAGGTTTGAAAGAAATGATGGAAGAAATAACCGGTACAATCAGAACAGGAATGACAGATATCCAATATATAATTATCATCGATATGATCGACAATATGATGGCTACAACAAGCACGGAGGATAACAAAGTTGTGGTCGTGGCGGTGGTCGCGGTGTTCGACCTAATCGACCTGGTTTATGTTTCACATGTCTTAGCAAGGATCATCGGCATGTAGAATGCCCTTATATGGAAAGAAATGATCTTAAATTTTGTACAAAGTGTGGGGTAGGCGATCACTTTTTAGAGGATTTACCTACCATGATTGAGAAAATAAATAATAAAAAGAATGTTCATGTCTTATCTTGTGTATCCAAAAATGATGTGCTTCGTACTAAAAACTTGCAAATTGTAACTAGGCAAGGTACCCACATTGGTCAAGATAAGCCACAGAAAAGTAAAATTATAAACAAAGAGGATTACCCAAATCCTATGAAACAAAAATCTTTGTACAAAAATGCATCTGACATATTTTGTGAATTGGCAGCCCATGAAGATATTGAAGAAAACCGACAGGAAGTTCTCAATGAATTGTTCAGATTAATTTCAAATGATGAAGCTGCAGGAAAATTGATTGACCTGTTGCATAAATTGAAGTATAAACATGTCAAGCAAAGACAAACCAAAAACATTTGCCGACTAAATCAAAAATAGAAAAATGATGCTGACCCATTGGTCGACAATGACATAAATGGATATCATGTATGACAAGTCGTACTCAACTTTGGTTCCCAAGTGAATATCATGACTCATGATACCTGGGACCAAATTGGTCGACCACAATTGCAGGAATCGAGCATTTATCTGAAGCTCGCATATCAAGGTTTAATTGAGCCGATTGGAGAGTCGAAACTTCCATCAAGGGAATCTCAACAAAAGTCGATTTTGAAATCATTAATCCCAAAGATGATGCAAGTTCTTTCCCAGCCTTGGTCGGTCGAACTTGGTGGCAAAAGATGAAGGCTTCAATTTCCTTAGACAAAATTCGCATCAAGTTGAAAGGCAATGGGCAAAAGGTTATTGTACCAATCTTCCCATCTCAGGGAGAACCATGGTCAGAACCTGCAGAAGTAGATAATGATATTCGACATCTTTATCAAATAGACAATAATGAAGATCGCATTGAACCAAATTCCCAATGAGAACTTCACCTTGAAGATCCTGTTTCACTCGGATATAATTATGATGCAAAACTCTATGACTGGAAGATAGATAACTATGATTTGCATGCGAAAGAATGCTGGACAGTGGAAGCCATCTCAAAGAAGCAAATGAAGAAGAGTCTCTCAATATCATATACACCAAATATATTTGAGCGGAAAATGCGAGCATATATGACTCTTGTAGCAGATGGAAATTCACATACATGTAATCCAAAATTGAGGTACAAGGAACAAGATTCCCCTGTTGTACATGTCGAACATGTATCTAAACATGTTGGAGAGCAAGGCCGACTACAAAGTCTGGTTGAGACATTCACTGGTCAAGCCGCGAGATGGTGGGACACCCATCAGTCGAAACTCCAAACCTGGAATACCGCATCGACATTTTTTGTAGAAAGATTTGGAGGAAAGAAGCTAACGACTCAGGCAGACATCCCGATGTTTACACATGGACAAAATCCTGAAGTCCACATAGACTGTTGCGAAAGAGAATGGAGAAAATTGGGCTATAAGGATGAAAGGGCATGTCCTCATCTCTTCCCCAGAACACTTGATGATTTACCTAATAAATGGTATAAAATGGAATAGGTGAGAGGGGAAACTTTCACTTGGAAAGACTTGAAAGAAAATTTCATCAAGGATTTCCAATTTTCTCCAAAGGAGGAGAAGTTGGTCGAAGCAAGTAAAACTATCAAAGAATTTCTGTAGCCGACAGACAATTCAGTACTTACAGAAAAGCATCAGATCACTCGCCGACCTACTACCTACTATAACATAACGTCGACAAAAAGCTAGCATTCGATAAGATTAAGCCTAGAAATGGAGAAATCAGTCGGGAAGAGTTTTCAATGGATACATGATCACCCCAACAAGTCGAAGCACGTAAAAACAATCTTTAGCACAGAGATTGTCGAGAAGGACGAACCCAAAAGGTTGTCAGAAAATGAGTTTCCACCAACATTCATGCAAATTAAAGAAGCTAAAAGACCGATAAGTGACAGTCGCGCGCTAGAATGGATGGACGTGAAGATTAAAACAAAAGAAGTAGATATTTCAAACGGCCGAAATCACTAGCCTCCTCAAGGAATTTCAAGATGTATTTGCTTGGGATTGCAAAGACTTGAAAGGAATTATGCAGGAGATGGGCAAGATGAAAATCGATATCAAGCCAGACGCCAGACCAGTAAAGAAAAGACCCTATAAGCTTGCTCACAAGTACAAACATATTGTTAAAAATGAGATCGATAGCATGCTCAAAGCAGGAATTATATATCCTATCGACCAGTTGGAGTGGGCAAGCCCAATGGTTTTTCAGCCGAAGAAACAAGATCCAACATGACTGAGAATCTGTGTCAACTTTCGCGAGCTGAACAAGGTAACACTCACAGACCCGTTTCCAACTCCTTTTGCAGATGATATTATTAATGAAGTTGTAGTGCATGAGTGCTATTCTTTCACGGATGGATTCTTTGGGTACAATCAAGTACCTATTGCAAAAGAAGATCAGAAAAAGATGACATTTGTTTGCGAGTTCGGGTCATTTGTGTACAAAGTCATGCCCTTCGGTCTAAAGAATGCACTAGCGGTCTTTTCCCAGATTGTCATCAAAAAATTTCAATAATATATCTACAAAACCGTGGCTATCTACTTTGACGACTAGACAATCTACACAATGCTAAGAGATCATTGCAAATGGATTCGACTGATGTTGGAACATTGTCGGCAAATTCAATTGTCGCTGAAAAATAAAAAGTGCATTTTTGCGACACCTATCGGCATATTGTTGGGCCATGTAGTATGCAAAGAGGGAATAAAGGTCGACTATGCCAAGATAAAAATTATTCTCGACCTAAAGCCTCCAGTCAATCCGAAGCAAGTGCGGATCCTGTTAGGTCATACGAGGTACTACAGGAAGTTTATCAGACATTAATCCAACACGACCTATCCTCTCAAAGAGTTGTTAAAAGAAGATCAAGATTACAGGTGGACGGAGGAATGTGATGCTTCATTCAATACTTTGAAGAGAAAAATGGTTGAAGCACCTATCCTCCGATTTCCAAAATGTGTGCATATTGATGCATCTGGAATAGCAGTCGGCACTATTTTAACAAAACCAGGAGAAGATGGGATGGATTATCCTAATGCATTCAGCAGTCGGAAGTTGAACAAGGCTGAAAGAAATTACTCTACGACGGAAAGAGAAGCATTAGGTATGGTATTTGCACTGCAGAAATACCGTAATTATTTATTGGCTAATCCTTTCGTATTTTATACAGATCATCAAGCTTTGAAATACTTAGTCAATAAAGAATTGCACCACGGGAGGTTGTGTTGCTGGCTTCTACTATTTTAGGAATTTGAATTCGAAGTAATTATCCGGCCTGGAAAGGCTAATGTCGAGCCAGACCACCTGTCGAGAGTCAACACTGGAGAGGAGCCGACAGGAATTGAATATGATTTGTCGGATGCACATTTGTTTCGTATTGAATCAGTCCCTTCAGAACTTGCAGAAATTGCACAATTTATCGAGGATGGACAAGCTCCTGAAGGAATGATTGAGAAAAAGAGGAAGATCCTTGCTATGAAAGCCGCACCTTACACTTTGATCAATGGATTCCTCTATAAACTTGACTTGGACGATATATTACGTCGATGTGCACTTGAGCATGAACGACAGAATATACTTTCAGAAGCTCATTTTGGACCAGCGGGAGGACATTGATGAGTCCGCATTTCAGGTATCTAATAGTTTCTTTTCCCACCAGAAAACACAAGAGAGGTTGAAAAGATACACTCGTTAGTGGGAAAATGATTTACCTTAATAATTTAATGAAGTGTTTAAAAGATTATTTATGTTATGTTTTGAAAGGCGTTGCTATGAGCTAATTGCATGTAAAATGAGGTTGGATGAGCAGGTGTAGGTGTACTCAAGGATAACGCGTGAATCAAGTGGAGAACTGGAAGGACATCACCAAACTCAGCGCCTTTTTCCTGATTTATAGAGAACGAACTCCTGTTCAAAAGTGAATCGGCAGTTAGACATTTTTGTTAGGTTAAGCATTAGGATTTTATAAATATGGACCTCTCGGGTAGCGAGAGGCCCCTGCTGCTATTTTGAAGAATTATTGTTTACATTTCAGACTATCAAGACAGTTGTGTTATAGACCTGGTTTTTAAACGATGAAGTTTCCATTTTAAATAAAGACTTGATGTTATCTACGATTCAGCATTTATAAGTTCTTTTCACTCCTGAGTACGGGTTGGAGAGGGCCCCTCCAACACATAGGTCAAGAGATCTTGCAGTACAGGTATTTCTCATTATGTGTTGTGTATTGATTGAATTTATATTGCAGATGAGAGTATTCTAAATAGTGTCTAGATAACACGATTTAAATTCTGTAGTGGTTGATCACTTCTGATTCTGTAGTTCATTACAATGCATTCCGTAGTATGATAATGTTGTGTCTGTAGTCCTGTAGCAGCATTCCGTTGAGGCATAATTAAACACCCATTTCTCTATGTACTTGCATTTATTTCTGAAGGAGCAATTTATATCTTCAGTTTATGTATTCGTTTCATTATTAGAACTGCTTATAGAGATTGATTCCTTTCAGTATTTATTGGTTACATTATTTGATTAACGATTGCAGCATTAGATAATAGCATTCTGAATTTAGCTTTAGCCTTAGATTATGTTAGATCAAACTTTGCATTTTATGCATTCAATTTACAGTAAGATTAAAGGTCAAGCTTTTATTTCTTTAGAATAGGTCTGTTATAATTCCAGCATTCAATTTCATAGAATAATTTTTATTGTTTTCAGCAAATTAATTCTTAAAATTAGATTGACTATTTCCTGCATTCAAATTCTTATCCATAGATTTCCTGCTTTCAATATTTGATTTCTTAGCATAGGAATTTATTTTCCATAGATTAACAATCCTGTTTACAGTTGATACAAATACCTAACTTCGACAGAGACTATCCTAGAAGAGCACATATAGTGCCAGTGCCTCTAAAGTTTGTACGTCCCCCGGTTTGATAATTAAAGTAAAGCTCCTAGTCTAGCTGCCCTAATTAGGCACCCATACTTAGATCTCACCACTTTTTGGCACCATTTTCGGGGAGGTGCTAATCTTTTAGGAGACATCACCTAAAAACAACACAAAAAGAAAACAAAAATTACATAAAACAGGAACATCAAAAACAACAAAAAAAGAAAACAAAAAAATTCACATAAAACAAGAACATAATTTTTTTCCAATGAATGCCTCGCCGGCAAAGGGATAGGTTTGGATGCTTTCTGCCTAGGCGTCCCATGAGCAATAACGCTGACAACAATTCTTACCACTCTCAGTTTGGATCCCCAAGCTCTAAAAACGAAACTGATTCCACAATCCAAACAGAGACAACTTCTCTACTAGTTCTAGCTCCAACACCACTATGGCTGAGGAAGAAGAAGAACCCTGGGAGATTTTCACCTTTCCCATTAGCATACCTCTTGGAGATGCCAGAATGAAGAATATCAACCCTAACAATCTGCAAAACTTCCATGGATTGACTTCAGAAGATCCTGACACATTCCTGTTTGAGTTTGAGGTAGTTTGTAGATCTTTCGATTATACTACAGATGCACAAAAGCTGAGTCTTTTTCCTTCCACACTGAAAGATTTATCACTTAGGTGGTTCATGAGTTTAGAAGGAAATAGTATTTTCAGCTGAGATCAAATGAAACAGGCATTCCTAGAAAAGTATAGGGACTACTACAAAGCAAAAGATACAAGGGATTAAATATTTAGGATGCAGCAAGGAGACTGTGAATCCTTAGAAGATTATGCCCAAAGATTTCAGCTCAGCTACAAACAAGCCAACCATTGCACCCTAGACCCTAAATCGCTGAAACTGGTCCTTCTTAGGGGGATTAAAGAGGAAAATTTTGAGATATTAAACCTTTTGGGAGATGGAGACATATTTCAGAAGACTTATGACCAAATACTACAGATCTTCAAGAACCATTCTAGGTCTAGGAAAAGCAAGAATGGGACAATAGATACACATCTACCCACTGGATCCTCATCATCTTCAGGACCCAATCTTACAAAATCTGACTTAGGAAACCTGTTAGATGACATGAAGACCGACATCTTACAATCTCTGGCCATGCAACTTGATGCACTACAAATAAAAAAGAAGCAGGATGAAATTAACCAAGCCTTGCCAGTATTATGTCCTCGTTGTAGAAAAAAACATGAGAAGGGGCGGTGCACCTTGAACACCATAGAAGTATGTGGTCTCTGCAATGACGACCATTCCACTGATAAATGTCCCCTCTTACCCTCATGTAAGGCGGCTATTCAAGACCCAGCATCTGAAGTGGCAATAGAACAGCTATGTTTTATAAATCAGAGGAGGAATAATTTTGTTAAACCATATCAACAGAGCAATCATGCCTACTATAATAAAGGACATCCAAATTGGAACTCTACACCAACTCCATGGCAAGCACATCCAAATCCAAACCAATGGAAATAGAATCAACAAACATATCAACCATCCTATCAACAATCATACTACCCACCATCTTACCCACAATACCCCCCACCTTTTCCTCCATCCACCACAAATTATGCAAATCAATACCCCCATCCATCAAATTGGAGGGCCCCGTTACAACAACCACTTATTATGCCACCCCCATAGCCTCAACCAACTCCCAGACCTCCACCCATTCCAGCCCAACCAATCCCAAATCCTAATAATAACAGACCTCCACAACAACAACAGACTTATGACGTTGATATCACACAAATTCCTACCTATGTCGTAGACACCATAGAAATAAACGAAATAAACCTATGATCTGGAAAAACATTGCAGAATACATCCCCACACAATATCCAACAACCTTAAGCTCAAGAACAAACATCATAACCCTATGTTCAGCATCCAGATGAACCAGACCCTCTTGAGGACGAAACCCAACCACTCCCACGCAACAGAAACCCTCCATTTCCAGAAAAACTAGTCTGAAGTATGAAAGAAGAGGAAGAGAATATAATTTTAAACGAATTCAAGCACTTAAACATCCAAATATCGATTTTACAAGCCATAAGGGATGTGCCCATCTGCAACAAATTTATTAGAGAGAATTTCCTAAAGAAACCAGGAAGGAGGAAACGTGACCCACCAACCATAAATGTAGTGGGACAATTGGCTAATTTAATGCTGGGTGTCATAATAAACCCTAAATATCTTGATCCAGGTAGTCCTGTAGTAAACATCACCATCATAACAATCAAATAAATAAAATCTTAATAGATTTGGGAGCTGCGATCAATGTCATGACTAAAGAAACCATGTTATACCTGGGACTCCAATCAATTGTAAGACCAACCACAACAGTACTCCAATTAGCAGACACATCCATTGTGAAACCCGAAGGGATGTTAGAAGACATTATGATCAATATTGAATACTGGGAATACCCAGCTGATTTTATAATAATTGAAATCTAAAGCAAACTTAGTGGTTATCCAATTATACTAGGTAGACCTTGGTTAGCAACTGCGGACGCTTACATAGGTTTCCGATCAGGAAATATGACAATCACCAGTGGGCATGCCAGGAAGAAAATCACAATCTACCCACCAACAATGAAATCTTCAGAGTTAGAATATCAAAATTGGACTGATGATTACCATAACACACCAAATCACAACCTCCGACCTATCCTAACAATTGATGTTGCAATATCACTAAAAGCAATAGACGAATATGGCCATATAGATAGATTTATACAAAATGTATCTTCTAACAATCATGTTTTTCAAGAATTTTTTTCCACAGAAACAACTGACAGTTCAAAATAGAACATGGATGAATTATGGACAGAAGTGCTCGAAGAGCAAATTGAAAAAGTAAAAATCGTAGAAATTCTGCCTGGCAAAACAGTCAACATCAATTCCAATTTGAAACCAGAGCAAGAAAATAAATTGATGAAGATACTAAAAGAACAAAGTAAAGCATTTGCATGGACATATGCAGACATGAAAGGCATACATCCTGATATCTACAAACACTACATTTACATCAAAGAAGGTTCTACTCCTATCAGGCAACCACAAAGAAGGCTAAACTCTGCATTGAAAGACATAGTCAAAGTGGAACTACAAAAGTTATTAGATGCAGGATTCATCTATCCAATATCTAACAGTGAGTGGGTCTCACCACTAGTTATAGTACCTAAACAAGGAGGAAAATGGAGAATTTGTGTGGACTACAGAGAGCTGAATAAAGCAACCAAGAAATATCACTTTCCTCTTCCATTTATAGATCAAGTGCTAGACACATTATCTGGAAACAAGTATTTTTCATTCTTAGATGGTTTCAGTAGGTACAACCAAATTTTACCACCCAGCTGATCAAGATAAGACGACCTTTACATGCCCATGGGGAACTTATGCCTATAGGGTCCTACCCTTTGGTTTATGTAACGCCCCAGCAACATTTCAAAGAGCCATATTGAGTATTTTCTCCGATTTTATAAATGACAAAATGGAAGTCTTCATGGAAAATTTAACACCCTATGGACAAAACTTTGAGCAGGCATTGAACAATCTTGAATTAGTATTGAAAAAATGTATTGAAATGAGTTTGTGCCTAAGCAATGACAAATGCAGAATGTTAATGGAAGAAGGCATTGTTCTAGGACATCATATATCCCAGAGGGGGATAGAGGTTGATCAAGCAAAAGCCTCAGTAATCAAAACACTGCCACCGCCTATCAAACAAAGGGATGTAAGAAGTTTCCTTGGACAAACAGGGTACTACAGAAGGTTTATTGAAAATTATAGCAGAATTGCTACACCAATGTTTGCACTTCTCACAAAATACAGTGAGTTCATATGGTCAAGCAATTGCATGACAGCATTTGAAAATATTAAAGAGAAAACAATCACGGCACCAGTACTCCAAGGACCAAACTGGGAAATTCCATTTCACATCCACACAGATGCATCAGATAAATCCATTGGATCTGTGCTTGGACAAGAACGAGACAAGAAACCCTATGCCATATACTATATAAGCAAAAATTTGGTTGGGGCAGAACTCAACTACACAGTCACAAAGAAGGAATTTTTAGCAGTCATACATGCCATCAATAAATTCAGGCATTACATCATGGGATGCAAAATTTTATCCACACTGACCACTCAGCAATCAAATATCTTATGAACAAGCCTAATACTAGTGCAAGAATTATTAGATGGATACTACTTCTACAAGAATTTGACATTACTATAATAGATAAACCAGGCAAGCATAATGTGGTAGCCGACTTTTTGTCAAGAGTCACACATGGAAAAGATAATGAATTGGTTCAAGATAACTTCCCTAATGAGCACCTTTTTTCCATATCAACAATAAGACCATGGTTTGCTGACATAGCAAACTATTTAGTTTCCAGAACATTACAGTTATAAAGAAAGGACAAAAGTAATAAGGCAAAGTGCCACATATACATGGATAGAGGGCATGCTTTTTAAACAGGGACCAGATCAAATACTTAGAAGGTGCATTAGGGAAGATGAAGTACATGGCATAATGCATGCCACTCACAATGAACCCTGTGGTGGACACTATGCTGCAAAAAGGACAGCCTACAAAATCTTGCAAATAGGATATTATTGGCCAACACTCCACAAAGATGCTTATGAGTATGTGTCTCACTGTGATGACTGTCTAAGAATGGGGAAGCCTACACAAAAAGAAGAAATGCCTCTTCATCCACAGATCTCCTTAGAACCATTCGAGAAATGGGGATTTGACTTCGTTGGTCCAATCAACCCACCATCAAATCAAAATAACTACATTTTAGTATGTACGGATTACCTTACAAAATGGACAGAGGTAGCAGCACTTGCTGCAGCAAATGAGAACAATGTAGCAAAATTTTTCACTGAGCAAATCTTCCACAGGTTTGGTGTTCCAAGGGAACTAGTTTCTGATAAAGGACCACAATTTACATCCAACTTAATAGAGGACCTACTGAAAAATAATAAGGTTAAACATAGACAGTCCTCTTCATATCACCCTCAAGGAAATGGTCAAGCAGAAGTCACCAACAGAGAATTAGAGAGAATTCTAACAAAGACAGTCCAACTCCACAAAAGAGATTGGTTTGACAGATTAAGTGAGGCAGTTTGGGCCTATAACACCACATGGAAGACAACAACAGGATTCACACCTTATGAATTAGTATATGGAAAGAAAGTCATGTTGCCAATTGAATTTGAAATAAAAACACTAAGAATTGCAGTAGGGTTAAACATGGAACTATCAGAAATACAACAAGAACGCATGCTAAAATTAAATCAACTGGATGAGCACTGCCAACAAGCACTAGCCCACACTGAAATCATCCAACAACAAAGAAAGAGGTGGCATGACAAGCACCTAAAAGATAAAAAGTTCAAGGAAGGTGACTGGGCACTACTCTATGATTCCAGGTTTCACACATTCAAAGGAAAATTAACAACCAGATGGCTAGGACCTTACATCATTGAGCACATCTATGAAAATGGAGCAGTCAAGATTATTACAATAGATGAACAACAGTTTCCCATGATAGTGAATGGACATCGACTCAAAATTTACAAGAAACCACAATCAAAAGAAGAGTTTACACAAGTACTCTACCAGCAACAACTGATGCTGATAGAAAATATGAAAAAGCATTGAAAAAATGAATGAAAAAAAAACAAAAAAAAATGAAAAGAGAAAAAAAAAAAAAAAAAAAATTGATAGCGAAAATAGCAGGCCAAATAACAGGGCCACGTATATCACTATGACGATCCAACATTACTATTGCAAAGAGAAATAGCAAACACAATTCAAGTGAGCCCGAGAATTCTCAAACATTTTCAGCATACAAGCGAGCCAGATATACATTCAAGAGAGCCAACAAAATTATATACAACTACAGGAAAATCCAAGCACACTCTTCAATCATCTCTGCCATATGATCATGAGCACTTGACCCTACTTCAAGTGAGCCTGAAATTGATTCAAGCGAGGCTGTCATTTATTCAAGCGAGCCAGACATTCATCCAAAAGAAGCAACAAGCAATCAAATTCATGCAACGCATCATCAAAGTCAAATCAAAATGGCATGAAAAAAGAAAAATGCAGAACACACATAGCTACTAACACGCCAAATATTACTACGGATTACACCAAATCTACTACAGCATCCAGCACACATGCAAATCAGCAATGATCATGAACTCGAGTATGCTACAAAATATAGCAAGGTAATCTCTGAACATTTTCATTTTATTTTTAAGGTCAAATCATTATCCCCAAAACGGTTATATTTTAAGCTGAGGACAGCTTTACGATAAAGTCGGAGGGAAAGGTTCAGATTACAAAATCATGATTGGAAAGGTTCAGATTACAAAACCATGATTGCACATACCCGTCATTTCGACAAATGATGAATCCACATATAACCACCATACTCCACAATAATCACAAAGTACAAGCATAAAGCGAAATGAAGAGATTGATCATGAAAAGAAATGGATCAATCATCAAGTACAACGAAGAATAATAAGGCTAAGTGTGGAAGGACATTTAATTTAAGCTGCATGATCGTCAAAGAAAAAGTCAGTTTTTGCAAAACAAAAGAAACCTCTCAACACTTCCCGGAAGCAAGCCATCAGAAGAGAGTGCGTCACGTAGCAAGCAATCGGCCCCGAGCCTATAAGTAAATCCAGACCAGTGAGGTAAAAGACACATTCAAATTTGGTTTTTGTCGATTGTAGAAGAGATTTTAAGATGACGAAAGGATTCAAGAAAAGTGAACCAGAGGAGCACAGCGCCGTCTAACAGAACCTGTGAATATTAACAACCATCCGCAGTGCAGGCTGGATGCCCTTCATCCTAGGACTGAAAGGGTACAACACAGGGGTAGCTCTGGAGTTTGCGAAAAATTTTAAACATATCAAGGATGAACAGTTCGTCACCCAAGTGAAGGGGTTACGTATTAAGATTGATGAGGATGTAATTACCAAATTCACTGGACTACAAAGAGGTTTGCATTGGAGCAGGGATGACAGGGAGGCGAACCAAGAAGCAAAAACAGCATTCTTCGAGCAAGGAGAGGTCTATGACGAAGACAAAAATGGAGTCAAAAGACTCTCCATGCCAACACCATGAGAGGACATGGTTGCAATCATTCAGAAGTACATCACATGCTCTGGTAGGTTAAGCTATGTCCCCATCTTTCATTTTCGGATTTTAGAGTTGTTAAGACACATAACCCATTATCCACCAAACAACAACATTAGTATTCCATATTACCTGCTCCAATCTCTAGTAGAAATGAGCAAGAAGGTGGCTAAGGGTAAGGAGGATGCCTTGGCCCATCATGGGTTGATCAAGTTAATCGTCTATGAGGAATTAAAGGCACAAATACCAGAGCTTTCTTGGGAAGAATTAATTTTGGTATCCACTGAATATGTTCAAAGGATGAAGGGTACACCCACAGCTGGCATACCGCCAGGAGCAATGAACAAAACCGCCTCTACATCAAGGGCGAAGAGGAAAATTGACCTGGACCATGTGGCCGAAACCCTGGTGAAAATCAAGCACTCAAGAGAGGACTCCCCCAAGGAAAACCCAAGGATTCCTGCCAGTAATCAAGAGCCGAAAAGAAGAATTAAGAGATTCACCCAAGCATCCCGAATCCAAGTTACCAAGGAAAAGAGTAGGGAACCCAGTCCCATAATTCAAAATGTGTCGGATGGGGACGATGATCAGTGGGTAGATCAGAAGGATCCCACTACAGAAGAGGAGCAGGATGAACATGAAATGCAGGATGAACAGGAAGAATAGGAGGAGGAAGAAGAGCGGAATGAACCAAAAGAGCAATTCAACCCCCAGGGGGACCCTCCTGAGCATAATGAAAACCCTGGGGTTGTCAATCAGCCGGCTGAGGCATGGGCAGAATTAGAAGAACTCAAAAAGGAGCTGGTGGCATTAAAAATTGGATCAGGAAGCCAGACAACATCACCCCCATTCTCATCTGAGAAGACACAAATTCTAAGAATGCATCATGCAGGGGAGCTAAGACTAGTGGAACAGAGAAATTCGGCACTTCAAGAAAAGTTGGCTGAGGCACAAGGGGAACTAGCCAGGAAGGACCAGGAAATTGTTCAACTGAAGCATGTCTTGGCTACTACCACTGAAATATACAGTAAACTATTGGAGAATAGTCCACCTTTAGCAATATATGCAGTTTACCTACAAGAGAAGTGGGGCAAATTCCAGCTCCAAAGGTTGGCACAGGGACTCCCAATAGAAATCAAAACACCCAGGGAATTTGTGGATGCATCTCTCAAGGCCACAGAGTCAGAGAAGGACCAACTCAGTGAGTTTTTCCTACACAATTTTGTAGCTCCTAGCTCGTCCAACTAGTTTCCAAACCCTTACATGGGTGATTTCCAGTTAGGGGCATTATGTTCTTGGATGAACAACGAAATTGAACGAGCGCAGGACTACCACATTTATGTGGCAGCAAAATGGTAGACCCCATTATGGATCAGGGCAGAAGCATCTCACCCTAAAAGAATAATCTATGACCACAGAAATCTCACCATAGATGAGGAATTGATCCCAATTCTCCTTGAGAAACAGCAGGGGGTTGTGGATCACTTCGATCTTACTCTTTAGAGCACACATAAGGAGGTTCGGGAGTCAATTGGTGAAAGATGGCGCAGAGTGGCAAATGACCTGAAAATAAAAGAACTTCACTCCCCTGCCAGACTAGAAAATGCTCTCGTAAAAGCCAAGCTCTACAGAGAATCATTAATAAAGAATCAGCTTAGGTGGATAGGGATGAGGCTAAACCCCCCATTCTTCCTCCCTCTGGTCATTAAGGAACAGGTCAATGAGGAAGAAGAAAGGGGGGCATGGGTCAAAGAAGATCAAAGTATGGGCTACCACAGACAGGCAGGGACCCCCAAGGTGGCAGCATGGGAGATCAGAGATGTCATCAGAGAGCAGAATATGTCACCCAAGGATGGGTGAATCCTTCAAGCATGGGGGAGATGATGAGTCCCCATTTCAGGTATCTAAAAGTTTCTTTTCCCACCAGAAAACACAAGAGAGGTTGAAAATATACACTCGTTAGTGGGAAAATGATTTACCTTAATAATTTAATGAAGTGTTTAAAAGATTATTTCTGTTATGTTTTGAAATGCGTTGCTATGAGATAATTGCATGTAAAATGAGGTTGGATGAGCAGGTGTAGGTGTACTCAAGGATAATGCGTGAATCAAGTGGAAAACTGGAAGGACATCACCAAACTCGGTGCCTTTTTCCTTATTTATAGAGAACGAACTCTTGTTCAAAATTGAATCGACAATTAGACATTTTTGTTAGGTTAAGCATTAGGATTTTATAAATATGGACCTCTCGTGTAGCGAGAAGCCCCTGCTGCTATTTTGAAGAATTATTGTTTATGTTTCAGACTATCAAGACAGTTGTGTTACAGACCTAGTTTTTAAACGATGAAGTTTCCATTTTAAATAAAGACTTGATGTTAGCTACGATTCAGCGTTTATAAGTTCTTTTCACTCCTGAGTACGGGTTGGAGAGGGCCCCTCCAACACGTAGGTCAGGAGATCTTGTAGTACAGGTATTTCTCATTATGTGTTGTGTATTGATTGAATTTATATTGCAGATGAGAGTATTCTAAATAGCGTCTCGATAACACGATTTAAATTCTGTAGTGGTTGATCACTTCTGATTCCGTAGTTCATTACAACGCATTCCGTAGTATGATAATGTTGTGTCTGTAGTCCTGTAGCAACATTCCGTTGAGGCATAATTAAACACCCATTTCTCTATGTACTTGCATTTATTTCTGACGCAACAATCTAGATCTTCAGTTTATGTATTCGTTTCATTACTAGAACTGCTTATAGAGATTGATTCCTTTCAGTATTTATTGGTTACATGATTTGATTAACGATTGCAGCATTAGATAATGGCATTCCGAATTTAGCTTTAGCCTTAGATTATGTTAGATCAGACTTTGCGTTTTATGCATTCAATTTACAGTAAGATTAAAGGTCGAGCTTTTATTTCTTTAGAATAGGTCTGTTATAATTCTAGCATTCAATTTCATAGAATAATTTTTATTGTTTTCAGCAAATTAATTCTTAAACTTAGATTGACTGTTTCCTGCATTCAAATTCTTATCCATAGATTTCCTGCTTTCATTATTTGATTTCTTAGCATAGGAATTTCTTTTCCATAGATTAACAATCCTGTTTACAGTTGATACAAATACCTAACTTTGACAGAGACTATCCTAGAAGAGCACATATAGTGCCAGTGCCTCTAAACTTTGTATGTCCCTTGGTTTGATAATTAAAGTAAAGCTCCTAGTCTACCTGCCCTCATTAGGCACCCATACTTAGAGCTCACCAGACATTATCATGCAGACATAACAGCAAGGAAGATTCTGCAAGCCAGAATTTGGTGGCCGACAGTTCATAAAGACTGTTGAGAGTTTCTATCTAAGTGTGATAGATGTCAGCATATGGGTCGACCGCTGCCCAGAACAGAAATACCTTTGGTTCCAATTAACCCTAGCCAAACGTTTGAAATTGGGGCGATTGATTTTATTGGACCATTCCCAGTAATTGGCAGACGGACAAGTGCACGATGTCTTATCACTACTGTGGAATACATCACCAAGTGGGCAGAAGCAGAGTCGGACGAAACATGTTGAAGCGAAGTCGTTGCACAGTTTATCTATGAAAATATCATAACATGTTTTGGATTCCCATTAACATTGATAAGTGACCAAGGTACGCATTTTGTTTGCAAAACCATTGAAGCACTAACTAAGGAATTTGCAGTTGATCATAGAATAAGTACAACATACCATCCTCAATCTAATGGCGCCGTAGAATAATTCAATTAAGCACTCATAAGAGGACTGACAAAAATATGCAACACGGAGAAGGACGACTGGGATGATAAAGTACCTGCTGTTCTTTGGGCATATAGAATAGCGTACAAAAGAACGACAGGACAAACACCTTTTTCACTTTTCTATGGACAAGAAGCAGTCGTCCCATTGCATTTTTGACGACAAGCACCGACTATTGTAGCAGTATTGCACATTGATGTCGAAGATGCACGACAAGAATAGCTATTACAACTGTCGAAACTGGATGAAAGTCGACAGATGGCAATAGAACATCAACAAGTCCAAAAACAACAACATAAAGCTTGGCACGACAGAACTATCAAATAGAAGAATCTGTCAGTTGGAGACTTGGAACTACTCTATAATAGTCGTGTAAAAGGGAAACCAAAGAAGTTGCATACCTTATGGATGGGGCCCTATATTATCGAAATGATCAATCCCAATGGATCAGTTTGACTAAAAACGTTACAAGGTAGTGTTTTCAATAAAGTGGTAAATGGCGCCCGACTTAAACGGTACAAGTCGTGAATATTCTCTATTAAAAAAAAGGGTTAGAAATAACCGAATGAGAGAAAGTACTATAAGAAATCAAGCAAACAACAAGGCATGTCAAAAGAAAAATGAAGAGAGATTGGCAGAATAAGGATGGAAAAATCAAAGAGAAAATCCCGATGCATAACTGTCGGTATTATAGACATCGACAAGAACGATGATGAGTTGCTGAGGAAAACCAGACACGACAGAAACAATGGAGCACAGATCGACAAAACCCACCTAGAGAAGTCCTCCGACATGACACATCAAGTGAGGTATCGCAGCATCATGATGGTAAAGAAATAAAGGTCAAAAGTAGTCATGACGCCAGAAGTAATGCACCTGACAGGGCGCCGATAGCCTGTCATCTCAATTTAGTACCTCCGTCAAATCAGCCATTAATACAAGCCTCTACGTCCCATTCACCCGTGCTGAGCAGCTCCACCATAAATCCTGAGCTTGAGGATTCTTGGGCACTCTTTTGCCGAGAACTTGAACTCCAAGATATAAATCTCCCTAACCCTGTTGAAGCAAATTTCCCATTTTCAAACCATGAATCCACCATGGCTCCAAGGAAAGCCCTGACGGCAACCAGGGCCGCTGCAACAATGGTCAGAGAGCTGGAAAAAGAGCAATCACCTTTGGAAACGAGATTACAGATGATTCAGAACGCGAAGGTTCTGGAAACAAGTTGGAAGAGAGCTTGGAAGGATATTGAAGATTGGGGGAAGTAATCAGACGACCGCTGGAGGGAGGAAGCACAGTGGCTGCAGATCGCTACAATCTTACATTATATGAAGGCACCCCTTTTAGAAAGTATCAGAGGACTCAAAGAAATTATTGCACAGTTCATTGTTAGTCGTTATCACAATGGCAAGTTCTATTTTGACGTTCCAGTCAACATTAATGGAGCACTTATCCACAAAATCACCGGTCTATCACACAAAGGAGATGTTGTACTGACAAGTTCAAGTGCGGACTTGGTCGACGAATTTGTAACTATTGCTGCTGGAAAGAACTCACGAGGCATAGCCGTGAGCCAGATCAGATATGGAAATTATAAAACTGCTGCTAAAATTGTGTCACATGCACTATCACGAACAGGAAGAGGAACAGACTTGAAAATCGACATGCTGGAAGTTGTTAAAAATATGGCTATGCGCGGCAAATTTTACAAGTGGGCAGACTTCTTGGCCGACATAATCAAACACACATTCTATAAGTGCCAATAGGAAGGGACTAGCATCCGATATCCATCTGTAATTATATGGATTTCCATGACCCACATCCGGCCGCGAGGAAATAAGGATTTTGTTCAAGATCGAAATGTCCTTATGGAGAATTTATGTTGCTTCGCACCAGAAATAAATCGACATGGACCAACGACAGTTAAACTTTGGTTGGAAGCATGGTTTATAGATTTCAAAACAAAGGCGACAAGATGGAGAGTACCTCAGAACATTCGATGGAGTTTACCTCCGACAGGACACATCCAACTTTCTTTAGATCATACAATGGTCTGGTATCTACAAGGAGCAGCAGGTAAAGTAACGCCCCTCGACTACTATCCATCAGTAGATGAAATTTTCACGGAGTTAGGTCGACAATCAAATGAAATATTGGTAATTCCTCCTCGAGCAAGAAAAGTCGACTTCACTAGTGTCGAGCCGTTGACAGACGCAGAAAAGGAAGAAGGGTATGAAAGTCGGTTATATGTGAACACTTTCACTTATCAGCCCGAACCTGTACCTGACCCCAATGTACTAGCACTTACGCTTACTCCACATGAAGATTCAATAGAAGTTGCGGAGAATTCAAACAATAGTACAGAGTCTAACAATCCAAAGCATCTCTTGACGGACAAAAATATCCAAAGGGTAGCAGGTGAACTGCTTACAAAATGACAGAACAAGGTCGTACCGACACATGGGAAGGGAAAAAGAAAAGTAAATTTTCAGGAGCCTATGATAGAAGATGAAATCGAGTTGTACGATAGTGCCACTCAGATTCTAGAAGACGCAGCCAAGAATAAGTTGCCAATAGAGGAGCAGTTCAAGAAATTTGTAGAGACAAATAAGCAGAAGACACCCAGAATTCCTGTCAAGAAACCAAAGATTTCAGTCGAACCTCATGTCGACCTGACCATTACTACTCCCCCTTCTTCCCCGACTATAGTAGAAGAAGAAAATGCCCCTTTAGCATTACATGCTCATGTTAACCCAACAGATGTTGTTATGAGTCAGTTCATCGCCAACCTTCCAGTGCTATGTCCCAACTGGCGTGAGATGGTCACTCAGCAACCAATATTTGCAACCATACCAATCGTTCCGCTTAATCTAGCTTCCCCCGACACTATTGGAACCAACACTTTATCATCTACAGTAGTAGAAGTTGTTGGTCACAAAAATACCCATCGTATCAGAAACCCCGGCCCATTAGGTTTAATCTATTCACAAGAAACATCTGTTTTTACCCCTCTTCCAATCACACCACTACAATAACAATTAAGTCCACCTCAACCTGCAGTCGACCATAGTGAAAATTCCCCACAAGTTGTTACTTCCCAAGTCGAGTCTAAAGTTCAAGAAATTGAGTCAAGTCTAGTTGGTCCGGGTCCGTTCGGCAGTACCACTTCAGTGAGTCCACTTACGACATCAATCGACCCTCCATCCATCCCGACAAGTCATTCGAGTCCCCCTGCCGATGGATCCAAGTCCAGCTGGTGATACAGCAGCAAAACAAATAAGCAATAGTGACAGAAGCAATTGAAGCCACTACAGTTCAAGCCAATGAAACAGCCGCAGTTCAAGACATTGAATCTGACACGACAGAAGCACCTAAACAAACCAACATACAAGACACTAGTACAATCAATATCGACACATCCAGCATACCAGCAGATATTCAAGTAAGTGCTAAAACTATTGAGCATGAAGTTCCAGTTACCTCAGAAGCAGAGCAAAGCATACAGGTCCAGACATAACAAGATGTTGCTAGCACACAAGCAGCTGCATAAATTCATCCAGCAACAACCGACAAAGAAAAGGGGCAAGAGAAACCAAACATAAATAAAGAAAAAGAAAAAGAGAAAATTAGCCGGAAGAAACACAAAGACAAGAAGAGCAAAGAGAGAGAACTTCAGTAGCAAATACAAAGGCAGCAAGCGCAGCAAATCCAATCAGGAAGCCACCTCTCAGTCTACTTAGACCAATTTGGGCCTATCTCTAATTATCAGCCATAGTTGGCCTCTCAATCAGAGCTTGATTTACTCAGTGATGCAGTCCTCAGAGAACAAAGACATCGCCGACAGGAGACAAAAGACTGGATCCAACAGCTACAGGAAGAAATAAATACATTTTTAGCTAAGTGTGAAGACTTAGCCCTACAAGTCATATCACTTCCTCCTAGTACCGACACGACAACACCCCTTGACATAGTATATCAGTTATTTGAATCTGTCGTGTCAACTCTACAATTTGAGCTTCTCAAGAAACAACAGGACCAAGCTATCAAAGTATCCTCCCTTATGGAAAATCAATATACAGCCTTTACATAAGCTCGCAGTTTGCTCAAGCAATATGATACTCAAGCAGTTAAAATTGCTAAAGTTTTGAATAATTGGTACGTACATTATGGCGATGTGTACAAGGAACTTCAAAAGACACGCACATTTCTAGGCACACTTCATCATCAGCGTCTGACCGCAGAAGAAGCACTTACTGAAAGCCTCGACAATCAAATCATTATGGAAAATAGGAAGCTGGACAAATTAGAAAAACAGTAAGTACAATGGATCTCACAAGCACGCCTTGGCCTCTCCAAACTTGAAGAAATCTAGCCCCGGCTCCAACACTTACTTGTTGCTGCCGAAGAAACATTCACAGTCCTTGGCCCGACATGATCAATTTATAGAATACATCCACTCACGACAAGATGCAACACTTGTCGAAGCTCACGACATTGACTGTGGATATCCAAACTTTGTTGTGTGCATGAGAAGACTTCCAGCACCATCTCTCTGTCTCTATCGAGGCTATTGTCGAGGTCTGCCTGCAAACACTTGAGGCTCCCAGCTCTAGCCTACCATAGCTATAACCATCGAAGTCATTAATTTCGTTGCACAACTCTCATTTTGATCTGTCCATTTCTTCGAGACGAAGAAATATTTTGTGGTGGGGGAGATGTTGGAGGGTCCTAGGTCGGCCTGTCGACTAGGCCCTCCGCCTGACCATTTGAAGTATATGTCGACAAGTCGCGTCAACTAGCATAGGTCAGGTTGGTCGGTTAGACTAACAGATGGTTATGTAACTGTATTGGAAGACATATATGTATAGGCTGTTGAGCCGATGTACTAGTTAGATTGGTTCTATGTTGTATTCTGCTCTTGCTGGTTAATACAAAGGCTTGTACTTCTCTCTATTGGTCTCTTGCCTCTTGTGTCTGTGTCATTGTGCATGCTTTCTTATAATATATAATGTATCTCTAGTAACCACGAGACCCTTGGGACTACAGCAATTAGTTTTCCTCAATTCTAGTTCTCTATATAAACTGGCTCAATTCTTTAGTGTATGGAACTTGATGATATTTCATAATAAGAAATTTTACAGACCTATTATTTCAACTATTGGATACTACTACTGATCCAAATAGGCATGACTCAGATCCCCTCTACAGTTAAGACCCTCTGACACCACACACAAGGTTCTCAAGCATGTTTCCACTCAATGAGCTTACCACAACTCTACTCACTCTTAACACAATCTAGGGCTTAATACAAGCTACAAACACACAAACATTCATTCAAAACATGTACATGATTTTCTATTAGTTTGTTCCTTCGGCCAAGTTTTTGTATTAAACTTGGAATTTTACATAAATTACAAAGCCTCTATGGTCATGCTTCTCTACCAGCTCTTCCAGAGCTCTCTAACTCTATTCTCTAGCCTATTGTTTGAATGAATCATTTTTCCTCCAAATCCCACCTAAATAAATCTTCAGAATCCTTCAATTTTCTTCTTGATCCCCTCAATTCCTTGGGAAAATGTTGTCTTCAATTCTACAACTGCCCTCTAGACGAGCATTAATGGCTTACCAACCCTTACTGCAATTATGGGTGACTATGCCTCCAACATTAATGGTGGTTGGTGCCTCAAGGCCTACGGGCATGGTTTAAAATGGCTGGGAATGAAAATACGATGACAAGTAGTAGAAAAACATCGAGGAATTAATCAATCATTTTGATCCATTATATGGAACTTCAACGATCCTTGTGAATCCAACTCATCAAGTCAATTCGATATGTGTAATGGTCAATGAGCCGATTAGACAGTTGAAGAGAAGGTGAATACGTTCCTTCTTAACACTAGGCGCATAGAATCCACGGTTCCTGCATACAGAAGGCTCATTTTCTTTTCCCTCCTTTGTCCTCTTTTTATTTTGTTTCCCTTTCTTTAATATATTTGTTTTGTTATTTATATTCTTGTTTTAATTTTTAATTTTTTAATATTAATATTAATACACTACACATATTAATATATTGAATATATATAATAACTATATAATATATTAATATGTTAAATATATATAATAACTATATAATATATTAATCTATTAACTATATATAATAACTTAATTATATTATAATATTAGTATATAAATATGTTAATTATATAGTATATTCTCACACACACATATACCATACTATATTATACTATGTCATATATATATATATATATATATATAGATATAGATATATTAAATCGAGGCTTTTGATATTAATTGAATAAGGGATAATTGCAATTCTGACAATAAAATTTTACAATTTTAATGTTGCAGATGGATTCAGAGATCTCTTTAGTCATTGCAAACTAATTAAGTCTATTACAATTACAATATTGACATATCTAGAGACGTATAGAAACATGTTATATATGATTATAAATTCTTATACTATATATAAGCACTCTTAATTTGTGTGTGGCATTTATTTACTTAGACCTCCTAGTCATATTTTTTATCCCATGACTAAATTAGTCATTTAGTTTAGTCATTTTTAGTTGCGATCATTTAAAATTGTTCAAATTTGGTCATATTTCATTGAAAAACACTGTGTTGACCAATTGTTTTGATAGTTTAGTCATTTATTTCGCATGGTGACCAACTTTTTGGGTCGCTTGATCATTTATCACCCATTTTTATACTGGTGGTTGTTGCTTGCCTCTATCTATTTGAGATAATATCTCATTATTTTTTTATTTGTCACTTGCTCTATATATATAGTAATAATATACATACATTTATGAAATATTAAACCATCAAAATATTCAATCATTTGTTGGTTTCGTTATAACATGTGTTGTAATTGTCTCATTATGGTTCAAGTCTCTCCAATAAAAATTTTATGTTAATGTTCATGTATGCTAATACTTTAAAAAAAAACTTACAATCTCTTAAGTAAGAGTTAATTTTTGTAACATAACATAACATTTCTATCCATTTAAAATAAATAATTACTACTTAATTTTGTTAAAAAAAAATAATTATATTAAAAAAACTTTAATATAATTAAATTATTAAAATAAAATGGAATGATTATCTTTGCATCACATATTTTAAAAATTCTTCCATATAATTAAATTATCATAATAAAATAAAAAGGAATCGTTGTCTTTACATCATATATAAAAAAAGGAATGATTGTCTTTACATCATATATTCTTTGGGAGTGTACTACTTGTAGAGTGGCATTGACAAGTGCACTTTACTTTACCACTATAAATGAAAGTGCAACATGTTTTTCTTTCTACATCCCAAAATATTTAACGTAATCTTTAATCCAAGA
Organism: Larix kaempferi; assembly: GCA_027924585.1. NCBI lineage: Eukaryota > Viridiplantae > Streptophyta > Pinopsida > Pinales > Pinaceae > Larix > Larix kaempferi. The sequence goes on along the minus strand of BSBM01000159.1, from coordinate 5,194,463 downwards.
TATACAAATATTTAACGTAATCTTTAATCCCATATATACATCAATGAGAACATGTCAAATCAATATTGGTTAACGGAAAGTTATAACTTTATTATATTTAAACACATGATCAGTATTTCCTTTCTTATTTTTAATCCAACTATGAACAAGTTATCTATTATTTTTATAAAATTGAGATATATTTAATTAATAAGTTTTTTTTGAGGTAATTATATTGGATAAATTTTCCAAGTATTACTTTTTATTTCGAAAATAATGTCTAAAATAAATTCTATATTTTTTAGAGCACAAAGCCAAATCAACAACAAAGTTCAAAATCAATACAACAATATACTCAATATAAACTCAACATGTTACTTCTGAAAACAAAACCTTGATAGAAAGGATAACACTCCATCCCATAACCACTTAAATTAAATTTAATTAACTAATTAATAAGTTATATCACATTAGTATAAATTACCTTTATAAGATTTAAGCAAGAAAATAAAGCGAAATACACTTTTTTGGCAACATATGTGTTCATAAAATATTTTCTTGTTTATGATTTGAAGGGATGATCACTCGGATTGTTTTAACTTTGTCATTGGTAGAATAAACTTTATAAGTATTATTTTATAAATAATTAATGGTTTTACCCATTAGTATGCACTAGAGTAATATATTTATTGCTGTAGTTTTATTTATCATTATGATGTTTGTCTTTGATTATTATAATTCACTTATCATCTAATATGATGATAATGTTTTTATGGTTCGATGTTGTTGATGATGGTGGTGTAGAAACATATGGAAAATTGTGTATATAGGTGCATGGTTGAGTATTCACATGTTTGTTATGGTTTGGTGGCTTTTCTCTTTCCTTATTTTGGATCAAATGTACATACAAAAACGGTAAGTATGAAATTAAAATGTAAATAATGTGTACATGTTATTTTGTGTTTTTTTATATATATTTTCTCATTGTTCTTTATATTTGATTATTTGTTGTTGTATGGATAGGAGGCTAGGCTAGTTATACTTTTCTTGTAATATCTTGTTATATGTTATTTATATATTGTTATATTCTAACATATATACCCAATATCTCATATGGTCATATGGTCATCATCGAGGCTACAGAAAAGGGGTCATGTAATATCTAGAAGCACCTAGCCCTTAGCCCAAAATGTGAAGCGTAGATACTATAACTCAATTGTGGTTTCACCTTATGCCCATGAGGAAAATAATATTAATGTCTTAGCATTAAATACAATGATTAACAATAGCTTTCACATTATTTTATATGAAATATATAACGGTGAAATTATTTATTAAAGTTGCAATGCAATGGATAATGATGATCAATGATGTTATTGTAGAGTTCGTGAAAAATGGAAAGTAGTGGAATGTGATAGAGGAGACAAATATACTAAGAGTCACTAACAAAGAGAAAGAAAGTATTATGGTTTATTTTGCCACGATAATTTTAACTAATATTATAGCATAAATTATAATTATATCTTGACTAACAATTTATTATTAAATATGGAGTAAGTTAACAAGTGCACAAACTCAACCTTTTTTTTAAATTATTCCCCAACTTATATAGGAATGTTGTTGGAAGTTATAGTTTTACTTGATTGGTGAGAACTTTGACCATGGAACTTTACCCTTCAGAGCTCTTGCCCATTTTAAAACAACTCAGATCACCAAAATTTTGAAAAAATGAATGGATCAACGTAAAACTTCACCTCGATGAATTCACATAAAAAAATTAATTTGTTAACTTATCAACTAACTCCATCAATTATTGTCAAAACTTATTACAACAAATTTTAATTGTTACAACTTTCTTTTCAGTCTTCCCTTGGTTGAGTGATTTTCATTTATCAATGTAAAATGAAAAATGAAATGTAACTTGTTACCCTCTCATGAATGCACCATACATGCACCTACCCAAATCTTGATAAGCAATTAAGAATTCCCAAGTATTTATGTTCAAGTATGTGTATGCTTGTTAACATTGACAAAACAAAAGTTATGATAATCAAATCCAATAAGGTCACTTATGCAAATTTTTGTATGACAATAGAAACTTGGAGGAAGTGGCTTCATACAAATATCTTCCTATTTATATCTATCACAAGCTCAACTTGAACTACAACATCGAGAAAATGATTAATGGTGGTTGGAAAACTTATTTTGGTCTTGAAAACAATTGTAAATCATCAAATCTTGTGATGTGGGATAAAAAGAAACTCCTCTTTAAGGCTCTCGTTACTCTCGGTCTCCTATATGGTTGTCAAGTTTGGTGTTGCAGCATCTCTAGAGAATCTTGGAGAAAGGTTGGGAAAATACATAAGTGTTTTATAACTTATAATCTTAAAATTAAAAGCAATACGCCCTATCCTATTCTCCTCATAGAAGTGGGTATTTCCCCCATTGGGAGTATAGCTATGACTAGGTCCTAATGTACTAGAAAAATATAAATAACATGGGAAACTAAAGACTTCCTAAAATTGCTTTAAAATCCAATCAAAATCGCCTTAGGCTCGAGTGGGGTTGGCATAAAGATACCATGTCTTGGCTAAATCATTGGGGGATCGATGAAAATGTCACTTTGCAAAATATAGTTAAAAATATTATTACATCGAATATTAAAGAGAAGTTACAGTGAGATAAAAATTTAGAGGTTAAAAGAAAATTAAAATATTATAAGGAGGTCATTATCCCTAATCTAGAAAACCAAAAGTATCTCTATGTTTTAACTAGTGTAAAGAAAAAAATGAATATAGCTCAAATAAGCTTCATAGTGAAATAGGACGTTGGACAATTTCTAAAACTCCATGGGATGAAAGAATATGTTATCTCTATGAGACTGTGAGTGTTGAGGATGAAAATCACTTTCTCTTAGAATGCCATACATGTGCTCACATTAGATCTCAATTTCAATTATTGTGTTACAATATGGGCCTGCCTAAGTGTTTAGCTTATCAAAATCATGGCAATTTAGGAATGCTCCTCTTAAAGTTTTTTTAGCACATAAATAAAATTCTAAAGCAAACTAAGTATTTTCTTCTTTTTTTCTTAAGGTCCAAGAGACTAATGGTGATCTCAATGAACGTTAACCATCATCATCAACAACAACAACAATTTATCCTTTTATTTTTTTTTAGAATGGAGATTAAAGAAATATTAAAACATGTAAGCATTCCATCCTCATCCATGCAATATTGTATAGTTAATCTAAAACATAGACTATTGTAGAGTTAATCTAATACACAATGGGCTTCTTTTCAATTTCCGCATGGTTAATAATTTAATGGTATTTAATAGATATAAATTCTCATTATTTTCATTATAAGTACCAATATTAAAATAAATATTAATTGTTATCAAAATCGCAATAAATGCTTAATTGTATTAGAGAGGCAAAAAAAATTATATTTTATGGAAGAAGAAGATCACAGCTAATTCAAACACCAATTTGGTATATGAGACCCCCTTGTTTGTGAGACAAAGGATCTCCCTCCGTGCAGTGATTTGATTGCTAAATTCTATAGAGGTGTACATACCCTACCCCCCTCTGGATTGAACATATGACCTCCTAGGAGGAAACACATATTCCTAACCATTAGGCCCACTCAAGTTGTACAGTCAGTTGGAATGTAAAATTCAATCTACCTATCAAATTTAACAATGTCGATAATGATTTGACTAATAATGATTTGACAATAAGAAGATCGCGACTAAGTCAGACACCAATTTGGTATATGAGACCCCCTTGTTTGTGGGACAAAGGATCTCCCTCTGTGTAGTGATTTGATTGCTAAAGTCTATAGAGGTGTACATACCCTACCCCCCTCTGGACTGAACCTATGAGCTCCTAGGAGGAAACACATATTCCTTGCTATGAATAAAATAATAATAAAATAAGCATCAACATATATATATATAGATATATATATATATATATATATATATATATAACAACAAACAAGAATAATATAATAATATAATTAATTAGTGAAATGGTGTAACTCTTTATGAAGAGTTGCATTAGACACTATATATATGTTGATGTTTATTTTATTATTATTTTATTCATAGTATTCCTAACCATTAGGCCCACTCAAGTTGTACAGTCGGTTGGAATGTAAAATTCAATATACCTATCAAATTTAACAATGATAATGATTTCACAATAATAATGAGTGAAAATGATTTGATTAAATATCTTAATAAAATTTTGAAACAAATAAATTTGATTTCTCGTTATATTTGATAAACAAATCTAGCCTGAACCTATGACCTCCTAGAAGGAAACACGTATTCCTAACCATTAGGCCCACTCAAGTTGTATAGTCAACTGGAATGTAAAATTCAATATACCTATCAAATTTAACAATAATAATGATTTGACAATAATAATGAGTGAAAATAATTTGATTAAATACCTTAATGAAATTTTGAAACAAATAAATTTGATTATCGTTATATTTGATAAACAAATCACCTTGCAATGTACATTATTTCCATCAAATTCTATCCCTAAATAGAATGTTCCCAAAATGTAGTACAATGTTTCCCAATCAAACACCTACCAAAATATAGTTTTATAGTTTTTCTCAAAATGTAACTCAATGTACTAAAGTGTTCTAATCATATTTATGTGTATGGACATCCTAATTCTCAAATTGACAAGTGATACTCAATAACCAAGTCTATTATCATTCGGAAAGTGTTAGTCCATTTCCAAGCAAACTATTGTTCCCTTTTATTTGCTTTTGATACGACATGATATTCATTGCACGTTAGGGAAGGGATCATAAAGTTGGAAAGATTTTGTTTCTTGATATGACGTTCATGGCATAGTAAGGAAGGAAGCATAAGAAACCAAGCATGAGGGATTTTCTCTTTCCAAAAGTGTTAAATGTGTTTACAATTTTAAATATCCTTGTCTCATTGCTTTTGAGCTAAGCAGAGAAATATTAGCAATCGTTTATAATGGTGTAAAAAGTGTAAATTGTTTATAATAGTGTAAAGTGTAAAATAACGATGTAGAAAAATGTTATATGTGAAAATGTAATCTATATTATAGAGAAGGAATATGTTTCATCCATCAACATAATTATAGAAGAGGAATACGTCTCATCCATCAACATAAATAATTATAGAAGAGGAATACGTTTTATCTATCAACATTTGTTTGAGATATGATTAATAACAATTTCATTCATTTAATTAATAGTTATTATTTATTAAATTATATTAAATGTAAATGATAATATATATTTTTTAAATTGAGTTAAGTGTAAATAACGAAATGAATTTAATATGTGTGTTAAATTTAGAGTTAAGTGTAAACTAGATACAAAAGATATACACGACATGATCATTATTTCTGGTTTTGCATAACTAACCATTAATAATCAAATAGTGTATTCATCCATTCTCTTTAGTTTCCAAAACATTATAGATCTTAGTCACTGATGCAAGTATGAAAACCAAAACTTAAGAAACAAGACTCGATGAAGACATCGCACCCTCTCAAATTTAACATTATTAAAACACTAAAATTTCATCCTATTCTTAACTTTGGGAGATTTTTTTGTTTACAAAGGACAAAGTATGAATGGTTCCATTTCACTTCAAAGACTTCACAAAGCACAACATTTCGAATACAAGAAAAAACTAAATCTACTTATTTAAGATATAAAAATATTACCCCTAGCATCATAGTAGCTAACCAAAAAGTTAAAAATATTACCCCTAACATCATAGTAGCTAACTAAAAAGTTATAATATATTGAACAATTTCAAATATAGAATATCTATAATTTTAAGTTTATAATCAAATACAACTTATTCATCAAGCATTATGTTTCTTTATAACAAATCATACCCAACTATCTAACCTTTTCTAGATATTCACAGTGTTGCATGTTGCAAATATCATATACCATGTTTTGTGAATGTGTCGGACCCTCCCTAAACAAACTAGTCAATCTTTGTGGATGTGTAGGACCCCTAGTCAAACTTCGTGGATGTGTAGGACCCTCCCTACACAAAATATCCACTGGGGAACTATACTCTTGACCTTGACATCTCAGCTATAGATTTTTCTTGACTTTGACATCTCATCTCTAGATTTTTGTTTTATAATATGGGGAAGCAAACGAGAATTCTCATTCTCATTCCTTAACAGACGAAGAGGCGTGTGATAGCCCTCTTCATCTCTAAATTCTCATTCCTTAACAGACGAATTTGATCTTCCATACCCTTAAGGTAATTTATTACCTCAACTGAAATAGGATTGTTATCAATCCTCTCAGGAAAACCGAAACTTCCATAGTCATCCTTCTCCGATGGATAGGCCATCTTCTTTTCCATTCCCAGGAAATCGTATTGGCATGGAGCATGAACTTATGAGCTTACCTGGAGTTCTTCATCCTGCACAATAGCCTGGCTGTCATCCTTCTCTGGGTTTTCCAAGCTTTGGATTCCCTCTTGCTTCCATAAGGGTTTCCTGCACCTCAAGCAATTGGCATGAGCTGAAGTACAACCCATGGTTGAAGACCAAGCATTGAAGTCTCCCATTACACAGAGTTTCTTTCGCAAATGCCTCTTCTTCAGACACTAACCAGCAGAGCTACCGGAATTGATGAGAATGTCGCTCCAAACAATCTTATTAGAAATAACCCAGGTCCGACAATCCTCCGAATGGGTTTGGTGCATGTATTCCATCTATCTTAAACCTGAAGCCGTCCCCTTATAATTAATTTGAGCATGCGTGAAGATCCAAAGATGATCTGCAATTTGAGTACTTACCTTAAATGCACCCCAACCAAAAATTGAATTCAGAAATGGGACTATAGGGAGAAGGAAATGAATGCAAACTCCAGCTATTAGAATAGCCTCCTCGTTACTCCAAGGATTTCTAGGACCAACATTTCTTGTAGCTAGGAACTCTAAATTAGGGGATCCAGTTTCTATCATAAACCTTTTGATCACACACTAGGATGTCGCAATTTAAACTTGCTCCTTTATTGGCCATTATATCCGCCTGTTGATTATATGCTCTTAGCACATGGAGGAAATTGATTTCTTTAAATTCATTAACAATGCACTTGAGGAGATAGTGCATCTTAGCAGATGGATTCTTGTGAGTTATATTCCTCGCTTCTATTATAACCATTAGCGAATCGCCAATAACCACCATTTCCTCAATGCCAATTCCCTTTGCTAGACCCGGCCCTTTGATTAAGGCTAACCATTCCGCACCATTGTTCGACTTTCTACCAATTCCCCGTGCATACTCTTTCTGCTTATTCCCCTCAGAGTCATAAATGACTCCACCCGCACCTGCCAACTTAGAACACATATATTTTAAATTGAGTTTAAGTGTAAATAACGAAATATATATGAAATTAATGTGGGTGTATCTAATTTAGAGTTAAGTGTAAACTAGATATAAAAGATATACACGACATGATCATTATTTCTAGTTTTGCATAACTAACCATTGACAATCAAATAGTATATTCATCCATTCTCTCTAGTTTCTGAAACATTATAGATCTTAGTCACTAGTACAAGTATGAAAACCAAAACTTAAGAAACAAGACTTGGTTAAGACACCGTATCCTCTCAAATTTAACATTATTCAAACACTAAAAATTCATCCTATTCTTAACTAGAAAAGGTTGGGAGATTTTTTTGTTGACAAGTACAAAGTATGAATTGTTCCATTTCACTTCAAAGACTTCATAGAGCACAACATTTCGAAGACTTCATAAAGCAAAACATTTCAAATACAAGGAAAAACTAAATCTATTTATTTCAGATATAAAAATATTACCCATAACATCATAGTTGCTAACCAAAAAGTTATAATATATTGAATAATTTCAAATATAGAATCCTTATAATTTTAAGTTTATAGTCAAATACTTAACTTATTCATGAAGCATTATGTTTCCTTGTAACCAATCATACCCAAGTGTCTATCCTTTTCTAGAATATTCACAAACTAGTCAAACTTTGTTAATGTGTAGGACCCTCTCTAGACAAACGAGTCAAACTTTATGAATGTGTAGGACCCTCCCTACACAAAATATCCCAAACTTGGGAACTATACTCTTGACCTTGACATCTCAGCTCTAGATTTTTCAGCTCTAGATTTTTCTTGACCTTGACATCTCAGCTCTAGATTTTTCTTGACCTTGACATCTCAGCTCTAGATTTTTCGTGACCTTGACATCTCAGCTCTAGATTTTTGTTTTATAATATGGGGAAGCAAACGAGAATAGTTGAGTGAATGGAGTTAGTGCTATTCATTAAAAACATATATACCATATTATGACAAAATGGAAAATTGGGTAGGCATCCCCACATGCATCCTTGACAACCACAGTGGCATGCCACGTCACATATCCAACCACCGTCGACGATGACACAGTGGGCCAACGTCAGAAAAACACATACAACATGCATCCCCTCGAGACTCAACGTCTACTCATATACATCGTGTATGCTTAATCTAAAACACGGCTTCCACGTGGATAACAACTTCATGGCGTTTAATAAACAAAGATTCCCAAATGTTTGATAATCCAAAAAATATCAACGTCAATTGTTATCACATATAATTGTATTCGAAAGGCCAAGGTGGAGTGTTCGAGTGTTCCTCCAGAAAAATCAACGTCAGTTGTTATCACATTTACATTAAATGTTTGGTGTGGAGTGTTCTAGTTTTGTTTTCAAAACAATCACATATAAAGTTATAGTTATTCTCCAAATTATATATATATATGAATGAAAGAGTGGGTTAATAAGATATTTTATAAGAAGAAATGATGGGTTGGTATTTTTAAATCCTTAAAATTGACAAGTTCACATTTTTTAATGTAAAATTTTAACGTTGTTGCCTATTGTAACTCCTAAGTTAACATAAACATTATCAATGATGTTAGAAGTTCTCAAAGTCGAGTAGTGTTAAAAATTAGTTTAGTATTACTTTTAACTTTAAATGTTTGTGTTTGAGTCTAATGTTTTAATGTTTATATTTCACTCTAATGTTTCATTGTTATAATGAGGAAAATAGTTTTCACTGTCTTACAAGGGTGCATACCCTAAATGCATGCATAGCCCATCGATCTAGAGTCTTCATGCATTCATGCCTTACATATTTAAATGAGTTTATCATATCCAACTTTGTCACGGCCCTATCTAACTTTGACCAACAGAAGGGAGCATGAATGAATTACAAGCTTCCAAATTTTGCTACATATCCATATTACGAATTCATAGTATTTAAAATATGTGTGCATGTGCATAAATAAAAATACACAGCGGAAATAAACTATATCCATGCACATCTAGCATGCATACATCAACATAATCATCACAAGCATAAATTAAACATATTGCATGTTGAAATACAAGAGAATACTTATCTTTCAACAAGAAGATCCAAGCAACTAGTTGTTTAGGAGCGATTTTTCACCCAACAATAGGCACTCTATCCAACATATACTTCTGCTAAGAGGCCATCCCCAAGCTGGGCTATGAGGCCACTAAGGCAAAGGAAACACCTACAAGCTTCTCTCTCTCATCCCACAACCCGTTCTACTATATATGCTTAGCAAAATGCTCATCCATAGCTCTACAAGGATCTCACTCTACTATCATAGCCTTGGCTCCAATAATACCTGCCCCACACAACACCATGTTGGGCTTAGGAATCCCCTTCATCTATCCATAGTTCTCTTGGGTGATCTATCTTGCCAGGTGCTCCAGTGTGTGCATAGAAGGAGTCCAATCTGATATGTGTTGTTGGAGAACCACCTATAGCCTCAATTTTTTGCTTCTCAAGCATCTATGAGTAGCAGAACTCAATGGGTAAGGGTTCATAACTTACCCAACCTCTATGCTCACCTACAACCATCTCCTTTCCCTTGAAATCTGCAACTCTGTCTCTAAATTTGAATTTATGGGTTATGCGCAGTCTGGTAATGGCCATGAACATCAATGGGGAGTTCTACGTAGTATAGATTTGCATGGGAGAATGATAGAATGAGTGTTGACTCCATAATATATGATATAATGGTGAAAAGACAACTAACATAGCTTTTGACCATAGAATAAAGGACTTCTGACAACTACATAACTGACTTCTAACATTTGACAAAACAGTCACAAAAGTGCATTCATCCCCATGCTTTAATAACCACATAAGGTGACTTTTCCCACCAACCTCACACATGCATTCAGATTGGAAGCAGTAAAAAAAAGGTGATTGGCTCATTTAAATCACATGGCAGAATTTGGATGAGTTCTAAGCTTGACATTTGGCAACAAAGTATTTAGTCTCCCACGGGCCCCTTTTCCTCTTCTCCTCTAGTGGAATCATAGCCCCTCTAGTGCTCTTTACACAATCATCTTGAACCATTTTATTTTTTATGCACCATAGTATTTACATACATTTCGAGTTAGCATGACAAGCCGACCATACGATCCAAATAACATCATACTGCTAAATATACAACATCGAGAGACATTCTCCAAACCAATCTTGTGTAGCCAAGATTGATCATCCCATATAGAGGTGAGCACTTTGATTGCCTTTTTTGTAAAGGTTATTCCTCCCGTATAGAGGTACTTGATCAAAGTAATGATGTTGTAAAGTCTTGTTAGAAAAGACTCTGGACTTGTGTGTCAAGTCGTGATTATCATGTGAAACTTCTATATATAGGTATCCATGAGCTGGACTTCCCGTATAGAGGTGGACCTTCCGTATAAAGGTCATGCTTTACTTGTTAAAAACATTTAATGTTGTGTGATGTATTATTAACCATGATCACCAGATTGCTATTAAGTCTCATTTAGAGATTGATCACCTCTAAAGTGAATTACTTTAGCATATGATCATTTGGTATGGAATAATATAATATGATCATTTGGTTCGGAATAATATAATATGATCACAGCATCTGACAATTGTTCTTAGTATAATGTAATGTGATGGATAATTAAAGTTAGCACATATTGACCATGGAGTAAGAGATAAATAAATAAAAGATAAAGCATAGAGATCAAGAGAATTTGAAATTTCCCATGCAGACACTTCATCTAATTAAAGATAACTCGAATTGTTAAAGCTTCAATTAAGTAACAATGCTTTAGTTAAAGCATCAGTTAAAGATATTCCTCAATTAACTAAAGAAATCACACTGGTCACTTCAATTAAATCAATCAACATGATTCCAGTTAACTAAGTGTTAAATATGACACTTCAGTTAAAGAGAGTTAACTAAGTGACAACAAAGAAGATCTAGTTAAATAAGTGTTATTGCATGACGACACTTATGTTAAACTAAAAAATGACACGTGAGTTGTGACACTTGCATGTCGACGCTTAAGTTAGCCACCTAACTAAGTGGGAAAGCTTTCAGTTAAGAGGCGAGTTCATCCTAAGTGACAACTTAGTGAGATAAAGCACTGCATGAGAAGTGGGGCGCACCTTTACATGCAAGATTAATACCTTAAGTTTGAGGGCGAGTTCATCATGAAGTTAGAAGTTAAAAATAGAAGAGAAGAATGTATAAATAAGCTATATGGGATTGATGAATCCAATGTGAAGCGAATTCTCTTCTCCATTGAAGGCAAGGCGCTTCTCTTTATGCAGGGTATTGTTCATGCTTGTTTTTGTTGTGTTGAGCACATATCCGATTGATCTCTCTTCTCTATTGCTTTTGTATCTTCGTCAAGAGTGTTTGGTGATCTCTTATCTTCTAAAAGCAATCTGCTATGTTGTAAAAGAAAGCATTCTTTGTTATCCATTATATTCTACTGAGAAGAATTGTTGGGGGTTTTATTCTCATAATTTTGAGGATTTTACCCAGGGTATATCTTGTGTTATGGTTGTATGAATTTCATGGATTGAATTGTCTCATTGCTTCAAGTCTCTGCATCTAAAAGAATTAAATATCAAATCTCAACCAAATATTAACATGGTATCAAAGCTCAGGGCGTGAAGGAGCTCAGTTTTTCATCTCAGCTAGAGCCTACGTTGATCCTGAGAAGTTGAGCACAAGATTTGAATACTATGGCATCAGTCTCTATATGAGCGGAAGACCGTCTTGAAGGCACCTCAAACTTTAACACTTGGAAGGCTAGGATTCTCAACATCCTAGAGGAACATGACTTGGATGGCTACGTATACACTATGTTGGAGGATCCTACATCTAATGCAAGGCGCATCAAATTAAAAAAGAATCAAGCTAAGGCCAAACAGATCATTTATGATTCGGTAAAAGATAACTTGATGCCCGTGATCACACCGCCGAAGACCATGAAAGAATGTTATGATACATTGACTAATCTATATGAGAAGAAGGCCCCGATTCAAAAGAGGGAATTGAAGAATAAGCTTCAAAACTTAAATATGGAGACGGATGAGACAGTGGATTCCTTCTTCTTGAAGATCTCTCAGGTAAGAGATCAACTTGCTAGTATTGGAGTAGTGGTGGATGAAGATGATCTTCTCCAAACCGCTATTGATGGTTTCTCATCCTCATGGGAGACATTCTTGGCTACGGTAAATGGCCGAGAGGTAAAAAATAACTTCGAAAGGTTGTGGAATGACTGTCTCCAAGAGGAGGGGCGAATCCAGAGCAATTCAGTGTGCATAAAAGAATAAAATATTTCCCTTATGGAAAGAATGAAGAAAGGAAAGAAACCCTTCTTCCAAAAGAAGTTCTCTCATACAAAGAAGAAGGAGTTCAACAAAGGATTTGACAAGTCAAAAGCTATATGCTTCAATTGCAACAAGAAAGGCCATTTCTCAAAAGAGTGCAAATCAAAGTGGAAAGGAAAGTTTCATGTTTCTACCGCCATAGAAGATGAAACCACTCAAAAGAATGCATCTGAAGAAAATGAGACAACAAGGGAGCATTATCTTGTCTTATCCCTTTCGGGATCCGTCATCACAAATGCAGACACATGGTTGATTGGTAGTGGGGCATCCAAACATATGACTGGTTACAAGAGTGCCATCACTGATCTAAAGGAGAAATAATTCACATGCATGGTATAGTTGGGGGACAACTCAACTTATCTGATCCAAGGAGTTGGATCCACCTCATTCCAGCTGAGCACCAGTGATATTCTACATGTGGAGGACATTATATATTTTCCAGGCTTGAAGAAGAACCACCTCTCAGTTTTGGTTCTTGAAGACAAATGCTTTTGATTTATCTTCATGGATAACAAAGCACTTTTATGGCCGAAGAACAAAATCCTAGAATCGACTGTTGTGATTGGAGTTCGAGAGGGAGGACTCTACAAGGTACCCGGGAAGTACATTCAAGCTATGATTCACCACACTATCAGTCCATGCGATATATGGCACCGAAGGCTTGGACACCTACACTACAAAGCACTACTAGGACTTCAAAATATGGAAATGGTATGCCTGTATTTGATTTTGAGCACGATAGTGTATGTCGGGGTTGTGCACTTGGGAAGAATGTTAAGAAAAAAATTTCTAGCAGTTCTACTAGATATGAAGGGATTTTAGATTTAATACATTATGATGTATGTGGTCCCATGTCACCCCCCTCCCTGAGTGGCTTCTTATATTATGTATTGATCATAGATAATTTTACTAGGTCGTGGATTTATTTCATAAAGGCTAAAAGTGAAACGCTTAGCAAATTTAAAAAGTTTAAAGCCCTAGTTGAAAATTAGAAAGAAAAACACATCTGTGCATTAAGGTCTGAAAATGGAGGTAAATTTGATTCATGTGCATTTAATGAGGTATGTAGTGATGTAGGAATATGTAGACAGTTAACAATACCATACAACCCTCATCAAAATGGGGTTTCCAAAAGGAAAAATAGAACCATATGTTAGGATGCAAAATCCATGATGCATGATCAAGATATGTCTACCTCATTATGGGAATAAGCCACTCATGCAGCGGTGTACATCCATAATAGAAGCATGCATGCCATTCTAGATGAGAAGACACAAGAAGAATTGTTTACTTGTGAGAAGCCAGACATATCACACTTGAGGATCTTCGGGAGCCCAGTATACATTCATGTAACGAAAGAAAAGAGAAAAAAGATGGAGCCTTCTGGAAAGAAAGGCACCTTTGTGGGTTATAGTGAGTCATCCAAAGCATACCGAATATATGTACCTAGTGAGAGAGACATTGAATTCAGCCGATATGTTACCTTCCATGAAGAAGATTCTTTCAAAAGATCAAAAGATATTCAATGTGACTCAAAGATGGAGGATACTAAGTATGATTCTCCCCCTTTAGAGTTTGAGAGCGAGAAACCAGAAGATGCCTCAGATTTGCTAGCTCCTAAAGAACTAGTAGAACTAGTTGAGAGGTCACCTGATGAACCTCCTGCTAAAAGAAGATCTTCTTGGTGCCGAGACATATTACAAAATGCAGAGAAACGTGGAGCACCATCAGGATCATACATAGAGCGCAATCAACCTGACAGATATTCAGGGTATGTTGCATTGATGAGTCACATCAATTATTCAGAACCATCATCATATGAAGAAGCTGCAAAGCAGCAAGTTTGGAAATATGCAATGACAGAAGAGTACAACTCTATAATGAAGAATGATGTTTGGGAAGTTGTTCCCAAACCTAATCATGGAAAATTTTAGGGGCTAATCTTAAGCCATGGGCTAAATTTAGGCGTTTTAAATTTTTAATGGGCTATATTTTTATTAAACACCATTAGGTATGATTAGCCCACATTTTATTTATTTATTTCTAATGAATAGGAGGTTAGCCCCATTGAATTTAAAAAGGGGAGCCAAGATAAAACAATTTGTCCCTCTGAAAATAGATTTAAACCCCTATTCTCCCACAAAAATCACTAAGAAATTCCCATTTTCCCCTGATTTCCAGAATGGCAGTTGCTAGGGGATCTTTCGACTTCTATCAATCATGGAAATCAAATTCAGAGTTACATTTGTCCAAATTTTATGGGTTGAATCTCATTTTGCATGTTACTTAATGTCCACATGAGAATGGTAACCGATATTTACTATTAGGTCTTATAGCGACGCATTTGCATCTAGGAGAGTTCTAAATCCCATTACCTTAGATCCAAAGTTTTTCCAAGAAACATGGGGATTGTGAAGTTTGCGATCGACAATGTGGAAATAACATTCTTATGGGTGTTTTCCAGGGCTTCATGCCTAGGGGATGGTACTTCATTCATAGTTGCGTATTTGCGCATGCAGGGGGGCATGACTTGTCAACGAGAAACTTGCCGAAAATTTCTCCAAGACTTCACAAGGTTTTATAATTTAGTGAAAGATTCACCAACATTTTACAATATTATATAATTGGATGAGAGATTCTCCAAAAAATTATATATAAATAATATAACATTGATAAAATAGCCTTCTTATTTTCCTATATATAATGCGGATTCTCCCATTTATTATACATTGAAATTTATGGGGGGTTCTTAAAATTTTCCCTGAACCTGATGGGAAGTCCATTGTGACTTCCAGATGGATTTACAAGATAAATCATGTTGCGGATGGTAGCATTGAGAAGTATAAAGCTATATTCCTTGTCAGAGGTTTCTCTCAAAAAGAAGGCATCGATCATGATGAGACCTTTGCCCCTGTGGAAAGGTACACCACAATCCGAGCAATGATTGCACTTGCATCTGTTCTAGGATGCAAAATTCACCAAATGGATGTGAAGACAACCTTCCTCAATGATGGTATTGAGGAAGAGGTTTATATTTAGCAGCCTAAAGGATTTTTGGTGCATGGGAAGGAGTCCCATGTTTGCAAGCTAAAGAAATCTCTATATGGGCTTAAGTAAGCCCCAAGGGCTTGGTACTCCAGAATTGATAGCTACCTTCTGAAACTGGGTTTTTGTAAGAGTGAAGTTGCTCCAAATTTGTAATTCAAAGTAGTGAGGAACCAACCGTTGATATTGGTTCTGTATGTTGATGATTTTTTTCTCACTGGAGAGGAACATCTGATTGCTTGGTGCAAGAGGGAGCTCACCTCAGAGTTCGAGATGAAAGACTTAGGTCTAATGCACTACTTTCTTGGCCTTGAGATCTAGCAAAAAAAATATGAAATTTTTCTATCTCAAGGGAAGTACACTGTGGATATATTGCGCAGGTTTGGCATGATAGATTACAAATCTATGACTACACTGATGGTTTCCAATTTGAGGAAACTCCATTAGTCAGGCTCTAGATCAGATCCAGTAGATCCCACTTTTTATAGACATCTTATAGGCTCTCTAATGTACTTGATACATTCGAGACCTCATATATGTTATGATGTGATAATTATGAGTCAATTTATGTCTGATCCAAGACACAGACACTGGGTAGCTGCTAAGCATGTCCTTAGGTACCTTCAAGGTACAATTTCATATGGACTCAGATATGCCTCCAGTGGAGGATTCATGTTACTTGGTTATACAGACTCAAATTGTGGAGGAAGCATTTTGGACCATAAGAGAACATCCAACTACTGTTATAGCCTGGGATCAGCTATGATATCTTGGTCCAGCAGGAAGCATGGCTCTGTATCGCAAAGCACTACTGAAGAAGAATACATAGCTGCTAGTGTTTCATGCTGAGAAGTAGCGTGGATCAGAAATCTACTTGCAGGGTTGTTCGGTGTAAAGCTTGAGCCTACAGTGATTAGGTGTGAAAATCAGAGTTGCATCAATATTTCTGAAAACCCAGTGTTTCATGACAAGTCGAAGCACATTGAAATGAAGTATCACTTCATCCGAGACATGGTCCAGAAAGGTACAGTGAAAATTTGGTACATTACTACTGATGAGTAGATTGCAGATGTGTTAACAAAGCCTCTGTCAGTGACAAAGTTCAAGTACTTTCAAGAGAATCTTGGTATGGAAGATAATGCATCCCTCGCTGAGAGGGAGTGTTAAATATACAACATCAAGAGACATTCTCCAAACCAATCTTGTGTAGCCAAGATTGATCCTCTCGTATAGAGGTGAGCACTTTGATTTCCTTCCGTGTAAAAGTTATTCCTCCCAGATAGAGGTACTTGATCAAAGTAATGATGTTGTAAAGTCTTATTGGAAAATGCTATGGACTTGTGTGTCTAGTCATGATTATCATGTGAACCTTCCGTATAAATTTATCCATGAGATGGACCTCCTATATAGAGGTGGACCTTCTGTATAGAGGTCATACTTTACTTGTTAAAATAATTTAATGTTGTGTGATGTATTATTAACCATGATCATTAGATTGCTATTAAGTATCCTTTAGAGATTGATCACCTCTAAAGTGAATTACTTTAGAATATCAACATTTGGTTTGGAATAATATAATATGATCACAACATCCAATAATTCTTCTTAGTATAATGTAATGTGATGGATAATTAAAGTTAGCACATATTGACCATGCAAGAAGAGATAAAGAAATAAAAGATAAAGCATATAGATCAAGAGAATTTGAAATTGCCCATGCAAACACTTGAGCTAATTAAAGAGAACTCAAATTGTTAAAGCTTCAGTTATAAAGCTTTAGTTAAGTATCAATGCTTCAATTAAAGCATCAGTTAAAGATATGCCTCAGTTAACTAAAGAAATCACAGTGGTCATGACTTAAAGTAAATCAATCAGCATGATTTCAGTTAACTAAGTGTTAAAGACGACACTTCAGTTAAAGAGAGTTAACTATGTCACCAAAAAGAAGATCTAGTTAACTAAGTGTTATTGCATGAAGACACTTATGTTAAACTGAAAGATGACACATGAGTTGTGACACTTGCATGTCAACACTTAAGTTCGCCCACCTAACTAAGTGGGATCAGTTAAGAGGAAATTTCATCCTATGTTAAACTAAAAGATGACACGTGAGTTGTGACGCTTGCATGTCGACACTTAAGTTAGCCACCTAACTAATTGGGAAAGCTTTCAGTTAAGAGGCAAGTTCATCCTAAGTGAAAGTTAAGTGAGATAAACCATTGCGTGAGAAGTGGGGCGCACCTTTTCATGCAAGATTAATACATCCAGTTTGAGGGCGAGTTCATCCTGAAGTTAGAAGTTAAAAAGAGAAGAGAAGAATGCATAAATATGTTATATGGGATTTATGAATCCAATGTGAAGTGAATTCTCTTCTCCATTGAAGGAAAGGCGCTTCTCTTTGTGCATGGTATTGTTCGTGCTTTTTAATATTGTTGTGCTAGGCACACATCCGATTGATCTCTCTTCTCTATTGCTTTCATATATTCATCAAAAGTGTTTGGTGATCTCTTATCTTCCGAAATCAATCTTCTATGTTGTAAAAGAAAGCATTCTCTGCTATCCATTATATTATACTAAGAAGAATTGCTAGGGTTTTTGTTCTCATAATTTTGATTTTTTTCCCTAGGGTATATCTTATGTTATGGTTGTATGAATTTCATGGATTGAATTGTCTCATTGCTTCAATTCTTTGCATATAAAAGAATTAAAGATCAAAGTTGAACCAAATATTAACACATACATGCCTAGCCATTCACTAGTCGAGCCTTGGCCTTGAGATCTGCACTAGGACTCCATACTAGCATATTTACATCATTTACATAATTTTTGTTAAACACATTCCAAGTAAAAATTGGGGATATTACAATACCCTCCCCCTTGGAATAACAACATCCTCGATGTTTGCTCAAAATCAGCAACAAAAATGGATATGTCTCTTTAATGGCATCCTCTAGCTCCCGTGTAGCCTCATTAGGACCATAGTGCTTCCATTGCACCTTTACATGTCTGATGGATCGGTTTCGAAGCAATGTTACCAGCTTCTTGTCTAGGATACATAGTGGTTCAATTTGGAACTCTCCCTCGGTTTCCACCTGGATGAAATCCCAATCAATCACATCGTTAGGATCATGTACATATTTCTTAAGCAAAGAAACATGAAAAACATTATGATCTTTAGTGTTAGCAGGAAATGCAATTCTATATGCAAATGGCCCTATCCTCTCAAACACTTCAAATGGCCCACAATATCTTGGTGATAGTTTGGCACAACTTCCAAGCTTCAAGGAATTTTTCCTAGCCTCACTTTGAGGTAAACATGATCCCCAACACTGAATTCCCTATGCACTATGTTATTATATTGGCATAGTTTTTATGTCTATCTTGGGTTGAGTAATTTTTCCTAATATTTACAATCTATTGTTCCATTTCCTTCAGCAACTCCGACCCAAGTACAATTTTGTTCACGAGATTATCCCAAGTAACTGGTGTCTTGCACTTTCTGCCATACAAATATTCAAATGGACTCATTCCCAATGATGCTTGTTTCACATTGTTATATGCAAACTCTATCAAGTGCAGATAATCCTCCCACTTGGATGGTTTGTCTGTCGCATACGTGTGAGTCATATCTTCAAACACTTGATTTACTCTTTATGTTTGTCTATATGTTTGTGGATGGTAGGAAGTATTAAAGTTCAGTTGTGTACCCAAATCTACAAAAAAGATTTTCCATAAATTTGAAATGAACCTAGTATCGTTGTCTGAAATTATTTCCTTAGGCAACCCATGCAACTTGAAAATCTATTTCATGCAAATACTTGCAATGGCATTCATTTTATATGTAGATTTAAATGGTACAAAATGTGATGTCTTCATTAATTTTTCCACCACCACCATGATGGAGCCATGGTGTCTCATTGTCATTAGCAAACATGTAATAAAATCCATGGAATCACTCCCATTTTTATTCCGGAATGGAAAAATGATGCAATAAACCTGATGGGTGTTGATGTTCAACCTTCACTTGCTAACATTTCATACACTTAGAAATATACTCAACAATATCATCTTTTCATTCATGGCCAAAAATATTGCTTCTTAGTTGTAGCAATTGTCTTTTGGTATCCTGGGTGACCAGAATATGGCATTTTATAGATTTCATCCATAACAATTCTCCTCAATTTTTCCATATCTGGAATATAAATTCTCATTATTTTCATTATAAGTACCAATATTAAAATAAATATTAATTGTTATCAAAATCGCAATAAATGCTTAATTGTATTGGAGAGGCAAAAAAAATTATATTTTATGGAAGAAGAAGATCACAGCTAATTCAGACACCAATTTGGTATATGATACCCCCTTGTTCGTGGGACAAAGGATCTCCCTCCGTGTAGTGATTTGATTGCTAAAATCTATAGAGGTGTACATACCCTACCCCCCTCTGGATTGAACATATGACCTCCTAGGAGGAAACACATATTCCTAACCATTAGGCCCACTCAAGTTGTACAGTCAGTTGGAATGTAAAATTCAATCTACCTATCAAATTTAACAATGTCGATAATGATTTGACAATAAGAAGATCATGACTAAGTCAGACACCAATTTGGTATATGAGACCCCCTTGTTTGTGGGACAAAGGATCTCCCTCTGTGTAGTGATTTGATTGCTAAAGTCTATAGAGGTGTACATACCCTACCCCCCTCTGGACTGAACCTATGACCTCCTAGGAGGAAACACATATTCCTAACCATTAGGCCCACTCAAGTTGTACAGTCAGTTGGAATGTAAAATTCAATATACCTATCAAATTTAACAATGATAATGATTTCACAATAATAATGAGTGAAAATGATTTGATTAAATATCTTAATAAAATTTTGAAACAAATAAATTTGATTTCTCGTTATATTTGATAAACAAATCTAGACTGAACCTATGATCTCCTAGGAGGAAACACATATTCCTAACCATTGGGCCCACTCAAGTTGTACAGTCAATTGGAATGTAAAATTCAATATACCTATCAAATTTAACAATGATAATGATTTGACAATAATAATGAGTGAAAATGATTTGATTAAATATCTTAATAAAATTTTGAAACAAATAAATTTGATTTATCGTTATATTTGATAAACAAATCACCTTGCAATGTACATTATTTCCATCAAATTCTATCCCTAAATAGAATGTTCCCAGAATGTAGTACAATGTTTCCGAATCAAACACCTACCAAAATATAGTTTTATAGTTTTTCCCAAAATATAACACAATGTTTCCAAATCAAACACCCACAAAAGCATACTTTTTCTCATCATATAATTTCCCTCAAAGGTATATTGTTATAAATAGAAAGTGTTCTAATCATATTTATGTGTATGGACATCCTAATTCTCAAATTGACTAGTGATACTCAGTAACCAAGTCCATTATCATTCGGAAAGTGTTAGTCCATTTCCAAGCAAACTATTGTTCCCTTTTATTTGCTTTTGATACGACATGATATTCATTGCACATTAGGGATGTAACATCCCTCAATTTCGATGCCTATTGTTATTATATTTAAAAGTAATTATGAATTATGTATTTAATGGCACTGGTGAGGAGCTCAAGGCCAAGGCCCCACAAGTGGACCTCGAACTAGTGTTATGTTTATAAGTCTTAGTTAAGCCTAGAAGGTTAAAAGATGACGATGCGACAACGTCAGTCAACTAAGTTCACTAGGGGAATAACTAATAAGGATGGTTGGTCATCTTCCTAGGTTGAGGAAGAGGTGAATGGCTTGGAATCAATGACTTGATAACACATGTTATCTTGTTGTCACAAGCACTTGAGTGAATGGTAACGTTCACCGAAGGTTACTTGATCTCCTTAGTTATCGATTAATCCTTGGAATGGATGCCGATGATACCCTTAACCGTCGCGAGTCAGTAAAAGCCTCATATGACTTGATGTTTAACACTAGGTTAATGAGTGTTAAAAGCTACTAAATCCTACGGATGTCCTTAAAATCCTAGTCCCGACAGGGGACGTCAAGAGTTTTCTTCCTTAGAACCACAATCTACTATTTAGCATAAGCTAAACTATGTGGGTAAATATTAAATATTATTAGTTATAATAATGTTTGATACTTATATACTTCAATTCATAGTAATGACTTTATAAGGGAAACAATATATATATATATATATATATATATATATAAACCCTTGTAGAGAATGGTAAAACATTAGGATGATGTTTCGAATTTATTTGATAAACATAAGACATTATACATTACATATGTATAATTTTGAAATATTATTAACTATAATAAAATACAATGCATTATAATGTGTTAGCTTTAGAATGCATTATAACTATGGAAAATATCTATATAGATACTATTAAAGGAGGTTACAAAGTATGTTACCTTTAGTAGTGTTAACCTTATGTAAACGTGAAGGTTATTAAAATAAAAGAGATATGGTCTCTCTCTTACCAATTTTACTATGCATACATTCTAAAAGATATTATAATGTATTTTATGATACATGTCAAGACAAAGAGAATCAATATATATATATACATAGTTTGGGAAGCCACTATCTTAATAAGTTGGACGAGTGACTTTATTAAGGAGAATTGTTTTAATAATACAATCCCCTCAAATTTTGAACGTGAACTAACTAAAGCTACCATCTAGCTGGCGGTTTCCATCTTCACGGTTGGAATCCCTATCTTTCTGCCACTAACTTAATACATTATTTTGACCACTACTTCCCACTATTGTCGAACTCAAGGAGAGTTAGAGAAAGCCGTTATTGAATAGAAATGTTGGTTGCTCTCTAGAGTTGCCATTTGTACATGCCTTATGGAGGAATTGCCACTTGGCACTTGATGAATTTGGTAGTTGAGACCACGACTACCACTGAGTGTTGGATCCCGAATTGTTATTTAGGGGAGACAACGATCTACAAGTGGGGGGTCCTGCTTGATCAAAGGGGGAGAGCGTGGCATTTGTTTGGAGTGTGAATAGATGCCTATAGATTGGCCGAAACTCTCAGTACTATCGGCGTAGAGGAATGTAATTCACCAGAAGTGAAAGGGGGATCTTTTGCGATCATTAGAGGGGGAGCCTCCGTCTAGTATGTGTTGATAGGGGAAGCCGTCCGAGAAGAGCCAGCGTGAGATAATCTCTTTGAAAACGGAGGTAGGAGCTATGCCTGATTTGGATGAGAAAGGTCAAAATATGTCTCGGAGAATGGACCTCTGTTGGACCCCTGCAACCTGAAGAATCTCTTCGCTATACTTCCTTGAAAACTCTACGTACAGAGCTGAACGAACAATCTCTGCGAGGAAGAAGGAGTAAGGGCGATCTAGAAAACTAAGAGAGTATTGGATAGCGAACTCAGGTTTTACATTATCACCACTACTAACTCTGCTATCTTGTAATACCTCAGTACATAGTAGTTCACTGTATTTTTTTTATTATATGTAGTAATCCCATAAGTTATCTCTGGAGATTTGTGTGTGAATACCTTACCGGATAATCATGTGAACACTCTGTCTGATTTGCATCACGGCTGTCTCTGCATAAAGCATTGACGTGATCGTGTTACCGAACGAAACCCTGCTTAAAAGATGTTGTAGATAGTAATAGGACGAACAGTGATCCACTAAGATATTATAGATCTATGTATTCTTTACACTCGGGCATGAACTTTGCTTAAATACTAGTGCATATAGTATTAGCTCGGAAAATTTGATCTCTATATTAATGCTGCCCGATCTTGGAATGTTCTTATGTTCCACAATGAAGTTTTTCCCCATGTTAATTATTTGGGTTGAGCCTTACTGTTTTTACATATTATTCGATTGATGGAGTATCTTTTGATAGAGCCATAAACTCACAGTGATCTCTGCACGAATGTTTGTTGAACAACGTTTGACCATATCTATGTAAGAGAAATCAGCGTTTAGCGTATCAGAAACTCTGTATAGACATAGTTACTTTGGATTAATACTGACCTCTGCCGGTTTAATTCAGATCTCTGTATAGACAGAGTTAACCATGTAATGGTGTTATGGAAGAGTTTTACTAGACGTTAGTTTCTGTAGCATATCTTTTATTTTTATAATATGAGGGTGAGGTAATCACTTAGTGTGTAATTTCCTGTAGAATACATCATAAAAAAATATGCGTTGTAACTATGAATATGATCGCAGGGATAAGGCATTTCGTTGTGCATTATTTTTGCATTGAATTCTTATAGTAGCTAAATCAATTAGCTAGCCGCGATATATTGAATATAGATTTCAACCAGATCGCTATTTTAGTGTTGGTATATATGCTCTTTATAATTATTTATTATCTCGGTCAATTAGTTTTACCTCAAATTCCTCTATCTGGTAGTGGAACCAGTTAATTGGTTGCGAAGACTAAGAATCTAGATCTCTGCTATAATTCTAAAATTTGTCATTTTATATATATACTATTAATTAACGTACATATCTCTACCATAGTGAAATCAATCGGCGGTTGAAGAATGCCTAAAGTTGATCGATCAATGCTTCAAATACTAGTTTAAACTTATATGGTGTGTAAGCTGCAATATGGTGTGTAAGCTGCAATAAAAGTTTAGAATGAAAAATTATTCTAATCTAACTTATTAAAATTGATATCTGAGTAAGGCTTAAAGTGTACACTTAAGTATTCATTTTTATTCACTTGGCTTGACGTAGACCTCTATCATTATATGATATAATAATTAACCTGGTCTTTTATATGATGCATGATAGTTATAATATAAGCTCTACTAATAAATAAAGGTGCAAGGTTTAACTCCTACTAAGTGTAAAGAGAATTATAGGAAAATATATATATATATAGGATTAAAGGAATTTCATGTGGAAAGGTTAGTAGATTTTGAACGGTTGGAAGGCACTCTTTGAAAGACTTGTGAAAGAGGTAAATAAATCTAAATAGGAATAAACTGCTACATAGCTATAAATTGAGAATCATTCTAGACTTACTTTTGGTGTAAAGTTATTTGAAATGTATAAGTTACAATTTTAGCCTCCCTGCGTTATCTTAAGACAAAAGTTTTTAGGATATAATTAATAACTAGGGTGATAATAAAAGAAGTATTAAAATTAGTCAAAAAGGTTATGACCAATATTGAATATATGCTATTAAAGAGTTTATTGAATTTGTTATTTTACATCATGCTGTGACATATGGTATGTAAATAAGAAATTACATTTAGAATATATAAGTCATAAAAGGTGGGGAATTCTTGTATCATAAGAAGTACATTAGTTGGTCTAATTATGATATAAAGGTTGTATTTATAAGAAGGGATAAAAAGTTACATTAGTTTGTTTCTTTGCTATATGAAGATTTAACCAAGATTTTATATATATGATGGTAAGATATATATGTGCACAAGTAAGTACAAAGGTCATATAAAGAGTGAATTCTTATATGTAAAGAAGAAGTTATTATAGGATTAAATATGCTAGTCATTTATTTTATATGCAACTTTTCTTTATTCAAGGAAAAGGTTTAAAGCGTTAAGTGTATAATAATATATCCTTATACTAGTTCATTTATAACTTTTCTTTATTTTAGGGATAAGGTTCATGCTAACCTTTTTGAGATCTTGTTACGGTTATATTGCCACCATGAAGTTAATCAAGCTCCAAATTTTAGGGTTGGTTATATTTATATAGTTACAAAACGTAAAGCTCTATATGATAGAGGCTTAGTGAAAGTAAAGAAAATCTTATTGCAGCAACCTTGTTGCTCATTGTAATCCTACCACTTTTTGCCTAATAATAAAAGATGCACACACCTTTGTGGACTAGCCCGTGAACGGGTGAACCATGTTATATTTTGTCTCCTATGTTTCCTATGGTGTTTCTCAATGTGTCTTATGTATGAGTACTTGTTTTTGTCCTTAAAATGTTATGATTACTTTGATGTATACGATTCATATACAAGATTGGTTGTTGATTTAATGCTTCGCTTATGATTATGATTGTGTTGTTACCATTTAGATTGTTTTATTGAAAGAAGTATATGTTTCTTAAAGGATGTATATTAAGACATAATGAAGTTTGTGTTTCCCACAAGATTTAAGAAATGGTTGACATCTTAAGTTAAGCATTGATTTAGTTAAAAGTAAAACATCTATCTATTCATGCAAAAATGACGGAAGATGGTACTTAATATACATGAATTTCATTGAGGGATCTTTTCCTTGATTATTATAATGATATTTATAAACAGTAATAAACATTGCAAAGTTTTAATTATTTGTAAGCAATAATTTAGGAAAGTAAACCCACACTTTATGGTTCCGCATATATTTTAGTGGCATTTTAGGCACTTAGAAAAGTTTTTAAATTTTACGAAATTTTGGGTTCGTGACATATGGTATCAGAGCTGTAGGTTACAGCACTCGGGCTTGATGGGCTCAACATGAAATAAGTAGGTATGAAAGTTTACTAATCAATTCTTTTGTTTCATTTTGGATGCATGGAACTGGAATGGACGAGGGGCAATGTC
The DNA here is from genome assembly GCA_027924585.1 of Larix kaempferi. Taxonomy (NCBI): domain Eukaryota; kingdom Viridiplantae; phylum Streptophyta; class Pinopsida; order Pinales; family Pinaceae; genus Larix; species Larix kaempferi. Next base: position 5,168,115 of record BSBM01000159.1, on the reverse strand, counting down.
ATTCAAAAGTTAAAATTTCAAAGTTTCCCAAAGGAGTAAAGATAAGTATTTCAGTTATTACCGCAAAGTAGTTGATGTGCAAATTTAATTTGATGTAAGAATTTGCATTAGGATGAATTGAAGAGAATGCACAAGTTAATCCAATGAGCATGCGTGTAAATATATGGAACTAATGAGTTCAGTTGTTGAACTTTTGAAGCAAAGAATTTTATTTTTTTCCTTATACTAACACTTCAGGAGGAGATTTTGGATCACGACCAATGTCATAATCCAAGAGGAACATGGATTATATAACCAATTGCATAGATAAGTGAGCTAAATCGCTCAAGAGTAAGTAATGATTTACTTTACAGGGCTTTATGGATCATGATTGGTGGTAAGACTTATGATTGATGTGTAATCATCAAAATGCATAGAATGAGATATATTCGTTAATATTTTGTTGGTATTATGTTGCATGTGGAATGCAAGAAATACTAAATGATTGTTACTAAGTAAAATTCTCGGACTCGAATGAGAAGGTTTGTGGGGAAAATAATATTTCCTGAACTCAAATAGAGTGTAGTGCCCCTAGACTACTATAGACATTGAGGGCACCTGCTGAGTCACCCAACTGTTTGAAACGTTAATAAAATAACCCTATGATTTTATTTTGAGTATATTTATGATTATGATTGATTGATATATGTGCATTTGGGTAGTTATTGTGAATGGACGATTTCATGCTATTTAACGATTAACTTTGATATGAAAATTGTACATATGGATAATGCTTAACGACTAGCTGTACGGTGATTATGTATTTGTCGACGAAATGTATATTTGATTAGAAGTTTGAATAAATCATAAATGTTTAACAATACTTGATTTAGAAATCATATGATGATTATTGAGGACAGTGCTACTAATAAAGTATTGTGAGAAGTGTGTGTAGAAACAAGTGAGACGGTTCACCAACGGACACACAAAGGAACATGAAGGGTCGTAGAGTACGGGTAAATCACACACAGGGGGAGCGACGACGATGTCGACTTCCGACAAGAATACCACGCATGAGCAGATAAGCACTAATCCGCTTGCTCAAGAGGAATGCGTGAGAGCGTACGAGGTGGGCCACGACGGAATTGGTCACGTACGAGTTGAGGGGCGCGCAGTGAGAACGGACTCACTCCTCAGCGCCATTAGTCCCTAGATAGCATGTAGAGGGAGGATGGATGGTAACGTTTCCTAAAATCCCTACAAGAGTTCCCGCAAGTCAAAACGGAAAGATGGTGGCAGAAGGGCCCGACGATGCGGTACCCTGTCGAGAACGGAAAGAATGGACGCAAGGACCCAACGATGCGGTATCATGCCAAGGAATGGAAACCATGGATGACTGGACCCGACGGAGTGGTGCCATGTCAGGGAATTAAAATTAAGGAACTAGGAGCCCAACGGCGCGGCACCGTGATCCTAGTGAGTTTGATTGTTAAATTTAACTGCATAAAAACTTATGAGAATAACTCTAGATTATTACTTAGCAAATGCATAAAAATAATTTAGGCATTTACACATGAATAGTTATTTTTGTTGAGCATTTAAAATAATAGAAATCATTATTTAGGAGCATAATAGAATCCTAAGATTAGACACCTAGTCAACTAAAAGCTAGGAGTTAATTAAAATATCTGGGGGGACAAACTGGAGCAAACTTAGGGGTGTTGGAGCACTTCCTAGAGAAACTGACACTTGGATGGGTGAGTGTTTTAATTAAATAATTATTCAAAAATATTTAATTATGCATGAAGCGACATGTGTCGCATGAGATTTTCCTTTATAAGGAAGACTTGGGGAATGGGAAAAGGGCCCATAATTTGGACGATTGTCGTAATTTTCGAATGCCTCAAAGACTTGCTGCTATCTAAGGGTTTGGCTTAGAAATCCTGGTGGGAAGGGAAGCCCAAGCTGAATTTCTGAAATACTTGTGTGAGCTCTACGACCCAAAGCTCGGGGGAGGCCATGCGACTGAAAGCATGAGCCTATGGTTGGGTGGTGAAGCTAACGGGTTCTTCGCCTATGGTTAAACGAGCTTTGCTGGAGGGATCCTACGGAAGACGAAGGCGACAATGGACCAGCCGGATCAGGTTGACAGGTTAAGGTTTTGCTTATTTTTGTTAAGTTATTCATGCTTTTTATTTTATTTTTCCAATAACTATGATGGCTAATTTGTTTGTATGAAGTTGTTAAAGTTTCAGGTTCATTTCGAGGTGACCCTAAAGGAGGGGTCCTACATTTGGTATCAGAGCTGGTCGAGCCTTGAGGGCACGAGACTCGTATTTTTTTTGGTGGTTCGTTGATGACCGCGGTGAACGACGGCGGAATCGGAGCTGCGACAATGAAGGAATTTCATCTCCGACTGGCGTAGCTATCATTTTACAGGTTCTTATTATTTTTTATATTTCATGTCTATTTTCTGTTTCTATTAAAAATTACAGATCTCGCATCCCATGTGGATCTGAGACCTTGGTGTCAAGTAATATTTTCTGAAAAAAGATTATTTTGCATGTGTTTGAATATTCGAAGGAATGGATATGATCTAGAAGATTACTGTGTGCTATTTCGTTGAATTTCTGAATTAATTTAAAGATCTTAGATCCATATCGCAGAACAGCTTAGTATTTATTTTCAATACCGAGTTTTATACTCAAATCTATCTGTCCATAGAGAGAAACGATCCCATTTAAAGATCGATCCCGGTCTTCGGTCTCTTTTTCTGCGTCTGCTGCCAATAGGGCTGGCGATCCCAATTAGGCGATAGATTCCAGGTTTTACTATCTTTCAGCGTTAATGTCTTTAGGATGGGCGATCCAATCACATGTATTTATTTTGAGCTCTTCAATATTTTCTCTCCGATTCCAGCACTTACACATTTGAATTTCTGGAATACGAGGAGGTCTGAGTGAATACCATTATAACTCGATCTGAGTTTTATGTACTCTTTCTTCTTAGTTGTATCATTTTGATTCTGGCAAACACTAGATTTTAAACTTAAATTTCTATGCTGAGTTTTAAACCTGTTCCATTTATTTAATGCTTATACTCTCGTATCTGTGGAGGGGGACGAGATCTAGACTCCGATCTCTCTTCATGAATGCGAATGGAGCTGGATTGAAGTCGAACTACTTCATAAGCAAGATTTACAAGTTAGATCTAAGCTAAAATATGGAACCGAAGGCGACCTCACCTTGAGTCGAGTTCTGGAAAGGATGTAGATCTAGACCTGTGATCTTTTATCTCTGCGTGAGGACGCTCTATCTCAGATCTGATCCCTAGTTTGTTGGGATTTGATTGTCAGATCTCTTCCCTGGTTTGTTGGGAGTTGATTGTCAGATCTGATGATTTTTAAACCTGTGTCATTCCTTTTCCCCGGCAATCTCCTTCTGAAATTCTCCTTTTGAACTGTGCGGTTAAAACCCTTTCGGAGATCCAACCCATTTGTTTTATCTACTCTGTTGAATTAGTAGATCGGTGTTTCTTTTTAGATTGAATGGACTATAATCAATCCATTTCCCCTGGATCGACGTCAGTCTGCTATAATCCCAAATTCTTTAATTTCATCATAGCTAAGGAACTCTGTGATAAGCTAAAAATTAGCAGGACGTGCTGATCTGGATTTCCTCTGTGTTTTCTTTCTTTTGGAATGTAACCTCTATACCCGGGACACCTCATTACCTTGTAGTCTGTATGTTTCGATTACTTCAGTCTCTGCATTTCTATTTTTTTTTCCTTCAGGGATTAGCTTAGCATACTCAAAAACGTATCATATTATAGTCTCTGCGTTTAAATTTTGGATTGAATTTCCTTGTCTCGTTTACTCGGAAACAAACCTCGACCCTTGAGGTAGTGGCGTCGAATCGTGTGATAACTTTTACTCAGTAATAATTGATTCTTAAAATTCACTCTCAGTACCCTGACGAGAATTTAAAGTTGTTTATCAAATTTTATATCTTTGAAATTATGTTTATTATTGGCTCTACAGAATTGAAATGGAGAATAAATTTAAAGTTGTTCATGAAATTTTATATTGTTGAAATTTATGTCTATTATTGGCCTTATAGAATAGAAATTGAGAATGAATTTAAAGTCGTTCATGAAATTTTATATTGTTGAGATTATGTCTATCATTAGTTTTATAAGATTGAAAGTGAAATGGAAGTGTGATTGTTTTATGAAATTTTATATAGTGGAAATTATGTCTATCACTAGCTTTATAGGATTGAAAATGAAATGGGAGGGTGGTACTTGAATCTATGACATTACTAATTATTATCCATAATTAATAGTTTGAGGAGGAATTGATAGTATTAAATTATAATGGCGAAAATGATGTCAATCATATGTCTTATAGAACTAAAATGTCATAAAAAGACTAGAACGAAATATCGCTTATGATAATCCATTATTTCATAGAGCCGAAGTGTTACAATAGGATTGAAAGGAAAAATTTGCATTTAAGTCAAGTCGTACTTCTTAAGGCTGAATAATTGGACCATAGTACTATTCATCCATGTCAAATCTCTTGTGTTAAAAAAAAAAAAAAAAAAAAATGACCCCGACGGGTACTATTAAGTCACTGTAGGACTTCAGAAGTTTTCCAGATCCTGTAGTGGGAGGCTTCTTACTGGTTCTAGATACCAATGTTTCCATACTTGACAGCTCTTGATGTTCGCACCACTTTAGCTTTGGTCCTCGCCCAAACCATGCTTAAATTACTGTTAGCTCTCCCATTTACCGTCTAGATTGCCTTTAATTGTTAAGTAGGAGAGAGTCTGCCACTTTAGTACTCCGAGGGCTCTCTCTTAACAACCCTCACTTCTCTAGAGTCTAGATAAAAACACACGGCCACTCTGTAAGGGAAGTTTAATTTATTTATCCATGACATATTGATACATGTTTGACATGACAACATTCCTCTGGACACGTGGTGGCATTGCTATCGGTGCCTCTTTAACCGTTGTAAATGGTTGGTGGCCGCTCCGATTAAACACTAAGTGAGAATCATGGAGAATCGCATACCTAGTGGAGAATCCACACAGTATGCTGATGCGTCCGTCTAAACTTCTATCACCGCTTAAGTACAGCCCCATCGTGGTGAATCCACATGGCCTGTTACCATTGTGTTTAACGGATGTCCACCCAGAGCATAGGCAATTAACGCACCGTAGCTGAAAGATAGTCTTATGCATTTATATTATACTATTGTATGTTATAATAAAAAAATGTATTTGCAGTCCAATATATATTATAAATAAACGAGTGTCGGTTTATTGGGGCTATAATGTCTATATTCCCTACAATAGAAAACATGTCATATGAATTGACGCTAGAATTCTTTTTTTAAGGATTACGTAATCTGTATATTATAAATAGATTGCTTGCAATACCTTTAATGCATAGTGTACTGTGAATTAACAATTGAAAATTTTCCTAGATTACAATATGGTTATCTAGCAATAGGGAAGCTTTCGAATGTAAACGTTGTGCATGGAATTTGCTTTTAGAATTAGCCTTTAGAATTTAATTTATGTAATTTTTGTGGGAATATAAAATTTGTGTGTTGTAATCAAAGTGAAGGGAATGCACGATATGTAAATGACATTTGAAGGCTAATTCATGTAAAAGGCGTTGAGATATGATAATGGTATATTGGAATAGCATTGTTTTAGAAATTAAACATGTGTACATTGCATTAAAAATAGATATATGCAATTGTAATTGAATTAATATATATGAATTGTAATTGAATTAATATATATGATAAAGAAAAATGTAAAAAGTTTGTTATAGAGTTGGATAGATTGCTTATGTAATATATATATATAAAGAAAAAGAGAGAAGAGATAAAATAATGTTTTTATTTTATTATTTTATTTATTATATGTTTGAGAAAAGAGAAAAGAAAAAAAAAATGCTTAATTGCTATGTGAGAAAAGAATAATTACTTATTATACGTTTAAAAAAAAAAAAAGAGAGAGAGAATGCCTAGTACTCATTGGATTAGTAGTTATATACTCAAAGAAAAGGAAGACATTGTGGATCAAAATGGTTAGATAACGATGGATCTGGTTTATATTTATATCTATTTGAAATGTCAAAATAAAGTCGACAATATTGAATGTGTATTGTGAGAGTCTTGCTTATAATTAAAGTGATTTAACAAGGAATTGTGTGCAGTTTTAGTGTAGGTGCAAGTTAACTTTGGGATTAGATTCAACACATTGCATAAATTGTCCTTGATTAATATACCATTAATGAAGACTTATATTGTCCGTTGAATTAAGAATATCCCTACCCTTAAATCTTTATGTGGTTTAGTTATGGTAAAATAAGTGGATATCGTAACATCTTTATAATTATAGTAAGTAGAGTTCTTCGTGGACTTACTCTACCAATTTATTCTTAAAATAAAATAGAATAAGGTGTTTAACCTTTAATGATTATATATATATATATGAATTGATGTTAGTTATGCTATATCAAGTGCATGTCTTACTTAAAAGAGGAAATAAATTATAAAAATGGTAGAGTATATTTAGAAATGCATTTATGTTAAGAAAAGAAATAAACATATGGATGTTGGAGATGAAGTTTAGGAGATGGGTAGAACTTTATAATGTTGAGTAGCATTTTATAATTATAATTATAATCAAGGAGTTAGGAGATAGGTCATTTTTATTGATGTGTCTAAATTGGTTCAACCCATATTTGTGGTGGGATATGAAAAGAAAGAAAACTGATATTTGTTGTTTCAAAAAGAGTTATACTTAAGCTAGGTTTGAATTTGAATGATTAGGGATATAGTCCTAAGACGAGCTTTAAATAATTTAATTGTATAGTTAAGACTGAAGAAAATTTATATATATATATGTGTGTACACATTTGTTTTTTTTGTTTATAAACTTTATAAGCATGAAGTAGATGAAGAGATAATGTAATGTTATAAATATGGAATAATTGAAAGACAATTTATTGGTTATATTCCATAATTCATCTAGGGACTGATCTAAAATAGAGGATAAGATCAAGAACTATATATGTACATAATACCTTGGTGAATATTTCATTATATTATGAACAATTGATGCTGAGGATTCATCAATTGGGCACATCGCAAGCAACTTACAACTTTAGGAACATATCCACGATCAGAAAACTAGTAGACGACTTGGAATAGGAAATTAACGAAGGAAATGAACTTAGTCATTTTGGCTGTCATTACACAAATGCATATACTTGCCTAGAATTTGACAGATGTCGCGAGGAAGTGAAATGAGCTTAAAATTTGAAAACAAGATATCTATGTTACTAGCATGAGGATCCGCGCCCAATTACACAATTTTCTAACATGACAATGTTGTTAAGGAGAATGGAAAAAGTACAACCATGACTTGACCATGATATGATAAATGGGGACATAGAACTTGGAAAACCTGTCAAATGGTAAATTGAAGACGATCTTGTCAAAACGAAGTATGTAGAGAATAAACACGACAAGTTAAACGCAGTAATGCTAATAATCTGAAATGATGAAGTCTGAATGGAAATACGACTAATTCCCATGATACGACTCAATGTGAGTACGACAACCCACACATGACGAGATGAGGAAAATATGCCGAAAGGGTCATATGAAAATGGGAATGATGAAATGAAGTAACGAAGTGACAAACTCATTGACCTTGGCCATGATGTTACCAATGAAAGGACTAAGAGTTAAATTTTAATATGTTTGACTAAGCTGCTAAGTTATGACAATAGGAATCCTATCAAATTGAGAACCAACATTTAGAGGTATTTGGAAGTAGTCGTATGGAATTTGGTTTTTGAACTATTTGAGCGTCTCTCCTAATTGTTAAACAGCGATTATACCCTGCCGATTATTTGATGATGTTTACCTTCTCATCTTGGAGGGAGGATAACCAAGTAGATTTGAGCCCCTACTTGGATTTATTATGTTGAATGGTAACTTCATAAACTATTGGGTGACTATTGACGCATTATAGCTTGTAACTAATTTGATATCATGAATAAATAGGAGATAAAAGAAATCTAGTTGGGACTGACAACCCGTGAACGTATCATCAGATTGATATTATGGGAAATTACGATTGAGTTCCTGAGGATGTATTGGAACCATACTAAATGAGATAGGAAATAATGACTTGAACCACTTGTGCTTATAGCCATGATTGTTGGAGAAAAACATAACAGAATGACAGAAGATGAGAGTATAAATTAAGATAAAGCCTAGCGTCAAAAGTACAAGAAAAAAAAATTAACTTCGGGATGAAGTTCTATTTAAGAGGGGGTGTATGTAATGCCCCTAAAATGACTGGGGACCTTAAGGGAACCTATCAAGTGAACTAGCTGAACAACTTTGACATAGTGGTCTCTTGAGCCTTGTTATGTCTTAAATGATTGAGGGAAAACCTGAAGATATGAATGCCGACATTAATTGATAAATGAATTAAGGAATTAAATTATACGTGTGGAGTGGGATAATTGATTGATTACATCTTGCTTAATGATTAGCTTCGATTGATCAATTCAAAGTGCAGTAGGACAGTTACAGTCCTAGCTCTGCAACTTGGGAGGACGCAACTGAGATGCGTCATAGCTTTCCATTTTTTTTATTCTGAACTTCGGGACAAAGTTCTAAATAAGTAGGGGTGTATGTAGTGCCCCTAGACTACTATAGACATTGAGGGCACCTGCTGAGTCACCCAACTGTTTGAAACGTTAATAAAATAACCCTATGATTTTATTTTGAGTATATTTATGATTATGATTGATTGATATATGTGCATCTGGGTAGTTATTGTGAATGGACGATTTCATGCTATTTAACGATTAAATTTGATATGAAAATTGTACATATGGATAATGCTTAACGACTAGCTGTACGGTGATTATGTATTTGTCGACGAAATGTATATTTGATTAGAAGTTTGAATAAATCATAAATGTTTAACAATACTTGATTTAGAAATCATATGATGATTATTGAGGACAGTGCTACTAATAAAGTATTGTGAGAAGTGTGTGTAGAAACAAGTGAGACGGTTCACCAACGGACACACAAAGGAACATGAAGGGTCGTAGAGTACGGGTAAATCACACACAGGGGGAGCGACGACGATGTCGACTTCCGACAAGAATACCACGCATGAGCAGATAAGCACTGATCTGCTTGCTCAAGAGGAATGCGTGAGAACGTACGAGGTGGGCCACGACGGAGTTGGTCACGTACGAGTTGAGGGGCGCGCAGTGAGAACGGACTCACTCCTCAGCGCCATTAGTCCCTAGATAGCATGTAGACGGAGGATGGATGGTAACGATTCCTAAAATCCCTACAAGAGTTCCCGCAAGTCAAAACGGAAAGATGGTGGCAGAAGGGCCCGACGATGCGGTACCCTGTCGAGAACGGAAAGAATGGACACAAGGACCCAACGATGCGGTATCATGCCAAGGAATGGAAACCATGGATGACTGGACCCGACGGAGTGGTGACATGTCAGGGAATTAAAATTAAGGAACTAGGAGCCCAACGGCGCGGCACCGTGATCCTAGTGAGTTTGATTGTTAAATTTAACTGCATAAAAACTTATGAGAATAACTCTAGATTATTACTTAGCAAATGCATAAAAATCATTTAGGCATTTACACATGAATAGTTATTTTTGTTGAGCATTTAAAATAATAGAAATCATTATTTAGGAGCAAAATAGAATCCTAAGATTAGACACCTAGTCAACTAAAAGCTAGGAGTTAATTAAAATATCTGGGGGGACAAACTGGAGCAAACTTAGGGGTGTTGGAGCACTTCCTAGAGAAACTGACACTTGGATGGGTGAGTGTTTTAATTAAATAATTATTCAAAAATATTTAATTATGCATGAAGCGACATGTGTCGCATGAGATTTTCCTTTATAAGGAATACTTGGGGAATGGGAAAAGGGCCCATAATTTGAACGATTGTCGTAATTTTCGAATGCCTCAAAGACTTGCTGCTATCTAAGGGTTTGGCTTAGAAATCCTGGTGTGAAGGGAAGCCCAAGCTGAATTTATGAAATACTTGTGTGAGCTCTACGACCCAAAGCTCGGGGGAGGCCATGCGACTAAAAGCATGAGCCTATGGTTGGGTGGCGAAGCTAACGGTTGCTTCGCCTATGGTTAAATGAGCTTTGCTGGAGGGATCCTACGGAAGACGAAGGCGACAATGGACCAGCCGGATCGGGTTGACAGGTTAAGGTTTTGCTTATTTTTGTTAAGTTATTCATGCTTTTTATTTTATTTTTCCAATAACTATGATGGCTAATTTGTTTGTATGAAGTTGTTAAAGTTTCAGGTTCATTTCGAGGTGACCCTAAAGGAGGGGTCCTACATAGAGGCTGCATCTTGCACTCACTTACTAGCTGTTGCAGGGTGCAACTCCCCTAAAAATTGTGGTCATGTTCCCCATGGAAGTGGAACAGAGCAGGGGGGTAGCTCGTTGAATGTTATACTGACCCAAAAGTCCTAGGCAAACTTTATACCCATCGAATTGAGCAGAGGAAGGGCTCACGATTTTCCTTGTGTTGTTAGAACGGAGCACACAAGAGGTTCTCTGAGGAGACTAAACTTTTTCCTTGTGGTGTTAGAACTGAGCCCACAAGAAGATTTGATGAGGGGAAGCTATGTAATGAGTTGCAGAGTAAGACTATCATATTTCTGCAGTATGCAGAGGTTTTCCGGTTGAGTTACTGAAGACTCATGTTTTGTATGGCAAGTCTCCACGATTGCGGAAATACATAAAGGGTTTTGTATGGCAAGTCTTCACGATTGCAGGAAATACATAAGAGTTTTGTATGCAAGTCTCCATGATTGCGGAAGTACAAAGAGGTTTGGTGATCTCAAAGTACAGTTGAAAGAATTGTTTAATGATATGAGTTAATGATAATGATTGTCCTGTAGCTAGACTATCACATGTATTTATGTGTGAATGTTATGAATGCTAAAGTAAGCAAATATTTCATCAAGGATGAGGATGAATGATAAACATTTGCTATTTTGAAATTTTGTATACTTATGTTATACTGAAAAATCTTGTACGAGTTGTACAATGTGCAGGTTACAATTGAAGAGAGCTTGCTGAACTCGCAAAGATGTAAAGACAACCAAACCTTAAGAGCAAAAGTAAGCGAAAGATGATGAATGGACGCAAAAGACAAATTGTTGAACACCGAGGACGGTGTTATCTTTAAGGGGTGGAGTGTGTAACATCCCTCAATTTCGATGCCTATTGTTATTATATTTAAAAGTAATTATGAATTATGTATTTAATGGCACTGGTGAGGAGCTTAAGGCCAAGGCCCCACAAGTGGACCTCGAACTAGTGTTATGTTTATAAGTCTTAGTTAAGCCTAGAAGGTTAAAAGATGACGATGCGACAACGTCAGTCAACTAAGTTCACTAGGGGAATAACTAATAAGGATGGTTGGTCATCTTCCTAGGTTGAGGAAGAGGTGAATGGCTTGGAATCAATGACTTGATAACACATGTTATCTTGTTGTCACAAGCACTTGAGTGAATGGTAACGTTCACCGAAGGTTACTTGATCTCCTTAGTTATCGATTAATCCTTGGAATGGATGCCGATGATACCCCTAACCGTCGCGAGTCAGTAAAAGCCTCATATGACTTGATGTTTAACACTAGGTTAATGAGTGTTAAAAGCTACTAAATCCTACGGATGTCCTTAAAATCCTAGTCCCGACAGGGGACGTCAAGAGTTTTCTTCCTTAGAACCACAATCTACTATTTAGCATAAGCTAAACTATGTGGGTAAATATTAAATATTATTAGTTATAATAATGTTTGATACTTATATACTTCAATTCATAGTAATGACTTTATAAGGGAAACAATATATATATATATATATATATATATATATATATATATATATATATAAACCCTTGTAGAGAATGGTAAAACATTAGGATGATGTTTCGAATTTATTTGATAAACATAAGACATTATACATTACATATGTATAATTTTGAAATATTATTAACTATAATAAAATACAATGCATTATAATGTGTTAGCTTTAGAATGCATTATAACTATGGAAAATATCTATATAGATACTATTAAAGGAGGTTACAAAGTATGTTACCTTTAGTAGTGTTAACCTTATGTAAACGTGAAGGTTATTAAAATAAAAGAGATATGGTCTCTCTCTTACCAATTTTACTATGCATACATTCTAAAAGATATTATAATGTATTTTATGATACATGTCAAGACAAAGAGAATCAATATATATATATATATATACATAGTTTGGGAAGCCACTATCTTAATAAGTTGGACGAGTGACTTTATTAAGGAGAATTTTTTTAATAATACAATCCCCTCAAATTTTGAACGTGAACTAACTAAAGCTACCATCTAGCTGGCGGTTTCCATCTTCACGGTTGGAATCCCTATCTTTCTGCCACTAACTTAATACATTATTTTGACCACTACTTCCCACTATCGTCGAACTCAAGGAGAGTTAGAGAAAGCCGTTATTGAATAGAAATGTTGGTTGCTCTCTAGAGTTGCCATTTGTACATGCCTTATGGAGGAATTGCCACTTGGCACTTGATGAATTTGGTAGTTGAGACCACGACTACCACTGAGTGTTGGATCCCGAATTGTTATTTAGGGGAGACAACGATCTACAAGTGGGGGGTCCTGCTTGATCAAAGGGGGAGAGCGTGGCATTTGTTTGGAGTGTGAATAGATGCCTGTAGATTGGCCGAAACTCTCAGTACTATCGGCGTAGAGGAATGTAATTCACCAGAAGTGAAAGGGGGATCTTTTGCGATCATTAGAGGGGGAGTCTCCGTCTAGTATGTGTTGATAGGGGAAGCCGGCCGAGAAGAGCCAGCGTGAGATAATCTCTTTGAAAACGGAGGTAGGAGCTATGCCTGATTTGGATGAGCAAGGTCAAAATATGTCTCGGCGAATGGACCTCTGTTTGACCCCTACAACCTGAAGAATCTCTTCGCTATACTTCCTTGAAAACTCTACGTACAGAGCTGAACGAACAATCTCTGCGAGGAAGAAGGAGTAAGGGCGATCTGGAAAACTAAGAGAGTATTGGATAGCGAACTCAGGTTTTACATTATCACCACTACTAACTCTGCTATCTTGTAATACCTCAGTACATAGTAGTTCACTGTATTTTTTTTATTATATGTAGTAATCCCATAAGTTATCTCTGGAGATTTGTGTGTGAATACCTTACCGGATAATCATGTGAACACTCTGTCTGATTTGCATCACGACTGTCTCTGCATAAAGCATTGACGTGATCGTGTTACCGAACGAAACCCTGCTTAAAAGATGTTGTAGATAGTAATAGGACGAACAGTGCTTCACTAAGATATTATAGATCTATGTATTCTTTACACTCGGGCATGAACTTTGCTTAAATACTAGTGCATATAGTATTAGCTCGGAAAATTTGATCTCTATATTAATGCTGCCCGATCTTGGAATGTTCTTATGTTCCACAACGAAGTTTTTCCCCATGTTAATTATTTGGGTTGAGCCTTACTGTTTTTACATATTATTCGATTGATGGAGTATCTTTTGATAGAGCCATAAACTCACAGTGATCTCTGCACGAATGTTTGTTGAACAACGTTTGACCATATCTATGTAAGAGAAATCAGCGTTTAGCGTATCAGAAACTCTGTATAGACATAGTTACTTTGGATTAATACTGACCTCTGCCGGTTTAATTCAGATCTCTGTATAGACAAAGTTAACCATGTAATGGTGTTATGGAAGAGTTTTACTAGACGTTAGTTTCTTTAGCATATCTTTTATTTTTATAATATGAGGGTGAGGTAATCACTTAGTGTGTAATTTCCTGTAGAATACATCATAAAAAAAAATATGCGTTGTAACTATGAATATGATCGCAGGGATAAGGCATTTCGTTGTGCATTATTTTTGCATTCAAGTCTTATAGTAGCTAAATCAATTAGCTAGCCGCGATATATTGAATATAGATTTCAACCAGATCGCTATTTTAGTGTTGGTATATATGCTCTTTATAATTATTTATTATCTCGGTCAATTAGTTTTACCTCAAATTCCTCTATCTGGTAGTGGAACCAGTTAATTGGTTGCGAAGACTAAGAATCTAGATCTCTGCTATAATTCTAAAATTTGTCATTTTATATATATACTATTAATTAACGTACATATCTATGCCATAGTGAAATCAATCGGCGGTTGAAGAATGCCTAAAGTTGATCGATCAATGCTTCAAATACTAGTTTAAACTTATATGGTGTGTAAGCTGCAATATGGTGTGTAAGCTGCAATAAAAGTTTAGAATGAAAAATTATTCTAATCTAACTTATTAAAATTGATATCTGAGTAAGGCTTAAAGTGTACACTTAAGTATTCATTTTATTCACTTGGCTTGACGTAGACCTCTATCATTATATGATATAATAATTAACCTGGTCTTTTATATGATGCATGATAGTTATAATATAAGCTCTACTAATAAATAAAGGTGCAAGGTTTAACTCCTACTAAGTGTAAAGAGAATTATAGGAAAATATATATATATATAGGATTAAAGGAATTTCATGTGGAAAGGTTAGTAGATTTTGAACGGTTGGAAGGCACTCTTTGAAAGACTTGTGAAAGAGGTAAATAAATCTAAATAGGAATAAACTGCTACATAGTTCTAAATTGAGAATCATTCTAGACTTACTTTTGGTGTAAAGTTATGTGAAATGTATAAGTTACAATTTTAGCCTCCCTGCGTTATCTTAAGACAAATGTTTTTAGGATATAATTAATAGCTAGGGTGATAATAAAAGAAGTATTAAAATTAGTCAAAAAGGTTATGACCAATATTGAATATATGCTATTAAAGAGTTTATTGAATTTGTTATTTTACATCATGCTGTGACATATGGTATGTAAATAAGAAATTACATTTAGAATATATAAGTCATAAAAGGTGAGGAATTCTTGTATCATAAGAAGTACATTAGTTGGTCTAATTATGATATAAAGGTTGTATTTATAAGAAGGGATAAAAAGTTACATTAGTTTGTTTCTTTACTATATGAAGGTTTAACCAAGATTTTATATATATGATGGTAAGATATATATGTGCACAAGTAAGTACAAAGGTCATATAAAGAGTGAATTCTTATATGTAAAGAAGAAGTTATTATAGGATTAAATATGCTAGTCATTTATTTTATATGCAACTTTTCTTTATTCAAGGATAAGGTTTAAAGCGTTAAGTGTATAATAATATATCCTTATACTAGTTCATTTATAACTTTTCTTTATTTTAGGGATAAGGTTCATGCTAACCTTTTTGAGATCTTGTTACGGTTATATTGCCACCATGAAGTTAATCAAGCTCCAAATTTTAGGGTTGGTTATATTTATATAGTTACAAAACGTAAAGCTCTATATGATAGAGGCTTAGTGAAAGTAAAGAAAATCTTATTGCAGCAACCTTGTTGCTCATTGTAATCCTACCACTTTTTGCCTAATAATAAAAGATGCACACACCTTTGTGGACTATCCCGTGAACGGGTGAACCACGTTATATTTTGTCTCCTATGTTTCCTATGGTGTTTCTCAATGTGTCTTATGTATGAGTACTTGTTTTTGTCCTTAAAATGTTATGATTACTTTGATGTATACGATTCATATACAAGATTGGTTGTTATTTAATGCTTCGCTTATGATTATGATTGTGTTGTTACCATTTAGATTGTTTTATTGAAAGAAGTATATGTTTTTTAAAGGATGTATATTAAGACATAATAAGGTTTGTGTTTCCCACAAGATTTAAGAAATGGTTGACATCTTAAGTTAAGCATTGATTTAGTTAAAAGTAAAACATCTATCTATTCATGCAAAAATGACGGAAGATGGTACTTAATATACATGAATTTCATTGAGGGATCTTTTCCTTGATTATTATAATGATATTTATAAACAGTAATAAACATTGCAAAGTTTTAAATATTTGTAAGCAATAATTTAGGAAAGTAAACCCACACTTTATGGTTCCGCATATATTTTAGTGGCATTTTAGGCACTTAGAAAAGTTTTTAAATTTTTCGAAATTTTGGGTTCGTGACATATGGTATCAGAGCTGTAGGTTACAGCACTCGGGCTTGATGGGCTCAACATGAAATAAGTAGGTATGAAATTTTACTAATCAATTCTTTTGTTTCATTTTGGATGCATGGAACTGGAATGGACGAGGGGCAATGTCATTCAAAAGTTAAAATTTCAAAGTTTCCCAAAGGAGTAAAGATAAGTATTTCAGTTATTACCGCAAAGTAGTTGATGTGCAAATTTAATTTGATGTAAGAATTTGCATTAGGATGAATTGAAGAGAATGCACAAGTTAATCCAATGAGCATGCGTGTAAATATATGGAACTAATGAGTTCAGTTGTTGAACTTTTGAAGCAAAGAATTTTTTTTTTTTCCTTATACTAACACTTCAGGAGGAGATTTTGGATCACGACCAATGTCATAATCCAAGAGGAACATGGATTATATAACCAAATGAATAGATAAGTGAGCTAAATCGCTCAAGAGTAAGTAATAATTTACTTTACAGGGCTTTATGGATCATGACTGGTGGTAAGACTTATGATTGATGTGTAATCATCAAAATGCATAGAATGAGATATATTCGTTAATATTTTGTTGGTATTATGTTGCATGTGGAATGCAAGAAATACTAAATGATTGTTACTAAGTAAAATTCTCGGACTCGAATGAGAAGGTTTGAGGGGAAAATAATATTTCCTGAACTCAAATAGAGGCTGCATCTTGCACTCACTTACTAGCTGTTGCAGGGTGCAACTCCCCTAAAAATTGTGGTCATGTTCCCCATGGAAGTGGAATAGAGCAGGGGGGTAGCTCGTTGAATGTTATACTGACCCAAAAGTCCTAGGCAAACTTTATACCCATCGAACTGAGCAGAGGAAGGGCTCACGATTTTCCTTGTGTTGTTAGAACGGAGCACACAAGAGGTTCTCTGAGGAGACTAAACTTTTTCCTTGTGGTGTTAGAACTGAGCCCACAAGAAGATTCGATGAGGGGAAGCTATGTAATGAGTTGCAGAGTAAGACTGTCATATTTCTGCAGTATGCAAAGGTTTTCCAGTTGAGTTACTAAAGACTCATGTTTTGTATGGCAAGTCTCCACGATTGCGGAAATACATAAAGGGTTTTGTATGGCAAGTCTTCACGATTGCAGGAAATACATAAGAGTTTTGTATGCAAGTCTCCATGATTGCGGAAGTACAAAGAGGTTTGGTGATCTCAAAGTACAGTTGAAAGAATTGTTTAATGATATGAGTTAATGATAATGATTGTCCTGTAGCTAGACTATCACATGTATTTATGTGTGAATGTTATGAATGCTAAAGTAAGCAAATATTTCATCAAGGATGAGGATGAATGATAAACATTTGCTATTTTGAAATTTTGTATACTTATGTTATACTGAAAAATCTTGTATGAGTTGTACAATGTGCAGGTTACAATTGAAGAGAGCTTGCTAAACTCGCAAAGATGTAAAGACGACCAAACCTTAAGAGCAAAAGTAAGCGAAAGATGATGAATGGACGCAAAAGACAAATTGTTGAACACCGAGGACGGTGTTATCTTTAAGGGGTGGAGTGTGTAACATCCCTCAATTTCGATGCCTATTGTTATTATATTTAAAAGTAATTATGAATTGTGTATTTAATGGCACTGGTGAGGAGCTCAAGGCCAAGGCTCCACAAGTGGACCTCGAACTAGTGTTATGTTTATAAGTCTTAGTTAAGCCTAGAAGGTTAAAAGATGACGATGCGACAACGTCAGTCAACTAAGTTCACTAGGGGAATAACTAATAAGGATGGTTGGTCATCTTCCTAGGTTGAGGAAGAGGTGAATGGCTTGGAATCAATGACTTGATAACACATGTTATCTTGTTGTCACAAGCACTTGAGTGAATGGTAACGTTCACCGAAGATTACTTGATCTCCTTAGTTATCGATTAATCCTTGGAATGGATGCCGATGATACCCCTAACCGTCGCGAGTCAGTAAAAGCCTCATATGACTTGATGTTTAACACTAGGTTAATGAGTGTTAAAAGCTACTAAATCCTACGGATGTCCTTAAAATCCTAGTCCCGACAGGGGACGTCAAGAGTTTTCTTCCTTAGAACCACAATCTACTATTTAGCATAAGCTAAACTATGTGGGTAAATATTAAATATTATTAGTTATAATAATGTTTGATACTTATATACTTCAATTCATAGTAATGACTTTACAAGGGAAACAATATATATATATATATATAAACCCTTGTAGAGAATGGTAAAACATTAGGATGATGTTTCGAATTTATTTGATAAACATAAGACATTATACATTACATATGTATAATTTTGAAATATTATTAACTATAATAAAATACAATGCATTATAATGTGTTAGCTTTAGAATGCATTATAACTATGGAAAATATCTATATAGATACTATTAAAGGAGGTTACAAAGTATGTTACCTTTAGTAGTGTTAACCTTATGTAAACGTGAAGGTTATTAAAATAAAAGAGATATGGTCTCTCTCTTACCAATTTTACTATGCATACATTCTAAAAGATATTATAATGTATTTTATGATACATGTCAAGACAAAGAGAATCAATATATATATATATATATATATATACATAGTTTGGGAAGCCGCTATCTTAATAAGTTGGACGAGTGACTTTATTAAGGAGAATTGTTTTAATAATACAATCCCCTCAAATTTTGAACGTGAACTAACTAAAGCTACCATCTAGCTGGCGGTTTCCATCTTCACGGTTGGAATCCCTATCTTTCTGCCACTAACTTAATACATTATTTTGACCACTACTTCCCACTATCGTCGAACTCAAGGAGAGTTAGAGAAAGCCGTTATTGAATAGAAATGTTGGTTGCTCTCTAGAGTTGCCATTTGTACATGCCTTATGGAGGAATTGCCACTTGGCACTTGATGAATTTGGTAGTTGAGACCACGACTACCACTGAGTGTTGGATCCCGAATTGTTATTTAGGGGAGACAACGATCTACAAGTGGGGGGTCCTGCTTGATCAAAGGGGGAGAGCGTGGCATTTGTTTGGAGTGTGAATAGATGCCTGTAGATTGGCCGAAACTCTCAGTACTATCGGCGTAGAGGAATGTAATTCACCAGAAGTGAAAGGGGGATCTTTTGCGATCATTAGAGGGGGAGTCTCCGTCTAGTATGTGTTGATAGGGGAAGCCGGCCGAGAAGAGCCAGCGTGAGATAATCTCTTTGAAAACGGAGGTAGGAGCTATGCCTGATTTGGATGAGCAAGGTCAAAATATGTCTCGGCGAATGGACCTCTGTTGGACCCCTGCAACCTGAAGAATCTCTTCGCTATACTTCCTTGAAAACTCTACGTACAGAGCTGAACGAACAATCTCTGCGAGGAAGAAGGAGTAAGGGCGATCTGGAAAACTAAGAGAGTATTGGATAGCGAACTCAAGTTTTACATTATCACCACTACTAACTCTGCTATCTTGTAATACCTCAGTACATAGTAGTTCACTGTATTTTTTTTATTATATGTAGTAATCCCATAAGTTATCTCTGGAGATTTGTGTGTGAATACCTTACCGGATAATCATGTGAACACTCTGTCTGATTTGCATCACGGCTGTCTCTGCATAAAGCATTGACGTGATCGTGTTACGGAACGAAACCCTGCTTAAAAGATGTTGTAGATAGTAATAGGATGAACAGTGCTCCACTAAGATATTATAGATCTATGTATTCTTTACACTCGGGCATGAACTTTGCTTAAATACTAGTGCATATAGTATTAGCTCGGAAAATTTGATCTCTATATTAATGCTGCCCGATCTTGGAATGTTCTTATGTTCCACAACGAATTTTTTCCCCATGTTAATTATTTGGGTTGAGCCTTACTGTTTTTACATATTATTCGATTGATGGAGTATCTTTTGATAGAGCCATAAACTCACAGTGATCTCTGCACGAATGTTTGTTGAACAACGTTTGACCATATCTATGTAAGAGAAATCAGCGTTTAGCGTATCAGAAACTCTGTATAGACATAGTTACTTTGGATTAATACTGACCTCTGTCGGTTTAATTCAGATCTCTGTATAGACAGAGTTAACCATGTAATGGTGTTATGGAAGAGTTTTACTAGACGTTAGTTTCTGTAGCATATCTTTTATTTTTATAATATGAGGGTGAGGTAATCACTTAGTGTGTAATTTCCTGTAGAATACATCATAAAAAAAATATGCGTTGTAACTATGAATATGATCGCAGGGATAAGGCATTTCGTTGTGCATTATTTTTGCATTGAAGTCTTATAGTAGCTAAATCAATTAGCTAGCCGCGATATATTGAATATAGATTTCAACCAGATCGCTATTTTAGTGTTGGTATATATGCTCTTTATAATTATTTATTATCTCGGTCAATTAGTTTTACCTCAAATTCCTCTATCTGGTAGTGGAACCAGTTAATTGGTTGCGAAGACTAAGAATCTAGATCTCTGCTATAATTCTAAAATTTGTCATTTTATATATATACTATTAATTAACGTACATATCTCTACCATAGTGAAATCAATCGGCGGTTGAAGAATGCCTAAAGTTGATCGATCAATGCTTCAAATACTAGTTTAAACTTATATGGTGTGTAAGCTGCAATATGGTGTGTAAGCTGCAATAAAAGTTTAGAATGAAAAATTATTCTAATCTAACTTATTAAAATTGATATCTGAGTAAGGCTTAAAGTGTACACTTAAGTATTCATTTTTATTCACTTGGCTTGACGTAGACCTCTATCATTATATGATATAATAATTAACCTGGTCTTTTATATGATGCATGATAGTTATAATATAAGCTCTACTAATAAATAAAGGTGCAAGGTTTAACTCCTACTAAGTGTAAAGAGAATTATAGGAAAATATATATATATATAGGATTAAAGGAATTTCATGTGGAAAGGTTAGTAGATTTTGAACGGTTGGAAGGCACTCTTTGAAAGACTTGTGAAAGAGGTAAATAAATCTAAATAGGAATAAACTGCTACATAGCTATAAATTGAGAATCATTCTAGACTTACTTTTGGTGTAAAGTTATGTGAAATGTATAAGTTACAATTTTAGCCTCCCTGCATTATCTTAAGACAAATGTTTTTAGGATATAATTAATAGCTAGGGTGATAATAAAAGAAGTATTAAAATTAGTCAAAAAGGTTATGACCAATATTGAATATATACTTTTTTTTTTCACAGAAAAATATAACTTACTATTAATATACGAAATAGTAAATAGCACCAGCTGTCAGAAACATACATGTCTGCTCACAAATCCAGTAAAATGGACTTGTCAGACATAGTCAGATGAGTCACCCATAATAACAGTATAGTCCAGAAAATGCACCATATGTCCACAATAATAGTCAAGAATCCCTCCGGGTGGAGAAACGGATCCCGAGATCACACCATAAACAATAAGTCCATAAACAAGTACTAATATCAAAAGAGACAACAACAACAGCTGTCAGAGGCCCAGAGTGTCAAATATAAAGTATAACATAATATTAATGCCAAAAAACAGCCAAATCAACGATCATATCTGCCGCAAAAATGTAGTGTGAGCATAGATGTCCAACCAGTAATTGGATCCAGGCTCTATGATGTATCTGCACATATAGCTAACCGGAAAGTAAGATAGATATCCGCAAAAAATAGAGCATAATAAACAAAAAATAAACAGTCAGACATAAGAAACATCATAACAATCAAGGCCAGTGAAGATGATAGGAACCCTGTGAAGTAAGAGAATCAGCCTGTGACATATGGTATGTAAATAAGAAATTACATTTAGAATATATAAGTCATAAAAGGTGGGGAATTCTTGTATCATAAGAAGTACATTAGTTGGTCTAATTATCATATAAAGGTTGTATTTATAAGAAGGGATAAAAAGTTACATTAGTTTGTTTCTTTACTATATGAAGGTTTAACCAAGATTTTATATATATGATGGTAAGATATATATGTGCACAAGTAAGTACAAAGGTCATATAAAGAGTGAATTCTTATATGTAAAGAAGAAGTTATTATAGGATTAAATATGTTAGTCATTTATTTTATATGCAACTTTTCTTTATTCAAGGATAAGGTTTAAAGCGTTAAGTGTATAATAATATATCCTTATACTAGTTCATTTATAACTTTTCTTTATTTTAGGGATAAGGTTCATGCTAACCTTTTTGAGATCTTGTTACGGTTATATTGACACCATGAAGTTAATCAAGCTCCAAATTTTAGGGTTGGTTATATTTATATAGTTACAAAACGTAAAGCTCTATATGATAGAGGCTTAGTGAAAGTAAAGAAAATCTTATTGCAGCAACCTTGTTGCTCAGTGTAATCCTACCACTTTTTGCCTAATAATAAAAGATGCACACACCTTTGTGGACTAGCCCGTGAACGGGTGAACCACGTTATATTTTGTCTCCTATGTTTCCTATGGTGTTTCTCAATGTGTCTTATGTATGAGTACTTGTTTTTGTCCTTAAAATGTTATGATTACTTTGATGTATACGATTCATATACAAGATTGGTTGTTGATTTAATGCTTCGCTTATGATTATGATTGTGTTGTTACCATTTAGATTGTTTTATTGAAAGAAGCATATGTTTCTTAAAGGATGTATATTAAGACATAATGAAGTTTGTGTTTCCCACAAGATTTAAGAAATGGTTGACATCTTAAGTTAAGCATTGATTTTGTTAAAAGTAAAACATCTATCTATTCATGCAAAAATGACGGAAGATGGTACTTAATATACATGAATTTCATTGAGGGATCTTTTCCTTGATTATTATAATGATATTTATAAACAGTAATAAACATTGCAAAGTTTTAATTATTTGTAAGCAATAATTTAGGAAAGTAAACCCACACTTTATGGTTCCGCATATATTTTAGTGGCATTTTAGGCACTTAGAAAAGTTTTTAAATTTTACGAAATTTTGGGTTTGTGACATATGGTATCAGAGCTGTAGGTTACAGCACTCGGGCTTGATGGGCTCAACATGAAATAAGAAGGTATGAAAGTTTACTAATCAATTCTTTTGTTTCATTTTGGATGCATGGAACTGGAATGGACGAGGGGCAATGTCATTCAAAAGTTAAAATTTCAAAGTTTCCCAAAGGAGTAAAGATAAGTATTTCAGTTATTACCGCAAAGTAGTTGATGTGCAAATTTAATTTGATGTAAGAATTTGCATTAGGATGAATTGAAGAGAATGCACAAGTTAATCCAATGAGCATGCGTGTAAATATATGGAACTAATGAGTTCAGTTGTTGAACTTTTGAAGCAAAGAATTTTTTTTTTTCCTTATACTAACACTTCAGGAGGAGATTTTGGATCACGACCAATGTCATAATCCAAGAGGAACATGGATTATATAACCAATTGCATAGATAAGTGTGCTAAATCACTCAAGAGTAAGTAATAATTTACTTTACAGGGCTTTATGGATCATGATTGGTGGTAAGACTTATGATTGATGTGTAATCATCAAAATGCATAGAATGAGATATATTCGTTAATATTTTGTTGGTATTATGTTGCATGTGGAATGCAAGAAATACTAAATGATTGTTACTAAGTAAAATTCTCGGACTCGAATGAGAAGGTTTGAGGGGAAAATAACATTTCCTGAACTCAAATAGAGGCTGCATCTTGCACTCACTTACTAGCTGTTGCAGGGTGCAACTCCCCTAAAAATTGTGGTCATGTTCCCCATGGAAGTGGAACAGAGCAGGGGGGTAGCTCGTTGAATGTTATACTGACCCAAAAGTCCTAGGCAAACTTTATACCCATCGAATTGAGCAGAGGAAGGGCTCACGATTTTCCTTGTGTTGTTAGAACGGAGAACACAAGAGGTTCTCTGAGGAGACTAAACTTTTTCCTTGTGGTGTTAGAACTGAGCCCACAAGAAGATTCGATGAGGGGAAGCTATGTAATGAGTTGCAGAGTAAGACTGTCATATTTCTGCAGTATGCAGAGGTTTTCCGGTTGAGTTACTGAAGACTCATGTTTTGTATTGCAAGTCTCCACGATTGCGGAAATACATAAAGGGTTTTGTATGGCAAGTCTTCACGATTGCAGGAAATACATAAGAGTTTTGTATGCAAGTCTCCATGATTGCGGAAGTACAAAGAGGTTTGGTGATCTCAAAGTACAGTTGAAAGAATTGTTTAATGATATGAGTTAATGATAATGATTGTCCTGTAGCTAGACTATCACATGTATTTATGTGTGAATGTTATGAATGCTAAAGTAAGCAAATATTTCATCAAGGATGAGGATGAATGATAAACATTTGCTATTTTGAAATTTTGTATACTTATGTTATACTGAAAAATCTTGTACGAGTTGTACAATGTGCAGGTTACAAATGAAGAGAGCTTGCTGAACTCGCAAAGATGTAAAGACGACCAAACCTTAAGAGCAAAAGTAAGAGAAAGATTATGAATGGACGCAAAAGACAAATTGTTGAACACCGAGGACGGTGTTATCTTTAAGGGGTGGAGTGTGTAACATCCCTCAATTTCGATGCCTATTGTTATTATATTTAAAAGTAATTATGAATTATGTATTTAATGGCACTGGTGAGGAGCTCAAGGCCAAGGCCCCACAAGTGGACCTCGAACTAGTGTTATGTTTATAAGTCTTAGTTAAGCCTAGAAGGTTAAAAGATGACGATGCGACAACGTCAGTCAACTAAGTTCACTAGGGGAATAACTAATAAGGATGGTTGGTCATCTTCCTAGGTTGAGGAAGAGGTGAATGGCTTGGAATCAATGACTTGATAACACATGTTATCTTGTTGTCACAAGCACTTGAGTGAATGGTAACGTTCACCGAAGGTTACTTGATCTCCTTAGTTATCGATTAATCCTTGGAATGGATGCCGATGATACCCCTAACCGTCGCGAGTCAGTAAAAGCCTCATATGACTTGATGTTTAACACTAGGTTAATGAGTGTTAAAAGCTACTAAATCCTACGGATGTCCTTAAAATCCTAGTCCCGACAGGGGACGTCAAGAGTTTTCTTCCTTAGAACCACAATCTACTATTTAGCATAAGCTAAACTATGTGGGTAAATATTAAATATTATTAGTTATAATAATGTTTGATACTTATATACTTCAATTCATAGTAATGACTTTACAAGGGAAACAATATATTTATATATATATATATATAAACCCTTGTAGAGAATGGTAAAACATTAGGATGATGTTTCGAATTTATTTGATAAACATAAGACATCATACATTACATATGTATAATTTTGAAATATTATTAACTATAATAAAATACAATGCATTATAATGTGTTAGCTTTAGAATGCATTATAACTATGGAAAATATCTATATAGATACTATTAAAGGAGGTTACAAAGTATGTTACCTTTAGTAGTGTTAACCTTATGTAAACGTGAAGGTTATTAAAATAAAAGAGATATGGTCTCTCTCTTACCAATTTTACTATGCATACATTCTAAAAGATATTATAATGTATTTTATGATACATGTCAAGACAAAGAGAATCAATATATATATATATACATAGTTTGGGAAGCCACTATCTTAATAAGTTGGACGAGTGACTTTATTAAGGAGAATTGTTTTAATAATACAATCCTCTCAAATTTTGAACGTGAACTAACTAAAGCTACCATCTAGCTGGCGGTTTCCATCTTCACGGTTGGAATCCCTATCTTTCTGCCACTAACTTAATACATTATTTTGACCACTACTTCCCACTATCGTCGAACTCAAGGAGAGTTAGAGAAAGCCGTTATTGAATAGAAATGTTGGTTGCTCTCTAGAGTTGCCATTTGTACATGCCTTATGGAGGAATTGCCACTTGGCACTTGATGAATTTGGTAGTTGAGACCACGACTACCACTGAGGGTTGGATCCCGAATTGTTATTTAGGGGAGACAACGATCTACAAGTGGGGGGTCCTGCTTGATCAAAGGGGGAGAGCGTGGCATTTTTTTGGAGTGTGAATAGATGCATGTAGATTGGCCGAAACTCTCAGTACTATCGGCGTAGAGGAATGTAATTCACCAGAAGTGAAAGGGGGATCTTTTGCGATCATTAGAGGGGCAGTCTCCGTCTAGTATGTGTTGATAGGGGAAGCCGGCCGAGAAGAGCCAGCGTGAAATAATCTCTTTGAAAACGGAGGTAGGAGCTATGCCTGATTTGGATGAGCAAGGTAAAAATATGTCTCGGCGAATGGACCTCTGTTGGACCCCTGCAACCTGAAGAATCTCTTCGCTATGCTTCCTTGAAAACTCTACGTACAGAGCTGAACGAACAATCTCTGCGAGGAAGAAGGAGTAAGGGCGATCTGGAAAACTAAGAGAGTATTGGATAGCGAACTCAGGTTTTACATTATCACCACTACTAACTCTGCTATCTTGTAATACCTCAGTACATAGTAGTTCACTGTATTTTTTTTATTATATGTAGTAATCCCATAAGTTATCTCTGGAGATTTGTGTGTGAATACCTTACCGGATAATCATGTGAACAATCTGTCTGATTTGCATCACGGCTGTCTCTGCATAAAGCATTGACGTGATCGTGTTACCGAACGAAACCCTGCTTAAAAGATGTTGTAGATAGTAATAGGACGAACAGTGCTCCACTAAGATATTATAGATCTATGTATTCTTTACACTCGGGCATGAACTTTGCTTAAATACTAGTGCATATAGTATTAGCTCGGAAAATTTGATCTCTATATTAATGCTGCCCAATCTTGGAATGTTCTTATGTTCCACAACGAATTTTTTCCCCATGTTAATTATTTGGGTTGAGCCTTACTGTTTTTACATATTATTCGATTGATGGAGTATCTTTTGATAGAGCCATAAACTCACAGTGATCTCTGCACGAATGTTTGTTGAACAACGTTTGACCATATCTATGTAAGAGAAATCAGCGTTTAGCGTATCAGAAACTCTGTATAGACATAGTTACTTTGGATTAATACTGACCTCTGCCGGTTTAATTCAGATCTCTGTATAGACAGAGTTAACCATGTAATGGTGTTATGGAAGAGTTTTACTAGACGTTAGTTTCTGTAGCATATCTTTTATTTTTATAATATGAGGGTGAGGTAATCACTTAGTGTGTAATTTCCTGTAGAATACATCATAAAAAAAATATGCGTTGTAACTATGAATATGATCACAAGGATAAGGCATTTCGTTGTGCATTATTTTTGCATTGAAGTCTTATAGTAGCTAAATCAATTAGCTAGCCGCGATATATTGAATATAGATTTCAACCAGATCGCTATTTTAGTGTTGGTATATATGCTCTTTATAATTATTTATTATCTCGGTCAATTAGTTTTACCTCAAATTCCTCTATCTGGTAGTGGAACCAGTTAATTGGTTGCGAAGACTAAGAATCTAGATCTCTACTATAATTCTAAAATTTGTCATTTTATATATATACTATTAATTAACGTACATATCTCTGCCATAGTGAAATCAATCGGCGGTTGAAGAATGCCTAAAGTTGATCGATCAATGCTTCAAATACTAGTTTAAACTTATATGGTGTGTAAGCTGCAATATGGTGTGTAAGCTGCAATAAAATTTTAGAATGAAAAATTATTCTAATCTAACTTATTAAAATTGATATCTGAATAAGGCTTAAAGTGTACACTTAAGTATTCATTTTTATTCACTTGGCTTGACGTAGACCTTATCATTATATGATATAATAATTAACCTGGTCTTTTATATGATGCATGATAGTTATAATATAAGCTCTACTAATAAATAAAGGTGCAAGGTTTAACTCCTACTAAGTGTAAAGAGAATTATAGGAAAATATATATATATATAGGATTAAAGGAATTTCATGTGGAAAGGTTAGTAGATTTTGAACGGTTGGAAGGCACTCTTTGAAAGACTTGTGAAAGAGGTAAATAAATCTAAATAGGAATAAACTGCTACATAGCTATAAATTGAGAATCATTCTAGACTTACTTTTGGTGTAAAGTTATGTGAAATGTATAAGTTACAATTTTAGCCTCCCTGCATTATCTTAAGACAAATGTTTTTAGGATATAATTAATAGCTAGGGTGATAATAAAAGAAGTATTAAAATTAGTCAAAAAGGTTATGACCAATATTGAATATATGCTATTAAAGAGTTTATTGAATTTGTTATTTTACATCATGCTGTGACATATGGTATGTAAATAAGAAATTACATTTAGAATATATAAGTCATAAAAGGTGGGGAATTCTTGTATCATAAGAAGTACATTAGTTGGTCTAATTATCATATAAAGGTTGTATTTATAAGAAGGGATAAAAAGTTACATTAGTTTGTTTCTTTACTATATGAAGGTTTAACCAAGATTTTATATATATGATGGTAAGATATATATGTGCACAAGTAAGTACAAAGGTCATATAAAGAGTGAATTATTATATGTAAAGAAGAAGTTATTATAGGATTAAATATGCTAGTCATTTATTTTATATGCAACTTTTCTTTATTCAAGGATAAGGTTTAAAGCGTTAAGTGTATAATAATATATCCTTATACTAGTTCATTTATAACTTTTCTTTATTTTATGGATAAGGTTCATGCTAACCTTTTTGAGATCTTGTTACGGTTATATTGCCACCATGAAGTTAATCAAGCTCCAAATTTTAGGGTTGGTTATATTTATATAGTTACAAAACGTAAAGCTCTATATGATAGAGGCTTAGTGAAAGTAAAGAAAATCTTATTGCAGCAACCTTGTAGCTCATTGTAATCCTACCACTTTTTGCCTAATAATAAAAGATGCACACACCTTTGTGGACTAGCCCGTGAACGGGTGAACCACGTTATATTTTGTCTCCTATGTTTCCTATGGTGTTTCTCAATGTGTCTTATGTATGAGTACTTGTTTTTGTCCTTAAAATGTTATGATTACTTTGATGTATACGATTCATATACAAGATTGGTTGTTGATTTAATGCTTCGCTTATGATTATGATTGTGTTGTTACCATTTAGATTGTTTTATTGAAAGAAGTATATGTTTCTTAAAGGATGTATATTAAGACATAATGAAGTTTGTGTTTCCCACAAGATTTAAGAAATGGTTGACATCTTAAGTTAATCATTGATTTAGTTAAAAGTAAAACATCTATCTATTCATGCAAAAATGACGGAAGATGGTACTTAATATACATGAATTTCATTGAGGGATCTTTTCCTTGATTATTATAATGATATTTATAAACAGTAATAAACATTGCAAAGTTTTAATTATTTGTAAGCAATAATTTAGGAAAGTAAACCCACACTTTATGGTTCCGCATATATTTTAGTGGCATTTTAGGCACTTAGAAAAGTTTTTAAATTTTACGAAATTTTGGGTTCGTGACAAGGGATGGGATCATAAAGTTGGAAAGATTTTGTTTCTTGATATGACGTTCATGGCATAGTAAGGAAGGAAGCATAAGAAACCAAGCATGAGGGATTTTCTCTTTCCAAATGTGTTAAATGTGTTTACAAATTTAAATATCCTTGTCTCATTGCTTTTGAGCTAAGCAGAGAAATATTAGCAATCGTTTATAATGGTGTAAAAAGTGTAAATTGTTTATAATAGTGTAAAGTGTAAAATAACGATGTAGAAAAATGTTATGTGTGAAAATGTAATCTATATTATAGAGGAGGAATATGTTTCATCCATCAACATAATTATAGAAGAGGAATACGTCTCATCCATCAACATAATTATAGAAGAGGAATACGTTTTATCTATCAACATTTGTTTGAGATATGATTAATAACAATTTCATCCATTTAATTAATAGTTATTATTTATTAAATTATATTAAATGTAAATGATAATATATATTTTTTAAATTGAGTTAAGTGTAAATAACGAAATGAATTTAATATGTGTGTTAAATTTAGAGTTAAGTGTAAACTAGATATAAAAGATATACACGACATGATCATTATTTCTGGTTTTGCATAACTAACCATTAATAATCAAATAGTGTATTCATCCATTCTCTTTAGTTTCCAAAACATTATAGATCTTAGTCACTAATGCAAATATGAAAACCAAAACTTAAGAAACAAGACTCGGTGAAGACATCGCACCCTCTCAAATTTAACATTATTAAAACACTAAAATTTCATCCTATTCTTAACTTTGGGAGATTTAGAAAAGGTTGGGAGATTTTTTTGTTTACAAAGGACAAAGTATGAATGGTTCCATGTCACTTCAAAGACTTCATAAAGCACAACATTTCGAATAAAAGAAAAAACTCAATCTACTTATTTAAGATATAAAAATATTACCCCTAGCATCATAGTAGCTATATAAAAATATTACCCCTAGCATCATAGTAGCTAACCAAAAAGTTAAAAATATTACCCCTAACATCATAGTAGCTAACTAAAAAGTTATAATATATTGAACAATTTCAAATATAGAATATCTATAATTTTAAGTTTATAATCAAATACAACTTATTCATCAAGCATTATGTTTCTTTATAACAAATCATACCCAACTATCTAACCTTTTCTAGATATTCACAGTGTTGCATGTTGCAAATATCATATTGCATGTTGCAAATATCATATTGCATGTTGCAAATATCATATACCATGTTTTGTGAATGTGTCGGACCCTCCCTAAACAAACTAGTCAATCTTTGTGGATGTGTAGGACCCCTAGTCAAACTAGTCAAACTTCGTGGATGTGTAGGACCCTCCCTACACAAAATATCCACTGGGGAACTATACTCTTGACCTTGACATCTCAGCTATAGATTTTTCTTGACTTTGACATCTCATCTCTAGATTTTTGTTTTATAATATGGGGAAGCAAACGAGAATTCTCATTCTCATTCCTTAACAGACGAAGAGGCGTGTGATAGCCCTCTTCATCTCTAAATTCTCATTCCTTAACAGATGAATTTGATCTTCCATACCCTTACGGTAATTTATTACCTCAACTAAAATGGGATTGTTATCAATCCTCTCAGGAAAACCGAAACTTCCATAGTCATCCTTCTCCGATGGATAGCCCATCTTCTTTTCCATTCCCAGGAAATCGTATTGGCATGGAGCATGAACTTATGAGCTTACCTGGTGTTCTTCATCCTGCACAATAGCCTGACTGTCGTCCTTCTCTGGGTTTTCCAAGCTTTGGATTCCCTTTTGCTTCCATAAGGGTTTCCTGCACCTCAAGCAATTGGCATGAGCTGAAGTACAACCCATGGTTGAAGACCAAGCGTTGAAGTCTCCCATTACACAGAGTTTCTTTCGCAAATGCCTCTTCTTCAGACACTAACCAGCAGAGCTACCGGAATTGATGAGAATGTCACTCCAAACAATCTTATTAGAAATAACCCAGGCCCGAAAATCTTCCGAATGGGTTTGGTGCATGTATTCCATCTATCTTAAACCTGAAGCCGTCCCCTTATAATTAATTTGAGCATGCGTGAAGATCCAAAGATGATCTGCAATTTGAGTACTTACCTTAAATGCACCCCAACCAAAAATTGAATTCAGAAATGGGACTATAGGGAGAAGGAAATGAATGCAAACTCCAGCTATTAGAATAGCCTCCTCGTTACTCCAAGGATTTCTAGGACCAACATTTCT
The DNA here is from genome assembly GCA_027924585.1 of Larix kaempferi. Taxonomy (NCBI): domain Eukaryota; kingdom Viridiplantae; phylum Streptophyta; class Pinopsida; order Pinales; family Pinaceae; genus Larix; species Larix kaempferi. The sequence continues at coordinate 5,136,230 of BSBM01000159.1, read as the reverse complement.
TGTAGCTAGGAACTCTGAATTAGGGGATCCAGTTTCTATCATAAACCTTTTGATCACACACTAGGACATCGCAATTTAAACCTGCTCCTTTATTGGCCATTATATCCGCCTGTTGATTATATGCTCTCAGCACATGGAGGAAATTGATTGCTTTAAATTCATTAATAATGCACTTGAGGAGATAGTGCATCTTAGCAGATGGATTCTTGTGAGTTATATTCCTCACTTCTATTATAACCATTAGCGAATCGCCAATAACCACCATTTCCTCAATGCCAATTTCCTTTGCTAGACCCAGCCCTTTGATTAAGGCTAACCATTCCGCACCATTGTTCGACTTTCTACCAATTCCCCGTGCATACTCTTTCTGCTTATTCCCCTCAGAGTCATAAATGACTCCACTCGCACCTGCCAACTTAGAACACATATATTTTAAATTGAGTTTAAGTGTTAATAACGAAATATATATGAAATTAATGTGGGTGTATCTAATTTAGAGTTAAGTGTAAACTAGATATAGAAGATATACACGACATGATCATTATTTCTAGTTTTGCATAACTAACCATTGACAATCAAATAGTATATTCATCCATTCTCTTTAGTTTCTGAAACATTATAGATCTTAGTCACTAGTACAAGTATGAAAACCAAAACTTAAGAAACGAGACTTGGTTAAGACACCGTATCCTCTCAAATTTAACATTATTCAAACACTAAAAATTCATCCTATTCTTAACTAAAAAAGGTTGGGAGATTTTTTTGTTGACAAGTACAAAGTATGAATTGTTCCATTTCACTTCAAAGACTTCATAGAGCACAACATTTCGAAGACTTCATAAAGCAAAACATTTCAAATACAAGGAAAAACTAAATCTATTTATTTCAGATATAAAAATATTACCCATAACATCATAGTTGCTAACCAAAAAGTTATAATATATTGAATAATTTCAAATATAGAATCCTTATAATTTTAAGTTTATAGTCAAATACTTAACTTATTCATGAAGCATTATGTTTCCTTGTAACCAATCATACCCAAGTGTCTATCCTTTTCTAGAATATTCACAAACTAGTCAAACTTTGTTAATGTGTAGGACCCTCTCTAGACAAACGAGTCAAACTTTATGAATGTGTAGGACCCTCCCTACACAAAATATCCCAAACTTGGGAACTATACTCTTGACCTTGACATCTCAGCTCTAGATTTTTCAGCTCTAGATTTTTCTTGACCTTGACATCTCAGCTCTAGATTTTTCGTGACCTTGACATCTCAGCTCTAGATTTTTGTTTTATAATATGGGGAAGCAAACGAGAATAGTTGAGTGAATGGAGTTAGTGCTATTCATTAAAAACATATATACCATATTATGACAAAATGGAAAATTGGGTAGGCATCCCCACATGCATCCTTGACAACCACAGTGGCATGCCACGTCACATATCCAACCACCGTCGACGATGACACAGTGGGCCAACGTCAGAAAAACACATACAACATGCATCCCCTCGAGACTCAACGTCTACTCATATACATCGTGTATGCTTAATCTAAAACACGGCTTCCACGTGGATAACAACTTCATGGCGTTTAATAAACAAAGATTCCCAAATGTTTGATAATCCAAAAAATATCAACGTCAATTGTTATCACATATAATTGTATTCGAAAGGCCAAGGTGGAGTGTTCGAGTGTTCCTCCAGAAAAATCAACGTCAGTTGTTATCACATTTACATTAAATGTTTGGTGTGGAGTGTTCTAGTTTTGTTTTCAAAACAATCACATATAAAGTTATAGTTATTCTCCAAATTATATATATATATGAATGAAAGAGTGGGTTAATAAGATATTTTATAAGAAGAAATGATGGGTTGGTATTTTTAAATCCTTAAAATTGACAAGTTCACATTTTTTAATGTAAAATTCCAACGTTGTTGCCTAGTGTAACTTCTAAGTTAACATAAACATTATCAATGATGTTAGAAGTTCTCAAAGTCGAGTAGTGTTAAAAAATAGTTTAGCATTACTTCTAACTTTAAATGTTTGTGTTTGAGTCTAATGTTTCAATGTTTGTATTTCACTCTAATGTTTCATTGTTATAATGAGGAAAATAGTTTTCACTGTCTTACAAGGATGCATACCCTAAATGCATGCATAGCCCATCGATCTAGAGTCTTCATGCATTCATGCCTTACATATTTGAATCAGTTTATCATATCCAACTTTGTCACAGCCCCATCCAACTTTGACCAACAGAAGGGAGCATGAATGAATTACAAGCTTCCAAATTTTGCTACATAGCCATATTACGAATTCATAATATTTAAAATATGTGTGCATGTGCATAAATAAAAATACACAACGGAAATAAACTATATCCATGCACATCTAGCATGCATACATCAGCATAAGCATCACAAGCATAAATTAAACACATTGCATGTTGAAATACAAGAGAATACTTATCTTTCAACAAGAAGTCCAAGCAAATAGTTGTTTAGGAGCGATTTTTCACCCAACCATAGGCACTCTATCCAACATATACTCTTTCTGCTAAGAGGCCATTCCCAAGCTAGGCTATGAGGCCACCGGGGCAAAGGAAACACCTACAAGCTTCTCTCTCTCATCCCACAACCCGTTCTGCTATCTATGCTTAGCCAAACGCTCATCCATAGCTCTACAAGGATCTCACTCAACTATCACAGTCTTGGCTCCAATAATACCTGCCCCACACAACACCCTATTGGGCTTAGGAATCCCCTTCATCTATCCACAGTTCTCTTGGGTGATCCATCTTGCCAGGTGCTCCAGTGTGTGCATAGAAGGAGTCCAATCTGATATGTGTTGTTGGAGAACCACCTGTAGCCTCAATTTGTGGCTTCTCAAGCATCTATGAGTAGCAGAACTCAATGGGTAAGGGTTCATAACTTACACAACCTCTATGCTCACCTACAACCATCTCCTTTCCCTTGAAATCTGCAACTATGTCTCTAAATTTGAATTTATGGGTTATATTAAGTCTGGTAAGGGCCATGAACATCACTAGGGAACTCTACGTAGTATAGATTTGCATGGGAGAATGATAGAATGAGTGTTGACTCCATAAGATATGATATAATGGTGAAAAGACAACTAACATAGCTTTTGACCATAGAAGAAAGGACTTTTGACAACTACATAACTGACTTCTGACATTTGACAAAACAGGCACAAAAGTAAATTCATCCCCATGTTGTAATAACTGCATAAGGTGACTTTTCCCACCAATCTCACAAATGCATTCAATGATTAGAAGTAGTCAAAAGAAGGAGATTGGCTCATTTAAATCACATGGCAAAATTTGGATGAGTTCTAAGCTTGACACTTGGCAACAAAGGATTTAGTCTCCTGCATGCCCGTTTTCCTCTTCTCCTCTAGTGGAATCATAGCCCCTCTATTGGTCTTTACACAATCATCTTGAACCATTTTATTATTTATGCACCATAATATTTACATACATTTTGAGTTAGCATGACAAGCCAGCCATACGATCCAAATAACATCATACTGTTAAATATACAACATCAAGAGACATTCACCAAACCAATCTTGTGTAGCCAATATTGATCCTCCCGTATAGAGGTGAGCACTTGATTTCCTTTTGTGTAAAGGTTATTCCTCCCATATAGAGGTACTTGATCAAAGTAATGATGTTGTAAAGTCTTGTTGGAAAATACTATGGACTTGCGTGTCAAGTCATGATTATCATGTGAACCTTTCGTATAAAGGTATCCATGAGATGGACCTCCCGTATAGAGGTGGACCTTCCGTATAAAGGTCATGCTTTACTTGTTAAAAGCATTTAATGTTGTGTGATGTATTATTAACCATGATCACCAAATTGTTATTAAGTCTCCTTTAGAAATTGATCACTTCTAAAGTGAATTACTTTAGCATATGATCATTTGGTCCTGAATAATATAATATGATCACAACATCCGATAATTCTTCTTAGTATAATGTAATGTGATGGATAATTAAATTTAGCACATATTGACCATGCAATAAGAGATAAAGAAATAAAAGATAAAGCATAGAGATCAAGAGAATTTGAAATTTCTCATGCAGACACTTCAACTAATTAAAGAGAACTCAAATTGTTAAAGCTTCAGTTAAGTAACAATGCTTTAGTTAAAGCATCAGTTAAAGATACGCCCAGTTAACTAAAGAACTCACTGTGGTCACTTCAAGTAAATCAATCAGCATGATTTCAGTTAACTAAGTGTTAAATACGACACTTCAGTTAAAGAGAGTTAACTAAGTGACAACATAGAAGAGATTCTAGTTAAGTAAGTGTTATTGCATGACGACACTTATGTTAAACTAAAAGATGACACATGAGTTGTGACACTTGCATGTCGACACTTAAGTTAGCCACCTAACTAAGTGGGAAAGCTTTCAGTTAAGAGGCGAGTTCATCCTAAGTGACAACTCAGTGAGATAAATCACTGCATGAGAAGTGGGGTGCACCTTTGCATGCAATATTAATACATCCAGTTTGAGGGCGAGTTCGTCTGAAGTTTTAAGTTAAAAATAGAAGAGAAGAATGTATAAATATTTTATACGGGATTGATGAATCCAATGTGAAGCGAATTCTCTTCTCCATTGAAGGCAAGGCGCTTCTCTTTGTGCAGGGTATTGTTCGTGCTTGTTATTGTTGTGCTGATCACACATCCGATTGATCTCTCTTCTCTATTTCTTTTGTATCTTCATCAAGAGTGTTTGGTGATATCTTATCTTCCAAAAGCAATTTGCTATGTTGTAAAAGAAAGCATTCTATGTTATCCATTATATTATACTAAGAAGAATTGTTGGGGGTTTTGTTCTCATAATTTTGAGGATTTTACCCAGGGTATATCTTGTGTTATGGTTGTATGAATTTCATGAATTGAATTGTCTCATTGCTCCAAGTCTCTGCATCTAAAAGAATTAAATACCAAAGCTCAACAAAATATTAACATGGTATCAGAGCTCAGGATGTGAAGGAGCTCATTTTTGCATGCCATCTAGAGCCTATGTTGATTCTGAGAAGTTGAGCATAAGATTTGAAGACTATGGCATCATTCTCTGTACGACCAGAAGACCGTCTTGAGGGCACCTCAAACTTTAACACTTGGAAGGATAGGATTCTCAACATCCTAGAGGAACATGACTTGGATGGCTATGTATTCACTACAGTGGAGGATCCTACATCTAATGCAAGGCGCATCAACTTCAAAAAGAATCAAGCTAAGGCCAAACAAATCATTTATGATTCGATAAAAGATAACTTGATGCCTGTGGTCACACCACTGAAGACCACGAAATAATGTTATGATACATTGACTAATCTATATGAGAAGAAGGCCCCGAGTCAAAAGAGGGCATTGAAGAATAAGCTTTGAAACTTAAATATGGAGATAGATGAGATAGTGTCTTCCTTCTTCTCCAAGATCTCTCAGATAAGAGATCAACTTGCTAGTGTTGCAGTAGTGGTGGATGAAGATGATCTTCTCCAAACCACTATTGATGGTTTCCCATCCTCATGGGAGGCATTCTTGGCTACGGTAAATGGCCAAGAGGTAAAACCTAACTTCGAAAGGTTGTGGCATGACTGCCTCCAACAGGAGGGGAGAATCCAGAGAAAGTCAGTGGGCATCAAAGAAGAAAATGTTTTCCTCACGGCAAGAATGAAGAAAGGAAAGCAACCCTTCTTCCAAAATAAGTTATCTCATCCAAATAAGAAGGATTTCAATGAAGGCTTTGACAATTCAAAATCTAGATGCTTCAATTGCAACAAGAAAGGCCATTTCTCAAGAGAGTGCAAAGCAAAGCGGAAAGGAAATTTTCATGTTTCTATCACCGTAGAAGGTGAAACCACTCAAAAGAATGCATCTGAAGAAAAGGAGACAAGAAGGGAGTATTATCTTGTCTCATCCCTTTCGGGATCTATCATCACAAATGTAGACACATGGTTGATTGGCAGTGGTGCATCCAAACATATGATTGGTTACAAGAGTGCCATCACCGATCTAAAGGAAAAATAATTCACATGCATGGTAGAGTTGGGGGACAACTCAACTTATTCGATCCAAGGATTTGGATCCACCTTATTCCAGTTGAGCACCAGTGATATTCTACATGTGGAGGACATTCTATATGTTTCGGTCTTGAAGAAGAACCTCCTCTCAGTTTCGGTTCTTGAAGACAAAGGATTCTGAGTTATCTTCATGGATAACAAAGCACTTTTATGGCCGAAGAACAAAATCCTAGAATCGGTTGTTGTGATTGGAGTTCGAGAGGAAGAACTCTACAAGGTACTCAAGAAGTACATTCAAGCTATGATTCACCAGACTATCATTCCATGCGAGATATGGAACCTAAGGCTCGGACACCTACACTACAAAGCACTACCAAGACTTCAAAAGATGGTAAAAGGTTGCATGTATTTGATTTTGAGCATGATAGTGTATGTTGGGGTTGTGCACTTGGGAAGAATGTTAGGAGAAAAAATTCTAGCAATTCTACTAGATCTAAAGGGATTTTAGATTTAAAACATTCTGATGTATGTGGTCCCATATCATCCCACTCCCTGAGTGGATTCTTATATTATGTATTGTTCATAGATGATTTTACTAGGTCATGGATTTATTTCATGAAGGCTAAAAGTCAAACGCTTAGCAAATTTAAAGAGTTTAAAGCCCTAGTTGAAAATCAGAAAGAAAGCACATCCGTGCATTAAGGTCTGAAAATGGAGGTGAATTTGAGTCGCGTGCATTTAATGAGGTATGTAGTGATGCAAGAATATGTAGATAGTTAACAGTACCATAAAACCCTCAGAATATAACCATATGTCAGGTTGCAAAGCCATGATGCATGATCAAGATATGTCTACCTCATTATGGGTAGAAGCCACTCGTGCAATGGTATACATCCATAATAGAAGCCCACATGCCATTCTAGATGAGAAGACACCAGAAGAAGTGTTTACTGGTGAGAATCCAGACATATCACACTTGAGGATCTTTGGGAGCCCAGTATACATTCACGTATCGAAATAAAAGAGAACAAAGATGGAGCTTTCTGGAAAGAAAGGCACCTTTGTGGGTTATAGCCAGTCATCCAAAGCATACTAAATATATGTACCTAGTGAGAGACACATTGAAGTCAGCCGAGATGTTACCTTCCATGAGGAAGATGCTTTCAAAAGATCGAAATATATTCAATGTGATTCAGAGATGGAGGATACTGAGTCTGATTCGCCCACTTCAGAGTTTGAGAGGGAGAAACTAGAAGATGCCTCAGATTCGCTAGCTCCTAAAGAACCAGTAGAACTGGTTGAGAGGTCACCTGATGAAACTCCTGCTAAAAGAAGATCTACTTGGTGTCAAGACATCTTAAAAAATGCAGAGAAACATGGAGCACCAGTAGGCTCATACAAAGAGCGCAAGCAACCTGACAGATATTCAAGGTATGTTGCACTGATGAGTCACATCAATGATTCAGAACCATCCTCATATGAAGAAGTTGCAAAGCAGCAAGTTTGGAAAGATGCAATGACAGAAGAGTACAACTCTATAATGAAGAATGATGTTTGGGAGGTTGTTCGCAAACCTAATCATGGAAACTTTTAGGGGCTAATCTTAGCCCATGGGCTAAATTTAGGGGTTTTAAATTTTTAATGGGCTATTTTTTTATTAAACACCAATTAGGTATGATTAGCCCACATTTTATTTATTTATTTCTAATGAACAAGAGGTTAGCCGCATCAAATTTTAAAAGGGGATCCAAGATAAAACAGGTCCTCCCTCTAAAAATGGATTTAAACCCTTATTCGCCCACAAAAATCACTAATAAATTCTCATTTTCCCCTTATTTTCAGAATGGCAGTTGCTAGGGGATCTTTCGACTTCTATCAATCATGGAAATCAAATTTAGAGTTACATTTGTCCAAATTCTATGGGTTGAATCTCATTTTGCATGTTACTTAATGTCCACATGAGAAGGGAAATCGATATTTACTATTAGGTCTTATAGCGAAGCATTTGCATCTAGGAGAGATCTAAATCCCATTACCTTAGATCCAAAGTTTTCCCAAGAAACATGTGGATTGCGAAGTTTGTGATTGGCAATGTGGCAATAAAATTCTTATGGGTTTTTTCTAGGGCATCATGCCTAGGGGATGGGACTTCATTCATAGTTGTGTATTTGCGCATGCAGGGGGCATGACTTGTCAACGAGAAACTTTCCGAAAAATTCTCCCAAGACTTCACAAGGTTTTATAATTTAGTGAAATATTCGCCAACATTTTACAATATTATATCATTGGATGAGAGATTCTCCAAAAAATTATATATAAATAATATAACATTGACAAAATAGCCTTTTTATTTTCCTATATATAATGCGGATTCGCCCATTTATTATACATTGAAATTTATGGGGAGTTCTTAAAATTTTCCTTGAACCTGATGGCAAGCCCATTGTGACTTCCAGATGGCTTTACAAGATAAAGCATGTTGCGGATGGTAGCATTGAGAAGTATAAATACAGATTCATTTTCATAGGTTTCTCTCAAAAAGAAGGCATCGATTATGATGAGACCTTTTCCCGTGTGGAAAGGTACACCACAATCCGAGCAATGATTGCACTTGCATCTATTCTAGGATGGAAACTTCACCAGATGGATGTGAAGACAACCTTCCTCAATGGTGAGATTGAGGAATAGGAAGACAAATCCTTCAGCAGCCTGAAGGATTTGTGGTGCATGGGAAGGAGTCCCATGTTTGCAAGCTAAAGAAAGCTCTATATGGGCTTAAGCAAGCCCCAAGGGCTTGGTACTCCAGAATTTATAGCTACCTTCAGAAACTGGGTTTTTGTAAGAGTGAAGCTGCTCCAAATTTGTACTTCAAAGTAGTGAAGAAACAATCATTGATATTGGTTCTATATGTTTCTAATTTTTTTCTCACTGGAGAGGAACATCTGATTGCTTGGTGCAAGACCGAGCTCACCTCAGAGTTCGAGATGAAAGACTTAGGTCTAATTCACTACTTTCTTGGCCTTGAGATCTAGCAAAGAAAAGATGAAATTTTTCTATCTCAAGGGAAGTACAAGGTGGATATATTGCGCAGGTTTGTCATGATATATTGCAAATCTATGACTACACCGACAGTTTCCAATTTGAGGAAACTCCATGAGTCAGGCTCTAGATCAGATCCAGTAGATCCCACTTTGTATAAACAACTTATAGGCTCGCTAATGTACTTGATACATTCGAGGCCTGATATATGTTATGATGTGATAATTCTGAGTCAATTTATGTCTAATCCGAGACACAGAAACTGGACAGCTGCTAAGCATTTCCTTAGGTACCTTTGAGGTACAATTTCATATGGACTCAGATATTCATCCAGTGGAGGAGTCATTTTACTTGGTTATACAGACTCAAACTCGGGAGGAATCATTTTGGACTGTAAGAGAGCATCTGGTGACTGCTATAGCCTAGGATCGGCCATGATATATTGGTCCAGCAGAAAGCAGGGATTTGTATCCCAAAGCACTACCGAAGCAGAATACATAGCTGCTAGTGTTTCCTGCCGAGAAGCAGTGTGGCTCAGAAAGATACTTGCAGGGTTGTTTGGTGAAAAGCTTGGGCCTACAGTTATTAGGTGTGACAATCAGAGTTGCATCAAGATTTCTGAAAACCCAGTGTTTCATGACAAGTCGAAGCACATTGAAATGAAGTATCACTTCATCTGAGACATGGTCTAGAAAGGTACAGTGAAAATTCAGTACATTACTACTGATGAGTAGATTGCAGATGTGTTAACAAAGCCTCTATCAATGACAAAGTTCAGGTACTTTCGATACAATCTTGGTATGGCAGAGAATGCCTCCCTCGCTGAGAGGGAGTGTTAAATATACAACATCAGGAGACATTCTCCAAACCAAGCTTGTGTAGCCAAGATTGATCCTCCTGTATAGAGGTGAGCACTTCGATTGCCTTCCGTGTAAATGTTATTCCTCCCATATAGATGTACTTGATCAAAGTAATGATGTTGTAAAGTCTTGTTGGAAAAGACTCTGGACTTGTGTGTCAAGGCATGATTATCATGTGAACCTTCCGTATAAAGTTATCCATGACATGGACCTCCCGTATAGAGGTGGACCTTTCATATAAAGGTCATGCTTTACTTGTTAAAAGAATTTAATGTTGTGTGATGTATTATTAACCATGATCATCAGATTGCTATTAAGTATCCTTTAGAGATTGATCACCCCTAAAGTGAATTACTTTAGAATATCATCATTTGGTCCAGAATAATATAATATGATCACAACATCCAATAATTCTTCTTAGTATAATGTAATGTGATGGATAATTAAAGTTAGAACATATTGACCATGTAGTAAGAGATAAAGAAATAAAAGATAAAGCATAGAGATCAAGAGAATTTGAAATTGCCCATGCAGACACTTCAACTAATTAAAGAGAACTCGAATTGCTAAAGCTTTAGTTAATTATCAATGCTTCAGTTATAAAGATTTAGTTAAGTATCAATGCTTCAGTTAAAGCATTAGTTAAAGATATGCCTCAGTTAACTAAAGAACTCACAATGGTCATGAATTCAAGTAAATCAATCATCATGATTTCAGTTAACTAAGTGTTAAAGACGACACTTCAGTTAAAGAGAGTTAATTAAGTGACAACAAAGAAGATCTAGTTAACTAAGTGTTATTGCATGACGACACTTATGTTAAACTAAAAGATGAGACATAAGTTGTGAGACTACTTGTGACACTTGCATGTAGACACTTAATTTAGCCACCTAACTAAGTGGGAACACTTTCAGTTAAGAGGTGATTTCATCATAAGTGACAGCTCAATGAGATAAAGAACTGCATGTGAAGTGGGGCGCACCTTTGCATGCAAGATTAATACATCCAATTTCAGGGCAAGTTCATCCTGAAGTTAGAAGTTAAAAATAGAAGAGAAGAATTTATAAATATGTTATATGGGATTTATGAATCCAATGTGAAGCGAATTCTCTTCTTCATTGAAGGCAAGACGCTTCTCTTTGTGCATGGTATTGTCCGTGCTTGTTAATATTGTTGTGCTAGGCACACATCCGATTGATCTCTCTTCTCTATTGCTTTCATATCTTCATCAAAAGTGTTTGGTGATCTCTTATCTTCCGAAAGCAATATGCTATGTTGTAAAAGAAATCATTCTCTGTTATCCATTATATTGTACTGAGAAGAATTGCTAGGGTTTTTGTTCTCATAATTTTGATTTTTTTCCCCAAGGTATATCTTATGTTATGGTTGTATGAATTTCATGGATTGAATTGTCTCATTGCTTCAATTCTATGCATCTAAAAGAATTAAAGATCAAATCTAAACCAAATATTAACACATACATGCCTAACCATTCACTAGTCGAGCCTTGGCCTTGAGGTCTGCACTAGGAATCCATACTAGCATATTTACATCATTTACATAATTTTGGTTAAACACATTCCAAGTAAAAATTGGATATATTACAATACCCTCCCCCTTGGAATAACAACATCCTCGATGTTTGATCAAAATCAAAACAAAAATGGATATGTCTCTTTCATGGCATCCTCCATCTCCCATGTAGCCTCATTAGGACCATAGTGCTTCCATTGCACCTTTACATGTCCAATGGATCGGTTTGGAAGCAATGTTACCTTCTTGTCTAGGAAGCATATTGGCTCATTTTGGAACTCTCCGTCGGGTTCCACCTGGATGACATCCCAATCAATCACATCGTTAGGATCATGTACATATTTCTTAAGCAAAGAAACATGAAAAACATTATGATCTCTAGTGTTAGCAGGAAATGCAATTCTATATGCAACTGGCCCTATCCTCTCAAACACTTCAAATGGCCCACAATATCTTGGTGATAGTTTGGCACAAATTCCAAGCTTCAAGGAATCTTTCCTAGCCTTACTTTGAGGTAAACATGATCCCCAAGACTGAATTCCCTATGCACTATGTTCTTATCTTGGCATAGTTTTTATGTCTATCTTGGGTTGACTTTAAATTTTGCCTAATATTTACAACCTATTGTTCCATTTCCTTCAGCAATTCCGACCCAAGTACAATTTTGTTCACGAGATTATCCCAAGCAACTGGTGTCTTGCACTTTCTGCCATACAAATATTCAAATGGACTCATTCCCAATGATGCTTGTTTTCCATTGTTATATGCAAACTCTATCAAGTGCAAATAATCCTCCCACTTGGATGGTTTGTTTGTCACATACGTGTAAATCATATCATCAAGCACCTGATTTACTCTTTATGTTTGTCTATCTATCAAGGATAATTGTAAGCGCTAAATTTATCCCATGGTCTATTTTTCGATGTTTTTTCCCAAAAAAAAGATTCGCCAATTTGCATTTTTTGAAGCCCCATTTTGCCCAATTTTGATGGGGTAAATTTGTTCACTCTAAAAACCACCAAATTATTATATAAACTATATAAAATCCTTAGAAATTGAAATAATTTTAGAAAAATATCGCCAAATATTTTATAGTAAACATTTTAAGAATTGGTAAGATTCGTCAAGGTTTATACACTTTTAAATAAATATGGGTCCCTAAAATTATCCTTTCTATCTGTTTGTGGATGGTAGGCAATATTAAAGTTTAGTTGTGTACCCAAATCCACAAAAAGGATTTTCCATAAATTTGAAATGAACCTGTTATCCCTGTCTGAAATTATTTCCTTAGGCAACCCATGCAACTTGAAAATCTCTTTCATGAAAATACTTGTAATGGCATTCATTTTATATGTAGATTTAAATGGTATGAAATGTGATGTCTTCATTAATTTATCCACCACCACCATGATCGAGTCATGTTGTCTCATTGTCATTAGCAAAAATGTAATAAAATCCATGGAAATCACTCTCATTTTCATTCATGAATTGAAAAATGATGCAATAAACCTGATGGGTGTTGATGTTCAACCTTCACTTGCTGACATTTCATAAACTTAGAAATATACTCAGGAATATCATTTTTTCATTCATGGCCAAAAATATTGCTTCTTGGCTGTAGCAATTGCTTTTGGTATCCTGGGTGACCAGAATATGGCATCTTATAAATTTCATCCATAACAATTCTCCTCAAGTCTGTCACATCTGGAATATAAATTATATTTTTATAGGTAAGAAGTCCATCATCCTCCAAATGATAACTTTCATACCTCTTTTTTAAATTATGTCGTTGTAATTTGTCTTTTATTTGCATAAATAGTTCCTCTTCAGTAAGATCATTAAGAATATGTTGTCTCAAACCTGATTGGCAAGTGCTAATGGTTGCTACATGCATTGACTATACTTTTCTGATGAGTACATCAACCACTTTATTTTCTTTCCCTTTATGTGTTTGATCTCAAAATCAAATTCACATAAAAATTTCAACCATCTAGTTTGCCTAGCATTTTATGTTGGTTACTAAAATAAATATTTTACACCAAAATGGTCTGTCCTTAGCTCAAATTCTATGCCCATTAATTATTACCTCCGCATCTTTAAAGCATGCACTATGGCTGCTAGTTATAAATAATGGGTAGAATAGTTTTTCTCATGCTCTTTCAACTTCATTAACTCATAACATACCACATAGTTATATTGCATAAGAAATCCTCCAATTCATTGTTTATATACATCTGTACACACCACAAAGTCATTTTCTGGGTTTGCAATTTTCAGAATTGGAGCACTTGTGAGAATCTTCTTCAACAACTTGAAGCTTTCTTCAGATTTTTGTGTCCACTCAAATTTTATTCCCTTCTTTTGCAAAGAAGTGATTGAGTGTGCAACGTTGGAGAATACTTCAATGAACCTTTTATAATATCCAACAAAACCCATAAAATATCTCACATCTATCACATTTCTTGGAGTTGGCCAATTCATGATGGCTTCAATCTCCTTGGGGTCCACTAATATTCCTTCCTCTGAAATAATGTGGCCCAAATAATGAATTTTATTTTTGTAAAAGTCGCATTTTCTTATCTTTTAATACAACATATGCTCCCTAGCAATTGAAAAACCATTCTCAAATGTTATTCATGCTCCTCTTCATTCTTAGAATAAATAAGAATGTCATCTAGAAAAACAAGAACAAATTTCTCCAAATACATGTTGAAAAGACTATTCATGACACACATGAATGTAGCTGGTGCATTGGTGAGACCAAACAGAACCACCAAAAATTCATAATGTCCATACCTTGTTCTAAAGGTTTTCTTGTGGATATCTTATTCCTTGATTCTCACATGATGGTAACCAGACCTCAAGTCAATCTTTGAAAATTACCATAGAATTGTAGGTGCCTATGTTATCTATTCTTTACTAATATTTCGAGGTTATAATATCTTTGGTGGCTCTAGTGTTCATTCTTGAGTAGACTTGTAATACTTGTATAGGGTCTTCCATACTACCAAGGTTTTGTATTATTTACCAAAATGGGTTGGCAACAAATCATAATATTAAATGGTTCTTCCATGTTTGCATTTTCAGGCAGAGTAGAAGGAATTTGAGCCTATCGATGAAGAATTTGAGCAAGAGCCTAGAGATACCTATGTACAAAGCCCTATAAATCAACCATGGGAAAAAATGTATAGCTCCCATTTTCCTTCTCTATTGCCTATAGGTTAGTGCCCATATTTTTCTTTCCAGAGTTCAATGGAGCTACTTTATTAATTTATTTTGTGGAGTTTATTGTAGTAAATGGCTGGTTTTTTTTGGGAGTTGTTTTTTTTGCCTTGATTGGCTATAAGGATATTTTGGGTTGATACACATTTGTGTTTCTACTGAAAATTGACCGAAATTTGTGATTCCAACTCTAGAAGAGGTGTTAAAATATGTATTGGATAATGAGGTAAAATATGCATCAGATAATGAGTCAAATCACATGGAATTAGCTCGACTTTACAATGAGGTTTTCTTGATTTCCATCCTCAATTTCTCATTTTATTTTGGGGCTTGCATTGAATTCAAACGAAGGCATTGAATTAATTATATTGTTCTTTGTTCATTCATTTTGCTGGAACTTGAATTTGCAGAAGACGTTATGTACTATTCTAATTATCTACTTTCTACAATGTTAATGTTTACTTTTTAAAGTACATGTGCATTTTAAAGTCCATGTGCATTACAAATGTCTAAGGTGATTAATGAAAATGAGCAAGAATCAGTTCAAACATACATCGTAAATAAGTCAACTGGCCTTCATTTGTGGATAAGTGGTAACAACATCAACAATTGAAAAGAGAATGTGCTAGTGATGTTGCAGGTGGATGTGGAGAAGTGGTAGCAACATCAACAATTGAAAAGAGAAACCAACTACCTCAAGCAAGATATTCAAAGAGTGCTCTTGTATGATTAATAGATGTACAAAATAGGTTTCTTGAGTTTATTAGAAATGGGGTAGTACTTCTATAAAAACCACTTAATGTCAAGTACCAGAAGGAGTCAATTGTGAGTATCATTCTATTTAATATACCCACTCATTTTTTAGGGCTTAAAAGATGTACTTTGGATAGGAGCTAAAAAACAATTTATTTGTTACCATGCAACTAAACATGATTGATGTAATTTATATGCTTGGTTAGATAGGATAACTCGTTTTAAATGTTCATTGCATCATTTGCAGGTGTAGTGTCCATACATAAGCTCCTTGCCATTTTGGAATCAAGTTATTCCAATAATGCGAATGTAATATTGTAGATGCTTGTATTTCATCTTGATGCAATTTTTTGTTAGAAATTTATACAAAGGTGGGCCTTAACATGTTAAATAAAAACTTCTTTGATTTCATGAAAAAATCTACGAAAAACTTTACCAATCCTTCTATTGATGATCTATTGATAATTCTCCATTCTTCTGTAATAAAGTATGGAATTGTGTTAGGTAATAATGATTATCATTTTTCTCACCCCACTTTTTCATAAGCAAATTATGGAAGGCCGGGTACACCTCATTTTAGTTTCCTACAGATTAAAGTACACCTAGTTCATCGGCTTACCTAATAAATGGTGAATCATTATAACCTAGAATTACAAATGATGAAATCTTGGTGTTAATATTTCTTCTCTCCCCAATTCTTAAAGGGTGCTAGCTCAATGGAAGAGCACCTATCTTACAGGAAGGAGGTTGGTGGTTTGATTCATCTGTGCCCTATTATAAATTAATAAATGATATTGCAATGCATTTTCTAAATATACTACCAATTGAAGGCAATTAATTATTAAAATAACTAAATATACTACCAATTGACGTAAATTACTGGCAAAAAAATAACTAAATATACTACCAAATGATGGCAATTAATGATTAAAATGACTAAATATACTACCAATTGACAAAAATCAGTGAAAAAAGGCTAAATATCCTACCAGTTGACTACAATTAATGAATATAATGACTAAATATAGTACTTGTTGACGACAAACAATGATAGTCTACAAGTAATAAATAAACAACTAATTAACAACAATCAATGAATAAGAAAACTACTAAATATACTATCAAGTCAACCAATCAAAACAACTAATAAACGACTAAAAAAATTTATTCATAAATTTAGTCGCATTATAAGTGGCTGGAAATAAACTACTAATAGTCATGTGACCAAAATTAGTCATTTATATACCAAATTTAGTAATATTTTTAGTCATAAATTACCCCTTTTCTACTAGTGATTGGTCCAGGATCGTTGTTGTATGATGGCATGTTACAGTTGACAGAGTAAAGTGGATTTCCATTTTCATCTACCATCTTCTTGTGGTGTGTTTCTCCTTTTAATACCTTGTGTATTTTTGGAACTGGTGGAATATCATGTGCATCTAAACTTGATCTGGAATCGGGATCCTACAGAAGTCAATCACTATTATTCAAATGCACGTGCAAAGACAACATAAATTCAATCAGATAATCAAAATATAAATAAATATGGACTTATTGTAGACGAAAAGCAAGAACATGATGAACTTGGATCAATATGGAATGAGCTAGAATTGGAATAATCGACCATTTGATTTATTGCTCTTTTTACCCCTGCATTTAATGTAAAACCATGATTAATACATGCCTTCATTATTAAAATAAAAAATGGGAAACACACAACATTCTACTTTTTTCAAGTGATCAGTGCACCCAATTCACTATTTATCCATTGGTGTGCTTTAGCATACCAAGCGCACTGGTGCACTTCAACATACCAAGTGCATCGGTGCTCTTAGTGAAGATGTGCGCTAATATGAAATATCCACACCTACCTCCACAAAGGACAACCACTGCAAAGAGTTAATTGTGGAATTTTTACTTCCATTTTCTGTCTTGTTGTATATTCGTTGCACTTATATCCATATGTATGCACCGGTGTGCTATAGTGTTTTGAGTGCACCACAATTTTGATTTTTTAAAATAAATAAAAATAAAAATTATGTGCATTTATCATCAATGGGACGAAATATCAAATGAAAAAAGGAGCAGGAATTTTATTTTTAGATAATGAGCTTGTAAATGCAAAAAAAACCTAGTCCCTAATCCTTTTTTCTCCAAAAGTTTGAGGAGAGACTCGTGCAAGAGAAATTTACAAGGAGAGTTTGGAAATGCATATTTATTTGAAGAGAAATCTTGTAAAGGATCACCATGGACACATACAATTGAAATTTTAGGTAAGTCTATTCATCTCAAGTTTTCCCTCAATTGATTCAAAAAGTGGCATAAATTTTCTATGTTTTTTCAAAGTTACAAACCTTGAATGTTGCAAACCCTGATATTTGTATTGCTTTAGAGTTACCTTCACTACTACAAACCCTAATGTTGTTCTTTCTTTCCTTTTTATTTGTCCTGCTTTCTATTTCACAATAAGATTTGATTTTTGGCAATGTAAAATCATTGTTTGTGTATATGGGGATTTGGATCGTTGTTGGACTAGGACCATGATGTCATTGAACTCCAGGATGACCTATCCAAACTGTCGCCATGAGAATTTTTTTTTAAACGCTTATGTGGTTCATGATGTGCAGTGTACATAATATGCGCACCGGTGCGTTTATTCATGTAAGGTGCACTATTGATAATTTTATGTATTGCACACGTCGATTGACCGTAATACATTTTAACCTGAAATTATTTACTAATTGTATAAAAAACATTTCATAAATTTTGTATTTCATTATGCAAGGCATTTATTGATAAAATATGGCTGATAAAAGATCATGGAATAAAATTCATGGCAAAGGGAGTGAGGGAAACATGTCACAAATAGAGAACATAGCAAGTTTTTTTCTAATTTTACTATAAAAGCAATATATTTGAATTATATGTATGCTTAAATGATGTGTATTGGTTTATGTGTGTCATGCAAAGAAAAAACATAAGAAATATCATAAGATTGTTCATAATCTAAGTGAGGAAGAGCATAAAATCTTGAAGAAAATATTGCAAATAAAGGAATTAGGTGGATCAAAGGTGATGAACATGAGGTTTTTGTTTGAATTTTTACTGACAATGCTTATCAACAATAATCGCTAACATGTTTGAAACTTCTGGATTTCAAATTTGTGAATGTTGTGTAAGGACAAACAGTGAAGAAATATAAGGATGCTCTAAGAAGATAAAAGTTAAGAATAATGTAAATGATGATGAATTGGTCATCAATTCAACTGGAGTGGTGTTGGAAGTTAATGAGAGGAGAAATACATTTTATAAAACTTTGAGGGTTATAGTGGAAAGAACATATAGACATTCTTTTCATTTATAGTACAAAAATCAATCCAATGACTCTAAGAATACGGTTATAAAGGAACTACAGGAAGTGTTTCCAAAGCAGTGGGCTTTGAGACCTATGAAACTAACAATGGAAAAAACATACAGTAATGAAAAAGAATCATTTAGAAGGTATTATTGATAAAATTATTTTTCTATAATATGTATACAGTAGTCCGAGAAATTACCTTGTTAATATTTTTTCTATACTTATTTTCATATAAATATTAATCGGTTTTTTCATTGTGCTTTTCGTTTCTCAAGAAGATTGCTAAAAGTTCAGCATAATACGTGATATCTAAAATATTCCAGTAGGGATGTCAAAAAGGTATACCATAAGATGATTTAAAGAAATGAACATAACCACATCGCAGGGGGGTCCATTCCAACAACAATGTCCATCAAACATATGTAATCATTGCTTTATTTTAATGTGCAGAGAGTTTAGTTATCACATGAAATACTAATTTTCAATTGTTTTGTTATTGTAGAAAAGAAAATAGAATGGCACCCATTCAATGCATAAGATGGGACAACAAGGAAGAAAAGGGTTGATCACAAAGTTTGTGAGTATTTGTGGTTTCCTTCAAATTTCATATTTGTTGTGATGTTTATATTTTAATTAATTTACAATCACACATGGATTTTTTCTAACAGGTGCTAAAATATGAATAAGAGTCATTCAATCATTTGATTGACATTGGGTTAAGTATGGGTTGTGAGTATATATTGGGGTATCAATGGTTAATTGAACAATTTGTAAGTCGCTTATTGTTTTATGTCCCTTATTTTATAATTAAAGGAACAAGAAGAAACCTTTAATTATATCTATACTTTGTCATGGAAAATGAAACTAACAAGAAACCAAGTATGGAGTCAATCCAATAGAGGATTTGTTGAAAAACAACATAAGGAATGAATGTGTGAAGTATATGAATCACTAATTGCATTGGTATGCTTTTTCATTTACATAGTCATTTATATTGTATTATTTGTAAATGTAGATATACTCACTACATTTTATTTCTATGCTCGTATATAGAACATGAAAATGTGGAACGAAATGAATCCAAACAACAAAACATTTCAAGTTACCCAAGTACAATATCCCCTGAAGGTGATGAAGATATTAGGCATGCAAGCAGCTCAAGCAAGAACACTAGTTCGAGCAATGATTGATGATCATTACAATTGAATGTTGTTACTACAAGTTGTATATTTTGGAATTCTCCTTTGTGAAAAACAAAAAAATTGTTTAATGTGGACATATCATCCCAATTGGATGACAACAAGTTATAAATAATTGTAACAATGCCAAAACAACATTGTGATTATGGTGTACCTTTATGTTGTCCCATTTTTTGGTTTCTTATTCGTATATAATAAAATGGGTTTCATCGTCTACTACATTCTCTAATGTCGCAAAATGTTATGTTATTGATTCAATATTTAAATTATATACATTGTGGAAATGAATAAAGGTGTAATCAACGCACTTATCCAAACACAAAAAAAAAAAAAAAAATATTATTATAAAAATATTTGATTTTCTAATGATTAATTCAAATTTAAATATATGAATTATTTACATGGTTACAATGAACAAAGGTATAGTCAGCTTGGAAACTACATTTGTGTATCTACAACATAGAAAAATTCACCATTGAACTGTATGCATTCTATTTATTTCCACTAACATGTGTGTTTTATATATTTCCATGAAACAAAGCTTACCCAATGTTTTACCCACCGATGCTCTTTTACATAATATAAGCACTGTTGGAGGGAACCTTCGGGACCTCTCGATGTCATCACTATATTAATTATGTTTTAACGAATGAGCAATTGGAGCGGGTATAACCCCTCCAACTTATCCATCTATTGTATAAATATTACCATGATGAATGAGAAAGGTTGTAGCGCTCCGTTTTTCAACAGAGCCCTAAGTCATCTCCTATGTTACTTTCCTATGTATTAAACTTATTCAGGTATATGTGAGTAAATTTCTAATAAAATTTCTATGCTTTTAAATGAAATTTAGTATATTCTTTCATCTCTAACAATCATACATTCGTATTTAAAAATAAACTAACATATCAATATTTCCTTTCAATTTGTTTTCAGCATAAGAATATGTTTCAGAGTAATAAATCAGTAAATAACAAGGTATATGTATGTTTCAAAGTACGTTTCAACATAATAATCAAATAAAATAAATAACAAGGAAATTACCTGATGCTGATGCTGATGCTAGTAGATCGTAGGTTGTAGCAGGTTATGTATATATTCTCTTAGTCAGCCAAGATGATGTGTCCACCCTACCAACCAGCTAATATCTTGCTGGCCCTTGGAAATCAAAGGATTTCCAAGCCCCCGAGCTCACAAACTGATAATCCCGAGAGTAGTATTTACTCTGTTCTCAAACCCTTTCCCTGTTCTCAAAACCTTTCTCTCCACTTAGAGCTGTCTCCCGTTACCTTCAAATTTTCTCCCAATATAATCTCTCCCCCAAAATCCAACCCCTTCCCCTCCCTTCATTCTTCCGTATATACATTTCCTTCCTCGAGAAGACTTTGGGCTTACTCCACCGCCCCAAACTCCCTCTCTCGAGCCCCTCAAACATTTACTCAACTCACTTAGTTCATTCATACAAGTTACATTATAAAAATATATTTTCACACTCAATGTACCGAATAATCAATTATACTCACAGTAAATTTATTGGATTTTGACTGTTGGTTGTAAGTATTTATTATGGTAGGAATCATTACCCAAAGGTTATCTATTCGAGACTAAGTTTATTAACTACTAGTCTATTCACCACCTTTGTATTTAGTGTTATTATGATAAAATAATAAAATAATATATAAATAGTTGACCTTTTCAATTTGGACAAGGTGTGTCTTAATGGTCTACCTCATCCGTCAAGATAACTTATCTTGAAATTTAAATTCTAAGATTCGTATTGAATAAATAAATAGTATTAAACCATTTTCCATCACATCACATCCATTCAAGAATTGTTATCCTATTATGTCTAACTTAGTAATGGAAATAATCACACTCTAATCATTTATTAATAAATATTTAAATTTTACCTATATTGCAATTGTCATGACATGGATAGTAATATTATTAGAATAACATTAATTAAGTAATAATATTAATTAAATCACCACAAAGTAATAATAAATGGTGAATTAATAAAAATGTTTTTTAAATCATTTGTTTATCACATGAGTGCCTAACATCAACATAGTATCCTCGTTCTTCTAAACAAAGCACCCTTAAGGGCTTAAACAATCTTACTAATTAATTAGACATTACCATTACCTTATTTACAACAATTCTCAGATGACAATGTTAACTGACGACACTTGTCTCAATTGTTTATCACAATGTTTACCAACAAGTAATACATAGCTTAATTGACTTGTTTTACACATCTTAAATAACTTTATATTCATTATCTGAATTCGATCAATGCATGATTAACATAATTACTTATGACAACTTATACATTTATTCAATATGTTAAGTGTTTGTATATCGATACTAGTGTACATGTGCAAAGTGTGCATGCGTGGCCAGCGTATGCATAGATCATAAATGTACTATAGACAAACCCCATCCCGCCTATGCATACCTGCTAACTAATAGTAGTATTTACCCCCATGTAGAAGAACAAGCATAATATATATAGTACAATTACTTTAACATCCTCAGTTATTTAACAGTTAATTCTTTACGATTTCACATCATTATCTTTATGTTTACATTAGTTTAATCAATATGTACAAGGAAGGGTACCTACTACCACTAACTCGGAATCAAGGAATACCCAACCCTCAACAATACTAACTAACACATCCTCCCATCATAACCTACGTCCTGCATCCTCCCTATCCTTCCTCTGCTAGTACAAAAGTGGATGTTGAACTCACCGACCTGACCACATAGAACTTGAGAGCAATAGCGTCGGCTAAATAGCGGACCTATCCTCTCCTAGCAGGCATCCAACCATCGTCATCACAACAACATGGGGAGCGTGTCTCAGCACGGCCCTCCCACGACCTCGGGTATCATGGAAACATAGGGTGGGAAACACATCCATCCCTCTCAACATACTGGGCCTACGCCCTTATCAACTCATACTTCATTGCTATCAAGATTATCAGTTTGTGTCATTGTATCATCAATTTTGGCTACTAAGTTTTACTGTATGAACAAGTTCTTGTCCCATGTATCAGATCAAGTAACTGGCTATCCCATAGCCCTTGTGTCCTGTAGGTTAGTATTTCTCAAAATAAAAATTTATAGAAAGCATTTCCCATTGATCATCAATTGATCCATGTTATCAAAAATCATTTTATTTCATGTAACCTTTTTAGTTCATCATAGATGCGTATGACATATAACACTTCAATAATTCATATAAGAAGATGGTATCCACATACCGAATCATATATTTCACATCTTATTAATGAAAACATATAAACATATACTGTAATCGTAAAATAAAGAAATCATATGATAATCATGACATCGTAACCGCATAACATAGTAACATCATAATCATAGTGAAATCATAAAACAAAGTAACATCATATAATGAGGTCCATCATATCGTAATATAGTTTACTCAGTCGAGCTGAGTTCAACAGAATATATAAGAAAATAAAGTATGGTGTGTCTAACTGATAAATATGCCTAATCAAAATATGGGCGTTACAAAGGTGGTTAAACGTTCGGCCCTATCTATCTCTTTGTTGGTTATGTGTGTATATCTATCATCTATCTCTGCTTGAATGTCAGTTGAAAGCCCAACTTTCAACCAGCATTGTTTCTCTTTTATGAAATATGCACACTAGTTCTCTTTTTCATAATATACGCATTGATTTTCTTATAATACAAAAATGCATCAGTGTTTTTTACAGGATATACTTACTGGTGCTTTTTACATGATAACCAATTATGCACCAGTGTTTTTTATAGGATATATACACCCATCGGTGCCTTTTACACGATATATGCATCAGTTCTTTTTTTAAATGATATATGCACCCAATGTGTTTATAAAATGAATTGCACATCATATCTCTTTGGATTTTATACACACTTGTGCATGTATACTATAAAATAAGCCTCGATGCACCGTTGTTTTTTACAACATATGTGCACCAGTGATTTTTACATGATATACATGCTTATGCGTTTATAATACCAATTATGCATCGGCGCCTTTTACACTATATATGCATCAGTTCTTTTTTTACATGATATATGCACCCAAGCGTTTATAAAATCAATTACACACTGAATATATTTGCATTTTATACACATTGGTACAAGTATAATGTAAAATAAGCCTTGATGCACTTATTATACAAAATACACACCATTGCTCTTTTTCACATTATATATATTAGTGTATCAATGATACAGAATATGCCTCGGTACGTATTGTTGTATTGTATGCATCAATGTGTATATAACTAAATGTGCACACCGGTGTGCAATATATAATGTTAAGCACCAAAGAATAAAACCTTTGCTATAACCTCTGGTTGCCTAGAATTTTTTAGTTCAATTGAATATCCCTTATAACCTCCACTACCAGTAATGGAGGTTGTAGTGGAGGGTTTTTGGACATTTTTTGTCAATCTTGTAACACTAAAAACCTTCGATAGGAGGTGTTTTCCTTGTGGTGTTATTAAGATATGAACTTCTACTATAAATACAAAATGGTAAAACTAGATTTAAAATGTCTCACCATCCAACTTGTCAAATTAGATTAGTGATACTCAAATGATCAAAACCATTATCATTTGGAAAGTGGTATCCCATTTCCTAGCTAACTATTATTTTCCTTTCGTTTGTTTTTTAAGGACGTGATGCAAGAGCATCCATGGTTGTTGGAAATATTGCATCGGCAAAAAATGATTATATTTTGATGTTGGTTTGGTTTGAATAATGTTTTGAGAAATAAGTTGAAAATATTGGGCCAAAAATCAAATTTTAAATAATTGGTCTAATTTTTGTTGCAAAAAGTGTAGGAGTGCATTTTTAAAGTTTGAAAACCAAAAGGCCAACATGGCGTGGATTTTTTGGAGTTATTTAAATGCATCATGGATCATTTAATGATTTTTCTAATTGTGGAGCATCCTTTTCAGTTACATGGAATAGCCTTTTCAAAGGAGGCAAAACAATCATATTTTGTGAAGGATTTAATGCTTTTTCAAATTGTTGGAGCATCCTTTTCAGTTTCATGGCATAGAATTTTCAAAGGAGGAAAAAATCATATTTCCGGAATGATTTAATTATTTTTCTAATTGTTGGAGCAACATTTTCATTTTTATGGCCATATCTTTTCAAAGAAGGCAAAAATCAGATTTTTGGAAAGAGTGCAAAAAAGACAAAAATGGTATTGACAAAAAAAATTGGAAGTGAAAAAAATAGAAAACTTTTTTGGGGGGGTTGGTGGTGCAGAGGGAGTGGCATATCTTCATGGAAAAGATGGAATCCATGGTTATTGCAGGTCTGAAGGTATTTTGACAGCGACTAAATACAAGAATCCATTGTTGAAGACTGGAATAGTTTGCAAATTGAAGGTTACAGTTTGCAGATTGAAGGTTATAGTTTGCAAATTGAAGATTGAAGTTTGAACTTGAAAGAGGAGGAGTTGTTTCTATTATTTGTATCATTGTAACCTATTTATTTTATTGTTCATCAGTCCTAGAGACCGTATAATCTAATATAATCAAATTTATTGAAGTTTATAAGCATTTGTGCAAGTTTGGATTACAAGATATTGCATCATAGTTGTATATTTTTGCATTCAATTCCTTGTTGTTTGTGTTGTGAGTTTTTGAGAGAGGGTTTTTTGCAAACCGTTGTTGCATCAGTGGTATCAAAGCTGGTTGTTCCTGAGTCTACAGGTAGAGCACTGAAGTGAGGCAGTTTGCAGCAGGACCTATGAGTTGTGAGAAAAAATCCTCCCAAAGTAGCTACATGAGGTAGGGGTAGGGGTAGGGGTAGGGGTAGAAATCCTCCCAGTATTGAATATTTTAGAGCCATTCATAGGCAAGTTTAGGCATTGTAAGAAGTGTTGCGTCGAGGAGATGATGTTAGAAGAAGAGATAAAAGTGAAGATGATGTTGAAAGCGAGGAACCATTCGAAGAAGAAACATGGGATGAAATACATCCTGGAGAAATCAGATTGCTTAGATCCATTTCCAAGATTGGAAAAAGACCAAAGATGGAGGTATACTAGAAGCTTAAATCCATAGGAGCTCGTAGATTGGATAAATGCCATGGAAGAATTCTTTGAATTCGAAAAGATTGAAGACCCTGACAGAGTGAAATTTGCAAAGACAAAACTAAAGGGACATGCTATCATTTGGTGAAAAGAAATCCAACTTGAAAGCTGAAGGAGAGGAAAATATAAAATTTCCAGATAGGATAGAATAGTAGAAAAGATAAAGAGGCAATTCATTCCTATGTATTATGAACTAGATTCGCTCAAGAAGATGCAAAGTCTGAGACAAGGAACCAGAACAATGAAAGAATATACTGAAGAATTCCACAATCCTGATTAGAACTGTCATGCTAAAGAACATAAGGAGAAAGTATCATGTTACATCATTGGATTGAAGCCTAGCATACAAGAAGAATTAGCACTAGTGAAAATGTGCACCATAAAATATGCATATCAATTTGCACTGAAGGTGGAAGAAATATTAAATAGAAAATTTAAAAATAAGCAAAGAGGAAGAGGTCGTGGTGGAAGAGTTGGAGGAAGGTCTTATGGAGGGAAAGACAATAATCAAAAAAATGAAGACCATGGTAGCAGAGTAATTTTTAGGGGCGAAATTTCGCCAATTGGCTATTTTTTGGGCTTTTTTTCAAAAAATAAATTCGCTATTTGGTCATTTTTAGACTCTAATATCGCCTATATTTACATAAAATATGTTTTTTTATCATAACATTTGCCAAAATTTACACGTTTCAGTAGTAAATTGTAGGTTTTGTATTTAATATTCGCCTACCTATCTGTATCCGCCTACCTATCTATATCTATGTTTTTTCCAATCCAAAATAATCACCTAGAATACTATACTTAAGTGTAATATTAGAATCCTTAAAAAATACCATGCATGGTAGCAACAAAAATCAGAAAGAGGATAATTCTTATGACTCTTGTGAGCAAAATTTCAGAGGGACGGGAAGATTGGGTAGAGGATTCAAAAGAGGAGGTTTTCATAGAACCTATTTCTGGTGTGGAGAAGAGGGACATCGAGCTTATGATTTCCCTCTTAATCAAGAAAGAACCAATAGAAGGACTAAAAACGATGCAAGGGCGGCGAATGTGAATGAGGAAGATGCAAAGTCATCACATTTTGAAGAAGCAGAGAAATGAGAAGTATTAATGACTAGAAGAGCCTTGTTCAATGAAGATAATGAATATATTCAAAGAAAGAGTTTATTTAAAACAAGATGAAAATGTGAAGGAAAGGTATGTAGTGTTATCATAGATAGTGGAAGCATTGATAACCTCATATCTGAAGAAATGGTGATCAAGTTGAAGCTAGAAAGAAGAAGACACCTACATCCGTATAGGATTGCTTGGATTTAGGATGATCAAAAACTTTTGGTTAGTGAACAAAATTTGGTAAAATTTAAAATAGGAGGTTATAGTGATGAAATTATGTGTGATATTATACCTATGGATGTTTGTCATATTTTGTTGGGAAGGCCTTAGCAATTTGACAGGAAAGCAATGCACGATGGGTATGCCAACACATACTCATTGACAAAGGATGGAGTAAAATACAAATTGAATCCATTAAGAGAGGAAATGGGTAAGGTTTGCAGCAATGCAAGAATTTGTTTTGTTGATGCCATGAAGTTTTTAGATGGCCTAAAGCATGAAAATGTTTATTT
Source organism: Larix kaempferi (assembly GCA_027924585.1). NCBI lineage: Eukaryota > Viridiplantae > Streptophyta > Pinopsida > Pinales > Pinaceae > Larix > Larix kaempferi. The sequence goes on along the minus strand of BSBM01000159.1, from coordinate 5,108,449 downwards.
TTCTTTGATTCCAAAAACTAACCAAGAAAATGTGGAATATGTTCTTGTGGGAGTTGCAGATGTGTTGCATGAATTTCAAGAAATTGTTTTTGATAATGCACAAGAAGGATTACCACCTATGAGAAGGATAAGTAATCAGATTGATTTGATGTCGTGAGCAAGTTTTCCTAACAAGGTAGCACATAGAATGTCTCCTACAGAGAGTGAAGAATTGAATAGACAAGTACAAGAATTGTTGCAGAAATATTTGATCCGAGAAAGCTTAAGTCCATGTGCAGTGACTGCAGTTTTGGCACCAAAGAAAGGTGGAGAATGGAGAATGTGCACGGATTTAAGGGCCATTAACAAGATCACCATTGAATACAGATTTCCATTTCCTAGAATGGATGATATTATGAATTGCTTAAGTGGAGCTAAGTATTTCACCAAGATTGATTTGAAAAGTGGTTATCATCAAATCTGAATCAGAGAAGGGGATGAATGGAAGACATCTTTCAAGACTAAAGAAGGTTTGTATGAGTGGTTGGTCATGCCTTTTGGCTAACCAATGCACCTAGCACAATTATGAGATTGATGAATGAGGTATTAAATTAATTTTGGGCACATTTGTTATTGTTTATCTTGATGACAATTTGATATTCAATAAGACATTAGAAGAATATTTGATGCATGTCAGATTTGTTTTTGAAAAGTTGAGAGAAGAGAAGTTGCTCATTAACTTGAAGAAGTGCAGCTTTATGAAGAGGGAGTTAGTATACTTGGGATTCGTTGTTTTGGGAGAGGGAATCAAGATGGATCCAGAAAAGTTGAAAGCTATCCTAGAATGGCCTACACCTAGGAGTGCTACAGAGGTGACATCATTTTGTGGTTTGGCAGGTTTTTATAGAAATTTTATTAAAGGTTTCAGTAGTATTTTTGCACCACTAAATGGACCAAGAGAGGGAACAATAAAGATTTCAAATGGACTATAGGGGCATCAAGGAGTTTTGATCTATTGAATGCTAAGGTAACGGAGCATCCTGTTTTAGCACTTCCAAATTTCAGCAAGATATTTCAAGTAGATTGTGATGCAAGTGGTAGTGCCCTTGGAGTTGTTTTAAGTCAAGAAGGTAAACCCGTTACTTATTTTAGTGAGAATTTAAATGATGCAAAGAAGATATATTCAGTTTATGATCAGGAATTTTATGCTATTGTTCAAGCATTGAAAAAGTGGAGACATTATCTTTTTCCTAAGGAATTTGTTTTGTTTATTGATCATCAAGCACTTCAATATTTGAATAGTCAAGGGAAGTTAAATCAGAAACACGTGAAATGGGTAGAATTTTTTCAAAGCTATACATTTGTTTTGAAGCATAGAAGCGGGGAGTCGGAGTCGCAGATGCATTGAGTAGAAGAAAGAGTTTTCTAACAAAAATGTAGGTTGAGGTTGTTGGTTTCAACAAGCTGAAGGATTTGTATGAGGGAGATACAAATTTTGGAGAGGCTTGGAGAGATTACAAAGCACCTATTGCAGAAGATAGGACAAAGTGGTTGGATTATTTAATCCAAGATGGTATGGTGTTCAAAGGTAATAAGTTTTGCATTCCTAGAAGTTCAATGAGAATGAATTTGATTAAGGTAAAACATAGTGGAGGACTTGCAGGGAATTTTGGTTTTGATAATACCATAGCGCTTGTTGGAGAACAATATTTTTGGCTTCAGTTGCAGCAAGATATCAGAAAATATGTGCAAAGTTGCAAAATTTGTCAAGTGGAAAAAGGAACTAGTCAGAACATTGGTTTATATCGGCCTTTACTAGTACGCAAGAGGCCATGGGAAGATAATAGTATGAAATTTTTAATTTACTGAGGACACGGAAGACACATGACTCAATATTTTTGGTGGTAGATATATTTTATAATATGGAACATTTCATTCCATGTAAAAAGACTAATGATGTTGTGCATGTTGCAGAAATTTTTTCAAGGAAGTAGTCTAATTTGTTGGCTAATTTTGGAGGACATTATGGAAGAAGCTGAAAACTGATTTGAATTTTTTCTCATCCTACCATCCACAGATAGATGAACAACCAGAAGTTGTAAACAGAAGCGTGGGAAATCTGTTGAGGAGTCTGGTTGGAGACAAGCCAAAGGGGTGGGATTTGGTTCTACCTCAAGCAGAGTTTGCATACAACAACTCAATCAATAGGATCACCAATTAACACCATTTCATATTGTCTATGGCACCATCCCAAGGGATGTTTCATATCTAAAAAAAATAGACAAAAGTGAGAAGAAAAGTGCAGAATCATAGGACTTTGTTGATCACATGAAGAGGTAAGAAAGCACATCATTAAAATGAATTTTCAGCACAAGTATAAAGCTGATTTGAAGAGGAGACATAAGGAATTCCATATTGGTGATGAAGTAATGGTACACTTGAGAAGAGAAAGATTTCCGGTCGGTACCTACAACAAGATAAAAATTAAGAAATTTGGGCGCTGCAAAATTGTAAGAAAGCATGATTTAGGTAATGCATATGAAGTAAAGTTGCCTAGTGAACTCAATATTTCACCTATATTTAATGTTTCATATATAACAAAGTTTTGTGAAACTGGAAATGATGAAGGTACAATAGGTGAACAGTTGCATATACCAGCACCTACTTTAGAGAAGGAAGCTATAGAAGTAATCTTGGACAATAGGGTGAGTAGGAGAATGCGGCATAGCAATACTTTGAATACTTGGTGAAATGGTTTGGAAGACCTATTGAAGACCCATCTTGGTTGTCAGACGCTGAGCTTAATCGTCCTGGTTTTCCTCTTGAGGAGTGACAAGGTCACTTTTCTTCTTACCATAGGTGTCTGATGCAGGAGCATCCATGGTTGTTGGAAATCTTGCATCAACCAAATGATTATATTTTAATGTTGGTTTGGTTTGAATAATGTTTTGAGAAATAAGTTGAAAATATTAATCCAAAAATCAGATTTTAAATAATTGGTCTAATTTTCGTTGCAAATAGTGTAGGAGTGCATTTTTAAAGTTTGAAAAGAAAAAGTCCAACATGGCGTGGATTTTTTGGAGTTATTGAAATGCATCACAAAAAAATCCTTTACAAATACATCGAATATCCTTTCAAAGGAGGCAAAAAAATCATATTTTTTAAGGATTTAATGCATTTTCTAATTGTTGGAGCTGCCTTTTCAGTTACATGGTGTAGCCTTTTCAAAGGAGTAAAAATCATATTTTTGGAATGATGTAGTTCTTTTTCTAATTACTGGAGAAACCTTTTCAGTTTTATGGTCGTAGCTTTTTAAAGAAGGCAAAAATCATATTTTTGGAAAGAGTGCAAAAAAGAAAAAAAAATGGTATTGACAATTGTTTTTGGAGGTGGTGAAAAATATAGAGAATTTTTATGGGGGGTTGGTGGTGCAGAGAGCGTGGAACCTCTTCATCAAAAAGATGCAATCCATGGTTATTGCAGGTCTGGAGGTATTTTGACCGTAGATTAATACAAGAATCCATTGTTGAAGACAAGAATAGTTTGCAGATTGAATGTTACAGGTTGCAGATTGAGGATTAAAGTTTGCACTTGAAAAAAGAGTTGTTTCTGTTATTTCTTATCATTGTAACCTATTTGTATTGCTGCTCATCAGACCTAGAGATTGTATAATATGATATAATCAGATTTATTGAAGTTTGTAAGCATTTGTGCAAGTTTGGATTACAAGTTATTACATCATAGTTGAAGATTTTTGCATTCAATTGCTTGTTGTTTGTGTTGTGAGATTTTGAGAGAGGGTTTTGTGCAGACCCCTCTTGCATCAGGATGCGAGGTTTAAATACAAAGTACTTATTTTGACATGACATTATGCTCATACAAAATGATTATTTAGATATGACAAGTTAGGAAGGGAAGCATAAAGTTGGAAATATTGTGTTGCTAAATATGGCGTTCCTTCTTTAACCTTAGGAGCCTTTATTGTTTATGCTCATGAAATCCATCGCTAAGAAGTGAAAGTTGCTTCTACTTATGTTATTGATTAATTTCAAAAGCACAATTTGTTGAGGAATTGAAATGATTTAGCAATTTCAAAGTTTTAATCAATGTAACCAAAATTTATAAATGGGAAATGCATGTTGCTTATAACTAAAGGTAATGATTGATTAATATGAAAGCGAAAATTGGATTGGAAATCTCATTTACATTTTGAATAAGGAATTTTTATTTGGGTGCCTAGTATTTGTTCTATATGTTATTTTAGGTTCAAAGTCTTTAGGTTAATTATTAGTTTGTCTTTTCTTAAGGGAAAACTCTGGGTGTTTTAAGAACGAGGCTTTGGATAATGGTCTTTGGTCTAGGTGTTGAGATAAACAAGGTGCATCTATGTTGGAAAGCTCATCTAGAAGGATGGCCTCTTCCCACAACCACCAAAATAGATGTGCTCATTGTTAACACACTGAAATGCAAAGGGAAATTTGAATATGTGAGAGACATTGTGGTGATTCCCAAGAAATTATAGCAATAGCCATGAGATTATGAGAAGCGCGGTGAAAAGATTGGGAACTAAAAATTGCAAGGGAGTTAAAAGAAACAATGAGAATATTGATTTTGATGAAATCATAACTTTAAAAACACAAGGGTAAGTTGGTTTTATTGGAGGTAAGGGAAGAGTGCCAAAAAAAAGTTGGAAGAGGAAGCTGCAAAATTTAAAGAGTTAAAAGTTAAAGTTCTTCATCTAGAGTTGGAATAATGACTAAGGCTCGAGGGGTTCAAATATTATGTACCTCATGATTCTTTAATTGGCTCACCTCAAGTGGTTGCCATGGAGGAAGACGCTATAGGTCAAAAATCTAAAAGATTGAGATGTAGGACCCATCCTACCTAACATCAGTAGCAAGTCAAGAGAGTGATGGGTTTTGGTTAATTTTCTTAGATAAGTTAGTATATTTTGAAAAAAAAATTGCTAGGCTAATATGTAACATTGTACACCAGTCATGTTATGAATCATATAAACAAAATAATTCAAATAAAAAAACCAATAATATCATTTTGGACATTGTCAATTTTTAGAAAACATTTTGGACTATTATATTTTCAAATTTTTAAAGTATTAAATTGAATAGTAAAACCACAACCTTTTTTTTAATCAAATAATGAAAAAATATTAAGATTTTCACTTATCTTCCTTAAATAACTCAATGATATTTAATATAACTCAATAACATTCTTGAAAATAAAAGGTATATTTGAAAATTACACACACTTGTAAACAACACACGTTTGACTTAGATGCATTTATAATAACTAAATATGTTCCATCTTTACAACAAGATTTTTACGTCTTTAAATTTATGTTTTAATGATTTTGACTTGTAATGAAAACAAAACTAACCAACAAAGCTTAAAAATTGAGTATATATGACTACAACCACATTAACGTAAAAATTCCATAATAACCTGATGAGTGTTATATCCATATTTGGATATTCTCAATTAATTCTAAATAAATCCACAATTTTTGAAATAACCTACATTTTGATAAATATAAGATGATATATAAGTGATGATTCAAAACTACAATGCTTTGGCCTTTATATAGGCCTACTAATAAATTTTCATCGAAAGATTATGTCTTTTAATGTAAATCATTTAATTATTATTATTATTATATTGATTATTTAATATTATGTTTGTTACATTGTCTTCCCCTTAAGGGAAGCTTTGTCCTCAAAGCTTATTTAGTGAAGGACTTATCAGTTACTCTTGTCTGTAACATCTTATATAGGTCTTTTGAACTTGTAACTCTGATAGTTGACGAAACAAGGCGATATAATTTTCAAATTGTTGAGCTGAGTTGTCGCATTTCTTGGGAAGTGATCCATCCAAAATTCACCTTCATCGGAGTTGTTTTCTAGTTTGATAGAATAGAATTTATTGTTTTCTACTCCCAAGCAATTTGGCGATTTTGTCAATTTGGAAATTTTGGCAAGTTGGTGATTGTTTTCTACTCAAGTTAGTTAGTTTGTCTATAGGAGTAATGTTGTTTATTTTTGTCTTGATTTTGTCAACTTTTATGATTTGGATGTCAATAGAGGATCTTTCTAACACTACTTTTCATATTAATCTTCATAGTGTCTCCCTGCTTCGATTCTTGTGCATGTCCTTCTTTAAATGGGGTAACATCTTGAGCTATGACTTGAACCGAGTCTGTAAATGTGTCTTTTAACTTGTCCTCTAATATTTTGTTATCATTCTGCATCTTTTTAATCATTTCCTTGTGTGATTTCTTGTCATCTTCGAACCTCATAACTTGTTCTATTAAATGTAAATTTTCTTCCTCTTTTTCTAGTAATTTTCCTTCAGTATCTTCATTTGATTGCTCTGCCCTCTTAGTACCTTTTAAATTCCTTATTTTTCCAATTAATGTCTTGTTATGGTTTCTTAACCGATATATTTCTTCAGTGTTATTTGATAACATGATTTTGACTATTGTAATCTCCAACTTGTGTGCCTTTTTAGTGTCATCATCTTGCTGCTGGAGTTCTTTAATTTGTTGTTGAAGGCAGCAATTATCTGCTTCTAGGAATATTACTTTTGTCTGAATTTGCGTGATTTCACCATCTTTGTCCTTGATGATTTTGTTTAATCGTTTTATTTCTTCTTTATTCTCGGTCGCTTATTTCATGATTTTTTGGTTTTGTAGATTCTGATTGGGATATTTTTGACTCATTAATTCCTTGATTTGAGTAGTTAATCTCTCAATAGACTTTTTTAGATAATGATTCTCCTGCTCTATTAATCCTTTAGAAATATCTTGCTTTGTAATATTCAACTGTAGATGATCATTGGTTTCTTTATAATGCTCTAACTTGTCATATGTTTCTTGCAGCTTTGACTGTAATTCTGATTTTGAATTCACCATAAGTCGATTTATGGACGATAACTTGGTCTTCCTTTAACTTCGAATTCTTCAATGGTAATTTTCTTTGACTTGAAAAGAAATTATTATTTTGACTTGAATTTATGTCTTCTTCTTTAGTCTTCTCCACCCAAGTTCAAATCTTGCTTGCTCCTTAGTAGCCTTAAGACTTCTTATGCACTTCTAGCTTTTATGTTATTTAATAAAGAGAATTAAAGAGTAAACTCAATCTAATTAAGGTATGAGTTATTATTTAATATCCAATAACCTTTCAATAAATAAATAACATAATTAAGATGTGAGTTGGTTTCTTGATAAAACCAAGGGTTGGTTTTATAAAAACCTATACTATGTGTGGTTTTATAAAACCAAGGGTGGTTAAATAAAACCTATGTTGTGTTTTTTTTCATTTTTTTTCTTCTTTCCTTTTTTCATGGGATCTTCTTCCTTCTCTTTTTTTTACTTCTTCCTTTTTCTTTTTTCTTTTTTCTTTTTTCTTTTTTCTTTTTTCTTTTTTTTTACTTCTTCCTTTTTTTTTACTTTCTTTTCTTCTTTTAATTGGTCAAAGACCACAATTTTAGGGAAGCCCTAGGATAATGGTTAAAAACCACAATATGGCTAAAGGCCTGGATCATAAAAGTAGCTTTGATACCAATGTTATATCCATATCTGGATATTCTCAATTAACTCTGAATAAACCTGCAATTTCTGAAATAACCCAAATTTTGATAAATATAAGATGATATATAATTGATGATTGAAAACTACAATGCTTTGGCCTTTATATAGGCCTACTAATACATTTTCATCGAAAGATTATGTATTTTAATGTAAATCATGTAATTATTATTATTATTATATTATTATATTATTATTATTATATTATTATATTATTATTATTGATTATTTAATATTATGTTTGTTACAACGAGTTGTTAATGGTAGTAAGTAAGCCCATGCCTTTAGAGTTTGAATATTATGCGTCAGTTTAGAATGCTTTTAAGGTTATTAAGAAGGCTTTTAAGTACAAGGATAGTAAGTGATGACACTCATTCTAAGCAGTCGTTGATTAAGCAACGAAGCGAGTAGGGAAAGCACCAATTAACTCATTTGATCTCGTTCTCACATTCGTTCCAGTGTCAAGTTACCTCGTTAACTTAGAATCGGCACCTAAAGTAGTCCCATCATCAGCATATTGAAATAAAGAGCTAGCATCCAAGTAAGTAGCTAGGATGGAAGTAGATCAAAATGTAGATCGAGCTCAAGTTTCATCATATAAAAAGACATAGACTATTTGTACCTAGCAACTCAAAACTAAACAAAGACGCAATATCATAAAGATGAGAGTGAGGATGCCTTGTTATCAATAACTTAAAGAAAGAAAGAAAAATAAGGATAATGCTTTCAACCAACCCTATTTCATTTGTCATGATCGAACGGGTCACCCACCTTCAATCTATAAATGAGATGTAATGAATTTGGAATGAAGAAAAATGTGATCAGTCATCCACCTATCGAAGAATGAATGGAAAAGGGTAGCGAGCTATAATTCCAAAGGTGTGAATGATACTTGTAAAGGCTATAAATAAGAGATAGTGTAAACATTTGTACAAGGGCCATGCGTAAGCTAGTTTAAAAGTGAGAAGAGATGCATGTCAAAAATTATGAATGAAGTATGTTAATATGCAATATGATATTTTGAAGTCAGCGAAGGGATATCTCCATCAGTACGAAGTATTTGTTTTCACTATTAAGAGGTTATACTCCCATAAACAAAAAGATATTTTAAATGTTGTAGATATATGAAATGAGATCCCAAATTTTTTATGCAAATTGAGATATTTCCATGAAATATTTTCCTACGTGCAAATTGATATGTATTAACATACAGGAAAATAAAATGTTGGAAAGGCCATCCAAGAAACACAATCTAATCCCTATGAAGAGTATGCCTCACATAAATATCATAGGGGAACTATCTATTTTAAAGACCTTAGGAACTGTTTGTTGATGCCAATAAACATGAAGATGCACAATAATACATGTTATTTTGTCGTAAAAAAAATTGAATCTGAAGAAAGATGGGATCAACCATCCACCTCCCGAATAATGAATGGAATGAGTGTTGCGAGCTATAATTCCATAGGTATGAGTGATATTTGTAAAGGATATAGAGAAGAGATATTTTAAACCTCGAAGTTAATATTGTCGGTCGGGTTCTTATAAAGGTATCCACGTGTTAAACTACCATAGCATCTGAAAACATTGATATGCACATATATATATTGATACATTTCAATTGAAATATGTGTCCTAAGTGCATGGCCGCCAAGTGTCTGCACAGTCATCCATTAAATGGTCTCTTCCACTATGGCATTGAATTATTGTACTCATTGTAAGTTTGGTTGTGCATCCACCTATTAGCAAGAGTGAGAGCGAAAGGTGAGGAATAGAACCCCAGTGCGGTCTTAGTTCCTAACTGATTTGTTGCAGCCATAGCGGATGGCTGGGATACAAATGGGTTTGACGATGATGTACCCAAACCAGTCTAAGCAATGAAGGCCTATGTTCAAGTAAATCTTTTGGAATATTGATTAATATGGATGGAAATTGGAATAACTTATTGGAGGATAGAATATTTCTATCTTCAGTTCATTAGAGTCCTAGTTCACTGAATTGTGCTAGTGAAGAGTAGCAATGTGATAGGAAGGCACTCAAGGAGGAATATATTGAAAAAAATGTAATATGTGTGAGGGAGCAAGAGTGTTCAGGAATGCAATAGAAGGAAACCACAAACAGAAGGTAAGAGAAGAGAGACTCATCCCTTAAGAAGAGAATTTTTGTTAGAGTATCACTCTTAGCATAAAAACACCATTGTAGTATAAATCCTCTTGAAAAAATCCTATATCATTTCATCTTTTAAGAACATTAAGCATTGAAAAATCAAAGGTGATAAACCAAAACAACAAGGGATCTTTATGATAAAATCCATAACATTTTTTTTTCTATGGAACACATCATGGGAAACCCTCAGGTACTTCCCCTCATTTTGAGGATGGTACCCAAGGTAAAGCACCGACCCTGAATACGGGGCCTAACCCAATGGGGACATCAAGTGAGGCCCTGCATATCCACCCAGGGATTTGACCTCGAGACCTTGTGCTTCCAATTACAACACTCAACCACATGAGCTAACCCACCAGGCTATGATAAAATCCATAACATGCAAGATAGTTATTTCATTTCTATAATGTATTTTTGTGAGTTAGCTCATTTCTACAATATGATTTCCTACAATAGTGTGTAGCAATAATGAGCTCGGTCTCTCAAGAAAGGGAGCCATAAGAATAGAAAAGAATAGTGCACCGAGGAAGGGTGAAGTTATTCCTCAAAAAACGGATACCATAAGCAGAGAGGTAAGAATAGTTTATTTTTAAAACAAAAGTTCCATTATGGATTGTCTTTCAGTGTTACTTCAATGCCAGTTTATTTTTATAATAGGAGTACCATTGTTTTCATTAGATAAGTTTTATTACAATATGATTTTAAGCATAGGAGTGTCGTTGAGTGCCATTGCAGTTTATGTTTAAAGGTTCCATTTACTTTGTTTTTTAAGAGTTCCAAAGCTTCCAAGTCCAAGGAATTGGAAGGAAAAGAATCCAAGAGTGCTTGGATTTTGTATTCTATTCAGCTAAGGGATACATTTTAATAGATAACATATTAGTTAGTCCCCGGCACCCACCATTATCTCTCAATTGGTTGTGAGAGTAAGTGGAAAGATACTTACAAGTAAATCCATAATATTAGTTGGTAGAGAAATGTTGCTTAGCTAACATAATAAATGGCATGCATATTTTCTTTAAAGCCAGGAGTCAAGCCTGAGAATGGAGGTACAGAGGATCTAATTCTTCATATTCGGCTCCATCCTCACCTAGCAAGTGCAGTTTGACATCAACGTTGTGTTGTTTCATCTCGCTTGCTGGAAGTAGAGAAAGGTAAGAGCGCAAAGCACATGCATTAGTGAGTTTATCTAAGTAGAGGAGCAAACCATGCTTAGTTTGATTCATGCAAAACAAAAGAGGAATCAACACCTTACCAATACACCTCAACGGAATATTTTGATTGAAACATTTTAACCATTGTTGATACCCTTCGACTGAAACTTTATATGCAAAAAGAAAGAGCTCTATGTGTTGATTTGGAATTGGAATTGTAAAACAACAGGAAGGGCCTATGGACTATGTGTGGGAGTATGTTGTATTTAATATGTTATATTTTGTGAAGGCGGCAGGAAGGCAGTGCATCCAAGTAAAGGCGAGGAGAATCAACAGTTGTCACTAAGTCAAGCCATGACAAGCCACATCAAGCCACCTTCCTTCCAAGTGAACATTGAACATGAGATAAAAGAATAACATTTAATGTTGGAAACTAATATTAATGTAATCTTAATTCTATCACAATGTTTTAAGTTTGTTTGAAAAAATAATCATTACCCTAAGTTTCAATTGAAAAACAAACATCCTTGGCCTCGATATGAGGCCAAATAAGACCTCCAAATTTTTTATTCATCCAAAAAATGCATGCAAGTATTTGATTGGTCAAAGAAAAAATTTCTTCATAAAAACATAGGTTAAGTGAGAAATAAAAGCATTGATTTGCGTGTTGTGTTAATAGATAAACGGTATCCTGATTCATAGATTCCCTTCCAGCCTAAATTCAGTGACTAATAAGAAAAAGACAATATATCACATTTCTAAGAATGTTTCTAAGTTAAAATTGAATCACAACAAATATATAGAACACTTAAACTTCATAAATAACCCAAAAAAACATTCACCGTCAAGAATAACACCAAGATATAGAGAGACCTTAAGGTAGTTTAACACCATCAAACACTCTTTAAGGAAGGAATCACTCCACAAGCCATGCTTGTACACTAATAATCCTCAACATGACTAATATAATGATACTCATCTCTATTTATACTTTCTCATGAGTATACTTAGGGGTATATGCCTTATTATTATATTATTTCTTCTAACTAACCCCCAACAACCAAGTGCACCATATTCCATTATTAAGGGCCACATTACATTAATTACCCCCATTGAGTACACATTACATAGTTTATTCTTTTTTGGGTACCCATTACATCATTTATTCCCCTTAGGTACCTGCCTAGGTACCCCATATTATTCCCCCTGGGTATATAACATAAAATATATGAATGACTCATATGATATATGGCAGAGTTTAAAATATATGAATGAGTCATATGAGATATACATAATGCATTATGTATATGGCAAAGAGTGTAAATATAATTAAATGAGTTAGTTTAATTGATTTTAAAAGACAAGTTTCAAGGTAAAGATCATTTAGAAGTTTTGGATTCAATTTCGATGGAGTTTTTTAAATTACAAATAATGTTATATAGATCCATATTAACTCTGGATCTACCAAGTTCCGAGAGGGGTCAAATATCTTGAGGTGCAAACTTGTGTTCAAATTTTTCACTTGAGTTTGTACATCAAGGGATTTGATCCTCCCGAGCACTAGGTAGATCCGGAGTTAAGATGGATCTATACTGGTTTAATATGTAAATCTCTTGTATGTGCTCAAATATTTCATATGTAAATAATGGTTTAATTATTGCTCAACTACCATATCGCATAGCAAATGTATCATTAATTTTTTTAGATTTAATTAATGGGAATATATATCTCTTTCGTTTTCAAGTTTAGGTTAGGATCGGCATTGTAAAAATTTGATTTACAAAAAAAATTATTCAAGTTGCATGTGTCAGCTTCACTTTTAAATTTTAGTTACTTAGTATTTTATTAAAATGCCTTGTGTCAACTTCAATTTTACATTTTACATTAGTGTCGACATTGTAAAAAAATATTTTCTTAACATTTTATTATTTTATTAAAGTGTCACATGTCAACTCCGTGTTGAGCACGAAATTACACTTCTCCCTAATACCGGGCTGTAGAAAGCGCCTCACAGCGCAATCAAGCATTTACCATTTACCATAAATGTAATTTATAGAACATAAGTATTTAAAAGTTATTTTAAAACATTTTCCGCGAGGAAAAAAGAAGAGTGTTAATGTCCATTTTCACCAATTACAATAATTGGCACACATATATTATGGTATTTTATTTTTGTCCTAATTTCTTCCACATCTAAATTCTAACCTAACTTATTATGAGCTATACGAATGGGAAGTTTGACTACGTCGTACTAGATATCATATTTATCACTTGGTATTTTAGGATGACACTTTAAACTTGATGAGAATTTAACAAAAATAGCATATTTGTTAAATATCCAGGGCACATGGGTGTGGATGCATCTTCCTTGAAATCTAAATGCATGGAAGATATTGCAAGCACAAACACATGCATGGATGAAGAGGAAATGGGTGCACCATATATCATATATGGAAATGCAAGGTGCATACTTTCGCACTAGAGTGCGGAAAGGATGAACCCATATCCATAATCATTATGAGTGGATATGAAATTACCGCCTCATATATATGTATGTATATATGTATGTATGTATATATGTATGTATGTATGATTAGGATTAAATGGTTATCGTATTAAGACATAATTAGAAATGTTGACGACATAAAGATTTGAATATTTTTCCAAAAAAATTACTTAATGTCCATTATTGCATTAATCTCCATTTTTTTGGAATCTCGAGCTTATTACATTATATTATATTAGATACCAATAAAACACCATAAATACTCTTTCTTGGAAATTGGCATTCCTTCACTAGCAAATTACAATATTTATCTCCTCGCAGAAAATAAAATAAAAATTCATTTGTTACATACGAACACCTTGGATAGAAATCCATAGTTGAGCATTAGATACCAAGAGAACATCATAGAGACTCTTTCTTGGAAATTGGTGTTCCTTCACTAGAAAATTACAATATTTCTCTCCCCGGAAAATATAAAATAAAGGTTCATTTGTTACATAAGAACACCTTGGATAGAAATCCATAGTTAAGCAACACATCTTACTTTTAGCATAAATGTAATGATCGATTAATCTTGAAAGCATGGTTTATTGAGGAAGTGAGAGGATTAATTATTTTAGGGTTTCATTAAATCTAATACATGTGATGGTCCATTAATATCAAAAGTATGTTCTCTCAAGGAATTAAAAAAAAGAATGATTGGTTCAAGGCTCCATTAATTTTAACAAATGTCAACAACGATATGCATGCACACACTAAGAGGGCTATGTGGAAAGACGAAAACATCGATGCGTACTTTTTTTCCACAGAAAGAAAATAAAATAAAATACTCTTTTTATTCATAGTGAATGTAGAGTACATTCCACAGGTGTTGAGACACTGATTTTCAGATAGTTCAGAAAATATTACATTTGAACATTTTTGTAAATTCAAAATTGTCGTAATAACAAAATTCTTTCATTTTGCTTAATTATCCTGACCAAAAGTCTATATGACACTAAAGTGTTTCCAGTATTCCATTTCTATTAGAAAATATCTTACATTTCCCTTCTTCAATATTAAACCCTGCTTTAGAAAGTTCATCTGCTCTCATATTTTGTTCCCGGAAGATATGAGAGAAGGAAACATGGCTGAACATAGATACTAAACAGTTCAGATTGCATCCTAAATTCCAAGAGCCATGTTTTTGAAGATATTTTCCTTCCTCATAAACTTGATCCAAAGCTCAGAGTCCCCGAATATCTTGAGAATTGCCACTTTTTCCTTACTAGCTATCAGCACTAGATTCCTCAATGCCAACCCTTCTGCTCGGTTGTTTGACCGTGTTCCTCCATTTGCTTGAAAACAAATATAATCTTTCTTTGACAGGTGCATAATTCCTCCCAAACCACACTTACCATTCTCACAAGCTCCGTCAAAAAAACCTGCTATCTCATTCTCTCTGATAAGTATTTCCTTCATAATTCTAACCTTGTGAGATCTTTCTTTTTCCACAAAAAACTTATAAGTAGATAGGACCTAGGAGGTTACATAGAATGTAGGATTATAAGAGTCCTCAAAAATGGTTGAATTCCTCATTGTCCATACAAACCACGATATCAAGGAGGGAATACATCTCAACCTTTTTAATTCTGTAATTTCAAACCACCTTTTAAAGTAATCTTCAAATGAATCTGCTTCCCACCAGAACTGCATATTTAATACATGGCTCAAACTTCTCCATACCTCTTGAATAAAATCGCGTTGAAAAAATAAATGATTCGCATTATCCTCTGCGTTTCTGCAAAGGCTACACCGCCCTTGTCCTTCGAAGCTCCTTCTACGCAACAAATCCCAAGTGAGTGCTTTCCCATTTAAAATAAGCCACAACAGGATTTTCACTTTGTGAGTTGAATTTGTCATCCATAAAGCATTCCACCACCAACGTATTTCTACAATTCGACTCTGTTTTATCAGAGTATATGCTTCCTTCACCGAGAACTGACCTCCCACCTCGTCTCCGGCCCACTTCAGCACATCCAGTTCTAGATGCAAACAAATGAACCCTCTAACGAGCTTCGCTAACCAACTCTTCCAAACCTATTCCCACCTATCAGGAATGCCTAGCTCGGTCATCGTTTTCCAGTAATGACCAGACCGGTTCCCTCCTCCCCTTGTCGTTAAATATGCTAAGCTATTGAAAACTCTCTCTTCCAGAGAGTTAATTTAAACCAAAGGGAGGTCAGTCAAACCTTCGAACCCTAGGATAATATCCTGCCCTATAAAGACATTCCGTCCATCTCTCACTTCCCAGGCCAAATGGTCTCCAACCACTAGAAACGCAGCGACGATTGCCTTCCAAAACAAAGATCCTCCCCTGTTGGAATTTCATAGACAAATTCCCCCCAAGTATTTATGTTTGAGGATTTCTTGCCATTTCCCGTCCTTGGACACAAATTGCCACACTAACTTTGCTGACAGAGCCGAACCAAAGGATTGTAGCTCCTTTATTCCCCAACCGTCCTCTTCCTTTGGTTTAGCAATTGAATCCCAGGAAGTCGACACAGTGCCTTTGTCTGATTTTCCTTTCCAAAGGAATCCTATGAGTAATTTCCTGATAGAGTTCAGAATTATGTTGGGTAAACATGCTGCAATCATCCAATATATCAAGATAGCATTTACAACACTCTGTATGAGCACTGATTTTCCTCCCCTTGACAGGAACCGGTTACACCAGAAAGTGATACGCCTTTCAACCTTCGCCAGCAACCAAAGCCAATCTTCATTGCAGTAAAAATTAGGTTTCAAATGGAACCCTAAGTATTCAAAACCCTCACTTAAAGGGAAACAGTCCATAGGCATAATAGTCTGGAAAAAACTGTAAATGGAGATTATCAATTTCATTTAAGTAGCAAACCGATTTTCCCAAATTAACTTGCATCCCGGTGGCAAGTTAATCTGGGAAAATCGGCCTGCTACTTAAATGAAATTGATAATCTCCATTTATAGTTTTTTCCATACTATTATGCCTATGGACTGTTTCCCTTTAAGTGAGGGTTTTAAATACTTAAGGTTCCATTTGAAACCTAATTTTTACTTCTCCTGACCTAATGAGTTATTATAAACAACAAGATTATAAATAAATCATATATTTCATTTTCCAAGGAAAAAAAAATCATATATTTCATTAATTTTTAAGCAAAGCCAAAATAATAAAAACTTTACTTATTTTTCTCAAATATATATTCCATTAAAAAAACTCAAATAAAATTAATATAAACTTTTTAATTATTATTATTATATACATAAATATAATTAAAAATTATATATTTTATTAAAATTAATATTTAAATGTAAATAAAGATGTTTTAAAAAAACATTTTAAACAAAATAAAAATTATACTAATCTTTTCATTTATTTTATTAAATTTTAACATATATTTAATTCAAATATAATAGATTTTTCACTTATTTTTCTTAAATATATATTATATCAATATTTAACATATATTTAATTAAAAACAAAATGTAAATAAAAACTTTCAAACGTGGTAAGCTTTTCATTTATTTCCCTACAATAACCAAATAGCATTTGGCATACTTAAAATTAAATATAAAGATAAAACAATTTGAACTCTCGGTTTTTTTTAAATGGCGGTTCATTATTACAATAGGGGTTTAACAAGAGCATCATGTCACTTATAAAACTTGAATGTGGGTGGGGAGAGCAATAATCATTCCTCCCAACCACCCAAACTACAACCAATAGACCTATTTAAACTCTCACTTATTTTCTTACGATAACTCAATTAAAATTAAATTTAAAGATAAAACAATTTGACCTTAAAAAAATTAATAAACAAAAAAATATATACTTTACAATATTATGCCTAAGAACACAAATTGATCTTTTATATATATATATATAACAACTAAATGCATTCCAATTATTAAAATTGTCACATAAGTCATTCCTAGCACATAAGTCATAAGTATGGATAAGGGAGCTTCAAGGGAAGTTTCTCTCCATCAACATTATGCAAGTTTTCAGGAATTTCAATCAAAAAGTTAATTAATTGTCCAAAATAGCTATTGGGGAATTGGAAGGTATGTTACACTTTGAAGAGTTTCACATAACCAGTTGATTTTGAGGAGGACCACTCAAACTTAATAAAAGACTTATATATTTAGTTCTTCCTATATTTTTCTTTTTGGCTATCAGTTTTAGTAGAGTTGATCAAGCAAGGTTTTTTTCTCCTGGTCAATACTCAATGTAATATTGATTCCATCTATGCAGTGTAGGGACTACAGATAGATTTATTAGTGGAGTGGGGACTAACTTGTGGGTAGATTCCATTACCTGTTTAGATAACCTTAGTATTTTACTGGTTCGACATTGTCTTTTGATTTATTTTTAGGTTTAGTTCATTTATTTGCTCGTAGGAATTTATGTTTAATTGATACAAAGCTATGTAAAGTTGCCTAAGGGATGGAACATCTTTTGTTATTTCTTTGATTCACTTTATGAATATTAAGAAGCATTTTTTTCTATTAAAAAAAAAGTCATTCATTAAAACAAGATATTTATATTTTAATTTTTTCCTTACATTAAAAACAAGTTAACAAAAATGAACTTAATCATATTTAATTATAAAGCTGATCTCAAGTCCCAAAAATAAGAAACAAAGTTTAGAAAGAAAAAAAAAATCAAATATATTTGACTATGAATATCAAGCAAGTTCAACTTAAAAGCAAAGTTATAATTAATATATATATATATATGGAAACAATGTGAGGGTTTGGAGGAATGGAAGATCGTGCTAGTCTACTGCAGGAGGCAGGTGCGTCATCTCCCTGTCACAGTCAGGATGACTGCACGGGCATGGTGGTCGGCATTTTACTCTTCCTATAAGGTATTTTGCTTCATTTCTTTATGATTTTCTTCGTTTATCCTGGAAACTGTGGTTTGGCTTGCCGGAAGCTAACGGTCGCGGTCGAGGTGTGGGTGGGCGGTCTATCACCCTTCACTGTCACTTATTCTTGGAATTTTTTGGGGCTATGATGGAGGTGGCATTTTCTCGGGGAAGGTTTTCTATTATTATTTCGCCGCAGGGAGTTTTCGGGTGTCGTCAGGATTCTGGAGGTTGTGTCGGCGTGCTGGGGTTTTGGTAGGGACTGTTTGTGCACGGGGGTTCTTGTCTTTGGTGGAAGCTGTGGACTTGGAAGCATCTGCGGAACAGATGGATGATTTTGAAGGTTGGGGGTTGCCAGGTGGAGATCAGATGGAGGGTCAGGTGGGTTTTTCTTTTCAGGGAACTGCAGGCACTGTATCGACCGGCTTGGGCCAGGCAAGGTCAGATTTGGGTTCATTATCCTCGGCATATACGTCATCTCCCCGTGATTTGTTGCCGGCATTCCTGGATAACGATGGACGGTCGGTGGATTTGTTGGGTAGCCCGGGCTGGCAGGAGGCCGGGGTATTCTTTGCACGGAATTTGGGTTTTCCGGCCACCGGTTTAGATGCTGATTATGCAGATGTGGTCGATTCTGCATTGAATGAGGCTGTGGATGGGGCTCGACTAACTCCGCAACAGGCTGGGACGCATGACGGTGATGATGGAGGGTATGTGAGAGTGCCGCTGGAGCTTAATGAACACCGAGGCTGTGGAATCCCTAATGCGGTTGATGGGTCGCTGCAGGGACGTGAAGGGGTTGCTGTGAGGGCAGGGGCAGCACACAAAGGCCCTTGTAGGCGTCGGAAGAGAAGCTGGATAAAAACCCGTATCGTGGGCTCTTATGCTGTAGGTGAGGATATCGCCTGGGAACGAATCATTGAGATGTCTGGTTTGACGGTGGTTGGTAGGGTTATGGGCAGAATGTATGCACGACCCACTGTGATGGCTTGGGTGGATTCTCAATGGCGCGCGGTGCTGGGATACACTCTTGAGGTGGATATGCTGCTTCGTGGGTGGTTCGCAGTGGTACTACAAACTGAGGAGGATGTGCGCAAAATTCTTGACAGGAATTGGCATTTGAAACACTCACCGGTATTGTTGAAGCCATGGCATCCTCTTTTTGATGCTAGTCGGGAGAGGATTGACAAGTCTCCGGTGTGGGTACGTTTACCGGGACTTCCTCTGTAATTCTGGGATATCCGCCATTTTCGACAGATTGGGGATATTTTGGGAAACTTTCTGGAAGCTGACCTCTCTTATTTGAAGACACATTATAAACAAGTAGCTCGAATCCTGGTGAATTTAAATATCCGTGAAGGACTGCCGGAGCACATAAACTTGGAATGGGGGCCTGTTAATATTTCACAGATGCTGGATTATGAGAATGTACCATTCAGATGCCGGAGGTGTCATGTCTATGGACACCCGGAAACAGAATGTCAGCTATCGGCACGATCCCTGAATCGGGGGAGGAAAAACCCATCGTTTTTGGCTTCAATGGAAGAACCTATGATTGGTTTGAACAATGTGACCTCGCCTGAACGGATGGACTTGGAGGAGGACCGGAATGCTGCGGATTTGGATACTGATGGTCAGGTTACAGTATTGTCTCGGGACGTATATGAGGAAAATGTTATTGCTGATACAGAGGACAACGTTGGAGCTGCCTCAGTGGCTGTGGTTGTAGCGTCGGAACCTATCATGCCGGGTACTCCTTCTTTTTCTTTTCTACCTTTTGTACATCTTTTTTTCAATCAGTGCTCTGTGGGGGGTATTGATTGGGTTGAGGGTTTGAAGAATCTATCTCTGTCGGGATTGAATGAGACTCCATCTCGCACTGTTGTTAAGCCCTCTAGTGGGTGTTATGGTTATGCGGTGGGCAATCTTGTTGTTCACAAACCCGACCTGCCACCTCTTCTTTTAGAGGACAAACTGATTACTTTTGAACCGGATCCTGGAGAGGTGGAGGTGTTTTCTGAGCCCTCCTCCCCAGAATCAACTGTTTCAGGATATAATCTTCGTTCATGCACTAAGAATTATGGGG
Organism: Larix kaempferi; assembly: GCA_027924585.1. NCBI lineage: Eukaryota > Viridiplantae > Streptophyta > Pinopsida > Pinales > Pinaceae > Larix > Larix kaempferi. The sequence goes on along the minus strand of BSBM01000159.1, from coordinate 5,088,069 downwards.
GGGGCTTGGGAAAGATGAAGATGCAGGCCCGGAGGGGCAGAGGCCGCCGATCTCATTTATCTAAGGCACAAAACAGAGCCAGATTGGACCTACGGGAAGGGAAACAAGTTTCTATCGAGAGGGCACTTAGAGCAGTGAATGCCCGGATGAAGGTTCGGATATGAAGATCATGTCCTTCAATTGTCGGGGTCTGGCTGGGCCAAAAAAGAAATCAGCCTTCATGAGGGTGCTTACTCTTGAACACCCTGATGTGATTCTGCTACAAGAGACCTTAGGTTTAGGATCTATTATTAAGGAGAAATTGGAACAGTGGTTGGCTGGATGGACCTTTGTGACTCTGGATGTTAGGGGTCGCTCAGGTGGCTTGGCTGTGGGATGGAAGAATTGTACGATTCAATTGATTAATGCTTGGGGGATGGTATCTGTGCTGGGAGCTGTTTTCCTCTCTGTAGACTTGGGTACACGTTTGACTGTGCTTAATGTCTACGGGCCCTATGTAAATAGAGTGCCTTTCTGGGATTCATTACTGCAAGATCCGTTATTTGAGGGTGAATCGATTGTGGTGGGGGGTGACTTAAATTTCACCTTAGGACATTCTGAAGTTTGGGGACCACAAGCTCATGTGGATCCTTTGGCTGGACACTTTCAACAAAGATTGGTACAAATGAACTTGTTGGATATTGAACCTATCAAGCTGAAACCCACTTGGAGGAATAACAGGAGTGGAGAGGCCAGGGTGGCAAAAAGATTGGATCGTTTCCTGGTGGCTGAAACTTTGGTGGACAGGTTTTTTCAAATCAGGAAATGGGTAGGAAGTGGAGGGGATTCTGACCACTTCCCTATCTTTCTTGAGATCAGAAGAGGTCCTGATAACCCACCAAGCTCACTCAAGTTTAACAAGAATTGGCTTAGTGATGACTCTTTCAAAACCCTTTTTCGGGACCTCTGGAGGCCATTTGATGAGGAGCATGAACGTACTGGAGCATTTCAGTTCGCTGAGAACATTCAACGTTTAAAAGGAGCTGTTAAAATTTGGGCTTTTGAAAAGAAATTGAGGGATGATGCTGATTTGAAACTTATTGAGGATGAACTTTTACAGATATATGAGGGGGATGGGGGGGGGTCTCCTGACTTTGGAATCCAAGGCAGAAATGGCCAGGTTGGAAGGCAAAAGAAATAAACTGTTGTTGGAAAAGGAGGAAACCTAGCGACTTAAGAGCAGGGCGATTTGGCTGGAATGTGGGGATGAGAACACTAAATTTTTCCATGCATATGCCAGGGGGAGGAAGGCGGTCAACACTATTTGGAGCTTGAAAGATGAAGCAGGTAATGAACATTTCGATTTTGAAGGAAAGGCTCGGTGCGGGGTGGGTCATTTCCAGCATTTATTCAAAGCTCCTGTACAGGCTACTATTGCAGAAGTTATTAGGATCGCTCAATTATTCCCTCGGTTTGCTGAGGAAGAGGATAATAGGAGTCTGATGCAAGCAGTTACTGAGGAGGAACTGAAGGAGGTCCTAGGTAGCTTCCAGAATGACAAGAGCCCCGGTCCGGATGGATGGACTGTGGAATTTTTTACCACACTCTATGAGATTATTGGATTAGATCTTCTACAGGTGGTTGAAGATACCCGTTTGAATGGAAGGATACCTGCATGTTTCAACTCTACCTTTATTGCCCTCATACCTAAGATTGATAATCCAGCTACTCTCTCAGAATTTAGACCTATTTCTCTGTGCAATTGTATTTACAAGATTGTGTCAAAGGTCATAGCACGACGTTTCAAGGTAACACTTTCTGAACATATTTCAGCTGAACAATTTGGCTTTCTTGAAGGTCGTCAGATACACGAGGCTATAGGGGTGGCACAGGAAGGACTACACAGTATGAAGACTAGACACATCAGAGGAGCTATTCTAAAAATTGACTTATCCAAAGCATACGACAAGGTGAGTTGGATTTATATACGGCTCCTTCTAACACATTTGGGTTTTGGTATCAATTTTATTAGATGGATCATGTCCTGTATAACTACTGTATCTTTCTCTGTGTTATTGAATGGAGCTGCCACTCCTTTTTTTCATGCGAAAAGAGGACTTAGACAGGGATGCCCTCTTTCCCCGCTACTCTTTTTGATGGTGGCAGAAGGCCTTAGCAGGGCTATCATTGCTGAAAATTTACAGGGGCGGTTTAAAGGCATTGGCATTGGGGAGCAGTTATTTGTCACTCACTTATTATTTGTGGATGACATTATCATTTTCTGTTATGGTGATCGAAGGGATACTCGGCATCTGAAGGAGGTCCTGGAACTTTTTTCAAAGGCGACGGGGATGGATATAAATGCTGAAAAGTCCACTCTTACTACTCATCTGCTCCGACCGGGAGAGGAACGGGCACTTGTTGAAAACTTCCCTTTTAAATTATCTACTCTTGATGAGGGATTGAAATATCTGGGATTCTCTCTAAAAGCCAATACATACCTTAAGAAGGATTGGCGGTGGCTAATCGGTAAGGTGGAGAAACGACTGAATGTATGGAGTCACAAGTGGATGTCGAGAGCGGGCAGGCTGGTCTTGGTTAAGGCCGTTTTTGAAGCCATACCTGTCTATTGGATGTCTCTGTCCTGGATACCTAAAGGAATCCTTGAACATATCAGGCGGTTATGCTTTAGATTCTTGTGGAGTGGCAAGAAGGAAGGACAGGTCACCCCATGGGTCAATTGGAAGCGGATTGCTGTCCCTAAAGGGCTTGGGGGTTGGGGATTAAAAAACATTTTTCTGTTTGCTCAGGCGCTGGCAGCTAAGGGTGGCTGGAGACTTCTCAAGACAAACAGCTTATGGACCAGGGTTATTATTGGGAAATATCTATCTGACACTAACCTGGAAGAATGGATTAGGAGCCCCCGGAAATCTCATATCGGCGGTTCTGTGATTTGGAAGGCAGTGGTAAAATCTTTTTCACTGGTGGAGAATTATCTGGCGTGGAATGTGGGTAATGGCGAACTGGTGAGAGTCGGTAGAGATCCATGGATCGGGAGTGAACAGTCACATTTATTACCCGAGTATGTTGTGAACTCTCTGGAATTTAGGGGTATTCACACTCTTAATCAACTGGCGGTGCAACGACCTGATGACCCGTGGATACAACTTTGGAAAACTGCGGATAGTTTGGGCTTGGGGGACCGGGAGGCTGCTTTCCTGAATGATTATATCCGTGGTCTGAATCGGGCCTGCATACACCTTTCGAACCAGGAGGATGTATTGACTTGGGAGCTGGATCCTGCGGGGATTTATACACCTAAGATGGGATATCAGGTGCTCAGTGCAGGAGCAGTTGATCGGGAGGAGGTCTGGTGGTGGAGATCTCTGTGGAAACTTAAATGCCCTTCAAAGAACAGACTTTTCATGTGGTGTGCCCTGGAGAATCGGGTCCCGACCTGGGATATCCTACAGAAAAGAAATTTTCAGGGCCCGGGCTGGTGTGTCCTTTGTAAAATGGATATGGAAACTGTATCACATCTCTTCATCACATGCCCGTTCACGATGGCTGTATGGCATGAATGCACTCGTTTGGTAGGTTTTGCTTGCAGATGGGAAGGAACCACTGTGGCTGTTGCATGGGAGAGCTGGTGGAGGTGGACAAATAACAATAAGAAACTAAAGATCCTACCACTGCTGATCATCTGGGGGATTTGGCTGGCTAGGAACAGGGCAATCTTTCAGGAAAAATCTTGCACACCGGCTATTATTTGCACAATGGCGGTGGGTCGATATCTTGCTTCCCCCGAACATGTCAGGACAGCTCATCCGAGACGTAACCTGGAAGTGGATATTGACAGATCTTACCCATGGGGGTTTTTTGATGGAGCAGCTGGTAATGAGATTTGCGGAGGGGGTGCTGTTCTTTATCTATCCAATTCACACTTCTATACTATCATTATGGGGCTTGGAATGGGAACCAACAATTATGCAGAAGTCATGAGTTTAAAGTTGTTACTCATCTTTGCTGCTGAAAGGGGTTTACCTAGGCTGGCGGTATATGGTGATTCCATGAATGTCGTCAATTGGATCAATAAAACACAAGCTTGCAGAGTTCTCAGACTTGCAAATATACTTCACACTATCCAGATACTAAAACAATCCTTTGACACACTTATATGCCGGCATGTGTACAGGGAGAGTAACCAAAAAGCGGACCAGGCTTCCAAAGATGGGCAGAATATGGACTTCGGCACCTGGAGAGTAGTCGAAGAGATGGAGGGCCATAGAACTGAGTTCACACTCAGACCATTTACCGAATAACCAGCATTTAATGATAGTATATATATGAAAAACACAGTTTTTAAGTTATACGGTTTTTAGTGCTGATTTTCAAAATCGGCATGAAGGTTATATTTTTATAATATTTTTTGAAGATGTATGAACATGATAGTCTGTTGGGACAGAAACAGAAAAATTTGGTAAAATAGGAATGCAACATATTTTGCTTCTTGATAGTAGACGATGGAGTCTCTTAAACTGATCCATATGTATGGACTTTTTTGATAATTCACTGATACAGTGAATACATATTGTAATTCTGATCTCCTTGGATGAATAGAATTATGCTTTTTTTCTTTTGAAAAAATAAAAATAAAAAAATATGGAAACAATGTATCAATCAGAACCACGCTCCTATATTTAAATGAGTAAATTTGAATTGAAATATTTAAATGAGTAAAAAAATATGAGAATTTTATATTAGCATTATATATATTATAGAAGAGAGTTTAAAGATAATTTAGTGGAATAGTTTAATCAATTTGAATTAGGAGAATGTTAAAAGGTTAAGAGTTTAAGTTTTATTGGTTGGAAGTATATGGTGTATTTTAACAAAAGGTAATGAATTTAAGTTTTATTGGTTGGAAGTGCATTTTAACAATATTTATATTAATGTTACTCACAAAATGTAAATAGTTAAAAAATTATAAAAAAAAATATAAAAATATTAAAGATAAACATATCACTTTGAACAATTAAAGTGTTTTCACCTATATCAAAAATAATGTTCTTTAGTTCTCTCAATAAATAATACATATTTTACCAATTTATAATGATTAACATAAACAAGAGGAAATTTGCGGTTGAATTTTTCAATTCGACAAGTTTCAAACCTATTAAGCAAGTTCATCCTCAGGAGAACGCGATTCTCACTCTTTTTTTGCACTTGGATATGAAGGAACTTATTCTTAATTTTATACATGTCTAAACACTAATAAACCCTATAAGGATTTCTATTAATAGAAAATTTAAATATATCATGTTTTTAAATTTTTTATTTTTCCATAGAAAAAATAACATAGCTTAGATTTTATTAAAAAATGAATCATATTATTTATAGGCAAAAAGCCATACATTTCATTCCTCTAACAATAGAATGTTGTGAGCATCATATCCCTTATATATAACATTACAAATATCTTCCAACCATAAATCTTCAAAAAAACTAATCAATATACTTCTACATTGCAGTTTCTTTACAAAAAGAGTGTGTTAAACATCCACCAAATATCCATCATGGCCATATAGCAATGGCTAAATACATCATGCAGCATGCTAAATATTAAACTTATCACCTGTGACATTCATATGATGAGTTTTTGGAGGATTTCTCTCGAGAAATTTTTATGGAAAAGAAAAAAAAAAGTTTAAAGATAAATACACAACTTTTAGTCATTCACCTCAAATGTGAGAAGGAAAAATAAAATTAAAAAAAAAATCCAATAAATAATATACTCATTTGAACCATTTAAAATGATCCACACAAATAAACTTCCTACATGTTTAAACACTAATAAAAGTTATTACGAACTTCGTGAATAGGGAGTTTAATGGCATACTTGTCACTTGGTATTTAAGTGAGAAGTTTGATGATACTAAGTGACAAGTTTGATGGAACATGGGTATGGCTGCAACAACCTTAAAATCTGAAAGCATGGAAGATGTTGTACATGTATATGTGTGCGTATACATATGGTGAAAGGAAAAAGGATGTCCCATATGTTATATATAAAAATGTGGATTGCATCCTTTTGCACTTAGGTGTGGAAAAGATAAACTCAAGTCCACATTCTATGTGTATAAAAATTATCACTTCCAAATGTAACCTAAAAAAATATAATTAATAATTGTATTAAAATATAAAATTGTCACTTCCAAATGTAACCTAAAAAAAATAGAATTAATAATTGTATTAAAATATAATTAAAAATATAAATGATAAAATAACTTAAATATTTTATTTTTTTAAATCAACTATTTTTTTTTCACAATAAATAATACCATATTAACTCATCATTTTAATTTTTTTTAAATAAATTAATAAAATATTTAAACATTTAAACATTTTTTTTTTTTACATGTGATTGTTTTCCTACTTAAATAAACCATATAAAACAATCTTATAAACAAAAAGCCAAAAATATAATGACAAAAGCACTTGGTAATCCTTTAAGTCAATGGAATGGTTTAGATTGTGTATGGCATATTAAGATTACTATACCAATTTCTCCAAACCTGTTTCCTTGACACTTAAAGAGAAAATGGGTATTGTTGATATGAAGGATATGTGGTTTAAGTCAAAGGAATGGTTTAGATTGTGTATGGCATATTAAGATTATCGTATTAATTTTTCTAATCCTATTTCCTACACTAAAGAAAAAATGGATATAAAGGATATGTGGTATAAAAAGGAATGGTTAAGATTGTATACAGCATAGTAAGATTACTATACTAATTTTTTCAATCTTATTTTCTAAGATACTTGAGAAATATTAGGCACTGTGGATATGAAAGATATGTAGTATAAAGTAAACATTTTAAACATCGAAATATGATATGATAACTATTTCTCATCTTTAAAAATGAAATATTGTATATTTAAACATAATGAAACACCAAGCTTCAATTTATGATATTTAATAAATAAAAATTCCTAAATATAATTTTAAAATGAATAATTTAATTCTATATCACACTTATAATAAAAATTTAAATGTATTTAAAAAGTTAAAAATGGATAACTTGTCCATCAAATCCCATCCTTGAGTGCACAATGTTTCCAAAACAAACACCTACAAAGATATAATTTTTCTCATCATATTATTTGTCTTTTTTCTCAAATGCATGTTGTTGTCAATAGAAACATGTTGTTGTAAATAAAAAGTAACCGAACCATATTTAATGATTAAGTTGATTAGGGATACTTAATAACCAAATCCATTATCAATTCAAAAGTGTGAGTACATTTCCAAACAAATTATTGTCTTCATTTTATTTGCTTGTGAAATGACATAATGTTCATTGCATGTTTGGGAGAGGATCATAAAGTTGGAAAGATCTTGTTGATCGATATAGCGTTCATTCCATTTTAAGGAAGGAAGCATAAGAAACCAATCATCATAGTTGGAAAAATCTTATGAGTAAAGAGAGTTGAATGTGTTTGTGAATTCAAACACCACCCTTTGTGTCAGAGGAGTTGAATGTGTTTGTGAATTCAAACACCTTTTGTGTTATTGTTTATCGAGGTAAGCAAGGTAATATCAGAAATTGTTTTTATTAGTGTAAAGAAATAATGTAGAAAAATGGTGTATTAAAATGTAATTTATATTATAGAGAAGGAAGTGTTTAGTCCCTCGAATTTTGTTTTAGAGCTGGTTAATAATCATTTTCATTGATTTAATTAATAATTATTACGTTTAAATTGCATTAAATGTAAATGATAACACATATATTTTAAATTGAATTAATTGTAAATCTGAAAACATATTTAAAATTAATATTTGTGTCAAATATAGAGTTAAATGTTAGTCAAATATAGAAGATATGTGGGACATGATCATGTTATTGTTCCTAACCACTTGAAAGTGACCTACCATTAAATTTCCTTGATCTCCAATCATGGCTAAGCACAAGTAGCCTTTGACAATCAAACATTATGTCCACCCGTTCTCTTTAATTTCAAAAACATAATATCTTAGTCACTAACTGCAAGTATGGAAACCAAAACTTAGGAGACAAGAATTCATCACATTGTATCCTTTCAAATTTAACATTATTAAAACACTAAAATTTCATATGCAGTCCTATTCTTAATTGGAAAGGCATCTCTAATTCAATGACTTTACATGGAAACCAAAACTTAGGGGAGAAGAATTCATCAAGGCATTGTATCCTCTCAAATTTAACGTTATTAAAACACTAAAATTTCATATGCAATCCTATTCTTCATTGGAAAGGCTTTGTAGCTTTTTTGTTCCCTCTCCAATTCAATAACTTTACCACAACTTTACATGCACTACACAACATTCAGAATACAAGGGAAAACTAAATATACTTATCTACATCAAGATATAAGAGTATTGCATTTTTAATATCATGGTAGTTAATCAAGAAGTTATAATTGGAGTTGTCTAAATGTTTTATGTTTTTTTATTTTTCCAACCATCTTTGACAAAATCTTACAATAAAATATTTGGTCAAATCATCATTTTACATTGTTTAAATTTTATTTTTAATTGCAAAAATGGATTCAATACCCTCAAATACCCTTTTGAAACCCGGAATATGCAATTCCAACAACATATATCTACAATTCCACCAATTCTTACCAGATTTCGAGCAAAAATGGCCAGAAAAAAAAGGTCAAAATCGTTAAGCGTTTAGACTACTCTATTATAATCTATTAAACATTTTCAAGTATAAGATACTTACAATTATAATTATATACTCAACATCTTCATAAACATTATGTTTCCATGTTACAAGTCATGCCCAATCGTCTAATCTTCTCTCAATATTGTGAATATCCTATACCATGCTTTATGCGAATTTGAGAGATGGATTTTGTGACAAAGCACAAGGACTTGCTCATAAAAAACCACCCTTCGGGTATATAGATTTTGCATCACTCTATATGTAAAGAAAACATATTAAATACCAATTTATTTTTTTAACCATGGGAATTCGTAATTCATTGAGATTAATTGGGCGAGGCCCAAGTTCAAATCCTATGGTTGTCACTATAACCCAAGAGTATATCCAACAGCCTGCAAGCCAAATATACCAATAAATTGTGACTTAGCAAGGGTCGAGAGGGTCGAGACATCTTGGAGACACGCCTAATATGAGGGTCTCACTCGTAGGGGAAGCCTACCCTTCAAGCCTTATCACAACAGGCCAATATCTTATTGGGGATTTGAACTCAAGGAGGAAGAATGTAAAACTTACCTCTTCACCATTCAAACTTAACACCTCGACATTAAATACCAAATCTTTTACACACCTTACTTTGTAAATTTGTAGAACCTTCCTAAACCAACTTTGCTCGGAAGCGCAACACCCATTGCTGCTACCACTTGATTCAATAGTGCTGGTTAGCGAGCGGATTGATTAAGGAGGGTGAACTGGCCAATCTTCTCCAACTATAATCGAGTTCTAAACCAACTTTGTGAATGTGTAGGACCCTCCCTAAAGAAGCCAGGCAAAATATCCACAGGAAAAACTATACTCTTGACCTTGACATCTCATCTCTAGATTTTTGTTTTATAATATGGGAAAACAAACGAGAATAGTTGAGTGAATGGAGTTAGTCCTACTATATATATAGGATGGCAAAATGGAAAATTGGGTACTTTCACAACACCCCCACATGCATCCTTGACAAGGACAGTGGCACGCCACGTCACATATCCAACCACCGTAGACGATGACGTAGTGGGCCATGGGCTCCAAAGTCAGAAAAACACATACAACATGCATCCCCTCGAGACTCAACGTCCTACTCATATACATCTTGTATGCTTAATCTAAAACACAATTGGCTTCCACGTGGATAACAACTTCATGGCGTTTAATAAACAAAGATTCGCCAATGTTGTCAATTCCAAAAAAAATCAACGTCAATTGTTATCACATTGAGATCAAATGTTTGGTGTATTCGAAAGGTCAAGGTAGAGTGTTCGAGTGTTTCTCTAGATGTAGCACAATGTTTTCAAAACAATTACATGTAAAAGTAAAGGGTTTTTTTATTATATATAAAAGAGTTGGTTGATATGATACTTTTACAAGGAGAAATGGAGAAATGATGGATAGGTAATTTTTAAATTTGGAAAATTTATGGGTTGATACTTTTATCTCACGTCAATTTGATGGTTTTGTAAAAACAATTCAAATTGAACATAAAATTTCAGTGTTGTTGCATCATGGAATTTTTAAGTTAGAATTTTTCATATTAGGTAATGCTAGAAATTAGTTTAACAATATTTTCAATTTTAAATGTTTGTGCTTGAGTCTAATGTTTGTGTTTCACTCCCATGTTTCATTGCTATAGTGAGGGAAAAAAATTTCACTATTTTACTAGGATGCACAGCTTAAGTCCATGAGGCCCAACTCTATGGTATTGTTTGCACTCCTTTGCTTATCATATCTTGGTCTCCTTATTCAAAAGCTCTAGCTTGATTATAACAAAATTTGGGAACATTAGCTTCTGCATATTCCTATGCAAGTCCACTATGCTACAAGAAATTTCTTCTACGAGGTTCTTAAGGCGCTACATGATGCATGAGAGTTTCTTTGTTTCTACACCAATTTCAACGACATCATATAATCTATAGGCCTCATGTTGAAATCTATCACCCAACTAAATATCCATAACAATGGAAAGAACGGTAATAAACATAGTGTGGGCTCAAGACACAATTAGCTATAATGTTGGAAAGAATCATCATACCGCATACCCATAAAGAGATTTTGTATTGAGAGAATTTGTATATTGGTAAAGGAGAGATCAAAGAAATTGGGAGGGAATTCAAGTTTGAGAGATGGGAATGGAACAAAATCTTCCCTCATAAACTATGTGCTCACAAAAGAGAAGTGAGATGTCAATCCATTGTGCACCTTATCCATAAGGTTAAAGATCATCTTCAATGCTTAGTTCATGTGGTTATAAGAAGCAATGTTGGTGGTTATAGAGCTACTCAATCCTAGGATCTCCATTTGTGTCGGTGCCATGATCACAAACCACTTGAACTCTACTTTAATAGGCAAACAAGCAAACAAGTAGAAGAGACAAAGACTCTTCAATGTATGTATATGGAGCAATGTAGTGAAAAATGGATCATGGCATGTGTTGGAAATATCGAGCATTAATGTAGTGAAAAATGCAGAATATATTTCCTTCTTATTTGCATTTGTAACTCTATATTTTCAATGTTTTTTCAAAACAATACTAAATTATTGTTTCTTATATTATTGTATGCGTTAGGGATAGCATGAATGATTACCCATCCTCCTATGTGTTCACCCTGATTAATAATAGTTAGACTTGTAAAATCAACGTGAAGTGTCAATCACATGCTTGTCAACCATTATGGACATGGAGGATAATAAATCATATGCAAAGCTCCTGCTTGCAATGCTTTGATATGATAAAATAATTTTGCATGGCCTCGGGAAATATCTTGTACTTAACCTCACACCGCTTCCTATCTATGACATCAACTTCTTCACAAGATTCTTCATTACATGCTCATATCCTTCTACTATTTAGTTGCACATGTACATTATTAAATCAATTTCAAATAATTACAATTTGTTTTATAAAAAAGAGCAGATATTGCTAGATACTAGATAACATGAAGAAAAGAGAAACTTGAATTCTACAACAATTGAGCGTAGAGATAAAACCAAGTTGAACTATCTTGTCACAAATTGAGATATTCCCACATACTTTGGTTGCCTGGTGCTAAAGGAGTTGTGGAAGAGGAGCACAAATGGAGATGTGTGGATGTTGAAGGATCTCAGGAGGGGGGTAGGTGGAATATGTGGAGGTTTTATCAAAGATAATTGTATAATGCGGAAATCTCATTTAATTGTTTTGCAACAAAATTTGGTAGCCAATATACAAGGTCACTGTAGTTTTCTGGCTCATTTGCCCAAATCTCAATCGTGGGTCCCATCAATCATATAATCATCCCTTGTAACCTTATGAGGTTTTCCATCTAAATTCTATTGCATATAGTGGAAAATAGTAGGATAGCCCCGAGAGAGACCCACATGAAACAAAAATTGCCATAACAAAGCATATTTGTATACATCAATCTCCTCTAAAATATGGGTGAAAGATCTAGTCTTTTCATATGATTTTTCACTTATTGGAGCAAACACCACTTTCCTTAGATGAATATGAACATAACATCCACGAATTAATACCCAAGGCCCAAAGAGTATGCTTTTTTTTGTCAAATCTACATCTCTGTGAAGTGCTCACAATCTTGAACTATAAATGTATCCCTTGTGCCTTCACTTGAGCTAGAAGTAGCACAATATAGGAGACAAAACAATCTTACAACAAACCAAAGCTTAGGCCACTTGCTAGGTTTATTAGCATTGAATTTCTAAGATTGAGGAAAATTGAATTGGAGGGATGCATTTTGTCTCTAAATCTTTTGTTGGTCTCTATGTCTCCCTAATTCACTTATATGAATGTAGAACTTCCCTCCCAATACTTCATGCATTGCATTTGTGTTAGTTGCTCACTTCCCTAAGGTAAGGTGGTTCTTTCATGCTTGTTAGCTACTCACTTGTATGAGATAATGTGTTCCTTTTCTTGAGATGAGGCTATGATGGGGACAAGATAGATTAGCTGAAGTAGAAGTTATGGAAGGAGGGAATGTTACTATAAAGGTTACCAAAACAAGGAAGTTAACAAATAAAATGACTTTGCTCAACCTGTATGTCATCTGCATGCACTTGGTTTTCACTAGTTATTCGCCCAATTCAATGCCATCTTCCAAGAGAAGAGAGCAAGTGAATCCCTCAACCCTTAAAAAATAAAGAAGTTATTGATCTCTTGAATTATGGGTGAATCCATGAAGATGGGTAACACTTTTTGGCCAAAAGTAACAGTGAAAATTTAATTTTTTACTTGGTCATTAAATTGAAGCCCTCAAAACTCATATATACCTTGTGAATTTCAACACACAACAAAAAAAACAAATTGTAGGGAATTATGTTGTCTTCCACCTATATGTTTTAAATAATATGAAAAAGGGTCGGAAGGTTTGGGAGGGAGATTCGAGCTCCAAGAAAATGGAGATCCCTAGGAGTACGATAATCTCTAGTGTCTCCTGTAATTGGTGTTAAATCCCTGATGCGGAAGGAAGTGGCAGTTATTTCAGATGAGGATGGATCAGAAAGATGGACGGGTGCATCTGTATGGGAGCCGAGCACCATTGATTACTGAGAGGAGCACCATTGATAACTGCTATTGGCATTATTGATAACTGATTATTGGCATTCTTGTAAACTGAGAGGAGCCGCTGAGCAATCTTCTACAAATCTGCAGACTCGTCTCCTACTAATCCATTCACCCTAATCAACTGGATGATTTGCATCTGGCATTGGTCGGGGGCGTGAGGACAAGATTCTTAGCATGATGATGTGCGTTACTTCATATATTTGTGAATACTGATTGGAATTTGGGTGGATTCGAGCTGGTGATCGGATGAGCAACCTGAGGTGCTCGAATACAAGATTCATCAACAATTGCCAGAAAATCAAGCTCTGAATTGATTGTTGGCCGTAAGCAGGATAACAGGGGATCTGAGGATTGTTGTAGTTGATGTTCTGTTTGGAGGTGATTATAACTGAGAAAATTAAGGCACATGTGGATGATTTCTTGGACGTCTCTGGGCTTGGATTTTACCACCTGATCTATATCCTTTTTCTTGGCCATTTTCCATGTGGATTACCCAGCCATGGTTCCTGTATAGCATACCATTTCTGCATGTGTTGCATAACCCGATTCATCTGGTCGGCCCTTTTACAGGTTGACGGCTCGTGGGGTTCTGAGCTTTGATTGAGTGATTATGGATTCTGGTGCTTTTGGATTGTACAGCTGCTTCTTGGTTTGATTCTTGGTGTTGGGTGGAGATTTGATGGCTACCCCGGGTGGAGGAGAATTTTTACCAGATGACGAATCCCTGCTTAGTCCACGAACAGGGACTTCTGCTAAGGCTGACTCACTTAAAAAACCTGTTAAGACGGTTAAAGATTGGCAGAGACAGGACCTGTTGGTGCTGGGGGTGGATGTTTCGTTGGAAGAGGTGGAGGATTTCTCTCACACTGTTGTGGTGGGACATGTACGGGGCAGAAGATTTGGCCGAGGGTTCCTTCAGCACTGGGTGGCTGAGATGTGGAAGCACTTCGTATCATCAGCCCCTGAAGTCCGCGTGTTGACGAAAGGATGGTTTTCCTTCATCTTAAGGAACAGGGGGGAGGTGAATGTTGTTTTAAGCCGACAATGGTCGATGTTGGGAGTCCCTCTTGTTCTGAAAAGATGGTCCCCCTTCTTCGACTCGAAAAAGGAGAAAGTAGATAAAGAACCAATGTGGGTGAAGCTTCCTGGATTTCCCATGCATTTGTGGAATGAAACTCGGTTTGCTGAGATTGGGAATTATCTTGGTGATTATGTGTGTTCAGATTCCTCCCATCTGTAGACTAGCATCTACACGGTAGCTAAGATATTGGTAAATATCGATCTTCGGATGGGACTTTCTGCTGAGATTAAAGTTCATTCCAAGAATGGGGACTTTGTTCAATTACTGGATTATGTGGGTGTGCCGTTTAGGTGTCACCGCTGCCACGCTCTTGGACATATGGTAGCCTGTTGCCCTCTACCATTTCGGTATAGTAAGCCTCTGATCGATGAGGCAGCTGCAGCAGACGCTGATCCACCGTCGATGGTGAACTCTCAGGCGGTGGGGGCTGATGAGAATGGGCCTACTATTGACGGGGGGGTGATCTTAGAATCTGTGGTTCCATCCGATTTATGTGGGAGGCTTGGATCAGAGGATTTGCTGCCACCTTTGGTGAACATTGGAAAGGTGATTATTGGGAGTGCGCCTCCAGATGCTGAGGGGGTTCCTTTGTGTTCCGTGACTTATACTACCGGGGCTACCTCCAAATTGCTACAGGAGCTGTCCATTATTCGACTGGGCTCACCTGCGAATCCTTTGGGTTTGTCTCATTTCCTTTCTCCTGTTGTTTCCTTATTTGATGACACTTTTGTTTTGGGGGGGGGTAGCCTTGGGTCTCGTCCTCGTCCGGATGCTCCTTGTTTGTTGCCTGATGTGGATAGTGTTGTCACGCCGTCCATTGTTTCCACCACTCACTCCATCTGCTCTGAGGGTAGAAGTATCATATATGCTCTTCGTAGTAGGGAGATACCTGATGAGGGTTCGGGGGGCAAGGGACTTCCTGCATTGGCCTATAGTGTTGGGGGGAGAGGTCGGGGCCGCAAATCCCATTTGTCTAAAGCACGGGAAAGGGCTAAGGTGGATTTAGTGATGGGTACACAATCTTCTATTGAGTGGGCACTTAGAGCAGTGAAAGCCCCGGAAGGGGGTATATTATGAAACTTATGTCCTTCAACTGTCGTGGGTTGGCGAGTCCCATTAAAAAATCGTCGCTTAGGAGGCTGGTAGACTTAGATCAACTGGATGTTTTACTGTTGCAAGAAACTTTGGGTGGCAGTGAGGATGTTGTACGAGATTTAGAATCTTTGCTTCCTGGTTGGAAGTTTGTTGGAGTGGATGCCCGGGGGCGCTCTGGAGGGCTGGCCTCGGGGTGGAAGGTTAAGAGTTGCCGATGTGATTGTTCTTGGGGAATCTCTTCTGGTATCGGTTTGGAAGTTTGGGATGCAGAGATTGGTCGGATGATCACGATTCTCAATATATACGGGCCCTATTTAAATAGGGTTGGATACTGGGACTCCTTGCTTGGTATGGATCTTTTTAATGGCAGGGATGTGATTTTGGGTGGGGATTTAAATCTTACTTTGGGATCTTCTGAAGTGTGGGGGCCTCGGGCTGCTCCGGATACATTAGCAAATTATTTCATTCAAGCCTTTGTCAAGAAGGATCTTATTGATATTTTACCATCCAAGTTATCTCCAACTTGGAGGAATAAGAGAGCTGGGGAACATCGGGTGGATAAAAGACTGGATAGGTTTCTGGTGGCTGAAGTGTTGGCACTGGGTGTTGATGTTGTCAGACAGTGGGTAGGGTCAGGTGGGATATCTGACCACTGCCCCATCTTCCTGGAATTACGAGGTAGCAGGCATAAACCTCCAAGCCCTTTCAAATTCAATCCTAGCTGGCTGAAGGAGGAGGCTTTTATTAAGCTGGTTTTCAGAGCAGTGGGATCATCGACCACTTGACTCTCAGATGCATGCAGGTGCACACTTTCATCACAATCTTAAGAGAATTAAAAAGGCCACTATTTCCTGGGCACATGAAAAAAGGGTGATTGATGATCAAACTTTGCAGGCTGCTGAGCGGAATATCGATAGGATTCTGAATAGTCTGGGCATGGGATATTTGGATGATCAGCAGAAAGGTGAGCTGTTGGAGTGGGAGAGACGCAGGAATGTGATTCTGTGCAAGCGAGAAGAGCTGTGGAGAATGAAAAGTAGGGCGATCTGGCTTCAGTGCGGTGACGAGAATACCAAATTTTTTCAAGCTAATGCTAAGGGGAGAAAATTCACAAACTCAATTTGGGAATTATCTTCTGAAGCAGGGGAACAGGTTTCCATCTTTGATGGATTAGCGGATATGGGTGTTAGAAATTTTGGAGATTTATTCACAGCACAACCTGGAGTCTCCATTGCTGAGATTATGCGGGTGACTCAGCTTTTCCCTCGTTTTGTGGGGGAGGAAGATAATAGACTGTTGATGGAGGAGGTGACGCCGAACGAGCTCTCGTTGGTAATGCAATCCTTTCAAAAGGATAAAATCCCGGGGCCAGATGGCTGGCCTATAGAATTCTTCTTAGGATTCTTTGATTTCTTCAGGGAGGAATTATTGAATGTGGTGGAAGAATCGAGAAAGGCTGGATTTATCCATGGCCCGTTCAACTCCACCTTTTTAGCTCTTATACCGAAGAAGGACAAGCCTGATAGCTTTGATGAATTCAGACCTATTTCTCTCTGCAATTGTATTTATAAGATCATCTCTAAGGTTATGGCAAGGAGACTTAAGAATATTCTGTCTAAGCATATTTCTTGTGAGCAATTTGGATTCTTGGAAGGCCGCCAAATACATGAGGCCATTGGCGTTGCACAGGAAGGATTACACACTCTGAAAGTGCAGAAGCAGAAGGGTGTTGTGATTAAGATTGATCTTTCCAAAGCATTTGATAGGGTTAGCTGGCTTTATATCCGATTGCTTCTAACTCATCTGGGGTTCTGCTACGAATTTATTAGATGGATTATGGCCTGCCTCAC
This sequence comes from Larix kaempferi, assembly GCA_027924585.1. Lineage (NCBI taxonomy): Eukaryota > Viridiplantae > Streptophyta > Pinopsida > Pinales > Pinaceae > Larix > Larix kaempferi. The sequence continues at coordinate 5,070,747 of BSBM01000159.1, read as the reverse complement.
TACGGTAAGCTTTGTTGTTCTGATCAATGGTTCTGCTAGTCCATTCTTCCAGGCGAGCAGGGGGCTACGGCAGGGATGTCCCCTCTCTCAGCTGTTGTTTCTCCTTGTTGCTGAAGGACTCAGTCGTTTTATTCTGCATGCAAAAGCTGATGGTTCCTTTCGGGGCATATCCATTTCTCAGGTATTGTTTATTACACATCTCCTTTTTGTCGATGACATTCTGATATTTTGTGATGGCTCGCGACAGGATATTGATAAGGTGGTAGAAGGTCTCCAATTAGTGCAAATTGCAGCGGGTATGCTCGTGAATATTGATAAATCCACTATCACATGCTCGAATTTAACAGAGCAGGAGATTCATAGTATGGCTAACAAACTACCATTTCAGACTTGGGATATTGATGATGGATTAAAGTACCTTGGCTTTCACTTGAAACCGAATGCTTACCTGAAGGCTGACTGGCACTGGTTAATAGCAAAATTAGAACAGCGTCTACATGGATGGAGTCATAAATGGCTCTCTCGGGCTGGGAGGCTTGTCCTGGTTAAATCAGTTTTGGAAGCAATTCCGGTGTATTGGATGTCTCTTGCTTGGATACCCATAGGAGTACTGGAGCAAATCCAGAGATTGTGTTTTGCCTTTCTTTGGAAGGGTTTGAGTGAGCATCGAGCTCTGGTGTGGGTCAGATGGGAAAAAATTGCTATCCCAAAAGCACTGGGAGGCTGGGGGTTAAAGAATATTTTTATGTTTGCAAAAGCCTTGGGGGCCAAAGTGTCATGGCGACTTATACATACACAGAGTCTCTGGACAAGAGTGGTATATCATAAATATATTGCCCCTCTTACTCTTCTCGAATGGATCAGGCTGGGCAATAAGTCGTGGGCAAATTGCTCTGTGGTCTGGAAAGCAGTGGTGCAGCATTTCTCTTTGGTCGGTTCTGGATTAGTGTGGCGGATTGGAAATGGGCATCTACTTCGTATTGGACTGGACCCTTGGGTTGGCTGTAGGGGAGGTCATGTCCTTTCTGTGGAACTGAGGAATTTTTTGGCTGCTAGAGGTTGTCATTTTCTGGCTGACATAGAGGATCCGGGATCATCTACTCTATGGCATCAGGGGTGGATCCCTACACAGCGACTTGAGATCTCTGGTGAACTGCAGGGGGCTTAGGAGGATTATCTGCGGATTTTAAGAATTTCTAATATTCGACTGACTAATAGGGAGGATGAACTTATCTGGGATCACCATCCCTCGGGATTATACTCACCTAAAAATGGATATATCCAGTTAAATGTGGAAGCTCATAACAAAAATTTGGTGTGGTGGTGGAAATATTTGTGGAAGTTAAGGTGCCCGGGTAAAGCAAAATTACTCTTCTGGGCTATACTGGAAAATAAGGCTCCTACCTGGGACATTTTGCAAAAACGTTTCCTCCAGGGTCTGGGGATCTGTCCTCTTTGTAGGGAAGCGGAAGAGACCATAACTCATCTTTTTGCTCAATGTCGGTTTTCACAGGCAGTTTGGAATGAAATCAACAAATCTTTGGATTTTCAGGTGAGATGGAGGGGAGAGAGCGTACTGGAAGCGTTCCATCTATGGTGGTCTTTTCAAAAATCCTCTTCCATCCGGGCAGTCCCGTGTATTTTTGCATGGGGCATTTGGATTACCAGAAACTTGCTGATTTTTCACGATAGAAGGGTTCCGTTGGCGTCTGTTGTGGCTCAAGCGCTGGCGGTTATACATCATTACGAGACTCATGTCCTGATGAGTAGCACACGACCTGTGCGGATTGAACAGATTGACACATCAATGCCGTGGGCATTTTTTGATGGAGCCTCTTTGGACCATCAATCGGTGTGTGGTGGGGGGGGTGTCCTCTACAAAACAGCGTCCCATTACTTCCATCTCGTGGCTGGTCTGGGGAGAGGATCAAATAACTATGCGGAACTTATGTCACTTAAACTGCTGATGTTATTTGCACTTGAACAAGGATGTATATCTCTACAGATTTTCGGCGATTCCCTGTTAGTAATCAACTGGGAAAAGGAGATCTCATTGTGTCATGTGATGGTACTATTACCCATCTTGGAGGAGGTGATCCGGTTAAAGCAGTCCTTTAACCACATTACTTTTACACATGTTTATAGGGAGAGGAATGGGCTGGCAGATCAGCTCTCCAAGGTAGCTACGCAGCAGGATATAGCATTTGGCACTTGGAGGATTACTAATCATTCACCGGGGAGCATTTTCAGCTATTACCACAAACCTTTTCTTGATGATATTGAGGCACAGCATTGAGCAATAGCTCAGCTTTTGTTTGATTTCTTCCATTTCTGTTACAATATTCGATTTTCTGTAATAGGATATATGTGTGTTGTATGGACAGCAGTAGCAGTTTTTTTTGTTGTATGTATGGGACATCAGATATGATGATAATATGGGACAGTAAATATGTGACAATGTAGGGATCTCAGTGATTCTACTACATGTGCAGAATGTAATTTTATTCATCTATTTGAAATAAAATTACGATTTTTTCCGAGGAAAAAAAAATGTTTTAAATAATATAATAAAATTATTTAAAATGCCAAAATTGCATTTAATGATAGGTTTGTTCTTGTAAATTTCAGCAAAAGTTTTCAAGTGGCTTGTGTGCATGTAAAATAATTTAGTTAAATCCAAATATGTATATGATTTATCCTTAAACTAGAGATATAAATGTGCATGCAATTTCACACATAAAATGATAGCTCATGAGACATGTATAATTTGTAAATTACTTCCTTGGGATGGATGTTGGAACCAAATGTCAAAAGGCACTTAAAATTTAGATAAAAAGTAAGTACATATAATTTAAAATTAAATGATTGCAATTTACTTCGTACATAGGTTTGTGGACCCATTTGTAAACCTTGAAAATTTCTTCACTTTTCATTTTATAGAACCTTCACAAAGTTCACCACTAGGTATTGTAAAATTGTTAAATATACAATGGCACACACCTCCTTTTAAAGTGTGCTAAGAGTAGTAAATTAGGACCTCTTAAGATACAAGAAACCCATGTTTAATAAATTTGGTAATTTCATTTCACTTAAACTTTGATCTTAATCTCTATTTAATTTAATAAAGAATAGATAAAAAAATCTGGTTTATATATATTGCACAAATATACTAAATTCAAGGTCCTAATAGACGAAACAACAAAGCTCCTTGTTTAATAAATTGAAGGCCTACCTCATCAAAGCACACAAAGGAGGAAGAACGTTTCCAATAGCAACAAAACAAGGGCACACCAGCAGCTTGAATGGGACAAAGAAGAAGTATCCTTCATATCTGATAGGGCGGTGAGCTTAGGAAGACAAGTGGAGGCCATGTGCTTCCATCTTGTCCCACACCCTTGCTTCTTGCATAAGCACATTGTGGATTGTTGACTCCCTAACCTATACATGCAATTTTTCATCAAATCATTACCCACAACACTCAAATCAATTTAATTGCAGCGCCAATTTGTATACACAACAATGTTCGCATTTCTTGGATCATTGATCGGTTTCCATAACCCAATTAGTTGTTTTCTTGTTCATACCTTGGTATTTACGTATAATGATTATCCCAGAAGCTTGTGAGGGATGATTTACTATTACAACCACCCTATGGATTGGTTCAATTTGTTCCTTTGGTTTGCTCAATCTAGTTGCAACAAAAATGCAACTCAAACAATAGTATGATCTACTCAAAGATCATACATCCACGTTTACAAGCATTATGTTATGACCAGTCAATTACCTACAGCCATCCTTTAGTAATATGTGAATATATTGATATATAATGACTTGAGGTTTTAATGATAACAATGACAACAAAGAAAAATGAGTGATGCACCTTGCTTATTGCATGAAAATAGGTTTTGAGTTGAATGTGTTGTTGTTACAAGTGTTGGGTTTTAACATTTAGAGATTTGGAGTGTCATATTTTGCTAGGATTTAAAAGTGCACTTGAGTCCTTGGTTGGGCATTGGCACCACAAGCAAACAAACTAAGCATTGAAACCAAATATGAACAAAGCATTCATGTCGATTAATAAACAATGATTGAAGAAGATTGAACTCAACATGACAGATAATTCCAGAGACATTACATTTTAATTCAGTAATAAAGATCCATTTGGAGAGACGACTAAGCCATAACCCTACCAATTACAAATCATCTTTGGACAAGGAAAAAGATAAGGAAAGTTTTCCCTTGGTGAGATGGGAACTATTACCTGTGCCAAAGAAGCACAGGGATTGACGAACTAAGAATATCTTCCATTTTGGCAATGCAATGGCTACCAAGAATTTATGGAAACTCATTTCTAGAGAAGGCCTACAATAGAAGGTGTTGATCCAATAGTATGTGGAGCCTTTCTTGCTTAAACAATGGGTTGGTACCCCAAATAAGAAGACATGCAATGCATCCATTATATGGAAAGCCTTGGGTCCTCTCATTCCCATTGATGGGAAACTAGCCCACATGGAAAATAGGAAATGGCTCAAGATTCACATAGATGTTGACCCTTGGATTAGATGTGGAGGTTTGTTACTCTATTGAATAACTTACTACACAACAATATTTATACCTTAGTTTATGCGTAATATTCTAACACTGGCATCTATTTGAGGGAAGGACAAAAATATATTAATGAGATAATGCTAGTGAGAGATCACGAGATATATCACAACTTAGCTATTGTCCTCGTCAAATTTTGATTAGAGGAATATAGCTTGGTTTGGTCTAAATACGAAACCCCACTAGTGGAAGTTATACAACGTCACTAGGGTACATCGCTGTGATTTTAGAAAGATGAGAGATTAGGGGGAAATGGCGGTGGTCCAAATTATGGCACATCTAAGCATCATTTAAGACTGGACTCTTTGTGGATGACACTATATAACAAAGTTCTCACTTAGGAATTTTTAATGATGTCGACATGGCAAGTACCCACTATGCAAGAACAATATTGAGACAATCTCACATCTTTTAGCAGGTTGTCATTTCTCCAAGTTTGAACAGCGAAAATATTAACAAGAGGAAGTGTTTGGGAAGGAGAATCAATTGAGGCTCTCAAAAACTAGATGGATTACATGTCAATAGTGGGACCATATAGAGCCCTTTGGCAAATTGTTGGGCTTAGTGGCTAGCAAGGAATAATATGAATTTAAATACTTACTCCTTTCTCCAACGCAAGTATTTTATAAGATTCAAGTTGCATGTGACGGTATTAAGAACATTCTGTGAAGAAAGGCGAAGGCAATTTGGGTAGTTGGAAATTAACAAATCGATGCCATGGGGATTTTTTGGCATAGCATTTGTGGAAAATTCAAGCTTATGTAAAGCAAGGAGAGCCCTATACTTAACCAAGGTTCATCATTTCACCTTCAACAAAGAATTAGGCAATGAGATTAACAATATGGCATAGATCAAGTTCAATCTTATAATGGTAGGGTTAACTAAAAAGGAATCTTTGAAAACTCAAGACTGTGTTGGGTGGGTAACAAGTCAATTCAAAAATATAAATATTGGATTAACTCATCTCATCAAGCAAGTCAGAGCTCTCATCTCAAGGTTTGTCTCTTTCTCGTGCACCCACATTTTCAAAGTTGAATGGCATAGTGGATGTGTTGTCCAAACAGACAGTTAATGGTAAAGCAAGATAATTTGCTATCACAAAGATAAAGGATGGATCAACACAACCTTTCCCAATAGACAAATGCTCATTTAGTCTTCACCATGCACTATCAATATGTCAATCTTATACATTGGTAACATTGTATTGACTTCAATCTCCTTCAAGAGGTCAATGTTAATGTGATTAGATTCATGAAAAATAATTTTACAAAACCATAATGTAAATTATGAACATAGGTTTATAAATCTCAAGCTTATTTGATATTAACACTAATTAGAAACTTGTGAAGCAATACTAACAATGCAGTTTGCATTTTTCATCGTCTTCAAGCACGTGTTGAATGTAATATCACTTTTTCAACTTAAAATAAAGATATTACAATTTTATCTTGGAAATATAACATCAAAGAAGGTGCCACTAGATCATTGAGGAATAGGATTGATCCTTTCCAACTTGAAATTAACGAAGTGACAAGTTCACAACTGAAACCATACATTTTAACAAATCAAGGAACCTTCACATTATTGGAACAAAGGATTTTGGGTGAACCATATCACTAAATATCTAAGTCGATGTAACTCCAGTAAACCAACATAGATATATTAATCAAATAAACTATCATAAATCGATCTTAATCCCAATCATTTAAACATCGATAGATCTATATCTAGATTTCTTTTTTATAATTCTTGATGCTTGATCATTTCAAGGTTAAGATGGATCTATGCTCGTGATAAATAATATTTATATTTGCATTATCACAAGATTACATAATAAATCATATTTATACTACAAGTTACAATAAACCTAATTTATATTAAACAAAACTAAAATCCAATTATTTTTATAACACAATTTATAATTTTTTCAAACAAAAATTAATTTATTTTCAATAAAAAAATATTTATAATTTGTTTGGCCTACAATAAATTGTAAAAAGGGTATTTATAACTTTTATAATGCTTATCACCACCCCCACCATCATTAGTTGACCACTTTTCTCAAGCACTTTTAACTTAGACATTATAGAATGAAATCGCAAGATTATTTAATGAACCCTACATTATAGAATGAAATCGCAAGATTATTTAATGAACCCTATTTATATTGTGATGTACAATAAAAACTAATTTATATTGAATAAAACTTGAATCAAATTATATGTCAATCTAACATCTAATTAAATTGACTTTAAATTAAATTATCATCATGTATTATTATATGTACACACAATGTCGTAGTATATAAAAAATCAAGATAGTGTACCACCTTAAAATGGTTATATATTCATTTCAAGAAAATAATACATTAATATGAACTTGTGGTCATCAGTTTGTTGGGGACCTTAAAATGGTTATATATTCATTTCAAGAAAATAATACATTAATATGAACTTGTGGTCATGAGTTTGTTGGGGAGGCAGGTGCAGAGGCGAGTTCTCTTTGAGCCCAAAGGAAATAAAGTCTTAACATATGCAAGGGGTATTGGAAGTGCCTCCAATAACCTAGCAGAGATCCTAACTCTATTGAAAGGACTTCAAAACCCCACAGAAACTGGAATCTCGAACATAATTGTCATTGGAGATTCCCTAGCTATCATTTGATTTGTTAAGAAAGAGAGCAATTCAGGAGACACCTACTTGAGGAGTATGAGCAGGATACAAAACATCATTCAACTCTTCCAGCATGTCACTGCCTGCCACGTTCTAAGAGACCTTAACAAATTAGCAGATGTTTTGGCAAAAGAAATAAATTTTTTAAGTCGAGAGAATTTAAGGAAATGGGGGGAGAATTGCATTTGTCCCATCCCCTAAGTCGTTAGTAGATCTTCGTAACATGGGATATGACATGCATTAGCTATCATGGGAGGGTACGAGATCATATCCACGCACCCCCATATCCAACCCACTTGCCTAGCAATCATGATTTAAACAAGGCAGTATGTTTATCCCTCGACACATGTGGTAACCTCCTCGTTACAATGGTAGGCATGAAGGTAAATCATTTGGCCTCTAGATCAAGCAATAACAAGAACAAGGCCCAAGCCGTGACGGTGGTCATTCTAAATTGGAAGAGTAGGGAGAGCTTCACCCATGCAATTCATCATGATGGCGTTAGGTGTTTTATCATGTGCAAAGCAAACACCTATTTATGTTGGAGTGACGAGCCGAGTTGCCGACAGGTGGACTCTGATTCTCGACAGAGCTGGGTTCGAGGAGCAAGGCATCTTTCTCGACGGTGCAAGGTCACATATAAAAAGTACAGCAACGTCGAATTCCAAGTCATCTCCATGGACACATCAAGCTCCTTACCTTGTTCTCCTCTCATCTTTCTTGTCATTCCTAGCTTTGTTTTTTTCTCTACCGTGTTTTGTTTCCTCATATGGATTATGTTGCATTTCTTTAGGTTGGGCTCTTAATATATAGGAATGCTTTGAACAAGTTTGCCCAGGTCACGAGAACGAGTTTGGCGTATTGTATTCACTGTGCTAAAAGCCCCGGTGATAATATTGCCACCCTTGTCGTCAATTTTTCTCAACTTGTAAAGGATGCAGTTTATCAAAAAAAATTGTTGTTTTTGGGTCCTCCCCCGCCCAATAAAAGTTTCCCCTCTAAACACAAGCCAAATGCAACCCATTCAATGTTGTTTTCTTTCGAACATGAGCCTCTCGGATATCTTTTCCCGCACCCCCAAGTTTGCTCTGGCTACAGTTTATCAAAAAAAAATTGTTGTTTTTGGGTCTTCCCCCGCCTAGTCAATGCTAGTTTCCCCTCTGAACACAAGCCAAATGCAACCCATTCAATGTTGTTTTCTTTCGAACATGGGCCTCTCAGTTATCTTTTCCCACACCCCCAAGTTTGCTCTTTGGTTCAAGAACTTTTCCCTCAAGCAACAATAGGTACCTTCAGAACTTCGACCTCCCTCACAGCAATGGAAAACAAGCCCTTGAGGGCAGCAAGCTTCAGTTAGTCTAAGCCTCGAGCTCAAAAGGAACTTCAAAAGCCATCTCAAAACATTTTATGCAAACAATCTTTGGTAAATTACTCTGATCTTCTGTAAAGCAATTTTAATTTTGGGAGTTCTTTGGAAGTTGTATACCAACTTTGTATTTGAAAGTAGTAGAGAAGATCTGGAAAAAATACCAATTAGGTAGTGATATAGATAGAAGCAAAGGACTCCAAGAGATTTTAAAGATAATCAGTATCAATTTTGTAAATTTTGTTTGGGAAAGTTGTCCGACCAAGCCAAGCACTTCACCCTTTTTATGATAATACAAATACTCATTCTTGTGAAAAATATATATATAAACTCTATTCAAGTTCTTAAATCAAGTTATGGACTTATATTGTACACAACAAAATATAAACCTTTAAAATGATTTTGGCACCACAAACTATCCAAGCTTAGAAGATTTGTCAACTTATAAAAGCCCTAAAAACATTTGTATCAATTTTTTATATTCCATTGTTGTGAGTTCCATAAATATTGAATTATTTCATACTAAAAATGCACCATGATGAAATTGGCCTCATGTGGATCACTTGATGTGTTAATTTTAATTTATTATTTAAAAATATTAATTTTATATGATAAAAGTTAATTTATATCTTATCACTAAATAATCAAGTTATTGAGTAAATATATTAAAAATAACTTATTATTAAATAACCAGGTTATATACCTTAAAAGTTAATCCATAGATTATCACTCAATAACTTGATTATTGAGTGAATATATTAAGAATTAACTTTAACATATTACTAAATTACCAAGTTAACGTGGAGTAGATATATTAAAAAGAAAAGGTAACTTGTTTTCTTTTTATCACTTGAGTTTGGCTTTATTAAATTACCAAGTTAATGTAAATAATCAAATTATCTTATTACTAAATAATCAAGTTATTGAGTAAATATATTAAAAATAACTTATTATTAAATAACCAGGTTATATACCTTAAAAGTTAATCCATAGATTATCACTCAATAACTTGATTATTGAGTGAATATATTAAGAATTAACTTTAACATATTACTAAATTACCAAGTTAATGTGTAGTAGATATATTAAGAGGAAAATGTAACTTGTTTTTTTAATCACTTGAATTTGGCTTTTTATCACTTGGTATTTGCTATTTCTGAATAAATCGTCCATCGGTTGGCAGACAATACAACATGAAAGCTTCCATAAATCAATTTGCTAGAACACAGGTAAGATCCTAATGAACATTTGACCTAATAAACCATTGCCTTTGCCTTTATCATCTCAAAAAGATTTGTTACTTTTTACCAACGTTTGAATGGCCATCCATTCAGAGGTGTTTTGAAAAACCCACTGAATTGGGTGGGTAAAAAAGGATATCACTTTTGAAGTCTTTTTCTACTATTATAATGTACTCAATAATTTGAAGTTCGGATTCAATCAATTTCAAAATTATGAAATAGTCTAAACATTTTACATTTTATATTTTGGAATTTTTTCGACTATTATTATTAGAATTTGGGTGATATATTTTTTTATTAAATTGTAATTTGTTATTATTAAAATTTCAGTTTTTACCGTATAAATGGATTCAATGCCCTTAAATATATTTGTTACACTCAAACTATACAATTTCAACAACTTTATCTGCAATTTCAAATATTTTTCTAAACTTTTAATGGAATTTCAAACAAAAATTATTAAAAAAAGGGGCAAAATGATGGCATATTTAGACTACTCTACTCAACATCATAAAACCCTTGAAAATTGCACCATTAAGTTTGTCATCAACGTTTTGTTACATCGGCATGCTTTAGATGCCACCAACGTGACTAAAGTTTACCTTCCACCTGGGCCAGGAATATAATGTGTAAACAAGCAACAAAGTCCTCAATTTTAGCATGAAAAAAATTCTAGTCATAAGTTTGGTTATAGAGACATCTAACCTCGTCAGTTTTCCAAGGGAAAACTCAGTTTTGAGTTTCGTATCAGTTAAGCAAAACTCTTTTTGCTGAGAATATTTCTTTACAACTATATGATACATTATTGGCATGTTCTACATGTTTAAGTATCAATAAAATGAATATCAAATGTATTGGGATCAATTTGCCACACATTCAATGCTGCATACTCTTCCAAGCACTCCTTTAGTTGAGCTTCAGTGTAAGCCTGCATACAGGAGACCCAATTAAGATGCGTTTAAACCAACTATGATTAGGAAATTTGAACTAATGATACTGTTCATATTTCATAGTCTGTGGAGAGTACCTTTCGAGAAATCCAGTTCAGGGCATTGGCATAGCGGACATCCATCGTATTCATTCTCGAAGCTTCATCCCTTATGATTGAATAAATGTCAGATACAGCATCCAGGCCAGTCTTCTTTCTTTCATCGGCATATAAAGAGAACTTTGACATTTGCATAAGCCTGAGGGCTTCATCTACATCACTTTGGGCCACTGTTTCTGAGAATCTAAGCCGACTTAGTGCCTGTGAATCCAGGCAAAAGAAACAGAGACATCAACTTATGTCAATAAACCGGTTTCTCAAATTAAAATGCCAAATTTGGATACTTATAGTGGAGTTGCTTACTCACAACCTCCACTCTGGTGTTGAAACGATGAGAACTTAAAAGAGACTTCTCCTGGAACTAGTACGTATGCTTGGTAATTGCACAAAGGGAGATAAATTACCATCGAGATGCGAAGAATGCTTAGAAGTGTTCTGGCAGTGGTGTAAGAATGTGGTGCATCACTTTGTGCTTCCTCTTGTCTCATATTAGAGTAAGCACTGGCAATATATTCGGTAAGATCTTTAGGCAGAGAAGGTGATATCCTTCTTGCTGCTGCTATATAAGCCCTAGAAAATATGAACCATCATAAGATTAAAGACTACTCAACATTAGAGTAAGACGGTTTGAGCATCAATATCTAATCTAATGAAGAGGTTTCAATTACTCACCTGAGTATGGTAGACTCAAGAGGGGTAAAACCCAGAGCTGGCGGCTCACAGTTTTGATGCACGTACAACACATGTCTTGCCATTTCCAAATCACTATCCATATCGGCTTTATCAAGTATCAGCCACAGCAAATCAAAACGAGAAAGCAATGCTGGAGGAAGATTGATATTTTCCGCAGGTGTTCTTCGTAGATCATACCGACCCCTGTGATAATGAACAGCATAGTATAAAATAAAACTCAAAATTAAAGTTCCAACACAGAAGTAGGATACAATGTACACTAAAATACGAAAACAAGCTTGAAAAAATATAGAGATCGGCATGGAGAGTATACAAGGAACGGTTGAGTAACTATGGAAATAAAAGCAGGGAAAGAAAGATGAGAACACTATAAATAGTTCAAATTTAAATAAAAATCTACTCAATGAAAGTACGTAATGTAAAAGAAAAATAAGGAAACAAAATCATGGCAAAAGAAGAAAAATCATTTTTGAACAATTCAAATTCCTAAATATGGAGAATAATTAAGGGCAGTAAGATCTTTCAACAAAAGTATATAATATAGGAGTTTAAGAAGGTTTCAAATTTTTCATTTCTATCTAGATAGTTGCCTTCAATGTATCCCAATCAGTGTTGGAATTTGGTGATAGTTTTACATGTTTTGTTGAAATATTTACTCGTCAATAATATCCTTTCATTTCCTTAACTGTCAGTGGTTTCATTTAATTGGTTTTTAGAAAGTTACATGGGAGTTGAACCCGCTATGAAATCCACTATGTAGTGAAAGCATGCAGTCTCACACTCATTAAAATAAAGGATTTATCATCCCTTTACAAGATGGAAAACTAGAGGAATAAATAGAAGGATGTGTATACAATTCTATTTGTGGTACAAAACAGAAACTACACTGAAACCCAAAGGGAATAAAAATGAGATTAGAACATATTTGTATTCAGTCTTTTACAGAGGGGAAGAACTTGAATTGTGAACACTGTTTTTCTGGCGGATAAGACATGCAGGAAATAATAGATGCTAATAATTGTGCCTCAAGTGTCAAGCTATGTGGGCTAAGTTTCAATGACACCACTACCACTAGCATAGATCCATCTTAAAGGGGATCTACCAAGTGCTGAGAGGGATCAAATCTCTCGAAGTGCAAACCCTTTATTAGAGTGCAAATGTTGAGGAAGCTTTTTAATTTATCTAATTTGTGTAGTTTAATATATATGCTGCTGTAACCCTTGTGTAGTTTTATATATATGCCACTGTAAAAGTTTTAAGTAGCCGATATGTTATTTTTATAAAAAAAATGAAAAGGACACGTGTCAACTCCAGGATGAGCATGGAAGGAGTTACACATCTCCCCTACTCTGCTGTAGAATGCGCCTCTTCGACACAACCACCTCCTCAGCCTCCTCCAACTTTATAACTACCTCGTGTTAATATCACCTATAATGATGTTTTCAAAAAATAATAAATAGTAAAAAATATATTTTTGATATCAACATGGCCATGATTTATGACGGGTAATCAAAAAATTTAACTGTAAAAGACAGAAAAAAAGCATCGTGATAGACATTTTGCCCATCAAATTCCAACCCTGTTTGTATTCAGTAGTTTGCTGCTCCAAAATCCCAAACATATACTTTTCAATCCAAGGCCCAGAACTGAAGAGCACGTAACTTTTACAAGATAAAGTCGAAAGAAAAAACACAAAAAAGCTTTAGTTGCCAAAAAAAGAAGAGATAAATGAATCCCCCGATAAGCACAACATTCTAATAACATATCTTCTCTACAAAAGACATCAATAAAACAAAACCATTGTTTGTATACAAGACACCTTCGGTGCGTCCCATTAAGTTGATGAATCAAAACAAGGACTCCATGAGATCTATCTCTAGAGTTCAAGCCATTCACAAACTTATCTTCATTGTAGGAACTCGTATGAAGCTAGCTTCAAACTAGATGATAATAACACATACCAGGCAGGATTAGCAGCAGCCAGAACAGCTGTCCTTGCATTTAGAGAGGTTGTTATGCCTGCCTTTGCAATACTGACAGTCTGTTGTTCCATCACTTCATGAATAGCAGTACGGTCTATCTCGTCCATTTTATCAAATTCATCAATAGCACATATACCCATGTCTGCAAGCACCTGATTCATCACATAAAAGATCCGTTATTACTGTCACTGCTCTGAATGTGCCCAAAGGGATGCCAGTAAAATATCTTACACATTTCCAAGGAAACCAGCAACTTAAACATTGGAAAGAATAATGTTAAGTTAGCTCAGAAACATACCAGAGCCCCGCCTTCAAGGATCATTTCACTGGTGACCGGATCCCTTTGAACAGCAGCCGTCAGACCAACACCACTGCTTCCCCTACCTGTAGTGTAAACTCCTCGAGGTGCCACACTGATCATGTGTTTCAACAGCTGACTCTTTGCAACTCCAGGATCTCCCATCAAACAGACATGCAAGTCACCTCTTATCTGCAAGTAGAACAAAAATGTGAGCAATAAATATAAAGTTGCCTTTGCAGGCAGAGAGCAGATACACAAGAGTAACAAAACTTTTTTTCCTGATAATCACCATTTATCTACATTGAAATCATCTCTTTTTGAAGTGAACTAGTACATAATCTTTGCCCTGAATGATTTGAAACCAAAGTCCTTAACACTTTGTACAAGTCCGTAGTTAATAGTTTAACAGTTAACTATGCATTTAGAAGGGGGTAGTCTTAGAAGTTTCTTTGTGACAGCTCTCTTCAGTCAAGGAATTATACCATCATTCCATCCTTAAGTTTTCTAGTCGGAGCACCGACAAGAAGCAGTAGCAGAGCTTTTTTTACATCCTCGTGTCCAAAGATTTCTGGAGCTAAAGAACGTGCAAGCTTATTGTAGATATCCCCATCCTCAGCAAGCCGCTCTATTTGTTCTTGTTCATCACCTTGTAAAGTGTACCTGAGGATGTTTGAAATCAATGAATGGAATAATCAACGGCCAACATCTCCAATGGTGAAAACATGGATCAATAGAAAGCCTCCAACCATAAAAGCATAGCCAAATAAATTATGAAAGCAATAAGTGGATTCTATTCATTTATATGGTTATATTGCTAAGACACAATTTCATACGAGAAGTGCTTAATGTTTGGATATCCAAAAACCCTTCACTTTGCCTTTAGACAAAACTGAATCTCGTTCATGAAAAATGAAAGCAGTAAAAAATGGGTGAAATAATCAAAAAGCATCTTAACAAATGTTAACTTTGATTCAAATCATAGATCAGCTTCTCATGTTTGAAAAATGAAGCATTTCCAAATTCTACTTGAACCACAATGGAATAAGGAAGATGCCTTTACAGCAAACAAAAAGATAAATAGTACTTACTCTTCGTATCTTTTCTTAAAATGGGTAATTGTCATTGCTTCAAGATATGTATCTGCCACCAAACCTGCTCGCATTGCTCGAAAACCTGTATAAGGAATAGGAAGAAATATTCCAGAGATTTGCACTAGGTCACCCGGCCCAACCTGAGCAACCCAGATTCAGCTGTGAATGGCTTTGTAATGATTTCAAGTGTGACAAAAGCCAAATCTTATGCAATCAACAGAACAAATGTAAATACTTCACAAGAAAAAACAAACCTTCCTCGTAAGTTCTCCTCTTATATGTACTGTCATTGATCTAGGTATATGCCCTTTGGGAACATGCTCTGACAACTCCTGAATTTTAGCCTGCAATGAGAACAATCAAATTAGCGTCCTTCAAATTGAACTTTGTTGCTGGAAATTATCTGGTATTATACACAGTTTCACCAAAAAATTAATTTATTTGCATCAACAAAAACTGCAAGGTTACATGAACCATGGGTGCAATCCGAATCAGCTGAGAATACGATACGGGTGTGGCACTCATCCCAAAATTAGGAATCGGGGATTCGGAACCCTAACCCTAATTAACCCTAATTATCCTACATTTATCCTACGTAAACAGATTTAGATTAGTCAAAACTAGGTGGAAGAATCCGAGAATCCGATTCGGAAGAATCTGATTCGGGTGTGGTTAGGCCTAGGGCCGAATCCGGTAACTATGACAAAAAGTAACAACATATCTAGAACACACAATGCTCAATACTCTTAGTTCAGGAGGCCACAAGACAAAGCAAATTGGCACCCACTAAGCTTCTACAAGTTAAATTTTAAGGGAACCTTAAAGAGAAACTGAGGGTAAGTTGGTGAGAGTCTGAGAAGCAATTACTACCACAAATGAAGGGTGGCCCTAGTGTGTGTGTGTAAAAGGGATAAGTGTGCAATCATCTAGTAGCCAGGAGTGTGCCTTCTTTAACTTGTCAAAACAGCCCATACCCCCTTCATAAATGTGCCGTATAAAAGCACACAGTCACATTCTATCCATCACAATTTAATACTTCCATGGCATTTTGATAAGGTACAAGCCGTCAAGTTAAAGGATGCACAGATCCATGATTCAGGTATTTGATTTATCTTCTGCCATATGTGTACATGTAAACCACTGAAAAAATGCTTGGGCTGATGAATATCCTTGTTCACAATTTTAGCTTATCCACCCATCATGCATCTGCTCTTTTTCCCACTGCTGCTAAGTTGCTAACACAACTTTCAAGTTTTTTCAGTAACAGCAGTTTGAAGGCGCATATATGAAGAGGGGTTACTTTACATTTTGAGACTGCATGAGGATGCATTCCCACAATTGAAGTGTGGGTTACTCTCAGCATATGGACGGCACGTAGTTGGGCACACTCTATGGTAGGCTTTAGATAAATATCATGCAAGAACAGGGATGCACTTAGCTGCAGGGGAGTCCAAATACACTGTTTGCTATTTTAGCAGAGCCAATGTAGGTATTTTCAACCTATCCTTGAGACTTGTGCCCTGTCATTTGTCAAACTCACATCATGTGTGAAAGTAAGTTCTAAGAGGTTGATTTCTTGTTTTGGCATCCAAGGAAGGCACACTTCAGCCCATAGCCAAACTCATGCACACACCTACTTAGCAACAGTTGCTTATCTATTTTGGCAAGTCATGAGAATACAAGGTAATGAAGGTCGTGGATGGGTTGTCATGAAGAGGGTGGCACAACTCTGGGTAAAGAGGTTTCCTATCTTTAACAGAAAATGAGAACGCAACCAGTGTGAAAGGAATACTTCTACTCTAGGCTAGCATGCACAGCACATGTTGGCAGACTTGACAGTGTTAAGGCAGAATTTTAACAGGTTTAGCAGCAATGTGATGGTAGTGATTCACAAATGATGTGGGGGTCAGATCCATTGATATTTTTATCTTTATTGTTACTTGCAATTGCCTATTGAGCTTCTTGATAATGAATGAAAAGCTGAACACTTGGTAGACATTTTTCCTCTCTTTTATGTGTAGCTTTTAGTTTGTAATGCTTACAGCCCTGTCATTCAATCTGATCAGTCAAATTCATAAGGTTGAGTAGGTTTTCTCCCCTGGCTTAATAGAGTTGTTGTAAATATGGG
This sequence comes from Larix kaempferi, assembly GCA_027924585.1. NCBI lineage: Eukaryota > Viridiplantae > Streptophyta > Pinopsida > Pinales > Pinaceae > Larix > Larix kaempferi. The sequence goes on along the minus strand of BSBM01000159.1, from coordinate 5,053,620 downwards.
CTGTTTTTGTTCTTAACCCCCAAAAGTTCATAGGATAAGGAGATTTTCCTTGGTTAGATTTTGAGCAACCAAGAGAGGGTTGTGTTTCCAGCATTGATAATAGGGATTGGAACATCTTGATCCTGCGAGATTCATTCAGTGTGAATTCCTCGGACATTTTCTCTTAGTCATCATCTGAATCCATGACCCAATGGCAGGCACACTGGTTTCCAACTTTCTAGGATCTATCCCATGCTAGTAGTGATTTACCCTTTCTGAATTTTATCTTCTTATTGATTTATTTGCTTTATTTGACTCAATCAATAGACTGTAGGCAATGTACAAGGATACCTCCAACTTCAAGTATTGACACAAACAAACCCAAAGTGAGAGAAGCTAAAGCAGTGATGGATCCTTTGTTCCTAAATTGCTCACCCAGGGCTCATTTTGGGTGATAACAGACATAAAGGAACGATTAAAACATATGGCTATGAATGTTGATGATAGGGAAGCTTGCAGCCACAACCCTGAAGAATCTATAAATAAGTAGGTTTGTTGGCATCAATGAAAACTAATGGTTTCAAGGAGGTCAAGGAATGGAAAGAATCCCTCAAAGAACAAAGATGTAGAGCAAACACCCCAGTAATGTGACAATTAGTAGCCCTCTTTGTCATCGTATCATTTATGTGCTCAAAGGTCTGGCCATGGTCCTTTTGGTGTAGGTATGGATGTATTTACTATATACAATTAGTACATTAGCTAGCCCAACTCAACTAAGGAACCAACTTAGTATTACAAGTAAAGTATCCCTCTTTGTCATCATATCATTTATGTGCTCAAACGTCTGGCCATGGTCCTTTTGGTTTAGGTATGGATGTATTTACTATTTACAGCAGAGATCGTATATACAGCTAGTACATTGCTAGCCCAACTCAACTAAGGAACCAACTTGGTATTACACTAGAGTAGCTAGTATAAAAAGTCGAGGTTGTTACAAGTAATATCTATGATGCAACAGTGAATTCACAAGAAAAGAACTATAAAGCAGGAGATGGACTGGCCTAGAGAGGAACTCTGGTGTTCACAGGCATAATTTTTGAAAATCAATACAAGGTTTGCCTTTTCATACCAAAAAGCAGAACAATATTATGTTGTTAGAATGCACATGCTTATATTCCCTTTAGTTCAAGGACTGCATGCATATAATAAAAGCATGCGGTCCCATACATCGAACACTGACCAAGACTGATTAGATCATTTAACCTCAAAAGTGCTAAATAAGAACTCAGACCAATTGCTTCCAACAGGTTGAACACATTAATCCTAATGAAGCATGCCCCCAAGCACTCCAATGATGAAACTAGATTACGGCATTACTTCTACCAAAATGACACGTACAGACAACAATACCTTTGGGACCCTCGGAGCAATCTGGACCAAATGGCACTGTATAAATACGAAAAGTAACATACTGAGGCAATTCACAGTCAATCGCAATAAGCAAAGTGAATGAATTCTATGATGTTCAACGGAGTAGGTATGCCATGTGAGGGAGAACCAAAACCTCTGAAAACAAAAAAATAAGACATTTAAGGGAATAATAAAATTACTCGTGGATCTAACACACACATCAAACTAGGGACTCGAAAAAGCAATTTTGTAAACACCGTGCCAGTGAAAATATTGTTTAGGGTTTGGAAAGAATCTTATCAATAACATCAGGGAAAATATCAGCAAACTTAATATCCAAGGCACCACTGATCAGATTGCCAACATCCTAAAAAAAGGAAACAATTGGGTGGCTTTCACCCCAAACACCATTAGTAGAATGGTTGACTTGGCAAAAGACTCTGTGGCCCCAAGACCACAGAAAGGTGTATACACGATACCGTGTTCATGTGGAAAGGAGTACATTGGAGAAATGGGAAGGTCAATACAAATTAGAGTCTATACTAATTAGAGTCTATGCTTTCCGATTAATGCTTGGTTTGATGAGGAGTGCAAAAAAGCAAGGAGAATGCGGAGAGTCAAACCGGAAAGAAAAGGACTTAAAAGGTTACAAGCAGATTTTAAGAAAGAAAAAAGTTGATTTCATGGTCTCAAGGAGGGAAAAACTAATCTTCCTTGGGAAAAATAACCCCAAACGTTTTTGGAAGGAACTTCAAGCGAGCAAGAGCAGACTGAAAATAATATTACAGCGGACCAATGGCTTGAATATGCAAGGCAACTTTATGAGCAGGATCCTAAGGTTGACCCCCCCTTAGTCAACACCATCACCATTACTAAGCTTTTCACCATGCAAGAGATTGAGGTGGGAATTAAGAAGTTGGGTGCTGGAAAAGCCAAAGATTTAGTAGAACTTCAAGCAGAATATCTAAAGTGGGGTTCAAAAACTCTTGCACCTCACATTACGGGAATCTTCAACAACATCATTCAACAAGGATTCCCTACAGATTGGACAACTAGCCTTGCAATACCTCTTTTCAAGAGCGGAGATGTCAACGATCCCTCCAACTATAGGACCATAATGATAAACCCCTTGTTTGCAAAGTTATTTGGAAGTATGCTAGAAAATAGAATTAGCAAGTGGGCAAAAGAAAGGGGCAAGCATGCTAAAGGGCAAGCAGGTTTTAGACCTAAACATTCCACGGTGTATCACGGTATAACTTTAAGGCACATCATTGAAAAAGCGTGGGAGAATAAAGAGGAAGCCTTTTATTGCTTTGTCGATTTCAAAAAAGCTTTTGACACAGTTCCTAGAGATAAGCTTTGGCTCAGAATGGAGGAACTTGGGGTTCCTATACATCTTAGAGCGGTTGTCCATAGGCTATTTGAGGAGGTCAAAGTCAAAATCAAAACTTCAGATGGTATCTCTCAAAGCTTCAAAAGTGATATCTGAGTCAAGCAAGGGTGCCCATTATCTCCTACCCTTTTTGGCTTATATATTGACAAACTTGAAGAGTGGTTAAACTTAGAGGATGGGGATGGCACCCTTGTGGGTGAATTTGTGATAAGGCCTTTTTGTATGCAAATGACCTTATTATGATTGCTAAGTCTGCTCTAAGAGCACTTGATTTCCCTCGAGCACTTTTGTAGAACAGTGGGGATGCAAGTAAATACTAGCAAGACGAAAGTGGTAGTTTTCTCTAGCAAAAGAAAACATAAACAGCATAAGTTCTAATTTGTAAACAACACTCTTGAAGAAGTGGCAAATTACAAGTACCTCCAAAAACGACTACAATAAAAATCTGAGTTGGGAAAGTTGCAAAAAAAAAGAACTATGGGAGGTTGGAAAGCGTTTTATGCTCTCCAAAATAGATCCAGAGAGGCAGAGCTATGGGATTGGAAAACTATGCAAACCCTTTTTGGGCTTTTAGTGATCCTGGTTGTTCTCTATGGTTGTGAAGTATGGGCCAGCAATACCTCTGACTTACAGTGGAAGCAAATAGAGAAGATTCAAAAACACATGATTACAAGCAAGTTCAGTGCCATGCGAGATCATGCTGAGTGAAATGGGGGTTGCTTCTATTGAAGCAATTGCTATGGTGCAAATAATAAGATATCTAAAAAGAGTTGAGCAAATGGAAGAAGGTAGATGGCCCAAGGTCGTCTTCAAAGGCATATTGTGCAAAAGAAAGAAGACTTGGATGCGGCAAAATATTAAATGGCTTAGTAAATGGGATATGTGCTTGAACATGTGCCCCACAAATAGTAAAGAGATAAAGGCTTTTGTTATCAATAAGTTCCACAAGCGAACTTGGGATAAAGAGTTAGGGAGAAAGAAAAGTACTATATGGAAGAGTTTAACCCTACCTACAATCAGCATCAAAAGGCGTACATAGGGGCCAATATACCTTGGAAAGCCAAAATACTTATTGCTCAACTAAGAACTAATTCCCTTCAACTCCGTTGTGAGACCGAGCACTGGAAAAGGCCAAAAGAAGCTTGGGAAGAAAGAGTGTGTATTTTCTGCACCTCTAGTAAAATGGAGACAGAAAAACATTTCATTTTGGAGTGTGAAGACTTTAAGGATAGTAGGGATAGGTATGCAAGTGTCTTGGCAGATAAATCTTGGGATAATTTATTCAACGAAGAGGCCTGTAATGGCTCCTCCCATCATACCAACATGATAAAGAGGACGTGATGCTAAAACTAGGCATCTAGCCCCATGAGCTTTTAAAATAAGCATTCACATAATATAAAAAAACATATGGAGAGGTATAATTATAAGAAAACACAGCGGAAGTAATTTCAATTCCACATCCATCATACATTCAAGATATTCATCAAATAAATAATTGCAAAGTTAACACAAGAGAATACTTATCTTAACAAAGTAGTCCCAAGCAACCAGCTATGCATCTGCAACGTTCCACCCAACCATAGGCCAGTTGTGCTTATCAACCTCTTGATGCAACTGCCACCCACGAGCTGGGCATGATTTCTACAAGGAACCAGGGAACAGCAGACTCACACATAGCCAAGCATACACCAAAATGAACCAAGCCAATCTACAATTGGGTTTATCAGGCTGCTAGGAAATGGAAAGGAAGAATTGCTAAGCTAGTGAGCTCAAGCACAGAGCCAGAGATACCTCTACAAGATCTATCTAGCTTGGCACCCACAATGCCTACACACCCCACTCAAGGAAGTATTCCCTTCACCAATGCACAGTCCCTCAGGCCATACCTTCCAATCTAGAATGTCTAAGGTGTGCATAGAAGAGTAGCCAACCCTCTTGATCTTCTTGAGAGGTTATTTCCCCCCACTAGGTTTATCAAACCAATTCTGTCCACTACCACTCCAAATCTCTTGCTCACAGATTCAAACCAAAACAAAGATGCACATAACAGCAGAACCACAATTATTGGGCATGATAAAAACGTTCTAACAGTGAGATGCCCAAAGATGGGGTTTCTACCAGCCTAGAAAAACGTGGGAAGACCCAAAAACGAAATGGCAATTGGGGATTCAACCCTGGAGAGCAAAAACCGTTTTCAGAAAAACGCCCATGGGTATTTTGGGGCAAAAACGACCTCCCTCACAATCCCACATCGTAGCCCTCCTCTCTCAACTGTTGTACAATGCAAAAACGAGCTCCCAAGCATGGAAAATGCAGGGAAAATGGAGAAAAACGTGATGGGAAAAGCCAGCTAGCTCATGCTGCGTGAGAAGGCAAAGGCCATGGGTTCAAAATGGCTTTGGGCACCATTTCGTGGGTGTTTTCTTGCCCCAGAAGCAAAAGTACGTTTTTCCAGGTTGATGGCTTGCCCATGCACGAAATTGGCTGCCATGCCTCTTCATTCCCAAGGCATTAACTGTCTCAACCAATTTCTGGAAGAATTAAATGATTGGGTGCATAACCCAAAATGGGTAGTTGGTGGTTTATGGGTTTTCTCATTGACACATGGATTAACACCATTGGCTCAAGGGTTTGAATAATTTCCCTCCCTATTCCTTGTAGAATCATAACCCATCTCTTTGTTGCATTGCATAGCTAGTTGTGGGTATTTCATTAAAATCCGTATTTACATGATGTCTCAATTTACATTGTGCCTATCTAGCACAAGAACCATAGGTATCTATTTTTAATTGCCGATACATAAAACGCTAAATCAATGGTGGGCCTTGGCCTTGAGCTCCTCACCATGATTAAATAACAATATTCACATCATTTACGATTTAATGAAAAAGGGGGTCAAAATGGGGACATTACAGGGCCATGGAAAAATTGGGGGCACTCATCATCAAGTTGAACAGTCAAAGGATTGAGTTGCAGAAAACGGCATGTGAAGTGGTCTGTCCCATAGGATATCTTTAGCCTCGCGGACGTTAAAATATTTTCTTCTTCTTCGTCTTCTTCTAAAGGAGCACAATGTAGACATAATCAAAGATAGAGCTTCAAAATCAGCCCTGGCAGAACATGCATATAACTCCTCACACCAGATCTGTAAAGAACACACAAAATTGATAATGAAAGAGGAGCATTATTTTTATAAAAGGGTGAAAGAAGAAGTCGAAATTGAAAAGCACAATAATACCCTAAATAGATATGATAGGTTAGCTTCATCTATTAATAAAACACACAATCGATAATATTAATAATGATTATGCCGACACACTTATACTTTACACATTATCACTATTTATAAATGCTCCCTTGCAGCAAAATTAAAACCATCTTAATAATTGTATTATCATCCCCTGATGATGGACTCGCTTTTGAAAGTCCAAAACGTTGGATTTTTATGAACCTGTAACAGGTTTTTCCAGCCTCTTCTAAATAATTCAACCTGTAATGGATTCGCTTTGCCCTCCCTCTAGCCCTTTTAAGGGCAAATGTAACAGTGAATAACTCATCTGTTCTCAATCTCCTGCTTTCCCTCTTCAAACAGAGCCAAAAATCCAAAAATCTCCTCACTCAGCCAACATTTTCTAATTAATCATGATATTTTGCCGATATATTGCAATATTTACAAATTTCGAAAACATCACAACATATCAGCAGGGTTCAGAAATAATTTCACAATATTTGCAATACTGAAAAAGCATAGAGCCTCAAAAAAACACAGCAACAAATTTATTCGTACACACAAGGACCAAACTTGACAAACATATTCAAGATGAACTAGAATGTACACAGGTGCAAAATGCTCTTCAAAGGCCACTGAAATAATTCAAAAAAAAACGAAGAATTAAGCAAAATGACTAATATACTGCCCCAATTTTAAACAATCTGGAAACCAAACATAGAGCAGTTCAATAGATTGCTGTTCGTTAAATTGAGGAGAAAGGCAATGCATACCACAAAAATAAGAAACTCTTAACTGCAGGTTTGTGTAAATGTTGCATTTCCTTTGGCATGCATAGCTTTCAAGCAATTCAGAAAACAAAAAATTAAACATGGTTTACACTGAGATTGTTCTTCTAGGAAAACACTCAAGTACCTCTTGAAACTTCAAGAACTTTGAGGCTCTCAATTGCAGAATGAGGTTTCCCTTTGCATTATTTGTCCTGCAACGATTTGATGGGCACTCCAAAAGTGGCATGAAACTACGAGCTGTGACTTCCTGTCAGAGTATATAGCAATATTGAACATATGTAAAACAAACACCAAAAGAACAAATCTAAAATAAAAACAAATACATTTAAGCGAATCAATAAAACATCCAACATCAACTTCTGCTATGGGGTTAGGATAATGAAAGAAAGATCAACGTGTATAAGCAGGAAATTCCATAGACGGACAAAAACATACTTGATATATTTCAAATCCGCATTCCTCGCAAGTGTAGACTGCAACCTGCATCAATGGCTTGACGTCTGAACAACGAGTAACAATACCGACCACTTTAACAAGCTGTCCAATGTGACAGGCCTTCACTTCTCTCAGTGTGAAAGCCTTCTCCTTTGCAAAGCCGTTAATATGAACTTCACTGCACTTGCACCAATATATTAGCTAGAAACACCTCTACACGAGGATGAAATATTAGAAAATACAATGACAACAGAATGCTGTCTTAATGTTTTGTTTTAAACCACAAAGAAAGTGCTGTTTTGAACATTATAATCTTCATTTAAAAATAAATAAACTTCAGTCAATCAATTGGATGCATATATTAGGTATCAATTAACTTCATTTAGTTGGATAAATCTATTGGGTGTGAAAATAACAATTGCTATAGAAATCTTTAATGCCCACTTAAACCCACATTAGTAACACTTGGGCCATTTTGCACTGTTTATGAAATCTTCATCAGTTTTTCCTTAATTATGCTCATTCCAATCAGAAATTTGTTAAGAACTTATGTTCACGTACATTAAGCTAAAACTGACTTGGTTATGTGCTTTAGATCCTTTGCAGGAACAAATAACAGTTCATTTTAAAAGGCTTCCCCACGGCTCTTTGATCTAATCTACTTTAAATCACTACAGCATATGGCTTGTTAGGACTTGCCTTGTTTTGTTAATTCTAGTGCATAAGGGACAATGCCTGTGCAGGTAGAGCTCACCCTCTGCTCGGGGCAGACAAAGGCAGATTAATGGGCTTTTGTTGTTGATCCCCAGCCCATTTTCAGTGGCTTTATTGGATCCTTCCAGAGAAGGTGATTTGGAGACTTCCCAGGGACAGGAAAACTACTACGAGCAAAATCGTGAGCATCTAGACTGTGATGAGCATAAAGGACTGCCAAAGTATGGTGAAAACGTGAATGCCTAGTAAACATTGAATTGCATTTAAGCCCTGGCAAAATATAATAAGACCTTGTATTTTAAATCATTTGTAAGTAGCTTCCCTAGTTGATTGAGTTTTTAGGAAAAAACAAGTAGTTGGAAAGTATCTCATTTCTTACATTTGGGGTTTACATGAATTAAACAGTCTAATGGAGAATCTAGATTTGCTTAGCGCCATTCATCAACAAATGCCTTATGCATAAACTAACTTAGTATCTGAACTTACAAGAAACGCTTGATCTCTGGCGGCATCTTTTGAAAAGGATCCACATTGTCTGCATTTTCACCCGCTTCTTCCGATCTTTGTCTCATCAAAATATCATAATCATCGTCCCTCACAATAACTTCGGTGGGTTCGGGCAACAGTTCATCTATTGCTTCTGCAAAAATGCCTACATATCGACGAGTATTTGTTCTTACTCTATCCAAGAACCCCTCGTCCAAACCCTTATACTGCAAGACAAAACGAAAAATCAATTCACTCAGCTCTGGCCTTAAAGCCTAGCCTCTGAAATTTTATATTTTACTAACATCCACGAGAATGCAATGCAAAGGGCACTCGAACATACGCTGCTGATGTCATCGAGCTCAATGTCAACAGAACGAATTTTCCTATTTGCAACATCTTGCTGCACAGACATAAACCCAAAAAGACAAATTCTTCTCTAAGTACCACATCACAAAGCCACACCTAGAAAACAGTGTAGGATAAATTTTCAGAGGAAATTACCAACAGATCCATGTACTTTGTAGCCCCATTCTCTGCTACAAAATTCTTCAAGAAGTCCTTGCAGAACTCTGCAATGCAATCGAACATATGTATTCTTAACAAAAATAGTTCGTTCCAAGGCAATAAGAGCTAATTTTAAAGAAATGGGTTGCAAATACTGACCTTTATCGCCCTTGAAGTCTGGACCAGGCATTTTCAGAGAAGCTTCAACAATGCAAAAATCCTAAATCGGCGCAGGATCTCTTATAGTGAACTGCTTTTTACGCAGAGAAGCGTATTGTGCCTCTGCTATTTGATTGCAGACGGGTCGACTCCGTGTGATTTGGCAGCCGATGGACGGGATCCAGTATTTGGATTTGGATTCCGCAGTTGCGATTTCTGACCAAAAACAACATAGAGATGCAAAGGAAAACCGCGAGCATTCTGATATTTGGCGCCAAAAATATGGCGGGAAAATAAGTATGGCGGGAAGAGTGTTACTAGGACTATTTTAATAGCGGAAATATTAGCGTTTCAATAAAACCTAAAGGAGTAGGTCAATTTTGCAGTATAATGTTTTTAATTTTTCGTGAATTTTCATTCTTTTAATATATGGATTTTTAGGGTTTTTCAAATGAGAATGGGTTTATGAATTTAATTGTAATGTCAATATTTGTGAAACTGTAGAATTTTATTGTTAAAATAATAAGTTAGTATTTGTTTTGTTGTTTTAGTAAAAAGAGAGAAAAAATTTCAAAATAATTATACTACTTTATATTTAAATATTTACTTATATTGTCCTTGGGAAGCACCTCAAGTGGTAAAGATGAAAAAATCACTTATTTGAATCTTTCAAAATTTATCTCAGATTCCCTTAATAAAAAAAATTAACTTATATTATTTTTTTTAACAAAACATTCTATTTATAATCATCATTATATTTGTATTTAAATACTTTTTATAGGTTTTTATATTATAAGTTGATATGAACTTTTTAATTACTTTTTATAAACTTAATGGGTTACTTCAACATGTTGTTGGGAATTTGTTAGTTTCAATATTTTAATCTTCTTATGTTAAATTATGCATTTACTAGTAATGCTATCTATAAATGTGAGAAAGTATCCCTCTAGTTTTTCCACAAGGTTTTTCTCGAATAAAAAATGGTCATATGTGGCTCAAAATGTGGGAACCCTCTAATCTTGTAGCAAATTCAATTGTCATATTTGAAATTTTGGTTGAATACTCATCAAATTTGTGAGAGGAAAAATAATTATTTTAGTACAAAATTAACTTACTCCCATAAAATATTATTACTTTTATCAATGAAGTAAATCCTCAAATAATTATAATAAAAGATTAACTTAATTCAATATTAGTTAGAATCTATTCATCCTATTTTGTCCAAATAAAAATGGAATTTATTATTCAAATGACAAATCTATAATTAGAAGGATAAATCCAAAGATTTTAAAGATACCTTGACTATAATTTGAAGGATAGATCCAAAGATTTTAAAGGTACCTTGAAAATATAATTGAACTAAGATTTAGAAGATTGATGAAATAACTTTGATATAATTGTGTGGGGATGTTTTCACGGTGTGTAAACATTGTGTTAAATTTTTCAGTCTCAATAATATCAACCCTAGATCCAACATATATCCTTACCTTTACTTTTATTAATAATTCAAATTCTCATATAATCACAATAAGTAATCAAAATATTAATTGAAAATTATTATAATGAGTGTACAAATTACTGAGCAATTATGGTTTATTGATTGAAAACCATTGTAATGAGGAGTGATAATTTGGAGGAGCAATTTAAGAAAAAAAAATAAAGGTTATGATTTTTTTTTAAGATGGCAAAATTTATCATAACTTAGTTGTCAAACTCGTAATGAGTACAATCATCATTACAAGTTAACCCATCATTATTATTTAATAAAAACCAAATTACCTAAAATAACTCACTAATAATCCATAAGGAAGTAAACTTTCACTTTTACCACATGTCTAATATTTTATGATTTGATAATATGATAATATAATTTAATATAAAATCATTATTTTTAAGATTTAATAATATACAAACATATTTTATATTTATAAAAAAAAATATTTTAAACTCCAACATAGCATGACACAATAATATGCGAACATATTTTATAATTTTAAAATATTTTAAAAAAAACTCCAACATAGCATGACACATAACACAAACAATATTGGAAATGATTGAATGAGTAACATTGTCCTCATTGAAAGTGCATAAGTAGATAGAAGGTAGTTGTAGAAGAAATAATGAAGATCACAAGTTTTAACAAGACGGGTTGCATAGCAACCAGTCCCTGCTTTAGGTTTTGTTTTGCATTGTATCTTTATTACTTAAGAAATAGTTACAAGAGAAAAACATAAACACAATAAGCTACAGGCGTATTAGTCATAAACACAATAAGCTACAGTTGTATCAGTCCAGTTGGCGAAAGGCTTAACCCTGATCTCCATTGAACTGAGATCTGCATTGAACTAAGAATTGATATCTCTGTAAGACTTGCAAGCACTAAAACTGTGTTGGAATAAGAGTTGCACGATTTACTTGTCCAAGGATCGAATCCCGAATAAGAAAAGTTAAATAGATTGTACTCATAATCAATGAAGGAGATCATGTATAAATAGATAGACTTTTCGTTTAGTGAAAGAACTGGTATATTTTGAGTTGCCCCTCACATTGCCATATTCCAACCAAGAGTCAAAGTGTTGCTGTTAATTTTTATATTCACCATCTCATGGCTTCGATCATCACGAAATCACGTTGAAAGGTGAGTGATCCACGCTCTTGAACCATCCAAGTGTTAAGTCTAAGCACGGGGACTCATCGTCGTCTTGGAGAACATCGCCTATATTGACTCCTCCTCAAGCTTCTCGATTGGGATTTTTTTTTTTTTTTACTAATGAAGCAATCCCCTTCAAATGAAGGTAAGCCGCCTCTACTACCGTCAAGGAAATGAAAAAAAAGGTCAGATTGCTGCTACTCTTTTATATAGATAGTTCATTTCTCTCATCTAACTAGAAAGGTAGGTAGTTCATATTTGTTTCTTATCCAGCAAGTAGCCTCCTTCGCTTTGCTCCTTAGGGTGGTGGTCAACTGAGAAATGGGGACCTTGGGGGCCTTACCTTCTGGGTAGCAATTTTAGGGGAAGAAAGAAAGTTGATATTCCCGATCTCGAATGATTGGGGGGAATAAATATAGGGGGGTTTGACAAGAACCCTTTCATGTGCCAATCAATCAATTTCTAGGCAAGCTTAATAACCCCCTCCCTCCCTACCTGATAGGGCATGGCTCTAATAATTGACCCTGAAGCCATAAGTAAAGCATTCAGATTGAAGACTATGGTCAATTCTGGTTACACTTTTGTGCCTATCAACCCAGCCTTGCAGAGGGATACAGTTACAGTATCAGTTGATCACCCTGTCTGAGCATATCTAGGAGCTTGCAAGGGTCAAGTTGGCTACAAAGGAGGTAGTCTGGTGCACACTGTGTAGAACCAAAGGCCACCTACAGAACCATTGTCTTATGATCCAAAAGTATGTTGCAATTGTCACCGCCAAGCTCCTATGTTAAGTTGGGAGGTTATGTATATACTGAACAAGTATCTGCCCCTGAATATATGCAATCTCCATCGATTACCTCATTCAAAAATGGTCCAAATGTTGATGAGGTAAGTATCTGAAACATTTCATAGAGCAATAGTTTAGCGTGCTACTATTTATTGTTGTACAATATTCTAATATATATGTAATATTTTTGTTTATTGTTTACAATATTCCTAATATATATGCAATATATAAATTTATGTGCAAGATGTGCCCGACATGGAAGGTTCCTTTAAATTACAATGACTAGATTTGGCAAGGATTTTGACTCCTATGTCATGGCGAACTAGTACAATAAAACCATGCAATAGGATAAAAGCTAAGAAAATAGCCAGGCATATGATCCTATAAATTCATTGATAGTTTAAATGTTCTAATTCAACAACAAACCATACTGACCAACCTGAAATTTGTTGATATTGACACCCTACAGGGAGAAATCGACATCTGCATAGTCTATAACACAAAGAAATTACGCCAATGCAACAATTGAAAAATAGAACTAAAACTAAGAGAACTAGTGACGGGGCAGCGGGTGGGGCAGCGGTAGCATAAGGAGACAGTGCAAATCAGGTGGTGGCTAACCAAAGCTCCATAGAGACAAGTGGAGGTAGAAGAAACAGTTGAACAACAAACAAAGGCACAAGAAGCTGAAAAATATGACATACAGGAGTAAAACATTAGATGTTCCAGATTAATGCTAGGTTGTCCTAGCATTAATAGAGACTCTTCTAAAAATACTCTATTGATTTGAAAATACTCTATCGAAAATATGCTTGCTCACATTGCTATCCTCGAAAAGAGCTCAAAAAATATTATTGGCCCAACAAAAAAGTAACATCCAAAAAACTTAGGAAACTCTTAAAAATATATTACCATGATTGGTTTATTAGCATGAGAAGTAATGTGAAAAGATGATAGATCCATTACTAGAGCCCTTACAGCTGAAGGAAGGGACTAATAAAGGTGTTTTAATTCAAGTGAACAAGATGGTAGGAATTATAATCGATGGTTTTGTGCATGATTATAATGATTATTGTGTACTTTTTTGGGGGATCAAATGATTGGTCAAATAGGGGGAAATGAGCAATATATGGGACTGTTTGAATTGACTTTGTTAAGTGTATTTTAATAGTTTGATATAAAGTTATGTAAGTTATATAGAATTATCAAGTTTTTGAAGTTATGGTTGGTTGTGTGTTATTATTTTTTTATACAATTTAATTGAGTCATTGATTATGTTGTTGATGATTAAAGATTTTGTTAATCTAGACAATGGGAATTGTTTTCCCAATGATATGAGAGAAAATCTCGTCAAATACATAATAGAGGTCGAAGAGGGTTAGATCTATTGCAAATTTAGCCTTATATTCCATATACATCTTCAAATGAATCGCGCTATATAGCATGTATCATAGTATCATTACGAATTAGTTTGGAACCTCGTACCAAGAATTTCAAACGGCTTCCTTACATAAAGAAAACCACTAGACACCCGCAGGGGTGTAGACCGACTGGTTGAGAAATGAAATGATATGAGACATTGTAAAAAGAGGTCACAAGTTCAAACCCCGGCTAACCCGTGCACTGTGCTTACGGGTTGTGTGGTGCACCTAGCGGTTTAGTGGTAGAGAACGGGAATTGGCCCTGTGTCATGCGAGTACGAGACCCACCCCAGTTTTCAATTCCCCTAGTATAAAAAAAAAACCACTAGGCATGTTAATATAATCAAGCTACGATTTTTTGCTTAGTCAATTCAATGCAAAAATCAATCATGTGTGTGGTCATCATTTTATAAAGATGAAAAGGGTAAGAACAAAGACCAGATTTTCCATGTGATCGTTATCATATTTGTATCATATGTCTAGAGTGTTGTATCAGGAATGCTCGGTTCTTCTTTGTTCAAATAACTATTGCCAAGGAGGAAATAAGAACTTATCACAATGAAATAATTATATCATGTTTTCATTAAGTTATGAAGCATAAGGATAAGTAGGACTTTTGAATTACACAATGTATTACAACGTACTGTGGCTAATTTGAAGTAAACTATAGAGAAATAGAGGGAGGAGAGTATGCCACAAGATAGGGTATCCAACTAATGTTTCACACATATGCACTCACAATACATCCCACAAAGGAGGATGGAAAGGCCCAACAAGGAAGCATACTCATTATGCAACTAATCAACCATCATGTAAGTAGGAAACACCACTTCATTTTCGTTTCCCTCATTGACATGAGGATTGTGGTATGCTGGGACTTATATGCTATTGTAGGCCAACCATCACAACCAATGTGGGATAACATACAAGGTGGAGAGGAGATTTAATAATTGTAGAAGCAATCCCAAGATGTTATTTACGGACAATCCATTAGTGCGGACACTAACCGATCTCTCTATTCCGAATGGTTATGATCTAGAACAAAAGAAGTACAAAACACAAATAGCTTTCCTAGATTGATCAAATTACAGAAGGTATAGGAAGGTAACTTACCTTATGATTGTAGTGTTATCTCCTTGCTTGGTGTAGCTCCTGATCTTCAGATCTTTAGTAGCAAAATAGTATACAACAAGTGGAAACAAGAAAGTACTAATAATATGCAAATATAGATCAACCTAAACCAGCAGTCAAAGAAGCCAATTCTCAAGATCTTACAACAACAAGATTTTTATGGAAAGAATCTACATTAATGTAAATATAAGAAATACACAGGGAGAAATTACAACCGATCTTTGATGTCGTAACTCCTTCCAAATGATCCTAGCCTCAAAGATTCAAGCTTTTACCTCCTAATGGATGAAAGGGAACCAACTCTAGCAGAATTTCACCAGCATTTAAGTACTCTATCCTTCTCTTCCCTAGCCATGGAGAGGAGGTTTATATTTATAGGCCTAAAGGTATAGGAGAGGTTGAGGATTTGTGGGAGAAGCTCAAGGGATCATCCCAAAAGGTAAGGGGATCGAGTGCCACCCTTCCTAGTTCACAGGGATAAGCTTCCACATAACCAAGTTTTCTAGAAGCTACTCAAAGCTTCTTTTTCTCCCTTTCAACCAACAACGCTGCACTTTGTACACAGTCAACTTGTGTGTTTGGAGAGTGACACGTCTTGTCAAAAGGTAGCAAGTGTCACTGACGCGTTATGTCAACATGCAGAGCGCGTCACTAGGGGTTTGATGCATATTTTCAATGTGCAAGGTGCATCGAGGTGACAACAAAGGAAAAAGGATGCTACCACAACTCTTCTTTCAATCAATTGGCCCAAGTGCTTCAGGATTTAGGGCAAATATAGGACACATAACTCAAGATGACAAGATTTTGGTGTAAGAGAATGCCCCCCCAAAGCATGAAACTAGCAAATAGGGTAGGTGAGGTGCTTTGAAATATTGAAGTTTGAGGCAAGGACCATCGGTTGGAGTGCTGAGAAAAGACACCTGCAGTACAACAGACTCTGAGATATATGTCTCACATGATTCATAACATGGTTGTCGACCAATACACTGCTAATCCATGAAACACTGAATAAAAAGTATGACCACTAGGAATACAATTGTGGATCCATACACCCATCACAAGACCAGATCGTAGCCACGAGATAATACACAGTGGATCTACGAGATGAACTAAACATAGCCACGGACCAATACAATGTGGATCTATGTAACAGTATAATGGTACCATCATGATATCTATGTGGAACCTACTCAAGAAATATCTCCATCACAACTTGGGTGAAATACATAAGTTAACCCAGAGTCTTCAAACCGAACCCGCAATGATACGAATCTAACCACGTGATTGCAATGTAGTGAAGTTGAACATGGTAGAAACCACTTGATTACCAGTCAATGATATAAACCGTTAACAAGTGCGAGGGAAATCATCATTGATGTCAATGATTCCCAAGGTATCAAAGTACATACCACCGAATGTGAATCAATGAGCTGGGGTCAAACATTTAGTGGAATCTTTCAATCATAATTCAATGATGTGAACTTACTGTTGAAAGCGAAGTAACTTGCCATTGAGGAATGCAGGCCCAAGGTACTTGACTGGTTCCTAGGTTCAATCCTTGGATGATGAGTTGAAGTTGACAAGGATAAACTTGTCGAAGGAGGGCCATGATGTTTCCCTCATCATTGACACGAAACGAGATCAAATATATTTGGAGTAGATCAGACTATAGAGTAATGTATGAGACTGACTCAAGGATGATCGACATAAAGGAGGGTATAACGACTGCAGAGATTGACTCGATCAACAGACTTACCTTGAACATGGAATGGCATGACTTGGCAGCATTGACACAACGAGGCAGATATCAAGACCTAATATAACAAATGGTTGATGCATTCTTCGAATGACCGAAAGGAGTATGATGACTCATGGAGTTGGAGAGACTCGAGGACAAGCAGGTTATCCAAGCGGTTTGAATGAAATGCAAACAAATGCCATATTTAAGAGCGACTATGTACTGCTATTAATACAAGTTAATAGAAACTCTTTCCTTATCCCCCATCATGATTGATGAGTACCTCTTTGTTTATTAACGAGCTTGAGGAGGATAACAGATGCTCGGTCTAGCTCATCCTTAGGACGAGTCCAATCTCACATGTTTAACGAACCTAAGAGAGGAGGGGTTCATCCCTAAAAGGGCCCCTCAATTTTAGATTTTAACGAGTCCAAAGAAGGTAAACTCGGTATCATTTCATGTTTAGAGAGTCTGAAAGGACTAAAGAAGACTCCAATGAGTACTTTTTTGTAAATTTTAGTCTCCTCACCCGAAAAAGGATAAAACAACACGAGAGAGAACTCTTCAAGTCATGATTAACTAGAGTGAACGTTTTTCGTAAATAGTCTCACTAGTCCGAAAAAGGGGTGAACTATCACCAGAAAGACGACCTTTCCAGTACTTTTACAAGCGTGAAAGAATCAAGTTTGCTTAGCGAAAGTTTTCCTATTTAGGGAGTCTAAAAAGAGCTTAAAGGAGAACTCCAGGGGGATTCCTTTTTGGTAGAATTTTTACGCGCCCGAAAAAGAGATAAAAGATAACTTGGTGACTTATTCTCGTGTTTTTACGAGCATGAGAAAGAACAAAGACTCAGCTCGATACCTTTTATACTCAGTTTTAAGGAGCGTGACAATGGTATAAAAAACACTCTAAGGCCTTTTCACACTTGATGAGTATGAAAAAGTCAACGATGGTTACCGTCATAGCCAAAACACCACTTTCCTCCACTTTCCAACTTTGAAATGAAGTTAAGAGCCATCACAAGGTTTTAAAACACAAAAATGGGGTCAACTATAGTAAAAAATCCATGAAAAAAAAATATTCCATTTGATATAAAAAGGGTGAATAGTAATAATTATTTACCATTTCATTTTTACCAAGTTGAATAGTGAGAAAAAACCTCTTTGAAGCTCTATCTTATGGCGATGATTATGGGAGCTTCAGTCAGTCATTCAGCCTCTCGTCAATTTCAGGTAACTCTAAACCTCATTCTCTTTGATTTGATGGTTTAAATTTTGTCTTTGATGCACGTTTTTAGTGGTGTTGGGACTCATTCTAAAGGGGGAATTATGCGCCCTAGGTGGCGTGCTTTCCCCTTTCGGGAAGTGCGCCACTCGGGAGTGACACGCCTTCCCTATGGGCAAAGTGCGTTGTTGACACCCTGTCTGCAAAGACGGGGTGCATTGACGCAGTTTGACCCACAAACTTGGGAACGGGTCCCAAAAAACAAATTTTAAGGCAATGAAAAGGATCTAATGCCCATTATTTTGGTGTTTATGTAGGGTTTAGCCATCAAAACGGTGCAATGGAAAGAACGTGAGCACGAATTGTAGGATGTGCAAGCCGCAAATGATCCTCACTCCGTTAATGCTTTGAGGGAGTGTGGGTCACTCAAATTATTTCATGTATAAGAAATGAGGGCCCAAGTACAATTGATGGACTATTTGATTCGATTATGGGACCCGGATCAATAGTATTTCAGAGTTGGAGCACACATCATCATTATAAACATTGAGGACATATACTTTTTGACAGGATTATCCAGGCGTAGGGCCCCAGTGTCACTATCCGGACCCAGGGGTAGTGATCAGTCCACTAAGAACCTCATAGCACAGTTCTGCACTCCAGGCACACAGATGTCGGGTGGGAAAATTCCCATAAAAAATGTGTGGGACCGTCCCTTGAGGATTATATTGTTTACCATCGAGCGGGTAGCGGTAAGTAGGGCCCCATATTAGGCCACCAAGGTCCATATGTTGTATGCCATCAAGTGTATGGCTCCTACTGTGATCAACTGGTGTGAGGGGATCCTCACAAGCTTAAAGGACCAACTAACCAAGTGTCGCAGAGGGGAGTTGAAACAGTTCGGTTATGGCTCCATCGTTGTCTCTTTCTTTTTAGAGAGGATTCCACTTCTCCGACCTCGGGTTGAGATCAGTGATCTCGATCCACGAGATCTGTGTATGCAGAGATGGTCTGCAATGATGGCCCGCCATGGTGGTGGTGGGCCAATGATCACATATGGACCGACTTTCTTCAGGTGGCTAAGCAGCCAACTCCTCATGGTTGGGGATTATGCATATGCAGGGGCGGACTTTAGAAGATATCCCGATCTAGTTCTTCTAGAGGGAGACCAGTGGGGAGAGATTGGTAAGAAAAAGACTCTTATGTATTTTATGATTTTTTTTATGTAGTACTAATATCTCATGTTTTGCTTATACAGATATTGGCCCATCGAGACCGGCAAGATCCTCACCCATAGAGAGGCGAGGAGTAGTTCGGGATATGGCAACGGTCCATCAGGAGGCTATGGAGGAGTTAAATGAGATGGAGGAGAACCTCCAGCGGTTGAATGCCAACATTCCAGACATCTCCATTGACAACTTGTCGTGACACTACCAGTGTAGGACTACTGGATTTTGGGGTCGTTTTGGTCGATTACTCCGCCGGGCGGCTAGGGCCATCATATGCTATCACGAGCACCCTCAGGGATAGGCTGCATATGCGGTGATGTACTGAAAGCCACATGCTTCAAATTTTGTAGATGTGACTTACTGAAAGCCACGAGCTTCAGATTTTTTGTATCAGTACCTTTTTGTACAACATTTTGCCAGACTTGATATATAAAACACTATCTAGCGGTTTATACATTGTGTTTTTATGATGGATTTGGATCTTATGTGTGTTTGCTTATACATTAATGATTAATTTACATGTCATGGATTATGCATATTTAATAAAAATGCTTATGAATGTGCAATGTGCTAGTTTAATACAAATTTAGTCAACGAATTAGCAACCGTATTTATGGATCTTGGGATATGTAGATATTGAACGGTCTCAAAAGACCTTTCCAAGAGGCATACCCGCCTGAATAAGTGGAGTAGCATAGGGTTGTGGATAGTGTAGACTCAATTCAAATGAGAGACCACTAATTGAGAATCTAGATAGATGACAACGTGGTCCACACCAAGAGAAAAGGCGTCGGTCAATAATCCGATCACCGTGTGATATTCGACGATGTTATTAGTTGCAGGACCTAGGCAAGTTCCTCCTGAGCTTATCAGCTCATCAGCATGGAAATAGAGTACCAAAGCTGACGAGGCGAGGTTCAGAGTGTGTCGTCTAGCGCCATCCATGAATCCATAGCAGGTTTCCATCTGCACATCCAGGCAGAACATGGTATAAGCGAAAATTGAGATAAGACCCCAACACATTAAAAGTAAGTGTCACACCAAAGACAAACACACATCATCTACAATATATACAAAGTACTAATGCAAAATAACTTAAGCATAGTACCGCTTTAGGTAGAGCTCGTTACGAGGCTCCCCTAAGGATATTCCGTCATAGTCAACCAACTCATCATCTCCCTTTTCCAAGACACGTTTTACGATGTATGGGCCATGCCACATGGACTCAAGTTTACCTGCCCTCAACTTATCATGTTTTTGGTCATAAGTAAGGACCAAATCACCCTTGTTGAAGATACAGGGTTTCAAAGATTTGTCATACTGGGCCTTGATGCATTTCTTATGCGTTTCATTGGCTAGAGATGCATCACGACGGGTTTCGTCGAGTTTTGCTAAGTATAAGAATTATTCTTTCTCAGCAGTTGTGTTCGGTAAAAGTTCAACGCCTAGTTTTAAGGACGGAATTTCACACTCAATAGGCAATACTTCCTCTAGTCCATACACCAACTGGAAAGGTGTGAAACCAATGGCGGCTTTGACAGAAGTCCGGTATGCCCAAAGGGATGAAAAGACCATCACATGCTAATTTGACTTGTGCGTACCTACCATGTGCTGAATCATGGTTTTCAAGACCTTGTTAATGGCCTCTACTTGTCCATTCAATTGGGGATAGTAAGGGGTTGATTTTTCATGATGAAAGCCTAACTTGACACTTAATTCATCTACCATTTTGTTTTGGAAATGTCATACATGATCTGTGACAATGGCTTGAAGGACTCTGAATCTAGCGATGATATGATTGAACATAAAGAGTGCGGTCGTTTCACCGTCTTTCTTGTATGTAAGCATAGCCGCGGCCCATTCGGTAAAGTAATCTACAACGACAATGATATAACCATGCCCCCCGGTCGAGGTAGGCTTACAATGCATGAATTCAATGCTCCATTTTGCGAAGGGGCCAACAACGATAATTGGATGTAGTGGGGCTGGGTGTGAGCACTTTTTATGATGAAAAAGATGGCAAGGAGGACACTTCTTGACCACTTCCATACAATCTTTGAAGATGGATGGACAATAGTATCCAACACGTAAGATCTTTTGGGTTGTAGCCATCCCATAAATATGACCGCCACATGCCCCTAAGTGGCAATCATTTAAGACATGCTCAACCTCCTTGTGAGTTAAACACCATTGTAGAATGGAATCAATTTCACGACGGTATAGTGTATCACCGATGATCAGGTAATATTTCGCATGGTGACAGATACGACGGCGTTCATCACAGGATAAGTGAGGGATGAAGCGTTCGGGTTGGAGATATAAAATGATATCTTTGTACCAAGGGTCAGAAGTACTAATAAAAAACAATGTCTCATCGGGGAGAGAGTCAATGGGATCATATTCTTGATCAGTACGGGGAAGATCACAAATGAGCTCCTCGAATACCAATGAATTTTTTTATTTAGCCTTTTCAAACTAGAGATCGAATTCTCAGAGAATTACGATCCAGCGCGAGTATTTTCCCCCTAGTACCTGACGTGGGAGGACATGGTACATAGGGTTAGAATCGATAATGATGGTAGTAGTCTGGAGCAGGATATAGTGACGGAACTTATGGACAACGATGACTGCTGCCAGAGCTCATTTCTCCACATGCGAATAACAGATTTCAGAGTCTATGAGACCCTTACTAAGGTAGTAGATCACATGTTCCTGCGTGTTGCTATCTTCCTACACTAAAACCATAACGATAGTTGAGGTAGAGGAAAGAAGATAAAGGATGTAATCCTTGGTGTAATCCGGTGGTTGTGTCATGGGTGCATGAGTAATAGCATGCTTGATATTGTCAAAGGCCTTTTGGGCATAGTCATCCCAAATAAACAGGACGTCCTTCTTTAACAATAGCATGTAACCCTGTGTCTTTTCTGCAAAATTACACATGAAACGACGTAGGTATTTTTCCCTCGCCTGCAAACTTTGAAGTTACGCAATATCCATGGGTGAGGGTAGGGCGACAATGTCCTCTACCTTGAGGGGATCAATGCGGATCCCATCTTTGGAAATTATGAAGCCAAGGAGACGTCCGGACATGGCCTGCTGGAATGTAGCACCAACATTTTTAAGGCCAGAAGGTAATTTGCGATAGCCAAACGTACCCCATGGGAAAATGAAAGCAGTTTTATGTTAATCGGTTGGGTGGATATCAATCTGATTATAGCCAGAAAATCCATCCATGAATGAAAAGATGACACTTGCGGTGCAATTGTCAATAATTTGGTCGATAAACGGGGTAGGGTAATTGTCCTTAGGACAAGCCTTATTGAGATCCCTGTAATCAACGCAAACTCTGATGGTTCCCTATTTCTTCGTAATCGGAATGACATTAGAGACCCAATCTGTCAAGGGGACGGGATAAATGAACCCAGCTCTCAATAGCTTTTCAATCTCTACTTTGATGCTTGCAGTCTTTCTAGGGTGCACTGGACAAAGTTTTTGCCGGACAGGTTTTGTGTTGGGATATGTTTTGATTTCATGTATGACAATAGCAGGATCAATCCTGGAAATTTCTTTGTAGCTCCATGCAAATACATCGCGGAACTGTTTAAATAAGGTCGTATAAGTATTTATTTCATTGGGAGAACAAGTTTGGCCAATGTGGATGTGTTCTACGACACCTGGTTTTACTGAGTTGTCTATGGTGGTGGTAGGCGTGATGTTTGCCAAGTTCCGCTCAGTTACTATATCTTGTGTGAGAATCTGAGATTGAGGGTTGGGAGAGACATTTGGTGAAACAATGGCGTGAATCGTATTCTCTATTGTGTCCAATGGTGGGAGGAAAGACGATCGATGATGATGGTCTACCCAGGGAGGCTCATCCAAGGTCATAGCCTCCATGATTGATTCATCAGAGTGAAAAGTATGGAGGATATGATTTGATGAGGATGAGGTCTGTTGAGAGGGTAGAGAACTTCGTCGGATAAATCTGCTGCCGATTGGATGGCCTCGTAAGTGGATTTAGTGGGGCTTAGAGGCATCACATCTTCAATCGAATCAAGGTCAATGATATCGGGAACAATCCATGGGTCCGTTGAGTTGTAGGATGATGGGATCATGGATGAGATCATGTTCACCATGGAAACATGTGATGGGGGATCAGGTGTTGGAAACACTCCCATCAGTGATGAGTATTTTAGGATTCCTACCCCCGCACTCTCATATATTTGCGATGAGTGTCCCAAGAGAGGGACATTATCTGCAATATGAGTAGTGGTGTCCAGTGTACAAAAATATAAGTAGTCGATAGTAACAATTTTCCCTTGGTGGGGAAATTGCACAATACGAAAGACGGATGATGCGACCGCAGTCACGGCATAGAACCAATTTCGACCAAGTAATAAGTTATAATCCAATGGGGTGGAGACTACTTCCACATTAATGAAAAAAGTCTTACCTCCCAACTCAACGTCTAAATATTGTAATAGCCTGTGTGGTTGAAATCCACATCCGTCAAATGCTTTCAAGGTTGTGGGGCAATGGTTCAATTCAGGAGTGTCGATAGCTATCCAACATGACATTGACATAACAAAAGTAGAGGCTCCCTTGTCGAGGACAGTACGATGTATACTTTTTCCCAGCGACATTGGTAACGATTTGAAACGCTAGTTGGTGGGAAAGCCTCGGTTTGAAATATTCCAATCTAAACATGATCTTATTAGAGGAATTCGGATCCACTGCTCCAATGGAAGCTAGGAGAGTCTTACGCTGATTGGGAAAGTTTTGTAATATTTCCAACGTTGACATAGCACATGGTGCCTGGGCTATATCTTCTAGTATATTGTAGTTTTGAGCGGCCCAGGCATTGGGGTTGAAAACGACTTTTTGAATTGTGCTTTTTGGTGGACACAATACTGCATCAGGTATGGGTTTGTCAATGGTCAAAGGACCTTGTGACAGTGGACAAGTGGGCGTGGATGTGGGGGATTTTTCATTATTACCTCCGTCAGGTTCCTTACTAGGAATAGAGTCGTATGTGTATGTCCTAGTAGATAAGTTGACCATTTCGCTGTGCATCACGAGAACATGAGTGATTGTGGAAGGTTCTCCTTGACAAGGAGGTGGTTGTGCAACCATTTGCTATTGTTGTGTGGGGAAGGGTTTAGTTAAAACTATGGGTGTGGGGTTTCCCTTAAGAAACTTTTGGACTTCTTCATGATGTGGACATTCTTTCATGAAGTGATCGTCACCGCACAATAAACAAGGATATTTGGCATTCCGTTTTAGTTTTGTGTCATTAGGATCGAAATTTTTGTTGTGCTCCTGCTGGTTAGAAGACTTCTTGGATTTGCCTTTATTCTTATTTTTACCACTGGATTTCTAAGGTGAAGCAGATTGGACTGAATTCACCTCCGTAGTGGAAGCAGGGCTGGGTGATTGGTTGGTGTTGTTTCCATCCTATGACGAGGATGGGGTTGAACTGATGTGGTTCAATGATGCACTCGATTGAGTAGCAGGCTGGGTATGGACGGAACCAATGATGCCATTGGCATGTGATCCTGTGGGAGGTTTTTTTGGGTCATGTGTGGGGCGCGGGGCATTAGGAATAATGTCATATAATGTGCCATATTGAGCATAGACTAGGTCTAGGTACTGAGCACGCGATATGGCTTGTTCTTCTGTAATGGCCCCATCCATAGAAACATATTTAGCTATGATGGGTAGTAACGACTTTGTAAACCAATCAGCGAGTAGCTGATCCTGAATGAGAGCTTTAATGAGCCAACGTCTCTTTCTCCACTTGTGAATATGATTAGAAATGTGAGTGGAGGTTGATTGTCGAAGAGATCTCAAAAGATCTGTACCGGTTTCATAGCGTATCGATAATTGAAAATGGGTCAAAAAGGCCATAGCTAAAGCTCTAAAATTAGAGAAAGTGTGTGGCGGTAACTCGATGTACCACTTTGTGGCGGTACCGATGAGGGTTTGTTGAAAAAGCCTCAGACGGATATAATCATCCATTAAGGAATTGGAGGAACACCACAAATGATATTTCATTACGTGGTTCTTAGGATCTTCATCGGGTTTGTCGTCAAATTTGGGTATGTCTGATGGTAACTTCACATAAATGGGTGGCCAATTTATACCATGTTGGATGGGATCATTGATCAAACATGACAGATCTGGCACCAGAAATGGTAACTATCGGTTTGGTTGTGGATACTAGTAATATTGATAAGGCATATGGGTACCAATAGGACCATGGATTGAATGATCATAAGTTCCTCCCATAGAGTATTGTCCATATGGAGGTGGTCCTCCTGGATTAGGAGGTGAACATGAAGGGGGTCCTCCGCCAGAGTGTGGAGGTCCTCCTCCGAAGTATGGGGGTCCTCCGGATGGTGGAGGTGGAGGTGGGATAGGTGGTGGGGGAGGGGGTGGGATAGGTGGCGGGGGTGGTGGTAGTGGGGGGGGTGGGCCACCGGCTGGAGGTCCAGTTGGTGGAGCATGATGATTCCCCCATGGGGAGTTCATGTTTCTGGGATAGGGTAATCCAAGAAAAATATTCCCTGGTTTATTTTGACCTATGGCAATATTGTGATTACCTCGGTATGTATGCCCCCATGGGGGTTGGGTCCAAGTAAACGGTCCCCCCACGTGATGTGCCCACGTAGGTTGTCCCATGGCTGGGAGTGAACTTCCAACCATATTGTAGTTCATGTATGAAGGATATCCTCCACTTACGCTCTATCTCGTAACTAGAGGTTTCCCCCCAATTAAATTTTTTCCACTTACTAGGGGTTTCCCCCCTATTGAAGGTTTTCCACCAATTGGAGTAAGCCCTATAAGCATATGTTGACCATTAACCATAGGTTGACTCGAGACCAAATATTGACTACTAACTAGAGGGTTGCCTCCACTCTGATTTTGAGGTGGAGGTGATGTTCCAGTTATGAAGTCAATGGTAGTTGAAGATTGCTCTCCAGTCATTGGGGTCAATAAGGGTGTAGAACCGACCGACAGATTTTGAGGTGTACTAGATGAAAAAGAAGGTTGTCTCGGTTCATAGGTGGTCATAATGGGCGTAGATATTCCTGGTGAAGGGAGAACAAAATATAGTATAGGGGAATGATGTTCGGGAATAGGTACCTTCAGGGTGGGTCGCGGAGGAAAAATCTGGCACCTTACCCTCTCTCCGAGTGTGCGTAAATGTTCGATAGTCTCGTAAACTGGTGCAATAATTTCCACATTTGGGATCCATCGGGTAGGGAATAGGCGCGGTATAGTTTCCCCCATTGGAAGTGAAACAAAATTGGAAATACCATGACCTAAGGAGGTCCCCCAAAATGATGCAGTTGGACCAAACGCGATCGATATTGGGTCGTCTGAAGATTGAGTGAAGATCCAATCGACAGATCCAAGGTTACCTTCAAGTGGGTGATGAAAAGATGTGTCGTGCAGAGGAGGTTGTTCCACCAACAAAGGTCCTGTAGGATCCGTGATGGGCACATTTATAGGAGGATAATAGTTTACTCTTGATTTAAGGGCAGGAATTCCTTCTTCGTGTGAACTAGATGTTGTGGGTTGATCCATGCTTGCTCTTGAGTTCTCCTCCTGGATAAGGGGATATTCAGGTGGTAAATTTAGTATTCTGCGGGATCTTCTTAAGGGTTGTTCATCCAGGGAAGATGATGAAAGGATTCTCCTAAAAAGTCTTCAAAAGAAAAAACACACTTCAAGTCCTAGTCAAGATAAAGCCACAAGCACACTTATGTGATAGGTAGGATTCAAAGTCTCGAACCTCATGGGAGTATCAAGGTGCCACAACTCGCGATATACTACAGGGTCCAACAGTAATAATCGACACAATTTTCCAGAGCACTAACCAGGGATTATTAGGACCATACCCCTGATCGTATTACCCGACTACCTGGAAGTACGTGAGTAGTAGCTCCCCGAGTGTTGTTCTCGGTGTATTGCCACGTCAAGACGACCAATAGTTAACTCGGATGGTTTTAGGAATCCTAGTGGGGTCTCCCGATATACTTAAGGTACGTGGGAGCTCAAATCCGTGGTAGTGTTGTGTCACGTCCCTTTCCATCAATCCAGTTCAAGGGAGGAAACATGACCAAACATACCGGGCTTATTTGGCAATCTCATCCCCATACATTACTAAGAAATTCATGGATAAATAAAAACTTTTGTATACATATTCATACTCAACAAACAAAGCGTAATTAAACACTATATATACACAAAGTTTCATCATGCATATATCAGTCATCAATTATCCCATTGCATAAAACAGGATGCCTTTCATTCCATCAACATGAACAATTATCATTCAGAATTAATACATTGCAGAACACATAATGCATATAATCTAAACCATAGAGAACACTTATCTTTGAGATGAAGCTGTCCAAACAACTAGCTATGTGAGAGCAACGTTCCACCGAACCATAGATCTTTGTCCAACCTATATTCTTTCAGCTGAGAGATCACCCCCGAGCTAGGTTGTGTATCCACTAAGGAGGAACTAAACAAGCTCACTCACAACCATGGTTTTGCACAAACAGTCATGCTAAGCCAACACACAGTTGGGTTTATCAAGCATGCAGAGACAAATGAGGAGGATGCTAAGCCAGTGAGCTCAACCACAAAGCTAAAACCATCTCAAATGAACTCAACAGTCATGGCACCCACAATACCTACCACACCCAACACAAGGAAGGTCCCATTCTCTGTTGCATAGTCCCTAAGGCGTCCCTTCCCTACGGTGCTCTTCAGGGTGGGCATAGAAAGGTCCAGTTGCTAATTCCTTGAGATTCTAGCCTTCACTGGGTTTATCAAGCAAACCCAACCTCAGCTCAATCATTCACACTTGGATTTCTCACAATTCTGTCATCAATTAACTCAATCCCGTCACTGGATTTCTGGGCTATAAAAACTGGGTTTTCCAATGGATTTCGGGGTATCTAATACTCTCAATTTCTCCCCAAGGTTCATATCTATGGATCCCCCATTGGATTTTACTGTCAATACCAAATTCTGGGCGTTTATGGCTCTTCAAAACGTGGGTTCTTGCAAAGTTGCGATTCCTGGTTTTTCTCACTGTTGGGCATGTGTAATGGATGCAAACTGATGCTGGGATGTTCCATAATGGAATGGGAATGACGAGGAACCAATTACCATGAGGTAGGGTGACTTGTGGTACAAGAAAAATAGAGCCCATACCTGCCATACGAATTTATGGGCTGCCCATGCTCCATTGAAGCCATGGACTGAATTCTTCAACAACTTCCTTACAACAGAATTAAATGTCAACAAGGAAAGTCAAATGGGTTCTCACAATGACATTTGGTAGCATATGGTTCATCCCCACAATCCCCTCACCACTCCCTAGTGGAATACACATGGCCCCTTCTCATTCGTTGCTTCCATAGCCAATTTTGGTATTTTATTGAAATATTAATATTTACATCCATTTACAATATTCCATGGCTTAGTAGCACATGGGTAACAAAATATCAAATGTTTGTCCATTCTAAATAAAATCCGAACATACACTAATGTGGCCTTGGCCTTGAGCTCCACGCTAGGGAAACATACATCGCATGTATAGAATATTTACGTTAAAAGTCAATATTTCATAAGGGTCAAAATTGGGGTATTACATGTTGTCTAATGCACAACCGTACGACAAGAGCCTTCCTATATACTATCAAGTATGTGGAGTACCTTTCTATATACCCGAAGGTACGTGACAGGTCATTCAAAATACTGACTGGTACATGGAAGAACTGCAAGTCCCCAGGATGCAGTACATGCAGATAACGACAGCTGCTACATTTTAAGACGTCGGGACACGTCTCTATCCTATCACACGAGTACTACAAAAAATTAACCTAGGCTATCGCTTGATTTTATCTTATACGGTTAGGTGAATGCATGAAGTGTAGACTTGTAGAGTAAACAAAATGCACAACTAAGCTAAATGAAGTGCAAGTCTTTCACTTTTCTCTTCTATGAAAACTAACTAAAGTAAGGAGAAATATTTTCTTTTCCGAAAGCAAATGAACAAAGTACCCCTTTTTACTTTCTTCTCTAATCAAACCAAAAGACTACAAACGCTCTTTCATTTAATCCAACAAAACGACAACAACACACTAAATCAAAAATATTTTTTCTTTTTTCTTTTCAACTAAGCTAAATCTATGACCAGAATGAAAAGATGAACTTCTCTTTTGATTGCAATAACTCTAATTCGAAAACAAAGAAAAAGAAGTGAAAGGGAAATCAAAGATATGAGAGCATTTACTAGCTTTTTCAATACTTCGAGAAGGCCTAACTTCACTTAATATTTCCAAGGAGATGAAAATGAACTTTTAAAAACCAAGGGAATCATAAGCATTGATAATTTTTTAGCTTTTTAAAAGTTTCTTAAACGACTATCCAAAGCATAAAACACTCTTCTCAACAATCTCAAGTAATCTACTCAAAATGAAGTTAGTAAAGAATTTTTTATTTTCTAAACTAATGTACTCAAAAAATCTGAGAACGATGCCACTTCTTTAATCTTGATTCAGAATACTAGAGACTATTTACCACTGCAATCTTTAAGCAACTAGAAGTTCTCAAGAAATTAATCACCCAAAATCGTGATGCAACACAAAAATCTACACTAAATTTTGCAAAAATCACAACAATTTAACTTTTGGAGGGCTTAGAAATCAGAGTGAACAAATCAGAGATACTAAAAGGGAGTCACAAGATTGGTTGCACTCGCGAGGGATTGAAATTTCCCATGACTAGAGAAGCATCCACTTGACTAACTAGGACTCAAATCAAACTCTAAATTTCAAAATAAGCCAAGGATAAGGCACACTGAGTCTGGGGGATAATGTGGTTGCAATGAACAAAACATAGAGCTTAGCAATCCAAGAAAAAACCAATTTTGTGGGATTTTTTGATCTTATGCACTAAGCTTTGTAGGGTGACGCACTCTGCAAGTATACACCAGGGCATTGGAAGCCCAACAACGCGGTTTTCAAACATGGGAAGTGCGTCAGTGGCGCATGTTGAACACAATCAAAGCACGTCAGCGACGCAGTCTACCCGAAGGAAAGGAGCGTCAGAATTATAGTGACGCAGGCACAGAACTACCTAGGTGCGTCGGGTGTTACACCAAAATCTCGTCATCATGATTTATGTGTCCTCGCCCTGATTCCTAAAGTACTCAGGTTAAAATACCAAAAGCGAAGTTGTTGTTCATCCTTTGGACTTTACGTTGTCACCCGACGCACCCTGATATCTGGCAAGGTGCGTCAAACTCAATGTGACATGGTCTGCACCTTAGCAGAGTGCGTCGATGGCACATGATGCTCTTGCACAAGATGCGTCGACCTCTCATTGGCACAAGTTTCTCTTGTGCAAGGTGCGTCGTTGTTGGTTAAAAAAGATAAAGAGAAGCTTCGAGCGACTTCTCGAAGCTTGGATGGCTTGGAGACTTATTGCTACATATATGGGAAGGTGGCAGTCGATCCCCTTACCTAGTGGGATGATCCCTTAAGCCTCTCCCCTAAATCCTCAACCTCTCCTATCCATTTAACCCTATATATATGAACCCCCTCTCCATTGTTAAGGGAGGAAGGATAGAGTTCCTACATGCTGGTGGAATTTTGCTAGGTGATCCTCTCCATCCATTAGAAGGCTAAGCATTTGATCTTGGAAACTAGGATTGTTGGAAGGAGGTTATGACGTCAAAGCATTGGTCGTAACACCTCTCTCATTATACTTCTTATTATTACATCTAATGCAAATTCTTTCCATAAACTTGTTGTATTGATAATGTTTAGGATTAATTTCTTTGACTGTTGATCTAGATCAATTCACAATCATGTGCTTTTATTACTTGTCTGTTTCCACATGTTTTGCAGCTAAAGATCTGAATATCAAGACTTGGATCAACGAGGAGAAAGGAATTGCACCCATAAGGTAAGCCATCTCTTTCACTTATCTTGCATTTCATTTGATCTAGTAAATGTATTTGTATTATGTACTTTTTTTGTTCTAGATCTGAACCATTCAGACTAGGGAGATCCGTTTGAGTCTGCCCTTACATATTGTCCGTAAACAAAATTGGCGACCATATTGGGGATCGAGTTTTTTGAGCTGTAGATCTCCTTTCTTGCCTTGTTTTTATTGGATATGGCTTAGTTTTCAATTGGTAGATCACATCCAATTGGTAGATCTGATTGTCTATATGTCACTGTATAATTCCCTTTAGGTCTCATACCCCGAAGTCTGTTGATTGGATTGAAAATCTTTATTTTTTCAATCTTCTGGGTCGCCCGATGCACTTTACCTTCATGTACAGTGCGTCATTGTCAGCCTGACGCGCTTTTCCTTCGGACAGACTGGGTCGCAGCTGCACTTTTCTCTTTAGCAAACCACGTCGATCCCCCACTGATGCTCTGGTGTATACCTGCAGCCCACGTCGACCTATTTATTTTTAGCTTGATTTTCTACCCAGACCTTTCAATGCCCTGTTGCTTGGTTTGTGACTGGGTTGGTACATTATTTTCTGCTTTCTACAGTTGAAGACAATAAAATATTTTGTTTCCATCTTAGTTTAAGGAAATAAATTTATTTTCACTTTCTTTCTTAGATTTTAAATATTTATGAAAATTCCAAAAAGAATTATGCTTTTAGGTAGTCTTGTTTTGGTTCAGATCAGAGTCTTATAAAGGAAAATAAAACTAATTTTAGCTTTTGCATAGTTAGGGGTTAGGAATGTTCTTTCTTGTTTGGAAACAATGATTAGATCCCTTCTTCTTTTCATTAAATATCTACTCTCTCATTATTTGTTAAAGCAAAAGATTTTCCTTTTTGGGTCTTCTTGAGATTTGGAGCCATGTCTGGCCCCATTAGTCAATACTAGTATTTTGCTTGCATTTTTAAGCCATGAATCGTGTATCCTACAGTCTCTTTGACCCATATTAAGGTTCCCAAATAAATTTTGCTTTGGTGTGGATTGGCTTGTTTCTACCATTTTTGAAAAAGTTAAAATGACATTTGCGTTGGTTGTTCACTTGGGAAAAAGAACCTCTTACTCTCTCTTTAAGTAGGACTGGCGGGCTTCGGAAATGTCTACCTTTTTACAGGTATTCGTTTAAGAAGTTCACTTTAATTATCAACCATTGAACGTACAAACTTGAGAGGTGCTAAGCACTATATGTGCACTACGTTGAGAGGATCTTCGTTGTTGGCTGTTTGTTACATCTTAAATAATGTTGGAGAGTTGTTCCAATGATGATGGAGTAACTAGAGGTTTATC
This sequence comes from Larix kaempferi, assembly GCA_027924585.1. Taxonomy (NCBI): domain Eukaryota; kingdom Viridiplantae; phylum Streptophyta; class Pinopsida; order Pinales; family Pinaceae; genus Larix; species Larix kaempferi. The sequence goes on along the minus strand of BSBM01000159.1, from coordinate 5,021,001 downwards.
ACAATCAATTGAGAAATAAAAGCATGAAACTTATTCTAAGAAAACATGAAAATAAATCTAAGAAAACATTAAACTTTTAATCTACGAAAACAAAAAACTAAATCTAAGAAAACATGAAACCTTTAATATATGAAAGCAAAAAACTAAATCTAAGAAAGCAGGAAATTAAATCTAAGAAAGCAAGAAATTAAATCTAAGAAAACAGGAAATTTTAAGCTACGAAATCCAAAGTACATCTTTTCTTAAAGCGTGTGAATCTGACCTAATCGAAGCAGAGATCTTTCAAGTTGGAATGGGAAATCATCATTCAAAAGCACAGATCTAATCTGGTTAGTATAAAACAATGGCAATATAAATCTGGGAATCGCAGTTTACGGATGGTGGTTACAGGACTACAGATGCAGTGTATTGGAACTACAGACACAATATTAACAAACTACAGAAGAAAGATGTTTCATGCGCAACATTGAATCTGACCATCGAATAATTATTAAAATTAACCCACACATACATATACTTGGAATGACCAACATAATGCATGAAAATATGAAAACAAAGAGACAGAACTCCTGAGCTACGCATTGAAGGTTCCCTCCCCAATGCGCATCACAGGAGGAGAATACAACTTATAAACTCACAGATTTAGAATAACGCTGGTTCTTCATTATAAACTCATAAGTTCCGCCATAACTGTAGAAATCGTAAACTGAGTATCTGCACTAGAAAAATGCCAAAGATTATTTCCAAATATGTACGATAGACCCCCTTCTACTCAGGTGTCTATATTTATTACAAACTTCTTCCTCTTTATGGTTTCGTTTTAGCTTTTCAGGAAATTGAGGACTGAGAGGATTATTTTATGGTATTTGGGGTATTACTTTAGGGTACTGATGTTCTGGAGATGCAGTTTGCTCGGAATATGTGGCTTCTTGATTGTGTTTATAATGGGGACCCTGTAGTGTTTTACCAGATCTCAGGTTGATCTCGTTCAAATCCAGTGTGTCTACAACATATGCTGGAAACTACATTACTTCATTGTTGAAGGGTTGTTGTCTTGTCCTATTGTTATTTGGATTTGGGACAGGATGAGCAGGGATTGTAGGTGCTCTAGGGGGTTGCTGATTCTGTGGAGGCAACATTATAAGTGGTTGTTGTAGTGGTGCTCTCCAATTTGTGGAATATGGATATGGATTTGCATAGTTGATTTGTGGTTGTGAAAAAGGTGGGGGATGTGGGTATGGCTGGGGAAAGTATGGTTGTTGGTAAGGAGTTGGATTTTGCTGCCATTGGCTTGGCGCAGCTTGTAGAGGCCATGAAATTTGTGCTGACGGATTCCAGTTTTGTTGAGTATTCCCTTGATTAAAATAGGCTTGATTATTATTTTGAAAGGATCTAGCAAAATTGTTTCTTCGCTGGTTGACGAAACAAAGCTGTTCTATTGAATTTTCCGAGGTAGGATCTTGTATGGATGCCTTGCATGATGGTAGTAAAGGGCATTTATCTGTGGTATGGTCTTCAGTACAGATCCCGCAAACTTCTATTGTATTTAATGGGCATTTCCCTTTTTCATGTTTCTTTCTACATCTTGGGCAGAATACTGCTAACGCTTGGTTGATCTCATCCTGTTTCCTTTTTAGTTGGAGTGCATCTAATTGCATAGCCAATGATTGAAGGATATCTATTTTCATATCATCCAGGAGATTCCCTAAATCGGATTTTGTGAGGCTTGGGCTTGAAAAGGATTATCCCCCAGCAATTGGATGTATGTCTCTTGCAATGTTTTAAAACTCGGACTTGGACTCCGAATCGGCCGAGGGTCAACTCGGACTCGAACTCAGACTCAAAAATGAATCAGCAATGACTCAGCCGATTTGAATTTAATGACTCGGTTCACTAAAAAACACATAAAGTATTTAAATTTTAAAGAAAAAAAATATTTTAAAGATTCTAATCCATGATTCCAAAGCATTAGAGACAAAATATGCAAAGTCTGCTCATGTATATACTATATACCATATAAGGGTGAACATATCAAAATTTCATGAAGTGTATTGTGCAATACATATCTAGAAGATTGGAACAAAATGAAAATACATAATCAAAGAAGGCCTAAATGGCCTGTAGAGTGGCATAATTCACTAATTTATTTTATTTGATTCTTTCCATATTCAATATAGTTATTATTTTACCATTTTCTAAATTACTAATTCAGATATAACCAAAACCTCATAGGCATATACAAACTTCGTTAATTAAAGTAGACATATATCATGAGTTGAAAGTCTAGATTCCATACTTATCATTCCATGTTCCAAACATGCACAATTTCCTTCGAGTATCTCATAGTTACAAGAAATATCAACAAAATGGCAACAAATGGGCCTCAACACTGCTTAACCCACTCACAATGGGAGAGCAACTTTAGTTTATAAATAATAGCACAGTAACAAGATCTGTAAACTGCTTATAATACAAGAATGACCATAGTCCTAAATGACCATTAGCAAAAATCATCGACAGTTTAAGAGACGAGAATAGGCATAGTCCTAACTAACATGCAGGACATATCTAAAGTTCAGAAGTTCAGGAGTTAATTAAAAATAAATAAAAGTTTAGTGTTTTTGAACTCCACGCATAAACTCGGATCAACTCAGATCAAGTCGGGCGAGTTGACCGGTTCAATATCAAATCGACCGAGTTGGACATCAACTTGGCCGGTTCGATACCGAACCGGTCACCCGAGCCGATTTACAGGTCGATTCAGCTCGACTCAAGGTCAACTCGACCAACTCGGCCGACTCGGACTCGGACTCAGTCTCAGCCAAGTTTTAAAACACTGGTCTCTTGTCCCATTTTTGCCTTTTTTCTGGATCTAGAATAATTTTTAAAGATTTGCAGAATTTGATCATAAGTTTTATGAAAGATGTCTCCATCACCTAGCAGGTTTAAGACTTCAAGGTATTCTTCTTTGATTACCCTAAGAAGTACTAGTTTTAATGATTCTTGATCCAGGGTACAGTGAATAGCTCTTTTATAGCTAAGTTGGAACCATTGTGCATAGTCTTCTAGGGATTCTTTTTCTCCCTATTGCATCCTGAAAATATCATCCCTAGTGTCTTTTGCTTTACAATAATCTCTATATTTTTCCAGGAATGCTTGTTTCATCTGATGCCATGTAAAAATGTTGTTTCCTTCCAAACTCATAAGCCATCTGAGTGATAACTCTTTCAATGTGGAAGGAAAGAGTCTTAATTTTTGTGCATCAGTGGTATAACCAAAGGATCCTACAGATTACTTCGAATTCAAATAGGAATGTGTCGGGATCTTCTAAGGTTAAGCCATGGAATTTTGGTAGATTAGGGGGATTGATATTTTTCATTATAGCATCCCCAAGGGGTACACTGATAGGGAAGGTAAACAGTTCTCTGTGTTCATATTCCTCATCCTCCATGGTAGTGTTTGAACTAGAGCTAGCGAAGAAGTTATCGAAATATGGGTTATAGCTTGGATCAGTTTCTTCGTCAATGTTCAGAAATTCAAATTGAAGGTGTTTAGAATTGCTATTGCTCATAGGGAGGTTAGGCAGAAAACGTCCAAATTCATCCCTCCTTCGTCGAGGCATCCATGGTATTTTTTAGATTTTCAAAATTTTATCTGGATATTTTTTTTTAACAAAAGATGTCTCTTATAGTTTAAGCACCTCCCCGACAACGCCGCCAAAAAGTGGTGGGCTTCGAAAATGTCTACCTTTTTACAGGTATTCGTTTAAGAAGTTCACTTTATTTATCAACCAGGGAATGTACAAACTTCAGAGGTGCTAAGCACTATATGTGCACTACGTTGAAAGGATCTTCGTCATTGGGTGTTTGTTACGTCTTAAATAATGTTGGAGAGTTGTTCCAATGAGGATGGAGTAACTAGAGGTTTATCACAATCAATTGAGAAATAAAAGCATGAAACTTATTTTAAGAAAACATGAAGCTAAATCTAAGAAAACATGAAACTTTTAATCTACGAAAGCATAAAACTAAATCTAAGAAAACATGAAACTAAATCTAAGAAAACATGAAATTTTTAATCTCTGAAAGCATAAAACTAAATCTAAGAAAGTAGGAAATTAAATCTAAGAAAGAAGGAAATTAAATCTAAGAAAGCAGGAAATTTTAAGTTACGAAATCCAAAGTACATATTTTCTTAAAGCGTGTGAATATGACCTAATCAAACTAGAGATCTTTCAAGTTGGAACATGAAATCATCATTCAAAAGCACAGATCTAATCTGGTCGGTATAAAACAATGGCAATATAAATCTGGGAATCGCAGTTTACAGATGGTGGTTACAGGACTACAGATGCAGTGTATTGGAACTATAGACACAATATTAATGAACTATAAAAGAAATACGTTTTGTGCGCAACATTGAATCTGACCATCGAATAAGTATTTAAATTAACCCACACATACATATACTTGGAATGAACAACAAAATACATGAAAATATGAAAAAAAAGAGAGAGAACTCCTGAGCTACGCACTGAGGGGGCCCTCCCCAATGCGCATCACAGGAGGAGAATAAAACTTATAAACTCACAGATTTAGAATAACGTTGGTTCTTCATTATAAATTCATAAGTTCCATCATAACTGTAGAACTCATAAACTGAGTATCTGCACTAGAAAAATGCCAAATATTGTTTCCAAAGATGTACGATAGACCCTCTGCTACTCAGGTGTCTATATTTATTACAAATTTCTACCCTAGTTTTACATTGAAAATCACAATCCTGAATAACAGAATTCTTTCCTACAAATTAGGAGAAATTAGGATCATTGCGTCTCTTGCGATCTTCAATCTGGAGCTCGGCATTGTTATTCTTCCAGTTCACCTACGCTCTATCTGCACATGGCTTCACATGATTAGTAAATAAAAACGCTAAAACACAAGAAAATATAATTACTTAATTACTTCGTTTAATTATCAATCAAAGTGCATTCTTCCCTACAGAAAGGGGTGCTTTCTGATCATTTCTTCGCTTATGTGTGGCATAAAGGAGTCTATGGAATACCTATATCATTAGCTCATCAAGGAATTCATTGAAAAATGAAAGATTTGCATTTCATTTAGATTAGTGGTGCATCTTGTTTACTTTACAAGTCTACACTCCATGCATCCACTTAACCACATAAGATAAAATAAAGTGCTAGTTAAGTTTAAAATATTTAGCAACTTCAATAATAGGTTAGAAACTTGTTCCGACGTCTTAAAGCATAGGAGCTGTCGTTATTTTCCTGCAGTGCATTTCGGGGTCTGTGTGGTTCTTCCACATACTCGTTGGTATATCGAACAACCTTTCATGTAATTTTATGGTATATCTAAAGGTTCTTTCATGTACTTGACGGTATATAGGAAGGCCCCTTTCGTACGGTTTTGCATTAGACAACACTACTACGGATTTGAGATCTCACGTACCTTGCGTATATCGGGAGACCCCTTTAGCATCCTGTAACTATCTGAGTAAACCTATTGGTCGTCTTATTGTTGCAATACACTGAGAAAAACACTTGAGGAGATTAGTACGCATGTACTACTAGGTATTCGGGTTATGCGGTCAAGGGTACGGTCCCAATCCTCCCTGGTTAGTGCTCTGAAATATTGGGCCGAGTATAACTGTTGGACCCTACAGTATATTGGGAGTTGCGATGATTTGACAATCCTGTGAGAATCTAGCTTATTTATCCATCCCTTTCACAGACTGCTTATTGCTTTGAGATTTGAGTAGTGTTTCATTTGTGTGGTAATTTAGAGGTTCTTAGAGAGTTTAGATATGGAAAAATATTATGGTACTACCAACCAAGAGACCCCTTTTTAGGGTACATCTTTTGTTTTTCCTTCATATGGAAGTGTTGGTCCTACCTTCATGGCCACATTGAGCCTTCCCAGATTGACTATAAGATTGCCAGTATGGTTATTCTCCAATCCGGTTATCCCAAGTGCACCGATTGTTTCAAATCACAATCCTCCCCCACAAGAGCATCAACCTCATGTTGATCCTTCGCCTTCTTCGTCAAATGTTGAATCAACTTCCCTTTCTTCCTCTTCACCTGCTGAAAACTATGACATTAGTAAACATGTGGATAGGAATAAGAAGAAAAGGAAGGATAAGAAGAAGAACACTAAGCAGAAGGTCAAAGATCCAACCTCTAACCATCATGTTGGAAACCCACCAGCCATTGATCATCATGTTGGGAGTATTGATGTACCTGTTTCGAATCTTTGTAAACCTAAGTACCCTTGTAGGCTTTGCGAGGGGACCCATTTTTTTAAGGATTTCCTTGGTATTCCCATGGTCTTGGAAGTATGGTCACAAGATTCATAACGAACCGTATCATTGGCCTCTGGAAATCATGTTGATGTTACCTTGTCGACCAACGAATCTTTGGTTAAGAGTCAGAAAAGTAAATTCAAGAATCCGTGCTTATGATGTAAGGACATGCACCGTACTTACCTTTGTCCTCGCATGGACGAAGCTTCACGATTATTGGAAGGTATTTATGTGTCTCAATCATGACCTTCAACAAGTTGTAGTAAATTTCCTCTTGACTTGCCATCGGTTGATCAAGCTATCGATCTGTTTTCATCCTCAGTTGATCCCACTCCTCCCTTGAAGAGTGAAACCCAAGTGGTTGATCTAGTTTCATCCTCGGTCGATCGCACTCCTCCCTTGAAGAGTGAAACCCAAGTGGTTGATCTAGTTTCATCCTCGGTCAATCGCACTCCTCCCTTGAAGAGTGAAACCCAAGTGGTTGATCTAGTTTCATCCTCGATCGATCTCGCTCTCCCGTTAGAGAGTGAATATAATACCGCTCAGGTTTGTCTTGTTAATATAGATTCTACCATGCATGGGGGAATTACTTCTTCTATTACAGGAACTCCCCCAAGTAATGATGCTTACATTATTCCACCTTTGGTTCGGAATCAGACGATTTTTATCAATTGGAACATACTCTCTGCACCTCGCCTTCCTTCCTATCTGCCTTCGGAAATCATTGTGAAAGTTGGTCATATAGATGTACCTCATTCGATAGTTGATGAAGGTGTCGCAGTTAGTATTTTGTCCTCAAATGCTTGGCAGGCTATGGTTTCCCCGCAGCTTGTACCCATTAGTCAGAATCTGTTAGCTTTTAACAGAGGAATCAGTCAACCTCTGGGGGTTGTTCCTTAGTTTCCTATTTCGTTAGGTGGAAAAATGGTCTTTATTGATGTTTTGGTAGTTCCGAGTTCTTTGGATTTTAATCTGCTCCTCGAACGAGATTATGTCTATGCGATGAAATCTCTCGTGTCCACACTCTTCTGAGTGTTGTCTTTCCCTCATGACAGACCAAACACATTGTGACTATTGACCAACTTTCGTCTGTTAACTCTATTCAGATTATCGATCATCCGACCTTTGTCCACGCGATATCTTATCCACCACAGGTTAATTATGTGGCATTATATCCCATGCTTCCAACTTCCATTGAACACGGGCTTCTCTTTGACCGCTGGTCTTCTTTAAACTTTTGTTCAAGAGTTGACATGGTTTATCTTCCTTCCAATGAGGACCTCTTAGAAGCCATGAACGGGGATTATCCTTCTACATGTATTCCTTTTGGAGCGTCGTCCTATTGGAAGCCATGAAGAAGTCATTGTGAGCACAGTTCCCTTTCGATTCCAAGCTCGTTAAAAAATGAAACAGGTCATTACAAGCAGAGTTCCCTTTCTGTGTTAAGCTCGTTAAAAAATGAAATAGGCCATCATGAGCATAGTTTTTGTTCAATTTTAAGCTCATAAAAAAATGAAATGGGTCCCTTCGAGCATAGTTATTTTCTGTTTCAAGCTTGTGTAAAAATGAAACAGGTCCTCTCAAGCATAGTTTACTTTCAGTTTCAATCTTGTGTGAAAATGAAACAATTCCCAAGCATAGTTTACTTTCAATTTCGAGATTGTGTAAAAATGAAACCATTCCTAAGCATAGTTTACCTTTGGTTTCGAGCTTGTGTAAAAATTAAACCATTTCCAAGCATACTTTACGTTTGGTTTCAGTCTTGTGTAAAAATGAAACCATCTTCATGAGCATAGTTCTATTCCTGTGTCAAGCTCATTAAAAAATAAAACAAATGACCATGAGCATAGTTCTATTCCTGTGTCAAGCTCGTTAAAAAATGAAACAATACCCCACGAGTATAGTTCTATTCATGTGTCTTGCGCGTTAAAAAATGAAACAAATCCTCTCCCCTTGAGTTGAGTTTTTCGCCAGATTTAATATCTGAACCTTCATTTCATTCACCTATGCTATTTAATCCTATTTTTTCTTCCTCCGTTGGTGAAGGTATTCCTACTAGTAACCACGCATTTTATTGGATGACGAAAAGAGTAGGAGAACGAAACGAAGCTTGGGGGGCATGTCTCCATCCTCTGGACATCATACTGGAGGTAAGACATCAGCTTCTTATGTTGGGGGAAAACTTCCCCAACCTATGGATATCATGTTGGGAAGAAACCTGCCAATGGGCATTATACCGAGCAAAGTTTATTTTCTATCAGAAGCTCATTAAAAAATGAAGCAGAGATCATGAGCATTCTTTGCTCCTGTCTTTGAGCTCGTTAAAAACAACAAGATCGTATTGACCTTACTTTTCACTTTTTTCGTGCTATGGTTGAAACATGAAAAGTGGTTTGAGCTTACTTTTTACTTTTTCGTGCTCTGGTTCAAACATGAAAAATATTCCAAGTGATTTTGATACCATTGTCGTGCTCGTTAAAGAAATGAGTAAAAAGGTGTGTCTAACGAGTATAGGTTTATCACTTTATTCGGCCTCACTAGACTACTTATGGAAAAGGAACCGTGTCGAGTTTACTTTTCTTTGTCGTACTCGGTCATCAACCATGACAAAGTTGTACATGGAGTTCTCTTTAAGTTCTTTTTAGACTTATTAAATATGAAAAGATTGTTGAGCGAACTTGTTTCTTTCACGCTCGTAAAATGATTTGAACGGACATCTATCCGGTGATAGTTTATCCCTTTTTCGGACCGTTTAGACTATTTACGAAAAATGAATACTCTAGTCAATCATGATTAGAAGAGTTCTCTCTCACGTTGTTTTATCCTTTTTCGAGTGAGGAGACTAACATTTACGAAAAAGAACTGCCAGGAATCTTCTTTTGACCGTTTTAGACTCTCTAAATGTTAAACGTTACTGAGTTTACCTTCTTTGAACTCGTAAAATTTACATGGAAGGACCCTTTTTGGGACCGAACCCCTCCTTTCTTAGTTTTTCAAAACACGTGAGATTGGACTCATCATATGATGAGCTACATCGAGCGTTTGTTACCCTCTTCCAGCTCGTTAAAAAGAAAAGAGGCACTCATCCATCATGATGGGGAAATTAAGGGAATGGTAAGATGTATTTGAGTCTGTATTAATTCTGTCTTAAAGTAACCTTTGAACATGGAACTTGTCTGCATTCTAGTCAAATAGTTGGGTAGTCAGCTTGTCTTCGAGTCATACTAATTTCATGAGTCATTCTACTCCTTTGGGTACTTAGAAGAATGCTTCACTCATTGGTTGCATTATGTCTTGGTCTCTTCTATGTTGAGTCAATGCTTCCAAGTCACTTGTCGTGCCGTTAAATGTTCAAAGGACGTCTTTGACCAGAATCAACCTTCGTAGTCATTAAACCTTCTATTGTGTCAGTCGTCCTTGTTTACCATTACACCTTTGTGTTAATTCACACTCATTTGATATACCATCTTATATCACTTCCTATGTCAGTTTTGTGTCGATGATGTGGGATACATCATGGCCCTCCTTTGACGAGTCTATTTTTGTCGACATCAACTCATCATCCAAGAATTAGACTTGGAAATTAGTTGGTGCCTTGGAGCCTGCATGCCTCAATGGCAGGTTTCCTCGCTTTCGACAGTAGGTTTACATCATTGATCTCTGATCCAATGATTCCACGAATGTTTGAATCCAACTCATTTATTCACATTCGTTGGGATGTATTGAGATACATTGGGGATCATTGTTATCATTGGTGATTTCCCTCGCACTTGTTAACAATTCACATCATTGACCGATAATCAAGTGGTTTCTACCATGTTCGACTTTGACGCTTTGTAATCACATGGTTATATTCGTATAATTTTGGGAACGAGTAGAAGAGCCTAGGTTGTTCTGATGTCTTATTATTACACCCAGGGTGCGATGGAGATTTTTTAGTAGGTTCCCACACATATGTTATGGTGGAAACCTCATTGATGTACTGTCACACAGATCCACTCTTGTATTGGTCGTGGTTGTGTTATTATCTCATCATGGATCTACGCTTGTATTTTAGTAGCCATGATTGTATTCAGTCATTAGATATGGATCCATGCTGTATTTTGGTGGCCATATCATTAGTCAGTATCAATATGGATCTACAATGTATTGGTCGGCAGCCATGTTGTGAGTCGTTGGGATGACAAAATTATTGTACTGCAAAAAGTCCTTGGTTATTGTTGATAGATTTCCAACCGATGGTTCCTTGCCTCGATCCTTTATACTTTATGCATCAAAGTATTTCACCTATCCTGTTACTCTAACTTCATACTTTGGGGGGCATTCTGTTACATGGAAATTTTGTACTCATCATAATTACAAACCATGTAGACTTTATCATTGCCTAAATACCTGAAGTACTTGACAAAAATCCTTGGAATATGAGTCATGAGGTTGTTTCCCTATAAAAACCATGTTTAGAGAGGCCGACACACCTTGCTTTACAGCATAGCATGTCTTGCCTTATAGACGCACCTTGTTCCACTATCGACCACATCGCTGGTGCATGTTGCTAGTGTCTAGGGTGCGTTAATGCCTGCACAGAGCAAAAAAATAGAAGTTTTGAGAAGTCTCTCGAAGGAGACCCTCGTGGAGCTTTATCCCTTCCATATAGGGTGGATCTTACTCGCCTCCCAGCTTAGTAGGATCCCACCTCATCCTTCTCCCTAATCCTCTCCTCTCCTCCTCATCTCTTTTGGCCTATAAATGAAGCTCCTCTTCATGGGATAGGGGGTTGAAATGAGGGTAGCCAAATGCTGTAGAAATTGAGCTAGGAATACATTCTTCCATGATTGCAAATTGAGGCAAGGTTCCATTGGAAATGATCTTCAAAACCAAGGCTTCATTGGTTGTAATTCTTTCCTCTATTTCAATTAATACACCAATGTATTCATTTCCCATAAATGATGTGTAATTTCATTTATAGTATTTATCCTTGGTCAATTGCTTAGATGTATCATGTTATCTTGTAGTCTCTTGTCTTTGTCCTTTTGATTCTTTTGCAGGTAATCTCTTCATTAACAAGCAGGACTCTGAAAGCTTCAAGCTACGAGGATGACCTTCGTAAATAAGGTATAGACTTGACTCTTTGTATTCAAGTAATTTGATAGATATAGGCAAATGTTTTCATTATTTTTTTGCTTTGTTCTAGATCCCAACCATTCGGACTAGGGAATATTAGTTGGTGTCTGCACCGAAAAATTTATCCGTTAACATGTTACACGAAAATTTTGTACTTATCATGATTACAAACCATGTACACTTTATCCTTGCCTAAATACCAGAAGTACTTGACCAAAATCCTTGGAAGATGAGTCATGAGGTTGTTTCCCTGGAAAAACCATGTTTAGAGAGGCCGACGCACCTTGCTTTACAGCATAACACGCCTTTCCTTATAGACGCACCTTGCTCCACTACCGACTGCATCGCTAGCGCATGTTGCTAGTGTCTAGGGTGTGTCTATGCCTGTACGGAGCAAAAAAATAGAAGTTTCAATAAATCTCTCGAAGGAGACCCTCGTGGAGGCTTATCCCTTCTATATAAGGTGGATATTACTTGCATCCCATCTTAGTAGGATCCCACCTCCTCCTTCTCCCTAATCCTCTCCTCTCCTCCTCATCCCTTTTGGCCTATAAATGAAGCTCCTATTCATGGGATAGGGGGGTTGAAATGAGGGTAGCCAAATGCTGTAGAAATTGAGCCAGGAATCCATTCTTCCATGATTGGAAAATTGAGGCAAGGTTCCATTGGAAAGGATCTTCAACACCAAGGCTTCATTGGTTGTAATTCTTTCCTATATTTTAATTAATACATCAATGTATTCCTTTCCCATAGATGATGTGTAATTTCATTTATAGTATTTCTCCTTGGTCAATTGCTTAGATGTATCATGTTATCTTGTAGTCTCTTGCCTTTTTCCTTTTGAGTCTTTTGCAGGTAATCTCTTCATCAACAAGCAGGACTACGAAAGGTTCAATCTACGAGGACGACCTTCGTAAATAAGGTATGGAATTGACTCTTTATATTCAAGTAATTTGATAGATATAGGGAAAGGTTTTCGTTCTTGTTTTGTTTTGTTCTAGATCCAAACCATTCAGACTAGGGAGATCAGTTGGTGTCTGCATCGACAGATTTATACGTTGACAAAATTGGCGACCATACTGGGGATCAAGTTTTTTGAGCTATAGATCTCCTTTCTTGCCTTGTTTTTATTAGATCTGGCTTAGTTTTCAATTGGTATATCACATCCAATTGGTAGATCTGAATGTCTATATGTCACTGTATGATTCCCTTTAGGTCTCATACAACAACATCTCCATTTAATTGTTGCGAGTTGAGTCTGAAGACTGCTCCTGAAAATGCAAAAGTGATTGAGAACTACCACATAGATTGTCCTTGCGTGCTACATCCCAGTCTTTGTAAATATTGAGGTTGCGATTGAGACCTTGAGCTGCGAAGGTGTTGAGTATTGCTCATATGTAGAGCTCGAACACTGCTTGCATGGAAGATACAATGGAGAAATGCAACCTCATGCAGAGCTGTGAACTCCATTTTGATGCTGCAACCTGTCAAAGAACTGCGAATGATCTCGTGGAGTTCAAATTTGGAATGATCTTTGATGAAAACCCTAATTTTTTAGGTGGAGAAAGACTAAAGCAATAATTTTGAATGCGGGCATGGTGAAGAATATGTAAATAAGTTATATATTGAAGATCATTTGACTCATTATGTATTGCTAGCTAAATTTGTCTGAGCCTTTGAAGACACAAGAATGAGCACTTGTTTGAAGATATATCATTTTATTTTTTAGAGTGAGGATCATTATATTTTGTGAGAGGGTGAGAACTATTTTGGAGAATCATTGTATACTCTTCTTCTATAAATATTTAAACTTGCATATTGCTGCAAATATATGTAATAGTGTTCTAGGGAGTGCTGCAGAATTGAGCTGCATAATTAAATTGTAACAATTTTGTAAAGAAGGGAGCATAAATTTACTCTGCAACCTCTATATTTTCTACCATATATTATGCCTAATAGTCGTAGGTTGAAGTCCAAGTTACAGAAGATGCATTCTATAGCATCCGTAGTTGGTGCTACCCTCATCGAAAAAGAAACGTATTCATAATGGTGGAGGAATACCAAGGCTACATTCATATACAACTATTTGTGGGACGACATCTACGGAGGAAAAACCATTCACACTGATGAAGGCACTGCCATCACTTTAGCTCCAAAGCCTCCAAAATCAGAGAAAGAAATTGATATTTGGAAGGCTAAAGACAAGACAACCTTAGCTATGATCTTTGCCACTATCAGTGAAGAGGTAAGTCAACATATATTGCCTGAAAAATCATGTTTTGAAGCTTTAAAGACTCTATGTTGACTCAAACCCAGTCGACAGGGGTTCCCATCACTGTCGACACCAACCCATCGTGATCTCCCTGAGCACCATCCTAGACAAGTTTTACCCTGCCCAACAACACTTGCAGAGCAGATGAGGTCTCAACCAAGGCGATCAAGGGAGAGTGGATGGAACCATGTTTCCGCCGAATGAAGGAGAATGTGTGTGGCATCCACTACTTAATCTTATTGCAACATCCAATGATACATATATGCATTCACTTCGACATTATTGTACTCATAGCATCATTTAATGGAAACATTCATTGTTGCAGCAGATTATAATAGTAAAGCGATTATTGCATCAAAGAAACATTGCACTACCATCAAAAGACAGAAGACACACCAGGATTGCACAGAGTAGTTTCATCACATCATATTATTACTACAAAAACCCAATACAATGCCTCTGCAGATCACAGACTTCAGAAATATCTCTTGATCTCAGAACATACGCACAAAACCGCATATCAAAGCTCTTCGCAATCTATATCACGACCTACAACTTCTTGTCTATATATAGGCTTTCGCCTTTACAATGCTTGTCCACTTACTAACAACTTCCTAACTGACTCTTGGATAAAAGACCCAAAATCTAACTGACACGGTCCAGATGACCCAAAAGCCTGCCTATTGCGGTACAAACGACTCAAAAAATACATAAAATAATAGTCTTCTTCCTTCCGCGAGCTCGTCTGACGTGTCACAGCATCGACGATGCTGCGATTCTCCCTTACCAAACCGCCTTCCAATAGGCCCCCAACACAATCTTGTGGCTTTCCCTCGAGCCACGTCAATTGGACATGGTGTATTCTATAGTCTTCACTCTACTAGGGCTGAACTATAGTTCTGCAACTGTTCTTGCTGTCTGGATCGCGCAGTGTTGTCCTCCTCCTTTTGCTACACTGATCATCTGCTCCCCGTCATGTACTTCTTGCCCAAAAGTGGACTCTTCCTGGCTTACTGTCGCAGATCTTGCAAACTCATCCTCCAGTCTCGAGAGACCGATTATAGACGGAGAGGAATTTTGCAAGCAACGCCAAGGTGTAAAACAGGCCAATGGTTCTGGCACATCTGTTTCGCACTAGTAAGCACATGTTACAGGGACCCGGGGGCGACGACCCCCCCCCTTTGTGTGGTCGCAGGGACCATGAGACTTCGAACCATCACCAAATAAATGCCTAGACATCTCAGACGAGACTTCATGCTTGTAACCCCAGAGTGTCCGAGGCGCAGCTTGCTCCAACCGCTCATGTACACTCGTGGTTCAAGCCCTCAGCGCACCGGGTGTGCTACCACATGAAATAAAATGGATCATTTCCACAACCTCCTTAGAATTCCTAACTTAACTAGATGCCTGAGCCTTTCGTAACATAACCCCTATTAACTGAAACAATCCTTTGTGCTCTTACTATCCTCAGGTCCTATATTTATACAACGCATTCAATCGTTCATCTGCCTCGGTAATCCTTTGCACCACCTGCTCATGCTCCAGGGTAATCATAATATTCCGCTGCTCCGTGTGAGTATTAGCCTGACTTCGGAGCAATCGTACTTCCGCCTGTTGCCTTGCATGCAAAAATGTGCGAAGCATCTCTTTGGTCATGCTGCCGTGGTGGATGCCTTGTGCCAACCATGCAAACCATCCCTATAGGTTCCATCGGCCATGCTACCGCGGTGTATTCCTAATTCCAAATGTGCAATCTTCTGGGACAATCTAAATTGACTAATGATCATAGCCATCCAAAAAGGAAAAAGTCCCATCTGCATAATGATTTCTGATGTGACCCAATCACAATGCTGCCACTTGTCACAGACCGCTCCATACTTGCGGCAGAAGTCTCCCTGCCTTCCGCATTCCGTCCCTGTTGGTGCGCCATCCTTCTACACTTTTTTTTTTTTTAATCCCGATGCGACTCAGGCATCGCGCTGTTCCAAGCCCGAATGCCCGATGTGACTCAGGCATCGCGCTGTTCCAAGCCCGAATGATAGGGCTTCAACCTGCTACCATTAATCAATTATGGGAGCATCGCCCCTTCCAACTGCTGCAACTGTACCGCTCCTCCTGAAGTAATGCTACTAATGTGATACGGACCAAGCCAATGCATCTGCAATTTTCCTGGATGTTTCATAAACTTGTTGTTGTACAACAACACCAAATCACCTTGTTGAAACTGTTTGTTCTGGATGTGGCGATCATGCCAAGCCTTCTGGCGATCCTTCTCCACACCCTAATCAAAACCGGTGATAAAGCGATCTTCCTCCAGCTGGATTAATTGTGCGAGGCATTCCTCTAATGCTGCCGCAACATCCATACCAGTTGCTTCCTCTATGCGTAGACTCAGAATGATATACTCCATAGGCATAACCGCTTCTTGCCCATACACCAGCTTGAATGGTGTCTGCCCTGTCAGCCGTTTACATGTGGTGCGATAAGCCCACAATACTGCTGGGATTTTTATATCCCAGTCATCGCGGTTCACATTGCACACCTTTGTCAGCGCATGCTCCAATATCTTATTGAAAACCTCCACCGTGCCATTCGCCTGCGGATGATAGGGTGTACTCTTCTTTTGCTGTATCTGCAACTCCTCCGTTAATGTGCTGATGGTGCGATTAAGAAAGTGGTTGCCTTGATTGCTCAACAATATATTGGGGCAGCCGAAGCGAGTGACAATGTGGTCAAAGAGAAACCGCGCTGCTGTGGTCGTGGAGCAATCAGTGACTGGTGCAGCTTCTTCCCATTGTGTCAAGTAATCTGTCGCCATGATGATATACCTAGCACCAGTGCGCTTACCCAATGGATTGATGGGTCCCACAAAATCTACTTCCCATTTGTCAAATGGTTGCAATGTCAACTGAGGCACCAACGACATCTCATTCCATCTGGATGGCTTCCCGGTTCTCTGACAAACGTCGCAGGACTATGCATACTCTGTCACATCACTGTGCAGCATAGGCCACCAGAGCCCTGCTCGAAGCACCTTCCTTGTCATTGCACGACCACCATAGTGCCCTCCAGCGACACCTGCATGTGATTTGGAAAGGATCTGCTCTTTCTCATGTGGCAAGACACACCGTCGCAATATCTCATCGGCACCCATTTTGTATAGTGTTCCTGCGATTAGTTGGAAATCTGCAGCCTTGACTATCAACTGCTTCTTCTGATTAGTGGTGAATTCCTTTGGCGCGGTACCTGTCGCCAGATACTGAATGATTTCTTCAAAATATCCGTCAGCGACTTCAACTTTAAATAATTGTGCATCAGGCAACATATCCTCAATATTAGTTGGCTCCTCTACTGTTTCAATCTGGGAGAGATGATCCGGGCCAGCATTTAACCTCTCTGGCTTCACAATTACTTCAAAATAAAACTCCTGAAAAAGAAGTAGCCATCGACAGATCTTCCCCCCCAACATAGGCTTATTGACCAGGTATTTCAATGCAGAATGATCTGTGAACATCTTGAAATGGCCTCCCAATAAGTAGTGGCGAAACTTTTGTAATGCATAAACCATTGCCAGACCTTCCCTCTCCGTAGTATTGTAGTTTCTTTCTGCAGATGACAACTCCTGGCTGGAAAAACCAATGGGGTGATCAAGATCCCCCTCTCCGGGTTGGGCCAATACCACTCCTAACGCGATTGATGAGGCATCAACATGAACATGGAATTCCTTACTCCAGTCAGGAAATACTAGTATCAGTGCCGAAGCCATCTTCGTCTTTAGTGTCTCAAAGCTATCCTGACATTCAAGGCTCCACTGGAATACCGCATCCTTCTTCAACAACTTCTCCATAGGAGCGGTAATCGCAGCATAACTCCTGATGAACTTGCAATAATACCCCGTGTGTCCCAGCGTCGCCCGTAGCTGCTTAACAGTAGTCGGCGGTGTCAAACTCAGAATGAGCGCAATCTTCGCTGGATCGACCAACAATCCTTGCTTACACACAATATGACCCAACAGTATGCCAAATGGTGAACAAAAGATACATTTCTTCAGGTTCAACGAGATCTGGTGCTGCCGACATCGCTCCAACATCAACTGCAGATTCGCCAGATGATCGCGGACCAAACCATAGACTGTCCAATCGTCCATGTATACCTGTAAAAACTTCTGAATGAAATCTTTGAATGCAGCAACGATAACTCGCGAAAATATCGCAGGTGCATTCTTCAAGCCGAACGACATTACGGTGTACTGAAAGCAGCCCCATTCGGTAATGAAAGTTGTCTTATGGCGATCTTCTTTTGCAATGCGGATCTGATGGTAGCCAGAGAACCCGTCTGTGAAAGAGTACATCTCATGGACACCCACACCTTCGAGCACTTCGTTAGTAAACGAGGTTGGGAACGGATCATGCAAACATGCATCATTTAGCTTTCTGAGGTCGACGCAAATGTGCACTTCGCCGGTCTTCTTATCCTGTACCACCATAGGACTAATCCATTCCGACTCCTCAATTGGTTCAATGATAGCGGCGTCCAACATGCAATCCAGTTCTGCCTTGACCCTCTCCTTATGTCACAGATTCAATCGATAGGGTCGCTGCTGGATCGGCTTAGCATCTGGTTTTAATGGAATTTTCATCTCTCCTAAGTCACCGAGAATCCCCTTTATGTCAGAAAACTTTGTAGGAAATACGTCCTGAAACTCATGGAGCAAATCAGTGACCTTTCTTATCAGCTCATCATCCCAGTAATCCCTGACATTTGTGAACTTCGGAGTGTCCTCTGTCCCAATGTTAATCTTGCGGATCTTCAGCGGATGACTGATCGGATTGCTTGGAGCATCAGGTGGTACCACAGTACAACTTCCTTCTGATTCCGGGATATTCACATTTTGCGGATCATCACCATCTTCTGGCCCAACACTGATATTGAAGCATTCCATGAGAGACTGCATCTAGCAGTGCGTCTGCGGATCCGCAGGATATGTACCAGGACAACTTGCAGAATTACATCACGGATGAGTTGTATTGCATTATTAACCTCTGGATCGGCATTCGCAAAATTGAATGTATGGGTAAAACATACTGTGATCTTCAGCCAAGTAGAAATTTCTCCTTGCAACTCAGTTGCAGTATACCATGATCGTGGCATCTCATCCAAAGTATGGATAAAAGCATGGACCCACTCATCTCTTGGTCGCGATACCCATAACCGCTAACACTCGATCAAGTGACCACCAAGATCATTCCGACCATCATACTTTCCAGTGTGGTAAACCTCAGTATCACCAAAGTGTTAAGATTAAATATGCTAAGACATAAAATATCAACATTACATTCCATTTCACAATAATAGCATATACAGGATCACTGAAAGAACAACAAGCACAACATAAATACAAGAGACATAGATTTATCCTGGGAAACCCTCATGGGGTAGAAAACCTAGCAAAGCTTCCTCGATATAGATGACCAGCAAATACAAAGATGTAATCCACAACCATGAGCTCCTTCTCCTCCACAACAGATCTCTCTCTCACTTATGCACTATTCACAAGTGAGTGCAATGTGTATAAATGAGGAACACACCTCCTCTATTTATACACAACTCCGACTTGTCTTTTACACAAGCTAGGTCGGCCCCAACTTAACCACTTTACATAATGTGATAGGGCCGACCCCACAAGGGTGGTCTAATAACCCTTTAACCCACATAACACATACAGGGCCGACCCCCACTAGGGAAGTCTAATAACCCAAGTTCCCACGGAGGAATAAACATCTCTGGATACATGACAAAGTCCCATCGGAGGAATGAAATATCTCCGGAATAACAAAGTACAAATACAATATTCTTAGAAGTTACAATATTTCAACACTCCCCCTTAACGAGAAGGATATTATAACAAAATCTGCTGGAGCAAGGAGTCATCAACTACATCATACACGATACATCTATAAATCATTGGAAGCTTTCTTTATTCATCATTAGTAACTCAAGCAGTTACTGGAACATCAACATCTTCAGTACTGAATCTTCATTTTCTGCAGCACTTGAACAGCTACAGCAATATCATCATCTGGATCCTCACAATCAACATCATCGTCGTCACATGATCATCAGCATCGTCATCACATGATCATCAGCATTGTCATCACATGATCATCAGCATCGTCATCACACGATCATCAGCATCGTCATCACACAAACATCAGCATCGTCATCATACGATCGTCAGCATCGTCATCACACGATCATCAGCATCGTCATCACACGATCATTAGCATCGTCATCTAGATCATCACGATCCACATCATCGTCATCTAGACCATCACGATCAACATCATCATCATCTAGACCATCATGATCAACATCATCATCATCTAGATCATCACGATCAACAACATCATAACAACATACCCTACAATACACATGATCCATTTAAGACACCATAACATGTCTAGGGACGATACAGTCCACTCGTCAACTTAGACAAAGTCTAAGGACCACTTTCTCGGAGACATATGTCTACGGATCAATTCAGGGACCGAAGTCCGGGGATGATACAATCCCCTCTCGTCCACTAGGGACCACTTCTCGGAGACATCTGTCTACGGATCAATTCAGGGACTGAAGTCCGGGGATGATACAATCCCCATCACGTACATTTTGAACTAGTGGTTCCGGGATGATGCAATCCCCATCACGTACATTTTGAACTAGTGGTTCCGGGATGATGCAATCCCCATCACGTACATTTTGAACTAGTGGTTCCGGGGTGATACAATCCCTATCACGTACATTTTGAACCAAGCGTTCAAGGACGATGCAATCCCGACCACAGTGCCAGTCCTTTTTCATACTGGATGTGACCTAGATTAAATCTAGGATTTTATCACCTGTGAATGATCACCTAATTGCAGTCCAGGAGCGAACATTACATCATTACAGGACCTGTGAATGATCACTTGCTGCTACACTAAGTAGTCCAGGAGCGAACATTACATCATTCCAGTCAACCACAGAGCCAATACTATTTCAACTGGGGTGTGACCTAGATAAAATCTAGGATTTACAACCTGTGAATGATCACCTGCTAATCCAGGAACGAACATTACATCATTATAGGTTTCGTGAATGATCACCCACTGCTGAGCAGTACAGGAGTGCACATTACATCATTCACCAACATCTTTCTCGAAGACAAGAGTCTACGGATCAATTCAGGGATCGAAGTCCGGGGATGATACAATCCCTCTCATCCACTAGGGACCACTTCTCAGAGACATGTGTCTACGGATCAATTCATGGACCGAAGTCCAAGGATGATACAATCCCTCCTCGTCCACTTAGACAAAGTCTAAGGACCATGCATCGACCTCATCGTCGTAACCAGAAACCTCATCATCGACCTCATCGTCGGAACAGGTAACCTCATCATCAATACAAGTATCCACATCAATGATACAGTATCCTCATCAAGTATCCATATCATCGATACAATATCCTCATCATCGATACAAGTATCCACATCATCGACCTTACCGTCGATACAGGCAATATCATCATCAACGACCATATCACTCCCCCTTTCGAGGAGGGTCTTTTTGATCTACACCAAGCTTGTCTCGGAAATACTCAAACTTTACTCGAGACAGAGGTTTGGTCAACACATCAGCAATTTGTTCCTCAGTGCTCATATACTCGAGCTTGATAGCTCCTTTCTACACCATATCTCGTATATAGAAATATCGGATCTCTATGTGCTTTGACTTATCATGGAACACTAGATTCTTTGTCATCTTGATACAACTCTGGTTGTCACACAGGATCACAATGAGGTCCATATCTAGGTCAAATAATCCTTATAACAACTTCCGAAGCCATAGCGCTTCGCAACTAGCAGAGAAAGCAGCTATATATTTCGCTTCAGCTGTACTGAGAGACACACTATATTGCTTCCTGCTAAACCACGAGATCATGGCAGATCCCAGACAATAACATCCGCCCGATGTACACTTCCTACCTAATCAACATCTGTGAAGCCATACAATCTGAAGTCATGATCTCCAAGATAACATAGACCAAAGTCTATCGTACCCTTTAGGTACCTCATCACATGCTTTGCAACTATCAGGTGAACACATCTAGTTTCCACTAGATACTGACTCAAGGTGTTCACAACAAAGCATATATCTGGCCTGGTATTCGTCAGATACATCAATGACCCAATATTCTGTATGTACAGAGTTACATCCACTAACTCTGATGAGTCATCCGCTCACAGCTTCAAGTTGGAATCCATGAGAGTGGCCATTCCAACACATCAAATCTTTTCAAGATTTCTCAGCATACTTTCCCTGGTTGAGAAAGATTCCTTCTGAGCCTTTTCATGCTTCCAGTCCTAGGAAGTAATGCATCAATCCGAGATCATTCATCTCAAACTCTGTAGCTAGATTCTTCTTGCTTTCATGATCTGTTTCTCATTCCCCGTCATAAATAGATCATCCTCATACAATAATAGTATCATCCATAACCTTAAGGTAAAGGTTAGGATCAACTTTACTTCTGGTAAAGCCCAAGCTTGTCAATAAATTGTCAATTCTCCCTCTGTGACTAAACATCATTCACACTCTGCATTGAGTGATCTTCTGCATATCTATCTGTGCCATCTCTCGTCAGATGCGTCTACTGATATGAGCCTCAAGATCATTCGAACTCTGTGGTGAGTTCCTTCTTGCATCCATGCCATCTGTATATAGAAACCATATTCAACCTTGTAGCAAAGGTTGAAATCCGCACCACCCATGGTGATCATTAAGCTCATCAAATGACTATCGATCCTGGGTACTCGTACAGAGCTTTCTTCAATTAAATCCTAGGAGTTTTCTCGATTCATACTTCTTCTTTAATTACACTATTAAGAGAATGGTCTTTATCTAGCAATTTGGAGCAAACATCTCATCATGATCCTCTTTCTCTTTTTAAGAGAATCTTCTAGCCACGAGCCTTCTATAGTATGTTTGATTTGTAAATCTTCTTGTTGAACATCCATCACTTGTTTAGTGTTCATCATTCTTCATGATCTTTCCTACAAATCAAAATTAAGTATATGATTAGCAATACTTCATAATCATCAAATCATGCTGACATGATAACCTATTATGCATACAGATATGATTTACATAGTTATGCAACTATCTTGACCAATACTTTGGCACAACACTTTTCCATATCCTGTATGCATACATTGGCTATCTAGATGCCTTCCATCTCTACCAGAACATATTATCAAGAGCGTGCACAGCTCTCAACATGTTAGCAAAGAGGTTTCATTCTAGACAAGCAGCAATGGAATTTTTGTCCAACTTACCAATCATATGCATATTAGTAGTATACTATTCAATGTTATATGAATGCTTACACTATGCATGATATATTCTAGGAATTCAAATATGCATACAACTATTACAAGCAATATCATAGACTATCAGTAATTCAAATAACAATTCAAATACTTATCTTTTTGTGTCTTGTGAGGTTGCTTCCTTCTTGGTCTCTACTTCCCTTCCATGTCACGAGCTTCTATCCATCCTTGACCACTATGCATGCTTAAGTGTGCACTAGTGTCATCATCATGATCTCATACATAATCATACATTCATTAGTATAAGGTCAATATTATCACAACATTATGATTCTAAGTAATCTTGAATATGTATGGTCATGATCATTCAATACATGGGTATACTAAGATCCTAGCACAAAGTAGGATTCTAACTTGACATAGGAAAACATACCTGGATTAGTATACATGCTTAGTTATGTCGAACATACCTAAACAATATCTTCTTTGTTCTCTTCAATGATTACGAGACCTTGTGCTAGAACCTGCATATCTCATAAGTTAAGCATAGTAGAACAAAGTCATACATACCTCGTAAGTAGAGATTCTATATGGTCAAACATTATGGATGAGTCTTTGTCTTCATGTCATCATGGTCATAGAACTTGATTTGTATTTCTTCATGTACCTGTATCTTGTTAGCAAAGAACATCATCCTCATACAACACCACAGGTGCATTAGTATAATCATAAGTGTCATAACCCTAATTAATAAATGTATTCTATCATTCCAATGCATTCTTACTTTTACTACGATAATAAGACAAGTCTAATATTAATCAAGATTGTACTAACCTAAATAATATGAAGACAAACATAAACTTAATCATGAACATATTTCAACACATACCTGTATCTCCTCAAGTCATACCTGTCAGGATTGCTTTTAACCCAATCCACTTTGATTTGCTGAAACTGGATTTGGAGCTGGATTAGGGTTTGTCAGAGAAACCCTAAAAATTCAAACTTTGAATTGAAAACTTCTGAATGGATGGAAAGATGCGCCTTCCTGAGCTGATCAAGCTCGCATACTTCAATTTTGAAATCTCCAAAATTTGACCCCTCAAAATTGCCTTTGAATTTTCTGGATCTTCTTGACAGGATCCCGATCTAGGGTTTGATGAAGCCCACCCTTCTGCCCAATCAAAAGGTTCGATCCAAAGTTCTAAACTTTGATTTTTCTGAGGAGCTTCCAGCCGTGGTCACAGACTTCAAAAATTCCAACTTTTGTAGAAGCCCTAATTTTCCACCTTTCCGATCAAAATCCCGAACTAGGGTTTGATCAAGACCACCCTTCTGACCAACCAAAAATTTCGATCTTGGTCTCTAAATTTTGATTTTTATGAGGATCATTCAGTTGTGGACTCCGACTCTAAAAATTTCAACTTTCTTCGAAGCCCTAATTTCCCACAGCAGTGACGATTCAAGAATGAAGGTGCTCAAAATCCAAATATATTTTGACAGAAATATGCACCTGATTGTTTCTGGTGTAACTACGAAATTACGAATCCATAGGGTCTGAAACTTCTTCCCATGGTATCCCGACCTGTCCTCTTTCCAACCCCATAGGTATGACCTCAATTGTATTCTTTGAGAGAGAGTTATGCCAAGTGTCGCAACGTGACCTGTTTATGGGATAAAACAGGAGAGCGAACTTGTATGGCGTGCCACATGTCACTGGTTCAACTTCGGCCTCTAAAAAAGTTACCTGAGAAACTACAGTCCATGCTATACCTGGAACTTTTTACGAAATTTCATTTGGAGCTTCCTAGCCCAAGTTGTGACCTTTTCTTGTAGGTCACCTGTTTATGACTGAGATCTGGAAGAGGCAGAAACCCTAACTTGTACTGATCATAAATCACAAAGTACAACGAATTAGAGGTTGTGATTTGGACACAAGGTACAGGGGGGTGTAATATATGACCTGTAAAGGTTTCAGATCCTGAACCTTTGCAAAAATGGATTTATAGCGAAAGTTCCATGATGACTGGTTTTTTCTATACAAAACCCTAATCTTCAAATTGTCGCAAGTGAAGTAAGTGTTGTAAGTGCCATACATTGCCTTCCTTCAGGTTAGCTATGATACCATGTTAAGATTCAATATGATAAGATAGAAAATATCAACATTACATTCCATTTCACAATAATAACATATACAGGATCACTAAAAGAACAACAAGCACAACATAAATACAAGAGACACAGATTTATCCTGGGAAACCCTCATGGGGTAGAAAACCCAGCAAAGCTTCCTCAATATAGATGACTAGCAAATACAAAGATGTAATCCACAACCATGAGCTCATTCTCCTCCACAACAGATCTCTCTCTCACTTATGTGCTATTCAAAAGTGAGTGCAATGTGTATAAATGAGGAACACACCTCCTCCATTTATACACAACTCTGACTTGTCTTTTACACAAGCTAGGTCAACCCCAACTTAACCACTTTACATAATGTGATAGGGACGACCCCACAAGGGTGGTCTGATAACCCTTTAACCCACATAACACATACAGGGCCGACCCTTACTAGGGAAGTCTAATAACCCAAGTTCCCACGGAGGAATAAACATCTCCGGATACATGACAAAGTCCCATCGGAGGAATGAAACATCTTCGGAATAATAAAGTACAAATATAATATTCTTAGAAGTTACAATATTTCAACACAAAGCGTACCATCATCAATCGTCTGCATTTCGACCATCCATTAATTGATGCCTTATGTGTCGCCCACCAGCATGTTGGGGCAGCCTTCAATGCTTCGTTCAATGCCAACAATCGCTGTGGTTAGGAAACTCTTTCCTCGAACTCTGTCAGAAAGGCAGATAAGCCAGGAAGTCCTTCATATACTGGTAGTGTGACCGTTTTAGTTTCAACATGACATAATGACTGCGTGATCAACCCACACTTACGGAGCGACACCTCGTGCAAGCGGTTCTGCCAATATTCTAGCGCATCATCAGAGTCGGATGACGCAGAGCTGTCTCTGCGCCATCCTAGCTCACCGTTGGCAGTCGGATGGATACAATCTTCAGAGATATTGAATGCATGGTCCCTTCCACTGGGATCGTCATCCTTGATTGGTTCTATATAGCGGTGTCCTTCAGTCGGATCCAACGGGGCGATAACTCTAAGATCGCGATTTTCAAAAGTCATCATCCATTGCTTGAAGTTGATTACAACTCCACTATCATTAGCCCATCCAATCCCCAGTAATGCGGGATAAGAGCTTCCTCCTTCAACTACTTCTATTACATCAAAGTCGACATATGTTTTCATTCCCTCAATGTCCACCACCATTCGTGGAACTCTCCCAATCGGTGTCACCTTAGCGTGATTAGCTAACCAAAGCTGTACAGGAGACCAGCTCAATGGGGGACTCCCCATCTTCTGCCAAGCCTACTTGGTCAAGATGTCGACATCCAAACCAAGATCCAAAATAACTGAATCAACATCATAGTCGCCAATTTGAATATTCATCGGCATCTCCTTACCCGTCTTCCGTTGTTGTAAGGAATTAACCGCAAACTCTTGTCGATCCTGGGTCGGTCGTCGCAACAGAGCTTCAATCGCAGCAAGAGCATCGAGATCTCTTTCCAGGGATAAGCAATGTTCCAAAAGTGCTTGAAGTGTGATGGAGTGCCACGACGGGCCAGCCTTTGAAGTAGTATCAAAAGTCAAGGGCATGTCATACATAAAAACTTTACCTCGGTCTTTTTCTAGTGCACGACGTGCTTGAAGAAATGCCTCCCGCTCCGCATCAATGTCAAATGATACCTTCTTTTGTCTGGATAACCGGATCATTGAGCTATCCTCTCCAGTTGTCTTTCCTCCATGAGTGACCACATCAACGAAAGCATCTTGCAGTCTTGGCTCTGCAGAAATTGTCGCGATGTTTGCACCCTGGGTCTGGTTCAGCGGCGGATTCCCGGGTGGGTTCACATTCTGATTCTGATTTGGCTGCATATTCTGGTTCTGCACTGGTTGCTGCACTTGGTTCTGGGAAAGCTGCTGTGCTTAGGGCTGGTTCTGTAACTGGGGAGTATTCCCTGCTTGCCATCACCCAATCAACTGTGGACAATTCTCAACTGTGTGATCGTTAACAAAATAGAACGTACATTGGTTCTGCAGCAGTGGACAATCTCTCTGGTAGTGTCCCCATACCGCACAGTGATAGCATTGAACAGGTCCGCGACCACCTCGTCCTCCTCCATGACCAAATCCTCCACCATGTCCTCCCCAGTATCCTCCCTGCTACTGGTACTATGGTTGGTTGAACTGTTGTTGCATTGGTGTTGGTTGCATTCCTTTCCCTTGCTGTGCATACTACAGTTGTTGAACATATTGTGGCTGTTGTGGAGCCATTTGCATCGGAGCATATTGTGGCATGAACTGCGGCGGTTGTTGCTGCTGCGGTATAAACTGCATTTGCGGTTGAGCTAGTGGCTGGGCTACTTGTGGCTGTGGTTGCGACTATTGTACGGAACGCTGGTCGTCCTTTACATAGAACGCATCATACATTCTTTCTTGTAGCAACCCATATGCACGATAATCTTTGTCGTCGTGACCCACCGATTTGCAAAATGTACAATAAATATTCCTCGGAGTTGTGACCATTTTCTGCATATATGGGCAATTGTCATGGCTGTTCCCGTATACATGGCAGACGTGACACCACGACATGTTACCACCATTCAACGAATTTGGTGCTCCTGAAACCAAATAATTGCGGAAATCCGGGCAATTTTCCTTCGTATGCCCTTCTCCTCAACATCACATACACCATACTTCTTCGCGTTGTTCCTTGCCCTTCTTCAAATATTGCAGCTGTATAGTCAAGTTAGCGAGTTGTGTCTGTATCTATGACATCGCGGCTGCATTTTCTCCAATTGGCGATGTCTCCAATCACATTGCAATCTCTAAAGCTTCATTGGGCGTCAAGATGTTTTGTTTCATCAATGGTAGCCGAATGTGTGGTAGCAGTGCCGCGATGAACCACTCTTTATGTTGGACGACGCTCATATCGAAACTAACCCTTGTCATCAACGTCTTGAATCGCTGGTCGAAATCCCACATCGTCTCATTGGGATACTGCTTAATTTCTTTCAATTCCGTAATATATTGAGCCTCAGACTTGGGCTTTCTGAATTCTGCAATCAGCCCATCCCGGATCTCATCGAGTGACTTCTCTAGGGCTCCTGTAGGGACTAGAACAAAATTCATAAACCAATCTAATGCACGACCTCGCAGAGTTGTCGCTAACTGTCCTTTCTTAGCGGCGACATCATCAGTGATCTGTTTTACGGTCCAGACCGCTTCACACAAAAACCAATACTGTTCTGGGTTGTCTGTCCCACTCCCATGGAACAATGGTAACTTAGCATCATCGCCCACCATTTTGGGCTTCCTTCCTCCTTTCGATGTACTACTACCGATTAAGTTCTGTGGTATTGAAGAACTTGGCGGTGTCGAAGTGGTATTTCTTGCTATCTGAGAGATAGTGAGCGGAGGTGTGGGTACGTTGGTGCTGGGTTTTGGTCCTGCCTCTATCTTGGGCGTAGCCTGGTTGTCCTTGTCAGGACTGTGAGGTCGCTTCGTCCCGTGTGGTCTTCCTTCATGGCCTTGCGGTTCGACCGCAGCAGGACCTTCTCCTGTCTTCTGCCTCTTTTCCTGTCGGAACCTCGCTCCTCCCCTCGTAAGACCACTTTCTTCCTCGGCTTCACTCACAGTCTCATCATGACTTGTACCCATCTACCCCTTATAATTCCATGTACCGCCCCCAAACTCTCGTGGTACCCACAGCCTCCGCCCACCAGGCTGTTTACTGATCAAGATGCATCTTTAATATACCCTTTTCGCAAATAAGCATCTTAATCGACAGTAGAAACCTGCCCCGAGGTTCGCGGAAAAAATATCTTTCGACTTCACTGTAGGATTTCTGAGTATCAACCGCAAATTTTGTGATATAGCCCTCTAGGATGCTATCAAACCACACTTCGACAGCCCGCGATGCTTTATTATCAACCTCTTGTAGCTCCTGAATCAACTCGGGGGTCCAGGTCGTCGGTTCACCACCTTGGAAGTTCCTCTTCTGGAAGGTCAACTTCGCCAACCACTCATATAAAATGACTGGGAATTCATAGAAAAACCATTCATGCGGTCCTTCATGAATATATCTATTCACCCACTGATCTACTGTCAGTCGAGTGTTCCGGCTTTCTTCTTCAGTGAATTCTTGTATCTTTTGATCAAACCATTCCTGGATCTTGGGTTTCGTCGGGTGCCACAACATATTCGCCTTTCACTTCGCACATGGTCCTGGCAATGGAACCATTTGTTGACTCAAACCCAGTCGACTGGGGTTCCCATGACTGTCGACACCAACCCACTGCGATCTCCCTGAGCACCAACAACACCTGCAGAGCATATGAGGTCTCACCCGAGGCGATCAAGGGAGAGTGGATGGAACCATGTTTCCGCCGAATGAAGGAGAATGTGTGTGGCATCCGCTACTTAATCTTATTGCAACATCCAACGATACATCTATGCATTCACTTCGACATTATTGTACTCATAGCATCATTTAATGGAAACATTCATTGTTGCAGCAGATTATAACAGTAAAGCGATTATTGCATCAAAGAAACATTGCATTACCATCAAAAGACAGAAGACACACCAGGATTGCACAGAGTAGTTTCATCACATCATATTATTACTGCAAAAACCCAATACAATGCCTCTATAAATCACAGACTTCAGCAATATCTCTTGATCTCAGAACATACACACAAAACCGCATATCAAAGCTCTCCGCAATCTATATCACGACCTACAACTTCTTGTCTATATATAGGCTTTCGCCTTTACAATGCTTGTCCACTTACTAACAACTTCCTAACCGACTGTTGGACAAAATACCCAAAATCTAACTGACACGGTCCAAATGACCCAAAATATCGCCTATTGCGGTACAAACGATTCAAAAAATACATAAAATAATAGAGTCTTCTTCCTTCCACGACCTCGTCTGACGTGTCGCAGCATCAGCGATGCTGCGATTCTCCCTTACCAAACCGCTTGCCAACACTCTAGTATATTTGTATGAATCACACTCTGAAATGGAAGTGATCCAACTAATGTTAAATCTATTTATTCTGGAAGTAAAAGATAATGATCCCAAGCTGGTTGCATATGAGATCAGAGCAATCATGCACAAGATTCAAGCCTCTTATATGAAACCAGACCTTCCACTTGTAACATTTGTAAAGTCTCTTTATCCTACTCACTCCAACTATATTGAATCTTTGCAAGCAAGTGACAAGTTCAAAGACCTCACATTTGACACCTTGGTAGAGAAGATTGTAGATAGAGAGAAAGCATTTGGAAAGAAGACAAATGGGAATACTGGATAATCTCTTTGCTTTGTTCAGAAAGAAAAGAACAAGCCTAAAGACCCTTCCAAGGGAGATAGCAACAAAAGAGGCAGAGGAAGAAGAAATTTCAGAGGAAGAGGAGGAAGAAACAACTCAAGTAGAAGATCAAATATGAAGTGCAAGAGTTGCAGAAAGACTGGGCATGAAGCAGATCAGTGTTGGGCGTCTTGGGACTCCATCAAAGGAAGACATAACCAGAATAAAGAAGATAAGAATAAAAACCAAGAGGCTGGTAAAGCCCATGATTCTGCTTGTTGTATTGTTTCACATTGTAATCTTGGAATTAATGAAATAACCTCTCTTTCATCTTACAAAGATTGTTGGCTGCTTGATACTGGTGCAACATCTCACATGAATTTTAGAAAAGATTGATTTGAAGAACTGAATGACATTATAGATGGCATAGTGTAATTTGCGGATAAATATAGCCTCAAACCACAAGGAATTGGCTGAATCAAGCTTAAGTTGGATGGATTCCCTGATTTCATATTAAAGAGTGTTCTCTATCTTCCAGAGTTGCAGAGAAGCTTGCTGTCCTTAGTGCAGATTCGACAGCAGGGCCATCCCATCCACATGTTTTATGGGATTGTAGAGATAAGAAAATCCTTTGACAACAAGGTCATCATGACTGGTTATGAAGATGGACAGTTGTTGAAGTTGAGGGCCTCTTCTGCAAGAGTTCAAAACTTTGCCTATCTCTCTTAGCATGAAGAAGGTAATATGTCATCCAATTTACTATGGCATGCTAGATTTGGTCATCTGAATTATAACAATCTTCGTTTGTTAAGAAATAATGGTGTATTTGGTTTTCCCACCATTCCCAAGAAAAAGAACAAATGTGATGCATGCATACTAGACAAACATAGTAAGCAACCATTTCAAGAGTCTAAATTCAGAACATGTAGAAAGTTAGAGCTGGTTCACTCTGACTTATGTGACCTCATGCCAATTCCTTCCACAAATGGTAATAAGTACATTATGACTTTTGTTGATGACTATAGTAGAATGTGTTGGGTATACTTGTTGAAGACAAAATATGAAGCATTTCAAACCTTCAAAAAGTTTCATACATGGATAGAAAATCAAGCACAAGCACATATTGGTACATTCTGATATGACAATGGTAAAGAATATACATCTAAGGCATTTGAATACTATATTTGCAAACATGGGATTACACATCAAACTTCAGTTCCCTACAATCCCCAACAAAACGGTGTAGCAGAAAGGATGAATAGAACCTTAATGAATACAACACACTCAATGATGTTTTTCAAGAATGTGAAGATAATGTTTTTGGGTGACGCAGTCATATGTGCAACATATTTGAGAAATAGAAGTCCATCTCATGTTCTCGAAGATAAGACTCCACATGAAATGTGGTTTGGCCACCTTCCTTCGGTTAGGCATCTCAGGGTCTTTGTTTCCACTTGCTATGCTTTAATACCAAAGGAGTAAAGAAACAAGCTTGGTGCTAGAAGTCGAAGATGCATTTTCTTGGGGTACTCAAACGTCCAAGGCATATCGTCTTTATGATGAGGTAAACAAGAAGTTTGTTGTTTCCAAAGATGTCATTTTTCTTGAAACTAATAAAAATGACATGTCTATTGAAAGACAAGTTTATCATCTGGAGAGGTTTTCTCATATAAAGACATATTATGAATTTGATAATGAAATTCCACATCTTGAAGGGGGGATCCCTATCTTGGATCAATCTATGGAATTTCCCTTTGAAGCAGCACCAACACCCCCTCATGAAGAAAATCATGAAGAAGAAGTTCCAGCCACTTCAATTGAATAGGAGACTCAACTGGATGATTTGATTGACAGGATTGGAAGCTTGAACCTTGAAGAGAATGATGCACCACCAGCTGATCAACCTGGACGATCAAGGAAGATTCCGAAATGGGCCACAAAGACACTTGAAAGTGTCCATTCATATGAAGTTGGAAAGACGGGAACAAGAAGCTCAACCAGACAAGAAGATGGAGGAAATGCAAATAACTCAGGTGATGACATGGATATCTCATTTGATTGTGAATTGAATTTTTTTGCTAACTTTGAACCAACTTCCTTTGAATTGGATGCTACTGTGATGAGTGGAAAGAATCCATGCAGAATGAGTATGATGCACTCATAAATAATGGAACCTGGAAGTTGGTTGACCCTCCAATTAGAACCAAACCAATTGGAAGAAATTGGGTATACAAGAACAAATACAAATCAAATGGCTCACTTGAAAAACACAAAGCAAGGTTCGTGGCGAAAGGCTATGCACAGAAAAAAGGAATTGACTATGAAGAAATGTTCTTTCCCACAAAAAAATGGGGCACCATCTGTACTATACTCTCCTTGGATGCACAAAATGGATGTAAAAACAACATCCTTGCCATGGATACTTGAAATAAAATGTCTTCATGTCTCAACTAGAAGGTTTTGTTGTGAAGGGACAAGAACACAAGTTATGCAAACTTGTCAAGTCCTTGTATGGCCCGAAACAAGCACCTTGAGCATGGTATGAAAAGTTAACCGAACATCTTCTAATGCTAAATTTCAAACATTATAATCTTGATGATGCACCATTGTTTGCAAAGAAATTTGGAAGATATGTTGTGTTTCTTTTAGTATATGTAGATGACCTTTTAATGATAGGGAACAATGAAAGTTATATAGCATCCATAAATAAATATTTAAAGAAAGGCTTTGAAATGACTGATCTGGGACATCTTCACTACTACTTGGGGAATTGACGTGACTCAACATCCTAAGTAAATATTCATTTCTCAGAAGAAGTATATTGGAGAATTGTTGAACAGATTTGGCATGACAGACTGCAACCCACTTTCAACACCATTGGAACAAAATCTAAAGATCACATCAAGTGAAGGAAAAGAATTTGAGGATGCAACCAAGTGCCGACATCTTGTAGGAATCCTTATCTACCTTACCACCACCAGACCAGATATTTCTTACGTTGTTATCATTCTTTCATGGTTCATGCACAAAAATTGTGAAGGACATTGGTATACTCCAAAGAGAGTTCTAAGATACTTGAAAGGGACTCAAGACTTTGGAATCAAGTACTCTTAGGTGTATGACTTCAAACTCATTGGGTACTCTGATTCAGACTTCGATGGTGACAAAGAGATAGGAGTGTCCACTTCTGGATACACGATGAGTCTTGGATCAACAACTATCTCCTGGAGATCACACAAGCAGTTAGTTCCAACAGATTCGATAACAGAGGAAGAATATGTAGCTGCTGTAGAAGCAACCAAAGAGATTGTGTGGTTCAAGAAGATACTTGAATATTTGTAGGAGAAACAAGAGAAATCCACTCCACTTTTGATTGACAACAGTTATGCAATCAAGTTGGCAAAGAATCCTAGATTCCATGATCAAACCAAACGCATGAACACAAAGTATCATTTGATTCGACATCATGTAGAGGCCAAGACAGTTAATTTACGTCATTGTTCCACAAATGAGAAAATTGCAGATATTTTCACCAAAGCACTTGGACGAGAAAAGTTTGAAATATTTAGAACCATGCTCGGACTTACAAACACCCCTTTTGGATTAAAGGAGGAATGTTGGAATCCTACAGGATATTTTGTAAATATTAATAATGTAAATACCTTCAGATTTCAGTTAGGGAAGATGAAGAGTTATAGACTCCAATGGATATCTTGGAATCCGAAGTCCAAGAGTCTCATATTTTATGTATAGATAAGGGCTTTTGCCTATGAATTATATGAAGAAATGAGAGTTATTTCTGTCATTAAGGATATGTGTTGCACATTTTTTATTTGGAGATCATTGAAGAATAAGAAAGCTAAAGCTCCGAGATATTATTCTACTCGTTTCTACAAAAATAGCACCCATAAAATTTAAACATCTGGTGGTCAAAACATCCATCGAACAGGAAGCCTATCGACTACTATGTTTAGGAAACATATTCATACTACATATGAAGTAAAAATTTGTTGAGAATAATCTTCAGAGATGAGTCGACCATACCCCTATGTTTTGTTCGGTCAATCGTTTGTTCATGCCTAGCTCGACGAGTATGTCGATAAAGTGCTAGTTGTCTTCAATTGTTTGAATTAGAGAACCATATGTCGGCTAGGTTGTTGAAGAAGCAGATTGTCGATCACAATGAATAGTCCATCTAGCTTTTTCTGCCTACAACGCTGCAAAGTGAAGTAAATTATATGTCTCAATTGACGACTTTTAGAGTAGTCGACCGTCTAGACGATGGAGAACTGACCATTGATTAAGGTCATTAATGAACCGAATGCTACTAGAGTCAACCATCATAGAAGAATCAAACGGTAGCAAGGGAAGGAAGAGTCAACCACCATTGAATATTCAAATGAAATTGACCAGCATGTTACTTGTCAACTATATCACCCATTTCCAAGTTAATTTACCGCCCAACAACCACATTAAACTACAATTGGTGTGAACGTATATTTGACGAAGCAATGAGTAAGACTCACTTGAAGTGAAATGAATTGAGTTTTTCAATTATTATTACTTGTAAATGGGTTGGACATCAATCTTAAATTGAATTTATACATATCAATGTGAGTAATATAGAAGTGTTTGGTGGTCGAATGTAATTTGGAGTCTTGTATAAAATGTTACGTGGGAATATAAATGAATTGGTTGTTGAGTCTACATTTAATGCATCGATTCTATGTTAATCAACTCACTTGACTCACTCTAGTCGATTCTTCATTGGAGTCAACTCATCATATGGTCAACTTTGAATTTTGGTCAAATATTTTTGAGTCAGTTACTAAAAATGTAATTAGAGAATGTTCTAATAGTCGATTCAAAGTTAATGTTGATACATTTTGAGTTGATATTGAGTCGATCGAGTCATGAATCTCTATAAGTGACTCTAATTCAAACTTTTTGAAGTCAAGAGGGGATGAAACATGAGTATTTTGCAAGGTAGGAGATCCCCTCCATTTCTGTGATGTACGTCGGTATCTAGACAACTCTTGTAAGTCGAGTCGATTCGTGTTAGTCAATTCCAAATTAGTTGACCATGATTAGAGCATGCACAATGAGTAGGCAGTCCAATAAAACTTGTAGGCATTTAAATCCTCACATCAGAAGAATACGTTGAAGGAATTCAAGAAAAATATATCTTACATCGCACATAAAAGAGTTTAAAGAAAATATGATGATGCAAGAACACTTGAATAGATTGAGCCCCCCGGTGCAGAAATGCGGAAGCAGTTATTGGGTTGTGACCTCAGAAATTGAAGGCCGAGAAATGGTATAGAAAGAAGAGCCAAAAGACCTCAATTATGAGCCGATGGAGATGAATGAAGAGCAGGTGATTAAAGGGTGAGGCTTCGACTGACTACTACTAGATTGAAGATGGAAGCTGGAGAATCACAAGTCAAGGATGTTCTTGCATACTTGTTCTCTTCAGTACAAAGAAGAGTTTTGGGTGGGGGATATGTTGGAGGGACCCTTTGGGGCCTCTTAATATCATCATTATCTTATGTTAATGTAATCAATGTATGAGCAGTTGGAGTGTGTGTGTGACTGCTCCAACCATCTCCATAAATCACAAATACCCTTTTCAAGATGAATGCTAATTGATTGGACATTCTATCGAATTCTTCTTTTTGATGGTTTGTTGTGCGTGAGTGTTATTATGTGCTTGAATGCTATGTGATCTAAGTGATCAAAACATTACTACATATTTTAATGAAATAAAATGTCTTTCAATTATGAACAATATGCCTGCAATTACATACATACCTAGAGTTATTTGACAGGCATCATAAAAATAAAAAACAATCCATATTTTTATTGATCTCCAGAGCCTTCAGAATTATTGGGTGTTTGACTTTACCTAGTTTACACTGTCCTTTGTAGGAAATTATTATTTGATGACTTACTTGTATTGTAGGAATATGTTTTCCTTGAAAGGTCATATCATTTCTTGCAAGCCAAAACCGTTGCAATAGAAAACATGGCAATGCCTTTTAAGCATCCATTGTCTTCTCCTTGTGCTAACTTTCAAAACAAGCCAAAGGGATTCCCCTCTCCCTTCATTTTTTCCATTTGATTGTTGTATTGCACCTTGGTTCCAAACTTCCTTTTCACAAATAAGTGTTCCAATGTTTCTTCATAGTCTATGCATAAAATGCATCTTGTTAATACATGCCAATTTCTATTATAACCATTATTCCATGTTAATATTTTTATTGGATAATGCCAACCATGTAAAAATCTTGGTTTTGTTAGGGATCTTGCCCTAACCCCTCTACTTTTGAGGATACGTAGGAGTACTTTATTGGTGTATGAGGCTATTTTCTTTGAATGAGGCCCATTAGATAGTTACTAAATGTAAAACAATCTCTTTATTAATCAAAACCCACTACATGGTCGACCTTCTTTAATAGTAGGACCATGAGTATTTAGGGTTTTTGTTGTTGATGCATTATATATAGGGTTGAAGGTTGTGTAATGCGATCAATAATTGTTATTGTGTTTGGGGCTCTGATCATAGGAGGTTCCCTCCCCAAAGAGGCAAGTGGAAATTTCTCTTTCTTTTGGACATCACTAATACAAGGGTTATTTCTTAGGTTCTATCTATTTATCTCTTGCATTATTTGTCCATCGTTGGTATTCTATCACATTTTGTTATTTTGCTTCGTAATTCTGGGGTTAAGTACATTACATGTGGTGTTAGAGCACTTTCTTGGGCCAAGCACACACCTAAATTTTAGAAAGAAAAAAAAGATTAAAGACATGTTTTGGTGTCTTTAAATAACACAAATTTGTCATTTAGCAGGTAAAATTGTGGTTGGGAAATCATACATGCAAGAAATACAAGTGGTATCCCCTTGTTGGAAACCCTTCCTTATTGGTACCCCCTTCAAGTAGTGCTACATTAGACAACGCCTAAATATAGAATTTCACTTCCATGTACCTTCAAGTATATTGGGATCTACCTAGGATACCTAAATCCAACTTTAGATTAATGTCCGATTGATCATCTTGTTGCTATAGTGCCACCGCTCATAGCATTCGAGAAGATTCTCTCTAGTACTTGGGTAGTCAAGTAGTATGGCTAAGAGCACAGTCAAGCCTCCTTAGTTAGCACCCTAAGATATTTGGTTGAGTTCTGCTATTGGACTCAGTCAGTATATCGGAGAGTAATAACATCTCACACTCCCTTATCCTTAAGATTATACAAACTCTACACAAGCCCAAATTCCTACATAATTTGGAATATCAAGAATTCGGAAATTTTGTCACCACAATATTAATCAGAAGAGAGTAATACCCCCATAGGGGTACTTATGTTAAAAAAATGGATACTAGCTGTACCTTATAGTAGACCTATCTCAAAAGACTCCTTGTTATGTGTTGATCATCATGGTACCACTCTCTACTAACATTTTTTTGATGGACCCAACCACATCATTGTGGACGACCTACCTCATCAAACTCCTTGTGGGACGTTGATCGTTGTGGTCTCACTCCCCAATAATATTTTAGGGGGTACTCGCGAGCACCATGATGACCCACTCAGACACCATGTAGTTCAATAAGCAACTTGACCCCTTGGATGATTAGTACTCTATGCTTCAAACATAACTCAAAGATATTGTTACCCCACACGGTCAAGATATTGCCACACTCTACGAATCAATTAAAACCTTGTAAAATATGGTGGCCCCTCTGGTGAGTATGCAAGACCAACTTAGTCAACTAACAACTCACTTCCTCCCAGTTGATAACCAATGGAATGAACCATACCTATAGATACCTAGTGAGTAATCTTCAAAGGTGGGAAACTTGCACCATAAACAACCCCTTTTGGACCCTCACATTCATAAACTTCCCTTCACTAATAATCATCAGAACCGCTTTCCTAAAATAGATATGAACAACTTTGATGGTTCTCACCCTTTTGGTTGAGTCACCTAAATGGAACACTACTTTGCTCTCCATGGCATTGTTGATGACATGATGAAACTTAGAGTGGGGGTGTTGTACTTGGAGTTAGAATGATGGAAATGGCATGAATGGTAGAAAAAAATTGTATGGGGGCTACATAGCATGGAGTCAATTTGTTAAATTGATTAGCGCTCATTTCAAGAGAAATACTCAATATTTGGGATAGTTGACCAAGCTGCACCAAACAAGCTCAGTAGTAGACTTTGTCATAGCCTTTGAGTAATTGTCAATATGTACAAAGGGATTAACTAATTATTTGTATACAAAATGATCCATTAGTGGTCTTAGAGAAGATATTAGAGAGAATTTAGGATGCATAAACTCGCTACCTAGTTGGAGACCTCTCAATGAACTCAATAAGTGGAGATAATAATCAATGCACAAGCTAGACACTCTTTCATGCCCTGCACTCATCCTACATGGGACACTCTCCCAAACACCTTGCTTGCTTAGTCCCTAAAATTTCAATGACTGTCTCCAATAGAAATGTAAGAACGTCAAAGGTGTGGACTCTGCTATAATTGTGCCTGGTCACAAATGTAAAGAATATAAATGATCTCAAATTGATGTTACCTCTTCCCCCCAAACATAAGAAATCACTATGGAAAATACCCCTAAGTTAAAGGTAGCCAACAATGACCCTATATACAAACATAGATGGAGTCTGAAGTTCATCGAGAAGAACCCCTAATATCCCTTCATGCTTTATCTGGATCTTCCCCTCTGCAAACCCTGGAACTTCTTGGCTACATCAAGCATAAAAAAGTAATTGTTTTGGTTAACAATGGTAGCACCCACAATTTTATTCATAGGTACATGGCTAAGCAATCTCATTGCTCAATCCACCCATTGAAAACTTTCAAATTATGATAGCGAATGGAGGCATGGAAAAATGTGGAGGTAAATGTGAAAATGTGAAACTTCAATTATGGGACTATTAACTCAAAGACTCATATGTTTGCGATAGATATGGGTGGTTGTGATATAATTTCAAAGGCATAATGGCTACGCACCTTGGTGCTAGTCACTATGGATTTCAATGAATTATACTTGAGATTTAATAAAGATGATCATACGCACACCCTCAAAGGGCTTCGATCAAGCTCCTTAAAAATCATAAGCTCTCTCCATATAGAGAATTTATTGAAGAAAGGCCACTCTAACATATTGCTCAATTCAATGTCATGTAGGTTATTGATAATCTCGCACAAGAAATCCACCTCGACTAATTGCAACAAGTTTTGAACAAACATCATTAGGTAGGTTAAATATCCCAATGCACAATCTTCTCCATCCTTTATAGATTTAGGTTAAATATGGATCCATGCATGGGAGGTTTATTCTTGATTTAGTGGTATTTGCATGGGAGGATATGGAGTGGGCCAAAAAGACTAGTAAGCAATGCCTTCTATTGAATATTGATTTTAACAAGGCATATGACCATGTTGATTGGTTAGAATGGGATGTTTACTTGTTTTGGCTTTGACTCCCATTGCGTGTCCATGGTGAACACTCTCTTTACCAACGATCAACCTCTGTCTCTATCAACAATTGTTTCTCCCCTTAGATATCTCTTCATTGAGCTATTAGATAGGGGTACCTATTGGCTCCATGTTTATATGTTTTGAAATGTAATGTGTTGTTTGTTGGAGGCAACTCACATTATGGAGCAGGTTAGGGGTATTCTACTCCCATATGACATAGATATGGTTAATAACCAGTTTTTCAATTATTCCCTTCTCTCTACGAGGGTTGGACATGAGTTAGTT
Source organism: Larix kaempferi (assembly GCA_027924585.1). Lineage (NCBI taxonomy): Eukaryota > Viridiplantae > Streptophyta > Pinopsida > Pinales > Pinaceae > Larix > Larix kaempferi. The sequence continues at coordinate 4,980,672 of BSBM01000159.1, read as the reverse complement.
GACGGGGATTTGACTTGTTTGGATACATTTTGCATTTCTTCAAGGGAAATGGTTATTGCACACAAAACATAGTTTTGGCTTATTGGTTGGATTCCATTCATGAGTGGATTCTTCCTTCCTAGAATTTTATTTTCCCCAAGGTCATAGTTAGGTACTTGGATATCTCCTTTGGGGTTGGGTTGTCACTGGTAGCCATGTGGGATTGGTGTCTTCAGAGGCTGCAAATAAAATTTCATGTTTGGAATCATAAGGAGCTCCCCTTTGTAGGAGTTTTAATGGTCATTGTATGCATTCTTTAGACCTCTCACGTGTATTATATTTCTTGTTGGCACCACAATCAGATTTGATGCCTTGAACGCATTTTGACAACATATTTGGCAGAGAATGTGGTCTTCATTTAGTTATGTGCAATGCCAATGCTATGCCCAATGATGAGGAGATCCTTGATTTGATTTATGTTTGCTTCACAAAGTGGTATTCTGGTGGTCAAGTGTGTGGTGAGATCTCTTGAGGTCCCTACTCCATTAAAGGTTCCATTTCGATATCAAATGCTTTCAATGCAACGTATTGGAAAAGTTTGGGGTGTTTTTGTTTTATTTGATACCATTTCCACTCCTTGTCTCTTCCAAGTTTCAAGATTTCTTATTCTCATAAGTATTTGGTAAACTTGGAAATATGTGGTATGACTAGTCTATTGGTAGTGGGGCGAGTTGGGACCTCGCTTGCAAGTAGATTTGAAGTTGGAGGGAGCAAGGTGATTGCATTGCGGATATGCCACAAATATAGGCACATAGATTGAGTCATAAGGGCATTTTTTATGGTGGTATCTATGGATGTGGAATCCCTACATTCATGGCTAGAAGTAGAGGTCGCTTGCTTAGGAGTATGGTCTCCCCACTACTAATTACCCCTTGATCATGGAGTTGCAAGCCCTTATTGCAGATTTTGACATGTTGAAGATGAATACTATTATTCTTGGACCATTTTGATGAGACTAGGAGTGGATCATTAGCCACCCGCTTCTTCAATATGATTCCTATCATATGTATCAAGTTCTTCATTAGAGAAATATTCTTTCCCCATTTCTTAATTTCCAATGGGTATCTAAGGATCCAAAGGAACATTGGGTTTGTCATATTTAGAGTGTTTGGATGTTGCAACATTCTTATAAGTTGTGAGTTTTTGTGTGATCAATCATTTAATAGGGGATTCCTTCCATGGCTAGGTTTTCCAAGAGTGGTCTTTCATATGACCTTTACCTAGTTTGTAAGTGTATGGACACTATCCAACACATTTAGTGTCGATTTGCCAATAAATGTTGGGCTATTATTTGAGGCTCAACATGATGTGTTACTTCAAGGTAGGATGCATTAGTGTACTGTTTTGTTCAATTATGGTAATTCTCTTGTCTACAATGCCTTTTTAGGGCTTTGGTGTTTCTTGCATATCTCAATGTTAATTGTGCTATAGAAAATTAGGCATAAGAACTTGTTTTTAATAGAGAGGTTAGTTTCCTGTCTTCTTTCAATTACATTGTGGAATGATGAAGTACGCCATCAAATTTTGGCTAAGGGATCTCTTTTGATCAAAGATGCCCAAACTTTGGATCACATAGATTATTCTACTTTATTTTTGCTCTATTAGCTCTTAGGAAAAGGTTATGAAATACATTTTATATTTTTTCTATATTATCTCTTGGGAAGAGGTTATGAAATACATTATGAAATAGATATCTAAGCTACATATAATCTCATATTAGATCAAGGGCTTAGAGCTAAAAAATTAATCAAGCAAGTGAGGTGATGACAAGTAAAGGAAGCGAGGTGATAGAAAAGAAAAGAAAACGATTTGCACTAGAACAAAAATATGTTTAAATTGCCACAATTTGCTAGTTGTTTGAAGCTCTTTCATGTCAATTATTTCTTTTCTCTTCCCCACAATCGAATTTTCTCTTCAAATTGTTCCACTAGTCAATCTACCCACATGATACCATGGCCTAGGAATATAACTATACATTGCTAATATAACTTAAGAATTTGTAGATAAAACAAAATAATATATAATGGGAGCTTGGCATGCAGGGTTTGGTGCCTCCCTAATTAATCTCAAGCACTAACTAGTGATTCAAGAGGATTAATTCTGTCAATACTTGGATTAGTGTGGCTCACTTGAATTCACACACACACACACACACACACTCACACACATTGTTCTAAAAGCATAAATCTATGTTATGTTTTCATGAGCCTTTTTTCTACCTTTATGAGAGTTGGACCACATATAAGATAACTTTGACATTTGTGATGTCAATGGAGAAAAAATGTTGGTCAACCCTGGTATATTGTCCTCTAATATTAAAATGATCCAAATCATTCTCTCGAAGGGTTAAGCTCTATTCAAGAATGTAAGAAACACAAGGTTAATGAAGAATATGTGCATGCTGCATTTCCCTTCTTCATTATTTGCATAAAAAAAATTGGTACCTAGTCAAGTAAATTACAGGTAATGCTAAATACTTGACACAACCTACAACTTTAATATATTTTAAGTGAATCATATCTACATAATTGATATAAAATTAAATACTTCCATGGGGTTTTGTGAGATACCAAATGTTCAATAAAAGTACACTTTTGCATTAACTAGGTAAAGGGAGGTTCTTCACGTTTTACACATAAATCTACTCCCTCCTTGTCCTCCACTGCCTCGCAGAAGTGGCATGTATTTTTATACTACACTCTCAAAAAAGCATTCAACATTTGGGGGTTCTTAAGGTATTCTCACCCTCATAAGAGGAGGTTTCCCCTCTAAGTTCCATATGGGTAACAATGACCGAGGTTTCTTTTTGTTATTGTTTCAAGGATTATCCCCTTGAGAAGTTGTATTAGGAGTTATGGGTTCCCTCGAGAGGATTGCAAATGGCCTTCAAAATCCACATTGCATTAAATTTATATTGCTTGTTAGCACATTATTAATTTTGAATTGTATGGTTGATTGGAGAGTTCCTCCTAGTTAATAGTATCCAACATTCCTAATCCACTTGTGGGGAATGAGAAACCTAGGGTGCCTATGGGATTTAGGGTTGGATTGGGGTTGGATCATTTATAGCCAACACGGGACAACCCCTAATTTAATGTCTAGGAATTAACACCCAAAACAAATGTTTGGAATGTTGATATGTTTCATAGGTTGGCATGACTTATTTTCAGCTTGTTTGGTGAGATATTCTTTGATGTCTTTTGAAATAAACCTAGTGAGAAAAAATAGGTGTTACAACAGACCCAAGCATTGTGCTTAAGGATTTCAAGAATGAGTTTGGAACCCCTAAAGGTAAACACAAATAAAACTTTAGGAAGGATTCAAATTCCCTTAATATACCAATCATGAATCTCCCATGAATCCCTAACCCAAACTTTGATCATGTTATTAGAGGGAAATATTCCTACAAAATAACAAGCAAAGCATGTTAATTAACACCAAACAATGCCATATTCAATAACACCAAATAACACTATGACGTTTAGGGAAAAACAAAGTCTTCACCTCATGATAAACTTTTGGAACAAGCTTCCTTGCTCACATTTAGGGTGCCATTGTTTTCAAGACTCGATCCAAGTTGTTTGTTGCATTCTTGGGTTTGGACCATATAAATTGCTATGTGTTCTCGATGGGATAAATTGGGCCTAAACAATGGTTAATAATTATTGACAAATACATAAAATACATAATTATTGACAAATACATAATTATTGAAAAATAAAATACATTAACGGGGAACATGCAAAACAACTATTCTCCTCAAGCCCCCTTTGCTCAACTTACTCTCCAACTACACCCCTCCACGAGTGCGTATCACAATTCTTATTTGGCATTTTGTGTATTTGTTATCCAATTTCATCGTTCTTAACATCATCTTATATGGGTCACCTTTGTGCGATTCAAAATCAGCATGGTATGCTAGAGTTTGGATATAGGGCTCCCCAAAAATGTCACCCTCGTCCACAAGTGCTCCCCTTTGGCATTGTAACTTATGACATATTTGGTCAGCATGTAGCCTTATCTCACAAAAAGTTCAAAATACTTATATTATTGTGAATGTATTCTAGAATAGTAATGGTTTAAACATGTACTTCTAGTATCTCTTGAATATGTCTTAAATAAAAAATATTGCTTGATATATTTTTAGGTTGGGACCCACCCTTCTACTAATAACAATATTAATCCTGACTTCTTGCACCACTAATGGATCCTATCCCCTAAGCAAGGAAAAATTCACATATATATTATATCACATGCTAGTCCAAATGCCATTAAAGGTCAAGATAGACACAAAGGAGCCACTAAATGAAATGGCACAAGATGTTGTTTACTCTTGCCCAAAGTTCCAAATCCTTATTATGGTGAATTGTACTTTAGGACTAATGGTTTAAACATGCACCACTTTTAGTCTCTCATGAACGTGTTATAAATAAGAATTATTGCTTGCTATAATTTTAGGTTGGATCCCACTCTTCTACTTATAACACTATTAATCTTGACTTCTTACACCAAGACTGGCTCCTCTCACATAAGAAAGGAAAGGTCCACATATATATGATATCACATGCTAGTCCAAATGCCATCAAAGGTCAAGAGAGACACAAGGGAGGCACTAAATGAAATGGAATAAGGTGCTCTTTGCTCTAGGTTACACCTTATATCATATGAGGTTTCACATTGTGATTTTCATCACATTGTTCGGGGTTTGCAGTTAGTACCTGTTATACCATATTTTTTATAGGGTGTTAGAGGACCATATTTTATGACACTTAAAAAGGTGACGCCAATGGGCTAGTTTCATATCATGGTCATTATCATGGTGCACCTGTTTTCCTTGGTGCCAACCTTATATGTGGTATTCCTAGAGACTTTGCATGATCACTTTGTTGTGCCCTTTCACTCTCATCAACATGGATTGGCTATGTTTGTACTGTTTGTGGAGGTTCCTTCAATTTTACTTCATGTATCTTTCATCTTGATGAATGCATTCTTTTCATGTTAGATAATTTTTTAAGAGTTCTTCTTATCATTTATCCTTCCTCATGATGTTATACTCACTACTGTAACTTGGTTATTGCATGGTGGGTTCGTTTCTTTTCCTAGTTGTTTGTGTCCTCTAAGATGATGATATACTTTCCTAGTGTTTTGCCTTGATATTGCTAGCTTTCATTACCTCTCCATCATTGTACTTAGGTAACTTTCACATTTCATCATTTTTCCACTTTGCACCTTGGTATAACCCACATCACACTCATATTCCAAAACATTCCCATTACTATAGGGTGCATGAGTCATTTCATCCATTTTCATATAGGTTTCCCTTTTTAATTAACCTTTCACTTCTCATGTTTCATCATTTTACCTTTCTATGTGTGAATATGAGAAAATGGTTTTTGGGATATTTTTATTATTTCTTAATTAGACCCAATTCCTAGCTTCAGAGCTATTATTGGCTTATTAATATTCATATGTTATAAGCCTTCATTGAGGTCTCATTCCTTGAGTTTCATCTTATAATTTTTTAATATTTTACTAGGGAATGCAACTTTATATTCCAAGTGGTAAAACACATGAGGGTAGTGCTCCTTATTTGGCACACATGTTGAGGTAGACAAAAAAATAAAAAATAAAAAAAATTATGGTTGCCCTCTTTATAAATTCATTGGGCATCTTTTTGTCCCTCCTCATCTCTTGGTTCATAGGTTGTGGTGGTTGATCTTGCACTTCTTTTGACAAGTTCTCCTCATCTCTGGGTTCGTAGGTTGTGGTGGTTGATCTTGCACTTGTTTTGACAAGTTAGATATGCACCCTAGTCTTTTTTACCACATCCACCCATTCACATGTATTCATTCCTTTAGCCTTATCCACATCTCCACTTACCTTTTGACCCTATCTTCTTAGCACATTTCTCTAGGCGATTCACCCCACTAGATGGTCCACTAAAAATTCGAATAAGACATGTTCACACCTTGTTTCACCTTGTTAAAGAGTTAAAGCGACTATCATCTTGTGAACCTTCTCTCTTGGAGCTCTAATATGGAGAGATAAAACTATTTTGACGACCAATTCATTTATCCACGAAATATTTTTATTAGTTTGACATATCTATTTTAATCACTAGTTTGACATGTCAATTTTGATCATTTATGATAATATTATTTTATTTTGAGGTGGTTGATCCCAACACTCTATAGATTAGAGGCTACCTTCACTTGTAATGGTGGTTGAGAGAGTGAATATTTGAAAACATTTTCTTGGAGCAAATATCGTGGATAATTTCTTTCATATTGTGTGAGGTTTCTATGTGAATATGTGTTTTAAATAGTGGAGCTATTAGCGTGCATGCAAAGGAGTAAGCCAAGGCCATTCAAGTGAGAAACTACTCCAAATTGGAGGAGAGTTTAGGTGTGAAAAAATTCCCTTTAATTATAGGTATTTGTTTAAATTTGTTTGAATCTAGTTCCTTCAAACTAGTAGTAACTAGATCTAAGAATGTTTAGGCAAATACAATTTCCTTGCAGACATTCTAGTTTTAATTTTTAGCATTCAAGGATTTCCATAACACACACTTAGGAAACCTTTTTGTCTTAGGATTAAGAGAACACTACGCCCTCCTTATGAAAAGTAAATAACTCCATTATCTCAAGGAAATTTTAGGCACTAATACTACAATACCTCGATCTTGACCATTTGAACTTGATCGTGTTTATTTTGTAATTATTCTTTCATTTATTATGTGTTGCTTGAAACCACGAGGTAGTTTCGATGGTGGTATTGAACATTGCCAAACATGATCATTGTAATATTGATTAAAAGGTTGTAAGGCTGACTGATGGGGAGGACATCGATGGGGCTATGGGTCCACTAGAGGGAAAGCTAAGGGGGTCCAATGGGAAAATGACCTTTTCCTTATAATAATGCCTTACCTTATCCAAAAACCTCCTTGATTTGATCGTCTTATTTCCATTTATCCTTAAGTTTAATGCTAAATTTGAATTGAAATACTAGTTAAGTGAAAGGGAAAATATGAATATGAGAACTTACTAATCCTATGCCAGTTACTAGCTCATATTATGTAGAAACTAACTCCGACCTTTGAGGAACCAAGAAAGAGTGGAGGAAATACTACTCCCACACACTCATTCATTCCATGGATGGAGTAAAAAAATCAAATGGGGAGAGAGGACCATGGAAAAACGAGGGTACTTGAAGATAAAATAAGGGTTTGGAAGAAGAAAACTCAACCCAACTCACATATGAACCATGGAGATATGAAATAAAGGTTTCTAGGTGATATTAGAAACCATTGGAGACAAGCTAGATTCCATTTCAGATCCCTAAAGGTTGTTGTCCTATTAGGTTGTCCAAAGAACCATAAAATCCTTGTCGAAGAAGCTTCACAATGATGTAAATGAAACTTGGAATTTGATGGTGTCTTGGTCTCACATTGGCCATATTGAAGAGCACAGAGAGGAAGGGCATGATTGAGGGACTTAAGAGTAGATAAATGACGACTTCTTGTGTTGTATGAGAAAGGGATGAGTATCAAGATCCATGTTAGCTGAGAGATTTAACAAAGAACCAATAGTGGCATGCTTGGTTGGTGTATTGGATGACTTTAGTGAAAAGAAGAGGGGTTTTTGAAACCTCGAAAATATTCTTTTCCCTAGTGGTCTCATATCCTAGAAATGGGGTGGCATTCTATAATGGAATATCCTATGGTTGGGAGGAAATTAGTTCCCTCACAATCAATTGCCTTGGAGCCTCATATTGGAAAGATAGCGATACTCTTTCTTAATTTTAATTTATGAAGTTAATATTGTAGAATAATGACTACATGATACCATTATCATGATATTTTAAATGCAAATTTCCCAAAGATGATGTATTCTTTGTTTGATTAAGTAATGTGCAAAATTTGTATGGAAAAGTGTTGTAGTTTCTTGCATGACAATTGTTTGACAAAAGAACTGAACAAGGGAAAGGTTTCCTTATCCATTTATGATTGAAAAATAGGTGATATCAATGACTTGAAACTCTATATTGAGTAGGTAGTAAGTCTCCTTTGTTGAGGAGAGGAAAACTGAACCTTTTCATGTGGATGCACCTCCTTTCCCTCAATCTATGTTTCTGATTTTTTGTATGTGAATCTTGTCAAGAATTAAATATTTATTTAAAATGCATTTATATATGAATAAGACTCACCTTTTTCAGCCCTAGTAAGTGGTTTGAAGTGGAAGAACTCCTCATATTTGAAATGCTTTAAAAAGGGAAAATTTCCTCCGTTTTGAGCATTTTAGGAATGGGCAGAAGAGATTCTAAATATGGATCTATATATCAAAATATACAAAGTGGGTAGGTGCGATTTTTTTACATAGACTCTAAAATTCCATGTTAAAGTGCTCCCCTAAAATATCAAGTACTCAGTTTGTCATTTGAGAGATATTGGTAGTGCAACATGGGCCCTTTTCATGTGTTTTTATGAGCATTTTAAGGTGTGCTCGCACTTTCTCTTTATGATAGTAGAAATGATTCACCCATTCCTTCACAAAAACCATGGCCATGCCTCCTTGGCCGCTAATTTCCTTTATAACAAGTGCAGCCATGTCCTATAGGTGCTTGTTTGGGCTTGTTTCGATGCCTTTTGAGGATTTGAAGGATTGAATGAAGGGAGAATCTAGTAATAATTCTAAGGAAGGTTTTCATTGACCTACTGTATGAGTTCATGAGATTCCAAATGATGATTTGGAGTGGGATTTAATCTGTTTTGAATGTTTTTTTTTAACTTGACTGAAAAAGGCTTGCTCAAATCACCCTTACCTAGTCAATTTTGGTTGTTGTTCATGATTATGAACTTGGAATTATTTATGGATGTCCTAAAGAGTTTAAAGGGGATATTTAATTATATTAAAGATTGACTTGTGACATGAATCATTATTACAATTTATCTCCATGAAGGGAGGATGGGCTCAATCCCCCTACCCCCCTTGAACTCATGAAAGGACAATAATTGTATAAGTTTTAAATGTTGTGTATGGTTTCAATGTTTATTTTGAATCAATTGCTATTGCATATGATGTATTATTCTATGTTTTGTTTAGAGTTAGTGGCATGTGATTTTAAAGTTCTTTAGATCCTTATAAACTCTCTTGGATGTGAAACTAATGAGGCAAGAGGCCAGTAGGTTAAAGGATCATTTACAAATGATGCCATAACCTTAAAGAGTAGTGAATTACTCTGATAAGAAAAGTATGAAGTGTTTCGTGCATGAGATTGAGATCACTAACCTTAAAATCCCAAATCTACCATTTTGAGGAGTACACAAAAAAAACCCTAAATTGTATAATATGCTATGTGATTAGCAAGATGAGATAGTGATAGGCATCCGAGGAAAAGTTAAAATGAGATCAAATTTCCTATGTTTATTGAAGCTATGCATCTAGTTATGCTTAATTGATATAATCATGAAAGATGTGATGAGGTATAATATCACTCCCTAGTTTTTCTTTCCATGAAGAACTTTAATCTATGTTGTGTGGTATACAAGAGTGTTTATTAAGACTGTACCTTCAAAGACTGAAATCTTCTTATTTATATTGGCTAGAGCAATGACAAATATTGTCTTTTCATACATGAATTGAAGGGTTTATTGATGATATGGAATACCAATGTGAAAAAATGTTTATCATACTATTACCGTAAATGCACATTTAGACCAACAAACCCTAATTTTGTTGATATGTATGAAGGTACATTAAAAGTACACTTGTTGAGATAGCAACAATTTCCCCAAGTTCTGTTATTGGCTGTAGACACTTAAGCAAAAATTGGGAACCCCTCCATGTTTTTTACAATGCTTGAGATTTGACCTTGAGTGGATACTTGAATTTGATAGGAGTGTAAGTTTGGACCTTCATCTTTTGCTTGTTAAATCTTGTTCCACTTTGAAGTCACTTCATCTACTTCCAAGTCCCTCACTTTACCTCAAACTTTATGCTCACTGGTATGTTGATTTTCTTTATTGTGAAGCTCATGATTTTGAAAGTTTCACTAAATTTGGCCTTTGTTAACTCTCAGAGCATGGATGCCTTCAAAGGAATTTTTGCCTCTTTATAAAAGTTTGATGTTTCGTGAAATAATGCACCATTCTCGATATTCTATAATTGTGACTATTGGAATCACTCATGAAATGTATGTGTTGCATCTCTTTCAAGTTTCAACCTTGGTTTCAATTGTGATTTATCACAAAGGGTTTAAAATTCAAAACTATGACATATATGATATGTGCCTGGAGTGCCAAACTTAAAAGTTTGAGGTATATGCATCATGTCGCAACGTTACTAAATATTAGAAAAGGGACAACCTTGTGATGTATTATTGAATAAAAAATCTTTGAATGTGATGCATCACAAAACATGTAATCTTGGAACAATGCTACATATCAATAGATAAAACTTTTGTGAAAGTGAAAATATCATAAGAAGTTGCAAATATTGAAAATCTAAAATATCGTGACAAAGAATATTGCATGAAAGAAATTGCGGGGTTCACGGTGTGTCGTGCAAGCTGTCTAGAATTTCAAAAGTTAATGGTTGTGCAATACATTGCATTGAGGAGTTCAAAAGTTATGAAATGTGCGACATGTAAGATTGAAATTGTGTAATGGGAAAATGCATATAGGGTTCTACAAGAACACATCAAATAAAATAAAAACCACGAGTTAACATAATTCTCTCACCAAAAAAGCACTATAAGAGGGCACACGAAGACCACACTATTTAGACTCAATTTACCGAGGCATAATAGGGTATATAAAAAGGATTTGTTTACTAACCTTCCACTGAAACCATTGGGATAGCTTCCAACCACCAGTCGAAGCTCAACTACTGAAAGCATTGAGTTCCACACCATTAAGACCCCAACTACACATTGTTGTTCACCTTACTTTGCTAGGTAGGCTCACCATCTTTATCTCAGTTTGAATTCAATAAGGTTTTTTTTACCTCCCCTAAGGTAGCCACTTTATTTTATGTGCATCTTATGACATACCTTCTCAACTTTGATATAGTTGTTGCTTTAGTTAGAAGATGGTAAATACATGTTTTTTTCTTTAATAATACATTTTTTCTAGTCGATAACCCAAGTGCTTATTTCCAACGAAACAATCATTGCATTAGCATTATAAGGTTAAATATGTTTTCTCTCCTACCTAGAGTGTGTCAAAAGGCCCTTCATGTTGTTTTTGGTTTTACCTAGTTAGTTGTGTCTGTTGTCTTAACCAATTCATACAAGGAAGGAAAAATGAATTTCGATGCTTGTTCTGAATGGACTATGTGGGAATGTAGTGCCTTTTACCAATATTGGTGTCAAATTCCTTTTACACGATAAGAGATCACACTTTCTCAACAAAAACCACTACAAAAACCTTTGAAAGTGTCCAAACTTTTCAATCCTATGCAACCCTTAGTCCTGAAAATGTTCTTAATTTTGTGGTTAATAAACCAACAAAGAAATACAAATGAACTTTACATTATTATTCTAGTAACCTTGCTAATGTGCAATGAAATTGGTATGGATGAGTTATAGGACCCAAAGATGGCCTCAAAAGAGAAAATAAATAGAAAGACGTAATTATAAAAACTAGCCTAGACAAAAAATAATCAACAGAGCCAGATGTGGACATAGGAACCCTAGGACCACTCTATGGGGATAACTTGTGCAGAATAGATGTAAACACCAATTATCAATGGGGGGAGTTTACCAAATGTTTAAGAAAGAAACTTATCCATGGATATCGTTATCACCGGGAAAAGTAAATATAGACTTTCCACTTAATTAGATAATTAGAAAGTCAGGTCTCCACAAAGTGGATGCCAGACTAGCAGTTTTCCCCTGTGTCAAGTTCATATCTTGGTTAATTTGATATACTGACATTGAAAACATGCTAGTAAAGGATGCAGAAGGAAAGGTCATTGCTTCATTTCAACCTTCATGCCTGGATATTCATCACAAGTTCCCTACAACCCTTGTAGATTTCTTGAGAGAACACGTCTTACAATTTTCCCATAGTTATCATGAGCTTCTCAAAAGTTGGGTGGATTAATAAGAGGGCCTTTAGGGTTAGTATATCAGATGTATACTCAACAACACATCTCATGACAAATTCTAGAATAATTGTGGCCTTGATAAGAATATTATATAGAGAGGAAGATGCTACACATTTGATGAAAGCTTGTGCCCATTGATATACCAAGTCAAAAAGGTTGGAAAAATATTCAATTGAGCCTCCATATTCTCAACCCTGTTGAGCCAGGTTACATATATATCCTAATACATATCTAGAGGGATTCTTATAACCTTCCACATGTCATCATACATGTTGGATGTGGCCCGTTACAATTTTTTTTCTAGAGATGGGATGGTAGTGGCAGCCCAATGGAAATCCTATCCATGTGTAATGCCAGAATTTCTAGGAATGCTTGACTAAAACAGGTTGTTTCCACATAAGTTAAAAAACCTTAAGCAACCACTCACACAAATATATAATCGATTGACACACCGGTGTTTTATGTGGTGAAAACCCTTAGAGAGGGAGATAGCCCATGGACCCAACGAACATGGCCACTTGAGGCAATATATTAATTCAAAATGAAAACATTTTACATATGAGTTTGTCACAATTAATCATCAACAAAAGACCCTCCATGGTATTTAAATATAGATCATGGATTAATCAAGTGCTAAACCATGTATCAATATAGCCATTAAGATCGAAAATACGATGAATCACCAGATCACTTTATGTCTAGAACATATCATAGCCATCATATTGCATAAGTACATATGCATACTTAAGAAACACACTTTACCTAACGACACATTAGACCAATTTTATCTTAACTAACTTAGTGTGTAAATATCCTAATATCTCCCCTTAAGAACAACTTGGGACGGGATTGAAGGATTTACAAAGGTGGCACAATAGAAGAAGGAAGGAGGCATTAGACATTACCCCCCCTTAATGAAAAATTATTGAATTCCTAATATAGGTTGACTTTGGAAAAAATTGCTTTTGTAATAGACTTTGTGAAAAGGCTGGCAACTTGATCATTTGTAGGAAAAAAGAGCACTTCAAGAAAGTGATCCGTAATATGCTTTTTTATTAAGTGCATGTGTAGCTCAATGCGTTTATTGTGTTGATATTGAACTGGATCTTTGGTCAACTTGATGGCACTCCGATTATCACACTAGAGGGTAGTCGAATGTTGTTGTCGGAATCCAAACTTTGAAAGAATATGCAGAAGCCACAAGGGTTCTTAACTTGCATTAATTGCGGCTTGATACTCTACTTTTGCTAAAGAAAGAAAAATACCTTGATCTTGTTTTTTATTACAAGCCCAAGTGACATGTCCATAACCAAGAACGAAACAAACCTACAGTATAATTCAGATCAGTAGGGTCTCCAGCCCAATCAGAATCAGGGAAACCAACCAACAAAGGACCTGCCCCTTAACTATAATGAATCTCAAACTAAATTATACCATGGATATATTAAAGTATCATTTTTGTTGGTTTCCAATGGCTTTGATGGGGCATCTATATATATTGAGCAACAAATACGATGGCAAAGGAAATATCAGGATCAGTATGAGCCAAGTACAAAAGGATAACTAACTGATGATACAAGGTGGCATTTACTTCAAGTGTACTGTAGGTGGTAGCAAGTTTAATTCCAGATTGGAAAAGAGATGGGCCTAGTTTACAATATTCTTCCATTTGAAAGTGGCGATGAAGTTCACATGCATACTTAGATTAAGAAAGGAAAATTCTTTCGTTGGTTTGTAAGATTTGGAGGCCAACACAATAATGTAAATGTCCTAAGTCTATCATTTCAAATTTTTTCTTAAGCCTATATTTCATATGGGTTAAAATTTTAGGGTCACTACTAGTGAGAATAAAGAACACATATTATGAGATGGTTTCCTACTTTCTTGGTATAGACATTAGGGTCATAATGACATCTAGAAAAACTGGTGTTAAGAAGAAATCTATCCATTTTAGCATACCAACATAAAGAACACATATTATGAGATGGTTTCCTACTTTGTTGGTATAGACATTAGGGTCATAATGACATCTAGAAAAACTGGTGTTAAGAAGAAATCTATCCATTTTAGCATACCAATCTCAAGGATCTTGCTTGAGGCCATATAGAGTTTTCTTGAGGCAACGAACAACGCTGGAGTCATTCTGAACACAGTCAGGAGGTTGTTCTATGTAAATTTATTCTTCCAAATCCCCATGCAAGAAGGCATATTTGGCATCCATTTGATGGACCTCCCGTTTATATGAAGCAATAAGGGCTAGAAAAATATGGATGTAATTCATTTTGTATATGGGGGGAATGATTCATTATAGTTATCCCTTACAATTTGAGAAAATCCTTTTGCAAATAACTAGGCCTGGAGTCTTTCAACACTTCCATTTGATGCATAGTTAGTTCTATACACCCATTTACAATTGATAAGTTCTCTTCTTTTCAAGAGAGGTATAATATCCCAAGTATCATTCACCATTAAGGAACAATATTCTTCATTCATTGTAATGTTGCAACCTGGATGGCTAGAGGATTATGAAAACGTATCTGGATGGTTAGAGGCTTATGCAAATGTATCTGGATGGTTTGAGGCTTATGAAAATGTATCTGGATCACGATTCTCTAAAACTTGAGCCAAAAGGGAAGAAGTTTGTTGGAATTGTGAACGTGTATGACATTGATATGAAGGCTCATTGACAAGACATCTATTGCTTCTCATGTTGTATGGATCCATCTCGAAAGTTGAGGTGTTGGTGCATGTTCATATTCAATGGACCCAACTGGAGGAAGGTGAGTAGGCACAGGTGAATTTTTATCCTTATTGTCATCATCTGGATAAGAAAACGAAATAGGAGCACTATCATAAAAGTTGGGAATAGAAGATGGAAAATTGCAAAAGATGGCTTGTGGGATGAAGATAACACAAACATTGAATTAGGATCACAAACCAAGATATTTTCGTCAAATTTCACATCTCTCCTAATAATAACTTCATTGGAATGAGGTTGAATAAGTCTATAACCTTTTAAATCTTCATAATATCCAAAAAATGTACTTCTCACTCTTAGGTTGTAATGCTTTCCTTTTCTCACAAGGTATGTGATCCCATGCTTCACTACTAAACAAACGAAAGTGGCTTATAACTGGTTTAATTTTAATCCATGCTTCTTTAGGTGTTATATCTTTTATATTCCTTGTGGGAGTGTGATTAACTATTTAATTGGCACAATTAATGGCTTTCACACAAAAATGAGGAATTAATCCCTTAGATTGGATCATATAATTTGGCATTTCTATTTAATGTGTGATTCTTTCTCTCAGTAACATCGTTTGCTTTGGTGTATATGGAACAATATGCTGCATTTGGATTCCTTGTGTAGTGTAATAAGTTGTAAATTTGTTGTTAACATATTCACCTCCATTATTTTTTCTTAACTTTTGAAGTTGATGTCAAGATTGTTTCTCTACAAGGGCCTCATAGGCCAAGAACATATCAAAGACTTCACTTTGATGTGTTGGTGCATCTTCATATTCAATGGACTCAACTAGAGGAAGGTGAGTAGGCATAGGTTAATTTTCATCATCATTGCCATCATCTAAAGAAGAAACTAAAATAGAAGCACTGATGGAAAATTTGGGAATAGAAGATGCTATAATCGCACAAGATGGCTCATGGGCCCAAGATGGCACAAACAATTTGTGTCGCAAGATGAGATATTTTCATCAAAATTAACATCTCTCCTAATAACAATTTCAATGGAATGAGGTTGAAGAAGTCTATAGCCTTTTACATCTTTAGAATATCCAACAAAAATGCACTTGCCACTCTTAGGATATAACGTTTTCCTTTTCTCATCAGGAATGTAAGCCCATGCTTCACTACCAAACACACGAAAGTGGCTCATATCTGGTTTAATTTAACCCCTTGCTTCTTTTGGTGGTATATCTTTTAGATTCTTTGTGGGAGTGCGACTAACTATGTAATTGACACAATTAATGGCTTTTGCCCAAAAATGAGGACTTACTCCCTTAGATTGGATCATACAATTTGCCATTTCCTTTAATGTGCAATGCTTTCTCTTAGCAACACCATTTTTCTTTGGTGTGTATGGAACAATATGTTGCATTTGATTCGTTGTGAAATGTAGTAAGTTGTAAAATTTGTTGTTAACATATTCACCTCCATTATCTATTTTTAACTTTTGAAGTTGATGTCCATATTGTTTTTCTACAAGGGCCTTGTAGGCCAACGACATGTCAAAAACTTGAAGTAAACCAAGTGCATATGGAGAAATCATTGATGAATGTTGATAAGTACTTGAACCCAAAGAAAGAAGCAATAGGAAGTAGACCACACAAATCACCATGAAAAAGCTGCAACGGGGTTGAGGCATGCTAAGAGGCACATTTGTCAAAATTGTCCCGATGATGTTTGCCGAGAACAAACCTAGGAGAAACACCATCTTTGCAAGAAATGAGAGGAAGACCAATCAATATATTTTGATTATATAGTTGTTGAAATGGGTGATAGTTTTGTTCAAGTCATCGCTATGTGAAATAAAAGCTAATGGAAAAGATGAAAACTCAAAGTTGTCAAATTTTACAACCTAGTAATATCATCAACAATTCCAATTGCTAGGACATGCTTAGGACCTTTTAAATCCTTGATTACAACTTGTTGAGGTAAAAAATCTATAGTTTGACTTTCACTTGCTTTTAAATTCTTAATTACAACTTGGTGAGGTGAAAAATCTACAGTTTTACTTTCACTTGAATGAGTTATCTAATAGATTCATAAAAGATTGCATGCAAGAATTGAACACATAATACATCATTGAAGTGATCATCATCTAGACAAATTGTTCTAGACCCTACAAAATTAAGAGATTTACCATACCAACAAATATTTGTTTGGTGTTACATTTACCAAGAGCATAAAAATGGCTTTATCATTAGCCATATGATAAGATACTCCAAAATCAATAAGCCACTCATTAGAAGAAGTAGAAGATGCACTGATTGAAAAACCCAAAGAAAAAAGTGCATGTCCATGAGAAGAAGATTTAGAAGAGGAATTGGGACTGATCATGTGTTTCTTCATTGAAACTTCCAAGGTTTCATTTTTCTTGAAACATTTAGACTCCACATGATCATCTCACTTGCAAAACCACAATGTCTCCTAGTCTTCTTACACTGTGATTTAGTTTCTTTATAACCATTGAGAGTAGGAACTTGTTGAGAGGGTTTGAGGCCCCTTTTTGCTTATTTTTGGAAGGATATTGATTCTTTGGATGCTTGGATTTATCCTTTTGTTGAGCCACTAAGGATTTGCTAGATGTACCTGCAACGATGATCACTCAAATATAAAAGAGCTTATCTTGCTCTGTAATCAAGGAATCATAAAAAGTTTCAAAAGAGGGAATTTGGTAAGTAGCCCCTTGACTAATAATAACTTCTCTAATGGAGTGAAAAGTAGATATAAAAATATAATAAGTAGACTTGCCAACCTTAACAGTAATAACATATATGCGCTGGTCATGACTCATCTGTCTTGACTATTTTACATTATGCAAGTAAAACTCTAAGTGTTTTGAACTTAGAAAGAAAATATTCAATGCAAGATAATTCATTGGGATTTAAGGTAATCAAATGGTTGTCAAGCTGGTGGGATCGAATCTCATTGTTTACCAAACATGGTTTTCAACCTTTGCCATGCTGCATCTAGGGTCTTAATTCCTTGAAGGTGAAACTGGACATCACTGGAGATGGACATTCAATTAATCCACGTGATTCATCATTTTTATTATCACATTTGTCTTTCTTTAATGCATTAAGAGGGGCATTTATCTTCTTAGTGTAACACGGTATAGTCCCCTACTTCGTAGTAAATCCTCCATACAAGATTTTCATCAGAAGTAGTTGGTACTGGTATGCAGAAGATCACTTGAACTAGTCATAGTATAATATGTAGATAATATGGATTTAAAAATACAAGCTAATGCTCTATATCCATAGATCTCGGAAAAAATAGGAAGTTAAAAAAATGACACTGAAAATAGACTCTAGATGTCAAAGTTTTGCCTTTTTAAGAAAAACATACTATGGAACTAAGGTGCCATGTGGTAGCTAGATGTTGGCTCAAATGGTAATAGTTGCACAATGAGGTGTGAAGTAAAAACACATTTCTCTTCCTTTACTAACTTTGCCTATAATGGGGTGACAGGTGCGGGTGGGGTCTTATTTGACCCTGGAGGAAATAAAATTGAAACTATCTCATGGGGATTAGGAATCAAGACAAACAATGAAGCTGAATGGCTTGCTCTCGTCCTATCTTTCAATATGATCTCCTCCCTCAGCATTGACAATCTCAGAGTTTATGGGGATTCCAGACATGTCATTCAAACAATTAGAAGGGGTGCCGCCCCGCAAGAATCTAGAGCTTACAGGTACATGCAAAGAATAAAATCTAATCCTCATTTTTCTCAGACTTCTTTCTTCCACATCTGTCGAGCGAACAACAAGTTAGAAGATGAAGCAGCCAACAAAGGAACACTGCTAGATATCGGGCACATGGAGGGTCTAAATGGTGCCTTGGGATTTCAATTTATACCATAATCTAATTGTTTAATGGCAAAAAACGTTATTGATATGGGTTTGAAGGGGCTTAGTGGTTTGAGGGTCCCCCTCCCCTCGTCCCAGTCCTCCTCCGTAGACGAAGTATCGTGTGCCCCTGCCACACGCCCTCCTCTCCACCGCGCATGGCACATGGGCCCTCGTGGTGCTGTCAGCTCCCACGAGCAGTTATTAACTCGGCCATCTGCCCCTCCCTCGCAGTATCACGATATGGCTCGTCCCCTCTCCAGTGCGATGAACTGGCTTTCCCTCGGCGACTTGGGCTCTCCATCCTCCCGTTCCGGACTGTTAATCCACCCCAGGGCGGGCACTATGCAGAACATTATGGCGGCCATAGACGCGTTGAGTCGCACCATGGTTGATATTAAGCTTTATGTGCGAAACACCTACAATGAAGTATGCACAAGTGTAAATCAGAATGAGGAAATGGCCAAGGACTTGAGCTACACCGTGAACCAGCTCGCATGTCAGGACTCCAGAATTGACGACCTGGAGAGAAATCTGCTCGAATTGATGGGCAAGGTGGATAATATGCAGGAAGACATAGCAGTCATCACCGGGAAATCGCAGGGAAGCTGCGTCCATGGCAGTCTGACGGTTAATCAGGAGATAAAGCAGGAAAGGCAGGATGCGGCTTCTGTCTACCTTAAAAAATATGGATAGTTAGAAGTCTCAGTTCAGGTTCCTCTTTTTTGATGTTTAAGACTCTATGTTTTTTTGTATATTCCTAAACTAGTAGTTCGTCAGGGTTTATTCCTGCTCTACTTTGAACAGTTTTAGTAAGGTTTTGTTTAGAACTCTTACAGGTAGACAGCTAGAATCTTCAGCTATAAATTCTCAGGCACTTGTTACTCTGTCAAATTTTTGTGAAAACTTGTAATGAATGGCTGTGCACAGCCTTTATAAATACATCTATTTCCCCTGTTCTTGTTAAAAAAAAAAACTTTGCCTATAAGCTCACTTTTACAAATAAATTACTTTTTAAAATAAATGAAGTGACCCAATTTTAAAAATCATTGGAAAATACTTTTACAATGAAGTTACTTTATAAATTAAAGTTGCATGTAAACAATAACTTGAAAATGAATATTAAAACTACTTTATAGTGATTCACTTTTATAAAATAAGTGAAATGAAGTTTACAATAAAATGATGTAATAATTTAAAGTTATATAAACATTTTCAAAAAATAACTTAAAGAAAATAAAGACTTCAACTCAAGACCTCTTAGTTAATAAATTAACTTTCAACTAAGTGAGCTAATACAAAATATATAAAAATGTTTTGAAGAAAGTTTTCTTTCTTTCTAAATGAGTTGATACAAAATATATAAGAAATGCTATGAAGGAGGGTTTTGGTTGTTGTTGTTGTTGTTGTTTGTTTTTTGAACTCTTTGCCTCAAAGTGTTTGCTTACCCCCAAAACCTTTATTTTTTCATGCAACACTTTGACACAGCTGCACATAAAAAAATGAAATTTCGAAATTGAAACTTTCAAGCTTGGGGTTAGATCTCAATTAGCTTACCCCAAAAATGCAAGTTTTCTCTTTGTTTCTCATTTATTAAGATCGCACAAGGTGCATGTCAAAGAGTTATGTTTTTTATTTGTTGAGTTCACATAGAATGCACAACAAAGAGAATACACATACCAGAAAGGAATTAAATTGTAAATATGAATAAGAAAAAACTAAAATTGAAATACGAACTGATATGAGAAAGATTTAAAAAAAATGCAATGTAAACAATACACCTACAGATCTGATAAAATAGATATCTTTTGGTGAAACAAAAAGCGTTTCCAATTGAATGCGATGCTCCAACTGCAATGGAACAACTCTCTTAGTATATAAATGCATAAAAATAGTAGAATCTAGAAATAATTTGATGCATGTATGCACATAGGCTTAAGAGCTTGATCAACAACAAAAGTGGGTCTTTATAAGTGCTATGATCCCATGTTCAACTAAAATAGGGTATTTCCACATAGGTCGAACATCTTAAGCAACCACTCACACAAATAGATCATAGATTGGCACAACAATGTATTGCATGGTTAAAACCTTCAGAGAGTGAAACAATCCACACCAACCGACCCCAACCAGTGTGGCCACCCAAGGTAACATATTAATGAAAAAGAAAAATATTTACGTATGAGCTTGTCACAATCAATCATTAACAAATGACCCTCCATGCTCTTTAAATAAAGATCCTTCTCCCAATTGGATGCTAATCCAGAGGTCAATATCACCATTAGGAGAAGATGAACCATTAGATCACTTTATGTTTGAGGCCTATCACGATCGTCATATTACATAAATACAAATGCATACTAATATATATTAAAGAAACACACTTTACCTAAGGACACATTAGACCAGGTTGATCTTAACTAAATCCTACATGTCTAAGTATACTAACACAAAACACAAAGTTAGGATTCATTACACTAGATTTTTGTGAACATTTTATGGCTCCTATGTACAAATTGATTTTCTATAAACCCGTTGAGTGCATGATAGAAAATGAAACACAAACAATCAACGAGATAGCGGATTAATATGTCACTGAAAATGGGACAAATGTAAGAGGGTTTGTTGCTTTTAAGAGCCCACATTTTCTACCTAATTTCATACCATATAAGCTTTCCCTTCAAGAAGTAGCTTATCAAACTTTATTGAACAAAGTTGGAGTAGCTCTCCCTCAACATAAGAAAGCATTATGGCCTCCCCTACCCTTTTATATAGGAGATTATGGTATAAGCAATGTTAAGGAGACAAAAGAGGAAGCGGAATCCCCCACTTCTTTCCATTTTGAAGAAGAGAGGCTCATAACACTTGACTCCCTCAATGTAATAACTCAACGTTGTCACGTATACAAATATAAATGGCCCTATCACAGTGAATTATGGTAAAATGCATAAGTCTACCAAAGAGATGCATCATTAGATGAGGTATCAATGAGTATTGGTATCAAAGGTAGAGGAGGGAAAGACAAGAAGAAGAAAGATTTGGAAAAATAAAGGGTAGAGAAGGAATCTAGATAAAAAGAAACTATAATAGTCAAAGAAGACAAGATCATAGCAGAGAGAGAAACAATTAAAGCACGAGATGAAGTATAGGAAATAATAAGCATTGAAACAAGAACAAGAAGAAAAAATGTAGCAAGAGGCAAAGCAAAAGAAATTAAATGAATATATAATGCTTTCCTAAGTAAAGGTTGGGAAGAAAAGAGAGCAGGAAGAAAGGTAAACAAAACCAAGGGAAGAAGATGAGAAGAAAGGCATGAGAAGACTAGAAATATAGAGCATATGGATATATGATTCTTTGACCCCGAAACATATTTCGACTTCTCAACGCCATCCATCACATGAGGCCATTTCCTCCTCAAGGTGTTGGGTTTAGGAAAATTCACCCCTCAAAGCCTGACACAATTGCAATCCTATACATATTTGGCTTCTATTAGTAGAAAAAATAGGTGGTAATACAATCATTGAACAATATCAAATTACTAGGGATTCCATAGCTTATAATCACCATTCATACTCATATGATAACAGATATGGAAGCCAGCCCAGTAGCCACTACCTCTACAAAATTTGTAATCTTCCAAGCAATTGAACTAAATGTTAGAAACATGATCAAGGAAATGGAAAGATACAAGTGAAAGATAAGTTCCCTAGAGGAAGAGGTATCCCATCACAAAGCATACATGACCAACATGGTTGAGTTCAAGGCCCATGATTTCAATTTACACGATGAATTAAACATCGCGAAGAGGTTGAAGTATGTAATGATCTATAGGAATTCCAAGGTTATGCTACCCAATTCCTCACATACCTAGATAAGGTCAAATACAAGAATGTAATATTGCATGGAGTCCAAATGGGATTAGATGTGATATAGAAATGAAAAATAGAAGAAAATGATGCACCTAAAGTCCTCCGATGAATGAGTGAGAGGGAGAGTCAAAGCAACTACATTGCATTAGAAAATTGGCAGTAAGTGAGATTCTCTCTAAAAATGGACATCACCATCTCGGTGAGTAATTGTAAGCACTTGTATATCACTATTGAAAGAGTGATACGAACTGTTACACCAAAACCTTGAGATGTTAGTGAAGGCCGCCCACCAGGATCTTAACATCCCACCACGCTCCGCAGTCCAGACTCTGGGCTGGATGTGCGCCCGTACGGTGGTGTCCCCTTTGCGCCGTACGAGCCCCGGGCGAACACTGCAATGCCGGCGTTGCCACCCACTCTGTGACTTGGACCTGGGTGGAGGCTCTGATACCAGATGATACGAACCGTTACACCAAAACCTCGAGATGTTAGTGAAGGCCGCCCACCAGGATCTTAACAAAGAGTCATCGAACGATTCCACTTACCCCCATTGTTCATCATAGCTAGCAACCGATGTGTTGAGTGACTTGGAGGATACCGTTAAATGCAAAAGAATAGCCATAGGTATAACTTCAAGGATTCCCAAGGAGACATTGAAGGAATACAATGCAAATCCTTCAAGAGATATCAATTTGATCAATTCATACATTAGAACTCTCAAAAGAGGCACGTGACCCATGCTAAAGGAGTTAGTCTCTTATGAAATTGTCTTTGAACAATTAATATTTAGTCTACTATGAAGTTGTCTTTGGACAATTAATATTTAGGCACATATTAAGCATATAATCTCAACATGAAATATGGGCATATTATTTGGCTAACAATGCACATGGTCGAATTTGACCTCAAAAAAGACAAATCGTAATGTGAGACATTCCTTTTGAAAAGGACAAAAGAATGAAACTAAAAATTCACAACTGCCAAGAAGGAAACTCAAGAGACCCCAAGGAATTTATGAAAAGGGATATAAATGTAATCATTTAGAAGAAAAAGGGTCTTCTATCACTTGATGTTTTTTAAACTCTTCTATGAAATTTTAATAAGGAGAAGCCTTTAGGGCCAATATTGCAGGAGAAGGTTGGACTCTAATATTATAGGCATAGAACTATTTATGATGCTTGTTACCTACTAAGACTATTGTAAGCTTGTATTGTTTCTATTATATACTTTTATGTATGGAAATTTACCTTCTTACTCTATTTTCTCTTATATGTTTTCTATGAGATGGTGAACTTAAGATTGTGAGCAATGATTTAACAACATAGTTTTCTGAACTTTAATTATGTTCTCATATATATATATATATATTCCTACTGTTGTTTCTTTAATAATTTTTTGTCCTAGAAATAGTTAAATGAATGTATGTTTAATCTTGCATTTATCAATTAAGCATGTGATCCTAGCTATGATAGGTAGAATAGAATTGCAGGGCCTATATATAGATTATAATAATTTTACAACTGCATCCAATTTCCCAAAAAATAGTATAACAATTGTTGAGCCAAAATTTGAATGGGTTCCCTATTTTGAACAATTTGAAGTCTAATTGGGACTTTACATTGGGGAGAACCCCTATTGTTGAGAAGGGAAATTTTCCCATGTCAACAAATTTGGTGCTAGAAGGAGGGCCAAGATTGTATGTCTAGTATATAATTTGGTTCTTCACATAGTTTCCATTTTAGACCTTAAAATCATGAACTCCAACACAACCATATTCCTATTGGAGGTGGTCATTTTGATCCCAAGATTGTATTTGAGGATACTGTCGTTGCTTTTGAAAATTATAATCTATATCTTTAGAAAAAAATTATGCTTGTGCTTGATAGATTGGACAAATTCCTATTACCTCTTCACTCCCAAGGTGACAACAAACCCCTAGGGACATCAATCAAACATTATAAACCTCTTGGTCAGCTATGTGGAAGACCTGGTAGACCTCTCCCTTGAATAGATTATTGAATCACTTGATGTTATCTTGTAATCACCTCTAGTTTCGCCTTGCTCTTCCTGTTCTTTGACTCCTTAAGCAAAGCTTAAATATAGAAGAGCTTACAAAATATCACAACATTTACCACCTATATGGATGGCTCACAACCAACCTCAAGTCCCAACATGGATGTCCCAAGGTGCCTTGAACTTAGTACGTCATCTTCATGACTTACCTAACCACCTATAATGAATTCTCCCCAAGTTTGACCCTGATGAATCATGTGTTCCTGAAGATTACATAAATAATTTATATTTTGTTGTACAATTAATGAATATAGAATGTGAGCATTTAGTTTGTAGACTATTGACATACATGTTTGAGAATAAGGAATCCACATGGTATTTCAGTCCACTTGTACACTCCATTATGATTTGGAATGATTTCAAAATAGAATTTATCAATAAATTTGATGAAGAAAAATACACTTGCTACATTGTTAGAAGAATCAATAATTATTAAAATGGACAAAAAAGAATGCATCAAATATTTTAATCAACGTTCACTAAATTTTTGAACAAATTTGTTAGGAACCTATGTCAACCCTTCTCTTTACTATGTTAGTATATTGTTGTTGGACGCATATGCTTTGTAAGTCGTCCCGTAGTATTTGTTGATCCGTAGTTTATATTAGCCCATAGTATTCACCCATAGTATTGGACGCATATGCTTTGTAAGTCGTCCTATATTATTATATGTCCCATGGTTTTGACTCATAGTATTGGGCATAGACTTAGTATATAAGTGTGTGTTGAGGTCATTGAAGGCACCGTGAAGTTAATTGTATTGAGCTTGCTCAAAGGAGGTTGCCCCCTTGAAGTGGCCCGTGATCAATATAAAAGTGATTCTATTCTATTATTTCTGATATCTCGTGTATTTGCATTAATTAATTATTGCAGGTTCATCACATCTGGTATCAGAGCACTTTCTTGGGCTCGTTGGGTGGAATTTCTGCCAAATTTTTTTTTCGCATCTGTTGCAGCTTCGGATTTGGGAATAATCCCTATCCGTTTAATTGTGGGAAGTACTTGGGCATAAGCCCTAAAACTCATTGTGAGGAGTACCACAGGAACCCCAAAGTAGCTGGCCCATTGAGAGGACCTGCCAGCGAAAAGGGCAATGACCCCTACCCGATTGACTAGTTCCCACCTATGAGGTAAACCAAGAGCTGTCGTTTGTGGCAAAGCGGTTATCAGTTTTACCTGAGCCGTGGAATGAGGGGTACTTCCACAATACGCAAGTCGTCAGACAACATTGGTGGTCGAGTGAAACACTTGAACTGTTAGGAAGCCGTACATACCTGGGGTCCATATCTATTTTCAGTTGAACTGTTGTCGATCACTTCCGCTCCAGATCCAGCCATTTCATATCTATTCTGAAAGTCGTTCCAGATCTAGTCGTCGTTTCAGATCCAGTCGTTTTCGATCCCTTCCGCGCCGTTGCGCCGCTGTTGCCGATCCATTTCTGGAAAAAAAAAGAAAAAAAAGTCGTACATACCTGGGGTCCATATCTATTTTCAGTTGAACTGTTGCCAATCACTTCCGCTCCAGATCCAACCGTTTCAAATCTATTTTGAAAGTCGTTCCAGATCCAGCTGTTTTCGATCCCTTCCGTGCCGTTGTGTCGTTGTTGCCGATCCATTTTTGAAAAAAAAAAAGGGTATAAAATTTAGTTTTTTCTCCATATCTCCCTTGTTTTCACTCTGTTTCCCTTGAAATTTTTGGGGAACCCCTGTCATCCCATTCTGCATCTTTCATTCCTGAGGACCCTATCCCCAATTCCCCTTCCCAAAGCCCGAAATCCCACATTTGTTTATTTTTAGGGTTTGCCATAACTTCCTCAGATTTCACCCAATCACCTTCAAATTTTACCACAGAGTTCCTTTCTGAATTCTGCTTCTTTGTCCCTCTCTGCCAAATTTTCTCATTCTATCACCTCTCTTCTGAAATCCCCCTTTTTGCTTTCTTGTCCTTTCGACAGTGTCCAAAATCTAGTCAAACCCCAATTACCCATCAGATTGTTTCCCCAATCCAAATTTCCCTTTACTAAATCAGCTTCTGTTTGTGTTTTTCTACCCATTCCACCAAAAAAAAAAAAAAAAAAACCTGGTTATGGTTGTCACCCGTGCAGGAGCACACACCATGGAGGAAGCACTTGTAGCCATCCAAACAAAACTCCAAGATCTAGATGAAAAATTTCTTAGCCTCCATCTTCAGCATTCAGCCATGAACAATACCAGACAGCCAGAATCTTTTGTAGGCACCGGGTTCTCTTCTTCCAGCAATTTTTGTGGGCCGAAGCTTGATTTTCCTCGCTTCAATGGTACTGATTCGACTGGATGGATATATCGAGCAGAACAATATTTCAGTCTGCATAATACTTCTGATGCCCAGAAAGTTCCACTTGCATCCTTTCATTCGGAACAGGAAGACCTTCAATGGTACCGTTGGTACATCAAAGCTCATCCCGAGCCAAACTGGACAAATTTTTGCCAACTCATTTTGCCACGATTTGGTCCTAGTGCTTTTGATGATTTCACAGGAGAACTCACTAAACTTCACCAAATTGGCACAGTGAGAGAGTATCAGACAGAATTTGAGAAATTGGCCAATCACATAGAAGGATTGTCTGATGAATTCTACAGGAGTTGTTTTATCAGTGGTCTCAAGGATGAAATCCGCTCAGAGGTCAAAATGTTTTGTCCCAACACAATGATGGAAGTCCTAGGGTTGGCTAAGCTGGTCGAGGACAAGATCGCAGCTCAACAACGCTCCAAACCCACCTTTGTTCCCTTCAGAAATATGGGTTCCCAACGACCTCCCATAACGCCTGCTCCTCAACCAACTCCTATCAAGCATTTGTCTGAAATAGAAATGCAGGCACACCGAGAAAAAGGGCTTTGCTATAATTGTGATGAGAAATTCACTCGGGGACATAGATATGTTCAATAAAATCTCTATCTCTTGGATGTGGATTCTTCGCCTTCCTTAGAACTTAGTGAAGAAGCTACAGATACAGTAGATGATCAGGTCGACATTCAACACCCGCCTGTTGACACCCCATCTCAGGACAACCCACCCGAGATCTCTCTCCATGCTGTAACCGGCGTCACCACCCCACAAACAATGCGGGTCAGGGGATACTTCAAGAAGCTACCTCTTACCATACTCATTGATTCTGGTAGCACTCATAACTTCATTGACCCTCGGATTGCCAAACAGGCTGATTGTTTTGTCCATCCTTGCTCCAACTTTGAAGTCATGGTTTCCAATGGGGGCACCTTACCTTGCAAGGGGAAGTGTCACAATGTGCGTATCTCTATGGAAGATTATAACCTACGCTCTGACATGTTTGCCTTGTCCTTAGGCGGATGTGATTTGGTTTTGGGCGTTCAATGGCTACGCACACTTGGCCCCATCTTATGGGATTTTGCTGAACTTTGGATGCAGTTTAAAGTCAATGGGGCACAACACAAATTTATGGGCTTACAACCAGGGTCTCTCTGCATCATCAGTTCACATCGCATGGAAAAAATCCTTAAGAAGAATTCACATGGTGTCATCGCTCAGCTAAATTCCATTCAGATGCACCCATCAACAGTCTCCACTACTTCCTTGGATAGATATGCAGGTATCTTTGTTGAACCAATGCGCTTGCTGCCTTCAAGAGACCTTTCCGGTAAGAATTTAGCCACATCTACCTCTCAGCAGGAAATGATGGCTATTTTGCATGCAGTACAGAAGTGGCAGCCATACCTATTAGGGAATTATTTCTGCATCAAGACTGATCTCCCGAGTCTGGAAAATTTCCTGGAACAATGGGTCTCCTCCCCAACACACCTGAAATGGGTTATCCAACTCATGGGTTATCCCTATGTGATCACTTACAAGAAGGGTAAGGACAATATGGTGGAAGATGCTCCTTCTCGCACAATTGATGACCTAGTTTCTCTTACAGCTCTTTCTCTGCTTGTTCCAAATTGGTTGCAATATGTTCAACAGGGCTATCTCTTCTATGAACTCCATGCTTCTTCATCAACAGGGCACTTTGGGCTCTGCAAAATGTCTGACTGGGAACAATGTAACTTCTTTTGGCAGGGACTAAAAATGACAATTCAACAGATGGTGGCTGACGATGATACTTTCCAAGTCAACAAGGGGGAAACGACACTCCTTTCGGGATTGCTCAAACCCTTGCCCATCCCTACACAGCTTTGGCCAACTATTTCTATGGATTTCCTAGCAGTGCTCTGGTGGTACAATACCACATCTCAAAGGACACCATATGAAGCAGTCTATGGAAAAACACCGCCAGTTCTTCTTCCATACACCCTTAGCAGCTCCCCAGTTCAGGAAATTGACTCGATTCTTTGAAACTGCGATCAGATTCTTCTCATTTTGCAGGAAAATCTTCACATGGCCAGAATTTGCTTGAAACAACAAGCCGATCAGCACCGTTCTGAGCGCATTTTCCACGTAGCTGACAGGGTTCTTCTTCATCTACAACCTTCCAAGCAATCCTCCTTGACACTCCAAAGGCGTCAGTGGCCCGAAATGCAACCCGAGGATGCTACCGGGGAACCACTCCTTTAGATTTTGCGGCAATTTCTCCAACCAAAGCTTTGAGGACAAAGCTTTTTCTAAGGGAGAGGGGATGTTAGGAACCTATATCAACCCTTCTCTTTACTATGTTAGTATATTGTTGTTGGACGCATATGCTTTGTAAGTCGTCCCGTAGTATTTGTTGATCCGTAGTTTATATTAGCCCATAATATTGGACACATATGCTTTGTAAGTCGTCCCGTAGTATTATATGTCCCATGGTTTTGACTCATAGTATTGGGCATAGACTTAGTATATAAGTGTGTGTTGAGGTCATTGAAGGCACCGTGAAGTTAATTGTATTGAGCTTGCTTAAAGGAGGTTGCCCCCTCGAAGTGGCCCGTGATCAATATAAAAGTGATTCTGTTCTATTATTTCTGATATCTCGTGTATTTGCATTAATTAATTATTGCAGGTTCATCACAAAATTTCTTGCCAATTCCCAACCAACGGATGAGGTGATAATTGAATACTATACATCTTTCTTGCATGCATCCATTGCATGTTTGTCAAGATGGTTGGTAAAATCATTCTAGAAAAAACATTGAAGAAGTTGTTATCACACAAATTGTAGCTACCCCAAACAGATATCCTATATAGGATGGCATGACAATCAAGGATCCTGCTCCCCAAGGATGGATTGGTTGTCAGGTCGAATAGGATTCTTGTCACTTTAATCCTAAGAATGGACAAGGGGGATACCCTAGTCTAAACTTGTGGGAAAGACTGAAAACAGGGTGCCAAAGCTAGATACTATGATTTGAACGTGAGATACCCTGTGATAGATGCCCTAGACCAAGAATGTGTTATTATTGAGTGAGGTTTAAGGGATTGGTGAAGAGTTTATAAGTGGTTGAAATACAATCCGTATATAAAATTTCTAAATAGCAATATTAGCTATAGTGATCTAGGGATAGAGTGCTAGGTGAATATGATCAAGTCGCTACCCTGGGGGGTTTGAGCTTAAGAAATTGAAAATACCCAGAATATGAGTTGAATTAGTAATTATAGGATTCCTAACACTTGATTTGATTGCTTGATTGACAGATTAAAAGACTAGATAAGATCACAAGCAACATGAAAGTCACACTTGGTAAAACTGCCTCCCAAACCAGGAAATGTGAATTGCTTGAGGGACTAGTGCCTTGCTAAATTGGGAATGGAGTCTTTGTAGATGATGCCCTAGGACACTAGGAAGAAAACCCAAGTTTGGAAAAACCAAAATTTAAAGAGGTGTGACGAGAATAATTTTTATATTTTTAGTGATGAGTTTTTTTTTTTTTTTTTTTTTTAAATTTTATTTATGTTGACAATGTAATGAACATAAAACAAGTAAGAAAAGATTGATTGGAATTACTTGGAATTTTGAGATGCCAAGAATTGTTGCTAGCATTGTCAACTTGAAACTCTATTTTCGATGCTCCAGTTTTTCCCAAGAATGCGCAATGCACCCCTCCTGAAATGCCAACAAGATACACATAAGATCCTATTCGAGTTGAAATCACAAGAGAAGAAATGCATGGAAGAATGACAAGAGAGAGATAATAGTCAATTGCTAAGAAGTAATAACACAACAAAAAACCCTGTCAGGAAAAACGTTGGAGAGAGAGAGAGAGTGACTCTCCCCACAGAGTTCACTCTCCACCAAGTTGCCCTCCTCTTGCAAGCAAACACAACGATTTTTGCCGGGAAATGGAAAAGATAGATCTTCAGTGCTAAAGGGATTCAGAAACCTCATAAATCAAGAACTTCTCAAATAATTCACGAGTATTTTCCAAAGAATGATTTATATTGCTTCAAGTCAAGAGCCAAAGTCCTTTTACAATGAGGGGTGGTCTCTCTTATATAGATTTGAGAGAGACCAAATCCCTAACCAACTTTTTAATTGATGGTTGAGATTAAACGACGAAATAATGATAATCAACGGTGGAGATTCTAATATCTCACTCACATGGATCAACTATACATAAGAGGGGGCGAGTTGCCTAATAATTCCCAAGTACATGATATGCAATGATAAAACGTAACAAAAGTCACCTCTGGGCCACAACTTGCCTCCTAGTGAATTCATAACACTTTTTACATGGTGGAGAAT
Source organism: Larix kaempferi (assembly GCA_027924585.1). Taxonomy (NCBI): domain Eukaryota; kingdom Viridiplantae; phylum Streptophyta; class Pinopsida; order Pinales; family Pinaceae; genus Larix; species Larix kaempferi. Next base: position 4,949,324 of record BSBM01000159.1, on the reverse strand, counting down.
ATACACCATAAGATACATCATCATGAAGTCGCCCTCTATGAAGGAGGGAAAACTATCTAGAGGAGATAAACATGAAGTGTGATGTTGAATGATGATGGGACCATGCAAAAGTGTGTCTCGATCACCTCTAGTGCAATGCAAATAATACCATGGATCAACCTAGAATATCATTTGTGAATAATTTCCACCATTTTTAATTAGAAATTTGTCTGTCGACTTTATAAAAATGATGATAATGGGAAAGTTTTTATAAATTGAAGCATGAAATGATCTGGTTAGCCTCCAAAGGCACTAAAATGGACAACCGAATACCTATTGTGAAATCCGGTCACAAGCCCTGCCTATTGACTAAGTCAAAGAGTTGACCAAGTCAAAACTGATAAAACTGTAACTGAACACAAACTGAAGATCTTTGCATGCATAGGGTATTAGTAGTACTTTCTTAAATGCATTAATAGTAGACTAAAAGTATTAGCAATGTTTAACAATGATGATAAACTCAATAAACACATAAACAAAACTTTTAACTGAATTGGTTGCATAGAAAAAGTGAAGTCCCAACCATATACTCATTTTCACATTCACTCCAATATACAAAATAGATCATTCCTCACTACCCTGGGTGAGGTGGAATAAAACAAGGCTTGCCTTTGTGAAAGTTTGAATTATTGTACAAACTTAGTGGACTTTAAGAGATCATGGGGAACCAGGGAAACCGATGTGGCATGTGTTGGATAGGAAGACACTAGGGGAAGGAGGTGTCTCATAGGTGGATAAAGTGCTTAGAAGGCTCCTCTAGACTCTAACAAGCATCCTTTTATGGCGTGTGATAACTGGCACTCAAATCGCCCCCTGTCGGGGACGAAAAGTTTTCCGACGAGGCACAGTTCCACCCCTTCTCGTTATTTGTTTGGAATTTCAACAATCTGGGTCTTCTTAAAATGAGGCAAAACCCTAGAGGCATAGTTCCATGGCATAGTTTCGCAGTAAATGGGGTGGAACTACGATTCCACTGGTTTTTATAACCGGATCTAGGGAACAAATCGCCGGAAAAGTGGGGCGATTTGAGTGCCAGTTATCCCACGCCTCCTTTAATAACACTGCTTGCCTTTCATCGGAAGACTTCATAATTTACTTGATGTTCATTGCAATTCTTGACTTTCAGTAGGATTTTTGATTTGATAGCCTTGTATCCTTTTATATATAGAGTTTAAGCGAGCCGATGCATCTCATAACTTTGTATTTAAAAATACATTTGCCTTTTCTTTTCATTTCATAGCCTCACATTTTGGCTTTTGAATCCTTTTAGATACAACATTTATGCGAGTCAATGCTTTTGATTTGATAAGATGAAGAACACTTGCTTTGAGACTAGTAGCGACACTTTCGGTGACATATACGATCCTAAACTACACTCAGACATCCGAGGTAACGGACCAGAAAGAGATTGATAGGGCTGATAGCATAGTCACACACTCTAGGACCAAGACACAAATAAACATGGGGGCCTATCCAGACATAGAGTTCATAAAGGGGGATAGTCTTCAAGTTCACAAGTATTATCCAAGTTAAGGGATTTGTTTCAAACATGGCATTACGGATGGAAAAAGGACATGTCATAATGGTGCCAGGAGTAACGAAAATTATCCAAGTTGTATAAAGGCTAACCCTACTTGTGAGCATATACCAAGGACTTAACACTAAGACCATTTAACCTCTTCAATTATCAGTCTAATAAAACATCCAAATAAAAGATCACCAGTGTCAACACTACATATACCTAGTCACATCTACTAATACAAGTAAGAAAGACAATGAATGCAAACCTCATGCCATATACCTGCTTAGTCACCTGCATATGAATCATTCTAACAACTGGATGGAAAGGAATAAACAATCAATAGCTGGATGCTCTACTAAAGTGAACCAAGGCATGCAAAAGTATCCCTCCAGAGATCATGAAGAGGGATCAATAGTGACGAAGTTAACATTGATATTGCTGCTCCAAGTAGTCTAGATACCTTTGTATGTATCGACCGATGATAATCACGTGGCATGAAATCTGATCTCAATGTAAAGGAATGGCTCTGGGATGTGACAACTGCTCTTGAAATGGTAGTAGCTCCCAACTACTATAAATGTGATAGTAGAAGCTAAGATGGTTGAGAAGGAGATGTCTACTATAGTAGGGAATCTAGGAGTTGAGGATACCAAAATTGACAATGAATCTAAGACACACATTTTGTTAACTAACCTACAAAAAAAGATCCCACAAACTTGGAGGATGTGATTAAGTTGGTAAATAAATTGACCAATGAGGCCGTATATTTAAAAAATAACGTCGACGAGGGAACCTCTAACCATAAATTTTTTAGATTTTTCATTGAAAATCTATCATGGCCTCAAAACCCCCAAAACCTTCCAAACTTAACTTGAGTCTGGAGGAAGATGGAATGGCTAATTTTTGAACTTTTCAGCAACCTAATCATTCTGAGAAGGTCTAATCTTAGTGGATTAATTCCATGATTTTAGTGATTAATCAACTCCTTCACGAGTATTCTTAATCTGAAAAAACCACCTAAGAAAGCAAAGCTGAAGAGATTGTTGGCGAGGAGGAATAAACTAGGGAAGCATCCATGTTTCTTTTGGACTGGTCCTTTCGTCTTGATGGTAGTACCTAAGAAGTGTTAACAAGGATAAATTACAAATATCTTAGTCAATTCCTAGAGATTAAAAACTGAGTAAGGGACCTGTAACTAATGTAACCCTTCCCATGAAAGAAACACAACAACTAGAAAACTTCCCCTTCTACTTAGGTTTCCATGAACCCAACACAAGTTCAATCAAAGAATCGTCTAACTTCAACCTACACCAATACAACCACAATCATAAATTCACTTGTACAGACTATGGAATACAATGTCATTTAATACCTAAAGAAAACCAAGGCTAACATCTCCATGTTTGACATTTGCAACATTCCTTCTTGGATATATATACTCGTTAATACTTTTAAAACCTTTCCAAATCCATATAAGAAAACATTAGCTGCTAGCAAAAATGAAAAGAAATCTATTGAAAACAAAAAGGGGATCAAAAGTAAAAAGGAAGATAAGTCAATGCAAAAAGATACTATGAATACAACGAGCATATCCACACATTCAAGATCATAAACCCTTCCTTTTCTTCTGAATTTTGATATTTTCAATTACAATGTAAAAAATTGTCTAGTAGATTCAAGAGCATTGGAATGCCTTATTCTGTCTGCAAAATGATTAATGATGTCCCATCTAAATGCATGACTTTAATCTTTCAGTTAGATAGTTTTAATGTGAAAGTCAAGGGTGAATTGAAGGATGCCATGATTAGAATAGCTTTAAATTTTGTTTACCAAATATTGATATCATTGTGGTTGATATTCCATAAGCTTACCATGACTTTAATCTTTCAGTTAGATAGTTCTAATGTGAAAGTCAGGGGTGAATTAAAGGATGCCATGATTAGACTAGCTTTAAATTTTGTCTACCAAATATTGATATCATTAATATTCCATAAGCTTACGATTTATTGTTGAGTAGGGATTGGTCACAAAAATTGCAAAGTTATTTTTCCATTGACTAGTTACACCTATGTCTACCTTAAGAAATAAAGGCAAACCAAATCATAGTGAATAAAGAGGTTCATATTAAACATACTTTGACAAAATTAGAGAGTCAAAATGAACCCATTAATTTCATGCATTCGTTTTAGGATATTTTTTGTTTGGAAAGAGATTTTGGTTGTTACGTAGCACATGAATCACCTCTTGAATAATAAACATAGTCCAAACTCCTTCATTATATGTGGACGGATAATAATGATTGTAAAATAGCATATTTAGCTAGCACTAGTTTTTATAACTAGTTCTCAAGTTTTAACTAGTTCTTATAACTTGAGCACAAATACTAACCTTTGGAACTTATTTTTTATTCGATCCAAGTCATGATAAGGAGTTGGGGCAGGTTGCATCTTGATCAATTTATTGAATAAGCAAACACTAATCTCTTGCTGATTAGAATTCAAGTACACCAACAACACAATTCAATATGGAGCTCTATTTGAGGGTCTTAACAAATCTATTGACCCAAAGATAACATGTTTAAAAGTCTAAAGATAAAATGTGACTCGAAACTCAATGCATTGTCTTTTTCTACATTTGAAAAGTTATTAGATGGAGGTGTGGAATTTCATCAAAAAAATTTGATGCATTTAATATCACTTCCATTTCTCACTCCATTAATATAGTTGTCACACACTTTGGTTAATGATGCATCTAGGTTTTCTCCGTTGAATGATGGTTTCTCTCTTGAAATGATATTTATGACCTTGGTGCCGGATAATGTGATCCTATGGTTAGCTTTAAATGATGATGAAAAAATTACCAAATTCCACACTAATGAAGACACATTGAAGGATGTAATTATTGATGATGAGGAACACGTCAATGCTATGTAGAATTGTAGTAAAACATGGAGGCTACCAAAAGCAATCCCATGTCTAAAGGAATTTTGACGCTTGAAAAGTTTTTTGATATCCATAATAGAATCAACAAGCCAGTCAATGTTAAAACTCATAGTTTTTTATGAGTTTTGAGTTGGTCAAACTTGGCACTATTGAAACTCTTGTTGATCATAAGTAGAGAGGCAAGCATATGTCCAATTGTTTAGGCTGTATAATGATGTCTTTGCATAGACATATGAGGACCTAAAGGTGTATGATACAAAACAAATTCAACATGTAATTCCCCTAAAAGAGGATGCAAAGCTATTTCAACAAAATTTAAGGAAAGTGCATCCAACTCTTGAACCTCTTATCCTGGAAGAGTAGTTAAAGAAGTTGTTGGATGTGAAAATCATTTTCAAGGTTTTCCATTCTGCATGGGTTTCAAATCCAATGCTTGTCAATTGAAAGTCAAGAGAGATAAGACTGTGCATGGATTTTCAAAATCTAAACACAAAGTTTGATAATGATAACTACCATGTTCCTTTAATGGAACATATTTTATAACTTGTCTCCAGTTTTGAAATGTTTTCATTATTAGACAATTTCTCTGGTTACAACAAGTTCTGGTAGCTAATTCTGATTGGTTAAAAACCTCTTTTCATAAAAAGTGGGGAATGTATGCTTATCGGATAACGCCCTTTGGTTTAGTAAATTTGGGTGCTATGTTTCAATGAGCAATGGACATAGCCTTCAGGGTCCTAATTTTCCAAAGTGTTGTGGTCTACCTCAATGACATCACAATGTATTCCAAGAAAAGGTCAAATCACTTGCAACACTTGAAACAAATTTTTAAGAGGTGTAGGAAATATGAAATTTCCTTAAATCCTAAGAAGAGTATCTTCATTGTCTCAGAGGGAAAATTATTGGGGCATACCATTTTGAAGGATGGGATACTAATTGACCTACATCGGACCAAAATTATCATGTGAATTCCCATGCTTAACATCAAGAAAACCATGCAATCATTCTAAGAGAAGATTAATTTTGTTCGAAGATTTGTGTCTAATTTTGTAGAGATTTCCAAATCATTGCAAAGGATGATTAAAAAGGATGCTCAGTTCAAATGGACCGTGATTGAGAAGAATAAACTTGAGGAGATAAAAAAAAGTTGCAATTGTTGTTTCCTTGGCATTACATAACCTAGATTTTGAAATCACATTTTGTTGTTAACGTTTTCATCATATTATTCAATCACAAAAGTGCTCACTTAGAAATATGACTGAGGAAACAAATTTCTAGTTTCATTCATGAGCATTGGTTTAGCAGGAGAGGAGTTGAACCACCCATGTATTCATAAAAAAATATTTTTTTGTTTTTAAAGTAGACAAGAAATTTAGATCTTACATCTTAAAAAACCAATACAAAGGTAATCGTGCCTCACCCAATAATGAGCTCATTATTTGTAAAAAGGGCACATGGTAAATGGAGGGGAAACTAGATGATGACCATACAAGTGTTGAAATTTGGTTGTCATTGATGTCAACTGATGTCAAAGGGGAATCAGTATTCATGTGCCAGTTTGAATAAATATATGAAATCCAGTTTGAAGAAATACATAAGAAGTATATTTTAGAAGTACATCAAGCATATCGAGTTTGAAGAAGTACATAAGGGATACGTTTGGTACATATGGTACAAGTGCAGGTCTCTAGTTTGAAGAAGTACATATGCAGATCTCAAGTCCACCTAGTCAAGTTACTTCAAGGAAAATCCAAAGAGATGGTTGGACAAGGTTCGTGAGTGCGCAAGTGGCTTGGAGACAAGAAGTGGTAAAGCATTTATGCAAGTTCCGGAAGTGCGCAAGATACACCAAAGTTCTTGAAGTTAGCAAAAGAACCAAGAAGAAAGTAGCGGTTGTAGAAGTCAAGTGCGCAAGACCCACAATCGATGGTACATCAAGGGTGCAAGACCACACCGCAAGGGCGCAAGTCCCACTAAGGCAAGGACCAAGTACGTGAAATACGCACAAGAGAAGACACATCAGTGGCATAGATCATGACAAGTGGCAGAAGCATGAAGTGTGAAGCTAGAAAGAAGGGAAGCCACAACCAACTTGTGGACATCACCATCTGCGTAGATCAAGTATAAATAGGAATCCAAGTTGGAGAATTGGTTAAGCTTGTAAGTGGTAAGCTGGAAGATACATATTTATCAATATTCTAATTCTCAGGGCATCAAGGGCACATGGAACCAAAACAACATGATCTACCAGAGAGTCGAGTGCGCATGAACATAGGAATGCAATTTTTGATGGTGCGTATCGTGATGTAAGTCTACCTATGACAGTTGCGCGGAGACAGAGATGCAGATCTACATAGGATGCGCAAGTGCATGAGACCAGAATGTCAGTGTCAGAGACAACACACAGACGGAGGCGCAAAGACTAACTTGAAGTATATCTTATGTTGCACGAAGTGAAGAAGCCTATCTAATGCGCAAAGATAGAATTGTTGCATAGTAAAGGATGCACATTATGATAAGGATGATCTGAGACAAGTGCGCCAAACAGAAAGGCCATATCAAAGATGATGCAAAAAAGGTCGTAGATTATCTAAATATTGCTACACCAAGACAAAATGTAAATATTTCAGAAGGTGCACAGGCACATCTGATATTGATGAGTAAAGTCAGAACTACAGTTCATCAATAGATGCGCACTTGAAGTTGCAGAAGCGCAGAAACAGAATGGCAGACTAAACTTGAGCGCTTATTGCAGAAGATGAAGGACCAATACACAGTTTGTGAGGTATGAAGTTAAGTGTATCTTGTTGATGTGTTCAAGTGGAGTTCATGATACATAACAATGATTGCAAGATCTCAAGGTTGAAGAAGGTGTGCACAACAATTTATCAGAAGAGTGCGCGGATGAGAAGAAAAAAAAGTCATATCTTATTCTTATATATCAGGGCGACAGGATGGGGCAATGAGCAGGGGGTTGGTGCCTCATTCTAGTTGGAGCTGGTAAATCAGGTAGTTGGTGCTTCCTTTAGGTCGGTGCCTGTAAAACCAGGGGGTCGGCACCTCCTTCCAGTTGGAGCTGGTAAATCAGGGAGTTGGTGCTTCCTTCAGGTTAGTGCCTGTAAAACCAGGGGGTCGGTGCCTCCTTCTAGTTGGTGTTGGAGAACTTCACAAGTTGGTGCTTCCTTGAATGTAATCTTTATATTATAAGAGAGAAATCTGTGGTTTTATCCCGTTTGGGTTTCCACATAAAAATTCTATGTGTTCAGTGTTTTTGCACATATGTGAATGAATGTTTTATTTATGGTGGATTCTTAATTTATGTTCAGAATTAATCAATTAAGAACTCAAAAAATGTTCATAACTGTGTTAATACTGATTCACCCCCCCTCTCAGTATTAATTAGATTCCAACACCAAGAACAGGACCTAAATTTCAAATCCATAATCATTGATAGAGTCTAAGTTTTGTATAAATTGGCAGTTGAAGCATTCATGGACCCAACCGACTTAGTGGAAGAAGGTTGGGAGAATGAAATAGTGATTTATGCTCGGGATGTCTTATATGTACTTACATGCACGAACCCTTGGTACAATAAGCTCAAATGATATTGATGATGAGGAACTCCTAGTTTTCTGAACTTGAAACAAAAATGAGCATTGAGGCTCAAGTCTTCATAGTAACAAATAATAAATGGCATCCTATTCCATTGGAATCACGATGGAGTACTCCTAAGGTGCCTTGAGAAACAAGATGCTGATAAAATCCTCACAAAACTACATGATAGAACCTTCCAAAGGACGTTTCATTGGTGACACTATGGCACATAGAAGCTCGTATACTACTGGACGACAATTTTCAAAGAGCACACTCATATTCTGAGAGATGTCAAATATGCCAAAAGTGTGTTGGACATGAAAGAAACCAACCATCCCACTGCAACTTGTTACAATGGAAGAACCATTTGAGTAATGGGTTTTAAACATCATAGGGGAAATCAACCCTAACTTGACCAATCAACACAAGTACATATTGAAGTGTACATACTATTTTACATGATGGATTGAAGCTATGCCTTTAACCAAGATAAATGAAGCAATAATCATTCATTTTTTGGAACAACAAGTGATTACCAAGTTTGTTGTCCCATCCACACTCATTTTTTATAATGCCACTTAATTTTCTTCTTTGAATTTAATTAAGTTTTACTTGGATAAAGGAATTATCTTACAATACTCATGTAAGTATTACCTTCAAGGAAATGGTGTAGTTGAATCTACCAAAAAAAATATTTTCCACATTTTGAAAAATACTGTAGTTGACCATCGAAGAAATTGGCACAATGCTTTGTCAAATTCCTTGTGGATTGATTGAGTGATCCCAAAAGCCACCTTAGGAACATCCCCTTACTTTATAGTGTACGAGAAAGAAGCCATCCTCCCTCCCAATGTCTTCTTACCCTCTGTCCAACTGTCTCAAGCCTCTAGCGGCCAAGCTTATCAAGCCATCCAAAGTTGAATCAATACACTATTAAAGTTGGAAGAGGAAAGAGAGAAGATCAAGAAGTTCACAGTTCACAAACATATTGTTAATATATGATTTGATAAGAAATTTTCTAGTAACAAATATTTTCAGGTGGGAGACTTGGTTTTGAAATGGGATAAGCCTCATGAAAAGAAAGAAAAACACACTAATTCCAACAATTATGATTTGGTCCCTATCAAATAGATGAATAACTTGGCCAAGCTACATACAAGTTGCAAAATATGGAGGGAGAAATAGAATTTCTTCATTTCAATGGTCGAAGTTTGAATCGATACTTCAATAGTTGCTTGTCATGCAGTTAACTTGCTCATAAATATGTTTGTTGTGTCTTTTCTTATTTTCACAAGTTTTAATTTGAGTTCTTGTTTTTATCCTCTTCTATTTTCAAGCATGTTACTTTCAGTTTTGGTTACTATTTGCTTTTGATTTTTTGATGATTTTCTTCATTTCAGTTTGTTTTTTTTCAATTTTTCCTAGATCATTCTTGCATTTTGGTTTTCTCCTTAAATTTGATGATCTCACATTGAAATACCTCATGGCTCTAGTGGGAGCCTCAATCATAGCTGTCCAAAACTATGAAACACTCTTGCAAGTTGTCTAAAGCATTGGTCCATGAACTTTTTGATTAGAGTCTTTTATTGGACATCTGAACCTTCAACATAATGGTGGAACGCAACTTAGCTTAGTGAATATCCCATGAGAAACTTAGATTTCAAGCTTTAAATATCTTGTTGGTTATCTACCCACCCACTCGTATAAAGATGACTGATGTCTTTCTAGGATGAAACCATAGTACTCAAAGTTAAACATAAGGAACATATATGATATCACTTGTGCGAACTTAACCAGTTCTTGAATCACATGTATCATCCCTCATACCTTTAAAGGGTTACTAATATTCCCCCATCCACCTCTTGCTAAAAGTAAAATTAAAAGGTAAAGTCTTGGAAAAGCAGTTTCATATCATTTCGGACATGCATCATGTCTCCTTTGGGGCTATGGACACTCCTAGTAGAGAACCAAGACCTATGATGTCGGGGTGAATTTGTTGGGCCTATGGACACTTGCTAGTAGCATAACAGCACTGAGAGAAAATGAATAAGTAACCTGATCAAATAGTAAACATCCCAAATCTATAGCAACTTCATAGTACTATGTTGATGTTTCTCCGGGGTGCAACATCAAACATACATTCTACTAGATTGGTCATGTGATTTAACCAAGGAGAATGATACATTCACTCACGAGAAATGGCCATGTGATTTGGCTAGTGGTGAATGGCCCAGGTGTATCCTTTCTTAGCCATGTGATTTGGCTAGGTGTGAATAAGGCTTGAGGTGGTTGCACAACCTTGCTTAGTCACGTGATTTGGCTAAGTATGAGTAAGGCTCAAGGTCACATTGCATACTCTGTGAGGGAGTGATCTATTCTATATTAGAGTGTTTGACTTGTTTATTTGATAGGGGCATTCACCCCCTTGTGGAATATACAAGTCTAGGCTAATGTTGAATTGATGTACTAAGAAGTGTCTGCAACTTCTTAGTGGGTCTATTCATCATTAGAACTCTATGTGGGAATAGATGTGCATGTGAGGAGAAGAATAACATCAACAAGGCTCATGGACAACTTTTCTAGTAAAGAAGAAATAGCCAAGAAGACAAGTCAGCCATTGAAGAAGACCCAAAAAGCATTGAAGAAGATCCAGAAAGCGTTGAAGAAGCCTAGGAAATATTGAAGAAGAAGAAAGGACAAGTCGTCCCTGAAGATAAAATGAAAAGTGGAAAAAACGTGCAAGTCGGCTCCACAAGAAAAATCAGGGTGAATTAAAGTGTATAAATAAGCAACTAACAATTCATTTTCGAAATCCAGCTAACACAACTCTTCTTAGCTAATGCACACTTTACAAGGAAGCCAATGAAATTCCAAGGAGCAAATCTTGAAGGTCTTTATCTTATCTCTTCTATATGCTAGGTTTTCCTCATGAAAGAAGAAGGTTCGTTATGTGCTAGGGTTTATCTTCACGGTGATGATGTTCTTGTGATATTGGATTGATTTCTTCTAAGAAAATTTGTTGGGTTTTATGCCAAGGATGGGTTTCCTAGGGTAAAATTTTTGTGTCTACTGTGCATGGCTGTGGTTCTATGATATTTTGTTTTCGTTGCAATTAAAGTTGAAATTTTCAGTGTGTAATTATTCAATGATAACAGTGGGATGAAATTACTGTTTGAAAATCATTATTAAGCAATTATCAAATCTGAAAAAATGTATCTCTACTGCTATATGAGAAAAAATCAACATGGTATCATAGTAGTGTTGAAGATAGTTGTAGAACAAAATTGCCGAAAAAGCAGGTCCAAAAAAGTAGGGCCGAAAAGAAGGTCCGAAAAAGCATGGCTGTAAAGCAGGTTCGAAAGGGTAGGGTCGAAAAGGCAGGTCTGAAAAAGTAGGTCCAAAAAATTAGGCCCGAAATTGCAGATCCAAAATTGTAGACTTGGAGATTACAGAATAAAGGTTTCTAAGAGTTCAAGCAAGCAAGAAAATCAAGGATTAAAACCGAACATTTTCTAAAGTAGACCTAAGGGCAGATCTGAGGACTATATTGTTACATCTCCAGGGAAGATATGAAGATTGATACTTGTAGACCAAGGCGCACTTCAAAAACAGAGGTGGTTGCAGGAACAACCCTAAAGAGAAAACATTAAGGAGGATGGTTACAAGTCTTCCAGAGCTCCAAGTAGAGCATGAGGATGTTTGTAGGGGATGTACACTTGGAAAGAATGCCAAGGGATCTTTTTCGAGCAATGATAGTAGGTCCAAGGGGATCTTGGATCTAATGCATTTAGATGTATGCAAACCGACGAAAATATCATCTTTGAGTGAAGACATGGATCTACTTCATGAGGTCTTCAACAGTTCCAGGAGTTCAAGGCTTAGGAAGAGAACATGGTAGGAAAGAAGATTGAGATCTTCATGTCCGATAATGGAGGAAAATATACTTCCAAGGACTTCAGTGATTTCTGCAAGGAGGTAGGGATCAAGAGGGAGTTGATAAGCACAATAATTATTTAATGCTTTGTGCAATGAGTTTCATTTACTTAAATTGAATTGATATTTTGTTGATGAATAACATAACTGTTTAGTTGGAACTGGTTAACTCTTGTGGAAAATTATTTCATGTGTTGCAGAACAGGTCCATTGTGGAGGATGTGAAGGTGATGATTCATGATCAAAATCTACCCATGTTCTTATGGGTAGAGGAATCCAATACAGTAGGTTATGCTCAGAAAAGGAGTCCTCATCAGATATTGGGGGACAAGACTCCCGAGGAGATATTCATAGGAGTGAAGGCAGAGGGTAATCACTTGAGGATCCTTGGTTGTCTAGTATACACCCATGTGCCAAAGGAGAGGAGGATGAAGTTAGAACCTTCTGGGAAGAAGGGTACTTTTGTGGGATATAGCGAGACTTCAAAGGCCTACAAGATCTACATTCCAGGACAACTTCAGATTGAGGTTGGTCGGGATGTTGCTTTTGATGAAGAGGTAGCCTTCAGGAGGTCTAGAGGACCTCACATGGAGATTGATAATGAGGAGCAGGATGCTCTAAAGGATGAGGCTACATATCCCTCTAGTACATTTATTCATCCTTCAGATTATCAGGAGGATTCAATAGAGCCCGCAGTGCCAGTGAAACCACCTAGAGATGTTGTAGTGATCGGGAAGAGGCTAGCATGGCTTCGTGATACTTTGCAGGATGCAGTGGGGTATGTGTTAAATTCTAGCATAAATGCACAAGCAAGATCACTGAAAGAAACACAATCACAAGATAGACACAGATATACCCTGGGAAACCCTCATGGGGTAGAAAACCCAGCAAAGCTTTCCTCAATATAGATAATCAACCCAATACAAGATAGTAGAACACAACAAGAGCTCCTTCTCCTCCTATGCAGAACTCTCTCTCTCCTATGCGCACAATAGAAGTGTGAAAACAAGTGAGTTAAGTGAGGAACAACCTCCTCTACTTATACTTGTTTTCCAACTGACTTTTTACCCTATGAGGCCGACTTGTCAAATTGAGTCTAATAACCTCCGATAAAATAACTTCAGGCCGATCCCCACATGGGAGATCTAATAACCCTAGTTCCCATAATCCAATGGAGGAATAAACATCTCCGGATATACAATAGAATCCCATCGGAGGAATAAAACATCTCTGGAATAATACAAATATAATATTCTTTGAAGTTACAATATTTCAACACTCCCCCTTAATGAGAAGGATATTATAACAACAACTGCAGGAGCAAGGAGTCATCGACTACATGATACATGATGCATCTATAAATCATTGGAAGCTTTTTTTATACATCATCAGTAACTCAAGCAGTTACTGGAACATCTTCAAGATCTTCAATACTGGAACATCAACATCTTCAGTACTGAGTCTTCATCTTCTGCAGCACTCGAACAACTACATCATCATCACACGATCATCAGCATCGTCATCACACGATCATGAGCATCGTCATCACACGATCATTAGCATCGTCATCAACTGGATCCACTCGATCATCAGTACAACAGCAACATATCTTGCAATACACATGATCCAATTACGGGATGATCAATCCCTCTCACTTTAGGACATAGGTCCAAGGATGATACAATCCTGATCCACTTACGGGATGATCAATCCTTCTCACTTTAAGACACCTCACCATGTCTAGGGACGATGCAATCCCAATTTATTTACAGGATGATTAGTCCTTATCACTTTAAGACAACTCACCATGTCTAGGGATGATGCAATCCCAATCTATTTACAGGATGATTAGTCCTTATCACTTTAAGACACCTCACCATGTCTAGGGACGATGCAATCCCAATCTACTTACAGGATGATTAGTCCTTATCACTTTAAGACACCTCACCATGTCTAGGGACGATGCAATCCCAATCTATTTACAGGATGATTAGTCCTTATCACTTTAGAACATAAGTCCAATGATGATGCAATCCTGATCCACTTATGGGATGATCAATCCCTATCACTTTAGGACATAAGTCCAAGGATGATGCAATCCTGATCCACTTACGGGATGATCAATCCCTATCACTTTAGGACATAAGTCCAAGGATGATGCAATCCTGTTATGTACATTTTGAACCAAATGCTCAGGGACGATGCAGTCCTATATACGTCCACTAAGGACCATATTCTCGGAGACATCTGTCTACGGATCACTTTAGGACTGAAGTCCAGGGATGATACAATCCTCCTTGTTCGCTAGGAATTGCATTCTCGAAGACATCTGTCTACGAATCACTTTAGGACTGAAGTCCAAGGATGATACAATCCTCCATCAACCTCATCGTCGGAGCAGGCAACCTCATCTTCAACCTTATCGTTGAAATAGGTAGGCACATCATCGATACAGTATCCTCATCAATATAGGTATCATTAGCATGTATCATCAATACAAGTATCCTCATCAATACAAGTATACACATCATCAATACAAGTATCCTCATCAATACAAGCAAACATAACATAGATGCAAGTATCCTTATCAATACAAGCAAACAAAACATAGATGCAAGTATCCTCATCAATACAAGCAAACATAACATAGATGCAAGTATCCTCATCAATACAAGCAAACAAAACATAGATGCAAGTATCCTCATCAATACAAGCAAACATATAATCTAGATAAGCAATCTCATCATCAATATAGGTATCCACATCGATACCAGTACCCAAAGATATCTTCATCTATCATATCACTCCCCCTTTCGAGGAGAGTCCTTTTGAACTACACCAAGCTTGTCTCGGAAATGCTCAAACTTTACACGAGACAGAGGTTTGGTTAGTATATCAGCAACTTGCTCGTCCGTGCTCACATATTCGAGCTTGATAGCTCCTTTTTGCACCATATCCCGTATATAGAAATAACGGATCTCTATGTGTTTTGACTTATCATGAAATACTGGATTCTCAGTCATCTTGATACAACTCTGGTTATCACACAGAATCATAGTGGGTTCCATCTCTAAGTCAAACAGTCCTGATAATAACTTACGAATCCATACTGCTTCACAACTGGCAGAGCAAGCAGCTATGTATTTTGCTTCAGCTGTGCTGAGAGCCACACTAGACTGCTTCCTGCTATACCATGAGATCATAGCAGATCCCAGACAATAACATCCTCCCGATGTACTCTTCCTGTCTGATACACTTCCTGCCCAATCAGCATCAGTGTAGCCATGCAAATTGAAATCATGATCTCCACTATAGTAAAGACCAAAATCTATCGTACCTTTTAAGTACCTCATCACATGTTTTGCAGCTATCATGTGAACTCTTCTAGGTTCCACTAGATACTGACTCAAGGTATTCGCAGCAAAACATATGTCTGGTCTAGTGTTAGCCAAATACATTAATGATCCAATAATCTGTTTATACAGAGTTATGTCCACTAACTCTGATGAGTTATCTACTAATAACTTCAAGTCGGAGTCCATGGGAGTGGCCATGGCTTTACAGTCCAACATATCGAATCTTTTCAAAATCTCCATAGCATACTTACCTTGATTTAGAAAGATTCCTTTTGGGTCTTGCCATACTTCCAGGCCTAAGAAGTAGTGCATCAATCCGAGATCTTTCATCTCAAATTTTGAAGAGAGCTTCTTCTTGCACTCGATAATCTGTCTCTCATTTCCAGTCAGAAATATGATCATCTACATACAATAATAATATAACAGGTTCATCATTCATAACTTTGAGATAAAGGTTAGGATCAGCTTTACTCTTGGTAAAGCCCATGCTTGTCAAGAAACTGTCAATCCTTCCGTACCAAGCTCTAGGAGCTTGCTTCAACCCATACAAAGCCTTCTTCAGTTTGCATACATGAGTTCTTCCATCTTCTACCTCAAATCCAAGTGGTTGTTCTATGTACACTTCTTCTTCAATTACACCATTCAGGAAGGCTGTCTTAACATCCATCTGGTGTAGTTTCCATTTCATCATCGATGCAAGTGCCATGATAGCTCTAATGGAAGTGTACCTAGCAACTGGTGCAAATGTTTCTTCATAGTCAATTCCCTCTTTTTGAGAGAATCCTCTGGCTACAAATCTTGCCTTATATTTTTCAATGCTACCATCCGCAGCATGTTTTATCTTGAATATCCATTTGGAGGACACTACACTTTTATCTTTTGGTTTAGGAACTATATCTCAAACATCATTTTTCATTATTGACTGGTATTCTTCTGTCATTGCTTCTACCCATTCTTTCTTCTGAACTGCTTCTTCATAGCTAGTAGGTTCCTGATCCACTAGATTACACATCAAAGCCATATAGTTGGATACTAGCTTTGGTTTCTTCCTTTCTCTAGGGGAGCCTTCAGGAGCTCCATACTTTTCAGCTCCTTGAATAATGTCTCTGGCCTATGCTGGCCTTCTTTTTCTTGATAAGTTTGTAATGGGGGGTTCTAGCAAGTCATGGTCTTCAGGTGTAGTATCTTCAGGAATGGGTGCAGCCTCTGTGATCCTAGAAGGTGTGTTTTATTCATAGATTTCTTCATGTTGGCACTTCCTAGATCTCTTGAGAGCTGCTTCTTCATCAAATGTCACATCCCTACTAATTTCCATATGATGAAAACCTGGGATGTAAATTCTGAATGCTTTGGATGATTCACAATATCCAACAAATATTCCCTTCTTTCCAGAAGGATCCAACTTGGTTCTCTTTTCTTTTGGAATGTGAATGTATACATGACATCCAAATATTTTAAGATGACTTACCGCTTCTTTCCTGTGAACACTTCTTCTGGAGTTTTGAAATCAAGAGCACTATGGGATAGTCTATTTTGTACATAGACTGCTGTTCTAGCTGCTTCAGCCCATAAATACATAGGTAGGTCTTGATCATGTATCATTGTCTTTACAGCTTCCATGATGGTTCTATTCTTTCTTTCCGCAACACCATTTTGTTGGGGATTGTAGGGAGTAGTCAGCTCTCTCTTGATTCCAGCTTCTTTACAGAAATCTTCAAAATCTTTTGAAGTATATTCTCCGCCATTATCTGTTCTGAGTATTTTAATTTTCTTTTCTGAATGATTTTCTATCAATGCTTTGAACTCTTTGAACTTTCCAAAAACTTCATTCTTCCCTTTTAAGAAGTATATCCAAGTCTTCCTTGAATAGTCATCAATAAATTTGAGATAGTATTCATATCCACTTAAAGATGTGGAGGGCATTGGTCCACATACATCTGAATGGATCAATTCCAAAATGCTTTTGGTCTTTGTTTCACTCTTTGGAAATGGGTTCTTGATGTTCTTCCCTTTTGCACATCCTTTGCATGTTCCATCATGGTCAACCTTTAAGTCTGGTAGACCTACAACTACCTTGCTTACGTGAGGTAGTGCCTTGTAGTTAATGTAAGCAAGTCTCCTATGCCATAGCTCATTTGGGCTAGTGACTTCATGTACAAGGGCAGCTTCTGGATGACCCTTGAGCTTGTACAAATCTCCTTCCTCTTCACCAATGACAATTGCATCCTTAATAGATTTACCTTTGGACCACATTAATACTTGTCCAACAATGAATGCAACTCTATAGCCTTTCTTGTCCAATGCTGAGATGGAAAGCAAGTTCTTCTTCAATCCTGGAACATACAAAACTTCCTTCATCTTCATGGGGGTTCCAGAATCAAGTTTGTAGTTTGTTTCACCAATTCCCTTGATGGGATATTGATAGTTATCTCCTAGAGATACCTTTTGTGGGGAGGTCTTTTCTTCAAGTTTTGATAGAGTCTTCTTTTGTCCTGTCATGTGCTTTGAAGCACCACTATCGATAACCCATGTACCTTCTCCAGGTGTTATAGATCCAGAGAGTGCGGAGAATAGAACATACTCTTCTGCATCTTCTTCTTCACTTCTTCTAGATCTTTTCTTGAAGAAGGTCCTTTCTTCATCTTCTTCTTCTCTTCTAGGTCTTTTCTTGTGAGGCATTTCTTCCTCTTCAACTTCTTCTTCACTATCATCTTCTGCAAGATGTGCTTGATGTTTTTTATGGTGAGTACCCTTTCTCTTCTTTAGAGGACAGTGCTTAGCAATGTGTCCTATTTTGTGACAAGTAAAACATTGGAATGAGGAGTAATCTCTTCTTTGATTAGATCCTCTTTTCTTTTGAAATCTTTGTGGAGGATGAGACTCCTTGGGACTATCCTTCTTAAAGTAGGATTGATTCCTTCTTCTCTTGGTGTGGGTGGCCAAGGCTTGGTCATCTTCCTTGAGCAATGCTTCTCTGTTGGCAACCCTAGCTTCCTCTTGAATGCAATCCTCCCAAACCACATCAAACTTCATACTTTCTTTTTTGGCACACATGGTTTGGATGAATGACTCCCAAGGTCTAGTGAGACCATTTAGAGCAGTCATGACTAGTTCATCTTCATCAAGAGTATCTCCAATAGCATCTAGTTGTTCTTTGAACTGAGAAACCCTTGAGAAATAGTCTTGAATAGATTCTCCTTTATTCATCTTGGTGTTCTTCAATTGAGCTCTCAAGTTCATCTTCCTATTGATGTTCTTTCCCTCATACATTCTGGAGAGAGCATCATACATTTCCTTTGGGGTCTTCTTGGATGCCACTTGGGGAATCAAGTGGTCCTTAATAGAATCAACAATGATTCTCTTTTCCCTAATCAAATCTTTCCTGTACTTCTCTTTAGCTTCATCTTCTGTAGGTTCTGCAATCTCATCTTTGATATAATGGGCAAGATCATTCTCTTCAAGAATGATACCAATTCTATATTTCCATGCTCGAAAATTCTCTATACCCTCTAGCTTGTCTTCAAGCTTAGTACTTGGGGCCATCTTGCCCAGGGGGTCACTAAAAATTGAAAATTCCAAAAATGAAAAACTGACCTTACCAGGAGATTGGCTTGACTAAGGCGAGGTGACTGATGTACTGACTTTCTGGAAACTTCAATTTTTCAGCCTCCAAACTTGACCAGCGAACTTCGGATCTGCTGTAGAATTCTGGTTCTGGTTTTCTGGTTTTATCGCACTTTTGTCAAACTAGGGTTTGACTTTCTCGGAGTTCTACCCAACCAAAAAGTTCGATCTAGGGCTCAAAAGATTGGTTTTGAGAAGGGCTATCCAACCATGTAATCAGAATTCAACAATACCAACTTTTTGCAGAAACCCTAATTTTCACCGAAGAGAGAGATAGAGATATTTTCACCTTGTGAAAGATGTCCTATTCAGGCTAGCTCTGATGCCATGTTAAATTCTAGCATAAATGCACAAGCAAGATCACTGAAAGAAACACAATCACAAGATAGACACAGATATACCCTGGGAAACCCTCATGGGGTAGAAAACCCAGCAAAGCTTTCCTCAATATAGATAATCAACCCAATACAAGATAGTAGACCACAACAAGAGCTCCTTTTCCTCCTATGCAGAACTCAATCTCTCCTATGCGCACAATATAAGTGTGAGAACAAGTGAGTTAAGTGAGGAACAACCTCCTCTACTTATACTTGTTTTCCAACTGACTTTTTACCCTATGAGGCTGACTTGTCAAATTGAGTCTAATAACCTCCGATAAAATAACTTTGGGCCAATCCCCACATGGGAGATCTAATAACCCTAGTTCCCATAATCCAATGGAGGAATAAACATCTCCGGATATACAATAGAGTCCCGTCGGAGGAATAAAACATCTCCGGAATAATACAAATATAATATTCTTTGAAGTTACAATATTTCAACAGTATGCAGCTCCCAATGGTACTTTCAGGGAGATAGTTCCGAGATCAGAGGGGAAGTTAGTGGTGAATTCCAAGTGGATCTATAAATATCAAGCATGCATTCCAGATTAGCATTAGGGATGGCACATTTTTGCAGGATTAGAGAGAGTCATGGATGGTATTCAATGTTCTTGAGGGAGCATGAGGCTTGTATCAGTAGACCCACTTGGTGGGAGATGACATAGATGGATACACAGGGATCAACAATGCAGAAGGCAGTAGGTTGATTCAGTGCATGATACTCAGATGCAGAGGTAGCAGGGTGTTTATATGCAGAGGGAGTAAGATACTCAGGTGTAGAGGAAGCAAGGTGTTCCCGCACAGAGGGAGTAGCTGCAACATAATTTGTTGATGATGGAGGAGGTGCCCCAGTCATGAGTACCTCCCTCTCCAAAAGTGAGTTAGAATCTAAGTTTGAGATGAAGGATCTTGGCCTGATGCATTAATTCTTGTGATTGGAGGTGTGGTAGAGATCATGTGAGATCTTCCTCGGTAAGGGGAAGTACACAGATGAGATCTTGAGTAGATTCGGTATGATGAAATACAAGTCCATGGCTACACCTATGGTGAAAAATCTGAAGAAGCTTAGTGATTCAGCTTTAGATTCAGATTTGGTGGATCCCACTATGTATAGGTAGCTGATTGGATCCTTGATGTACTTGGTTAACACTAGGCCATATATCTACTTTGTAGTGAGCACCTTTAGCCAAAGCCGAGGCATGTACATTGGGTTGCGACAAAGCATGTGTTGAGGTACTTGTGTGGTTCAGTTGGATATGGTCTGAGATATATCTCAGGTGGTGAAGTGAGGCTACAGGGATATACAAATTCTGACTAGGCAGGGAGTGCAGTGGACAAAAAGAGCACCTTGCGGTGCTGCTTCAGCTTGGGATTGTTAATTTTCGATCTTTAATTTAGAGCTACAATAATACTTGAAATCAAATAACAATCATACACATAAGCAATCACATTCAACACATGAATTTATCCTTGGAAACCCTCTATGACTTGAGGGAGACAACCCTAGCAAAACCTTCCTTAGTATATTGATAGATAGCAGAGAATGTATTTTACATCAAGTACCCTCGATGCAATTATAGAGCAAGATAAAGATAAAGAAGAGAGGGTCATAATAATATCTTGCACAAAGAAAAGCACATTTCCTTCAAGAGAGAAGAGAATCCACTTCACATTTAATTCATCAATCCTGTATAACATATTTATATATTCTTCACATGCATCAACTTCTATTTTTATCTTCTGACTTGAGGATGAACTCACCCTCCATCTGGATGCATCAATCTTGCATGAAGAAGTGCGCTCCACTTCTCATGCGGTGCATTAACTCACTAAACCGACTCTTAGGATGAACTCGCCCCTTAACTAAAATCTTGCCCACTTAGTTAGGTGGCTAACTTAAGTGTCGTCATGCAAGTGTCGTAAATCAAGTGTCGTATTTTAGTTTAAGATAAGGGTCGTTTTTTAGTTTAACATAAGTGTCGTCATGCAATAACACTTAGTTAACTATATCTTCTTTGCTATCACTTAGTTAACTCTCTTAACTCATTCTTTCTTGTTAACATCATTGTAGTGATCAATTTGAGTTCTCCCTTGATTTACTGAAGTCTTCACTAAAGTTTAACAATTCGAATTCTCTCTTAATTAATTCTTTTATGTGCAATTCGAATTCTCTCATATCTTATCACATCTTATCTTTATCTCTTGTCTTAACTGCATGGTCCACATGTGCCAGCTTAATTATCATATCAAATATACTAAGGATATTTTTCCAATGATGTGATCATATTGTTCTACTATCATTCCAAGTGGTTATATGTCAAAGTAATTCACTCTAGAGGTGGTCAGGATCTAGAGGAGACTTAATAGCTCAACCATGGTTAGTAGTACATCACACACCATGCATGTTTCGACATGCAAAGAATCACCTCAACATATGATGCACCACCTCAACACATGAGGATCTGTCTTGACACACAAGACCTTAGCCTTGACTAGCAAGACTGTACAACATCTTCACTTTGACATACAAAGCACTTGCCTCAACACATGAAGCTTAACCATTCTTGAGTTCAACTAAAGATTCTTCTCCAAGTTTCCTAAGTCCAACCCAGGATCCTATAAGGAACTACCTCGACACACGAGGCTCAATCTTGACACACAAGATTGAATCGGAGAATGACTCACGATGTTGTAACTTTAACAGGGATCATCTATGATGTCCTGGATTAGTTGGAAGCAAACTTCTGTAGCACTCAGTACAACAGATGCGGAGTATATTGCAACCAGTGTCACAAGTTACGAAGCAATATGGATTCGAAATATTCTTGCAAGACTATTTGGTTAGGAGATCAAATATCACTTCAATTTAGACATAGTGAAGAATGGAGCAATGTAGCTCAAGTACAAACGAGCAAGATCGGGCATACATTCTCCCAAATTGGTCATGCTGATTTGACCAAGGGAGAATGATACATTCACCCTTGGAGCCTGAGTCATATGGATAGTGGTGAATGGCCCAGACTTACATATCTACAAATGAGCAACATTGTGATGACATTCTCCCAGATTTGTCGTGTGATTTGACCAAGGTAGAATGATAGATTCACTAACGGGAAACGACCATTTGATTTGGCTAGTGGTGAATGGCCCAAACGCAATATTTATCCAGATAGCCATGCTAATTTTGCTAGGAGTGAAAGAATCAAGATGCAGATCGAGGACATTCTCACCAAGCAACCTTGGCGTGATGCATTCACCAAGGAGAATGATACATTCACTCAGGGGAAATGGCCATGTGATTTGGCTACTGGTGAATGGCCCAGGTGCAGTCTTGCTTAGCCATGTGATTTGGCAAGGTGTGAATAAGGCTCGAGGTGCTTGCACAACCTTGCTTAGTCATGTGATTTGGCTAAGTGTGAATAAGGTTCGAGGTCACATTGGATACTCTGTGAGGGAGTGCTCCATGAGAGAGTGATCTATTCTATATTAGAGTGTTTGACTTGTTTATTTGATAGGGGCCTTCATCCCCTTGTGGGATATACAAGTCTAGTCTAATGTTGAATTGAGATACTAAGAAGTGTCCGGGACTTCTTAGTGGGTCTATTCATCATTAGAACTCTATGTGGGAATAGACGTGCATGTGAGGAGAAGAATAACATCAACAAGGATCATGGACAACTTTTCTTGTAAAGAAGAAATAACCAAGAAGACAAGTCAGCCATTGAAGAAGACCTGGAAATCATTGAAGAATGCCAAGAAATATTGAAGAAGAAGAAAGGACAAGTCAACCAGAAGATAAAATGAAAAGTCAAAAACAAAAGTGCATTGGCCCCATAAGAAAAATTAGGGTGAATTGAAGTGTATACATAAGCAACTAACATTTCATTTTCACAATCCAACTAACACAACTCTTCCTAGCTAATGCACACTTTTCAAGGAAGACAACGAAATTCCAAGGAGCAAATCTTGAAGGTCTTTATCTTCTCTCTTCTATATGTTAGGTTTCCTCATGAAAGAGGAAGGTTCATTATGTGCTAGGGTTTCTCTTCATGGTGATGATGTACTTGTAATATTGGACTGATTTCTTTTAAGAAAAGTTGCTGGGTTTTCTCCTAGGGATGGGTTTCCCAGGATAAAATTTTGTGTCTACTGTGCATGGCTGTACTTCTATGATCTTTTGTTTCCGGTGCATTTAAAGTTGAAATTTTTTGTGTGTAATTATTCAATGATAACAATGGAATGAAATTACTGTTTGAAGATCATTAGGAAGTAATCATCAGATCTGAAAATTATTTCTCTACTGCTGTATGAGAAAAATTCAACACACTAGACTAACATCTAAGGCTAAACTGAAGTCAGGGAATTAACTCCATTAATTTGACCCTGCAGCTCTGCTTAACAGGTTACTCAAACTTAGAATTGGGCACTCATTCAGTTGGTTCAAAGGTCAATTTCCAATGGGAACCCATGGTTGAAATTAAGATTCTCCATAGGAAGGTAATCGTTGTCTCCTCAAGGTCTTTTTGTTATCGCAACAAATAGTTTGCAAAGATCCATGGTTTCACTCAGCCTGTCATTAATTCTTGAGTTAGCAACAACTTCCCCAAGTTCTGCTATTGATTGCAAACACTTAAGCAGAAATTGGGGAGCCCTCCCTATTCTTTATGATGTATGAGATATGATCTTGAGTGGATAGTTGACTTTGATTGAAGGAGTGAAGTTTGGACATTCGTCTTTTGCTTGCTGAATCCCGCTACTTCGAAGTTACTTCAACTACTTCCAAGTACCTTGCTTTACCTCAAGCTTTAGCTTGATGGTTTGTTGAGTTTACTTAATGTTAAGCTCATAATTTTGAAAGTTTCACTAAGCCCGGGTCTGTTAACGTTTTGGGCATGGATACATTCAAAGGAAATATCTCCTCTTTCTCAAAGTTTGATGTTTTGGGACATATCGCACCATTCTCAATCTATTATAATTGCGATTATTGAATTTGCTCATGAAATGCCTGTGTCACATCTGTTTCAAGTTTCAAACTTGGTTTCAATTGAGATTTATTGTGAGGGTTTTAAACTTCAAAATTGTGAGAAATGTGATGTCTCATCAACTCATCAAACTTCAAAAATATGACATATGTGATGTCTCTCTGGATTGCCAAACTTCAAATTTTGAGGTATTATATGCATCGTGTATATTGAAGATTAGAAAAGGGACAACCATACAACATATCGAAACAAATTTGAATGTAACGTATTGCAAAGCAAAGAATCTGGGGATGATGCAACATAATCACAGCCAAGCTTCCCCCAAAGCAAAAATATGAAAGGAGCAACATGTAAGATTGAAACTGCACGATGGGTAAAAGGAATATAGAGAACTACTCGAATACATAAAAGACAAAAAGACAAAAAAAACGTAGGATGAGTTACAGGACCAGAGATGGCCTCAAAAAGAAAAAAAGAAAAAAAACATAAAGATGTAATTCTCTAAATTAGCCTAGATAGAAGAATTAGCAGAGCCAGGGGTGGACATAGGAACCCCAAGAGCATTCTATGGGGATACGTTTTGCAAAATAGATGCAGAGACTAGTTATCGATGGGAGAAGTTTACCAAATGTTGAAGGAAAAAACTTATCCAGAGCTACCTTTAGCACCAGGAGAAGTAAATCTCAACACTGGAGTTTATCATATGATTAGAAAGTCAAGTCTTCACAAAGTGGCATCCAGACCAACAGTTTTCCCCTATGTCAAGGTCATATCCTAGTTAATTGACCATATTGACATTGAAGCATGCTAGTAAAGGATGCAAAAGGGAAGACCATTACCTTGTTTCAGCCTTCATGCATGGATATCTATTAGAAGTTCCCTAGACCCCTTATATATCTCATAGAAGAATGGGTCTTACAATTTTCCCTTAGTTATCACAAGCTTCTCGAAAGTTGGTAGATTAATAAGAAGGCCTTCAAGGCTAGAAGACTTAGTGTATACCCAACAACACATCTCAAGGCATCTTATAGAATAATTGTGACCTTGGTACATAGATTATATGGAGATGAAGATGCTACTCAGTTTAGGGAATCCTAGGCCCCATTGATATGCCAAGTCACAAAGGTTGGGGCAATTTTCAATTGGGCTTCCATAATATCAACCTTGTTTGGCCAACCTTCCACATGTCATGATACCTTCTAGATGTGCCCCGTGTTACAAACCAATTCCCAAAGATGGGATAGCAGTGGCATCATAGTGTAAAGCCCATCCATGTGTATTGTCAAGTTTTCTAGAAACATATATTTAGGATTCATTACACTAAGATTTGTGAACATTTTATGGCTCCTATGTACAAGTTGATTTTATATGAACTCACTCAGTGCATGACAAAAGAGGCAATCAACGAGATTGAGGATTGGTATGTCACTAAAAATGAGACATATATAAGAGTGTTAGAAGCTACTAAGGCCCCACGTTTGTTGCCTAAATTAATTTCATAAAAGTATTTCCTGCAAGTAGCTTATCAAACTTTCCTAAATAGAGTTGGAGCAACTCTCCCTCAAGATAAGAAAGCATTATGGCCTCCCTTACC
The DNA here is from genome assembly GCA_027924585.1 of Larix kaempferi. Lineage (NCBI taxonomy): Eukaryota > Viridiplantae > Streptophyta > Pinopsida > Pinales > Pinaceae > Larix > Larix kaempferi. The sequence goes on along the minus strand of BSBM01000159.1, from coordinate 4,923,358 downwards.
TTTTTATATAGGAGCTTATGGTATAGGCAATGTTTAAGAGGCAAAATATGAAACAAAATCCCTCACTACTTTCCATTTCAGAAAAGAGGTTCATAGGACATGACCCTTTTAGTGTAGTAGCTTGACATTGTCATGCTTGCAAATACAGACGACCCTATAAGAGTGACATCTAGTAGGAGGAAGAATTCTATTGAAGAGCAGTATCATTAAATGAGGTAGCACTCAAGATTGACAGAAAGGGCAAAGGTGGAAAAGACAAGAAAATTGAGTAGTTGGAAAAAAGAAAGTGCAGAGAAGAAAGCTAGAGAAAAGGAAGCTACAACGACTGAAGAAGCTGGAATCAAAGTGGAGAGAGAAGCAATTGAAGCACAAAAGAAAGAAGTAGCATTGAAATAACAAGCAGCAGAAAAAATGTGGGAAGAAGCAGAGTAAAAGAAAATAAATGAAGATATAAGGCTTGTTGAAGACATAGAGGCTTGGAAGAAAAGGGAACATGAAGAAACAAAGAAGAAAGAGAATGAGGAGACTAAAATTACTAACAGAAGAAAGAGAAGATGCAAAGAAGAAAGGAAATAGGAGATTGAAAATATAGAACATATGGATATAGAAGCCTCCAACCCTAAAACATCTTTCGACTCCCCATTGCCATTCATCATAGGAGGCCATTTTCCCCTCAAGAAGTTTGGCTTAGGAAAATTCACCCCCACAAATTTTGATGTAATCACAATCCTAGACACATTTGTCTTTGATCAGTGGAAAAATGAGTGGTGAGACAATCATAGAAAACGCTCAAATTGCTTGGATTCAAGAACTTACAGTCACCACTAAGGATCCTATGATAATAGAGATGGAAGCCAACCCAGTAGCCACTGCCTTTACAGGATTTGCTTCTCCCAAGAAGCTAAATTCAATGTTAGAAACATGATTAACGAAGTGGAAAGCTACAAGCGAAAGATAAGCGCTTTGGAGGAAAAGGTAGCCCATCTCAAAGCAAATATGACCAACGTGGTTGAGTACTAGGCCCATGCTTTCAAATTACAAGATGAATTAAACACTGCATAGAGGATGATGTACAATGATCTGCAAGAATTCCAAGGTTATGCTACCTAGTTTCTCACATTCCTAGATAAGGTCAAATACAAGAAGGTAATATTGCATGGAGTTCAAACTTTGAACTTCAAAGGGGCTTTAGAGAAGTTGTAGAAATGGAAACATAGGAAAATGATGTGCTTGAAAACCTCCCCTAAAAGAGTGAGAGGCAGAGACAATGAAACTACATTGCATTAGCAAATCGCTAATCAACGAGTTGCTCTTTAGAAAAGGACATCACCACCTTGGTGAGCAATTGTAAGTGCTTTCATCTCGCTTTTGAAAGAGTCATTAAATGATGCCACCAACCCCCACTTAGGGAAATAAGTTTACCCCAACCAATCATTAATGTGTTGAATGACTTGGAGGATTCTATCAAATGCAAAAGAATAACCTCAGGTATAACTTCACGGATGTCCAAGGAGACATTGAAGGAATACATTGCAAATCCTTAAAAAGATATCAACTTGATCAATTCATATCTTAACGCTCTCAAAAAAGCATGAGACCCATGCCGAAAGAGTTAATCTCTTATGAAGTTGCCTTTGAACAATTAACCTTTAGGTGCATATTATGCATATCATCTCGATATAAAGTATGGACAACTTATTTGGATAACAAACCACATTCTTGACTTTGGCCTCAATAAAGACAAAGCTTAATGTAAGGTATTCCTTTTGAAAAGAACAAAATAAAGAAATTGAAAAATCATAACCGCCAAGAAGAAAACTCAAGAAACCCCAAGGCAATTATGAAAACATATATAAAAAGTAATCACCTACAAGAGAAAAGGGCTTTTGCGACATATGGTTTTGTAAACTCTTTTATGAAATTTTAGAAAGGAGAAGCTCTCAAGGCCCATATTGCATGAGAAGCTTCGACTCTAGTATCATAGATAGTGATCTATTTCTTATGCTTTTTACTTATTGGGACAACCATAAGAATGTATCATTTATGTTATAAACTTTTTTGTGTGGAAATTTACCTTCTTACTTTGTTTTCTCTGATATGTTTGTTATGAGATGGTGCACGCATGACTTTGAGTAGTGATTTAATAACATAGTTTTTTTTTACAATTATATGTGTGTGTATTAAACATATTACAAGAATGTATGTTTAATTTTGTGTTCTTCAGTTAAACACATGCTCCTAGCTAGGATAGGTAGAAGAACTGCCTCCTACATATAGATTGGAAGCATTTTGCATCTGTATCTCATTTTCCATTTCTCATTAAAGTAGTAACAATAATCGGGCCAGAATTCGGATAGGTTCCCTATTTAAAATGATGTGAAGTCTAATTAAGACTTTACACTGGGGAGAACCTCGACTATTAAGTAGAACATTTTCTACATCAATAACAACATTTCCCACCGTCCTAAAAAAATCAACATTTTGAAATTTCCTTGTATTCTAAAAATTGTATTTCATTTTCTATTTTAACTAATTTTTAATTGTATTTTACTTAATTTAGATAATTCAATTTTCAAAAGACAAATCATTCTTAATCGTAAACTAGGATAATTCTTGATTTTATGATTGCTGGAAATTACATTGTAGATTTATGTTGTGATTTTTTTGCATCAGTTATATATTATCCACTTCAGAAATTTCATTTTCCAGCCTTGCATAGTTGCCTAGGTACCTAAATTAGATCATAAGCTACACAAAATCAAAATTTCTGCATTCTAAAAAAATATTTTAATTTATGTTTTAAGCTTCTTGCAATTTCCAGCATTTAATTTAATTCAGAAATACTAATTTTCAGGATTGCATTACAGTCTAAATTCATCATTTTTACATCAAAGTTAGACTCTTAAGATTAGGTTTGCATTTTGGAAATTATTTTAAATGAAAATCTCTAATTTGAGTGTTTAAGGCATTTTGTATTAATCGATTTAATTCAAAAAATTTAATTTCAGATTGCATTAGTGTTTGAATACCTCATTTCTGAATCCTAACTAGTCTCTTTTCATCATATTTGTATTTTTGAAAATTTAATTTCTTATTTCTGTTTTAAATTTATGCATTTTCAATGAGTTATTTAGTTCAGAAATTTTAATTTTCAGATTTGCATTAGAGCATTTTACTTCCATTCCATATCTGATGTTTGTTTAAACACTCCACCTTAATAAATCTAAGCATTCAACCTATCAATAGATCATTCAAATTCAGAATTACGCCCATTAGATCTGATTTAAGCCCATAACTCTTCACTTCATACCATAACCCTTGGGCTTACCTTAGGGATACCTCCTTTGTGCTAGATGTTTATTTTTTCTGAGCAGCATCGAGTGCCATTCTCTGGGAGAATGGAGGCACCTGGTCAATTACCAGGATATTGATTCAGTCTGGGACTGGAAGCTCAGCCTAGGGCTGAGAGCTATTCTCTGGGAGAATGGAGGCACCTGGTCAGTTACCAGGATATTGATCCAGTCTGGGACTGGAAGCTCAGCCTAGAGCTGAGAGCCATTCTTTGGGATAATGGAGGCACTTGGTCAGTTACCAGGATTTCACTGTAAGCCCTAGACCAGGTCTAGGCAAGTGGTGTACTCCTCCCCTTGATCTATAGGCTATGGGACCTTCTCAAGGGACTGATCAACCCTTGTTGAAATACCTGGCACTTGATCTTGGTGGCAACGGGAGGGTGAAGTAAAGCAATTAATTTATCTCCTTATGATGATGTACTTGGAGTGGACATGAAGACCTTGAAGAACACCTGGATGACTTTTTGAAGATAAATGAAACCCAAGCATAGCTTGGCTTGGTCCATGAACCCATCAATTAAAGAAAAGGAAAAATAAAAATATATTTTTTATGGGTCGGCCTCATTTAAGAGCTTAGCACTTTATTAAAAGAAATAAAAAATTATATATCAAACCACAGGTCGGCCTCAAATAAAAAATTATATCAAACCACAGGTCAGCCCCATTTGTGGAATTATTTGCAAATCGTTTCACTATAAATAAAAGGGAAAATTTCTCATATCATTACCATCGATTTTGAGTTTCTTCTCTGCTCCTAGATCAGCTCGTGGATGATATTTTTTCTGCCGGGTTCTCTCTATACTGCTGGCTCTTATTCTTTGAAGAAGTGGAAGCTTCAATCTATTGTTATTACCTCTTTTACTGCTGCCCTATCAGCTAGGGTTTGCTGCTGCCATCATATTCTATCTAAATCTCACAACTGTGTACACCCGAGCTCAGCCAGGACATTTTTAGTACACCCGAGCCTAGCTAGGGAAAATTTCTGTGCACCCGAATTTTGTATAGGGTCTGTCCTTGAGTTCGGCAGTCCTGAAAAAGGGCTTGAACAGGTTATAGCAGCCCTGGAAAAGGCTTGAACAAGTCACGTCACCCTCAGCAGGGTATACATCAGTGAACAATGACATCTACAGACATGTACAGGCAGGCAGTGATAGGCAACTTTTGACTGTGTTAAATTGAAGCTGCTCCAGGCAACATCTTCAGTCATCTAGTGGCAGTTTTGGGACAGCAGTCATGATACAAGGTTCTACTTGTTCAGTAAAACATATTTCAATTTGTTGTGAAGGATTGGTTTTTTAGCCTGTCATTGTACAAACTCAGTCATCTCATTAAGGAGATAAACTATTATTAATTGCTTTGGGGTTTTTGTCCTTAAAAGGTTTCCCCATGAAAATTACTGTGTTCAAATTTTCGTGGATGTTTGTTTACTGCTAGCTATCTCTGCATTATTTATTTACAGTTTGTTATTGCTATCAAATTTTAAAATTTTTAACATGGTATCAAAGCTCTGCTTGTGAAGTATACAACATTTGAGCAGGTGATTGTACCTTCCATAGACCTTGGGACAGTACAGACTGAGATAGCAGACCCTCAGTGGATCAGAGATGGCTTCTTCTGCCACTTTCAGACCAGAAGACAGGCTTGAGGGTTCAACAAACTTCAATTCATGGAAAGCAAGGCTTATGGCCACCTTGGAAGAAAATGACCTTGATGACTTGGTCATCAATGTTGTAGAAGAGCCCACATCAAATGCAGGAAGGGCAGCGTTCAAGAAAAAGCAAGCCAAGGAAAGAAGGATTATCTATGACTCAGTCAAGGAGACCATAATGCCTGCCATAACACCACTGAAGATAGCCAAGAAGTGTTTTGACACTTTGACAAATCTGTACGAGAAGAAAGCACCCAGTCAAAAGAGAGTCTTCAAAAAACAAACTTCGTACATTGAAGATGGAAAAAGATGAAGGAGTGGTCTCCTTCTTCACAAACATTGCTCAGGTAAGAGATCAACTTTCTGCTATTGGGGTTAAAGTAGACGATGATGACCTTGTACAAACTGTTATTGATGGCCTTCCAAATTCTTGGGAAACTTTCTTGGCTTCTGTGAGTGGACGTGAGATTCAGCCAGATTTTGAGAGACTTTGGCATGACTGTTTGGAAGAAGAAGGCAGAGTTCAAAGCAGAACTAGGGGTCCTAAGGAAGGCAATATTGCACTAACAGCCAAGACTAAGAAAAAGTTCAAGAAACCCTTTCCTCCCAAGAAGAAAGAGAACAAGCCGCAAGGTAAGCAAATTGAATGTTTTAACTGTCACAAAAACGGACATTATGCTAGAGACTGCAGGCAGCCACAGAGAAGGTTCAAAAGAAGGTACCAAGCATCTACAGCTGAAGAAGAAGAACCAAAGAAGAAGAAGAATGCCAAGTCTTCCAAGGAAGAAGAGTCAAGAAGAGAATACTACTTGATTTCTGCTCTAGCAGGTTGCATCACCAACAGTGCAAATTCTTGGTTGGTGGACAGTGGAGCATCAAAACATATGACAGGTTCTCGTGAAGTTCTTACAAGTTACAGAAAGAAGAAGTTTGCCACTCAAGTAGAACTTGGAGATGACTCCACCTACAAAATTGAGGGAGTGGGTTCAATTTCATTTCAACTTGATTCAAGGACCATGTTGCACATTGACGACATACTGTATGTTCCAGGCTTGAAGAAAAATCTCCTTTCTGTTGCTGGCTTAGAAGATAAAGGCTACAGAGTTGTATTCATGGACAAAAAGGTTTTGATGTGGTCAAAGAATGAAAGATTGAGTGCAGCAGAATTGATTGGGGTTCGAGAGGGAGGCCTTTACAAGGCATCTGGGCATTCTACTCAAGCATTGGTTCACAGTACAATCAACCCTTGTGAGTTATGGCACCGAAGGTTTGGGCACCTTCATTATACAACTCTCCCTGGTCTTCAAAAGATGGTTACAGGTATGCCTGAGTTTTCTAATGAACATAGTGGTATTTGCAAAGGTTGTGCCCTTGGTAAAAATACCAAGAAGTCCTTTTCAAAGAGTATCAACAGATCAAAAGGGATTTTGGATTTGATTCATTCTGACATTTGTGGACCCATGTCTTCACCTTCTTTAAGTGGTTGTTTATACTATGTACTGTTCATTGATGATTACTCTCGTAAATCTTGGATTTACTTTCTAAAGGCTAAAAGTGAAACTTTTGATAAGTTCAAGGAGTTCAAGGCGCTGATTGAAAATCAGACAGGAAGACACATCCGTATCTTGAGGTCAGACAATGGAGGTGAGTTTGAATCTAATGATTTTGATGACTTTTGCCAAGAAGCAGGGATCAAGAGGGAGTTGATTGTACCTTACAACCCCCAACAGAATGGGGTTGCAGAAAGGAAGAATAGAACAGTCTGTGAGGCTGCTAAAGCCATGTTGTGTGATCTAGATCTTCCTTTGTCTCTGTGGGCTGAGGCTACTGGTACTGTTGTCTACATTCAAAACAGAAGTCCTCATGCCATTTTGGGGGAAAAGACTCCAGAAGAAGTCTTTACCAGCAAGAAATCTGCACTTGACCACATGAGGATCTTTGGCACTCCAGTCTACATCCATGTTCCAAACGAAAAGAGATTAACGCTGGAGCCTTCCGGAAAGAAAGGCACATTTGTTGGGTACAGTGAAAATTCAAAAGCCTACCGCATCTATGTTCTTGGTCAAATATACATTGAAGTCAGCGGAGATGTGATATTTCATGAGAAAGCTGTTTTCCGCCACTCCAAAGAGCTTCCAAAAGATACAGAAGAATCTCTTTCCGACATTCCAGACTCTCCTCATTCGGAGAATCAAAGGGAGGAAGAAGATGGGCCTCGAATTCCAGATAGACCAGCTGAAGAACTACTTGAGGTTCCTCTTTCCAAGAGAAGACCTGCTTGGTGTCAAGAAACATTGCAAGAAGCAGAAAAGCATAAAGCTCCTTCTGGGACATTTAGAGAAAGCAAGAAGCCCCAGAAGTACTCAGGTCTTATGAGTAAGCTCATTGATGCAGAACCTTCTACATTGAAAGAAGCAGAAACTCATCAGGTATGGATTGATGCCATGATAGAAGAATATAATTCCATTATGAAAAATGATGTGTGGGAAATTGTCCCTAGACCAAACGGGAAGTCTGTGGTGACTTCCAAATGGCTCTACAAAATCAAGCATGATGCTGATGGCAGCATTGAGAAATATAAGGCAAGATTTGTGGCACGTGGTTTCTTACAAAAGGAAGGCATAAACTATGATGAAACATTTGGTCTTGTTGCCAAGTATACCACCATCAGGACCATTATCTCCCTCAATGTTGTCTTTGGATGGAAACTCCATCAAATGGATGTAAAGACAACTTTTCTTAATGGAGAAGTTGAAGAAGAGGTCTACATTGAAAAACCTGAAGGTTTTGTGACTCATGAAATGCAGTCTCATGTGTGCAACCTAAAGAAAGCTTTATATGGACTCAAACAGGCCCCAAGGGTCTGGTATGATAGGATTCATTGTTACCTTCACAGTTTGGGATTCTCCAAGAGTACTGCCGATTCCAATCTTTACTTTAAGATTGTTCAGAACCATGTCTTGATCTTAGTCCTATATGTGGATGACCTGTTCCTTACTGGAGAGGAGCAACTGATAGCTCAGTGCAAAAGGGAGCTTACTTCAGAGTTTGAGATGAAAGATCTGGGACTCATGCACTATTTTCTTGGTTTAGAGGTCTGGCAGAAGCCAGATGAGATCTTCCTGTCTCAGGGGAAGTATACAGTTGATATCTTGCAGAGGTTTGGGATGCATGACTGCAAACCCATGAGTGTACCCATGACATCAAATCTGAAGAAAAGATTACGTGACTCAGCTACTTCTTCACAGGCAGTGGATCCTACTCAGTATCGCCAACTTATTGGATCTTTGATGTATCTAGTGCATACGAGACCAGATATTTGTTATGCAGTGAGTGCATTGAGTCAATTCATGTCCGAGCCGAAGCACATACACTGGATAGTTGCCATGCATGTGCTTAGATATTTGCGAGGTACTATTACTTATGGGCTCAGATATACCTCCAACAATGGAGTAATGCTACTTGGATATGCTGACTCCGATTGGGCTGGCAGTGCAGTGGAGCGGAAAAGCACGTCAGGATACTGTTTCAGTTTGGGATCAGCCATGATCTCTTGGTCTAGCAGGAAACGGGGTTCCATAGCTCAGAGCATAGCTGAAGCTGAGTATATTGCTGCTAGTGATGCCTGCAGAGAAGCAGTTTGGCTTAGAAAGCTTCTATCTGACTTGTTTGGTGGAAAGCTTGAGCCAACTATTATTCATTGCAATAACCAGAGTTGCATTAAGCTTTCAGAGAACCCTGTATTTCATGACAAGTCAAAGCACATTGAGATGAAGTATCACTACATCAGAGATATGGTACAACGAGGTGCCATGAAGCTCCAGTACATCCGTATAGATGAGTAGGTTGCAGATATATTGACCAAGCCTCTGTCGTTGACAAAGCTTGTGCACTTTCGAGACAAGCTTGGTATTGCAGAGAATGACCCTCTCGCTAAGAGGGAGTGTTGATTTTTTCTGAGTAGCATCGAGTGCCATTCTTTGGGAGAATGGAAGCATCTGGTAAGTTACCAGGATATTGATCCAGTCTGGGACTGGAAGCTCGGCCTGGGGCTGAGAGCCATTCTCTGGGAGAATGGAGGCACCTGGTCAGTTACCAGGATATTGATCCAGTCTGGGACTGGAAGCTCAGCCTGGGGTTGAGAGCCATTCTCTGGGAGAATGGAGGCACCTGGTCAGTTACCAGGATTTCACTATAAGCCCTAGACCGGGTCTAGGCAAGTGGTGTACTCCTCCCCTTGATCTATGGGCTATGGGACCTTCTCAAGGGACTGATCAACCCTTGTTGAAATACCTGGCACTTGATCTTGGTGGCAACGGGAGGGTGAAGTAAAGCAATTAATTTATCTCCTTATGATGTACTTGGAGTGGACATGAAGACCTTGAAGAACACCTGGATGACTTGTTGAAGATAAATGAAACCCAAGCATAGCTTGGCTTGGTCCATGAACCCATCAATTAAAGAAAAGGGAAAATAAAAATATATTTTTTATGGGTCGACCTCATTTAAGAGCTTAGCACTTTATTAAAAGAAATAAAAAATTATATATCAAACCACAGGTCGGCCTCAAATAAAAGAAAATAAAAAATTATATCAAACCACAGGTCGGCCCCATTTGTGGAATTATTTGCAAATCGTTTCACTATAAATAAAATGGAAAATTTCTCATATCATTATCATCGATTTTGAGTTTCTTCTCTGCTCCTAAATCAGCTCGTGGATGATATTTTTTCTGCTGGGTTCTCTCTATACTGCTGGCTCTTATTCTTTGAAGAAGTGGAAGCTTCAATCTATTGTTCTTACCTCTTTTACTGCTGCCCTATCAGCTAGGGTTTGTTGCTGCCATCATATTCTATCTGAATCTCACTACTGTGTACACCTGAGCTTAGCCAGGACATTTTCAGTACACCCGAGCCCAGCTAGGGCAAATTTCTGTGCACCCGAATTTTGTACAGGGTTTGTCCTTGAGTTCGGCAGTCCTAAAAAAGGGCTTGAACAGGTTATAGCAGCCCTGGAAAAGTCTTGAACAAGTCACGGCACCCTCGGCAGGGTATACATCAGTGAACAGTGACATCTACAGACATGTACAGACAGGCAGTGATAGGCAACTTTTGACTGTGTTAAATTGAAGCTGCTCCAGGCAACATCTTCAATCATCTAGTGGTAGTTTTGGGACAACAGTCATTGTAGAGGGTTCTGCCTGTTCAGTAAAACAAATTTCAACTTGTTGTGAAGGCTTGTTTTTTAGCCTGTCATTGTACAAACTCAGTCATCTCATTAAGGAGATAAACTATTATTAATTGCTTTGGGGTTTTTGTCCTTAAAAGGTTTCCCCGTGAAAATTACAATGTTCAAATTTTTGTGGATGTTTGTTTACTGCTAGCTATTTCTGCATTATTTATTTACAGTCTGTTACTGCTATCAAAATTTCAAATTTTTAACATGGTATCAGAGCTCTTCTTGTGAAGTATACAACATTTGAGCAGGTGACTGTACCTTCCATAGACCTTGGGACAGTACAGACTGAGATAGCAGACCCTCAGTGGATCAGAGATGGCTTCTTCTGCCACTTTCAGACCAGAAGACAGGCTTGAGGGTTCAACAAACTTCAATTCATGGAAAGCAAGGCTTATGGCCACCTTGGAAGAAAATGACCTTGATGACTTGGTCATCAATGTTGTAGAAGAGCGCACATCAAATGCAGGCAGGGCAGCGTTTAAGAAAAATCAAGCCAAGGCAAGAAGGATTATCTATGACTCAGTCAAGGAGACCATAATGCCTGCCATAACACCACTGAAGACAGCCAAAGAGTGTTTTGACACTTTGACAAATCTGTACGAGAAGAAAGCACCCAGTCAAAAGAGAGTCTTGAAAAACAGACTTCGTACATTGAAGATGGAAAAAGATGAAGGAGTGGCCTCCTTCTTCACAAACATTGCTCAAGTAAGAGATCAACTTTCTGCTATTGGGGTTAAAGTAGACGATGATGACCTTGTACAAACTGTTTTTGATGGCTTTCCAAATTCTTGGGAAACTTTCTTGGCTTCTGTGAGTGGACGTGAGACTCAACCAAATTTTGAGAGACTTTGGCATGACTGTTTGGAAGAAGAAGGCAGAGTTCAAAGCAGAACTAGGGGTCCTAAGGAAGGCAATCTTGCACTAACAACCAAGACTAAGAAAAAGTTCAAGAAACCCTTACCTCCCAAGAAGAAAGAGAACAAGCCGCAAGGTAAGCAAATTGATATGTCACAAATTGAATGTTTTAACTGTCACAAAAAGGGACATTATGCTAGAGACTGCAGGCAGCCACAGAGAAGGTTCAAAAGAAGGTTCCAAGCATCTACAGCTAAAGAAGAAGAACCAAAGAAGAAGAAGAATGCCAAGTCTTCCAAGGAAGAAGAGTCAAGAAGAGAATACTACTTGATTTCTGCTCTAGCAGGGTCCATCACCAACAGTGCAAATTCTTGGTTGGTGGACAGTGGAGCATCAAAACATATGACAGGTTCTCATGAAGTTCTTACAAGTTACAGAAAGAAGAAGTTTGCCACTCAAGTAGAACTTGGAGATGACTCCACCTACAAAATTGAGGGAGTGGGTTCAGTTTCATTTCAACTTGATTCAGGGACCATGTTGCACATTGAAGACATACTGTATGTTCCAGGCTTGAAGAAAAATCTCCTTTCTGTTGCTGGATTAGAAGATAAAGGCTACAGAGTTGTATTCATGGACAAAAAGGTTTTGCTGTGGTCAAAGAATGAAAGATTGAGTGCAGCAGAATTGATTGGGGTTCGAGAGGGAGGCCTTTACAAGGCATCTGGGCATTCTACTCAAGCATTGGTTCACAGTACAATCAACCCTTGTGAGTTATGGCACCGAAGGTTTGGGCATCTTCATTATACAGCTCTCCCTGGTCTTCAAAAGATGGTTACAGGTATGCCTGAGTTTTCTAATGAACATAGTGGTATTTGCAAAGGTTGTGCCCTTGGTAAAAATACCAAGAAGTCCTTTTCAAAGAGTATCAACAGATCAAAAGGGATTTTGGATTTGATTCATTCTGACATTTGTGGACCCATGTCTTCACCTTCTTTAAGTGGTTGTTTATACTATGTACTGTTCATTGATGATTACTCTCGTAAATCTTGGATTTACTTTCTAAAGGCTAAAAGTGAAACTTTTGATAAGTTCAAGGAGTTCAAGGCGCTGATTGAAAATCAGACAGGAAGACACATCCGTATCTTGAGGTCAGACAATGGAGGTGAGTTTGAATATAACGATTTTGATGACTTTTGCCAAGAAGCAGGGATCAAGAGGGAGTTGACTGTACCTTACAACCCCCAACAGAATGGGGTTGCAGAAAGGAAGAACAGAACAGTCTGTGAGGCTGCTAAAGCCATGTTGTGTGATCTAGATCTTCCTTTGTCTCTATGGGCTTAGGCTGCTGGTACTGCTGTCTACATTCAAAACAGAAGTCCTCATGCCATTTTGGGGGAAAAGACTCTAGAAGAAGTCTTTATAGGCAAGAAACCTGCAGTTGACCACATGAGGATCTTTGGCACTCCAGTCTACATCCATGTGCCAAAGGAAAATAGATTAAAGCTAGAGCCTTCCGGAAAGAAAGGCACATTTGTTGGGTACAGTGAAAATTCAAAAGCCTACCACATCTATGTTCCTGGTCAAAGATACATTGAAGTCAGCAGAGATGTGATATTTCATGAGGAAGCTGTTTTCCGCCACTCCAAAGAGCTTCCAAAAGATACAAAAGAATCTCTTTCCGACATTCCAGACTCTCCTCATTCAGAGAATCAAAGGGAGGAAGAAGATTAGCCTCGAATTCCAGATAGACCAGCTGAAGAACTACTTGAGGTTCCTCTTTCCAAGAGAAGACCTGCTTGGTGTCGAGAAACATTGCAAGAAGTAGAGAAGCATAAAGCTCCTTCTGGGACATTCAGAGAAAGCAAGAAGCCCCATAAGTACTCAAGTCTTATGAGTAAGCTCATTGATGTAGAACCTTCTACATTCAAAGAAGCAGAAACTCATCGGGTATGGATTGATGCCATGATAGAAGAATATAATTCCATTATGAAAAATGATGTGTGGGAAATTGTCCCTAAACCAAAAGGGAAGTCTGTGGTGACTTCCAAATGGCTCTACAAAATCAAGCATGCTGCTGATGGGAGCATTGAGAAATATAAGGAAAGATTTGTGGCACGTGGTTTCTCACAAAAGGAAGGCATAGACTATGATGAAACATTTGCTCCTGTTGCCAGGTATACCACCATCAAGACCATTATCTCCCTTGGTGCTGTCTTTGGATGGAAACTCCATCAAATGGATGTAAAGACAACTTTTCTTAATGGAGAAGCTAAAGAAGAGGTCTACATTGAACAACCTGAAGGTTTTGTGACTCATGAAATGTAGTCTCATGTGTGCAAGCTAAAGAAAGCTTTGTATGGACTCAAACAGGCCCCAAGGGTCTGGTATGCTAGGATTGATGGTTACCTTCACAGTTTGGGATTCTCCAAGATTACTGTCGATTCCAATCTTTACTTTAAGATTGTTCAGAACCATGTCTTGATCCTAGTCCTATATTTGGATGACCTGTTCCTTACTGGAGAGGAGTAACTAATAGCTCAGTGCAAAAGGGAGCTTACTTCAGAGTTTGAGATGAAAGATCTGGGACTCATGCACTATTTTCTTGGTTTAGAGGTCTGGCAGAAGCCAGATGAGATCTTCCTGTCTCAAGGGAAGTATACAGTTGATATCTTGCAGAGGTTTGGGATGCATGACTGCAAACCCATGAGTGTACCCATGACATAAAATCCGAAGAAGTTACGTGACTCAACTACTTCTTCACAAGCAGTGGATCCTACTCAGTATCGCCAACTTATTGGATCTTTGATGTATCTAGTGCATACGAGACCAGATATCTGTTATGCAGTGAGTGCATTGAGTCAGTTCATGTCCGAGCCGAAGCACATACACTGGATAGTTGCCAAGCATGTGCTTAGATATTTGCGAGGTACTATTACTTATGGGCTCAGATACACCTCCAACAGTGGAGTAATGCTACTTGGATATGCCGACTCCGATTGGGCTGGCAGTGCAGTGGACCGGAAAAGCACATCAAGATACTGTTTCAGTTTGGGATTAGCCATGATCTCTTGGTCCAGCAGGAAATAGGGTTCCATAGCTCAGAGCACAGCTGAAGCTGAGTATATTGCTGCCAGTGATGCCTGCTGAGAAGTAGTTTGGCTTAGAAAGATTCTCTCTGACCTGTTTGGTGGAAAGCTTGAGCCAACTATTATTCATTGCAATAACCAGAGTTGCATTAAGCTTTCAGAGAACTCTATATTTCATGACAGGTCAAAGCACATTGAGATCAAGTATCACTTCATCAGAGATATGGAACAGCGAGGTGCCATGAAGCTCCAGTACATCCGTACAGATGAGCAGGTTGCAGATATATTGACCAAGCCTCTGTCGTTGACAAAGCTTGTGCACTTTCGAGACAAGCTTGGTATTGCAGAAAATGACCCTCTCGCTGAGAGGGAGTGTTGATTTTTTCTGAGCAGCATCGAGTGCCATTCTCTGGGGGAATGGAGGCACCTGGTCAGTTACCAGGATATTGATCCAGTCTGGGACTGGAAGCTCAGCCTGGGGCTGAGAGCCATTCTTTAGGAGAATGGAGGCACCTGGTCAGTTACCAGGATATTGATCCAGTCTGGAATTGGAAGCTCAGCCTGGGGCTGAGAGCCATTCTTTGGCAGAATGGAGGCACCTGGTCAGTTACCAGGATTTCACTATAAGCCCTAGATCGCGTCTAGGCAAGTGGTGTACTCCTCCCCTTGATCTATGGGCTATGGTTCCTTCTCAAGGGACTGATCAACCCTTGTTGAAATACCTGGCACTTGATCTTGGTGGCAACGGGAGGGTGAAGTAAAGCAATTAATTTATCTCCTTATGATGATGTACTTGGAGTGGACATGAAGACCTTGAAGAACACCTAGATGACTTGTTGAAGATAAATGAAACCCAAGCATAGCTTGGCTTGGTCCATGAACCCATCAATTAAAGAAAAGGGAAAATAAAAATATATTTTTTATGGGTCGGCCTCATTTAAGAGCTCAGCACTTTATTAAAAGAAATAAAAAATTATATATCAAACCACAGGTCGGCCTCAAATAAAAGAAAATAAAAAATTATATCAAACCATAGGTCGGCCCCATTTGTGGAATTATTTGCAAATCGTTTCACTATAAATAAAAGGGAAAATTTCTCATATCATTATCATCGATTTTGAGTTTCTTCTTTGCTCCTAGATCAGCTCGTGGATGATATTTTTTCTGCTGGGTTCTCTGTATCTTGCTGGCTCTTATTCTTTGAAGAAGTGGAAGCTTCAATCTATTGTTCTAACCTCTTTTACTGCTGCCCTATCAGCTAGGGTTTGCTGCTGCCATCATATTCTATCTGAATCTCACTACTGTGTATACCCGAGCTCAGCCAGGACATTTTCAGTACACCCGAGCCCAGCTAGGGCAAATTTCTGTGTACCCAAATTTTGTACAGGGTCTGTCCTTGAGTTCGGCAGTCCTGAAAAAGGGCTTGAAGTTTGAACAGGTTATAGCAGCCCTGGAAAAGGCTTGAGCAAGTCACGGCACCCTCAGCAGGGTATACATCAGTGAACAGTGACATCTACAGACATGTACAGGCAGGCAATGATAGGCAACTTTTGACTGTGTTAAATTGAAGCTGCTCCAGGCAACATCTTCAGTCATCTAGTGGCAGTTTTGGGACAGCAGTCATTGTACAGGGTTCTGCCTGTTCAGTAAAACAAATTTCAATTTGTTGTGAAGGCTTGTTTTTTAGCCTGTCATTGTACAAACTCAGTCATCTCATTAAGGAGATAAACTATTATTAATTGCTTTGGGGTTTTTGTCCTTAAAAGGTTTCCCCGTGAAAATTACTGTGTTCAAATTTTTGTGGATGTTTGTTTACTGCTAGCTATCTCTGCATTATTTATTTACAGTCTGTTACTGCTATCAAATTTTCAAATTTTCAACATAGGAGCTAACCTTTTGTGAGAGGAACCACCACTAAGGTCACAATTGGTAGTCTTCAGGAGTTGCGGAAAGCTAACACCTTGGTGCTTGGGACTTTACACTTTTGTGGGCGTTAGATTCTGTTGTAACACTCTATTGAATATTTAGTTATGTTCCTTGAAAGAAATAATAAGGAAATTTCCCTTTTTCATAACATATAAGGCAAATTTGATTTTATGAAGAAGATAACAAATACAGGTGTGTTTGTAGTAAGCCTTGATAGAAAAACCATTGATAGAGTGTGCTATAATAGCATAAAATTCAAAATGAAGCCAAATTTGATAGAAAAACTAAATAAGAGTTTAACTCAAACCAATATCACATCAAGCTTCTCACATTGACATGAAATTTGCCAATGCAATACTATCCTATGTCATGACCAGTCCTTAGCCACTAGAGGACAGGCGGATTGGTGAAAGTGGGGTAGTGCTATAGCCCCCACTAGGGTTTGATTCTACAATGAAGTGGCTACTGGCTAGTGCACTCCCTCAAGGAGGGCATTGATTTGCAAAATCCATCATGGCTAGTAAGTTAGGCCTGGAGGGCATCGATTAACAAAATCCATCATGGCATTGGCTAGTAAGTTAGGCCTGGTGGTACACGCCCCGATGAACTATATGGGCGTGCAAGACTCTTGAAAGGCGGTTAATGCCCAACATTCATCATAGGAAGCTTTCTCATGTTTCGTTTTAACCAATCCAGCAAATGATGCTCATGAAGAATAGCAATAGAGATCAACATTTGTTACATGTTTCTAAATAAGAATAACACAAGCTAGAACTGCAATAGTAGTAATAATTTGCTTTTGCTAAAGCACAGAATAAAACAACTCACTGAATCAAGAATGATCTTAAATATAATCCGTGAAGTTTGATCTAAAAAATTTCTTGCATTTGTAATGGAAGCACATTTATATGCCCTATCATTGAAATCGCAATAAAATCCTCCTACTACACATGGGAGAGTTCACCAATCATAAATAATATTGATAAATACAAATACAAGAGTTGACGATCAATATTTGTCTCATGAGGTGTGGCTTCTGGGTATGCACGCTCACATCATTCACTTTTCCACCAAAAAATGGCATATAGTAGTCCAAGAAAATCACCAGTCAAAAGACACCTCACAATCTTGTGCTTTCTTGTGGTGTATGGAGGATATCTTGCCGTGAGATCTCCCATGAAACCTCTATAGAGTACAGACTTTTTATGACTAAAAGTTTCAAATGAGAACTTGCCATGGTATGATCCCACCCCACTCTCTCCAACCCCTCCAAAGGGTAAATGATGATTTGTAACCTGCCAAAGAGGCATCTTGTGGTCAAAATAAAATAATTTGATAGCTGAATGAATATCAACAAAGAATAGAATTCATCTCAAAGTGACTCTGTTGTAGTACTAAAAAGGGGCCTTGAGGGAACAAAATTAGGAACTCTGTTTTTATATGTTTAGAGCTAGCAATATTCAGGTCTATATAAAATATAAATGCTGCAGTGCAAAAACTAAGGGTTAAAGGAGTTGAACTTGAAACACACATGTAAAGCAACATCATTGATAAGCATTCCACCAGCAGAAATGTTTGCCACCACTTGTCGCTCAAACTTTTTGTTCTTTGTAAACACATATGCTGCCAGTGGCTTTGACAAAGAATTCACAAGTTCCAAAGCTTCCTCCATTTTCTGCACCTGCTCATATAAGGATAACAATTAATTTCATTGTGGGATCTGCAACTGGGAATATCAAATATGCCACAAGCTCTTTATTCGGAAACAGATGCATAATTATGAAAATGTGCTAAGCAGGCACAGGTTTTAGTACATTTCAGGTTCTAGAAGGTTTTGAGTACAAAAGAGATTTTCTTTAGCAAATGACTTCCTAAATGCATTGCACTTCCTGGCACGGAAGTGAAGAAGACTTCTGTAAATAAATCCTTTATGATATTCCTGAGGTCTAATTTGAGGAACTGTATAACATGGAGTGTGACATGAAATTACTTAATCAGAAAAAGATTGTTAGGAATAGTGTACGCATCACATTCGGTCATGGCCAACATTATTTGGGGTGTAATATTGGAAATCTAGGTTATAGCTAAGGCTTACCTACTCATCTTTATGTGAGTCTATAATACCTCTTGGGGAGGGTGACCTACTTCTTGAGTGTGTATAACTATAAATGATCAATTATTATTTATACAACATCATCTTATCAGTTACTGCTCTAATATAAAGTGTTTTAAGCCTACAGGCACTTATACATGGCATTTCTCTCTATTTTTTGTTGTCTTCTTTGAATGGGTTAATCAGCTATGAATGTGAAGTGCCTATGTGATAGATTTTCTGAAGTAATGTGTTTATCCATGTAAAATTCCAACAAAGATTGCAAGAGTAAAGCAGTAAAAAGTAGGTCTGTGCAGAAATTTTGTGACAAATCAAAGTAGAAATGAGTACAGGACAAATATCACTTTTAATACAACAGTAATGAACATAACTTCTCGAGGAAAGATAACCTTAACATTTCAGGGAAAGCAATTAGACATTGCAGCCCAGAGGCAAAGGTGATAATAGGATAACATATCATTAGAGAAAGCGTTCACTGCATTACATGCCTTTGATTCTCAACACCTATGAAATTTAGAGAATCACTACCCAATTTTAAGGCAGTTGGCTTGCAAACAACCACCTATTAAATGACTTCACATCAAAGCTCAACATAGTTTCTTGACAAACACATCTTTTTATTGGTATAAAGGTAATAATTAGGACTTGCTTTAAAAAGTGGGACTTAGAATTTTAAGATAGAGTTGCCTTCCCAATTTAATAGATGTTGTTTGGGTCTTTATATACAATCTATGATGACCTCACATGTTGAGCATTGACTGTTGACTCTAAAAGATGCAAAGTGAAACAAAGAATGGTCTGATTCCAAACTGTCAGGAGGGAACACTAAATAGTCTTGTGAACATAGGACGAATGTAACCGTAACTGACAGAAACACTGTCCAAGCAATATACTTTAAATTGAGATATGTTTGAACCCATAAAACATGAACATGAAAAATAAATCCTTGCACCAAAATATGTATATATTAGATATGCAAGTCAGAATTTTAAAATATTAAAGCCAAAGCCCAATGTAGGTCAACATAAAGAAATTTATGTGAATTTCTAAAACTTTAAACTCTTTGTCTTATCCTGAATGTTGAAAAATCCAGAACCAATTCTATTTCAGGCAAAATATCTTCCACAAAAAAGCCTTTCTGAATTCAATATGGTTTGGACAAAAGCCTTTCTGAACTTAATATGGTTTGGACAGAATGCTATTGATGTTTCTCCAGTTTGCAGCATCGGGCAGACATTCTCCTAGATTGGTCTTGCTGACTTGACCAAGCGGGAATGATACATTCACTCACAGGGCTATGCTAGTGGTGAATGGCCCTGGGAGGGGCAGTCAAACAATCACACAGGGATTTCCTAGTGGTGATTGGCCCCCAAGGTGCTCTCACAATGCCTGCTCCAGGAGGGAGTGATCTATTCTATATTAGAGTGAGTTGACTTGTTTATTTGATAGGGGATTTCATCCCTCTGAGAAATATACAAAGTATAATCTAATGTTGAATTTGACACAGGCTCTAAGAAGTGTCCAGGACTTCTTAGAGTGGGGTCAAATCGACATTAGAGATTTATGGGTGAATAGGCGTGCATGTGAGGAGATGTACATCAACAAGGACAGCTTTTCTATGACGAAGAAATAACCAAGAAGTCAAGTCAACCATTGAAGAAGTCCCAGATAGCATTGAAGAAATCCTAAAAGAAAATTGAAGACAAGAAGACAAGTCGGCCTGAAGATAAAATGAAAGATGAAGACCAAAAGAACAAGTCGACTCCAGTGAAAGTGTACAAGTCGTCCCCAAGAGGAAACATTCAAGTGAACAGAAGAATATAAATAAAGTGTTCACACACTTCATTTTCATCATATCAACATCATCACTTCTCTTCTCCACTTGTGCGCATTTTTCAAGGAAGGCCTAGCAAAGGCAAGGAGCAATTTTTTTGGGGTTCTTTCTTTTCTTAGAGGTTTGCTATTACTCCCTAGAGACTTGCTAGGGTTTCTTGTGAAAGAAGGGCACACTCTTATGTGCTAGGGTTCATTTTCATGAATGGTATTGTACTTGAATTGGACTGATTTTTTCTAAGAAAAGTTCGTTGGGTTTTCTCCCTTTTGGGTTCCCAGAATAAAAATCTTTGTGTCTCTTATGCATGGCTATCTTTCTATGATGCTTAGTTTCTGCTGCAATTTAAGTTTATATTTACAGTGTGCAATTATTCAATGAAACTGTGGGGATGAAATGAATAGTTGAAATCATTGTGAAATAATTGTCAAGATCTGGAAATAGATAAAAATTCAACATGGTATCAGAGCAGTATTTTGAAAGACAGCCATTGATAAGCTTTTTTCCCTAAAGTCCAAAAAAGTAGGGCCGCAAAAAAGCAGGTCCGAAAAATTAGCACTGAAAAATAGGGCCGAAAAAGCAGGACGCATCTATCTATGGAGCCAGATTTTAGTTTTGTCCAATTTGAATTTTGACCTAATTTTTGCCGAAATCGGGATTTCTGGATCAGATTTCAGGTTTCTATCAAGATGGTGACATGTCTCAGAATAGAAGACAGGTTGGATGATGTTGAGATTGTAGATGAACTCCAATATTCTTTTGTCTCCGCTCTTAGAGGCACTATTATAGATAGTAGTGATACTTGGTCAGTGGATAGTGGTGCTTCCAGGCACATGACAGTTCAAGAACATAAGAAGAATGATCTTTCAAAGATAAAATGCTAGGATTGTCATAAACATGGTCACTATGCTTCTCAGTGTCCTCAGAAGTAAAGGAAGAGAAAGCAACATGCATCAACAGCTGATGTTGATGAGCATCCACCTCAGAAAAAGACAAAACTTGATGTTGAAGCATCTTGAAGAAGTCTTGACAAAGAAGACAAGTCTACACTTGCACACCAGCTATCACAAAGAGGTCTTCCAAAGCTCCAAGTAGAGCTTGAAGGTATTAACAAGAGCTGTACACTTGGCAAGAATGCCATGGGATCTTTTCGAGTAGTGATGGTAGATCCAAGAGGATCTTGGATCTAGTGCATTTAGATCAGGTTCCAGGAGTTCAAGGCTCAGGTAGAGAACTTGACGAAGAAGAAGATCAAGGTGTTGAGGTCAGACAATGGAGGAGAGCATACCTCCAAGGACTTCAATGATTTCTGCAAGGAGGTGAAGATCAAGAGGGAGTCACCTCCTGCAATTGACTATGCTGCAATTTATTTTATTATATCATACTGAAATTAAAATATGGGCTTATGTCGTAGTTCCTCCTTGTCAGACTAGTATTTTCACAAATCATGTTGTTCCCCAATCATGTTCTTGCAGTTCAATTCAAATTTTATCTCTACTCAGGCATGGATAGAAAACCGACAGTGATTATTGGAAGCAGGGGACCAAATATTTCCTCCATCATGATCAAAGAATCCATTGGAGCATCCAGCACGAGAGTAGGTGCAATAATCCTGCATCAGGAAACACCACCAAAACATCAAAACACATAAAATGATATCACTCATACAAGTAAATGAGAAAACAATGCTTTTCTTTTGTCATTTCAAAACTAGCAAGTAAAATATTTGTATATGAAACATTTTAGAGAAGTACAGATCTTTATTGAAAAACTCACTAGGGCCAGGTTACAATATCTAGTCCTATAGCTTGGAAAAGGTATGCAATCAATTAATTTAGATCAAATGTGCAAGGATTATTTACAAGAGATGATATCACTCAAAAGTTCAAAACACATAAAATGATATCACTCATGCAAGTAAATGAGAAAACAATGCTTTTATTTTGTAATGTCAAGACTCTAGCACGTAAAATATTTGTATATGAAACATTTTAGAGAAGTACAGAAATTTAATGAAAAATTCACAAGGGCTAGGCTACAATATCTTGTCCTGTAGCATGGAAAAGGTATGCGATCAATTAATTTAGATTAAATGTGCAAGGATTATTTACAAGAGATGATCTTCCAAAATCACATATTATTTATTGTAGATAACAAAAAAATAGTGATATTTCCTGAGTATAGCTAATAAGTAGGAAATACTATGAAATTAACTACAGTTAGAAAGGTTCAGGCATTAATATACAAAAGAACACGTTTTTGGAGCAGCAAGGATTCAAAACTGTCTAAGCAGAATTTCTGAGCAACATTTGTGGGCAAGGCAGCAGGCAGTGAGAAGCATCTGTGTTAATATTTGTGAGGAAAACTTGTGTGGCTGCAAACTTCACTTATTTTTTTTATATCTTCTCAATAATCCATTCTCAATCTTTCCATTTTCTCAATTACCAATGGCTTTTTTTCATTCACCTATAACATTTTCACGTTAGTTTTTCTTGCCTTGTTGCTCCATGAGTGTTCATCTTCAGCAGCAGAAACACCAGCAGCAATTTGAACTTCAGACTCTTCTATAGCAGAGAAGGCGCAGCAGTGTTATAGGAGAATGACAACAAAGGGAAGAATTAGAGGGCACATGCAGCCTCAGTGTTCTAGCATAGTCTCTGTCCTAAAATTTAACAGTTTGAGTTCAGTTCAGAATAAGAGAGCTTTTCTATTTCTGAGTTGCTTTTCCAGTTTAGGAAAAGTGTTTTCCAGTTGTATAAAGCTTAGATTAGATGCCTCTTGCATGAGGAATTCTACTTTAGGAGGGCACAGATCTCAAGGAGAGGCGCTTGGATTTATTGGCTGTCCTACTCCAGTTGAGGTGAATTATTCCTAGGCAGATATTCATGTAGGACTGGGTGCTGATTTCTAGGCAGCTATTCATGCACGACTGGGCACCGATCCCTAGGCAGTTTTAGGGTTTTCTTTTCTAATCTGGGCACCCACAGGGATGGGATTTTTTTGGTCTCTGTCTTCTTAGTCTAGAAAAGGAAGGCAGGGGATTGGTGTTCACCAATTCAGTTTTGAGTGAGCTGTTGTATTATCTTGTTTTCTTAGTTAATAGGAGAATTATAGATGTGTTTTTGAGTGCTGCAGATTCTACTG
Source organism: Larix kaempferi (assembly GCA_027924585.1). NCBI lineage: Eukaryota > Viridiplantae > Streptophyta > Pinopsida > Pinales > Pinaceae > Larix > Larix kaempferi. The sequence goes on along the minus strand of BSBM01000159.1, from coordinate 4,900,164 downwards.
TTCACTGTTAGTATTTTTAGTGAGTTTATATGTTTGTAGATCTAGCATATATACCAGCAACTTTGTGAGTTTTCAAGTTTCCTGCTTTCTCAGGTTTTAGGTTGTAACATGTAGGTCAGCTTACCATAAATTGAAACTTTAACATGGTATCAGAGCTGTGCTTCTGAGATCTTCCAGGAATCTGTATATGGATAGATCAGCTGTCTGTGAAAGGCAGCTGTAAGAGGGTTTCAGTGGGTGTGATGTCCAATAGTCTTCAATGATTGAAGAGATCTGGACCTATGAGAGGTTGTAGGGTGTAGTGCCCTAAGTGCTCTAGTGATTGGAGTATTGTATCTGATTTCTTTTCTGATTGATTTTTTGGTTTTAGCATGTTCTAGGCACTGCAGATATGATCAGTGTCAGTCCCAGAGAATGTAGCTTTCTAGAGGGCGCTTCCAACTTTACATGTGAAAGTGTGACTGTAGATGCTATTGAAATAGGTTGTTCTTTGGAGTTATGTGAACAATGAAGGTTACATCTCCTATGGATGTTGCACTGTTGGCCAAGAATAATATAAAGCAAGCCAAGGAAAAGTGAATAATCCTTGATTTGGTGAAGCACCACTTGATTCCTCACGTTGTCGGGAAGACAACCAAGGAGATGTATGATTCCCTTGTCACTGTATAGCAGAGTGTGAACATATCCCTTAAGATGTCGTTGAAGAACAAGCTCACAGCGACACACATGAGTGACATAGACATAGTAGTTGGTTACCTTAGGGAGATCACCCAACTTCAAGAGTAAGCATGCTATTGTCGGGGTCAAGGTGGAGAATGAGTTGGTGCCCACTATTTTAAATGGTTTCTCCTCTTCTTGGGATCCATTTGCTAGTGTAGTCCATGCTCATGAGAAGCTTCCCACTTTTGAGAAGCTTTAAGATGATTTCATCTAGGAGGAGACTAGACTAGATACCATTTCAACTAGTGTGGTGGAGAGTTAGAGCCTAGCTTTCATTGAGAAGATGAAGAAAGGTGGTAAGAAAGGAGGGCATGGGAGGAGTTAGAAGGAGGAGGAGGAATTGGGTTTTGTTGCCGCCTGGTTCCACACCTAGGAAAACGCAACAGAAGTCTTCAAGCTATTGGTGTGGCCTTGGGGGCAAGTTAGAGTGAAGTGCTGTCACTTGGGACTCGACTCCTCCGTCTAGGCTCTCCTAGCGAAGCCAAGGTTGCCGCCTGGTTCCACACCTGGGAAAACGCAGCAGAAGTCTTCAAGCTGCTGGTGTGGCCTTGGGGGCAAGTTAGAGTCAAGTGCTGTCACTTGGGACTCGACTCCTCCGTCTAGGCTCTCCTAGCGAAGCCAAGGGGGGTTGACCCTAAAAATAAAAACTAAGGTGTCTAATCTAGGAGTTAGAAAAAATATTTTTGATAACCAAGATAAAAGCAGCATATACTTTTGTAAAGCAAAGCAATCATTCATCAGTACATCATTTGCTCTCATTCATTTTCATTATCATTCATTTGCATCATTTGTCAATAACATGAAATAACATTAATATAGACCAGTGCCTTGTAATGGAGTCAAATAAATACATGAGCAGAAAAGTAAATGTAGTGCAAGTGTTCTTGGTTTATTTTAAAATTATTTTTTCTAACTCCTAGATTAGACACCTTAGTTTTTATTTTTAGGGTCAACCCCCCTTGGCTTCGCTAGGAGAGCCTAGACGGAGGAGTCGAGTCCCAAGTGACAGCACTTGACTCTGACTTGCCCCCAAGGCCACACCAATAGCTTGAAGACTTCTGCTGCGTTTTCCCAGGTGTGGAACTAGGCGGCAACATTTTGGTGCCGTTGCTGGGGATAAGTCTTTTTATTCCCGGAATACGACTTTTGAGTTTTCCTTTTTGTTTTTGCTTTGTTTGATGAATCTTTAGATTAGATTTTTAATTTTTCATCTAGCGACTCCACTAACCCTTTTTCCTTTTATAATTTTTCAAAGAAAAGCAAAAAGATAGATTTCTTTGTGAGATTGTTTTATATGTATATTTTTATTCTCACATGGCGACTCCATTGAAGGGATAAAACCCTTTATTTCTCATATAGTTTGTTGAGATTGCTTGTGTGTAGATGAGTCCATCCATTATAGTAAAATCTATAAAGACTCACCTTTTGACAGCTCCACTGATTCAGTACCAGATATTCCCATGGTCATTTCAAATGCAGGCTATTGATCTTTGAAAATGGATGATAAAGAGTCTAGTGAGCAAATTTCCAATGCACATCCTCCCATTGACTTCTCAGACATCCCTGGTTTCCCTAATTATCATGATGGTGAAGATGTATCTGATTATCTACCGCTCTTTTGGGGAGATGATGATGATGTAGAAACCCGGCATGTCTTTTCTTTTCTTAAAGTTGTGGCTAACTTCAAAGTCTTATATGAAGATAACATAATGGGGATGTTTGTTAGTACATTACAGGGACCTGTTTATCAATGGTATTTCAAAGAGCTTCCAAATAAATGTATTAACTCTCTTTCGAGCCTCCTTAGAATATTTATAAGGCATAATAAAGGAGCTCGTATGGAGCACTTGGACAAGATCTTTAGAAGGTACTTTCTCTTGTTCATACCTTGGATTGAGTATCATAAGGAAAACCCCAACTTTCCTCGTATCATCATGACAGAGAATAATAAATATTGGGAGGTGCCTCTAAGTTATATCAATTGTGTTGATCTCCCTATAGCACAGTCTGGCTTTAAAAAAGAGATTCAGCATGACCCTATCGAAGAGTTCCATGAAGTACCCTTAGCTGAAGATTTTGTTGTAAACCATCCTCTTGTCAACATAACTGAAAATATAGAAGATATAGGGTGTTCCCAAACCTATGAAGATGATCACATATGTATTCCTGATTTACCTAAAGAGGAAGCCATTATAGAAGTTGACAAAGAAATTCATGAAGGGTCTCCATTTCCAATTGAAGATTTTTCAAAAGAGCTCCCTCAATTTGCCATTGAAGATTTGGGATCTTGAGATTACTTCAGTGTAAATGATGCTGCCAATACTTCAGATTCACCTCAGGAAGAAACCATTACAAAAGCCTCTAAAGAAACTTGTAATGAATTTTGTATGGTTTATGATGACACTCCTCCATTTTCTCCACATAATGGTGAAGTCTTGGACATCTTTACACCTTGTAATATCTTTCAAACCAAGCCTTCTGAGGATGAGTATCATGCTCATGAAAATTGTGAAAGTTGGCTTCCTTGTGATATCTTTCAAAGCACTCTTTTCGAAGATGAGGATGGGTATGGCCAGGATTGTGATGCAATAGACAAAGACTCCCCTTTCATTTACAAGGATGGGTATGATGATTATTGGACGGATTTAGAAAAACCCATCTTTGATATATCAAGAGAGGGGAGCGTTGATTTTGAGACCTTGGGGAATCTTGACATGAAAGAGGAACATACAGATACTTCTCATGATCAATCAGAGCCATGCATAAGTATTAGTAATGAAGACTTGGATTAGCAGTATAATGAAGAGTTGGATAGGATGAAATCAGTGGAATGTCAGTTTCAACCTTCATCAGCACATTCTGAGGTTCCTTATGATTTGGAGTAGCTTGGGGCTTATACTTTCACAGAAATAAACTATCAGAAGAGCCCTTCGGACCAATATGATGAGGTAGTTGGTTTGCCTTATCATTCCGAGTTTTTTCTCAGCCCTATCCAGTCATGGGTAGAAGAGGCCTACATGAGGACTTACCATTGGGGGAAGCACTTCAAAGATTTATCATATACCTATGATCTACCATCCAATCTTTCAATCCAGAATTATCATGCAGGTTTGCATTTTCTAAACAAGGTACCCTTGTTTTGGCTGGTGACCAAACATAAGGTTAAAAGATTTTATATTGATAAAATGTTAAGATGGTTGCATTGGATTTATCATTTTACTTAGCATTTTATTATATGCTTAGAGTAGGAAAATAAGTTCATCAAGTGAGCATTTACTTTCAACATTTCTTTTTTAGTACTTTCATTTTTTGTACTTAGAATTTTTTAGTTAATTTTGTTTTTGAATAAAGTAACTTATGGTTCATTTGCCTCTTATAAGAACTTGTGCTACTGAAAGGTTTCTTGTCAAGTTGAGATGTTTTTACAGGTCATAGAAATCAGAGATTCTGGTATTCTCGTATGCTCTCCTTACTTGAAGACCAGATCGAGCACACATCCCACAGTTGGAGCCGGATGTTGCCAGCTAAGTTGTACTTAGATGGACTATCAAGCGAGCGGGCAAAGTTGAACATTTCAATGTTCTTTTTTTGATGATTTGATATCCAGCTGGCCTTTTTAAAGGGCCCCGGTTTTAACTTTTTTGCACATGTCCATGACCTTGTGGGGTTTGTAATAAAACGTACTAGCATGGTGTTTTGTAAAAGACTTGGTTCCCTAGGACTTTTTGGCTAAGTCAGGTATTCCAAGGAGTTTTTTCACCTAGTTATTATGTCTTGCATTAGTGCATAACATAATTTTTGGGTTTTTCTCCTGCTCCTCCAAAGCTGGAATGCCTGGGGAGGCTGACGGGCCTTAGGGGGTTGTTAAAGTCTATGGGTCAATGTATATGAACATGCTAGGCGTTATTTTTGAGTCATATGGACATGTGCCAAGTCCCCCTAGGTTGTTTTTTATTTTTCAGCAGGGTTTATTTTTTCCGTAAATTGAGCCATTTTTTAATGGTTCAATTAAAATTTTTGTAATCGGCCTGAAAGTGGCGTATGGAGGTCTTTTTTGCCTTAGGGGTGCTCGTTTTCTAACTCAGAGCACCCCCTAAACCCCTAAACCCACTTTTCCTAAGGTTTGGATGCTTAAATTTTTACCTATGGCCAAAAAACCCAAAAAAGTCATGAAAAAATAAAAAAAGTGAAAAAATGACTCATAAAAATATTAAATTTTGGGAGTGATTTATGGACTAATTTGGATCAGCGTGTATTGGGGAGCGTTTTGGGCTGATTGGAATGACGAGTGGGCAGCTAAAAAGGTGGGAGTAACTCCCCACAATAGGAGGGGCGCATTTCCTTCACCTTGGGCGCATTTAGTAAGTGGGCAGCCCACATTTGGGGCTGTTATGGCAGCTAGTATGGTGCTGCAATATGGGCACGTTTTGGGCTGATTTATGGCAGCCCTATTTCCTCCACCGTTTGTGCCACCATTCCCTCACTCTCCTTTGGCAAGTGCGCCCTCCCCTCTCTTGTAATTTCTCTATAAATTGAAGCTCTCTCTCCATTGTTCACTAGTGAGAGTTGGAGCAAGAGACCTATGATTGTAATATTTTTTCTAGTTTGAATAAAATAAGACTTTGGAGGTCAGCGTGTGGTGTTTTGTCATATGTGAATGTACTATCTTGTGTCTTTTTCCAAGATGACTTGTGCATAAGTTTCATTCTTCAAGGGTGTGGTGTGCTCATCGGAAAGATTGTTAACAATCTATGAGATAAGTTGTTTCAATTTGTTTATTGCAGCAGCTTAGTGATGTGTGCTTGGTAAGAGATTATTTTTGTATCTTTCATTTGTTTATGGATATGCAATAGTAGTTTATTGTGAGTGTATATCTACACTTAAATTTTTGTTGGTGAGGTCTGTGATGTGTAGGTGTTTTCTTGAGTTGGCAAGAAGAAGGATCTTGTTTGTTTCCCCTTTTTTCTAATCATTGTTTGCAGATATAGTCCCTTAGAACATCACTAAACCATCTTCAAAGCTTCGGATTTCAACAAGGATTTGTTCCATCTCTCTCTCTTATTCCAGAAAAAATCAAATTTTATGGTTACTAGTTACTAATCGAAAAGTGGATCTGATTTACATACTGCTGATAAAAACTTAAATAGATCAGATTCTGTCATCAATAAGTTTTATTCTTTCATTTCATAAAGAGTTTATTGTTCGTAGATCAAAGCTTCTTGGTTATCTAGCACTTTCTTTTCGAAAACTGGTTTAAGTTGTCAAAATCTTTCAAGTTTTTCTGAAGTAGTGTTAGATCTGATTTCAAAGTATTACCTGGCTGTCCTAGAGCTTGAAATTTGCAGCCATTAAAAGCTAGCAAAGATCCCAAGTAGATAAGCCCCATAGCTTGTTTTGCTTGGTTACTTTCGGTCATTTTAACTTAGAAGTTTAACTTAGTTTTTTCTGGGTTTTTAGGAGGTGTTCCAAAGACACTCTTAAAGTGTTTTTGGGCATCTTTACTGATCTATTGCTTGCTGGTTTGCGGCATTTAAAGAGCAGGTAGAGAGAATTGCTGGCCAATTTTCCAGGATCCAGGCTATCCGGAGCATCTAGTTCGAAAATTTCCCGAACCGGTCACTTTTTCTCTTTTATTTTGTAAGCCACTAAGTCGATCTAAGACTGGGGCATTTCTATCATATTGTAACTAAAGCATCAAACGAGAGCAAGTGGGATAACCAAGCGCCCACACCCCGTTCCCCCAGGGGGGGAAACTGTGTCGACTCAAATTTCGTGGTTTGCAATTTTTTAGTTTAGTTTTCTTTTTCTGCAATCAATAAAATCAAACTAGGATTAAAATCAACCTTGTTGGTCCGTTCCACTGGCGGGCCACAAGTTCACTCAAAACGTATTTTTTATCATTTTTTTTACAAACTCAAACGCCCCCCCTTGCTTTCCCGAAGTAGGGTTTTTGTACAAGGGCTTGCCCGAGTACATGCCTGAAAAGAGACTCCTGGGGTTTAAAAAAAATAAAATTTTGGTTCATAAAAATTTTCTAAAAAATACCAAGGTCTTCTCCCGTATGCTCTGTGGCCAACTTGCAGCTCAGTCTGATCCAGTTGGTACGCATCAAAAAGGGAGAGATGACTAGTAATAGGATCTAACACCGCCCTGAATAAAAAAAACCTTTATGTAAAAATCCGGCACATCACGAGCATTTTGTTGTCGTGGGGAAATTTTTCAGAAGGCTTGGGACAAAATTGAGTAGTGACCTCTTGGAAACCGTTAGGCTTGCCCTTGTTGGTACAGCATCTGAACACCTCCTTGAGACTCCGATTTAGCCCAAGTCTGAGAGGGAAGCCACACATCAAAATTCTGGACATGTTCCCCATACCTTTGCGTATATTGGGAACTCACCAGCCATAATAAAAAGATCACTTTCACATTAATTCTAAAATAAACCAAGAACAACTTGCACAACATTTACTTTCCTGCTCATGCATCTATTTCGACTCCATTACAAGGCACTGGTCTATATTGATATTATTTCATGTTATTGACAAATGTTGTGAATGAATGATGATAATAGTGAATGGGAGCAAATGATGTATTGATGAATGATTGTCTTGCTTTATATAAGTATATGCTGCTTTTATCTTGGTTATCAAAAATATTTTTTCTAACTCCTAGATTAGACACTTTAGTTTTTATTCTTAGGGTCCACCCCCCTTGGCTTCGCTAGGAAAGCCTAGACGGAGGAGTCAAGTCCCAAGTGGCAGCACTTGACTCTGACTTGCCCCCAAGGCCACACCAGCAACTTGAAGACTTCTGTTGCGTTTTTCCCAGGTGTGGAACCAGGCGGCAACAGGTTCCTTGAACTAGGACAAGAAAGGCTTGAGTCATGTGAAGTGCTTCAAGTGCCACAAATAGGGCCAATTTGCTTCTCATTGTCCAGAGAAGAGGAAGGGGAAGGACAAGCAACAATAGAAGGAATTTAGAAGGGGTGCAGAAGCTTTAGAAGTGGATGAAATTTCATCTCGGCTTGAGACCACCTTCTCCATGGTTTTGTGCCTTTCCACTAACACAGTTTCTAGTGTAGGGTGGTATGTGGACAGTGGAGTCTTGAGAAATATGACCTTCAATAAGAAGGCGTTCAATAGATTTCAGGAGCAAGAGGCTTGCATGTGGGTGGAGTTGGGCGATGATGCCACACATCCAATTACAGGGATGGCTTTAGTCCCTTTTTGCATTTGTTCAAGTGATGTTCTCTAACGTGGTAACATTTTATATGTTCTTGGTTTAATGAAGAATCTGCTTGAATGCTCGCAGTTGTTTCCTCCTCACAAAAGAAGAGATCAATTGGGAAATCAAGGACAACATCTATAGAAGGCACATTTGAAGCAGTTGGGTCTCCTCCTCTCAATATTTTGGCCCCTAGATAGCCTTTTATTATGATATTTCATGCAACCAAAGAGTGATCTAATCGTCCATCCTCAGTAAATGTGGCACCACTGGGTTCATGGCCTCAAGGTCTCACTTGGCCAATTGTAAGTTTTCTCCCATCACCAATGGATTGAGATAGACCACTACATCCCAAGTTCAGAAAGGATTTGTTAGCTATGCCATCTGTAGGATATGGAGTTCAAGCAACACTTGTTTTCAGGCATCCCATCCAATGTTAGATTTGAAGGAGGTTCCACTTCTTGTTCCAAGGCTTTGATGGTTCCCTTGTGACTTTATTTTTCTACCTTGAACAAAGATGCCTAGCTTTGTATATTGGGAGGCAATTATCCATAAACGAGAGACTACCGAGGAATCTCCAAATTCTATACCATTAGGCTTATTAATTGGTAATGTTCCGTTATTGACAGTCAAGGAATTGACTGAGGACTGATACCATTTAGAACAAAAGAAGATCTTAATCAATGTTATTAGGTCATCAGTAGATAAAAGAGGGCCATAGGAACAAGGAGCAACTTACATGCATTACATGCGGGCCATATCTCATAGTGCATGCAATAGAAGCACATTAATTAAGTTGCATGCATGCAGGAAGCAGTGCATGCAATCTCAACTTCAAAATAGAAAAGAAAAGCAACTTAGGGAATGCAAAAGTCAGGGCATGCAACGCAACATGAGAAAAGAAGGAAAAAGCGAGTTGCTCGGTTTGCGAAGTTTATTATTGATCAATGAAATTCGAATTGAGAGCTTTGTGAGCCGAGTTAGGGTTGAGGGCGCATCCCTTAGCCAAAAAGTGTATTTCTACAGTGAAATCTATCTGCCCTAGTCACTTCCAGGGTTGGATCATACAGGTCCATCATTGCTATTCATCAGTACATCAAGATTCAACATTCTTCAGCAGGATTCAAGTATACCACAGAGCATTTAATAAGATAGAGAGGGCGCATTCATTGGAGCATTGAGGGCGCAATTATCTGAGCATTCCAGGCACTATCCTTCTCATCATTCACAGGTATATTGTTATTGATCTATTCTATAACTATTGGATCCATTCCCATCAATTTTGAAGGTTAAATTCCATACTTTGGATCAAGAACTCGCCTTCTCTGCATGGGCGAATTGGACAAAGAAAGGGATCATCATATCTAGAACTACAATTGCTATTTGGTTTGCATGTCTCTTCCATTTTTCCTAGAGAGCCATTATTAGCCTTGTTACTGAATACAGGCTTCTACATCATCTTCTGGAGAAAGTTATGACTGAATTTCATACCAAGAGGGCGCTTTTCCTTGCATGGGCGACTTGACGTGAGAGAGCAACACGTTTTCTGACCTAGGCTTAGTGTATGTCTTGCATGCATCTTCCATATTGATTAGAAGGCCACTATAATCCTAATACTTACTTCTTGGAGCCATATCATATCTCTGGAGCACTTATTATTCAATCTGAAGACTGAAGGAAGCACATTACTTGCATGGGCGAATTATCTTGAAGAAGACATCTCCTATCTTGGTCTATTCTCAATGCATGACTTGCTTGTCTGCCTTATATTGTTCTACAGCTCAAGCACAAACCATTGGTATGTACCAATGTTACAAAAACCGAACCGGTGGTCGAACTGGCCGACCCTGTGAACCGGAACCGGACCAAAACCGGATCACCAAAAATACATAAAATATTCAAATTTTGAAAAATTATATATATATTCATGTGCATCCATGTGCATTCAAACCAGTATACACAAAATATGAAAAGTATCTCATTTATATAGCAAATAAGAGTGCATAGAACCAAAATAGCAGTTAGCACTAAGTGCAATACATGTCTGAATCAAACATCTACTGGTCTTGCGTCTTAGATGGTGTAAGCTAAGATCCCTTTAGGATATTCATTTTGTTTCAAGATTCCCACCAGTAAGAATTGCATCAAACTTCCTCAACAATCATAGTGGACAAGTGAATTGTTTGATGCCATCACCAACTTTCACTCCAAAATGCTTTTCAACAATCGAAGATTAACCAAGACAAAAATACAAAATATACTTGTACAAGATAGATGTAATTGGGCAAAAAGTTGCTTATGTGTTGCGTGAGCACATACAAGCCCTAACTTTGTCCATCTCAACATCGTTGATCACTCCGCTATTTGTCTTGTCACTTCAAGATGTAGAAATTTGACTTTTGATGCAAATTAGAAATTTCTCTTGGCAAGGAGGCTTCCTGGATTTTAACCTTTTGAATTTAGAGCCTAAAGGATGAAATGAAATATAAATAAACAATAGAAACAATGAACCATATTTCATCTATCAACAACTCCAATACACTAGGCAATCCAAGATAAAATATAGCAAACATATGTCAACAAGTTTCAGCCCTATAGGGCAATCTTTTCAAGCATAAACCAGATCTGAAATCACTGCAATTAATGTGGATTTATAGCAATAAATATGCCCCCTTATCTTTTATATTGATGTTAAATCTCTTAAAAATTTCAGCTTTCACATTAGCATGGCAAACTAGTGCTGAGAATTGCCAAATCTTAAAGACAATTGCAGGCTGCTGAAAATCAAATCTATAGTAAGACAATTTCAGACTGTTGAAATTTTCATATATACATATAAGGATGAAGTACATGTATATGCCACGTGGACAATTTCCCCCACCCACTTGCCTTTTTTTTTTAAATTAAAAAAAAAATCGTTTCTTGAACCGACCGGTTTTCTCTGCAAAGCCAGTTTTGTCCTGAACCAACGGGTTTTGTCCTGAACCAACCGGTTTTGACCGGTTCGGTGACTGAACTGGCCGGTTCAGGACAAAACTGGCCAAAAACGGTTTGAAGGGCCGGTCCGGACCGGAAAGGTGTCGGAATCGGTCTAACCAACCGGTTTTCCCTAAACCGGTCCGGTTTTTGTAACGTTGGTATGTACATGCATCATTTCTGATTTTATCTTATTGCAAATTTGATTAATTGGGTTTTTAGGGTTTATGCAACCCCATGCAATTTGCATACATTATCATGCAATCCTAGATTTGTACATGCATTCATATTTTCTTTAAGTATTGGGTAACAAGACATCAAGCAAACAACAACTACATCATAAACTCTACAAAAAGACAAAAAATATCAGTTGGGATATTACATACTTATTTCTTTTAGCCCTATCTTTGTTGGAGGCACTAATACAAGGCAGACTCCCCACCTTTGAGTTGGATAGTTGTGGGTTAGTGAGATAGGGGACTTCCTCTTACATGGCTATAAAACACATCATCTCTTTGAGGCCTCAAAGTTGGACTTGTTCACTACAAAATATGGTCCCCTATGTTGATGTTTCTCCAGTTTGCAGCATCAGGCAGACATTCTCCCAGATTGGTCATGCTGATTTGACCAAGGGAGAATGATACATTCATCCTCAGAGCCTGAGTCATATGGCTAGAGGTGAATGGCCTAGGTAGGGGTAGTCTTTCTCTCATTAGCCTAAGTCATATGGCTTGGGGAGATTGGCCCTAGGGTGCTCTCATAATGCCTACTCCAAGATGGAGTGATCTATTCGGTATTAGAGCAAATTTGACTTGTTTATTTGATAGGGGCTTTCATCCCCTTGTGGAATATACAAGTCTAGTCTATTGTTGAATTAACATACTGAGAAGTGTCCAAGACTTCTTAGTGGGTCTATTCAACATTAGAGCTCTGTGTGAATAGACGTGCATGTGAGGAGATGATCATCAACAAGGCTCATGGACAACTTTTCTAGCAAAGAAGAAATAACCAAGAAGACAAGTCAAATCATTGAAGAAGACCCTGAAAGCATTGAAGAAGCCCAGAGAAATATTGAAGACAAGAAGTACAAGTCGACCCTAAAGGTAAAATGAAAAGTGAAGACAAAAATGACAAGTTGACCCCATAAGAGAAAAATCAGCTAACATTTCATTTTCATTTGAAGTGTATAAATAAGCAGCTAACATTTCATTTTCACAACACAGCTAACACAACATCTTCTCAGTTCAGCTAATGCACACTTTTCAAGAAGGCCTAGTAAAGGCACAAGGAGCAAATTTCTTGGGTTCTCATCATCTCCTAGGGTTCGCTACCCTTGCTAGGGTTTCCTCATGAAGGAGGTTCGCTACCCTTGCTAGGGTTTCCTCATAACGGAGGTTTGCTATTTATGCTAGGGTTTCTTCAAAATTGGTAATTTACTTGTAATATTGGACGGATTTCTTCTAAGAAAAGTTGGCTGGGTTTTCTCCCAAGTTTGGGTTTCCTAGGGTAAAATTTTTGTGTCTACTGTGCATGGTTGTGCTTCTATGACCTTTTGTTTCCGCTGCAATTTAAAGTTGAAATTTCCAGTGTGTAATTATTCAATGGTAACAGTGGGATGAAATTACTATTTGAAAATCATTAGGAAGTAATTATTAGATCTGAAAATTGGTCTTCTATTGCTATAAGAAAATTCAACACCCTAGGTCATGTCAAGCAACCAAATCTCCATCATGTGTTTCTTCCCCTCGACGTTAGATGTTAGGGGAGACAAATCATTTCACTCCAAAACTCATCTAGGGATTATATAGCCAAGCACTCTCTAAATGACCTCCTCAAGATTAACATCAATTCCTTCATAATGGTAAGATTGGGACAGGGATGTTGCTTCTCCTTACTCCACTTCTACATTTATTTTTGTTTATGATGTTGTTGAGCTAGGGCCTTGAGCCTCTTAAAGTTTTTTACTTTCTTTTGACCTAGCTTATGCTCTCTTTCTTTTATGTCCACTTGAATCTCTTTTATTGGGATAACATTTTAGCATCTAGGAGTGTTTTAAATACTCCCTTAGTCTAATGGCCATTGATTGTACTATCTAGTTCCATTGACCTAATCCCTGGTCATTTGTGGACACTAATAAAATTATTTTATCTTATCTTGGTCTCTTATGGTTGTACCATGCCAGCTATAACGCATTTCATTTTTCAAGTTTGAAATGAACAAAGAATATCCAAGATAAGAATGAAAGATAGTTGCCATCCATATAGGATGACTAATATATATTTAATAATCGATAAAATAGATGATAGAATGATGAGTAGATGATTAAATGCCATGTGATGGTATACTTATATGCATTGACTGGTGACAATGGTTGATGGGTCATGTCCTTTGGTTAGGTCATGTTTTTTAGTTAAGATGTGTCACTTCATTTGTTATTATTATTTATTTGATGTTCATTTATATGTTTATGTTCATTACATTGCCTACCCCTTCAGATATGCTTGGTCCTTAAAGCATTTTATGGAAAAGTTTATGTCTTCATTTTGGATTGTGACGCCCTCTCATGATTCTCTGATTTTAAAGTTGTGATGGTTGATGACACAAAACGGTATGAGTTAAGAGGCATTGAGTAGAATTGTCAAATTATGAAAGAATGATTCTCTAATTTTGAAGTTGTGATGGTTGACAACACAAAACGATATGAGTTTCGAGGCATTGAGAAGAATTATCGAATTGTTAAAGTATCAAACCATCCTAATTAAATTTTCTACAGAGCTGTGTGCTGGCAACTTCTATGCTTTCAAAAATTATAAGATTCCACACCTAAGCTTCTCTTCAATATAATAGGATCTTCACTTAGTTTCTCATATTGATTTCATCTTTGGTTAGTTCATTGCAGTGTTGCAAATATCTCCAATTTTTCCCGATATTTCCGATTTCTCCTGAGTTTTTCATGTTGCTGCTTTGCCCTCTATTTTCATAATTCTTCAGGTAAGTTTATTTTTGCCGATATTTTTCTATAATTCCCGATATTTTCGATAAGTTTCTTTCCAAACCCTCGGTGATATATTCCCCGACATGATATTTGCAACATTGGTTCATTGAATAATACAATGAATTTTATAATTATGATGACAACAAGGTATCCTTGTATCTTGTTTCTTATTATAGGAACCTTCGTCTTTCGATACTTCTGGTGATTTATTAGTCAATAAGATTTCAATAAAAACATCTTTCTAATTTTTGATGTCGATTGAATATGTATTGGTTTCTTTCTCCAAGGTCTGATTTCTACATTTGATGACCTCTCTATTTTAATGGGGTCAATCATTGCTTCTTTATCAATCACTATTTCCTTGCTAGTAAGTTGCCCTGATGTTTCTTGTTGTGACTTCTTTCACTTTTTAGCTTCTTAATATATGCAATCAAGCTTTGACTATGATTCTTAAGGCAAGAAATGTCTTAAGCTTTATCAATGAAAACCTTGTCAAATTCTTTTTGCATATTTTGTATTGACTCTTGATTATTCCAAAGAATCACATATGAGACATCTTAAAGTCTTTTGATGAAGGCACTACTAAATCTAACTTCATTGTAACATCCTCCAATGCCACATCTTCTTCTTATAGGATAATGTTAAAAACTTCTTCGTCATGTTTAAAAGATGAAAGTTCCCGATGTTTCCATCCAGGGTGAACCCAAAATTATGTCGCCGCCATCGTTCCATAAGGATGTAACGTTGAATTGAAATATGAAAATATAATTGCCAATTCTCATTTGTAAATCATTTATTTCATATTGTTTTTTGCTCCAAAAGCCTATATTTTCGATTATACTTGACTTGGGAATCAATGATTGATAAGACAAGTCAGTACTCACATAATTATCGGTTTCAGAAGAAGCAATAGAAATAGTAATATCTTTCCCTTCAATGGTCCCTTTTATTTTCAATAGCATTGCAACATATTTTCTTTAGGGATTTTGGTGGATTTCATTGTGGAAAATGTTTGAACACACAAATGGACAAGGGTTCAATCTCTGTAAGTGTAATGAAGATTGGGGCCCTCACGATGATGACACTTGTTGGATTTTGTGCATCTTCGGAAGATATTATTCATTATATTTTATTGTACTTTCATTGTACTTGTTTGTACCTCCTAAGGGAGATGAACCTCATGTAAACACCTATGTAAACACATGAAAGAATCAATGTAAACCTTGGGGTGCAAAAGAAGAAAAGAAAATTATTAATTGTCCCCAGGTGAAGTTGGCCCAGTTAGGGATTTTCTGGTTTTGCACTTGTATAAATAAGAGGCTAGTGCACCTTATTATTCTCATTCTCACACTTGACAATTGCGCATCACTTGGGAGAGAGCAGAATTCGCACAAGCTAGTGGAGGAAGTTGTTTTTGGGGTTTCTACTTGTGGAAGACACTTTCACATTTTCTCTTTTATCATTTGTACTCTGATCTCGGGATTATCATCTCTATACGAAGGTTGCTGGGTTTTTCCCAATTGGGTTTCCCAGGATAAACTCTGTGCATGATTGTTTTGTGCTTTGTCTTTCTTTTAGTGATCTTGGTTATGCATTTATGTTATTATGCTATGAATGTATGAAGTTTAACATGGTATCATAGCAGTTCTAGAAGAAGCCATTGCCGGAACATTGTCGGAACACTGCCGGAATTAGGGTTTCATCTTGTGAAGTCTTCACCCAACATTTTTGAGAAAAAGAGCCATAGGAATTTCGTTTTTGGCAAGGCAAATCTATTGGTGAAGACGAAATTCAATTCCGAGAATTTTCAATTTTTGACCTAACTCTGTCGCTGCAGCAGAATTAGGGTTTTAGTTTTAATTCATTTCTCTCCACAGATTTGGACTAGCCCACCCTCTATTCAAGTCTCCTTGGCAAGGCGAATTTATCTGTGGGTTCAGTTTTTCAAATTATTAACTTTCATTTTTGACCTAGCTCATGCTAGGGTTTCTGGACCAGATTTGCATTTAAGATGATTGGTATGAAAGTTGAAGATCGTTTGGAAGGAGCTTCCAACTTTATCTCCTGGAAGTCTAGGGTTCTTCTACTCCTAGAAGAAAATGATCTCTTGCTATATGTAAATGAGAAGGTCCCTGAACCAGAAGCCGAAGAGGATAAATCTCGATGGAGGAAGAATGATGCTAAAGCAAGAAGGATTCTTGTGGATTCAGTGAGAGACCATTTGGTTCCTCAAATTGCAGGAAAGAAGAATGCTAGAAAAATGTTCAAGACCATTATGAAGCTGTTTGAACACACTAACCTAAATGTATCCATGACTTTGAGAAACCAACTCTCAAATATGAAGATAGCAAAGTCAGAATCCATTGCCTCATACTTTATGAGGATCACAGAACTCAGAGACAAGCTCAGCACTAGTGGAGATCCTATTAATGATAAGGAGCTTGTCCTCCACACTCTAAATGGTCTTCCACCATCATGGGAATCTTTTATCCAAAGCATAAGTGGTAGATCCAAACTACCAAAGTTTGACAAGCTTTTGGCAGATTGCACTCAGGAAGAGACCAGGATTGCAGCACGTCAAAGACTCCATGGCCATGGCACTCAACCTGTGGAGAACCAAGCTTTTGTTTCCAATGCCAAGAAGGGTAAGGGAAAAGGTAGGAAGTTCCATAAACACATGCACCAAGATAGGAGATCAAGTCCTTGCCCAGATCAAAAGGAGAAGAAGGACATCTCTCAAGTTCAATGCTATAGGTGCAGAAAATATGGACACTACGCAAATAGCTGTCGAAGTTCAAGTAAAAGGAAGCATGAAGCATCCACTGCTGATGTAGAAGAAGACTATCATCACAAGAAGCCAAAGGATGATGATCGTTCAGAGCTCTTCTTCTAGAATATCCAGAATGCAAGAACAGAGATCTCGCATGGTTCCCACAAGAAGGAAGTGGGAGCCCACACACAAAAACAATAAGAGAAGTATTTTTGGTGTTCTTGCTTACATAAGATTTGTTTTGCTTTATATATCTTCATAACTATTATATACAGATCTAATGTGTTGAGCAGTTGATATAGTTTACCTTGTTATATTTATTATGCATATGAGCTACACAACATTGCATGAACACATGATGAAGCTAGTCTAGATGATATCTCCCTCTTGCATGTTTAGAGTAGTGCACACTCTTGACGACATGTCCTAGTGGAGATAGCAGACATCTAGATACTTCCCAGAAGTGTTTGATAGACATGCTTATGATTGTTGTGATAAATTATTAGCTAAGATGCCTGTGTAAACTATTGTCTTTACATTTGATTATGCCATATCACTGATCATCTGTCGGGATTTGACTTGTAGGGAAAAGACCATGTGATTTGGCCTACAAGAGAAGACTTGTTCCGATGGACAAATGAATCCCATTGATGTTCTGAAGGAAGCTTCCAGGAATACGACTCTCAGCCCAGAAGGATGACCTCGGAGGAAGCTTTCATAGAAGTAAAACCAGAAGTGGGTCACCTTCAGATATTTGGTTGTTCAGTCTACATACCAATGTTGCATGACTCGGACTCGGCAAAGACTCGGCTGGCATATGACTCGTGGACTCGGGAAAAACTCGGGAAAGACTCGGCAAGACTCGGCAAATAGGAAAAAAAATAAAAATATTGTACATTTTGGGCAAAAGAAGAGATTAAAAGCATTTCCAATCCATATAAACTATAAAACTACAATTTATGTAGTAATTCATAACATTGTCTCATAAACTCCTAAACAATGACTATACGACATAACATAATCGATTTTAAAATAATAAAATTAAAAAATATATATACAAAATATATAACAGAAATAAAAAAATATATATAAAAAACAAAATAACAAAATAAAAAATAAATATATATATATATATATATATATATATAAAACAAAAAATTAATAAATTTTAATTTTAATTTTAAAACATATAACATAAATACAAATTTAAAATAAAAAAAATACAAATAAAATAAAAAATATATAATAAAAAAATTATAACAAAAATCTAAATAAACAAAACTATGTAACACAAACTATATAATAAAACTATAAATAAATAAAAACTACATATATAATATATATATTATATATAAAATATATAAAAAAAATATTTAATTAAAAATCATATAACAAACAAAAAATATACATAAATAAAAACTATATAAACATAAAGTGAAAACTCGAAACTTTAAATAAAAAAACCATATAATATAAAAAAATCCATATAAAATAAACATGCCGCCCGGCGGCCGTGTCGAACAGCAGCGCCCACGTATCAGCAATTTAGACTCCCGGCCGTTTCGAACAGCAGCGCCCACGTATCAGCAATTTAGACTCCTTCAATCAAGACTCCTTCAATCAGAATGCCGTCGAACAGCAGCCCCCACCCAACAGAATGTTGATTGATGGCGTAGACTCTCCCGCTGACTGCCGCTGATCACCATTCCATGTCCATTGACTGCCGTAGAGACTTAGAGACGCCTGTCGGAAACCTAGGGCAACGAACTCTCAAATTAAAAATCAACGAATTTGCCTCCATTTCCGCGGTTTTTATTTTTCCTTTGTTTGCCGAGTCCGAGCGATTTATCACGATTTAGGGCGAGTACACCGAGTTTAGGGCGAGTCCGACGATTTTGCTGAGTGTGACGAGTTCAAGGCCGAGTCTTCTGCGAGTGCTCGGCGTGGGGGTTGACTCGTCCCGACTCGCGAGTACTCGCGAGTCTGGGGCGAGTGGTGCTTCACTGCTACATACATGTGCCCAAGAAGAAGAGGACGAAGTTAGAACCTTCAGGCAAGAAGGGAACTTTTGTGCGATACAATGAGTCTTCAAAGGCATACAGAAACTACATCCCATAATCCAGACAGTCTGAAGTTAGTAGGGATGTGACCTTTGAAGAAGAGATGGCTGTCAGGAAAGGCGGAGGATCAAACATGGAGATCGATGCTAGAATCAAAGGAGATGAGATCATCTCCCCCTCCAGTTCGGGAGGGAGCTAGCAGAAGAGGATGAACCTATCGATTCCATTGATCCATAAATGTTGTAGGTCGGAAAAGACCTGGATGGGCACAACAGACTTTGCAGAATGCAGAGGGTTCCCTAAAAAAGAGGGAGTCAACTATGATGAGACATTTGCTTATGTGGTTCAATACGCTTCCATCAAATCGATCATTGCTACTACTTCATCTATGAGATGGAAGGTGCATCAGAATGATGCAGACCCCAACCTTTACTACAAGGTTGTAGATGATGAGCCACTGATTTTGGTATTATATGTTGATGACTTGTTTCTCACAGGAAATGAGAAACTCATTCAATGGTGTAAGAACAATCTCGCCTCTGAGTTTGAAATAAAGAATCTTGGATTGATGTACTACTTGTGATTAGAAGTATGGCAGAGGCAGAAAGAGATTTTCCTAGGACAAGGAAAATACACCATTGATATATTGAAGAGATTTGGGATGTTGGACTGCAAGTCCATGGCTACTCCGATGGATGCAAATTGGAAGAAGTTGAGAGATTCTACTTCAGATTCTGATTTGATTGATCCCACTATTTATCGCCAGTTGATTGAGTCATTGATGTATCTGGCCAACACCAGACCAGATATATATGTTTTGCTGTGAATACCCTCAGTTAGTTCATGTGCGAACCGAGGCAGATTCACTGGATTGCTGCAAAACATGTGCTTAGATACTTACATGGCATTGTGGGATATGGTTTGAAATATGCTTCAGATAGTGACCTAAGATTGCAGGGGTTTATAGACTCAGATTGGGTTGGATTTGTTGCATATCGGAAGAGTACTTCCGAATGTTGCTTCAGTTTGGATTCTGCAGTTATTTCTTGGTGTAGCAGGAAACAGAACTCGGTAGCACTCAGTACTGCAGAGGCCGAGTACATGGCTGCTAGCACAGCAGCTCGAGAAGCAGTTTGGCTTCGTAAACTCCTGTTGGATTGTTCGGCTAGTTTTTAGAGCTGACTGTGATTCACTGTGATAACCAGAGTTGTGTGCAGATGTTAGTGAATCCTGTATTTCACGACAGGTCGAAGCATATCGAGATTCTATATCACTTCATTTGTGATATGGTGCAGAAAGGTGTGGTCGAGTTATAGTACGTGTCGACAGACGACTAGACTGCAAATGTTCTCACCAAGGCACTTCCCAGGGTGAAGTTTGAATACTTTTGCGAAAGACTTGGAGTCGAAGAGAACGTGGCCCTCCTTGAGAGGGAAAGATGACATTGAGATGCTTGCCCTGCTTTGCCCAGGTACATTATGTAGTCCAGTTACTCAGCCAGATATGGGAGAAATCCCATAGGCAGATGAGTAGGACAGTCAACAGTTGGTCGGGTTCACATTGGTGCCTCTGCAGTCCAGTTACTCAGCCATATATGGGAGAAATCCCAAAGGCAGATGAGTAGGACAATGAGCAGTTGGCCGTGTGATTGCACAGATACCTCTACAATCCTGGTACTCAGCCAAATATGGGAGAAATTCCATAAGCAGATGAGTCGGACAGTCAGTAGATGGTTGTGCACATTTGCTCGTCTGAGATCTCAGCCAGGTATGGGAGGACCCCATTGGAAAATGAGACAGATAGGTAGCAAATGATATAGCAGAGATGGCACAGCTGATAATCTCAGATATCTAGGATTGAGTGATTCTCCTGGACTCACCAAAGGACTGGTGAAGATATATCAGATATTCAGGATTGAGAGATTCTCCCGAATCTAGGATTGAGTGATTCTCCTGGACTCACCGAAGGACTGGTGAAGATATATCAGATATTCAGGATTGAGAGATTCTCCTGAATCCAGGATTGAGTGATTCTCCTGGACTCACCGAAGGACTGGTGAAGATGTCTCAGATATTCAGGATTGAGAGATTCTCTTGAATCCAGGATTGAGTGATTCTCCTGGACTCACCGAAGGATTGGTGAAGATGATGCATGGCGACACTTCTCGATGGACTGAGATTGTGTGGACAACCTTCAGTATGTATCGAGATGATGGAGACAAAATGGATGTACAAGATGAAACCCCAGATGATCGTGATGCAAATGAAGGACAAAGAATACCTTCCTCGTTGAGAGGGAGTGTTGGATTTTGTGCAACTTTGGAAAATATTATTCATTATATTTTATTGTACTTTCATTGTACTTGTTTGTACCTCCTAAGGGAGATGAACCTCATGTAAACACCTATGTAAACACATGAAAGAATCAATGTAAACCTTGGGGTGCAAAAGAAGAAAAGAAAATTATTAAAAATAAATTATTAATTGTCCCCAGGTGAAGTCGGCGCAGTTAGGGATTTTCTGGTTTTGCACCTGTATAAATAAGAGGCTAGTGCACCTCATTATTCTCATTCTCACACTTCACAATTGCGCATCACTTGGGAGAGAGCAGAATTCGCACAAGCTAGTGGAGGAAGCTTTTTTGGGGATTTCTACTTGTGGAAGACACTTTCACATTTTCTCTTTTATCATTTGTACTCTGATCTCGGGATTATCATCTTTATACGAAGGTTGTTGGGTTTTTCCCAATTGGGTTTCCCAGGATAAACTCTGTGTGATTGTTTTGTGCTTTGTCTTTCTTCTAGTGATCTTGGTTATGCATTTATGTTATTATGCTATGAATGTATGAAGTTTAACAACACTAATACTGTTTCTATCCTTCTATGAGAGACAATGGTCATGTATCTCGTCTCCTATTTATCTCATCTTCACCTCTCTCTTTGCTATCCTTTCTATGAGCTTTGATTAGGACCCTGATGATGGGGACAATGGTCATGTATCTCGTCTCCTATTTGTATCACCTTCACCTCTCTCTCTCCTATCCTTCTATGAGCTTTGATTAGGCCCCTGATGATGGGTGAAGTGATCAATGGTCATATATCTCGTCTCCTATTTATCTCACCTTCACTTCTCTCTTTGCTATCTTTCTATGAACTTTGATTAGGCGCTTGAAGATGGGTGGGGTATCCACTCTAAATGTCTAGACCACTAAACTCTAACACAGTTCAATCCATAAGATTATACACAAAACAATATTTCCATTATGAACTTAAGTTCTATGTATTAACATAATGCTTATATATATTTATAGAAAATTCTAAATTTCATATGTTTACTATGTGATATAAACTAAAATCAAAGATATGTGAGATATGTAATCTAATCTTCGAATTATGATGTTATGGTTTATGATTCTATCAGATTTAGTTTAACTAGCCTGAAATGTTTAATCATAAGTAATTTAACATATTTTTATTTTTTATTTTTGTACATTTCTGGAAAGGTGCCTATGTTTTGTACCTGGCAGTACCTGGAAATAGAAGCACCAATGTCAATTCCCAGTGGACAAGCTGGCTGGCACTGCAACAAGATGAACTAGCAATAAACATGATAGCCAAATTGACTAACAGAAGCTGGTGGCAGGCACCTAGTTTCATCATATCTAAGCATCCTTGTATTCCTCTGCTCCTATGTCTAGAGTTATATTATTTGGTTGCCCTGGCCGTACAAGTTTCTTCAAGCTTTTCTTCTTTGGTTTTATGTTTTGCAAAATACTTAGATTCACAAAAAAATTAAAAAGAAAGCACAAAGCTAAAGGGTACACACAATGGAGATATTATATCCTGTTCCTCAATGCTATTATCACTGCATAAGCTAATGCATCTAAACTTTTAGCATCCTTCATGAGGAGATAACCTTCTGCCATCAACTGATACATACCTCTAGAGACCACCCAAAGATTTAGGGAGTACTGCAAACCCCTAGGAAGCAATTGATATTTTCTGCCATTTCTTTGCTTAAACAGCAGGCAGAAGTCCAGTTCAGTGATAATGCTCCATCCAAGACAAGCCAAAATTCATGGGAGTTTGGTCCAGTTTCAAAAGTTTTCGGAGGCAAGCCCTTGGTAATTACATCTTTCCGGTTTGCCATCTAAATATATCCTATTGACTGTAATCAGATCTGTTATGTTTGCTGTCACGTTTCGATAATCTGATTTATGGGATTTAGATAACACCAATTAATGTCTGTTAAGTCTCCTGCATTTTTATATTCTGATCGGGTGTTTCATGGTAGTGCATTGAAATACATTCAACATTTTTGGCATCAAATAGTTATAAATATGCTTGATCATTGTTATTACAAATCCATGCAAAAGAAAATAGAATCCCTGCATCTATTGCATCTTTATTACACTTGGAACAGCAGAATGGGAGATCAAACTCCATGCAGAATTTCAAGCTAGAATAGAATCCTTGCATCTATTGTATATTTGTTACACTTCGAGCGGCAGAGTAGGAGATCAAACCTCGTGTAGGAGTTCAACCAAATTGGTTTTCTGTTAGTTGTATGTATCTGAAGATCATTAAGGGCATTGTTTTCCAAAGTTGCTTTTGAAGGTTTATGTTCTGGGAGTAATGTTGCAAATACTGTTCTGGGGAATACATCGCTGAGGTCCATAAAGAACTTATCAGAAATATTGGGGAAATTATCTGAAAATATCTGCAACCATAAACTTGGACTTGAAAAATAAAAAATATTGGGAGAAATCAAAGATATTTGCAACAGTGTCTGGGCAGGAGTTCAGAACTTTTCTGATTATTTATTATGCCATACAGAATGTTACTGCAGTTTAAGTTTTTATGGGCATGATTTTCACTGGCAAGTCTGCATAGGAGGTTGGTTTTATGGAAAGAACTCCAATAGTCAAATACGACTATACATAAAGCGTTCCTAGTTATTTAACAAATCATTGCATACTTAATGCAAATTTGTGATATGAACTTGATTTGATGCAAAAAATATGCTTGTGATGGGGGATTTGATCTCTGGGCGGTGTCTGGGAATTTCACAGGCAATAATGGTCATATATTATGGTTTCACTTGTTGCTATGCTGATTGTAGTTTAACACTATATTAAATCCTAGGTTTTGTGCATAGGGTAACAACTGTGTCAGTACCCATTGAGTAACATCATCATCAAGTGGCTTCTCACCTTTGTTAAGATGTTGCCTTGCTCCATGATTGAGAGGATAGTAATTGCCACAGAGTTAGGGTTGTAATTTCTATCACATTACTAGCTTGAAGAAAATACTCTTCTGATAGTAATTGCTGGTAGATGTCCTATTTAAAAAGGGTTAAAAGACAATTAAGGATCAGCAGATATCTGCTTGACTTGAAGAACTTTTACAGAGATTCAGTTGAAGGTTGGAGTCTAAACCAAAGTTACAAATATCGTGTCAGTGAATATATCACCGAGAGTCCAAAAACAAATTATCAGATTTATTGGCGAAAATGTTGGCAAACGTCGGCAATATATCGACAAACTTAAACAAATAAAAAATAATTTTTTTTTTCAATTTTTTAAACATCTAAAGCAAGAAGAACATTAAATAAACACATTGCCACATGAATATGGAAAGAAAATTGATATATAAGATGTATAAGATGTCTAGTGATACATCACACATAAGTTATAACAAATGAATCGTGTCCTAAATCCTGAGTCCCCGACTCATGAATCAACAAAAAATACAATCAATGTATCTCATATACAATGAAATCAAGTAAATAAACTATTGATTCCCTCTACCCCTTTTACAGGCAAAGGTAATCACTTTGGTAATGGCTCTGTCTCTAGAAATAGAAGGCTCCAGCGGTCGTGGGGATCGTAGTGGGCTCTATGTATATTTTAAATCGCTATGTATGTATATGTATATTTTAAATTAATAAATGAGCAAGGACGATTAGAAAAATGAATGTGAAACATAATTCATAAATCATACATGTCAACAAATCATTGCCTATATTGGGATCCTATTCATCAATAACACCCTATGCCTCCCTCCTCTAGGCACTAGTCCTTGCCTCTACCTCAAATCTCAAAGTTGATCCTCCAAGGACATTAGTCAATGACTCAACATTTTACAATTTTGATGAAACTTCCTAATCCAGTTGATAAAATAAGGTAGAAAAAACTTCCCATGCTTAATAAGTGATTTTGCTTGAGTGAAGAGTACATTTTTATTAAGGTCATGACAGAGGAGTTCAACAATCAACACGACCAACATCAAGGTACATAGAGGGGTTGATGTGAGTGAAGAGTACATTTTTATTAAGGTCATGACAGAGGAGTTCAACAATCAACACGACCAACATCAAGGTACATAGAGGGGTTGATGTGCTTGATTAAATGTCAATCCCATACCCTCATTCATGATAGAATCCGGTGGAAACTTTGCAATCCTGAAAATCCTGAAAACTATTAACTCTGTTGAATTCTGAATGGGATCTAAAATTCTACTTTTTGCATATGAAGTCTAATGAGGTTGGAACCACTCTCAAACATCCTGAAACAAGTAATGGTAATGATAAAAATTTAAGTAAAAGTGACATACTTTAAGAATTTAATATTACCATTTAATATTGCCAATTACTACTGAACAAGGTGACAATTTTTTATGGGCACGACGAATTTTTTTCTGAACCGTGGCAAATGAGCAAAAAGAGGGCACAAAATCACGATATTTTCGAAAAAATCGCGATAAAATTAGGTAAAAATCGCCAAAAAATTGGGGAAAATATTGGCTGATGTATCGCCAAGGGGTCAGCATCACGATATATAGCGACGTTGCCGATATATCGGCGATGTTTGTAACACTGGTCTAAACACAGTTAGCACTAGGTTCCAACAGTGGTAAACATATTCTACAGATGATTTGGCTGCTAAGTCTGCGTAAGCCCTAGACATTCCCATGGCCATCAATGGATGCTATCGTTATAACACTTTCTTTTGTCAGTTTTAGCGACACTTTCTTTTGTCAGTTTAGCAGGCTAATCTATGTTCTTGGTGTCTCTGCTCTTGGAGGTTCTAATATTTTGATGGGTTTCTGTTAAATAATCTGTGTCAACTTTCACATGTTAAGTTGCCAGGTGTTATAGTTTATCTTCCGGTGGTTTGTTTTTCTAGTCTTCTTCTGTTCATAACTTTATATTTTGTTTTTGCAGGTTTGAGGATTTGGCTATAATTTGGCTTCTATTTACATTTTAAATTTTAAATTTGAAGGACGACATAGGATGACTACGACTCTTGCATGCTTTGTAGTTCTAACCAAAAGCTTAGTGCCTCAATCTTCTTCAAATTTTCCTTAAATAACCCCAATTCCCTTTAGCAGTTAGATAAATGGTTCTGATAACAAGGCCCCTTTTGAATTCCTATTTCAAAAAACTGCACTGAAAAAGGATTATAATTATAGTATCAACCAATGTTTCTAATTTATTACTTGGTATCTATCATTATAACATCCCTTGATATCATGCTAAGAATGATAAAGTGTTAAAAGAAAATCATAGTATCCACTTATTGATTCTTCTGTAATCTTTTGATTTTTCTTGGATACATGATTCTGTTTGTTCATTGTAGATTTCTGTTTAAAGTTCAAATAGTTGCAAGTGAATCTATCTCTCACAAAACTTGCATCAAGGAAGCAGCAACGGAGATTGTCTGGTTCAATTTGGAAGCTGTATATATAACAAAAGTTTCAATGACAAATCTACTTAAACTCTGTCACTATGCCTAAGAGAATAACAATCAAGATGTACCTAGGAAACAGGGTACGTCCCTTAGGGGCTCCGTAGCCGTATTCCATGTGTTGGACACACCAATTTCAGCAGAGGGAAATAACTCTAACAGGTTTTCATTGTGCAAGTGAAGGGTAAAATCAAGATTTGAAGGGATTCCATGTTGTATCAATATCTTGTAAATATATAACAAGCTGTATATTGTATAACAAGATGTTGTATCAATATCTTGTAAATCTACTTAAACTCTGTCACTATGCCTAAGAGAATAACAATCAAGATGTACCTAGGAAACAGGGCACGTCCCTTAGGGGATTCCATGTTGTATCAATATCTTGTAAATATATAACAAGCTGTATATTGTATAACAAGATGTTGTATCAATATCTTGTAAATCTACTTAAACTCTGTCACTATGCCTAAGAGAATCACAATCAAGATGTACCTAGGAAACAGGGCACATCCCTTAGGGGCTCTGTGCCTGTATTCCATGTGTTGGACACACAATTTCAGCAGAGGGAAAGAGCTCTAACAGGTTTTCATTGTGCAATTGAAGGGTGAAATCAAGATTTGAAGGGATTCCATGTTGTATCAATATCTTGTAAATGTTCTAGCTTTAAAAAAAATTGGATCTTCATGTTTATATTTCATTTTTATATTTGTAATTTGTATATTTTATTATTATTATTATTATTATTATTAGATAACCATGTCCCCATGTCCTGTTTCCAAGGTCATCATGTCCCATGTTGGATACTTGTATTTCCATGTCCTCCACGTCTTGCGTCCTTGTGTCATGTGACTTAGAGATGTACAGATTGGTGATTTGAACATTTACTAGTTGTAGGGAGATCTCTTGCAAGAGGTTTCCTTAACCTTTAGCCCTGCTCTTGTTAGTATGTATATGACAGTAATAAGAGCATAAACATCTTATCTGTGAACAAGTATATGGTCTTCAGAAACATGCCACACACTATATGATGTATCCTGGTGCAAAGCTATAGATTATTCCATAATCCCAGAAGAAAGAGGTCAAAGACAAATATGATGTGTGTGCATACATGGAAATGATGCAACAATTCATATGCATATTCGCCAATAGCTTGATAAAGATCTGCAACTTTCTAACAATAAAAAGATAGAACATTAAGATGATGATCAGTTCAGCAAGATCTTACAATCGCTTTTCATCTTGCTGACCCCCATAGATGATTTTATCCGACACCTTTGGATCATCCAAGAGCCTTGTTAAACGCTTAAAGTGACTGAAATTGACAATACGAGACAAGTCTACTGACTGAACTGGATCCTTTCCATAGAATTTCTCCAATGTAGTTTGTAGAGCATCTATCTGCATGCAAAGCATCAAACAGCCGCATATCTTACTTCAAGGGGCAAAAAGACAGCTAAGGGGTTAGAGCTTCCATGCTTCGAATGAGAGCCTTCAAACAGATAGCATAGAGCCTAGAGGAAACTGGCATGCAAACTAAAACTGCTTAATCTCCATTGGTAGTCCAGGACATACCAATTTAGGAGCAAATGATTCCAGTGTAATAATGTAATCCGGGGCAATACATGCTTGTCCATTATTACTTGCCCACTTGCCAGCTACAATTCGCCTTGCTGTAACCTATAAATTAACAACATGATTATGCCCTTGGCATGAGTAATATAAACAATGGAATGAGACAAGCTAATCAAAACATCAACTTGTTTAAATAGATGATCATCTGGTCCATGCCCAAATTTACCTCTAAGTCCACTGTGGGATCAACAATGACTGGACATTTTCCCCCAAGTTCCAAGGTTACAGGAGTAAGGTGCTTTGCAGCTGCAGCCATCACAATTCTTCCTATTTTTCCACTACCTGAAAATGCAGGTCCCCTAACATTCGTCAATTCAAAGTAAATCAACGTTCATTTAGTTGACATACACCTCTGTAAAGAGTGATATATTCTAACAAATTAGATCTGAATGTTCTTTTAAGAAGCCTGGCAATTTCATATAAGTAAAAGATGATTTTGATATGCCCATTGCTTATGTATCTAGAACAATTTATGAATGAAAATATTGGAATCATAGTGAGTTCATTCTCTCTTCAATAATAGGGACCATAGTTTCCCATTGCGTGGATACCTGTCATTGTCACGGGAGGCAATGTTGTGTTTAGTGTTAGAAAAATATAAAGAAACAGAAGCAAACAACAATAATAATAGAACATGAGATTTATGTGGAAACCCTCCTGTGCACATGTAAAACCACAGGGCAATGGCAGCTTTTATATTTTGTTATTACTCAACAAAAAACTTACAATGCTTTTTCTTGTGATACAATGCCAAGGCCCAAGGGTCACTTCCCTTTTATAAACATAAGCGGGTTCAAGAAGGAACTGTTGTCACATCTGTTATCCACTAAATTGAACTTAGTGGATTCCGGGTGAACCGTTGAAGTTGTGAACATGTTTAATGTTCATCACCAATGTTCCGAGATCCATCAGGCCAAAAAAATTTGGCCCTTTGTAATTTTTGCATGTCCAAACCCTGCGGGGATTTTGTAATAAGTTGGTCTAGCATGAGTTTTTTATGAAAGGTTTGGCCTTTCTCAACGTTTGTTATCAAGGAAATACTCTAGAGTGTTTTTTCCTTAGGGATTATGTGTTACTGAAAAGTGACGTATAATTCCCAAGTTTTTCACTCACACCTCCAACGCTGGAGTGTTTTCATGATGACGAATTTTGAGGGGTTATTAAAACCTACTGGAATGTATTTTTGTAACATGCTAGCCATCAGTATTGAGTCATATGGACATGCACTAGGTCCTCTAGGATTTTTGAGTCATTCTGAGAAAATTAATTTTTCTCAGTTTATGAGATTTTTTAATAATTTAATTGAAAAATGAGAAAAGTGATAAAAAGATGGGTTAGGAGGTGAATTTGGACATGGGGGTGTTCGTTTTCTAACCCAGAGCACCCATAAAACCCCTAAACCCACTTTTCTTAAGTATTGAGTGATAATTTTTCACTTAATCAAATTTCTCTCCAAAATATTAAAAAAGTAATTTTTAATTAAAAAATAATGGATTTGGAGCAAATCCAAACTCCTACAGAAAAGGTAGGTGGTCTGGTGAGTTGGCCCAGTTGACTTGGCAAAGACATTTAAAAAAGATCCAAATCAATATTGGAGTGTTGTGAGCATTGCTTTGATTGGGAGGAGGTGGCAGCTATCCCATTGAATACCACTCCAACCACCATATCAATCATGATTTGGATCCTACACTTGTCATTTGATGCCCTAAATGGCTCTCTTCTTCACAAATTCGAATTTGTGGTTGGAGAGGTGTCAAGTGGAGATTAAAAAGTGTCAAATGGTTAGAGAAATGTGTCATTAACCTCCCCAAACCCCTCACATGTGTCAACAAGCCTTTTCCAAGTGTATCAATGCATTTCTCCAATTGTCAAAGAGGATCTATCTTGGGAAATGCACCTCCCCCTCTCTCATTTTTCTATTTAAGCAAGGCATTGCTCCATTAAGTAACATGGATGCATAGAACCTCTGCTATTTTGTATATTGTGCTATTGAGTAATATATTTTCAAACTATGGAGGTCCATCGGGTGCATCTTGTGTTGGAATGTTATACATATGAGATGATATTGTTGCTATTTTGTGCTATTTCATGCTTTTATTGTGTAGATTTAGTCTATTGGATATAGAAGCAAACATTTCGGTTGTAATTTGTTTGTTTATGCTCAGATATTAGGAGATTCGAATGTAATCGACTGTATTCGGTTATACTTAGATTCATTTGGTCTCATTTTATTCTAACATATTAAGTTTCACATTGTTTTTGCAAGTTTTGGCATTGTTTTAGTTGCAGATCCAAAGGCTCAAGGGGATTGAGAACTCGGTTGTTCTTCTTGTTCTTGGGCAACCATCTTTCTTCTAACACATTTGTATTTCAGAGATCTTTCAAAGCTATTTGCAAGAGACAAGGGCATTGGAAAAAACAAGTTTCATCCATCTCTTTTCAACAAAACTATCTCTTTTGCCAACTTTTTCTTGCTTTGCTTAAAAAGTAGATCCATTTTCATGCTTAGTATTTAGATCCATTCTTCTTTCAGCATTGCAAACTAGTTTAGATCTGATATTTCAATTAAAAAGTTTATAATTCATTAGATCTAAGCTAGATTTGAGATTTTCTATACTTAGAAAAAAAATTCGAAATTTTTCTAAGTGTAAAATTTTTCAAATTTTTAATTTTTTCATTGTCTTTCCCATCATATTTCCACACTTTTAACTTGCTGGTTTTTAGCAGGTCTGCACATAAAAGTGACTTTTGGAGTGATCAAGACCATCAAAGAAGGCTTAAAACGAACTGGTGGACACCCAATTTGTTGTAAAAAATTTGTACATCATTGTAAGCTCTTAGATCCAAGCTTAACGGATTAAGAAGCATTTTATTTCAGCATTCAAATTGTAAAAGATTAAAACGAGAGCAGTGGGTTAACCAGCACCCACATCCCATCCCCCTTGGGGGATTTGCGTTTTTGTCAATTTTCATGTGATTGAATTTTTCTAACTCCACCTTTTCACACACTCACTTTTGAAGTGCAAGGTGTATCCTCCATTTAAATTTGCAACTTAAATAATTTCTTAATTTTTTCATTTATGCAAAAAGTAGAATAGAAATAAAACCATCTTCGTCGCCACGATGTATGCTCTCACCTTCACCTTGTTACCAACTTATTTGTACCATAGTTGGATTATCTGAAGAGCTGCCATTTGACAAACATGATAAGTGTTTGTGTTCTAGTGTATCAGATGGATCCATTTTTGTGCCTAGCCAATTCTGGCTAGTCAGTTTGTTGTTTGTCTTGAAGTGACCATGCCCCACGGGGTTTTTGTAATAAAAGTGTGCTAGTAGGGTTTGAGTGACTCGGTCACCCATGACTGGTTTATCAACTAAGGTATTCCAGGGAGGTTTTTACCCTGACCAATTATACTTTGCCTTCAGCCGAGATATAATTGACAAGGTTTTCTCCCGCTTCCTCCAAAGCTGGAATGCCCGATTTTGAAATTCTGGCCATGGGGGGTTATTAGAGTCCAACTAATGAATATGAACCTACTAGACACTATGAGTCGAGTCGGTGGTCATTTCCTAGGTCTGTAGTGGTTTTTAAACGTTGTCTGAAAATTTTTTACCAGACGCGTTGGACAGTTAATTATTTTATTTTTTCCATAGTTTAAATGGAAAAATTCAAATTTGTAATATGTCAGTCGTCCGGGGTCCAAATTCAGAGTTTGAAGGCTTAACCATTAAGCCAAAAATCATACATGACCCCCGGACTAGCAAACCCTAGGTTTCGGATGTCAATTAAGCCTCATAATTAATAATTTCTCAAAAAAACCATTTACGAAGAAATTATTAATTAAAATATTAAAAATGAATATTTTGGAGATAATCCAAATCTCTCCAAAATAATCCAAAAAGAATAAAATAAAAGGCTAATTGACATGGCACTGGGCATTTATGAAGATTCCAATCATCTCAGTCATCATTCAGTTAACTATCCAGTCACCAGCAGTGAATCCCTACCAAGCAATTCGCCCTCCTTCATGCAAAACTCGAATTGGGTGATGTGTCACTTGTTTAATGGGTTGTTGTGTTGAATTTATTGCAAAGGTGGCGCCTCCTTATTTCATGGCCACCTCATGGCCTTGGCTCCCTTTGAGGCGAGTTGACACTTATGACAACTAAAGATTGGATACCTCATGAGGCTCATGCATATCCTTCATTATCCACGTGTTTGATAGGTGGATGGTTGCCATTCGCTTGATGCATATTCTTATGATATGGTGAAGTTTCCAATGTTGAGATGGGGGGTGCCTTGCCTAGGTGGAGGCCACCTCCCCATCCCAATTCAATGCAGCTTGAGTTATGTGGAGGTTCAACACTCCAAGCTTATGTTTGACTTGGATTTTGATTGGAGATTTGATGGAGGTCGAATTGATGTCTAGTGCTATTGGCTCCCTCTAAAGCCAATTCGAATTAGGGTAGCTTGTACTCTAGTTTTTGTATAAAAGGATGGCATTGCCTTCTTATTTCTCATGGATTTTTGGTGTAAACTTACTCTGCTAAATTTGTAAGAGCTTGTAGCTATTGCTACTTTTGGAAATAAAGATTGACTTTGGAGGTCTATGATGTGCACTACATGTTTATGAGGAAAGCTTCTCATCCTTTGAGGTGATATTGTACCTTTGTTTCACTTATATCATTTTATGCTTGATCTTGTTTAGCTTAGATCTCTTTTTCAAGGGCATAGAACAAATATTTGATGGTCCAAGTTATTGGTTTGTATTAGGCTTGATTTGTTTTAAGAGCACAAATTGTAGTCAGATATACTTGCTTGTCTTTTATTTCAATTTTGTCGAACACTCTAAGCATGATCTAGTGTGTTTGTGTAAGTGGTGCATGTGAGCAGGTATTTAAAAGTTAGAGTGGAGGTGAACTCGGTTGTCTCTCCCTCCTCTCCATCAACATTTTGCTCTAACATTGTGTGTTTTTAGGAAGCCTCCAAAGGACAACATTCAAAGTTGCATTTGAAGCTAGAAGTTTGCTTCTTTCCATCCACAAAAGACATTTTCAAACTCTTGGTTACTTGTTACATTGGAAGCCCTAAACACCCCTCTTCCTTGTGTTTTTGGTCTCCTCCTTGGCTTCGTTTTTTGCCTCTCCTTGCTCTCATCCTAGATCCCTTTAGCTCTCGTCCACCTTCCTTCAAGCCTCTCTTTGGCCTTTCGTTTTTCCCTTCAACACCTCTCTTCAACTTTCGTTTTGCCTTTCCTGTCTTCCCTTTGGTTTCCTTTCTCCCTAGCTCTCGTCCACCCTTTTCCTAGCTTCTTTTCCTTACCTTTTTTCACCCCTTCCTAGTCTCGTCCATCCTCTAGTTGGCCTTCTTATCTCCTTTCGTCTCCCTTTAAACTTGCTCCAAACCTCCTCTCTTTCATCCCTCCTTAATCACCCTAAAAAACACATAAAAGAAACAAAGTTTTGTTAGTTTAAAAGTTAGTTGCATTCTATTTCAAAGTTGAATAGTTAGATCCTTTTTCATCATAGTTTTGCATTTGCATTTGTTGATAGATTAGATCTTTCTTTTGGGTGGTTGCATCATTAGATCTCATCTTCCTAGTTAGCTTGCATTTTATTTCTTAGTTTTAAATCTAGTTTGAAGTTTGTTGTTTCCATTTTTAATCTCATTCAAATTGAAAAGCTTGCATCCCAAAAATATTTGATTTTTTCATTTCTAGATCTAATTAGTTTCACTTTTGTTGTTTTATCTAATGCTTAATGGGTGCCTTGAAGTGATCTATCTTGTGTAGGTACTTGGAAGAAGAGAGAAACAAAGATAAAATCCAAGTTTGAAAAGAAGAATCAAAGAAGGAAACATTTGATGTTTGAACCAAGGAGAAGAACCAAACCATGAATGTCATTTGAAACAAACTATTATCCTTTGTACAAACTCATAAGAGTGTTCTCATTACTTTACAAGTTTACTTTTCTCAAAGTCCTTACAAGGGTTTCATTCCCAAAGGCATTTGTACTCTCTAAATAAAATAAGGCTAAGTGGGATAAGGCCTCCCATAGTTGGTTTCTTCTTCCCCATTTGGGGAAGAGTGTCTTGTGTGTTCTTAGCTTAGATTTGCTTTGAGTTTTTAAAATAATTTCATTTGTGCTTAGAATTTTGATTGTTAATTTAGTCTTGACTTGAGAAGTGTCTTGGGATCCAATCCCAAGTGCCGCATTGACCTTGCGTGCTACTTCTCTTTCCCCACTGTGTACTGCGTATGACCAGCGAGCTGGAAATTTCATGAACAGTGTGTAGAAGTCATTTTTGCTAGATTAGTCTCATTCTGTTTTAGAACATTAATTGTTAGTCTAGTTTCCTTCCTTGCAAAGTAAAAGTTACTGGTTAGTTGCATTGTTTCATTTTTATTATTTGAGCTATCATTGTGTTCTTTGCTTCAAGCTTCTTGTCTTCTAAAAAAAGAACCAAAGACTCTTGAACTTGCCATAACACAAGTCAAGAGCACTTTCTGTCGGAGAGCATAGGCACTGCATTTCCTTGCATTCAGCATATAAATTAGTTAAAGTCTCTTGAACTTCCGTCATAAGACGAAGTCAAGAGCACTCTCTGTCGGAGAGTTCAACTGTGTGCTCTAAACTTAAAACATTTCAACTCATATTTCCCCTCTAAAATTTACTTCGTTGCTTTCCATCACTTAGTATGCTCTGCCGACCCTAAAAGGTTGGACTCGTACTCAGAACAGTGATTGGATTTGTTAAATCTTATAAGTGATAACCATAATAAAACTTTCACCCCCATAACCAACGAACCGGCATTGTTTCGAGAAATACTCAGGTAGTGGGGAAATTCCTAACTAGTGACATCGGAGAAGGATTACTGTTGTCATAGAGTTCTAGTGCTGGTTAAATCCACTGGACACCTAGTCGAAGAATACTGGACAGTCCGTCAGGTCACCAAGGGGAACCACTTAAAGTATACTTTTCCGGTTGGACGCATACCTTGCTTTTTCAACCCTAATAATCAAGAACATCTAAAACACTTTAAAATTTACCAAGAACAATTTCAAAACGATCTGACGAACAATCATCACTGAGACTTACATTTTCAGCATCACAAGCATTTGTTTAACTCCATTTGGCACTGATCTATAAAATCTTTATGTATCAGCTTGATCTGGACCATTAGTACCATTAGTCCTTGTGCATTTTTCAATTATCTTGTGGATGCTTACTTAAATTTCAAAGTCAAAGTATATTGTTCGTCTTTAAATTGTATATTGTAATTTGCAACATGGATTGCGTGTTTAATTGTGTTCTCATCATCATTAAAACTCCTAAACAACACTCATCCGCATCACCACATACAAAAACACTTAAAAACACAGAGCCATAGAAACTCTTTGTTAGGGACAACCCCCCTTGGCTTCGTTAGGAGTTAGCCTAAACGGAGGAGCTGGGATTCAGGTGACAGTACTTGGCTCATTGCTTGTCCCCAAGGCCACACGTTCCCCACTTGTAGTGAGATAACAACTTTCGAAAGATTTCTGCTGCTGGTGTGCATCTCAGCGGACAACACACCCAAAGGCAATTTTGCTGATTAGTGAAGGTTGATCAGAAAGTGACGCATAAGATTGGCCATTAAATATCTTTTCATTTACAAGTTTTTTGCATTTCAATTTCATAAGACTCTTGAACTTAGCTGAAAAGCAAGTCAAGAGCGCTCTCTGTCGGAGGGTCGATGGTTACTTGCTTCTAATTGGAATAAACTATTTGCTTACACTGCGTATGCTCTACCCACCAGCAGTACGTCTGAGTTGTGGGATACCAAAAGCAGTTGGAAGTACTTTTCAATTCTCACATTTAATTTAATCAAGTCACCTAATAAAATTAACTACCCACAACATAGTGGAGATCCAGCACTTCGAGACTAGTTTTTGGTGGGGAAGTTCTGCCTGGAGACGTTGGGTAGCTGTACTCTGACCTTGGGGCACCGTTAGACTACATCCTTGTTGGTGTAATGTTGAACACACGCTCAGGATATTGATAGTCCAACATGTCCTTGTACGGAAGCACCAAACTCTAGATTTCCGGACATTCCTCTCTGTCCCTTTACGGTATATTGAGAGTTTCCCTTTTTTCCCTTAATCAAGATTCATTTTAATAATTTAAAATCAACCAAGAGACAATTGCACAACATTTACTTTCTTCAGCATTTCAATTCCACACTGTGTTTTGACTCCATAAGGCACTGGTCCTTGCACTTTTCATTTGCTTTATATCAATCGAG
The DNA here is from genome assembly GCA_027924585.1 of Larix kaempferi. Lineage (NCBI taxonomy): Eukaryota > Viridiplantae > Streptophyta > Pinopsida > Pinales > Pinaceae > Larix > Larix kaempferi. The sequence goes on along the minus strand of BSBM01000159.1, from coordinate 4,863,757 downwards.
TATTTGTAAATCTTTATAGTTTACAGTGTTATCTAAACTTATGCTGGTGAAAGATTTCTTAACTATTGTTGCAATTACATCTTGAACCTTAATCAAAAAATCCTAAAAACATTAATAAACAACCCATCATTTAACTGGAAGACCCTAACAACCTTAGTAACTTTCCATAGGGACTACCCCCCTTGGCTTTCGTTGGGAATTTTGCCTAAACGGAGGAGTCAAGAACCAAGTGACATACTTGACTTGAGACTTGCCACCAAGGGCACACCAAGAGGCAGCATAGATTTCTGCTGCGACAAAGACGATGTGTAATCCAACGGCAACAACATCCATAGTAGCCGGGCTACCATGATTGCAGATCAGTTTCCAGTATATTTTTGAACCAGTCCTTTTGCCATGAGATGCATGAGATCGGAAGATGATGAGCAACCATTCTATGATCACTCGTATCTTCAGCAGACCCAGAGCAGATATCTCCAGCCTTATGCCATGACTGAGCCTCATGACCTCAGATTTGATGACTGAGGTGGCCATTTTCTTCCATTATAGCAATGTAATGATAGTGCCCAGAGTTATATAGCAGCAGTGTTCCTGTGACAGCGGATGGTTCAAGAGATGGATATAGGTATATGACCCAGCAGGTATATGGTTGTGCTTTGGATATTCATGTTGTGCTCTTTTACTTATCTTGGTAGCTTGACTAGGTATTTAGTGGTCATGATTTGGCAATATATCTATGTGGTTATTAGTCGACTATCTAGAGTAGAAGTGGTTTGAATTGCTTGGAATTAGAATTTCTCGTGTATACTCGTTGGTCTCACCCTCTTAGTAGTTATGAACTTGGCCATTCCCACCAGTTATGGCTTGCTAGTTATGGCATCACTTGTCACTTTCCCCATCCATCCGTTATCATCCATTATTGGTTATATCCTGACTTACACTTTAGCCTGTGATTGTTAGATTATGACAACTGAGGAAGGTCTTCTGTGCATGCATATGTCCTTGCATACAGAAGACATTAATTGGAAACCAATTGTATTTAATTAACTTTTCCTAAGTTTTGGAAAATTAATTAAAGTGATATAATTATTAATTAATTATTGGAATACTTTTTTATAAAAGTAAAAGTGAAAAATAAAAAGTAAATGGTTGATTTAATCTTAGCCATTGATCTCACCGGAGGATCTCATCCATAGATCTATAGTGAGATTAAGTTTTTCGCTTAGCCAATGATTATAAAAGAAAGGTCAATTGGTGGAGAGGACACTCATTCATTTCGACAGAGATTGAGAGATCAGTTTTCAGAGAGAAAAGTTTTTGAGAAGAAGACGAAGGAGCAGAAGGCAAATTTGCAGAGGCAGATTGATAGAGTGAGAAACAACAGCAGGCAAAGGTGACAGTATGGAAATCCGTACAGTCCATACATTCGTACAGCAGGCCGTACAACAACAGCAACACTACTACGTTGGGATCCGTGCCCACTTACAAGTTTTTCTCACTGTTTTTCTGTGTGTTACGATTTTGCCATTGTGGGCTGAAATCGATTTTCTAAATTGTACCGCTCCATATTTTCTTAATAAAATAATATCTCAGACTGTTGTACCGATTTTCCCATCTTGGGTTTTGTCCGGGGGTTTATACCCAAAAATATTGTGTTGTCTCTATTGGTGTGTTTGATTGGTATATCTCTCAGTGTTTTATTCCTGCTGCAATTTATGAGTGAAGAAACCCTTGTGTGATTAAAAGTAAATAAATTGGCATGGTTTTAGTTCTAGCTGGGTTTTAAGGAAAATTTACATGGTATCAGAGTTCTTCTGAGCAGACAGAGAGATAGCAGCAGATTGCTTGGATAGATCACTACATATCTATCCAAGGGTTACAGGTACTATTCATTATGGTCGTACAGTTGAGAGTTGAGGATAGACTCTAGGGGGCACAAAACTTTCCTACTTGGAAAGAGAGGATCACCAGGATCCTTGATGTCAGTGATGCTGCAGAGCACATTGATGATCAAAAGGTAGCTCCCACAAATCCAGATGAGTTAGCAAAATGGAAGAAGATAGATTCCAAAGCTATGTTGATCATTCTAGATGGGGTGAAGGACCACATAGTCCCTCACCTGTCTGGGAAGAAGTCTGCATTAGAGAAGTGGAAGGCTTTGGAGAGTCTTTACCAGAGCAAGAATGAAAACCGGAAGATGGTACTGCAGGAGAGATTGCGCAGTACCAAGATGGCCAAGGGTGAAGGAGTGGTGCCTTATCTTACAAGGCTCACACAGATTAGGGATGAGCTTGGAGCAATGGGCTCTAAGACGAAGGATGAGGAGCTAGTTTGTATAGCTCTCAATGGCTTTTCTAAGCCATGGGACATCTTTGTTAAAGGTGTGGTGGCTAGGGAGAAGCTCCCTGACTGGCAAAGATTGTGGGATGACTTCGCACAGGAAGAAACCCGCATGGGTCAAGGTTCAGCTTCATCCAGTGGTACTACACAGATCATGGATGAAGAGGCTCTAGCCCTATCGAGCAAAGGTAAGGGGAAGGCAAAGAAGAAAAAAGGTGGCAAGAAGAACTTGGACATGGCAAAAGTCAAGTGCTTCATTTGTCACAAGCATGGAGACTTTGCTTCCCAGTGCCCAGAGAAAAAGAAGAAGAAGAACAACACTCAGATGGCAGGTTTAGCGGAGGTGGATGATTTCGGCAAGATTTTTGAGGAAGACTTTTGTTTGATAGCTTGCATGGCAAGCTCCATCAGTAGCAGTACCTGGTATGTGGACAGTGGTGCATCTTGTCATATGACAGGACATAGGTCCTTCTTCAAGAGCTTGAAGGAGGGTGGAGTAAATCTCCATATTGAGTTAGGAGATGATGCGCGGTATTAGGCACAGGGTGTTGGCACTGTATCGTTTCAGAGGGATCTTGGCAAACCTATCAGCTTTGTTGATGTGTTATATGTCCCAGGGATGACAAAGAATCTCATATCAGTTTCCACACTAGAAGACAAGGATTTTTTAGTGACTTTCCGAGACAGAAAAGTATATATTAGGCCACATGGGTCAGATCAGAGATTGGACAGGATGATTGGAGTTCGGAGTGGGAAGGTTTACAGACTACAGTTTGAGCCTGCAAAGGCTCTGGTCAGTAGCAGCAACAGTGATGGTGAGTTATGGCATAGGAGGATGGCACACTTACATCATGGTGCACTGAGGCATCTGAGACAGGCAGTCATTGCAGTTCCTTCAGTACAGGAGGACAAGTACAACCACTGCAAGGGTTGTGCATTGGAAAAGAACATCAGGAGACCTTTCCCACATAGTGAGCACAAGTATGAGGGAGCCTTAGACTTGGTGCATTCGGATGTATGCGGACCGATGAGTGTACATTCATTCAGTGGTTACAGTTACTATGTCACATTCATTGATGACTATTCCAGGAAAACCTGGATCTATGTTTTGAAGGCCAAGTCAGAGGTCTTCGATCGGTTCCGAGAGTTCAAAACTCTTGTGGAGAACCAAACAGGGAGAAAGATTCGGATTTGACGACAGACAATGGTGGTGAGTACACCGACAGAGAGTTTGTGGAGTACTGTGCATCATAGGGGATCAGGAAGGAACACACTGTTCCTCATACCCCGCAGCAGAATGGAGTGGTGGAGAGGAAGAACAGGACACTGGTGAGTGCAGCTAAGGCCATGTTATTTGATCAAGGATTACCTCTATTCCTATGGGCTGAGGCATTTCGGACTGTAGTATATGTCCAGAACAGGTGTCCCTACACTGCATTGGGGAGGAAGACACCTGAGGAGGTATTTACAGGTACTAGACCAGACGTGAGTCATTTGCGTATATTTGGGAGTATCTGCTATTGTCACATTCATGTTGACACTAGGAAGAAGCTGGATCCTTCTGGAGAGAAGGGGCTTCTAGTTGGGTATAGTGAGACTTCCAAGGCTTATAGAGTTTATCCAATTCGCAAGAGGATCATTGTGAGCAGGGATGTCCAGTTTGATGAGGACCGAGCCTTGAGAAGATCTATGGACTTACCAGCACAGGAGCAGCCAGTTGAGGACTCGGGAGGAGTCAAGTTGGAGGAGTCACAGGTATAGGTTCAAACACAGGGTACAGGTTCTGGTAGTCAGAGGGAGTCAGGTGGACAGGATCCTCCTATCTTTGATGGGGAGGATGAGCAGCAGCAAGAGGAGGATATCCAGCAGCCGCAACAAGAAGACACTAGGCCACGACCTAAGTGGTATAAGGCCATTGTTTAGGATTCCAGACAGGTGAGTCTTCCACAGAGATCTTTCAGATGGAGCGTACCACCAGATAGACTTAGCTATATGACACTGATGACAGAGTTGATAGACTCTGAACCTTCTAGTTTTGAGGAGGCTGCACAGCTTGATGTGTGGCAAGAGGCCATGGTTGAGGAGTATGACTCAATCATGAAGAATCAAGTATGGAAGGTTGTGCCAAGACCAAAGAGTAAGAAGGTAGTGGGTTCCAGATGGATCTACAAGGTAAAGCATGCAGCAGACGGAAGTGTGGAGAAGTACAAGGCACGCTTCGTGGCGAAGGGGTATTCGCAGAAGGAAGGTATTGACTATGAGGAAACCTTCGCCCATGTCGCTAGGTATTCCTCTATTCGGACTATCCTATCATTGGCAGCGGAGATGGATTGGCACATTCATCAGATGGACGTGAAGACGACTTTCCTCAATGGAGTTATTGAGGAAGAGGTTTATATTGAGCAGCCAGAGGGATTTGAGGTGGAGAGTAGAGAGTCTCATATATGCAAATTGCAGAGAGCTCTTTATGGGCTCAAGCAGGCACCTCGAGCATGGTACTCAAGGATTGACAGTTATCTACGAGAGATGGGGTTCCAATGGAGTGAGGCAGACCATAACCTGTACTTCTTGGCAGGTGAGGTACCTCTCATACTGGTTCTATATGTGGATGATCTCTTTCTTACAGGAGATGAGGAGTTGATCAGGGACTGCAAGTCCAATCTTGCAGTAGAGTTTGAGATGAAAGACCTTGGGTTGATGCATTACTTCCTACTTCCTAGGTCTAGAGGTTTGGAACAGAGATGGGTGCTTCTTCATTGGACAGGGGAAGTATGCAGTAGAGATCTTGATGAGATTCAGGATGGAGGACTGTAAACCTATGGCTATACCTCTAGTTTCCAACTGGAGGAAGATAGATGTATCAGGATCAGAGGAGTTTGACCCTACACTGTATAGGCAGCTTATTGGGTCGCTTATGTATCTGGTCAACACTCTTCCAGACATTAGCTTTGCAGTCAACTCTTTGAGTCAGTGCATGGTGAACCCTCAAAGAGTACATTGGACAGCTGCAAAGCACATACTTCGCTACATCAGAGGTACAGTGGAATAAGGATTGGTTTATGAGCGCAGTGCGAGTTTTCAAATGGCAGGGTTTACAGATGTTAACTGGGCAGGATGTGTAGAGGATCGGAAGAGCACTTCAGGTTGTTGCTTCAACATTGGATCAGGGGTTGTCTCTTGGTTCAGCAGGAAGCAAAAGTCAATTGCATTGAGCTCAGCTAAGGCTGAGTACATGGTAGCCAACATGGCTGCATGTGAGGGGATGTGGTTGAGGAAGTTGCTCTCAGGATTGTTCGAGAATGAGATAGCGACTACTATAGTTCACTGTGATAATCAGAGTGGTATCAACCTTTCTGATAATCTAGTGTTCCATGACAGGAGTAAACACATTGACATCCGGTATCAGTTCCTCAGAGATTGTGTTCAGAGAGGAACCATTCGGTTGGAGTACATTCCGACAGATGAGCAGGTGGTAGACATATTCACCAAGGCACTTTGCAAACTCAAGTTTGTGAAGTTCAGAGACAAGTTGGGGTTGTTACCGAATCCCTTCCTCGTTGAGAGGGAGTGTTAGATTGTGACAACTGAGGAAGGTCTTCTGTGCATGCATGTGTCCTTGCATACAAAAGACATTAATTGGAAACCAATTGTATTTAATTAACTTTTCCTAAGTTTTGGAAAATTAATTAAAGTGATCTAATTATTAATTAATTATTGGAATACTTTTTTATAAAAGTAAAAGTGAAAAATAAAAAGTAAATGGTTGATTTAATCTTAGCCATTGATCTCACCGGAGGATTTCAACAATAGATCTATAGTGAGAGTAGGTTTTTCGCTTAGCCAATGATGATAAAAGAAAGGTCAATTGGTGGAGAGGACACTCATTCATTCCGACAGAGATTGAGAGAGCAGTTTTGAGAGAGAGAAGTTTTTGAGAAGACGACGGAGGAGCAGGAGGCAAATTTGCAGGGCAGATTGACAGAGTGAGAAACAGCAACAGGCAGAGGTGATAGTACGGAAATCCGTACAATTCGTACTGTACAGTCCGTACAGTTGTACTGATTTCGTATAGCAGGCTGTACGGATCCGTACAACAGGCCGTACAGCAGCAACAACACTATTGCGTTGGGATCTGTGCCCACTTACATGTTTTTCTCACTATTTTTGTGTTACGATTTTTCCATTGTGGGATGAAATCGATTTTCTGAATTGTACCGCTCCATATTTTCTTAATAAAATAATATCTCAGACTATTGTATCGGTTTTCCCATCTTGGGTTTTGTCTGGGGGTTTATACCCAAAAATATTGTGTTGTCTCTATTGGTGTGTTTGATTGGTATATCTCTCAGTGAAGAAACCCTTGTGTGATTAAAAGTAAATAAATTGGCATGCTTTTAGTTCTAGCTAGGTTTTAAGGAAAATTTACAGTGATCTGGAGGACTCCTCCACTTATGCCTGTATGTTGGATAGACTTCTTGTTGTTATGTGTCTCGGCTCTAAGTTGTGCAATAGAACTTGCCGAAGCCTTGATCCTTTTGGGCCAGGAGAACCCGCGGGTGTTGGTTCTTGAGCTTAGGTGAGTTAGTTTCTGAAGCCTTGACCTCTCTGGTCGGTTGCCCCCAATGTTTGGTCCTGATTGTGGATGATTCCCCCTAGTTGCTTGAGTTGTGTCAGCTAGACCTGAAATGAATCGTTCTACCATCATTACATTCATATGTGATTCATTGTCATATCTCCTGAAAATGCATTCCCATGGTAAAAATGAACTGTGCTTTTAAGCACAATGAAAGAGGGCTATGAAATGAAATGTAAAGCACCCTGGATGAAAGCTGCAATTAGTTGTGCTTCTAAGCACATGCAAAATCCGAAGGGTCAAAGGCCTAAAAAAGCAGTGAGTAAATAAATGCTAAATCTAAAGACTGTTGGCCATGATTGAAATGTAATGATTAATTCCTCACGGAGCCTATGGGTTGGGATGTGAGATGGAGTAAGGGACAACTAATTCTAAGTGTCCCTTAGAACCTCAAGTTACGGTTAACTATGCACCTAGTCATATGGTTCTAGAAAAGATCCTCACGGAGCTTGAGTCAAGCTTGGATGTGAGTTGTAGGCATTTGTTAAGGTTGAATGGGCACTCCTCAAAAACAGCGTATTCCATTTGAGAGACACCGCCATTCCTTGTGTGTTTTCTATCCAACTTATGCCTAGGTGCTTTTCCCTTTCCCAATTTCCAAAGTGTCATAGAGTTGAAGTTGTAAAGTCAATCCCTTGTCTTAGCCTTGTCTTTCCCACCATCACACATTTCTAGCAAAATGGTCATTTGGAGTATGGGGTCCAGCCACTCGTTATTACTATATTACCATGCTCCCAAACATTTTGGTGCAGTCAGATTTGTGCCCGGGGCACCAGGAAAAGAGATACAGGCATTTTATTATTTTATAGGTGATATTTTGATGGTACAAAATGGAAGAAATGGTCACTGAGGAAATCGATTTGGGCAAATGAGGTAAGGAAATGGCATAAGGTTTGTTCAGAGAATTTTTGTGATGCATCCCACACCTTCCGACACAACTTGCAACATTCAGTGGGGTCCACATACACTCCGGGTCATTATTTGGGGGTTTTTATTGTATTATTGGGACAAAACGTCCTAGTGATTTTTATCACTTTATGATGTATGTATCATTTGATGTAGTTGGGGCATTAGTCTAAGGAAGATAGTATCTCCTAGACTCCCCCAACAATGTTTTATGTTATGTTTCCTAGTTATGTCATGTTATACTTCCCCCTAGGGCGTCATTGAGGAAACATGTCCCCCACTTGGAGTGATCCATGTCTTATTGTTCCGGCTCATCTTAGCCGTTGATTATCATTGTTGTATCTTTTAAACTCAACCACTCATTCAAAATGTGGTTAGATTTTGGTCTCTCTCAATCCTATTTAAAGAAGAGACACCCCTCATTGTAAAGGGGGCTTTTTGGCTCTTGGATTTCCGACATAATAAAAATATTTTTGCAAAAACTCTTGGAATATCTCTCTCCATAACTATTTTTGCAGGGGCCGTGTGGTAGTGAAGGAGGACGATTTGAAGGGGGCGCTATTGTGGGGAGACTCCATATCTCTTCCTCAAGACGTCTTACATCTCAGGGAGTATCTTTATTGTATCTTGGATCATTTTGATGCTTCTTGATTTATCTTTGCTATCGTATAGTTTATTTCTTGCTTGACTCGATTCTAACTGCAGATCATTTTGGCAGGGAAGGGCGCATTAGCCATCTTGGGGGCATAGCGATTTCACTTGGAGAGGTTGGATCTCACTCTAGATTGCTTCGGTTTGTGAAGATCATCAATTTGCAAGGTGGCCGCAAGTATTTCCAGGTGTGTTTCAAATTATTTTTGTTGTTATGGGATCTATTCCAATTGTCACCATTAAAACCCTCATTGTTAAAACCCTTGTTTTCTATATCTAATAGATCGGGTACCTATTTGAGTACGGCCATCAAAGCCCACTTTGGAATAATTATAAAAACACTAGATCTAAATTTTCAACTTAATCCGACTCCATTTACCCCCGGATCTAGCACTAGTCATCTCTAAGTGGGACGCCCTCCTTGGGTCTTTGGTCAATTTTTCAGATCTATCAGTTGGGTTTGCTTGAAACCCCCCAATATTCACAGATCCATTCTTCAAGCACCTAGTTCTAGTCTTTAAACACTTGGATCTACTATTTTGGGTCCACTTTGGTCTCATTTGCTTAAACCCTAGGTAGATCCAATTTGGGTATTCCTCATATGAACTAGATCTATCTAGATCTACTAGCCTAACTTCATTGTGGTACATTTCTTCTATGGTTGAGAATCTCTATCTTGCATAAGCCTCCTCAACCGGTTCCTAACTCTTATAAGCCACTACGTTTCCCTAGATCTAGATTTTATCCACCAAGATCTACTCTTGTGCATCATTCCTAACCTTTAGAGTACGTTGTGTTGATTCGCTAGCCCTCATTGGCTAGTAAGGGTCTCCCCCTTGATCTTGCGTTAACTTGATCTAAAGTGAAGAGTGCCTCGATTGGCATGACAACCAATCCTTCTTGGGAATCGAGGACCTCTTGGGTCACCTCTTTAGTTGCCTAGCACCTCTACCATCTTGGATAGGATCACCTTTAGGTGCAGCTACAAGTTGTGTGATAACAGGAACCAAAATACATTAGAAGGTTCCAGAAATTTTTGCCTTGGGGGCAACCCCTGGCCGCAAGGGCCCTTCCCCCGCATCCCGGGGTTGAGAGGCCTGGCCGACCCCCCTACGACTCCCCTGGCACATACAAATCACGTCTGGGGATAATCGTGTACCACTCTATAGGAAAATATTAGAGATCTAGATATTGACTTCACCTCCTAACATATAGAATGATAGAAGTGATATGATGGCTAGGGAATTAACCACCACTTGACAATTTCCATCATTCAAAATTAGCCCAACCAGAGTTCCCCATCGCATGGTTACCTGTCATTGTCACGGGAGGTAGTGTTGTTTATAGAATAATAGAAGTGATATGGTGGCATTAGAATCTAAGTTGTAGACACCTAGAATGGTGGTGTACCTTTCCCAGAAACACAAGGAAATGCAGGAAACGGGACGAAATGCCATTGGCCATACCATATGGTGTTTCCAATGCCATTGGCTGTACCATATGGTGTTTCCAGATCTGGAAACACTGTACAATATGACCAAAGACATATCCAAGGTGTTTAAACCATTTTCAATGACATTTTGGACATTTTTCTGGGAAGTTTCCGGGCCCACCCAAGTGCCCATGAGGGATGTGGGACCATAGGAAAATATCACCTTGTCTGTCCCAATGACCTTTTAAGAAAAAACAGAGATAAGGGATTGAGCTCTGAGGAGTTTGTGACCTCATAATTAATGGTAATATTAATATTACATTATCTTCCTTTTACTTAAATTTTTAACATTACCATTAATTGTTTTAGGATGTTTGGGATGGTTCCAACATTCATTGGATGTCATATGGAGAGAGTAGAATTTCATATTCCATTCAGAATTCAACAGACTTAATAGCTTTTAGGATTTCAGGGTTGGCAGGATTGTAGCATTTCCACTAGATTCTATCATATGTATGAGGGTAAGGGATTGGAATTTGTCAAGACCACCAAGCTATAGGATTTTGCATCGAGTAATCATCTATGAGAGTTAATATAGACACGAGTTTCCTTCTAAAATGTCATTTATGTGTATCATTCTTATTTTTTTGCAAGATAATTTGTTATTTAAAAAAACATATATCTATATTTTTTTTATTTTTTTTATATTCTGCATTTCCCCTGTGTACCCATTTTTGGGCGGTCACATTTCCAGACATTCCCATTTGGGAAATTTGTACACGTTTCCATGTTTCGTGCAGCTTAGAGTGGAATCCACTTGACAATTTCCACCATTCAACACCAGCCCAACGTCAAACCTATCTTACCAATAAAAGAGTATAATTTGTATAAAACAGTAGTTCCAAGATTATCATTGATTACTGCCAAGCTTACTACAAGCAATACTATCAAAATGTGCATTGCCCTTTCTGAAAATGTCAAAATATTAGAACATTAACTTGACAAAAATAAGGGAACCAAAACAGCTGCAGAGCACAATTATTTAGAAGGTGCAACCTTATAAATAAATGCAGAATTGAAGGGAATTTAAAGTTAGAATGCTGACATATCAAACGATTAACAAAAATTCTAACTTTCATTATCGATACCTGTATAAAATATTTTATCCCACTTTTGTTCCAATAGACTTGTTGTCTCTGCAACACTCCCCTCAACAACACGAATCGCATCATCATCTAGATATTGCGGTATAAGCCTTGCAAGCAAAGAAGATGTTGCAGGGGCCACCTCCGATGGTTTCAAGACAATTACATTGCCGGCTGCAATAGCTCCTATAACTGGATCGAGGGACAACACTGAAGACCAAAAATATCCAATTAATAAATCAATCTCTCTCTCTCTCTCTCTCTCTCTCTCTCTCTCCAACAGAACAATGTTCACCAGTAGTAAATAAAGCTTATAAAGTATGCAACTAACCTAAAAAAGAAACAACTATTCAAGATCTGAAGAACATACAAAAAGAATTTAATCCATACACTACAAAAACCATCAAATATGACATTGTAATAACTATTATATTTTGAAGCTTGTGCATTTGTCAAAACTTTAAAGAGTAGTTAACTCAACCTCTTTGTACTATAAGTTTTGCAAATGCCAGTAGAATTATCTATGCTTTTCACTCTGTCTCCATGTCTCCAACACAAACTATCTACACCCCCAGCCCTTCCATCACCCCACCACACCTTCCCCCAAAAAAGTAAAAGAAGATGAAAAAGAGAGAAGAAAATGCCCAAATTTCTAGTCAGTAAAACAGAAGCTTTGCTTGATCTACAATAAGAAAATAATGGCGTGAAAGAAATATATGTTACTAGTCAAACAATCAGATTTAACAAGTGGCACGTATATAGGTGAACAAAATTTAGGTCATATACTTCTTGGAGATTAGTATATCATTGCGATAAGGTTCCCATTTTGTTATCATTCCACAGTTTTGGAAGCCTTGTGAAGCAATTCATAAACTGAGTTATTAGTCAGCTACAGCTCTCTGTGGAAAGTGGAATAGGTTCCATGGATTGTTTGGGTCTTGTGGATGCTAATAAATCACCCCTCCACCACCGCCCCTCTTTCTTTACGTTACCCTCTCATGTAGCATGAGTGATGTCCAGTTTGAAGATCCTGCCCAAGCAAGCTACATTTGAAGGATATTGGCTTTGGAGCCAAGATGTTGCTGCTTTGATGCATATTTGTTCATGGGCAGTCACCTTTTGGGCATTTTCATTTCATATATGGAAGCTTGCACATTGCATCTAGTTTTTGATGGAGCATTAGACTTGATGAGGGTCTTGCACACTCGATCTATGCATTTATTGACCCCTAGAGCATACATGGAGAGGGAAACCCATCAATTAAGGGTATTCCCTAGGTTTATGGCTCATTACTTGATTTGACATCCATTGAGATGGTGCACCCTCTTCCTAGAGAACACATCCCTAGGGTATATCTTGAAGAGTATCCCATGCCATTTGGAGGGTTGAGAATCGAGATGACTTATTAGTTATTATGGAGTGTTTGGTCTATTGATGATTGACTTGACACTTGGTTGCTTTCCCTCGTGCCTTAGCACATATTTTGAGGAGTGCTCCACTATGTGCACATATTTCTAGAGCACCCTATTCTTTGGCCCATGGTATTGAGGGGGTTTTATGGCTTTTGTACATGGTTTCACCTTGTGGCACGTGGTTTTGATTATTTTATACTTATTTTGGAGAGCATCCACATTCCATGCACTTTTCCCTAGAGCACTCTGTTAGTTTTTATACCAAGGTCGAGTTCCCCTAGTGACTATGCCTAAGTCACTAAGTATGGGGTGGTGGGACCCTCACTTTAAGTGATTATTTAATGAGACTTTAATGTCACCTTTTATCCTAAGTCTAAAAGTGAATGAGAATTTATTATTTAAGTGAGTTAATTAATAAAGTGTACTCTCATCTAATCTGGGCCATTGATTAGATCTAATCTCAGCCCTTGATTTAGAGATTCCTTTAGGGTTGGATAAAAAGGTAGAGGGAGGCAGATTACTTTCATTATTGTGTTGAGGTGAATGAGAGAAGGAGGTCGAGAGCTAGAAGGAGGTCGAGCTTGAAGGAGGCGCAGGCACTGAGATTTGACTGCAAGTTTCAGGCACAGGTTTCCATATTCTGACTTCAGCATTGGCTCAGAATTCGAGGTATGCTTCAGGCATATTACACCAGCACTATTAATTAAATTGCAGGTGGCTACAGTACATAACCCGTGGAGATGAAGGTACAGCAGGTACAGGGTACGGAATACTAGATAAGCTGGGCACAAGTTTCACATGATACCAGGGCGCATTTGTTGAGAGTTTCTGGGCTCATCACCCGTGACAGTCTGCACACTCCTGCTGTGAGTGAATCTGGGCACAACCTGTGACAGTATGCACACTCCTGCTGTGAGTGAATCTGGGCACAACCCATGACAGTCTGCACACAGGTGGAGGTAAATCTGGGCACACACTTTGTGGGTTTAAGCACAGATTTCGTGGGCTGCTCTCCATTTGAGTTAGCATTTGAGGCTAGGTGATTGAGACTGCTGAAGAACAGTTTGTCCAAGTGTTCAGTACAGTTCTGGGGCTGTCTTTCCTGCACATTTTTCGAGGCACTTTCAGCACAGTCAGACTGCTGATTTTGGCACTGTATTCGAGAAATCTGCTGGGTGAAAATTCACTGTAGAGATAAGTAAAACATTTCTGCTATGACTTTATGTACTGAAGATTAATGAAGCAATAAGAATCTCTCTCTCTCACTCAACTGGTTTTCCCCGTGGGGGTTTTTCCAGGGCTCGATTTGGCCAAAAACTACCGTGTCAAATTTGTGTGTGAATGTTTGTAAATTAGCTTGCAGCCTGTAATTTGCTTTTACTGTGTGTTTAGTGTTATTTACTTTTGGCATTAAGTAGCTTACAGCCAATGCACAACAGGGCTGTAAGTGAAAACCACTTATAAATTGGCAGTAAACCAGCATACAGTCAAAGGCAGAAAATCTTCACACTCTACTTTCATTCCATTGTTTTGAGGAAATTTGCATGTGGATCTAGGCTCTTTGCACACTTATTTAGAGCGCGCATTTCTTTTGAGGATTTTTGTAGTTGGTTTGGTCAAATCCACATGGACCAATATTTTTTGCACATTTATTGAGGCCGCCCACCTTGAGGAGGTTGTTATAACAACCAAAGGGGCCACTATTGCATGCATATCCATGAGATCCATTGTTTGAGGAGTTGGTTGTTGCATTGGAGAAAGCACCCTAACTAATTTTGCTGTCTCGAGCATCTTTTTGGCATCTCTAGGTTGTTGACTCCCTCATTTAGTGGAGCACTTCCTTGATCATTGCATTTTGGCACATTTATTAAGGAGGCATAACTACTTGTGCACATCTATGTAAGGCACATACTTTTGGAGAAATATTTTAGTATTTTTGTGGTTCCAAAGCCTCCTCCTTGCATAGTTCTAGGGCACAGTTGCTTTGAGAGGTTGTTACAACAATCATTACCCATGGTTTTGCACATGAATCAAGGAGATACTCTCTTCAAGAGAACATTGGCACATATATTGAGGAGCGCCCTAGCTCCAAGAAAGACATGTGGCATTGATTCATCATTTTGAGGAGGTTTGACTCCCTCTCTTGAGGAGCGTTCCATGGAGGAGACTATATATATTGCATAACCAGCCTCAATACTTGGTCAAATGAGAACGTTTCAAAGGGGTCTCCGACTCAAGATGATGACAAATAGCATGAGGACCCATTCAAACCCTAGTTTTGAATATTTTATTATTCATATGGATCTGCCAGCTCCGAGGAGAATTTATGATGCATTATTCTAATGTTTTCCTAGGAGAAGAAAGTGGATCTACAATCCACTTGATAATATTTTATTGTAAAGCATTTGAGGAGAAGCTCTATAAAAGGATAAGCCCTCTCATTTACTAGGGTGGTTGAAAGTTGGAGGAGAAAAAATCTACGGGCTTGGCTTATTATTGAAGATCTTATGACGGCTATGTGATTTTAAGGCTTTCTGTTCATGGGTAGCTTTCCATCCATTTCATATTGCTGAAAATCACTTCCAATGCTGCTGCAATAGAGGTTTCAATTTTGGGCAGATTTGTCATTGAAGAAGAGCATTGGATGAGGTGTATTCTATTCAATTCTCTTCCTGTTTTTACTCTCTAGTTGAAGGATTATTGTGATGTTGTTTCATTGAAAGGTCGAACACTAACTTTCAGCTTGGAATAAGATCGCTCTTTGTTGTCATTGCATGTGCATAAGTAAGGTGCCTTTGAAATGGTCTACATTTTTTTTATTTTCCAATAATCTGTTTTAGCATTCATAGGTAAAACTTTGCATGTTTAAACTTTAAACAACACATTTTACCGTCGCCATTCATCCATTTTCAGCTCTCTTTATTGGCTTTAGACTCCATATGGCCAAGTGGGTTTTTGGCACTGGTCATCCCCTTTCAATCACCTTAAACATAAAATCAATAAACCATTTAAAATTTATGTATCACTAAAGCTAATTTTCCATCTAAACTTGAGCTTCCATTGCATAGCTTTAGTAATCCTGATCCTAGGGATACCCCCCTTGTGTTGGAGGAGAGTCGGCCTAAAGTGAGAAGAGGTGCTTTTGTGGTGACAATGATAGCCCTCTTGAGTTACCCTTAGGTTTGCACCCGTTACTGGGACTTTGTAACTTAAGTGCAACTTTAAGCAGTAACATTTTGACACCGTTGCTGGTGACAAAGTCCAGCTCCTGTGATTCAACGATTGTTGCTAGATTGATTTGATGAGGATTTTTGCTTGAAGATCATATCCTTATCTGGCAACTCCACAAAGACAAAAGCTTTTTTCCTTGAATTGATCTGCTGCTTGTAGAGGTGAGGACTTCCAACATAGTTGAAGGTATTTGAAGACTCACCTGGTGACTCCACATATATGATAATGAGGTATAATGGTTGTATTCTTTTCACATTTCATATGAGCTTCTTGTATTGAAGATTTAGCAGAAAAGAAGCATGGGATTGCCTCCATGGTTAGCCAAATGGTATACTCCATTTGATTTCTCGAGTATCCCAAGATTTCCAAACAAGTCCCTTGAACCAGATTAAGTTGATCACATTTCATGGGTATTTTGATTCAGCTGCACCACATATTTCATTCCTCATCACAGTTATTTCAAATCTTAATGTAGGTCATGAGGATGTTATGATGATGATGTTTGCATGTACCATACATAATAAGGCATTAGAGTGGTTTGATTCTTGTATCCTGGGAGGAATACCATCTTTTGCAAGTTTGATTCAAGCATTCTGCAAGCAATGGGGCCATAGCTATGAGGAAGAAGAAAGGGTTGAAGATCTAGTGGAAGCTTGTCAAGATCAAAAAATGATTTGCTACCCAATGCTTGAATTTGAGAGAAACCCCTCTTTTGCTCTCTTGGATGAAATCAAAGACAAGAGTAAAGTGTTGAGGTCTTTGATAGAGTATATCCAAGAAAAATATGGCGGGCTAGAACAATTCAGGATAGGACATGCTGGAATAGGTTTGTACAACAACAAAATGTACAACGGGAAATGTAGGTCTATATAGGCACAAGTAGTAGTCTCAACAGATCTGCACAATAGTGATTTCCATGCAGCACGATAATCTGTAGATGAGGGCACAATAGTAGAATAGTCTAGGAGGAGGGTGCATCTTTATTTATGAACTTCCAATAGTGAGGGCACATGCATGCATGCATGCACCAGCCATAGTAGAAAAGGATAATGTTGTCCTCAGTGGTTTGCATGTAGGTTGCATGTATTAGACAGTTTGCATGTGCATGTATTAGACAATTTGCATGTGCATGTGTTAGACAGGTTGCATGTGAAGGCGCATGCATTTTGCAACTTTGCATGCATTAAGTTTATAATTTAAGTTTGCATGAATCAGTTAGGTAAGGCTCATGCAGACTAGTAGTTAAGATGCAGATCTCAAGGAAGATGCATGCTTGAATGCCTTAGGTCATCTACAGTTGAGGCACTGTTGTGCATGTGTCTAGATTCATTGTACCTACTCATCTTCTTAGTACATCAAAGAGAAGGCAGAGGTATAGGTTTACTCATTTAGTTTTCAGTTTAGCAATTAGCAGTTCAGTGTTTTCTTGTAGCACATTTTCATTTTCAGAAGTAATGAAAACTTAAAAGCAATAATAGGTTTTGACAGTCATATATTGAGTTTCCGTTATACATTTTATACAATATGTGTTTATAGACTCTAGAATTAATCAAAGAGTGCAATTTTGAGTAACTTTAAGTCTATGTTACCGGATTTGTCACTGGGGACCTCTGGATCCGTGGATCCACGGATCAGATCCGAATCTGGATACGGATTCACTAGGATCCACCTCTGAAACAGATACCAACATGCTAAATGGATCCCATCCATAGTCAACGGATCCTGTGTAGAGTATGCTTGGCTTTCTCAACTACGCAGTGTGCGCTGTGGGCTGCATCCCGACATTGCCCAGAAGCCATAATCTCTATGTGTGCTATGGGTTGTGTCCTGACATTGCCCAGAAGCCATAATCTCTGTGTGTGCTATGGGCTGTGTCCCGACATTGTCCAGAAAAACTTATGAAGTCGCATCGGTCATGCAGGCTTGTTTAAATTTTTTATTAACTATGCAAACTAAATAGCATAGCATAAAGTATAGCTGTGAATTTATCATGGGGAGACCTAGATGGGTCCGTTAAATCATTTTGTTAACTAGCATTCTAAATGCCATACCATAAGGTATAACTTTCCATTAGGATTAATAAAATTTCTATTGGTATTGGTAAATACTAAATATGAATATGGTCTCTAGTATTTTTAATAATTAACTGTTTACATGTTATTATTAATATTTTGATAAAAAGATGACATTATTAATTAGTAATACTAATATTAATGATAAGTAACATAAGTAATAATATTAGTTTTTAATTCATTTAATATTAATAATAAGTAACATAAGTAATAATATTAGTCTGGAATTTATATTTGTGGATGTGGAATGGTCACTTGAATCTAGGTTGTTTTCTTTTTGTTTATATTTTTTGTATTTTTATGTTTTTAATATTTTAATATTTTTGTACTTGTCATTTTCTTGCCATATCCAGATCCTTGCTTTTCAAAAATCTGGCGAATTTGTATCCGTATCCCGGTAACTCAGCTTTACGTTTTTTGTTGTTTGGTTTCCTATATAAATTCTTTCAGAGTGTAGAATCTATTTACCATGGTTTAGGAAATCTAACAATGCCAAGAGATCCCATGATCTTTGAGAAATGTTTGGAAAGCACTGTTATCACATCTATGTTAGCTGGAGCTACCATACTGCAAACTGTGCGGTTGAGGACCGCACAATACCTTTTTCTTTTTCCAAATCAGAGATCCGATGCCTTCAGAGGAGGCACACAGTTTTGTTCAAATTGCCCCGAGCAGATGTAGCAGAGGGGATAGATGGTTGTACAGTGGTCCAGACATGTTACTTGGCATTTACCGCAGGGTCACCCTTCCATGCCAGGATTTGATATGAGCCCATTGAGACAGTTGCCTAGTCTTGCTTTGATTGATACTATCACAGAGTATTGCTGGTTTACTATTTGTGCTCGGATTCAGCAAAGATCCAGTTCAGAGACAGCCTCAGCAGCAGGTATATGGTGTGGCAGGTATTGCATTTGATGTATATTGCTCATGATTGTTGCTTAGACTTGTTTATACATGATAGTACACTAACTCTACATATGATGATTGATTTGCTGATCTAGCTATTTTTATGATATGTGATTGGGCCCTTGGTGATGTTAGTCCACCCCTTCCTAGTAGGCTCCTGTATATGCACATCGGGTTACACCCCTACTCTTGGTATAGACTTGGTCATTTAGTCCCCGTAGGTAGCTGACTTTGGATCCACCTTCACCTTCTCCATCCATCCGACTCATCCATGATAGTCTTTCCCGACTTGGATTCCGATTTGTGACCCTGAGGATCCCTTTCCCCACTGATCTCTGAGTATGCCATGATTCCTTGTCTATTGTGCCTCAACTCTTTAGTGTGTGAGATGCACTCTCAAACCTGGGATTTGCTCCTGTCGGTTGCCCCCGATGTTGCAATGCAGTTAGGATTGTGTAGCCTCACCAGGTGTTCCCCATTGGTCATCGAAGCATGTATTGCTCACCCCCATTACTTTGCAGTATGAGCACCTTGATTATATGAGTCATATCTATTGAGATATGTATGTAGCCCAAAAGGGCCTTGATGTAAATTGAAGAAATGAAGAAATGTAAAGCAAGCCAAAAAGACTTTTTGTAAATGTAAATCTAGCCAGAAAAGGGTTAAGTATGAAATTCATTGTAAAGTCCATGCAATGTGTTTGTAAACACACATGGACACAGGTCAGGCATACATGTCAGCATTTGTAGTGGTTATTCCCTCACCTAGTCCTGCGGGGCAAGGAGGTGAGAGGGAGCAAGGGACAAGCTCAAGATTGTCCCCTAGAGTCTCAAGTTACGGTTTGCCGAACACCGAGTTTGGCGGCTCTAGAAAAGAACCTCACAGAGTCTTCGGGCACGGATGAGAATTGTGAGATACTTGTTAGATGACCAGTGGCGGTTTCCCTACAATATACCCATTTGTGAGGCACCGCCCTTCCTCGTGTTTTTTTTGTCATGGTATGCTTATCTCAGTGGACCCCGCTTTCCCGAGTTATCCAAAAGGTCACATGATCTTTATCCTTGTCATCCCTCATCCTTCACCATGTATTCCACATCACCCAAAGTCAGCTAGGTGGTCAAGTCTATAGGTTGTGCATAGCAGTTGAGTCTTTTGGATGTGGTGGGCCCACCTCACCTAGGGCCTTGTATTTTTCCGAGATTTAATGCAATTTTTATCACCATATTATTGTCATATTGTTTAGTAATGTACTAACTTGTATAAGGAAGCCTTTCACTTCATGATTGCATACAGGTATTCAGCCAGCACCTTGTTGACCAAATTTGACTTGGTCAAACCAGGTTGACCAGGCCAAAAATGGGCCCAAAAAAATGTTGCGACCGGAATTTCGATTTTGGTCAATTATTATCTACAGGGGACCCATATGAGCTTCCAAGTGACAGAATGCAAAAAGATCGAGGCGTTTGTGAGACTTTTAATTATTATTGGTCATTAATGACCTATTTTAATTAAAAATCATGGATTTGGGGCAAATAATGCCTAGGTCATGGATCGGGGTCATTCGAGTGGTCATTCCTACTATTTTTGGGGTCTACGATCACATTGCAACAGACGATTCGACAATCTGGGCACTATAAGTGGGTCAAAAGCCCAATTTACTCCTTCAGCAATATAAACCAGCAATAAAATACATGGAAAATAAAAAATTGACAAAAGCAACTATAGCAAATGGCAAAAATCAAAGGCTGGCTAATACAAGGGTGATTCCTAAGGTAATTTGGTAATGTTGGACATTGTATTTTTGTATTGTGGGGCCCTCTCTTGCCCAGCTCACCAAAGGGGACGAATTGGCCCATGGGGGCGTTTTCCCACTTGGCAAAAAATAATATTTTTGATGTTTTTATGTATTGAGATCATAGTGTAGTGGTATGGGGGTATAAAATAGCCCATAGGCACCCCCCAACCACATTTTATATGTGTTTTATGGGCCCCACGAGTTGGCCCCATCTCCACTTGGGCGTTTTTTAGGGTAATTCGCTCCCCCTCTAGAGATCATCCCCACCATCGATTTGGTTTGGGAGAGAGTTAATCTCAGCCCTTAGTTTTGGGGGGAATTAGGTTTTGAGAGTGGTCTTTCTCTATAAGAGAAGACACTCACCTCATTTGTAACTCTCTTGGCACATTTGTACACTTGAGTTTTTGATGATATAGAGCCATTCTTCCACAGTTTCTTGAGAGTTTATGGATGGATGTGTGTTGCTTGACTGATATCTAGCTTTCCTTAGCCTTGTTGAGTTGTTAGTGTATTGTTTCCATCATTTCCTTGGCCAACGATTTGCAGGTGAAGAGCACAGCTAGAGGAGGGCGCAGTTTTTGGAGTGGGAACCCCACAACTGCTTGTTTTCTTCAGAGTATCAACAAAGGGAGTTGCTATTGCCTCGTGCCTTTCAATTTCTTTTATTTTCAGTCATTTTTACTTGTTGGTTTCTCTTGTTATTTGCTGCATACACTAACTTGATCTTGTTTGTGGCAGGTACCTAGGGCAAACTTGGTCATTGGGAGCTCAAAACGCCAAAGGGAGCACGCTGCTATTCAACAATTGAGTTTGGAGGGCTAGTCTTCGGCAATCTCATCCATCTATTCACTCTCAAGTAGGTTATCTTTGCTGGTCTCTTGCATTTTAAATTTCACTGTGTGTGTTGAGCAGAAAATTCATATAAAAACCCCTAAAAATACAAAACTTAATTTTTCACTGTTAGATTTAGTTTTAATTCAAAACCCGCTAATGAAATGTGCTTAAACCCCCATATCTCAAATTTCATTTGATTCTGACTCCATCTACCCACTTAACCAGGCACTAATCTTTCACTGAATTCGCCCCACTTGGGCAAACTGGCCAATCACGTTGTGGGGTAAATTTTTGGGTTCTGGGTACTTCAGATTTGGTTTTAGAACGTCATTTTACCATAGGAAACCAAGTACCATTGGCTGGAAGTGATTATAAACGCTAATTATCCACTGCCCTAGGTCCTTTTGTCCACTACTTAACTCATTCCCTTGGGCAGTTTGACTTCACTTCTTGCTGGTTTGTATTTCTTCATTCTAAATCAGTTATTATTCAATGTATGATTGCTAGAAGATGTGTTTCAAACACCTAATTTGCTGCTGCCATGTTTGAGTAGTCATAGTGAGCTTCATTCCCCACAGGCAGATTTTCTTAGTCACCCTTCTAGTCAATTTCAATTTTTTTATTTAGTTTCCAACCTTCTAATCTTTAAAGAATTCATCATTTAAACACTTATAATCAGATCTAAGATCGTTTCATTTAGTATATTTTCCAATCCAGAATCTCGATTTCACTAGGCTGGAAGAAATCTCACACTCAGGCATTCACCTTGTGTCTTGCTTTGCTTATCTTTTGGGTTGGGTGTCTGATTGTTGAGTCTCAACCATCACTAGTTGAGCGGGGTCTACCCCCTGACTTGGCTACGTGCCTTGTCTGAAGCGACAATAGCCTTGTCCGATGTGACTTCCGTTCCCTGAACGGAGGACCTGGCTATTGCAGGTTACACCATTCTAACTCATCACCCTCTACCATCCCTGTTGGGACACCTTCCTGTAGCAGCTAGAGTTTGTGTGATAACAAGCACTATTGGTATAAACTTGTCTACAACTAGTTCTGAGACATTTGATCTTGCCTCATCTTGAATCTCCACCAATAGTTTGAAATCCTTGAATTTCCAAAAACATTATCCTTGGATTGAACAATATATATCCAAGTAAGACAAGAGAAATCATCATTAAAAGTAAGGAAGTAGTTAGCTTCCCCAAGAGATTGAGTGGTTATAAACCCACAAATGTCACTATGAACCACTGCAAGAGGTTGAGACATGTTACCCCTCATATAGCATGAGGACTTGATCCAATTGAAGACCTTGCCTAAGCAGGTTGCGTTTGGAGGATATTGTCTTTTAGGCCAACATGTTGTTGTTTGGAGGATATTATCTTTTAGGCCAATATGTTGTTGTTTGGAGGCATATTTGTTCACGGACCATCACCTCTTGGCATCTTCATTTCACTTTGGAGGATTGTTATGATCCTGTTTTGGCATTGACTATTATGGTTGAGGCATCATGGTGTATATGGCACTTTTGGAGGTTTCACTCACACAAATCCATGTACACATATTTGGAGACATCTCACATACCTTGTGACACTGGATTGATGGAGCGCATGAGGAATTGACTATCTTTGACCATCACTCGTGCATCCATACAAGGAGCGCTTGATAGTTGAAGGGTTATTTTGAGGCATAATCATGTTCATATGTGCCCTAGCTCATTTCTAGAGAGTGCTCCATCATTTTAGGGCCTTATCGAGGGTTGATTTAACATTTGGTTGCATTCACAATGGACTTTGCACATAGTTCTAGAGTGCCTTCCTTCTTGACCCATGGTTTTGGGATGGTTGATGGTTTTGGCCCGTGGTTTTGATTATTATCATGTTTATTTTGGAGAGTACCCCTTCATTTATGGTGTTGATGGGTTGATTTGACCACATGTGTGGGGACTTTCACACTCTTTGAGGATAGCGCTCTATCTTTATGGCACATTTTTTGAGAGTGCTTTGCCTTGGTGGCCTTTGGAGGTTATTTTATTGCTTGGCATGTGGATCTATACTCTTTGCACATGGTTTGAGGTCATTTATTTCTAAGAGGTTGTTGTAATAATCCTTTGACATTGTTGGCACGCAGATGCCTACTCATGAGATCCATCTTTGGTTGAGGTCATCAATGCATTTGAGAGAACACCCTACATTCCTTTACTATTTTGAGCATGTAGTTGGCCTATATCCATGATGGACCAC
Organism: Larix kaempferi; assembly: GCA_027924585.1. Lineage (NCBI taxonomy): Eukaryota > Viridiplantae > Streptophyta > Pinopsida > Pinales > Pinaceae > Larix > Larix kaempferi. The sequence goes on along the minus strand of BSBM01000159.1, from coordinate 4,840,163 downwards.
TTGTTTTGATGGAGCACTCCACTATTGCACATTTCCCTTAAGCATCTACACTCCCCACAACTATATTGTTGACCTTGTCATGTGGTTTATGCTTTGATGGAGGAGTGCCTTATCTCTTGAGGCTATCTTTAGCATGTGTTTGACTTATGGAGGTTGTTGATTCCACATTTTGAGGGAGTGCTACCTTGGCTACCTTACTATTGGATGGAGCATTTAAATTGGTGATGAGAACGTGGCATATCATTTATTATAGAGCTCACATTTTATTATTTTGTGAGTTGTTTTGCCTTGAAGAGCCACTTTTGTAATATTTTCTAGGAGCAAGACTTGGATCTAGTGGACCTGGGTTAGGGCTCATCTCTATTTAAATAGAAGCCCCCTCATTGTAATGGTTGTCGCGGAATTGCAGAGAGAACTCTATTGTTTGGCTCGCTTTTGATCATTTTTATGAAGGTTATGTGAAAGTAAGGGATTTTTACACATGTATGGTTGTTTATCTGCGTCATTTTGCTGATCTAATGTTGTTGGAAACTACTATAAATGCTGCTGCAATAAGGACTTCATTTTAGGGCAGATTTGTCACTGAAGAAAAGTGTTGGATGAGGTACAATCTATTCAAGCTTTTGTTGTTTTTACTTTCAGATTGAATCATTTGTGTTATGTCATTTCATTGAAAGGGTACATGATGTTTTCATCTTGAAGTAGAATAGCTCTTTATTGTCCTTGCATGTGCATAAGTACAACAAGTTTGTAAGGGCGTACATTTGGTAATTTCTAGCAATCTAGTTTAGCATCCCTAGGTAAATTTCTGCATGTTCAAACAACACTTTCACCATTCTCCACTCATCTATTTCCAGCGCTCTTAGTTACATTTAGACTCCATATGCCGAAGTGGAATATTGGCACTCGTCATTCTCCTCCAATCACCATAAAATATAAAACACATAAACCATTTAAATTTATGTGTTACTAAAGCTAATTTGTCATCTAGTTGGAACTTCCATTGCATAGCTTTAGTAATCCTAGTCCTAGGGATAAAGATTTGGCCTAAATTGAGAAGAGGTGTTATAGTGGTGACAATGATAGCCCTCTTGAATTACCTTTAGGTTGCACCCGCTATTGGAACTTTGTCACTTAAGTGCAACTTTGAGTGGTAACAAGATGCATGTCTCTCTTTAAGAAAGGAATCTTGATGGTGTTCCCCGAGTATACATCCTTCACGAACACCACTAGGCCGTTCAATCTGTGGAATGTCTTTAGCCATCTACAAACGACCCATATGTCACAATGACCCAAAGTTTGTATTACCCAAACATTGATGCCACAACTTGCTCATATTGTCAGCATTAGCCACCACAACAACAAATCCTTTCTACGTTGAAGAACTAAGCTTTCATGTTGAAAGACAACTAGGCCACCCCTCCCCCACTTGTACATATGGTTGGATTCATCACAATATTTGAAGGTAGCCACTTAAAACCATACTCTTCGTCTTTTATTACCCATCGATCTAGCCAAGATTCCACTTTTTATTGGTGTCATTGATGCGGTCAATAGAGAGAAGATTGGGCCCTACTCTTGGAAAACACCCTACTTAAGAGGAGTATTTTGCATCTCGGAGGATGGCATTGGACCCTAGACAACACAGGGCAGCTTGGATGCTTGCATGGAGGCTTGGAGTTGGCTCAAGGATGCTTGGTTGCGACAATGTTCATGCACGGGGAGCGGACCCAATGGAGTACATGGCTTAGGAGGCTCATTGGGGTCTTTGGAAACTGATTGGAATCTTTGGAAGCTTGTAGGAGTGTTGGACATAGTTCATGTAGCGCCCTTGCATTTGGTGCCTTGCTTGTGGAAGACATCACCTTGGTGCTTGACATGTGTACTCTTGGAGTGTAGCGCTCCACATGTGTGAGCCTACATATGTTGTTGTAGGTTGCTTGTAAGGGCTAAGGCCCACATATGCATCATTGGACTCCCTTACCTCTTATATATATAGAGGAAGTAGAGAGTCCTTTCAATCATCATCATCATCATTGTAATCTTCTCTTTGTACTTTTCTTGGAGTGAGGTGCTAGGGTTCTTGAGGAAACCCTAGGAGAAGCTATGAAAGGAAAGCAAGACGTCTTTGTTGGGATCTTGCTCTTGTGACTAGGGTTTATTCTTGTGAAGAAGCCGTTGAAGATGATGATCACTTCATACTCATTCTTATCACTCTTGTGCTAGAGATGTGATTAGGAGCGCACCACTTATTCTCTCTCTTGGATCTTCTTATGTACTTGATCTCTCTCTCTATCTTGGATCTTCTTATGTACTTGATCTCTCTCTATCTCTTGGAGTCACTAGGGTTTCTTGAGCTTCTTGGAGCATCTTGTAGACTAGGGTTAGGGTTTCATCCCTTGTAGATTTGGAGATTAGGGTTTTGAGATGAAACCCTAGGTTGTACTTGTTGAAGTAAAGAAGAGGAGATGTCTTGCCTTGGAGGACATACTTATGTGATGCATACTTGTTGGATCTCCTTGGTGTGAGCTAAGGTATTCTTGGTTTTCTCTACCTAGGGTTTTGGAGAGCTAGAGGATTGTATTAGCCTTGTGATAATGCTATGGTATGTACATCAACTTCATGTTTATGCATATTCATAAAGTTTCTAGTTGTCAAATACTTGTGTAAGTTGCTGATTTGATTTTCAGCCATCTATATTCTTCATGGTTTGTAATTTCCAACTCTATGTGTCTTGCTGATTTGATTAAGTTGATGGTGAATATGTTAAGTGATTCAACATTATAATTAAAGAATATAAAGGCAGATTTATAGCTGTCATAAGTATTTTCAGATTTTGTTTATGCCTGATAAGATTGCCCCAGAGGGATGAAACTTATTGGAACACATTGGTATCTTTTCTCTTGAATTGTCTAGATGATTGGGGTTGTTAAGAGTTGAAATAGTCTCTGATGTTGCTGTTGTTTTTGTTCATATTTCATAACAGCCCTAAGGCTGAAAACTCACAAGGTTATGTTAAGTTTAAACCAAATAGCCAAGCAAGATCACGGAAAGAAGCATAATCACAAGATAACACACAATATATCCTGGGAAACCCTCATGGGGTAGAAAACCCAGTAAAGCTTTCCTCAATAAGATGATCAACCAAAATACAAAGATGTGCTCCTTCTCCTTGACTCCTTAGCAGATCTCCTCAACTAGTGCGCACTCTTCCACAAGTGAGTGAATGATCTAATGAGGAGTTCACCTCCTCTATTTATACTTGACTCTCAACTCACTAAAAGACAGTTGGGGCCGACCTCACCTGGAGAAGTCTAATAACCCCTAAAATATAACTACAGGGCCGACCCACACATGGTGGGTCTAATAACCCTAGTTAATACCAACCCCTGGAGGAATAAACATCTCCAGATACATAGTAGGGTTACCTCGGAGGAATGAAACATCTCCGGAATAAATAATGTACAAATATAATATTCTTAGAAGTTACAATATTCAACACTCCCCCTTAACGAGAAGGATATTATAACAACATCTGTAGGAACAAGGAGTCATTTACTACATCATCTATATATCATCGGAAGCTTTCTTCAATTCATCATCATCAGTAACTTGACTAGTTACTGGAACATCAACATCGTCATCAGCATCGTCGTATGATCATTAGTATCGTCATCACACGATCATCATCATCATCGTCACACGATCATCAACATCGTCATCACACGATCATCAGCATCGTCATCATACGATCATCAGCATCGTCATCACACGATCAGCAGCATCATCATCACACGATCATCAGCATCATCATCATACGATCATCAGCATCGTCATCACACGATCATCAGCATCGTCATTACACGATCAGCAGTATCGTCATCACACGATCATCAGCATCGTCATCATCAGCATCGTCATCACACGATCAGCAGCATCGTCATCACACGATTAGCAGCATCGTCATCACACGATCAGTAGCATCGTCATCACACGATCATATTTACAGGATGATCAATCCTGCTCTCTTTAGGACATGAGTCCATGGATGATGCAATCCAGATCAAGTTCCAGGATGATCAATCCTTATCACAACTACAGAGCCAGCCCTGTTTCATGCTGGATGTATCACAACTACAGAGCCAGCCCTGTTTCATGCTGGATGTATCACAACTACAGAGCCAGCCCTGTTTCATGCTGGATGTATCACAACTACAGAGCCAGCCCTGTTTCATGCTGGATGTATCACAACTACAGAGCCAGCCCTGTTTCATGCTGGATGTATCACAACTACAAAGCCAGCCCTGTTTCATGCTGGATGTATCACAACTACAGAGCTAGCCCTGTTTCATGCTGGATGTATCACAACTACAGAGCCAGCCCTGTTTCATGCTGGATGTAACCTAGAGTAATTCTAGGATTTGTCACGTACATTTTGAACCGAGGTTCAGGGACGATTCAGTCCTGTCATTCAGTTATCGGAGACCTCATGTCTACGGCTCTTCTTTAGGACTGAAGTCCGGGAATGATCCAATCCCCTCAACTGTCCACTAAGGACTTCATTCTCGGAGACCTCACGTCTACGGCTCTCTTTAGGACTGAAAGTCCAGGGATGATCCAATCCCCTCAACTGTCCACTAAGGACTTCATTCTCGGAGACCTCACGTCTACGGCTCTCTTTAGGACTGAAAGTCCAGGGATGATCCAATCCCCTCAACTGTCCACTAAGGACTTCATTCTCGGAGACCTCACGTCTACGGCTCTCTTTAGGACTGAAAGTCCAGGGATGATCCAATCCCCTCAATTGTCCACTAAGGACTTCATTCTCGGAGACCTCACGTCTACGGCTCTCTTTAGGACTGAAAGTCCAGGGATGATCCAATCCCTTCACATGTTCACCAAGACAGAACATGTATCCTTATCATCAAAACATGTATAACCACAACATGTATCATCATCATCAAAACATGTATAACCACAACATGTATCATCATCATCAAAACATGTATAACCACAACATGTATCATCATCATCAAAACAAAGAATATAAGAGTCCTAAATCTAAATCATTCTAGGTGAATAAAAGCAGGAAAAAAATAGGTAACCTCATCATTGATGAGATAGGCTTGTTTTGTCAGATACTGAGCTACTCCCCCTTTCGAGGAGGGTTCTTCTGAACTACACCAAGCTTGTCTCGGAAGTGTTCAAACTTTACTCGAGACAGAGGCTTAGTCAGAATATCAGCAATTTGATCCTCAGTGCTTATGTACTCCAGCTTGATAGCTCCTTTCTGCACCATGTCTCGTATATAAAAGTATCGGATCTCTATGTGTTTTGACTTATCATGAAATACAGGATTTTCAGTCATCTTGATACAGCTTTGATTATCACACATAATCACAGTGGGATCCATTTCTAAGTCAAACACTCCAGATAAAAGTTTCCGAAGCCATACTGCTTCACAGCTAGCAGAGCAGGCAGCTATATATTCTGCTTCAGCAGTACTGAGAGCCACACTGGATTGTTTCTTGCTGAACCAGGAAATCATGGCAGATCCAAGACCATAACATCCACCAGAGGTACTTTTTCTGTCTGAGACACTTCCTGCCCAATCAGAATCTGAGTAACCATGTAATCTGAGTTCATGATTTCCAACATAAAATAGGCCAAAATCTAATGTACCTTTTAGGTACCTCATTACATGCTTTGCAGCTATTAAGTGAACCTTTCTAGGTTCTACTAGATACTGACTTAGGGTATTTACAGCAAAGCATATATCAGGCCTAGTATTAGTTAAGTACATCAATGATCCAATGATTTGTCTATATAAAGTTATGTCCACTAGTTCTGATGAATCATTAACTAATAACTTTAAGTTGGAGTCCATGGGAGTGGCCATGGCTTTACACTCCAACATATCAAATCTTTTGAGAATCTCCACAGTGTACTTACCTTGATTTAGAAAGATCCCTTTTGGTTCTTGCCATACTTCTAAGCCTAAGAAGTAGTGCATCAATCCGAGATCTTTCATCTCGAATTCTGAAGAAAGCTTCTTCTTGCTTTCAATAATCTGTTTCTCATCTCCAGTTAGAAAAAGATCATCTACATATAACAGCAATATAACTGGTTCATCATCCATCACCTTGAGATAAAGATTTGGGTCAGCTTTACTTTTAGTAAAGCCCATGCTAGTTAAGAAATTGTCAATCCTTCCGTACCAAGCCCTTGGAGCTTGTTTCAACCCATATAATGCCTTCTTCAATTTGCAAACATGAGTTCTTCCATCATTAACCTCAAACCCTTGAGGTTGCTCTATGTATACTTCTTCTTCAATTACACCATTCAGAAAAGCTGTCTTAACATCCATTTGGTGTAATTTCCACTTCATCATGGATGCAAGTGCCATGATAGTTCTAATTGAAGTATACCTGGCAACAGGTGCAAATGTTTCTTCATAGTCAATTCCCTCCTTCTGAGAGAATCCTCTGGCTACAAATCTTGCTTTGTATTTTTCGATGCTTCCATCCGCGGCATGTTTTATTTTGAAAATCCATTTGGAAGAAACCACACTTTTATCTTTCGGTTTGGGAACAATATCCCAAACATTATTTTTCATTATTGACTGGTATTCTTCAGTCATTGCTTCTACCCATTCTTTCTTTTGAGCTGCTTCTTCATAGCTAGTAGGTAGTTGATCCACAAGGTCACACATTAAAGCCATGTAGTTGGATACCAATTTTGGCTTCTTCCTTTCTCTAGTGGAGCCTTCAGGAGCACCATATCTTTCAGCTCCTTGAATAATATCTCTAGCCCATGCTGGTCTTCTTTTCCTGGATAATTCTGCAACAGGGGGTTCTTGTGGTTCCAGCATGTCATGATCCTCTGGTGTAACTTCTTCAGGGATGTGAACAGTCTCTGAGATCCTGGGTGATGAATCTTCTTCATAAACTTCTTCAAGTTGACACTTTCTGGATTTCTTGAGAGCTGTTTCCTCATCAAAGGTTACATCTCTACTTATTTCTATATGATGGAAACCTGGTATGTAGATTCTAAAGGCTTTGGAAGTTTCACAATAGCCAACAAACATTCCCTTCTTACCTGAGGGATCCAACTTGGTTCTCTTTTCTTTTGGAATGTGAATGTACACAGGACACCCAAATATTTTAAGATGACTTACCTCAGGCTTCTTACCTGAAAACACTTCTTCTGGAGTTTTGAATTCAAGAGCACTGTGAGACAATCTATTTTGCACATAAACTGCTGTTTTGGCTGCTTCAGCCCATAAGTACATGGGAAGATCTTGGTCATGTATCATGGTCTTCACAGCTTCCATGATTGTTCTATTTTTCCTTTCAGCCACCCCATTTTGTTGGGGATTGTATGGAGTAGTTAGTTCCCTTCTAATTCCAGCTTCTTTGCAAAAGTCCTCAAAATCCTTTGAAGTGAATTCTCCGCCATTATCTGTTCTGAGAGTTTTGATTTTCTTGTCTGATAGATTTTCTATTAGAGCCTTGAACTCTTTGAATTTTCCAAAGACTTCATTCTTACCTTTCAGGAAGTATATCCAAGTTTTCCTTGAATAGTCATCAATGAATGAAAGATAGTATTCATACCCACTTAAGGAAGTGGTGGGCATAGGTCCACATACATCTGAGTGTATAAGCTCTAAAATGTTCTTAGTCTTAGTTTCACTCTTTGGAAAGGGGTTCTTGATATTTTTCCCTTTCTTACATCCTTTACATGAGCCATCATGATCAGCCTTCAATTCTGGTAATCCTATGACTGCCTTGCTTACATAGGGTAAGGCTTTATAATTGATGTGAGCTAATCTTCTATGCCATAGCTCACTGGGGCTAGAGACCTCATGTGCAAGGGCAGCTTCTGGATGACCCTTGAGTTTATAGAGACCTCCTTCTTCTTCACCAATAACAACTGCATCTTTAATTGTCTTTCCTTTTGACCACATGAGTACTTGTCCATCTATGAAGGCTACTCTAAAACCTTTCTTATCTAGTGCTGAAATAGAGAGAAGGTTCTTCTTTAAACCTGGTACATATAAGATGTCTTTCATCTTCAAGGGTGTTCCCGAATCTAGCTTGTAGCTAGCTTCACCAATTCCTTTGATGGGATATTGGTAGTCATCTCCTAGAGATACCTTTTGTGAGGAAGACTTTTCTTCAAGAATTGAGAAGGTATTCCTTTGACCTGTCATGTGTTTGGAGGCACCACTGTCAATGAGCCATGTATCTTCTCCAGGAGATACAGATCCAGAGAGTGCAGAGAATAGAACATATTCTTCTGGATCTTCTTTCTTCACCTTGTTTCTTTTCCTTTTAGGCTTTACCTCTACCTCTTCTTCTTCTTCATCTTCTTCCCCTTCTTCTTCTTCACTATCATTTTCTGCCATATGAGCATGGTGTCTTTTGTGGACAAACTTCTTCTTTTGTGAGGGACAAAATCTGGAGATGTGACCTAGCTTATCACAGCTATAGCATTTGACTGAGGAATAATCTCTTACTGGAAATGGTCCTTTTCTCTTTTTAGAGAAGTGTTGAGATCCTTTGTGGTCAACCTCTTGAGATGACCTGTTCTTCTTCTTCTGGTATGGGTGGCCAAAGCTTGGTCATCTTCTTTGAGAAGAGCTTCTCTGTTGGCAACCCTAGCTTCTTCTTGAACACAATCCTCCCATACTATATCAAATTTCATGCTTTCTTTCCTAGCACACATGGTTTGTATGAAGGATTCCCAAGATCTAGTGAGGCCATTAAGAGCAGTCATCACTAGTTCATCCTCATCAAGAGTATCACCAATTGCATCTAGTTGTTCCTTGATTTGTGAAACCCTTGAGAAGTAGTCTTGAATGGATTCTCCTTTGTGCATCTTGGTACTCTTCAATTGAGTCCTTAGATTCATCTTCCTATTGATGTTCTTTCCTTCATACATTCTTCCTAGGGCATCATACATTTCCTTTGGAGTCTTCTTGGAGGCCACTTGGGGAATCAAGTGGTCTTTAATGGAATCAGCTATGATTCTCTTTGCCCTAATCAAATCCTTCCTATGCTTTTCTTTGGCTTCATCTCCTTCTGGTTCTGCAACTTCTTCCTTGATATACTGAGCAAGATCATTCTCTTCAAGAATGAGACCAATTCTGTATTTCCATGCCCGGAAATTTTCTATACCTTCTAGCTTGTCTTCAAGCTTAGTGTTTGGAGCCATCTTCTCTTGGGGGAGTCCAAGAGGCAGAGCAGACTTACCTGAAAAGTTGTTTTTCACTTTTCCGGAATCTGGAACAGAATTTTATCGCACTTTTGGTAGAATTAGGGTTTGACTTTCCCGGAGTTCTACTCAACCAAAAAGTTCGATCTATAGCTCAAAAGAATGCTCTTGAGAAGGACTACTCAGCCATGCAATCAGAATTTAAAAATTCCAACTTTTTTCTGAAACCAAAAACTGACGTATCGCACTTTTGGTAGAATTAGGGTTTGCAATTCCCGGAGTTCTACCCAACCAAAAAGTTCGATCTAGGGCTTAAAAGAAAGCTCTTGAGGAGGGCTTTCCAGCCATGCAACCAAAAATCAATAATACCAACTTTGGGCTGAAAACCCTAACTTCACCAAAAGGAGAGAGAGAGATAATCTTACCTTGTGAAAGATGTCCTATTCAGTCTAGCTCTGATACCATGTTAAGTTTAAACCAAATAGCCAAGCAAGATCACTGAAAGAAGCATAATCACAAGATAACACACAATATATCCTGGGAAACCCTCATGGGGTAGAAAACCCAGTAAAGCTTTCCTCAATAAGATGATCAACCAAAATACAAAGATGTGCTCCTTCTCCTTGACTCCTTAGCAGATCTCCTCAACTAGTGTGCACTCTTCCACAAGTGAGTGAATGATCTAATGAGGAGTTCACCTCCTCTATTTATACTTGACTCTCAACTCACTAAAAGACAGTTGGGGCCGACCTCACCTGGAGAAGTCTAATAACCCCTAAAATATAACTACAGGGCCGACCCACACATGGTGGGTCTAATAACCCTAGTTAATACCAACCCCTGGAGGAATAAACATCTCCAGATACATAGTAGGGTTACCTCGGAGGAATGAAACATCTCCGGAATAAATAATGTACAAATATAATATTCTTAGAAGTTACAATATTCAACAGGTTAAGATCTGGGAAACCTCTAGTTAATAGGTGAAAATTCTGAGCTCTATTTGAGCAGAAATTTCCACAAATCCTATGAGCTTTGTAATACTTGTAAAAGTCATTTAGATGGAATGCTCATAATTGTGTGTACATGTTGGCATGAATTCCTTGAAGGTTGTCAATTCACAATAACAGCAATGGAATTGTATCTTTATTTATGAGCAAGAATTAACTTGGATATGCTTGGTTATGTGTATCCAATCTTGAAAGTATACCAGTTCCCGATGAAAAGTTCCCTTTCTCCCCTGCATACCAATGATACGGGGATGGAGTGGGGGCATCCCCTACTATCTCTGATTTAGAGGAGATGCCACATGGATGTCCTTGCAACATCCATTTAGACAACGGACCCATCCCGAATATGTTCAAAGGGCATTCCATGTGATCAGGAACATCAAGATGTCTCCCTAGGCATCCCCTGCAGCACCAACAATTTTTAAAAGGCATTGAAAATTTGCTTTTTTTTATTCTCATTTGTATTAGGCTCCATGGTACTGGTAACTGGGTATTAAGTTTTTTGGGATTTGATATATTTTTAGATCTTCTCTCTTGTTAATTCTCTTTGTTTGTGTCGAATGCATGTCTAACATTTGTCATGAAAGAAATCTTGGAAGAATTGATTCTGTGATTATGTGAACTGGGGTCAATTTTTCACGAGGCTATAAACATGCATTGAAACCTTAATGTAAAATCAGCTTACTTCAAGGTTTCGAAGGGTCCTTTAAAGAGAAGTGTGTAGGTAAAGGGTCTCTCTGATACATGATGATGTACCATTATACTTTCATTTGGATTTACTATGAGAAAAGCAGCGATTAATATACTAGTTCAAATTGTCTAATTTGATGTAGCCTTGTGTATATCTGTGACTGGCATTACATTTTTTTGCAGGGAGGGGGATACAACTTCCCTTATGTTGTCACCTGAAATTTAGGGGGCCTATCTAGCCATCTTCAAAATTTGTCCCCCTATCTTTGACCGTTGCTGAAACATGGATGTCCTGGTTTGAATATTGTGCGATCTGATTTTACAGCATTTATTGCTGATTTGCATGTAGGACAACCCTGAGGTTACTTCACATACACCAATATGGATAATTTTAGCATGTGATTTATGATTCGTACATGTTTTAAAAATGCATTTTTCATGTGTAAATACATGTTTGTTGTAAGATATGTAAGATATATCATTGGCTTAGGTGATGCATGCATTTATGAATTTATATGGGCCTTGTGTGTAGTAGGGTAAGTGATAAGGATCCCAAACAAAAGCACTGTATAGCTAGCATTGACGTTCACAAGAAAGGGTCTCAAAAGGGGCAAGTAGTGGGACCTCGACAGGCAACTTAGGTGATGTTTTCCTTATAGATAAAAAATCAAAAGAACCACCTTGGCTGTCTATGTATTTGTAAAATGAAGCACTACAAAATACCCACTCAAGATGGCGGCATGGAGATATGGATTGTGAACATTTGTTGGAAGAGAAAAAAACATGGGCCATAGGGGATTCCCTAGGATAACATGAAAATATGCCTGAGCTGTCCTACGATTCAATAGAATTAAAGACCCACATGTAACCCATCAAACTTTGAAATCTTTTTCCAAGAATATAGTAGTTGTTTTATGCAAATGCTTCTAATAATTTTTTCTTGTTGTCTACAGTGCACTGCTGGTCTTTGAGATTCAAGGTTGTGGAGTATACATTACAAGTTACAATATTATCTAGTATATCCATAATCCGTTGTAAAAGAAGACCATGTTAATAAATTTCTAATAACATATGAACTAGTCTTAATGCAAAATTACCAAGAATGCTTGGGATGGACAACCATCCTTGCTTTTAAGTAATGCTTTAAAATGAAGGTTGCAACTTATGTTTGGCGTGCTCAATTTAACTACAACCAAGCATGAAATCCCGGATAAACATTTCTAGAAAATAATATTGACACTTGTTAAGCATGTGCCACTGTTCTTACTCTTGTCCATATTTGTAACTCACGTATTCAAGTTCCAAACCCATGTCATGGGCTAAAGACATCCTCCTAGGAAATTGTAAAAGAAGGCATATATAACTGCAGTTGTAAATATAAAGATCAAGTAGAGGATATGCAGCAGAACAACAATTGAAGGAACTATAAATTAGTTACTACTTACAAATTGGGTAGTTCCAAGCAGAAATAATCAGTGCTGCGCCCAATGGCTCTGGCACAATTTCAGCTTTGGAAGGGAAGACGGTTAGTGTAGTTGAAACCTGCAAACCATGAATGGCACAGACCTTATATTCTAAATACCATCTTGCCAGCATAAACAAACTAACACTCAATCAACTTACCATCTGCTATGAAATCATTTTTTTTTTTTAATTTTGAAATTCAATCACGCCTTAAATGAATACACCTCAAGATAAAACTGTAACCAAGAGAAGAATGTTTTAAACATTATGTTTTGGAATTCCCAAGTTAAGATCAGGAGTATATGAGCTCTTATTTACACCCTCAGAGTCCAAGTCTTGCCAGCAAAATAAGTTTTGGCTAACATGAGAGAAACAATTGAACCATTCGCACCTTTTCTGGGGCCATCCAACTCTTTAGCCCTTTTATCGCTACATTGCATGATTCTTTTGTGAGAGCTATCTGCATGCCAGGAATAGAAAAGTTTTACTGTATGGAAGACATGTAAATATGTGGTTATGAAAGTAGTTAATCTTGCTGCACTAGTTCAATATGTACTGAAAGAAGCTCAAAATATTAGTGCTGCTAAATCATCAATCCCTACATACATTGCAAGGAGTATTCTGAAACTTTATGCACAATAGCAGTGGAGTAACCTACAAAATGTGTGCAATCTAAGTAAGATCCTTTCCAAATGCTAACCATTTTCAAGTAGTACTTGCAGAGATTCTCAAGTAAAAGTGAGGACAAGTAAAACAAGCATAACTCAGCAATTCCCTTTCTCTCCTCTTCCCCTTTCACCCACACCTGTCCTTCCCTAATCTTCTCCTACCCGCCATGAAACATTCCCAGAAAAAACAAGGACAAAGAACAGAATATGCAAATTGGAAGAGGTCAAAATAAGAAGCAAGAACAATATGTGGTTACGATGTAAAATGGGTGCGCAAAGTACTCCAAGGGACCTGACCAATGGAATGTAAAAAGAATGGGAAAATCTCTGAATACTGAATGTGCAACCAAAAGAGCACTCAAATGCAAATACATCAGACTCTAGAGATGAAGATAAATAAGAAAGAGGAAAATAGCACAACAGCCCACCTGAGTTAAATTGAAGAACCTATCTCCCATGCAGAAAAATTACTAAACACAAGTACACGCTAGGGGCAATTAAGTGCCATGTTACAGTCCTCTCTTCATCTACATCAACGCCAAATTAATGATGGCATGTTATTTGCATATAACATAATGTTATAGAATATTCATACAAGCAAGGATTATGCATTTTGGGTAGAAGGATAGATGGGTAAGAATTATATATATATATATATATATACATAAAGTAGCATATTTGTGTAATTTTTAAAATTTGTATTTGTATTTATTTCAAAATATATATATTTTTTAGGCCAGATATTTCGAGGTATGAATTTCTGCATATACTGAAATTTGAATGGTAGATAATGTAATCTCTAGTCCTTTTGACCTATTTTGATCTTTTGTGGACATTTAAAAAAATTCAATTTTAATTTTTCCTATTTGTATGCCCCAACCTCCTTCCCTCCCACCTCTCCCTCTTCTTTGCACACCTTGACCTCCTCAGGTTTGCATGCCTCGGCTTCCCTCTATTCTTCGTACCTTGACCGCCTTCCCATCCCCCCCTCTATGTGCACCTCAACCTCCTACGTGCCTATGTTCCTTTACTTTCCTCCCATGGTATGTCCCATCCCCCCTCTATGTGTACCTCAACCTCCTACGTGCTTATGTTCCTTGACTTGCCTCCGGTGGTATGTCCCATCTATGCGCCTTGACCTTCACTCTAGTTTAACCTCCAAGCCCCCCTCACTCCCCTTTGCTTCTCATAGCCCCTGTAGTGCATGAATTACCATTTTCCCTATCATTGGGCTTAATCTCTTGATAGGAAATGGATCACTATACAATTTTCTATTTCGGTACTCTTTGAGTGAAAAAAGTGGAGATTTTGACTTGTTTCGCCCATTTTGGGGTAGGTTCTTTTTGGGTGATTTGGGGTCATGAAGCATCTTGAGCCTATTCAGGCATTAAACGGTCATTTTGGGGGTCAACCTTTGTAGACAAAGTGCCCAGTAATTTGACATTGTTCTACACATCAAAACCTTTCCACTGGCACAAAGTTGTTGACCAGCATGGGACGGAGTGGATGCCACATCATCTCCCATTACTCACACATGTAGAGCTATTCATGCGTGGAATTTCAAGAAGATTCTAGAGGGTCCAAAATCCTAACCCTAATCAAGAGTTGAGGCATGCAAAATCCCTAACCCTAACCCTAACCCTAGATGATTATCAAGACATGTTAAATATTGGGTTGCTAGGAAAGGAAGGGGTTCCATTCTTGTTGTGTAGATTTATCGTTCCATAGTTGAGCAACACAAGGGAGTGGGATATTGTGAGTAAAACCAATGTTGCATGACTCGGACTCAACAAAGACTCGGCTGACATCAATGTTACAAAAACCGGACCGGTTCAGAGGCCTCACCGGTTCAAACCGGAAATGACCGGTTCCGTACGGAATCGGCCGGTTTTGACCGGTTCTGGTCGGCTTTCCCAGTTCCAGCCGGTTTTCCGGTTCCGGTTCCGGTTTTGACTGGTTCAATACAAAACATACAATGACACTTGAGAGGCAATTAAATTTTTTTTAAAAAATAAAAAAGTTGGTTGAGTGGGGAAGGTTCTAGATAACCCTAAACCCCTAAGAAAGCTATAAAAGCAACCCTAACCACTCTATTTCTCTCATACTATTCACTTGAGTATTTTGAGTTTAGAATCATTCTTAACATTCCTGGGAAGTGTAGCATCCTTGAAAGAGTATGCTAAGCAGCTACAGAAGTGCTGGTTATATCATCATAAATAAAATACACCTAATAGTAGTTACCTACAGCGGTAAAGAGGCTTTGAGTAGCCCTAATAACAACTCTGAGCTAACTATGTAGTTCAAAGAAACTTTTGTGGGCATATTCCAAGGTGACAATCTGTTACAACAGCCATGAAACATCCTTTTCAACAACAACAGTTTCCTCAGCATGTTAGATATATGATTCAAGTGAAATATGATCAGTATGGCACTTAGCAAAATACATACAGGAGCCCTTTTTGTAAATTTGTGTATAATGGTTTGAATTCACATGGATGCACATGAATATATATATAATTTTTCAAAATTTGAATATTTTATGTATTTTTGGAGGACCGGTTTTATGGTCCGGTTTTTTTTTCCGGTTTTGGTCTGGTTCTGATCCAATTCCGGTTCACAAGGTCGGTCGGTTCGACCACCGGTCCGGTTTTTGTAACATTGGCTAACATGTGACTCGTCGACTCGGGAAAGACTCGAGACAAACTCGTCAAGACTCGGCAAATAAGAAAAAAACTTAAAATATGGTAAACTTTGGGCACAAAAAAGAGGTTAATGGCATTTCCAATCCATATAAGTTATCAAACTACAATCTATGCAATAATTCATAACATCATCTCATAAACTATGATAATACAACATAACACAGTCGATTTTTGTATACAAAATTTTAAAAATTAATATTTTAGTCATTATGGGCAATGAATTCATGAATAATTTAACTATTCAATAATGAAAAGATGACATAACCTTGGATAATCCAATTAAAACCAACTGGTTGAAAGCGAATTTTAAGGTAGGCCATGAAGCTTAAAATCGATACTTTGAAGGATCTCAAAATATTGTTCAATAGCTTTTGGGCTGAAAAATGAATTATTTACATTTCACTTTTGTAGTTTCAAAAAGTAATTAAATCAACATTAAACTGATATGAATTTAATTATAAACTTGATGCAAAACTCTCTCCAGAGCGTTCCACAGAGACTAATAACGCAATGTTAAGAATTGAAGACTATAATGTTAACAAAGAAAACTAACATCCTTATCACCAGTAGAACTGGTCAAAGAAAAACCAATGATAGTAACGAAAATAACGATTTTTTCAGAGAACAGTGATACTGTGATAGTAACGAAAAGAAATATGATTTTTTTAATGTACACAACCGTTGAAATGAAAGTAGAAGTTTCACCAAAAGTGATTTGCTTTGGATTTGGCGTCTCTTTTGTGTGTCCAGGCGAGTTCAGGTGACTCCGAATGAGTTTGTGCTAAGTACACGCAAGTCTTGGCGAGTAGATGAGTCTGTGCCGTTTATGCTGAGTCTGCGCCAAGTATGAAACCGTTACTCATTTTGAAGTTTGACTCGCGAGTACCCGCGAATCTTGGCCGAGTTGTGCTACACTGAGTAAAACAGACAAAGTAGAAGACCATATAGCAACCATACAAACCATAGTGACCATGGCAACTCCATAGTGAGTTCACTTTCTTTGTATTTGTATTTCATATCCAAAAAGGAAAGAGCAAAGTCCTCACCTTTGGGCTAGGTTTTCCCGTATTGAGTTTCCTAAGGTACATCTTGTGTTCATTATGTGGATGGTGTGGGATTTGTTTTAGCTTCTTTTATTTCATTCTTAGCTTATTTCAGTAATTTTAGTGCTAGGCTTGTAATGCCTTATATGAATAAGGTATTATATGCCTTGTAGTGTCTTATATGACTAAGCTATCTCTCTACTCAATTTTATTTACATACTTCTCTTTGCCATGGTTGTCCTTAGCTCCGCTAAGCTTAGTGTTGCCTTTGCTTGGCTCTTGGCTTTTGTCTCTCATGGCTCTTGGCTCACCTTAGCTTCAACTCAATTCCACTTGTAGGCTTATGAACATGTTGGGGATTTCTTGTCTTCACAACATGCCATCTTCACGGCTCCAATACTTATTGTCTCTTTTGGATCTATCATAGCATCACTATGCATCCATGCCTTCGTCTCATGGCTTCTACGATAGAGTGTGTCATCTCAATGGCCTCTCCTGACTATTCATTGATCTCCCCCCATGAAGCTTCAATAGTTGCAGGCCAAGAAGCCTTTGGTGGTTTCTTGCCTAGGTAGTTTTCTTTTCTAATTGTCAAGAGATTGCTTAACTATAATTATGACTTCTTTGGAACATTTTCCCTTGATAGTTATGGATGATTGGCAACCATGAGGTTGTTGACATGGCACGTACATGTGATGATAGATGGCATTGATGTGTTGTACATGCAATGCTCAATGAATGGTCTTTGTTGGTAACTTAACTGATGTGAAAAAAGAGTCATTGCTTTCTTTCTTTTGTTTCCCCTTGCACAAGGATCTTTCACTTGTTCTTTCATCGAAGATGAAAGGATACGAAGGGGTGATAGCACCTTCTTCCACCCCCCTTTCCATCAGAGAAGTCCATACTCCTATATGGGTCCCATATGGGATGCACAGGTTAGAAGGGAAGACAACCAACATATCATCTCCAGATGGGGGGCCCCATATCAAGCCTCATGCATGGGTCCTATCTACATGCAAGAAAGCTAGGGGGTATTGGGCAATATGAGAGTATCCCTTTGCATTACTCTTTGCCCACATTGATACTCTCGACATGTCACCCTCCCCATGCAGATGCTAAGGTGTGGACGGATTATAAATTTCCTCCACCCTCTACAAAATCCCTGCATGTTTCTCCCTTCAAATGAGTCATCTA
Organism: Larix kaempferi; assembly: GCA_027924585.1. NCBI lineage: Eukaryota > Viridiplantae > Streptophyta > Pinopsida > Pinales > Pinaceae > Larix > Larix kaempferi. The sequence continues at coordinate 4,822,176 of BSBM01000159.1, read as the reverse complement.
GATGGGGCGATGCAAAGAACCTTCCTCTTTGGCCCGTTGAAGATTAAACTTGCCAAAGTTCTAGATTCTTACCTCATGGTGATGTTCACTAATGTCATACGACGGTACAAATGCAAGTATAGGAATACGAAGGCGCTTATTTCCAAAAGTTTCCATCCATATAGTACTTAGGCATTTTGCCTCCTTTGCCAATACTTGAACAATTTTTGCCTTCTTTGACATTTGCCTCAATCAAAATGGTGCATTAATTGTCATTGTTTGTAGCCTTTCCCTAAGCCAACTTTGCCCGTCTTTTAAACAATTCTTCAATTCAATACTAGGAAGAAAAGCCCAAGGTAGCATTCTTCATAAACTTGTCACCAACATGCCTTGATAGTTGAAAATCATTGTCAACCATGGTGCTAGTCCTTCTGACCTTCATTATTCCAGAAGTCTTCTTCATATCATTGGCATTCAATAGAGTTCTAATGATATCATAGATTTTCAGTGATCATCTTTTAACTTGGGACAGACTCTTGAGTTGTGTTGTGTGGTTCTCCATAAACTTTTCCTTTGTTGTCCCAAACCTAGGGGGTAAACTTCTTCCTCTAGAACAATATCTCTTCCCAGACATTCCTTGGGCTTTGTTTTCTTATAGTACCCTTTAGGTTTCTTCAAAGACCTTTTTTTTCTTTTGATAGTCAACTTTTGAGTCACTTCCATGTACCTTCAAGGTTCTTCCAAGACTTCAACTAATCTTGATTGAGCAAATCAGTGGGGTTGCATTCTTGTAGCCACAAGACATTCTTTGTCCTTGTCATGATGAGGAGCAGGTCCAATTCTAATCATATTACATTTCTTGGTGAACCTTTCTCTCCTAAAAGTGATAGTTTCCAAAATTATGGGTTCCAGAACTGCACACAACATGTGCTAGTTGATCAATGATGCTATAAAATGCAATTATTCGTTGTGTCGCCCTGCACTCTGCATGGAAAACATTTTATAGATTGTTTACCAGCAACAAAGGTTAATGTTTGGCTAGCTTGTTGTCTGTGCACTCTATAAAATGTTCTTCCATCTTCACAAACAATCTGCATTACAAGTACAGTGGTTGTCGGTGCAGCTGGAAGAGTTTGGGTCTGATATACTGTAAGACCATTTTCTCTCTCTTACTAACAATTTTGAGGTTGTGTTTACACTTGAACCTGCACTGATTTCATCAACAGAGATTCGGTGCAACTGTAGATACTACGCCCACTGTCACCTCAATGTACATGCCTCTCGCTTAGGGTTGGTTCTTGCCAACACCCAGGGGGTATCCCTAACTGCGCCCACGACTAACTAGTAGATCATGCAATAGGTTTGGTCATAGGTACTTGAACTACTTTGTCAAGATGGAACTAGATGGGATGAACCAGAGAAGACCAGTGCCTACCAAGGGATGATGGGGTCGAAGTCAAGCTAGAACATATGTCTAAGACTCTAAAGGTAAATGGAGAATAATGGCAGGGCTTCCGAAAAGGAGTAATCTTGCCACAGAAACAAAATATGACTCAACAACTTGGGTTTGGTACTAATGACAACCTTGTCCTGGCTACTATTAGGAGGCTAAGGAGTGGATCTCTCCACTCTATATTCATCAGGGGTTTGGAGGGCTTGCTGAAACCTCCACTAGTTTAGGCAAATCAGAAGTAAAAACTCTCTAGATCTGCAAACTGATCTTAACAACCTGAATTAAAAAGGCAAAATATACACTAGTCAAGCATTGAGCATATAAAAAACAGGGAAATACAATAGGTGGATCAATTATTCTCACTTTATTCAACTGTCAACCTCTGGAATTACAACGGAAAAATATTTGGATCCAACCCATTTACAATAAAATCTACTGTTCTTATAGACCTCAATTGACCTAGGAAATTGCGCCCTCAACCTGAGAATGCATGCACAGGCTGTTATGACCAAGTCTGCCAGACCAAAATTGTCATTACAGTGTCTGAACTCCAGAATGCTTGCTGTTTGGATAGCACACTTGTTATGACACTGCTAGTAGGATGCTAGGTCGTCCAGATCTCCTTGTTAATGTTGTTTGTTACTCTTGTTCAAGGGTGGTGCACTAATGCATGGATTACTCACCCCACACTCATTTGAAAACAGTTACATATACAAATACTCACCCTCAGACAACTCATCCTTAAGATCAGCGAATGTACTGATTAAGTGTCCCTTAGAGCATGAGTCTTTAAGCGTGGTTGAGGGAATGCATGCAAACTATTTTTAGGCAAGAAGGCATGCACTAACCTAAAATAGAACATTCCAGAGCGCTATACTAACTGTGATGCATGCAAACATGACCAATCTGTCCCTTTCCAATGGATGCTCCCTATTTTTTAGGTAACCTGCACTTGCAACTGCTGTTGACTTATACTTATTACTTGCATGCGCTCCCTAACTAAACTATATCTCTGCCACCACAACCATTGTCCATTCAACACATGTCGTATCCATTGAACTTAGAGTTGAGCCTTTGCATCACTAGTAGTAATGCGCATTTGCATGCTTGCATGGGATTGACCTAGATCACAAATACACTTGCTTAATACTATAAGATGGTGGTATATTAGCTGAAGAGAATAGGTGTAGCATGGGGACAAATTATGGGACCCAACCCATATATTAAAATGCACAGGGGCAGCCATAGTTCTACTCCTCAATCTGATGGACAGCGCCCTATATCTCAATATGTCCATTTACAGCTGTACACATCAATAATTAGCTACCTCATTATCACAATTTAAACTCGCTGGGACCTAGCTGATATAAACTTTATGTACTAGTGATTCAACCAGCTACATGGTTATACTGCCGTCCAAATATTCTTAGTATACAGGAGATGAACTGGCTTCATAGTACTAAGTGTCCAAGACTCCAAGATCAAATATTGGTTCTTCTTTTATCGACAAGGACACTGAAAATGTATCCGACAATAGCTGAAATCAGTCCACCAGTCCGGGAAATCTGAAGCAATGAACTCATCTGCTGCACAGGTGTGAATTAAATGGGGCCACAGACATAATGTGCCTCAAATCACTTTTCAATTGAGTAGGCTATGTGAAACTGTCTTTCCATAACCTTCCAAAGTGCACCATGGCATTTTGTATTTTGTACCATAGTAGCATAATTCGGTCGTATTGGACTTTTGTGTACAGAAATTCCGAACAATTCGAATTCGTCGAATATTCGGTGTAGGTGTAATACAAATACAGGTTCCTATTAAAAAAACAAATTTTAATTATTTAAACAGTATAAAATTTAAATAACATTCAATTTCATACTTCCAAACCATTAATCCTTCTCCGGTAAATAAATTTTTACTTTCTTATTAAAATAATTATTAATAACTAAATGCGGTCTCTCCCAATATTTTTGTTTTTTAAATAGTAATTTTGGTTGTGAATAACATGTGTGAGATGTGTATTGGTATATTCTTGTATATTTAATTAAAAGTATAATATATAAGAAATCTACTCCCGTTTTTATTCATATTAGATTTTTCGTTACGTATTTTTTCTGTATCGAATCGTATTCGTATTCGAATTATGCTACTATGTTTTGTACATCATAACATAGATCTTGTAATCAGCACAGAGCCAATGTTATCATATTTGCAGAATCAGATGGAAACTGTAAACAACAAATATTTGCCATCATTTTGATTGTACCAATACTGTTTTCCTGATTAATGCTCCAAAGCTTCTCAACGATCATCATTTCCACTTGCTAGCTGTTGGGTCCACCTGGGAAGAGTCTACAGACCATGCCTTTGTTGATGTTCATTATACTGTGTAAACTGGGCTACATCTGCACATTCCATTTGGGATAGAGATCTTATGGCAAGGCTTTTGATAATGGTGATTCCCCAAGAAGGAGGTTACCAAAGTAATTGCCACATCCAAATTCTGTGCTCTGAGAACAGACCATTACTAACCATGCATTCTCCTCCCATATGTCCACCAACAAATTGCCTCACAACCAGTTCTCGACAAGGTGCACAAGGAAGTCCATGACTTCCATCAATTTCTTGATTTTTTTCCTTTTCTTTAGTTCCAATGCGAACTCTCGACTTGGAGATGGTCTAGGACCATGGCAAATTTCTTTACATTTATGACCACAAGGTAAGTCCTCATCACAATTAGTTCACACGGTAGGCAAACTCCATAGTGACACCTGTGTAGCAGGTCATTGATAAAGGAAATCGGTGAACAGTAAACTACTAAACTGTAAAACTAGCTGCCAATTACTCCTGCACCTTACCTCTGACCCACAAATATGTTGGGGTTGCCTAACTGGAGGCAGATTGTGTTAACAAATTGTTAGGACAGCTGAACCATCTTTGTTCTAAGGTTTTATAAGATCTGCAATAATTATATTTTCCAGACTAATTGTCCTTGTAGGACCTGCTGGAGGGTTGACACTCTTTACTCTCTTCTTCCTCTTCAACAACATTGAAGGTCAGCATTCTCTTCTTTCTCTTCAGCAACATCAGAGGTCGGTGGTCTCTTCATCTTAGGTGGCATAGAGGACTGTCCTTGTTGCATGGTCTTCAATGTTTTCTTCATCTCTTCGAGATACTCCTTGAGTTCTATGGGTGTTCTTTCAATGTCCTGGTATGTCCATTCTATCTCTGCTTCAAGTTCGTTATCTGCTTCCACAGCTTCTTTGTATGTCTCTGGTATGTGGGCTTTGATATATGCCCTTATACTAGGGTTACTTCCAGACAGAAACCAGTCTATCTTTTGCCTTTCTAAGACTTGATAGTTCAGCTAGAAAATAAGCTCTATGATTCTCAAATTGTACTTCCAAATGAACTCACCGGGCTTCTTGTTGCAAACCTTCAACTACTAAAATGCAGTTGGTCAGGCATAAACGTGAGTATACCCTTGTTTGAACGCTTCAACCACTTGGTCCCAACTCTGAGAATTGAGTTGCTTATCTGCTAGTAAAATCCATTTCAGTGCATGGTCTTGAAGCGAACTTTTGAACTCGACCCATTTTCTATAAGGCCTTGTTGCAACATTTGCTTCCCAGACAACGCCTAATGTGAAGTGATCCACCCCATCTTGGATGAGGAGATTTCCAACATGTGATCTGCACGTGGGAGTGTTTGCAATGAAGCGGATCCAAAAGATGCAAGTCAACTTGCTGGTATTCCGCAGTTTGATAAAGGCTACAAAATTAGAAGTCGATTGCTGGATTGATTTCCACTGAGACCTCAGTTTTTGTCCATTAATAAATAATAAGTGTTTTAGAATAATAAAATGAAACTAAATTTAAACTTTTACCTTTGGCAGACAGGTCTAGGGGATGTCAGCAAAAACAGAGACACAGGGTTTATATAGCTCTATAAAGGACGAATGATGAATTGGCAAGATGCTTCCTCTCTACTTAAGTGCCAACCATCCACCACCTATCAAGAGATACCACCTATCAAGAGATAGGGTACAATAGGCCCAACTTAACAGCCATGACAGCTCTGCTATTTCAAGAAACGAAACAATACAGATAACAGCTTTAGTAAATTGTTTCTTTTCTGCCTGCTAATATAAGGGCACCAAAAGGTTTCTTTTTTGCCTGCTAATATAAGGGCACCAAATTGTTTCTTTTTTTGCCTGTTAAAGGTAACATAAGGGCACTGTATCTCAGTCTCGTATGAAGACTAATATGGCAGCATTCACCATCTATCAATATGTGGGATGCAGTAGGTCCAACTGAACCGCCATGACAGCCCTTCTATTTCAAGGGACAAAACAATACAGCTTTAATAAATTGGTTCCTTTCTGCCTGCTAATATAAGGGCATTAGATCGGTTCTTTTCCACCTGATAATATAAACGGCAGCATTCACCACCTATCAATATGTGGGATGCAGTACATCCAACTTAATTTCCATGATGATGCTGCTATTTCAAGGGACAAAACAATACAGCTTTAGTAAATTGGTTATTTTCTTCCGGCAAAAATAAGGGTGTTGTATGTCAATTTTGTACAAAGACTAATACAGGGTATTAAGTATGTACCTCGCAGCAGTGCATTTAATGCTGATGCTGTGAGAATATGAGTTATTGGATATGTCATTGGTTCAGATCCAACGGCTTATAATCTCATAACAACAACATTAAATGCATTGTTGTGGGGTGCTTATTAAGCGCCCTAATACAGCATACTTATTTCATCATCTGAGATGACAAAGGTAAAACACAGTTTTGTTAAAAGAGAAAATAGGTAAGACACAGGTTTGTTAAAAAAGGGAAATTAACTTTTGGGTCTTAAGAAAAGTTGAAACAGAAGACTAAACCTCTTACAAATGGATATGAATACCTAACCTTAAAAGTCGAGTCCTCCACAGCGCACATTGTACCTATTATCACTAATTTAAAGACAAAACCAAGGTTTCAACTTTCGGCAAAGTACCCCATACCATTAATTTAAAAGATAAAACCAAGGTCAATCATTAATTGAAAGACAAAACTTAGGTCTTCATGACCAACCAAAGGGTCTTTGAGAAGGTACCCATTATCATTGAGTAAAGACCTCGCCATGACCCAACAACATACTAATAAATGTTGTAAATGGTGGTATATATACTGTCATTTATGCTGAGATATACACTATTGGAGGCACCATGGCAACCAATAAACACCTAGTAGTAGATTAATAAATGTTTTATATGCTGGGATATAAACCATCGAATTTGTGCATGCTTGAGATATAATTGTTAGAATCCGACAAAATATATCTCAGTATGTACTTGGAATTTTAATGGTAGATATCCCAGCATATATAGTTATAACGGAATCTTAACAGTATATATCCTAACATATACAACAAAGTAGTCTATTTATATTTTATTCTACATTTTCGACTTTACAGTAGGTTTTGGTCAGAATCCAATAATTCAACATAAATACGATAATATATATCCATCATATATAGCATTTATGCTATATTATTCTGATGCAGTATTTATTATTTTGCTGCCTTTATTATTTTGCTGTTATTATTCTGCTGTTATTATTCTGCTGCTGCATTTATTACTTTGCTGCTGCAGGGGAATTATCACCATGTATTTCGGCAGGGTACCCACTATCATTGGTTTAAAGACGAAACTGAAGTTTTATTATTTTGCTGCTGCAAGGGAATTATCACCATGTTTTCCGGCAGGGTAACCATTATCATTGATTTAAAGACGAAACCGAGTTCTTCATGACCAAACTGACAAAAAAGAGGTCTTCATTAATTCTTCGAACCGACCAACAGAGTTCTTTATTAATTCCAAAGACAAAACCACCACCACTATCATCATTTTTTAAGGGAAAGGGAAAGAGGAATAGCAGCATAATTCTAACCGACCAAAAGAGTTCTTCATTAATTCCAAAGACAAAAGCACCACCACTATCATCATTTTTTCAAGGGAAAGAGGAATAACAGCATAATTATTTGAATGCCCTTCTGCTCATTTGCTTTGAGGAGGTAACAATGGAGGACACGACAGCTAGAGATAAATACCTCTGCAAAGAAAGACTCGAAGGGAGGCTTGCCGATATCTTCACGGAGAGCCTCTATAATTTCATCCTCATTTTCGTCTATCAGCTTCCAGGTTTTCTTGAGCTGAGCAATTCTCCATTCGTAGCTTCTTGTCCGACCCGAGGAAAAGGTCTCTCGAAGCTTTCTCACGACACGAACTGCATCGGCCATCTGAACTAAGAAGAGTAACAGGAGGAAGAGAAAGAAAAGGTGGAATAAGTGTAGAGTAGAAGGGGTATAATGTCCTGAAGATGAAGGCCACCTGGGTCCGCGCCTTTAAAGTTCGTCCTAGTGTGGTGTGAAGATTTGAAAAACCGCTACTTCTAATTCTACTTATACCCATTTCTTCTTCATCATCATCATCCACAGTTTCAGACGGTGAACGCCACCACCGACAAGGCACTGCTCCGGTCTTGGATTGTCAGATTTTATTTTTCAAAAAAATATTCTTCCACCAGGAATGAGTGGCGGATACATACGCTATCACCCACGTGCATGACTCAAACCCTGGTGACCGGATGATAGTCGATGATGACTTGGTGTCGTTTTGACCTTCGTGTGAAGAAAACATTGAAAGGATTCGTACTCCAAGATCTGATTATCCAAATCGATGAAAGAGATGCCGTGAACGTTCTATGAATCCAGAATTTCTTCCTTAGAAAAAGAAAATTTGCAAACCGCACGTCATCATCCCATTGATCCATCCCGTCCTTCGTCATCGTTGTTTTCCTGTAGCTTGTTTGTTTTGCTGCCAAAAGTCCACTACTCGTTCTGGCCACCCAAATTGATCACTTCTATTTTTCAAAAAGATTTCTTGCCGAGGGTAGGGTTGAGGATAGTGACTGTTGAGTGGGGTTTCTCGTTCGTACTGCGAGCGGGTGAGGATAGTGGTTGTTGCAGCAGAGTCGGTTCAGGATTTTCCCAAAAGGTAATAGAAGGAGGTAATAGAAGGTGGCGTGCGATAACTTGCATTCAAATCGCCCCTGTAGACTGAAAATTTTCTGGCCAGGCACAGTTCCACTCCTTCTTGTTATATTTTTGGAATTTTGATAATTTGGGTCGTTTTAGAATGGGTCAAAACTCTTAGAGATATAGTTCCATGGTATATTTCCGTAGATGGAACTACGATTCCATGGGTTTTTATAACCGGATCTAGGGAACAACTAGCCAGAAAATCCGAGCCATTTGAGTGCCAGTTATCCCAGTAATTCTTAAACATCACTTCAAAATAAATAGATTTTGGATTTCTCATTGTGGTGTGATGATGGTGATCTTGAAACAAGGTAAGATATATTTTTTTAAAAACAGGGTAAGATATATATATATATAGTATGAAATTTGTTTTTTTAATTAGTGGTTAGCTGTCAAGGGTTATATCTATCAATAGAAATGTCAACATTTACTATTTTAGAGAATCAAGATATGGTTAGAATTACATAATAAGATATGGCTAGAATTACATAGTCGAGTCAATCATTATCTACATAATCAAACTCTGCTCCCAATGAACAAGTACTCAATTACACTCATTATATCTTTTCAATTTTATTTCTTATATTCTTATTTAATTTAATTTATTTTCTTGTAACCTAAGCTACATCATCCATGTTACATTACACATGTCCCTCATATTAAGTTGTAGAATGTCAATATCCATGCAATGAAAGAATGACATTGTATGTGATGTAAAATGAAAAAAAGTTAATCCTAATTCCTTTTAGGAACATACAAGTTTATGTTGAGGTGAGGTTTTTAATAGATCCATTTAAGAGCTTAATAGATATGTGATTAAGATGGATCTATGTGATTAAAATGGATGTATGGTAGTAATACTTCACTCCTTCAATTCTTAGAACTATAAGTTTAAAATTTTCATTTTAACTTTAGTGTAAAAAACAAGTGCATTTCCACTTAAAATGCTTTTTCTCTTATCAATTAAGTTTTGGTAGGATGGTGAAGTGAGAGTGTTTTTTACACGTTACCAAGGTTCAATTTTTTAAAAAACATGTTTTGTCCTCTAGACCCTCTTTTCCATGCAAGCATGTAGACCACCTTACATTAGCTAGGCCAAGTGCAAGCCCTAGTTGTATTTGGTGGACTAGATTCCCCAAAGCTCATTATTTCATAATCAATAGTATTTTTTTAGCTTTGTACATCCCATTGCATTTCATTATGACGTTACCATATTATGAAATCACATGCTTGCCACAAAGTTAATTAAAAACTATAAAAATTGTAGAATAAAATTAAACCTTATATTTAAGTGAGTGGTGAAAGGATTGTTTTTAACTTCCCTCGTTATGGCCAGTGGAAAATGAGATTGTTCATGTCCCTATCTTTTGAACATATTTTCAGACAACACAACTCATTGGTTGATAAATTATCTAAGTTAGCATTGAATGGTGATGAAGGATATATCTATTGGGAGGAGCTTCAAGATGGAAATAGAATCGCGGATGGTTCTGTATATATTTATGAAATATAAGTTGTGTAGATATCTCGTTTTTTGGGGGGTTGATGTAATCTGGAAGCTAATGTTATATACTTGGACAATGATATTTTTTATATGTTTCTTGGAGACTAAAAGCCATGTACTATTTGATTCTTAATGAATAACAATAGTACATTTTTTTTCTACTAAAAAAAAACTTCCCTCGTTATGAATCACATGATGTTGGATAAATGTTCACAACAAATTCAACATTCTCTTCCATATATTCATTCATTAATGATATGCCTTCTTCAATGATTTTAAAACTATAAAAATTGTAAAATAAAATTAAACCTTATATTTAAGTAAACGATAAAAGGATTGTTTTTAGCTTCCCTCATCATGAATCAATCACATGATATTGGATAAATGTTTACAACAAATTCAACTTTCTCTTTCATATATTCATTCATTAATGATATGCCTTCTTCAATGATTATAATACATTAATAGTAAGGACTTAATATCTCACCTCCTCTAGCTTATTCGGCATGGCTTTTAAGGTGTTGTGTCAAACAAGGGTTATAATGGTAGTGGTCTAGTTCATTCCTTAGTGGCGCGGGTAATGCCACTCTCTAAGATTGATTTCTTTACATATAAATATAAATAATAATTTATAAAAAAAATCTTACAGTATATTAAGATTATAATTTATTTTTATTATATATTCGTTGTAAAATTATGAAATTAAAATTTATTAAATTATTTAAAAAAATATATAAACATATTATATAATAAATATAGAAAATGTTATTTGTATCAATGTTCTTTTTTTTAAATCAAAATAGATTATTGTCTTTTTTAGAAAATATTAATTATTAAAAAAATATAATAAAAAATAAATATATTATCTTATATATTATTCATTGTATTAATTTTTAACTTTATTTTAAATAACTCTTAGATGCGGATGGTTACCACATGCCAACACGTGAGGAACATGCTAGAGGTTAGGTTGTTTCTTGATGAGTAGGCAAGTGAGATGACAGAGGGGTTAATGCAGAAGGATTGGGATTTAATGAGCGGCTTAATGGCATTCAAGTATTTGGTTTTTCGACCTGAAGACGAGATGGTGTTCAGGACAGAGTTCATTCATTCTTGGGGAATGTCGAGACAGCTCTCGCGTGTGGATTTTAGGATTTATGTGCAGGAAGAGACCTTGATGGAGCCAAAGCTCTGGTTCATGGTTTTTTGGTCTCAATCACAGACGCTGGTGGTCTGTAGTAGGGAGAGGAAAGACGCTGAAATTATGGCTACACGACAACGTGGTAAGCCCAGGAGGGGAAGCAACCTACGGGGAGCTTCAGGACGCAAGGTGTCTGGCAAATATGGAAGTGACGACTATGTAGATTATATTTCATTGTCAATTCGTTGCTTGATTAATGACTGGGAAGCTAGTAATGTGGCTCAGCAATTGGCCTCGGCACATTCACCTGGGAAAATAAATCATTATTGGGTTGTCAAAAATATGATGGGTCTGATGGTGGAGGATATCCAAGCTAAATGGAGAGATTCCAAGGCCACTGTGTTAGAGACGAGAGTGAGCATGGAGCGGACGGTGGATGGCCTTAACAATCTTGATGACAGTGTTGAATGGGGGCATTCTCTGTTTGACAAGCGTTTTGAAGCTCTGGGTGCACCAGTGCAAGGGTTTTCTGAGGAAAACGTGCTTGGGGGTGTTTCTCGAAGTGCATCCATGGAGCCATTAGGCCATGCTGGACAAGGAAGTAAACCTCTAGACCTCAACTCTGGGGGGCAGTTGGATGCTCAAATTCCTTCTAAACCTGGTACATTGTCGGAAAAGAAGATTAGGCGACTGGAAATGGCTGATTTGGTCTTGTTGCGGAAGAGGGAGCCTCTCTCGGTTAAACTTCTTGAAGAAGAATCCTCGGATTCAAAAATTAAGGGTTGCCCAATCAACGAAGAACGCGAAGACTCTTCTCATGATGCACATCCTAGCTAGACGGTGCTCTGGTGCTTCAGATACTTCTTGTGTTGTTCAGTTTTTTTGGTTTTATGATTTAGATATTATGTTTTCTAGTATGCCTTATAGATCGTGGATTTCTAGTCAGAACTTTATGGTTTCTTTATGCTATTGGGCCTATTTTCCCTTTGTTGGGAGGGCTTTACTTTTTTAACTTGACAGTCCTAATAATATCGTTGTATGGTTGAGATGGTGGTTTCACCTTTTCAAACCACCTTAAAACATGATGAAAGAATGACTATAATTGTGTTCTTTTCGTTTTATATAAATATATAGATACTCTACGGTGTTACCAAAAAAAACTTTAATTTAAATAACTTAATAAAATATTTAAAAAACCATTTGAATTTCTAAAAACTAATTACTACAGATATTCATTTGGCCAAACCATTTCCTATATCAACTAATATTTCATTTACACACAAGAGTCCATAATTCTTGTGACATATATATATGTGCAAGAGTCTAAAATTCAAACTTGTACACCAATAAATAAGACTTTGGGGGAATATTTCATGTTAATGAGTCTTTCTTAATGCTTCGTAATAATTTATTATAGTATTTATAAGATATTTTAAGATAATATTTATAAGATAGTTTGGTAAGATGTTTTGTTGTCACTTTGGTTAAAGAAAAAAGGAAAGGTTTAATAAAAAGGAAAATCGAAGATTAAAAATGAAATTTGTTTTTTTAAATAATTGAAAATTGAAAATGAATTTTGTTTTTAAGGTAATTGAAGATTAATAATAAAATTTGTTTTTTCTAAGTAATTGAAGATCTAAACATTTGTGATGCTTTTTAGAATAATAAAAGATATATTCACTTGTATCATCATTATTTTTCAATAAGTATTTATGGTTGTCCCTTGTTATATTGTGTAAAGATAAGTCCTTGATTGAATGTAGAATCGTCTACCCTCAAAATTTTCACCAAAGACATCAAATTATGTTGTGAATATCTTTGAAAGTTCCTAGATTAGAGAATGGATGACATGGTTAGAGCTAAAAGCTAAGTAAAATTTAACCAACTCAAACTAGCGGATCTTGGACCTGGTCAAGGGTTTGACTCTTGACTCTCTCTTCATTAAGCTTGCAAGCACCAGGTCGTTAGTGGAAAGTTTACAAGTGAAGTAAGTCAAAATCCTTCACCAAGTACAAGTTTGTGGATAGTTACAAATGGATGTGTGAGAGGTCGATCCTACATAGTCATCTAAACAAGCTTATGGTGACTAAAATTGAAACAATAGACTTGCCTTATTCATCTATGTATTCTATAAAATCCATTCATAGAACCCATGAAAGCATTATCTTCTTAGTCCTTATATTAGGGGGTATGGTCATTTGATAATAGGCTTATTAACGTATGTATGCTTTGGCTTAAATGCACCATGTATGGAAGAGTTAAAACTCTAAATAAATTGTTATGTTCAGTGTCTTTGCCAATTTTTTATAAGGTTGTGACTCTATCTTGTGTGGGTAGTTTATTCTTAGCTCCATTCCATGGAAAGCAGAACTATTGGGTGGTAAACTCCTCTAAGTTATTAAGTTCTAAGAAGTGTTGCAATTAAGTAAAGTGGAAATGTTCTTTCTCATATGAAAAAAATGAATAATATTATGTTCAAAATCATATTGAACCTTCCAAACGCTTCACATGGTATGGCTACTCACTAATTTGTATACCAGTTTATTGTTCAAGTGCAAAATATTGAATTGAATGTGACTAACTTGTGTTATTTGCTCGATTTTTAAGGAACACCCAACATAGAATGCTTAACGAGTTACTTGTTTCCTTTCTTGCCCATTAAGTTTACTTCTTTTTTTTTCCCAAACTAGACTAAGCATAAGCAGAGGCCAGCCTCAATGTTAGATAAGAGAACGATCTACCCACAATGCTTCTACCATGTTTATACCCATTAAATCTACTTTACACAGCCTCAAAACCATGATCATGAAAGGTCTTTAAATTTTGTAAGTGAAAAGATTCGGTTCAACAACTCACCATCCAAATCTATGAAAGAAATACCGTGAACGTTTTAAAAATCCACAATTTCTTCCTTACAAAATTGACGAACCACACATGTCATCATCCATCCCATCTTTCGCCATCCTTGTGTGCCTTGACCTCGTTCGTTCTGCTGCCTAAAGTTGACTACTCCTTCTCGCAGCCTAAATTGACTACTTTTATTTTATAGAAGAGAGCTTTTTTTTCACAGGCGGTCAAAGAGTTACGTGGTCGGCGATCTTCGCCAAAAGATATGATAGTTGTTGTTGAACAGACGATCAAAGGTACATGGTCTCGATCTTTGCCTTCGCCAAGAGGTAAGATAGCGATTGTTCACACTCATCTTCAAAATGATGTGAATTCAACAAAGTGGTGCTGCAACTGAACAAAGTAGTACTATTTTACCAGGGTTATAGGGTATTCAGATTCGAACCCTAGTTTCTTTGGTGAAAGAGATTGGGGTTTATGGATTCTCCAAAGAGAAAAACTTGACATGGCTTGTCATATTTAACGTTTTTGGGTGATTGATATTTTTTTCTCTCATTAACTATGTTGTGGATATTTTTGATTAGCAGACTAGAAAATGGATGGTATGCTTCGAGTTAAAAGTTAAGTAAATACTAACCACCTTAAACTAGTGGATGGGTCAATAATTTAATCCTTGACTCTCTCTTCATAAAATTAAGTTTGTAAACCCTCAAGGCCCGGTGGAAAGATTACAAGTGAAATAAGTCGAAGCCCTTTGCCAACTACAAGTTCATGGATATGTCAAAGGTCCATCCTAGATAGTCATCTAAACAAACTTATGGTGACTAAAATTGAAACAATTGAATTGAATTTTTAATTATGTATCCTATCAAATCCATTGATAGAACCCAATAAGTCATTATCTGTCTAGTCCCTATATTAGGGGTCTTGGTCATTGGTAATAGACTTACTCACCTAGGTATCCATTAGATTAAAGCCCCTTGTGTGGAAGAGTTTTTTTTTCATGTGGTTCACAGCCCCAGAAGATGGAGGGCTTGCTACATCCATGGTAATAATTCTCAGGGGCCCATCAGAAGGGACCTTATCTTGTTGGCTCTAGATTCGGGAGCCTAACCCCGAAGGACCCAGAGATTTGAACCTCTGACCTCGACTACTTCGATCTTGGACTCGGAAGCTCCAACCGACTGAGTTACCCCTCGGGGTTCTGTGTGGAAAAGTTAAAGCTCTAAGTATTTTTTTCTAGTTTAGTCTCTTTGTCGAATTTATCTGAGGTTGGGTATCTATGTCATGTTGGTAGTGTATTCCTAGCTCCATTCCATGGAAGTAGACCTATTGGGTGGTAAATTCCTCTAAGTTATTAAGTTCTAAGAAGTGTGGAAAGTAATTAGGGTGGAAGTGCTCTTTCTCATATGAAAGAAAATGAATGATGTTATGTAATCGTACTCAACCTTCTAGAAACTCCACATGTGACTAGCCACTAATTTCTACGGATCTTTACATGTAGTTTGTTGTTTAGGTGTAGAAGATCGAGTTGGATGTGGCTCACTTGTGCCAGTTTTTACGAGGTGCCTTATGTTCAATGCTTAGGTAGTTGCTTGCTTCCTCTCTTGACCATTATGTCTATTCTATAGAGCCCCAAAACCATGATCATGGGATGCCTCACCATCAAGCTAGACATGTGATGAAGAAGTGCTAAGAATGATAACATAATTGGCCCCTAACACCTATTCAATAAATTGCCAAGTCTCCCACGCTCCTTCTTACCATATTAGATGTTGAAAATCCTTCAAAGCCTAGATCCAACCATGGTGGCTTTGAGATTATTATTCTTGACTAGGAGCATGTTGTCAATGGATAGGATCACAAATCCAACCTATTTAGACTAATCTCCCTAGCTCAAATAACCCTATTTGGTAGTGCATTGGTCTTTATCTATAAGTCTAGATCCTACCTTCCTAGGTTTTGTGGCCTCTTAGTTAGGATATCATCATCGTGCCCTAGTCTTGCTTCCAAGCATTGTTTCCCAAATACTCCCTTGGGATAAATTCACACCCTACCCACGGGGGTAGAGCAATTGGTAATGAGTAATTGAGACGAGAATTTGTAAATGGAAGGTCACAAGTTCAAATCCCCGTGGGTACTTGATTACAAAAAAAAGGTTCACACCCTACTCGATGTCATTGTGTAATGCTTTCAGGTTATTTAACTTATCTTCCATTTATTGCACTTGCATAATGTATTAGTTCATATGCACCTTGATTGTGTATGCTTGGGATTATTCTATTACATGACATGATCTAGTTGATGATAAATGAGTTAGCTTGATAAATAATTTTGTAGTAATATTATGCATATTCTAGGTAATTTGTCTTAGGGGACTAACTTAAAGGGTGTAGTCTAAATATTCTACGTTTTCAACTTTTTCCGAACATATTTTCCGTCTTATTTTGTTCGGAGTCTGGTTGGAAATCTTTAAAAATTCTTAGAATCACATATATTAGCTATGGAAATTGTATAATTTGGGTGCCATGGGGGTATTCGTGGGTGCTGAATCTATTTACGGATTCAAAAACACAATTTAAACACTTCCAAATTTGGATTTTACTAAAAATAAATTTACCTGATTCTGACCAAAACTCAACGTAAAGTCCAAAACGTAGAATAAATAGACCACTCCAACTTAAAGCATACAACATGAAACACTAATTCTATTATTGAAATAATGTTGATCCATACATTGCAATGGATATGCATGCGTCATCATGGTGGGAAAATTACAACTAAGTCAATTGATAATCACATTTCACAATCATAATCACATTTAAAGCACTTTTAGAGTTGGGAAGAAGAAAATAATTATAACTTTAGATAGTGCCTTTTTCTTTCTTAGACATCTCATCTAAAGACCAGTTCAGTCTCTTTACTAAATTTGTAAGAGGTTGGGACTATATATTATGTTGGTAACTTATTCGTAGCTCCATTCCATGGAAAGTAGGCCTATTGGGAAGTAGACTCCTCTAAGTTATTAAGTCCTGTGAAGTGTGGCAATTAAATAGAGTGGAAGTGCTCTTTCTCATATGAAAGAAAATGAATGATGTTATGTTCAAAATTACACTCAACCTCCTAGAAGCTTCATATGGTATGACTACTCACTAATTTGTGTCAATCTATACATGGAATTTATTGTTTAGGTGCAAACGATTGAGTTGGATGTGGCCCACTTGTGCTAGTTGCTCGATTTTTAGGGGGTGGCCAATGCACGATGTTTAGGGAGTTACTTTCTTTCTCTCTTTCCCATTATGTCTACTTTATAAATCCCCAACACCATGATCGTGGAAGTCCTCACCATTCATCAAGCCATGTGATGAAGAAAGTGCTATGAACGTTGACACAATTGGCCCCCAACACCCACTCAGTAGATTGACAAGTCCCCCATTCTCCCTCTCACCATATCAAATGTTGGAAATCCTTCAAAGCCCGAACTTACTAATGGTGGCTAGGAGATTATCATGCCTGACTAAGAGGATGTTGTTGATGGATAGGGTGGTGAATCCAACCTATCAAGACTGTTGTTCCTAACTCAACTAACCCTATTAGGTAGTGTGTTGGATTTTATCTATGAGTATAGATCCATACTTCTTTCCCTGTGTTGCTCAAACCCTTAATCAAGACATGGTCATCTTGTCTTTTCCATCCAAGCATTATATCCCATTTTTCCCTTGGGATAACTTCACACCCTAGTATGCAATTGACCATATCTATGTTCTTGTGTGATTTTTTTAGGTTATTTAGCATATCTTTTGTTTCTCACGCTTGCCTAATGGATCAGTTCATATGTACCTTGATTTTATTATATTCCATGGCATGATCTAGTTGGTGATAAACTAGTTAGCTTGATAAGTAATTATGCAATGGTATTTTTCATATTATAGGGTAATTTGTCTTAGGTGTCTAAGTTAAAGCATACAACATGCAATGCTAGTTCCATTGTTGAAATAATATTTCTTCCTACATAACATTGTATGGATATGCATGTATTGTCACAATGGAAAAAGCGGTGATCGACTCTATCCCAAATCACATCTCTACCCATGAGTCCCATAATCACATTTAAAGAGATTTTAGTGTTGGGAGGAAGAATAGAATTAAAACTTTGAGTAGATCTTTTTTCTTTCTTGGATGTCTCATCCAGAATTTGGCAAAGCTCTTCATGAGGGTATATAGTTTGGGGATTTTCACTCAACTCACAATATGGATTGTGTTTATTCCAATACCACCAAAGAAATGCCCATTGAGGAGTAGTTAATAGTGGTTGTTAATAACTTGGTTACTTGTTCTATGGAAATCATGGATTCTAAGGAAGATGACAACACCTTTAAACCTAGCACCTCTCTTTCCCTTTCTCATCCATGCACTTTAACACCCCCTTCACTACTTATTGATTCTAAAGAAAATATTGGTTCAATAATCACACATTTTTTTTGTGTTGTCCACTATAGCCAATTATAGCATAGTTGTAGAGATAGTCACGACCCAACCTACTATTGCTATCACTAGTATTCATCTTCCTCGATTCTTTCTCTATGTCCTTATGGTTCAAAAAATAGGTGACATAGCTTTGATTCCTTGTCTATTGACTTCGCACCACTATGTCAAAATGAAGGGGCTAATAATGCGGAAGCTCATGCTTGTTAAATATCACATCATTGCATTGTTTCCAATGAAAAATCAATATCTTCAGTTCACACAAGAATCCAAGCATATGTGAATTCAATAGCCCGTGGAATTTTATCCCCTTAGATAGTCACTCTCCATGAGAGGGAGGATGGAAGGTATGGATAGTATAGAGCCTTTTCCCAAGCCTAGATAGAGGTGTCGAAGGAGTAGAACCAAAATATATGCATTAGAGTCTCATCACACCCATAGTGGGTAAAAGGAAGATACACCAGTCAATTTTTCACCATAAGCAAGTGGGAGACCTCACTAAAAGGTTCCAACTACAAATGGCCAACATGACCTTATTCTCAAAAAGCTTATGCTAGAAACCCAACAATATAACAATTTTATCCAAAAAAGATTTTGGATACTCAAACTCAAGTTGGGAGGCTTATTAGGTTTCGTCTCCATCCTCCATGTAGTGTTTAAGTCATTTTCTATCCAAAAACGTTGGCGTGCATGCCTCATAAGTGGTGATCATGCACTTCATTCTTCTTTGTTATATATTTGCAGGTATAAAAGGTAAACTTGGGTAGGTCCACAGGTTTAGAAAGAAAACATGCAAATCTATTTGAATGAATATTTTTTCAATGTTTTTGTTTACACCGTTTTGACCTTTAAAGGAATTGAATTCCCTTTCCCAATGTATTAGATGTTGCTTAGGTTCTAAATAAGGGAATGACGGTGTCCTACTTTTTCAAACCTTAGTGATATATAGTGGATGTTGCATATTCAATTTTCGAGCACAAGATGGTACATGCCAACCCAATTTATGTGATAACAATTACCATTGGAACAATATGTTGAACTATTGTGACTTTTGTTCTTGATAAAAAAATCATAATTGGCATTCACAATTGAATCAAAATTACATTCTGTAAGTGTCTCAAGACCACATATAAAAATCAGACCCAAATATGATACATGGATATTACATCCTTTTGAAAACTAAGAACTATTTCTATCCAAAAATGAAACCAAAACTCTAGATAAAGAATGTTGCCATCACCTCGGAACTTCTCACCCTTCTAGTTATATGTCTTGCATTTATTTAGTTAATAAATTAGTGTAACCAGTTTTTGACGGTTTTTTTTTTATCTAATTAATATACTCTCGATCTATGTATTGCAGATTGAAAACACTCTTTTGTGCATCGAAATAGATCTACATAGATTTTCTATTAGCATGCCATAAGAAAATTAAAAAAATTTCAAATCTATCATGAATAAAATTCCACCAGAGTCATACGATTAAGCAAGTTGTCCACCTTATAATATTTATGTGGATTCATCACATCTTCTTGTTGTTGTAATCAACCATGGTGAATGGGAACAAAAATCAAGCATGATTGCATACATGATTCTAAATGAACAATGCACATGTACATTCTTTCGTTTACAAATAGAATTACTACAATCCTTCTAAACACCTACATTCATATCAACTAAAATTGGCATAACGTCCTTGGAAAAAACAATATTGTGACTAAGCAAATTGTTGGAACCCCATGGCACCATTTTAGTCCGACCAATGGTCTGCCACAATTTGAGATGGCTCAACCATCCACTAGTGTAAATGAGTATGATAGGCCATTGGGGTGTACCTGGTGGGGAATACGAGTGTGTATGTTTTTCCGATGATGATTAGGAATGTAAAAAAAACTTGATTAAATTTTGTGTACAATATGTTATATTTAATGGTTTATGTGTTAACGTTGATATATGCTTCCAAATGAAATCCTGTCAAATAGTTGGCCATGTTGTTGGATTCATGATTTTTCTCCCTTAGGATGTGATACAAATTTATTCCTCCATTTCCGCTGGGGTGAAGAATAACCCCTCCGACTCCTCCTGCACCAAGGCTCCTCGCATTCTTTCAAGACATATGTCAAATTGATTAGTAATAAGGGAGATTACATACTAGAGAATTTGTAACCATACAAAGGAGTTGTTGGTCAATTATCATTTGAATAGGATCTAGGAATCGGGTAACTATGGTTTAACACTCATGTCCATCATTTAATTAAAAACATGTATACTGTATATTGATTATTTGTCATTACATCTAATTTATGTCGCAATGTTGATGAAGGGAATCGAGAACTTCTACCCATTTTTTATCAACGTTTATGTTGCAAGTTAATTGGGGTAAAGGAATATATCACAGAAAGGTGAAATAATATATGGCCATTTATATGTTCATTATTATATTGCATATTGTTCTATTTTATCCTAGTGCAATGATTATTGGTACGTAGTTTATCGAACTTATACGATATGATTCTTTGTAGACTTCGATGTCAACACCTCAGGATGATGTAGACATCTTAGGAGCTGTTGAACCTCTTGTAGCTATTCCAGAAAAGGTTAAAAAATTAGATGAATAAATTTTGAAATTGGTGGCCATTGAAGATACTCTTGAGAATGAAAGAAGAAGTGGATTCTTGATGGAATGTGTCAACAAGTACAGCGTATGTTTTTTTTAATTATATTCCATTAATTTCTTTAAAGAATATATATGGCATATTTTTTTAAAGGAATCCATGAGTTTGACTTGGTGAATTCTATATTTGTAGGCATTCTTGAGACAAGAAGAACTCGGTGTCAGGAGTAACACTAGACATGCATCTATGGTTGTACTCTCTGCTCCTATTGCACATTGTACTGGTGCCTCAACTCTTTCTATTGTCACGTCTGCCCCTGGTTCTACACCTACTGTTGGTTTGAAGTATTCTATGACCCCATATGTACATACGACCCCTAGGTCTAGTACTCTAGTGCCTCATTCATCCGAGGTTGATATGAGTCCCAAGGCGCCATGCTTAATCCTCGAGAGTACTAGACAATTATTAGTTTATTTAGAGTTGGACCATGATTTGGTTCCATTGAAGGGATTAAAACTCCCTGGTAATTATGTCTAATCCATTGGCACACTTTAGTTTTATACAATGATGAATAGTTTTATATTCATTTTATCTATCTAATTGGAATATTTTATTGCAATGTAGTAAATAACTTAACAATGGAAAGAAAAGACGTTTGATCTATTTGTGCCAACAATTAGAGCAAGTTAGAAATAACATAGGAACAAATTAAAGAAGGAGTTGATGCAACATATTAACAAGTTGTTTGGACTAGTATTCAACCAAACGTTCGTTCAAACCATGACGAGAAAGTACATCAATTCAGTGCAGGATAATTACCGCAATAATATCGGAAAATACCCCAATTATGAGCGTCCTGGACTAATTCCAGAATGGGAGTGGGTTGCACTGGTAGAGAATTCCAAGGAGAAGAAGATGGGATATGAGGGATCCTTGCTTCCAAGTGCAACAGAAACACCAAGGTAGATAAAATAGTGTAACGAACAATGAAATTACATATTGTATATTGCATTATACTATGATTTTTAAATTGCATAAACATGTACTTGACCATTTTCATAGGCTCAAATACACCACAAAGGCTACACATGCCAGAATTGAGAAGATTGGCCAACACAAAATTGGCATAGGGGTCTTCTTAAAAGTGAAGGGGAGATATGTAAGTATTAAGATTTAAAAATTTTGTTGTTGCATTTTAATTTGTGCTTTAAACAATTTCCTTACCTAAATGCGGTATGTAGTCTGCAGACTTTGGTGGCATGCCCATAAATCAAGAGCTCAAAGTTGCCTTGAAACGGGGCTATAAAGACCTAGTTGAAATGAGAAAGGCCAATGCAACTAACACTTCTACTCTCACTAGGAGGTATACAAATTCAATGCATTCTAATCAAATACTTAATTATAAAATAAAAATTGAGATTGTGTGCTTCTACAACAACTACAAATGTTATTGCAGGTAGTACAAGAAGTTTAGTGTTTCTTAGGAGCCAACTTTAGATATTGAAGCTGCTGCTCAACTAGAGGTTACCCCTACTACACTTGCAGGAACCGTGAACGAGTTGAATTGAAATTAAATTTTGTTTATGGTTCTATATAATATAGATGAGATGATTAATAAATGGTTTGCTTTAATTGTAGCTAATGTCGATCATAGTACTAGGAATCCTACACGGATATGTATCTTGCGGTCTAATTTCAATCCAGTACTAGAAGAAACTAGTTGACAAGAGATTGAGGAAGTTGATGCCAATCTCATAATTGTGGACCTTTCACAGAAAGAAAAAAACTAGAAAGAAGTAGGGTAGTAGAGATTGGCCACTATGTATGGCATGCACATTTTGTTTTATACAATATTTTATTATATGTATTTTTGCGAGAGGACCTGAATGTTTATAGCCTAAAATTGATTCGATTATATGTCGATCTTTATATTTATGTACTTGTACCTTTATTTTACATTTATAGTTTTTTGTGATCATGTTTTATATGTGTTAATATTTTATTCACTCTATTTTAATATTTTATCATGATAAAGAATGAATCATTGGATGTAGGTCTTTATTTTGTATGATCAAAATAATAGCGACATGACATATCTCCAATGCTACCAAAAATACCAATTTGCTAAGAATCCCCACATTCCAATTATGTATGCATAAATCATTTTCTAATAATATTATGTGTTTACTTTTTTGAAATTAATAAGTTGAATATTTGAATATATATCATATTGTATCATCTTGTTCTTAGGATTAATAGAAGTTTAAATGAGTGTTATTGACATGGATGATTTTAAGAACCCCCCGTAGTTTTATATGTATAATAATTGGGCGAATCCCCATGATACATAGGAATGTTGAGGGCTATTTTATCAAGAATATAATATGAATATATAATTTTTTGGCGATTTTTTTGATAAAATTATGTAATCCTATAAAATATTGGCCAATCTTTCATAAAATTATAAAATGTTGTAAAACCTTGGCAAATATTTCATTGAATTATAAAAATTTGTATTTTACATTGGCGAATCTTTCACGACTGCATCATTTTCTTAGCATAAGACCTTATTGCAACAAGATGATATGTAATCTCACTTGTGAATCTACACTTTGATAATAGGGATAGTGAAATAAATTGATATATGGGGCACCACTAGCAACATACAGATATATGGGGTAATACTAGAAAATTGTGTATTAGTGACCTCTGTTAAATCAATTTACATCACTATTACTTTTATGAATTGAAATTCATTAGATACCATCCTTGTTGGGCTACTATAACTCATCACAACAACTATTGCATTTTGACTAGCTCCAAGTTTGTCATATTGCACCTGGAAATGATAAACCAAGTTAGTTTTAAGTTTTAATCTATTTCTAAATCTAAGATAGAAAAACTAAAAAACAAAAAACTCTTGAATACTTTATCTTCCTCTAGGAGGCAACCCTTTAACTAGTCAGGGAACGACTAAGTATGAGAGTGAATAGTATGCACGACCAAAGAATGATGAAAGTACTAAAGGTGGGATGAAAAGGTAGGTGTAGAAGGAAGCATCTATTCATTTTGTTATTACGAGGAATAGTCGTATTGGCATACTATCCAGATTCAATTTATATCACTATCTCATTCCACTGTAAACTTTTAGAAAATAACTGATGTACACCATCTTACTGAAACGAAATTTCTCAACACAACTAGGGAATATAGCATTTCTTTTATAATTTGGAAATCCATAATAGCAATGAAAACATGATCACAAATAGCAAGAATCAAGCAAGGTATGATAGCTATCATTTTGAAAATAAAATTAGTTAGATATAGGGTTATGACCCACATCATGGAATATAAGTTTACTCATTATCAAATGGCAATGTACATTGCATTATATGTTTTCTAGTCATCATCATTATCATTGATTACAAATCTCCTTCATCCATTGAAGAAAGTTAAATGAAAACTAACAAAACCCAACTATTGTTGGCAATGGGCCTTGTCTTGTTTCCACCAACTTAATCTAGTCCAACAACCAAACTATGAATAACTTATTTGATGGTTGTTTGGAAAAATAAAGATCCAATAGTTGAATATATAATTCCAGTTAAAAGCATCTAATTTGTAGAAATATTCAACAATAGCATCCCTTTTATGTTCAACATTAATTGTTCATTCTTTATGTGAAGTCTATATGAATGAGTAGATCATTCACCACTTCATCAACTAGAACAATAAATATTTTTCTCTCAACCTCTATTCCGATCTCAAACATTTCTCTCTCACAATCTATCCACTTACCCATTGGAGTGTTCATATCTTTCTGCACAAGCTCATACAACATCTCAAATGTCACCATACTACATCTTTTAATTTCCTTAAGCTCATCTTTGGATAACTTGCCATTTTTGACATATGTTGGACCTTTGATCCATCTCCTATAAACTCCTTTGTACAAATGTTGTACTGTGAATATAGACAATCCTTCACGCAATACATATAAGCTTCCTATTTTTCCATGACCCTTGTACTTTCCTAAAATCCAAACTGTAGAGACTATTCTTCAAACCATACGGCAAATGACCATCAATTGACAACTCTTGGACTTCTAGTCTATCAAACAAATTAATATCTACAAGGAAATCATGTATGTCTTCCTCACTCAGCAAGGCTACATCTTCATACATTAGTTCTGCATTGCATATAATTTTCCGTGCATATCGAAGCTCCTGATCCTCAATATAGGCAGGATGAGTTTCTGCTAAACCAATAAAGGAAGGATCAATCTTGTGCAATATTGAAATATCTAAAATTGCATCCATTATCTTATCACTTTCTACAACTTCCAAGTTTGTAGAAGAAGCAGAATCATGTAGTTCTGCATCAACATCCAGCACTTGGTGCTCAAGTGTCATGGAGAGCCGACCAGTTCTATTCTAAATGGATGAGCATAAGAATTGCAACTTATCATCTAGTATCAAAGATTAACAAATTGTCTTAGTACAAAAACAAAGACTTAGAGGGGAATTGTAATAAGTACAATACTTGTTTAATCAGATAATAATCTAATCAGTCAAGAAAACAAAGGCTACATTTGGCCAATCTCCTAGATGAAATTACCATGATTGTAAAGTCAATTAGATATATAATTGGGTAAACCACAAATTTGAAAAATGTCGAATTTGCTTACCATGTGTACCACCCAAGCTATCCATTGAGTTGTAACTTTCATTTGAGAAAGAAGCTTCTAATATGGATACTGGACTAGGTTGATCACAATCCACAATACAAACAGTCCCTGCAACACCTTTATAATTATCGATGTTTGTATAACCAAACCTACCTCGAGAAGAAATATGGCTAGGTCTAGACAATCCTCCAGTTCATCCACTGTCAGCAATGTCACGTACCTTGTCTACCACCTGAATGTTGCATTAAACTGTTAAAGAATATTCACAAAACAGTTGCAAAGTTCATTACTTTTATTTGACATCCAACTATGTAAGTAATCAACTTATGGCCTCCAAATTACTTTTCAAATTATTATGCATGATCACTCAACTCAAATGAAATTGATGGATAGTGTTGAAGGCTTGGCATATCCACTATATGCAGAAGCTCCCCGCATAATTAAATAAAGAGAATAGAGCTTTGAATGAATATTTCACAAGGCACACTAGTTGCTAAGGTTTTGCAAATGAGATAACAATATAAGTGGGCTTGACTAGGGGAAAATCTACATGGTTAAGTGCACTTGGGATGGTTGAACTTCCCAAGAAGTCATGGTTTCCAAGTGCAAGTCCTGGAAATCATGATTGATGATATGTGATTCATTTCACTAGTTTCATTCCCACTTCATGACCCCTGTGAGCATCACTTGATGTAATGAGTGTTGAGTGGACCATATTCAAGCTCATGAAAAATTGGTCATTAGTGAATCACACTCATGGGTTATGGGTCATCGATAAATGACTTTGTATACATAGTTAATTCCAAAAAATGATGTCTCATATACATTGTAGTGCAATCCCTTGAAAAAAACTAAATATAAATTTCATTCAAATGGTGCATAAACCTATGTGCCCAAAGTTGCTTGTTACCACTTAAATCACCAATTATGCAATAACAATTATGAGAAAAAGTGAAAAAACAAAGAACAAAGCCTTATTATAAATCCATTTAACATCATCTATCTTAGAAGAGATTACAAACTACTGTATCTATAGAAAACACATAACATATTCAAATGGGGAATGCAAATATCACGTGCTCCAGTAAAATATAATACAGGGATTCTATACCAACAATAAAAACTTAAAATTTAGAAGATAAAGTGTAAAAAATTCAAAAATTGATTTGATTAAGAAGATGTTGAAACAATGTCATCAACATGAAAAACTACAAAAGTATAATGCAAAATATACATTCTCTTACCATAAACAACAATTAATTTGTATTTATAACTAAAAATTGATGTGCTTAAATGATAGATACCTACATTCATCGTTCTAAGATAGTCCCATTTTTAGTTTAGGCCCTATTTTATACATGGAAATGAAATCACAACATGTAATTTGAAAATGGGAGTACCGTTTGGTATTTTCCACCCACCAATCCATTTGAACACCAACTATAGTTAAATAAATTCAAAGGACAGTGAACCTGTATTCTAAAAACTACACCCAACACCCATTTGTTTGAAGGAGAAGAATCACATTGTATTATAGACTGAATCTAAAGCCCTCAATGAAAAACCACATTACTAAAAGGAAGAACACAATTGAGTTGTATCATAGACTCTATACCTATAAACTAAGATATGATTTCCTTGAAGTGGAAGGGAGAATATAATTGAATTAAATTGAAAGCTCTAAATCTACCAATATAAACACAATTTTTCTTAAGGGGAACAACAATATTGTATCTAAGAATCTACAAGGATAAACTGTATTACTTCAAAGAAATTATGTTATAAATTTAAAAGGAAAATAAACACCTAATCATATGATTGTACATGAAGAGGAAAGAAAACGTAGAGACAATCTTGGAAACTAACATGAAATG
Source organism: Larix kaempferi (assembly GCA_027924585.1). Classification (NCBI taxonomy): domain Eukaryota; kingdom Viridiplantae; phylum Streptophyta; class Pinopsida; order Pinales; family Pinaceae; genus Larix; species Larix kaempferi. Next base: position 4,794,490 of record BSBM01000159.1, on the reverse strand, counting down.
TTTTTTTGTTGCCAAGAGTTTGATGAAATTCCATGGACCAATTTTCACTGGTCAGGTCTACTTCTATAGACATGTTCACGTTAGTAGATCTAGTTGAGGGGTTAATTCTATGGTTAATCTCAATTTGTCTTTCTGTGTTGAGTGTGATGATCAAGTCCTGAAGTATAGATGCATTTGTTTTACTAGAAATGGAATCCTTGAAAGAATTTCCAGCACCCACATCAACTGTACTACTAATTGTTAACTCTCTCAACTTTTGATTCGAAAGATCATTTAAGATATCTCCTCCTAACATGGGAGGAATATGTAAAGAAGATGAAGATTAGCATGTTAGTTTTGATATGATTTTCTTGGGTTCACTATCTATGCAAGTATCTCTCCAACAGGTAGTCTTCCTTTCTCTCCAATCATCAAATGTTTGGCCATGCTTCTTCTCCATTAAATGAATTCATGTTTGGGATCCACCTGTAGACCTTATTAGAGATGAAAATATGAATGAATCTACATCCATGCTCTTGTTGCAACTTTGATAATCATACTAAGTATTCCATTCACCTCTTTGGATTCCTTCTCTATAGGTTTCAATGATTTTTGAACATTGCTTTCCCTTTTGTAGTAGTTCTTTAACATTTTTGGAGGAACCTTTCTTCTCGTTCTTCTCAAGGAAAACAATACATTCTTCATCAGATGTAGAGTCCACATGACAAGAGTTTTGACTAGAAAAATGACCATCACTCATTCTTTTCTTTTGGGGGATCACCTTAGTTCAAATTGAAGAATCACCTTTCTTCTCTTTAGTCTTCTTCTATGTGGGGAGACACCTCTTTTGCCTCTGTCACTAGCAGTGGGGTTTCATCCAGAAAAAGTGATGATTTGGAAGGGAATTGTGCAAGAAGAAGAGGACAAAAATATTACGAATATATTTAGGACAAAGGTTAAGTAAGGCTTCAAACACATTGAGACAAAAGAAGGTGCTAATGATTTGTGGTGTAGTCAATCATGCAAGAAATTGTTGGAATGCAACATTTTGGAGTGGTGTCTAGGGTTCTATTTTACAATAAGAACGATTCAAGTGGATCTCATTGCAGTACCACCATCATAGATCCATCTTAAGCTTGGATCTATCAAGCAGTAGCACCAAGAGGGATCCAATTTATTGAGGTGTAATTTTTCTAATCTTAATTTTTTGACATGTATAGAAAATTTTTACATGTCTCCCCCATATTGGGCAGTAAAGTACCTCGCTACTCTCAGTGCAACTAATATTGGTCTTTGATAGTAGCGATACAATTCATTGCCACAATTTATTTTCCAGGAAAAGAAACAGATTCTTGATAAAAAACAATGAGAAAGTATGCATGGGACTCTTGCTTAAATTCAACTCAGCATAACAATAACAAACAAACTAGTGTCCAATGTTTAGCTTGGAATTAAGATATGTATCATTGTATTGACTCTAGTTAACTTTTAAAGATACAACCGATCAACAAACAAACAATTCATGCCCTTGTAAAGGACATAAGAATTTTAAAAGCCCCTATTATGGAATTTGAGCACTGACTTTTACTAGTTGGCCATGATTCAAACAATGCAAAAATTTCACATCTATCCTTGTCACACTTAAGAGGGAAGGAACAATGCATGGTAGTCACATAATTACTAACAAACGACACATTCTCTGGTGATGAGAGTTTGTTTCCTCATATTTTGAAATTTATTACTTGATGCATTCCAAGATGTCATTTCTGCACAATTTTCTTACAACCGAGGATTATTGAATAATACTTGTCCATTGTGATTGTGACGTGAAATAGTATATTGACCAAAACAAAATCCCTGGAGTAGATTGATCGTGTCATGGCCTAGGTGATTATATTCTATATATACTAATTCTCACTCAATACTCATTTAATCTAGAGGGATCACACTGGTCCCTAACCAATTGATGATTCCTTGGTGAATGTACTTGAATCTCTTTCACTGAATAAGAACAATACAATGCAAATCAGAGACCTTGAATTTCTAGTCTTTTAGAAGAGGTTATTGTCATTGCCACGATAAATTTCAAGTAACTTTGTGGCATGAGGACTTCACTCCACATAATTTTTGAGGAAATTTTTCTCATATAAACTAACCACAACATAAGTGAGACTAGGAATATGCTTGGAAGGTTCCATAATTCCATTGCACTTATATATTGCAACACTTTGTGGTGTGGATTTATTCTACACTCCAAACTATAAGTCAGGAGCTTAGGATATTGTAAGATAAATTCTACAGGAAGCCCTACAATATGTATAAAATAGTCCATGATCTTCTGCACCTTATCCATCGAAGCAACCAGTACGAGTTGGATTCTCCTATAGAGATCCTTTATATAATCTTCCAGGAGTCCAAAACTTGCCAAAATCTTGAATCTCTTATCCAAAATTTCAGGCCCTTTACTAGTCGCTAAAGTCCCAGGTTGAAATTTGAAAACCCTAGAGACATCAACCTCTGATCCGAACATGTTTTGAAGATACTGGATGTTGGGACACAAATTTTTCTCTAGACTACTGCAAAGAAATCTGGGTTCTAGGGATATGGATTTACGAAATTCTTCCGAAGTGAGGCCCAATGCTTTTAAGAACTCAATCTTGGGTTTTAACTGTTGGTCAACATTAAGAGTAAGAATAGATTGGGAGATATTGTCAAACTTAAAAATAAAAAAATGGGAAGGTCTGTGTTAACCCCCCCCACCCCTAAAAAATAAACAAATATTTTTTAAGGTAGGCCGAGTCTTAATTGAATTTGGCGATATTATGTAAAAGATTCCAAATTAATACCACAATGATGATGAGAAGACTAGACATAACACCATTTACAGGAAGCAAGAAAAACCATGTCATAATAAGATGAGGAAGATTGCCAATCAGATACCTCAGCTGGGTTGTGATAGATTTGATGACATGTCAATAAGAAAATGGTGGAAAACCTTACAGGGGCATGCAGTGATTTCCCAGTGATTACTGCAATACAAACAACAATTAGTTACCAAACCTTGCAAACCAAGGTGAGTGCACATTGCAATGAAATAGGATGACCAATTCAATAAAATAAAATAGCAGTGAGCTTGGATGAAAGAAGATGCATAGATCTAGTTAAATATAACATCAAATAACTCAGAGCAAGAACTCTAATGGCAGAAGGGAGATCATTGATATCGCAATGGCTACAACTGCACAAGGAAGGCTTATTTATGGAGCATTGGATTGTCAGGTTGCAAGGATATGATACATTTAACATTATGCATATGACAAGAAACAATAGAAGTATGCCAGAAAAATGGTTGGTTTGAATAAAAAACTGTCAACAATTAAATCTGTAGGTCAACAAAGGGGTATTGGTTGTTGGATGAATAGACCCAAGCACAAGAAAATGAGAATCATAGCACAAAAGATGGACTAAGAGTAGTACATACTACATACCCAATGCATTTATTAAATGTGATCCTGGAAGAAATACTGGTTGAATGAGAAAATTTACGGCAGTAAGAGTCAAGAAACATAAGCCAACCCCATGGGCAATTAAAGGATGACATAGAACATGCTGGGAATTGAGGTTAGATATGGGAATGTGTAATTCAATAATTGACAATGGTTGCAAGCAACCAACTAAGCATTATACCTGAGGAGGATGTGTCTCAAGCATATGAAAATAAACCTTTAGATTCCAGACCACTCTCCCCCAAAGAGCTTATTATCATTTCAAAGAGGGAGCTTCCTAATCAACACAATGCTTCAATTCTAGAATGGTAATGGTAAGCCACAAAATGACGCTACAATATTTTAGTTTAATAACTAAATTCATCAAGCCAATAAAAATAACAATGATGTAATCCCTACAGTCATTTGTGTTGCATTCTTATAAAGAGAAAAGTGTAACCATTTAATATAGAAATTATATATATTACCAATTTTTTCAAACAAGGAGATCATTGGTGCTATTTGAGTGGTTCCTTGCTAAAATCATCTCATGTTCTAAATCGAGATTGCAATATGAGTGAGCTTTGAAAGGAACATGTTGACTTTTAATTAAACCTAAATTTAGCAAAACAAACCTAAATTAGATAAAGGAAATAACCCAAGTTAAACCACTTTCTTGAAGGGAATGCAAAAGGCCTCGTAGAAGTATATTGTTGTTCAATGTCCCAATTTTTTTAGAAAAAACATATATGAAAATTGTCACCCAAAATTTAAAACACACTTACATCCAAATTAATTGTATCACCCTGGGCATTAACATTGTATTCCCCTTGTACCTTTATCTGGAGATATCCCAGAGTCATGATGCCCTCTAGTAGACCTTCATCATCAACAACAAGCACATGGTTTTGCTTATTTTCTATCATGATTTCTATTGCCTCTTTTAATGTAACTTTTGTGGAGAATTTTACATAGTTTGTTAACATGGCCTGATAAATCTGCAAAAAAGGATTATATAATATATATCATACAAAATCTACCAGGTGCCATGAAAAGATGGCAAGAGACCGAACATTCACTTAGAGGTCGAAGGATGAAATGATTCCTTGGGTCTAGTCAATATTTCTAAGTGCAAGGGGGTGTTTCTCATGCTATGAAGATAATGCCATGAATATTAGTGTGCCAGTATCTACAATGGTGGCAAGGTGTTGCATACAAATATAGACAAATATTGAATTAGTATTCTTCTCTTATTCAATAATCCCTATGGGGTCATGGAGGTATGTGTGAGAAGAGGAGAAAATGGCATTTCCAATGTCACATGTTACTCACAACTCCTCGGCATTACTAATCATTAGCATTAAAAAGGAATGGCCAAATTCCACCTCGAGTTAGCGAAATTTTCATATCTTATTCCTCTCATATGCTGCATAAGCCTAGAAATTTCAGTAAGCTCATTCCCTAGTTTTTGCATAAATATGTTTCTCCAAGAAACACAGTAAGCAAGAACCGAATAATCCATACTTTATACAATAAATTCCATGGGTTGAGTTGGGGTGTTACATGTTGTAAATGATCCACTGAACAAGGTGCCATGAGGTGTGTTGGATGAGCCTAAGTCGACCTGCCGACTAGGTCCTCCATTTGACTAATTGTAATATATGTCGACAGTAACATGTCGGGTCGGTCAGTTGAACCGACAGGTAGTTATGTAACTGTCTATCAATTGTCTAAATGGGTTGGTGAGCCGATCTATATATTAGTGAGAGACTGTTCAGATATCTGTAACTCTTCTGTATATCTTGCTGAATAATAAAGAGCTTGTTGCTTCACCTCATTACTTGGTTATTGCATCTGGATCTTTGTGATTGCTTGTATATATTTGTATAATATGTATCACGGGTAACCATGCGACCCACGCGACTACAACAAGTGATGCCAATCATTAATGCAAGATGACTTCCATACATAAACATAAACAATTGTAGATCCGTTTTATTGGACTGAAATTACTGCTGTGTGATATCCCTCATATATAGAATTACTTCAAGATGCGTTGTTTTTTTATTCCCTACTACCAATGATCCTAGAATCTAGATCCTTCCCAGGAATATATTTGGTAACAAGACCAGTTTATCTCATAATCCAAACCTTAACAACTAATTGTATTGTTGGGATCAATCTTATTTTTTATTAAGATAACATGTTATAAGTGATATCATATTAAAACCTTGAGGAACTCTTTGAATGTTGACTAGAGATGTCAATCTAATGGTTGGAAATAAGACACATGAACAACAAAATGAAAGAGTTTCAAGTGCTAGCTGAAAATAAAATCTGCTATAGGTAGTCAAGCTACCACAAACTGCTACTACTTTAACCTCAAAACTGTAACCAAAACCACCTTTATCCAGTCTACACCAAAGTTGATATGAAGGATGTCTAACCTGCTGAGTACTCATTTCCATGTGGTCGTTTAGAACATGATGCTAGAACTTCATCTCTAACCATGTAGGTTCCCAAAATCTACCATGTGATTGAAAAATAATACACTTATCCTGCAATGGTTTCAACAATGGACTCTGGAAGTCTATTTAAAAGTCCTACGATATGTTGGTGTATCTGAGCAATTTAACCAGACCCATTTGTCAAATTGAATTGCAAGTGCATTGCCACATACTTTACAAAATACTTTTCCACATTTAGTTCTTTATTGGACTTGGACTTGCACCTCCTTTTAATATTGACCTATTACTACTAGAGTTCTTTGCTTTGAATGATTCAGTCTCACTATTAGACTCTTCTTATTATTCATGCTCAAAATTCTCATCTTAACCCTTATGAAGAAATACAATATCCTCCCTTGTAGATATATCGCTTGATTCAGTGTCGACTAGTAGAACTTGGCCTTTGTTTTTCACACAGGAGTTGGAGCCTTCCAATGGCTTTGATGATTTTCTCTTGATAAGTGAAGAATTCCCTAAGTTTTTCCTCTCTCATATTTATACTTCAAGTTTTGCTTCTATAAAATCACTATAGGATCAAATCTTGTCCATTAGGTCATCCAACCCATCATCTAAACCACCAATCTTCCCATCCTGGAAACAAATGAGTGGACCTGTCCTCCGCCACAATACCTCCACTATGTCAATACACAACCAAATTTGAACCCAAAATCCAATGACAAAATCCGATGAAATTCCAAAAATTGACCTTGTCGTCGGATATCACCTTTATAATTTTGATTTTTCTTTAGTTTTTTTTAAATTGATCCCAATGGTTGTCAGATATTTGACTACGACCATCGCATATCTGACTACGGTCGTCGGATATTCGATGACCGTAGTCAAATATCCAACGTGTCTGGGTTACAATGGTCAATAGTTTAATGTCGTCGGATATCCGACGATATTTTTTAGAAACTATAAATTATAGAAATATTCCGACATGTTTGCTATACAAGCAACGATTTGCAGATATTATAACCTTTGCATAGACTGTTTTCCATTAAAAAATCCATAATTATTTCAATTGTTACTGTGATTACAAATAGTGAAGTGTGGAGCTTGATTTTTTAAGATCAATAATCTTTAGTTAAGCTTGGTAAAAGAAAATGTCACATAACAATATTCCTGATCCAAAAGAACAAAATCGAGAATTACTTGCTAGATTGTGGGATGGAGTGAAAAGAAAGGGTGATGGGAAATGTTATTGTCCATGGAGTCAATACAGGGGCTTTAAAAGGAGAAGAGTAAATATCACAACAACTAAAATACATTGTAGGGAACATGGACATGTTGAGGGGGGACATGAATATCGTCCATTGGTAAGTTGTGCATTATATATGTCTTTATATTGATCGTTTTTGTAAATGTATGTATCATTTTAATATTTCTTATATTTACTAATATCTCTTGATGGTTTTTTATTATAAAGGAAAGACCTCCTACGGCATATCGCCCGGAGGATGTGCTTGTTGAATAAGCATCATAGGAACATGGAGATATGGATATTGAAGAACAAGTTAATGATCATAATGAAGAAGATGATCATACTGATAACATAGTTGAAGATGCTGGTACAAATACATTGATCAATGATACATTTAATGTTAGAATGGATGATGATGACGACGATGATGATCATGAAAATGATGACTTTGATGATGTTCATGATTTACCTATTCTTGAGAAGGTATACGAGCCCATTTATGAAGACTCCCACACAAATATTCTCTCTTCTATATTGTTGATAATGAACTTGAAGGTTATGAATGGTCATTCAAACACATCAGTCACACAAATGTTAAGGTATGTAATATATTCCATCACATATATATGATCGTGATAAATGTTATCTTTGTTCCTCTAATAATTTTATTGTTAATTCATAAGTAAAATTAATACAGGTGAAATATGTTTCATTAATATTCTTTATATATTATATTAACTAGTTTTTTTTTTAATTTGTTGTAGCTTGATAGCTGAATTTTTGTTACCATAGTCAAATATTTTACCTTGCACATACTGAGATGTATCTTCCATCATGAAAGAAATTGGAATGCAATATGGAGCAATTGATGCATGCCTCGATGACCATATTATATATTATAAACAACATGAATTTGAAACAGAATGTCTGGAATGTCATATCAGTAGATATCAAACACATCAAGTAACAAAAAAAGTGCCTCGCAAGGTTCTTCGTTATATTCCCACTATTCCACGTTTGCAACAAATGTTTAGGTGCAAAAACATAGAACAATTAATGGATTACCATGCACATAACGGAAGTCAAGATGACATTCTTCGAAATCCTGTAGATGGTTCTGCATTTAGAGACATGGAGGAAAAATGGCCATGCTTTAAAGAAGAACCTCGTAATGTTAGGCTTTCTTTGGTAGTAGATGGTGTCAATACATTTGTAGAGATGAGATCTGTTTACTCGGTGTGGCCTATTTTTGTTATCAACAATAACATTCCTCCATGGATGTCAATAAAGAGGGAGCACATAATGTTGGCAATGATTGTTCCAGGTATGTGTCTACAATAATTAATTTTTAAAGTAGTAGCATCTCATTTGTTGTATTTTGTTGGATAATGTCATATACTTTTTTTTTCATTTACTCATGTATATTATTTATATATCTAAAATGGTTGTAATAATTATGTATTTTATATGTTCAAATCAATCAGGTAAGTACCAAGTGAAAGATATGAATGTATATATCGAGCTTCTTATTGACGAGCTACTAAAGCTATGGAATGGCATCACTATGTATGACGCCTCTAGACCAATATGACAAAGGCAATTTCAATTCCATGCAATATGGACAATTCATGATGCCTCGGGGATAACCCATTTTTGTGGTATGTAATTATAGCGTCCATTTTAATAATATTTAATTTTACGAAGTTGATATATTAATCATGCATGTTTTTTAAATAATACATTCACTTTATATAATTATAATTGACATAGTTAATCCATCTCTTGTAGGTCTTCAAACAAAGGTAAAATTTACATGTCCAATTTGTGGTCCTAAGATGAAATCTCGTCATTCAAAATTTTCAGGATAGGAGGTATTTAATGAGTATAGACACTTCCTCTCTAAGAATCATATGTATCGAACTACTGAAAAACATATTTTCAATGGGAAAGAAGAGACTGCATTAAAACCACAAAGAATGGCACTTCACCTATGGAAGTTGCAATATAATAGAAATAGTCAAGGTACGTATGGATCAAATTGTCTATCTATCATCATATATGAAATGTTTTGATTTTTTTTTATTGTGTGTTGTTTACTGTAATTGACATTGATTTCTATAATTTCTTTATAAACTATGATTCACGATGGCCGTCATGATCATGAAGGCATTAATGGGATTCCACGAGGAATGGAAAGTTATCCTAAAGAATTCAATAGGTTTCCCTACTATGAGCACCTACAAATTGCTCATTTGTTTGATACAATCAATATTAGAAAGAATGTAGCTGAAACATTATGGCGAATATTGGATGGAAGCAGTGACAAAGAAAAAATTGTCAAAATTTGTAATGACATTTAGGAAACCAATCATGCAATGAAAGATGTCATTCAATTACATAGAAATGGAGACCAAATTAATATTAACTCACTTCCATGGTTGTTAACAGAGCAACAAAGCAATGTTGTAAAAGAAGTCATGCGGAAAATTAAATTTCCCACCATATTTTGTTCAAACATGAAGAATATCATAACAAAGAAAGGTGATTTTGCAGGGGTGAAAATGCATGATTGGCATATCTTCATCAAGGCAATTATTCTGGTATATGTATTGCTATTTTTTTATACTAGTGCATGTTGTTGGTCTTTTTTGGTCTACTTTTGTAAAAAATAATAAAAGGATTTTTATATTGTTAGTATGTTCTACCTCTATCTCTCCTAGACAACTTCGACAACAATGCCAAACAAGTTATATATGATCTTGGAAAACACATGAGGTAAGTAGTGATATTTTGCATGCATAAAGTATTTGTTTAATTCATTGTAAAACTTATATTTGGCATTTGCTTTACTAATTGTTATGTAATATAATGTTTATTTTTGTTAAATCTCGTGATTTGTTTGCATCACTTGTAGATGGTTGTCATCTAAATAAATACATAAAGAAGATATAAAGTATTGGAGGAGAGAACTTCCTCATCTCATGTGTGAAATGAAAAAGCATTTACCTTCAGCATTTTTCAATGCACAAGAACACTACCTCATACACCAAGTTGAGGAGATTGAATTGTGTGGACCTGTATGCTCAAGGTCAATGTGGATGGTCAAGAGGCACTTGAAATTTTTGAAGGCTTTGGTTAGAAAACGAGCATGTCCTAAGGGTTCTATGGTGGAGGGATATATGGTATACCAGAACATGATGTATATTAGTGAATATATTCCTAAATTAGTGTCAAAGCTTGATTTAGGTCGCATTTGTGATCCGAACTCCATTAAAAATTTCAAAGGGGAATACCTGAAGGGGAAAGGTAGATCGAGGAAGGTGAAAGATAATTATTAGCTAGTGGAGATTAATTATAGTACATCTGACTGTTGCTTTTTATGTTTATATCATACTTATTTCATTTTTAATATTCACATCAATTAAAAGTGTATACCGTGTTAAATAAATATACATTTGTACTGAATTGTAATTTTATTTTCATCATGCAATTGGTCAAGAGTGGGATGCACTTCATTTATAAGTCGCAAACAATATTGATTGGATCAAGGTATGGATTGAACGATGTAAAAAATATGGTGATGGAATATCATGGGAAGGTGTGGCTTCATTGGTTAAAGCAGCTCATCACAATGGAGATAACAATCTTACACAAAGGGAAATCGATTTAGCATATGGTTTAAAAGATAAACAAACAAGCATATTAATTAGCCATACTATTTAATTTTTTTCAATTAGATGATGTACACGTTGATTTTTTTTCCTTGCACACATTGTAAGAACATACATGCACTTAATCATCAATTCACGATGTAATCTTTATGTGTATGGCTTATTGCAGGTAAAACACCATAAGGCTATGTGGTCCAATGGTTGTAAATTTTGCATCAAAAATTTGGATGAAACGAAGAAAACCTCTGATTGTGGGATAAATGCAGTCTTTGAGGTGACCATTGTTTCCTCTAGAAGTGACAGATATCCAAAACTCTCAGAAAATCGATACTATGGGTATTTGGAAGATATTATTCAATGTGACTTTAAATCCTTCAAATTAGTTTTATTAGTTTTCAAATGGTATAGGTTACGATTGAATCAACATGATCCCGATAGAACTATTATTGAACATGATAATGGATTTACCATGGTTAATACACAGTTGTTTGAGCCAAGAATGGAGCCCTATGTTCTTCCAAGCCAATGTGAACATGCATTTTACTCGGAGGCTCCAGGTAGAGGGGGTTGGTCATTTGTTGTGAGACACAATCCAAAGGGAAGGCCAGTAAAGTATAATGTAGAGGAAGATAATGAATATGATCTTGAAGAAGAAGATGATGTAGAAGATTATCAACATGAGTTAGATGATCATGTTCTAGAGGAAGATGTCGAAGAATTAGATGAATAAGATGATGTAGCAGACAATGTTCATGAAGATGATATCGACAATGACATGATGATCGAAACTGACATCAATGACAATGGTGATATGGAAAATCATTACAATGTTGAATCGAGATCGGATGATACAGATGATGACTTAGATGAAGAAGATGATGAAGTGTATGAGGTATGCCTTAATATATCTATTCTATATATATTGAATTAATATTGTGATAGAATTATGGACTTGTATTGGTACGTATAAATGAATTGTTTTTGAGCTTTTTTGCCATTTTCTTGTATGTTGGCATATGTTATGAGAGACATTGCTTCTTAATTATGACAAAAAACACAATAATTTATTTTTTAGTACATATATTTTCTCGGGTTATGGGGAATTGAGAGTGACGCGAGTGGGGGGGGGGCATATGAGCTTCCACCTTCAAGTGGTTGGCCTTGTTTAGTAGAGAATATTAAAATATTCTCGAAACAAAGAGAAGCTCGGCAAGGTAATGCACAATTATCATGCTAATCATTCCACCTTCAATTTTATATGATATTTCATAACCCAAAAATAAGGTGTGCCTACTCATGTACTTGACCCCGCATATTATAATTGTCATGTGAATGGGGCCAACGTTGAAATTTTTTCAATTTGTGATCGTATGGACTGAAATTTGGCATGGTTAGACTAGACACATGCATTGACGGTGTGGGAGGGTTTCTAGACTCAAATATGACTCACACAAACAATTCAAAAATCAAACAACAAACCTATAGAATAATTAATGTACTGAATGGGGCCAACGTTGAAATTTTTTCAATTTGTGCTTGTATGGACTGAAATTTGGCATGGTTAGACTAGACGCATGCATTGACGATGTGGGAGGGTTTCCAGAATCAAACATGACTCACACAAACAATTTGACAATCAAACAACAAACCTATAGAATAATTAATGTACTGAACTGGGCCAACGTTGATTTTTTTTCAATTTGTGCTTATATGGATTGAAATTTGGCATGGTTATACTAGACACATGAATTGACAATGTGGGAGGGTTTGCAGACTCAAACATGACTCACACAAACAATTAGACAATCAAACAACAAACCTATAGAATAATTAATGTATTGAATGGGGCCAACATTGAAATTTTTTCAATTTATGCTTGTATGGACTGAAATTTGGCATGGTTATACTGGACGCATGCATTGACGGCGTGGGATGGTTTCTAGACTCAAACATGACTCACACAAACAATTCGACAATCAAACAACAAACCTATATAATAATTAATGTACTGAACGTGGTCAACATTGAAAATTTTTCAATTTGTGCTTGTTGGACTGAAATTTGGCATGGTTAGACTAGACGCATGCATTGACGATATGGGAGGGTTTCCAGAATCAAACATGACTCACAAAAACAATTCGACAATTAAACAACAAACCTATAGAAGTTAATACATATTTCAAATTTCTCTCATTTGGTCCTTGTGGAAACTTGTTGCTTAAAGATTGTAGAGAGAATTGGGTCTAGAAGAGATTTATTGGGTATCCCATTGGATCAAAGGTAAGAATCTCCCATTATTTTTGTTTTCCCCAATTTTTTCTTCCAATTGTATAGTTTACTTTATTTAGTCTTAATTTGTTTTCTTTTCGAGGTTTCAAATTCATTGGGGGATTGGTATTTGAGAGTGGGGTTTGAGTTTTGTGAAAACAATTATATGTATATGGGTTTTGGGGGTATGGTATGGGTTTCGGAGGTAGGTTTTTTGTATTTAGGGTTAAACTTGCTTTAGGTATGGTTTTACCAAAAAAAAAGTTAGATAAAATAAAAGCAATGATCAATTTATGGGATTGGGCTTACCTCTTCCGTCTCCTTGTTTTCTTATAACTCTTATTATTCCTGTTCCTTCATATTCCTTGGTTTCCAAAAATACTCCTTCCTATTCCTATTCTACCCAAAATACTTTATCCTCTTCCACTTTGTCTCCTCGTCCTCCTTCCTTATTCTTTATCTTCTTATTCTCCTCCTATTGTTACCTCGCTCCTCCTTTCACGTCCTTTTATTTTCTTGCTTCCTGTTACTCCTCCTTTCTCTTCGTATTTTTTTCCCAAATCCTTATTCCTCTTCCTATTTTCATTAATGAGGTTTGATACCCAATTCTCATAAAAGATATATCAATTTACATTCTTTCATGAAATGGAACATAAACCTTCTCATTTAATGGTATTTTTATAAAATATCACCCCCCAAATGCAATAACTTTTCACAGCTATCCTTTCTAACTAATAATTTGGCTCACGTAGTAGAGTCTTGAGTGATATATATCCCTAAGTTTAGCCATAGTTCCATCAATATTATGTTTTGGGAATGTATTGATTATGGATTAAACCTAGGAAGGAATCCATAGTTAAACCGGGCTTCACATTTCAAAGGAACGTTAGAAGGTGGAGAGCATAGATGGAAAGAAAATTAAACTACAATATGCTCAGATACCTATTTTAATGTGGCTCACTTCTCTTTAAATTTATGCTTTTAACTCTAATGGCTATAGATAAACTTGGTTAACTTGGTCAACATTTGGTTTTTAATCTCCATCCTCTATGGATTAAGTTTCATCATTGTGGAATAAGTTAATGCTACAGGTCCTAAGAACTACACTCTCACAACCGTCGGGTCCTCTGTGTGTTTTCCGTAACCCTCCAAGGTCGATACCATGTTGTCCTTTTCCGTTTTAGGTGGCTCTGGTTTGATTACCCAACATGAAGCATGTTCCAAGTCCTCTGTGCATTTTACCTAACCCTCCAAGGTCGAGACTGTGTTGTTGTAAAAACAACTTTGAATGTGACTTTGACAACACGAATATGCATGCAAAAAACATGTATGTCATATGTTCATCATAAGTTAATAATGAGGGAAGTGACCTAAATTCAACTTTCATAACTATTTACCTTTATCTTGTCATTTCTTCCGTTAGAGTAAATTGTCCCCAATTTCTGTTGTACTTGGGGAAACTACTACTCATGAAAAAAATTAATTGTGAACACTTGGATGGGGTAGGTAGTTTTTGTTTCTTTCCAAACAAATTGTTTGTTTTCATTTTTGTCTAGAGGTTTGGGCTCAGACATCAGTAATGTATCCTTGGAAAAAGTGGCCTGAAAATATGGAATGGTTGCTTTAGGATGAGTAACAAGAACCTCCTCTTCCAACTGTGATGCTCATATGACTTGAACTAGCTGGCGTTAATGACATCATGGATGCCATATTGAGTTGGTAGGCTCAGGAAAAAGGTGTTGGAGATCAATGGGTGATTGCACATGGATGATAGTGGTTTGGTTTGAGCTTACGATGCTTTCTATTTCAGTTCAGATTCACATGGAATTGATGGAACAAAAATTCACCCAAATTTGAGAAAGTATCTTCACTAGTGCACCAAAGAGAGATAGGTCTATTTTGATAAAGATAGAGTGCAAAATCCAAGTTTAAGTGCTAAAAACAGAAATACACAAGTGTTCCCAAGAGAAAAATGCTAATCACAAGAGAGAAATGCCAAAATTAAGTTCCCTTAGGCTTATAATTCTTGGTATTTCAAATCAAGAAGATTCACAAGATGAGATGATACAAATGAGAGCTTGGGTTATGTATTTATACATAAGTTAATTGAGTCATACAAATTCAACATATCCCAACCCTATTATTCCACTAGGTACAAACTCAACGTCCACCAAACCATCCAATTCAATCTGGTGTCAAATAAATTTAGCTAATCTATCCACCTTGGAACATCCCCCCCACAGCTCCATTCTATTCAGTGTAAATTTCAAATTTCATTATTTCCCCCAATTACAACTTTCCCATCTCTTATTACCTAAGATATGAAAAAATTCTCCCAAAAAAGTTGCTCATCACCATAAGGCATGTACACATTTTAGTATGGTAAAAGTATATCTTGAAATTTTACTATAGAGCTCCATGCATAGTCTTGAAATAACATAAAAAGATCTAATTAAAAACAAATTTGAGTTCCACCCTAAAATGAGTCCACCTAATATCCCACTTGAATCAATTTTTGTAAATTATGACCCCTCAAAGACTTTCCTCAAATAATCCAAAATGACTTCACCTCCACACATGGTCTCTTGAAGCAACAAGATGTTATGCCTTAGATACACCTCATCTCATCCCAATATGGTACAACAAGTCCAATTCCTCTTAAGAAAGGACTCTCAATGAATCCCAAACCCTATCTAGGGCATCCACAATTAGTGCAAACCCTAACTAGTAATAAGAAGGCCTATCAAGGCATCCGACCAAGCTACAAAATCCTTTTCAAGGAGATCAACATCAATCTAGGATCACACCACTATACAACCCCAATAACTCACATCACACAAGCTTCACACACTCTTAATTTGCATCTCACAAAAAAAGGAACCCTAGTGCTTACTTCTGTCGAGAACTATCGTTGTTACAATAATAAATACACATTATTTCAAGATCCTTCAAATAGCGAGCATAACACCAACTAGCAATCACTAAGATGTGCCCTCTAAGAGTGATACCTTACAAAGACACTCTCCTCCCTTTATATATAGAAAATTGTATGGAGACCAACAATAAAACATAAACTAAATTCACAAGTTGTAAACCATGGGCCAAGTCAATAAAAAATCCCCAAGTGGAGCGTTACGCTAAGCATGGAATCCACATGGGAAATAAGGTTTGTATAAATCCCAAAGTGGTACACCGTCTAAGATAATATGTCCACATGTCAATAACTCCTCTAAGTGAGAAGGTGTGTCCTCCAACAATGGATCTTCAACTCAAGTGTTCCTCCTCAACATATGTACAAGATGGATCCAACGCTCCTAAGGTTCTAAGCCCAACCTATAAGTGAAATAATGTTGTCCTCCAAGGTGTTTATTTAATTTATTCCAAATGCCCATCTTCATCAAAAAAATTTCCCTTGTAAAATATGTCAAATCTCCATGTGTCAACCAACGCATCAAGAAGTCTACCTCCCTAACATTGATCCCAATATAAACACACAATGTAATGTCAACCAACACATCAAGAAGTCTACCTCCCTAACATTGATCCCAATATAAACACACAATGTAATGTTCTTATATAGCATAAATACCAAATGAACAACAATATATGAAAAAAATCAACATGCATAAAGTAAATGCAATAGAAAAGAGTATCGAACCTATGAAACAAGTAACCCTTTATTGAAATTCCATAAGATGATCAATGCTCATGTGTATGATTCAATGGTAACAACTGGATCACATTTATAATGCCCTTCACATATTATGTAGTTTGGTTGCATTAAGTTGGAGTTTAACATTTAAAACTATACATCTTTTCACAAGTTACACCTGAATTTTTGTAGGTTAGTTTTTTATGAATGTTAGTTTTGTGATTCTATTTGAGCCAAAAATAAATATACAAGAGGTATGGAGTGACTACAAAGCAGGCCTATTATCAATTCCTAGAAAATCTTGTTATATAAAATTTGGAAGTCCCAAAATGTCATGTAAAAGACTAGAAATTCCATTCTTCTTTGGGATTTGGAATGATATCCAAGATTTGAATATGAAAACTGTCGACACATATCTGTCGACAAGGGTTCACTTCGCGCAGTGTTAACAAATATCGACACAAACACCCATAGATACCGACCCGGAAAGGGTTTAGCCTTTCCAACAACACTCGCAAAGCGACTGAGGTCTCACCCAAGGCACCTAAGGGAGCTGTAGGAACCAAGCTTCCGCAGGTATAAGAGGACATGCATCATTTACAGTTAATCACAACATAACTCATAAATCAACATAGTTAGGAATTTCATCATAACACCATCATCACACACATTAAAAATATCTACGCAGTAACATATTATTGAAACATATTTAACAGATCCGTGATATGCATCATAACTGCGACCTAACAAATTTATCCATATTGCAACACAACAGATTTATTCATACTGCGACAAAACATATATTGCGATAAAGCACATGAGAGACAAAATCATGGATGAAACATTCATTCTCATTAAAATCAGACTTCATACATCAAATCCATCTTACAAATCATATAATCGACAGAAATACAGATCCGCAGAACCAATCCTCAATAACTCAGATCAAAGTCAATACAAATATGCGATCATGTCATCAAATAAGATAAGATATTCCCAAAGGATTACAATGCGACTCATACTTATAGGCTTAGTGTTCGTTACAAAATTGGTCCACTTCGCAAAGTGGACATATCTTAACCACTAAGTCTAACTAAATCCTACTCCGCTTTAACCGCTTTGCTCTGCTCCGCAATCACTCTTTACCTTTGTCGCTGTCCACTTATCTTTCTTGTTGTTGTTTGTTCCAAACAATTCTATGAACTATTCCCATGCCAATAGGCCCCCAACACAAACTTGTGGCTCTCCCTCGATCCACTTCATCCGGATGCTGCTGGTGTGTTGTTAACACCCAAAAATGCTCGCTAGCTCATCTCCCTAGTCACATGACCCATTTGTCCACTTTTCCTACCATTTTAGCCTCTAAAACCTCAAAAGACATTCAAATGGTCACCAAAAAGGCCAAAATCAATCTTTTCCTCCTCAAAACAATTAAATTTCCTCAAAAATATCAAAAATCCCTCAAAAAGGGTCAAAAATTCCCAAAAATCAATTAAAAGGGAATAAAATTCAAAAAAAGAAAAAGAGGGAAATAGAGGAAAATAAACCCTAAACCATTGTTAGAAACCCATGTCTTTACTTTGTTAGTATATTGTTGTTGGATGCATATGCTTTGTAAGTCATCCCATAGTATTTGTTGATCCATAGTCTCTGTTATTGTTGTTGGCGCATATGCTTTGTAAGTCGCCCATAGTTTTGTTGATCCATAGTTTGTATTGGCCCATGGTTTTGAATCATAGTATTGGCACCTAGACTTAGCCCATGGTTTGTATTAGCCCATGGTTTGTATTGACATATAGTATTGACCCATGGTATTGGCACCTAGACTTAGTATATAAGTGTGTGTTGAGGCCTATGAAGGCACTATGAAGGCACTATGAAGGCACTATGAAGTTAATTGTATTGAGCTTGCTCAAAGGAGGTTGCCCCCTCGAAGTGGCCCGTGATCAATATAAAAGTGATTCTGAGTTCTATTATTTCTGATATCTCATGTATTTGCATTAATTAATTATTGCAGGTTCTTCACATCTGGTATCAGAGCACTTTCTTGGGCTCGTTGGGTGGAATTTTTGCCAATTTTTTTTTTTGCATATGTTGCAACTTCGGATTTGGGAATAATCCCTATCCGCTTAACTGTGGGAAGTACTTAGGCATAAGCCCTAAAACTCATTGTGAGGAGTACCACAAGAACCCCAAAGTAGCTGGCCCATTGAGAGGACCTTCCAGCGAAAAGGGCAACGACCCCTACCTGATTGACTAGTTCCCACCCGTTAGGTAAACCAAGAGCTGTTGTTTGTGGCAAAGCGGTTATCAGTTTTACCTGAGCCGTGGAGTGAGGGGTACTGCCCCAATATGCAAGCTGTCAAACAGCATTGGTGGCTGAGTGAAACACCTGAACTGTTAGGAAGCCGTACATACCTGGGGTCCATATCTATTTTCAGTTGAACTGTTGCCGATCACTTCCACTCCAGATCCAGCCATTTCAGATCTATTCTGAAAGTCATTCCAGATCCAGTCGCCGTTTTCGATCCCTTCAGCGCCACTGTTGCCGATCCATTTCTGAAAGAAAAAAAAAGTAGTATATTCCAGATCCATATCTATTTTCAGCTGAACTATTGCCGATCACTTCCACTCTAGATCCAACCATTTCAGATCTATTCTGAAAGTAGTTCCAGATCCAGTCACCGTTTTTTATCCCTTCCGTGCCG
Organism: Larix kaempferi; assembly: GCA_027924585.1. Lineage (NCBI taxonomy): Eukaryota > Viridiplantae > Streptophyta > Pinopsida > Pinales > Pinaceae > Larix > Larix kaempferi. The sequence goes on along the minus strand of BSBM01000159.1, from coordinate 4,775,016 downwards.
CTGTTGCCGATCCATTTCTGATAATAAAAAAATAAATAAAAAAAAATCGGCCATATCTCCCTTGTTTCAACTCTATTTTTCCTAAAACTTCACTGACATCCCTGCAATCCCATTCTGCATATTTAATTCATGAAGACCCTATCCCAAATTCCACTTCCCAAGACCAGAAATCCCACATTTGTCTCTTTTTAGGGTTTGCCATAACTTCTTCAATTTCACTCGATTGCCTTCAAATTTTACCACAGAGTTCCTGCTTCTGAAATCCCCATTTTTTGCTTCCCTATCCCTCAAAAAGTGTCGAAAACCTAGTCAAAACCCAATTACCCCTCCGAGTTTTTCCCAAATCCAAATTTCCCCTTACTAAATAAGCTTGTGTTTGTGTTTTTCTATCCATTCGCCCCCCCCCCCCACAAAAAATAAAAATAAAAAAATCCTAATTATGGTTGTCACTCGCACAGGGGAAAAAACCATGGAGGAAGCACTCCAGCCATCCAAACCAAACTCCAAGATCTAGATGAAAAATTTCTTAGCCTCCATCTTCAGCATTCAACCATGAACAATAACCGACAATCAGAATCTTCTGCAGCCACTGGGTTCTCTTCTTCCAGCAATTTTCGTGGGCTGAAGCTTGATTTTCCTCGCTTCAATGGAACTGATCCGACTGGATGGATATACTGAGCAGAACAATATTTTAGTCTGCATAATACTTTTGATGTCCAGAAAGTTCCACTTGCATCCTTTCATTTGGAATAGGAAACCCTTCAATGGTACCGTTGGTACATCAAAGCTCATCCGAAGCCAAACTGGACAGATTTTTTCCAACTCCTTTTGCCACGATTTGGTCCTAGTGCTTTTGATGACTTCACAGGAGAACTCACTAAACTTCACCAAATTGGCACAGTGAGAGAATATCAGACAGAATTTGAGAAACTGGCCAATCACACAGAAGGATTGTCTGATGAATTCTACAGGAGTTGTTTTATCAGTGGTCTCAAGGATGAAATCCGCTCAGAGGTCAAAATGTTCTGTCCCAACACAATGATGGAAGTCCTAGGGTTCGCTAAGTTGGCAGAGGACAAGATCATAGCTCAACAACGTTCCAAACCCACCTTTGTTCCCTTCAGAAATATGGGTTCCCAACGACCTCCCATCACGCTTGCTCCTCAACCAACTCCTATCAAGCATTTGTCTGAAACAGAGATGCAAGCACGCCGAGAAAAAGGGCTTTGTTATAAGTGTGATGAGAAATTCACTTGGGGACATAGATGTGTTCAACAAAAGCTCTATCTCTTGGATGTGGATTCTCCGCCTGCCTCAGAACTTGGTGAAGAAGCTCCAAATACAGTAGATGTTCAAGTCGACATTCAACACCCGCCTGTTGACACCCCATCTCAAGACGACCCACCCGAGATCTCTCTCCATGCTGTAACTGGTGTCACCACCCCACAAACAATGCGGGTCAGGGGATACTTCAAGAAGCTCCCTCTTACTATACTCATTGATTCTGGGAGCACTCATAACTTCATTGATCCTCGGATTTCCAAACAAGCTGATTGTTTTGTCCATCCTTGCTCCAACTTTGAAGTCATGGTTGCCAATGGGGGCACCTTACTCTGCAAGGGGAAGTGTCACAATGTGTGTATCTCTATGGAAGATTACAACCTACGCTCTGACATGTTTGCCTTGTCCTTAGGCGAATGTGATGTGGTTTTGGGCGTTCAATGGTTATGCACACTTGGCCCCATCTTATGGGATTTTGCTGAACTTTGGATGCAGTTTTCAGCCAATGGGACACAACACAAAATTTTGGGCTTACAACCAGGGTCTCTCCGCATCATCAGTTCACATCGCCTGGAAAAGATCCTTAAGAAGAATTCACATGGTGTCATTTCTCATCTCCATTCCCTTCAGATGCACCCACCAATGGTCTCCACTACTTCCTTGGATAGATATGCAGGTGTATTTGTTGCACCAGTGGGCTTGCCGCCTTCACGAGACCTTTCCGATAAGCATTTAGCCACATCTACATCTCAGCAGGACATGATGGCTATTTTGCATACAGTACAGAAGTGGCATCCATCCCTATTGGGGAATTATTTCTGCATCAAGACTGATCTCCAAAGTCTGGAATCTTTCCTGGAACAAGGGGTCTCCTCCCCAGTACACCTGAAATGGGTTATCCAACTCATGGGTTATGACTATGCGACCACTTACTAGAAGGGTAAGGACAATATGGTGGAAGATGCTCCTTCTCGCACATTTGATGACCCAGTTTCTCTTATAGCTATTTCTCTGCTTGTTCCAAATTGGTTGCAATCTGTTCAATGGGGCTATCTCTTCTATGAACTCCATGCTTCTTCATCAGCAGGGCACTTTGGGTTCCTCAAAACGTATGACCAAGAACAATGTAACTTCTTTTGGCAGGTATTGAAAATGACAATTCAATGGATGGTGGTTGACTGTGATACTTTCCAGGTCAACAAGGGTGAAATGACCCTCCTTTCGGGACTACTCAAACCCTTGCCCATCCCTACACAGATTTGGACAACTATTTCTATGGATTTCCTGGAAGCACTCCAGTGGTATAGTACCACATCTAAAAGGACACCATATGAAGCAGTCTTTGGACAGGCACCGCCAGTTCTTCTTCCATACACCTTCAACAGCTCCCGAGTTCAGGTAATTGACTCAATTCTTCGAAACCGCGATCAACTTCTTCTCATTCTGGAGGACAATCTTCACATGGCAAGAATTCGACTGAAACAACAAGCCAATCAGCACCGTTCTGCATGCACTTTTCACGTCGCTGATATGGTTCTTCTTCGTCTACAGCCTTCCATGCAATCCTACCTGAAACTCAAAAGGCGCCAGTGGCCTGGAATGCAACCCGAGGATGCTACAGGGGACCCACTCCTTCAGATTCCGCATCAATTTCCACATCTAAAGCTTTGAGGACAAAGCTTTTTCTAAGGGAGAGGGGATGTGAGGAACCCATGTCTTTACTTTGTTAGTATATTGTTTTGGACGCATATGCTTTGTAAGTCATCCCGTAGTATTTGTTGATCCATAGTCTCTGTTATTGTTGTTGGCGCATATGCTTTGTAAGTCGCCCATAGTTTGTATTGGCCCATGGTTTTGACTCATAGTATTGACACCTAGACTTAGCCCATGGTTTGTATTGACACATAGTATTGACCCATGGTATTGGTGCCTAGACTTAGTATATAAGTGTGTGTTGAGGCCTATGAAGGCACTGTGAAGTTAATTGTATTGAGCTTGCTCAAAGGAGGTTGCCTCCTCGAAGTGGCCCGTGATCAATATAAAAGTGATTATGAGTTCTATTATTTTTGATATCTCGTGTATTTGCGTTAATTAATTATTGCAGGTTCTTCACAACCATTTTTACCAATACCATTGTTTACCCTAAACCATGGTTGTATTCTTCATCACCCAAAAACTATAAAAAAGTGATAGAGGCTCCTCATTATTCATCCACATTCTTGCCTAGCCTTATGTTGCCAAATTCATTCTTGAGAACCTAAGCCCACCATTTGTGCTTAGATTCACCATTTGAGTGACCCATTTTGGCCAATCCCCATTGCATTTGGAGAAGAGAAGGAACCATTGGAGCACTGGAGCAACTTGTCCCTAGGACTGCTCAAGCTCAACCAACCTCACCATTGAGGTAACCTTTCATGTGTAACTCCATTTTTTGTGAATAAAAAATGTCAATCTCTTGGATATTTGTTTTACATGAAAGAATCTAAATTTTTTACTATTTATTGCAAGTTTATTTTATGAATGTTCATGCACATGTTAGACTAGTTTTTACTATTTACATTAGCTTTTCTACTATTTTCTTGAACTGCTACTAAGGAATCCATTTTCCTTAGTAGGTGCCCATTTGCACAAGCTAAGGTGAAAACCCTAGCCACAGTTTTGGCGACTCCGCTATTGCTTGGATCTCTGGTTAGATCTAGTTTTGTTCTTGTTTTAGTTATCATTTTTCTTTACTATTATAGATCTGGTTTACCCTTAAGCTTGTATCTTGTTGCCCAAGCCCATTGTTGTTTCTGCAAGGCCTATAGCCCCCATTTTTTAGTTTCGGATTTCGTTTTCGACAACCGTTTTCGGGCCATCGAGCGCACGTTTTTTCCCCATAGCTGCGATCTAGATCGTGACTGTCTAGCCCAAACCCATGACTCAAATTGCGCCTGTTTGACCCAAACCCGTGATCTGCATAACCCAACAGTGATCCAGATCATGACCTTTAGCCTCGCTGTCGCGATCCAGGTCGTCACCTTTAGCCTCATAGCCGTGATCCAGATCGCAACCTTAATCCTCACAACCGCGATCCTGATCACAATCTTCATCCTGATAGTCGCGATCCCGATTGAAACCTTAAGCCTCACAGCCGCGATCCCAATCGCAACCTTCAGCTTGATTCCATGATCCTAATCGCATCCTTTATCCTTATAGCCACGATCCAGATCGCGTATTTCAGGCTCACAGTCATGACCTAGACCACGAGTTTTCTCACAGACAGCGGCGACCCAGATCGCTAGTTTCGACCCGAAACCTACGATCTGTTTTTTGAGTTTTCCCGACCCATTTTTGGCCCATATTTTTTTTGCACCTTGATAGCCACCTGTTTTTCCTATAGCCCAAGCTACTTCTTGAGTTTTTCTGTTATTTGCTTCACTTTACATATTTTTCAGTATTCATTGAAAATAATTTTTTTTTAGCATTTACAGTTAAATTTCAACATTTGCAAGTTAAACTTCAGCATTTATAATTGATAGCTAGTTGCCAAAGCGTGGCACGTTGTTAGATACATCATTTCACCCGCACACAATCTATCACCTTAATACAAGAGAGCCTTAAAATTCACCTAACTCAACCAACCTTCTAACCCCTCTTGGGGAACATAAAGAACTTTGTAGTTAGGTAGGACAGAGGGTATAGGCATCCAAATAAAACCCCTTGGTCACTTTCATTTGAAACATAGTTGTTGTCCATTAGGGTACCAAAATCCCTTAGTATTTTTTGGCACGGTTATACACCAATTTGTCAGAAAGGCCTCTCCCCTAGGAGGGAAAGTAGCAAGACTGGTTCCCAAGACTTGAGTGGAATACCACAATCCATTCAGTAACCGAAGGCTACCTACTTGTTGTTCTCGTTGTACTACCCTGTTGGGAGTGCGACGGCGATAGAACAGGAGCTGCGGATTTACCTTTCTGGATGTGTCATGAACGGGGTATCTTATTAGCCATTCTTCTAGGATTACTTTACCCAGTGTCCCTTCCGGTAGGGGGATATTTATCCATTTGGTTCTACTCTTTGTATTGTCTAACTTGGATTTCATCACCTTGCAGAGGATACGTCTGGTTTCAGCCAACGTACCTTTTAGTTAGGTGTTTGCATGCTCTCTTACCTCCCCCTAGTTTAGCAAGTACATTATTTTTTATTTTAGGAGTCGTTTTGCTTGTTGGTATTCTAACCACCTTTTCTGGTCACTCCGCTTACCGTAGCACAACTGTTATAGTGAGCATTTTGAGTTTGTTGTTGGCCTGAGTGCCATATTTTTTGTGCTCCCCTTCTGCACACTTGGTTGCATTTAGGGTTTTCGATCTTTTCACTCGCCACTACCTACTAGCTTCACTATCCCTCTGTCACCATTGAGTCCCCTAGACATTCTCGGTGCTTCCGGGGTGAACCCCCGCAGTACGGTTCACTTGACACCACTCATCACAGGCGTAGAGCCTTGTCACTTGACCCCACTCGTCACAGGCACAGAGCCTCGTTCCCTGACTCTGACGCCCCTTATTTCACATCCGACTCTGAGGCAGAATCATAAAACCCTACATACACAGCACCGAGTAGCCACATGGCTGTCATGAATTCCAAACCATTCTTCGTAGGGATTGTCGGTGGAGCATCCACCACCACCCCAGCCACCACAATAGCCGCCACCACAACACCTACCCTTGGAATGCCCTTGATGGGGCCCACACTTACCATCCCTGTCACTATTCCAATTCCAATGGCTACTGGACCCAATCCCACCCCACCTGTGACCCACGTTACACTTGGAGGTGCAGGACCCACCCACACGAACCCCACACCTCTGTTTGGGGGTCACATCCCTTTTACAACTCATATTCCTGCTTCACACTTTGGGGGCAGCGACCTGATCAACAATGCTACCACCAACACATACGATCCAGTGACCATGTCACATTCTTTCGCCAGTTTTCCATTCATGGCTAGTCTTAACCTCCCTGACCTGGAAAGATTGACAAATGATCCTATATGATATGATCCCACTTGGCCTCACATGCCTACCAAACTCCCATCAGACATCCCTAAGTTTGAGGGAAAGGAAGGTGAGGATCCCCAAAATCACATCATGTCTTTCCATCTATGGTGTTCCTCCAACTCCATAGTAGATGACTCCATCCACCTATGCTTGTTGCAATGGAGCCTCACTGGCTCTGCAGCTAAATGGCATATCGAGCAGCCTCATGGGACCCACCCCACTTTTACATCCCTCACCTTGACCTTTCTGTAGTTCTTCTAGTTACCCATCCGTTACGATGCATGAGTAGAGATTTTACTGTCTTGTAGACAAAACACAGCCACTCACATCACTGATCACATTCATGAGTGGCGTAAATGCCGCAGTCTATGCAATATTAAGTTAGATGACCGAATCTTCCTAGATTGGTTTTTGAAATATCTCCTCCTAGCCATTGCTAAAGATGTGGCATCCGAACGACCCTAGTCGGAAGAAGAAGCCATTCTCAAAGCCCAGCAGTTTGATTTTATCTACGCCCAGTCTGGCTACCTGTATACCATTCTACCTGACGCCCCCTACAGCAATTCTTCCCGGAATCATGTGCTGGGGGCATCCCGTGCCGTCGATGGCATCATTGGACATGTTGTATCACACAACCAACCCTTTTCCATTATGAACAATAATACCGGCCTCGACCTTTTGCGGGCCACATCTCACTCTGGAGCTACAACTTCGTATGCTCCCATGGCACACTCATGGACCCTCATGTCCACCATAGTGTTACGGTCACACACTTTCAGCCTATGCACCTCCTACGTATTACCACCAACAGGCCACTCATGCTCCTGTTCACTCACAAGCCCCCTCGGCTTATTACCCACCACAAGCAGCACCTGTGGCCCCACAACCTTCAGTCGCTCAGAATTACCAACAACCACAATCAACACCTAGACCACCTCTAGCCCATCCCGCTTACTATCCACCGCATCCTTCTCCTGCACTTGCACAACCTCAAAATCCCAATTTTCCCAAGGGCAAGTATATGCACAGCAGAATCCTTTGCAAAACCAGAATACCCAACGTAATCAACAGGGCCAACAGAACCGCGGAAGAGGACACAACCGTGGAAACAACCAACCTCAGAACCAAGGTTGTCGACCACCCAATCCCCCAAACAATAATAACGCTGCCCCCGCCAACCAAAACCTGGATCGACCATCGAAACAAGGTAAGATCCCCAACTTACGAACAAACCACCCATGTTCCATATGTGGGGTATACGGTCATTATAAACACACTTGCCCCCATTTGGAGCGAGTGCGCCAACTATGGACCGACAACGCCCAACGCTAGGGACATGCGGCATAGTCAATACCACCCCGTCAGCCACTACCCATGGTGCTGCAAAATCCTTTACCCGCACAAGGAGTGGTGAACACTCGTACCTTAGATCCCCCACAAGGAACTGCGACACCACAACAACAAATCACTTATGCTACAACTGATTACCCACACATGGAATCAGGTACTCACCATCTATTAATGATGTCCTCAGCCGATGTCCACCTCCAAACACGCTGAAACTAATATGGCTCCACCCAAGAATCCATTCCTGCTGATAAAGCCACCAAGTCTCTTCCCTCTGATCAGCCATTGCACATACCTGCTGCACCGTTAGACGGGGGCCCAAAAGCCCCTCGCTTCCCACTGTGTCGACTAAATAATAATCCTAACACTCATGCCACCTTGAATTATAATATTGTGGATGACCTAGCCCAGTCCCCCGCTTCTATGTCTGCTCTTGAAGTCCTTAAAAACTGTCCTGCACAGCGAAAAATATTGTTATCCGCCATTGGTGCGATAGACCCTTCCGATTCACGAATGATGGCATTTGATTTAGACCAATCCGAACCATGTTTTCCCTCTACATTAGCATTTCAGGTTTCTATATCCATTCAGAACCTTGTGATTCATCGATGAAGGTGCCTCCACCTGCGTGATGTCGACATTTGTCTGGAAGAAGCTTGGATCCCCTACACTACAACCATCCACAACCGCATTACGTGCTTACGATGGTCGTTCAGTGCATCCACAAGGCCTTTTGGCCAATGTGCCGATTCAATTAGGTGGCAAAACGATCCTTATCGACATAGAGGTCATCAATGCCCAAATTGATTACAACTTCTTACCAGGACGCAGTTACATGTTTGCCATGAAGGTCGTCGCTTCATCTGTCTTTTGCACCATGATGTTCCCCCATGAGGGACGTGTGATTAAGATAGATCAATTGACGTACTACGATCCTAATGCCCCTGCCACACCTGAAAATGTTCTCCCTATGATTGAACAAACCGTTCACAACGCACCCACATTTTTCATATCCACAGTCGGACCTGGGATATACTTATATACACCCATGAATTCCACATTCTAGTCCATTCCACCCCCTTCGCAGACAGCCAAAATATATGATTTGTGCACCCTCTCGCACAATACATAGACACCCAACCAATAGCCCCCTTTCCTGCCGCAATCACCCTCAGTGCCCAGTCATGTCGGAGCTACACCAATCCACACTATCCCATTCCTATTCCCCCCTTCAGGAGCAGTTAGCACCCCAGTAATGGCTACACTCAATCTTCCAGGGTTAATGTTAGGAATACCTGTGTGGTACCTGCCCTCCCCCAAACCCTCCCCCAACACCAAATGTCATTTTACAACCTGTCCAACCTATCACTGTGATGAACCGACCACCTCCAGGGATGAGAACCGCATCAACATCTAGTAATGCACCTCCTCCTCCCCATTACACTGGGGGTAGAGGCCCACAAACCTACACTGCTCCACTTGCAACCTGCACCTCCCCACCTACTCCAAAGCTGGAAAAGAATCCCTCGACATTTCGTACTCCTCCCAAATGCTCTTTGTGTGACGATTTGGGCCATGCTACCCATCAATCTCCACAACTACCAGCACTTTAGGAACACATGCAAATGTTAGATGATGATGCTAACATCCCAGTTGTTAAACTTGACCTTACCCCAAGCCTCATGATAAATCGTTGCGTACCAATCACCCTTATGCAATATGCGGTATTTATAGCCATTACTCACATCATTGCCCCAATCTCCCATATTACAGAGCAACTCTCTACGAAATGAATAATACTGACCTAGATACATCCCCTCCTCTTATTGAGGAAATATATCCCCCAACATCTTCCCCCTCGGAAGAAATTAATACCATCTACATGATTTCATCCACCAGTGCACCTTGGTCAACTGATTTGACGACATAGTACTTCCACAGTGACGAGGAAATCCTCAAAGCACTTACAACACCTGACTACCCCTAGGAAGATATGCACCATCGATATACTTCATCCTTGAGGTGTCTACCACCTCCACGGAAACCTAGTTCTCCGTCGAATCCAAATATTTCCTTCCAACCAAGGTTGACTGGTTTAAAGATCCAATCCCAGCTCCTGATGCCTTTGAGGAAGGTAGTATGGCCAATATTTCTCCCATCATAAACTTTGACATCTCTACCACTCTTGGAATACCTGAAATCATTTTCTTAGGCGCATCATGCACTGAGGAAGAGGTTCAATCTTATAAGAAGCTCTTCCAAGAGTTTCGCGACATTTTTGCCTGGTCTTACACCGAGATGCCTGGTCTTGACCCCACTATCGTATAATATCATATGGGAATCTAAAACCATAGAAACAACAAAAAGAATCCACCATAAGATTGCATCCATGTGCATATCATAAAAAAGCCTCCACGGGAATACAAGAAACATAACAATTGCATCCACGCGCAACAAAAAATAAAAACAATAACAGATGTGCATCCATGTACATACATGGCTTCATCATAAAAAAATGCATCCATGTGCATAAATATATATCATATAGTCATAAAATGTCAAGAGTTCCCTCAACACCCAAATATACAAAAATACATCAATCGTATATCAACCGCATATACAAAAAAAATATCCCCATATGCTCATTAGTATTTGGGGGTAGATCACGAACAATCTAGTCTGAGTACTCTCCTCGGTTGGTGTCCTCGTCATCAACAACCTCTGCGGTTGACTCATCCTCTCCCTGCTCCTCCTCTGGGTCCTCCTCCTCTCGATCCTCCTCCTATGGATCCTCATCATCCGTAGGAATTTCCTGCAGGTCTTGATCCCTCCTCTCTTCTGCCAATACAACAATCCGTCTCATGATTGATCTCCAATTTCGTGGAGCATCGTAACACAAATCCAATATCTCTGGGTCTAAGTCCCTCCAACCCTCATCTGCTATCTTGCTCAATAAGCGATCAAAACCATCCCGTAAGGTCTCCAGGTTCACATCGTTCTGTCGTCGTTGAGCGGCCCCTCGAGTAGGTGGGGCTGTAATCACCATACGAACCCCCTAGGTCTGATGCCCCTCTGGTGGCTGTGGTCCCACATCTGCAATGAACAAGAAAAGGTGGTCAACATCATCTAACATCTAGAGCTACCATCATAAACTAGCAAGCAAACAATACAATATGATATGCTAAGAAGAAACAAAAACACACACGTACTGTCAGGCCCCTAGGCCTGTCTAGGATGCCATGGAAGCTCAGGGTCCCTTCGGTAGTCCATCCACTGGTACGGATAGTCATCAAACAAAACTAGCATCTGTAGCCACTGCCTGAAAGTCTCCGCCGTAAAATACTATCCAATGTCCCCACCACCATGGCAGGACATCATCGCCCCCCACCGTGCCATTTGCGACTCCATCACCCCTCCATCTCAGACAGGAACGCAAGGCTGTAGCGAAGGCACCTGCTCAAAGAAGAAACAACACAAAAAGGAAGCATAGGTGAACTCCCCTCCAAGCTGCCTCACCTTGCTCAGCTCCCGCTGAACAAAGGCAAGGAACATCTTCCCCCATGCATAATAAGTCCCTGATAGTACTCACTGAATCAACTGCATCTACCCTCCCAACACACGGTTGGGTGCCTGTGATCCCAGTACTCGAACCACGCATGCCACGATCGCTCGGGTCGACGGATCCCGCAAATCTATGACTAAAAGTGCATTCTAATGCACACGAGCACCCGAAACACAATACCTGTGCAACAGATCATCCATCTCCACATTCCCTGACCTCCTTGGCTGAGTGTCCGCCATAAGGCCCAAACGGGGCAATCCGGTCAAGAAGTATACATCTGCTAAGGTGAGATCCAACCTCTCACCCTGAACCATGAAAGCCCGAATGTTCGGGTCCCAGAACTCGATCAACTTGTTCAGCAAAAAAGACGTTGAATGCATAAGAAGAAACTGTGCAAACTTTAGCAGCCCACCCAGTGCCAAAGTCGCTTGAACACGATGATCCCGATGGATGATCCTCATCAGGTCATTTGGTGTCTCGTGCTCCCTCCAGGACGCCCTCGACATCTTAAGCATCTTGCCAAACACACAAATAAATTTCATTAAAACCATATCACATAAATCTATCATTATCCCCCAGGAATGCTCCAAATCGCAGCTATGGGAGCCACAGTTGCGCTCCAGATTGCAATGTGGGAGCCACAGTTGCGATCCAGATCGCAGCTGTGGGAGCCATAGTTGCGATCTAGATCATGGCTATGGGAGCCACAGTTGCAATCCTAATCGTTGCTGTGAGAGCCACAGTTGCGATCCCGACCGCAGCTATGGGGGCCATAGTTGCGATCCCGATCGCGGCTGTGGGAGCCACATTTGCGATCCCGATCATGGCTGTGGGCACCATAGTTGCGATCTGGATCGCGGCTGTAGAGGCCACAGATGCGATCTCGATCACGGCTGTGGGAGCCACAGTTGCGATCCGGATCCCAGCTATGGGTGCCACAGTTACGATCGAGATCGCGGCTGTAGAGGCCACAGACAAGATCCGGAGCGCGCGAATGGCCTCCCAACCTGCGATATACCACCTAGGTCACCCCCCGTGACTGGTATACCGCCCCCGAGGACCCAATTTCTCCCTGAAATTAAACAAAATTAAAGCTAAGGGCTAATAGAGTTACCTGCAACTCGTGGAATGGAAATTCAACAGTCGGTTCTCCCGTAAATGATAAAACTCCTCACTCAAATCTCTTGCCAAACTCAATAGTGCAAATGACACATGTCACTATGGGTCCACTTACTATTTATAGACATTTGAACCATTTTCATTCAGCCATTCCGGAGTCATATGAAGTTCGTTTCCCAAACCGTTGATACCATTGGATTCAGCACATCGAGAGCTTCTCAGTGGTCAAGTCAGTTTCTCGATTTCAATGACCTATTTTTTGAGCATTTTTTCACATGCCCGTCGTTGCCTTGGTTTGCGTGCCACATCGACTGTTGTCCATTTTTGACGATTTTTATATGGTCAGATTCCATTTTCTGCGCTAGTGATGATGCTTGAGATCATTTCTCGCTCTCACCACCATATTTTTCGGGCATTTTTTTCACATGCTCGTCGCCACCTCGGTTTACGTGCCACATTGGCCATTGTACATTTTTTACAATTTTTATATCACCAGATTCAGTTTTCTGCACTGGAGATGATGCTTGAGATCATTTCTTGCTCTCACCACCATATTTTTTGGGCATTTTTTTCACATGCCCGTCGTCGCCTCGATTTGCGTGCCACATCGGCCTTTGTCCGTTTCTGACAATTTTTACATCACTGGATTCAGTTTTCTGCACTCGTGATGATGCTTGAGATCATTTATCTCTCTCATCAAAACATTTGTTGACATTGTGTCCACACACCTTGCTGCCTCAATTTGTGTGCCACATCGATCGCTGCCAGATTTTACAGAATCATGCGTCACATCTTATACATGAGCCCTCCACTCCATCCATACTGCAATTATGGCATTGTTTTGCTATCATTCATCAACCCGCAAGGAGGCCCCATTAGTGTTCCCCCCTACCACTATTCTTGGTCCGCATAAATATCCCTTGATTGAACACTTCCTCCTTGCCTCACCATTACTTTTGTTCGGTATAATTTTACCCCTTTTTCAGGCCGAACAATTCCTTTACGAAAAAGGCACTAAGGGAGTTTTTGTTAAGCTCTTTTCTAACTCCTAAAACAAAGAAAAGATCGTAGAGCAATCTTGCTTCCTTTCATGCTCGCTAAAAGTATCTGAAAGGGTGTATACCTGGTATAAGTTTACCCCTTTTCCGGACCTTCTAGACTAATTACTAAAAAGGAATACTCTAGCCACATCGGCTAGAAGAGTTCTTCATTGCATCCTTTTATGCTTTTTCAGGCCTTGGAGACTAACACACAAAAAAGAACCCCCTTGGAGTCTTCTTACTGCTTTCAGACTCTCTAAAATTGAATGCAAACTTGAGCATGAACTGTTCTAGGCTCGTTCAAATCCACATGGCAATACCATTTGTTGAGCACAATTCTATCCCTTCTTTGAGCTCCTTAAACCATGAAGAAGGCCCCAACGGTGCCTCTCGGCACCACAACAGCTCATATCTAGTCACACTATTATGGCAGCTTCCCCAATTTGGTCACCTTTGTTTAGAGTATTCTGCGATATGTCACCTTCAGTGTTTCAAGATATGATCCACCAGTTTGTCTCCGCGAGTTTTTCCCACTGCAGTTCTTACCCTTGGTCCCTTAAGCCATGATCCCGGTACCCAAAGATTAGTTTCATATGCTACGAGGTCATCCATGTCATTTTTCTCTGGACAAAGGAAGTTTGAGTCCCCCTCCCCTCCCACTCTGCAACCTCAGTTGTTCCCCATCCCCACAGTACGTCAATCACATCTTCAATACTATCACCCTTTGGTCATACACCTCGCACTCCTTTCAAGGAAACATCATTTCCTTGGCAGTTGCAGGTCACCCTCTGTCGACGCCAGCCAATCTGTTCCAGAGGATAGACCGAGATGTTCACGTGCCTTGGACTCATCACCATCAGTGGTGAGTTCCTACGGATCAGTTGGAAAGGAGTCCTTAGTGCCTCTCCAAATGATTGTTTCTCACAAGCTCGACGTCAACACCTTGATCACATCGTTGAGATTTGTACAAGATATTGGTCCTTTCATTTATTTGTCAAAGAACTCGGATGTCACCTGACTCTAGCATATTGGTGAGTCTACTTTAAGAACAACTAGTTACATGTTCCTATGGATATCCGGGCTGCGTTTGGCGATAGTATACGGAGTACACAATTAAGATACAATTTAGTGTACCCTTTATATTCTCACTCACAGTAATTGATTCCATCCAAGTTGTTGGACACCTTCAGATCCAGTAGTTCATCAGTCTTTCTGACACCATTCAGAACGACTGTTGCCTTTTTCCAGTGTATCAGTCCTTCAGATTAGTCATGGTATGAACATGAGTATGTCCCAGCTTTGTGTCCCCTCTGGACAATCATGATGCACATAGTAGTTCCCCATATATTGTCGAGGTCCCCTTTTTGGGCCTTAGTGTTATTTATATGTCTTGATACGAGCATGGGTATTCCCGGCTCATCCATATATTGAGATTATTCCTCATTCATTATTGAGGCCATGTATTTTTCAGTTTTTGCAGTTTGTATGGGGCCACTATTCCAGTCTCCAATCGCTCTCTTCTCTCATCCACACCTTGGGAAAAAAGACAAAGAAACTATGATGTCTATCGGCAATACGATGGGCTCCTGCCCTCACACATCAGGGGACAATCTGTTAACACCCAAAAAATGCTCACTAGCTCATCTCCCTAGTCACATGACCCATTTGTCCACTTTTCCTACCATTTTAGCCTCTAAAACCTCAAAAGACCTTCAAATGGTCACCAAAAAACGTTGAAATCAATATTTTCCTCCTCAAAACAATTAAATTTCCTCAAAAATATCAAAAAAACCCTAAAAAAGGGTCCAAAATTCCCAAAAATCAATTAAAACGGAATGAAATTCAAAAAATTAATTCAAAAAAGGAAAAAGAGGAAAATAAACCCTAAACCATTTTTACCAATACCATTGGTTACCCTAAGCCATGGTTGTATTCTCCATCACCCAAAAAGTATAAAAAGGTGATAGAGGCTCCTCATTATTCATCCACATTCTTGCATATCCTTGTGCTGCCAAATTCATTCTTGAGAACCTAAGCCCACCATTTGTGCTTAGAGTCACCATTTGAGTGAGCCATTTTGGCCAATCCCCATTGCATTTGGAGAAGAGAAGGAACCATTGGAGCACTGGAGCAACTAGTCCCTACGGCTGCTCAAGCTCAACCAACATCACCATTGAGGTAACCTTTCACGTGTAACTCCATTTTTTGTGAATAAAAAATGTCAATCTCTTGGATATTTGTTTTACATGAAAGAATCTAAATTTTTTACTGTTTATTGCAAGTTTATTTTATGAATGTTCATGCACATGTTAGATTAATTTTTACTGTTTACATTAGCTTTTTTACTATTTTCTTGAACTACTACTAAGGAATCAATTTTCCTTAGTAAGTGCCCAATTGCAAAAGCTAGGGTGAAAACCCTAGCCACATGTGTTCACTTATTCCTTAAACTCTTCATACGTTGTTTTAATTCGGTCGATGTCTTCCCTGACTGTTGCTTTGAGGCATTCCTCGACCTCTTGCTCCGTTGGATGCTACTTTTATTTCTATTGCACTTTCTCTAAATTCTCCTTGATTTGCGTCAATACTGGCATTGCTTCAATTTCCAGTTGCTCCTCCTTAGACTGCAACTTGTTGTTAAATTTTCAGAATTTACTTCAATCTGATCTAGGATCTTAACTGAGAGAATAACATGTACAACATATCTACAACATATCAATCATGGAGACAATAATGCAAGCACACAAGAGACAAAGATTTACTTGGGGAAAACCATAAAGGTAAAAAACCCCAATAACTTCCTCAGAGATAGAGCAATGATACAACCAACCATAAGAGATAGACACAACCTAGCAGCAGATCCTCCTCCTCCATAAGTGCACCACTCCTCCTTGAGTGCATGAGTGAGAAGTGAGTGAGTAAATAGAGTGCCTCCCGCACTCTATTTATACTTGACTTGACTTGCCTTTTTACCTAACTCATGTAGGCTCGAACTTAACCACATAACATAATGCTGACTGGGCCGACCCCCAATAGGGTGGTCTAATAACCCTTTGACCCACATGGCCGACCCCCAATAGGGTGGTCTAATAACCCTTCGACCCACATGACTTATACAGGGCCGACCCCAACAAGGTGGTCTAATAACCCATCAAGTATAATTTACGACACTTACAATATAAATGACGACACTTCCGTATAGAGGAATAATAACATCTCTATAGGAATACAATATACATATATGTGAAATACATTCCGAAGTTACATATACATCAACACTCCCTCTTAACTAGGAAGGTATTTCTCAACACAGTTCTTCTAGTACAAGTCATCTTCTGTAGATCATCGTCACTGGATAATCGTCATCGAGTCATCATCATCGTCACTGCTGCTACTATCTCAATCATTCTCTGAATCTACTCGTCATAGGAAGTTCTACAGAGCCAGTCCTTTTTCATACTGGATGTAGGCCCACCACCTGTAGGTCTTCATCATCACTGACCATACTGTGGAATCCTCAGGACTTATTACGTGCGTCACAAAACCTCGAAAGAGCATCCCAGGATGTTACGGGTACACAACTCCGACCTATAGGATCTCCCAGGGCGCTATTACATGTGACCCCACCACAAAACCTGGAAAGAGCATCCTAGGATGTTACGGGTACACAACTCCAACCTGAAGGGTCTCCCAGGGCACAAATTACATGTGGTCACCACAAAACCTAGCAAGAGCATCTCAGGATGTTAAGGGTACACAACTCCGACCTGAAATCTCCCAGGGCACAAATTACATGTGGTCATGGCAAAACCTCGAAGGAGCATCTCAGGATGTTACGGGTACACAACTCCGACCTGAAATCTCCTAGGGCCCAAATTACATGCCATAGGACAAAACCTCGCAAGAGAATCCCAGGATGTTACGGGTACACAACTCCGACCTGAAGGATCTCCCAGGGCACAAATTACATGTCCTCCCAGAGCAATGTCTTGAAAGAGCATCCCAGGCTGTGACGGGTACACAACTCCGACCTATAGGATCTCCCAGACATGCTCCTCTGCACAACCTGATCCACAGCCACAGAGTATCATCCTGATACTCACCATACATCATCCTGATGTACACATGATCATCCTGATCATCATCACTGCAACGTCCTGCTGCATGTCATCTGGAGCAACATCCTGAAGCTCATCATCCATGATCATCCTGATCATCACTGCAACATCCTGCTGCATGATCCACCTGATCATCAATGCATCTACCTGATGCATACCAAGTATCTACCTGATACATATCATCATACATGATCCTCCTGATCATACAATGTATCCACCTGATACAAATACAAATACATGATACATATCACCATACATGATCCACCTGATCATACAATGTATCCACCTGATACATATACAGATACATGGTCCAAGCATCCAACATGATGCATATACAAAATACATACACATGATCCAACTGATCATATCCAGCATCCAACATGATGCATACATACATAAATGATCCAACTGATCATATCCAACATCCAACATGATGCGTACATACATGCAAAAATGATCCAACTGATCATATCCAAGCAGAAACCAGAACATCATCCTGATGCTCATCATCCAGCGCTTACATCCACAGCCATGTGAAGGATCCTCCTTCCAACATGCTTGGAATGGCTTCAACAAATGTGTCCATCACTTCTTCCTCGAAGTGTCCTCGATCTAAAGAACGCCAAGCCTCTCTCTGAAGTACTCGAACTTCACTCTGGCTAGTGGCTTCGTCAGCACATCTGCAATCTGCTCGTCCGTCGCAACATACAGAAGCTTCACAGCTCCTCTCTGCACCATATACCTGATATAGTGATATTTGATCTCTATGTGTTTCGACCTGTCATGAAACACTGGGTTCTTAGACAGCTTCACACAACTCTGGTTATCACAGAAGATACTAGTAGCATCCAATGGGAGATCAAATAACTCAGACAGTAGCTTCCGTAGCCATACTGCCTCACAACTAGCTGAACAGGCTGCAACATACTCTGCCTCAGCTGTACTCAGTGCTACAGAGGACTGCTTCCTGCTAAACCAAGAGATCACACCTGATCCCATACTGAAGCAACACCCAGATGTGCTCTTCCTATCTGCAGCACTGCCAGCCCAATCTGAATCAACATAACCCTGTAGGTTAAACTTTTGATTCGCCTCATACTTGAGCCCATAATCAACTGTACCCTTCAGGTACCTCAGAACATGCTTTACAGCAACCAGGTGAACACTCCTCGGATCCGTCAGGAACTGGCTCAATATTTTCATAGCAAAGCAAGTATCTGGTCTCATGTTCGTCAGGTACATCAAGGACCCAATCATCTGACGATACATAGAGACATCAACCGGATCAGATGAAGCATCACATAGAAGCTTTAGATTCGATGCCATAGGTGTGGCCATGGCCTTGCAATCCGTCATCCCAAACCTCTTAAGGATCTCTACTGCATACTTCCCTTGTCCAAGGAAGATTCCTTCTGCACTCTGCCACACCTCCATGCCAAAAAAAACAAATAGTGCATCATCCCCAAGTTCTTCATCTCGAACTCGGTAATAAGCTTCCGCTGCGTGTCGGCAATCGATCTATCTTCACCATACCAAGTTCTGCACATATATGATTTCCTATCATGTGTCTCAGAACCAAGTGGCTGCTCCACATACCCTTCTTCTTCAACTACACCATTCAAGAAAGATGTCTTGAATCCATCTGGTGTATCTTCTATTTCATCACTTTTATATTTCTCTATGCTGCCATCTGCAACATGCTTGATCTGATAGTTCCATATGGAAGTCATAACAAACTTCTCTTCAGGTCTTGGGACTACATCCCAAACATCATTCTTCATGATCGACGGATCATGGCATTCCATTTCTTCATCCCAGATCCTGGGAAATTCAATATCTTCAATAGATATCTTTGTTGCTGGAACAAATATTGTAGTCCTTTTGTAGGTGAAGATATACGGTCTTTCCTACAAAACAGGTTAAATTGCATGATTAGAAACATCTCATAATTTTCAGAACAAATTCTTACACATAAAGAAATATGTCATACAGTCATGCAATTATCTTAGCCAATGCTTCAATACAACATTTATCCATATCCCGTAACTTTCTAGATGCCTTCCAATCTCTACCAGAACATTGTTAAGAGTGTGCACAACTCCCAACATGTCAGCAAAGAGGTTTCATTCTAGATAAGTAGCAATGGAATGTTGTATAGTGCCATAGGCCACTTACCCATGTATATTAGTAGTATACTGTTCATTATTCTACTATGCACAATACATATCCTAATTCTAGGAACATGAGCATATACATCATTGAACAATTTTATTTAAACAAACAAATATGCAAGAAATGATAATTAAAATACTTATCTTTGTTTGTTCGTTGGGTGGACTCCCTCTGAGTCTTTGCTTCCTTGCAGGAGCTACTGGAGTCCTAATCTAAAGTAGCTTCTTCTACACCTTTCTGTTGTGGAATGTAGAGAGATGGTCAACTCCCTCTGAATATCTGCATCCTTGCATAAACCACTGGAGTGTACTCCCTATTGATCTTTGCTTCCTGGATTACCTGTTCTTGAACTCATATTCATCCTTGGTCCCTATACATGCTTATTAGTATTATGATTGTGTTATCCTTGTGATCTCATATAAAATCATACATTCATTAGTATACTATTAAAACACAATAATCTCAAGCATGTATAGTCATGATCATTTCAAACAGAAATAATAAGCATTAGCATTCAAGGTTTATGTAGTATTCTTATGGTTAGTCAAATCATAAGAAACATAACATGTCTAAACCTGTAATTACTCAAACCTATGACTCTTTAGTTGAATCATCAATCAAGATAAGAGATATAATATGCATAAAACCTGTGATTATTCAAACCTATACCTTCATGATTCTTCTGGTTAGTCATAGCATCAATTATGGTAAGAAACATAATATGCATACAACCATGATTATTCAAACCTATGACTTCATGAATAATCATTATTAACAACAGTATAAGATCCTAACCCAAGGTAGGATTCTATCTTGATATAGGAAAAACATACCTGGATTAGCATGCTAGTTAGTTATGTCTAACATACTCACATGATGTCTTCTTGTTCTTCTTCAATGACTTGTGCTAGTAACCTGTATATCTCATAGGTTAGCCATTATAAAACCAAGTTATACATACCTCGTAAATGAATCTTCTATGAGATCCATGACAATGGATGAGTCTTTATCCTCATGTCATCATGATCATATGTTCTTGAACTGGAACATGATTTGTCTTTCTTGGTGTACCTTTCATGTTAGTAGACAACATAAACCTCATACAACACCATAATGCATTAGTACAATCATAAGTGTCAACACCCTAACCAATGAATATCTTCTATCATGCATTCATAATTTTGTTAAGGTGATATGACAAATCTAAAATCAAGATTGTACTAACCGTAATAACATGAAGACAAACATACCATAAACTTAATCATCAACAAATCTCAAAACATACCTTGATGAGTCATACCTGTCGAGATCGCTTGTAATCTTCTTATGTAAGGCCTTAGCCTCATCTCCCTCTGAAACAAGAACTTCTTCACTTATGCAAGTGACCAATCCATCTTCTTCTAGGATTAACCCAATCCACTTGATTTGCAAGAACTGGACCTGGAGCTGGATATGGGTTTGTCAGAGAAACCCCAAAAATTCAAACTTTGAATTTAAAACTTTTGAAAGGATAGAAATATGCGCCTTGATGAGCTGATCAAACTGGTATATTCAGAATTTGAAAATTGCAAAGTTTCACTCCTCAATTTTGCCTTTGAAACTTCCGGATTCACTGGACATGACCCTGAACTGGGGTTTGATGAAGCACACTCTTCTTCCCAACCAAAAGGTTTGATCCAAAGCTCTAAGCTTCTATTTTTCTGAGGAGCTTCCAGCCATGGTCACAGATTTCAAAAATTACCATTTTTACAGAAGCCCTAATTTTCCACTTTTCTGATCAAAGTCCCGAACTAGGGTCTGATCAAGCCCGGCCTTCTGCCCAGCCAAAAAATTCTGATCTTGGTCTCTAAATTTTTATTTTGATGAGTAGCATTCAGCCATGGTCTCCGATTACAAAAATTCCAACTTTCTCCAAAGCCCTAAATTCCGGAAGCCATGAATGAAGGTACTCAAAAATAATTCTGTTTTGACAGAAATATGTACTTGATTGTTTCTGGTGTAACTCTAAACTTTTCAATCCACAGGGTCTGAAAAAGGTTTCTTGAGATAGCCTAACCTGTTACCTTTCCATCCTGACAGGTATGACCTCAATTGGATTCTCTGAGAGAGGGTTATGCCAAGTGTCGCAACGTGACCTATTTTGGGGATAATACAGGAGAGCGAACTTGTATGGCGTGCCACGTGTTCCTGGTTCAACTTCGGCCTCTTAAAAAGTTTTTTGAGATAGTACAGTCTGTGTACTACCTGTCACTTTTCACGAAATTTCATTTGGAGCTTCCTATCCCAAGTTATGACCTTTTTCCCGAGGTCACCTGATTTTGACTCAGATCTGGAAGAGGCAGAAACCCTATACTGTACATATCATAAATCACAAAGTACAACGAATTAGAGGTTGTCCTTTGGAAAAAAGGTACATGGGGATCTTAGCTTCGGCCTGTAACAATTTTCGATCCGAAAACTTTGCCAAAACGGATTTATAGCGAAAGTGCTACGATGAATGGTTTTTGCTATATCAAGCCCTAACATCGTAAGTGCAACAAGTGTCATACATGCCATATCATGCCTTCTTTCAGGCTAGCTCTGATACCATGTTAAATTTTCAGAATTTACTTCAATCTGCTCTAGGATCTTAACTGAGAGAATAACATGTACAGCATATCTACAGCATATCAATCATGGAGACAATAATGCAAGCACATAAGAGACACAAAGATTTACTTGGGGAAAACCATAAAGGTGAAAAACCCCAATAAATTCCTCAGAGATAGATAGAGCAATGATACAACCAACCATAAGAGATAGACACAACCTAGCAGCAGATCCTCCTCCTCCATAAGTGCGCCACTCCTCCTTGAGTGCATGAGTGAGAAGTGAGTGAGTAAATAGAGTGCCTCCCGCACTCTATTTATACTTGACTTGACTTGCCTTTTTACCTAACTCATGTAGGCTCGAACTTAACCACATAACATAATGATGACTGGGACGACCCCCAATAGGGTGGTCTAATAACCCTTTGACCCACATGGCCGACCCCCAATAGGGTGGTCTAATAACCCTTCGACCCACATGACTTATATAGGGCCGACCCAAACAAGGTGGTCTAATAACCCATCAAGTATAAGTTACAACACTTACAATATAAATGATGACACTTCCGTATAGAGGAATAATAACATCTCTATAGGAATACAATATCCATATATGTGAAATACATTCCGAAGTTACATATACATCAACACTTGTCCAACTGCCCTGTCCTCCTCTACTGTATTTGCGGCACCTTGTTGACTTGTTGCTGTAATTCCTTTAACTCTATCGCTTTAGTTATTTGCAAAACTAGTAGGGGCATTGTCTTTAACGATCCCCTCAGTGTTTCCAACTGTGCTTCTGCTTTCCCAAGTTGCACATTCAACTGGTGCAACTGCTCATCTTGTATTAGGCTTCCCCAAAATTGTGATACTTCCTCTGCTATGTGTTGCACCGCTTTTTCCAACTCTGTGATCTCCGTCACAACATCCTCAATGCTAGTCTTCCATGCTTCAACTTGTTCTAGTGGTGTGCTCGGAGCCACCTTTGTTTGCAATTCCTCATTATCTTTTCTAATATCTGCAATGACTGTTCCCAAATTCAATGCCTTGTCCTCCGTGACCATCTCCCTAGATATTTCTGGTGCTTCTTCGCATGCCATAGATATGGCACGCTCTTGTTGTTTCTTGTTGTCCATTGCTTTCTCCATTTCCTTCATTGCTATCTCTTTTTCTTTGCGGAGTTGTTCAATCTCCGCCTCAACACTTCTTACCTGCCTCTTATATTTGATCATTTGGTCATGTGTCGATGCTTCTCGCTCGCGGATTTCTTCACTGGTCCCAATGTGGGTGCAATGAAGCATGAACATAGGTGACATATTAAGGTCGATACTTATAGTGTCGAGCCCTCATAGGGCGAGGTATAAATCTTCGTTACTGGTCATGATCGCGCTAGGTAGCACTTGCACGATTCACTGCTGAGTGCCGATATCAACCTCTTCCTGTCATACCTTTGTCTGACTTGCCTCTTCAAGCCTCAGATTTAGCATGGTCTCCATAATAACAATACTCAGTGTTTGTAACAACTGCGACACTTGGTGGAAATACTCTGTCATATGTTGTGTTACTTTTTCCCAGTTTTCTTCTGCCACCATTGTCATCCTGTCAAGCAACATGCTCATTTTCTCATCAGAGAGACCAGTAATGGTACTCCCTTCTCCTTTGTGCCTATTCCTGTCCATTATTGCTTCTTGTTGTTGTGCTTCCAACTCTAAATCTGTCGGAGTGTCGCTCGACCCATCATGACTTTATCTCACATTCCCTGACTGGTCATCCTCTCCTTCATCCTTGTCCTCCGAGTCCTTCATCTCAGTTTGTGTCTTTGGCACATCCATCGGCTTTCCATCCTCCGGATCTGATAGTTGGTCATCACTGACCGGGCTCTTCCATTCATTTTTCCATTCCTCTATGATTGCATCCATCTCTTCTTCAGTCGGCTTGTACTGCGTGGTTAACCACTGCTTCACTGGGTCTGCACGTGCTTGGATAAAAATTGCTTGAGGCCCTGCAACAAGCCTCACGATCCGTCTATATTTATTTTCCGCGACCTCTGTCAATCGCGAGATCTTTACTACTTGCATCCACAGCTCTTCCACATAGATGTGAAATTGTATGTTGTTTTCTTTCTTCCTGTTCTTGTCATTCAGTGCCCATAAATTTTGATTCCGTGCCCCTCGACACATTTTGACAGTTTGCGTCTCCACTCCTTGGTACTGTGGTGGCTCCATCCATGCGACCAAAGCAATCAACAATAGTAGCCATGAATAAGTAAAGGGCTTACCGTTTTCCTGCGCTGCGACTGCATCCTCCATTAGTTCGTTCAATAAGAACAACGACCAGTTCATTTGAACCCCGAGCACACATTTCTCTGCTGATGCGATCACCCCTGATATGCATTGGTTGGAGTGATTTTTCTGAACTAACTTGATTTCCAATAGATTTTCTGTGATATTGACAACTTCATCTTTAATTGTGTCGATCAAGTAACCGCGGGTTTTTTTGACTACTCAGTATTTATCTTTCATCTTCACATCCAAATTCTTGTCGTTGTATTTTCCTTGAAAATATTGCGACGGGTCTAAACCCATCTTGGGTAACCGGATAATCCTCTCAATAAGATCCATATTGATTGATATATTTATGTCGAGCCACAAGTATCCTCCATGAAGAAAAACGAGCAATTGTTCGATGCATGCATTGAACTCCGCCGAGCACCTAAAATGCGGCATGTGAATGATTGACAACAATCTTGATCACTGTAGTCCCAACGCCCATGGAATTGGTTCCCTTGTAATTGGGCCTCCTTCCTCCTGAAATTTCTCCATGAACGTCTACTAGGTGCAGTCGGGATATGCTAAAACATCATGGTCACTGTATTGCAGCTTGTGCAGCTGCTGTAACACTCCACTGGTAATGTGGACACCTTCCGGTGTTGCTGGTTCCACTATGGTATACTTGTCATTCTTTCCAAGTCTTATCGATAGAGCCCCTTCCCTCCTCGATGACACATATCCTGGAATGTACTCCACGGTTAGACCTTGCTGTTGCTTGGCCCTTCCTCTAATCATTGTCGCATCTTCTTCTGTAGCCCCTGAAGTGTCCGCTTCCCCTCCTGTAGCTGTAGCCTGTGTCGTGCTGCGGGTGGTTTTTGTTCTTCTCTCCGTATCCACCATCCGATTGGTGATTCTCTTCTTTCGAAATGCACCATTGATCGTACTTCATCCCTGATGCGTCTACCATATCCACAGCAACACAATTCTCCGTTGAATCCAAAGATTTCCTTCCAACCAAGGTTGACTAGTTTAAAGATCCAATCCCAGCTCCAGATGCCTTTGAGGAAGGAAATATGGCCAATATTTCTCCCATCATAAAAGTTGACATCTCTACCACGCCTGGAATACCTGAAATCATTTTCTTAGGTGCATTATGCACTGAGGAAGAGGTTTAATCTTATAAGAAGCTCTTCCAAGAGTTTCACGACATTTTTGCCTGATCTTACACCAAGATGCCTGGTCTTGACCCCACTATCGTAGAACATCATATAGGCATCTAAAACCATAGAAACAACAAAAGGAATCCATCATAACACTGCATCAATGTGCATATCATAACAAAGCCTCCACGGGCATACAAGAAACATAACAATTGCATCCACGTGCAACAAAACATAAAAACAACAACAGATGTGCATCCATGTGCATACACGGCTTCATCATAAAAAAATGCATCCATGTGCATACACGGCTTAATCATAAAAAAATGCATCCATGTGCATAAATATATATCATATAGTCATAAAATGTCAAGAGTGCCCTCAGCACCCAAATATAAAAAAATACATCAGCCGTATATTAGCCGCATATACAAAAAAAAAATCCCCATATGTTCATCAGCATTTGGGGGTAGATCACAAACAATCTAGTCAGAGTACTCTCCTAGGTCGGTGTCCTCGTCATCAACAGCCTCTGTGGCTGACTCATCCTCTCCCTGCTCCTCCTATGGGTCCTCCTCCTCTGGGTCCTCCTCCTTTGGATCCTCATCATCCTCAGGAATGTCCTGCAGGTCTCGAGCCCTCCTCTCTGCTACCAATATAGCAATCCGTCTCATGATCGATCTCCAATCTTGTGGAGCATCGTAACAGAAATCCAATATCTCTGGGTCTAAGTCCCGCCAACCCTCATATGCTATCTTTCTCAATAAGCGATAAAAACCAGCTCGTAAGGTCTCCAGGTTCACATCGTCCTCCTGTTGTTGCGCGGCCCCTCGAGCAGGTGGGGTAGCTGGGGCTGCAATCACAATATGATCCCCCCGGGCCCGATGACCCTCTGGTGGTTGTGGTCTGACATCTATAATGAACAACAAAAAGAGGTCAACATCATCTAACATCTAGAGCTACCATCATAAACTGGCAAGCAAACAATACAATATGATATGCTAAGAAGAAACAAAAACACACACGTACTGTCAGGCCCCCAGGCCCGTCTAGGAGGCCATGGAAGCTCAAGGTCCCTCTGGTAGTCCATCCCCAAGTACAAATAGTCATCAAACAAAACTGGCATCTGCAGCCACTGCCTGAAAGTCTCTACTATAAAATACTATCCAATGTCCCCACCACCATGGCAGGGCATCATCTCCCCCCACCGCGCCATTCGCGACTCCATCACCCCTCCATCTCGGATAGGAATGCGAGGCTGTAGCAAAGGCACCTGCTCAAAGAAGAAACAACACAAAAAGGAAGCATAGGTGAACTCCCCTCCAAGCTCCCTCACCTTGCTCAGCTCCTGCTGAACACAGGAAAGGAAGATCTTCCCCCATGCATAATAAGTCCTTGATAGTACTCACTGAATCAACTGCATTTGCCCTCCTGACACACGGTTGGGCGCCTGTGATCCCAGTACTCGAACCACGCATGCCGCGACCACTCGGGTCGATGGATCCCGCAAATCTATGACTAATAGTGCATTTTGATGCACACGAGCACCTGAAACATAATACCTGTGCAGTAGATCATCTATCTCCACATTCCCTAACCTCCTCAGTTGAGTGTTTGCCATCAGGCCCAAATGGGGCAATCCGGTCAAGAATTATACATCTGCTAAGATGAGATCCAACCTCTCACCCTGAACCATGAAAGCCCTAATGTTCAGGTCCCAGAACTCGATCAACTTGTTTAGCAAAAAAGATGTTGAACGCATAAGAGGCAACTGTGCAAACTTTAGCAGCCCGCCCAGTGCCAAAGTTGCCTGAACAGGATGATCCAGATGGATGATCCTCATCAGGTCATCTGATATCTCGCGCTCCCTCTAGGACGCCCTCGACATCCTGAGCATCTTGCCAAACACATAAGGAAATTTAATTAAAACCATATCACACAAATCTATCATTATCCCCTAGCAACGATCCAGATTGCGGCTGTGGGAGCCACAGTTGCGCTCCATATTGCGGCTATGGGAGCCAAAGTTGCGATCCAGATCGCGGTTGTGGGAGCCACATTTGTGATCCAGATCATGGCTATGGGAGCCACAGTTTTGATCCCAATCGTTGCTGTGGGAGCCACAGTTGCGATCCCAACCACAGCTATGGGGGCTAGAGTTACGATCCCGATCGTGGCTATGGGAGCCACAGTTGTGATCCCGATAGCGGTTGTGGGTGCCATGGTTGCGATCGGGATCGCGGCTGTAGAGGCCACAGATGCAATCTCGATCGCGGCTGTGGGAGCCATAGTTGTGATCCTGATCGCAACTGTGGGCACCATAGTTTTGATCAGGATCGCGGCTGTAGAGGCCACAGACGTGATCCAGAGCGCGCGAATGGCCTCCCAACCTCTGATATACCACCTAGGTCACCCCTGTGACTGGTATACCGGCCCCGAGGACCCAATTTCCCCCTGAAATTAAATAAAATTAAAGCTAAGGGCTAATAGAGTTACTTGCAACTCGCAGAATGGAAATTCAACAGTTGTTTCTCCCGCAAATGACAAAAATCCTCTGGCTCACTCAAATCTCCTGCCAAACTCAATAGTGCAAATGAAACATGTCACTATGGGTCCACTTACTATTTATAGACATTTGACCCATTTTCATTCAACCATTCCAGAGTCATACGAAGTCTATTTCCCAAACCGTTGATACCATTGGATTCAACACATTGAGAACTTCTCAGTGGTCAAGTTAGTTTCTCGATTTCACCGACCCCTTTTTCGGGCATTTTTTCACATGCCTGTCGTCGCCTTGGTTTGCATGCCGCATCGGCCATTGTCCATTTTTGATGATTTTTATATGGCCAGATTCATTTTTCCGTGCTGGTAATGATGTTTGAGATCATTTCTCGCTCTCACCACCATATTTTTCGGGCATTTTTTTCACATGCTCATCGCCACCTCGGTTTACGTGCCACATTGGCCATTGTTCGTTTTGGGCGATTTTTATATCGCCAAATTCAATTTTCCACACTGGAGATGATGCTTGAGATCATTTCTCGCTCTCGCCACCATATTTTTGGGCATTTTTTTCACATGCTCATCATCGCCTCGGTTTCTTGCACATCGGTCGTTGTTCGTTTCTGACAAGTTTTACATCGCCGAATTCAGTTTTTCGCACTTGTGATGATGCTTGAGATCATTTATAGCACTCATCAAAACATTTGTTGACATTGTGTCCACACACCTTGCTGCCTCGATTTGCATGCCACATCGACCGCTGCCAAATTTTACAGAATCATGCATCACATCTTATACATGAGCCCTCCACTCCATCCATGCTGCAATTATGGCATTGTTTTTCTATCATTCATCAACCCACAAGGAGGCCCCATCAGTGTTCCCCCCTACCACTATTCTTGGTCCACATAAATATCCTTTGATTGAACATTTCCTCCTTGCCTCACCATTACTTTTGTTCGGTATAATTTTACCCCTTTTTTGGGCCGAACAATTCCTTTACGAAAAAGGCACTAAGGGAGTTTCTGTTAAGCTCTTTTCTAACTCCTAAAACAATGAAAAGATCGCCAAGCAATCTTGCTTCCTTTCATGCTCACTAAAAGTATCTGAAAGGGCGTCTACCTGGTATAAGTTTACCCCTTTTCCGGACCTTGTAGATTAATTACGAAAAAGGAATACTCTAGCCACATCGGCTAGAAGAGTTCTTCATTGCATCCTTTCATGCTTTTTCGGTCTTTGGAGACTAACACACGAAAAAGAACCCCCTTGGAGTTTGCTTACTGCTTTCAGACTCTCTAAAATTTAAGGCAAACTCGAGCATGAACTGTCCTGGGCTCATTCAAATCCACACGACAGTACCATTTCTTGAGCACACTTCTATCCCTTCTTTGAGCTCCTTAAACCATGAAGAAGGCCCCAACGGTGCCTCTTGGTGCCACAAAAACTCATATCTAGTCACACTATTATGGCAGCTTCCCCAATTTGGTCTCCTTTGTTCATAGTATTCTGCGATATGTCACCTTTAGGGTTTCCAGATATGATCCACCAGTTTGTCTCCTCGAGTTTTTTCCACTGCAGTTCTCACCCCTGGTCCCTTAAGCCATGATCCCTGTACCCAAATATTAGTTTCATATGCTGCGAGGTCATCCATGTCATTCTGCTCTGGACAAATGAAGTTTGAGTCCCCCTCCCCCCCACTCTGTAACCTCAGTTGTTCCTCATCCCCACAATACGTCAATCACATCTTTAGTACTATGACCCTTTGGTCGTACACCTCGCGCTCCTATCAAGGAAACATCATTTCCTTAGTAGTTGCAGGTCTCCCTCTGTCGATGCCAGCCAATCTATTCCAGAGGATAGACCCAGAGGTTCATGTGCCTTGGGCTCATCACCATCAGTGGTGAGTGCCTACGGATTAGTTGGAAAGGAGTCCTTAGTGCCTCTCCAAATGATTGTTTCTCACATGCTTGATGTCAACACCTTGATCGCATTGTTGAGATTCATACAGGATATTGGTCCTTTCATTTATTTGTCGAAGAACTTGGATGTCACCTGACTCTAGCATATTGGTGAGTCTACTTTAGGAACAACCAATTACATGTTCCTATGGATATTTGGGCTGCATTTGGCGATAGTATATGGAGTACACAATTCAGATACAGTTCAGTGTACCCTTGATATTCTCACTCACAATGATTGATTCCATCCAAGTTGTTGGACACCTTCAGATCCAGCAGTTCATCAGTCTTTCTGACACCATTTAGAACGACTGTTTCCTTTTTCCAGTGTATCAGTCCTTCAGATCAGTCATGGTATGAACATGAGTATGTCCCAGCTTTGTGTCCCCTCTGGACTATCATAATGTACACAGTAGTTCTCCATATATTGTTTAGGTCCCCTTTTGGGCCTTATTGTTATTTATATGTCTTTATATGAGCATGGGTATGCCTAGATCGTCCATATATTGAGATTATTCCTCATTCATTATTGAGGCCATGTATTTTTCAGCTTTTGCAGTTTGTATGGGGCCACTATTCCAGTCTCCAATCGCTCTCTTCTCTCCTCCACACCTTGGGAAAAAAGACAAAGAAACTATGATGTCTATCGACCATACGATTGGCTCCTGCCCTCACACATCATGGGGCAATCTATTAACACCCAAAAATGCTCACTAGCTCATCTCCCTAGTCACATGACCCATTTGTCCACTTTTCCTACCATTTTAGCCTCTAAAACCTCAAAAGACCTTCAAATGGTCACCAAAAAGGCCAAAATCAATATTTTCCTCCTCAAAACAATTAAATTTCCTCAAAAATATCAAAAAACCCTAAAAAAGGGTCCAAAATTCCCCAAAATCAATTAAAAGGGAATAAAATTCAAAAAATTAATTCAAAAAAGGAAAAAGAGAAAAATAAACCCTAAACCATTTTTACCAATACCATTGGTTACCTTAAGCCATGGGTTTATTCTCCATTACCCAAAAAGTATAAAAAGGTGATATAGGCTCCTCATTATTCATCCACATTCTTGCCTATCCTTATGCTGCCAAATTCATTCTTGAGAACCTAAGCCCACCATTTGTGCTTAGATTCACTATTTGAGTGAGCCATTTTGGCCAGTCCCCATTTCATTTGGAGAAGAGAAGGAACCATTGGAGCACTAGAGCAACTTGTCCCTATGACTGCTCAAGCTCAACCAACATCACCATTGAGGTAACCTTTCACGTGTAACTCCATTTTTTGTGAATAAAAAATGTCAATCTATTGGATATTTGTTTTACATGAAAGAATCTATATTTTTTTACTGTTTATTGCAAGTTTATTTTATGAATGTTCATTGACATGTTAGATTAGTTTTTACTGTTTACATTAGCTTTTTTACTATTTTCTTGAATTGCTAGGGTGAAAACCCTAGCCACACGTGTTCACTTATTCCTTAAACTCTTCATACATTGTTTTAATTCGGTCGACGTCTTCCCTAACTGTTGATTTGAGGCATTCCTTGACCTCTTGCTCTGTTGGATGCTCCTTTTATTTCTGTTGCACTTTCTCTAAATTCTCCTTGATTTGCGTCAATACTGGCATTGCTTTGATTTCTAGCTGCTCCGCCTTAGACTGCAACTTGTCCAACTGCGCTGTCCTCCTCTACTGTATTTGCCGCACCATGTTGACCTGTTGCTGTAATTCCTTTAACGCTATCGCTTTAGTTATTTGCAAAACTAGTAGGGGCATTGGCTTTAACGATCCCCTCAGTGTTTCCAACTGTGCTTCTGCTTCCCCAAGTTGCACATGCAATTGGTGCAACTGCTCATCTTGTATTAGGCTTCCCCAAAATCATGATACTTCCTCTACTATGTGTTGCACCTCTTTTTTCAACTCTGTGATCTCCGTCGCAACATCCTCAATGCTAGTCTTCCATGCTTCAACTTGTTTTGGTGGTGTACTTGGAGCCACCCTTGTTTGCAATTCCTCATTAACTTTTCTAATATCTGCAATGACTGTTCCCAAATTCAATGCCTTGTCCTCCGTGACCATCTCCCTAGATATTTCTGGTGCTTCTTCACATGCCATAGATATGGCATGCTCTAGTTGTTTCTTGTCATCCATTGATTTCTCCGTTTCCTTCATTGCTATCTGTTTTTCTTCGCGGAGTTGTTCAATGTCTGCCTCAACACTTCTTACCTGCCTCTTATATTTGATCATTTGGTCGTGTGTTGATGCTTCTCGCTCGCGGATTTCTTCACTGGTCCCAATGTGGGTGCAATGAAGCATGAACATAGGTGACATATTAAGGTCGATACTTATAGTGCCGAGCCCTCGTAGGGCGAGGTCTAAATCTTCATTACCGGTCATGATCGCGCTAGGTAGAACTTGCAAGATTCGCTACTGAGTGCCGATATCAACCTCTTCTTATCGTACCTTTGTCTGACTTGCCTCTTCAAGCCCCGGTTTTCTTCTGCCACCGTTGTCATCCTGTCGAGCAACATTCTCATCTACTCATCGGAGAGACTAGCAATGGTACTCCCTTCTCCTTTGTCCCTATTCCTGTCCATTATTGCTTCTTTTTGTTGTGCTTCCAACTCCAAATCTATCAGAGTGTTGCTCGACCCATCATGACTTTATCTCACTTTCCCTGACTGGTCGTCCTCTCCTTCATCCTCATCCTCCGAGTCCTTCGTCTCAGTTTGTGTCTTTGGCACGTCCATCGGCTTTCCATCCTTCAGATCCGATACTTGGTCGTCACCGACTGGGGTCTTCCATTCATTTTTCCATTTCTCTATGATGGCATCCATCTCTTCTTCAGTCAGCTTGTACTGTGTGGTTAACCACTACTTCGCTGGGTTTGCTTGTGCTTGGATAAAAATTGCTTGAGGCCTCACAACGAGCCTCGTGATACATCTATATTTATTTTTCGTGACCTCTGTCAATCGCGAGATCTTTACTACTTGCATCCACAGCTCTTCCACATAGATGTGAAACTGTATGTTATTTTCTTTCTTCCTGTTCTTGTCATTCAGTGACCATAAATTTTGATACCATACCCCTCGGCACATTTTGACAGTTTGCGTCTCCACTCCTTGGTACTGTGGTGGCTCCATCCACATGACCAAATCAATCAACAACAGTAGCCATGAATAAGTAAAGGGATTACCCTTTTCCTGCACTGCGACTGCATCCTCCATTAGTTCGTTCAATAAGAACAGCGACCGGTTCATTTGAACCTCGACCACACATTGCTTTGCTGATGCGATCACCCCTGATGTGCATTGGCTGGGGCAATTTTTCTAACCTAACTTGATTTCCAATAGATTTTCCATGATCTTGACAACTCGGTCTTTAATTGTGTCGATCAAGTTATTGTGGGTGTTTTTGACTACCCCGTATTTATCTTTCATCTTCACATCCAACTTCTTGTCGTTGTATTTTCCTTGAAAATATTGCGACGGGTCTAACCCCATCTTGGGTAACCCGATAATCCTCTCAATAAGATCCACATTGATTGATATATTTTTGTTGAGCCATAAGTATCCGCCGTGAAGACAAATGAGCAATTATTCGATGCATGCATTGACCTCCATCGAGCGCCTAAAATGCGGCATGTGAATGATCGACAGCAATCCCGATCGCTGTAGTCCCAACGCCCATGGAATTGGTTCCCTTGTAATTGAGCCTCCTTCCTCCTGAAATTTCTCCATGAACGTCTACTAGGTGCAGTTGGGATATGCTAAAACATCATAGTTGTTGTATTACAGCTTGTGCAGCCGATGTAACACTCCACCGGTAATGTGGACACCTTCCGATGTCGCTGGTTCCACTATTGTATACTTGTCGTTCTTTCCAGGTCTTATCGATAGAGCCCCTTCCCTCCTCGACGACACATATCCTGGAACGTACTACTTGGCCCTTCCTCTAACCATTGTCGCATCTTCTTCTATGGCCCCTGAAGTGCCCGCTTCCCCTCCTGTAGTTGCAGCCCGCGTCATGCTGTGGGTGGTTTTTGTTCTTCTCTCCGTATCCACCGTCTGGTTGGTGCTTCTCTTCTTTCGAAATATATGGGCTGGTGCAGATGCAATCTCTTCTTTCTCTTTGACAAGGTGTGCCTTCGCAGTGGGTGCCTCTTGCGTCTTGGTGCTGGATATCACATGAGCCATTGCAACTCTTCGACTTCAATTCACTTAGCTTCGCTCTCTAGTTTCTTCAATTCTCTCACAATGCGCAATGAACCATAATGTTTACCCGTGAATTCCTTTTATAACTCTGGTTTCCCACTCTTTTCCCATCAAATTGATTTGGACAACGATTACCCAAATCCACCATCGATTTACCCAATCCGGTGCAATAATGCGGCATTAAATGCATCTCCATCCACTTGCGTTGTCATCCGTCACGTCTGAACTGCTTCATTTATTGCCCGATATGAGCAGTTCGCACTTCATCGGTTTGGACGTTGACAAGGCCCAATCCTCGTCACTGTTCCATCACCAGGTATATGAACTTGAGCCTTGTCGCAGTTCCATCGATAGATGTATGGAATCAAACCTCATCGCCGTTTCATCAACAGACTCCTGAACTGTGTGGTGTACTCTTTTTCTTTTTCTTTCTTTCATCATTTTTTTTTACCTTCTATCTTCCTCAGTGGAGTTGCACCGGGATATCCTGATAGGGATTTAGTCGACTCCCATTCACTAAATTCGTCAAAAGAGTTCCATCCAAATTTTGCAATTGAACTACGTCCCCATCAGTAATAAAATTTATGACATATGGACCAAGCCAATGCATTTGGAGCTTACCTGGGTGTTTTGCGAACTTGTTGTTGTATAGGAGTACCATGTCTCCGCGCTAAAAGTGATTCATCTTTACACGGTGTTGGTTGTGGATCCATATCTTCTAGTCTCATAGATGATATTGTCTCAGCTGTGCACCTTAGAGGACTGTACACTCTTTCCCCAACCTTGGGGTTCGGGGGCAATGCCCCCAAGTTACGGGGGTGCAGGGGCGTAGCCCATGGTTTTGGGTATCCCATGGTATTTTCCCATTGTATTTACCCTATAAAAGAAAGACATTGTAATACAGATAGGGTTGATGTATTAGGTATTATGCATTTTAAAGATATTTGAGATCAATAAGAGAGACTGTGAGGCAGTGAAGAGGAAGTGCAGTGACTGTGCTGTAGGTTGTATCTATTCACTTTGCTGGACGGTATAATAATAAGGACTAGAAACTTCAGTGTGGACGTAGACCATCTTGGGTGAACCATGATATATCTGTGTCTCTCTTGTAATGTGTATGTGTGATTATATTTTCATTTATGTTTATTGTTATTGCTCTGCGATCCTGTTTTTCTAACAATTGGTATCAGAGCCAAAGGTCTATTTGGCAGATAAACCCACAGGAAGCTAGGGTTTCTAGTTCGAGTGGGAGCAATGGAAGAAGAAGGAAAGTTTAAAGTCGAGAAGTTTAATGGACAAAAATTTTAGTTATGGAAAATGCAAATGGAGGACTATCTGTACCAAAAGGATCTATTCCTACCATTGGGAGGAAGAGCAAAGCAGTCGGCGGCTATGAAGGACGAAGAATGGGAGGTTCTTGACAGAAAGGCACTGGGAACAATACGGATATCCCTGGCTTCATCGGTGGCTTTCAATATCTCAAAAGAAACGACAACGGAGGGTTTGATGAGCGTACTGGGCAAGCTATATGAAAAACCCTCGGCCTCCAACAAGGTATTTCTAATGCAGCGTTTATTTAATATGAAGATGTCTGAAGGTGGATTTGTTACTGATCATTTAAATGAATTTAATATGGTTAGAAATCAACTAAGTTCTGTAAGTGTGAACTTCGATGATGAGGTTAGGGATCTATTAATCTTGTGTTCATTGCCAGAAAGCTGGAATAGCTTGGTCATGGCTGTAAGTAACTATGTATCTGGTTCAAACACCTTGAAATTTGATGATGTTATTGGTGTTATTCTTAGCGAGGAAATGCGAAGAAAAAGCATAGGTGAGACATCAGGTAATGCGTTGACCATGGAGACCAGGGGAAGACAAAAGGAGAGAGGAAAGAGCTAAGGTAATCGTGGCAAGTCTAAAACGGGCAGATCCAAGTCCAGACTGGGAAAGATAGAGTGTTGGAATTGTGGAAAGAAAGGACATCTGAAGAAAGACTGCAGATCTCTAAAGAAGAAAGGAGATCACAACAGGAAACTACCCAGGAAGCAAATGTAGTAGGTGATGTGTTACAAGATTCTTTGATTCTTGCATTAGATAATACTAGTGATTATTGAGTAGTAGATTCAGGGGCTTCATGTCATGCTACACCACATAGGAAATACTTTCATGATTATGTTCCAGGTGATTTTGGACATGTTTTATTGGGTGATGATGAGCCATGTAAAATTGTTGGAATGGGTAAGGTATGGATAAAAGTTAAGAATGGAACTGATTGGCTGTTGAAAGATGTAAGGCATATTCCTGCTATCAAAAGAAATCTGATCTCAACAGGGCAGTTGGGAGATGGCAGCTATCTATCTACATTTGGAGAAAAGTGGTGGAAGATCACTACAGGATCAATGGTGATAGAAAAAGGAGACAGGGTAGGTACGTTTTTTTTATGTCCTCATAATATCGACCATTCTATCTCTTTAGCTTCCACAGGAACAGATACAAGATTGTGGCATCATAGGCTTGGCCACATGAGTGAGAAAGGGATGCAGATTATCCACTCAAGGAAGTTGCTGCTAGATTTGAAGCAGGTAAGTTTGGAATTCTGTGAGAACTATGATTATGGAAAACATAAGAGAGTTAGATTTCTCAGGGTTGGGAAACAGAAGAAGAATGAAAAGTTAGAGCTTGTGCATATAGATGTATGGGGACCGGCTCAGGTACAATCTCTTGGTAGCTCTCATTATTATGTTACATTTATTGATGATTCAACTAGGAAAACTTGGGTTTATTGCATTAGACATAAATCTAATGTGTTTGCTACTTTTAAGAAGTGGAAAGCTTTGGTTGAGAATGAGACAGGAAAAAGGTTGAAGTGTCTCAGATCTGATAATGGAGGTGAGTATTGCGGCAAGGAGTTTGATAGTTACTGTTCATACCATGGGATTCGTAGAGAGAAGACAGTCCCAGGAACACCACAAGAAAATGGTGTGTCAGAAAGGATGAATAGAACGATCATGGAGCATGCAAGTTGTATGAGATTGCATGCAGGGTTTCCCTTACAGTTTTGGGTAGATGCTGTAAATACTGTTGTTTATTTAATAAATAGAGGGCCTTCAAGTGCTTTGGATGGTGGTATTCCAGAGGAGGCATGGACAGGTAAAAAGGTAAACTACTCATTTATGAGAACGTTTGGTTGTGAAGCATTTGTCCATATTGATAAAGAAAATATAACAAAGCTTGAAGCTGAATCCAAGAAATGTACCTTTATTGGATATGGGGTTGATGATTTTGGTTATCGTTTATGGGATTATGAAATCACAAAATCATTAGAAGTAAAGATGTCATATTCAATGAAAAGGTCATGTATAAAGATCAGTTGCAGGGAAAGAAACAGGAAAATGAAAACACAAAATATACAATACTTGATGAAATTGAAGAAAATGAAGTTCCAAAGGTGCCAGAAAATCTAGAACAACAGCAAGTACTTGAAACTCCTGCAACTGCAAGATGATCTACCAGCTTAAGTAGACTCCCTGAACAATACTCTCATTCAATGTATTATTTATTGATGACTGATGCTGTTGAACCAGAGTGTTATGAAGAAGCAATGCAGGTGGAAACTAGAAAGAAGTGGGAGCAAGGCATAAATGAGGAGATGGACTCATTGGTAGGAAACTAGAATTGGGATTTGGTTTAGTTTCCTGCTGGTAAAAGAGTATTGCAGAACAAATGGATTTACAGGTTGAAGGAAGAAGAAGGAGGTAAGAAGTGGTACAAGGAGAGACTTGTTGTAAAGGGGTTTGCACAGAAGAAAGGTATAGATTTTGATGAAATATTTTCTCCTGTTGTTAAGATGACTTCAATTAGGAATATCTTAAGTCTAGTGGCCGTAGAAGATTTGCATCTTGAACAGTTAGATGTAAAAAAAACCTTTCTCCATGGGGATTTGGAGGAAGATATATAAATATATATGCAACAACCACAAGGGTATGAGGTCAAACGTAAGGAGAACTTGGTATGCAGGTTGAAAAAGAGCTTGTATGACATGAAACAAGCTCCAAGGTAGTGGTATTTAAAATTTGATAGGTTTATGATAGAACAAGGTTATAGTAGATGTCATTCTGACCACTGTGTTTATTTCAAGAGGCTAGATAATGGAAGTTATATTATCTTGTTATTGTATATGGATGGCATGCTTGTTGCAGGGTCTAACATGCAGGATATAAATGTGCTCAAAATGAAGTTAGCTAATTCATTTGTGATGAAGGATTTGGGTGCTGCAAAGCAAATCCTTGGTATGAGAATAACAAGAGACAAGAAAAATTGCAAATTGACATTGTCTCAGGGTGCGTACATACAAAAGGTGTTGGAGAGGTTCAAAATGAAGAATGCAAAACCAGTTAGTACACCTTTGGCCAGCCATTTCAGTCTAAGTAAGGAAATGTGTCCCAAGACATAGGAAGAGACAGATTACATGTCCAAGATTCCCTATCAATTAGCAGTTGGCAGCTTGATGTATGCCATGGTGTGCACAAGACAAGATGTTGCACAATCAGTGGGAGTTGTGAGCAGATATATGAACAATACAGGTAAAGAACATTGGAAGGTAGTACAATGGATTCTCAGGTAATTGAGAGGTGCTACCACTCAAGCATTATGTTTTGGAGGTTCAGACATTGTTCTATAGGGATATGTTGATGCAGATATGGTAGGTGATAAGGATATAAGGAGGAGCACCATATGGTATGTGTTTACTGTAGGAGGAACAACAGTAAGTTGGATTTCGAGACTGCAAAAGGTTGTTGCACTTTCAACAATGGAAGTAGAGTATGTTGCTGTTACAGAGGCTAGTAAAGAGATGATTTGGTTGCAGAGGTTTATGGAGGAAGTGGGTAAGAAGCAGAAGGATAACAGGTTGTATAGTGACATCCAGAGTGCCATTCATCTTGCAAAGA
This sequence comes from Larix kaempferi, assembly GCA_027924585.1. NCBI lineage: Eukaryota > Viridiplantae > Streptophyta > Pinopsida > Pinales > Pinaceae > Larix > Larix kaempferi. The sequence goes on along the minus strand of BSBM01000159.1, from coordinate 4,735,698 downwards.
ACTCAACATTCCATTCTAGGACTAAACATATACAGCTCAAGTACCATTTCATACGCTCTATTCTGGAAGATGAACTGTTGAAGCTGGAAAAGATAAATACTAGCCAGAATCCTGCAGACATGTTGATAAAGGTAGTGACCAGAGAGAAACTGAGTTCCTGCTCGGTTTCAGTTGGCCTTTTAGCATGAAGGTGAAGATGAGAAAGTTTCCAAGTCTAAGGTTCAGCAAGTACAACAGCAGTGGAGTTGTTGTGATCAGTCTCCAAGTGGGAGATTGTTGGTTGTGGAGCCAGATATTCCAGTCTCATAGATGATATTGTATCAGCCATGCACCTCAGAGGACTGTACACTCATTCCCCAACCTTGGGGTTCGGCAATGCCCCCGAGTTATGGGGGTGCGGGGGTGGAGCCCATGGTTTTGTGTATCCCGTGTGTATTTTCAGGCCCGTGGTATTTTCCCATTGTATTTCCCCTATAAAATAAATACATTGTAATATGGCTAGGGTTGATGTATTAGGTATTATGCATTGTAAAGATCTCTGAGATCAAGAAGAGAGACTGTGAGACAGTGAAGAGGAAGTGCAGCGTTTGTGCTGCAGGTTGTATCCCTTCACTTTGATGGACGGTATAATAATAAGGACTGGAAAATTCAGTGTGGACATAGCCCATCTTGGGTGAACCACAATATATCTATGTCTCTCTTGTAATGTGTATGTGTGATTATATTTGCATTGTTATTTCTTTGTGATCCTATTTTTCTAACACATGGCAATCATGCCATGCCTTCTGTCCATATTTTTCTACTTGCTGTTAAAATCCCACAATGAAGCGATCTACTTCTAGTTGTAGTAACTGTGCCAATCTTTCTTCAATAGACCCATCATTTCTCATGCCTGTCGCTGCTGCTATTCACAAACTAGGGAAAATGTACTCCATATGCATTACTGCTTCTTGTCCATATACTAGCTTAAAGGGGGTATGGATTGTCAATATTTTGCATGTTGTTCTATAGGTCCATAATACCGCAAGAATATTTAAGTCCTAGTTGCCGCAGTTTGTGTTGCACACCTTAGTGAGCGGGTTCTCCATAATTTTGTTCAGCGCTTCAACTGCTCCATTCTCCCGTGGGTGGTATGGAGTAATTCTTCTATGCTAAATTTGAAACTCCTCAATCATTGATTTGATGGTATTATTTAGAAAATGCGTACCTTGGTCGCTCATCAATATTTTTGGACACCCAAACCTGGTGACCACATCGTCGAAAATAAATCTTGTTTCTATCGCAACTGTGCAATATTTCACTGGTGCCGCATCGACCCATCTTGTTAGGTAGTCTGTCGTAGTAATGATGTACCTCGAACCCGTCCTCTTTCTTGGTGGGTTAATGGGTCCCACAAAGTCTACTTCCCATTTGTCAAAAGGTTGTAATGTCAATTGGGGTACCAATGGCATCTCATCTCATTGTGATGGTTTCCCCGTCCTCTAACATACATCATAGCTCTTGGAGTAATCTGTTGCGTCGCCATGCAGTGTTGGCCACCATAATCCAACTCTAAGTATCTTTCTGGCAGTTTCATGCCCTCCATAATGCCATCCTATGTTCCCACTGTGAGCCTCAACCAACACTCTTTCTTGCTCATGTGGAAGGACATATCAAGGCATAATTTCATCTGGATCCATCTTGTATAAATGACCTGCAATCAATTGGAAATCAGTAGCTCTTATGACTAAATTATTCTTATGATTAGTGGTGAACCCTTCAGGTGCTCTTCTCGTGGCCAAAAAATGAACAATCTGTTCATAATGGTTATTAACCATTTGAATGCAAAATAGCTGTGCATCGAGCAGACCTTCGTCGATGCTACTTGGTTCCTCGCCCGGTTCGATCCTCGACAAATGGTCAGGTCTTGCATTCAATCGTCCAGGCTTCATGATTATTTCAAAGTCAAATTCCTAAAACAGTAGCAACCACCGACAAATCTCCCCCCTAACACAGGCTTGTTAACTAGGTACTTCAATGTTGAGTGGTCAGTAAACATCTTGAAGTGTCCTCCTAGCAGATAATGTCAGAACTTTTGCAATGAACATACCATCACCATGCCTTCTCTTTTTGTCGTTGTATAATTTTTCTCCGTGGTCGACAAATTTCGGCTAGAAAAAACGATATGATGGTCGATCGACCCTTCTCCAGGATGGGCCAATATCACCCCCAGCATGATTGACGAAGCGTCTATGTGGACATGGAATTCTTTCTTCCAGACGGGCAAGGCTAATACTGGTGCTACGACCATATTTTCCTTCAATATGTCAAGGCTCTTCTAATACTCATTGTTCCATTCAAACTTTGCATATTTCTTCAATAGCTTCTCCATGGGCACAGTAATCGCTGCATACCCTTTTATGAACTTCCTATAGTATCCTGTATGGCCCAACATAGCCATCATCTTCTTTACTGTTGTAGGTGCTAGTAAGTCGACAATGATTGCGATCTTGGCTGGGTTGACCAACATACCTTCCTTGTAGACAATATGTCCCAACAAGATACCAAATGGTGCACAAAAGATACACTTCTTTAAATTCAAAGAGATCTAATGCTGTCGAAATATTTCAAGCATCATCTTAAGGCTCTCAACATGGTCTTTAACTAATCCATACATAGTCCAGTCATCCATATACACCACCAAGAACTTGTGAATAAAATTTCTGAAAGTAGTGACAACTAACCTTGAGAAAATTGTAGGAAAATTCTTGAGACCAAATGGCATTACTGTATATTGATAGAAGCCCCACTCTATTACAAAGGTGGTTTTGTGTCGATCTTATTTTGCAATCTTAATCTGGTGATATCCTGAGAACCCATCTGTGAATGAATATACTTCCTGTCCTCTGACACCTTCAAGTACTTCATGGGTAAATGGTGTTGGGAATGGATCATGAAGGTATGCATCATTCAACTTCCTTAAGTCGACGCAAATACAAACTTTGCCAGTATTTTTGTCCTGGATGACCATTAGGATGATCCATTTTGACTCCTTGACAGGCTCAATGATCCCTACGCCAACATCTGCTCTATCTTATCCTTCACTCGCTCTTTGTATATGGGATTCAATCTATACGCTCTCTGCTTCACTGGATTAACATCGGGTTTAAGGGGGATATTCATCTTGCCTAAGTCCCCGTAAATGCCCTTCATCTCCATCTCGCCTAAGTCCCCGTAAATTCCCTTCATCTCAGAAAACTTCATCGAGAACAAATATTGAAATTCATGCAATAAGTTGGTGACCTTCCCGATTGTTGTGTCATCCCAATAGTCTCCAATACTGGCGAAATTTGGATTCTCCAATCACCCAATATTTACTTTCTTAATTTTCAATGGTTTCTTGAATCTGTCTAATGGCATACCTGGTGGTTCAACGTCACGACTTCATCCTAACTCTGGTACATAGACAACTCTAATATATTCATCATCATCAAATCCTACTGAAACATTGCAACATTCCATCATTATCTTTGGTGTCGCCATCCATTGTGGTCCCATTGGTATTTCAGTCGGAACTGTCTCAAATATATTTTCGTGGATTACCTGCAACACATTTTCAATCAGAGGATTCTCATCAACAAAATTGAATGTGTGACTGAAACTAGTGGTTAGATCCTCCCACGTAGTTGTTCCTCATCTTAGTTCCACCGAGATGTACCACCTCCGTGACACTTCATCTAACATGTGGATGAATGCATGAACCCATTCTTGCTTTGGCCTCACCCCCCATGTAGCCAGACATTTTCCCAGATGATCCCTTGGATTAATCCTTCCATCATACTTCTTTCCTTGGTAGCAGTCATTTTCCCCAAATCTTACTTCCATTAATTGTCAACATTGTTGCCAGTGTTTTATTGACGACTTGTGTGCAACCCACCACCTCACCATAGTGGCCTTCAATGCTTCCTCTAATGCTAGCAAGCGTTGTGTTTTTTATACTTTGTCTTCAAACTCATTGATGAAGGTTTCCATGTTAGGTAGTCCTTTGTATGTCGGCATATCATATACTTCTGTCGCAACCCATCTCAGTGATTGAGTGATCTGCGCACACTTCCTGACTGATACCTCGTGCAACTGATTTTTCCAATTCTCTAGAGCCTCATCAGAGTCCGATGATGCCGAACTGATACTTCGCCACCCAAATTATCCATCGACGGTGGGATTTATGTAATATTTTGAGACATTATAGATGTTTTCCAATCCTCCGGTGATCTCATCTCTCATTGGTTCAACATATATCTGTCCTTCAAGTGGATCAAGTGGAGCAATGACCCTGATCTCACAATTCTCAAAAGACATCGTTATTTTCTTGAAATTGATAATTGCTTGATTTTCCATTTCCCAATATATCCCCAATAGCGCAAGATATGGGTTGGTGTTATCAATTATCTTTATGATGTCAAAATCTGCATATGTCTCCAATCCTTCGACCTCGACTAGTAGATGAGGCAACCGACCGATTGGTGTAACCTTGATTTGATTTTCTAAATGAAGCTGCACAGGGGACCATACCAACTGTGGCTTCTCCATCGATTCCCATGTTTGATTGGTTAGGATATTCACATCGGATCCTAGATCTAAAATTATGGAATCCATATCATATGCACCAATTTGGGAATTCATCCTCATCTCCCTTCCTGTTTTCTTCTTATACAAATGATTGATTGCACGATCCTGTCGCCCCTCTTCCCATCGATACAAGAAGTGAGCTATCTTTGTTAATGCTTCCTAATCCTTTGCTAATGTTAGACAAATTTCTAGAAAAAAATTGAAAGTACTGATCTTTCCTAGTGACTTCTGCGACATTATCGGGTAAAAAATTGGCGGCATCCCATAGACATGTTCTTTGTGGAATACAGGTGTCGATTGAGCATTATTCTTTATTAGTGCATCTCGTGCTTCCCAAAAAAATTCTTTCTCTGCTTCAAAATCAAATCATACCTGTTTCTGATCGCGGGTCGGACATTTGGTAGTAGCTTATCTTCTCCTATCGCAACTCCTCCTATGGTTACTACTGTGACATTTACTGGTTGACTTATTACCTCAGCTGAGATATTTTGCACGTTTTGAGATGGATTTTGGTTCTGGTTGCGGTGCCATCTTAGTCTACTACTTTGCGATTAGTTGGGGACGATCTTCGACGGTATGATTAGCTGCGTTGCAATAGGTACACTGTGGAGTTGAATTTGGGAAATCCCTATGATAGTTTCCAAGCTATCCACAATTATATCATGTGATCGGTCCTCGACCTCCATTGAAGGTTCCTCCACAACCAAAACCTCCGCTGCGACCACCGCGATATCCTCCTCTTAGTCCTCCTCGCTGTGGGTTGAATTGTGACTGATTGTACTACGGTGGATTGTACTGCAGATGATTATACGGCTGCACCTGATTATACTGCGGCTGTGCCGGATGTATTTCTTCCTGCTGGTGCTCATCTCCCTTCATGAAGTAAGTATCAACAGTCATTTCTTGAAGCAAGTCATATGATCGACAACATTTCTCATCATGACTGACAGATGGATAGAATTTACAATACAAATTAGTTTGCTTCGACACAACCTTCTGTAAATACACGCATTCCTCCGAGCGATGTCCTCTTGTCTGGAAAACTCGACACTAGGGCATCCCTCCTTGACTGAGAAAATTGGGCACACCATACTGTAGATACTCGTGGAAGTCTGGACACTGATATTTATGGTGCCCTTTGGACTTGCATCAAATACACCATACCTCTTCATGAACTTCCTTCCCTTTCTTAATATCCTGCAGCTAAATAATCAAGTTTGCTAGCTGTGAATGGATCTAGCTCATGCCAATCCCTACTTCACCAATCGAAAAAATTCGAGCTTCATCGTGAGCTCCAAAGCCTTCGCCTGAGATAATATCTTTTGCAGCATCAACGACATCAATATGTGCGGTATCAATGCTACAACAAACCATTCCTTGTGTTGCACATCGGTCATCCCAAAACTAACTTTAGCCATCGGGGTTTTGAACCTCTAATCAAAATCCCATACCGAATCATTAGGGAATTGATTTATCTCCTTCAATTCTGTGATTTACTGCAATTCTTAATTAGGCTTCTTAAACTCGTCGATCATCCCAGCTTTGATTTCTTCCAGTGTCTTCTGCTGAAGTCCTGCAGGTACTTATGTAAACTTCATGTACCAATCCAGTGCACAACCTATGAAGGTCGTTTCTAGTTGCCCCTTCTTGATATCTTCATCCTGCACTTTTTTTACTATCCACACTGCTTTGCACACGAACCAATATTGCTCATGATCCTTTGTCCCATTACCCTGAAAGACAGGCAACTTCACGTTGTCGCTGTTAGCACCAGTTTTGTTTTTGGATGATTGAAGGGGTTCAGACCCATGAAAGAAGGGGAGGGGTAAGGCCTCGGTTTTCGAATCATAGGACCCAAGGGATGCCAATTGGGATCTTTGGATGTGTATTTGTAGCTTGGGAATGAAATAATAAAAGGTCCTAAGCTTTGACATTGCAAATGAAGGCGAAATCATAAAAAACTGCTCAAATGTTATATAAGGGCACAAATGAAGGGTGTAGATCTGTGGCGATAAAGATAAACGGTTGGCATGCGAATTCGTGAAAGTAAGATGGGGTGTTTTAAGCATGGGCGGAGTGTGCTAGCCCGCGAGCAATTTGGAAACCTAATCAACGAGTGGAAGGACAGATCTACGACCAACAGGTACTTCGGTGATTTGACATGCGCGGGGAAATGGAATTTTTAGTTTTGCGAAGTGGCGGTAGTCCCCGCGTATCACAATGGAATAGATACAACGGAGATGAGATATATGGCATAGATTTAGTTCATAGTTTGAACATGCATGGGGTATCAATATTTTCCAAATCTACGAACCTGGTATGGGCCACACCGGTGGATGGTCAAGATGCAGGCAAGAGCTAAATTGATGGTTGACAGTGTTTTTGCGGATTTGAAGTGCAAGAAAGGAAGTATGTGAGAGGATTGAAAGCCGAAAAGGATTATGGAGTTAAAGGGTGAAGGAGATCTACGGCTCAGGATCGATCATGCAGGTGGAGTGCTCAGAGAATTTATTCACTGCGACAAATGTAAGGGTGATAAGGGAAAATAAATAATATAAAATACAGCTGCATGGGAATCTGAGTATCATTCATCCTGTGCATTGGAAAACAACAGACGACGACTATGCAGAAGCAGACAACTCATCCAGGAGCTCAAACCAGCTATCAATAACCAGGTAGGCCTCATGTCTCCATACAAAATTGTTTAAATCGCTGAGCTGAGCGAGATAGAACCCCCAGGCTTCTAATATTGGAGGATAGGTGATTTGTTAGAGGATAAAGATGCTAAGATTTATGATACAGTGTTGATAAATAGCTCCATTGAGACCGAAAAGAACAGATTGAAGCTAATTAGGGACCAAGGCATAGACATTCATAAGGTGTATAGGTAGTTTTTCCATCTTTTTGTAATAGACCAAACCCTAAGTTGCCCCGAGTTTGTAGACTGGTGCGCTACTAATTACTCCTCCTCTGAGAGGGTAATAATGGATGCCTTCAACTAAAAGATCCCATGCCCAGTCAATTATCTCGCTATTAGGAAATCCCTGTCAATCCCAGATGAGTTCTGCCAAAAATCCAAAGGATACACAGAAGAAGTGCTAATTCAACATTTCAGACAGGCCACAACCGAGCTTAAGCAAAGTTTTTTCAGAATGTGTCTACAGCCTAATGTCTCTTTCTAGGACCAACCTTTCCCTGGTGAAGTCAGTTTATTTAGAGGAGTCCAAAAGTGTTATAACCATGATAGCCCAGTTCCTAGGATTAGATACAAACCAGTATGTCACTGAGCCTTTAATAAGCCTGTTATTTTTCCTCAGCACATGTACCCTTGAAGCTGATGATCCCATCCAGTCCACCCAGTGTGCATGCCTTAAATTTTATGAGTCCCTTACTGAGAACATCCATTCTCAGCTAGTGGACTTCCACAAGACTAGAAGCTCCAGTTTTCAGTCTTACTTGTTGAGGATTCTCCTATCATTCAATGAAGAAAATCTGTAGATGCCTGAGAAGCTACTCACATAGGAAATGTACACCGATTACAATAGATTCATGAACAACCTCATGTCAGAGGTGTACTATGTTTTCTTCTAGAAGAAGTTGCCCAGGGTGTTGATAGAAATGAAGGGAATGTTGTAGCCTTCCCCCGAGAAGAAGATTGGAGATTGGATCCTATTAGAGCAGGGCATAGTGATCAGAGTCTATGGTTTTGCTTACCCACCATACATACTGCCTGCTTTCTTAACTCTTAGAATATTTTCCTTGGAACTGATCAGACAAAAGCTGAGAGTGGAAATTGAACATTTCTTAGATGACAAGAATGATTCATATATCACCTTTCCATGGGCTATAGGCCCATTCATTGTTAAAAACAAGACTTCCCTTCCAACCATTGAAGGTATGATGAGAGAAATGGGGCTTCAAACCAAGGTTTCCATAAACTGTGACCCCCACCATATCATCTCAGACAGAAGGAAAGAAAGTAACAGAAAGGGTTTTGAACATTTTGAGCTTGTATGTCTGGCTGAGATTGAAAATTGGTTGGAGTATCGTGGCAAAGGTCAGATGGATATAGATGTACAGTATGATCCCACCTCTATGGTGCAAAAGGCCACTTTACCACAGATTGGCAACTCCATCTTGGTCCCAATAGTTGGAGCAGTTGTTCCCCTGCCAGTGGCTCTGGAGGGTCCAACAAATTGGAAAGAATTGATGTCATGGATATAGATGATGACACAGAAAGAGCCCCAGAAAGGCAGAAAGTAGAAAAACCTGAGTAGCAGCTTGTACAGGTGTCAACTAGTCAAGCTAAAAAGAAGCAGGTGAAGGCCAAGTTTCCTACCTTCGAGATTAAGGAATATGTATTTGATAGGGAAGCCATTGAACCTGCTGCACCAAGCAAAAGCAGAGCAGAACTATTAGATGAGTACAAAGAGAGCACAGAGGAATCCTCAGAAGAGTATAAGATGTATGCATACGTGAGGCATATTTCCAATAAAGAGGTGTCTATGGTGGCTAGTAGAAGCCATGCCCAAAACACCCTGAACTTGGAATTGGCTACCAAAAACAAAGCAACTGAACTAAAAATGAACTTGGAAGACATCCCTGTCCCCTATATGATAAATTTGCACAAGGAAACTGGGGAGTTTATCTATGCCAAGTTGCGAAAGGCTGCACTAGAGTTGTCTAAATTGCAAGTTAGTAAGAATAAGGTGGGAAACCAACTCAGACAAGAAAGAGTGGAAAACACGGCCCACAAGGCACAAATTAAGAAGCTGTAGAATGAATTAGTGGCTACTGAGGGACAAGAAGACAAAAGAGCTAGTATTCAAAAGCTACTAAATGACAAGGACAATACCATCCAGACATTAAAAAAGAAGCTAAAGATCCCCTCCACCTAGCTAGTAGAAGCCTTTGAATTAACAGAGCTAGAGGAGAAAAGGGAAGAACTGAAGAATGAGCTGACAGAATGCAAAGCTAGATTGTTGAAGTTTGAAGAGAAGAAAAAGTAGTGGCAGGTGGATATAGCTCTCATGGTGGAAAGTGAGAAGGCTCTGAAGGCCAAGTCTGAAGACCTTGAAAGGAAATTGCAAGAGAAGAACAAAGAATTAGAGAACTTGGTTGCTCCTTCCTCCATTGAATCTGGGGACTTCTCCATTGTGCAGGCTATGGCACAAACAATCCTAAGAGAGCTTGAAGTGGAAAAGTTACGAAAGCAAAATGCAAATATGAAAACCCTGATGTCAAAGGAAGAGCATGAAAAGAAGTCTTGGGAAACCAAGTACTAGGAGTTGTAGGTTAAGAATGAAGAGATGATAAAGAAAGCTACAGGCCAAGCCTCACTATAGGAGGTCAAGTAGGTTACTTGGGATGACATCATTACTGAAGCAGACAAATTGAGGCCCTACCTTGACTTTGTCCTAGACAAGGAAGCTGTGATCAAGATGGCTAAGCAAAGTATAACAACAACAAACGAAAAACTGAACAAGAAACTTGTGGGATGTGCTGAAAATGCTATAGAGTTATTAAATGGCTTAACTGAAGATAAAGTAAAGGTAGAAGGCATAAAGGATAGATTGTCTACCATCATTTGGGCCAAGAGAGTGATAAATAAACATCAACAAGTAAATACTATTCAATCCAAAATTGATGTCATGGCACACCAAGTGAAATACTTCAGGGATATGTTTGACCCACTGTTCAAGAAGGGGCTACCTCTCTTATGGGAAGAAGATGGTACCATGCTAACCCAGAAAGAGTATCAGGATAAGTTGGTGGGATGCAGGATGGATTACACAGACTTTGCTGGCATGACCCAACCACTATTTGGCAAAATAGTGGCGGAGAAGTTGACAAAGGACTTTGAATTGGTCATGATTTTTAAAGAAGCATGCACACACCTTCAAAAATATTCATACAGATACCATACATAGCTGCGAGTGTTGATGAATGAAGTGGCCACATCATAATTTACAATTGCTGATCAGTGGAAGCTCATGGAGAAGTATGGGAAAGCAAAACTAAAACTGCATGCATGAAGATTCGAGGATCATGAAGATTTGCAGCTTGCGAAAATAGTTACCAAGGATTTTTGTTTATTTACTAGAGTTTGTTACTAGCTAGTAAATGCTCAAGGGCACTTGTAAAGGCTGTTAAGCCTACCTGTCATCATTTGCTGTTATTGTTGTAACTAATTCTCGTAGAGGTGAAACTACCTGTATAGGTGTCATCGAATTTTGTAACAACTTTCTGTTTGGAAGCTAGGGTAGAATATCTCGAGCCGGAGAACTGAGGTTATCTCCTCCTATATATATTCATATGTAATGGAAAGTAAAGGGTTGTTGTTGGTTGGAACCCATGAGTCATTGTGCTATGTATATTTGAGATACTTCTCTAATAAAATTGGCGAAACCGAGCAAGTGATTTGAAGTAGAGATTCTTGTGTTGTTTATTTTACAGTCTGTATCTCCTTTTCTTCATGTGAATGTTTCCGTGTCATCTATGCCATATTGTTTTCTTTTCATGTTTGGATAAGTGTATATTGAAGCAAAATTCATGTGCTTATGCTCCGTTTCTTTGATTCCAAGCATCCACAAACATTTTTATACTAAAGTTAATGCAGAATTCATCTTATAATGCTTTGTGTTAATGGAATGTTCTTATTTTCTTCTCTATCACCAGACAAACAACTTTTTTACTATGAATGAGTAGCTACCCTGCCTCTGTTAAGAATTCCTTGCAAAGCATTTCCCCTTTACCACCTTAAGTATTTTGACTCCATTTCCCAATGAATGTTCACCTTGCTTCAACCAAACACCAATCTGATCTTAATTTTAATCCATATATCTAGCCTTGATAAACAAACATCTAGAGATCCCTCTTTGAAAAGATAGAAGCCAGCTCTCTTTCCTAAAGATTGGTTTTGTGGTTACCTTGAAGTGCCCTTTCCCACAACCTTAAGGGTCATTTTGAGTGCTAACAGTTTCCTACCATCCTTGGTTTTCTACCGGTGTTTATAGATCCACTACTATTACTGCTATTGTGACCCGCATGACAACCCTGCGAAGAGCTTGTGTTTATTCTTCCAAAGTTTGGCAAAGTGCACGGGGTTGTGGGTACGTCATAGCCTTGGGTATGTTATTACTTAGGTTTAGTGGTATCTTGTTCATCCTCTTCATCTCTATAGTGTCTCTTAGTCCGTTGTGGCCTCGCTTCACAGTCCTCCATTCTGGTCACTCTAGGAACCTCTATCTCAGTCCTCCTCTTCTTCTCCGGCCGAAACCTCGCCCCACTTCTTAGGTGGCCACAATATTCCACATCTTCCCTCACAATTTATTCGTAACTCATTTCCATCTACCCCGCATCATTATATCAGAACTGCATATGCGCAGTACCCACAGCCTCCGTGCACTATATTTTTACTCGTCGGAGTTCATCTTCAATATTCCTTTTTCACAAATGAGCATTTTGATCTACAATTGTAACAAAAGTAGGTACCTTCTTCTGGGTCCCTTAAAGAAATTCCTTTCCGTGTCACTATACGATCTAACTGTATCGACAAAAAAATCAGTAATGTACCCTTCCAAAATGATATCTACCCAGACGTCGACATCCCTTGAAGCTTTATTGTTAACATGAATCAATTGTTGGATCTGTTCCAGGGTCCAATGCTCCGATTCGCCTCCTTGGAAATTATTCTTCTAATAGGTTAGGTTAGTCAACCATTCATACACCAATATAGGAAACTCACAGAAAAATACCTCGTGGATATTAGTATAGATGTACTTCTGCAACCACTGTTCTGTCGACCATCCAGGGTTTTGATTTTCTTCCTCAGCAAAATCTCACGTTTTTTTGTTGAACCACTCCTCGATCTATGGCTTTGTTAGATTCCACAACATGTCCTCTCCTGTTGGTTGTGGAGCCAGATCTTCCAGTCTCATAGATGGTGATTCAGCCGTGTCCGTACCCCAGGTTTGGTTATGATCTCGGCCTGACGTTGAGGGGGTCTAGGGGCTAGCGGGCCCCTACCAGGGGTTCAGGGGCAGTGCCCTCAAGGAAAATTTTTGCGGTTGTTTTCGCCACCAGTTTTCGGGCCCATGGTTTGGGGTAACCCGTGGTATTTTCCCATTGTATTTCCCTTATAAAAGAAAGACATTGTAACACGGCTAGGGTGAATGATGTATTAGGTTTTATGCATTGTAAAGATCTCAAAGATCAGGAGAGAGACTGTGAGACAGTGAAGAGGAAGTGCAGTGGCTGTGCTGCAGGTTGTATCCCTTCACCTTGTTGTATGACAATAATAACAAGGACTGAAAAACTTAGTGTGGACGTAGCCCAAGTTGGGGTGAACCACGATATATCTGTGTCTCTCTTGTAATGTGTGTGTGATTATATTTGCATTTCTGTTTATTGTTATTGCTCTGCGATCCTATTTTTCTAACATCTCCATCTTGCACTATGGTCCCGCCAATTAAACCATTTGTTGACACATATCTGTTGATAAGGGTTCACTTCCCACAGTGTCAACAAAGCTCGACACAAAAACCCATAGATACCGCCCTAGAAAGGGTTTAGCTTTCTAGCAACACTTGCAAAGTGAGTGAGGTCTCACCCGAGGCACCTAATGGAGCTGCAGGAACCAAGCTTCCACAGGTATAAGAGGACATGAATCATTCATAGTTAATCACAACATAACTCAGTAATCGACATAGTTAGCAATTGCATCATAACACCATCATCGCACACATTAAATAGATCTACCCAGTAACATATTATCAAAACATATTTAACAGATCTGTGATACACATCATAATTGCAACCTAACCAATCTATCCATGCTACAACACAACAGATTTATTCATACCGTGACAAAACAGATACTGTGATAAAGCACATGAGAGACAAAACCATGGACGAAACGTTCCTTCTCATTAAAAGCAGAGGCTTCATACATCAAATCCATCTTACAAATTGCAAAATCAACAAAAATACAGATCCACAGAACCAATCCTCAATAAATCAGATCAAAGTCAATACAAAGATGCGATCATGTCATCGAATAAGATAAGAGATTCCCAAAGGCTTACAATGCGACTCATATTTATAGGCTCAATGGCCATTACAAAATTGGTCCACTTCGCAAAGTGGACATATCTTAACCACTAAGTCTAACTAACTCCTACTCCGCTTTAACTGCTTTGCTCTACTCCATGATCACTCTTTACCTTTGTCGTTGTCCACTTATATTTCTTGTTGCTGTTTGTACCAAAACTTCTATGAACTAGTCTCATGCCAACAACAACAATATTGGTGTACATTGAAAGGTAACAATCAAAGACAAGTTTTTAATTATTGATGATTTCATAAGGTCGTAAGAGTTATGATCACCATGTAATGACAAAAGTATCTAGTGATATGAATGTTTTAGCTATGATGAGGTTGATAAATTTAGCAGAATGCCCCCAAAATGTTAGCTACTAGAATAATCATTGTCTTCAAAGCATATAAACCAACTAATATAACATCCATATCTCAACTTTAATTATTAGAAATTAACAGTAACACATGTAGTAATAAGAAATATTCTCATTCATTTAGAGCAAAACAATAGGACATTCTAGTAAGTATGACCAAATATTTATTGTGGAAAGAACCTAAGAACATGAACTCAAGTGAATTAGATGTCCATTTAGATACTACTGTGCATGCATGAGAAAGAAGCACAACATGAAACTAATTTTTTTTGCCGCAGTTAACAAATTCTGCAAGAAATTAAGAATGTTCATGCTTTTTGCTCTAAGACTAGATTTTACCAAGGCATATTAAAGCTTTTAGGTTGCATATCAAAAAATAGGTGTTCAAATAGGAACAATATGCACACCCATTAAAGAAATCTATGCATATTGAATCACCCCAAATGAAGCTTTGAGTGTAAAATGGTGTGCATTTTATTAAGTAGTGTACCATGTGACAAAAAATGAAAAATCAGCCAAGTATGAGAGTGTGCATTTAAGGATACCTTTCCCCATCAAGCCACTAGGGTGTGCACTTTGTTTCATTGAAACAACTTGAGCATCCATATCTCTCTGTTTAACCCTTTCACTTAAGCCAGACAATTCATTTAATGCTAGGGAGTACATTTTTACAAACACTATTTATAGTGTAATTAGAAAAAAAATGAACTTAGGTGATTTGAGTGTGCATTTTACATACTCAACTGGCATGGATGAGAGATAAAATGTAAACATGAAATCAGAACATTACACTGGGACATTATTGACCCCTACATTAATGAACAATCCACATTCATTAATTAGTACCAACTACCTAACATACCTTATTCAATAAGGATGGTCATTTACGTTAATTAACCACATGTCAACTACCTAGTAAATCTTTTTCAAAGAATATGGCCACCATACATTCATTAACTAAGTTATTAATGGCCTAAGTACACTCAATAAGAGGGGTTAGGGTAGGACCCTAATATTCCTCCATGCCCCTCTTCAAAATAAATATTGACCTCAAGGTTGGAGATGTGTAAACTACCGCAAAATCATGGTTGGTTCCTAGGTGGCATATTCAAGTTGTGTATCCTTTCATTGTGTTAATACTTCTAGGATAACACATCTGTGCAAATGACATTGTATTTTTTCCAATATTTCCTCAAATAGTACCCAAATGGAACCCTGTTCATCAAGTTTGGGGAGGATGGTATAAACTCTACAATTTGTCCCAACCGCTTTATTCAAATAGGACAAATGAAATATTGGGTGGACCTTAGAGTCGGTTGGGAGAGTCAATCTATAGGTGACTTGTCCAAATTGCTTGAGTATTAGATATGGGAAATAGAACTTGGATGCTATATTTTGGTGTTCCTTCTCCTTGAGAAAAAATATACTTATATTGTTATAGACTAAGAAATACTTAATCCCCTTCTTCAAAGTGGTGCTCTGAGCGATGTGGATCAATTCATTACTTCATTCTATTTTAATCCAAGACCAAATTGTCCCTAACTATACAAATAATTTAACCTATTGCATTAAGATTTATGTCTAAATCATGAACCTTGGATGTTCCTCATAAGTATGAGATAGGTCTTTGAACCACCATTATAAAGTAACTTAATTCTAACAACCAATTCCAATAAAAAAATGAATGCCAAGAGCATTAAAGATGACATAGATAGAAATTTGATAATGGCCACCTCTGTCAGTACTACATAATTTGGATGGACAAGAAGCATTGCATTGGCCATGCCCAAAATAGCTTCATGACACAATTGTTGCTCCCACTTAAGCATTGTTCTCAGTAAGTGAACATGTTTTTCCAACAATATAAATTTTAAGAATGTATAAGCAGCGTTGTGGAAACAACAAGCGACCTTCCAAATGGAGAGAATGAACCTCACCAGTCTTCCAACTGCTCAGATTTTGGGAATGGAAAGAATTCCTGCCAAGAGGCTTTAATTCAGCAACTGCGGAGGCCATTAATTCATGCAGATGAGGAATGATAACCCTGGTACAGAAGCCAACTCTGTTAGGGGCTTGAATGACCATTGGTATTAAGGTCGCTTGCACCGAGAATGAGGCCCGTTTGATGTGCATGGCACGGAGTTCGAGGGGATGCAACGTGGTGTGAGGAGGTGGTCATAATGGTTAGGGATGTTTTTCTATTATGTGATTTGTGTTCTTGAAGGTCTTATCATGTTGTGGGATGATTATGTTACAAATTCATAAGGATTTACTAGTATAGTAGGTCCAAGTTCAAGATCAAAGTGCTTTGGAGGTGATTATATCAAGGGGCATATGTGTTATGATTAATGTGTCTACAATCATAATGATTATAACATGAATAATAAAAAATTAACAATATCGAGACATAAAAACATTTTGGAGTGATGGCAATGTTGTTACTACATCAACCAACCAACATAATTCCCAAATTATTGACTTCAACATGCTTGATCACATGTTTTGTTGGATCAAAAGTTCACTGAGTCCTTTGTATCTGTATTTAAGGTTGAAACAAATGTGTAAAACTCTTCTCTTGTCACATTTATAAACACTGCCTTGCATTGTTGAATTTTTATATAATTTTCATCTCTTTCAACTTTAGAAAAATGATTTGTCATTGGAGATCTTTGGGCTAGGATTCAATGTGGCCATATTTGATGGTTAGGCTGTTTGATGATGTTTTGATGGCCATAGTGCCATAGTGCCATAGTGCCATAGTTCCATAGTGCTACCCATATCTGATATCTTTCATAATTCTTGAATTGGTCATGATGGCTCCATAATGAGGGTAACCATATATTAGCTTGATCTTGATTCTTATAACTGATTTTGATGGCATTGAAAAAATGGGGTACATGATAGATACCCTTTTGCAATTGGATGTTTTGCATGGAAATGTTGGGGAACCCAAGTTACATATGTCAATGTGCCTAAGCGCTTTATTTATTGGAGATTGTTTTCTTCCCACGGTGCAAGTAGAACAAAACATGTATTTTACAGATTTGTCTTCCTCGAGCGACGGAAGTTTACGAAGAATAGAGGAAAGTGAGACATCTAGTAGGTCTACAAGAGGTAAATCAACTAGATGTCAAAAGATCAGAAGAAAATTCCATGAACGCATCGAAATGTTTCTCGCTGAAGGGAGGTCATGCTCTTATGATGGGCCATAGGCGACATCGAGGTGCCCTTGAGGTACAAACATCTAGTGAAACAATGGGTACCCAAGGACCTTCCTCAAATAAACACATATTTTTTTGTGAATGAGAGGATACATCGCATTGTACCATCGTTATTACATGGTTTTGGGTTGTTTTGCATGGAAGAGAGTGGAAAGCCTTGGTGGAAGATGGAAAGGACAGGGCTTTGAGAAAGAAGGAAAGCTACCACCAAGTATAGGAAGGTATGCAATACTTTCAACAATGTAATTATAAACCTTATTACTATTAATTTTTAGATCAAACTTGCAACATCTAACGTATTTCAACCTTTTCATAGGTTGTTAGACACTTCAAAAGAAACAAAGGCAAGACAAGAAAAAAATGGACAACACAAGCTTGGGCCTAGTGGTTATTCGAATTTGGTGGCACTAATTGTAAGTATCAATAAAACCAATATTTCCTCCAAATAATAAATTGCAAATAATTTTTGTTTTATTGCATAGTGCCCACAGAGGAAGAATTGAAGCTTGGATTCCAGCACGGCTTTGGAGCCATTGTTGAACGCCGAAAAAGCTTGTCTGGGAAAACATAGCCTTCCAATGATCCATCTTGTGCACATGTATAAAAAAATTAATGAAGTTTATTTAATATTGATTACTTGTGCAATATATTCATTATAAATATTGGACATAAAATATTGAGTCTGTTTTGAGCAGGAAAGCAACGATCCACTTAATGCCGAGGATGGAGAACAACCCATCGAAGGTCATGCTTCGAATCCTGGTAATGAATGTATTCATATTGTATAGTTTAAAATATTGCATTACAAATGGTAAATATTAATTGTACTTTTTCATGTTTCAAATGTAAAGCATGTAGAGGGTCATCCTATACAAGATGATCCTAGACAAGAAGATGAAGTACATGATGTGGCCACATCAGGTAAACACCACCTCTGTAATGATTTTTTTATTAATGAAATACTTGTCATTATAACAACAAAAGATATCAATGTAACATTTTTACATTATTGCAGCAAATCCTGACTCCTTCAGCAACATCCACATCATGACTACACTAGTAGGAAGACAGTATGACAAGCTATAGATGCCACAAGAAATGAACAACAAGTTGCAGAAGATGTGTTGCTTGTTTATTTTGTCAAAAGAAAAAAATATAGAAAGAAGTGACCAAAAAAACACTATGAAAACTTATTTTTGATAATATAATGTCATGCATTATTTTTTGCCTAATGAATGAATGAGTGAATTAATGAATGTTATATTTTAATGAATGAATGGTAAATGTTTCTTATGACGAAATCCACATGTTTGCACATAAATTTATTTTTGTTCAAGTACATGCATTGGGTATGGGGAATTGAGAGTGATGTGGGGGGGAAAGGGGCCATAAGAGCTTCCACCTTCACGTGGTTAGCCCTGTTCAGTAGATAATATTAAATTATTCTAAAAAAAAGCTGATCTCAATGAGGTATTTATGCCAACCATCAATGAAGTAGCTTCAATACCTATCATAGGTGACAACATAGTATTATGATCACAAGAGAAACTAGGTTTCAACCCATCAAATCCTTCACACGTGCAAGTGCTCATCTCAAGAACACTAGGGTTTCACCATTAAATAACCACTCCTAGGTTCACCACCTGAAATATTTGGCCTTCAAAACAACAAGAAGGAAATTTCATCCAATAAGCTCTGATACCATGTAAAAATTTCGTGAATATAACTTTTACATTTTAATGCAATTTGAGAAATTTCACCCCAACTTTGAGGTTTCCTGGATCTATTTCCTATGTAATTTCATCCTTAGGGACAAATATGAAATATGAATTTATAGCAACAATATTTGACTCAACTTTGGCCCAAATTCACAGAGTAGCTCAGGACAATACATATCATTCAAGTGTACTTTAGTACAAGAAAGATACAACCCTTAGGGAACACTTTCCAAGAATGTAATAGATCTGAAATGTCTTAGCACATAATATTATAATAGCAGTAAATATTCTCCCTTATATTCTAGAAGTGATAAATCACTTTACCATTTCAGCTCTATGTTATGTCAAATCAGTGTGCACAACCAATACTAGAATTTACCCAATCAAGAAGATAACATAAGTTGAAATCCGAATTTGCGAGAACGCATAGTTTGGACACCTGAAACAATTCATATATATTAAAAATATGAAGTACATACCATAACTTTCTCACAAAGTTGGCACAATTCAAGATCTCCAAACCCTAGATAGAGAAACCATAAAAATACCTTAGCCACCAACTCCCCATAGCTAGAAATCAATTCCAACTAAAGATGGCCGCTTCATCATTCGTATCGCACAAGTGAACATCCAAGTACATCATCACATCACGTTACCAAGAAAGGCATCTCTCCAAACTCCATCAATCATGACATCACATCAAGCTCCAAGTCCTCCAAACAAAGCATCTCACCATGCTCAAGGTCTTCATGCTAGTGCTCTTGTATTCCTTAGGGTTTACAAACCCTAGCTATTTTTCATCAAACAAGCACATGGCATACAAGACAAGAACTAGCCTCTAAGTATACATTTCCATCCCAGTGTTTATGTCCTCAAACCCTAGGTCTTCAAAACATGACCTTCATGGAACATCACAAGTAGAAGAAGTGGTTTGACAACCAATAACTAAATGAATTCATAATCATTCCATTCCTGGTTCTTTGGGGAATTTGGATTGCCCACATTTCAATATTATTTGAAGATAGACTTTTGAATACTTTTTAGGTTATTACAGTGTTTTGTGCAATATTTCAGTAATGTAAGTCCTCACTGAACTTAGATATGTCAGTTATATCCTCAAGCAACCTTATAGCCTCTAGCAACATAAATCTAGCCTTGAACTTAGCTATGTCGATTATGAATTGGCTTGGATATCACTTCCTTGACCCTCCTTGGTAAAATTGAATTGCTGCAGATATTATATATCTGATTCTATGCTCATTCGATTTCCTATAAAGTGTTGTTTCTTGCTTAATGTTACTCTATGTTTACCATTTAGATTCAACTTAACAATGAAATCAACAAGTCCACGCATATATTTAAGTACATTTCCTTTATAGCAATGAACAAATGAATGATGTTAGGTATTGGAGGCATTTTTTAAGTTTTCTACTCATTCTACCCTATAAAGTGTTGTATCTTGCTTATTGTTCCTCTGTGTTTGTCATTTAGATTCAACTTAACAGTGAAATGAACAACTCTGGGCAAATAATCAAATACATATCATTTATAGTAATGAACAAATAATGATATTAGTTAATGGAGATGCTGTAGAGTGGATGTTTTAAGTTCTCTACTCATTCTATTTCCCATAAAGTGTTGTATCTTGCTTACTATTCCTCTATGTTTATCATTTAAATTCAACTTAACAGTGAAATCAACAAGTCCAAGAAAATATTCAAGTATGTCTCTTGAACAAATAATGATGTTTAGTTATTGGAGATCCTGTAAAGTGGATGTTTTAAGTTCTATACTCATTTTGTTTCCTATAAAGTGTTGTATATTTCTTACTGTTCCTCTTTGTTTATTATTTAGATTCAACTTAACAGTGAAATCAACAAGTCCAAGTAAATTTTCAAGTACATCTGCTTTATAGCAATGAACAAATAATGATGTTAGTTATTGGAGATCATGCAGTGTTATCTTTGTTAATGTTAATGCTACTAAATTTGTTATACCAAGCATTGAACAATCTAAAATCTTGAGAGATATCTAAATTTATAGAGTTACATGAGCCATAACACAATTTTGAGAAAAACTATATTTGAAACTGGAAAATGTAGAACCACAAGTGGAAATCATGATACTGCAATTCTAATTTGAGGTAGAATCTCGTCGTTAATGCTTGAGTAGCATTAACATTAACAAATATCATGTAGAGTGGATGCTTTAAGTTCTCTACTCATTCTATTCCATATGAAGTGTTGTATCTTGCTTATTGTTCCTCTGTGTTTATCATTTAAATTCAACTTAACAGTGAAATCAACAAGTCTAGGAAAATCTTCAAGTACATCTCCTTTATAGTAATGATCAAATAATGATGTTAGTCATTGGATATCATGTAGAGTGGATGTTTTAAGTTTTTAACCTCTTTAATGCTACTATTGGTCTGTTTGTTTTTGGTAATTGAGGCAGGAGTTGCTGCAAATCTTTTCTTCAATAAGAATTGGGAAGCAGTACGATTGTTATATGTAATTCTAGTTGTTTTTTCTTTGACAACACACTTAATTGGTAACAATAAATCCATATCATTCACATACTATTTTTTCTTTATATATTTTGGTATATTAATGACATGTTGTTATTATTTGGTTTGCAAGATTTTACACGGGATCCTACATAATAGTTATTTGGTCTGTAGGATTTTCCATAGGAAAACTTTGATATAAACAAGTGGGTTGGCTTGACTTTGGCTTGAATTCATATTTGAGCAGCATTTTTTCTTTCTGATATATTTATTTCTTGGCATTATACTAACTTAAATCTTGTTGTGGCGTTTGTAGGTAATGGCATACTATAAACTTGAGATGGGCATGCCAATGAGTGAAATGACAGATCTACTGCTTCAAAGAGTTACAAGGTATTATTCAAATGTCATTGACTTGTCAAACTCTTCCTCAATACATCACTGGTATTTGCTAATGTTTGTTGGAAAGGTATACTTATATAAATCTAACATGTATTTATCTCATGTTGCATGTTAGGATATTTAGACACTTAGGATTTAGTTAAGATCAACTTGTTATAATATATTTGTTAGGAAAAGTGTGTTTCTTTAGTATGCATTTGTAAATATCCAATCCGACGATCACGATATGTTCTAGACATAGAGTGATCCGACGGTTCAACTTCTCTTATATCATAAATACCTTTGATCCGTGTCTTAACACCTGATTGGTCCATGATATCTATTTAAAGATCATGGAGGGTCACTTTCTAGTTGACTGATTATGAGAAGCTCATTTGTAACTTTCTTTCTTTTGCATAATAAACTACCTCAAGTAGCTATTTAGCTAGGGCCGTGGAGTGTTTCCATTTCGAGGGTTTAAACCACGTGAAAACATCGGCGTGTTTATCCGTGATATGTTTGTGTGAGCGATTGCTCTAGGTGTTCGATATTTTGGAATTATCCTGTGTAGTCGAACATGGTATCCGGGCCTTTCTAAAGAGTCACTTCTGTTGGTGATCTAGATATTGAACTAGTATTGCCGAAGCTATGAAAGGGTTTTTGGTTCTGAAATTTCTATGCAATTTTGGGTTGTGAGAGGTGTCTCATTGCATCCAGAGCGCCGTTTCCAGTGGGGAATTTTTTTGTTTCATCGAAAAAGGATACCGTTTTCCCAAGATACTTGCATTTCATCAAATCTAGAGGTATATTGTTACAATGACGTTTTTTTTATTTAAAATAATTTCTCATTTTATTTTTAGATCTAGTATTTTTTTAGTTTCGAGTTGTTACCTTCTATTTATGCATATGCTCTTTGCCTTGCATGATCTCGGAAAATCAGAAACAAAAGAAAAATTATTTTCTTTACTACGTATGCTCTTTGTCGTGCACTTCGTGCGACTGCGGCAAATCAGAAACAATGAGAAAACATATACAGTCCGGGAAAGCTAACGAGGTCTAACCCTAAATTAGAGGCATATATTTTTTTTTGTTTATTTTATTTTATTTCGGTTTATGTGAAGTGATTTGTAGGAAAAAAGTCTTTTTCTGGTAAGCACGAAGTTCGAGACAAAAGAGTAAAAAAAAAAGAACCCCTTCATCCTTTCCATCTTTTACGTACCTTTTAATATTATCTCACTTGGTTAAAAGTTTCTTTATTTAATAAGAGGTGTTCAAGTCTTCTTGTTAGTTACTTTTCTAAAATTGCATGTAATTTCTATTTTTCAGTTACTTTATTGTAAAAGTGCATCTCCCTTAAATTATAAAAGTGATTCACTTAAGTCTTTTAGTTTTTTGCCTGCAATATTTAAAGTTACATTATTGTAAAAGTGAAACTTCACTTATTTGACAAAAGTGGTTCACATAAAGCAACATTATTGTAAAGTGAGTTTAAAAGGTTAAGCTTTGGAAGAGGGGGGCATTTTTTTTAGTTGGGTCAATCCTTTGTCTGTTTCATATCTATTGGGGTCACCTGAAACCATTTTTTCAACTAAGCATAGCTGCCTCATCCGAGTTAGTTTTCAGTGACATTTTTTGAAACAGCCTAGTTTTTTGATATCTTTGCATCTAGACCATTGGTTTATGTTTTATTGACCTTAATTTTATAGTATGGCCACCCCATGTGATATTATACTTACTAGTTCCAACTATTTCTCATGGAAATCTCATATGGAGGATGTCCTACGAAGGAGGGGAATTTACCAAATTACCTCAGGGAAATAAACAGAGCCCACTGATGCTGATAAGAAAATAAAATGGGCCAATAAATGTGATGAATCCCATGGATTGATTGGAATGTCAATCTCTATTGATTTACGATTCCACATATCTGGAATTGATGAACTAGATCAAGCTTGGGAAAATTTGGAATCTGTGTTTGGTAAACACAATGAGATTCGAGGTCACCAACTAGAAAATGAGTTGATTTCCTTAAATCCAACTGATTTTTCATGCATTCAATATTATCTATCTAAGTAAAAAACTCCTATACTCTTATGTGCAGAATGAAAAATTAAAAGAGAAGACAAGCAATGCATTTATCATATTCTTTCCAAACTTGGACCTGCATATTCTATTTTTGTATCTACATTTTACTCCATGAAAGAATCCTTGGATCCAACTAGCTATAAAGATCCTACTCTTGAATCTTTTTGTGATTGTTTGATTAGAGAGCAGGATAAGCTCATACATCTTGGAATGATTAGCAATGCAGATACATCTGGAAAGCCTTGCTGGCACAATAGAAAGAGAAGTCCAATCATCCCAAGAAGCAAAATTTTCGCAATAATAAGCCAAACAAGGGTCCCAAACCCTCTTATCCAACTTATTCTTCAAAAAATGACAAAGGAAACAAATCAAAAGGTAAGAATACTGAGTGTCATTGCAAATTTTGCGGGAAAGATAATCATGATGAATATAAATGTTTCAAGAAGATGGAATCCTTGGAAGCAACAATGAAGAAGCACCACATCATCCTTGATTCGTCTTCAGAATATTCATCTCATGGACACACACTTTGTGCTTCTATTTTTTCCTATAATGCATCTTCTTCTTCTACTTTGAATGAGTGGCTCATGGATTCTGGAGCATCTTATCATATGGCTAAGGATAAAGCCATAATGAATGCAACACCAAACAAATATTTGTTGGTGATGATAGATCTCTTAGTGTTGTAGGATCTGGAACAATTTCGGTAGATAATGGACATGTAACGTCCCCTCCCACGGATCCAATTCGAGGAAGGGAACAAGATGCCAATCTCTGGGGATTTTCATAAAACTCAGCTTGATTCATCAGATTCATACAATTAAAAAAAACAAGAGTGTGCAAATGCAAATCAATCAAATATGCACAGTGGAATAAAACATCATCCACACACATTTCATGCTCATCCAGCATACCAAAATAATCATCAAATTAAACATTGCAGAAGTAAATACATAGACAGAAAAACACTTATCTTCATTGAACAATGTCCTATGCAACTAGCTATGTTGTTGCAACGTTCTACCCAACCATAGGTCTCTTCCCAGCCTGTATTATTTTAGCACTCAGAGACCACCCCCGAGCTGGGCATGATTTCTACAAGGAAAAGGGACATTCAAGCTCATACACAGTCAAATAATCATTTCATCTAAGCCAAGCTAGTCCACAACTGGGTTTATTAGGATAAATTTGAACCCTCTTCATTTATGGGTGCTTGCACTCAAGATCAAGCCAAAGCAATGGATACCCATCTTAATCCCAACATTCTCTTACACACAACAATTCAAACTGGGCATGGATACACATTTTCAACAATGGGATTTACAAACAAGATGGCCATGGAATTTCCCAAATCGTGGGCACACCAAAACAAATTGTGGAAAAGGGAAATAAACCACAGGGAGCAAAACCAAATTCTCCCACAGGTATATAAGCATTCAAAAGTCAAAACGGTCTCAATGGAACCCCAAAATCGACTCCTCTTCTTCCCCACTGGTATATAACACAAAAACTCCCTTCTCCCAGCTGATAAACAAAGAAAAACCAGGAAAACGTGGTAGGAAAATGCCCAGGTAGATCCAAAATCATGAGGGAGAGAAACTGGTTCATGGGTAATGGCTTGGGGAGCAATTCATGGCTCTTTTCTTGCCAAGGAAGCCAAACACAATTTTCCATGCAGGTTGGCTTTCCATACTCGAATTTGGACAACCATACTTCCCATTCCCCAAGGCATTAACGACCTCAACCAACTCTTGGGAGAATGAATGGGTACAAAAGTCAACATGAGTAGTTGAGTGTTTGATGGGTTATCTCATAATTTGACACTTGGATTGACTTGATTGGATCAAGGGTTTGAATGTTTCCGTCCCAATTCCTTGTAAAATCATTCTCTCATCTCTTGTTTCATTGCATAGCTAGTTGTGGGTATTTTTATTAAAATGCATATTTATATGATGTTGAAATTCCAATGTGCCTAGCTAGCACGCAAACCGTATGCATCAATAAATCGATGGCGGGGCCTTGGCCTTGAGCTCCTCACCATGATTTTATAACAATATTACATCATTTACATTTTAATGCAATAGGGTCAAGATGGGGATGTGACATGACAGTTTAGTGATGTACTATGTGTTCCAAGAATTTCCTGCAATTTGTTGTCAGTCTATCAAATCACTAATTCTGGTGAAGATAAAACTGTAACGTTTACACCTCACCAAGTTGTAATCAGGGATTTTAAAGATCCTAAGCATCTTCTAGCCACTGGAATTGTTGATGATATTACCAGGTTGAACAATTTTAACAAATTTGGGTCATCACCTTTTCCCTCATTTTTTGTTGCTCATAGTGATGATTTGAGCAAACTTTGGCATGAGTGATTTGGTCACTTAAATTATCACTCATTGCAACAACTATGTAAATAAAATATGGTGACAATTATTTTGATGGTATCTTTCAGGGATGGTGTTTGTTCCAGTTGTGTACTTGGAAAACATTATCGGGATAATTTTAACAAATGTGCCTTGTGGCACACCTCATCCCCCTTGGAGCTCGTGCATAGTGACTTGTGTGGTCCTCTTCCACCTGCTTCCTTTTCTGGCTTCAAATATTTCTGAACTTTCATTGATGATTACTCTAGATTCACTTGGGGTTTATTTCCTAAAACTTAAGCGCGAAGTATTTAACATGTTCCCGGCTTACAAATCCCTTGTTGAAAAACAATGTGGTCATCAAATTCTAAAGTTAAGATCTGATAATGGTGGAGAATATGTTAACAACAAGTTCACTACTTTCTGCACTGAACATGGAATCTAACAAAAACATACTATTCCATATACACCACAACAAAATGGTGTAGCTCAACGGAAGAACCGCACTTTAAAAGAAATGGCTAATTGTATGCTTCAAGTTAAGGGACTAAGTCTTCCATTTTGGGTTGAAGCCATAAATTGTGCAAATTACATAGTTAATCGCACCCCCACTAAAGCTTCACAAGATATCAAACCAGAATAAGCATGGAGTAAAATTAAACCAGGTGTAATTCACTTCCATGTGTTTGGTAGTGAAGCATGGGCTCATATTCCAGATAAAAAACAGAAAGCATTGCATCCTAAAAGTGAAAAATGCATATTTGTTGGATATTATGAAAATGTAAAAGGTTATAGACTTCTTCAGCCACATTCTCATGATATAATTATTAGAAGAGATGTTAAATTTAATGAAAATATCTTGGTCTGTGAGCCTAACTCGGTGTTTGTGCTACTTTGGCCTGTGAGCCTAATTCAACGCTTGTGCCTTCTTCTACTCCCAACTTCCTTGAAAACATTCCAATTCCAGTTTTTGATGATGACAACAAGGATGAAAATCCACCTTCACTTGCTCATTTTCCTCCAGTTGCACTAGCACAATTGCTTCCTCGAAGGGTCCATTCCACATGTGAAGCAGCTGGTAATCTTGCCGATGATCCTATAGATCAACAACGAACAAGTTCTCAATTATAGCTAGCCTCTTCTCTTTTGGCTCAAGTTCTAAGAATCATGATCCAGAGAAATTTACAAAATATTCAGGGAATCCAGATTGGGATGTATCTATGGATGAAGAGTATCATTCCTTAATGGTGAACGAGACTTGGGATCTTGTTGGGCCTGGCCCGAGTGGAGCATTTTTGTGTAAGTCAAATTTTGGAACTGCGGAGCTGAGCGCAGTTCGGTTGAAGGCTTTTTGACAAAGTCTATTTTTGGGATGCTACGAAGTTGTGCGCAGCATAGCGTCGGAAGAGCTACGAAGTTCAACGCTGCGAGGAGTACAATGCTGCGATGTGGCTAGTCTACGGAGATTCGACAAAGTAGAGTGTTGGAAGGAAGGTGGCACATATTATGGTTAGAACATCGGTGGTCTATTTTTGGTAAAGATGCTCCATGAGTGCCAGGCGATAGGTAAGGAGCAAAGCGGAAGAAAGTGACTGGTCGCACATGTAAAGAACCACTACTTGAACCTGTCGCACAAGATCGTTAGAGGAAGAACGGCTCAGTGAAAGTGACCTATTGGCATGCGCGCGATAGGGAGGCTAATGGCGACATGAAGCATGTGTGGAAGATGGTCACGATGGAAGATTCGCTACCAGAAGCTAGCAAGTCCGGTTAAGCTGAAAATCGCGACAGTTTCGTAAACCTAAGGGTTTTTCCCTGCAAGTTGTAAAGACATGACCTACGGGCATGATCTATAAATAAGGCATATTTTTTATGGCAAAGGGTTGTTGGGTTGTTGGATCTCTCATTTTATATTGTCATTTTGTTACTCTTCATTTTTATTGACTGAATAGATCTCTGTTGAGAGACATTTTGTAAAGGCTCTGCAAGCTGTGTGCGCAGCAGCCTATTGAGAGAGAAGAGAGTCTGTATCTGAGTGCGCAGACAAAGAACTATTGTACCCTTCCCAAAGACTAATACAACAACAGTTCTTGTGGACGTAGCTCCCATCCTAGGGGTGAACCACTTTAAATCCTCTATAGTGTGATTGTTTATGTTTTGCACTTATCTGTTGCTTATAATGGATGCTTGAAGTCTCATTTATGAGTTGTTATGTTAATGCTTTTATATGTATTCTCCATAGGAGAAAGATGGGGATAATATGTTAAGTATTACATGTATGGATGAATGTTGGATGCGCAGTATTCTAATTTTGTGAAAGTAGCAGTTTGTTGAATAATCACATGTGTGTGTAGAGTTCGGGTTGTGGAACTCTTTTCACGCATAGCACCGGAAGTGCGCAGCATTGTGTGTTTCAACTGTTTACATTGGTCATAAGGTTAATCATCTAAGGCCGTAGATGAACGGATAGACACTAAGTAAAGTCATCAATATTAGTTAAGTCCACATAGGAAGAGTATAAGTCAGTTGTGTTATCCTATTATTTGCATCCTGTCCGAACCGCACAGTCCATAGATGTGCTGGTTGCACAAGCATCTTAGCTTGTAGAAGCGAGGACCGCGATGTAGTCCATCATCGCGCAGTATTCAGTCCACAACGCAAGCTCTGCAGTGCGCTGCGTAGTAGTTCAGTTTAAACAACTCATCACATCACTGTGGAAACCTGATTCCGTAGTACCCCCATAGCTACACCTCGGGTGAGACGTCATCCTGTTCGCAGGATGTTGCCTAAAGGGTTGGTGAGAAGGGGTTTTGTTGGTTCCTTGAAACCGCGAAGAACTTGGGTCTACATTGGAAACCTCTAGATCAGTATCTTAAGCCAACAAATGGTTCTGTTGCCGCGCTAAGAATCCATGATGAGTTGAAGTCGTGATGTGCGACAAAGAAGAAGCTTTGCTCGGTATCGAATTTTGGCATACAGACAAGAAAGAAATCTTGGCCTGGTGTGACAAGAGAGAGAGAGACTTCGCAAGAAAGGAGAATAGACACCCACATCTCTCTGACATCCAATGGTTGAACAAATACCCGTGGAAAGACGTTCACAAAGTTTTCTGGGCATCTTTTGGAAACAAGCTACATGAATGGTTGTCAAGGCTCGCAGAGCAAATAAACTGTACAAGGCGAGACATACCGACTGAGTGGACACCAGAGCTTATTGAAAGGATCAAAGCAGTAGATAGTCCATTCACACGAGTAGTTGACTCCTGGGTCGACAGTACACTATAGAGCTTTGTAACGCAGTTCGTTGTGGACATGCTAAAGTCCTACAACGCAGCCGAAAGAGAGTTTTTCAAGGGATTCAGAGGTAAGTACTTGAACAACCTCAGTTTATACATTAAAATGCTTTTGGAAGAGAAAGGCATCTTTAGAATGCAGTGAAGTTTTGTTTAAATCTGTCATGGTAGATAGAACATATAGTGGTTTGTATGAAGAAACCCATAACCTGAGAAGTGGAAAGAGATACAAGTTCGTCGCTGAGAAAAATCTTGGACCACATGGACTCCGCATAGATACCCAGATACTATGTGAGATTGATAATCAAACCGCACTGCTGTCAGTCACGTATCCACCTATTACGTCACAGAACCCGCCGGTTGCACATACCGCACCTCCCCTGTATTAGAATCCATTAGTTTAGAACCCGCCAGTTGCGAACACCACGCAACCCGCACTGCAGAACATCAGTACTGGTAACACTGCAGGAGCGGGTGCCCAGGCTATTCCGACTCAGAATAGTCCATCTCAGGCTGTACCACTTCAGAACGTCCAACCTCAGATCATTCCTCAAAGTATTATCTCTAGAACTACTCAAAGAACTATGCCACCTAGAAGGAGGATGAATGATGATATCAAACTGCCGATATTCAAAGGAATAGGTATAGAAGACCCTAATCAACATTGGTTTCTATGTGAAGCCGTATGGAGTGTAAAGCAATTACAGGAATTCGCTATGAAGCAAGCACAACTCATCACCACTTTTAGAGACAGAGCCTTGCATTGGTTCATGAAGTATTCCTAGGGACAGAATAGAACCCTGGTAGAAGTCAAGGCTGCACTCTTAGCAAAATTTAAGAAGCCAAAATCAGAATCACAGTGTATAATAGAGTTGAAAGAGATCAAACAGAAACCTAATGAGTTAGTCTGGGAGTTTGATCATAAATTTAAGACACTATTGGACCAAGTAAGCTTCGTTATTGCACCGCAATAGCACCAGGAATGGTTTATAGCTTTGTTATTGCCCCACATCAGACAACCGTTGATGCAACAGAAGGTTGCTTCGTAGGCAGAAGCCTTGGAGATCACGATGAAGTTGGAAGCTTCACCGATTGGAGAAACTAGCACTGGGATGTCGTAGATTCAGACCCAGTTGGATACCTTGACACTACAACTACAGGATATCAAGAAATGAAAGCAAGAGAGATAGGAAGTCTGGTGTACAGGCTATAAGGGAGAAGTACACATTAAGGATCACTATCCTTTATTCCAAGACTTCCTTAACATGGGTGGACCAAACCCATTAAATTTGAACCAAGGGCCATGGTGTGAAATTTGCAGAACTAGAGGACACCGTCCAGAAGACTGCTACCTAATTCAAAAATATGTAAGAACACCTAAAAACCTATATTGCAATTTATGTAAGTCAGTTGGTCATGATGAATCCAATTGCCATGCATATGACCTCATGTTAGAAAGAAAGAAAGATATTGAGCATATGTATGGAGGAGTGTACAGAGCCCAAGAAGAGACTCTGCAGAAACAAGATAATGTCCAGCATTATCAAGGAGCATACAAAGGCCGTGGAGGATACTGCGGGAGAGGAAGGAATAACGACCCGGTGCAAGGATGAGGCCGAGGTCAAGTAATCAATTATAACTGTGTCCAAGCAGGCCATGTATCTAGAGACTGTACCAACCAATGCACCACGTGTAATTATTGTAAATCCTTCGATCATGTTATTGAAGACTGCTTAGTGTTAGAGGCATAAATGTAGAAACGAAAGTGGCAAGATGCACCGAACCCAAACATTCAGTTGATCGCAGTAGAGAAGAAGCCCGTGGATCCAAGTATCAACGTAGTGACGCGAAGTGGCGCTACGACAGGAAGAGATAGAGGAGCAGAAGCTTCAGCTTCAGGAGATTTTAACACTAAGCAAACTCCTCTTGGAACAATATGGATAAGAAAAGCTCATGGGAAAGCACCTGCTTTCAACTTGGAGAAAAACAGAGAAGTCTTTGAAGAAGCATGGATTATCTTCAAGGAATCAGCACCCTGGTCGCCAAGAATCTCATTGCATAGTGAGATACCACATTTAGAAGATATGCCAGCTACTTATGACAGAAAGAGCATCGCAACAGAGATAGGCACCTCTGTTGCGCAGTTCCTCAGGAGCTGCATGAAGTTGCTGAAGAGTCCAAACACTATAGCAGAGTTGCAGAAGTTGTTAAACCAGTATGAGCCACAGAGCGAGATAAAGACTACCGATAGCGTAGTTCACCACATCAAGAAACACAAGAGAGCAGGCAGAGAAATGAGATTCAGTGCATAGATAAGAGACTATGAAATGGATGAGATCATTCTTGATCTGGGATCAGAAGTAAATGTATTAACTAAACAGACATGGTTGTAGATGGGGAGACCAAAGCTATTATGGTCACCTATCCAGTTGAGAATGGCCAATCAGGAGAAGGTCATACCTTTTGGATAACTATCCAATGTTATTGTTGACATTGATGGAGTGCAAAGTTACGTATATTTTGAGGTTATCAATATTGTGGATGATAGTCAGCCCTTTCCTGCACTGTTAGGAATTTATTGGGCTATAGATAACCTCGCCATCATAAACTTGAAGACAAAGAAGATGATCTTCGAAGGAAATCATCTCAGGGTCATCGCACCACTGGACCCTACATACGGAGACAGATACAGCGAGCCGATTCAGGAGGAATCCAGAGCTCAATATTTGGACCAACTTTACAAGATGATTGCGAACCAAGAATATTACATTAATCCTACTATGGATGGTACACTTAGTTGGAGATGCGACAACTCTTGCATCTCAGACTCTGATGTAGGATTGGAGAACTGGAAAAGTCGCATGTATGAAGTATCTGCAAGGAGATGCGCGCAGGTTACAAAGTAACTGAGCTGGATTGGAAAGGAGGTAAGCCCAATCCCCACCTATGATGGCTTATCTAATGTTTATTCTTTTATCAAAGAATATACTGTAGAAATTGCAGATGAAAATCACTTGTCAGCACTAGATATGGCACTGCATGAGACACCTGCCAGATGGTGGGCTGCGCATAAGCAGACATTGACCACATGGGATCAGTGCAGAATCAAGATGCAGATCAGGTTTGCTGACAAGGTTACACTACCCTTTGAGAAATACAATGGACAGACAGATCCCAGGTAGCATATTGAGGTCTGTTCACAAGCATGGGAGCAGAGACCACAAACAGAGTGGGTGCATCTGTTTGTGCACACGTTGGAGGAAGAAATTCCAAAGAAATGGTACCTAGATATGCAGTTGCGCAGAGAAACTACAGATTGGCCTACTATGATTGCGAACTTCCAGAAGAGTTTTAGTTTTGAAGATGAGAGTCCTACCATAAATGATGCTTTGCAGATCATTAAGGAAAGAATATCCAGACTAGAATGTCCACATAAGAACATGACATTAGATGGATTCTTTGGACCTGACAGCGTACCTGCAAGCCTACAGACATAATGGAAGGAACATGTAGAACATGCAATGGAATGTTATAACATAGCTGAAGAGGTTGATGAAAAAGAACACAACGATGAGGAGGACCCGCGCAACATAAACATTCCTGAGTCAGAAGGAGCGCACGACATAGAGGGACCTCCGCTAGAAATACCAGACATGAGCGGACCTGTGAAAACATGGAAAGTGAACATTGGAACTAGTGAAGAGCCAAAGTTCACAAGTATTGGAGACTACTGGGACGATCAGACTGTTGCAGAGATCGCAAACCTATTACATGAGTATTAGGATTTATTCCCGACAAAGTTTACAGAGATGAAGTGCATTTTAGGAGACTTAGGGGTTATGAAGATACCTCTTAAGCCAGGTACAAAGCTTGTTAAGTAGAGGCCCTATAGATTGAACCCACGATACAAAGAACGAGTCAGGGTAGAACTTGATAAAATGCTTGACGTAGGGATCATCGAGCCAGTCGAAGAGTTAGAGTGGATAATCCCTATGGTTTTCCAAGACAAGAAGACAAAAGGTGAGATCAGGATTTGTGTGGATCTCTTAAAATTGAATGATGCTTCACTGCATGACCCATTTCCCACTCCTTTCACTGATGAGGTGCTTGATAATGTTGGAGGAAATGAGGATTATTCCTTTACTGATGGTTTTTCGGGATATCATCAGATAAGAATTGATCCCGCGGATAGACACAAGACCACTTTTGCCACCAAATGGGGGTCGTTCCAGTACACAGTAATGTCATTTGGTTTGAAGAACGTGCCAGCCATCTTTTCCAGAGTTGTGGTCACAACATTCAAGGATTTCATGCATAAGTTTTTAGAAGCTTATTTCGATGATTGGACAGTATTTGGGTTGCTGAAGGACCATTGTGCAAATCTCAGATTGATGCTAGAAAAGTGCAGACAGCATCAAATGTCGCTAAATTTGAAGAAGTATATATTTTGTGTACCCTATGGAATTTTGTTGGGACACATTGTGTGCAAGCAGGGCTTGATGGTTGATCCTACGAAGATCGCAGTTATTGTAAACTTGTCGACATCGAATTCAGTCAAGCAGCTGTGCACTACATTGGGGAATATGGGTTACTACATGAAGTTTATAAAGGGTTATGCATATATAACCACAACTATGGATAAGATATTAAAGAAAGGTGTGTCGTTCATTTGGAACGCTGAGTGTGAACAAGGCTTTGACACCTTAAAAGAGAAAATGGTCACTGCGTCGATCCTAGTCTTTCCATACTGGGAGAAGCCATTTCATGTCCATGTTGATGCGTCATGTATCGCATTGGGAGTTGTTTTAGCACAACCAGGAGAGGGAGGTATTGACCATCCCATTGCATTTTCAAGCAGGAAGCTCTCATTTGCAGAGAAGAATTATACCACCACTGAGAGAGAAGGCCTAACTATGGTCTATGCACTGCAGAAGTTCAGGTACTATTTTCTTGGTGCGGAATTCTCTATGTTCATTGACCATTTTGCTTTGAAATACCTGGTCAACAAGCCAGTGTTAGGGGGGAAAATCTGCAGATGGTTATTACTCTTTCAGGAGTATGACTTTGAAATAGTGGTTAAACCTGGAAGATTAAATTTGGGACCTGATCATCTATCAAGGATCGAGTCAGGAGAAGAGCCTACGAACCTTGAAGACAATCTGTCTGATGCGCAGTTGTTTGCTATCCAGATAGATGATGAATATTATAAAGACATCATATATTTATTGACTATTGGGTTGGAACCCATAAAGTTTACTACGCAATAGAAGAAGTAGCTGGTAGTAAGAGCAGCAGACTTCACCATCATTGGCGGACAATTATATAAATTGGGACCAGATGAAGTACTGTGCAGGTACATGTGTTAGAGCACAAGAAACCATTCATACTGGCTGATGCACATTCCAGAGCAGCAGGAGGTCACTATGCAAGAAGAGCCACTGCGCAAAAGATATTGCGGGCAGGGCTATGGTGGCCTACGATTCACAAAGATGCAAAGGAGCATGGTTTGAGCTATGATGTTTGTCAGAGTATAGGAAGACCATCGTGAAGAGATGAGATTTCATTGAATCCACAATTGACATTACAGGAATTTGAAAAATGGGCAATTGATTTTGTGGGACCTATAAACCCACCAGGAAAAATAACTGGTGTGAGGTACATTATTACTGCAACTAATTACCTCACCAGATGGGAAAAAGTGAAGCCAGTGAAGGACTGTAGCGCAGGTACTGATGCACAACTCATATTTGAAGACATCCTTACAAGGTTTGGATGCCCAAAGATTTTGATGAGTGATCAAGTCACTCACTTTCTGAACAGAACCATTGAGGCACTAACAGAAGAATTACACATTCATCATCTGCGAAGTACGCCATATCATCCACAAGCGAATGGAACTGTTGAAGCATTCAATAAAGTACTGGAGAATGCGCTAACTAAGGTATGCAATGTGAATAGGGATGATTGGGACCTGCGCATTCCAACCGTCTTATGGGAATATAGAACTACTTACAAAATGTTGACAGGACACACACCTTTTAGGATGGCCTATGGACAGGAAGAAATAATGCCAATGGAGTACATTGTTCCCAGCTTGAGAATAGCTGCATTCACAGGCATGGAAGATCGCAACGCACTAGAAGAAAGGCTTCTATACTTGGTTGGTTTGGAGGAGGATCGCTTCATCGCAAGATTTCACCAGCAAGTGCAGAAAGAAAGAGAAAAACCATGGCATGACCGCCATATCAAGAACAAGACCTTTCAGGTAGGTGAACTAGTCCTCCTGTATGATAGCAAGTTTATGAAGTTTCCTGGAAAGTTTAAAATGCATTGGTTTGGTCCATATACCGTTTTACATGTAATTAATGGTGGCACAGTCCAGTTAGCCACGTTAGTAGGAGATAACTTGCCCGGTCTAGTCAATGGGAGCAGACTAAAACCCTATCGGGATAGTCCTACTTCGCAGATCCCTTGATGATCAGAAAGGAGGAAATTTCTAAGTGCCAAGTACAGTTGAAATTGGGCACTAGAAAGGAGAAAGATTATGTACGTGAAGGCCGATGATGAAAGTGTATATATCATGCAGTGCTTGTAAAGAAGTGAAGCTACGCCAAAAAAAAAAAGAAAAAAAGAAAAAGAATCAAGGAACTGTGCCGTTGTGAAGACCATAATGCAATTGCGAAGATCAAGTTGAATGAGAAAAGAGGCTGAGTTCAAGAGCAATAAATTAGGCACTGCGAGGTAGTTGCGTAGGAGTAGTGATGACCGTCGCGCAGTTAGATGCAACATTTCAGAAAAGTGGCCGTTACATTGTCGGTAGCAAAAATAGTCGTTATACAGTACTTTCGCCAGCAACCGCTTGGGCATTTAACACAAGAATGGTCATTCTGAATGAATTAATGAAGGAAAGGACCGAAGAATCTGCCAGATTTGGCCAACGGATACTGGATTTAATGCTTATCTATCCTTTGAGGGCCGCGGAGGAGGTCAGTTGTGCCTATAAATACTGCTGCATTCGGACTCGTGGGCGTTACCGAACCCTTAGAATTTTCTTGCGAGAACTACTTTGCAAGTTGTTTCAATAAGCTATCCAACACCCTATTGAGATCTGTTCAAGTGAATGTCTGAGAGGTCTTCTATTGAAGAACAGTTCACAGTCCAGGAGACTGTGAAGGTATTCAAGCACGGAGGGATCGAAGGGTTAATGAGAACCCTAGCCAAGAAAGTCATCATAGAACAAGGTCCAGAAGATCACCAAGACACGGTCCAACAATGCAGGACAAAGGAAAAGATACAGTGGGGCCGAAAAGCAAGCAACCAAAGATGAGTTCCATAGTGCCACAGCGGCCGATAGCCGATAGGGAGATACCATTGAAAATTACCCCTGACTATATCTCGCCACGTGCACTGGACGCACCGGTCTTCAAGCTAATGAAGAATGCCAAATATGAGATTCTGCTCTCACCGATATCAAAGCACGTGGAAGTGGACAAAAATTTGCTAGGGAAGATCCCAGAGTGTAAGTGGGAAGACTATGATCTGCTTCAAATGCAGAAGGAGCCCAATGAACCTAGGTTCCCACAGTTCTAGCCCGACCAGTACATGTGCTGGAAGAAATACGTGAAAGGCAACCTTACCATGGTTGCGGAAAGCTGGTTATCTGGAGTAGTCCAGTCAGGACTGCTCAATCTATTGAGACTCCTGCACTTTGATAGAATGCCAGAGTTAAATGCAGTGGTGCGAACTTTGATGTTGCAAATCCACCAGGGATATTTGTGGCTTGACGACAATATCAACCTAACCATTGACATAATCCACCGGATCACGGGGTTGAGCAAACGAGGTAAAGATCTGAAGCAGTTTTTCCAAGGGAAAATCAAGGACAAAGAAGTGGCCGCAAAGATGAAGAAAACTCAAACCGTCATCAAAGAAAAGAGAGGATTTCAAACGGAGGACATAGATGATAAGGCAATGAATTTTGTCACACAATTGTTAGCTGGCAATATTCTCAGAAAATCCAGGCCTTTGGAGGTACCTATGGGTGCAGTACTACTTGGTGCCGCAGTCGCGGAGGGCGAACAATTCAACTAGTGTCAATACCTGTTGAATGATTTCCTAGAGGAACTAAATGACACACAGATCAATGGTGGCAACTTCCATTTTACATGGTTAATAGTGTTGATCTCCTTCGTAGGGTGGAAGGAGCTGCAGGATTACGTTGGTGTAATCATCGACAACAATGATTGTAGAGGAGCCCGCTATTCAAACCTTTGGGCAAATTTGAATTCACAAAGACAACACGTGACAACTGAGGTCTTCTACACCTATTATGATCAGCTGTGTGGGGCCATCATGATAACACTGCAGATAACAAAGCAAGTAATGAGTAAGTATATTCACACTGTTGATTTTTATGCTGACATGCGTTGCATTCACATTTCAGCCAAAGCACAGAAGAAGAACATTGAATGGTTCGCAGCAAGGTACCATGTGTATGGAGATGATATTGATAATATAATGAAGGAATGACCTGCAGAGTTTCTAGTTGAAATTGTGGATATTGAAAGCGACTCCGGCGAGGACAACCCCATTCCATGTCCTATTACTAAAGAAAAAGAGACGGGAAA
Organism: Larix kaempferi; assembly: GCA_027924585.1. NCBI lineage: Eukaryota > Viridiplantae > Streptophyta > Pinopsida > Pinales > Pinaceae > Larix > Larix kaempferi. Next base: position 4,697,421 of record BSBM01000159.1, on the reverse strand, counting down.
AAGGAAGGAAGCTGAGAGCCCGGCATAGCCAAAGGGGTCAAGAAATAAGCAGAGAGGCGTTAATGGCATTTCAAAAGAAATACTTCATGATGATGATTTTGACATGATTGTGGAAAAGGTCACAGAACAGATGGAAGATCTGATGACTGAGAAGGAGAAAAAATACAAAGTGATTCAATAAGCTTTGCAGGAAAATATGACCACGCTGCAAGGGATTACAGAAAAAATTGAAGAAGTACACAAAAGATTACCATTTTCGCGGGACTTAGAGTCCGAAGGGAAGTCATGAGGAACTTCACAGCAGAAGACACCGCAGTTAGCCATGACCGTGCCTGTGAAGTCCCGCATTGTCTATCTTGATCCCATAACTTTAAGACTGCCACTACTAGAACAAATAATGTTGGACACGAAGGACGTAGAGTATGTGGAGCTCGATATTGCGAAGATACCACTGCCTGGTCTACACTATTTGCATCTATAGGTTGTTGAAGAAATGCATGAGAGAACTACTAATGCGTTGAAATAGAAAGCTGAGCTGCAAGCAGCTAATAGGAAGTTGGAGGAAGCTAGCTCGCAGAGAGCTATGGAATTGCAGGATGAGCATGATCGACAGAAAAGACTAGAGTCCAAAATCACTGCGGTCGTAGATGATATATCAGAATGTGACTTACAAATAGACCCCGTGGATACTATTATTAAGATCGGTGAACTGGTTAACGATCTTAAGGCGAAGATGCGAGATATGGAGATCAGCCACAAAGCTAAGGTTGCTTCCTTGGAAGCATAGATTAACCCGCAGAATCCACCAGATCAACAATAGTTAAGAGCGCAGCAAAAAGTATAGCCACCGAGGTGGCTAAGTGCCAAAGTCTATTAGATGAGGTGTCGAAGGCATTTATTTCCCTTGAGGAGGATCCAGGGTTGCTCAAAGTCAAGAATGTTGTGAAAGATAAGCACGCAACATTAGAATGGTTGGATGCCGAAGTTAAAGCACTCCTACCGAGAGAAAGACTCCAGAGGTACAAGGAAGTCAGCGTGCTGAAAAAGGAAGTTCAAGCCTTAAGAGAAAAAGAGATTGAAATGGGAGATAAATCACAACCCTTGCTGGAGGGAGCCCACATGATCTCGCAGGAGATCGAGGAAAAGTTAAAGAAGTTACTCGAAAGTCAAGAATAGGTGGAAGGACAAGCCAAGGATGATGAAATAAAACCTGATATGTTGGAAACTGTCAAGCAAGTTGAGCAAGACACTAAGGAAGCAGTTGAAAAGTTGATTGTTACATACAACAAGTTCGCTGCGAAGCTAGCGCCGCAGGTGGAGGAACAACTAGGAGAAGTTGAAGTTGAAGGTGGCTCGGAGACGAGCCACACGTAAGTGTTAGGGGCCTATTGGGTCTAGCCCAAGTGGGGCATTTTTGTGTAAGTCAGATTTTTGAACTACGGACCTGAGCGCAATTTGGCTGAAGGCTTTTTGACAAAGTCTATTTTGGGATGCTGCGAAGTTGTGCACAACGCAGCGTCGGAAGAGCTACGAAGTTGTGCATAGTGTAGCGTCGGAAGAGCTGCGAAGTTCAACGCTGCGAGGAGTATAGCGTTGCGATGTGGCCAGTCTACGGAGATCCGACAAAGAAGAGTGTTGGACGGAAGGAAACACATATTCCGGTTCGACCATTGGTGGTTTATTTTTGGTAAATATGCTCCATGAGTGCCAGGCGACGGGTAAGGAGCAAAGCAGAAGAAAGTGACTGGTCGCACATGTAAAGAACCACTACTTGAACCTGTCGCACAAGACCGTTAGAGGAAGAACGGCTTGGTGAAAGAGACCTGTTGGCGTGCGCACAACAGGGAGGATGATGGCGATGTGAAGCATGCGTGGAAGACGACCATGATGGAAGATTCACTACCAGAAGCCAACAAGTCCGGTTAAGCTGAAAACCATGACAGTTTTGTAAATCTAAGGGTTTTTGCCTGCGAGTTGTAAAGACATGACCTACATGCACGATCTATAAATAAGGCATATTTTGTATGGGAAAGGGTTATTGGGTTGTTGGATCTCTCATTTTATATTGTCATTTTGTTACTCTTCATTGTTATTGACTAAATAGATCTCTCTTGAGAGACATTTTGTAAAGGATCTGCAAGCTATATGCGTAGAGGCCTATTGAGAGAGAAGAGAGTCTACAGCTGAGTGCGCAAACAAAGAATTGTTGTACCCTTCCCAAAGACTAATACAACAATAGTTCTTGTGTGTCATGTCCCCAATTTTGGCTCATCCAGTACCATGGGTGAAAGGGGACAAGATCAACCCCTAAGGGAATTAAATGGTATTAATTCTATTTGCTTAGAATTATTCTTAGCCTAAGTCTCACAAAATTGGAAAATTTATTTATTAAAGGTGATTTTGATAAATAAAATTAATGGATAATGAGTAAGTGGGCAAAGAGGGAACCCATGTGGAATATGTTTCCAAAATGGAGTAGGAGGTGTTTTTTGAGACAATTATACAACAGGAGTTAATTAATCATTAATTAATTGATGAAATGATGAAGTTTGAATTAATTCTAAGTTGTAATATTTTATTAATAAATGTAGCTAATAAATATTTCCAAGTGGTTGTTAAATTGGCTAGGAGGTCGAATTTGTGCAAGTAGGGCCAATCTTTCCTAAGTGGCAAAATATCAGGAAAAGCAAGGAAACTTTAGAGGTGCAATTTCTAAAAAAGAGATAAAAGCATGTCATCCCCAAAAGCAATCAAGTTGAGGGCACAGTTTCTAATTCAGCCCAAGGTTGGCAAGAAAGGAAACATCTTATGTTAAGATAAATGTGCTATTTTCTCAAGGAGGGCGCACTTTCCATTATGAATGAGCTAAACTTGCTAATTATTCCAAGATGGCGCCCACATGGCTTTGGAGTAGGATGGGAAAGTGGGTAACCTACTTTCACAGGTCACCAAAGCTAAGTAACTTGTTCAACAGGTCATCATGAAGTTTATAAAAGAAGCCAACCAAATCCCATGAACAACATTTGATCATTATTAGAATTTGTGAATAAGAGCTCTAAGCCCTCTAAGTTGAGTGTTGTGCCTCAAAAAGTTATGCTTGGGAGATGTGCCCCAAGGCCTTATGAGTTTCTTATGAGTGATATGTGTTGAAATATTGTAACTTCTAAGAATATTATATTGTACTTTATTATTCCAGAGATGTTCCATTCCTTCATGGAGACCCTATTGTATATTCGAAGATGTTTATTCCTCCGAGAGAGTGTGGTAACTAGGGTTATTAGATCTCCCATGTGAGGTCGGCCCTGAGTTAGTTGTTTAGGGGTTATTAGACTCTCTTAGGAGAGGTCGGCCCCATAAGGGTGAAAAGTTAGTTAGAACATGAGTATAAATAGAGGAGGTGTGTTCCTCATTTATCTCATTCATTCACTCACTTGTGATTGGCGCATAGGAGAGAGAGAGGTCTGCATAGGAGGAGAAGGAGCTCCTGTTGAGGACTACATCTTGTATTGGTTGATTATCTATATTGAGGAAAGATTTGCTGGGTTTTCTACCCCATGAGGGTTTCCTAGGGTAAATATTTGTCTATATTGTGATTGCGTTTCTTTCAGTGATCTTGCTTGTGAAATTAGGCTAAACTTAACATGGTATCAAAGCTAGCCTGAATAGGACATCTTTCACAAGGTGAAAATACCTCTCTATCCTCCTCCGGTGAAAATTAGGGTTTCTACAAAAGTTGGAATTTTTGGAATCTGATTGCATGGATGGATAGCCCTCCTCAAAATCAAACTTTTGAGCCCTAGATCAAACTTTTTGAGTGGGTAGAACTCCGGGAAAGTTAAACCCTAGTTTGGGTTTTGGACCAGAAAACCAGAAAACCGAAAAAACCAGTAAACCAGAAAAACTGCGCACCTGTGCACTAGAAAACTAGAAAAGGTGCGAACCAGAAAACCCAAAATTCTGCTACAGTTGCTGATCAGATTTGAAGGGTGAAAAGTTGAAGTTTCCAGAAGCAGAGATCACCAGTTATCTCAATCCAATCAAGCACATCTCTTGGTAAGTGTTATTCTGTCTTTTGAGGAACTTCAATTTCTGTGGTCCCCTGGATAAGATGGCTCCAAGCACTAAGCTTGAAGACAATCTAGAGGGTATAGATAATTTTCGGGCATGGAAATATAGGATTGGTCTCATTCTTGAAGAGAATGATCTTACCTAATATATCAAGGATGAGGTTGCAGAACCTGAAGAAGATGAAGCCAAAGAGAAGTATAAGAAGGACTTGATTAGGGAAAAGAGAATCATTGTTGATTCTATCAAAGACCACTTGATTCCCCAAGTGGAATCCAAGAAGACTCCAAAGGAAATGTATGAGGCCCTAGGCAGGATGTATCAAGGAAGGCACATCAACAGAAAGATGAATTTGAGAACTCAATTGAAGAGTACAAAAATGAGTAAAGGAGAATCTATTCAAGATTACTTCACAAGGGTCTCCCAGTTCAAGGAACAACTAGAAGAAGATCAAGATACTCAGGACAGATAATGGTGGAGAATATACTTCAAAGGATTTTGAAGTATTTTGTAAAAAAGCTGGAATCAAGAGGGAGCTAACCACTCCCTACAATCCCCAACAAAATGGTGTTGCAGAGAGAAAGAATATAACCATTATGGAAGCAGTAAAAACAATGATACATGATCAAGACCTACCTATGTATCTATGGGATGAAGCAGCAAGGACAACAGTCTATGTGCAGAATAGACTATCTCATAGTGCTCTTGATTTCAAGACCCTAGAAGAAGTGTTCACAGGGAAGAATCCTGAGGTAATTCACCTCAAGATATTTGGATGCCTAGTATACATTCACATTCCAAAAGAAAAGAGGACCAAGCTAGATCCCTCTGGGAAGAAAGGAATATTCGTTGGATATTGTGAAGCATCCAAAGCATTCAGAATATACATCCTAGGATTCCATCATATGGAAATAAGTAGGATGTGACATTTGATGAAGAGGCAGCTCTCAAGAGATCGAAGAAGTGCCAGTATGAAGAAGTATATGAGGAAGATGCACCTTCCAGAATTACAGAAGCTGCACCCACCCCTGAAGAGACAACACCTGAAGACCATGACATGATGGAACCACAAGAACCCCCTGTCATGAACATATCAAGGAAGAGAAAGCCAGCATGGGAAAGATACATTATATTAGGAGCAAAAAAGTATGGAGCTCCTAAAGGCTTCACTAGGGTGAGCAAGAATCCAAATACATTCTCCAACTATGTGGCTTTGATGTGTGATCTTGTAGATCAAGAACCCACTAGTTATGAAGAAGCATCTCATAAGAAAGAGTGGGTAGAGGCAATGACAGAGGAATACCAATCAATAATGAAGAATGATGTTTGGGATATAGTTCCCAAGCCAAAGGAAAAGAGTGTGGTATCCTCCAAATGGATATACAAGATAAAGCATGCTGCAGATGGAAGCATTGAAAAGTATAAGGCAAGGTTTGTGGCCAGAGGATTCTCTTAGAAAGAGGGAATTAACTATGAATAAACATTTGCACCAGTTGTAAGGTACAATTCCATTAGAACCATCATGGCACTTCCATCCATGATGAAGTGGGAATTACACCAGATGGATGTAAAAACAACCTTCCTGAATTGTGTGATTGAGGAGGAAGTGTACATAGAAAAACCACAAGGATTTGAGGTTGAAGATAGAAGAACCCACGTATGTAAACTAAAGAAGGCTTTGTATGGGTTGAAGCAAGCTCCCAGAGCTTGGTATGGAAGAATTGACAGTTTCTTGACAAGCTTGGGCTTTACCAAGAGTAAAGTTGATCCTAACCTTTATCTCAAAGTTATGGATGATGAACCTGTCATATTTTTGTTGTATGTGGATGATCTATTTATGACTGGAAATGAGAAATAGATTATCGAGTGCAAGAAGAAGCTCTCTTCAGAATTTGAGATGAAAGATCTCGGATCGATGCACTACTTCCTAGGTCTGGAAGTATGGCAAGGCCCAAGAGGAATCTTTCTCAACCAGGGAAAGTATGATGTGGAAATATTGAAGAGATTTGACATGTTGGAATGCAAAGCCATGGCCACTCCCATGGATTCCAACTTGAAGCTGTTAGCTGATGACTCATCAGAGTTAGTGGATATGACTCTGTACAGACAAATTATTGGGTCATTGATGTATTTGACAAATACCAGACTAGATATAAGCTTTGCCGTGAACACATTGAGTCAGTATCTAGTAGAACCTAGATGAGTTCACCTGATAGTTGCAAAGCATGTGATGAGGTACCTAAAGGGTACGATAGATTTTGGTCTATGTTATCTTGGAGATCATGACTTCATATTATATGGCTACACAGATGCTGATTGTGAAGGAAGTGTATCAGACAGGAAGAGCACATCGGGAGGATGTTATTGTCTGGGATCTGCCATGATCTCGTGGTTTAGTAGGAAGCAGTCTAGTGTGGCTTTCAGCACAGCTGAAGCGGAATATATTGGTTCTTGTTCTGCTAGTTGTGAAGCTATATGGCTTCGAAAAATGTTATCAGGATTATTTGACTTAGAGATGGACCCCACTGTGATCCTATGTGACAACCAGAGTTGTATCAAGATGACAGAGAAGCCAGTGTTCCATGATAAGTCAAAGCACATAGAGATCCGATATTTTTATATACGGGATATGGTGCAGAAAGGAGCTATCAAGCTCGAGTATGTGAGCACTGATGAACAAGTTGCTGATATATTGACCAAACCTCTATCTCGAGTAAAGTTTGAGTATTTCTGAGACAAGCTTGGTGTAGTTCAGAAGGACACTGCTCGAAAGGGGGAGTGATATAGTCACTGATGATGAGATTGCCTACATCGATGGTAAGTTCGATGATGTGGATACCTGTATCGATGATGTGGATACCTGTATTGATGATATTGACGATGAAGTCAATGATACCAACGATGAGGTCGAGGATGGGTCCTTAGACTTGGTCTAAGTTTAAAAGTGGATTGTATCATCCCTGGACACATGTCCTAAAAGAGATCCATAGACTTTGATCTCCGAGAAAGATGGTGATAAATCCTAGATCTGATCTAGGTCACATCCAGTATGAAAAAGGACCGGATCTGTGGTGGTAAATCCTAGATTTGATATAGGTCACATCCATTATGAAAAAGGACTAGATTTGTGGTGGTAAATCCTAGATCTGATCTAGGTCACATCCAATATGAAAAAGGATTGGCTCTGTGGTGGTAAATCCTAGATCTGATCTAGGTCACATCCAGTATGAAAAAGGATTGGCTCTATGGTGGTAAATCCTAGATCTAATCTAGGTCACATCCAGTATGAAAAAGGATTGGATCTGTGGTGGTAAATCCTAGATCTGATCTAGGTCACATCCAATATAAGAAAGGACTGGCTCTATGGTGGTAAATCCTAGATTTGATCTAGGTCACATCCCGTATGAAAAAGGACTGGCACTGTGGTTAGGACAACATCGTCCTTGAACCTTTGGTTCAAAATGTACGTGATAGGACTGCATCGTCCCTGAACCTTTGGTTCAAAATGTACGTGATAGGACTGCATCGTCCCTGAACCTTTGGTTCAAAATGTACATGATAGGACTGCATTGTCCCTGAACATTTGGTTCAAAATGTACGTGATAGGACTGCATCATCCCTGAACATTTGGTTCAAAAATGTACGTGATAGGACTCCATCGTCCTTGAACATTTGGTTCAAAATGTACGTGATAGGACTACATCGTCCCTGAACATTTGGTTCAAAATGTACGAGAGGATTGAATCATCCTTGGACTTATGTCTTAAAAGTGAGTAGGATTGATCATCCTGTAATTGGATCGTGTGTATTGCAGAGTATGCTGCTACTGTTGATCGAGATGATCCAAATGATGTTGTTGATTGAGATGATTGAGATGATGATGTTGATCGAGATGATCCAGATGTTGCCGTTGATCGATATGATCCAGATGTTGCTGTTGATCGAGATGATTCTGTTAATCGAGATGATCCAGATGATGCTGTCGATCGAGATGATCCAGATTGCTGTAGCTGTTCAGATGCTGTAGAAGATGAAGACTCAATACTGAATATGTTCCAGTATTGAATATTTAAAGAAGTTCCAGTAACAAGTTGAGTCACTGATGATGTATGAAGAAAGCTTCCAATGATTTATAGATGTATCATGTATCCTGTAGTTGATGACTCATTGCTCCTGCAAGTGTTGTTATAATATCCTTCTCGTTAAGGGGGAGTGTTGAAATATTGTAACTTCTAAGAATATTATATTGTACTTTATTATTCCGGAGATGTTCCATTCCTCTGTGGGGACCCTATTGTATATCTAGATATGTTTATTCCTTCGAGAGAGTGTGGTAACTAGGGTTATTAGATCTCCCATGTGAGGTTGGCCCTGAGTTAGTTGTTTAGGGGTTATTAGACTCTCTTAGGAGAGGTCGGCCCCATAAGGGTGAAAAGTCAGTTAGAACAAGAGTATAAATAGAGGAGGTGTGTTCCTCATTTATCTCATTCATTCACTCACTTGTGATTGTATCATAGGAGAGAGAGAGGTCTGCATAGGAGGAGAAGGAGCTCTTGTTGGGGAATACATATTGTATTGGTTGATTATCGATATTGAGGAAAGCTTTGCTGGGTTTTCTACCCCATGAGGGTTTGCTAGGGTAAATCTTTATCTATCTTGTGATTGTGTTTCTTTCAGTGATCTTGCTTGTGAAATTAGGCTAAAATTAACAATATGCAGGTCCAACAATTAATATTACAACCAGGGACATCCAGTTCAGATCAGCCTTGAAGTATTATTGACAGATTGAAGAGGAGACTACCATTAAAGAAGATTTGCAGCTAGATTTAGTGGAGGAACACTAGTGGAGGAGGAAAATTATGGAGAGATGTTCTCAGGACCTCCGATGAAGTATATCAATTGATGTTTGTAGATATTAAATGCTTCTATATTCCAAAATTCAAAGATCAGATCGAATCTCTACTCTTCTCCTACTCCTACTCCTCCCACAGCTAGTTTTGGAGGTGATTTCCCTAAAGGAGAGAACCAATTGATGATGGCACCCATTGAAGACCAGCATGTTCAGAATGCAGAAAGTTCATCCATATAACCAATAGGTGGACTGATAATAACCTCTAGTACAGATCCAAAGTAACTTCTTTCTTCTCTTCTCTATTCTCCCACTATTGTAACAGAAAACTAGCCTGTGAGGCATTGTCATTTGAGAAGCACTCTCCCATGGAAGAGTGGGATGAGAGCACCCAATTTGGGCTAGCCAATAATGAAGAAGTTGCAGCCATAAGTCTAATTACTGAAGGTTGCATACATACAAAGAAGGTTAATAGTTCTTTCCCACCTGTCCTGGATTCAGCAATAAAAATGGGGAATGAATAGTGGGTGAAGAATTTTTTTGTTGTTGATGCCACATGTACCATAGGTGGATCATGATCTGCTCCTATGGGGGATAGATCCTATTGCAACAGAGATGGCTGATTTCATCTCATGTGAATCAGCAAGAAAGATATCCGATTCATCCATTGGATGGATGGATAGAGGAATCACTAAAAAAGGAAATCTTGAAGGTAAAAGGTTTTCTTGTTTTTGCAATAAATTTCTTATTATAACTGACCTTGTCTTGAATTGTGAGCAGCATCAAAAGTATATTTTGAAGCCATTTGATGTCACTCATCCACATATGGATTGGGTGAAATATTACCTGACAAGCATGAAACTTCCTTGCAAATTTTTTTATGCTTATGGTCACTGGAAGGTAGCTAAGCAGGCAAGTTGCCAAGATAAATTAATGGAACATTTTACTTGCAGAAGTTGGCCTATGTGGAGGGAATCCACATGCTGGGAGGGATGCTTGAAATTTTTCTCCAATGGCAGAGAGTTGATCCATTAGATGTTTTCACTGGAAGAAACATTTTTCTATCCACTTGGCTTAGTTGGCAGTAATGTCCTTTCAGTTATTCCTCGGATGAAAATGCAAATGTTTGATGACGGATTCACTAAATTGATTTTGATGATTGAGAAAATGCAGTTGATACTTTGGGATCCAGTCATTCATTGGAGTGACAGATTTCCAAAGGTGATAGAATAGTTTTGGTCCTTGCAGGAGAAATAGTGGGATCCAGGAATTCTACTCAAGTTATCCTAACTGGGTTGAAAATTTTGTTCATTGTTGGTTAATTGCAGATATAAATTATTACAGTGCAGTTTTTATTTTCCTTTCATAATCATTTTTTGAGAAGGACGAAGTTTATTTTTCAGACTGATCAGTGGATAGGGACAATTACAATCAGAGTGGTGCATCAAAAGCTTGGTGGAGTCCTACCATTGCTTGAGGACAAGCAATCTTGGGAAGGGAGGACTGTCATGTCCCCAATTTTGGCTCATCCAGTACCATGGGTGAAAGGGGACAAGATCAACCCCTAAGGGAATTAAATGGTATTAATTCTATTTGCTTAGAATTATTCTTAGCCTAAGTCTCACAAAATTGGCAAATTTATTTATTAAAGGTGATTTTGATTAATTTAATTAATGGACAATGAGAAAGTGGGCCAAGAGGGCACCCATGTGGAATATGTTGCCAAAATGGAGTAGGATGTATTTTTTGAGGCAATTATACAATAGGAGTTAATTAATCATTAATTAATTGAATAAATCATGAAGTTTGAATTAATTTTGACTTGTAATATTTTATTAATAAATGTAGCTAATAAATACTTCCAAGTGGTTGTTAAATTGGCTAGGAGGTCGAATTTGAGCAAGTAGGGCCAATCTTGCCTAAGTGGCAAAATCTCAGGAAAAGCAAGGAAACTTTGGAGGTGCAATTTCTAAAAAAGAGATAAAAGCATGTCATCCCCAAAAGAAAGCAAGTTGAGGGCACAGTTTCTAATTCAACCCAAGGTTGGCAAGAAAGGAAACATCTTATGTTAAGATAAACTTGCTATTTTCTCGAGGAGGGCGCACTTTCCATTATGAATGAGCTAAACTTGCTAATTATTCCAAGATGGTGCCCACATGGCTTTCGAGTAGGATGAGAAAGTGGGTAACCTACTCTCACAGGTCACCAAAGCTAAGTAACTTGTTCAACAGGTCATCATGAAGATTATAAAAGAATCCAACCAACTCCCATGAACAACTTTTGATCATTATTAGAATTTGTGAATGAGAGCTCTGAGCCCTCTAAGTTGAGTGTTGTGCCTCAACAAGTTATGCTTGGGAGATGTGCCCCAAGGCCCTATGAGTTTCTTATGAGTTATATGCAGGTATAACAATTAATATTACAACCAGTGACATCCAATTCAGATCAGCCTTGAAGAATTATTGACAGATTGAAGAGGAGACTACCATTGAAGAAGTTTTGCAGCTAGATTTAGTGGAGGAACACTAGTGGAGGAGGACAATTATGGAGAGATGTTATTAGGACCTCCAGTGAATTCTATCAGCTGTTTTTTGCAGAGATTAAATGCTTCTATATTCCAGAATTCAAAGATCAGATCGAATCTTTACTCTTCTCCTACTCCTACTCCTCCCACGGCCAGTTTTGGAAGTGATTTCCCTAAAGGAGAGAACCAGTTGATGATGGCGCCCATTGAAGACCAGGATGTTCAGAATGCATCAATTTAATCCATCTAACCAGTCAATGGACTAATAATAACCTCCAGTACAGATCCAAAGTAACTTCTTCTTCTCTTCTCTATTCTCCCACTATTGTAACAGAAAACTAGCCTGCGAGGCATTGTCATTTGAGAAGCAAGCAATAAAATAAAGGAGGAATGTTCTGAATGCTATATTTCATGTTTTATGTATGGAACATATTATATCAGAGTTATAATAATCATCAGAACAGATTTTGTGGATATTTAAAGTAGTTTGTGAAGTTAAAATACAAGACTAGCTAGATTGATGTCATTTCTAGACTAGTTTCACCACTTTTACTGTCAAATCCCTTCTAAGCAATATTTTTACATTCTGTCAGTTGGGGAAGGTCATTTCCTAAGTATAGTATCCATATCAGTCCTTAAATTTGAAACTTGGAAGCATTTAGACCCTGTTTGTAAAGATTGGAAAATTACTAGCTCAACAATCTCGGGAGAGCCCGGAAACCCCAATTCTCCCTAAAATATCCCAAGTATGATCGAACAATTTCCTGAACATAACAAACACTCATTTGAATAATAATACCTCTGCCATAAACTTCTAGTATCCCCACCTGTCCAGTATGCATATGCCAGCTACTTAGGAAGCCTCGAAGTAGGCATAGACTTGCTCTATGCTAAAAAGTGAATGGTACTGGTACCTTGTGCATAAGACAACTCTGATCTGATATCCTAACCTGATGCTGCACCTCAGTCCATACATTTTCCAGAATTGAATATTCATCCCACCATCCTCATTCCTTACTCCAGTACCCATCACTTACTTCCCGCACTGTTCGAAGAAATTGACAAAAAATTAACTAGTAAAGTTTATGAACAATTTGGAGTTGAGTTAATATCTTGGTTGAGTCTTCCCGATGATATTACATTGTGGACGTATCTCCCATCCTGAGGGTGAACCACGTTAAATCCTATATAGTGTGATTGTTTATGTTTTGCACTTATTTGTTGCATATAATGGATGCTTGAAGTCTCATTTATCAGTTGTGATGTTAATGCTTTTATATGTATTCTCCATAGGAGAAAGATGGGGATAATATGTTAAGTATTACATGTATGGATGAATGTTGGATGCGCGGTATTCTAAGTCTATGAAAGTAGCAGTTCGTTGAATAATTACATGTGTGTGTAGAGTTCGGGTTGTGGAACTCTTTTGACGCGCAACACCGAAAGTGCGCAGCATTGTGTGTTTCATCTGTTTACATTGGTAATAAGGTTAATCGTCTAAGGAAGTAGATGAATTGATAAACATTAAGTAAAGTAATCAATATCAGTTGAGTCCGCAGAGGAAGCGTATAAGTCAGTTGCACTATCCTATTATTTGCATCCTGTCTAAACCACGTAGTCTGTAGATGCGCTAGTGGCGTAAGCATCTTAGCTTGTACAAGCGAGGACCATGATGCAGTCCATAGTCATGTAGTTTTCAGTCCGCAGTGTGATCTTTGCAGCACGTTGTGTAGTAGTTCTATTTAAACAACTCATCACATCACTGTGGAAACTTGATTCCGTAGTACCCCCATAGCTACACCTTGGGTGAGACCTCATCCTATTCGCAGGTTGTTGCCGAAATGGCCGGTGAGAAGGGGTTTTGTTGGTTCCTTGAAACCGCGAAGAACCTGGGTCTACATTGGAAACCTCTAGATCAGTATCTTAAGCCAACAGATCTTATCCCTCTTCCAAAAGGAAGAAAACTTGTTAGATGTAAATGGGTCTACATAACTAAGTATGCCTCAGATGGAAGTGTTGAAAGGCTTATGGCAAGGTTAGTTGCCAAAGTTTTTTCCCAAGTTGAAGGAATTGACTACAATTAAACCTTTTCCCCTGTCGCCAAAATGAACTCCATCCGCCTTGTTCTTTCCCTTGAAGCCTTACATAAATGGAAAGTCCATCAGATGAATGTCAAGTCTACATTTTTACATGGTGATTTGCAGGAGGAAATTTACATGGAACAACCTACTGGCTATGTTCAGAATGACTCTAGCCTTGTCTGTCGCCTTAAAAAATCCTTATATGGACTTAAGCAAGCCCCTCGATTCTGGTATGCCAAAATTGATAGCTTTCTCCTTGACACTAGTTTTTCTAGATGTCATTATGACCCTAATGTCTATAGCAAGAAAGTAGGAAACAATATCATCATCCTTATTCTTTATGTTGATGATCTTATTCTTATTGGTAGCGACCCTAAGATTTTAAACCATGTGAAATCCAGTCTTAAGCAAAAATTTGAAATGATAGACTTAGGTAATTTGCATTATTTTCTTGGCCTCCAAGTCTTGCAAACCAAAGAAGGAATCTTTCTTTCTTAGTCTAAGTATTCTTGTGACCTTCTTCTTCACTTTCACATGGAAGATTGTAAACCAACCCCCTATCCCTTCTAGTCTGGAGTCAAACTTTCTGCCACTTTCACTTCACCCGAAGTTGATGCCACACTGTATCGTCAGCTTGTTGGTAGTTTCTTATACTTGAATCATACCTGTCCTGATGTTTCCTTTGTTGTTGGTCATGTTTCCCGCTATATACAAATGCCCCATGAAATTCATTGGAAAGCAACAAAAATAATACTTTGATATATTCAGGGTACAATTCACTTTGGGATTCATTGCAGTTCAAGGGGGAATCCTTTATTGGTTGGTTTCACTGATTCAGATTGGGTCGGCAATCCCGCTAATCAGAAGTCTAGTGCAGGTTATGTTTTCAGTCTGGGTTATGGGCCTGTCACTTGGTATTGTAAGAAACAACAAGCTCTTGCTCTCTCTTCAACAGAAGCAGAGCATCGTGTAGCAGTTAATGCTAGTCAAGAAGATTTATGGCTTCGAAAAATCCTTTCAGAGTTTGGATTCCAGCAACAACATCTGACTCCCCTTTGGTGCAACAATCAAAGTGCCATCAAGCTCACCAAAGATCTAGTTCAACATCAACGCAACAAACACATTGAGATACATATGCACTTCATAAGAAAGCTTATTCATGATCACGTTCTTGAAGTTCTCTTTTTCCCTACATATGATCAAGTTGCATACATATTCACCAAATCTCTTACAAAAGTGAAGTTTTCTAAACTTCGATCTATGTTAGGAGTTTAGGAAATTGTCATTAAGGAGGATAGGCTCTAATGCCTCCTTCATTCTCCTAATAGTGTTACTTTTGTAAATCCTTCAATCATATCCCAAGTTGTTCTTAAGGGTGTATGTTAGGATATTTAGACACTTAGGAGTTAGTTAAGATCAACTTGTTATAATATATCCATTAGGAAAAGTGTGTTTCTTTAGTATGCATTTGTAAATATCTAATTCGATGGTCACGATATGTTCTAGACATAGATTGATCCGACGGTTCAACTTATCTTAGATCATAACTACCTTTGATCCATGGATTAACACCCAATTGGTCCATGATATCTATTTAAAGAGCATGGAGGGTTACTTTCTAGCCGATCGATTATGAGAAACTCATTTGTAACTTTATTTCTTTTGCATAATAAAATGCCTTAAGTAGCTATTTGGCTGGGGCCATGGAGTGTTTCCCTTTCGAGTGTTTAAACCATGTGAAAACATCGGCATGTTGATCTCTGATCTGTTTGTGTGAGCAGCTGCTCTAGGTGTTCGGTCTTTTGGAATTATCCCGTGTAGTCGAACATTCACAAGCAAGATCACCTATAGGCAACATGGATTTCTTATGCACCGTTGCACTTCTATATTATGCTTCATGTCTTTCTTGCATTTTGTTAATTTTCAGAATTTACTTCAATCTGATCTAGGATCTTAACTGAGAGAACAACATGTACAGCAAATCTACAGCATATCAATCATGGACACAATAATGCAAGCACACAAGAGACACATAGTTTACTTGGGGAAAACCATAAAGGTGAAAAACCCCAATAACTTCCTCATAGATAGATAGAGCAATGATACAACCAGAACACAAGAGATAGTCTTCTCCTAGCAGCAAAGCCTCCTCCTCCACAAGTGAGCCACTCTCCAAAGTGTGAGTGAGAATGGAATGTGTAAAATGAGAGAGACACACTCTCTATTTATACACTAACTTGACTTGACCTTTACTCAACTAGGTCGACCTCAACTTAACCACTTAACATAATGCTGACTAGGCCGACCCCCACTAGGGTGGTATAATAACCCTTTGAGCCACATGGCCGACCCCTAATAGGGTGGTCTAATAACCCTTTGACCCACATGACTTATACAGGGCCGACCCCAACAAGGTGGTCTAATAACCCATCAAGTATAAGTTACGACACTTACAATATAAATGATGACACTTCCGTATAGAGGAATAATAACATCTCTATAGGAATACAATATACATATATGTGAAATACATTCCGAAGTTACATATACATCAACACATTTTTGTTGGTTGCTTCTCAAACATTTATTCCTTACTGAATAGAGGTAACAAAATCAATTATATTTTCCAAAGTTCTTACAAGGTCTGCACCATCAAATATTCACACATGTTCTATTATGAGATCTTCACAAGGTCTACTCCTGGTTCTTTAAAAAGTCTACAACAAATACTTCATGAGGTTTGTTCTCAAATTTTCATGAGGTATGCACTGTTAAGTCTTCTCTCAAGGTCTGCAATAAATCTATTCTCAAATATTCACAAGGTATGTACTAATTTTTTCACAAAGTCTGCATTCTCTTTTTATACATTTTCACTCGATAACATCATCTTTTTATTACTTCCTCATCCCTTTAAGTAAAATCAACCAAAAGTAGAACTTAACTAAAATGAAAAAGACTTGTTATTCCTTATATAAAAAACCAACAATAGTCTACGGATACTGTTGGGCAAGGCCCAAGTGGGCATAATTTTGGCAAAGTACAGTTTTGGAAATTGCGTAGTTCGGGCTGCGGAATCAAATGGCATAGTTTTGGAGGTGCGCAGTTCGGATTTCATAGTTAGTGTGCGCAGTGCCAACGCAACAACCATTTTTGGTAAAGAGTACAAGGAAAGGTCAAGGAGGGAAAGCGACTTGTTTTGGGGACAGATAAGCACAAAGTTAGGTGAAAGAAACCTGTCAGTAGAGTGGAGGCAAGCAGTTAAGGAGCTAAGCCACGAAGTCAACGACGACAAGAACGGGGTGGAAAGTGACAGACCATGATGCAGTTGTAACCGTTTTGAGGATGGATGCAGCTGTCAGAAGGGCGTGAGAGCCATGAGTGGCCCAACAAGGCAGCCTAGAGAGAATGGAGAAAGGTGTCGATAGCGATAGGCAGGATGGAGGGTAACCGCACCAGTTGGGAAACCTTAGGGTTTTCTTTCCCATTGGACCCTTCAGACTTAGAGAGATACAATGAACTGATTCAGGAAGAATCCAGAGCTCAAGACCTGGACTGCATCTACAAAATGACTATGAATGATACTGACTATATTAATCCTATCACGGATGGAACACTTAGTTGGTGTTGTAGTCTCGAGGTTCATGTGGCTATCATAGATACATTACATATTATAAGCAAGCATACACAATGATACATATACATAAGACGAGATAGATAGAGAGAACACAAGCCTTTATATTAACTAGCAAGAGAAGAATACAGTCATAGAACCAATCTAACCTTTACATCGACTCAACAGCCTATATATATATCTGTCAATACAGTTACATAACCGTCTGTCAGTCTAACCGACCGACTCGAACTAAACTAGTCGACACGACCTGTCGACATATACTGCAGAGTGGTCGGGCGGAGGGCCTAGTCGATAGGTCAACGTAGGCCCCTCCAACATCTCCCACACCTCAAAATTTGTCTTCGTCCCGAAGAAATGGAGAGATAAAAAATTACAAAAATAATGACTAAGACGGTTATGATGAAGGTAAGCTGGAGTTGGTAACATCAAATATCTGTAAGCAGACTTCAAGAATAGCTTCGACAGAAATAGAAAGATGGTGCTGGAACTCTTCCCAGGCACGTAGAAAATTCTGGATGTCGACAGTCAATGTCGTGAGCTTCAACAAGTTTTGCATTTTTTTGTGGGTGGATATAGCCTGTAAGTGAATCATGTCGAGTCTAAATGTAGTGATTGTTTCCTGGGAAGCAGCAAGTAAGTGTCAAAGTCGGGGCTGAATTTATTCAAGTTTATTGAGGCCGTAGCGTGCCTGAGATATCCACTGTGTTTCCTGTTTTTCCAATTTGTCCAGTTTCTTATTTTCCATGACAATCTAATTATCCAGTCTTTCAATAAGTGCCTCTTCTGCAGTCAAACACTGTCGATGAAGTGTGCCTAACAGTGTCCTTGTCTTTTGTAGTTCTTTTTAGACTTCGCCATAATGTACATACCAGTTGTGCAGAACTTCGGCGAGTTTTTCTACTTGAATATCATACTGTTTGAGTAAATCGATAGCTTCTATGAAGGCTATAAACTGATTTGCCATGAGAGAAGCTACTTCAACATCCTGGTCCTGTTGTCTTTTGAGCAGCTCGGATTGTAACATCGACACGACAGATTCGAATAGTTGGTATGCTCTATCAAGAGGTGATGTCGTGTCGGAATGGGATGGAAGTGGGATAACTTGCTGAGCTAAGTTTTCACACTTAGCAAGAAATGTAGTCCTTTCTTCCTGTAGCTGGAGTAACTGGTCTTCCGATTCCTGTCGACGACATCTTTGCGCTTTGAAAACTGTATCTTCAAGTAATTCAAGCTCTTCGTGGGATGCCAACTGTAGCTGATAGCTAGCAGTAGCTCCGAATTGATCTAAGTATACAAAGAGAGTGTTTTCTGATTGACCTTGCTGTGTTTGTAGTAGCTATTGAAATTCTCTTGTCTTGATTATATCTATGTGTGTGCTTATACTCTCTGCTTGAATACAACAGTTGGCGATGTGACAATTCTTGCATCTTATACTCGGATGTAGGACTGGAGAACTGGAAAAGTTGTATCCATGAAGTATCTGCAAGAAGATGCGCACAGATCACGAAGCCATTACGCTGGATTGGAAAATCGGTAAGTCCAATCCCCACATATGATGGTTCATCTAATGTTTATTCATTTATCCAGGAATATACTGTATCAATTGCAGCTGAGCATCGCTTACCAGCACTAGACATGGCACTGCGTGAGACACCTTCCAGATGGTGGGTTGTACATAAACAGACATTGACCACATGGGATCAGTGCAAACATATGATGCAGATCAGGTTTGTTGAGAAGGTTGCACTGAACTGTGAAACATATAATGGATAGATGGATCCAAGGGAGCATATTGAAATATGTTCACAAGCATGGGAGGAGAGAGCACAAACAGAATGGGTTCATCTATTTGTGCATACAATGGAGGAGCAGACTCCAAATATCTGGTACCTAGACACGGAGTTGCATAGAGGAACCACATATTGGCCTACCTTGGCTGTGAACTTCTAGAGAGCTTTCAGTTTTGAAGACGAAATCCCAAGCATAAATGAAGCCCTACAAGTTATCAAGGAAAGAGTATTCATAACAGAATGCCCAAGTACAAATGAGGCATTGGAAGAACTCAAAGAGATTGTGTTTGAAGTTATCAAAGTACCTACGAACCTACAACCGGAATGGGAAAGGCAGATAGAACATGCCCTTGAATTCTATAACATTGTTGAAAATGAAGAGCAAGAAGAAAGTGATGAGGAGGATCCGTGCAACGTCAATATACCTGAGTCAGAGGGTGCGCGTGAGGTAGAGGGACCTCCACTAGAAATTACAGACATGAGTAGACATGTGAAAACAAGAAAAGTGAACATTGGCACAAGTGAAGAGCCGAGTTCGCGTCTATTGGAGACTATTAGGATGATCAGACGGCCGCAGAGATCACAGAACTGCTACATGAATATCAGGATCTATTTCCGACAAAGTTTACCAAAATGAAAGGTATTCTAGGCGACTTGGGGGTTATGAAAATACCTCTTAAGCCAAGCGTGAAGCCTGTAAAGAAAAGGCCCTATAGATTGAATCCTCGATACAAAGAGAGAGTTAAGGCAAAACTTGATAAGATGCTTGATGTGGGGATCATTGATCCTGTTGAAGAATTTGAGTGGATAAGCCCCATGGTTATCCAAGACAAGAAAATGAAAGGTGAGATCAGGATCTGTGTAGATCTCAGGAAGCTCAATGATTCTTCGGTACATGACCCATTTCCTACCCCTTTCATAGATGAATTTTTAGACAATGTTGGAGGAAATGAGGAATATTCTTTCACTGATGGATTTTATGGATACCATAGGATAAGGATTGATCCAGTGGATAGGTATAAGACCAATTTTGCAATTGAATGGGGGTCGTTCCAGTACACAGTGATGCCTTTTGGTATGAAGAACGTGCCTGCCATTTTTTCCAGAGTTGTGGTCGAAGCATTTAAAGATTTCATGCATAAATTTTTAGAAGCATACTTTGATGATTGGACTTTATTTGGGTTACTGAAGAACCACTGTGAAAACCTCAGAATGATGCTAGAAAAGTGCAGACAGCATCAGATATCTTTGAATTTGAAGAAGTGTGTTTTCTGTGTGCCTTATGGTATTCTATTAGGACACATTGTGTGCAAACAAGGACTGATGGTTGATACTGCGAAGATCATAGTAATTGTGAATTTACCTGCGCCAACATCAGTAAAGCAGCTGCGCACCACGTTGGGGCACACGGGTTACTACATAAATTTTATACAGGGTTATGCACAGATAACCGCACCAATGGAGAAACTGTTAAAAAAAGACACGTAGTTTATATGGAACACAGAATGTGAGCAAGGCTTCAACACATCAAAAGAGAAAATGGTAACTGTGCCGATCCTAGTTTTTCTAAACTGGGAGAAACCGTTTCATGTTCATGTTGATGCTTCGTGCATAGCATTGGGTGTTGAACTAGCACAACCAGGAGAGGGAGGTATTGACCATCCCATTGCATTTTTGAGCAGGAAGCTCTCATCTACTGAAAAGAATTATACGACCACTGAAAGAGAGGGTCTAGCTATGGCCTACACACTGTAGAAATTCAGGCACTATTTGCTCGGTGCGCACTTCTCTATGTACACTAACCATTTAGCTTTGAAGTATCTAGTCAATAAGCCAGTGTTAGGGGGAAGAATTTGCAGATGGTTGTTACTCTTTCAAGAGTATGACTTTGAAATTGTGGTTAAGCTAGGCAGATTGAATCTAGGACTTGACCATCTCTCAAGGGTAGAGTCAGGCGAAGAAGCTACCAATCTCAAAGACAATCTTCCTGATGCGCAGTTGTTTGCAATACAGATTGTTGATGATTATTACAAAGATATTGTAGAATTTTTAACTACTGGGTTGGCACCGACAGAGTTTACTAAGCAACATAAGAAGAAACTGGTAGTAAGAGCAACATACTTCACCATAATTGTAGGTCAGCTATACAAATTGGGACCGGATGAATTGCCGTACAGATTTGTTTTAGAGCACGAGAATCCATTCATATTGGCTGATGCACATTTAGGTGTATTGGGAGGTCACTATGCAGGAAGAGACGTTGCGCATAAGATATTGCGGGAAGGTCTATGGTGGCCTATAATTCACAAGGATGCAAAGGAACATTGCCAGAGCTGCGATGTCTGTCAGAGGACAGGAAATCCATCGAGAAGAGATGAAATGACATTAAATCCATAGTTGACACTTCAAGCATTTGAGAAATGGGCCATTGATTTCGTGGGACCTATAAACCCACAGGGAAAAAGGACTAGTGCGAGATACATCATCACTTCCACCGATTATATCACTAGATGGGCAGAAGTGAATCCAGTGAAGGACTGTAACGCAGCTACAGCTGCGCAGTTCATTTTTGAGAATATCCTTACCAGGTTTGGATGTATGAAGAGTTTGATGAGTGATCAAGGCACTCATTTTTTGAACAGAACTATTGAGGCACTGACTGAAGAGTTCCACATTCATTACCAGTGAAGTACGCCATATCACCCGCAAGCAAATGGAACTGTTGAGGCTTTCAACAAGGTACTATAGCATGCACTCACAAAGGTATGCAATGTGAATAGGGATGACTGGGATCTGTGCATTCCAACTGTGTTATGGGCGTACAGGACTACTTGCAAGAAATTGATTGGCCACACACCTTTTAGGTTGGCCTATGGACAAGAAGCAGTAATGCCTATGGAGTACATTGTTACCCGCTTGAGAATAGATGCATTTACATGCATGGAAGATCAACATGTGCTAGAAGAAAGACTTCTACACTTGGTTGGGTTGGAGGAAGATCGCTTCATCATAGGCTTTCACCAGCAAGTGCAGAAAGATCGAGAAAAAGCATGGCATGATCGCCATATCAAGAACAAGTCTTTTCAGGTAGGTGATCTAGTCCTCCTGCATGATAGAAAATTTATGAAATTTCCTGGGAAGTTCAAGATGCATTGGCTTGGTCCATATATTGTTGTACATGTTACTAACGGTGACGCAGTTTAGTTAGCCACATTAACCGGGGATACCTTGCCAGTTTTAGTGAATGGAAGTAGGCTAAAACCCTATCGGTATAGTCCTACTTCACAGAATACGCATTAAAAAGAAGAAAAGAAGATTTCTAAGTGTCAAGTATAGTTGAAATTGGGCACTAGAAATTGGGTAGAGTCTGTACGCAGTTTTGGTCTGACACGCGAAGTGTGACAAAAAGGATATATGTACCGTGCAGCGAGTGAAGCTGCGCGGATAAAAAAAATAGCATAAGAGAAAAAGAAAAGAAAAGAAGAAAAGTACAACTACGCAGAATGAAAAAGTATGACAAGAGGCATGTGATGGAACCACAAGTGCGTAGTCAAAGGCGAAGAAGCCAACGTATAAAGAAGAACCACATAAAATCCCCTTGACGAAACCGCCAACACAACACGATGGGAAATGTTAAACTGACAGTTGGTTAGTGGGCCGTTATCTAAATTGGCAGCACCGAAGAGATTAAGCATTAACAACAAAGATGGCCATTCGGGCATAATAAAGGGCGAAGTGACCGAGATCTCACCGAACAGCTAACAGGCTGGCAATTAAACGCTGACTTAATCGATTTAACAGCTTGACAGTACTGGCACCTTTTCGCAATTAAGTAAACATCATTGGTTCAGGCATGATGATTGGTCGACAAGATCGAGATCTCAGAGGAAATATGGCGAAAGGACGCAGCATTAACCATCCATTAATGGTCGATCGCCACGTTCAAAGACCAGCAGGGTCTATCAAATATCCCTCTGCCAAGCAGTTATACATTTTACCAAGAACTTTACTTCATCTGCGTATGATTCCAGAGCTTCTAGAACCAGAGAGCCGAATTGACTGTGAGTGCATGTCCAAGCCACTTACCAGTGCCTAAGTCCTGAAAGTATTCATCTAGTCAGGATTTCAGGGAGTCATGTCGGCTCTAGCTACCAAACCTATAGGGGAGAAAGGTGCTTCATCTCGAAGCTCTGTAAGACAGGCTACATGGATGGTGAAGGATAAGCATCTAGCTAAAGACTAGGATGAGCCGAAGACAACAAAGCCACAGAAACCAGTCACCTTCCACGAGCGACCCATCCACCTCGTCCATGAGTATATTCCACCACAGAAAGATGATGCAACACCTGTCAATCTAAAGAAAAATGTTGTTTACGAGATCCCAATCCCGCCCATGTCTAGTAACGTATGGGTTGTAGAAGACCTTCTAGGGCAGGTACGAGACTGCAAATTTGAAGACCACAACTTGCTAGTAGGAGCACAGTCAAAGCCAAAGAAGTTCTCCCAATATCAACCGGACCAATACATGCATCGGCAGGTTGATGAATTCGGCATCGAGACTTTGTACGTCCAGGATTGGGTCAATGGGCTTGAGCCATCGGGATTGCTGAACTTGCTACACATCCCGCACTTTGATAGAATTCCAGAACTCAACGCCGTAGTGCGCGTTTTGTTTTCCTGTGTACATGAAGGATACCTATGGATGGACAAGCAAATCGATATCAATATCGATACGATACACCGAATTACACTTCTAAGTAAGAGAGGCGACGACCCTTCGCAAGTGTTTGTAGGGAAAGCTCAGGAAAAAGAGCTCGCCGCCAAGGTCACGGAGGAATTTGGCGTAATCCAGAGCAAACGTGGCTTTCCCATCAAATATATCAATGATGAAGCGACCAAGTTCAAAGTTCAACTGCTTGTAGGAAATATACTACGTAAAATCAGACCGCCAGAGGTATCAGCCATAACAATCTGGCTCACATCTAAGACATTGAAGGTCACCTCTTACAACTGGGCGCAGTACCTACTGAATGAGTTTTTGGTAGACGTCGAATGAAATCAGGAAAAGGGAATCCCGTTCCACTATAGTTGGTTATTGGTACTCAATGCCTTCGTCGGTTGGAAAGAGCTGACCGGATACCAGGGTCTTCCAATTTTCAAAGGGCAGTTCCTGTTAGGAACCCATGTCAACCCTTCTATTTACTTTGTTAGTATATTGTTGTTGGACGCATATGCTTTGTAAGTCATACCGTAGTAATAATCCCTATTCGCTTAAGTGTGGGAAGTACTTGGGTATAAGCCATAAAACTCATTGTGAGGAGTACCACAGGAACCCCAAAGTAGCTATCCCATTGAGAGGACCTGCGAGCAAAAAGGGCAACGACCCCTACCTGATTGACTAGTTCCCACCCGTGAGGTAAACCAAGAGCTGTCGTTTGTGGAAAAGCGGTTATCAGTTTTACCTGAGCCATGGAGTGAGGGGTACTGCCCCAATACGCAAGCCGTTAGACAACATTGGTGGCTGAGTGAAACCCCTGAACTGTTAGGAAGCTGCACATACCTGGGGTCCATATCTCCCTTGTTTTCACTTCGTTTCCCTTGAAACTTCCCTAACACCCATGTAATCCCATTCTACATATTTCATTCCTGAGGACCCTATCCCAAAATACACTTCCCAAAGCCCGAAATATCACATTTGTCTATTTTTAGGGTTTGCCATAACGTCTTCGGATTTCACCGAATCGCCTTCAAATTTTACCACAGAGTTCCTTTCCTCATTCTACTTCTTTGTCCCTCTCTGCAAAATGTTCTCATTCTTTCACGCCACTTCTGAAATCCTCATTTTCTGCTTCCCTATCCATTTGACAGTGTCCAAAGCCTAGTCAAACCCAAATTACCCTTCCAATTTTTTCCCAAATCTAGATTTTCCTTTACTGAAATAGCTTTTGTTTTTGTTTTTCTACCCACTCATAAAAAAAAAAACTCATGGTTATGGTTGTCACTCGCGAAGTAGCAAAAACCATGAAAGAAGCACTTGTAGCCATCCAAGCCAAAATCCAGGATCTGGATTAAAAATTTCTCAGCCTCCATCTTGAGCATTCAGCCATGAACAACAAACAACAGTCCGAGTCTTCATCAGACAATGAGTTCTCTTCTTCCAACAATTTCTGTGGTTTGAAGCTTGAATTTCCTTGCTTCAATGGTACTGATCCGACTGGATGGATCTAGATTGCAGAACAATATTTCAGTTTGCATAATACTTTTGATGTCCAAAAAGTTCCACTTGCATCCTTTCATTTGGAACAGGAATCCCTTCAATGGTACCGTTGGTACATCAAGGCTCATGACAAGCCAAAATGGATAGATTTTTGCCAACTCCTTTTGCAACGATTTGGTCCTAGTGCTTTTGATGACTTCACTGGAGCACTCATTAAACTTCGTCAAATTGGCATTGTGAGAGAGTACTAGACATAATTTGAGAAACTAGCCAATCACACAGAAGGATTGTCTGATGAATTCTACAGGAGTTGTTTTATCAGTGGTCTTAAGGATGAAATCCGCTCAGAGGTCAAAATGTTCTGTCCCAACACAATGATGGAAGTCCTGGGGTTGGCTAAGTTAGCAGAAGACAAGATTGCAGCCCAACAATGCTCTAAACACACTTTTGTTCCCTTTCCAAAATATGGTTTCTCAACGACCTCCCATCCCGCCAGCTCCTCAACCAACTCCTATCAGGCATTTGTCTGAAACAGAGATGCAGGCACGTAGAGAAAAAGGACTTTGTTATAATTGTGATGAGAAATTCACTCGGGGACATAGATGTGTTCAGCAAAATCTCTCTCTCTTGGATATGGATTCTTCGCCTGCCTCTAAAATTGGTGAAGAAGCTCCAGATACAATGGATGATCAGTTCAACATTTCAGGAGCCGCCTATTCACCCCCCATCTCAGGATGACCAACCATAGATATCTCTCCATGCTTTATTCAACGTCACCACCCCCCAAAGAATGCGGGTCATGGGTTACTTCAAGAAGCTTACTCTTACAATACTCATTGATTATGGTAGCACTCATAACTTCATTGACCCTCGGATCACCAAATAGGCTGATTGTTTTGTCCATCCTTGCTCCAACTTTGAAGTCATGGTTGCCAATGGGGGCACCTTACCTTGCAAGGGGAAGTGTCACAATGTGCGTATCTGTCTAGAATATTATAGCCCGTGCTCTGAAATGTTTTCCTTGTCCCTAGGCATATGTGATGTGGTTTTGGGCGTTCAATGGTTACGCACACTTGGCCCCATCTTATGGGATTTTGCTGAACTTTGGATGCATTTTTCAGTCAATGGGAAACAACACAAATTTATGGGTTTACCACAAGGGTCTCTTCGCATTGTTAGTTCACATCACCTGGAAAAGATCCTTAAGAAGAATTCACATGGTGTCATCGCTCAACTCCATTCTATTCAGATGCACCCATCAATAGTCTCCCCTACTTCCTGGGATAGATATGCAGGTGTCTTTGCTGAACTAGTGGGCTTATCGCCTTCAAGAGACCTTTCCGGTAAGACGTTAGCCACATCTACATCTTAGCAGGAAATGTTGGCTATTTTGCATGCAGTACAGAAGTGGCATCCATAACTATTAGGGAATCATTTCTGAATCAAGACTGATCTCCAGATTCAGGAAAATTTCCTGGAACAACCGGTCTCCTCCCCAGAACACTTGAAATGGGTTATCCAACTCATGGGTTATGCCTATGTGATCACTTACAAGAAGGGTAAGGACAATATGGTGGTAGATGCTTCTTCTCACACATTTGATGACCCAGTTCTTCTTACAGTTATTTCTCTGCTTGTTCCAAATTGGTTGCAATCTGTTCAACAGGGCTATCTCTTCTATGAACTCCATGCTTCTTCATCGGCAGGGCACTCTGGGTTCCTCAAAACGTATCACCAAGAACAATGTAACTTCTTTTGGCAGGGACTAAAACTGACAATTCAACAGATGGGGATTGATTGTGATACTTGCCAGGTCAACAAGGGTGAACCGACACTCCTTTCAGGATTGCTCGAACCCTTGCCCATCCCTACACAGATTTGGCCAAGTATTTCTATGGATTTTCTAGTAGTGCTCTAGTGGTACAATACCACATCTAAAAGGACACCATATGAAGTAGTTTATGGACAAGAACCACCAGTTCTTCTTCCATACACCCTCAGTAGCTCCCCAGTTCAGGCAATTGAATCGGTTCTTCGAAACCACGATCAGATTCTTCTCATTCTGCAGGACAATCTTCACATGGCAAGAATTTGACTGCAACAACAAGCCGATCAGTACCGTTCTGAGCACACTTTTCATGCAACTGATATGGTTCTTCTTCGTCTATAGCCTTCCAAGCAACGCTTCTTGAACCTCAAAAGGCGTCAGTGGCCTAGAATGCAACTCGAGGATGCTACAGGGGAACCACTCCAAATTCTGCATCAATTTCCACATCTAAAGCTTTGAGGACAAATCTTTTTCTAAGGGAGAGGGGATGTTAGGAACCCATGTCAACCCTTTGATTGAATTTGTTAGTATATTGTTGTTGGACGCATATGCTTTGTAAGTTGTCCCGTAGTATTTGTTGATCCATAGTTTGTATTGCTGTTGTTGGACGCATATGCTTTGTAAGTTGTCCCATAGTAATTCTTGATCCATATTTTGTATTGTCCCATGGTTTGTATTGACACATGGTATTGACCCATGGTATTGGCGCCTAGACTTAGTATATAAGTTGGTGTTGAGACCAATGAAGGAACCATGAATTTATTTGTATTGAGCTTTCCCCCTCGAAGTGGCCTACGATCAATATACAACTGATTCTGAGTTCTGTTATTTCTGCTATTTCATGTATTTTCATTAATTAATTATTGCAGGTTCTTCACAGTGCCGTGGGACACACTTCGTCAATTTGTGGGAAAACTCTAAGTCCTCAAGGCAGCACCAAATCAATGAAGTATTTTACATTTACTATGAGCAACTGTGGGATGTAATTCGGCGCACTTCGCGTGTCTCAAAGCCATTGACAATTACCTACAAGGGGATAATGAGATTCATGGCAGACAAGCATAGATCGTACATTCATCCAAGGGATGATTCTGATAAAGAGCCATGGTATCCACGATTTTATCAATTAGATGATGAGAATATTGAACAGATGATCGAGGATTGGGAACCAGATTGGAAAGTGGCCCACCCAATTGACATTGAATCTGACTATGAACAAAAGAAAGATAAAGAGAAAAATGAATAGAAAGATGATAAGACATACGAGGAGACAGATGAAGACAAAAGTTAAGACAAGGAACAAACTACAGCAACACCGATTGTTGAGGACAAAGAAACTACACAAGACAAGCCAGAAGGCTAGGAGGGAGGAAAGAGAAAAGCAACTATGATCCCCTCATCGGCGAAGGGCCAGCATAAGGAGTGAAAGGATATTAAGCCAAAATTAACACCAATGCTGCACGAGGATGATTGTGAATCCATTGCAACAAAGGTTCAGGAACTGTGGGAAGAGATCTGCACGGAGAAATACACAAAACAAGAGTAGCTACAACTAACCCTGCTTTAGGCGGTCGAATCTTTGAAAACGATGGTTGCGGACATTCGCGGATCAAACTCAAAGGGGAAGTCAGGATGCACAAGCGCGTAGAAGAGGAAACCTCATTCAATGAGTGCATGCCCTAGGGTAGTGCATCTAGAGCTGGAAAACTTCATCTTCTTAAATGATAACGTGCGCGAAGCAGCAAAGGACGCAGCCCATTTCAACCTCAACATTGGGTTATTTCCACTTGAACATTTGAACAATTTGCATAGGAAGCTCGTAGAAGAGATTCATGAAAGAGGCATCGCCTCATATGACCAAATTTCCCAAGTTCAAGAATGCTTCGAAGAGCTAAAGCAACAATCTGTGGAGAATACCAGGGAGTTAGCCAACGCTAGAGAAAGAGACTACAAACTAAAAGAGACAGTATCATCGGTATGCGCAAAGATTCCAGAATGCGTAGAAGAGAACAATGTCGAGGATGCCATAATAAAGATGGGGGCCAAAGTGGAGTACCTTACAACCGAAATGATGGAGATGGAGATCTCTTATAAAGGGAAGATCGTGGACCTGGAAGCTCGGCATCTAAGTACCCCGCCGGATGAGCGCGTAGCTCCAACATAAGTTGTACATGCCACTTTAGACAGTATTTCGGCTGAGGTATTGAAGTGTCAGAATTTCCTCGAAGAAGCAAATATGGTGGTGGTCGGTTTCAGCAAAGATCCCGCCCTTATGCAAGTCAGGGGTGATTTACAACGAAGGAAACAAGCAATCAAGGCTGCAAATGTGGAAATGAAGACTTTGTCAGCAAGACCGAAAATGCAAAATTTCAATGAAGTAAAAGAAATGCAAAAAGAGTTAGCAGTGGTAAGAGAAAGAGAGACTTCCATTTCAACAAAATTGCAGCCTATAGAAGAAGAAGGTATGGCACTCATGGAACAAATTGATGAGAAGTTCCTTGAACTTCAAACAACAGAAGGCACATTGAGAGAACAAATCTAGACAAAGGTCTCGCAGGCGATGCTGGAGACCATACAAGAATTCGAATGTAAGGCAAAGTTAACGGTTGCCGAGGTAACCGTTACTTTGAACAGCTTCATTGTGAATCTAAGTCCCATTGGAGAAGTGTAGACACAATTAGTCAGCGACGGAAGTGGCCATAAGTAAGTGTTAGGGGCCTGTTGGGAAGGGCACAAGTCGAGGACGAGCCACAAGTAAGTGTTAGGGGCCTGTTGGGAAGGGCACAAGTGGCCATAATTTTGGAAAACTATAGTTTTGGGAACTGCGCAGTTCAGGCTGCGGAATCAGATGGAACAGTTTTGGAGGTGCGCAGTTCGAATTGCATAGTCAGTGTGTGCAGTACCAGTGCGACAACCATTTTTGGTAAAGAGTACAAGGAAAGGTCAAGGAGGGAAAGTGACCTATTTTGGGGATAGAGAAGCACGAAGTTAGGTGAAAGAAACCTGTCACGAGAGTGGTGGCAAGCAGTTAAGGAGCAAAGCCACGAAGTCGACGACGATAGGCAGGCTAACAGAGCAGAAAGTGACAGACCACGATGCAGTTGTAACCATTTTGAGGATGACTGTAGCTATCAGAAGGGCATGAGAGCCACGAGTGGCCCAGCAAGGCGACCTAGAGAGAGTGGAGCAAGATGTCGATGACGATAGGCAGGATGGCGGGTAACCGCACCAGTTGGGAAACCTTAGGGTTTTTTACCATGTATTGTAAAGACATGACCTATAGGCATGATCTATAAATGGACACATTTTGTAAAGGGAAAGGGTTGAATCTTCTGAGTATGAATTGTAATCTTTGTTGAACATTAAACTTTGTTGAGAGAAGATTGTAAAGGCTCTGCAAGCTATGTGTGCATAGGCCTATTGAGAGAGAAGAGAGTCTGCACCTGAGTGCGTAGACTGGAACTGTTGTACCCTTCCCGAAATAATATAACAACAATTTATGTGGACGTAGCTCCCATCGTGGGGGTGAACCATGTTAAATTTTGTGTTGTGTGATTGTTTATATGTTTGCACTTGTTTATTTTCTTACAACGAATGCTTGAGCTCCTGCTTATCAGTTTATGTCTTTTACTTTTATATGTATTCGCCATAGAATGAAGATGGGAATAATATGTTAAGTGTCGCATATGTGGATGAATGTTAGATGCACAAGTATTTCTAAGTCTTTGAATGTATGAATCGGTTGGACAATCACTTAAATAGATAAGATCCCCATAGTGCACAACACCGGAAGTGCGCAGTATATTGTGTTATCATATTGCACAAGTCTTAAGACAAATCACCTAAGGAAATAGTGGATGCATAAGAAATGTTAGGTACAGTTAGTTGAAGTAGTCCAATACCGAGGAGGAAGCGTAGTTATCAGTGGTGTTGTCCTGTTGTTGAGTAAGTCCCGAACCGCGTATTCCTTGGATGCGTGATAGCCTAAGTGCCAGTGACAGAAAAGTGGAACTCCGTGTAGCTTCAAGTCCGCAGCGCGAGTCCTGCAGTGCGCTGCTTGCCACATCTGTTAAGCACTCATCACCTGGTTGTGGAAACCTGATTCCGCATCCCCCATAGCTTCACCTCGGGTGAGACCTCGGGTGAGACCTCATTATGTTCACAGACTGTTTCCAAAAGGGCCGATGAAAAGGGGTTTTGTTGGTTCCTTGAACTGTGAAGAACCTGGGTCTACACTGGAAACCTCTAGAACAATCATCTAAGCCAACAAATACGACCTTGGTTGTAGGATTGGAAAGTAAATTATTGGAGACCACATAAAAAAAGCTAGGAGTTTATTGGTTGAGAGATAAAACTCTTTAGTAGCAAGGAATATTTTTGGGAAAGCACCTCTCATACAAGAATCACGCACAAGGTCATTGCTTAAGTGTTGACATTATCCCTTGAAAATTAGTTAGTGGATGTGAAATGTCAGGGACATGAGTAAAGTTGGCATGTGAATTAGAGTGATACCTTTATGTTGAAGTTTTAGGTATACGATGAAGTCCCACATATCCTCACCCAATGTGAAATATTGACCCATGACTATTCCAACTAGTTATTTTTCATGAAGAGGCATCCGTAGTTACTCTCCCTATATTTCACATAGGTTACTACAAGTGAGAAGTGCTTGTGGTACTTGAGGTAGGTAGTGAACCTCAATATTATTTCCCCTGAGGTTTGTCATATTCACAAGGGAGATTGTACCTTAGGTAGAATTTACTATAATTGCTTCTAACACATTCATTGGTTGGACTTTCACTCACCATCCTAGAATGACCTCTGTAAGTTCTTTTTTAATTGTTTCAATAGTAGGATTCCAGGAATGAACCACCTTGGGATGAATTTTGGAGGACTACGTTTTATTCGCTATTTCACTAGGTGGAGGACCATGTTTTCTTCCTCAATTACCTATTTCATTAGGTGGTAGGAATGTATTGGTCAAATTTACAGTTGTGGAAGGCCCATTAGAATTCAACATGATCCTAGGATATGAATACATATATGCTATGGATATTGCGGTGTATAGACTATTTTGTGTGATGGATGTTCCTCATAACAAAGCATTATCACTATTAATAAATTGGAATTTGGTGATCTCCATCCTTGTTTGAATTTAGACCATGTACCCTATTTGTTTTCTCCTAGTGCCTTGATGTACATAACCCTACCATGGGTGAATTATGTGGGCTCATATCACATGCCTTCATTTTATATTGATAAGGGGCCTCTGCATTCATGCTCACCTTCTTGGGACTTTATTTCGTCAATGTCACGTCCCCATCTTGACCCTATTGCATTAAAATGTAAATTATGTAATATTGTTATAAAATCATGGTGAGTAGCTCAAGGCCAAGGCCCTGCCATCGATTTATTGATGCATACGGTTTGCATGCTAGCCAGGCACATTGGAATTTCAACATCATGTAAATATGCATTTTAATAAAAATACCCACAACTAGCTATGCAATGAAACAAGAGATGAGGGCATGATTTTACAAGGAATTGGAAGGGAAAAATTCAAACCCTTGAGCCAATCAAGTCAATACAAGTGTCAATGAGATAACCCATCAAACACTCAACTACCCATGTTGACTTTTATACCCAATCATTCATTCTCCCAAGAGTTGGTTGAGGTAGTTAATGCCTTGGGGAATGGGAAGTATGGTTGTCCAAATTTGAGTATGGGCAAGCCACCTTGCATGGAAAATCATGTTTGGATTCCTTGGCAAGAAAAGAGACATGAATTGCTCCCCAAGCCATTACCCATGAACCAGTTTCTCTCCCTCACGCGCTTGGAGCTACCTAGGTGTTTTCCAACCATGTTTTCCTGGTTTTTCTTTGTTTATCAGCTGAGAGAAAGGCGTTTTTGTGTTATATACCAGTGGGGAAGAAGAGGAGTCAGTTTGGGGGTTCCATTGAGACCGTTTTGGCTATTGAATTCTTATATACCTATGGGAGAATTCGCTTTTGCTCCCTGTGGTCAATTTCCCTTTTCCACAGTCCATTTTGGTGTGCCCATGATTTGGGAAATTCCATGGCCATCTTGTTTGTAAATCCCATTGTTGAAAATGTGTATCCATGCCTAGTTTGAATTGTTATGTGAAAGAGAATGTTGGGATTAAGATGGGTATCCATTGCTTTGGCTTGATCTTGAGTGCAAGCACCCATAAATGAAGAGGGTTCAGATTTAACATGATAAACCTAGTTGCGGACTAGCTTGGCTTAGATGAAATGATTATTTGACTATGTATGAGCTTGATTGTCCCTTTTCCTTGTAGAAATCATGCCCAGCTCGAGGGTGGTCTCTGAGTGCTGAAATAGTACAGGCTGGGCAGAGACCTATGGTTGGGTGGAACATTGAAACAACATAGCTAGTTGCATGGGACAATTGCTCAATGAAGATAAGTGTTTTTCTGTCTATGTATTTACTTTTGCAATTTTTTAATTTGATGATTATTTTGGTATGCTGGATGAGCATGAAATGTGTGTGGATGATGTTTTATTCCACTGTGCATATTTGCTTGATTTGCATCTGCACACTCTTGTTTTTTTAATTGTATGAATCTGATGAATCGGGCTGAGTTTTATGAAAAACCTCAGAGATTGGCATCTTGTTCCCTCCCTCGAATTGGGTCCACAGGAGGGGACATTACAGTCAATTGAGTGGGTGATGTATCCATTGGGGACAGTGGTCCTTTTATCCCCCTTGTTGGTCTAAGTAAATATTTTGTCATATGTTCTCTTTTGAATTATGTTCTTCCCTTAAATGAATCTCTCCTAGAATCTATGATCACTTTTAACATTACTTTAGATATTTATGTCCTTTCTAAAGACGATATCCCTAGATTGGACCCATTTTCAATTGAATGTATCTTTCATTTTCCTTGTAAATTTGATCTCTCTATCTATGGATCCCTCTAGTTACAAATCCTTATATTTGTGTTACGAGTTTGATCCCTTTGGTTATGGATACTCATATTTTCATCTGAGTATGATCACTCTGAGTATGGATCCTTGGATTTTCCTTCCGAGATTATTTCTTTGTTTATGGATCCTCATATTGGCCTTTTGAGTTTGATCCCTCTTGCTATGGATATTTGTTTTTCTTTCCGAGTACAATTGCTCTAGTTATGGATCCTTGAATTTGTTGAAGCCTTTTTAGTCTAATCCCTTTGGTAATAGATCCTCACTTTTTCCCCTTGGGCCATATTTCTTTGATTATATATTCTTAGGCCTTGGCATGTATAAGTCAAGTATGTTTAGTAGTAGTGTTGGCATGGCATTAGAGCACAGAAGATGCGGATTCAACAACAACGAAGGGGTCATAAGCAAAGGAGAAGGTCCATCCGCAAAGGATAAGAAGCCGATGAAAGCGGAAGTTTTGGTCCATGTTAGTTAGAATTGGTCATTTGGACCATTTTGTAACCGCCATAGGTGTCTATAAATATAAACACAATTGTAATAGATAGGCATCAAAGTAAGATTGAAGAATCAAGAGATAAGTTGATGTATTTGGTCTGCCTTCGACAATTTTGCTCAGAACATATGAATCTATGTTAAGTTGCTCGGAATTGTTATTTGCGAAGCACATTCCGTAGTCCTTTTTGATGACTTAATGAATGAGGATGTTCAGATATGTCTCTATTTTGTGTTTTCTATTTGTCGACATGAGTTATTGTTAGAAAAAACAGGATCGTAGAGCAATGACAATAAACAAGATGCAAATATAAATTACATAGACACATTGCAAGTGTTACACCTAAAATCAACCCATCATCATGATTTAGTGTATACATCCCTAAAGTCATCGGGACCAAGTATTCATTTGAGAGGATTTGTACTCAGTTTGTACAACCTTTTGAGAGGTTGTCGCAGGTTGCACACTAGCAATATGCGATGTCGCAGGTTTCTCCATAGCAAGGTGCGACGAGGTCTGTTAATGGGAAAAAATAGCCATTTCGAGATCTTTCTCGAAGCCTACTCATTTGGGGGCTTATCCCTGATCTCTTGGAGAGCTGGTACTCGACCCCTAACTCATTGGGAAGATCCCCTATCTCTCTCCTACCATCTCTCAACCTATCCTATCCATAATCTCATCCACTTAGTCCTATATAAACGAGGCTCAATCCCATACCAAAGGGAGGAAGACTATGGTATCTACATGCTGGTGAAATCTCTCTTAAGACACCTTCACTCACCTCTTGGTGTTGATGTATATGTAACTTCGGAATGTATTTCATCTGTATATTTTATATATATTTATTGTACCCTTATAAGAGATGTGTTATTCCTCTTAAAGGAAGTGTCGTCATGTGGATTGACAAGTGTCGCAAGTGTGTGTACTTGCCGATGGGTTATTAGACCACCATTTGGGGTCGTCCCGGAATTATATATAATATAATGTGGATGTATCTAAGTAGACAAGTCGGCCCCATTGGGTCACTGGGCAAAAAGGTGAGTATAAATAGAGATAGGAGATCTCTATTTTACTCACTCGGAAAAGTAACTCACTATCTATCTGAAAGTGGCGCACTAGTGAGGAGGAGGAGGATCATCTGCTAGGAGACTATCTCAGTGTTATTTGGTTGTATTTTGGTTGAGCCATTGCTCTCTCTATCTCTGAGGAAGTTGTGGGGTTTTTCACCTTAGGGTTTTCCCCACGGAAACTCTGTGTCTCTTGTCTCTATGCTTTTGATTCTTGTGATGCTTGTGATGCTTGTCATATTATGATTGTCATGCATTGATATACTGTAGATGTTATTCTCTCAGTAAAGATCCTATATTATTGTGAATTAATACTCAAAATTTAACATGGTATCAGAGCTAACCTGAGAAGAAGACATTTTGCAGTGATGGAAGCTTGTATTCCTTGTTTATTGGGTTTCTCTCCACAGATTTTTGAAAATCAGTATAGTAGATTGAATCTACTCATCAAGGCGCATCTATCTGTCCAATTAGAATTCAGTTCCGAGCATTTTCAGATTTGGCCCTAAAAATTAGGGTTTCCACAAAAATAGGAATTTCTGGAATCTGAAGACACAGCTGGAAGCTCCTTGCAAAAATCGAAGTTTAGAGCTTTGTATCGAGATTTTTGGCTGGGTAGATCTCCGGGAAACTCAAACCCTAATTCAGGGATCTCCCTAGTGAACCCGGGAGGACAAAAAGGCAATTTTGAAGGGAAAGACTTTGCTGATCTCAAATTATGAAGGTACCAGGTTGATCAGCTCTCCAAGGCGCATATTTCTATCCTTTCGAAATTTTGAAATTCACATTTTGAATTTTTAGGGTTTCTCTGACAAACCTTAATCCGAGACCAAATCCAGTTTTCAGCACTTCAAGTGGTAAGTCCTAAATCTTCTCTATTTCCATTTGAAGTACTCTTAAAGATGTCTCTTCACACCAAGCTTGAGGATAAGCTTGAAGGAGCTGATAACTTCCAAGCCTGGAAGTATAGGATTGGGTTAATCCTAGAAGAGAATGAGTTGGACTCATATGTGAAAGAAGACATCCCTATCCCAGAGGATGAAGAGGCCAAGGCATTGCATAAGAAGAACTTGGTCAAGGAAAAAAGAATCATTGCTGATTCTATCAAAGACCATCTCATACCCCATGTGTCTTCTCTTAAGACACCCAAGGAGATGTTTGACTCTTTGACCAAGCTATTTGAAGGAAAGAACATAAATCGGAAGATGACCCTGCGAAACCAATTGAAAGGAGTAAAGTTTCAGAATGGAGAAACCATTCAATCCTATTTTTCAAGGGTCTCCCAGATCAAGGAACAACTAGAAGCAGTGGATGAAATGGTGGAGAATGGTGAAGTGGTAATGACCACCCTAAATGGCCTACCTAGGTCATGGGATTCCTTTATCCAAGGAATTTGTGCAAGGAAGAAGTTGATCTCTTTCAGTAGACTTCGGGAAGAATGCTCACAAGAAGAAGCAAGGCTTGTGGCACGAGAAGAAAAGATGGGGAATGAAGATCAATCTCTCACAGCTCACACCAGGAAAGGAAAGTCCAAGAGAGAGCCATCTCACTCCAAGAGATCTTCACATCACTTCAAAGAAAGAAGAATATGCTTCACTTGTAATGAGAAAGGACATATTGCCATAAATTGTCCCAAGAACAAGAAGGACAATAACATCCCCAACAAGAAGAAGAAGGGTAGCAAAAGAAGGTTTCATGCTCATGCTGCCGAAGATGATGAACCCCCAAAGAAGAAGGCTAGGGCAGAAAGTGATAGCAACGATGACTCATCAAGTGAAGAAGAGTATGTTCTGATCTCTGCTCTCACAGGTACCATCTCCCATGGATGTAATGATTGGTTGATTGATAGTGGGGCTTCCAAACACATGACTGGGTTCAAGGAATCTTTTGTGAACCTATTTGAACATGAATCACCCCATAAGGTGAAACTTGGGGATGATTATCAATACCCAATCAAAGGAAGTGGTGAAGCTTCCTACAACCTAGATTCTGGAAAATCTCTGAAGATGAAGGAAGTCCTCTATGTACCTGGGCTCAAGAAGAACTTACTCTCAATATCTGCATTGGATGCAAAAGGTATGAGGGTTGCATTTTTGGATGGCCAAGTCCTAATGTGGCCAAAGGGAAAGAACATAGATGATGCAGTAGTAATTGGAGAGCAAGAGGGAGGCTTGTATAAATTGAAGGGACAACCTGAACATGCCATGGTACATGAATCCATGGAGCCAAGTGAACTTTGGCATAGAAGACTTGCTCACATGCACTACAGAGCACTTCCAATTTCAAGCAAGGCAGTAGAGGGTATTCCTGAAATCAAGACCAAAAATGAAGGTGTTTGCAAAGGATGTGCAAAAGGTAAGAACATTAAGAAGGCTTTCCCAAGCAGTGAAAGCAAGGCAAAAGACATCCTGGAAATCATCCACTCAGATGTATGTGGCCCTATGTCATCCAGTTCCCTAAGTGGGTATGTTTACTATGTCTCATTTATTGATGACTTCTCCAGGAAGACTTGGATATACTTCTTGAAGGGAAAAGATGAGGTGCTTGATAAATTCAAGGAATTCAAAACCTTGATGGAGAATCAAACTGACAAGAAGATCAAGACATTCAGATCTGACAATGGTGGAGAATTCACCTCAAGTGACTTCAAGAAGCTTTGCAGTGATTCAGGGATTAAGAGGGAGTTGACTGCTCCTTATAATCCTCAACAAAATGGTGTTGCAGAAAGGAAGAACAGAACTATCATGGAAGCAGCAAGGGCAATGTTGCATGATCAGGATCTTCCTATGCATCTATGGGCAGAAGCAGCTAGAACAGCTGTATATGTGCAGAACAGAACACCCCACAAGATATTGGACAACAAGACACCAGAAGAGGTCTTTTTTGGTAAGAAACCTGAAGTCAGTCATCTCAGAATATTTGGTTGTCCAGTATACACTCATGTCCCAAAAGAAAAGAGGACTAAACTAGATCCTTCAAGAAAGAAGGGTATCTTTGTGGGTTACAGTGAAAGCTCGAAGGCTTACAGAATATACTTTCCAGGGTTCAAGAAGATTGATGTCAGCAGGGATGTAACATTTGATGAAAACTCAGCATTCATCAAATCAAGGAAGGCACCTACTGAAGTTTATGAAGAACCTAAGGAAACAAGATTTCATGACACTACCATGACTGAAGTAGTTCCAGAAGCTGTTCGTGAGTTTGAAGATCCACAAGAACCTGTAGATCCACCCCGTGAGGATAACTCGCACAAGAGGAAACCTGTATGGGCTAGAGAGCTCATTCAAGATGCAGAAAGATTTGGTATTCCAGAAGAAGAACACAGAGCAAAGAAAAGAACCAGATCACAAACCAACCATGTTGCTTTACTCTGTGACATTATGAACAAAGAGCCTTCCAGTTATGAAGAAGCAGCAGAAAAGAAAGAATGGAAGGATGCCATGGTTGAGGAATACCAATCAATAATGAAGAATGATGTTTGGGATGTTGTCCCAAGACCTAAAGAGAATTCTGTTGTGACTTCTAAATGGATCTTCAAAATCAAGCATGCTGCAGATGGCAGTGTGGAGAAATACAAAGCAAGATTCGTAGCTCGTGGATTCTCTCAGAAAGAGGGAATAGATTATGAAGAAACTTTTGCACCTCTAGCCAGGTATACTTCCATCAGAACAGTACTTTCCCTGGCTGCAGCTATGAAATGGAAAATACACCAGATGGATGTCAAGACTGCTTTCTTGAATGGTATAGTTGAAGAGGAAGTATATGTGGAACAACCACTTTGTTTTGAAATACATGACAGGGAGTCATATGTGTGCAGACTGAAGAAAGCCTTGTATGGCTTGAATCAAGCTCCCAGAACTTGGTATGGTAGGATGGACAATTTCCTATCTAGCTTGGGCTTTACCAAGAGTAAAGCAGATTCCAACCTTTACTACAAGGTTGTGGAAGGGAATTCTGTGATTCTACTCCTGTATGTAGATGACTTATTTGTAACAGGAGATGACATACTGATTGCAGATACTAAGAGGAAGCTTGCTACTGAATTCGATATGAAAGATTTGGGAATGATGCACTATTTCCTAGGCATGGAGGTGTGGAAGAGTGCAGGTGGGATCTTCCTTGGTCAAGGGAAGTACACAGTAGATATCCTGAAGAGATTTGGGATGATGGATTGCAAGGCCATGGCCACACCTATGGCATCGAATTTGAAGCTTCTATGTGATGCTTCATCTGAGCCGGTTGATGTCTCCATGTATCGTCAGATGATTGGGTCCTTGATGTACCTGACGAACACGAGACCAGACATTTGCTTTGCTATGAACACATTGAGCCAATTCCTGACGGATCCGAGGAGTGTTCACCTGGTTGCTGTAAAGCATGTTCTGAGGTACCTGAAGGGTACAGTGGATTATGGGCTCAAGTATGAAGCGAATCAAAAGTTTAACTTGCAGGGTTATGTTGATTCAGATTGGGTTGGCAGTGCTGCAGATAGGAAGAGCACATCTGGATGCTGCTTCAGTATGGGATCAGGTGTGATCTCTTGGTTTAGCAGGAAGCAGTCCTGCGTAGCACTGAGTACAGCTGAGGCAGAGTATGTTGCAGCATGTTTAGTTAGTTGTGAGGCAGTATGGCTACGGAAGTTACTGTCTGAGTTATTTGATCTGTCGTTGGATGCTACTGGTATCTTCTGTGATAACCAGAGTTGTGTGAAGCTGTCCGAGAACCCATTGTTTCATGACAGGTCGAAACACATAGAGATCAAATATCACTATATCACGGATATGGTGCAGAGAGGAGCTGTGAAGCTCCTGTATGTTGCGACGGACGAGCAGATTGTAGATGTGATGACGAAGCCACTAGCCAGGGTGAAGTTTGAGTACTTCAGAGAGAGGCTTGGCGTGCTTCAGATCTAGGATACTTCGAGGAAGAAGTGATGGACACATTTGCTGAAGCCATTCCAAGCATGTTGGAAGGGGAATCCTTCACATGGCTATGGATGTAAGCGCTGGATGATGAGCATCAGGATGATGTTCTGGTTTCTGCTTGGATATGACCAGTTGGATCATTATATGTATGTATGCATCATGTTGGATGCTGGATATGATCAGTTGGATCATTATATGTATGTATGTATGCATCATGTTGGATGCTGGATATGATCAGTTGGATCATTATATGTATGTATGTATGCATCATGTTGGATGCTGGCTATGATCAGTTGGATCATTTATATATGCATCATGTTGGATGCTGGATATGATCGGTTGGATCATGTGTATGTATTTTGTATGAATGCATCATGTTGGATGCTGATGGGTACATTGTGTGGATCATGTATCTTTGTATGATCAGATAGATCATGTATGTTGATGGGTACATTGTGTGGATCATGTATCTGTGTATGATCAGGTAGATCATGTATGTTGATGGGTACATTGTGTGGATCATGTATCTGTGTATGATCAAGTAGATCATGTATGATTGATGGATACATTGTGTGGATCATGTATCTATGTGTGCATCAGATGGATGCATTGTATGATCAGGATGATCGTGGATGACGAGCTTCTCCAGATGACATGCAGCAGGATGTTGCAGTGATGATGATGAGTATCAGATGATACTTTGTGGCCGTGGATCAGGTTGTGCAGGAAAGCATGTAATTTGTGCCTTGGGAGATTTGCAGATGGTCTTTCGAGGTTTTGCCTATGGCATGTAATTCGGTGCCCTGGGACATCTGGCAAATGCTCTTGCGAGGTTTTGCTTGGAAGGACATGTAATTTGTGCTGGGAGATCTGCAGATAGTCTTTCGAGGTTTTGCCTATGGCATGTAATTCGGTGCCCTGGGATATCTGGCATATGCTCTTGCGAGGTTTTGTCCTATGGCATGTAATTTGCTCCTGGGAGATCTGGACAGGATGAAAAAGGCCTCAGATGCTTCAGCCAGGTTTTGCCATGACCACATGTAATTTGCTCCTGGGAGATCTGGACAGGATGAAAAAGGCCTCATATGCTTCAGCCAGATTTTGTGGTGAGATCACATGTAATGTGCTCCTGGGAGATCCGACAGGTAGAGCCGCGTGCTCGTAACAGCCTGGGATGCTTCAGCTAGGTTTTGTGATTGGTCACATGTAATGTGCTCCTGGGAGATCCTACAGGTAGATCTATGTGCTCGTAATAGCCTGGGATGCTGCAACCAGGTTTTGTGATGCACTTTATAAGTCCTGAGGATTCCACAGTATGGCCAGTGATGATGAAGACCTGCAGATGGCGAGTCTACATCCAGTATGAAAAAGGACTGGCTCTGTAGAACTTCCTATGACGAGTAGAGTCAGAGATTGGTTGAGATAGCAGCAGCAGTGACGGTGATGATGACGATGCATCGATGACGATGATCCAAAGAAGAAGACTTGTCTAGCAGATCTGTGTTGAGAAATACCTTCCTAGTTAAGAGGGAGTGTTGATGTATATGTAACTTTGGAATGTATTTCATCTGTATATTTTATATATATTTATTGTACCCTTATAAGAGATGTGTTATTCCTCTATAAGGAAGTGTCGTCATGTGGATTGACAAGTGTCGCAAGTGTGTGTACTTGCCGATGGGTTATTAGACCACCATTTGGGGTCGGCCCGGAATTATATATAATATAATGTGGATGTATCTAAGTAGACAAGTCGGCCCCATTGGGTCACTGGGCAAAAAGGTGAGTATAAATAGAGATAGGAGATCTCTATTTTACTCACTCGGAAAAGTAACTCACTATCTATCTGAAAGTGGTGCACTAGTGAGGAGGAGGAGGATCATCTGCTAGGAGACTATCTCAGTGTTATTTGGTTGTATTTTGGTTGAGCCATTGCTCTCTCTATCTCTGAGGAAGTTGTGGGGTTTTTCACCTTATGGTTTTCCCCACGGAAACTCTGTGTCTCTTGTCTCTATGCTTTTGATTCTTGTGATGCTTGTGATGCTTGTCATATTATGATTGTCATGCATTGATATACTGTAGATGTTATTCTCTCAGCAAAGATCCTATAGTATTGTGAATTAATACTCAAAATTTAACACTTGGAGAATTCATGCTTCCTTGGAAGGGCTTGGCAATTGGCTTGTGTGGAGAAGGGCTACTACATTAAGTCATTGGTTGTAGTTCTATATCTCTATCATGTACTCCTCTATTTGCAGTAATACAAATGATTTCCACCAATATCATTCTTATGTGTAATGATGTTGTGTTGTTTACCTGCTTAACTGCTTACATAGATCTCTTATTGTATAGATGCTCTTTACTCGTTTCTCTTTTCTGTGTCTTGACAGGTCTTGCAGCTTGGATCTGACGACCGTGGGACATGGAGCAACATTCGGGAGAAAGGATAGCGAATCAAGGAGGTAAGACATCTAGCACTCAATCCTTAAGTAGATCTAGGAAACATGTTTGTAGTTTGTTCTATTTGTTCTAGACTCGCATTGAGCTAGGGAGATCTGGCTCGCCTCTGGTCGAGTGGATTGTCCGGTAACAAATTTGGCGACCATACTGGGGAGTATTCTTGTTTAGTGATCGTTAATTTGAGTCATTTTCAGTTGATTACTTTACACA
The DNA here is from genome assembly GCA_027924585.1 of Larix kaempferi. Taxonomy (NCBI): domain Eukaryota; kingdom Viridiplantae; phylum Streptophyta; class Pinopsida; order Pinales; family Pinaceae; genus Larix; species Larix kaempferi. Next base: position 4,654,312 of record BSBM01000159.1, on the reverse strand, counting down.
AGTCTTGTTGTCATTTCTTTTTCGATTTTCCTTCTTAGGATTGATTCCATTGTCAGATCTTCACGTTGAAGATCCTGATCTTCTTCCTTTGAGTTTATACAACTCAGTTTCAAACCTATTGGTGGTTCATTATTAGCAGATCTGATTCATTTTTGAATCTAGAACTCACCTGTCTCACCTGGGCAGTGAAAACAGAGTGAAACTGTGTTGTTCTGAGTCTCTGTCCTTTGATTGTTGCTTGCTCATCGCGGCCTTTGCATTAGTAGACTGCGACATCGTCGCATATCTCATGCAGGTAACCTGTGGCGTCGCACTGTCTGCAAAGCCAGAGTGCGTCGATCTGTCAAGACTTAGCATACAGGAATCCATCCTCTTGTTTGACAGTCTAAGCCTTTTTTTGATGTATGAACTCCCTTTGTGTTGCAACATCCATCCAAAGATCCCATTTTGATTTGTGTGTTGAGAGTTTGGTTTAATTTGGATTGACTTTGGGTTCCACTTTGGACAAGTTTGAAATCGGTAGTGGTGGATACTTTTGTCTCCCCCACCTTCATCCATTCACTCTTGCATTCCCTTCCTTCCATCTATGATCTGATCATTACATTGGATCACCTTCCAAACCTCATCTATTTTTGTTTTGAGCTTTGCTTGCTTAGTTTGCTTGCTGCTGCTTGATTTTGAGTCAAGTGTGTCTTTTTGCTTGGTTGAGTGCTTGTCTTTTCTTGAGTTTTCTAAGTGGATGAGTGCTGCAAGTGGCATTTTCTTTTCAGTCATTTAGATCTGAAAGAAAAGTTGTCTTCAAGTTTATTGCTTTGATACATCTATTGAAAGATTAAAAGTGCTTCTCTCCTGTTATTTCTCCCAAAGTTATTGAAGAAAGATCATTGTGCATTGGAATGTTTTGGAAAAGATGAATGGAAATATGATTGATTGTGTTTTTCTTGAATTATGAATTATTCATCTTCTTGAAAAGCTCTAGTACATTTCGTTTTTTTTCAAAAGTTGTTTCCATGCTAGGGAAAGATAGGTGCATTTTTTTATTTTTGTTGTCTTTAGATCATTGAAAAGAGAAAGTAAAAAGCTTGCATTTTCCGTTTCAGAATCCTCTCATTTCATTACTTAGTGTTGTTTTGATTTGAAAAAGAAAAGAAAAGAAAAAATACTTTAATTTGGATAGTAGTGTTGTGAACGTTTGAGTGTTTCGTTGAAAAATAAAAAAGTACTTTCATTGTCAAATTTGTTTGCATTGGGAATTGTGTTGCATTGAGTTTGTTTGGCAATACCATTGGAAAAAATATTTCTCCTTACCATAGGTAGAATTCATCGAATGAAAAGAATATTTCGTGCATGTAGCTAGGGCTTGCATTCTGTTTTCGATTATGTACTCACCTCATGCATTCACCTAACCGTCCAAGATAAAATTAACGGTAGAAATAGGTAAAATTTTTAGTAACTTGTGTGTAAGTTAGAGACGTGTTCCGACGTCGTTAAGCATGGCAGCTGTCATTACTTGCTAGCACTGTAGTCTAGGGGTATTGTAGTATTCCACGTACATCGGTATATCGAGCTCCTTCACGTACCCACCAAGTACCATAATCCGTACTTGGCGTATATCGAAGGGTGTATCACATACTTGACACGTATATCAGAAGGGCTCGTGCCAACGGCTGTGCATTAGACAACACCACTATGGATTTGAGCTCACACGTACCTTTCGTATATCAGGAGACACCATTAGGATTCCTGAAACCAACCGAGTTAACCATTTGTCCGTCTTGGCAAAGAAATACATCGAGAACAACACTCGGGGAGATTAGCATGCACGTCCTGTCTAGGTAGTTGGGTATGCAGGCAAGGGTATGGTCCCAATCCTCCTTGTCGCATCATATTATTGGACCCTGTGGTATATTGCGGTTTGCGATGCCTTGATAATCCTGTGAGGTTCCAGACTTTTGAATCCACTCTGTCACATAAGTCTGCTTGTTGCCTTAGTTTGAGTAGGTTTTCTTGGACTGCTTTTCTTTTAGAATACCTTTAGGAGAAATGCTGTTTCGGCCTTTTTTGGCTGATTTTCCTGATACTCTGGCAGATTTTCCCTGGAGAAGGTCCTGTAGGATCTTGAACTTGCCACCCAAATTTCCCCTTAATCCGAAGGTTATTTCAAAGGTAAGAATGGATTAGCGTAATGCGGTCGTAGTTATTGAAGTAGGGAACCCCACTTTGAATATTGGTGGACATTTGTTTCCACTAGATTCACCTGCCTCTCATCCCACGCAGGATGAAGGAGCACAAACCCCCACTTCACATGACCTTTCTCCCGTCATCTCGAGAGAGCCTGGATGGTTGGAATGGATAAACCAACCCCAGGATGACCCTATAGCAACTGTTGGTCCTTCAACAGCTTACTGGACATCTTCTACAGACCATCCAGTGGCTCATTTTTCCATCTCATCCCCACCTGAATGGACTACTCCAGAGTTCACTAGGCCTTACCATAGGCCTAACCTTGCCGAGACTTTCGGCCCCATCCATGAACGTTTGGAACAGTTATGCGTTAAAGGAGATGAGCTTCAAAGACAAAGTCTTGAGCGACACTTTGAAGAGTTCCACAATCGTCATTTCCAAATAAGACTTGATGACGGAAACATCCCAGTTCATTCGATATCTTCAGATCACCTAAAGCACCCCACCACATGACCACTAATGAGACTGGTCAACCCTCGCAGGAGTCTAGTCCTGCACCTCAAGTGAACCAACCGGTGGAAGGACAACGGTCCAACACACCTGTCACTACCACGGTTACTCTACCAATTCCTCCCCCACCTTAGAATTTGAGGGGAGGGTACTCCATTCCTACGGATTATCTTATTGGTAATGTTATTACCATGGTAGCTAGTCAACAACCCACGTTGGTTCAACCTTTGAGTGGTGGTCAGCCCATTGTGGCTGGGGGGCAACCCCCGTTTCCTAACCAGAACGTAGGCGGTGGAGTCCCCAACGGACCATCCGTTGGACCTTCCCAACCTGCTAGACCATCCACCATGGGATTATCTCATGTTGAAGGGCCATCAAATGTAACCCAACCCTCATGGAGTCAAGCGTATCCAGGTTCTTTTAACCCTGTGCTGGGTCAACCTAATCCCGGAAACGCGCCATACGGGATACCTTATCCCGAGAATCCATACACTCTATGGGGGCAACAACCTGTGTTGCAACACGGACCCCAACAGACTATCCCTCAAGTACCACCACCCTCGATCGGTCCTCCCCCGCCTCCTGTTGGAGGCAGTGGGCCCCCACCTAATGTTGGTGGAGGACCACCTTATTTTACCTACAACACCTCTCACCCCTTAGGCGGGTGGCAGGAATGGTCCACCACATCCTCCAAGCAGAGACAGTGGTGGACCACCTTATAATGGTGGAGGAGGACATTTCCCTTCGGGTGGTGGCGGTGGCCCACCACCCCCTCAAGGTGGAGGCGGTGGAGGACCTAATTACTATGGTGGTGGCGGTGGTGGTGGAAACCCTCATCCTTCTGGCAGCGGAGGTGGTGGGGGGCCCCACCCATATGGTAGTGGAAGTAGTCCACCACCCCCTCTAGGCGGAGGCGGTGGTGGGCCACCTCATTATGGTTATGGACCTTCACCTCCTCTTGGTGGTGGCGGTGGACCTCCAACCCCTCCCGAAGGTGGAGGTGGACCCCCACCTTATTGGAATGGACCACCTTATGGTGGCGGACCTCCTTACGGTTTAGGTGGCACACCCCCCTACAGTCAGTTTAATCCTAGTACACCTTACGGTTAGTTTAGTCCTTACACGCCATATCCATATTATCAATACGCGCAGCCTAATCCACAACTACCCTTTCTAGCTACTTTGGACCTACCTGACCTCTCTCGTTTGACCAAAGATCCTATTTACCACAGATCTAACTGGCCACCAATTTCGGTGAAACTTCCGTCTGATATACCCAAGTTTGACGGCAAGCCGGGTGAAGACCCCAAGAACCACGTGATGAAATACCACTTATGGTGTTCATCTAATTCCTTAATGGACGATTCAATTCATCTTAGATTGTTCCAAAGGACTCTCACCGGTTCGGCTGCCAAGTGGTACATTGAGTTGCCACCGCACTCTTTTCCTTATTTTGGCTCTCTTGCTATGAAATTTTTGACGCATTTCCAGTTGCTTATACGGTATGAGACTGGTATTGAGCTTTTAACCTCGCTCCGTCAAAATACCACCACTCACATTTCAGATCATATCCACGAGTGGCGAAGGAGATGATGTCTCATTAAAGCTCCCATTCCAGATCAGATCCTAGAAAACTAGTTTACTAAATCGATTCTTCCCACCATAGCAAAAGATGTTGCCATGCGAGGTGCTGTCACTGAAGAACAAGCCATCGCGAGTGCTCATTTGTTAGACCTAGTCTACACCCAGTCTGGCACTCTGTTCAATATTTTTCCTAACGCACCCCGGGACGTTAATGATCCCACGAAACCACATAAGGGACCCCAAGCTGATGGGATCATAGGTTCCCTTACCACCCAGCCTGCTGTTAGCATCGTTGGATCATCCAATCCAACTCCGGTTGGCCACAACACTGCCAAGTCCACTACTCCTGCTGTAACTGAAGAGGTGAATTCTGTTCAATTAGCTTCATCTCAGAAGTTTAATGGTAAAAAGAAGAACAAGGGGAAACCAAAGAAGTCTTCTGCTCAGCAAGAAACGAAGAGCACTCCTGAAGATACTAAGCAGAAAAGGAAACCGAAGTATCCTTGCTTACTGTGTGGAGAAGACCATTTCTCCAAAGAGTGTCCCCATAGAGATGAAGTGCGAAAGTTTCTTAGGGGTAAACTGACTCCCACAGTCCTCAACGATCCATTTCCTGCTCAAAACCAACAGATGATTGCTCAAACCCCCCCAGCCCAGGGGGAACCATCCAATACCGCACATGTTCTCAAGTTGTGTAACGAGGCGATCAACTTAACTACTCGCTCGCGATCTTACGAACAGGTCCCTTCGAAGGAACCCGCCAGAAGTAATGCTGAAAAAGATTCCAACTCTTTACCTGATGTCACTATACCATCAACCTCTCTCACCATGGAGAGACCCTCCTTAGATTCGATATTGCATCCACCCAAGAGTACGATTCGAAAAGCTGTTTTCAATCCTAATGCTCGCATGGCACATAATTACAATATCGTAGAGGACTTGGCCCAAGCTCCTTGTGCCATGTCTACCCTGGAAGTTTTGCAGAATTGTCCCAATCAACGCAAAAATCTCCTTGCAGCTATTGGTACAGTTGACCCGGATTCCTCGAACACCATCATGTTCCGACTTGAAAACCTTAAGCCGAGGATCTCACACTAGCTTGCATTCCAAGTTACCATGAACCTTGCAGGGAAGATTGTCCATCGCACTCTTTTGGACAAAGGAGCCTCCACTTCTATCATGTCCATTTCTTGTTGGAGAGCCATTGGCTCCCCCGAATTGAATTGTTCTCCTACCATGTTGAAAGCATTTGACGGGCATGGCTTTCAACCTCATGGGCTCTTACAAGCTCTTGCAGTTGAGTTGGGAGAAAAGACTGTAACCATTAACGTGGAAGTGGTCTCGGTCCTGTTAGATTATAATCTCTTGCTTGGTCGCAATTGGTTTTATACCATGCAGGCGATAGCCTCTTCAGTCTTCCGCATAGTACAATTCCCCCACCAAGGACGAATTGTTACTATCGACCAGTTAGATTTTTGTACACCGGACGGTACTACTCATCCTAGTGACCATGTTCCTTCCATTGGACAGTCGTCAAAACAATATGAGACTGTAGGGGTTGTCCTTTTGAAAGATTCATCTCTCATGGGTGTTTTTCCAGCCGCGGACCCCCCTAATCATGTTTCTATGGTGAACATGATCTCCACTGAGATTTTATCTCACTCAAATGATGCTTGGCTTGTACCAGATGAAGCCACAACACACCTGCTTGGAGATATGATGCCTCTTTCACCAGCTGAACGCATTTATGAGGCTATCCAATTAGCTCCGGAGGACCATTTAACCATGGCCTACCCATCCTGTTCTCTATGATGGACGTCCTCTCTACTTGATCTCTTACTTCGGACTTTTCATTCAGACGAGTCCATCATGGAAGTAATGAATGTTGACGACAGTCCGTGGGATGATCTCCATCATAGGTCATCTTTTCTTCCTCCTTTGGAATACATAGAGAACAACATCCATACCCTCTTTTCACCAAATATCTACCCATCCCCTCAGTCCCCCATTCTTACATGCCTTACAGACACGGAGGGAAAATTGTCCAACATTGAGTCAACCACCTCGGTAGACATCTCAGTGAAAACTGGTATAGTGGAACACATTCGCATAGGCCAGAAGTGTTCCCTTGAAGAAATCGCTGTTAGCACAGCCTTGTTTAAGCAATTTCGAGACGTGTTTGCTTGGTCCTATGAGGAGATTCCTGGGATAGACCCCGCAATTGTTTCTCACGAAATAAAAACCTATCCCGACATCAAACCTATACGTCAAAAGTTGCGACCGGTACACCCCCGGAAGACTGCGGCAATAAAGGTATAAATTGAAAAGCTCTTAAAGGATGGATTTATCTATCCTGTCCCATTGACGGATTGGGTCTCAAACGTCATTCCTGTGAACAAAAAGTAGGGCACCATTCGCATCTGTGTCGATTATCAGGACCTTAATCAGGCTTGTCGAAAAGACAACTACCCAACCCCCTTCATCGACCAGATAATCGACAAATGTGATGGAAGCGTCATCTTCTCATTCATGGATGGATTTTCTGGTTACAACCAAATTGAGATCAACCCAGCCGACCACCATAAGACGACTTTCATCTGCCCATGGGGTACATTCGCTTATCGCAAGCTCCCATTTGGCCTTAAAAATGATGGCGCCACGTTTCAACTAGCTATGTCGTATCCCTTCCATGATATTAAGGACTTTGTGGAACCCTACTTGGACGATCTCCCTACTCATTCAAAGCAGCGCGAGTTCCACATTGATCATCTGACGACCATTTTCCTTAGATGCAGATGGTACAATATCCGTCTGAATCCTCATAAGTGTATCTGTTGCGTTGAGTTCGGACGGCTCTTAGGATTTATCATTTCGAAGGATGGGATTCGCATTGATCCCTTAAAGGTGGAGGCCATCATCAACTTACCACCCCCGACTGATGTTACGGAACTTCAAAGTCTCCAAGGGAAGGCGAATTACTTATGACGTTTTGTTTGTAATTCCGCGGAGAAGACTCAAGGCTATATGAGATTGCTTGAGAAGGACATCCCATTCATTTGGGATGATCAAGCTCAAAAATCCTTTGACAGTATCAAACATGCCATCATGCATGCCCCTGTACTCCAACCGCCTAATTATTATCGAGATTACATCCTATATCTCGTTGTTTCTGCTACCACTATCGCCATGGTTTTGGTACAGGAGGATCAAAATGCTCAGGAACATGTGATATACTATGCAAGCAAGGGTCTAGCTGACACTGAAACTAGATATTCACATGTCGAAAAATTTGCTTTCGCGGCAGTCATTGCTGTCCAGAAGTTCCGTCACTACATTTTGCTCTGCACCACCACTATCATTGCCGAATCAAACCCCATGTACCACGTACTAACACGTCAGGTGCTTGGGGGCAAGTATTCACGCTGGATTGTGATACTACAAGAATTCGATCTTCTTTTCAAGAAAGCTAAGTCTAAGAAGTCTTTGGTGTTTGCTGAGCTCATCTGCGACCTTCCCCATCCTGACGCAGAAGTTGAGCACAATGATTCATTTCCGGCTGAATCATTGTTTCTCATCAGTACGACTGACCCCTGGTATGGAGATATTCTGTTGTATCTTCAAACCCAATGCTTCGATCCTCAACTTTCTCATGATGATCATCGTAAGATTCGCCACCATGCAAAGTATTATTTAATCATTAATGATACTTTGTCCCATCGTGGCATCGATTCAATCCTTCGAAGTTGTCTCACTCATGATGAGGTTGAACACGTTCTGAATGGCTGTCACACTGGGGCATGTGGCGGTCATCTCTCTGGGATGGCTACAGCCCAAAAGATTTTGTGCGTAGGATATTACTGGCCTACTATCTTCAAAGATTGTATTGAGGCCATTAAAAAATGTCCTCCTTTCCTGAACACTTCCACATGAAGAAGTGCACTCATCCTGCCCCACTACATCCGGTTATTGCCGTTGGCCCATTTGCAAAATGGGGCATCGATTTTATGCACTGTAAGCCTACCTCGGTCGGGGGGCATAGTTACATCATCATAGCTGTGGATTACTTCACAAAGTGGGTCGAGGATATGCCTACATACCAAAACGATGGAAAAACCTCCGCACTCTTCATGTTTAATCATGTGATAGAGCGGTTTGGAGTTCCGCAGGCCATAGTTACCGATAATGGTTCTCACTTTCAGAACCATATGGTAGATGAATTGAGTGATAGGTTGGGTTTTCACCATGAAAACTCGACACCCTACTACCCGCAATCCAATGGACAGGTCGAGGCAATTAACAAGGTCTTGAAAACTATGATCCAGAGGATGGTAGGGACACAAAAGTCCAACTGGCATAATATGCTCTTTTCAGCATTAGGGGTCTACTGAACTACCGTTAAAACCACCACAGGCTTCACTCCCTTCCAATTGGTATACGGATTGGAGGTTGTTCTGTCGATAGAGTGCAAAATCCCATCTTTACAGCTCACGGTCGAAATTCTTCCTAACACTACTACTAAGGAAGAACGTCTCTTACACCTAGCAAAACTTGACGAGTCCCACTGAGATGCCGCTAAGAGACGCATCAAAGCCCAGTATGATAATTCAGTCGAACCTTGTGTCTTCAACGAGGGTGACCTAGTCCTCACTTATGACCAGAAGCACGATAAGCTAGGAGCTGGGAAGTTCGAGTCCATGTGGCATGGACCCTATGTTATAAAATGTGCGTTGGAAAAGGGTGCCTATGAGCTTGAAGATTATGATGGAATCTCTTTAGGTGAACCCCGCAATGGGCTTTACTTGAAGAGATACTACGCTTGATCTCTCCTGCATATACTTGCTTTTATATACTGTACATGGTGTGTTTTTGTGTGGTGTGACGCATTTCTTTTCGAGTATCTTTTGATCTTGTTTTCGCTTCTCATGCCATGTTCTGTCTGTGTGTGCAGATGGAAACGTGCTATGGAGTCGTGGATGGCGCTAGCTGGCATACCCTTCACCTTGCTTCGGCAACCTGGGTACTATATTCCCCAACAGGTGAGCTCATTAGCTCAGGAGGAAGTTGCCTAGGGTTTGCGACCAACAATCCCGCAGAATATCAGGCAGTAATCGGAACCCTAGCTGATGCCATTTCCTTGGGTATGAACCACATTGTCATCCACATGGATTCTCAATTAGTGGTTTCTCATCTTAACCGAGTCTACGCCATCTGTGATCCCATCTTACTCCGTCTCTTCAGACGAGTACATCTCCTAGAAAGGTCATTTGAATTTGTTCAATACCTGCACATTCCACGAGAGTTAAACACAGTTGCTGACTCGATGACCAATTTCATTCTGGATTAGTACATTGCACACACATAATACTCATAATATGTAAAAGCATTCAGAACATGTAAATATAATGTACAGAAGCAAACATATAAACAAGATCACATCACTAATCATTCTAAGAACACATAATGTATAAACCGTCGATAATGTATATATATATATATATAAATCGCTCAAAAGTAGTGATGGTACAAAACATGAAGCACAATGGATTTTAGTGAGTCTCTACAAAAATATGAAGCATCATAGCTTTTAGTAAGTACAAAAATTTGAGGCCTCTAAGCTCTCAGTACAAGTCTAAAAGTGCAATCAGGCTGGACACCTAACCCGTACACCACCCCTACCTCTAACAACTCTTTGACGCTGGGTGAGAAAGCAGTCTACAGTATGAGCCACCTTGCGGAGTAAGGAGTTGAAGTGCACGGACGCTCCAACCCCAAATCTCTGCATGGGCCTTGGTAGGTCATCGATGGCTGGCTCTGGTATATCCACAGTCAGCCCGGATAGGTTCCGGTACACCTCCTCCATCTCCTCGATAGTAGGATGAGCACTAGCAGGAACCACTGCCTCTACACCTCTGTCTCTCCTCGCCAGAAGGGAGAGACCTATTGGTCACACGGGGCCCACATCTTCACATACATATTACGCACTTGTCAGCACTACATCAAAAAAAAATATAATTCACAAAACTAAAAAGTACAAGGGATTTGTTCTTACCGATATCACCCCATTCTACACCCTCTGGTAGCACTAAGTCGGGATCCTCTCGAAATTCCATGCCACTGTATGGAAAGTCCTCGAACATAAGTAACTGGCCTTCCAACCAGCTAAAGAACTCGGGATCAAAACTGATGATGGGACCCCCACCATGGCGGGCGATCACCTCTGCCCACCTGAGCATGTGAGGATCTCTCAGATCCCTATCATCCAGTACCACCTGCGGGCACAAGAGAGAACCCGCTCCAAGAGGAACGATACTATGATCGATCTGTATCCAAACTGCTTGAGCTCCCCATGCCGACACTTGGTCAGCTGAGCTCGGATGTTGGTGAGGAGACCCTCGCACCAGTTGAAGACCATGGGAGACATACATTCTTCTACATATAACATCTGAGTTCAAGTAGCCGTATGTGGAGCTTGGCTACCCACCACCCTAGTAATAGTAAGCAGTATGGTCCTCAGTGGATGACTCATCACATCTCTGATGAGTATCTTCCCCTTGGAAGGATGAGAAGAAGCTATGCAGTACTGTGACACCATGTCCTCCACTGTACGATCACTGGCCCGTGTCCCAGTGAGTTGTACAGCGTCCCCTCTTCGATACAAATCGGTCAGAAAGTAGATATCCTCAATGTCAATAGTAAGGATATGCTCACCTATAACAAAGTATTGTTGGGCCGCATCCCAACTCTGGAGCATGTGTGTCAAGAACGGGATCTGGGCTCTCATCCCCTTTATCTAGAAGAATTTGAGAAACCCACAGTTTCTCAAAGCAGCCGCACATTGTGGATCATTTGCGGCTTGCTCATCTTCCATTTCATGTTCTCTCTCTCGCCACTCTAATACCATCTTTGCTTGCTAGTAACCTACCAAAAGGAGCATTTAAAACATGTTAGGTCCTTTCCCAACTTGCACAAACTCATTTTTTGGGATATTCTTGATGTTTGAGTTGTCGGTTTCCGTCGTCGCACCTCACCTTCAGGTACAGGGTGACATCATCGTAGGTCCCATTTTCGAGGCTTGCGACGACTCAGGCTCATTGCAAGTCCCGAAAGGGCCACTTGTGACAAGCCGAGGGCACAATGGCCCCTCCCCAAATCATCAAAAAACTCAAAAAATGAACAAAAATGCAAAAAAGTAAACCACTACAAAGTTGCTGTCTAAGATTTAGGCCTACCTGGTCCAGACGGCTGGTGAAATGGCGGATCATAGCTCCCGAAATCGGTAGTGGAAGTTTTGGCTCCAAATTGTTACTTCTTCACCCAAATTGGCAATTTGAACAATGTTTCTATTTTTGGCCCATATTTCTATTTATAGAATAGAATGGAATATTCATTTTTCAAATATTTTGATGCTTTTGGGCCATTTACTATAGTCTTGACTGTTTGTCATTATATTTGGGGCTATTTGACACTTTCTCTAGTGTACAGGAGTCGTAAAGTGGTCTTTTGTAGCGTTTCTCGTATTACCAACGGTAATTACAGGTATGAACACTCCTTTGAACGTTTTGTCATTATTGTTTTGGTTAAGTCGTAATTATTGCATGAGGATAAGTTTACTCTTCGTTTGTTCTCGTACTCATAAAATCATGAGAACAAGTATCGAGTTATGATTTATCACTTTTTCGGGGTCGTTAAACTTCCACGGAAAAGGACACCCCCCGGAGTCCATAGTTAAGCTCTTTTCAGACTCCCTAAAATTGAAAAGATTGCCAAGCGAACTTGTCGCGTTCATGCTTGTTAAAGTATTTGAATGGTTGTCTTCCTGATGATAGTTTATCCCTTTTTCGGACTAGGGGGCACTAATTACGAAAAAGGAATACTCCAGCCAATCATGACTAGAAGAGTCCTCTCCCACGTTGTTTTACCCTTTTTCAGGCGATGAGGTTAACTTTATGAAAAAGGACCGTTGGAGTCTTCTTTAGTTCTTTTCAGACTCTCTAAATATGAAATGACGACTGAGTTTGCCTTCTATGGACTCATTAAATTTTCACATTGAAGGGCCTGTCATGGGACGAACCCCTCCTATCCTAGGTTCGGAAAATATTTGGGATTGGACTCATCTATGAGATGAGCTATACCGAGAATTTGGTTACCCTCATCAAGCTCGTAAAAAAACACATGAGGCACTCATCATTCATGATGGGGAAAAAGGAAAATGTTTGTGTTACATACCTTAGTGGCAGTATATAGTCGTTCTCGAACATGGAACTCATCTGCATTTGCATACAGTACTTGGGTCATCTATTTGTCTATGAGTCCACGCTTACTTTTTGAGTCCTATTACTCCTTTGAGTCATTCAAAGAAAGCTTCCACTATCAGTTGCATTAGAAGTTTGCGTCATTCTCATGTCAATACTGCCAAGTCATGCCATGCCCATGTTCAAGAACACATTCACCACTCATCATTTTTAGTCAGTACACGCGTCATCATGCCGTTGTTACTTTGAGTCAGTCTCACATGTTATTGTACCATCCGATCCACTCTACACATTTTTGTCGTGTTTCGTGTCGATTGATGGGGGATTCATTATGGCCCTCCTTCGACAAGTTCATCCTTGTTGACTTTAACTCATCATCCAAGGATTGAATCTAGAAACCAGTCAAGTACCTTGGTCCTGCATGCCTCAATGGCAGGTCACCTCGCTTTCATCATGAGTTTACATCATTGACTCTTGATTGAAATATTTCATCTCGCGTTTGACATCAACTCATTTATTCACGCTTGATGATATGTACTGTGATACTTTGGGAATCATTGACATTAATGGTGATCTCCCTCACACTTGTTAACGGTTTACATCAATGACCGGTAATCAAGTGGTTTCTACCATGTTCGATGTCAAGACATTTGTAATTACATGGATAGATTCGTATCATTGCGGGTTTAGCTTGAAGACCCTGAGGAGTCATGTTTTACCCAGGTTGCGATGGAGTTTGTATTGAGTCATATCACATGGATCCACTTTTGTATTGGTTGTGGCTGTGTTATTATCTCATCATGGATCTACGCTTGTGTCTAGTAGCCATGATTGTGTTCAGTTGGTCATTACTCCCATGGATCTGCAATGTATTGGTCGGCAGCCATGTTGTACTACATATGAGATTGTCAATTCAGAGTCAGTTGTACTGCAGCAGCGTCCTTCGTCCGACAAGTCTTTTGCCATTATTTCTATCAAAGCACTTCACCTGTACATCCTTAACAGCTTCATGCTTTGGAGGGCATTTTGTTACACCTAAAATCTACCCATCATCATGATTTAGTGTATACATCCTTGAAGTCATCTTTACCAAGTATTCATTTGAGAGGATTTGTACTCAGTTTGTACAACCTTTTGAGAGGTCGTCATAGGTTTCTCCATAGCAAGGTGCGACGAGGTCTGTTAATGGGCAAAAATAGTCATTTCTAGATCTTTCTTGAAGCCTGCTCATTTGGGGGCTTATCCCTGATCTTTTGGAGAGCTGGTACTCGACCCCTAACTCATTGGGAAGATCCCCTATCTCTCTCCTACCATCTCTCAACCTATCCTATCCATAATCTCATCCACTTAGTCCTACATAAATGAGGCTCACTCCCATACCAAAGGGAGGAAGACTATGGTATCTACATGCTGGTTAAATCTCTCTTAAGACACCTTCACTCACCTCTTGGAGAATTTATACTTCCTTGGAAGGGCTTGGCAATTGGCTTGTGTGGAGAAGGGCTGCTACGTTAAGTCATTGGTTGTAGTTCTATATCTCTATCATGTACTCCTCCATTTGTAGTAATACAAATGCTTTCCACCAATATCATTCTTATGTGTAATGATGTTGTGTTGTTTACCTGCTTAACTGTTTACATAAATCTCTTATTGTATAGATGCTCTTTACTCATTTATCTTTTCTGTGTCTTGACAGGTCTTGTAGCTTGGATCTGACGACCATGGGACATGGAGCAACATTCAGGAGAAAGGATAGCGAATCAAAGAGGTAAGACATCTAGCACTTGATCCTTAAGTAGATCTAGGAAACGTGTTTGTAGTCTGTTCTATTTGTTCTAGACTCACATTGAGCTAGGGAGATCCGGCTTGCCTCCAGTCGAGTGGATTGTCCAGTAACAACAAGAGAGACACCAATATATCATGGTTCACCCAAGATGGGCTACATCCACACTGAAATTGACAGTCCTTATTATTATACCATCCAGCAAAGTGAAGGGATACAACCTGCAGCACAGCCGCTGCAGCAACTTCTTCTTCACACTCTCTCAGTCTCTCTTACACAATATCACAGATCTTTACAATGCATAATATCTAATGCATCAACCCTAGCTATATTACAATGTCTTTCTTATAAAGGGGAAATACAATGGGAAAATACCGTGGGTTACCCAAAACCATGGGCCCATAAAAAAACCCCAAAAATTTCCTTCGGGGGCGTTGCCCCCGAACCCCCACTAGGGTGAGTGTACAGTCCTTTTTCACATCATATAAAAATGGGGTACAAACATGGCTGAATAATAATATCTCTAAATCCAGGAGATCAAGCTCCACAACCAACGATCTCCCACTTGGAGATTGATTACAACAGCTCCATCGCTGCTTCACTTGATGGACCTTGGATTTGGAAAATTTCTCATCTTCACCTTCACGCTAGAAGGATAACTAAAACTGAGCAGGAACTCAGTTTCTCTCTAGTCACTACCTTTGTGAACATGTCTGCAGGATTTCGGCTAGTATGTATCTTTTCCAGCTTCAACAGTTCATCTTCCAGAACAGAGCGTATGAAATGGTACTTGAGATGTATATGTTTAGTCCTGGAATGGAATGCTGAGTTCTTTGCAAGATGAATGGCACTCTAGCTATCACTATACAACCTTCTATCCTTCTGCTTCTTACCCAATTCCTCCATAAACCTTTGCAACCAAATCATCTCTTTACTAGCCTCTGTAACAACAACATACTCTACTTCCATTGTTGAAAGTGAAACAACCTTTTGCAGTTTCGAAATCCAACTTATTGTTGTTCCACCTACAGTAAACACATACCCTATGGTGCTCCTCCTGCTATCCTTATCACCTACCATATCTGCATCAACATATCCCTGTAGAACAGTGTCTGAGCCTCCAAAACATAATGCTTGAGTGGTAGTATCTCTCAAATACCTAAGAATCCACTGTACTGCCTTCCAATGTTATTTACCTTGATTGTTCATATATCTGCTCACAACTCCCACTGCATGTGCAATATCTAGTCTTGTGCACACCATGGCATACATCAAGCTGCCAACTGTTGATGAATAGGGAATCTTGAAAATGTAATCTATCTCTTTTTGTGTCTTGGAACACATTTCCTTACTTAGTTTGAAATGGCTGGCCAAAGGTGTACTAACTGGTTTTGCATTCTGCATTTTGAACCTCTACAACACCTTTTGTATGTACTCACTCAGAGACAATGTCAATTTGCGATTTTTTCTATCTCTTATTATTCTCATACCAAGGATTTGCTTTGCAACACCCAAATCCTTCATTGCAAATGAATTAGATAACTTCCTTTTGATCACATTTATTTCCTGCATGATAGACCCTACAACAAGCATGTCATCCACATAAAATAACAAGATAATATATGTTCCATTATCTATCCTCTTGAAATAAACACAGTGGTCAGAATGACATCTATTATAACATTGTTCTATCATAAACCTGTTAAATTTTAAATACCACTACCTTGGAGCTTGCTTCAATCCATACAAGCTCTTTTTCAACTTGCACACCAAATTCTCCTTCCCTTTGACCTGATACCCTTGTGGCTGCTGCATATATATTTCTTCCTCTAAATCTCCATGGAGAAAAGTTGTTTTTACATCTAACTGTTCAAGATTCAAATCTTCTACCGCCACTAGACTTAAGATAGTCCTAATTGAAGTCATCTTAACAACAGGAGAAAATATTTCATTAAAATCTATACCTTGCTTCTGTGCAAACCCCTTTACAACAAGTCTAGTCTTGTATCGCTTCTTACCTCCTTCTTTTTCCTTCAACCTATAAATCCATTTGTTCTGCAATGCTCTTTTACCAGCAGGCAACTGAACCAAATCTCAATTCTGGTTTCCTACCAATGAGTCCATCTCCTCATTCATGCCTTCCTCCCACTTCTTTCTAGTTTCCACCTGCATTGCTTCTTCATAACATTCTGGTTCACCAGCATGAGTCATCAATAAATAATACATTGAAGGAGAGTATTGTTCAGGGAGTCTACTTAACCTGGTAGATCTTCTTACACTTGCAGGAGTTTCAAGTACTTGCTGCTGTTCTTGATTTTCTGGCACCTTTGGAGCTTCATTTTCTTCAATTTCATCAAGTACTGTGTACTCTGTGTTTTCCTTTTCCTGTTTCTTTCCCTGCAACTGATCTTTATACGTGACCTTTTCATTGAATATCACATCTCTACTCCTAATTGTTTTGTGATTTTCATAATCCCATAAGTGATAACCAAAATCATCAACCCCATATCCAATAAAAGTACATTTCTTGGATTAATTAGATTCAAGCTTTGTTCTATTTTCTTTATCAATATGGACAAATGCTTCACAACCAAACATTTTCAGAAATGAGTAGTTTACCTTTTTACCTGTCCATACCTCCTCTAGAGTACCACCATCCAAGGCACTTGAAGGCCCTCTGTTTATTAAATAAACATCAGTATTTACAACATTTTCCCAAAATTGTAAGGAAAACCCTGCATGCAATCTCATACACCTTGCACGCTCCATGATCGTTCTATTCATCCTTTCGGACACACCATTTTCTTATGGTGTTCCTAGGACTGTCTTCTCTCTACAAACCCCATGGTATGAACGGTAACTATCAAACTCATTGCCGCAGTACTCACATCCATTACGAGATCTGAGACACTTCAACCTTTTTCCCGTCTCATTCTCAACCAAAGATTTCCACTTCTTAAAAGTAGCAAACATACCAGATTTATGTCTAATGCAATAAACCCAAGTTTTTCTAGTTGCATCATCAAAAAATGTAACATAATAATGAGAGACACCAAGAGATTGTACATGATCCGGTCCCCATACATCTGTATGTACAATCTCTAACTTTTCATTCTTCTTTTGTTTCCCAACACTGAGAAATCCGACTCTCTTTTGTTTTCCGTAAACACAGTTCTCACAGAATTCCAAACTTACCTGCTTCAAATCTGGCAACAACTTCCTTAAATGGAGAATCTGCATCTCCTTCTCACTCATGTTTCCAAGCCTATGATGCCACAATGCTTTATGTAGCGTCCCCTTCCATCTAGTTGGATTCCAGGGAGGAAACGTGACCAATCTACCGGGCTTTTTGACAATCTCAGCCCCATTCATTACTCATGAAATCATAGATAGTTAAAACTTCTATGTGCAATTCATACTCAATAAAAACACAGCGAAATTAATCAAATTTGCATACACACAAACAATAATGCATCAACATATTTAACTCAAGCAGATGGTGAATCAACATGCAGAGAATTCAGTCTCATCCTCATGCTATGCACAAGCTTCATATCCACTATATTAAGATATTCATTTCATATCATTTAGCATGAACAGTTAACATTCAGGATTAACACATTGCTGAACACATAATGCAAATAAATTAATCCACAGAGAATACTTATCTTGAAATGCAAACGTCCAAACAACTGGCTACGTGAGAAAAACGTTCCACCCAACCATAGATCTCTGTCCAGCCTATATTCTTTCAGATGAGAGATCACCCCTGAGCTGGGTTGTGTATCCACTAAGGAGGAATTAGACAGGCTCACGCACAACCATGGATTCACTCAAATGATCATGCTAAGACAACACACAGCTGGGTTTATCAAGCATGCAATAAGGAAATGATGAGGATGCTAAGCGAGTGAGCTCAACCACAAAGCTGCAGACATCTCAAGCTAAATTTAAGCAATCCAATCCTCTATTCAAACATCCACACTTGGATTTCTCACCATTCTGTCAACGAATAACTCAATCCTGTCACTGGTCTTCTGGGCTATAAAAAACGGGTTTCCCAATGGATTTAGGGGTACTAATACTCTCAAATTCGCCCCAAGGTTCATACCTATGGATCCCCCATTGGATTTCACTGTCAAATACCAATTCTGGGTGCTTATGGCTCTTCAAAACGTGGGTTTTTTCATAGTTGCGATTTCTGGTTTTTCTCGTTGCTGGCAATTCGTTTTTGGATGAAAATTGATGCTGGTAACCGCCATAATGGAATGGGGATGAGGAAGAAGCAACTCTCATGAGGTAGAGCGACTTGTGGTACAAGAAAACAGAGCCCATACTCTGCCATACGAATTTTTGGGCTTCCCATGCTCCATTGAAGCCATAGACTAAATTTCTCAACCACTTCCTTACAACAGAATTAAATATCAGCAAAGAAAATCAAATGGGTTCTCAAGGTGACATATGGCAACCTATGGTTCAATCCCACAGCCCCCTCACCACTCCTTAGTGGATACACATGGCCCCTTCTCATTCGTTGCCTCCATAGCCAGTTTTGGTATTTTATTGCATGATGTTTATTTACATCCTTTTTACAGTGTTCCATGGCTAAATAGCACATGGGAAATATAATGTCTAATACTTGCATTTAAATAAAATTCAAGCTTTCACTAACGGGGCCTTGGCCTTGAGCTCCACGCTAGGAAAACATACATCACATGTATACAATATTTACATTAAAAGCTAATATATCCTAAGAGTCAAAATGGGGTATTACAATCCCCTCCCCCTTAGAATAACACCGTCCTCGGTGTTCCAAGACTTAGGAATACATATACAATTTACACATGTCCAAAATTTCAAAAACTTTACGGGTCTGCCCTGCATTCTATCCTTTACTTTGAACTTTCAAGACCAAGTCCTTTGACTTCCACATGCTTCTCCTGCTGGTTTTGATCTTTCAACTCATCCACAAGTCTGAAAAATTTATGGCTGCTACCCTCTTGAGGTTCCCTTGTTGGGCAGTTGCGGAAGCAATGATGTCCTCCACATTTCCAACATTTCATTGGTTGTTTCATATTTACCTGCTTAATCTCCTTTGAGTCTTCATGCCTGGAACGTTTCTTAATGGACTGATTGGACGAATGTCTCATCATTGATCCACTTTCCTTTTCCCTACTGATTGCTCTCATAATGCTTTTTACCTCTCTTTGCAGACAAATAGAGTTTTGCAAAACCTTGTGGTTCATCTCATTCTGCCTCTTCTGTATCTTGAGCATCTCTCCAAGATTTTCTTGGGTCTTGTAAATTGTTTGAAGAAGACTTTCAGCCACTTCCAACAGCCTATGGTCTGCTACCATGGTCATTGTGCAGAGTTGGTTCTCACTTGGCTCACAAGCAGCACTTACTCGTAACAACTACAACCAATTGATTTAATTTCCACCTGTGAAATTCATCATTACAAATCTTGTTAGGCCAAGCAGAACCTAAACATTAAAAATCAGTCAATTGTTTTTCCCCAATTGACATGGAGGTCCCATGCTCTATTCATGATACTTTCACACTTTCCATGCTTTCCCAGCATACACATGAATTCTTTCATGTTCATCCATTCGCATTAAATTAACTACTTGAGCATTCACAATTTATTTCAAGCAAATAAACACATTCTACTTTTAGTCATACATGCATTCAACAATTTTCTGTTTTTATAAATGCATCAATAAAAAAGAAAGAGAGAGTAGTAAGAGTTTTCTTCTCTTAGTTTTGTTCCATTCTGGAACCCACACCACCACTGTGGTTTTCATGCTCCTAGCCTCTTTCACTTCCATGTAAATGCTTGACTAGCCCTTCTTGGCTATAACACTTAGTGTCTTTGTTCTATTTCAGACCCAACCATGGAGTCCCTCCACATGGTTTGTCTACAACTCTTGGCTGCTAGGACATACACAGTCCCACTAGCACTAGCTTTCATTGCTGCTAAAGCTGAGCTTTTTAGGCAGTCACATGTCCACACGCATCCTTAAGATGCTTTCATAGTCCTTGCTTCCAACAATACCTACACTCAAACATTGAATCAATTCACATGTTTAGTTTATTTTCATAGGATTTATCTCTAACCAAGAGATTAGGAAGTCATGACCAAATCATATACACATGTATATTCATAATCAAGAATTTACAAGATAACCAAATACTTATCTGCATTGGATGTCTCCACTTTATTCCATAGGGTCCTTCTTGCTTTACAAGCTTTGGAATCGCATATGGACTTGGATGGTTGGCCAGCGCTTAGGCTGCCTCTCAGCATCAAATAGTATTATATGTTTGGCCAGCACACAGGCTGCTCCACAACATCAAATAGTCTTGTATGTTTGGCCAGCACGCAGGCTACTCCACAACATCAATGCCCAACCAGTCACTCTCTAGATTTACCAAGCAATTTATAGTTCTTTCAGGGTCCTTGCTTCCTGTATGACCAAGGTTTCCAATAAAGAAACAATAGTGCTCCAGCTTAACTGTTACAAGACTTATACTTGAAATCTTCATTATTCCAAACAAGAAATAAATGAAATTGAATACTTATCTGTATTGTGCATTTCCTCTTTGGTCCACAGGGTCCTGCTTTTAATTTACAAGCCTTGAGATCCTCCTGCGGACTGGGATGTTTGGCCAACACGTAGGCTGCTCCAAATCATCAAATAATCAATGTCCAACCAGTACACTTTCATGTCGACTTGAAAGGAAACTTCTCTATGACCATTTCTAGGTCAAGGCTCTACTATGGAGCCATAGGCATATAATAGCCCTTTCATCAACACCTTCACAACCCTTCATCAAAATTCTCACAACCTCCACAAAATCCTTTCATACACATTAACCCTTCCACCACAACCCCTCACAACAACCTTTTACTTTGCTTCGTTAGTGTGTAGCACCAAATTGCATCTGTTTAAGGTGACAACACAAGTAGTATAGGCAAACTTGTCAACGCTGTTATTCAAAAATTATAACCATAATTCATAGCATTCACTATCAAGTATTGAAACACCAGGAATGCGTCCATTCCTTTAGGGCATAATCAATATTGGCATCCCTAACATAACTCATCATCAGAAAGGCGTACACTCCTCACTGATGGGAGCTATGCTAGTCCTAATCATACTTCAAGCAGTCTGAATAATGTACATAAATAGAATATGTTCTGCATAGTAATTCTAACAATTAGACTTGCACACACACACACACACACACACACACATATATCAATCAAGGTTTGCAGAACACTTATCCATTTTGCAGATGTAATTTCTCTTCACTAATGATGAATGGGGGCTCCTTCTCCGAGTTGACAGTCCCTCGGTTTTCCATCCCAACTCCTTTTGATGTTACATAACTCTCATATGTTTTACTATCATAATCTTTGTCATCTCACTCATATTGTTTACCAATCATGTAGTGCAGATGAGACATTAATAATGTCTAATGGCGTTTCACCTGAAACCCATTTCCAAATCATGGAATCCTTTCCCATGAAGTTTGGCTTCTGCAGGCCCTCTCTCTTGGTCTTACTGCAATGTTTCTTCTTGACACACTTATTAAATAGCCAAATACTCAGCAACATTTAACAATACAATTCAAATCTGATTGTTTCATAACCGATCAATGGCACTAATAATTAAATTCTTTATGAATTTGCAACTTTGTCTACTACAGAAATTGATTTTCTTAGCCATGAGGCTATCCTCATATTGCTTGGCTCTTGTAAGTGGCACCATTATGTCCATTATGGATTTATGTTTGTTGCCATACATGGACATCCACCTACAACATGTCCTCCTGACACAATTTTTCATAAGCCAAATAGTCATTAGCAAGTATAAGCAAAATTTCAAATCTAAAAATTTACAAATCTGAGATTTACAATTCTTCTTTCTAACAGAGCTTAGATTTCTCAACCATGAGATTCTTTCTCATAAGCTGTAAATCGAATTTTCAAATCTGCTCCCTACAGAAATTAGATTTGCAACCATGATATTATTCTCATAAACTTAAATGAGAATATTTTCATATTTGTTTCGTGCATAAGTTAAATTTCACACCCATGAGAATCTTCTCATAACCTTTGGCTTTTGCACATGGTAGACTCCAGCCTTCATCATGGACTTATCCACATTGCCATGCCTAGAACAATCTTCCTAAAATCTGAAACTTCAATCAACCAAACACTTTGTAGGTCTCCATGCATATAATATTTCATTGCTGCAACAATCATTGAAGCATTTCCAAAATTATAACATTCCATAATTCAAACACTTCCAGCTGTTAACATATCAATATAACAAACTCATTTACTCCACGTAAATCATTATCATACTAAAATTGCAAGGTACAGTCACATATTTTATGCAATTAAATTAAAGCTTTTAAATGTTCATTAATTCATAGCCATATCATTTATACAACTCTGTCCTTCCAACAGAGCACTCTAGAAGCCTGTCAATCATGACTATGTTCATGCAATTCTTCCCCTGCATTCATAGCAACTCATGAAATGATCTCAGAATTATCATTAATTCATCATTTCATCTACTTCTCAATTATAATGAGACATATACATATATCAAAATCATGCAAGCACACAATACATCTCCTCAGGTGTAGCTACCCACATGCATGCATATTCACAACATTTACTCAAGTTTTTCATATGCATTCACTCAATGCTTAACTACAAGATTTATAAAATCTCTCAATGCACATCCACTCAATGCCACCTTGCATTGTTTCATGAGTACTATGCATTCAAGCATATTATGACTTAATCATGACTATCTCATATAACATGCATGACCATAATCAAGACCACCGATCCTCACTTGCTTTGGTTGTTAAACTCATAATCGACATACTCAAATGGCATGATATAATTTCATATAAGTGAATTGAGATTCTAAGCAAGTATAGAGTGTAAGGATCATTGCCTTCACTTACCCACACCTCACCATACTCGGTAGGTTAACATTCCCATTCGGGCACTCAATACCACATGCAAACCAAATCAACATAGTTCATACATAGTCGAAGGGATATTACCAAATTCTTTTTCAACATTCATGCAAATATGCATCAATAACCATTACTTGCATGGTTGTCGTTAACATCACTTGATGTTACCTACTCGGTTGGCCTCTTACCAAGGCTACACAGTCCTTTTTCCAACCTCATGATCACAAATTTGTTGCACCATCCTTTCTTCATAAGGTTGTTGGCTTCATGCAACAACATCCTCAACATATTTAGCCATGCTTCTGTTGTTTTTGGTCCTACAACCAAAACCAATCACCAATAGTGATTATCAACCACAATATTTATCATTAGTGGTTCACTGCATATGTAAAATCTCACTACTTTTACCAATATGTAATGCCATATGCATGCAAAACATATACTCATTCACTGTGCAATTTTTATTAATATGCCAATCAATGCATATTCATGCCACTCATCTAATCTCTTGCATTTTCAGCATTCTCATGCCATAATTTTATGAACATAAAGCTTATAAAATATAAATGCAGTTAGCAAGACAGGGGTTAAGGAATTATTCCTTTATGATCCCTCATCTTTACATAAACTTCCTCTTTCACATCGTAGCTGGTTTGATTTCATGGCATGCTACTTCAAGGCATGCAATTCTAGAATTTGCCCATATTGACAACAATTTTGCCAAACAACCACTGGCACTTTTTTGCTCCAATTATCTATGGTGTATGATAACTTCCTTCAAATTCTGATTATGCACCATTGTTCCCTGTTGGATATGCTTTCCAATGCCTATCCACTTGTTCCATTTTGACATCGGGTGTAGAAATTGTATTACTTCAAAAATGACAACTTTTACCAATAATTCTGCACATTTTTACACAGTTGTATTTTGGTTCGGAATGCCAACTTCAACCACCTATGGAAGAAAACCTATGAGGAATCACGAAAACGTTTCTACTAGGAGAAGTTAGTCCATATAGAAAGGAAGACTCATCAGCTCACGGATCTCTGTTTCGATGCTCCATTCATCTTCTATAAAATTCTGGGTTTGACTACTTCTCACTTTTGACATTTTTCCAAAATTCCAAATTTTTGGCCAAAAATGGCTATTTCCCAAACGGTGCATTTCTGGAAAATATTTGTCTAACGGGATATGTCTAGTTTACCGAGAATATGAAATGTTGATTTCAGTAAATTTCTTGATTCCGAATTATAGGGTCACTTTCAACCACTACAAGCTTTTCAAAATCCTAAAAACGTGGCCCGGAATAGTGCTTTTCGGCCTTCTTGCACACCCCGACTCCACATCCTTTGGAGTTTGGCTCCAAAACTCCAAACTTAACACCGTGCCTACTCCATGACCACCTCATATCTGTTTCGGCTCAATCCGACCTTCTGTCAAGCGTCGGGACACTAATTTGTAAAAACCATTCATTCCAATTTTATGCCAAATCAGAGCATAATGGGCTCAGGATCTTCACTGCTTCATTCATGGCCTCCGTCAATGGCCTCAGAATGCCCCTGAATTCATCAAATTTTGACCTTGCATGTTTCTGTTACCCAAAAATCAATTTTTGGGCTCTATATATATATATTTTGAACCTGAAAGCTGAAAGCTGACACCCGAAACTGCAGGTTTGGGGGAGGTCAAGTTGTGGTCACGGGGATGTAGCCATCCCATAACCCCAAATCCGAAACCCAAAAATTGCGGGTTCAATATTGCGGAAACCGGAACGTGCAACTTCAAAACTTTGCATCCCCACAACTTGAAACCCGAACATTGCGGGTTCGGGATTTCGGGAATCCAAACGCAAATTTTGAAAATTCGCGTTCCCGAAACCCGACATTCCGAAAGTCGAAAATTGCGGGTTCGGGATTTCAGAAATCCAAATGCAAATTTTGAAAATTCACGTTCCCGAAACCCGAAACCTGACATCTCGAAAGCCGAAAATTGTGGGTTCGGGATTTCGGAAATCCAAACGTAAATTTTGAAAATTCACGTTCCCGAAACCCGACATCCCAAAACTGCGAAAACACCTGCGTTTCTTGTAACTTCCGAGGTTCATAACTCCCTTGTCCCTTGGTCAAATGAGGCGAGACTGGTACCATTGGAAAGCTATTGGAGAGCTCTATGCAATGGTGTGATCCTCTCCCACACCTGAGAAATCTAATCCTGTCATTTTTCCAATAAAAAATGCCACCCCAACTTCACCAATAATGCGTTAAAACCATTCTGTTGCTTGCCTGTAACTCAGAGTTTGGCCCAAGCATCCCCAGTACTGCAAGCTGAGCTCTGATACCTCTCTGTAGCATCCCCTTCCATCTAGTCGAATGCCAAGAAGAAAATGTGACCAATCTATCGGGCTTCTTGACAATCTCAGCCCCATTCATTACTCATAAAATCATGGATAATTAAAACTTCTGTGTGCAATTCATACTCGATAAAAATACAGCGGAATTAATCAAATTTGCATACATAAAAACAGTAATGCATCAACATATTTAACTCAAGCAGATGGTGAATCAACATGCAGAGAATTCAGTCTCGTCCTCATGCTATGCACAAGCTTCATATCCACCATATTAAGATATGCATTTCATCTCATTTAGCATGAACAGTTAACATTCAGGATTAATACATTGCTGAACACATAATGCAAATAAATTAATCCATAGAGAATACTTATCTTGAAATGCAAACATCTAAACAACTGGCTACGTGAGAGCAACGTTCCACCCAACCATAGATCTTTGTCCAGCCTATATTCTTTCAGCTAAGAGATCACCCCCGAGCTGGGTTGTGTATCCACTAAGGAGGAATTAGACAGGCTCACTCACAGCCATGGATTCACTCAAACAGTCATGCTAAGCTAGCACACAGCTGGGTTTATCAAGCATGCAATAAGGAAATTATGAGGATTCTAAGCCAGTGAGCTCAACCACAGAGTTGCAGACATCTCAAGCTAAATTCAAGCAATCCAATCCTCTATTCAAACATCCACACTTGGATTTCTCACCATTCTGTCAATGAATAACTCAATCCCGTCACTGGTCTTTTGAGCTATAAAAACTAGGTTTCGCAATGGATTTAGGGGTATCTAATACTCTCAAATTCACCCCAAGGTTCATACCTATGGATCCCCCATTGGATTTCACTGTCAAATACCAATTATGGGCACTTATGGCTCTTCAAAACGTGGGTTCTTTCATAGTTGCGATTTCTGGTTTTTCTCATTCTGGCAATTCGTTTTTGGATGAAAATTGATGCTAGTAACCTCCATAATGGAATGGGGATGAGGAAGAAGCAACTCTCATGAGGTAGAGTGACTTGTGGTACAAGAAAACAGAGCCCATACTCTATCATACGAATTTCTGGGCTGCCCATGCTCCATTGAAGCCATGGACTGAATTTCTCAACCACTTCCTTACAACAGAATTAAATATCAGCAAGGAAAGTCAAATGGGTTCTCAAGGTGACATATGGCAGCCTATGTTTCAATCCCAAAGCCCCCTCACCACTCCCTAGTGGATACACATGGCCCCTTCTCATTTGTTGCCTCCATAGCCAGTTTTGGTATTTTATTGCATGATGTTTATTTACTCTTTTTACAGTGTTCCATGGATAAATAGCACATGGGCAACATAATGTCTAATACTTGCCTTTAAATAAAATTCGAGCTTCCACTAGAGGGGCCTTGGCCTTGAGCTCCACACTAGGAAAACATACATCACATGTATACAATATTTACATTAAAAGCTAATATATATAACAACAACTGCAGTATAGTTAGCAGCAACTGTACTACAATCAACCATTACTGCAGTATAACCAACCGTATCTCTATTATAGTCAACCACAACCATTGTACAATCAACCACTACCACAGTACGAACAACCACAGTATCATACTACACAATATAACCAACAACCATATGGCCAACTGCGAGGAGTATTCAGAGGAGGATTCCACGAAGGTCGAGGTGGAGGCGTTGGTTGTGGATGAGCTTTTGGATGGGGTCAAAGGCTAGTTATATGTTATAATTGTTTTCAGGATGGAAATTATCAAAGAGATTTCCCGAACCCAGTTCCGCAGTGTAATTATTGCAGTGCACTGGACCATAGTGTTGAGGATTGTCCCCAGTTGATTGCGAAATGGAAAACTAAAAATCCACCCCAACCTCAACCGAATCCAAATTAGAATCAAAATCCACCTCCAAATGTACAAAATATCTTGGCAGAGATAAGAAGTCGACCTATGAATGTCACAGTAGTGACCAAAGGAGGGGCTGCGACAGGGGAAGACAGGTCACAGGGGAAAGAAGGTTCACAGTTCTTTCCCACCTGTCCTGGATTCAGCAATAACGATGGGGAATGAACAGTGAGTGAAGAATTTTTTCTTGTTGATGCCACATGTACCACAGGTGGATCATGATCTGCTTCTATGGGGGATAGATCCTATTGTAGCAGAGATGGCTGATTTCAGTTCATGTGAATCAACAAGAAAGATATTCAATTCATCCATTGGATGGATGGCTAGAGGAATCACTAAAAAATTAAATCTCGAAGGTAAAAGGTTTTCTTGTTTCTGCAATAAATTTCTTATTATAACTGACCTTGTCTTGAATTGTGAGTAGCATCAAATGTATATTTTGAAGCCATTTGATGTCACTCATCCACATATGGATTGGGTGAAAAATTACCTGACAAGCATGAAAATTCCTTGCAAAATTTTTTATGCTTATGGTCAAGGGAAGGCAGTTAAGCAAGCAAGTTGCAGAGATAAATTAATGGAACATTTTACTTGTAGAAGTTGGCCTATGTGGAGGGAATCCACATGCTGGGAGGGATGCTTGAAATTTTTCTCCAATGGCAGAGAGTTGAGCCATTGGATGTTTTCACTGGAAGAAACATTTTTCTATCCACTTGGTTTAGTTGGCAGTAATGTCCTTTCAGTTATTCCTCAGATGAAAAGGCACATGTTTGATGCCAGATTCACTAAATTGATTTTGATGATTGGGAAAATGCAGCTGATACTTTGGGATTCGAGCATTCATTGGAGTGACAGATTGCCAAAGGTGATAGAACGGTTTTCGTCCTTGCAGGAGAAATAGTGGGATCCAGGAATTCTACTCAAGTTATCCTAATTGGGTTGAAAATTTTGTTCATTGCTGGTTAATTGCAGATATAAATTATTACAGTGCATTTTTTACTTTCCTTTCATAGTGATTTTTTTAGAAGGACCAAGTTTATTTTTTAGACTGATCAGTGGATAGGGACAATTATAATCAAAGTGGTGCAGCAAAAGCTTGGTGGAGTCCTAACATTGCTTGAGGACAAGCAATCTTGGCAAGGGAGGACTGTCATATCCCCAATTTTGGCTCATCCAGTACCATGGGTGAAAGGGGACAAGATCAACCCCTAAGGGAATTAAATGGTATTAATTCTATTTGCTTAGAATTATTCTTAGCCTAAGTCTCACAAAATTGGCAAATTTATTTATTAAAGGTTATTTTGATAAATAAAATTAATGGATAATGAGCAAGTGGGCCAAGAGGGCACCCATGTGGAATATGTTACCAAAATGGAGTAGGATGTATTTTTGGAGGCAATTATACAATAGGAGTTAATTAATCATTAATTAATTGATTAAATGATGACGTTTGAATTAATTCTGAGTTGTAATATTTTATTAATAAATGTAGCTAATAAATATTTCCAAGTGGTTGTTAAATTGGCTAGGAGATCGAATTTGAGCAAGTAAGGCCAATCTTGCCTAAGTGGCAAAATCTCAGGAAAAGCAAGGAAACTTTGAAGGTGCAATTTCTAAAAAAGAGATAAAAGCATGTCATCCCCAAAAGCAAGCAAGTTGAGGGCACAATTTCTAATTCAGCCCAAGGTTGGAAAGAAAGGAAACATCTTATGTTAAGATAAACTTGCTATTTTCTCAAGGAGGGCGCACTTTCCATTATGAATAAGCTAAACTTGCTAATTATTCCAAGATTGCACCCACATGGCTTTGGAGTAGGATGGACAAGTGTGTAACCTACTCTCACAGGTCACCAAAGCTAAGTAACTTGTTCAACAGGTCATCATGAAGTTTATAAAAGAAGCCAACCAACTCCCATGAACAACTTTTGATCATTATTAGAATTTGTGAATGAGAGCTCTGAGCCCTCTAAGTTGAGTGTTATGCCTCAACAAGTTATGCTTGGGAGATGTGCCCCAAGGCCCTGTGAGTTTCTTAAGAGTGATATGCAGGTCCATAAATTAATATTACAGCCAGTGACATCTAGTTCAGATCAACCTTGAATAATTATTGACAGGTTGAAGAGGAGACTACCATTGAAGAAGATTTGTAGCTAGATTTAGTGGAGGAACACTAGTGGAGGAGGAAAATTATGGAGAGATGTTCTCAAGACCTCCAGTGAAGTATATCAGCTAATGTTTGCAGAGATTAAATGCTGCTATATTCCAGAATTCAAAGATCAGACAGAATCTCTACTCTTCTCCTACTCCTACTCCTCCCACAACCAGTTTTTGAGGTGAGTTCCCTAAAGGAGAGAACCAGTTGATGATGGCACCCATTGAAGACCAGCATGTTCAGAATGTAGCAAGTTCAACCATCTAACCAGTAGATGGACTGATAATAACCTCCAATACAGATCCAAAGTAAATTCTTTCTTCTCTTCTCTATTCTCCCACTATTGTAACAGAAAACTAGCCTGTGAGGCATTGTCATTTGAGAACCAAGCAATAAAATAAAGGAGGAATGTTCTGAATGCTATATTTCATGTTTTATGTATGGAACATATTATATCAAAGTTATAATAATCATTAGAACAGAGTTTGTGGATATTTAAAGCAGTTTGTGAAGTTAAAATACAAGACTAGCTAGATTGATGTCATTTCTAGACTAGTTTCATCACTTTTACTGCCAAATCCATTCTAAGCAATATTTTTACATTTTGTTAGTTGGAGAAGGTCATTGAATCAGTCTAGTATCCATATCAGTGCTTAAATTTAGAACTTGGAAGCCTTTAGAACCTGTTTGTAAAGATTGGAAAATTACTAGCTCAACAATCTCGGGAGAACCCAGAAACCCCAATTATTCCTAAACTCTCCCAAGTCTACTCGAAAAATTTCCTGAAAATAAACAAAACTAATTTTACTGATAATACCTCTTCCATAAACTTTTAGTATCCCCACCTTTCCAGTATGCATATGCCAGCTACCCAGGAAGCCTCGAAGTAGGCATAGACTTGCTCTATGTTGAAAAGTGAATGGTACTGATACCTTGTGCATAAGAAAACTATGATCTAATCTCCTGAACTTCTACTACACCTCAGTCCATACATTTTCCAGAATTGAATATTCATCCCACCATCCTCATTCCTTATTCCAGTACCCATCACTCACTTCCCGCATTGTTCGAAGAAATTGACAGAAAATTAACTAGTAAAGTTTATGAAAAAATTGGAGTTGAGTTAATATCTTGGTTGAGTCTTCCCGAGGATATTACATTGTGGACGTATCTCAAATCCTGGGGGTGAACCACGTTAAATTCTATGTAGTATGATTGTTTATGTTTTGCACTTATTTGTTGCTTATAATGGATGCTTGAAGTCTCATTTATTAGTTGTTATGTTAATGCTTTTATATGTATTCGCCATAGGAGAAAGATGGGGATAATATGTTAAGTATTACATGTATGGATGAATGTTGGATGCGCAGTATTCTAAGTCTGTGAAAGTAGCAGTTCGTTAAATAATCACATGTGTGTGTAGAGTTCGGGTTGTGGAACTTTTTTTACGCGCAGCACCGGAAGTGCGCAGCATTGTGTGTTTCATCTGTTTACATTAGTAATAAGGTTAATCATCTAAGGCAGTAAATGAACAGATAAACACTAAGTAATGTCATCAATATTAGTTAAGTCCGCAAAGGAAGCGTGTAAGTTAGTTGTGCTGTCTTATTATTTGCATCCTGTCTGAACCGCGTAGTCCGTAGATGCGCTGGTTGTGCAAGC
Source organism: Larix kaempferi (assembly GCA_027924585.1). Classification (NCBI taxonomy): domain Eukaryota; kingdom Viridiplantae; phylum Streptophyta; class Pinopsida; order Pinales; family Pinaceae; genus Larix; species Larix kaempferi. The sequence goes on along the minus strand of BSBM01000159.1, from coordinate 4,622,930 downwards.
ATCTTAGCTTGTAGAAGCGAGGACCACAACACAGTCCATCGTCGTGCAGTCTTCAATCCGCAACGTGAGCCACGCAGCGCACTGCACAGTAGTTCTGTTTAAACAACTCATCACATCACTGTGGAAACCTGATTTCGTGGTACCCCCATAGCTACACCACGGGTGAGACCTCATCTTATTCGCAAATGGTTGCCGAAAGGGCCAGTGAGAAGGGGTTTTGTTGGTTCCTTGAAATCGCAAAGAACCTGAGTCTACATTGGAAACCTCTAGATCAGTATCTTAAACCAACAGATCTTATCCCTCTTCCAAAAGGAAGAAAACTTGTCAGATGTAAATGGGTCTACATAACTAAGTATGCCTCAGATGCAAGTGTTGAAAGGCTTAAGGCAAGGTTAGTTGCCAAATTTTTTTCCCAAGTTGAAGGAATTGACTACAATTAAACCTTTTCCCCTGTCGCCAAAATGAAATCCATCCCTCTTGTTCTTTCCCTTGAAGCCTTACATAAATGGAAAGTCCATCAAATGAATGTCAAGTTTGCATTTTTACATGGTGATTTGCAGGAGGAAATTTACATGGAACAACCTACTGGCTATGTTCAGAATGACTCTGGCCTTGTCTGTCACCTTAAAAAATCCTTATATGGCCGCCTTAAGCAAGCCCCTCGATCCTGGTATGCCAAAATTGATAGCTTTCTCCTTGACACAGTTTTTCTAGATGTCATTATGACCCTAATGTCTATAGCAAGAAAGTAGGAAACAATCTCATCATCCTTATTCTTTATGTTGATGATCTTATTCTTCCTGGTAGCGACCATAAGATTTTAACCCATGTGAAATCCAATCTTAATAAAAAATTTGAAATGATAGACTTAGGAAATTTGCATTATTTTCTTGGCCTCCAAGTCTAGCAAACCAAAGAAGGAATCTTTCTTTCTCAGTCTAAGTATTCTTGTGACCTTCTTCTTCACTTTTACATGGAAGATTGTAAACCAACCCCCTCTCCCTTCCAGTCTAGAGTCAAACTTTCTGCCACTTTCACTTCACCCGAAGTTGATGCCACCCTGTATCGTCAACTTGTTGGTAGTTTCTTATACTTGAATCATACCCATCCCGATGTTTCCTTTGTTGTTGGTTGTGTTTCCCGCTATATACAAATGCCCTATGAAATTCATTGGAAAGCAGCAAAAATAATACTTTGATATATTCAGGGTACAATTCACTTTGGGATTCATTGCAGTTTAGGGGGGAATCCTTTATTGGTTGGTTTCACTGATTCATATTGGGCCGGCAATCCCGATGATCAGAATTCTATTGCAGGTTATGTTTTCAGTCTGGGTTATGGATCTGTCACTTGGTATTGTAAGAAACAACAAGCTCTTTCTCTCTCTTCAACAGAAGCATAGCATCATGTAGCAGTTAATGCTAGTCAAGAAGCTTTATGGCTTCAAAAAATCCTTTCAGAGTTTGGTTTCTAGCAACAACATCCGACTCCCCTTTGGTGCGACAATCAAAGTGCCATTAACCTCACCAAAGATCCAGTTCAACATCAATGCAACAAACACATTGAGATAAATATGCACTTCATAAGAAAGCTTATTCATGATCGCGTTCTTGAAGTTCTCTTTTTCCCTACAGATGATCAAGTTGCATACATATTCACCAAATCTCTTACAAAAGCGAATTTTTCTAAACTTCGATCTATGTTAGGAGTTCAGGAAATTGTCATTAAGGGGAGATAGGCTCTAATGTTTCCTTCATTCTCCTAATAGTGTCACTTTTCTAAATCCTTAAATCATATCCCAAGTTGTTCTTAAGGGTGTATGTTAGGCTATTTAGACACTTAGGAGTTAGTTAAGATCAACTTGTTATAATATATTCGTTAGGAAAAGTGTGTTTCTTTAGTATGCATTTGTAAATATCTAAACCAACGGTCACGATATGTTCTATACATAGAGTGATCCAACGGTTCAACTTATCTTAGATCATAACTACCTTTGATCCATGGCTCGACACCCAATTGTTCCATGATATCTATTTAAAGAGCATGGAGGGTCACTTGCTAGTTGATCAATTATGAGAAGCTCATTTGTAACTTTATTTCTTTTGCATAATAAACTGCCTTAAGTAACTATTTGGCTGGGGCCATGGAGTGTTTCCCTTTTGAGTGTTTAAACCATGTGAAAACATCGGCGTGTTGATCTGTGATCTGTTTGTGTGAGCGGCTGCTCTAGGTGTTCGGTCTTTTGGAATTATCTCATGTAGTCGAGCATTGCACAAACAAGATCACCTATAGGCAACATGGATTTATTATGCATCGTTTCACTTCTATATTATGCTTCATGTCTTTCTTGCATTTTTGTTGGTTGCTGAACTCAAACATTTATTCCTTACTGAATAGAGTTTACAAAATCAATTATATTTTCCAAAGTTCTTACAAGGTTTGCACCATCAAATATTCACAAGTTCTATTATGAGATCTTCACAAGGTCTACTCTTGGTTCTTTAAAAAGTATACAACAAATACTTCATGAGGTTTGTTCTCAAATTTTCACGAGGTATGCACTGTTAAGTCTTCTCTCAAGGTCTGCAATAAATCTGTTCTCAAATATTCACAAGGTACGCACTAATTTTTTCACAAAGTCTGCATTCTCTTTTTATACATTTTCACTTGATAACATCATCTTTTTATTACTTCCTCATCCCTATAAGTAAAATAAACCAAAAGTAGAACTTAACTAAAATGAAAAAGACTTGTTATTCCTTGGATGAAAAATCAACAATAGTCTACGGATACTGTTGGGCAAGGCCTAAGTGGGCATAATTTTGGCAAAGCACAGTTTTTGGAATTGTGTAGTTCGGGCTTCGGAATTAGATGGCATAGTTTTGGAGGTGCGCAGTTCGGATTGCATAGTCAGTGTGCGCAATTTAACTAGTGCGCAATGCCAGCGCAACAACCATTTTCGTAAAGAGTACAAGGAAAGGTCGAGGAGGGAAAGCAAACTGTTTTGGGGACAGAGAAGCACGAAGTCAGGTGAAATCAACTTATCAGGAGAGTGGCGGCAAGCAGTTAAGGAGCTAAGCCATGAAGTCAACAGCGACAAGAAGGCTAACGAGGCGGAAAGTGACAGACCACGATGCAGTTGTAACCATTTTGATGATGGTTGCAGCTGTCAGAAGGGCGTGAGAGCCACGAGTGGCCCAACAAGGCGGCCTGGAGCGAGTGGAGCAAGCCATTGACGGCGACAGGAAGGATGGTGGGTAACCGAACCAGTTGGAAAACATTAGGGTTTTTTTTCCCATTGGACCCTTCAGACGGAGAGAGATACAGTGATCCGATTTAGGAAGAATCCAGAGCTCAAGACCTGGACCGCATCTACAAAATGACTATGAATGATGCTGACTATATTAATCCTACTGCGGATGGAACACTTAGTTGGTGTTGTAGTCTCGAGGTTCATGTGGTTATCATAGATACATTACATATTATAAGAAAGCATACATAATGATACAGATACACGATACAAGACATATAGAGAGAACACAAGCCTTTATATTAACCAGCAAGAGCAGAATATAGTCATAGAACTAATCTAACCTTTACATCGGTTGAACAGCCTATATATATATTTGTCAATACAGTTACATAACCGTCTATCGGTCTAACTGATCGACCCGAACTAGACTAGTCAACGCGACCTGTCGACATATACTGCAGAGTGGTCGGGTGGAGGGCCTAGTCGACAGGTCGACCTAGGCCCCTCCAAGATCTGCCCCACCTCAAAATATTTCTTCATCCTGAAGAAATGGAGAGATAAAAAATTAAAAAAATAATGACTAAGACGGTTATGATGAAGGTAAGCTAGAGCTGGTAACATCAGATATCTGTAAGCAGACTTCAATAATAGCTTTAGTAGAAATAGAAAGATGGTGTTGGAACTCTTCCCAGGCACGTAGCAAATTCTGGATGTTGACAGTCAATGTCGTGACCTTCGACAAGTTTTCCATTTTGTCGTGGGTGGATATAGCTTGTAAGTGAATCACGTCAGGTCCAAATGTAGTGATTGTTTCCTGGGCAGTAGCAAGTAAGTGTCGAAGTCGGGGCTGAATTTCTTCAATTTTATTGAGGCCCCAGCATGCCTGAGATATCCACTATGTTTCCTGTTTTTCCAATTTGTCCAGTTTCTTAATTTCCATGACGATCTGATTATCCAGTCTTTCAATAAGTACCTCTTCTGTAGTCAAACATTGTTGGTGAAGTGTGCCTAACAGTGTCCTTGTCTTTTGTAGTTCTTTGTAGACTTCACCATAATGTACATACCAGTTGTGTAGAACTTCGACGAGTTTTTATGCTTGAATATCATACTGTTTGAGTAAATCGATAGCTTCTGTGAAGGCTGTAAACTGATTTTCCATGAGAGAAGCTACTTCGACATCCTGGTCCTGTTGTCTTTTGAGCAGCTCAGATTGTAACATCGACACGACAGATTCGAATAGCTGGTATGCTCTATCAAGAGGTGATGTTGTGTCGGAATGGGATGGAAGTGGGATAACTTGCTGAGCTAATTTTTTACACTAAGCAAGAAATGTAGTCCTTTCTTCCTATAGCTGGAGTAACTGGTCTTCTGATTCCTGTCAACGACATTTTGCGCTCTAAAAATTGCATCTTCAAGTAAGTGAAGCTCTTCTTGGGATGCCAACTATGGTTGATAGCTGGCAGTAGCTCCGAATTGATCTAAGTATATAGAGAGAGTTTTTTTCTGATTGACCTTGCTGTGCTTGTGTTTGTAGTAGCTGCTGAAATTCTCGTGTCTTGAATATATCTATGTGTGTGCTTAGACTCTCTCCTTGAATACAATAGTTGGCGATGTGACAGTTCTTGCATCTCAGACTTGGATGAAGGACTAGAGATTTGGCAAAGTCATATCCATGAAGTATCTGCAAGAATATGCGCACAGATCACGAAGTCATTGTGCTGGATTGGAAAAGAAGTAAGTCCAATCCCCACCTATGATGGTTCATCTAATGTTTATTCATTTATCCAGGAATATATTGTATCAATTGCAGCTGAGCATCGCTTACCAGCACTAGACATGGAACTGCGCGAGACACCTTCCAGATGGTGGGATGCGCATAAACAGACATTGACCACATGGGATCAGTGCAAACATATGATGCATATCAGGTTCACTGAAAAGGTTGCATTGACCTGTGAAACATATAATGGATAGACAGATCCAAGGGAGCATATTGAAATTTTTTCACAAGCATGGGAGAAGAGACCATAAACAGAATGGGTTCATCTATTTGTGCATACAATGGAGGAGCAGGCTCCAAAGATCTGGTACCTAGACACGGATTTGCACAGAGGAACCACAGATTGGCCTACCCTGACTGTGAACCTCCAGAGAGATTTCAGTTTTGAAGACAAAATCCCAAGCATAAATGAATCCCTACAAGTTATTAAGGAAAGAGTATTCAGAGCAGAATGCCCAAGTACAAATGAGGCATTGGAATAACTCAAAGAGAGAGTGTTTGAAGATATCAAAGTACCTATGAACCTACAGCTAGAATGGGAAAGGCAGATAGAACATGCCCTTGAATTCTATAACATTGTTGAAACTAAATAGCAAGAATAAAGCGATGAGGAGGCTCCATGCAACGTCAATATCCCTGAGTCAGAGGGTGCACGCGAGGTAGAGAGACCTCCACTGGAAATTCCAGACATGAGTGGACCTATGAAAACAAGAAAAGTGAACATTGGCACAAGTGAAGAGCCGAAGTTCGCGTCTATTGGAGACTATTGGGATGATCAGACGGTCGCAGACCTACTACATGAATATTAGGATATATTTCTGACAAATTTTATCGAAATGAAAGGTATTCTAGGCGACTTGGGGGTTATGAAAATACGTCTTAAGCTAGGCGCGAAGCCTGTCAAGAAAAGGCCCTATAGATTGAATCATCGATACAAAGAGAGAGTTAAGGAAGAACTTGATAAGATGCTCGATGCGGGGATCACTGAGATGGTTGAAGAATCTGAGTGGATAAGCCCCATGGTTATCCAAGACAAGAAAACGAAAGGTGAGATCAAGATCTGTGTAGATCTCAGGAAGCTGAATGATGCTTCGATGCATGACCCATTTCCTACCCCTTTAATAGATGAAGTTTTAGACAATGTTGGAGGAAATGAGGCATATTCTTTCATTGATGGATTTTCTGGATACCATCAGATAAGGATTGATCCAGTGGATAGGCATAAGACCACTTTTTCCATTGAATGGGGGTTGTTCCAATACACAGTTATGCCTTTTGGTTTGAAGAATGTGCCTGCCATTTTTTCCAGAGTTGTGGTCACATCATTTAAATATTTCATGCATAAATTTTTAGAAGCATACTTTGATGATTGGACTATATTTGGGTTACTGAAGAACCACTTTGAAAACCTCAAAATGATGTTAGAAAAGTACAGACAGCATCAGATATCTTTGAATTTGAAGAAGTGTGTTTTCTGTGTGCCTTATGGTATTCTGTTAGGATACATTGTGTGCAAACAAGGACTAATGGTTGATCATATGAAGATTGCAGTAATTGTGAATTTACCTGCGCCAACATCAGTAAAGCAACTGCGCACCATGTTGGGGCACATGGGTTACTACATAAATTTTATATAGGGTTATGCACACATAACCATGCCGATGGAGAAACTATTAAAAAAATACACGTAGTTTGTATGGAACGCAAAATGTTAGCAAGGCTTCAACACACTAAAAGAGAAAATGGTAACTGTGTTGATCCTAGTTTTTCCAGACTGGGAGAAACCGTTTCATGTTCATGTTGATGTTTCGTGCATAGAATTGGGTGTTGTACTAGCACAACCAGGAGAGGGAGGTATTGACCATCCCATTGCATTTTTGAGCAGGAAGATCTTGTCTGCTGAAAAGAATTATATGACCACTGAAAGAGAGGGTCTAGCTATGGCCTACGCACTGCAGAAATTTAGGCACTATTTGCTCGGTTCGCACTTCTCTATGTACACTAACCATTCAGCTTTGACGTATCTAGTCAATAAGCCAGTGTTAGGGGGAATAATTTGCAAATGGTTGTTACTCTTTCAAGAGTATGACTTTGAAATTGTGGTTAAGCCATGCAGATTGAATCTAGGACCTGACCATCTCTCAAGGATAGAGTCAGGCGAAGAACCTACCAATCTCGAAGACAATATTCCTGATGCACAGTTGTTTGCAATAAAGATTGCTAATGATTATTACAAATATATTGTAGAATTTTTAACTACTAGGTTGGCACTGATAAAGTTTACTACGCAGCAGAAGAAGAAACTGGTAGTAAGAGTAGTAGAATTCACCATAATCACAGGTCAGCTATACAAATTGCGGCCGGATGAAGTGTTGCACAGATTTGTTTTAGAGCACGAGAATCCATTCATATTGGCTGATGCACATTCAGGTGTACCGGGAGGTCACTATGCAGGAAGAGCCACTACGCATAAGATATTGCGGGCAGGTCTATGGTGGCCTACAATTCACAAGGATGCAAAGGAACATTTCCAGAGCTGCGATGTCTGTCAGAGGACAGGAGATCTGTCGAGAAGAGATGAAATGACATTAAATCCACAGTTGACACTTCAAGCATTTGAGAAATGGGCCATTGATTTCGTGGGACCTATAAACCCACTGGGAAAAAGGATTGGTGCGAGATACATCATCACTGCCACCGATTATATCACCAGATGGGCAGAAGCGAAGCCAGTGAAGGACTATAACGCAACTACAGCCGCGCAGTTCATTTTTTAGAACATCCTTACCAGGTTTGGATGTCCGAAGATTTTGATGAGTGATCAAGGAACTCATTTTCCGAACATAATTGTTGAGGCATTGATTGAAGAGTTCCACATTCATCACCAGTGAAGTACGCCATATCACCCGCAAGCAAATGGAACTGTTGAGGCTTTCAATAAGGTACTAGAGCATGCACTCACAAAGGTATGCAATGTGAAAAGGGATGACTGGGATCTGCGCATTCTAGCTGTGTTATGGGCTTATAGGACTACTTGCAAGAAATTGACTGGCCACACACTTTTTAGGTTGGCCTATGGACAGGAAGCAGTAATGCCTATGGAGTACATTGTTACCAGCTTGAGAATAGCTGCATTTACAGGCATGGAAGATCAACAGGCGCTAGAAGAAAGAATTCTACACTCGGTTGGGTTGGAGGAAGATTGCTTCATCGCAGGATTTCACCAGCAAGTGCAGAAAGATCGAGAAAAAGCATGTCATGATCGCCATATCAAGAATAAGTCTTTTCAGGTAGGTGATCTAGTTCTCCTTCATGATAGCAAATTTATGAAATTTCTTGGGAAGTTTAAGATGCATTGGCTTGGTCCATATACTGTCGTACATGTTACTAACGGTGGCGCAGTTCAGTTAGCCACATTAATCGGGGATACCTTTCCAGTTTTAGTGAATGGAAGTAGGCTAAAACCCTATCAAGATAGTCCTACTTCGCAGAATATGCATTAAGAAGAAGAAAAGAAGATTTCTAAGTGTCATAGTCCTACTTCGTAGAATATGCATTAAGAAGAAGAAAAGAAGATTTCTAAGTGTCATAGTCCTACTTCGTAGAATATGCATTAAGAAGAAGAAAAGAAGATTTCTAAGTGTTAAGTATAGTTGAAATTGGGCACTAGAAATTGGGCAGAGTCTGTATGCAGTTTTGGTCTGGCATGCAAAGTGTGATAGAAAGGATATATGTACCGCACAGCGAGTTAAGCTGCGCAGATAAAAAAAAAGTAGCATAAGAGAAAAAGAAAAGGACAACTGTGCAGAATAAAAAATTACGATAAGAGTCATGTGATGGAACCACAAGTGCGCAGTCACAGGCGAAGAAGCACATGTATAAAGAAGAAATGCATAAAATCCCCTTGACGAAACCGTCGGCATAGCACAATGGGAAATGTTAAACTGACGGTCAGTTAGTGGGCCATTATCCAAATCGGTGGCACCAACGATATCAAGCATTAACAACTAAGATGGCCATTTGGGAATAATAAAGGGCGAAGTGACCAATATCTCACCGAGATCCGGGTAACAGGTTGGCAATTAAACGTTGACTTGACTGATTTAACAACTTGACAGTACTAGCACCTTTTCGCAATTAAGTAAACATCATTGGTTCAAGAATGATGATTGGTCGACAAGACTAAGATCTCAAAGGAAATCTGGCGAAAGGATGCAGCATTAACCACTCCATTAACGGTCGATTGCCACATTCAAAGACCAACAGGGTCTATAAATATCCCTCCGCCAAGCAGTTATACATTTTATCGGGAACTATACTTCGTCTACATACGATTTCAGAGCTTCCAGAACCAGAGAGCTGAACTGTCTGTGAGTGCATGTCCGAGCCACTTACCAGTGCCGAAGTCCTGAAAATATTCATCTAGTAAGGATTTCAAGGAGTCATGTCAGCTCTAGCTACCAAACCTGTAGGGGAGAAAGGTGCTTCATCTCAAAGCTCTACAAGACAGGCTGCAGGGATGGCGAAGGATAAGCATCCAACTAAAGACCAGGATGAGCTGAAGACAACAAAGCCGCAAAAACCAGTCACCTTCTGTGAGCGACCCATCCACCTCGTCCATAAGTATATTCCACCACAGAAAGATGATGCAACACCTGTCAATCTGAAGAAAAATGTTGTTTATGAGATCCCAATCCCGCCCATGTCTGGTAAGGTGTGGGTTGTAGAAGACCTTCTAGGGCAGGTACGAGACTGCAAATTCGAAGACCAGGACTTGCTAGAAGGAGCATAGTCGAAGCCGAAGAATTTCCCTAAATTTCAGACGGACCAATACATGCATCAGCAGGTTGATGAATCCGGCGCCGAGACTCTGTACGTCCAGGAATGGGTCAAAGGGCTTGAGCCATCGGGATTGCTAAACTTGTTGCGCATCCTGCACTTTGATAGAAGTCTAGAATTCAACGTCGTAGTGCGCATTTTGCTGTCCTATGTACATGACGGATACCTATGGTTGGACAAGCAAATCAATATCAATATCGATAAGATACACTGCATTACGCTTCTAAGTAAGAGAGGCGACGACCCTTCGCAAGTGTTTGTAGGGAAAGCTCAGGAAAAAGAGCTCGCCGCCAAGGTCATAGAGGAATTTGGCGTAATCCAGAGCAAATGTGGCTTTCCCACCAAATATATCAACGATGAAGTGACCAAGTTCGGAGTTCAACTGCTTGCAAGAAAGATACTGCGCAAAAGCAAACCTCCAGAGGTATCGGCCGCAAAAATCTAGCTCGCATCTAAGACATTGAAGGCCACCTCTTACAACTAGGCGTAGTACCTGCTTAATGAGTTTTTGGCAAACGTTGAAGCAAATCAGGAAAAGGGAACCCCGTTCCACTATAGTTGGTTATTGGTACTCATTGCCTTCATTGGTTGGAAAGAGACGGCCGGCTACTAGGGTCTTCCAGTTTTCGAAGGGCAATGCCACGGGACACACTTCGCCAATTTGTGGGCAAACCCTAAGTCCTCAAGGCAACACCAAATCAATGAAGTATTTTACATTTACTATGAGCAACTGTGTGATGTAATTCGTCGCACTTCGTGCATCTCAAAGCCATTGACAGTTACCTACAATGGGATAATGAGATTCATGGCAGATAAGCATAGATCGTACATTCATCCAAGGGATGATTCCGATAAAGAGCTATGGTATCTAGGATTTTATCGATTAGATGATGAGAAGATTGAACAGATGATCGAGGACTGGGTACTAGACTGGAAAGTGGCCCACCAAATTAACATTGAATCCGACTATGAACAAAAGAAAGATAAAGAGAAAAATGAATCAAAAGATGATAAGATAGACGAGGAGACAGATGAAGACAAAAGTTAAGACAAGGAACAAACTACAGCAACACCGATTGTTGAGGACAAAGAAACTGCACAAGACAAGCCAGAAGGCCAGGAGGGAGGAAAGAGAAAAGCAACTGCGAGCCCCTCATCGGCGAAGGGACAGCATAAGAAGCGAAAGGCTGTTAAGCCCAAATTAACACCGATGCTGCACGAGGATGATTGTGAATCCATTGCAACAAAAGTTTAGGAATTGTGGGAAGAGACCCGCGCAGAGAAAGACGCAAAACAAGAGCAGCTGCAGCTAACCCTGCTTCAAGCGATCGAATATGTGAAAACGATGGTCGCAGACATTTGCAGATCAGACTCAGAGGGGAAGTCAGGAGGGACAAGCATGCAGAAGAGAAAACCTCATTCAATGAGCGCATACCCTAGGGTGGCGCATCTAGAGCTGGCACACTTCATCTTCCCAAATGATAACGTGCGCGAAGCAAGCAAAGGACGCGGCCCACTTCGACCTCAACATTGGGTCATCGCCACTTGAATATTTGAACAACTTGCATATGAAGCTCGTAGAAGAGATTCATGAAAGAGGCATTGCCTCATATGACCAAAGTACTCAAGTTCAAGAACGCTTCGAAGAGCTAAAGCAGGAATCCGCACAGAATACCAGGGAGTTAGCCGAGGCTAGAGAAAGAGACTACAAGCTAAAAGAGACAGTATCAGTGGTCTGCGCAAAGATTCCAGAATGTGTAGAAGAGAACAATGTTGAGGATGCCATAGTAAATATGGGGGCCAAAGTGGAGTATCTTATGACCGAAATGATGGATATGGAGATCTCTTATAAAGGGAAGATTGCGGACCTGCAAGCTTGGCATCCAAGTACCCCACTGGATGAGCGCGTAACTCCAACAGAAGTTGTACATGCCACTTTAGACAGTATTTTGGACGATATATTGAAGTGTCAGAATTTGCTCAAAGAAGTAAATATGGTGGTGGTCGGTTTTAGCGAAGATCCCGCCCTTATGCAGGTCAGGGGTGATTTACAGCGAAGGAAACAAGCAATCGAGGCCGCAAATGCAAAAATGAAGACTTTGTCAGAAAGACTGAAAATGCAAAAATTCAACGAAGTAAAAGAAATGAAAAAAGAGTTAGTAGTGCTAAGAGAAAGAGAGGCTACCATTTCAGTAAAATTGCAGCCAATAGAAGAAGAAGATATGGCACTCATGGAACAAATTGATGAGAAGTTCCTTGAACTTCAAACAGCAGAAGGCACATTGAGAGAACAAATCTAGACAAAAGTCTCATAGGCGATGCTGGAGACCATACAAGAATTCGAAAGTAAGAAAAAGTTAACGGTTGTTGAGGTAACTGTTACTTTGAACGGCTTCACTGCGGAGCTAAGTCCCATTGGAGAAGCGCAGACACAATCGATTGGCGATGGAAGTGGCTCAGGGACGAGCCACAAGTAAGTGTTAGGGGCCCGTTGGGAAGGGCCCAAGTGGGCATAATTTTGGAAAAGTACAGTTTTGGGAACTGCGCAGTTCGGGCTGCGGAATCAAATGGCACAGTTTTGGAGGTGCACAGTTCGGATTGCATAGTCAGTCTGTGTAGTTTAGCTGGTGCGCAGTGCTAGTGCGACAACCATTTTTGGTAAAGAGTACAAAGAAAGGTCGAGGAGGGAAAGAGACCTGTTTTGGGGACAGAGAAGCATGAAGTCAGGTGAAAGCAACCTGTCAAGAGAGTGGTGGCAAGTAGTTAAGGAGATAAGCCACGAAGTCGATGACGACAGGCAAGATAATGGGGCAGAAAGTGATAGACCACGATGTAGTTGTAACCATTTTGAGGATGACTGCGGCTGTCAAAAGGGCATGAGAGCCACAAGTGGCCCAACAAGGCGATCTAGAGCGAGTGGAGCAAGCTGTCGATGGCGATAGGTAGGATGGCGGGTAACCGCACCAGTTGGGAAACCTTAGGGTTTTTTGCCATGTATTGTAAAGACATGACCTACGGGCATGATCTATAAATGGGCACATTTTTTAAAGGGAAAGGGTTGAATCTTCTAAGTATGAATTGTAATCTTTGTTGAACATTAAACTCTGTTGAGAGAAGATTGTAAAGGCTCTGCAAGCTGTGTGTGTAGAGGCCTATTGAGAGAGAAGAGAGTCTGCAGCTGAGTGCGCAGACTGGAACTGTTGTACCCTTCCTGAAATAATTTAACAACAGTTCCTGTGGATGTAACTCCCATCGTGGGGGTGAACCACGTTAAATTTTGTGTTGTGTGATTATTTATATGTTTGCACTTGTTTATTTGCTTACAACGAATGCTTGAGCTCTTGCTTATCAGTTTATGTGTTTTACTTTTATATGTATTTGCCATAGAATGAAGATGGGAATAATATGTTAAGTGTCGCATATGTGGATGAATGTTAGATGCACAAGTCTTTCTAAGTCTGTGAATGTATGAATCGATTGGAAAATCACTTAAATAGATAAGATCCACATGGTGCATAGCACTGGAAGTCAGTATATTGTGTTGTCATATTGCACGAGTCTTAAGACAAATCACCTAAGGCAATAGTGGATGCATAAGAATTGTTACGTACAATTAGTTGAAGTAGTCTAATACCGAGGAGGAAGCACAGTTATTAGAGGCGTTGTCCTGTTGTTGAGTAAGTCCCGAACCACGCAGTCCTTGGATGCATGATAGCCTAAGTGCCAGTCACGGAAAAGTGGAATTCCGCGCAGCGTGAGTCCTGCAGTGCACTGCTTGCCACATTTGTTAAGCACTCATCACCTAGTTATGGAAACCTGATTCCCCAGCCCCCCATAACTTTGCCTCGGGTGAGATCTCAGTCTGTTCGTAGACTATTTCCAAAAGGGCTGGTGAAAAGGGGTTTTGTTGGTTCCTTGAACCGCAAAGAACCTTGGTCTACATTGGAAACCTCTAGAATAGTTATCTAAGCTAGCAAATACGACCTTGGTTGTAGGATTGGAAAGTAAATTATTGGAGACCACATAAAAAAACTAGGATTTTACTGGTTAAGAGATAAAGATCTTTAGTAGCAAGGAATATTTTTGGGAAAGCACCTCTCATACAAGAATCAAGCACAAGGTCATTGCTTAAGTGTTGACATTATCGCTTGAAAATTAGTTAGTAAATGTGGAATGTCAGGGACATGAGTAAAGTTGGCATGTGAATTAGAGTGATACCTTTAGTTGAAGTTTTAGATATAGGATGAAGTCCTACATAACCCCACCCAATGTGAAAGATTGACCCATGATTATTCCAACTAGTTATTTTTCATGAAGAGGCATCTGTAGTTACTCTCCCTATATTTCACATAGGTTACTACAAGTGAGAAATGCTTGTGGTACTTGAGGTAGGTAGTGAATCTCAATAATATTTCCCCTGAGGTTTCTCATATTCACAAGGGAGATTGTACCTTAGGTAGAATTTACTATAATTGCTTCTAACACATTCACTGGTTGGACTTTCACTCACCATCCCAGAATGACCTCTGTAAGTTCTTTTTTAATCGTTTCAATGGTAGCTTTCCAGGAATGAACCACCTTGGGATGAATTTTGGAGGACTATGTTTTATTCGCTATTTCACTAGGTGGACGACTATGTTTTCTTCCTCAATTACCTATTTCACTAGGTGGTAGGAATGTATTTGTCAAATTTACAGTTGTGGAAGGCCCATTAGACTTCAACATGATCCTAGGATATGACTACATATATGCAATGGATATTGCGGTGTATAGACTATTTTGTGTGATGGATTTTCCTCATAACAAAGCATTATCACTATTAATAAATTGGAATTTGGTGATCTCCATCCTTGTTGTAATTTAGACCATGTACCCTATTTGTTTTCTCCTAGTGTCTTGCTGTACATCACCCTACCATGGGTGAATTATGTGGGCTCATATCACATGCCTTCATTTTATATTGATAAGGGGCCTTTGCATTCATGCTCACCTTCTTGAGACTTTATTTCGTCAATTGAGTGGGTGATGTATCCATTGGGTACATTGGTCCTTTTATCCCCCTTGTTGGTCTAAGTAAATCTTTTGTCATATGTTCTCTTTTGAATTATGTTCTTCCCTAAAATGAATCTCCCCTAGAGTCTATGATCATTTTTAACATTATTTTAGATATTTATGTCCTTTCTAAAGACGATATCCCTAGATTGGACCCATTTTCAATTGAATATATCTTTCATTTTCCTTGTAAATTTCATTTCTCTATCTATGGATCTCTCTAGTTACAAATCCTTAGATTTGTGTTACGAGTTTGATCCCTTTGGTTATGGATACTCATATTTTCATCTGAGTATGATCACTCTAAGTATGGATCCTTGGATTTTCCTTCCGAGATTATTTCTTTGTTTATGGATCCTCATATTGGCCTTTTGAGTTTGATCCCTCTTTCTATGGATATTTGTTTTTCCTTCCGAGTGCAATTCCTCTAGTTATGGATCCTTGAATTTGTCGATGACTTATTAGTTAATCCCTTTGGTAATAGATCCTCACTTTTTCCCCTTGAGCCATATTTCTTTGATTATATATTCTTAGGCCTTGGCATGTATAAGTCAAGTATGTTTAGTATTAGTGTTGGCATGGGGTTAGAGCACATAAGATGTGGATCCGACAATGATGAAGGGGTCATAAGCAAAGGAGAAGGACCATTCGCGAAGGATAAGAAGCCGACGAAAGCAGAAGTTTTGGTCCATGTTAGTTAGAATTGGTCATTTGGACCATTTTGTAACTGCCATAGGTGTCTATAAATATAAACACAATCTTAATAGATAGGCATCAAAGTAATATTGAATAATCAAAAGATAAGTTGATGTATTTGGTCTGCCTTCGGCAATTTTGCTCAGAACATATGAATCTGTGTTAAGTTGCTTGGAATTGTTATCTGCGAAGAAAATTCCACAGTCCTTTTTGATGACTTAATGAATGAGGATGTTCGGATATGTCTCTATTTTTTGTTTTCTATATTTCGACATGAGTTATTGTTAGAAAAAATAGGATCACAGAGCAATGACAATAAACAAGATGCAAATATAAATTACATAGACACATTACAAGAGAGACACCAATATATCGTGGTTCACCCAAGATGGGCTATGTCCACACTGAAATTGAAAGTCCTTATTATTATACCGTCCAACAAAGTGAAGAGATACAACCTGCAACATAGCCGCTGCAACTTCCTCTTCACACTCTCTCAATCTCTCTTACACAATCTCATAGATCTTTACAATGCATAATACCTGATACATCAATCCTAGCTGTATTACAATGTCTTTCTTATAAAGGGGAAATACAATGGGAAAATACCACGGGTTACCCAAAACCATGGGCTCGTAAAACAACCCCAAAAATTTCCTTCGGGGGTGTTGCCGCTAGACCCCAATGGGGGGAGGATTCCCCCTCCCCCCCGCTGGGGTGAGTGTACAGTCCTTTTGCATATCATATAAATATGGGGTACAAACATGGCTGATTAATAATATCTCTAAATCTAGGAGATCAAGATCCACAACCAACAATCTCCCACTTGGAGACTGATCACAAAAACTCCATCGTTGTTGCACTTGCTGGACCTTGGATTTGGAAAATTTCTCATCTTCACCTTCAAGCTGGAAGAATAACTGAAACTGAGAAGGAACTCAGTTTCTGTCTGGTCACTACCTTTGTGAACATGTCTGCAAGATTTTGGCTAGTATGTATCTTTTCCAGCTTCAACAGTTCATCTTCCAGAACAAAGCATATGAAATGGTACTTGAGCTGTATATGTTTAGTCCTGGAATGGAATGCTGAGTTCTTTGCAAGATGAATGGCACTCTGGCTGTCACTATACAACCTTCTATCCTTCTGCTTCTTAACCAGTTCCTCCATAAATCTCTGCAACCAAATCATCTCTTTACTAGCCTCTGTAACAGCAGCATACTCTACTTCCGTTGTTGAAAGTGAAACAACCTTTTGCAATTTAAAAATCCAACTTATTGTTGTTCCACCTACAGTAAACACATACCCTATGGTGCTCCTCCTTCTATCCTTATCACTTGCCATATCTGCATCAACATATCCCTGTAGAACAGTGTCTGAACCTCCAAAACATAATGCCTGAGTGGTAGTACCTCTCAAATACCTAAGAATCCACTGTACTTCCTTCCAATGTTCTTTACCTGGATTATTCATATATCTACTCACAACTCCCACTGCATGTGCAATATCTAGTCTTGTGCACACCATGGCATACAGCAAGTTGCCAACTGTTGATGAATAGGGAATCTTGGACATGTAGTCTATCTCTTCTTGTGTCTTGGGACACATTTCCTTACTTAATTTGAAATGGATGGCCAAAGGTGTACTAACTGGTTTTGCATTATGCATTCTGAACCTCTCTAACACCTTTTGTATGAGTCTTACCTATTGAACTTTGGAACATTAATATCTTTGAAGGTATGGGAAATAACATTGGTTGATTTGTGGAATGAAGGAATAATAGGGAATGATCACAGAATAGGAAGCAAATTGTTTGATTCTGAACCTGAATGATAATCGGGGCTCCAAGAATGCGAATCGAAGGAGTACGTTGGCATTGCTGTTGGAGGGATACTGAGTGCGCTGGAATCAGGCAGATGCTGTGGTGAAATCAAGAGCCAAGATACTGCGTAGGTCAGACGATCTCCTTCATTATCGCCCAGACCCTGGACTAATGATAGGCGAGCGCCAAGATTACGGTAGATGATCGAGTTTACTGGATATGAGTGTGGAGAACGTGCAGAATGACTTACAGGGTTCCTTTCTGAAGATCTGGGCATACAAATTTGCTGGCATTGCTGATCTTTGACTGATATTTGGAGCTGGGTGGAATACTGACGGGGATTGCAGAGGGATTTGAACCCTTGCTGAGGCCGATTCGGTGCTGATTGGGTTGGGGATAGGGCTCTGGGGATTCTATTCTGTCTGCCCTGTTGATCTGGGGCGATATGGCAAGCAGTTATGAGCAGGAGGTGGACTACACCTCGGATGGAGACTGTGCCGGTGGGATTTTCGATCTTGGAACAAACACTACTGCAGCTTCTGGGTCGAGGGCATCAATGGGATCACTCTTGACTGGCAGGGGGACAGGGTTCTCTCCTGGGCCAGCGGATGAACGGCCTGACTTGGCGGACCTGTTAGGGCGGACACTACAACCACGATTGGGGAATTTCACAAACTTCCCAACTTGCTCGGATACCTTATGTGTGGAGGGGATTGATACAATGACTAGAAGTGGCAGACGGAGGAAGGACCTGGGTGGTGGTTTGTTATCAGCTGGGAATTTGGCTGGGTCTGTGGAATCTGGTGATTCTGATGACAGGGGACAGGGTAGGGGAGGATTGGGTTCCTCTTCCAGTGGACACATAGCGGGAGCTACGGGTGGTGGTGATGCATCCATGCTAGCTCCTCGTGCAGGGATTTCTACGAAGGCAGAATTACACAAAAACACTGCTAAAAAGGTCAAGGAACGGAAGCGAAAGGATAAGCTTGTGCTGGGCGTGGATGTATCGATTGAGGAGGCTGAGGATTTCTCAAAAATTGTAGTGGTTGGACATGTCCGTGGTAAAAGACTTGGACAAGGTTCCCTCCAGCGATGGGCAGCCGAGCAGTGGAAAGATATCGTGGCTAATGCACCTATTGTTTGGGTTTTAACGAAAGGATGGTTCTCCTTCATCCTGTCGAATATTGGGGAGGTTGATGCTGTCTTACGTCGACATTGGTCAATGTTGGGCGTACCTATTATCCTGAAACGTTGGTCTCCTTTCTTCGATTCCAAACAGGAGAAAATTGACAAAGAACCGCTATGGGTGAAGCTTCCTGGGTTTCCCATGCACCTATGGAATGAAACACGGTTTGCAGCGATTGGGAACTACCTTGGAGACTATGTATGCTCTGATTATTCCCATATTGAAACAGGCATTTACACAGTGGCAAAGATTCTGGTTAACATCGATCTTCGACTGGGTTTAACAGCTGAGATCAATGTACAAACGAAGGATGGGGCATCCGTTCAAATACTGGACTATGTGGGTGTGCCGTTTAGGTGCCACCGCTGTCACACTTCTGGACACTTGGTTGCCTGTTGCCCATTGTCTTTTAGGGGTAGCAGACCGAAGGTTATGGCAGCAGCTGCTGATTGCACAGAGAAGGTGGTGCACACTGAACCTATCGAGCCTCCATTTGGCAATCGGGCTGAACATTCTCCGGTGGTACCTGATGCATTGAGTGGGCAGCAGGGATCCAAGGAACACTCAGCAACAATGGCGAACAATGGGCTGGATGTTCCTGGGAACATGGAAACCGTTGAAGTAGGGGAAAATATGGGTACCACGACACCATTGACGCGGGCAGCCTCCAGGAATCTCCAGGAGTAGTTAACTATCAGCCGGGGCTCATCTTCGAACAACTTGGGTTTGTTTCATTTAACCTCTGCTGTTTCTTTAATTAATGACCCTATTGTTTTGGGGGAGGATTGTCTTGGGACATCTTCTCCGGTTCGATCTGCTATTTGTCCTGTTGCTCCTTGTACTGTTCCGGATAGTGTATACACACCATCCATTGTTTCTACTAAACACTCTCCCAGCACTGGACGTAGTATCCGATATGCTCTTCGAAACAGGATGATCACTGCTGATGGCTCGGGGGGTAAGGGACTTGCTGAAATGGCTGTTAGTGTTGGGGGGAAAGGGTGGGGCCGAAAATCTCTTTTGTCATTAGCTCAAGAGCGGGAAAAAGTTGATCTAGTTATGGGTACACAATCCTCTATCGAATGGGCACTTAGAGCAGCGAAAACCCAGGAAGGGGGTTTCATATGAAATTATTGTCTTTCAACTGTCGTGGGTTGGCGAGTCCCATTAAAAAATCCTCACTTCGGAGGTTGGTGGATTTAAATCAACCGGATGTCCTACTGTTACAAGAAACTTTGGGTGGCAGTGAGGAGGTTGTTAGGGCAATGGAACTATTGCTACCTGGTTGGAAGTTTGTTGGTGTGGATGCCCGTGGACACTCTGGAGGGCTGGCCACAGGGTGGAAGATGAAAAGCTGCAGATATGATTGCTCTTGGGGCATTCCCTCTGGTATTGGTTTGGAAGTTTGGGATGCATCGATGGGGAGGAGGATCACAGTTCTCAATATCTATGGGCCCTATTTAAATAGGGTTGGATTCTGGGATTCTTTGTTTAGTATGGACATCTTTGCTGGAAGGGATGTGATATTGGGTGGGGATCTCAACCTTACACTGGGGACTTCTGAAGTTTGGGGGCCTCGGGCTGCTCCGGATCCACTAGCAAATTATTTCATACAAGCCTTTGCAAGGAAGGACCTCCTTGACATACAACCTACCAGGATAACCCCTACATGGAGGAATAAGAGAACAGGGGATCAACGGGTGGATAAGAGGCTGGATTGGTTTCTGGTAACTGATGTGTTGGCTTTGGGAGTTGATGTGGTCAAGCAATGGGTTGGGACAGGGGGGGTTTCTGATCACTGCCCAATCCTGCTGGAATTACGAGGAGGTAGAGAAAAACCCCCCAGCCCATTCAAATTCAATCCTAGCTGGTTGAAGGAGGAGGATTTTCTCAAATTAGTACAGGATCAGTGGGTTCATCGACCACCGGAATCTTTGATGCATGCGGGAGAACACTTTCAACACAATCTCAAGCGAATTAAAGAGGCCACCATTCTCTGGGCATCTGATAAACGAGGGAAAGATGAACAAAAGCTGAGGGATGCTGAGATGAACATTGATCGACTACTACACTGCAGGGGCTTGGGTTATCTGGATGAAGTGCAGAAAGGTGAGCTATTGGAGTGGGAATGCTGCAGAAATATGATTCTGTCTGAAAGAGAAGAGATGTGGAGAATGAAGAGCAGGGCGCTCTGGCTACAGTGTGGGGACGAGAACACAAAATTTTTTCAAGCCTATGCAAAGGGGAGAAAAGATACTAACACTATTTGGGAACTATCCTCTTCTGAAGGGGAACAGGTTTCCAGCTTTGATGTTTTGGCTGATATGGGAGTATGACACTTTGGAGAATTATTCACATCACAACCTGGGGCCTCTATTGCTGAGGTAATTCGAATGACTCAGCTCTTCCCTCGTTTTGTGGGAGAGGAGGAGAACATTATGTTAATGGCAGAGGTGTTGCCGGATGAGCTTTTGCAGGTTATGCACTCCTTCCAGAAAGATAAGAGTCCGGGGCCCGATGGGTGGCCTATAGAATTTTTCTTGGGTTTCTTTGATTTGTTAGGGGAAGAACTTTTGAACGTGGTGGAAGAATCTAGAAAGGCTGGATTTGTACATGGACCCTTCAATTCGACCTTTTTAGCTCTCATACCTAAATCGGACAAGCCTGATAGCTTTGATGCATTCAGACCTATTTCTCTCTGCAACTGCATCTATAAGATTATTTCAAAGGTTATGGCGAGGAGACTCAAGATTATCCTGTCTCAGAATATTTCTAGTGAACAGTTTGGGTTCTTGGAAGGACGGCAAATTCACGAGGCCATTGGAGTTGCACAGGAAGGAATACACACCATGAAGGTGCAAAAGCAGAAGGGTGCTGTGATCAAAATTGATCTCTCCAAAGCATTTGACCGGGTTAGCTGGCTCTATATCCGGTTGCTTCTAACACATCTGGGCTTCTGCTATGAATTTATTCGATGGATTATGGCCTGCATCACCACGGTGAGCTTTGTTGTACTGATTAATGGTTCAGCGAGTCCATTCTTTCACGCTGGCAGGGGCCTACGACAAGGATGCCCACTGTCACCGCTATTATTTCTCCTTGTAGCTGAAGGCCTCAGTCGATTTATTTTGAAAGCAAAAGCTGATGGTTCTTTTCGTGGCATTTCCATCTCACAGGTTTTGTATATTACATATCTCCTTTTCGTTGATGACATCCTGATATTTTGTGATGGATCGAGACAGGATATCGACAAGGTAGCTGAAGGTCTCATTTTGATGCAAGAGGCAGCGGGTATGTTAGTTAACATTGATAAATCAACGATCACATGCTCTCATCTTAACGAGATGGAGATTCACAGAATGGATATGAGACTACCCTACAGGACTTTTGATATTGATGCTGGTTTAAAGTACCTTGGCTTTCACTTGAAACCGAATGCATATTTGAAAGCAGACTGGCACTGGCTAATTGCTAAAATAGAACAGAGACTTCGTGGATGGAGTCACAAATGGCTTTCGAGGGCAGGGAGGCTGGTTTTGGTTAAATCAGTTTTGGAAGCGATTCCTGTGTATTGGATGTCACTCGCTTGGATTCCCAAAGGAGTCTTGGAGATGATCCGGCGGTTGTGTTTTGCCTTTCTTTGGAAGGGTAAGGGTGATAACCGTGCTTTGGTGTGGGTCAGATGGGATAAGATCGCGGTCCCCAAAGCACTGGGAGGATGGGGCCTAAAGAATATTTTCCTTTTTGCTAAAGCCTTGGGGGCTAAGGTGGCATGGCGTATCATACAAACTCAGAGTCTCTGGACCAGAGTGGTGTACCATAAATATATTGCTCCATTAACTCTTCTCGAATGGATTCGGCAGGGCAATAAGACGCGGGCAAATTGCTCTTTGGTCTGGAAAGCGGTGGTGCAACATTTTCATCTGATTGGGTTTGGTTTAGTGTGGAGAATCGGCAATGGGAGATACACTCGTATTGGAATGGATCCCTGGGTAGGCTGTAGCGGTGGACATATCCTACCGGCGGCCTTAAGGAATTTTCTGGCAGCTAGAGGTTGTCACTTTCTGGCTGATATTGACCAACCGGGATCATCCACTCTATGGCAACAGGGGTGGATCTCTGCACAGCATCTTGAGATTCCAGATGACTTGCTTGGAGCTTGGGAGAATTATATTCGGAATTTAAGATACACTAATATTCTCCTTACAAATCGGATTGATGAACTTATCTGGGAACACCATCCATCTGGTAAATACACTCCTAAACATGGATATATTCAGCTGAATGTGAATATACATAATAGGGATTTGGTGTGGTGGTGGAAACATCTGTGGACACTAAAGTGCCCGGGGAAAGCAAAATTACTCTCTTG
The DNA here is from genome assembly GCA_027924585.1 of Larix kaempferi. Lineage (NCBI taxonomy): Eukaryota > Viridiplantae > Streptophyta > Pinopsida > Pinales > Pinaceae > Larix > Larix kaempferi. The sequence continues at coordinate 4,599,933 of BSBM01000159.1, read as the reverse complement.
GGCTATATTAGAAAATAAGGCACCGACATGGGACATTCTGCAGAAGCGATTCACCCAGGGGCCGAGGTTCTGTCCTCTTTGTAGGGAAGCGGAAGAGACAAATTCACATATATTTGTTCACTGTTGTTTTACTCAAGCTGTATGGGCTGCCACTTGCAAACATCTGGCGCTCAATGTGAGTTGGTGGGGAGTGGACTATCCTGACGCCTTTCAACTGTGGTGGACATCTCTCAATCCAACGTTTCGGGCTGTCCCCTGTATTCTCGCCTAGGGCATATGGATCACTCGAAACAAGATCATATTTCAGGATTGTTGGGTCCCTTTGGAGCAGGTTGTGGCACAAGCGGTGGCTGTCTACACTACAAGTCATCCATCAAAGCGATTAGCATCAGATCTGTGATCACAGAATTAATAGATAAATCCATGCCGTGGGCTTATTTTGATGGCTCATCTATTAACCAACAATCGGTGTGTGGTGGAGGTGGTGTTCTTCACAAATCAGAGTCCCATTATTTTCATATAATGGCTGGTTTGGGGAGTGGTTCAAATAACTACGCTGAACTAATGTCACTTAAGCTACTAATGCTTTTCGCACTTGAACAAGGTTGTTTAACACTCCAGATTTTTGGAGACTCTCTAATTGTTATTGAATGGGCCAAGGAGCGTACACAATGTCATGTGATGATACTCTTACCAATATTGGAGGAGGTATTACGGTTAAAACAGGCTTTTAACTGCATTACATTCACACATGTCTACAGAGAGCAAAATGGGACGGCTGACCTGCTATCTAAAGAAGCTCAATCTTTGATTTTTGGCACATGGAGGATCACGATTCATTCAACAGAAGGAATCTACAGCTATATACACAGGCCTTTCTTTGGGGAAATTGTGGACCATATGGAGAATTAGATCAACCTTTTAATATTGTGATACTTATCGGCTGTATGGACAGAATTTAAATTACTGCTGATTGGATACTTTTTTTGAGACAGTGATATATGTTGATTGTGGACTGTATCAGCTGTTTGCGAGCTGTATTGGATTCATTTTTTGGACAGACATTAACAAAGATACATTGGACTATATCGAGCTGTTTGGATAGAATTATTTCTGTTGAATGACTACTTTGTGAGACCGATTTGCGGCATATTGGCTGTATAATTTTGGATACATTACACAGACAGTGTGGACTGTATAGTGCTGTAGACATTAACTCAGATACATTGGACTGTATCGAGGGAATTATTTTCTGCTGATTGATACTTTCAGATCTGTGATACTTACTATGTAAGGGACAATAGACAGTCATCTCTGACTGTCATATGTACCCGGATATCGGTGGACTGTTTGGTCATATGGACAGTATATGTTGACAATGTAGGGATCTCTAAGATTCTATTACATGTGCAGAATGTAATTTTGTTCATTAATGAAATAAAATTACGACTTTTTCCAAGGAAAAAAAAACACCTTTTGTATGTACTCACTCTGAGACAATGTCAATTTGCGATTTTTCCTATCTCTTGTTATTCTCATACCAAGGATTTTCTTTGCAGCACCCAAATCCTTCATCGCAAATGAATTAGCTAACTTCCTTTTGAGCACATTTATTTCCTACATGATAGACCTTGCATCAATCATGTCATCCAAATACAATAACAAGATAATATATGTTCCATTATCTATCCTCTTGAAATAAACACAGTGGTCAAAATGACATCTACTATAACCTTGTTCTGTCATAAACCTGTCAAATTTTAAATACCACTGCCTTGGAGCTTGCTTCAAGCCATACAAGCTCTTTTTCAACCTGCACACCAAATTCTCCTTCCCTTTGACCTCATACCCTTGTGGCTACTGCATATATATCTCTTCCTCCAAATCCCCACGGAGAAAGGCTATTTTTAAATCTAACTGTTCAAGATGCAAATCTTCTACTGCCACTAGACTTAAGATAGTCCTAATTGAAGTCATATTAACAATAGAAGAAAATATTTCATCAAAATCTATACCTTTCTTCTGTGCAAACCCCTTTACAACAAGTCTAGCCTTGTATCGCTTCTTACCTTCTTCTTCTTCCTTCAACCTATAAATCCATTTGTTCTGCAATGCTCTTTTACCAGCAGGAAACTGAACCAAATCCCAAGTCTGGTTTCCTACCAATGAGTCCATCTCCTCATTCATGCCTTCCTCCCACTTCTTTCTAGTTTCCACCTGCATTGCTTCTTCATAACATTCTGGTTCACCAGCATCAGTCATCAATAAATAATACATTGAAGGAAAGTATCATTTAGAGAGTCTACTTAACCTAGTAGATCTTCTTACACTTGCAGGAGTTTCAGGTACTTGCTGTTGTTCTTGATTTTCTGGCACCTTTGGAACTTCATTTTCTTCAATTTCATCAAGTACCATGTACTCTGCATTTTCCTTTTCCTATTTTTTTCACTGCAATTGATCTTTATACATGACCTTTTCATTGAATATCACATCTCTAATCCTAATGATTTTGTGATTTTCATAATCCCATAAGTGATAACCAAAATCATCAACCCCATATCCAATAAAGGTACATTTCTTGGATTTAGCTTCAAGCTTTGTTCTATTTTATTTATCAATATGGACAAATGCTTCACAACCAAAAGTTTTTAGAAATGAGTAGTTTACATTTTTACATGTCCATACCTCCTCTGGAATACTGCCATCCAAGGCACTTGAAGGCCCTCTATTTATTAAATAAGCATCAGTATTTATAGCATCTACCCAAAATTGTAAGGGCAACCCTACATGCAATATCATACACCTTACACGCTCCATGATCGTTCTATTCATCCTTTCGGGTACACCATTTTCTTGTGGTGTTCCTGGGACTGTATTCTCTCTACGAATCCCATGGTATGAATAGTAACTATCAAACTCTTTGCCGCAGTACTCACCTCCATTATCAGATCTGAGACACTTCAACCTTTTTCCTGTCTCATTCTTAACCAAATCTTTCCACTTCTTAAAATTAGCAAACACATCAGATTTATGTCTAATGCAATAAACCCGTATTTTTCTAGTTTCATCATCAATAAATGTAGCATAATAATGAGAGCCACCAAGAGATTGTACCTAAGCCGGTCCCCATACATCCGTGTGCACAAGCTCTAACTTTTCATTCTTCTTCTGTTTCCCAACCCTGAGAAATTTGACTCTCTTTTGTTTTCCATAAACATAGTTCTCACAGAATTCCAAACTTACCTAATTCAAATCTGGCAGCAAATTCCTTGAGTGGAGAATCCGCATCCCCTTCTCACCCATGTTGCCAAGCCTATGATGCCACAATGTTGTATATGTTCCTGTGGAAGCTAAAGAGATATAATGGTTAGTATTATGAGGACATAAATACAACGTACCTACCCTGTCTCCTTTTGCTATCACCATTGATCCTTTAGTGAACTTCCACCACGTTTCTCCAAACATAGATAGACAGCCGCCATCTCCCAACCATCCTATTGAGATCAGATTTCTTTTCATATCAGGAATATGCCTTACATATTTCAACAACCATTCAGTTCCATTCTTAAATTTTATCCATACCTTACCCATTCCAACAATTTTACATGGTTCATCATCACCCAATAAGACATGTCCAAAATCGCCTAGAACATAATCATGAAAATATTTTCTATGGGGTGTAGCATGACACGAAGCCCCTGAATCTACTACCCAATAATCACTAGTATTATCTAATGCAAGAATCAAAGCATCTTGTAACACATCACCTGCTACATTTGCTTCCTGGTTAGTTTCCTGTTGTCCATCTCCTTTCTTTTGTAGAGATCTGCAGTATTTCTTCAGATGTCCTTTCTTTCCACAGTTTCAGCACTCTATCTTTCCCAGTCTAGACTTGAATCTGCCCGTTTTAGACTTGCCACAAGTACCTTGGCTCTTTCCTTTCTCCCTTTGTCTTCTCCTTCTCTCCATGGTCAACGCATTACCTGATGTCTCACCTGTGCTTTTTCTTCACATTTCCTTGCTAAGAATAACACTAATAACATCATCAAATTTCAAGGTGTTTGAACCAGAGACAAAGTTACTTATAGCCATGACCAAGCTATTCTAGCTTTTTGGCAATGAACACAATATTAGAAGAGCCCTAACCTCATCATCAAATTTCACACTTAAAGAACTTAGTTGATTTGTAACCGTATTAAATTCATTTAAATGATCAGGAACAGATCCACCTTCAGACATCTTCATATTAAATAAATGCTTCATTAGAAATACCTTGTTGGAGACCGAGGGTTTTTCATACAGCTTACCCAATGCGCTCACCAAACCCTCTATTGTTTTTTCTTTTGAGATATTGAAAGACACTGATGAAGCCAGGGACAACCGTATTGTTCCCAGTGCCTTTCTGTCAAGAACCTCCCATTCTTCGTCCTTCATAGTCGCCGACTGCTTTGCTCTTCCTCCCAACGGTAGGAATAGATCCTTCTGGTATAGATAGTCCTCCATTTGCATCTTCCCTAACTGGTAGTTTTGGTCATTAAATTTCTCGACCTTAAACTTTCCTTCTTCCACCATTGCTCCCACTCGAACCAGAAACCCTAGTTTCCTTCGGGCTTATCTACCAAATAGACCTTTGGCTCTGATACCAATTGTTAGAAAAAACAAGATCACAGAGCAATAACAATAAACAAGATGCAAATATAAATTACACAGACACATTACAAGAGACACACCAATATATCGTGGTTCACCCAAGATGGGCTACACTGAAATTGCCAATCCTTATTATTATACCATCCAGCAAAGTGAAGGGATGCAGCACAGTCGCTACAACTTCTTCTTCACACTCTCTCAGTCTCTCTTACACAATCTCAGAGATCTTTATAATGCATAATACCTAATACATCAACCCTAGCTGTATTACAATGTCTTTCTCATAAAGGGGAAATACAATGGGAAAATACCATGGGTTACCCAAAACCATGGGCCTGTAAAATACCATGGGTTAACCCTAGACCCCAATGGGGGGAGGCTTCTACCCCCCCCCCCCCAGTGGGGTGAGTGTACAGTCCTTTTGCATATCATATAAAGCTGGGGTACAAACACGGCTGAATAATAATATCTCTGAATCTGGGAGATTAGGATCCACAACGAATAGTTATACTATGTGCTTTCCATTTGTTGCGATGTTATGAATGATGTCTTGTGATTTTGTTGTTTTGTTAATTGGTACTATGATTTATATTTCACATTCAAATTGCTAGTATAATGTGAAGACATATCTCTAGTTTATGTAGTGACTAAGTAAGAGTTAACGCATGTCTTCTCCCTACTACAGAAACTTGGTTCCTGCAGCCCCCCCTTAGACATCTCGAGTGAGACCTCACTCACTCTGTGGGTGTTGATGGAAAGGGTAAAAACTTTCTGGGCCGATGCTCAAGGATGTCTAGTTGGTGTTTGCTGACAGCAGTGCGAAGTGAACCCCTATCGACAAAACTGTGTCAACAAATGGTTCCGTTTCCGGGACTGTAGTGTGAAGAGAAAAATGGAGGACATGCTGTGGAATTCGATGAAACCAGAGATCGATGAGTGGTTCGAAAAGAAGGAACAAGATTTTGCTGAATAATAAAATCACAAACCTATATGGTCGACTACTCACTGGTTACATAAATACATCTACTTCGACATTCACTATGTTGGCACTTTGAATCAGTTGTCATTGATGGTTGGAAAGCAAACAAGGTGGGTGACTCAGACCATACCAACTTCAGTTTACTAAAGCTGCGACTGAGATTGAAATACAAGAAAAGAATGTTGTTAGACGGCTGCAACTCAGACAGCTGTGACTCAGACAGCTGTGACTCAGATGGCTGCAACTCAGATGGATGCGACTCAGATGGCTGTGACTTAGATAACTGCGACTCAAACAAGCTGTGACTCAGACGGATGCAACTCAGACGGCTGGGACTCAGACGACTATGACTCAAATAGTTGCGACTCAGACAAGTTGTGACTCAGACGGCTGCAACTCAGACAACTGCGACTCAAATGGCTGCGACTCAGACGGTTGCGACTCAAACGGCCATGACTCAGATGGCTGAGACTCAAACGGTCGTGACTCAGATAGCCGTGACTAAAACAACTAAGACTCAGACGGCTGTGACTCAAACAGTTGTGACTCAGATAAGATACGACTCACAAACATTTATTTATTTTTTAATTAGTCAGCTATAGCGTGTAAATTCTGGAAGTCAAAGAGACAGTTCAAATATCAGTTACAGCGTGTAAATTCTGGAAGTCAAAGAGACAGTTCAATTTTCGATTTGGGAGTTAAAGAGACAGTTTTAGTTTTAGAATTGGTATATCTGGAAGTTAAGGAGACCAAGGCATATAACTTCAACATCTATAAAAAACAATTGATGAGAACAAAATCAGGGTGAGAATTGAGAGGATGAAGAGGAGTGGTTGTTGATGAAGCTGTGATTCGAAGAAAACAATTCAGAACATAAATGTATGGCTTGATTTAATGAAGAACAGAATATCGAGAAACTCAAGCTGTAGCAGCACAAAACAAAAATGAAAAGGGTATGTACTGATATATTTGAATCAGTGTGATATAATTGACTGAAAAATTCTTAACAATTCAGAAGAAAAATGTGTGGCTCGATTTAATGAAAAATAGAATGCCCAGAAACCCAAGCTGTAGCAGCACAGAACAAAAAATGAAAAGAGTATGTATTGATTTATCTGAACCAGTGTGATATAATCGACTAAAAAATTCTTGCTAGGGTGGAAGGGAGGTGCTAGGGAGGATTGTTGTCCTCATATTTCAGTGGGTGCTGAAGAAGAAGAGTTGGTGCTCTTTTACAAGTGGGTGCTTGTAATATGAAGGTTGTAGCCTCATTTGAGTAGAAGCTCAAAGATAAAAATGATGTACAGAAGTTGAAGCTTTACTGACATCCTAAGAAGAAGAGGTTTTTCCCTTTATGGGTTTCCTCATGAAAAATCTGTGTCTGTGTGTATATTTGTGTGAGTGAATGATTATACTGTGCTTATATATTAAATCTACTGCAATTACCTTTCTGCTGTTAAAAGAATGAATGTAAAGGTTCTGATAACACCTTGACTGCTATAAGATATCAAGGAAAATATTTTTAAAATTGTTTAAGCTTAGTAATTAACTGATTCACCCCCCCCCTCTCAGTTAATGGATACTTTCAACAATTGGTATCAGAGCCAGACCCTTTAGTCTAAGGAATATTTGATAAGCTTAAACATGGCAAGTCATGATGGTTCAACCAATAAAGCCCCTATGTTTGATGGAACAAATTTTTCCTTTTGGAAGGTTAGAATGAGAACATACCTAATGTCTTTAGGTGTATATGTTTGGGAAGTGGTAGAAACTGGATAGACAAAACCTATTGTACTAGCTTCCAAAGATGATAAGCTAGAGTTTAGTTTTAATTCAAAGGAAATGAATGCCATTCTGAGTGGTCTTTTTGAATCTGAATTTGTAAAGGTAATGCATCTTGAATCTGCCAAAGAAATGTGGGATAAAATCATTAGTAGCTATGAAGGAAATGAAAAAGTAAAAGATGCCAAACTTCAAACTTACAGACTGAAATTTGAACGGCTAAAGATGAATGAGGATGAGTTTGTTAATAAATATTTTTTGAGAGTTGAAGAGCTTGTGAATGTCATGAAGGGTCTTGGTGAGAAGATTGGAGAAGCTCCTCTAGTTCAAAAGATTTTGAGATCTCTACCTGATAAGTTCAATCCAAAAGTCTCTGCAATAGAAGAAATGAGTGATATGAAAACTTTATCTATTGATCAAATTCTAGGAACTTTAACTGCCTATGAAATGAGAATCAATAAAGATAAAGCTACTATTAGAGAAGCATCTTTTAAAGCAAACAAAGAGATAGAATCCGAAATGGAAGAGATTGAGGCAAAATTTGTAAGAAGACTAAAAACTAGATCAGGAAAATATAAAGGGAAGTTTCCTTTTAAATGTTTCAATTGTGGTAAGGTAGGGCACTTTGCATGTAAATTTCCTTATAAAGAAAAAGGTCAGAATTCTATTGATGAAGAGAAACATACATTTAAAAGCTACAATAAAAATAATAACTACAAAAAGAAAAGTTTATGTGCAAATGATGTTGACTTCTCAGAAGTTTCAGACAGTGAGTCATCTTGTGAAGATAAAATGAATGATTTTGTGCTTATGGCCATAGAAGATCTTGAAGATGATGGAAGCGATATGAATGATGAAGATGTTGTTGTTGATATGGAAGGTGAGTTGATTAGTGCTTTGGAAGAAATTGACATACGTAGATTAAAGAAGAGGAAACAGAAACAGTTGTTAGTGCAGTATGAAAAGAATGCTAAATAACCGAATACAGACTGTAGCTTGTTAAAGATAGAACTAGAAGAAACAAAGAAAATAAATGATGTTCTAAAAGAACAGTTATCACAGAAAAAGATGAGATGTGAAGCATTAGAGGAAGAAGTTGTAAAATTCAGAAAAGAATTGGAAAATTTTCAATCTCTCTATCATCAAAACTTGCCAAGTATTAAAGCAACAGAAGAACTAAATAACATTCTGAATAAACAAAGATCTCCTTTGATCAAGACTGGTTTAGGTTATGAAGAACGGAGTCGCAGTTTGTCAGAAAACAAAGAAACAACTAAGGTAATTAACTTTCAGAACAACAATTAGTCAGAATATACAAAGTCAGCAAGTTTCATCAAAACTGAAGAAAATAAAGACAAAAGTAAAGTTAATCTAATGAGTGGAAAAGATGATATAGCTACTAGTCTGCAGTCAAGAAGACATGAAAAAGAATTAAAGAACAGAATGACATGGCCATCTATTCCAAGAAGACAGTCAAGATTCAGGTATCAAAATTTTTTCAATGGATACTGTTATTGTTGTTCTGATTTTGGTCATAAAGCTACAAATTGTGTTTTTCACTTTAGAAACATACACAAAGAATGTTTAACAGTAATCAAGTGCTGCAACATAAAGAGAAACAGTGAATGAGAAAACAAGAGTATCATACTACACCTTTTCCAACAAGAAGAAGAGATTATGCTAGAAATATAAATTCTTTTGAGTGTTTGTACAATCAACCAGAATGTTATATTTGTCATAATTTTGGACACAAGGCCATAGACTGTCGTTTAAAGAATTATGAATCAGATTCAAGAATAGATTTTTTCTGTTAAAAAGGCTAAAGTATGGAAGAAGAAAGAAAACAACCAGTGTGGATTAGTGATTTCTGCTCAAAGACAAAAGGACCCCTGGTATATTGACAGTGGTTATTCCAAGCACATGACTAGAGATAAAGGTAAATTTCTATCTCCGAGTGAACACAAATAAGGAGATGTAACTTTTGGAAATGATGCTCCAGGGAAAATCAAAGGCAAAGGATTGGTACATCTAACTAGTAAAGGAAAAGCTGAAGATGTATTATTTATGGATGGATTGAAGCATAATCTTCTTAGTGTCAGTCAGGTATGTGATAGAGGATGTGAAGTTGTATTCAATTCTAAATAATGCAAAATAAAATCTATATCTTCAGGACAATTGGTTGCCAAAGGTATAAGAATAGAAAATAATGTCTATGTTTTGAAAGAAGATAAGGAAGAGTGTCATCTAAGCAAGTGTGATGAGAGTTGGTTATGGCATAGAAGACTTGGACATTTGAGTTTTGATCATTTAATCAAACTTAGGAACAATGAAGCTATAAAATATTTTCCTAAGATTTCAAAACCATATGATGTTGTATGCAAACCTTGTCAAATGGGAAAATTGACTCGAACTCAGTTTAAATATAAGAGCTTCACATCCATAGATAAACCTCTTCAATTAGTACATAAGGATTTAGGTGGACCATCAAGAAAGGAAGGAACAGGTAAAGAAAACTATTTTATGTTGGTTATTGATGATTACTCTAGACTAACATGGGTTGCTTTATTGAAAGAAAAATCTGAAGCATTTAAAAAATTCAAAGTATTTAAAGCTTTGACTAAGAATCAAACAGGAAAAAGATTAAAAGCAGTAAGATCTGATAGAGGAGGAGAGTTTTGTTCAAGGGACTTCAAAGAATTCTGTGGTGAACAAGGACTCAAAAGAGAATATACAATTTCAGGCACTCCACAGCAAAATGGAGTAGTTGAGAGAGAGAATAGATCAGTTCAGCAGATGGCAAGGTCAATGATGAATGAAAGAAACATTTCTCAGACATTCTGGGTAGAAGCAATTCACATAGCTGTTCATGTTCTTAATAAAGCTCACTTAAGGCCTAACAGTGATAAAACTCCTTATGAATTGTGGTTTGGGAGACCTGCTTCAATCAAGCATTTTAGAGTTTTTGGAGGTAAATGTTATGTCAAAAACAATGATGAACATCTTGGCAAATATGATGATAAGGTTGATGAAGGTATCTTTCTGGGGTATACTACAAATAGTAAAGGATACAGATGTTACAATAATAGGTCATGTAAAATGGTTGAAAGCATTGACATTAAGATTGATGAAGGTATGCCTGTAAAAGATATTCAGATAAACAATGTTGATACAGAAGATGAAGCTGAAGATGAAGAAGAACAGGTCCAAGGGTCCAAGAATTAGAAAAGGAAGACTCTGATTCAGAAAATGAAAGTACAGGTACACATCAACAACCAGTAAATCCTTCTTCAATAATTATTCAAAAGAATCATCTTGAAAGTCAAATTATTGGCAACAAGGATGAAGGTGTTCAGACAAGAAGTAAGTTAATTAAGAATTCATAACAATCTCACATTGCCTTTTTATCTGTCATAGAACCCAAGAATTTTAATGAAGCTAGTGAAGATGAAGATTGGATAAAAGCTATGAATGAAGAGATTGATCAGATTGAAAAGAATAATACTTGGGAACTTGTTCCTATGCCAACAGACAAGAATGTGATTGGGTCCAAATGGGTGTTTAAGAATAAAATGAATGACCAAGGACAAATTGTCAGGAATAAAGCTAGATTGGTCTGTAAAGGATATGCTCAAGTTGAACAACAAGATTTTGATGAAACCTTTGCACCTGTGGAAAGAATGGAAGCTATCAGAATATTTCTTGCTTATGCCTGTCATAAGAAGTTCAAAATTTATCAGATGAATGTCAAGTCAACATTTCTCAATGGAGATTTAGAAGAAGACGCTTATATGGAACAACTTGAAGGATTCTCTCTAACAGACAATCCTGATCATGTCTGCAAATTGAAGAAAGCTCTATATGGATTGAAACAAGCGCCAAGAGCCTGGTACTATAGATTAGATAAATATTTACAAGAGAAAGGATTCGAGAAAGGCAATGCTGATAGTAATTTGTATATCAAAACAAAAGGTGATGACTTATTAGTTGTTTTGGTTTATGTTGACGATATCATTTTTGGATGTACTAATGCTTCTTTTGTTCAATGGTTTGCTAATGCTATGCAATCTGAGTTTGAAATGTCCATGATTGGAGAACTGTCATACTTTCTTGGTCTTCAAATTACTTAGAGTTCTGAAGGACTATTTATCTCTCAAAAGAAATATCTCCAAGATATGTTGAAGAAATTTTAGATGGAGGATTCTTCACCTATTAGTACCCCTATGATTGTTGGCTGCAAGCTTAGCAAAGATGATATTTCACCAGATGTTGATCAAAGAACATATAGGTCAATGATAGGAATTCTTCTGTACATTACTACAACTTGTCCTGATATTATGCATGTTGTTGGAATGGTAGGAAGATTTCAGTCTGCTCCCAAACAAAGTCACTTGGTAGCTGTGAAGAGAATTTTCAAATACTTGAAAGGCACAATGACTTATGGTCTTTGGTATCCTAGGAATCAAAACTTTCAGTTGATTGCATATTCAGATGCTAACTGAGCAAACTGTTTGGATGAAAGAAAGAGCACTAGTGGAGGTGCATTCTTCTTAGGCGATTCATTAGTAGCATGGATGAGTAAAAAGCAAGGTTCTATCTCTCTATCTACTACTGAGGTTGAATACACAGCTGTTGCAACATGCTGTACATAGGTATTATGGATGATACAAAATCTTGTTGATTTGGAGGTGAAATATTCTGAACCTATTCCTATTCACTATGATAACACAAGTGCCATTAGTGTGTCAAAGAACCATGTTCTTCATTCCAAGACCAAACACATTCCAATCAAGTATCATTTTTTAAGGGAGAAGGTTACAAACAGAGTTGTCCAATTACATTTCATTCCTTCTAAAGAAGAGATTGTTGATATCTTTACTAAACCCTTATCTGAAATCCAGTTTGAATATCTATGCCAGAAGTTGGGTGTCATATCTTGTTCCAACTAACTTGTTCACCTTGGCAGGGGGAGTTTGTGCTTATTGCATATTTGATGTAATTCTGAGATGGTTCCAGAATGTTTTCTTTGTTGATTTCTGAGTTAATCTTGATAGGGGGAGATGTATTGTCATGTTTTCTTTGACATTGATGTCAAAGGGGGAGAAGTTCAGGTAGTTGCAGATAACAAGTAGTCGGTGATTACACTTGCAACATCATAAATTTTAGGTTTCCATCAATGCCAAAGGGGGATATTGTTGGCACTTTGATTCAGTTGTCATTGATGGTTGGAAAGAAGACAAGGCGGGTGACTTAGACCATACTAACTTCAGTTTACTAAAGTTGCGACTAAGATTGAAATACAAGAAAATAATGTTGTTAGACAGATGCAACTCAGACATCTATGACTCAGATGGCTGTGACTTAGATAGCTACAACTCAGACAAGCTGTGACCCAGACGGCTGCAACTCAGATGGCTGTGACTCAGACGACTGTGACTCAGATAGCTGTGACTCAAACAAGCTGTGACTCAGACGGCTGCAACTCAGACGACTACGACTCAAACGACTGTGACTCAGACGGCCGTGACTGAGACGACTGAGACTCAGACGGTCGTGACTCAAACTGCTGTGACTCAGACGACTGAGACTCAAACGGTCATGACTCAAACAACTGTGACTCAGACAAGCTGCGACTCATAAACATTTATTTATTTTTTAATTAGTTAGTTACAACGTGTAAATTCTGGAAGTCAAAGAGACAATTCAAATATCAATTACAGCGTGTAAATTTTGGAAGTCAAAGAGACAGTTCAATTTTAGAATTGGGAGTTAAAGAGACAGTTTCAGATTTAGAATTGGTATATCTGGAAGTTAAAGAGACCGAGGCATATAACTTCAACATCTATAAAAAACAATTGATGAGAACAAAATCAGGGTGAGAATTGAGAGGATGAAGAGGAGTGGTTGTTGATGAATCTGTGATTCGAAGAAAACAATTCAGAACATAAATGTATGGCTCGATTTAATGAAGAACATAATGCCCAGAAACTCAAGCTATAGTAGCACAGAACAAAAATGAAAAGGGTATGTACTGATATATCTGAATTAGTATGATATAATTGACTAAAAAATTCTTAACAATTCAGAAGAAAAATGTGTGGCTCGATTTAATGAAAAATAGAATGCCCAGAAACCCAAGCTGTAGCAGCACAAAACAAAAAATGAAAAGAGTATGTATTGATTTATCTGAACCAATGTGATATAATTGACTGAAAAATTCTTGCTAGGGTGGAAGGGAGGTGCTAGGGAGGATTGTTGTCCTCATATTTCAGTGGGTGCTAAAGAAGAAGAGTTGGTGCTCTTTTACAAGTGGGTGCTTGTAATTCGAAGGTTGTAGCCTCATTTGAGTAGAAGCTCAAAGATAAAAATGATGTACAGAAGTTGAAGCTTTCCTGACATCCTAAGAAGAAGAGGTTTTTCCCTTTATGGGTTTCCTCATTAAAAATCTGTGTCTATGTGTATATTTGTGTGAGTGAATGATTATATTGTTCCTATATATTAAATCTATTGCAATGAACTTCCTGTTGTTAAAAGAATGAATGTAAAGGTTCTGATAACACCCTGACTGCTATAAGATATCAAGGAAAAGATTTTTTAAATTGTCTAAGCTTAGTAATTAACTGATTCACCCCCCCCCTCTCAGTTAATTGTTACTTTCAACACACTAGATATTGTTCTGTGATTTCCCCATATTTCTACACAAGTGGTTGGAATAACTAACGTTCCAAAAGAACAACTTTCAGGGCGGTGAGCCTGAACAGTGGACACCTGAATTGATCCAGCAATTGAAGCTAGTGGATAACAAGGCATCTAGATCTGTCGAAGTCTGGGTAGATAGTATCCTGGAGGGATACATCACTGAATTCGCCATCGACACAATAAAGTCATATAGCGATGCGAAAATTAAATTTTTCAAGGGACCCAGAGGAAGGTTTCTACTGTCACTGAAACCGTGGATTAAAATGCTTATCTGCGAAAAGGGTATACTGAAGATGAATTCCGATGAGTAAAGTTCAGTGTGTGGAGGTTGTGGGTACCGTGTGGATGCGGGTCTGGTAGAATGATGTGGGGTAGATGGATATGAAATACGATGAAATTCTAAGGGAAGTCAGGGAAGAGTGTGGTACCCTGCGAAGAGGGGTGAGGTTTCGGCCGAAGAAGAAGAAGAGGACTAAGGTTGAGAGAGAGTATCCTAGAGCGACCAAAATAGAGGAATGCGAAATGGGACCACAAGGGACTAAGAGACCTTACTGTTATGAAGGAAGTGACTTGACTACCCATGAAACCAAAGAAGGACAGACCCAAAGCTACATCTTACCCACAACTCCGTGCACTATGCCAAATTTTAGAGGAAGAGACATAAGTTCTTCACAGTGCTGTCTGAAGTGTCAGAATAGTGGTAGGAGTAGTGGGTCTATAAATAATAATAGGAAACCAAGGATGTCGGGTGACGACGTGAAAATGTCGATTTTCCAAGGTAAAGGGACCAAGGATCCCAAGCAGTATTGGTTCTTATGCGAAATAGTATGGATAGTAAAGAAATTCTATGACAAAGATATAAAAAAGGAACAACTAGAGACAACCTTCAGGGGCCGTGTGCTAGACTGGTTTATGAAATTCATACAAGAACCTAGAGGAAGTCCGGAGAAAACACTGCCACAGATCAAGGCTAGACTAATTGATGAGTTCAGGAAGCCAAAATCTGAGTTACAATATATCACGAAACTGAAATAAATCAAGCAATTTCCAAATGAATCAGTGTGGGAGTTCGACCATAGATATAAAACCTAGATGGTGAAAGTAAGCTTTGGAATGAGTGATGTACAACACAAGGAATGGTTGATCGCAGGGTTAGTACCACACATTCGTGGGACGCTAATTCAGCATAAAATAGAATCCTAGACAGAAGCATTGGAAATCGCAATGAAGTTGGAGGCTTCACCAGTTGGCGAAGCAGGGTTAGGAATGAACCACATTCAACAGCAACTAGAAAACCTGACAATCCAACTACATGACATCAAGAAGTTAAAATAAGCGCGTGAATAAATATGGTGCATTCATTGTAAATCAAAAGGAAACCATAAGGACCAATTCCCAGAGTTCCGTGAATAGTTACAGTCTAGCGCACCAAATCCACTTAGTCAGGGGGAATTCCATGGTGCCAAATTTGTTAGACAAGAGGGCATCGATTCGTAGAATGCGTATATTTACAGAAGATGGTGTCGAAGCTGGAAAATATTTTCTTCAACTTCTGTCGATCGGTCAGGCACAAAGAGAAGGATTGTAGGGCGTATGACTTGCTCCAAGAAAAGACCGCAGATACGTATTTTATGAAAAAGGAAGAGCAACCCCCTGTACAACAACAACTGCAGTATAGTAAGCAGCAGTCACACTACAATCAACCGTTACTGCAGTATAAATAGCCGTATCTCCACTATAGTCAACCAAAACCATTGTACAATCAACCACCGCCATAGTATGAACAACCGCAGTATCAAAATGCACAATATAACCAATAGCCATATGGCCAACCGTGAGGAGTATTCAGAGGAGGATTCCACGGAGGTCAATGTGGAGGCGTTGGTCATGGATGAGCTTTTGGATGGGGTCAAGGGATAGTTATATGTTATAATTATTGTCAGGATGGACATTATCAAAGAGATTTCTTGAACCCAGTTCCGCAGTGTAATTATTGTAGCGCACTGGACCATAGTGTTGAGGATTGTCCTCAGCTAATTGTGAAATGGAAAACTAAAAATCCACCCCAACCTCAGTCGAATCCAAATCAGAATCAAAATCTACCTCCAAACGTACAGAAGATTTCGGCAGAGATAAAAAGTTGACCTGTGAACGTCACAGTAGTGACTAGAGGAGGGGCTGCGACAGGGGAAGACAGGTCATAGTTGAGTGTCCAACTGACAACAAGAAAAAAAATCCGATTTGATGTGGAAGTGGAAAGGGAGACCTTTTTAGAAGCATAAGAGACAATGAGATGAATGAGGCAGCCAGCTATTGGCCAGAAAGAACCCACCTATGAGATGTCGTCGATATTCGATACGACAAACTCACAGAAAAATCTTAACACCTTGAGGGCCATCCTAGAAAGCTGTTTGGAACTGGCGAAGGATCAGGATGCGCTAGAAGAGATAGCCATCCTACTACATCAACATGAGGATGGACAATATATTCGAATAGTAAATCAATTGCACAGGAAGAAGACATGGAGAGAAATGAGGATGAATGCACATATTGGTGCATTCGATGCCGACTCTATTCTTCTAGACTTGGGATCATAAGTAAATATATTGATTAAACAGACAGGGGAGACAATGGGAAAACCAAAGCTACAATGGTCCCCTGTACAGATTCGACTAGCGAACCAGAGCAAGGTCACACCCATCGGTTGTTTATATCACGTCCCGGTTGAGATAGAAGTACTAAATACCTATGCAGATTTCGACGTGACAAAGATAGTTGATAACAGAAGCCCCTATCCGGTGATGTTAGGGATAGATTGGTAAATGGAAAATCAAGCTATGATCAACTTTAGGCAACAAACAATGTCGTTTGAGAACCGCGACATGAGGGTTTTCTCCCCACTAGATCCATCAGAAGGGCAAAGGTACGTCGAGCCAATGCGAGACAAATTCATAGAAGGATGGGTCAATGTTTACAACATCTCGGAGGACTACATTAATCCCACCATCGATGGAGAATTAGGGTGGCGAAGTGTTAGCTCGGCATCGTCAGGTTCTAATGAAGCACTAAAGAATTGGTAGAATCGACTACTCGAAGTATCATTGAGGAGGTGCGCACGAATTACCCAGTCGCTGAGATGGGTGGAAACATAAGAAGTATGTGAATTTCCAACATACGAAGGCTTGCCTAATCGGACTGAATTTCTCGCCGAATTCGAAGAAAGAGTAGAAGAACCACAAAGACTGTTGGAATTAGAGGAAGCATTGAAGGATACACTAGCGCGATGGTGGGAAACACACAAGTCGACAATAACAAGCTGGCCACTATGTCGACAACTAATGGAAGTCAGGTTCGACGAAACTAAAGGGTACTGCGGAAGGAGTGACCCAAGGGATCACTTGGAGGAATGTCAAAGAGCATGGCGAGTGAGACCGCAGTAAGAATGGGTCCATGCATTCATCAATACATTGGATGAGGTACCACGGAACTGGTATGTCGCAACAGAACTGTGACATGGAATGACTACGTGGGAAGAGATAACTATTAACTTTATCCAGACTTTCAACTTCTCGGATGAAAACCCTTTCATCCATAGCACACTGCAGGAGATTCAGGAGAAGGTACTGGAAGCAGTCCGGACAAAAAGACCAATGGGATTACAGTGGACTACGATGCTAGAAATGTTGTTGGAGTGTTACAACGTGACGGGAGGACTAGATGACAAGTATGATCCATGAGCTACTTATATACAAGAAATGGAAGGAAGCCAGTATGTTGAAGCACTAGATATGCCCTTCGACAAATTTCAATAGCTGCACATCAAGAAGGTTAACATTGGGTCAGAGGTAGACCCCAAGTTCGCAAGCATAGGAGATTATTGGGATGATGCGACAATCGCAAAAGTCACTGATCTACTACATGAATTCTAGGATCTGTTCCCAACAAAAGTTTCAGAAATGAAATTCATTTTCGGTGAACTGGGCAAAATGAAGATTCCATTGAAACCCGATGTGAAACCGATAAAGCAACGACCTTATCGATTGAATCACGGGTACAAGGAGCAAGCGAAAGCCGAAATAGAGCGAATGTTGGATGCAGGCATCATAGAGCTAGTAGAAGAATCTAAATGAATCAGTCTGATGGTGGTCCAAGATAAGAAAACAGGAAAAATAAGGATTTGCATCAACCTAAGGAAACTCAACGACACATGTGTAACACCATTCACAGACGAAGTGCTAGAAGACGTGGGAGTTCAGGAGATATATTCGTTCACAGATGAATTCGCAACATATCATCAAATAAAGATTGCGAAGGAATATTGACATAAGACGACCTTTGTAACATAATGGGGTTATTTTCAATACACAGTAATTCTATTTGGTCTCAAAAACGCCCCGACGATCTTCTCAAGATTAGTTGTTGTTGTGTTCAAATATTTCATTCATAAATTCCTTGCAGTATATATGGATGATTGGACTGTGTATGGCATGGCTAAGGATCATGTTGCAAATCTAAGGTTTATACTAGAGAGATGTAGGTAGCATCAAATTTCGTTAAACTTGAAGAAGTGCATCTTCTGTGCTCCATTCGGGATTATGTTAGGACACATTGTATGCAAGGAAGGGATGTTGGTTGACCCGGCAAAGATTGCAATTATTGTTGACTTACCACCTCCAACGATAGTAAAGAAGTCAAGGGAGACATTGAGGCATACTGGGTATTACATAAATTTTATCAGAGGGTATGCGGCCATCACAGGGCCAATGGAAAAACTGTTAAAAAAGGATGCGAAGTTCGAGTGGAATGAAGAGTGTCAGAAGAGCCTTGATATACTGAAAGCAAAGATGGTCGCAACACCAATATTAGTTTTTCCCTATTGGATAAAAAAATTCCATGTTCACGTGGATGCGACATCAGTCACACTAGGGGTGGTATTGGCCCATCCAAGAGAAGGCACAATCGATCATCCAATCACATTCGCAAGCAGGAAGCTGTCCACTACGGAAAAAAACTACATGAAAACAGAAAGGGAAGGGCTAGAAATGGTCTAAGCACTACATAAATTCCGCCACTACCTACTTGGAGTCCATTTCAAGATGTTTACTAACCACTAGGTATTGAAATATTTGGTCAACAAGCCTATGTTGGGGGGGGGAGTATGTCATTGGTTGCTATTGTTTCAAGAATTTGACTATGAGATCATTGTGAAACCGGGACGACTGAATGACGGGCCTGATCACCTGTCCCGAATTGAGTCAGTAGAAGAACCCAGAAGCATCGGCAAGGGCTTACCAGATGCACAATTATTTCGGATTGGAATGGTCGATAACCATTACGAGAAAATCATTCAGTTCTTGACTACAGGATGTGCACCAGAAGGATTGAATACCAGTCAGAAAAAAGAAGCTAGTTGTGAGGGATTCCGACTTTAAGCTAATTGCAGGTCAACTTTACAAAATGGGACTAGATAAAATTATTCACCGATATGTCCTCCCACATGAATAAGAAAGGATACTACCAGAAGCTCATGACGGGATCACAAGAGAACACTATGGAGGGCGTGCCACTGCTAGGAATATACTTAGAGCTGGACTTTGGTGCTCGACGCTACATGGAGATGCCACAGATTATGCCAGGAGCTAGGATGTATGCCAAAAAATAGGAAAACCATCGCGCAAGGATGAAATGCCACTAGTACCTCAACTAACACTACAAGATTTCGACAAATGGGAGGTTGACTTCATAGGACCTATCAACCCACCAGGAAAAAGAAAAGGGGCGTGATATATAATCACTGCGACTGATTATTTTACGCAATGGGCTACAGCTGCACTGGTAAAAGATTGCACAGCTGCGACGACAACAAGATTTCTCTTTGATAATGTGGTCACCAGGTTTGGGTGTCCAAAGATACTGATGAGCGGCCAGGGTACTCAATTTGTCAACAAAACTATCAGGGCAATGACAAAAGAATTCCAAATTCATCATTGCAAGAGTACCCCATATCACCCACAAGAGAATGGTACGATGGAAGCATTTAACAAGGTATTGGAGCATGTGCTAACAAAGGTATGTAACACAAACCATGATGACTAGGATTTGAAGATTACAACAATACTGTGGGCCTATAGGACGATTTGTAAACAATTTACAGGCCAAACTCCATTCAAGTTAGTTTACAGAAAAGAAGTGTTGATGCCAATGGAGTATATTGTCCCAAGTCTCCGCATCGCAGCAGCCATAGGAATGAGTGACAACAAAGCAATCGAAGAACGGTTGGCTCAGTTAGTACAACTTGATGAGTACAGGTTTATTGCAAGATTCCAGTATGGATATATGGTACTACTGTATGACAGTAATTTTGTGAAGCATCCAGGTAAGTTGCAGATGCATTGGTTGGGTACGTATATTATAAATTTTATCACTAATGGAGGTGCAGTACATTTACAAAGTCTAGATGGGACACTATTGACAAATATAGTGAACGGAAGTTGATTGAAGCCCTATCTCCATAGTCAAGTGCATGGTGACTGAAACAAGGTTCACAAAAAAAAAAATAGTTGGATATCTATCGACCACAGGGGGTCTGTACAATACCAAAGGAAAGAGTAAGTGAGGAAGGTTGAAGCTTGTCGACGATTAACACATGTAAGTCAAATTAGTTAATAATTACACCAATTAAGCATCAAAAAAAGGTGACGGAGGTGGATGATGACACACTCAATGGCACAATTTGGTAAATCAGTGAAAGATTCGACGAATGACTTGGTAATCATTCCTAAAAAATGACATGATGAACAAGGACAGAGAAATCTAAGTTATAAATTGCCAAACAGATGGATATATAGGGTTATGAAGATTTATTGAGCCAAAGGTGCGACTCTGAGGGAGTTGCAGAGTAAGTAAGTGAGGACAGAGGAGTAAGAAAATTGCAGAGTAAAGAAGTGAGGACATAGGAGTAAGAAAGTTACAGAGTAAAGAAGTGAGATTAGAGAGTTGTGATGGTGCACTTCATTTCCAGCAGTAGCACCCAATGTCCTCTAAGGGCGAAGACAACAAGTGTTCACGAGAAACTGGTAGATGAAGATGTGCAAACAATCCGAAAGAAAAGAGATGAAGTCTCCCCTGGGATGTCTTAGCGAAATTCAATTTTTGGAAGAAAAGCGGGTCAGTCGACTGCAGAAACACCAAGAGCTAGGGAACTTTGGGTCCAGCGAAGGATGATAAAATTCGCGAAACGGATGTGCCGGAAGCATAATTGTCAGCACAGTGCCCAGCGAACGATGATCAAATCACGAAACGGATGTGTCAGAAGCAAAGCTGTCAGCAAAGTATGATCAAATTAGAGAAACATAGCTACACCAGATTTGTCCAACTGAGGTGTCTCGAGGGTGAGCCACAAGTTTGTGTTGGGGCCTGTTGGCACGGGGTTAGAGCACAAAATATGAGGAATCGACAGCGATGAAGGGGTCATCAGCGAAGGAGAAGGACCATTCACGAAGGATAAGAAGTTCACGAAAGTGGAAGTTTTGGTCCATGTTAGTTAGATTTGTTCATTTGGACCATTTTGTAACCTCCATGGGAGTCTATAAATATAAACACAATTGTAATAGATAGGCATCAAAGTAAGATTGAAGAATCAAGAGATAAGTTGATGTATTTGGTATGCCTTCAGCAGTTTTTCATGGAACATATGAATCTGTGTTAAGTTGCTCGAAATTTTTATCTGCGAAGCACATTCTACAATCCTTTTTGATAAGTTAATGAATGAGGATGTTCAACTATGTCTCTATTTTGTGTTTTCTATTTGTCGGCATGAGTTATACTTTGTGCTTTCCATTTGTTGCGATGTTATGAATGATGTCTTGTGAGTTTGTTGTTTTGTTAATCGGTAATATGAGTTATATTGCACATTTGAAAACAATAGTAGGAGTAGTGGGTCTGTAAATAATAGTAGGAAACCAAGGATGGCGGGTGACGACATGAAAATGTCAATTTTCCAGCGTAAAGGGACCGAGGATCCCGATCAGTATTGGTTCTTATGCCAAGCAGTATGGACATTAAAGCAAGTCCAAGACAAAGATATCAAAAAGGTACAACTAGGGACGACCTTCAGGGGCCGTGCACTAGACTGGTTTATGAAATTCATACAAGTACCTACAAGAAGTTCGGAGAAAACACTACCGCAGATCATGGGTGGACTAATTGATGAGTTGAGGAAACCGAAATTTGAGTCGCAATATATAACGGAACTGAAAGAAATCAAGCAATTTCCAAATGAATCAGTGTGGGAGTTCGACCAGAGATATACAATATTGATGGAGAAAGTAATCTTTGGAATGAGGGACGTACAACACAAGGAATGGTTCATCATGGGGTTAGTACCACACATTTGTGGGCTGCTAATGCAACAGAAAATAGCATCCCAAGAAGAAACACTAGAAATCGAGATGAAGTTGGAGGCTTAACTAGTTGGCGAAGCAGGGTTAGGCATGAACCACATTCAAGCGCAGCTAGCAAACTTGACGATCCAACTACAGGACATCAAGAAGGGAAAATAAGTGTGCGAGGAAATATGGTGTAGTCGTTGTAAATCAAAAGGACACCATAAGGACCAGTTCCCAGAGTTCTGTGAATACTTACAGTATGGCGCACCAAATCCACTTAGTCAGGGGGGAAAGTCGTGGTGCTGAATTTGTCAGACAAGAGGGCATAGATTTGAAGAATGCATATATTTACAGAAGATGGTGTTGAAGCCAACCAATATTTTTGCAACTTCTATTGATCAGTCGGGCACGAAGAGAATGATTGTAGGGCATATGACTTTCTCCAAGATAGGACCGCAGATACGTATTTTATGAAAAGGGAAGAGCAACCCCTTGTACAACAACTGCAGTATAGTTAGGAGCAGCCGCACTACAATCAATCGTTACAATAGTATAACCAGTCGCAAGTCCACTATAGTCAGCCACATCCATTGTACAATCAACCGCCGGTGCAGTACGACCAACCGCAATATCAGACTGCGCAATATAACCAATGGCCATATGGCCAACCACAAGGAGGATTCCGCATTGGTCGTGGAGGAGCTTTTGGATGGGGTTGAGGGTGAGTTATATGTTATAATTGTTTTCAGGCTAGACATTATCAACAAGATTTCCCAAACCCATTTCCGCAATGTAATTATTGCAGCGCACCGGACCATATTGTTGAGGATTGTCCCCAGTTGATTGGGAAATGGCAAACTGAAAATCCACCCCAACTTCAACCGAATCCAAATTAGAATCAAAATCCACCTCCAACATACAGAAGATTTCAACAGAGATGAGAAGTCAACATGTGAACGTCGCAGTAGTGACCAGAGGAGGGGCCGCGACAGGGGAATACAGGCCACAGTCAAGTGTCCAACCAACAGCAAGAAAACAAGTCCAATTTGATGTGGAAGCAGAAAGGGAGACCTTTTTAGAAGCACAAGAGAAAATGAGACGGATGAGGTAACCACCTATGATATGCCGTCAATATTCGATACGATGAGCTCACTGAAAAATATTAACACCTTGATGGCCTTCCTTTAAAGTTGTTTGGAACTAGTGAAAGATCAAGATGCGCTAGCAGAGATAGCCAGCCTACTACAACAACAGGACTACGGAGGACATATTCGAACAGTAAATCTATTGCATAAGAAGAATACAAGGAGAGAAATGAGGATGAATGTGAAAATTGGCGCATTCAATGTCAACTCTATTATTCTGGTCTTGGGATCAGTTGTAAATATCTTGACAAAACAAACATGGGAGACAATGTGGAAACCACAACTGCAATGGTCCCTTGTACAGCTTCGACTAGCGAACTAGATAAAGGTCACGCCCATCGACCGTTTATGTCTCGTCTCAGTTGAGATAGAGGGACTAAAGACCTATGAAAAATTCGACGTGATAGAGATAGTTGATAACACAAGACACTATTCAGTGTTCTTAGGGATAGATTGGGAAATGGAAAATCATACTATGATCAAATTTAGGAAACAAACAATGTCGTTTGAGAACCACGACATGAGGGTTTTTGCCCCACTGGATCCATTAGAAGGGCAGAGGTACATCGAGCCAATGCGGGAAAAATTCACAAAAGGATGGGACAATGCTTACAACATCTCGAAGGACTACATTAATCCCATAGTCGATGGAGAATTTGGGTGACGAAGCGTTAGCTCGGAATCGTCAGATTCCGATGAAGCACTAGAGAATTGTCAGAATCAACTACACGAATTATCATTCAGGAGGTGTGTACGAATTACCCAGATGCTGAGATGAGTGGAAATAGAAGTATGTGAATTTACAACATACGAAGGCTTTCCTAATTTGACTGAATTTCTCGTCGAATTCGGAGAAAGAGTAGCAGAACCATAGAGACTTCTGGCATTAGAGGAAGCCCTGAACGCTACACCAGCGCAATGGTGGGAAATGCACAAGTCGACAATAACAAGATGGCCGCTATGTCGACAACTAATGGAAGTTAGGTTGGATGAAACTGAAGGGTACTGCGGAAGGAAATACAGTGGAAGGAGTGACCCAAGGGATCACTTGGAGGAATGTCAAAGCGCATGGGGAGTGAGACTGCAACAAGAATGGGTCCATGCGTTCATCATGATACATTGGATGGGGTACCATGGAGCTGGTATGTCGCAACAGAACTACGACATGGAATGACTACGTGGGAAGAGCTAACTATTAACTTTAGCCGAAATTTCAGCTTCTCGGATGAAAACTCCTTCATGCATAGAGCACTGTAGGAGATTCAAGAGAAGGTACTGGAAGTAGTCTCAACGGAAAAACCAATGGGATTACATTGGACTGTGATGCCAAAATTTTTTTTGGAGTGTTACAACGTGACAGGAGGACCGAATGATGAGGATGATCCGCGAGCTACTTATATACCAGAGTCAGAAGGAATCCGGGATGTCGAAGCACCAGATATTCGCTTCGACGAATTTCAACATCCATTGTGCATCAAGAAGGTTAACATTGGGTCAGAGGAAAACCCCAAGTTCGCAAGCATAGCAGATTATTGGGATGATGTGACAATCGCAAAAGTCACTGATCTACTACACGAATTCCAGGATCTGTTCCCAACAAATTTTTCTAAAATGAAAGGCATTTCTAGGGAATTGGGTGAAATAAAGATTCCACTGAAACCTGATGTGAAACCGGTAAAGCAGCGACCTTATCGATTTAATCCCAGGTACAAGGAATGAGTGAAAGCCAAAATAGAGTGAATGTTGGATCCAGAAATCATAGAGATGGTAGAATAATCTAAATGGATCAACCCGATGGTGGTCCAAGATAAGAAAATGGGAAAAAGAAGGATTTGCGTCGACCTAAGGAAACTGAATGACGCATGTCTAACACCATTCAAAGACGAAGTGCTAGAAGGTGTGGGAGGTCATGAGATATATTCATTCACAGACGGATTCTCAACATATCATCAAATAAATATTGTAAAGGAGGATCGACATAAGACGACCTTCGTAACAGAATGGGGTTGTTTTCAATACACAGTAATTCCATTCGGTCTCAAAAGCGCCCCGGTGATATTCTCAATATTAGTTGTTGTTGAGTTCAAAGATTTCATTCATAAATTCCTTGTAGTATATATGGATGATTGGACCGTGTATGACTTGGTGAAGGACCATTTTGCGAATCTAAGGTTGATGCTTGAGAGATGCAGGAAACATCAAATTTCGTTAAACTTGAAGAAGTGCATCTTGTGTGCTCCATTCAGGATTCTGTTAGGAAACATTGTATGCAAGGAAGGGATGCTAGTTGACCCAACAAAGATTGCAATTATTGTTGACTTACCACCTCCGATGACAGTAAAGCAGTTAAAGGAGACATTGGGGCATACTGGGTATTACAAAAGTTTTATGAGAGGGTATGCAGTGATCAAAGCGCCAATGGAAAAACTGTTAAAAAAGGATGCGAAGTTCAAGTGGAATGAAGAGTGCCAGAAGAACCTCGTTATACTGAAAGCAAAGATGGTTACAGCACCAATATTAGTTTTTCCTGATTGGACAAAAGAATTCCATGTTCACGTGGAAGCGTCATCAATCACACTAGGGGTGGTATTGGCCCAGCCAAGAGAAGGCACAATCGATCATCTAATCGCATTTGAAGCAGGAAGCTGTCCACTGCGGAGAAAAACTACATGAAAATAGAAAGGGAAGGGATAGCAATGGTCTATGCACTACAAAAATTCTGCCACTACCTACTTGGAGGCCATTTCAAGATGTTTACTAACCACTCGGCATTGAAATATTTGGTCAACAAGCCTGTGTTGTGGGGAAAAAATGTCGCTGGTTGCTATTGTTTCAAGAATTTGACTTTGAGATCATTGTGAAACTAGGACGACTGAATGTCAGGCCTGATCACCTGTCCCGAATTGGGTTCGGAGAAGAACCCAAAAGCATCGATGAGGGCTTACTAGATGTGAAATTATTTCGGATTGGAATGGTCGATGAGAATTACGAGCAAATCATTCAATTCTTTACTACAGGATGCACACTAGAAGGATTGAATACCAATCAGATAAAGCAGCTAGTTGTGAGGGCTGTCGAATTTCAACTAATTGCAAGTCAAATTTACAAAATGGGACCAGACGAAATTATTCGTCGATCATGGAGGACACTATGGAGGGCATGCCACTGCTAGGAATATACTTAGAGCTAGACTATGGTGGCCGATGGTGCATGGAGATGTCGCAGATTATACCAGGAGCTGCGATGTATGCAAAAGAACAGGAAAACCATCGTGCAGGGATGAAATGCCGCTAGTACCTCAACTAACACTACAATCTTTCGACAAATGTGCGGTTGAATTCGTAGGACCTATCAACCCACTAGGAAAAAGAACAGGGTTGCGATATATAATCATTGCAACTTATTATTTGACGCAATGGGATGAAGCTGCACTAGTAAAATATTGCATAGATGGGACGGCAGCAAGATTTCTCTTTGATAATGTGGTCACTAGGTTTGGGTGTCCAAATATACTGATGAGAGACCAGGGTACTCAATTCGTCAACCAAATTATCAGGGAAATGACGGAAGAATTCCAAATTCAGCATCTCAAGAGTACCCCATATCACCCACAGGAGAACGGTACAGTGGAATAATTTAACAAGGTATTGGAGAATCCGCTAAAAATTGTATGTAACCCAAACTATGATGACTGGGACTTGAAGACTCTAGCAATACTGTGGGCCTACAGGACGACTTGTAAATGCTTGACAGGGAAGAATCCATTCAAGTTAGCTTGCATACAAGAAGTGGTGATTCCAATGGAGTATATTGTCCCAAGTCTCCGCATCACAGCAGCCATAGGAATAAGCGATGACAGAGTAATCAAAGAACGGTTGGCGTAATTAGTACAACTTGACGAGGACAGGTTTATCGTAGGATTCCAACAACAGTTAGAAAAGGATCGAAAAAAGGATTGGAACGATCGCCACGTTAAGGCCAAGCACTTCCAGCGTGGAGATATGGTACTACTGTATGACAGTAATTTTGCGAAGCATCCAGGTAAGTTGCAGATGCATTGGTTGGGTCCCTATATTATAATTTTTATCACTAACGGAGGTGCAGTACATTTACAAAATCTAGATGGGACACTATTGACAAATCTAGTGAACGAAAGTCGATTGAAGCCCTATCTCCATAGTCAGGCGCATGGCGACTGAAACAGGGTTCACAAAAAAAAAATAGTTGGAGATCTATCAACCGCAGGGGGTCTGTACAATACCAGAGGAAAGAGTAAGCAACGAAGGTTGAAGCTTGTCGACGATTAGCACATGTAAGTCAAATCAGTTAATAATTACACCAATTAAGCATTAACGAAAGGCGACGAAGGTGGATGACGTTAAATTTTCAGAATTTACTTCAATCTGATCTAGGATCTTAACTGAGAGAACAACATGTACAGCAAGTCTACAGCATATCTTTCATGGAGACAATAATGCAAGCACACAAGAGACACAAATATTTACTTGGGGAAAACAATAAGGGTGAAAAACCCCAATAACTTCCTCAGAGATAGATAGAGCAATGATACAACCAAACCATAAGAGATAGACATATGCTAGCAGCAGATCCTCCTCCTCCATAAGTGCGCCACTCCTCCTTGAGTGCATGAGTGAGAAGTGAGTGATCAAATAGAGTGCCTCCCGCACTCTATTTATACTTGACTTGACTTGCCTTTTACATAAATCATGTAGGCTCGAACTTAACCACATAACATAATGCTGACTGGGCTGACCCCCAATAGGGTGGTCTAATAACCCTTTGACCCACATGACTTATACAGGGCTGACCCCAACAAGGTGGTCTAATAACCCATCAAGTATAAGTTACGACATTTACAATATAAATGACGACACTTCCTTATAGAGGAATAATACCATCTCTATAGGAGTACATACAACATACATATATGAAATACATTCCGAAGTTACATATACATCAACAGATGATGACACACTCGATGGCATAATTTGGTAAATCAGTGAAAGATTCGACGAATGACTTGGTAATCATTCCTAAAAAATGGCATGATGAACAGGGACAGAGAAATCTAAGTTATAAATTCCCAAATAGATGGATATATAGGGTTATCAAGAGTTATTGATCCAAAGGTGCAACTCTGAGGGAGTTGCAGAGTAAGTAAGTGAGGACAAAGGAGTAAGAAAATTGCAGAGTAAAGAAGTGAGGATAGAGGAGTAAGAAAGTTGCAGAGTAAAGAAGTGAGATTAGAGAGTTGTGATGGTGCACTTCATTTCCAATGGGAGCGCCCAATGTCCTCTAAGGGCGAAGACGACAAGTGTTCACGAGAAACTGGCAGATGAAGATGTGCAAACAATCCGAAATAAAAGAGATGAAGTCTCCCCCTAGATATCTAAGCAAAATTCAGTGGTTGGAAGAAAAGCGGGTCTGTCGACTGTAGAAGAACCAAGAGATAGGGCACTATGGGTCCAGCGAAGGATGATCAAATTTGCGAAATGGATGTGTTAGAACTAGAATCGTCAGCACAGTTCCTAGCGAAGGATGATAAAATTCGCGAAATGGATGTGCTGGAAGTAGATTCGTCAGCGAAGGATGATCAAATTAGAGAAATAGAGCCACACCAGAGGTGTCTATTTGAGGTGGCTCGAGGGAGAGCCACAAGTTTGTGTTGGGGACCTCTTGGCATGGAGTTAGAGTGCAAAAGATTCGGAGTGGACATCGACGAAGGGGTCATCAGCGAAGGAGAAGGACCATTCGTGAAGGATAAGAAGTTGACGAAAGTGGAAGTTTTGGTCCATGTTATTTAGAATTGGTCATTTGGACCATTTTGTAACCACCATAGGCGTCTATAAATGTAAACACAATTGTAATAGATAGGCATCGAAGTAAGATTGAAGAATAAAGAGATAAGTTTATGTATTTGGTCTGCCTTCGGCAATTTTGCTTGGAACATATGAATTTGTGTTAAGTTGCTCATAATTGTTATCTGCGAACCACATTCCACAGTCCTTTTTGATGAGTTAATGAATGAGGATGTTCGGCTATGTCTCTATTTTGTGTTTTCTATTTGTTGACATGAGTTATACTCTGTGATTTCAATTTGTTGCGATGTTATGAATGATGTCTTGTGATTTTGTTGTTTTTTAAATCGGTAATATGAGTTATATTGCACATTCGAATTGCTAGTATAATGCGAAGACGGATCTTTGGTTTCTGTAGAAACTGAGTAAGAATTAACGCATGTCTTCTCCCTACCGCGGAAACTTGATTCCTGCAACCCTCCCTTGGACATCTCAGGTGAGACCTCACTCGCTCTGCGGGTGTTGCTGGAAAGGGTAAAACTTTTATGGGCAGATGCTTAAGGGTGGCTGGTTGGTGTTTGTTGACTGCATTGCGAAGTCAACCCTGAAGGACAAAAATGTGTCAATAAATGGTTCCATTTCTGGGACCATAGTACGAAGAGAAAAAGAGAGGACATGTTGTGGCATCTGACAAAACTGGAGATCGATGACTAGTTCGACAAGAAGGTAGGAGAGTTTGCTGAAGAAGAAAATCGCAAACATGGATGGTCGACGACTGATTGGTTACATAAATACATCTACTCCAACATTCATGAGATATTCTTCTGCGAGTTCCCTATATTTCTACACGAGTGGTGGTAACAACTAAAGTTCCAAAGGAATAACTTTTAGGGCGATGATCTTGAATAGTGGAAACTTGAATTGATCCAGCAACTGAAGCAAGTGGATAACAAGGCGTCTAGATCTATCGAAGTCTAGGTAGATAGTATCCTAGAGGGATACATCACTGAATTCACCGTCGACACAATCAAGTCATATAGCGATGCAAAAATGAATTTTTTCAAGGGACCTAGAGGAAGGTTTCTACTGTCGCTGAAACCATGGATTAAAATGATTATCTGTGAAAAGGGTATACTGAAGATGAATTTTGATGAGTAAAGCTCAGTGTGTCAAGGATGTGGGTACTGCGTGGATGCGGGTCTGGTAGAATGATGTGGGGTAGTTGGATATGAGCTACGACAGAATTCTAAGGGAAGTTGTGGAAGAGTGTGGTACCCTGCGAAGTGGGGTGAGGTTCTGACCGGAGAAGAAGAGGAGGACTGAGGTTGAGAGAGAGTCTACTAGAGTGACCGAAACAAAGGATTGCGAAACAGGATCACAAGGGACTAAGTGACCTTACTGTGATGAAGGAAGAGACCAGGCTACCCCTGAAGCTGAAGAAGGACAGGCTCAAAGCTACAGCGTACCCACAAATTCGTGCACTACGCCAAATTTAAGAGGAATAGACATAAGTTCTTCACAGTGTTTTCTGAAGTGTCAGAACAAAGGTAGGAGTAGTGGGTCTGTAAATAATAGTAGGAAACCAAGGATGGCAGGTAACGACGTGAAAATTCTGATTTTCCAGGGTAAAGGGACCGAGGATCCTGATCAGTATTGATTCTTATGCGAATCAATATGGGCAGTAAAGCAAGTCTAAGACGAAGATATCAAAAAGGGAAAACTAGATAGGCCCTTCAGGGGTTGTGTGCTAGACTGGTTTATAAAATTCATACAAGTGCCTACAGGAAGTCCGGAGAAAACACTGCCGCAAATCAGGGATGGACTGATTGATGAGTTTAGGAATTCAAAATCTAAGTTGCGGTATATCACGAAACTGAAAGAAATCAAGAAATTTTCAAATGAATCAGTGTGGGAGTTCGACCAGAGATATAAAACCTTGAAGGAGAAAGTAAGATTTGGAATGAGCGATGTACAACACAAGGAATGGTTCATCACAGGGTTAGTACCACACATTCGTGGGCTGCTAATGCAGCAGAAAATAACATCCCAGGCAGAAGCACTAGAAATCGCAATGAATTTGGAGGCTTCACCAGTTGGCGAAGCAGGGTTAGGCATGAACCACATTCAAGCATAGCTAGCAAACCTGACGATCCAACTACATGACATCAAGAAGGGAAAATAAGTGCACAAGGAAATATGGTGCATTCATTGTAAATCAGAAGGACACCATAAGGACCAATTCCTGGAGTTTCGTGAATACTTACAGTCTGGCGCACCAAATCCACTTAGTCAGGGGGGGATGCCATGGTGCCGAATTTGTCAAACAAGAGGGCATCGATTTGAAGAATGCGTATATTTACAGAAGATGGTGTCAAATCCGGCCAATATTTTCTGCAAATTCTGTCGATTGGTTGGGCACAGAGAGAAGAATTGTAGGGCGTATGACTTGCTCCAAGAAAGGACCGCATATACGTATTTTATGAAACGGGAAGAGAAACCCCCTGTACAACAATAATCGCAGTATAGTTAGCAGCATCTGTACTACAATCAACCGCTACCGCATTATAACCATCTGCATCTCCACTATAGTCAACCACAGTCGTTGTTCAATCAACCATTGCTGCATTACGACCAACCACAGTAACCAACTGCGCAATATAACCAATAGCCATATGTCCAAGCATGAGGAGGATTCATAGGAGGATTCCATGGAGGTCGAGGTGGAGGCGTTGATCGTGGAGGAGCTTTTTGATGGGGTCGAGGGGTATTTATATGTTATAATTGTTGTCAGGATGGACATTATCAAAGAGATTTCCTGAACCCGGTTCCGCAGTGTAATTATTGTTGCGCATCGGACCATAGTGTTCACGATTGTCCCCAGCTGATTGAGAAATGGAAAACTAAAAATCCACCCCAACCTCAACCGAATCCAAATCCAAATCAAAATCAAAATCCAACTCCAAACGTACATAATATTTCAATAGAGATAAGAAGTCAACCTATGAACGTTGGATTAGTGACCATAGGAGGGGTTGCGACAGGGGAAGACAGGCCACAGTCAAGTGTTCAACCGACAACAAGAAAACAAGTCCGATTTGATGTGGAGGCGAAAAGGGAGACCTTTTTAGAAGTGTAAGAGACAATGAGACGGATGAGGCAGCCACCTATTGGCCAGAAAGAATCCACCTATGAGATGTCGTTGGTATTCGATACGATGAACTCACGGGAAAATATTAACACCTTGAGGGCCTTCCTAGAAATATGTTTGGAACTGGCGAAAGATCATAATATGCTAACAGATATAGCTAGCCTACTACATCGACAGGAGGATGAACGACAGATTCGAACAGTAAATTGATTGCATAGGAAGAATACAAAGAGAGAGTTGAATTCCCGAGTCCATCAAAAGTATGTTGAGTGGCTACTCCTTGGATGCGGAATTTAATTCCCCATCCAACGACTGCTCCAAAATTTGATGAGATATGCTAATATTATTTTATTATTTCCACTATTATTTTAAAATTTTCCATAGGAGGCCCATTTTAGACCACAAAGTTTCTCTAATGGATTGGGCAATGGAAAATAAGGCTGTGATCAACTTTAGGAAATGAACAATGTCGTTTGAGAACCGCGACATGAGGGTTGTCGCCCCACTGGATCCATCAGAAGGGCAGAGGTACATCGAGCCAATGCGGGACAAATTCACAAAAGGATGGGACAATTTTTACAACATCTCAGAGGACTACATTAATCCCACCGCTGATGTAGAATTGGGGTGGCGAAGCGTTAGCTCGACATCGTTAGATTCTGATGAAGCATTGGAGAATTGGTAGAATCGACTACACGAAGTATCATTCAGGAGGTGCTCATGAATTACCCAGTTGCTGAGATGGGTGGAAACAGAATTATGCGAATTTCCAACATACGAAGGCTTGCCTAATCTAACTGAATTTCTTGCCGAATTCGAAGAAAGAGTAATAGAACCGCAGAGACTGCTGGCATTAGAGAAAGCACGGAAGGATACACCAACACGATGGTGGGAAATTCACAAGTTGAAAATAACAAGCTGGCCACTATGTCAACAACTAATGGAAGTCAGGTTCGACAAAACTGAAGGGTACTACGGAAGGAAATACAGTGGAAGGAGTGAACTAAGGGATCACTTGGAGGAATGTCAAAGTGCATGGGGAGTGAGACCACAACAAGAATGGTCCATGTGTTCATCCATACATTGGATGAGGTACCGCGGAACTAGTATGTCGCAACAGAACTATGACACAGAATGACTACGTGGGAAGAGATAACTATTAACTTTAGCCGGACTTTTAGCTTCTCGGATGAAAACCCCTTCATCCATAGCGCACTGTAAGAGATTCGTGAGACGGTACTGGAATGTGTCCCAATGGAAAAACCAATGGGATTACAATGGAATGTGATGCCAGAAATGTTGTTGGAGTGTTACAACGTGACAGGAGGACCGGATGCTAAGGATGATCCACAAGCTACTTATATACCAGATTCGGAAGGAATCCAGGATGTCGAAGCACCAGATATGCCCTTCAACAAATTTCAACAGCCAATGCGCATCAATAAGGTTAACATTGGGTTGACGGAAAACCCCAAGTTCGCAAGCATAGGAGATTATTGGGATGATGTGACAATTGCAAAATTCACTGATCTACTACACAAATTCCAGGATTTGTTCCCAACAAAATTTTCGGAAATGAGAGGCATTTCCTGGGAATTGGGCGAAATGAAGATTCCACTGAAGCATGATGCGAAACCGGTAAAGCAGTGACCTTATCGATTGAATCCCAGGTACAAAGAGTGAGTGAAATCCGAAATAGAGCGAATGTTGGATGCACGAATCATAGATCCGGTAGAATAATCTAAATGGATCAATCCGATGGTGGTCCAAGATAAGAAAATGAGAGAAATCAGGATTTGCGTAGACCTAAGGAAACTGAACGACGCATGTCTAACACCATTTACAGACGAAGTGCTACAATGCATGGGAGGTCAGGAGATATATTCGTTCAAAGATGGATTCTTAGCATATCATCAAATAAATATTGCGAAGGAGGATCGACATAAGACGACCTTCGTAATAGAATGGGGTTGTTTTCAATACACAGTAATTCCATTCGGTCTCAAAAATGCCCCGACAATCTTCTCAAGATAAGTTGTTGTTGCGTTCAAATATTTCATTCAGAAATTCCTTGCAGTATATATGGATGATTGAACCGTGTATGGCCTGGTGAAGGACCATGTTGGGAATCTAAGGTTGATGCTGGAGAGATGTAGGCAAGATCAAATTTCGTTAAACTTGAAGAAGTGCATCTTCTGTGCTGCATTCGGGATTCTGTTAGGACACATTGTATGCAAGGAAAGGATTTTGGTTGATCCATCAAAGATTGCAATTATTGTTGACTTACCACCTCCAACAAAAGTAAAGCAGTTAATGGTGACATTGGGGCATACTGGGTATTACAATTTTTTTATCAGAGGGTATGTGGTGATCATAGCGCTAATGGAAAAACTGTTAAAAAATGATGCGAAGTTTGAGTGGAATGAAGAGTGCCAGAAGAGCCTCAATATACTGAAAGCAAAGATGGTCGCAGCACCAATATTAGTTTTTTTCAATTGAAAAAAATAATTCCATGTTCATGTGGACGCGTCATCAGTCGCACTAGGGGTGGTATTGGCCCAGCTAGGAGAAGGCGCAATTGATCATCCAATCGCATTCATAACCAGGCAGTTGTCCACTGTGGAGAAAAACTACACAAAAACAGAAAGGGAAGTGCTATCAATGGTCTACGCACTACAAAAATTCCTCCACTACCTACTTGGAGGCCATTTCAAGATGTTTACTGACCACTCAGCATTGAAAAATTTGGTCAACAAGCCTATATTGGGGGGGGGAATATGTCGCTGGTTGCTGTTGTTTCAAGAATTTGAATTTGAGATCATTGTGAAACCGAGACAATTGAATGTTGGGCCTAATCACCTGTCTAGAATTGAGTCTGGAGAAGAACCCAAAATCAACGATGAGGGATTACCAGATGCACAATTATTTTGGATTGGAATGGTTGATGACCATTATGAGAAAATCATTTAGTTCTTGACTACAGGATGCGCACTAGAAGGATTGAATACCGGTTAGAAAAAATAGCTAGTTGTGAGGGCTGCTGACTTTCAGCTAATTGCAAGTCAACTTTACAAAATGGGAATAGATGAAATTATTCGTCGATATGCCCTTCCACATGAACAAGAAAGGAAACTAGCGGAAGCTCATGACGGGATCGAAGGAGGACACTATGGAGGGAGTGCCACTACCAGGAATATACTTATAGATGGACTATGGTGGTCAACGATGCATGGAGATGTCGTAGATTACGCTAGGAGTTGCGATGTATGCCAAAGAATAGGAAAACCACCATGCAGGGATGAAATGCCACTAGTACCTCAGCTAACGCTACAAGCTTTCGACAAATGGGTGGTTGACTTCGTAAGGCCTATCAACCCACTAGGAAAAATAACATGGTCATGATATATAATCACCGTGGTTGATTATTTGATGCGATGGGCTGAAGCTACACCAGTAAAATATTGCACAGCTGCGATGGAAACAAGATTTCTCTTTGATGATGTGGTCACCAGGTTTGGGTGTCCAAAGATATTAATGAGTGACCAGGGTACTCAATTCATCAACCAAAATATCAGGGCAATGACGAAAGAATTCTAAATTTAGCATCGCAAGAGTACCCCATATCACCCACAGGAGAACGGTATTGTGGAAGCATTTAACAAGGTATTGGAGCATGCGCTAACAAAGGTATGTAACACAAACCATGATGATTGAGATTTGAAGATTCAAACAATATTGTGGGCCTAAAGGATGACTTGTAAACGCTTGACAGGCCAGACTCCATTAAAGTTAGTTTATGGACAAGAAGCGGTGATGCCAATGGAGTATATTGTCCCAAGTCTCTGCATCGTAGTAGCCACAGGAATGAGTGACGATAGATAAATCTAAGAACGGTTGGCGCAGTGAGTAAAAGACAGGTTTATCGCAATATTCTAGCAACATGTAGAAAAGGATCGACATAAGGCTTGGCATGATCGCCACATCAAGGCCAAGCACTTCCAACATGGATATATGGTACTATTATATGACAGTAAGTTTGCAAAGCATCCAGGTAAGCTGCAGATGCATTGGTTGGGTCCCTATATTATAAATTTTATCACTAACAGAGGTGTGGTACGGTTGCAAAAGCTAGACGGGACACTATTGACAAATCTAGTGAACAAAATCCGATTGAAGCCCTATCACCATAGTCAGGCGCATGGCGACTGAAATAGGGTTCACAAAAAAAAATTAAAAAAAAATAGTTGGAGATCTATCGACCGCAGGGGGTCTGTACAATACCAGAGGAAAGAGTAAGCAACGAAGGTTGAAGCTTATCGATGGTTAGAACATGTAAGTCAAATCAGTTAATAATTACACCAATTAAGCATCGACAGAAGCGATGGAGGTGGATGATGACGCACTCGATGGCATAATTTGGTAAATCAGTGAAAGATTCAACGAATGACTTGGTAATCGTTCCTCAAAAATGATATGATGAACAGGGACTGAGTGAGCTAAGTTATAAATACCCAAACAGATGGATAGATATCATTATGAAGAGTTATTGAGCCGCAGGTATGACTCTAAGGGAGTTGCAAAGTAAGGAAGTGAGGACAGAGGAGTAAGAAAATTGGAGAGTAAAGAAGTGAGGACAGAGGAGTAAGAAAGTTGTAGAATAAAGAAGTGAGATTAAAGAGTTGTAATGGTGCACTTCATTTCTAGCAGGAGATCCCAAGGTCCACTAAGGGAGAAGAATACATGTGTTCACAAGAAACCGACAGATGAATATGTGCAAACAATCCAGAAGAAAAGAGATGAAGTATCCCCTGATATGTCTAAGTGAAATTCAATTATTGGAAGAAAAGTGGGTCTGTCGACTGTAGAAGCACTAAGAGCTAGGGCACTCCAGGTCCAACGAAGGTTGATCAAATTCGCAAAATGGATGTGCCAGAACCAGAATCGCCAGCACAGTTCCCAACAAAGGATGATCAAATTCACGAAACGGATGTGCTAGAAGCAGAGCCGTCAGTGAAGGATGATCAAATTAGAGAAACATTGCCACACCAGAGGTGTCCAACTGAGGTGGATCGAGGGCAAGCCACAAGTTTGTGTTGGGGGCCTGTTGGAATGTGGTTAGAGTGTAGAAGATGCGGATCCAACAACTACGAAGGGGTCATCAGCGAAGGAGAAGGATTATTCGCGAAGGATAAGAAGCCGATGAAAGAAGAATTTTTGTTCCATGTTAGTTATAATTGGTCATTTGGACCATTTTGTAACTGCCATAGGAATCTATAAATATAAACACAATTGTAATAGATAAGCATCGAAGTAATATTGAAGAATCAAGAGATAAGTTGATGTATTTGGTCTACCTTCGGCAGTTTTGCTCGGAACATATGAATCTGTGTTAATTTGCTCGGAATTGTTATCTGTGAAGCATATTCTGCAGTACTTTTTGATGAGTTAATGAATGAGGATTTTTGGCTATGTCTCCATTTTGTGTTTTCTATTTGTCAACATGATTTATACTCTATGATTTCCATTTTTTGCGATGTTATGAATGATGTATTGTGAGTTTGTTGTTTTGTTAATCGGTAATATGAGTTATATTGCGCATTTGAATTGCTAGTATAATGTGAAGATAGATCTATGGTTTCTGTAGTGACTGAGTAAGAGTTAATGCATGCCTTCTCCCTACTGCAGAAACTTGGTTCCTGCAGCCCCCCTTAGACATCTCAGGTGAGACCTCACTCGCTTTGCAGGTTTTGCCGGAAAGGGTAAAAACTTTATGGTCCGATGCTTAAGGGTGTCTGGTTGGTGTTGGTTGACAACAGTGCGAAGTGAACCCCTGCCGACATAATTGTGTCAACAAGTAGATCCAAATATCTTGGTGTCATTGAGCTTTTCCTTGTAAACTCTGTAATTTATTTCAACTTTGATCTTCCTCTTCAGTTTGATCTCTTTGTTTATAGATCCTTAGTAGGTGGCACTGTTGAGTCTTCACTAGTAGAATCCACCATCACGATGAATATTGTTGAATTTTTCTTGAGAATATGGCTATCCCTATAACTCTCAACATATCTCTTGTTTTGGATTTTTAAGATAACATCTTGTTATTGTTGTTTCTTAGGTGTAAGATTTGA
The DNA here is from genome assembly GCA_027924585.1 of Larix kaempferi. Classification (NCBI taxonomy): domain Eukaryota; kingdom Viridiplantae; phylum Streptophyta; class Pinopsida; order Pinales; family Pinaceae; genus Larix; species Larix kaempferi. The sequence goes on along the minus strand of BSBM01000159.1, from coordinate 4,561,202 downwards.
GTTAGATTCATGCTTGCTTAGGGAACATGCTTTACACATTACTTGACCCAGATATGCATACTATTCTAGAACTTACATGCAGGTTTAGGAATCCCCTATCTTATGATGGATTTAAACCTTTTTCCCACCAAAATAGGATAGAGTAGGCCCTTTTACTTGTATGAGTTCTGAAAAAAAATCTCAATACTAGTACAATGCGTGTTATATATAGTTTTTTAAATCCTCTTAATCCGTCGCATATCCTACACCTCCACAACAATTATTCAAAGGATTTTCTATACCTTCGACGACAAAAGTCATCAGATATTGGTGTCAGAATTCATCGCATATCTGACGCCTACACAATAGTCATCTAACTAATTTTCTATAACTCTGACGACAAAGGTCGTTGGATATTGGTGTAGGATTTTGGTCTGCGGTTGTTGGATTTTCGACCTACCCATTGTCAATTATTTGACATGTGGGGGTGAATCTATTTTCATATTTTTAACATTCTAACTGTCATTTATTCAATGTCTTAATCAACGTCCATTTGGTCGGTTATTCAACACGTGGGGATGAATCTATTATCGAATTTTCGATGTCATAGTTGTCGGTTATTCAACTAATTTGCTAAAAAATGCATAGGTTATTCGACGAGATGGTGTCGGATATCTGACAGGAATTTTTGTCGGTCGAATATCCAATGAAGTTTCACCGATGTTTAAAAAAAGTATCTTTATCGGATCTTAGACTAATTGTTGTCGAAATTCAGACAAATATGCCGTCAGATTTTGGGTTCAAATTTTCCTGTGATAGCTTCATTTGTTGGAATAGCACACAACATTCTTTATTACAATACACCAAATACACCTTTTGTCAAATAAACTCTACCAAATATCTATATGCTAGTGAAAACATTATTTTGAACATCTAAACACTCAATGGAAAGAATACTATTTGTAATAGCCTGAGCAAGGGCAACTAGATTGTCCTTTTTTTAAACTTTTGCATATTGTACTCACTTATCTGGAATATCCCATCCATATTATAACCTAAAAGAAAATTTCTAGTTCATCTAACCTTTTGACAAACTCTGTGTGTGAATTTCCCTCCAACATATCCTCATAGTTTTGAAACCAATGGCAGGGAGGAGGCAAGTACTCCTTTGAAATTAAAATCTAAGGATAAAATAGGCCCATAGGTGGAACATTTAGAGAATAAATATGAATTCTATAAAATTCAAATGGAATATTTTCCTTATAGTAGTGAACATTTTCAAAAGCATTCAACTCTCCATACTTAATCTTGCATGGGGTTTACTTCAATCGATTTCTTTTCCATAGGGTCATTATCAAATGGACGACCAAGATTGATGATGTTTCTAGACCCAAACGATACATATTGATATATCCTCTCCACCGTACAAGAATTCCACCCATGTTGTTATAGGTAAAATCTGCACTTCTCCTTCCGTGATCACATTGCTCTGTCGATCACACAAAAGGACACTATGGATGGAAGAGCTAGGTTGACTTGGATGAGTTATTACTGAAACTACACTCTTCAGCTGAAAAAATTATTTTTTATACAGTTTTCATGACATGTGTGCTACTATTTCCACAGTGATCCAGCATTCTAAACGCTACTCTACTTGAAGAGAACCAGCGCACATCTTTCAAATGTTGCAAACGCTGGTTGTAAAGTGCAAAAGTTTATTACTGTGCGCTAGTCTGGTTGTATGAAACCTGCACACATCTTAAGATGAAATGAAAAATTTTATTAAGATTACGAATTGGTATTAGTTGAAGTTGGTTCTGCAACTTCCCCAACCTCCCAATTCAGCCACCTCTCGAATTCAACTGCCTACCTTGTCCCATATATACAAGGGGGAGCCATGAGAGAAAAAAGAAGAAGGAATGCTTTAACTGTTGTTACACTAGAGGAATTCCCAAGTCATTGTGAAGAGCAGAAGCCTAGGACTCAGTTGCAGAAGTGTCTGGACAGATCAGGTATATCTGTACTTATCTACATTTCTTTGACAATAAAAAGTGGAAATACCCTTCATGTCCCAAGTTGAATGTCTATTTGATTGAATGTTGATTTGGTTCAATATCTTATTGTAGTTGATGTTAATTGCTTTCAATTTCATTATATTTATTGTAGTCAATATACGTTGAGGAAGGTTAACTTTGTGTTGCAGGTTCATCATTGTGGAAGATCAAGCGAAAGATAGGACCAGCCATCGTTAAAAAGGTATGGATTTCATAATCTTAACCTATTTCCATTTGTAGTAACTAATGCAAGACAATTAATGTATTTACCTGTCACCCCACACAAGTTGGTAGTGTCGTCTCCCCACTATAAGGTATTTTCCTGCACAACACCTGTAGTTCGCACATCAACTCCATACTCAATACACAAAACAAATGGAACTTGAGCACCAATATTCACAATGGTTGTAGTAAACACTCCATTTCAAAAATATGCAAAAATAATTTCATGGTGGATTACTGCAGAGATTAACTACAAGTCATGCAACAACATAGACAACATCTCCTATATTTTCATATCGCAATTTTCAAGTACTCCATCCATAATAGTTTGAGAATTTACCCCTGGAATATTTGATATACACTCACTTTCTAAGAGCTTTGGAACATTATTTTCAGGTTGATTATCCCGGTGCTTATCAGAATACTCCATTGTATTGAAAATATTTACAGCCACTTTTAAAGAAGGAACTATAAAGTTTATCAATCTGCAATTATCTTCATCTTGTATATCTTTCTAAGAGAAAAACAACTACAATTGTTGTAGGCCCCTTCCCGTGATTGATGCCAATCCAAATAAATCCAATCACTTGTAGATGTAGATGTAGAGTCTCCACATCACCCAACCAATAAGAGTATGCAAAATGTACCAAGTAACCAATTCCATGTGTCCCAATATGCAAGGAAACCCCACATTTTGCAAAAGTTGGAAAGTCACTCAATGTGAAAGGGGACAAGTGGGATAGACCACATCATAACCCAATAAGAAACGGTCACATCATCAACGGATGTTTCCAAATATGTGGTTAAGGTCTCCCAATCATCCACTAGAACATTATGAGAGGGTGATACATCACCTAACTCCTTTGACCAACCAATTAAACTTCAAATCCATGTCATATCCTCCATCATTCTTCCACATATAAGACCTCATTCAAATGAATTCTTCTTCTACTAGTGCTAGGGTTAGGTCTGTTGCTCTAAGACTACTCCAAATCTGCTTTGAATTTGTGTTGCCACAATAGGTTTGAGGAAACCATAACTACTAGTTTTCTTTGTTTGTTACAGGACACAAGAGGAGAGGTTATTGTTGTAGGTTAAGCCATATATCTTCATACCAAAAAAATTTACCAAACAATCACCTATGTTCTGATTTAATTGTTAGTTTGTAGGTTAATAGAAGTTCCTGAAAAGAGTCACAATATGACCTAAAATCAACTTCAAATTTATGCTCAAAAATAGATCCTTTGTTGTCATATATGTTGGTGATTAAGAATGCTTTTAGGACATATATGAGATACCAACATGTTGTTGCAGCAACACCCCTCCCCAAAATTTTGAACTTGTTGGGGCCCCTCCTGTATTTTATAGAAGGTTTGCCTGACAAGCCATCCCAGCCGTCAGCTCTGTTCAACATAAAATCGTATTTCCCTGCTGAACATCCTGCCATCAACCCTTCCATTCTTTTCCCCAAAGAGCCCAAGAAGAACTTAGTTTTCCCCAACGTTCTGGAATAATTCGGACTATCTCCCGACTTCAAAGACAAACGTCCAATCTTTCCGAAAGAAGGGCTGAGATTTTCTTTGTCAAAATCCGCGGAAGCCATTGAAAATTAGTCCCTGAAACAACGGAAGCTTTCGCTTAAGCCTTCCGCAATCGCGGAAAGGTTCCGGTTTTGCTCCCGAAATTGCGGGACCCATTCGCCTTAGTCTCCCGAAAAGCACTTAGAACATTTTTCAACCGTCCGCGGAGAGATTGGAGTTTTCTTCCCGAAACGGCGGGGACAGTTCGTAAAACGCTCCGAAACAGCGGAAGGGATTAGGAAAGACGCCCAAAAAAAAAAAAAAAAATCGGATTGGTTTGTTAAAATTGCGGAAGGTTTTGATGAAACCCTCCCGAAACGGCGGAAGCCATCCACATGAGTCCCGCGGAAGAATTCACGTTTTGTTTCCGAAACTATGAAAAGACTTAGATTTTTTTTCAGGAAACTGTCGCGGAGGCCTTCAGCCTTTGCTCCCGAAACGCGGAAGCCTTCGGGCTACCCTTCCGAAACGGCGGAAGCCTATCGCTTAAACCACTCGGCAAAGGACTCCGAAACGACCCCGGGTGAATGTGCGGAAGAGTAGGAGTTTTGCTCCCGAAATGGCGGGAGCTATTCGTATAAAGCGCCCGAAGAGATCTAGCAAAAGCCTTCCGAAACTAGCGGGAGCCTTCGCCAATCCTTCCCGAAAATCAACGAGACTTCGAATTTTTGGTTTGCAGAAGCTTTCGCAAAAGCCTTCCGAAAACACCGGGAGCATTCGCTATATCGTTCCGAAAGGGCGGAACCCTTGGCGTTACCCGTCTGCTACGCGGTGGTCTTTCGCGGAAGGCTTCGATTTTCCTTTCTGCGGTAAGCCCCGAAACTGCGGGAGCTTTCGTTGAACCCTTCCGCAACGGCGGATACGATTCACAAACTGGCCCCGCGAATGATGGTCGCACGAAAACCGAGATCGTTTGACATGACCGCTACGCGCGGCGAATTTAAACCTCGCTTTAACCTCGCCACCTACCAAATTGAATGATCACATGTGCCCATTTTTATAAAATGCGGTTGGGGCTCGAACCAATGCACCACTGTTTTCGAATTGGCCAACAACGTGCGAAGCCGTGCAAATCACTCCAGCTCACCTCGCTCATTCGCTCTCGCGGCCACCTCGTTCAAGCGATCCCCACGGTGCCAGGTAGGATTTTAACCTTGATTCTCACTATTGAGCTGTCTTTTGGGGGAAAACAATGGGTTTTAGTGGGGTTTTGACGGGCAAAACACCCGTCAAAAGCTATGTTTTGCCCGTCAGTTTCAGTTGAATGGAGTTTTTCGTCATTTACAAAATCGTCGTAGACATTCGTTAAAACTTTAAAATTTTGTTTCGAGCAGTGATGGTGGGTGTGGGAGGTTAATCTTGTCCCATTTTTAAAAAAAACCCCCGGGCCGCGCCCCTCGTTCTAAAAAAATTTTGTCGAAGCCCTTTAGGCGTGTTATGCCCCGACAGAAACTCAGGACGTAAAATCCCGGGCCCTTCCATAAGTCCCTGGTCCCAGCGCGCCCTCTACCCGGGGCAAAGCCTTGTCTCCGATGCCATGGCCCTGTTCAAAACCCGTGAGTACTCAAGCTGCGCCAGCCAGGACCCAAAACCATGACCACTCGAACCTTTGCGTCAGTATTCCCCGGCACCGGCGCCCTCGCTCGAACTACTCCCCATGGAGCACCTCGGCATGTACCGCAAATAACATTAGCACCCGAATGCCCTCGCCTAATCTTAGATATGAAAGGGGTTCACCTTTCGGCAAAAGGTCTGTCCATCCGAGCTCACCCGCCACGGGCCTCCCAAACCACAGCAGTGACGAAAGCTATCTTATCCCTTCCCCAAGGCTAACCCGAAATCCCACTGCTTCCGCAAACCGCCTATCGGTTCGAAAAACCAATGGCTTCCGCAACACAGTCTATCCCCGCAAAAGCAACCCAATCCCATCCTTTTAAGAGATTCAAATGTTTCAATTTATGTTTCAAATTATGTTTTTTCTTCCTAAATATACAGCTTCATTGTACTCATCTTATTGATATATTCAAAACAATGATGCTTTCTGTTAAAAGGCCTCATAGCATGTTGCTCAAGATCATGATGAATTGTATATGGATGTTATCAGGAATAATTCAAAATGCCGAAAACCGGTAAGAAGAAGGCGAAGATGACAGAAAAGAAACCTGCCCCTCTCAAGATTGAAACCTCGCTACAGGACACTAGGTGCACCACTGGTGTCCCTCCAGAAATCATATGGGATGACATCTATAGAATGATCAGGGACCAGGAAATCCCAGATATGTTGCTGGAAGAAGCACCAATCTATCAAAATATCAGAACCTCGGGCATAACCAGAGCCGCTACCCGCCCTGAGCTATTCCCCTGTGCTGAAGTGATCGAGTGGATAATCCAACATGCAGATGCTGAAGGGAGAGTGATAAATGATAGCGGGAAAGTGGCCATTGCCTCGTTTCAACCCGCGTATATTGCGGCGGCCTACAGATTTCCCCGTGTCCAACAAGCTCTGACTGACGAATGGTTGGGCCAAATGGATAACATCGAGATGGCCAAGAAGCTATTGAGGGGAGGGAAGCATTTGAGAAAGAAGGGAAATGATGAATATGATGTACAGAACTTGAGGGCCCCTTTCAGATTGATCGCTTTAATGCTGTGCAGAATCTTCAGCATGCCCGATGGCACAGTATACAAGATTCAGTGGGTCCCTATCATTCACTATGTGGCATTTCAGGGGACAGTGTTTGACTGGGACACTATCCTGTCGGACAGTCTGGCCTCGATGATAGCTGCTGCTAAACCAGGACTGGCCTTGAAGAAGGCTGAATTCTTCATGTCTTCATACCTGATAGATTGTATCTTGGCCAAGATAGAGTTCCCCAAATTGGGGTGTACATGGGATAGGGCCACCGCCCCGGTCTACATCGCATTCAAGATGTTGTGGGCTCAGAATTACAAGCCCAGCTACAAACTTATCTGTGAGGGGTTCATCATGCCCCTATATGAGAAAATCTTCAAGGAAGAACCAAATTGTCTGTCAGGAAATGCTCTGGAAGTCCTTGAGGAGTATGGAGACTTTTACTTTTCAGAACAGGGTACCTACCTGAGAATGTTTGGAGGGACTAAGCCCCCATACATATTGCCGCAGTATGCCACAGACTATGTGGTGCTAAAGGAAGCAGTAAGACAACTCTTCTTGGATGGGGTTGGAGCATTCCTCCACAAGCAACACAAGGCTTCCTTTCCCCCTCTACCTTTCTGCATCGGCACTTACAAGTTTTCAGGGGTTGCCTCGGCCAATGAGTTTATTCAAGAGTTGAAGGCCTTCCACTTCGGTGAGTTCATCTTCCACCGGAACGACAGAAAGGGTAAAGTGGCCGAGCATTGCAAGGGGAACTATGCTTACTTCGAGTACTCCCACTACCCTGATGCCGAGGAGGAAGCATTCAGAGGTATCTGCAACATGGCTGAGCTGCGGATCTGTCGCCAAGGTACTGGAGCAAGCTCTAGCTCAACCAAGGCCCAGAAAACCATCCAGCAAAAGGAGAAAAAAGCTGAGGATGCCCGAGCTCAGGAAGAGCTCAGATTAAGAGAAGAGGCGAAGTTACAGCAGGAAGCCGAGGAAGCAAGAAAGCAGCAAGAAGCTGAAAATGAAAGACTGCGGAAAGAGGCTGAAGAAGCCCAAAAGCAGAAAGAAGCAGAGGCTGAGCAAGCTGAAGCAAGGAAGAAGGCGGAGGAAGAATTGAAGACGAGGGAAGATACCGAGGCAGGTGGGTCCGGTGTCCAAGACATGGAGATAGACACCTCTCAAGCAGGTGTCTCCGGTACCCAAAAGGAAGGAGTAGACCCTGCTCAGGAAGTCCGGACCCCACCTATGGAAGAAGACATAGACATCATAAACCGACCAATCATCCCGTACACTCCATCTGGGAAGCGTACGGTGTCCAAATGGAATGAGTTTCTCTATGATAAGAAAAGAAAAGCAATGGTCCTCCAATCAGAAGAGAGGATTAAAAGCCCCTTCCATGATGACATCGTTACCCACCGAGAGGTCGCTGTCATGCAGAACACAAATGCAGATCCCATCGCCATGGCATCCGCTGTTATAGCAACAGCACAGGCATCATTTGCCAATGTAGGGGTTATAGTTAAAGAAAATATATTGACAAAGAAAAGAGCACGCACGCTGCAACAAAATGTAGCTAATGAGCAAGCCCAAAGGGATCTGGTAGTAAACCAGTATAACTGCTTGTACGCTGAACATAAGGAGCTGTCAAGCAAGTACAGCCAGCTGGAGGAGGAAAAGGACCAGCTAACACTTCAAATGATGATTGTGGAAGCAGAGAAGAATGGTGCAGAAGAAAAGGCATCTCTGCTAAAAGCAGACAAGCAAACGTTAGCTGAGCGTTTAGAGCAAGCGGAGAGCAGAACCATAGACCTATCTCCCTTCCACGAGCTGTCTTGCAATATCCTGCAGCAAGTGTGTGGCTCCCAAGAGCTAATCACTGATGAGGTATGCAAAATGAAGGCCATGGTGGTTAGGTTAAAAGAGGTTAATACGGAATCCCACAGGTTCAAAGCTAAGAACACCCGTGTCAAGGCAAATGTCATAAGTCAGATGGCATGGAGAGAAGGGAAAGGAGGTTTCCCCCCGCATCTTCCTTTTAAGGCCGTGGAAGATTTTAATGAAGATATAGCCTTGTTGGAGTTTGGCAGGAACTGTGCCAATAAGCTGATGGCCAGTGTGCAGAGGACAACAGATAGAATCAACAACCTATACCAAAAGCTCAAAGGAGTCCATGACAGCTGCACATTGAGCTTCCCTCAGACCCTAGAAGACTTCCCGAAAAAGGAACAGCGGTTGTCTCAACTGAAAGAAGAGCTAGGCGTCCAGATGGAGTATGTGAAAAGGATTGATGTCCTGGCCATGGATGATCTCCAACATTACATCGGTTCATCAACGCTTCACAACCACCTGCTGAAGGAAGCATATCAAGTTTGCTGAAGCAGAAGTACAAAGCATTAAAACGGAGCTCGGGAAGAATGTGACTTCTCAGAAAATCCTGTTTCCTGCTGCAGCAAACGTAATCATAAGGTACACAGGTGTGTGGCACAGCTACATAGAAGAGGAGAACAGGAAAGCTGCAGCAGCAGCAGGAGCATCAGTAGATCCGGTAGCCTCTCTCCCAGCAGCCTCTTCCCCAGCAATGGCAGAAAGTCTGGCCAGTTCAATTCCCCCTTCCCGATTAGGAACAGCATCAGCAGGGGATTCGAGGGCCTCTTCCCAGGCGGCACCAGTGACAATCAACTTGGGCGACCCTTTGCCAGCAGAAGCTCACGCACAGGAATGAAGAAGCTGAATTCAGTGAGCCACTCTCTTCAGCCAGACACGTGCCCAGCAGGGAACGTTTTTAGCAAATTTTCTGTTATGTATATTTTGAATATGTAAGGCGTAAGCCATGGGACAGCTGTCCCTATTTTTGTCAAAATATCTTTTGTAAAGGAAGTGGCCATTTTTGGTGATCGATTATAGTAGAAATACCTGTAAATGACAGGTGGAACATGCTAGGTGTCATCCCAAAGGGCAAAGTTGTAGCTATAAATAGCATCTAGGAAAGATTAGAAAAGACTTTTGGCAGGGAATGAAAATTTTGGCAAACGATATGAGCTATCTTGTATCGGGTCTGTAAATTGAATTTTCTAATAGAAGCCACGGGAGATGGACGTTTTGCCTGGAATGTTGGATTGCTCTATATTGGACTATTCTAATGGCTGCAATTCTGCAATGTGAGATCATTCTTGACGTCTGAATTATTTCTTTGCATTAATGATTTTGCTCCCCTCTGTGCATGCGTTCTCTCCATTTTGTGAACAGTGAAATGTATTGCTGTAAATTTCTTTTTCTAGATCGAATGGCTAACTGTTCTTTCTTCGGGGTAATGCACGTGATTTATTGTTCACACCTTTAAATTGCTCCTTGCAGGGATCTTTGAGTTCATTTTCAGTTTTGTTACATCTAGATCTGTTTCTTTATTCGTGTTACATAGATTAAATAATTCTGCTTTCTTCTGTTTATGACCAATAGATGCGTTCTTTAAATTCCATTTTTAACCTGTTTCTTTATTCTTCCGCTTTCTTCTGTTTTATGAGCAACGAGTACGTTCCATGATAAACTAGAAGCTATATTTTAGAAATCTGTATCTTGCTGTAGCTTTGCTTCTGAAAGAACAGCTATCTGTTCTCTCCTTATGCTTCTTGTTACAGCAGATTGCTCTTCCCTTTAGCGTGTTCCCTGCAGGGATAGATAGATTTGTTCCAGTTTTAAGCTTAGATCTGTTTTAATTGCATTTAGATTAAGTATAATTTAGGCACTTGCATCTCATATAAAAGACATAAAACCCAAAAGAAAGGTGGATCGGGCCATAACCGATAGAAACTCGGATTTAAAGTCCAAAACCACGGTTGCCGGAACCGCTAACCGGACGGATTCCCTACACCAAACGGGAGATAGTCTAATTGGGACCATCTCTCGGGGAGAATCCCTTTCTGATTGATGCTACGATACCGGAGGCATCAACAGTTTTTGGCGCTAGAAGTAGGGCCTGAAGTGCATGGCTGATAGAGGAAAATCTTCCACGGTCATAGATAACACTGAAAACCCGCTTGAAGAAAACTTTTCAAACAGCCCAGATCTTGGATTAACAGACCAAGAACGCCTCATTTCTGACCCTGAGCCTCAGGAAGCTTTATACGCTGTTCCTTTTGCAGAAATAGAGGATTTGAGAAGACATACCAGATCCTACGTTAGACAGCTAGGTGGTTTAAACGCTGTCAACTTCCTCCCTAAGAAAACTACACCCAGGAAGGAGCCACAATACACCCGTGATTCAATCCTCGTTCAGAGTTTTGAAGAACTGGTAAATTTCACGTTGGAAGAAATCTCTGGCACTCTTAACAAGTCAGACCAAGAAAATCTCGAAGAAATTACCACTCCCAAAAGTACTCCACCAGATTCACCCTACAATTCTCCACCAGGGTCTCCACATCCAAACCCAAACATGGCTGTACCTGCTTGGAGAGCAAGGGGGGGCGCTGAACTTAGCTGGACCATTCCATAATCTCCCAAAAAACCCAGAAAAGGTCTTGCCTAAATACGATCCAGGGAAAGCCATTTCGGCAGAAGATCACCTCAAGAGTTTTTACTTGGCTCTGAACCTGTTGAACGTACAACATGAAGACGTGGTCTGCAGGTTGTTTCCCTATACATTCGAGCCAAAAGTATCATCATGGTACTTTAGCTTACAACCCAGCTCAATCTCTAGTTGGGATGAATTCGAAAAATGTTTTCTAAAGAAATACGGAAACCAAAAGACTGTGGCCACACTCATGAAAGAACTCTTATCCATGAGGATGGAAAAGAAAGAAAAGGTTCAAGATTTCAATCAAAGATTCACTACGCTGTTGAATAACTTCAGTCAAGCTAATAAACCAGCCGAGGAATCTCTAATTGAATACTATACAACCGCTCTTGATGGACCCATAGCAATGTTTGTGAAGAGGTCCAAGAAAGCTACCCTGATAGAGAACTTTGAGGAAGCTAGAAAGGTAGAAGAAGAGGCTGATAGCATTGCCAAACATGCCTTAGATGTAGAACCAAAACCAGCAGCTAGCAAGAAACCTTTGCTGCTCACTAGAAGTAAAGACGAGCCATCTACGGACATGGAAAACGTAGTCAAAATGATGCAGAAATTATCTAACAAAATCGTAGATCTCGAGAAAGACAAGGCTACTAGTACATCTAGGAAACCTTTCAAGCCATTCTACAAAAGAAGGGAAGACGGGGAACAGACTCATCCACCAATGAACGCTGCCCCCGTTTTAAACTTGAATGAGATAGGGATGGAGAATTTCTGCACTTTTCACCAAGAACCACATTCGGAAAAAAGCTGCCCGCAATGGATCAATTCCATGAGCTTAGTCATGAACCAAATGTTAGATTCCCAGATCCCGGATCAGGATGATCCTCCAGAAGAGTCAAGCCCTGAGTTAGAGGAACCAACCCCAGACACTACTATGGTGTTGTGGGATTGGGTACCCATGACTGAAGTAGTAGAAGAAGATCATGTAGACAGCTCTCCCTCTACCATAAATGTTGCCACTCGCAGCAAGGGCCCAATTATGGATCCTGTCCCAGTCACCTCTTCCCATAAGCCTAAGATTTTGAAAGATCCGCCTAGGAGGCATATACCAATCATCCCACCTCAGCCCAAAGTAAACCAAACAGCTGCCAAACAGCCAAGCGCTGACAACACAGTTCAGCCGCCTAAGGTCACCATGAACAAAACAGATCAGCCAACTCGAATTGGGAACGAATCCGATATAGGGTATGATATTATCGAAGATATCAAGAAAGTCAAAGCAAACATATCAATATTTGACATGTGTAGCTTGCCCCATCAACGAGACAAACTGCTGCATGTTTTACAACCAAAACCCAGCACTACATTAACAGATTCTCAAGACAATCCTGAAATTAACGAGGCTAGCATCGGTGGGAAATCCAAATCCCAAACATTGCCATTTTTGTTGACATTTGAAATTTTTAATCACAATGTTCATAACTGTTTGGTAGACTCTGGAGCTTCTTCAAACGTTATGCCACTGTCAATTTGTAGATAAATTAATGGGCAGCCCGTACCATCTCCAGCTCAAATTATCCAATTAGATAGGACTGCTGTTAAAGTAATTGGGGAGATGAAAGACGTTCTAATTAGACTGTCAGCCGACCCTAGAGTTTGTCAATTCATTGACATAATGGTGGTCGATATTCTTGAAGCTTACGGGCTGATTTTGAGTAGAGATTGGTCTACCAAGTTGAGTGGCTACTTTGCTACCGATTGGTCTCATTTATGGCTGCCTTATCAGAACAGGCAGAATCAGATTAAAGTTCTTAGGGAACCTCATATGAAACAAAACGTAACCCAGTTAGAAGAAAAAAATGAAGCCGTAACTTTCTCATCTTCGATTCTGGGGAATTATTTCTTGGAAATGAATCCGGCTAATTACCAATCTGAAACCACTAGCCATGAATCAGATAAACAGTCCGATCTCCTTCATTTCTCTCGGACTGATGATATTGATTGTAACATAGTCAATCTAGTTGCTAACATAGACCACAAAGAAACTAACCAAGCTGAATCTAAAGATATCTTTTGGACATTATACTTTGATGGCTCTAAAACTATGGAAGGATCCGGGGCCGGTTGTTTTCTAATGGATCCAAAAAGAAACAAGTATTTTTTGTCTTGTAGACTAGAATTCGACTGTACTAATAATACCGCTGAATATGAAGCTTTGGTACATGGTTTAAGGAAGGCCATTGGCTTAAATGTTAAGTACCTGAAGGTTTTTGGTGACTCCGAGATAGTTGTCAGATAGGTAAGGGACACCATTCACTGTCTCTCACCTCACTTGAAAGTTTATCAGGCTGAGGTATGGGATTTAATCATGCATTTTGACGCTTTCAATATAAAATCAATTCCTAGATTGCAAAATTCTGCTGCTGATTTATTAGCGACGTCTGCTTCTAGATTGTTGCCGTCAAATAATAAATGCTCAATTGAATTGATTTTCAGGCCTTTCGTTCCCGATAACATCACAAATTTCAGAGTCTTCGATGATGATGAACAAATTATCAGCTTCCTGACAAACGAAGACAGTTTCCAAGGAGCTGCAATAGATGAAGAAGAACACGATGCTGATTTGATGAAGAAAGATGACGAGAAAGGAAATTTCATGCCAAAGGGGGTCAGGTCCCTCGAAATGCTTTTCGATCTTCAAAATAAGTTCAAAAGACCAGCTAATACCAAAACTAACAGCTCATCAATGCAACATGAGTTGGTTAATTTGGGTACCGAGGCAGAACCAAAATTTGTCAACCTTGGCAAATGTTGTTCACCAGGAGAAAGAGATAGGTTCATTAAATTGTTTAAACAGTACAAGGATGTTTTTGCGTGGACCTATGAAGATCTGAAAACATATGACGTCCGCATCATTCAGCATGCTATACCAATGAAAGCGGGGGTCAAACCATTTCAGCAGCAATTAAGAAGGATGCATCCTACTCTAGAACCGCTGATCCAAAAGGAATTAAAGAAGCTTCTAGACGCTAAGATAATCTTCAAAGTTCGGCATTCTGAATGGGTTGCAAACTTGGTTCCCGTAAGGAAGAAATCTGGAGAGATAAGGCTATGTGTAGATTTCAGAAATTTAAACAAAGCCTCAGATAAAGACAACTACCCCGTACCCTCAATGGAGCAAATCCTCCAAATGGTGTCAGGATCCGAATTGTTTTCTCTCCTCGATGGTTTCTCAGGCTATAACCAAGTGCTAGTCGCTGAAGAAGATCGTCTCAAGACCACTTTCAGGACTAAGTGGGGAACTTTCGCCTACAGAAGGATGCCATTTGGTTTGATAAACGCAGGAGCCACATTCCAAAGGGCGATGTATATTGCCTTCCGAGGATTGGGTGGGCAATGTGTTGTTGTTTACTTAGATGATGTGACGGTCTTTTCGAAGAAAAGGGAAGATCATGTTGTTCATCTGAGGCACATCTTTGATCGTTGCCGGAAGTATGGTATTTCCTTGAATCCCAAGAAGAGCGTGTTTGCTATACCCGAAGGTAAGCTCTTGGGTCATATCATCTCCAAAGGGGGAGTGTCAATCGACCAGGAAAGAGTCCAAGCTATTAATAAGATTCCAATGCCTCACAACAAAAAATCTATGCAGTCTTTTATGGGCACCATCAATTTTGTCCGCAGATTTGTTCCGGATTTTGCTCAAATCGTTAAGCCATTGCAACAGATGGTTAAACAAAGCACACAATTCAAGTGGACAGATTTGGAGAAGGACGCATTTAGAAATATCAAGGCAGCTGTAGCTAAAGCTCCTTCCTTAAGAAGTCCAGATTTTGATAAAGATTTCATCTTGTATACCTTCGCTTTGGATGACTCTCTCGCGGCCGTACTCACGCAAAAGGTGGAGTTGGGGGATGAATACCCAATCTCGTTTATGAGCACTGGTCTGCAAGGGGCTGAGCTGAATTACCCCATAGTTGACAAGCATGCCTACGCAGTCTTCAAAGCGGTCAAGCAGTTTAGGCCATACATTTTGAAGAACAGAACTAAAGTCATAGTTCCCCATCCAGCTGTTAGATCCCTTTTCGTTCAAAAGGAATTGGGAGAGAGAAGAGGAAACTGGGTCGCAGCTCTGCAGGAGTATGATCTGGAATTTAAACCGGCTACAATCATCAAAGGACAAGGTCTATGCAAGTTACTGGCGGGAAACTCGACTGATGAAGAGCACCATTGGAGAAATGAAGCTGAGCTCAATTCGGTTGAGGTATGCCATATCTTTACAGCTCCCCAGTCATGGTATAGGGATCTAGTGCACTATTTACAGCAGGGATATCTACCCGAACACTGGAATTCTAAACAAAGAAGGGCACTCCACTTGAAATCGGCACCCTATCAAATCATTGATGGGATTCTTTTTAGAAAGAATTATGATGGAGTCCTTCTTAGGTGTTTGGAAAAGGAGGATGCAAACAAAGTTGTCAAAGAATTGCATGATGGCCCCGCGGGCGGCCATTATTCAGGAGAGACGACAGCACACAAGATACTGAGAGCTGGTTATTACTGGCCCACTCTATTTCGAGATGCCCACACATACGCACGAAACTGTGATGTATGTCAAAGAAGCGCTGGGAAGTTACCTAAGGCCGCAGGCCCATTGCAGCCGGTCATCATCTCTGAACCTTTTGAGCAATGGGGCATAGATGTTATCGGAGAAATAAATCCAAATTCTTCATTGCAACACCGATACATTCTGACGGCTACCGATTACTTCACCAGGTGGACGGAGGCCATCCCGCTGCGCAAGATCAATGAAGACGCAGTCATCAGCTTCCTGAAAGAGAACATCATAACCAGGTTTGGGGTTCCAATTTCCCTTGTTTTTGATAATGCTACTTATTTTTCATCTTGCAAGATAAATAAATTTGTTTATGAATGGGGAATTAAGTTGCATTATTCAGCCAATTACTACCCTCAGGGAAACGGATTAGCTGAATCCTCAAACAAGAATCTGATTCGAATCCTCAAGAAAACTGTGATAGAAAACCAAAGAAGTTGGCACGTGGCTCTCCCAAACGCCTTATGGGCAGATAGAGTGACCCCAAAGAATGCTTTAGGTGTCTCCCCTTTCACTCTCGTCTATGGCAAGGAAGCCATACTTCCCCCAAACATCTTACTGCCATCCTTGCAATTGTCCCAAGCCTCTCGGGGTTCTGGTAACCAAGCCCTACAATCCAGAATCAACACCCTGCTTCAACTGGAAGAAGCCCGACACAAAGCTAAAGATCGATTCCATCAACACCAGGACATAGTTAAGAGATGGTTCGATAAGAGGAAATCCGGCAAGAGGGATTTTGAAGTCGGGGACTTAGTCCTGAAATGGGACCATAATCATGAGGGCAAAGGAATGCATACGAAATTTCAACATCTATGGGTAGGCCCATACCAAATTTCTGCAAAATTAGGCCCATCCACTTATAAATTTACAAATCTTGAGGGAGAGGAAGTGGCCCTTCCTCTCAATGGCCTCGCTCTGAAACAATACTTCGCATAGTCTCCTCGAGACTTCCTGTACATAAATAAAGTTGTCTTTTCACTTTCGCTTTTAGCTGTTTTATTTCGGCCGTGTTGTTTCTTTCTTTGTTGTTTAAACTTTTCGACAAGTTTTGTTTTCTGAAGGCCCCCTTTTTTTTTTTTTTTTTTTTGTTGAGTTTCCCGTTGAAGATAGATCTCTCAAAGAAAACTCGCAACCCATGAGTCTGGAACCTTGCTCAGTAAACCCGGTCCGCTGTGCTCTCGCTGAAATGTTCAGAAGAAGGGAAGCCTACCCTGCTAGTCACACTAATCCTGTTTAATAGCAGAGACCTATGACCATCTTCACTACTATCGTTGGGCTCCACCCACTCTCACACTTTAAAAGCATCTCAAGAAGGTTACCTGAGTTGGACCCATGGAAAGTGGCACCTCCCGAGGACATAGGGTATTGAGATGACTCCATGTTGCAGATTTAACAGCCAAAATGGCCTACATTCAAGAGTCTGTTTTCCAGGGATTCTCGCCTCAATTAAAGCATGGCTGAGACAAAAAGAAAAAGACATGTAAAATGAAGAAGGCTGTCCAAAAGACTCAGCTCAAATTGGGCTCCTCTCCGTCCATGAAGTTTGATCAAATCAAATCAATAAAATTCTAACTCACACAAAAGGACACTATGGATTGAGGAGCCTAAATCAAAGATCGTGTCCAAAAGAAAATATCCCTGGAAGGCTCAAACAGCTAAGCTGTACAAAGTACAAGCATCCCAAAGGGTGCCAGCAGCATGGGAATGAGGAACAAGAACAATAAATGTCCATGAGAAAGGGTTGCAAATCCTGTGGAGTCCGGCAGTGGTGACCATTTGAGAGATGACCCTCCTAAAATGAATCTCATACGCTGGCCCTCTAAGAGTGGTGAAGATGTCTCGGTCAAAGCTCCCCTTTCCCCAATGGCTAGCAGGAAAAGTGCCTCTTTTCCCCGCATGAGTATAAAATGCTCAGTTGAGTAGTGCACCCGAGGTGGATGTTTTAATGAGGTTCCGGACCGTGAAGAGGAATTTTTCAGAGATCTGTGTTTGCCAGCGACTCGCCATTGTTGTTGCAGCAACACCCCTCCCCAAAATTTTGAACTTGTTGGGGCCCCTCCTATATTTTATAGAAGGTTTGCCTGACAAGCCATCCCAGCCGTCAGCTCTGTTCAACATAAAATCGTATTTCCCTGCTGAACATCCTGCCATCAACCCTTCCATTCTTTTCCCCAAAGAGCCCAAGAAGAACTTAGTTTTCCCCAACGTTCTGGAATAATTCGGACTATCTCCCGACTTCAAAGACAAACGTCCAATCTTTCCGAAAGAAGGGCTGAGATTTTCTTTGTCAAAATCCGCGGAAGCCATTGAAAATTAGTCCCCGAAACAACGGAAGCTTTCGCTTAAGCCTTCCGCAACCGCGGAAAGGTTCCGGTTTTGCTCCCGAAATTGCGGGACCCATTCGCCTTAGTCTCCCGAAAAGCACTTAGAACATTTTTCAACCATCCGCGGAGAGATTGGAGTTTTCTTCCCGAAACGGCGGGGACAGTTCGTAAAACGCTCCGAAACAGCGGAAGGGATTAGGAAAGACGCCCAAAAAAAAAAAAAAAAGTCGGATTGGTTTGTTAAAATTGCGGAAGGTTTTGATGAAACCCTCCCGAAACGGCGGAAGCCATCCGCATGAGTCCCGCGGAAGAATTCACGTTTTGTTTCCGAAACTATGAAAAGACTTAGATTTTTTTTCAGGAAACTGTCGCGGAGGCCTTCAGCCTTTGCTCCCGAAACGCGGAAGCCTTCGGGCTACCCTTCCGAAACGGCGGAAGCCAATCGCTTAAACCGCTCGGCAAAGGACTCCGAAACGACCCCGGGTGAATGTACGGAAGAGTAGGAGTTTTGCTCCCGAAACGGCGGGAGCTATTCGTATAAAGCGCCCGAAGAGATCTAGCAAAAGCCTTCCGAAACTAGCGGGAGACTTCGCCAAACCTTCCCGAAAATCAACGAGACTTCGAATTTTTGGTTCGCAGAAGCTTTCGCAAAAGCCTTCCGAAAACACCGGGAGCATTCGCTATATCGTTCCGAAAGGGCGGAAGCCTTGGCGTTACCCGTCTGCTACGCGGCGGTCTTTCGCGGAAGGCTTCAATTTTCCTTTCCGCGGTAAGCCCCGAAACTGCGGTAGCTTTTGTTGAACCCTTCCGCAACGGCGGATACGATTCACAAACTGGACCCGCGAATGACGGTTGCACGAAAACCGAGATCGTTTGACATGACCGCTACGTGCGGCAAATTTAAACCTCGCTTTAACCTCGCCACCTACCAAATTGAATGATCACACGTGCCCATTTTTATAAAATGCGGTTGGGGCTCGAACCAATGCACCACTGTTTTCGAATTGGCCAACGACGTGCGAAGCCGTGCAAATCACTCCAGCTCACCTCGCTCATTCGCTCTCGCGGCCACCTCGTTCAAGCGATCCCCATGGTGCCAGGTAGGATTTTAACCTTGATTCTCACTATTGAGCTGTCTTTTGGGGGAAAACAATGGGTTTTAGTGGGGTTTTGACGGGAAAAACACCCGTCAAAAGCTATGTTTTGCCCGTCAGTTTCAGTTGAATGGAGTTTTTCGTCATTTACAAAATCGTCCTAGACATTCGTTAAAACTTTAAACTTTTTTTTCGAGCAGTGATGGTGGGTGTGGGCGGTTAATCTTGTCCCATTTTTAAAAAAAAACCCCGGGCCGCGCCCCTCGTTCTGAAAAAATTTTGTCGAAGCCCTTTAGGCGTGTTATGCCCCGACCAAAACTCAGGACGTAAAATCCCGGGCCCTTCCATAAGTCCCTGGTCCCAGCGCACCCTCTACCCGGGGCAAAGCCTTGTCTCCGATGCCATGGCCCTGTTCAAAACCCGTGAGTACTCAAGCTGCGCCAGCCAGGACCCAAAACCATGACCACTCGAACCTTTGCGTCAGTATTCCCCGGCACCGGCGCCCTCGCTCGAACTACTCCCCATGGAGCACCTCGGCATGTCCCGCAAATAACATTAGCACCCGAATGCCCTCGCCTAATCTTAGATATGAAAGGGGTTCACCTTTCGGCAAAAGGTCTGTCCATCCGAGCTCACCCGCCACGGGCCTCCCAAACCACAGCAGTGACGAAAGCTATCTTATCCCTTCCCCAAGGCTAACCCGAAAGCCCATTGCTTCCGCAAACCGCCTATCGGTCCGAAAAACCAATGGCTTCCGCAACACAGTCTATCCCCGCAAAAGCAACCCAATCCCATCCTTTTAAGAGATTCAAATGTTTCAATTTATGTTTCAAATTATGTTTTTTCTTCCTAAATATACAGCTTCATTGTACTCATCTTATTGATATATTCAAAACAATGATGCTTTCTGTTAAAAGGCCTCACAGCATGTTGCTCAAGATCATGATGAATTGTATATGGATGTTATCAGGAATAATTCAAAATGCCGAAAACCGGTAAGAAGAAGGCGAAGACGACAGAAAAGAAACCTGCCCCTCTCAAGATTGAAACCTCGCTACAGGACACTAGGTGCACCACTGGTGTCCCTCCAGAAATCAGATGGGATGACATCTATAGAATGATCAGGGACCAGGAAATCCCAGATATGTTGCTGGAAGAAGCACCAATCTATCAAAATATCAGAACCTCGGGCATAACCAGAGCCGCTACCCGCCCTGAGCTATTCCCCTGTGCTGAAGTGATCGAGTGGATAATCCAACATGCAGATGCTGAAGGGAGAGTGATAAATGATAGCGGGAAAGTGGCCATTTCCTCGTTTCAACCCGCGTATATTGCGGCGACCTACAGATTTCCCCGTGTCCAACAAGCTCTGACTGACGAATGGTTGGGCCAAATGGATAACATCGAGATGGCCAAGAAGCTATTGAGGGGAGGGAAGCATTTGAGAAAGAAGGGAAATGATGAATATGATGTACAGAACTTGAGGGCCCCTTTCAGATTGATCGCTTTAATGCTGTGCAGAATCTTCGGCATGCCCGATGGCAAAGTATACAAGATTCAGTGGGTCCCTATCATTCACTATGTGGCATTTCAGGGGACAGTGTTTGACTGGGCCACTATCCTGTCGGACAGTCTGGCCTCGATGATAGCTGCTGCTAAACCAGGACTGGCCTTGAAGAAGGCTGAATTCTTCATGTCTTCATACCTGATAGATTGTATCTTGGCCAAGATAGAGTTCCCCAAATTGGGGTGTACATGGGATAGGGCCACCGCCCCGATCTACATCGCATTCAAGATGTTGTGGGATCAGAATTACAAGCCCAGCTACAAACTTATCTGTGAGGGGTTCATCATGCCCCTATACGAGAAAATCTTCAAGGAAGAACCAAATTGTCTGTCAGGAAATGCTCTGGAAGTCCTTGAGGAGTATGGAGACTTTTACTTTTCAGAACAGGGTACCTACCTGAGAATGTTTGGAGGGACTAAGCCCCCATACATATTGCCGTAGTATGCCACAGACTATGTGGTGCTAAAGGAAGCAGTAAGACAACTCTTCTTGGATGGGGTTGGAGCATTCCTCCACAAGCAACACAAGGCTTCCTTTCCCCCTCTACCTTTCTGCATCAGCGCTTACAAGTTTTCAGGGGTTGCCTCGGCCAATGAGTTTATTCAAGAGTTGAAGGCCTTCCACTTCGGTGAGGTCATCTTCCACCGGAACGACAGAAAGGGTAAAGTGGCCGAGCATTGCAAGGGGAACTATGCTTACTTCGAGTACTCCCACTACCCTGATGCCGAGGAGGAAGCATTCAGAGGTATCTGCAACATGGCTGAGCTGCGGATCTGTCGCCAAGGTACTGGAGCAAGCTCTAGCTCAACCAAGGCCCAGAAAACCATCCAGCAAAAGGAGAAAGAAGCTGAGGATGCCCGAGCTCAGGAAGAGCTCAGATTAAGAGAAGAGGCGAAGTTACAGCAGGAAGCCGAGGAAGCAAGAAAGCAGCAAGAAGCTGAAAATGAAAGACTGCGGAAAGAGGCTAAAGAAGCCCAAAAGCAGAAAGAAGCAGAGGCTGAGCAAGCTGAAGCAAGGAAGAAGGTGGAGGAAGAATTGAAGACGAGGGAAGATACCGAGGCAGGTGGGTCCGGTGTCCAAGACATGGAGATAGACACCTCTCAAGCAGGTGTCTCCGGTACCCAAAAGGAAGGAGTAGACCCTGCTCAGGAAGTCCGGACCCCACCTATGGAAGAAGACATAGACATCATAACCCGACCAATCGTCCCGTACACTCCATCTGGGAAGCGTACAGTGTCCAAATGGAATGAGTTTGTCTATGATAAGAAAATAAAAGCAATGGTCCTCCAATCAGAAGAGAGGATTAAAAGCCCCTTCCATGATGACATCGTTACCCACTGAGAGGTCGCTGTCATGCAGAACACAGATGCAGATCCCATCGCCATGGCATCCGCTGTTATAGCAACAGCACAGGCATCATTTGCCAATGTAGGGGTTATAGTTAAAGAAAATATATTGACAAAGAAAAGAGCACGCACGCTGCAACAAAATGTAGCTAATGAGCAAGCCCAAAGGGATCTGGTAGTAAACCAGTATAACTGCTTGTACGCTGAACATAAGGAGCTGTCAAGCAAGTACAGCCAGCTGGAGGAGGAAAAGGACCAGCTAACACTTCAAATGATGATTGTGGAAGCAGAGAAGAATGGTGCAGAAGAAAAGGCATCTCTGCTAAAAGCAGACAAGCAAACGTTAGCTGAGCGTTTAGAGCAAGCGGAGAGCAGAACCATAGACCTATCTCCCTTCCACGAGCTGTCTTGCAATATCCTGCAGCAAGTGTGTGGCTCCCAAGAGCTAATCACTGATGAGGTATGCAAACTGAAGGCCATGGTGGTTAGGTTAAAAGAGGTTAATACGGAAGCCCACAGGCTCAAAGCTAAGAACACCCGTGTCAAGGCAAATGTCATAAGTCAGATGGCATGGAGAGAAGGGAAAGGAGGTTTCCCCCCGCATCTTCCTTTTAAGGCCGTGGAAGATTTTAATGAAGATATAGCCTTGTTGGAGTTTGGCAGGAACTGTGCCAATAAGCTGATGGCCAGTGTGCAGAGGACAACAGATAGAATCAACAACCTATACCAAAAGCTCAAAGGAGTCCATGACAGCTGCACATTGAGTTTCCCTCAGACCCTAGAAGACTTCCCGGAAAAGGAACAGCGGCTGTCTCAACTGAAAGAAGAGCTAGGCGTCCAGATGGAGTATGTGAAAAGGATTGATGTCCTGGCCATGGATGATCTCCAACATTACATCGGTTCATCAACGCTTCACAACCACCTGCTGAAGGAAGCATATCAAGTTTGCTGAAGCAGAAGTACAAAGCATTAAAACGGAGCTCGGGAAGAATGTGACTTCTCAGAAAATCCTGTTTCCTGCTGCAGCAAACGTAATCATAAGGGACACAGGTGTGTGGCACAGCTACATAGAAGAGGAGAACAGGAAAGCTGCAGCAGCAGCAGGAGCATCAGTAGATCCGGCAGCCTCTCTCCCAGCAGCCTCTTCCCCAGCAATGGCAGAAAGTCTGGCCAGTTCAATTCCCCCTTCCCGATTAGGAACAGCATCAGCAGGGGATTCGAGGGCCTCTTCCCAGGCGGCACCAGTGACAATCAACTTGGGCGACCCTTTGCCAGCAGAAGCTCACGCACAGGAATGAAGAAGCTGAATTCAGTGAGCCACTCTCTTCAGCCAGACACGTGCCCAGCAGGGAACGTTTTTAGCAAATTTTCTGTTATGTATATTTTGAATATGTAAGGCGTAAGCCATGGGACAGCTGTCCCTATTTTTGTCAAAATATTTTTTGTAAAGGAAGTGGCCATTTTTGGTGATCGATTATAGTAGAAATCCCTGTAAATGACAGGTGGAACATGCTAGGTGTCAGCCCAAAGGGAAAAGTTGTAGCTATAAATAGCATCTAGGAAAGATTAGAAAAGACTTTTGGCAGGGAATGAAAATTTTGGCAAATGATATGAGCTATCTTGTATCGGGTCTGTAAATTGAATTTTCTAATAGAAGCCACGGGAGATGGACGTTTTGCCTGGAATGTTGGATTGCTCTATATTGGACTATTCTAATGGCTGCAATTCTGCAATGTGAGATCATTCTTGACGTCTGAATTATTTCTTTGCATTAATGATTTTGCTCCCCTCTGTGCATGCGTTCTCTCCATTTTGTGAACAGTGAAATGTATTATTGTAAATTTCTTTGTCTAGATCGAATGGCTAACTGTTCTTTCTTCGGGGTAATGCACGTGGTTTATTGTTCACACCTTTAAATTGCTCCTTGCAGGGATCTTTGAGTTCATTTTCAGTTTTGTTACATCTAGATCTGTTTCTTTATTCGTGTTACATAGATTAAATAATTCTGCTTTCTTCTGTTTATGACCAATAGATGCGTTCTTTAAATTCCATTTTTAACCTGTTTCTTTATTCTTCCGCTTTCTTCTGTTTTATGAGCAACGAGTACGTTCCATGATAAACTAGAAGCTATCTTTTAGAAATCTGTATCTTGATGTAGCTTTGCTTCTGAAAGAACAGCTATATGTTCTCTCCTTATGCTTCTTGTTACAGCAGATTGCTCTTCCCTTTAGCGTGTTCCCTGCAGGGATAGATAGATTTGTTCCAGTTTTAAGCTTAGATCTGTTTTAATTGCATTTAGATTAAGTATAATTTAGGCACTTGCATCTCATATAAAAGACATAAAACCCAAAAGAAAGGTGGATCGGGCCATAACCGGTAGAAACTCGGATTTAAAGTCCAAAACCACGGTTGCCGGAACCGCTAACCGGACGGATTCCCTACACCAAACGGGAGATAGTCTAATTGGGACCATCTCTCGGGGAGAATCCCTTTCTGATTGATGCTACGATACCGGAGGCATCAACACAACAACTTGAAGCAAACATTGATAAAAGAAAGGTTCTTGTGTAGTATTGAAAGTTTGCTATAGAAATGTAAGTTGTGTATTCAACACATGTTGATATTGGACTACGCTTACACCGACAACACCAATCTTCAGTCTGCATGAATCCAGCTCTGATATGTATCATTGGGGAGGGATACGGTATGATGATAACTAAAAAACCTATGAATTGATGTCCATATGACTATTGTTTAAGCCTTGCATACACAGTCACAAAATGCTCCTCAAGTACCTTTTCCTAATGAAATAGGCCCCTGTAAATTTCACCCTAATATTGTTCTTTGATTCAACAAGGTGACCCATATATATGTATATAATCATGCCTCATTTTCCAAGTTTTTGCTTTATAACCATTGGTGAGGTGTCCCATAAATATAGATACCCATCATACAGAAAAGGCCGACCTGATTTGTATTTAGTTCATAGGCCTAAATATTTCAATGATCTCTCCTCAACACACCCCTAAAAACCTCAAAATACTTGCATATACCAAAGAATATATGGTAAGGAAAACCCTATAATTGGATGACACTCGTCTTCCTTCATCATATAAAAGGTAAAACAAGTTAATCATGTATCATATTGTGGGTAAAATCCCTTCATAATCAGCCTTCAATATGCCCTTGAAAACATAGATGAATACCCTAAAAAACATCATGAATTTATGTCCAACAAACCTTCCAATATTAGCAAATTTCAAACCTTAGACATCAGACTCCAGTGCAAAAGATATTAAGGTGTTTGGTTTCTTTTAATAATTGTTCCAAAAATTCAAGTTAGGGACGACCTTACATGTTTTTTTTCTACAATGAGTAGGGTTTACCATAAAGAATAATTATTAGATCATCATTTTCAGGGACATCTCTTGAAATTCATCATCAAATTTGGATTTGATTATGGATGAGGTCATCATTTAGATTGGGAATTTCTTTTATTATGAGAATAAGCCTCGAAATGTTGTTGCTGTCTCAGAGTATATCTATTTTATGGGAAGATTCAGATGCCATTTCACCCTCCTAGATCATGTAAGGAAGAAACTCATCATACTACACCCACTTTTCAATCATTAACTTGGGAATCAAGCAAGAGACTTCTCTTAGAAACCACGGTGTATCATCTTGTAGAGCCAAAATACTGGCTTTCTTTCTTTTGCATCTTGTAGTGATCCTTTCAGCTGGGAATATTATTATGCAAGATATATATTTTTTGTTGTGTGCATACAGACTACCAGATCTTGAAAACAAGCCTAAACAGAGGATAGATTCTAATTATTTTCTAGGCGGATTGAGTGTCGTGTTTTCTTCTTTGATGCCCCAACTACCAACAACATTCATTAGTTGAATGTTGTAACACAACTTCACCAATGAGGACCCATAACACCAACATTAATAGTAATAGATGATCTCAACCAATGTTCTTTCATTCATCAGTTGGTGTTCTGATCTAGAACACTAACAATAATAGATGATCTCCACCTCCATGAAAACAATCATACATAATTACACAGAGTTTCAACAATACAAATATAAACACCCAATTTCATACAACTTCCCATCATCATCTTACTTACATGCAAATTGTGGAGCCTGATATGGTCAATCGGGAGTTCGATTACACTCTCATATTTGGTTAGATTGCAAGCCAAGAACCTTCAAAAATATTTTCATGGATTTTGTATGGAAGCTACATCCAAGTGCTTATAGCAACACAAAAGCACGACTAAAGGTGCAACTCTTCAAAGGCACACAAGCCATAGCTAATGCAATTCTCACTTTCTATTAGTTCTTCTAACTACAAGTAAAAAGAAACAAAGCATAACACGAATGCAAATTAGCAAGTCCAATTGGCATCCTTAGGGCACACTTTATGAGCTTATGTAATAACAATCTATCCCAAGTTAGTAGGAACAATGTTAACATTAGAGGAATGTCGGTCTCATGCCAATAGGTATCCTACAATGAATACGTAGGAACCTAGCATATATACCATTTTTCTCTTCGCTTAGCTATGCAAATCTCATTTACCTTTCTAAATACTAATAAGTATTTTCAAATAAAATATGAAATAAGTAATACATTCTGAAAAGTGAAGATTCTTAATTCATGGAAGTGAAAAGAAATAAAAACATCTTTCCTCAAACCGTTGAATCAAAGGAAATAAAATGAAACCAATGAATCTACAACAAAGGGTTCGGTCAAGCATCAAATAAGAACTAGAAGCATTCAAGGTACTAACACAATCTTTAACCAAAATAAACCCAAACTTCCACAATCGACATAATACTACAAACATAATAACTAAACAAACCATAGAAATTTTCCAAGGTATGAGAGTTAGACATTAACACATTTTCATGTACTAGAATGAGCCCATTCTTGCTTAGCGGAAGTCTTGTTAAATTATTTATTTATCATTTAATACTAGGAAACTATCTATGTGAAGATATAGGCCCCAACTTTATCAAATTCCAACTTCATTTCCTGTCACAAACAAGAAAGAGAATGTAATAGTTAAATATCAAAAAATCAATCTTAAATAACTTACATCAAGGAAATGTAGTCCCAATCATCAATGTTACAACAAAAAACACAAAATATAGAATCTATTTTTAGCTAAAATGCAACCTCAAATTGACATATAGTAATATTCCTTCCATAAAGACTTTCCAACCTACTTCAAAAATAGAGGAACAACAAAGTTAGTCAAATAACATGAATCACATCATCAACAACAGAACACCTATACTCACAACTGGAAGGTGTTAGTGAAACAAAACTGCACTAACTAGATTTAGGGAAGGTGGGGACTCCACTTGTTATCTCATCCCTTAATGGTCCAACGGACATGTGGGGACCCGAATCTTGACAAACCGACAAATTGATAGAATCGTACATTTTACATTGTGGAGTGATTATGGCATCCATGAACCATCATTACAACATGGAGTCTCATCAAGACCCACAACCTTAATATAGTGTATTCCTAGTTATCTTATTTTCCAACCCTCTAGTTAGTTTATTTGTGAACTCCTTGTCTTGGCCTCCACTAGCCAATTATGCCCATGGAGGCTAATCCAATTATGTATTTTAATTATGCTAATTGCATTAGAGGAATGTTGGTCTTGTGCCAATAGGTCTCCTACGATCAATGCATGGGAATCTAGTGCATAGACCATTTTTATCTTCACTTAGCTATGCATAACTCATTTATTTTTATGAATAACGATAAGTATTTACAAAGAAAATATATAATCCGCATAATAGATTCAAAAAAGTAAAGACAATCAATTCATGCAACTGAAAGAAAATAAAAACATCTTTCCTCAAACCTTGAATCAATGGAAATCAACTGAAACCAATCCTGAACCAAGATACAACAAAGGGTTCAATCAAGCATCAAATGAGAACTAGAAGCATTCAAGGTACTAACACAATATTTAACCAAAATACATGCAAACTTAAAAAATTGACAAAATGCCCCAAATAAAAGCAATAAACATACCATAAACATTTGTCAAGATATTAGAGCTAAACACCAACATGGTTTCATGTACTTGAATGACCCATTCTTGCTTAGCGAAAGTGTTGTCAAATTAGTAATTTATCCTTTAATGCTAGGACACTATCTATGTGAAGAGATAGCTCCTAGCTTTGTCAAATTCCAATGTCATTTCCTATCACATACAAGAAAGAGACAATGTAAGAGGTAAACATCAAAACATCAATCTTAAAATAAATTGCATCAAGGAAATGTAGCTCAAATCATCAATGTGAGAACAAAAAAGTACATTGTGGAATCTATTTTTGCCTGAAACGCAACCTCAAATTCACATATAGGTATCACCAACAAGGGTCCATGGAACACCTAGACCAAAATAAGACTCAGGATTCCCTCATGTATATTGGATCATATACACTCTTAGGTTAAATCAATTTTCCAATTCACATCCCGACCCTGGTCCTCATTTTCGACATTCTGAACATGATCTTCTGCAGATGAATCATCATTATGTTCCATATGAAGTTCATTAGAGAAATTTGTTATATAGTTTTATCCCCTTCTTTCACGATCTGATCACCAAAGAGCTAGTGGTCTTTCATATGGAAAATTGTCAACCTCATACTTTGTTACATATAATCTTAAGAATGTATCCACATTTTTATCAAGCTTGTTCCTCAAATTTGACTTCAAGAATGACAGTGCAGTAAACATTCCCTCATCCTCCATTGATCCCAAAATCACGATTTGACATAAATCGACTAATTTGAAACATTTTGACATTCTTTGCAGTAGTATTTCGCTACCACTAAATTTAGTCAAAAATATTGTAATTGTACCATATTCTAGAGGATTCTCCAACTGAGAAAATTGCGACCATATTGTTCCAGCAAAGTATTCGACTTGATCTGAAATTTTTTTCCAATCTAAAATACCTTGAATACGTTCTCCTTGTATCTCAGACTCTCAACAAAAATGCCTCTACAAAGTATTGCATTTCCCTATAAAGTCAAGCTTTAAAGTGTCTGAACATTGACAATTGTTCCAATACTGAGGGTATACAACAAGCACGGCCTCCAACAAATAATCTCGATAAAATCATTCTCTTATCTCTGATGATAATCATTTTGCAATTTCTATAAAGTTGCGTTTCACTGAAATCACAACATTGTCAAATCGTTCTCTTGACACATGACACTCTTTGGTGGTTCTTCCTATGATATTATCATTAGTAAAAGGGAACCATATGCCCACACACTGCCCTACATAGCATCCCTTTTTCATCAAACTTCAAATTTTTTTCATCATTTTCTATATTGATTATCTTAGTTCAATTTGTAAATGCTAAACCTATAAAAGACTCTGTCGTCATCATTAGAGAGATTTTGAGGTCCAAAAATGGCCTCCTATGAGATGTACTAAAAAAGTATGAGATATATTAAAATATTATGAGTTAGATGTTTTATGGGGTAGGCATATATGACAAGTCATCTCCTACACTATTTTCTATGCACAATATAAATAACCATGGTTGAGTTACTTTTCAAATTCACTAGAAATAAAATAACTCGACATTGATTTGACTAAGATTCATTGTAAATTCCCAAAAATTTATTGTCATTTAGCATTTATTTGTCTTGAACTTGCAAATGAAATTAAATAATAAAAAACATTTTTTAAGAGATATTTTTTTAATTTATGTTGACTTTTTATATTTAGTATTTTTCTCATCAATTTAATTGAAAATTTATTTACATGTAAAATGTTAATAATATTATTATAATCCACATTGCATTATTATTATTATTCTTTATTCATTAAATCTATATTGGTAAATTAATATCAAAATCATAAACTTTTTGGGGATATTTATTTTATTGTAAATGAATGTTATAGTTAAGTCTCTCATAGAAAATAATATGAGACTTAATTTATTCTTAAAAATTGAGTAGTATTAACTTAATAAGTCAATGTTGTGTATAAATTCCTTTAATTTATTAGTTGAAGGATAAATTATTTTACTGACTAATAATTTTTTATACAAGAAAATAAATTATTAATAAACCAACATAGATCCATCTTAAACCTGTATCTATCAAGCACCAAGAGGAATCCAATTTCTTGAGGTGTATTTCTTTTTTAAAATTTAAATTCAAGAAATTTAATCTCTCTTGATTGATAGATCCGGGTTTAAGTTTTAATTTTTTATTTTATAAACAAACATCTATTTTTTAATTACTTTCCATAATTTTTTATTTTATGAGCCAACATGGATTTTTTTTAAATACTTTCCATAATTTTACTTTTTTTTACATTTTAATTAATGGCCGACAATACATTTTACTTTTTTACTTTTCATTAAATACTTTCTATTATATTTTACTTTTTTTAACATTTTAATTAATGGCCGACAATAATAAAGACAAACGTTTATAGCCTAGGATTTAATTCAAACAAAAATACACGTCCATGTATTATATAGCCTAGGATTTAATTCAAACTAAAATACACGTCATTTTATTAATTGCGGACATAATATTATTTTTTTATTATTATTATGTTGAAGACAAACTTTATTTATTATGGCCGACTATAAGGACAAACATGGACAAACGTTACAAGATCTCCCCCATAAAATAAAATATTATGGAAAGTAATTAAAAAATAGATGTTCGTTTATAAACTAAAAGATTAAAACTTAAACCCGAATCTATCAATCAAGAGAGATTAAATTTCTTGAGTTTAAATTTAAAAAAAGAAATATACCTCAAGAAATTGGATCCCTCTTGGTGCTTGATAGATACAGGTTTAAGATGGATCTATGCTGGATTAATTACTTTTCATAGTATTTTATTTTATGAATAAACATGGATTTTTTTTAAATACTTCAAATAATTTAATTTTTTATTTTATCAGCCGACATGAATTTTTTTAATTATTTTGTTAGTAACAAACGTTACATGACACACTCACACATGTTACAACATCTCCCCCATACTGGGTTGTAGAGCACCTCGTTTCACTTGGTGCAAAAAAAATATTTATACATTTTGAAAATATTTTTATAATATAAATACTTATCTAAGAAATTATTCACTCCTTACAACAAAAAAAATTATAAATACAAAATATACATGTAAAAATTCAATATAAACATTTATCACATTAACATGTTATTTTATACATTCAAACTAAATATAAATGAATGTGTATGATTCAAATTTTATATATATGACACTATACCTCATACATAACTAACATACATCTCTCATATTCTTATAATTCATAAGTTTAACTTATTCTAAAAGTGTGTGTATATATATATATATATAGATATAGATATAGATATAGATATAGCAATGACACTATAACTCATGCATAAGTAACATACCTATTTCATATTACTATCATTCATGAATTTAATTTATATGCATAACTAACATATATTTTTCATATTATTTTTTTTTTCCATGTGGTTCACTTTAATCGGCTTAGCCGACCGCTACATCCACGAAATAATTTCCGACGGACCCGCCCCGAAGGGGTCTCCGCTCTGCGGCCGCTGCGTGCCTAACCCCAAGAGGGTCTATGAGGATGGATCCCGCGACCTCGCATGCTGGGAGGCCTAACTTCCGAGAACTCAACCAATCAAGCTAACTCTTGGGGCTATATCTTTTCCATATTAATATCATTCATGAATTTAATTTATTTTAAAAGTAAACCTATTTCATATGCTTATAAATTAGCTTGGCATTATAATATTAAATAAAATGGGGTGAGTATATTTTAATTAAAAATATGAAAATGATAAAAATATTATTTTATGACAAAATCTGAAAGGAATATGTGTGTGTGTGTAATAAATTAGTTTGGCATTATGATATTAAATAGAATGGAGTGAATATATAATATAAAAAATAAAAACATGAAAATGACAATATATTATTTTATAAAAAAATGTGAAATGACCTCTTTTATGAATTATGAGTACTTTACTTGAAAATGACAATAATATTATTTTATGAGAAAGTGTGAAAGGGAAAAAGGAAAAAAAAAGTGTGAAAAGACATTCATTATGAGTACTTTACTTGAAAATGACAATAATATTATTTTATGAAAAAATGTTAAAGGACTTTCATTATGAGTACTTTACTTTGTGACTTAAAAGTACTTATACCACTGCCTTGGTTAACTATGGATTTTCGTACAGCATAGAAAATTTGACAAATAAACATTCTTAATGCATGCAATGCCGAATCAACCATGGGGGATGATGTCATCTACTAGAATGTGATTGGTTAATTTTTGTAGTACATTTTCTTTGTTTTGAGGCCTATTTTTTACCTCAAAATTTCTCTAATATACAAATTATCCAAAGCAAGGCATGTTAATTTTCTTGCATTTGTGAATTCAACAATATACATCGTGCAACTTTGATACATCTTCATGAGGTTATTCATTTCATGAAGCATAGGAAGAATTCCATCCAATGTTAATAATGTCTCTATATCAGTTAGACGTAGAAAGAGAAGAGATTGAGATTTTTCCTCACTTGTGTGATGTTCTTACATCACCCTGTTGGAATATTCTCACCATCATTTTTTATATTTGCATGCATCCAGTCATCAGTATGGTAGTCTCCCCAGCACCTGGAGCATATTTTCAGCCCCATGAGCCTGTTTTTAGCCCTCCTACCTACCTAGTGTGCCTTTTTTTCCTCACCTGGATGACAAATGAGCCCTACTATAGCTACTTGGATTCTAGCAGTTAGTTGCAGCATTGATTTTCCAGTTCATGCATTTATTGCTCAGTTTAATTGCCTGTAGCTTCCAGTTGTCTGTATCGGAGTGCCACTTGACCTACTGACATCCTCATGCGCCCTCCTTGGAGTCTCCTTCCCTTGATTTATGCTCACATGGATCAGTTAGACTCATTTAACTGATATTTGACTATTTGTGACTACTACCATTGATTGGGTGATGCCTTCAATGCTATCCAAGCCACACATTGAGGAGAATTCGAATGACCTTAGGTGATGCAAGATTTCTATGGTTGATAGTTCCAGGTAGTCTCGAAGAATCCACAGTTTCCATGTTACGAAGTCGACATTTTGACTTCGTAACATGGAAACTGTGGATTCTCCGAGACTACCTGGGACCTTAGGTGTATTCGAATCCATCTGATTGTATTGAGTTATTATTTAGTTTCACAATGCCAACTTACAGCTAATGTATGATTATACTACAGATTTTAACATTTCCGAGTTTATGAGTGAATATTGATTCAATTCTTCTTCTTCTTCTTCTCTGCAATTCTTGAGTGATATAAGTGAGATTTACTCTAGCTGTGTGATCTATCATGTAAAATGTCACATGTTATCATAGCTGGAGCCAGCTATTCGAATTGAATTAGTAGCAACAGTTGCAACAGTTGCAGCAATTCATTGAGCACCAGATGCCTTTGGATTTCCACAACAATTCCTAATGCAATTGTCTTGAATTCATTGGAGAAATATAGTAAGGTATAGCCAAGTGTAAAGGATCCAACCACATGTGCTCATTGTCCTAAGGCAGTTTTCATTCGAATTTGCAGCAAATATCCATCAACAATTTCCTTTATTTTGTAGGTTATTTCCATCTTCAATTCGAATTCAGCAGTATCAATGGATCTAAAACTAAACTCCTTCAATTATTTCGAATGGAAAGCCAAGATGGACATCTTCATGAAGTCCAAAAGCCTTTCTAGAGTATGGAATGGCACTACAGTCGAATCCATTGGTGCAGTTGAGAAATCTAAGTACCTGGAGAAACTTGATGAAGCAGTAGGACTGCTACTCCTCAGCATTTCCAAAGACCTCCATTTTCATGTCATAGATATGAAAACTCCTAAAGAAGTTTGTGACAAGCTCAAATCTCTTCTTGGACAGAAAGATGACTTGAAAGGTCACACGCTGGAAAATGATCTTATCTCACTGAGCCCTTGCAGTTT
Source organism: Larix kaempferi (assembly GCA_027924585.1). Lineage (NCBI taxonomy): Eukaryota > Viridiplantae > Streptophyta > Pinopsida > Pinales > Pinaceae > Larix > Larix kaempferi. The sequence goes on along the minus strand of BSBM01000159.1, from coordinate 4,527,242 downwards.
CGACTCAATCACTGAGTTTCTTACCAAGTTTAAAAATCCGATTTCAAAATTGAAGACATATGGAATAGAGAAAGAAGAGAAGCAACCATTCCTATCCATTCTATCAAAATTGGGCCATGTTTACTCAGTATTTGTATCTACCTTGCAAATAGCGAATCTATCCATCCCAAAATGGAAGTTTCCCACTATTGAAGACTTCATCCAGTCTCTCACACAAGAGGATAAGTTCATTCATATGGGAATGATAAAACCAAATATGGATTCATCACTTGCAGCTGCTGAAGTGAAGAGAGCGAATGGAAAAGGCAGGCAAAAAGTTTCAGATAGAAAGTCGAATGAGCAGAAGCATAAGGAATCTCCCTATCAGTTAGAAGGAGGTTTGAATTCCAAGAAAGAAAATCAATATCAGAAGGGGAAATCCAAATGTACCTATTGCAATGGAGGATTTCATCCTGAGAGCAGTTGTATGAAGAAGACTATATATCTGATGGATTAGATACTTGAAAAGAATAACCATCCAGTACCTGCATGTGCTAGGAAGAAAGAAGATGAATCTTCAAAATATGAGGACAAGGAGAGATGCCATGCTCTCATGGAAGGTGCATAAAGAGAGTCCTCCTTCATCATAGATTCATGACCATCAAGACACATGTATTCCTCCAAATATATCTTTACTGGTTTCGAATCCATTGTTGGTCCTTCAATCATGTTGGGAAATTATTCTGAGGTCTCCTCTAAGGGGATTGGAAGGATCAAGCTTGATCATGGGTACTTCTCAGATGTGCTCTATGTTCCTACACTTACTTCCAATCTACCAGATGACCCATACTGGAGATCCCAATAGGGTGATCTTCTCTCCAAATGAGGTCGAAATACAAGACATGGTATCAGGATCTACCATTGCAAAAGGTGTTGCAAACCACAAGTCGAAACTCTATGAGTTATCTCACTTTCTACCTCTCTCCAAATAATCTGCTCTTCACACTCATGTAAATGAAGAGAGTCGGCTATGGCATGAAATATTTGGGGATCTCAACTACAAGTACCTGCAAGATATGCACACTCAAGAGTTGGTTGAAGGACTACCCAAAATCAAGTTTTCCAAGGGAAACTGTAATGGTTGTTTGATGGGAAAGCATCCATAAAATAGGTTTGATAAAGGGTAGGAAAGGAGAGCCTCTCAACCTCTATATCTGATTCATAGTGATGTTGCAGGGCCATTTCCAGATCTATCTTTAAACAAGGCAAGGTATATTCTTACTTTTATTGATGATTATTCAATATTTACATGGGTATACTTTCTGAGATTAAAATCAGAAGTGTTTGGATACTTTAATTTTTTCAAGTCTTCTGCAAAAACATTTTCAAATAGAAAGATCAAGGCCATTCGCACTGATAATGGAGGAGAGTATGTCAAGGATTATTTCCAATATTTTTGTGCTGAAGAAGGCATCGAGATGCATCATACTATTCCCTACACACCACAGCAGAATGGTGTTGCAGAGAAAAAGAACACAACATTAAAAGAGATGGAAACCTGCATGCTAAAGTTGAAAGGGTTGCACCCTAGTCTTTGGGAAGAAGCCGTCAACTATGTGTTGAATTTAAACCAAATAGACAAGCAAGATCTCTGATAGAAACACAATCACAAGATAAACACACTATATATCCTGGGAAACCCTCATGGGGTAGAAAACCCAGTAAAGCTTTCCTCAATAAGATGATCAACCAAAATACAAGATGTGCTCCTTCCTCCTAAGTCTCCTTAGCAGATCTCCTCAACTAGTGCGCACTCTTCCACAAGTGAGTGAATGATCTAATGAGGAGTTCACCTCCTCTATTTATACTTGAATCTCAACTGACTAATAGACCTGTTGGGGCCGACCTCACCTGGAGAAGTCTAATAACCCCTAAAATATAACTACAGGGCCGACCCACACACGGTGGGTCTAATAACCCTAGTTAATACTAACCCTCGGAGGAATAAACATCTCCGGATACATAATAGGGTTACCTCGGAGGGATGAAACATCTCCGGAATAATAAAGTACAAATATAATATTCTTTGAAGTTACAATATTTAACACTCCCCCTTAACGAGAAGGATATTATAACAGCATCTGCAGGAGCATGGAGTCACTATACATGATACATCTATAAATCATTGGAAGCTTTCTTCAATTTGACTTCATTAGTAACTCAAGCAGTTACTAGTACATTAACATCAACATCACGATCAGCAGCATCGTCATCACATAATCAGAAGCGTCGTCATCATACGATCAGCAGTATCGTCATCACACGATCAGCAGCATCGTCATCACACGATCAGCAGCATTGTCATCACACGATCACACGATCAGCAGCATCGTCATCACATGATCAGCAGCATCGTCATCACACGATCACACGATCAGCAGCATCGTCATCACATGATCAGCAGCATTGTCATCACACGATCAGCAGCATCATCATCACACAATCATATTTAAGACTATCCCTCCTGGATTTGCTGTCTAAGGATGATTAGTCCAACCACAATCATATTTAAGACTATCCCTCCTGGATTTGCTGTCTAAGGATGATTAGTCCAATCACAATCATATTTAAGACTATCCCTCCTGGATTTGCTGTCTAAGGATGATTAGTCCAATCACAATCATATTTAAGACTATCCCTCCTGGATTTGCTGTCTAAGGATGATTAGTCCAACAATTCATTTAGGACTATCCTTCCTTTCGGAATTACTGGATTTACTGTCCAAGGATGATTTAATCCAACCACAATTCATTTAGGACTATCCTTCCTTTCGGAATTACTGGATTTACTGTCCAAGGATGATTTAATCCAACCACAATTCATTTAGGACTATCCTTCCTTTCGGAATTACTGGATTTACTGTCCAAGGATGATTTAATCCAACCACAATTCATTTAGGACTATCCTTCCTTTCGGAATTACTGGATTTACTGTCCAAGGATGATTTAATCCAACCACAATTCATTTAGGACTATCCTTCCTTTCGGAATTACTGGATTTACTGTCCAAGGATGATTTAATCCAACCACAATTCATTTAGGACTATCCTTCCTTTCGGAATTACTGGATTTACTGTCCAAGGATGATTTAATCCAACCACAATTCATTTAGGACTATCCTTCCTTTCGGAATTTCTGGATTTACTGTCCAAGGATGATTTAATCCACACAATTCATTCTCGAAGACCTTACGTCTACGGCTCTCTTTAGGACTGACAGTCCAGGGATGATCCAATCCCCTCAAGTCCATCAAAGACTTCATTCTCGGAGACCTTGCGTCTACGGCTCTTTTTAGGACTGAAAGTCCAGGGATGATCCAATCCCCTCAAGTCCATCAAGGACTTCATTCTCGGAGACCTTGCGTCTACGGTTCTCTTTAGGACTGAAAGTCCAGGGATGATCCAATCCCCTCAAGTCCATCAAGGACTTCATTCTCGGAGACCTTACGTCTACGGCTCTCTTTAGGACTGAAAGTCCAGGGATGATCCAATCCCCTCAACTGTCCACTAAGGACTTCATTCTCGGAGACCTTACGTCTACGGTTCTCTTTAGGACTGAAAGTCCAGGGATGATCCAATCCCCTCAACTTTCCACTAAGGACTTCATTCTCGGAGACCTTACGTCTACGGTTCTCTTTAAGACTGAAAGTCCAGGGATGATCCAATCCCCTCAACTGTCCACTAAGGACTTCATTCTCGGAGACCTTACGTCTACGGTTCTTTTTAGGACTGAAAGTCCAGGGATGATCCAATCCCCTCAACTGTATTCTTATCCATACAGGTACAATCATGTATCACATCAAACCATGTATACATCTCATCAAAACATGTACATATCACATCGAAACATATGTACATCAAAACATGTATACATCACTAATCAAAACATGTATACATCACATCGAAACATATGTGCATCAAAACATGTATACATCACTAATCAAAACATGTATACATCACATCAAAACATATGTGCATCAAAACATGTATACATCACTAATCAAAACATGTATACATCACATCAAAACATATGTGCATCAAAACATGTATACATCACTAATCAAAACATGTATACATCACATCAAAACATATGTGCATCAAAACATGTATACATCAAAACATGTATACATCACATCAAAACATATGTGCATCAAAACATGTATACATCACTAATCAAAACATGTATACATCACATCAAAACATATGTGCATCAAAACATGTATACATCACTAATCAAAACATGTATACATCACATCAAAACATGTGTACATCTAGCATAAATGATATGTAAGAGTTCTAAATCTAAATAAATGTAGGTAGCTAACAAAACAGAAAGTAAATGATAGTAATACTATACTACTCCCCCTTTCGAGGAAGGTCCTTCTGAACTAAACCAAGCTTGTCTCGAAAGTACTCAAACTTCACTCGAGACAGAGGTTTAGTTAAGATATCAGCAACCTGCTCCTCAGTGCTTATATACTCGAGCTTGATGGCTCCTCTCTGCACCATGTCTCGTATATAGAAGTAACGGATCTCAATGTGTTTTGACTTATCATGGAACACAGGATTTTCAGTCATCTTAATGCAGCTTTGATTGTCACACATAATCACAGTGGGATCCATTTCTAAGTCAAAGATTCCAGATAAGAGTTTCCGAAGCCACACTGCTTCACAGCTGGCAGAACAAGCAGCTATATATTCTGCTTCAGCGGTACTGAGGGCCACACTAGATTGTTTCTTGCTGAACCAGGAGACCATGGCAGATCCAAGACCATAACACCCACCTGAAGTACTTTTTCTGTCTGAGACACTACCTGCCCAATCAGAATCTGAGAAACCATGCAACTTGAGTTCATTGTCTCCAAGATAGTAAAGGCCAAAGTCCACTGTACCTTTTAGGTACCTCATGATATGCTTTGCAGCTATAAGGTGAACCTTTCTAGGTTCTACTTGAAACTGACTGAGAGTATTTACAGCAAAGCATATATCAGGCCTAGTATTTGTCAAGTACATCAATGATCCAATGATTTGTCTATATAGGGTTATATCCACTATTTCTGACGAATCATTAGCTAACAGTTTTAAGTTGGAGTCCATGGGAGTGGCCATAGCTTTACACTCCAACATATCAAATCTTTTGAGGATCTCCACAGTATACTTACCTTGATTTAGAAAGATCCCTTTTGGCTCTTGCCACACTTCTAGGCCTAAGAAGTAGTGCATTAGTCCGAGATCTTTCATCTCGAATTCTGAAGAAAGCTTCTTCTTGCTTTCAATGATTTGTTTCTCATTTCCTGTTAGAAATAGATCATCTACATATAATAGCATTATAACAGGTTCATCATTCATTACTTTAAGATAGAGGTTGGGGTCAGCTTTACTTTTGGTAAAGCCCATGCTTAATAGGAAACTGTCAATTCTTCCATACCAAGCTCTGGGAGCTTGCTTCAAGCCATATAATGCCTTTTTCAGTTTGCATACATGGGTCCTTCCGTCTTTGACCTCAAAACCTTGAGGTTGTTCTATATATACTTCTTCTTCAATTACACCATTCAGAAAAGCTGTCTTAACATCCATTTGGTGCAATTTCCATTTCATCATGGATGCAAGTGCCATGATGGTTCTAATTGAAGTATACCTAGCAACAGGTGCAAAAGTTTCTTCATAGTCAATTCCCTCCTTCTGAGAGAATCCTCTGGCTACAAATCTTGCCTTGTACTTTTCAATGCTACCATCTGCAGCATGCTTTATCTTAAAAATCCATTTGGAGGAAACCACACTTTTATCTTTTGGTTTGGGAACTATATCCCAAACATCATTTTTCATTATTGACTGATATTCTTCTGTCATTGCTTCTACCCATTCTTTCTTTTGAGCTGCCTCTTCATAGCAGGTAGGTAGTTGATCCACAAGATCACACATCAAAGCCATATAGTTGGTTACTAGTTTTGGTTTCTTCCTTTCTCTAGTGGAACCTTCGGGAGCACCATATCTTTCAGCTCCTTGAATGATATCTCTAGCCCATGCTGGTCTTCTCTTCCTAGATAAATCTGCTACAGGAGGTTCTTGTGGTTCCAGCATGTCATGATCCTCTGGTGTATCCTCTTCAGGGACATGAACAGTCTCTGAGACTCTGGGAGAAGAATCTTCTTCATAAACTTCTTCAAGTTGACACTTCCTGGATTTCTTGAGAGCTGCTTCCTCATCAAAGGTTACATCTCTACTTATTTCTATATGATGAAAACCTGGTATGTAGATTCTGAAGGCTTTGGAAGTTTCACAATAACCAACAAACATTCCCTTCTTTCCTGAGGGATCCAACTTGGTTCTCTTTTCTTTTGGAATGTGGATGTACACAGGACACCCAAATATTTTGAGATGACTTACCTCAGGCTTCTTACCTGTAAACACTTCTTCTGGAGTTTTGAATTCAAGAGCACTGTGAGATAATCTATTTTGCACATAAACTGCTGTCTTGGCTGCTTCAGCCCATAGATACATGGGAAGATCCTGGTCATGTATCATAGTCTTCACAGCTTCCATGATGGTTCTATTTTTCCTTTCTGCAACCCCATTTTGTTGGGGATTGTAGGGAGTGGTTAGTTCTCTCTTGATTCCAGCTTCTCTACAAAATTCTTCAAACTCTTTTGAAGTATATTCTCCACCATTATCTGTTCTGAGAATCTTGATTTTCTTTTCTGTGAGATTCTCTATTAGAGCCTTGAATTCTTTGAACTTTCCAAAGACTTCATTCTTTCCTTTTAGAAAGTAAATCCAAGTTTTCCTTGAATGATCATCAATGAAAGAAAGGTAGTATTCAAAACCACTTAAAGAGGTGGTGGGCATTGGACCACATACATCTGAGTGTATTAACTCCAAGATACTCTTAGTTTTTGTTTCACTCTTTGGAAAGGGGTTCTTGACATTCTTCCCTTTCTTACATCCTTTACAAGAGCCATTATGATCCACCTTCAAGTCTGGTAGTCCTATGACTACCTTGCTTACATAGGGTAAGGCTTTGTAGTTAATGTGAGCCAGTCTTCTATGCCATAGTTCACTGGGACTAGAAGTTTCATGAACAAGGGCAGCTTCTGGATGACCCTTGAGTTTATACAAGCCTCCTTCTTCTTCACCAATGACAATTGCATCCTTAATGGATTTGCCTTTGGACCACATTAACACTTGTCCATCAATGAATGCAACTCTATAGCCTTTCTTGTCCAAAGCTGATATTGAAAGTAAATTCTTCTTCAACCCTGGAACATACAAAACTTCTTTCATTTTCATGGGGGTTCCAGAATCAAGTTTGTAGTTTGCTTCTCCAACTCCCTTAATGGGATACTGATAGTTATCTCCAAGAGATACCTTTAGTGGAGAGGTCTTTTCTTCAAGACTTGATAAAGTCTTCTTTTGTCCTGTCATGTGCTTTGAGGCACCACTATCAATTACCCATGTGCCTTCTCCTAGTGTTATAGATCCAGAGAGTGCGGAGAAAAGAACATACTCTTCTGCATCTTCTTCTTCATTTCTTCTAGATCTTCTTTTGGAGAAAGTCCTTTCTTCATCTTCTTCTTCTTTTCTAGATCTTTTCTTGAGAGGCCTTTCTTCTTCAACTTCTTCTTCACTCTCATCTTCTGCAAGATGTGCATGATGTCTTCTGTGTTGAGTACCCTTAATCTTTTTGCTAGGACAATCTTTGGCAATGTGTCCTAATTTGTGACAAATGAAACATTGGTATGAGGAGTAGTCTCTTCCTTGGAAGGGTCCTCTTTTCTTTTGAAATCTCTGTGGAGGATGAGACTCCTTTTGACTATCCTTCTTAAAGTAGGATCGATTCTTTCTTCTCTTGGTATGGGTGGCCAAAGCTTGGTCATCTTCCTTGAGCAATGCCTCTCTGTTGGCAACCCTAGCCTCTTCTTGAACACAATCCTCCCATACTACATCAAACTTCATGCTTTCTTTTCTGGCACACATGGTTTGGATGAAGGATTCCCATGATCTAGTGAGACCATTTAGAGCTGTCATCACAAGTTCATCTTCATCAAGAGTATCACCAATGGCATCTAGTTGCTCTTTGATTAGAGAGACTCTTGAGAAGTAGTCTTGAATGGATTCTCCTTTGTGCATCTTGGTACTCTTCAACTGAGTCCTTAGATTCATCTTTCTGTTGATGTTCTTCCCTTCATACATTCTTCCTAGGGCATCATACATTTCCTTTGGAGTCTTCTTGGAAGACACTTGGGGAATCAAGTGGTCTTTAATTGAATCAGCTATGATTCTCTTTGCCCTAATCATATCATTCCTGTGTTTTTCCTTGGCTTCATCTTCTTCTGGTTCTGCAACCTCCTCCTTGATATAATGAGCAAGGTCATTCTCTTCAAGAATGAGACCAATTTTGTATTTCCATGCCCGGAAATTCTCTAAGCCTTCTAGCTTGTCTTCAAGCTTAGTATTTGGAGCCATCTTCTCTTGGGGGAGTCCAAGAGACAGAGTAGACTTACTTGGAAAGTTACTTTTCACTTTTCCGGAAACTGAAACAGAATTTTATCGCACTTTTGGTAGAATTAGGGTTTGCAATTCCCGGAGTTCTACTTAACCAAAAAGTTCGATCTATAGCTTAAAAGAATGCTCTTGATAAGGGCTATCCATCCATGCAATCAGAAATAAAAAAATTCCAACTTTTTTCTGAAACCAAAATCTGACGTATCGCACTTTTGGTAGAATTAGGGTTTGCAATTCCCGGAGTTCTACCCAACCAAAAAGTTCGATCTAGAGATTAAAAGAAAGGTATTGAGGAGGGCTATCCAGCCATGCAACCAAAAATCAATAATACCAACTTTGGGCTGAAACCCTAACTTCACCAAAAAGATAGAGAGAGAGAATCTTACCTTGTGAAAGATGTCCTATTCAGTCTAGCTCTGATACCATGTTGAATTTAAACCAAATAGACAAGCAAGATCTCTGATAGAAACACAATCACAAGATAAACACACTATATATCCTGGGAAACCCTCATGGGGTAGAAAACCCAGTAAAGCTTTCCTCAATAAGATGATCAACCAAAATACAAGATGTGCTCCTTCCTCCTAAGTCTCCTTAGCAGATCTCCTCAACTAGTGCGCACTCTTCCACAAGTGAGTGAATGATCTAATGAGGAGTTCACCTCCTCTATTTATACTTGAATCTCAACTGACTAATAGACCTGTTGGGGCCGACCTCACCTGGAGAAGTCTAATAACCCCTAAAATATAACTACAGGGCCGACCCACACATGGTGGGTCTAATAACCCTAGTTAATACTAACCCTCGGAGGAATAAACATCTCCGGATACATAATAGGGTTACCTCGGAGGGATGAAACATCTCCGGAATAATAAAGTACAAATATAATATTCTTTGAAGTTACAATATTTAACACTATGTTTCCTACCTTCAGAACATATTTCCTCACAAAGGAATAAAATATATGACTCCTTTCGAAGCATGGATGGGGTACAAACCTAATGTATCTCATCTCAGATTGTTTGGATCCAGAGCATGGGCAAGGATTCCAACAGAGAAAAGGAGAGCCCTAGATCCACTGATAAGAGAGTGTATTATGGTGGGTTATGCATTGAGTGAAAAATCCTACAAGCTTCTTGATCCTTCTACTATGACAACATTCCTTGCTAGGAGTGTACAGTTTGAGGAATGGCCACTCCATGATTCCCATCCTGTTGAGCAAGAGAACTTTCCTACCACACCACCAATGCTTGATGAGAAAGAGAGCAAAGCTTCATCTCATGAGAGTTCAGATTCTAAATCTGAAAGTGAAGATGATGAAGAGCGAATGCTAGATCTAGATCCATAAGAACCTGATGATCTTGCACCTGATGATCCTCCTCTTCCTAGATGGGAAGCCACTACTCTTAGATATTTCAGATATCTTGTTGGAGATCCACTTGATCCGAGGAGAACCAGATCTGATTTTCAGAATGGAAGGTTTCATCCTTCTCACATTACTGATCCATTTCTTGCCGATAGATCTTTCTTTGGTGGAGAATTCCAATTACCTTTTGGGGTGAGTGATGTACATGACTGATTATCCTTCTACATTCTATATTGAGGGGGGGATTTATTCCCACTGGTTTTTCCCTCTTTCCTCACTTTATTTATTTAGATTGTTGTACGAGGTGACCTTTGGTCTTAGTTACCAGGGCCCTACTAGTTTTTAGTTACTTCCTCATAGTTTGGCTTGGGGGAGGGTGTTCGAATATTCTCACCATCATTTTTTATAATTGCATGCTTTGCATGCATCCAGTCATCAATATGGTAGTCTCCCCGGCACCTGGAGCCTATTTTCATCCCCCTAGAGCATGTTTTTATCCCTCAGTAGCCCTCCTACCTACCTATTGCACCTTGTATTCCTCACCTGGATGACAAATGCACCCTAATACACCTACTTGGATTCTAACAGTCAGTTGCAGCATTGATTTCCCAGTTCATGCATTTATTGCTCAGTTTAAATGCTTGTAGCTTCCAGTTGTCTGTATCAGAGTACCACTTGACCTACTGATAGCCTCATGCGCCCTCCTTAAAGTCTCCTTCCCTTTATTTATGCTCACATGGCTCAGTTAGACTCAGTTAGACTCATTTGACTGATATTTTACTATTTGTGACTACTACCATTGATTGGGTGATGTCTTCAATGCTATCCAATCCACACATTGAGGAGAATTCGAATGACCTTAGGTGTATTCGAATCCATTTGATTGTATTGAGTTATTATTCAGTTTCACAGTGCCAGCTTAAAACTGATGTATGATTATACTGCAGATTTTACCATTTTTGAGTTTATGAGTGAATATTGATTCAATTCTTCTTCTTCTTCTTCTATGAAATTCTTGAGTGAGATTAGTGAGATTTACTCTAGCTGTGTGATCTATCCTATAAAATATCACAGGGTATCAGATCTGGAGCCAACTATTCGAATTGCAGCAGTAGCAGTAGTTGCAACAATTCATTGAGAAGCTATCTTTCATTGAGCACCAGAAGCCTCTGGATTTCCACAACAATTCCTAGTGCAATTGTATTGAATTCACTGGAGAAATACAGTGAGTTATATCCATGTGTGAAGGATCCAGTCACATATGCTCATTGTCCTAAGGCAGTGTTCATTTGAATTTGCAACAAATCTCCATCAACAATTTCATTTGTTTTGCAGGTTATCTCCATGTTCAATTCGAATTCAGCAATATCAATGGATCTAAAAATGAACTCCTTCAATTATTTTGAATGGAAATCCAAGATGGACATCGTCATGAAGTCCAGAAGCCTTTCTAGAGTATTGAATGGCACTGCAATCGAACCCATTGGTGCAGTTGAGAAATCTAAGTACCGGGATAAACTTGATGAAGCAGTAGGACTGCTACTCCTCAACATTTTTGAAGACCTCCATTTTCATGTCATAGATCTGAAAACTCCTAAATAATTTTGGGACAAGCTCGAATCTCTTCTTGGACGGAAAGATGACTTGAAAGGTCACAAGTTGGAAAATGAGCTTATCTCACTGAGCCCTTGCAATTTCGAATCAACCATTGAGTTTCTTACCAAGTTTAAAAATTTGATTTCAAAATTGAGGACATGTGGAATAGAGAAAGAAGAGAAGCAAATAAGGGCCTAGCCATTTTATCAAAATTGGGCCCTGATTACTCAGTATTTGTCTCTACCTTCTCGACAACGAAGCTATCCATCCCAAAATGGAAGTTTCCCACTCTTGAAGACTTTATCTAGTCTCTCACACAAGTGGAGGATAAGTTAATTTATATGGGAATGATAAAACCTAAGATGGATTCAGCACTTGCAGTTGCTGAAGTGAAGAGAGCGAATGGAAAAGGAAAGAAAAACGTTTCAGACAAAAATTTGAATGAGAAGAACAAGGTATTTTTTAAGCATTCTAATATTATACTTAAGTATAGTATCCTAGGCGATTATTTTGGATTGAAAAAAACATGTATATAGATAGGTATACGAATATTAAATATGAAATGTACAATTTACTACTGAAACGTGTAAATTTTGGCGAATATTATGATTAAAAAACATATTTTGTGTAAATATAGGCGATATTAGAGACTAAAAATGACCGAATAGCGAATTTATTTTTTGAAAAAATGCCCCAAAAATAGCCAATTGGCAAAATTTCACCCCTAAAAACTATCCTGGAGTAGAAGCGTAAGGAATCTCCCTATCAGTTATAAGGAGGTTCGAATTCCAAGAAATTCAAGCAATCTCAAAAGGAGAAATCCAAATGTACCTATTGCAATAGAGGATTTCATTCTGAGAGAAGCTGTATGAAGAAGACTATAGATCTGATGGCTCAACTACTTGAAAAGAATAACCTTCCAGTACCTGCATGTTCTAGGAAGAAATAAGATGAATCTTCAAAATCAGAGGACAAGGAGAGATGCCATGCTCTCATGGAAGGTGCATCAAGAGAGTCCTCCTTCATCATAGATTCAGGAGAATCAAGACACATGTCTTCCTCCAAAGATCTCTTTACTGGTTTTGAATCCACTATTGGTCCTTCAATCATGTTTGGAAATGATTCTGAGGTCTCCTCTGAGGGGATTAGAAGTATCAAGCTTGATCATGGGTATTTATCAGATGTGCTCTATGTTCCTACACTTACTGCCAATCTACTTTCGGTCTACCAGATGACCCATACTGCATATCCCAAGAGGTTGATCTTCTCTCCAAATGAGGTCGAAATAAAAGACATGGTATCAGGATCTACCATTGTAAAAGGTGTTGCAAACCACAAGTCGAAACTCTATGAGTTCTCTCACTTTCTACCTCTCTCCAAACAGTCTACTCTTCGCACTCATGTAAATGAAGAGAGTAGGCTATGGCATGAAATATTTGGGCTTCTCAACTACAAGTACCTGCAAGATATGCACACTAAGGAGTTGGTTGATGGACTACCCAAAATCAAGTTTGTCAAGGGAAACTGTAATGGTTGTTTGATGGGAAAGCATCCAAAAATTAAATTTGATAAAGGGAATGTAAGGAGAGCCTCTCAAACTCTAGATCTGATTCATAGTGATGTTGTATGGCCATTTCCAAATCTATCTTTAAACAAGGAAAGTTATATTCTTAATTTCTTGATGATTATTCAATATTTACATGGGTATACTTTCTCATATTAAAATTAGAAGTGTTTGGATTCTTTAATTTTTCAAGTCTTCTACAGAAAAGTTTTCAGATAGAAAGATCAAGGGCATTCGCACGGATAATGGAGGAGAGTATGTCAAGGGTGATTTCCAATATTTTTTGCTGAAGAAGGCTTAGAGATGCATGATACTCTTCCCTACACACCACAACAGAATGGTGTTGCAGAGTGAAAGAATAGAACATTAAAAGAGATGGCAACCTGCATGTTAAAGTCGAAAGGATTGCACCCTAGTCTTTGGGCAAAAGCCATCAACTGTGCTGCCTACCTTCAGAACAGAGTTCCTCACAAAGGAATCAAAGATATGACTCCTTTCGAAGCATGGATGGGGTACAAACCTGATGTATCTCATCTCAAAGTGTTTGGATCCAGAGCATGCAAGGATTCCAACAGAGAAAAGGAGAGCCCTAGATCCACAAAGTAGAGAGTGTATTATGGTGGGTTATGCATTGAGTGCAAAATCCTACAAGCTTCTTGATCCTTCTACTATGACAACAATCCTTGATAGGAGTGTACAGTTTGAGGAATGGCCACTTCATGATTCCCATCCCATTGAGCAAGAGATCTTTCCTACCACACCACCACTTCTTGATGATAAAGAGAGCGAATCTTCATCTCATGAGAGTTGAGATTATGAATCTGAAAGTGAATATGATGAAGAGTGAATGCTAGATCTAGATATAAAAGAACTTGATGATCTTGCACCTGATGATATTCCTCTTCCTAGATGGGAAACCACTACTCTTAGATATGTCAGAGATCTTGTTGGAGATCCACTTGATTCGAGGAGAAACAGATCTGATTTTCAGAATGGAAGGTTTCATCCTTCTCACATTATTGATCCATTTCTTGCCGATAGGTATTTCTTTGGTGGAGAAGTCCACTTACCTTTTGGGGTGAGTGATGTACATGATTGATTATCCTTCTATAGTCTATCTTGAGGGGGGGATTTCTTCCCACTGGGTTTTCCCTCTTTCCTCACTTTATTTATTTAGATTGTTGTACAGGGTGACCTTTGGTCTTAGTTACCAGGGCCCTACTAGTTTTCAGTTACTTCCTCATAAATTGACTTGAGGGGGAGTGTTGGAATATTCTCACCATCATTTTTTATATTTGCATGCATCCAATCATCAGTATGGTAGTCTCCCCAGCACTTAGAGCCTATTTTCATCCCCCTAGAGCCTGTTTTTAGCCCTCAGTATCCCTCCTACCTACCTATTGCGCCTTGTTTTCCTCACCTGGATGACAAATGCGCCCTACTACACCTACTTGGATTCTAACAGTCTGTTGCAGCATTGATTTCCTAGTTCATGCATTTATTGCTCAGTTTAACTGCCTATAGCTTCTAGTTGTCTATATCGGAGTGCCACTTGACCTACTAACAACCTCATGTGCCCTCCTTGGAGTCTCCTTCCCTTGATTTATGCTCACATGGCTCAGTTAGACTCAATTAGACTCATTTGAATGATATTTGACTATTTGTGACTACCACCACTGATTGGATGATGTCTCTAATGCTATCCAAGCCACACATTGAGGAGAATTCGAATGACCTTAGGTGTATTCGAATCCATTTGATTGTATTGAGTTATTATTCATATTCACAGTGCCAACTTACAACTGATGTATGATTATACTGCAGATTTTACCATTTCTGAATTTATGAGTGAATATTGATTCAATTCTTATTCTTCTTCTTCTTCTTCTATGCAATTCTTGACTGATATTAGTGAGATTTACTCTAGCTGTGTGATCTATCCTATAAAATATCACAAGTTATGAGATTTGGAGCCAACTATTCGAATTGTAGCAGTAGCAGTAGTTGCAGCAATTCATTGAGAAGCTGTATTTCATTGAGCACCAGAAGCCTCTAGATTTCCACAGCAATTCCTGGTGCAATTGTATTGAATTCACTGGGGAAATACAGTGAGTTCTAGCTAGGTGTGAAGGATCCAGTCACATGTGCTCATTGTCCTAAGGCAATGTTCATTTGAATTTGCAACAAATCTCCATCAACAATTTCATTTGTTTTGCAGGTTATCTCCATCTTCAATTCGAATTCAGCAGTATCAATGGATCTAAAACTGAACTCCTTCAATTATTTTGAATGGAAAGCCAATATGGACATATTCATGAAGTCCAAAAGCATTTCTAGAGTATTGAATGGCACTGCAGTCGAACCTAGTGGTGCAATTGAGAAATCGAAGTACTTGGATAAACTTGATGAAGCAGTAGGACTCCTACTCCTCAACTTTTCTGAAGACCTCCATTTTCATGTCATAGATATGAAAACTCCTGAAGAAGTTTGCGACAAGCTCAAATATCTTCTTGGAAAGAAAGATGAGTTGAAAGGTCACAAGCTGTAAAATGAGCTTATCTCACTAAACCCTTGCAGTTTCGACTCAATCACCGAGTTTCTTACCAAGTTTAAAATTTGATTTCAAAATTGAAGACATATGTCATAGAGAAAGAAGAGAAGCAGCTAATCCTAGCTATTCTATCAAAATTGGGCCCTAATTACACTATAGTTGTCTCTACTTTCTAGACAACGAAGCTATCCATCCCAAAATGGAAGTTTCCCACTCTTGAAGACTTCATCCAGTGTCTCACACAAGATGAGGATAAATTAATTCATATGGGAATGATAAAACCCAATATGGAGTCAGCACTTGTAGTTGTTGAAGTGAAGAGAGCGAATGGAAAAGGAAAGAAAAAAGTTTCAAACAAAAATTCGATTGAGCGGAAGTGTAAGGAATCTCCTTATCAGTATTTGAAAAGAGGTTCGAATTCCAAGAAAGACAAGCAATATCAGAAGGGGAAATCCAAATGTACTTATTGCAATAGAGGATTTAATCTTGAGAGAAGTTGTATGAAGAAAACTATATATCTAATGGATCAACTACTTGAAAAGAACAACCTTCCAGTACCTGCATGTGCTAGGAAGAAAGAAGTTGAATCTTCAAAATCATAGGACAAGGAGAGATGCCATGCTCTCATGGAAAGTGCATCAAGAGAGTCCTCCTTCATCATAGATTCAAGAGCACCAAGACACATGTCTTACTCCAAATATCTCTTTACTAGTTTTGAATCCACTGTTATTCCTTCAATAGTGTTGGGAAATGATTTTGAGGTCTCCTCTGAGGGGATTAGAAGGATCAAGCTTGATCATGGGTACTTCTCAGATGTGCTCTATGTTCCTACACTTACTGCCAATCTACTTTCGGTCTACCAGATGACCCATATTGGAGAGCCCAAGAGGTTGATATTCTCTCCAAATGAGGTCGAAATACAAGACATGGTATCAGGATCTACCATTGCAAAAGGTGTTGCAAACCACAAGTTGAAACTCTATGAGTTCTCTCACTTTCTACCTCTCTCCAAACAGTATGCTCTTCACACTCATGCAAATGAAGAGAGTAGGCTATGGCATGAAATATTTGGGCATCTCAACTACAAGTACCTGCAAGATATGCACACTCAAGAGTTGGTTGAAGGACTACCCAAAATCAAGTTTTTCAAGGGAAACTGTAATGGTTGTTTGATGGGCAAGCATCCAAAAAATAAGTTTGAGAAAGGGAATGCAAGGAGAGCCTCTCAATCTCTAGATCTGATTCATAGTGATGTTGCAGGCCCATTTCCAGATCTATCTTTAAACAAGGAACGGTACATTCTTACTTTTATTGATGATTATTCAAGATTTACATGGGTATACTTTCTCAGATTAAAATCAGAAGTGTTTGGATTCTTTAATTTTTTCAAGTCTTCTACAGAAAAGTTTTCAGATAGAAATATCAAGGGCATTCTCATGGATAATGGAGGAGAGTATGTCAAGGGTGATTTCCAATATTTTTTGTTGAAGAATGCATAGAGATGCATGATACTCTTCCCTACACACCACAATAGAATGGCGTTGCAGAGTGAAAGAACATAACGTTAAAAGAGATGGAAACTTGCATGCTAAAGTCGAAAGGATTGCACCCTAATCTTTGGGCAGAAGCCATCAACTGTGCTGCCTATCTTCATAACAGAGTTCCTCACAAAGGACTCAAAGATATGACTACTTTCGAAGCATGGATGGTGTACAATCCTAATGTATCTCATCTCAGAGTGTTTGGATCCAGAGCATGCAAGGATTCCAACAGAGAAAAGGAGAGCCCTAGATCCACAGAGCAGAGAGTGTATTATGGTGGGTTATGCATTGAGTGCAAAATCCTACAAGCTTCTTGATCCTTCTACTATGACACATTCCTTGATAGGAGTGTACAGTTTGATGAATGGCCACTTCATAATTCCCATCCTATTGAGCAAGAGAGCTTTCCTACCACACCACCACTTCTTGATGAGAAAGAGAGTGAATCTTCATCTCATGAGAGTTCAGATTCTGAATCTAAAAGTGAATATGATGAAGAGCGAATGCTAGATCCATTTCCACAAGAACCTGATGATCTTGCACTTGATGATCCCCCTCTCCCTAGATGCGAAACCACAACTCTTATATTTGTCAGAGATCTTGTTGGAGATCCACTTGATCCGAGGGGAACCAGATCTGATTTTCAGAATGGAAGGTTTTATCCTTCTCACATTATTGATCCATTTCTTTCCAATAGATCTTTCTTCAGTGGAGAATTCCACTTACCTTTTGGGGTGAGTGATGTAAATGATTGATTATACTTCTATAGTCTATCTTGAGGGGGGGATTTCTTCCCACTGGGTTTTCCCTCTTTCCTCACTTTATTTATTTAGATTGTTGTGCAGGGTGACCTTTGGTCTCAGTTACCAGGGCCCTACTAGTTTTCAATTACTTCCTCATAGTTTGGCTTGAGGGAGGGTGTTGGAATATTCTCACCATCATTTTTTATATTTGCATGCATACTGCATGGATCCAGTCATTAATATGGTAGTCTCCCCAGCACCTGGAGCCTATTTTCAACCCCCTATAGCCTGTTTTTAGCCCTTAGTATCCCTCCTACCTACCTAGTGTGCCTTGTTTTCCTCACCTGGATGACAAATGCACCCTACTACACCTACTTGGATTCTGACAGTCAGTTGCTGCATTGATTGCCCCGTTCATGCATTTATTGCTCAGTTTAACTTCTTGTAGCTTCCAGTTGTCTATATCGGAGTGCCACTTGACCTACTGACAGCCTCATGCGCCCTCCTTGGAGTCTCCTTCCCTTGACTTATGCTCACATGGCTAAGTTAGACTTAGTTAGACTCATTTAACTGATATTTGACTATTTGTGATGACTACCACTGATTGGGTGATGTCTCCAATGATATCCAAGCCACACATTGAGGAGAATTCGAATGACCTTAGGTGTATTCAAATCCATTTTATATTATTGAGTTATTATTCAGTTTCACAGTGCCAGCTTACAACTGATGTATGATTATACTGCAGATTTTACCATTTCTGAGTTTATGAGTGAATATTGATTCAATTCTTCTTCTTCTTCTCTGCAATTCTTGAGTGATATTAGGGAGATTTACTCTAGCTGTGTGATCTATCATGTAAAATATCACATGGTATCAAAGCTGGAGCCAGCTATTCGAATTGCAGTAGTAGCATCAGTTGCAGCAATTCATTGAGCACCAAAAGCCTCTGGATTTCCACAGCAATTCCTGGTGCAATTGTCTTGAATTCACTGGAGAAATCAGTGAGGTCTAGCCAAGTGTGAAGGATCCAGTCACATGTGCTCATTGTCCTAAGGCAGTATTTATTCGAATTTGCAGAAAATCTCCATCAACAATTTCATTTGTTTTGCAGGTTATCTCCACCTTCAATTCAAATTCAGCATAATCAATGGATCTAAAACTAAACTCCTTCAATTATTTCGAATGGAAATATTCATGAAGTTTGGAAGCCTTTCTAGAGTGTTGAATGGCATTGCTGTCGAACACACTGGTGCAGTTGATAAATCTAAGTACTTGGATAAACTTGATGAAGCAATAGGAATGCTACACCTCAGCATTTTCGAAGACCTCCATTTTCATGTCATAGATATGAAAAATCCTAAAGAATTTTGGTACAAGCTCGAATCTCTTCTTGGACAGAAAGATGACTTGAAAAGTCACAAGCTGGAAAATGAGCTTATCTCACTGAGCCCTTGCAGTTTCGACTCAATCACTGAGTTTCTTGCCAATTTTAAAAATCTGATTTCAAAATTGAAGACATATGGAATAGAGAAAGAAGAGAAGCAGCTAATCCTATCCATTCTATCAAAATTGGGACCTTATTACTCAGTATTTGTCTCTACCTTCCAGACAGCGAAGCTATCCATCCAAAAATGGAAGTTTCCCACTCTTGAAGACTTCATCCAATCTCTCACACAAGAGGGGGAGAATTTAATTCATATGGGAATGATAAAACCCAAGATGGATTCAGAACTTCCAGCTACTGAAGTGAAGAGAGCAAATGGAAAAGGCAAGCAAAAATTTTTAGACAGAAATTCGAATGAGCAGAAGCATAAAGAATCTCCCTATCATTAATTCCAAGAAATACAAGCAATCTTAGAAGGGGAAATCCAAATGTACCTATTACAATAGAGGATTTCATCCTGAGAGTAGTTGTATGAAGAAGACTATATATCTGATGGCTCATCTACTTGAAAAGAATAACCTTCCAGTACTTGCATGTGCTAGGAAGAAAGAAGTTGAATCTTCAAAATATGAGGACAAGGAGAGATGCCATGCTCTCATGGCATGTGCATCAAGAGAGTCCTCCTTCATCATAGATTCAAGAGAATCAAGACACATGTATTCCTCCAAAGATCTCTTTACTTATTTCGAATCCACTGTTGGTCCTTCAATCATGTTGGTAAATGATTCTTAGGTCTCCTCTAAGGGGATTGGAAGGATCAAGCTTGATCATGGGTACTTCTCAGATGTGCTCTATGTTCCTACACTTACTTCCAATATTCTTTCAGTCTACCAAATGACCCATACTTGATAGCCAAAGAGGGTGATCTTCTCTCCAAATGAGGTTGAAATACAAGACATGGTATCAGGATCTACCATTACAAAAGGTGTTTCAAACCACAAGTCAAAACTCTATGAGTTCTCTCACTTTCTACCTCTCTCCAAATAGTCTTCTCTTCACACTCATGTAAATGAAGGGAGTAGGCTATGGCA
This sequence comes from Larix kaempferi, assembly GCA_027924585.1. Lineage (NCBI taxonomy): Eukaryota > Viridiplantae > Streptophyta > Pinopsida > Pinales > Pinaceae > Larix > Larix kaempferi. The sequence goes on along the minus strand of BSBM01000159.1, from coordinate 4,506,864 downwards.
ATAAATATTTGGGCATCTCAACTACAAGTACCTGCAAGATATGCACACTCAAGATTTGGTTGAAGGACTACCCAAAATCAAATTTTCCAAGGGAAAATGTAATGGTTGTTTGATGGGAAAGCATCCAGAAAATAAGTTTGAGAAAGGGAAGGCAAGGAGAGCCTCTCAACCTCTAGATCTTATTCATAGTGATGTTGCAGGGCCATTTCTAGATCTATCTTTAAACAAGGAAAGGTATATTCTTTCTTTTATTGATGATTATTCAATATTTACATGGGTATTTTGTCTCATATTAAAATCAGAAGTGTTTGGATACTTTAAGTTTTTCAAGTCTTTTGTAGAAAAGTTTTCAGATAGAAATATCAAGGCCATTCCCATTGATAATGGAGGAGAGTATGTCAAGGGTGATTTCCAATATTTTTGTGCTTAAGAAGGCATAGAGATGCAACATAATTTTCCCAACACACCACAACAGAATGGTGTTGCAGAGCGAAAGAACAGAACATTAAAAGAGATGGCAACCTGCTTGCTAAAGTCGAAAGGGTTACACCTTCAGAATAGAGTTCCTCACAAAGGACTCAAAGATATGAATCATTTTGAAGCATGTATGGGGTACAAACCTAATGTATCTTATCTCAGAGTGTTTGGATCCAGAGCATGGGAAAGGATTCCAATAGAGAAAAGGAGAGCCCTAGATCAACAGAGCAAAGAGTGTATTATGGTGGGTTATGCATTGAGTGAAAAATACTACAAGCTTCTTGATCCTTCTACTATGACAACATTCCTTGATAGGAGTGTACAGTTTGAGGAATGGCCAATTCATGATTCCCATCCCATTGAGCAAGAGAGCTTTCCTACCACACCACCACTTCTTGATGATAAAGAGAGCAAATATTCATCTCATGAGAGTTCAGATTCTGAATCTGAAAGTGAATATGATGAAGAGCGAATGCTAGATCCAGATCCAAAAGAACCTGATGATCCTCCTCTTCCTAGATGGGAAGCCACTACTCTTAGATCTGTCAGAGATCTTGTTGGAGATCCACTTGATCCGAGGAGAACCAAATCTGATTTTCAGAATGGAAGGTTTCATCCTTCTCACATTATTGATCCATTTCTTGCCGATAGATCTTTCTTTGGTGGATAAGTCCACTTACCTTTTGGGGTGAGTGATGTACATGATTGATTATCCTTCTATAGTCTTTCTTGAGGGGGGGATTTCTTCCCGCTGGGTTTTCCCTCTTTCCTCACTTTATTTATTTAGATTGTTGTACGGGGTGACCTTTGGTCTCAGTTACCAGGGCCCTACTAGTTTTTAGTTACTTCCTCATATTTTGGCTTGTGGGGGGGTGTTGGAATATTCTCACCATCATTTTTTATATTTGCATGCATTCTGCATGCATCTAGTCATCAGTATGGTGGTCTCCCCAGCACCTGGAGCCTATTTTCAGCCCCCTAGAGCCTGTTTTCATCCCTTAGTAGACCTCCTACCTACCTAGTGCTCCTTTTTTTCCTCACCTAGATGAAAAATGCACCCTGCTACACCTACTTGGATTCTAACAGTTAGTTGCAGCATTGATTTCCTATTTCATGCATTTATTGCTCAGTTTAACTACCTGCAGCTTCCAGTTGTCTGTATCAGAGTGCCACTTGACCTATTGACAACTTCATGCGCCCTCCTTGGAGTCTCCTTCCCTTGAATTATGCTCACATGGCTCAATTAGACTCAGTTAGACTCATTTGACTAATATTTGACTATTTGTGACTACTACCACTGATTGGGTGATGTCTCAAATGTTATCTAAGCCACACATTGAGGAGAATTTGAATGAACTTAGGTGTATTCGAATCCATTTGATTGTATTGAGTTATTATTCAGTTTCACGGTGCCATCTTACAACTGATGTATGATTATACTGCAGATTTTACCATTTTTGAGTTTTTGAGTGAATATTGATTCAATTCTTCTTCTTGTTCTTCTTCTCTGCAATTCTTGAGTGGGATTAGTGATATTTACTCTAGATGTGTGATCTATCCTCTAAAATATCACACACCCCTACCAAGGATCCATATTCATCGAATAATCTTTCAGATGGTCCCTTCAATGAGATCCATCTTGTTTCAACACATTTTAATATATTTTTTTCCATTTGTAACATCGTCGACAAGTTTTTTAAACTCTAAAAATTGTTTGGGACTCCGACAAAAGTACTACATGAACCTCACATACAAGATATTCAACTTTTGAAACTGATGGAAAGTTGCTCACTATTTTAAATGTGAGATTCATCTTGTGAGCCATACAATGAATACTAAGCATATACGGTGAAGCTAAGAGTTGTATTCTGGAACAAAGGTTGTTCCTTTGTCCCTTCATTATTGATGCTACATATGCTCCAGCATATACCAACTTTTTTGCGATCATTGAATGATCCATACCACCAATTTCCTTCAAACTATTAATAACAAGTTCATAAATATTTTCTATTGTAGAAATTTTGCTCATTTTATGAATTCCAAGTAGATAGGAATGCCTAATATGATCATTAACCATATAAATGCTCATGCAAATCCATGAATTATTATCAATAGCCGTAACCTCATCCAAGGACAGTGACAAAAATGTAGCATTTGCAATCTTCTCTTTCATATGATCCTTTTCTACTTGAGCTAGATATTTTCCCCATTCCCAACCACTTGTTAAAGACCAATGCGAGGATGGAAAATCAAGCACTTGAATAAAATATATATATTTCTTCATTTTTTTATAATCTATCATAGGAAAACCATTGGATAGGATGTGAAATACAATTCTTAATTGTATCGTCTTCGATAACAAATTTGTTTCCATCATCTTTCCAAATTGAGATGTGATGGTTCCTCCACTTTCCTTGATTTTTCTCTTATTTATTAACAATTTCTTATATTCCTCTTCAAATTGAAGATGCTAACATTGGCTAAGATATTTCCATCTAGCAATAGAATCCTTCTCACCATTTACAATTCTCTTATCATACACCTTTCCAACTTGATTCTCTATTGTGTCTAACTTCATCTGCAATTTCACTACCTTGCTAAGTTTCCAACTACATGAAATGCATTTAACTTCTCGTGAGGTCTCATTCTCATTTTCTGGAGGTATTGGTTCAATAAATGGGAATCTTGAGACCCACTCAAATTGGAATCATCTCCCTATGTCCCATTGGGCCTTTTTCATTTTCTGTGAATGGAATGTGTCAGCTTGCAAGGAAAAATATTCAACATTTGAACTACCAATTTCTTATGAAAATGCTTTTGTCTCACTTTGATCACTAGAGGAATTTATTCTACCATCCATTGTATGGGTTGCAAATGCATTCTCAGAAGTGTTGACATCTCTCTCACCAATACCTTTCTCAAGAGAGCTTGAAGCATGAATATGATGTGGATTATTGGATTGAGGCTTTTGAAAATATGATATTACATCCTTTTGTTTTGATGTTTTATTTTTCTTTCCACAATCCATGTTTGAAATCTTACTTAATATTCCACAATTGAAATTGCAAATCGATATAGAAACCAGAAGTGAATCCTGCATGGTAAAAATAGATAAAAATAGTACAATAGCACATTATATTGCAAGAAAATATAATGAGACAAGACAATGAATTAGGAAATTAAGAACAATAACCGCTCCATAGAGAAGTTATAAAATACCTTTCATAGTAAATGACAGGACAATAAAAGTTATTGCAGATGCACAACTAGAATATTATAATTTGAAACAAGACATGGAATATGAGGAACTAACAATATCTAAATCCAAACCCACCTTCGATGATAATACTCTTTTTAAATATTTGCATTGTATTCATCCATAAATCAGATGTGAAATTTGATCCCCATGACAATCGATGTTTTGGTGGAGTGTTTTTTGATGAGGAAGTAATATTCAAATACGCAAATAAATTGCTTTAGTGTGACCTTTTGTTTGATGACCATTTTCCATAGTATTGCTCAAACCTAGTTGATTTTTCATATGACCTTACAAGTATCCTCTATCAAAGACATAGGAGTAGTCCTTTATCTGTGGATTGGCCAAAAAATAAACAAAATCATAGTTTTATTACTTGAGGATGATCTCTCTAGTAGCTACGAAACCTATGTGATTAGTGTCATTAAGAGACATGTGGTCTTCTTAGACAGAGCAAGATTCCTTGGATAGATGGTGAACATTTTGTACTAGGGAAGATATTGCTAGGGCATATGATCAAGTGTCTTATAGAAAAATTTGTGACTATGCAAAAATGAACTTTCCTCCTAATAGTTTAGAACCAATGGAAGTCAAGACACAAAGAAGAAAACTGGCATGCATTCTTAGCTGGAGCAAATGTCGGGTTCTTAGGTAAATGTGGCTATTGGTAGTGGCCTTAATGATGCCTTCAAATCCAAGCAAATCTGAGTGAATTTTAAGGGAACAAAAGAACTGTTGGAAGCCTCAAGTGATTACAATAATGATTTTTCACAGCAAACACAACTCACCATTAGTTGTCAACCATATACGACAGACACTTTTGGAAATAAAGCAAATATTCCTGATGATAATTTATTGTGTGGTTGTGTTGCTAAGAATTCAGATAGAAAAATGCACAGGCCTTTAAGGTTAATGTGTTTTCTAATTGAAATAGAAGCCAAGGACGAGAAAAAATTTTGTCCGTGCAAAATAGGTGTAGAACATAATTTCTAATGATATGTGTGAGAGATATCATATTTGGGTTTAATTGAGGAAGACAAACTTTTGAAACTCAAAGGAACATCATCTTTTCCATCCAATTATGCTCATTTGGCTCATCATAGTGATACTCTGTACTCCAACTTGTTATGGCATGTTCACTGTGGTCATATTAATTATGATAGTATCATAGTTATGAAATAGCAAGGCATTCAAGCGGTTCCTATTATTCCAAGAAAACTTTCTCCATGTGATGCTTGTATTTTAGGCAAGCATTGTAAGCAACCTTTTTATAACTCTGTTTCTATAGATTCCAGGAAGTTAGGTCTTATACATTCTGATCTATGTGGGCCCATGCATGTTCCTTCTTCCAATGGTAAAAAATATTTGTTGACTTTTATTGATGACTACACTAGGATGTGTTGAAGTTGTAGTGTTGTTTTTCTCTCTTTAGAAAAATGAACATTATATAGAAAAGATCATCTAATCTTCTGTAAAATGTGGTTTGATTTAATATATGAAATTGTGATCCTTTTTCCATGGAAACAAAAACTAATGTTGACTAAGCAATATTTGACCAACTAATGTGGCCTTGCACAAGATTGTTGAACTTGTTGGTGGCAGTGACCAACACTAGTTGCTAGAACATTGAGTTCTCTTGATCATAGAATGCTTGGCTGAGATCAAGTGCAAAACTTGTCATTGGTATAGGAACTAGTCTAGTGCTTGTGTAACAATTAAGTTAAATTATGTTGGCATAGTTATCAAAGGAATTGCATGGATTAGACACCATTTACTTAGTAACAATGGTCCCAAATTATGTAAGGAATATTTGAAGAATTGGGTGTCTTGCTTACATGTAAGGTTTCTTATAAAGGATTGATGAGAAAGATCACATTATCTTGGTGGTTTTCATAGTTCCAAGATCGTTAATAAAATACATTGATATAGATTCCCATGGCCTAGTAGGAATAAGCAATGGTTGTGAGAGACCAAGCTTATGATTGATGCTTTTGGACATGTTTGAAAGAGTGTAACTACAATGGAAGGAAATCACATGTTTCTTCCTGGTAGTACAAAAGGAATAGTGTTGCAAATGATGCAGGGTTTTGGTTAAACACCAAAGTGACTTCGATAGGTGGAAGCATGGGCCTCCTTGATGATGAGAAGTCCATCTTCTATAGGAAGCATACACAATCGATTCAATTTATATAACCAGTCATCTCAAATGGAGAAATCTAAAAAGGGTGTTCGGTTTACCTTGACGAAAGATTGTATAGATTTTAACATGGAGATAGAGCTTTAAAAATTTGCAAAATTGCTTTGAAAGATATCATCTTAATTTTTTTGTATTTTGATATATGTCAAGTAAGTTTTTGTTTGTCATAAAAAAATTGATTTGGGGCTCATTTATGTACATGAAACATCAATGTTATGCAAATGTCTAAAAAATTTTGGGAAATGTTTCCAGGATGTACTATGAAAGCTCTCATTATTAAGATAATGAGGTCACTTCCCACATAATTAAGTTGGTGGGCTCTGTCTGCTAAATCGATCTTCTTTTTGTTAGTGGCGAATTCATAAGGATAAGGAGTAGAACAGGTGGGACTGGTAGATTTTAGTACAATCAGAAACACACTCGGAGTGAAGTATGCTTGCGGTGACTGCTTGAAGCTTAGTTCATTTTAGGGGGAGCCTATGGACTTTTGACTATATTGGTTGAAGTGATTTGTTTATTTAGGGAAATTTCTCTATTTATGGCTCTAGATTTGAAATTTGTTGGTTTATGTTAGAATGTTTTAATTAAAATAAATGAAGAATAATTAGGAAAATATTTTAAAATAACAATTTGTCGGTTTCATGTTAGAATAATTTCCTTACATAAAGGAAGAATAAAAACAATAACTTGTTGGCTATAGTGTTAGAAGTGGAATTTGAACCTATCCTCACAATTGAGGACCATAACTTGAGTTTGACACCTTAGACCACTCAACCAATTGACAAAGAAGAAAATATATGTTGAGATTGGGATTTCAGCAATGTGTTGTGATAATTTTTCTAATTCTTTTTTTGTAGGTTCTTTGATGCAAATGGAAAGAATATGGTTGATTTAAGAGTAGTAGTTCAAAACAATTATACATATGGTTAAGAAAAGTTTTGGAAAAGAGAGTTGACACAGTAACCAATAAAATAAAAGTTTGACCTTATGAATTTGGGAACAACACACCCAACCCTACCACTCTATAATATCCCTAATATGAAAATTTGTTCAATTTTGGCCAATTTTGAACCTTGGACTAGTGAAACCCCAAACTGTCCCAAATTCTTTCAAATTATTTTTGGAAGGGATTGAGGGGCATTATAACATCCTAATACATCTAATGGAAACTCATATACTTTCTAAAGGCCTTTAGGGCTCTCATTAATCAAGGAGAAATGAAAGGGAACAATAATAGCAATTTTTTATGGGTAATCCCCACTAGTGATTGACTCTTTGGCTTCCCGAACACGGTACATACCTCCCTAATTTATGAACAGAGGATTGGAATAGGTAAAGGAATTCATTGAAAATCAAAATGCATCATTTATCATGATCTACAACTGTTTATTGCACCCATCAAATAGAGAGTTGTAACACCTAGACATTGCTTGGAAATTGTGAACAATGGACATGAAAAATGTTGCATAAAAATTAATCAAATTACCAAGGGGCATGCATAGTTTATTTTTGTCATATACAGTACATCATAGGCTGCTATAAAATCTGCAAAAAATTAGAGAAATTCTGATACAAAACAGATGCAAAACTACTCTGAAAAGTCCATAAGAAAGTAGAGGGGAAACTAACACAAATTAGTGGTTTGCTTGGAATTTTTACATGATAGACATAGGATTTAGAGCTATGGCTCAGATATGCAACTCAAAACAGTTCCATATATAAGATATTATAACAATGGAGTCACAAAATCATCCTCCACATGTTTTATACAACTATGAGTGCACCATCAACACAAGAACATGGACATTGAGAAGAATATGCGAGAAGAGAAATGAGAAGAATATTTACGAAAGGAACTCAAACTGTAGAGGGAATTGAAACTACATTAAACATATCCTTTAAGATCTAATAAGAGGTTTGAATGGACTCTCCTCCAACCAACTTGGACAGGAATATTTCAACTTCGAAATCGGTTCAATAACAGGGAAGGTAAACACCCACCGTGCATGGAGTACAAGCTAATCTCTCCGAGAGTGAAAACAAAAATGATCCAAAATCTTCTCTCCTTTTTCATCCTCCCTTTTTATTAACTTCGTTTGGACTCATGAGGTATAATTTTCCTCCAATCCACTCACCCAACTCGAGTTAGTGATTGATTCCTTCATGAGACACTTGTCCTCCTCATTCTTGAACTCCTCTTTCCCCAATTTGAATTTGGAATCTTGGCTGAACATAATTCCCTCTATGCACCCTCTTGGTGGCTATTTTTAGCCCTGATATGTCATATTTTTCATATTTTTCCCATAAGGTCTGAATTTGTCATATTTTTCACAAATTCCTTCATCATTGTTGTCATAGATGCCATGGAATCTTGTCACAATTTGTCTATTATGCTTCTTCCTCTTCATTGGGAATTACTCTTCCACTCCAAGTCGAGCCTCCATTATTCTTTCCATGAATATTGCCTCTTCATCTAGACCAAGTATGTTACCCTTCACCTTGAGATTGAATTTGTGTGAGAATGATGCCAAGTGTAGTGGGAAATCTTGCCACATTTGGGTCCCACAACCTCTTATGCACCCTCATGATCCAATGCTACTTCATTTTCCTCTTTATTATTGTTTATTTGGACCATTTAATGTGAATTTGTAATTCTAAGGTCATTTTGGGTCTTGTGTCTCTCTTATTCCAAACTTTGATTCTTCCACCCCAACCTAGAGAACTAGTAGGTTAGTGGAAATTTTCCTCCATGATAATTTATTTGGATGGGGACATTACAAACTTTGAATTGGGAATTTTCTGTCCATGTGACCCACCTTATCCATTTGGCTCTAATTTTGTGTTATTACTAACTTGGACATCATGCTTGGCAGTTATTTGACCCTTAGCACCAATTTGAAAAACTATCATGAGCGTGGATTAGGACATTATGATCCAATGCAAAATTTGGGGAGATGACAGATCCTCTCATCCCAATATTTCTTGTCCTCAAGCAATATGGACCATCTCCACAAAATTTTTAACCCAACCAATGGCTTCTCACCTCATGCAAGTGAATATATGTATGATGAATCATTTGTGTACTTTCCACCAACTTATACAAGTTGCTTCATGAACTCCAAAATAGAAATAGTTGAATCCAAAGATGATCCTTGGATCCCAATTGATCCTCAATAATACAAGCTGCAATATATATTCTCCTATGCAATGCATAAGAGTCACATGGAATTCATCATAACACCCTGCAAGGAAAACAAAATAAGTCCATCCAAAAATATGTTTCCCATGTAAGAAACGATCACCATCTTCTGCAAAGATGAACCCATCGGGAAAAGAAAATGCTTTCTTGCTCAAGCCAACCAACCAAAATGTGCTCCCAATGAGCTGCCAATGATCAACAATTCCTGGGTCCCACTACTTGCACACTCTCCTAGTGCACAATGTCATCAAAAACCAATCTAGCAAGTATGAAATGCCAAGGTCCCAACACTTGTGCACCCCATCAATACATAGTGTGAATACATACAAATCATAAGTGGGATGACCATGCCCCAATTCTTGTGCATTTCTATCATGCACAAGGTCTCCCAAAACAATACATCAAGGTAGGAGGTGTACAATACCCTCCAAATTATTTCAACCAAATGTGGAATGCCAGGATACCACTCTCTAATGAGCATCCTCCCAAACATCATAAGTACAAAAGATAGATCATCAAAGAACATAATAACATCATACAAATGTACATCAAGGAGGTGCCTCATCAAAGAATCATGAAAGTGCTTGTACCTCCAAATAAGTAGACCACCATTTTCCAAGTCCATAAAAGCATCAAGTGACCAATCAAATCTGCTCCAATGACATAGGTGAGGATCCCATGTCCAAGAATTCTGCTCCAAGAAAGTGTGGGAGGTGTCCTTGAGTGTTTCCATGTGTGCTTTCACCCAAACATTGGATGAAGAAACTCTCCCATAAAGTGAATTACATAGTGAGAAAGAAGAAGAATGAGTATCATTTATGAATCCATGAATATGTGTATCATCAAAGAAATAACAAAGGATGTTGTTGCCAATAAGAATGTGCTCCAATCATATATCTCTTCACCCAAGTATTGGATGAAGTTCCTCCAACATCAAATGAACTAAGCAAGGAGCAAGGAAAATCACGAGTCTTCAAGTGACTCAAGTAAACACCATAGGTGCATCCATGTATATGAGAGTCATCAAATGAGAGAAATTGAGGCTTATGTTGAAAAAGAGAATGTGGTGTACTCAACATAGCATCATCATGTAGTGTAGGAGTCTCACACTCCTCATATGGCACCAATAAAAAGAAACCCTTCACCCAAATTTATGTTGGATGTATGCTACAAAATGTGGAAGTGTAGGATGTAGGAGAATGAACCAACTCACCCAAATGATCAGAAAGTGCAGAATTTTCATCATGTGAAGGATCCATAGGTTTAGGATCATGCACCTCCCTCAAAAGTGTGAAACTTTCCTCATAGGTTGGTTCCAAGGTAGTGGAATCATGCACTTCTTCAAAAAGTGCATAACCATCATCAAGAGGAAACTTGTTGTTGCTGCAACATCCCCCCCAATTTTTTGCAAAATATTGGGTCCCCTCCTATTTTTTGAAGAAGTCCTTTGATTTTTTGAAGCTTATTTGTTCAAATTGGCAAGTTTTCTTCCTTCTCTTCCTCCGAAATTTTTTTGATTTTTCTACTAAGGAAAAACCTATCTTTTCAGCTTGCTCGCAGTTTTTAATAATGAACTTTGCGACAATTGCGCAAACTTTAGTCTTATTTTGGCCAACCGCAGCACATTTTTTAGCCTTAACTTTACCGCTAAAGCTTTTCCTCCCAAGTTCATCGCAGTTTTTAACTCTATTTTTTACGTCCTTCATGCAACTTTTAACATTAACTTGTCCGCTTGTGCGCCATTTTTTGAACCTTATTTTCGTGCCGATTATCACATGATTTAGAGTTAAAAGGCACACCTATTTCACAAGCTTTAGCCTTAAAATTGCCGTCGTTATTTGCGCGCCTCACCCTTTTCTCTACACCGTTTAATCGCAGGATCTATGGTTAAAGTTGTTGCCAACAACGTTGTTCTTAACCTTATAATTACCAATATTGGCTCTGATCCTCGGGGGCGGCTCTTGATCGCAGGAGTTAACCCTAAAACTGCCACCCGTTGCGCATAAGTCACCATCTCAATCGCTACCGCAACGCAGCCCATATTTTGGGTAAGCGCGAATGTAAAGTTGGTGAAGTGTTTTATTGCCACCTGTGTGGAGTTAATCGGCCATTGCGTTGAGCCCCGTGCTCATTAACACTCCAACTAACCACCCCATGCGGCTTTATTGCTCACCCTATACATATACGTAGAATGGGGTTCTTCATTCATTTCACTATCGCCAAGGGAGAGAAGAGCTTGCCATTCACCATTGAAGAGATTTCAGACTGTCACTCATCTGGGTACACGCGCCAACCACTGAGAGGCCATCCCAATACTGATAGGTAGGCGTTTTTTCTCCCCTTTTTTTTTAGCTGAAAGAAACTCCGTCTAAGGCTCATTTTTCCCCGTTTTAAGCTTTTAAGGACTCGTTTTTCCCACCACCTTCGCATGATATAAGAAAACCCTCGTGCTTAATGGCTAGACCTCCCTTAAAACCCATAAAAGCACAAAGTTCTCATTTCTCCCCTCGAACCACGACCCAGGAAAGGCACCTTATGCGCATATGCATTTTGGCCTGTCAACTGTTGTTTTCTCAAGTATTTTAGGAAAGTTTCCCCACGTCGGTTTTATTGATAATGACTAATCCTAGGAAATCCTTATCACAATTTTAAAGCCACGAATAGCGTATTATCTTTATAACACACACTCTGGTCTGTAGGGCACATTTTCTAATATCTAGAAATGCCAAACTGCACTCACCATTGTGGGAAATGAGACATTCTCCAAATGATAAAGCCATGCGTTAAAGCCATAAAGTCGCAGAAGTGTTGGGAATGCCCTTTATATCCCACACTAATAGCACTTTGCGTAACTGTGTATTTTTTAAAATCTGATGACAGTGAAATAATTTGTTTTATCATGAAATATTCAAATACTGGCTAAGTAGCTTTTGGTTTTGTGAAAATTGCATTTTAAGTCATTGTATGGATGTGTTGTTAAATGCTTGAAAGATTGTTTTAAATGAAATCCAACACCTCTACATGCTCAATTTTTGCTTAAATATTACGAATCTTGAGATGTGATTTGTCCGCTAGCAATGGTTGCTCAAGAATTCATCAAACTCCTTATTTGTGCTACCCCCACCATCGCAGGTTTGACATGCATAGGAAGTCTGCCAGGCGGAAAGCTAAGCTTGCGGAATCAGATTCGGACATGGATATTTTGTTAGACACGTCGCTTGAAACCATGTTCAGCGATACGCAAGCTGTCACCAGAGTGGCCCTAGGAAGCTCTGCCCCAGAATTTCAATGGGGTGACTTATACAGGTTTATAAGAGATCAGAATTACCCTCAAGCATCCCTAGAAGAAACTATTGTCTATTCAAACATCAATAAGTCCATCCTCCACAAGGCAGCAACTCGTCCTAAGCTATTCCCGTGCTCCGAGGTCATCGGCTGGATAATTCCTCATGTTAAGATTGATACAAGGTTCATTAATGACAAAGTTGGGATGAATCTAGCATCTTTCGCACCTAAGCAGGTCACGGCTACTTACAAGTTTCCCCAGGCAAGAACTTGGTTAGATGATGAGTGGATAATAAAGCAAACTATGGACCCTCTGGAGTCTACCAGGAAGATGATGATAAGTGATAGGAAAATCAGACAAAGGAACAACAATGAATATGAAAGTAACCTTCTAAAGACTTATAGACTCATTGCCTTAATGTTGAGTCGGATTTTCGGCATGCCGAATGGAAATATTTTCAAGATTGGCTGGGTGCCAGTAATGGTCTATGTGGCCATGTCCGGTACCATTTTCAATTGGGCTGACATAATTTCAGACAGTTTGGTCTCACAGTTAACCGCTGCCCAAGGAGGTCTGACTAAGAAGAAAGCAGATTTCTTCATGTTTTCTTATTTGATGGACTGCTTGTTAAGAAAACACACCTTCCCGGATTTGGGTTGTATATGGAATAGAAAAGAGACTCCTCTCTTTATAGCTTACCAACCCACATGGATAAGCAAATACGCAAACCACTACAAGCAAATCTATGAGAAACTCATCATGCCCCTATATCACCTCATTTTTATAGAAGAGCCCAATTGCATGTCTGAGAATGCCATGCCCATCATAGAAGAGTTTGGAGATTACTACTTCTCCACCGAAGGCACCTATATCCAAATGAGTGGAGGATCTCAAGCTCCCTTTTTTTTTCGCTGATATGTTACAAATTTTGTAGTGCACAAGGAAGCTTTAAGGCAACTCTTCGGCACTGGTGGAATCAGTAAGATCCTCACATAGAGGAAGAAAGGTATATATCCACCAGTGCCCTTCACCATTGGTGCATACAGCCTCCCGAGGGCAAGAGAGGGTGAAAAATTTGCTCAATGCTTAGAAGTTTTTCATTTCGGCACAAAGCCTTTTAGGAGGCATGATCCTGGTGGCAAGGTTGCTAAACATTTCCCTGATGTCAAAACTTCTTATGAGTACACACATCTTATGGACCAAGATAAATAATTTTTCCGAAGTGCCAGGAACTTAACTGAATTGGGAAAGCGCTACCGCAAGAAAAGAGGAAAAGGTTCCAATCCTAAGCCTGTCAGGTTGATCCAGAAGGAGCAAGAGGCGGTAGCATCTCAATTAGAGGAGACAACAAGGAAGGAAAAGGATGAAGAAGACAAGCTCCAAAAGGAGCAGGAGGTCAAGTAACAGCAAGATGCGGAAGCTACTAGAGTCCAGAAGGAGAAAGAGGCAAAATCCTGGAGAGAGGAGGAAGAGAGAACCCTACAAGAGCAAGCTGCCAAACTACAACAAGAAGAGGCTAAGAAAACCAAACAAGAAGAGGCAGGAAGGTTACAAGAAGAGCTAGCAGAGCTTGCAGAGAGGCAGGAAAAAGAAGAAGTTGAGAAAGCCATGGAACAAGGTAGGTCCAGCCCACGGGCCATGGAATTGGATTTGGAAACAATGAACCAACAAGGGATAGCTGAAGGGGTTGTCACCACTGAAGAGTTAGCACTTACCCCATTCAACCCCAAAAAGCAGCGCCAAGCGGCCAACTTGGATTCTATTTATTTTCATCAAAGGAAGAATGTCATTATTGACAGATCAATGAAGAAAATGGAGATTGGATAGGACAAATATGAACTCAGAGTATCAGAAACCACACTTGTTCAAGGGTCCGACATTGACCCTATGTTCACAGCATCATGCTTGGTAGCTTCATCCCAAGCAAGTAAAGACAATATCGATCGTTTGGTTGAAGATGTCAAGAAATACAAAGAGCTCTGTTTCAAGATAAAAGCTGACAGGAAGAAGGAGGTGTTAGAAGGAAATGAATTGAAAAATAAGTACAAAGAACTTGCGGAAGAGAAGGAAGAAACAACTTTGAAGATCCGACAGCTCGAAAATGAAAATAATACACTAGAAATGTAGTTGGCAATCTCAGAAGATGAGCAAAAGAACTTGAAGGTTCGCATAGCAGAATTGGAAAATCATGAGGCCAGCAGTGTTCATCAAATTGGTTTCTTCAAGCCTCAGTTTGAAAGGCTAACACAAGAAAAGGCAGGACTGTTAGAACAACTCAAGGAAGCAAATGAAAAGAAAGAGGATCTAGCCACATTCTACAAGCGAGCCTGTGATGTGCAAGAGAAAATTCATCAATTGCTAGTGTTGATTACTGAAGAAGTCTGCAGCATGAAAGAAATGATAACAAGGATGGCATCTATTGAGGTTGAGGCACTTAAAATAAAGGACAAGTATGTGCAACACGTGGTAGAAATTAAAGAGAAATTTGAATGGAGGAAAGGAAAATCTGGTTTTCCCCCAAACCTACGTGCCACAACCGCTGGGGAATTTGACATGGATACAGGAGTCCTCAAGTTTTGCAGGGATTGTGGTAACAAATTAAGTCTTGAGATATGGAAGACCATCAAAAAATGCCACATTGTCTACTCCAAAATATGGAAGACTCACGAGAAATGTCACATGGCTTTACCTCAGACCATTTATGAGTTTCCTGAGAGAGAACAACACCTAGAAGAGTTGTGGGGTAACTTGAACGTAGAATTAGACTATCTAAAGAAGATAGAGGCTATAACCCCAAAGGATCTCCATCAATTCATTGAGCAGACTATCGTCTACACTTATTTCCTGGAAGATACTGCGCAGAAGGCTATAGCAGGGGTAACAGATGTAAAATCAGATTTGCGCAAACACAAGATAGCTCGAAAAGTGACAATCTCTGCACGGGGAAAGACCATTTTGAGAGAAATTAGCCAGTGGGCCAGTTATATTCAAGAGGTGGACAAATCAGCAAAAGCAAGCGACCCTGCTGAAGGGAACAAGTTAGCAGAGGGAGAGAAACCAAATGAAGCAGCAAAGCCATCTGGAGTCTAATTTTTTTTTATTATAAATTTTTGGAAGAGACGGTTGGAAATTCGTTTTTGTATAAATATGAGAAAAGACAACTGGAAATGCTTTTTGTCTCTTTAGACACTAGTTGACAAACTTTTATTTTCCCTAGGGTTAGGTTTTTGAGAAGACACAAAGTTGTAAGATCTATAAATATAGAGATAGATGAGATAGAAAGGACTTTCGGCAAGTGAAAGGACAGACTTATGCTATACGTGAACTATTTTACTGCATCAATAAAGAAAGTTTGTTTTTTCCAAAAGGAAACCTGCATGGAGTTTTGTTATGGGAATGTTTGAATTACTGGTTCAATTACTTCTGCATTATTCATACATTTTTTGTGAGATCGTTCTTAACCTTCTGAATTACTTCTTTGTTTTGAATGCTTTCACTCGCTCATGCAAGATTTCTGTGTAAAATGGGTAATAGAATGCTTTTCTCTATCAAGGCTATCTTTGATAATATTTTATTTTCTGCTATAAATGCTTCTATTCAATTTAACAGCTATTTGTGAAGTTCTTGGTTGCATTTCCAGTTCATTACTCATCCTTTAAATTTGCTCCTTACAAAGATAGATTAGATTTGCTTAAAACAGTTTTATATTAGATTTGTTTACAATTTGCATTTAGATTAGAGCACTTGCATTTCATCTTTAAAATAAAATACATAAATGGTGGATCGGGCCGCAACCGATTCAAAGAATACAAATCTTTAAATCTTATACGGTAGCCGGAACCGTTAACCGGACGGATTCCCCATACCAAACGGTGAGTGATCTAATTGGGCTCGCTTACCAGGGAGAATCCCTTGCTGATTGATGCTACAATTTTCGAGGCATCAACACAACTCAAGTTCCTCTTCCACCACAACAAGTTCTTGGCTCTCATCAAGCTCGTATTGAAACACATCAAGCACATGTAAGTCTCCATATTTCTCATGATCCATCATGTCATAATAATCCTCCAAGAAATATACCATATGGCAATATGAAACATAGGAGGAAGAACAAGTATCTTGCAACCTCTCAAGAAGTTGCTCATTTTGAATTTTGAGCTTATGAATATCCTTATTATTCTTCAAGTATGCCTCATGTAACCATTCATTAAGCTCAACCAAATTGTTTCTATCAAAAATCAAAGACATGAAATTACCTTCAATGTTGCACATTGCTCTTTGAATCTTCTCCTCCAATGAAGAAACTCTCCAACAAGAACTTGACACCAATTATTGAGTGTCATGGAGTATTATAAGGGCCCCATAGATATTCCTTTAACTCATATTCAAATACCCTTAAATTAAGGATGGTTCATGAGAGTGAATTTCCTCTTCTTTTTCTTTCTTAGGATCAACTTCACATGGAAGCTCAAGTGGTGACTGGGAAGCTGATCTTGGTTCATATTTTGATGCTACAAGGTATTCTTCTTGGTGATAGATGGAGTTGGGACTTGCAACAACCTCATTAAGGATGATATATATGTCACCAATATAGAGTTATGGACATCTTTTAGTAGATGTCTCCATGAAATCTTGGTACCCATCAGTAGGCACCACATCATAACATCCATCAGTATATGCTTCTACAGAACTTGAGCAACCATCAGTAGTTACTATATGATCCATGTTCTATGTGATAGATTCCTCTAAATTATCCTCAGTGGAATAGGTGATGGCTTCATTATGCTGACAACCCTCAGCAATAAAGGTTGTGGTCTTGTCTTTCCCAACACTGGTGGTGGTTTCCTCATCTAGCTCCTCCTTTTCACTCAAACATATATGATTTTCTCTCCAAGGTTTTTTGCAATAAGGGCATATACCTTTCTTAACTAACTCCACATCTTCATTCTTGGGCGTATATCCAAACAAATCATCCACAAAAAATTCGAAAGGAAATTTTGGGGATATAATATTATAGGATTGATATTGTTGGGGCGGGGTTTTGCAAGTTTCCCTCCACCATGTTATTTCCTTCAAAGGATATTTCCTTGGTGGTGTGGTCCCCATGTCTACATATTAATTGTAAAATTAATCACAATAGTAATCATCATCATATCTAGATGTGAACTGGGTAGAAATACTACAAAAGGGCTCTTCATCCACATAGCTACCATTATACTGCTTGTAATCATTTTCCTCAGAGGCATAGAAAGAATACTCCTCCTCATACTCTGAATATGAATAATACATGGCTTCAATTTATTCTTCAATGGATGATCCAATTCACAGGTTAAAGGACCATGCTCTAATACCACTGTAATATCCCTAATATGAAAATTTGTTGAATTTTGGCCAATTTCGAACCTTGGACTAGTGAAACCCCAAACTGTCCCAAATGCTATCAAATGATTTCAAATTATGTATAGAAGGGATTTATGGGTATTAGAACATCCTAATACATCTACTGGACACCCATACACTTGCTAAAGGCCTTTATTACTTGCATTAATCAAGGAGGGATGAAAGGGAACAATACTAGCAATTTTTGATGTGTAATCCCCCACTAGTGATTGACTCTTTGGCTTCCCAAACATGGTAAAACCCTACCTAATTTATTAAAATAGGATTGGAATTGGTAAATTAATTCATTTAAAACCAAAATGCATCATTGATCATGATCTACAACTAGTGTTAGAGCAATATTATACCTTAATGCCTTAATCATTAATTAATTAATGGTTATTAGGTGCTAAATTGGTTAATAATGCCTCCCTAGGTGTGAAATTGGTTATTATAAAGTTGCTATAACTTGTATAGGCTAGTGTGAACAATATTACATGGTTTGATCCAAAGTATGGGCCAAGGAGGTGTTCAAACTAGCTGTTAAGCATGCTTATCCATGCATTTATTGCCCAGCATGCCTAAGGCACCTCAATCCCCTGTTTTAAGGGATCTGTTTTGACCAAGGGAGCCCATACATTGAACCTAGTCTTTCATGACATTTTTGGTTATTTTTGGCCTATTCTAGCCTACCTAACTTCCACCCAACCATCTCCTTCACATGTGTGAGCTCCATCTTGGTTCCCCATGCTTACCCAGTGTTCACATGCATAGTTTGAACCTGTTTGGGTTATTTTGGAAACCATTTGGTTAACCTAGGGGGGATTGGGGTAAATCTAAGCTAGCTAAGTGTGGACACTCCAAGTGGATATTTTTCCTTACTATTTCTATATAAGGATGATCCAAACTCATTATAATATTGGACAGTTAATAATATCTCATATTTGATCATTTGTGCATTTCTGGAATTTTGATCATTTGTGTTGAGTTTTGATCATTTGTTCATTCTGAAATAGTTTATCACTTGTCTCTTGCTTAATGAATTTAATATTTCAGTTGTGAGGAATCCATGGTAGCTAGATCCTACTGTGACATAGATTTTACAACTAGTTATTGCACCCATCAAATAGAGAGTTGTAACACCTAGACATTGCTTGGAAATTGTGAACAATGGACATGGAAAATGTTGCATAAAATTTAATCAAATTTCAAAGGGGAATGAATAGTTTAGTTTGGTCATATAAATTACATCATAGGATGCTCGAACATCCACAAAAACTCAGAGAAATTCTGATACAAAACTACTCCAAAAAGTCCATAAGAAAGTAGAGGGGAAACTAGCTCGAATTAGTGGTTTTCTTGGAATTTTTACATGATAGACATAGTATTTCGAGATATGGATCATATATGAAACTCAAAAAAGTTCCATACGTCATATATTATAACAATGGAGTCACAAAATCATCCTCCACAATTTTTATGCAACTATGAGTGCGCCATCAACACTAGAACATGGACATTGAGAAGAATATGTGAGAAGAGAAATGAGAAGAAGATCTATGAAAGGAACTCTAACTGTAGAGGTACTTGAAGCTGAATTAAACACATCCTTTAATCTCTAATAAGAGTTATGAATGGCCTCTCCTCCAACCAACTTGGATATGAATCTTTCACCTTTGAAATTGGTTCAATAAGCTAATCTCTCCAAGAGTGCAAATCAAAAATGATCCAAAATATGCTCTCCTTTGTCATCCTCCCTTTTTATTAACTTCATGTGGACTCATGAGGTCGAATTTCCATCCAATACACTCACCCAACTCGATTTAGTGATTGATTCCTTCATGAGACACTTGTCCTCCTCATTCTTGCACTCCTCTTTCCCCAATTCGAATTGGAAATCTTGGCTGACCATAAATCCCTCTATGTGATCTCTTGGTGTATATTTTTAGCCTGATATGTCATATTTTCCAAAGGTTTTCCATCAGGTATGAATTTGTCATATTTTTCATAGATTCCTTCATCATTGTTGTCATGGATGCCATGGAATTTTGTCGCAAGTGTCACAATTTATCTATTATGCTTCTTCCTCTTCATAGGGAGTTACTCTTCCAATCCAAGTCGAGCCTCCATGATTCTTGCCATGAATATTTCCTCTTCATCTATCCCAAGTATGTTACCCTTCACCTTGAATTAGAATTTGTGTGATAATGATGCCAAGTGTAGTGGGGAATCTTTCCACATGTTGGTCCCACATCCTCTTATGTTCCCTCATGATCCAATTCCACTTCATTTTCATCTTTATTATTTTTTATTTGTCCCATTTAATGCGAATTTGTTATCATAAGGTCATGTTGGGTCTTGTAGCTCCCTTATTTCAAATTTTGATTCTTCCACCCCAACCTAGAGAACTATTAGGATAGTGGAATTTTTCCTCCATGATAATTTATTTGGATGGGGACATTACAAACTTTGAATTGGGAATTTTCTCTTCATGTAACCCACCTTGTCCATTTGGCTCTAATATTTCATTATTACTAACTTGGAAATTATTTGACTCTTATCACCAATTTGACAAACTATCATGAACATGGCCAAGTGGCTTAGGCCATTGTGATCCAATGCAAAATTTGGGGAGATGACACACTCTTCTAACCTCCAAAACACTTTGTTTTTATTATACATATCCCATCACAATTCACACTCACCCCATGCTCATAACAGCACCCCTTGTAATAACAATACCAACAACTACACATGTTTACAACCCCTCTAAATACCATTGCTACAACGTCGACAAAAGTCACCCCTATTGTATTAGAGACTTGAAGCTTGTGTGTGGCCAAAGACAATGTTCTAAAAATTCCTTGCACATTGCTCTTGATTATTGCTATGGTCTTGGAGGTGAAAATTGTTGACGCATATAGTAAGGAGGCCAATGATATTAGCCAAAAGCAGGTGCAACCCATTCTCTCTATACAACTATTGCCTTCAAAAATAGGGAAACCACTTATAATGTTAGCAACAACACCAATGTTTGTAAAACCTAGTCTTATTTAAGCACTTAAATATCACCAGATAAAACCTAGTGATAATTATATGCTTAAAGAACAATTACTTCTATAATGTCACTGCTAAAAAAAAGTGATACAACATAAACATAACTATTTACAATAAAATGCATTTTTGGATATTTGGAATTTTAATTTCCTGAACCTTGTGTAAGTTGACTCACTACTTGAGTAACAATTGACTATTCAAGCATCTCCCTTTTCTTGTAAATTCGTTCAATATTTCAGTGTAATATTCAATACCAGTTATAATTTGAATCTTTCTTATGCAAAACATTTGGTACAATAGATAACATAAACATGATTATACAGTCAAAGAGAAATAAGAAAGTCAAAATATTGAAGCTATTGCCTATAATCCTTGTTATCAAATACCCATATCTACTATCACCATTAAACTTCAGTAATCTTAAGATTCTCTCCTCCATCACCAATTGGTCCAAGATGAATCTTCTTCTCAAAATAGATTAATTCTTTCATGTTGTTAACTACGTCAGCTATTTGTCCCCATCAAATTCCTAGAGAAACAGTTAGGAAAAAGAAATGCGCTTCCCATGACAAAGGACATATACATATAAATTTCTAGGATATAATATGTAAATGGTGTGTCCTTTTTATGTATGGCCAATACATGGTTCTTATGGAAGTTTCTATGTATGGATAGTACATGGTTCTTATGGTTCCAATCATGTAGCGGTTAGGTGATTTATTGGTTCCATTCAATGAAAGGGTGATGAGTCAAGAGAAAGGTTGAGCAAGTTAATCATTCTTCCAAGGTGACATGTGGAAACTAGGTGGAGGATTACATGAATAGGAGTTTCTCAAATTATCTTATGTTAAAACCCTACATTGAATTTCCCAAAACCCTAAATCACCTTACTACTTTATTCACCCAAAACCCTAATTTGAGTGCCTATGTTTAGGATCATTTTAACCAAGTTTGGCTTTCCAAACCTTGATTCCATATGCTAAATTGACCACTCCACAACCTACTATGACCTCTTAGGTATATTTGGCATGTGATAATTCTATCTCGCCTAAATTTAAGCCTTAAATAAAGTGTTTTTATTGTTCAACTTCCAACTAATAAATACTATCAAAAAGTTATTAATGTAGCACCCTAGTTTTAGGGAAGAGTAGGGATTTTTATGACTCCATGGTTTCCCAATTTTGACCCAAACACAATGGTGTTCTCCAAAATGTTTGGGTTCTTCTTCCCAGTCCACCCCTTCATTTTTGGCATCCTCCATTCTTTGAAGGTATTGGGAATTTGTTGGGAAGGATCTAAAAATCGATTCTAAGTAGGGATAAATGGGGGTGTTTACTTATGCTTTGGTTTGCGTGGATATTGACCTTAATAAATGTCTAACAGATAAGTTGATTATAAACGAGGAATTATGAAGTGGACTCATATATTGGACTATTGAAACACTACTTTTTCATTGCGGTATCTCCAAACAAACATGATATATCCAAGACTCGTGCCCTCAATCTAAAGTTCATTCAAAAAACAAAAAAGTTCAGCCTTCCAAATCCAAAGGCTGGCAGCCATATGTCCCTCAAACTTGGATGATTATGCAGTAGAATATTCGGAAAAAAAATGCATATTTACAGATATGTATGTAGATTTGAGAAAAAGAGATTCATCAAGGGATTCCTCCAATGCATAAGACACTCACAAATGAATCTAAAAATGGTGGAATGAAAACATCTCATGAATTTGTATCTTGATTCAGATAAGGATCAACGTTTTCTCCAAAATGTTGATGTACAACTAGCCCTTGAGCACCACAGTGGGTTGGACATAAGTAAAAATTAAAAAGGGAAAAAAAGGTTGTATTGAGGAAAATGTTCCTTGCTAGTATGTGATTACTCTTATTGGACGTTTATTCTTAAAAATGATGCCAGACATATATGGGAATCCTATATGGATTTTCCTAAAATGTTAATAGAATGTAACTTTTTTATTTATGGTTAATTAGAAATTACATTTTTTCCCAAGGAAAAAAATACAAAGCTGTAGAGAACATGACCAAATTTGAAAGAAAGAAAAAAACTACATCATCACCTGGAACTCCATTGTCAAGGCACCCAAACATGGAAGAAAAGGAATATTTTCCATGAGTATGTTCATTTTTCAAGGAGTTGTTCTAAAGATTCCCCACCTCAAGTGGAAAAAGAGAAATATAGTGGCTGGAAACAAGTAAAAAAAGGGGCAAATCCATCTGAAAAAGTTGGTCCTTCAAATGTTGGAAATGTTCCATCTACAAGCCTCTCCTCTAAAAAGTTTAAAATACTTTCTCTACCTGGAGGGGAAGAAAAACAAAACAATAAACTCTCTGAGTCATAATACAACCCACCAATGTAGTCAAGTGCCTCTCGAAATCAACCAATCTTAGAAGAGGTGGGGAACAAGGAAAACTTCATTTATTTCTTACCCTCCGAGCCATATCAGGATATCTAGTGTTCATAGAAAAATTACTCAACCAATCCTAGTGGCATCTTGACAAGGACCAAATCTAATAAAAAATAGGACGAAGTTGTTCAAGATCAAGATAATTATAGACCTTTATTTAAAAACTTCAGGCATAAAACTTCCAAGGAGAAGCATGATGAATTGGAATCCAAAGAAAAATTTTTGGGCAAGGAAGCTTTGAGAGAGAGTTCATTTAAAATCACAAAAAGTCCAAGTAGAAGGAAACAAGAATGTGAATATGGTCTATTTGAATTGCAATAATGAATAATGAATATGGTCTCTTGGAATTGCAAAGTTATGGGAAGCAAGCAAAAGCTAGAAGAAATTAGGGATTTAGTTAAAGGAGAAAGGATTTCTCTTCTACTTCTCTAAGAAATGAAAATGGAAGCAACAAAAATAACAAGTGTTATTATGAAGGTATGTAAGCATTGTGAAGGAGATGCACTTAGTGATAAAGGAGTATCAGGAGGTATAGGCAATTTTTGGGATGCTCACATTTTCAAGAAAATAGATCAAATGGAAACCCATCATTGGATAATGGTAGAACTAGAGCGTAAGGAAACAAAGAAAGTTGTAATAATATGGAATGTTTATGGCCCATTCTTATATAGAGAGAAAGTATGGTTTTATTGCATGAAGGATAGTAGTATATCTGAACATATTGGGAAAAAATATGGAAGATTTTTGTTTCATTTATCTACTCCCAAAATAAATTTTGATATGGAGATGGAATGTGTGAATTTTTGGGTTGTTTGGACTTCCATAACTGTGTTCAATATAAAAATTATACATGTTCTTATTAAAAAAAATAGAAGAAGCATTCATAGACCTACATGTTTGTTTCTTTGAAATCTATGAGTTTATTTGTAGATACAAAAAGTGGATTCTCAATAAGATAATCACTGCCAACAGTGTCCTTATCAGTAATATTAGGAGAAGTAGTTCACATTAATTTCCTAGAAAACAAAAGAAGAGAATAAATGAGCCCAAAACAACCAAATGAGGCTAGACTTTTCAAACCCAAACCCAATAGAGTCACCCCATTTTTTTTCTTACTTTATTTGGTTGTGTGTTTGTGCCAAAAGTGTGTTTCCAAACTCTACAAATAAGTTGTTCCTTTCAACAACAACAAATAAGGGTCCCAATAAAATCTCCTCTACAAACTATAAAATCAGAGTATTGAAACCTTAGCTTGCACAAGAATATAAAATAGCCCTAAATCTAAAAATTAATTTCTTTTAAGTATGTAAGTCATAATAAGAAAGTCACGAATAACATAGAGAAGCATGAGATTTAGGGAGGCAGTGGGTGGCATCAATTGCTTTAAATCATAAAGGAATATTACAAATGAATCTTACCTATGGAGAGGATGTGACTTCCCATTCCTCCTCTCTTTTGTTTTTACTCTCTGTTTGGCGTTTCCTTTGTCCTCAACCTTTAAATAATAATAGATTTCCCTTCAATGGTGGGTAAAGGAAGATACATTGCTCAAGTTCTCACAATAAATGTGTGGTATGATCTCATTAAAAGTTTCTAGTAGAAAATGGATAGCATGACCTTACTCTTAACAAACTTATGCTAAAATCCCAATAGCATAATAATACTTATCCAAAACATCCTTATGGATACCCAAAGATAGGATTTTATAGAGTTTGAGAGGGCACTTAGGGTGCATCCCCATCATCCAAATATTTTTGCTTAATGAGTGGTGGGAACACTTTTGTATGCTCTATCATAGATCCATGGGTATCAAAGGAAAACCTAGGAATACCCATGGGCTTCCAAGGAAAGCTTGTATATCTCTTGAAATCAAGGTTTTTTCAAACAAAATTGAAATGTATTAACCTATTAACCTTTATGGGGATTTAATGCCTTTTCCCAGGGTCTTACTTGTTTCTTTGGTTTTGAAAAGGAATTAGAGGTGTCCCACTTCTTCAAGAAATTCACTGTTGAGACTGTGCACTGATAGCCACGAATGGTGCCAAATAGAATAGCCTCAATTTCTCTTCTTCCAATAGTTGATAAGATTTTGCTTTTATACTAGTATATTTCTATATATATAAATTTGTGAATGATTATAATTAAACCTACATTATAGTTATTATTAATATACTTTTAGTTTTGTTGGGGCATCAGACATATACTGATATCAACATTATAGATGAGATGGATAAGACATACATTACAATCTCTTCAATATTGAGCTGTAGAATGCAAGCTATTTGATTTCTACTCTGAGTAAACATTTCTTAAGGCTAGTTATAATACAATATGACACTTTTTAAAATGCTTAGTTAAAAGATGTAAGAATTTAACTCAATCTTTAATATCCTAGTCCATTGAAATACTTGTAGGTCCAATTTGATGCTCCAACTCTTCTAAATTTATTGCAGTGAACCGAACACTCCGATTAGATATTGAACTCCTTTCCTGGACAACAGAAAGAGAAATTACCAAAGAAACAATTAGGAAAAAGAAAGGCGCTTCCCATGACAAAGGAAAAATACAAATAAACACTGAAGAGATCAAGACACCCGCACAGAACCCTACAACTGTGAAAGAGAGAATATAGAAAATTTTACCCAAACCAATTTCTATTCTCCATACATGGTTCTACTATCCAATGTACCTGTGTACAATTAGAGTGTAACCATACCTGCAAAGAGAGGAGCCTGAATACACTTGGGATCTTAACCCTATACGCTGAACCTTTACGTCGGTCCTCAATCCTGTGATGTGTATGCCGATGCATATTGATTCTTTGAGTGGGTGATTCGCTGAGCTAGTGAGAAAGCAAGGAATTTTATAGGGACGAATACAACTGTATATGGATCGATATTACTGGAAATTGGGGTGAACCAAGAACCCATGTCAAAATTTTTTGGAAATTGAGGGCGAACCCAATATCCTAGTAAAATTAAGTAGGGTGACTTGAGGAGTTTAGAGAAATTTTACTTGAAATGGGGGCAAGCCAAGGATCCCACTCAAAAATTTGGTGGAAATCGGGGTGAGCAGAGGATTTTAGGGGAATTTAAAAGGATAGATTTTGTTTTTTTCATACTCTGATTATTTAGGTTTTAGAAATTATTAATAAAATAATTTGTGGATGAAATTTTTATTTGATTAAAAATTAGTTTAATATATATAATTCGTCCAACAAAAAATTTAAACCCCATTAAAATCGCCCATGGGCTATAATTTGCCCCTAAGATTATCTATGGTTATTGATCCAAATTTATGTGATAACAAAATGAAAGAGCATATACAAAACAAAATAGATAGATATATTGCAAGGAACATGTTGATACAACAAACTCAAATTCTATTAATTGAATGAAACATAACAGATTGTAAAATAAAAATAGCTAGAATGGTGGTAGCTTTATCTTTGAGAAGAGATGTGGTAGCTACACTCATTCATCATAAGATGATTATAAAAGGAGGTCGAGGGCCTTTTTATCATAAGCATGAGGGAGAAAACCATAACATCCAAAAACCTAACCCTAAGTGATGATCCATAAAAAGGTTTGTGGGTCCCAAGGTGGTTAGTTGAGGTGTCAACTTATTGGGGGCATAACTTTTGCATACCATCTTTGTTTAGGGCATTCAATAGCTTGTTGGAAATATCTAGCCGAGAAGTACACATTTTTCCCATCCAGTCCTACCTTCATATATAGATGGACTGCAGCATCACCAAAAATGTCGTTTAGGGCCTCAAAATGGCCCCATAAGTTTTGGAAACACAAATCTGTACAAACTACCAAACTGGAAAAATTGTCTTGAAATCATGGAATAGGTGGGTGGCCACTGATATTCATCTAGAGTAGTCCTCCAATCCGAAAAACTATGAAACTAGAAAAGTTGGCTTGAGATAGTGGAATAGGTGGGTGGCCATCGATACCCATCTAGATCATTCTTCCCCCTTAAGAAGCAATGGTCTCCATTTCCTCAAGTCCCTTATCATATGGTGAACTGTGTGTTGAGTTGAGATCCTTAGAGGCATTTGCTTAAGTGGAAAGGTTTCCTTTCTTTGACATCCTGATTGGTTAGTAATTGTTGATGATGGATGCAATAGATCTATTCAACAATTTTGGTTTCCTTATTATCCTTGCTCTAAACCAATGTGGATTATTTCTTTCTAGAGGAGCACCTTGAATGCATGGCCTTGCACTATAGAGTTACTTAGATAGGCGAGGAAATAATTCCTTTGCGTTCTTCTCGTTTATGATTAGTAGAGGGACTTTGCACAAAGGTTGTGGAGGTCTCTGTAATATTATGTTTACCTTCAGAGGAAATTGTGAAGAGGGAAAAATTCCCATTGTGGGAGATTATTTTTCTGCACTGCGTGGTTGAGGTCAAAGATTCTGTGGTAGGTGCAACTGTCTATGGTATCTGATAGAGCTATCCTCCCATAGTGACAATGACACTGCGAAGCCATGAATCATACACAACATGATGCTTCCACATGTATGGATTCCCTAAAAGAACATCACCGACTTCAAGTGGGGCCACATCACACGACACCTCATCTTTGAAAGGCTTGATGTCATATGGTAGATAACATTTATGACTAAAGAAGATACCTTGTCCTTGGATTAGCCAACTGATGGTGTATGGTTGTGGGTGTGGTGTTGTCGGTAACTCCAATCTCTTGATGATGTTTTATGATATTAGGTTCTTTTGGATTCCGCTATCAACAACAAAATGTAGGGGGTTTCCTTTCACACACATCTATAAGTGGAAGAGGCGCTCGTCTACCTCTCACCCTTTTAGTTCCTCTGGTTGAATATGTGTGGTAACAATGATGACACTAGGTTTTGCATCAATGATCCACTTCCCCTAGACGTTTGCAATTGTGACGTTGGGTTCTAAATCGGAATTAGAACCAGGATCTGATTCTGAAGCTTTGATCTCGGCCACCAATGAATGCTTTGAGTGGCATTCATCAGTGTTG
Source organism: Larix kaempferi (assembly GCA_027924585.1). Taxonomy (NCBI): domain Eukaryota; kingdom Viridiplantae; phylum Streptophyta; class Pinopsida; order Pinales; family Pinaceae; genus Larix; species Larix kaempferi. Next base: position 4,478,572 of record BSBM01000159.1, on the reverse strand, counting down.
TGCCAGGGGATTTTGTGGAACTTGCACCACTTCCTAATGTCATTCTTTGTCTTTCCATTACCCTTATTTGCTTCTATTTAGGACCAGTTGTCCTGGGGTTGGTTGTCCCGGTGCTGTCCTTTTTTTGTGACTTCCTCCTGCCTTTTCCATGCTTCTACTACGACAGATTTACGAGCCCAAAATCCCTCTTATTTGTTTGCTGAAATTTCTACTCAATTTTGAAAGCATACCAATAAGTGGCTCATAGTGAAGATATGTCTAGGAATTTCATCTCCGTTCAAATGTACTAATGTAGTCCACTCCGATATTTTAGAACCAGGTGTCGCTCGAAGTCTCCGATACCCATCTTTGTGTGCAAGGTATAAAAGTTGTTGGTGTACTTCGACACCACTTGGTCCCTCTCTTGACGCAAAATGGTCCATTTTGTGTTCTGGTCGTCATAGTTCCCCACGGGATAATATTGTTCCTTGACGACATCTATAAAATACGCCCAAGTGGGATTCGCCTCAAACATTCCAGAATCCTCTATTAAGTTTTTGTCACGACAAGTTTCCCACCAATTTTTGACATGGGGGACAACCTTAAGGAGCGCAAAGGATATTTTCCTTGTCGGAAAAATTGTGGACAAAGAAATACCCTTCTAGCATATTCAACCATTTATATAGGGCATCAACATTGATCTGGCCTTCAAATAAAGGAATATCAAAGTTAACCAGTACCTTGAAGGGTGTGTTTCCTTTGAAGTAACTACTTGATGATCCCTTCATTGTTGTTGGCATCCGTCAAAGGATTTGGGAGAAATTTTATATCATCTCATTCCTTTGTTGCGCGAGGGATTCCTCAAGCAATAGCTTGATTGGATCTCCTTCTCCACCATCTCTCTTTTTCTCAGCCATGGGAGGCGGTTTGGGTTGACGAGGGTGGTTTTCCCCAATCTCGACTAGTTTAAGATCCAACTCTCGATATCCAGATCTCACTGGGGACATGCACTAAGAGACTATAGAGAGTAGATTGCTCTAATACCATTGAACTAGATTTATGTGAGAACGAAATGAAAGAGCACATATAGAACAAAATATACATATATAGAACAAAATATACATATATATTGCAAAGATCACAGTGATACAACAAACTCAAATTCTATTAATTGAATGAAATAGAACATACTGTAAAATAAAAGCAGCTAGAATGGTGGTACCTTAATCTCTAAGAAGAGATGTGGCAGCTACGCTCATTCATCAGAGGCTGATTAAAAAAGGAAGCTAAAGGGCCTTTTTATCATAAACATGAGGGAAAAAACTCTAACATCAAAAAACCTAACCTAAGGAGGTGGCCACCGATACCCATATGGATCATTGTTACGTTTTATGTTATTGTGTTTCTTTCAAGTATGTTACAGTAAATTGATTGGGTATGGGGAATTAAGAGTGATGTGGGGGGGGGTCAGACAAGCTTCCAGCTTCACGTGGTTGGCCATGTTTAGTAGAGAATAAATTACTCTTGAAACAAAGAGAGGCTCATACATGTATTCCTCTTTGGTATGTTTAGAGTATGATACATGTTTATTTGCATACACACACACACACACACACATACTTATTATTCCATCTTGATTTTTGCAGTTATTCAAATGAAACATAAATGCAGCTAATAACTATTAGTAAATCCAGTGATTTTGGTGAGTAAAATATATCTGCATTTTATTTATGCTTGTGATTTTTAGATGGATGTTTTGTTGTTTTTTTACCAATTTATGTTATGTTTAGCTAATTATGTAATATATGATATAATACTATTTTTTTTCTTTGTGTGTAGGTATATTGATGCCTAGATAGGCAATTCCTCCACCTTGCATGGTCATGAATGTGGTTCAGGTAAGTTGAGCTTGCATTGTTATTCCCTATTTTCTTAGAGAAAATAACAAAATGACATTTGATGATTCCCTTGTGACTCCGCCTGAATTTATTTTGGATTCTCACCATAAAAGAATAGTTTGTACTTCTATTGATGAGCTAATCAAGCTTTGAATTATCCATCCTCCTCCCATGATGCATCTAAGCATAGACCTATTTCTTGGAAGGCTCCAATCCTTTGTAGTGAATTGTAACATAGGTTGAAGGTCTTCAGTGCATTACCTGTCAAGATATATGGTCTTTGGCATTTTGATTGTATCATTGTACTTACACTATCTTGTATCCTTTTGCTATACCGTTGGTTTATATCTCTTATATAGGAAATTAATTCATTATAATTTTGATCTCAATATGGATCTAGGAGTTTCTTTCTCACTCCCACGTTGTAGTTCCACTGGTTGTTCCTTTTAGTCACATTGACCTACTTTTGTGGTTATTTGTTGGACATTAATAAATTTATCTTATCGATATTATCTTATCCCCTTCCTCTTCTGGCAATTAATTTGTAGATCGGATATGCCTTCACATATGAGATGGCACTTGTTGTCATCACTCTGAAGTACAAGGTAATTGAAAGGATTTCTTAAGGGATGATTGTATTCACTGATTAACATTTAAAAATTTCTACTTTCACAATCAAATTGATGTTAGAAACATTCTTTTCCTAGTATGGATAGGGAGATTTCAATACCCTTTATGTGACAATGTACTTCTGGAAAATGTTCTATTGCACAAGAGCATGACCACGAATGTGTCATTGGGAGACTTAAACCCTAGTGCACTTTCACCAATCCAGTTAAGCACTTGTTGACAGGTGGCTAAAGGTTTTGGATTGTAAAGGTGTACATGGAATTGATATGATTTGAGTGATGAAGGTATTACCTATCACTGAACATTCAAATTGAATCCTATAATGTGCATGTTCACAAATGACCTGAATTGGTATGGTATTTTGATCTCTGCTTTAAAATGTTGTGAGCTAACCACTATATTAAACCTTCTTGCTCAAACCTTGTATGTTGTACATTTATAATTAGATAGAAATAGGAACCATAGTAACTTGTGTAACCTAGTTGATTAGGGTTGTTTCTCATTGTCAAAGTAAGAAGTACAAGGGTATGGTATGAGATTGGTATTGGAGACCATGCTGCATGATTGCAAGGTGATTCCATGAAGAATTACTCAACCACTACTTCAAAATCCATACACTAACTACTCGATTGGATCCTTTTCATTGAATTGTATGCATTTGTTTCATGGCAAGTCATTATAAGCTACACATTAACAAATACCTAGTACGTGTTGGTGGTCAATTCCATGGCAGTAGGTAACCATCCAACATTAGTTTTTAACGTCCATCGTGTATTATCTATGCACATAATGACTCCACTAACATTAAACCTTACCCATTAAAAACGATTTCATATACACTTCATCAGTGAAATGTTTCACTATATGCACTGTGCAATAAAGAGAGTTTACAATAAGGTCAATTCTTATTGCATCTTATTTAGAGTACATTCTAGTATTTATGCTTTTAGGCAAATATCCAAGATTAATTCTCAACATAATATCCCACTTTTTTGTACCGGTTCTTGAATTTATCCTAGCATAAGTAGTTGTCCATTGTAAGATGTGGTTCCTTGACATTGGAAAAGAAAGTAGCGCTTCACTATGTTTTATGGATATTTTGGCAATAGTTAAAATCATGGGATGTAGAAATAATTTTTTACATCTGTGAACTTGATCTCTAAGAAGTTGATTTGAAACAGACATATCAGTGAAGCATTGAACCCCTAATGTTTTCATTGGTCCACTTGGATTACAGGGCTAGCAGGGGCAACTGCTGATGTGCATTGTTATGATGCACTTGCAAATAAATGGACAAGGTAAATGTTTGCATGATTTGTTGAATGTATTGTATTGAATTTAATTTTTATCGGTTGGGTAAATGTTGGCATGATTTGTTAAACTTATGGAATTGAATTTAAATTTCCCTTCTCGGCAATGCTTTTTCAAAATCCAATGCTCATGACTTATTTTATTTCCCTTTGATGCCTTAACTTTTTAAGTATCTTTGTATAGAGGACACTTGTCTTCTTAAAAATAATAAATTGATGTATTGTAGATGAAGGTATGACATATGACATATCCCAAAATTGGTTCATTATTATAGATTAGTATTTCCCTGTAGAGACTCCATCTAAAATTTGTATTCACCACAATGAAGCCAAACCTGATTCAAAATCACTAAAATGTACCCTCTTTGTTCATTACTTTTAAAATTTAATTTGTTATTTGAAACATTAAATCTGGTGATTTTCCAAGTTGAATGTATTGTTAAAATTTTAATTAGTATAATCTAAATATGCATGGAACAATTGTTGTAAATTGCTTATTGTTGATTGAAATGTGCTTGGAAATAATATATTTGCTAATCCAAGACAATATCTTCCTTAATTGAAATTTATATATCAATGTCATCGTTGAATTGAAAGCAATATAGTATTACAACCTAGATAAGATAATACAAGATAATAATATTTATGTCTACGAATGGCTATAAAAAGTAGGTTATTGGGACCTAAAAGTGCATTACAGTAGTGCTTCACTGTAGGAATGTGCAAGCATCCCCTAGAAGCTGAAATATAAAACAAAATAAACTAAAATATTGAATAAGATAAATAACTAAAGGCACATGCATATACAACAAGAGAAAGGGGAAACTCATATTCATCAGAAGAGTATTCCCCTAATGTGGTAATAAAGACATTAGTGGAAGTAGAAGATGAATATGTCCTAGTTGAACCACCGAACATAGAGAAACTGCTTGATGATGTCCTCAAGGAAAGTCCATATCTGAGACGACCTGGTTAATACTAGGTGGAAATTGAGTCTTGATATGTCAAGACTCCACTAATACTTGGGGCCATTGAAAGGAACTTGGTGACAGAAAGTTGGCTCCCTAAGGGGGGGAATTGAATCATAATGAGAACTGTAATGACAATGAGATATCCTCAAATGGATTGCAGGTTTAGGTTTTCCAGTTGAATATTGTGTAATATACATCAATATACATTACACAAATATAATAATATATTAAACACACAATAATAGTTTATAAACCAAAGTTCATGTATGATCATGCTCATGACCATTCAATTTATATCAGTATATAGTCATGAAGCATTGTGTATCATAATTCATTCATGTTATGATATACTATTATTTTATCCTATATGGATTTATCTTCCCTATCCTATTTGGATTGGAAGGTTTTATAGTTTTCGAACAAACTGTTCATAACATTGTTATCATAGCCACTCTTGGTAAATGCTTGTTGGATGAGTTCAAGATTCATTTGCTTGTGGCTGGAATTATTTGCTAGTAGTAGAAGATCCCTGGATTGGGGCCAATTTCTCTTCTAGACACTGTAAACAAACAATCAGATGCAATATTTGAATATGAGAAACCCATCTTGCTACTAAGGTGATGGACACAACTGTCATCCTTGTTGGTTATATTGTTGTTATAGGATAGTATTATTGCTGGTATAAACTCCTCAAACCTTGATTTCTTTTGATGTAACCATAGGAAGATGGCGAAGGAGAGTTTTGACATTGGAAAGATAACAATCTTCATTTCAAATAGTATTCAAAACTATTGTTACATATTATCATAAACCAAGCAATAATTCCCTATTGTTTCTACATAATTTATTTCAAATCAATTCACAATATTGTTGCGTTTATAGGGTCGGGTGAAGGTACCATCATAGTTAGAAGGTGTCGCAGAGTTTCCCTACATGCCTCCTGCAGCTGCTACCCAAAATACCCCTGTATATTTGTTTGTGCAAGGTCTTGATCATGAGAGATTCCCTTATAGATTCATCATTAATGATCCATCCATTTGCCTATCATAAATCCCTTAAATCGTAATAGATCTCATCACAATCTAGTGGATCATGTAAATGACTGAATTGTAAGAATAATGTTGTGCTAACTCTTCCTCTATACCTCTGACTAGTTGTGGCTCCTGTGATGACCTCGAACCCTATTTTGTTGATCTAGGATATGGATAAGATGGTATGACATGTCCACAACAAAACCCATGTGGAGGAATTTGAGTGGTCCACCTGCAAGTATTCAAAATCTACCCGATTTATATGAATTTGAGATTCCTGTAAACTACTGCTACTTCACCTTTTTAACGATTTAAAACTTATTTAAAACACCAAATAATAGGAAAATGGGTGGAGAAAAACCTTAAGTACCTCAAATGCTTGTTGTCATGGAATTATGGAGTTTTCAGGGTTCATGAAGGAAAGTGTTAGGTTATAATGGAAAAAAGGATGATATGGATAACATAGAAATCCAAAATTGCAGGCCAAAATAATCACAATTCGAGCACCCAACATCTCCCCCACGCTAGAGTTATGGCATTTCCTCAATCCATGAATTAATTCATACTAACAATTTCAAAGTGTGTTTGTGTCTAGCTATAGTAGGGATGCCCATTTTCCGTTTCTGAATGAAATCCAATACTTTTATCCACTTCCATCCATATTGCTATCTCTTCATATTCATATTCATATTACTTTTAACAAGCTGTCATTAATGGAGTAACTTTCATGCTTGCCAACAACAACTTCAACTTCCTTTTGCAACACAATTGAAATGGGTGATTTCACGTCTCTTAGCTTCATCTGCACATCTTGAAAATTTTCTTTGATGATTCATTAGGTTTCCAAAATTCATAGGCCAAGTGGCATTGCGCCATAAAATTGAAATTAATAAACTACCTAGAATCATCGTAGCAAAGCAGATATGTGATTGTGCCCTTGATCATATAGTACGTCTAGGCTGTGATTATATATTTGGTGCCACTTCTTGTAGTTGTAGGAGATACCAGTATGATATTGTTAATAGAACGTTTCTCAACTGATTGTTGTGCCAATGATAGAATTTGGGGCATCACATCTTTGTGGGACAATTATTACATCCTCTTAACATAATGACACTTATTGCAATGTTTTTCAGAGATTTAAGCATCTTGAAACAAGGATAGGTATTTACTTCTTGTAGCACCTTCCTCACAATTTTGTGCCTTAAGCAATGTATTTAGCAAGTGCATGGCGGGATTTGTAGGAGAGAACATTTTACTTTGAATTGTACATCTAACTCATCAAACAAACATTCTCTAAAAGAAAAAACATAGAACACCCTACCACTAAAGGTAACTTCGCATTGCAATGAATCTTCCACAAATTATACAAAGTGACAACACAAATACAATGCCAATTGCCCCTAAATTTTAAAGGGCCAATGGATTCAACATCATTTAATGATGTTTTCAAATCTCACTAACTCATTCAGTTAAGGTGTGGGTCTCGTCAATGGGGCGACACAGGTTCAATTCCCCTTAGGGGTGAGCTAATTGGGAGGAGAAACCTAAAATCCAACCATTTGAGGGTTGGTGTGGCATAGGACAGGTGAAATCCTTGGGTGATTTTGACTGCTTAGATGCCCCTAGGTCATGGTTTCTAAGACCAAAGACTACTTTTGCAAGTCAGGGATATTCTAGTAAAAAAAAGAAAAAACATCATTTAATGATGGTGCTTTCCAAAATATCTTATTGCATAGGAGGTGATGCCAAGTGTCCCATCTAAATTCATAGCACTCTTGAGCATGCTTGCAACTCCAAAAGACATGGAAAATGGTTTTGATATCTCCATAATGTAGACAAGAATCATCCATAAAACTAGATTGAGATAACCACTACTTGGAGTGCAAACCTTAGTTGATTAGTATCCAAGCAAACACCCTAAACCTGTAGGATGTTCCTTTGATACCATAACTCTAACGTTGATTATTTATGGGTTAGCCGACGTTCATTCGATGAGAATTGGAGATTACGTCCACTTTATTTTGTTCAAATCATTTATAAACGTGGCTCATTGGACGTTCATTGAAATTAGGTCCAAGCTAGATGTGGCTTAGACGTTAAGATGTCGTTAGTTCCATGTTAGATGCATCACGTTTTGGACATTCATTCCACGTTAGGTCCAAGTTAGACGTGGATTATGGAGGATGTTTATCCAATGTTAGTTCCACGTTAGAAGCGTCAATATTTTAACGTTCATTCCATGTTACTATAGGTACAAGTTATACATGGTTTATTAGAATTTTAGCCTACGTTAGTTCCAAGTTAAAAAATTTGCTTTTTGAGCGTTCATTTTACGTTAGGTCCAAGTTCCAAGCTTAGTTTTTTCAGAAATCCATTCCACGTTAAGTGATGCCTCTCTTTGGATGTTCCACCAAGATTAGGGAATGTTGCTTTTTGGATGTGTAGCCGACGTGTAACAAACATTCAATCGACGTTGTCGAAGACGTCAATCCATGGACATTTGACCGACTTTAGAATTGATATCAGGCCGACGCAAAAAACTGTCGAATGAGACATATAAATCCAATAGTGCTAGATATCATTAGCATGTTCAACCCCGAGGGCCTAGACATGGCCATGATGGGCTCATGACTGACCCGTGAATGGTGGCTTGGTCACCTTGGACATGGTTGCAACGACCCCTTTTTTTTTCACAGTAGATAGCTGGCGTGCATCCTCACGTAGAGGCACACCTCGATGCTGAGTCTCGGGGTCGATCCTGGGTGGGGACAGACCCTATCCCTATCTTAGAGTGACATATGTGCGGCCCATTGTTTGGGCATTTGTGGCTATGGCAACCTATGTAGCCATGGTTGCCAGCGAATTTATTATTATTATTATTATTTATCTTTATTTATTTTCTTGTTTTAAATTTGTTTTGTGTGTGTATATATATATATATTGTTTATTTCTTAGAAACCCAAAATTTTATTAGGAAATAAACTTTAATTTTTTGCTCTATTGTTTTTTTACTAGAATACAAACCCTAAAGGAAATCAAGGTTTTCTCTCCCTTTAATTGGAAACTTTCATCCTCTTATTTTGCTTATCCTTTCTCTCACATGCCATAAGGGTTTCCTTTAGGAAAACCAATTTAATTTTTTTTTTCCCAACTGTTGTAGGGGTAGGGATACACGCCCTAAAGGTTGGTCTAACCAAGGCCTAAAAAGTTGCACTTTTTCCAATTTTTTATTTTCGTCCTCATTAAAGGTTGGTATAACCAAGGCCTAAAAATTTGCACTTTTGCCCACTTTCTTAGAATTGACATTTGAAAGTAAATTTAGATACCCATCTGAGAGATGACCATGCAAACACATCTATATAGGATTCTGAGCTATTTTGGCCCTCATCAAGCTTGGTCTAACCAAGGCCTAGAAGTTGCACTTTTTCCCACTTTCTCATAATTAAAATTTGAAAGTAGATTTAGATATCCATTTAAGAGTGTTGAAGCCTAGGATATGTTGGAAATGTCCCAGACAATAACGCAAAAGAGATAACCAAGTCCGAAGGCTTCAAATAATCCTATGCAAGTATTATTCTATCCTCAAGTTGTTTGGTTTGGCTAACTCTAACGAATATTAGGCCTCCATTGGCACTCCGAGAGTAATCAAGTGAGACTTTTTGTAATACCCCAATTTTGACCCTTATGAAATATTGGCTTTTAATGTAAATATTGTATACATGCGATGTATGTTTCCCTAGCGTGGAATTCAAGGCCAAGGCCCCGCTAGTGTATGTTCGGATTTTATTTAAAATGAACAAGTATTTGATATTTTATTACTCATGAGCTATTCAGCCATGGAATATTGTAAATGATGTAAATATTTGATAGTGCAATAAAATACCAAAACTGGCTATGGAAGTAACGAATGAGAAGGGGCCATGTGCATTCCACTAGGGAGTGGTGAGGGGCTTGTGGAGATGAACCATACGCTGCCAAATGTCATTTGTGAACACATTTGACTTTCCTTGCTGACATTTAATTCTGTTGTAAGGAAGTTGTTGAAGAATTCAGTCCATGGCTTCAATGGAGCATGGGCAGCCCAAAAATTCGTATGGCAGGTATGGGCTCTGTTTTTCTTGTACCACAAGTCACTCTACCTCATGGGAATTGGTTCTTCCTCATTCTCATTCCATTGTTGAACATCCCAGCATCAGTTTTCATCCATTACACATGCCCAGCAGTGAGAAAAACCAGAAATCGCAACTTTGCAAGAACTCATGTTTTGAAGGGCCATAAACACCCAGAATTTGGTATTGACAGTAAAATCCAATGTGGGATCCATAGATATGAACCTTGAGGCGAAATTGAGAGGGTTAGATACCCCGAAATCCATAGAAAAACCCAGTTTTTATAGCCCAGAAGTGCAGTGACGGGATTGAGTTATTTGATGACAGAATTGTGAGAAATCCAAGTGTGAATTCTAGAACAGAGATTGGGAATGCTTGATAAACCCAGTGAAGGTTGGAATCTCAAGGATGGACCTTTCTATGCCCATCATGAAGAGCACTGGAGGGAAGGGACACCTGAGGGACTGTGCAGCAGAGAAGGGGACCTTCCTTGTGTTGGGTGTGGTAGGTACTGTGGGTGCCTTGACTGTTTGAATTATCTTGAGATGCATGTAGCTCTGTGGTTGAGCTCACTGGTTTAGCATTGCCTTCCTCTGTCTTTTGTATGATTGATAAACCCAATTGTGTGTTGGCTTAGCATAGCTGTTGAGTGAAACCATGGCTGTGAGTGAGCCCATGTAGTTCCTCCTTAGTGGATGCACAACCCAGCTCGGGGTGATCTCTCAGCTGAAAGAATATAGGCTGTACAGAGATCCCTGGTTGGGTGGAACGTTGCTCTCACATAGCTAGTTGTTTGGACAACTTCATCTTAAATATAAGTGTTCTCTGTGGTTTAAATTATATGCATTATGTGTTCTGCAATGTGTTAATTCTGATTGATAATTGCTCATGTTGATGAAATGAAAGACATCCTGTTTTATCCAATATGATAATTGATGACTGTTATATGCATGATGAAACTGTGTGGATATATAGTGTTTAATTCCATTGTGTTTGTTGAGTATGAATTTGCACGCATAAGTTTTATTTATCTAAGAATTTCTTAGTAATGTATGGGGCTAAGATTCTCAAATAAGCCCGGTATGTTTGGTCATGTTTCCTTCCTTGCACTAGATTTATGGAAGGGGATGTGACACTTTTCTTCCATAATAGAAGACCTAAGAAATTAATTTTCAAGTTAATGAAAGCAGAAAAAAGACAAGTAAAATATAATCTACTTAAACCTAATTACTGAAAGAGAAACTTAGCGGTGAATCCTCAGAGCAATCAGATCAAGGAATTCTAGTACTTATCAACCTGATGGATGACAATTTAAATCAGATCTAATAGTACCTTCTTTGATAAAAGACAAAACAGTTAAAATTATTTTTGTTCTCATTCAAAGATCTATATAAAATGATTATTCTGAGAAAGGTATGTTAATTGACAAATTAACATTTAGAAAAGACAATTCTATAGTTACAAAGATATTGATTAAGATTATATGAAACAAAGAAAATAATTTCCTGTTACTTTATCTTTATATGAATCATAAATGAAAAATCAAATACATATTCATAAACTTATGATTTTATAACCAGAGAAAAGTGAACCATTGAATAAATGCAAGAAAACTCAAATTCATCAAGAACACTTGATAAATAAATCACCAAAATGAAGATATAAGATAAGACTGACTAAATTTGCAGTAGTATGCCTCCTGTCCTTTTATCCAACGGTTTCCCCCCCTCTACATGAGATCTAAGTCTCTTTAAATAATAGATACAATAAGTTACAAAGAAACTAACTTCCCATGAAATTGGGAATTACAGAATATTTGCCTAATATTTACCAAGGGCAGATTGCCACTTGGAAAAAACATCCAATAGATCATCAATGTCCTGATATTGAGCATGTTTGAGATGTAGTTGAGCTTTGCAAAGGAAAGCTTCGACCTCTTTCTTTTTTACTTTTGACCATTCCTGTAAAAATGCATTCACCTTTTTAACCCTGAAGAAACTGGTAACTCAACTAATTCTTTGATTTCTCCCATATGAACATGCCCAAGTTATTCAATGCGTTCTTTAGACTACAAATACTTTTCTTCAACTTGTGTAACCAAAAACTTAGGTGGAAGAGCACTTTCTATCTGATTCATAACAGGAAAATCCAATAATCCTAATAGATTATTAGAAGCAAACCATTGTTTCCTGCAAGCTTTATGTCCTTCTTCAATGGTGGTCTCAACCATATCACAAACATTTTCCCAAGACTGCAAAGAGATCCTTATTCTCCTTATCTTGATATTGTCCAAAATAGGAACTCCTTCAGGGTTGTCCTTGATATAATTCTGCCAATCAATAACATCTTCATAGGCCCTTGTAGCAGCATTCCTTCATTGATTATGATCACATAGAATGCCGGAGAAATGTTCAAAGGAATTGAAAACATCTTGAATTTCATTCAACCCTTCAAATAATTCAACTAAGAGATTTTTATAATCATCATTTATCCTAAAAAAAATTCTTTAAATTCATCCTTAGAAAAAAATGAAAATGAGGAAGAAGTAGAGATTGATTAGGACAATTTCAGTTGTTGCTCCAGAACTGCCAACCTTTCAACATATTGTGTATTATGTCCTTGGGCGTCATGAAGTTTCTCTTTCAAATCTCCATTCTCTAAACTGTAGTTTCTGAATCTAAGATTCATAATTGTCCTTCAATTCCTGCAATTGGGATTGATACTATTGATCTAATTCGATCTGTTTCTTCTGAAGACCTTGTAATTCATCTTCCTTCTTTTCAATTTCTTTGTTGAGTGTAGTGACAGACTCAAAGTTGGCACCAACAAAGGCTCCATGGCAGCATTTGTCTCCAAAGATTCCTTTTTAGCATCTATGGAGGCTCTCTTCCATATAGTCTGGTTAGGAATAGTACCTTGGACCAATGTTCCTTCTCTAGCTCTTTTAGAACCTCTCTTCACCACTGTCTTTTCAGATTTGCTCCAAAAATATTCACCCAGAGAAACTACTGCATATTCACCAAATTCTGCCATCATTTTAGAAGTGGATGAAAATACTTCTGAGACAGTGACCAAAGGCATAGGTTGTGAGATAACAAGGGTAGGGATAGGCATAGTCAACTGAGATAAGGAGGTAGCCGTTTTTGAAGTAGTTAAGGATGAAAGAGAAGAAATAGAGATTATAGATGAAATTACGGGATCTATAGGTACAAAAGAAATTTGCATCTCTTTTGAGTTAAGGTGTGATTCCATAGCAATAGTGGATTGGGAAGATGAATAGATAGGAGGAATATCAGAATTTGATGATGATACAAATGGTAAAATATTGGGAATGGTGATAAGTGGAGATGATGTTGTAGTGAGGGTGGTAGTAATCTCAAGAAGGGGAATCTCTGAAGGAGAATAATCCTCTATTAGTGGGTTTTCAACTGAGTCGGAAAGAATTTGGATGATTGCAGTAGTCAATGTCAAGTCAGAAGAATTAGGAAATGGTAATGATAAGTTGGTGAGAGATAACCCATCATCAAGCTCACTATCATCAATTTGCAATAAGTCATCCCCTACTACTAATACTTTTGTTTTCTACTTTCTCACTGGAAGTGTTGTAACAATAGCTTTGGTTTCAAGCGAAGAGCTCATCAAAGCTAATCTCGTCTTCATGTCTTCAGCTGATTTTATCAAAGCATTAAGATTTGCTACAGGTTGAGGTTGTTGAGGATATTCAATTGGATTTTTTCCCTTCTTATCCTCTTATTGATAAGTCAAGAGTAGAGGAGTCTTAAACTATTTTTTCTGAGCTTCATGTGCTTCTTTTTCGACCATCTCTTTCTGAGTCCTTTCTTCATCTGATAGCTTGATATTTCTATCTTGCAGAACCTTCTATTTAATATCTTTTTGATACTGAAGGATGGATCCCTTTTCATCTTTCATCTGAGGTGGTAGCCCTACTTAAAACATCCTGAAATGAATTTGCACCTTCATAAATAAAATCATTAGGCTCTATCTCATGCACATAGTTACTCTTTATGTGTTCTTTAGAAAAATGATTTGCAAATAAAGATTTGGGATCATCCATCCTTTTGGGATCTTCCCCAAAATTCAAAGTTGTAACCCTTTTACCAAGCAAGGTTGCATGTGTAGAATTCTAAATGACAAATGGTCCAAGAGAAAGGGGAAACTTAGGAAAACCTTTCCTCTTTTATCCAATGAATCGAGGGAAGACACCTTCAATAACAGTTTGAAATGAAATCTCCTCTATGACCATCCTGTCAGGAACAACTCTAGGCAAAAGGTGAATTGTTCTGTTGCCACATATTCTGATGTAGGAAAAATACTCACCAACATACCAATCTCCCATCGTAGCAGTCAATGCCTTGGCCTGTGAAGAAAAAGTGGGGGCATCCTCTTTGAAGATCATGAAGTAAATGGAGCCAAATAATTGATCATGGATCTCATAGATAATAGGTATAAAATTTTCTTCCCACAAAACTGAACAATAGATATGGACAGGTGGTCCTTCTCTGGTCCAATTCCATCCCATGGTAGGAAAAGAAAAAGTTGAACATAAAGCATCCATGACGTAACCAGACAAGTAGAATGAAGGCTTATTAGAATCATGGGTTTTCTTGTACTTTTCAATAGCCTCTTTTAAAATCACGGATAATATATGTTCCCAATTGAAGGATTCACCATTGGTGAGAATGTGATGTGCCACAGGTGCCCATTCTGACTTGAAGAACACACAGTTGGGAAACCCATATAACCTGCATAACATGGCTTCCAATAAAGAAAAAGGTTCTTTGAACCAGGAAATAGGATACTTCCTGTCGGATTTAGGAACATAAATGGCAGGATTTTCCATCCAAGTTTTCATCATTTCATCGAAATTGAAACGAATTGCGGAAAACTCTAAGAATTGTTTTGAAAGAAGTTGCTTGGGATTTTTGAGCGCATAAATCCTAGCGAAGACTTCAGGTTTAAACGAAGCCAACATAGTATGGTTGATATTGTTAAAAGAGTGGTCAAGAGGGTTGGTATTGTCCACAATCCATTTGACAACATCGGTATAAGGCATGAGGGGTGGCCTGGCCGCAATTGCATGGATTTGGGATTTTCTAGTGTTCATGTAAGCCAATTTGTCATGTTGGATTTCAGAAAAGTCATCATTGTCAAATATAGATTAAAGCCTAGACCAATCAAGGAAAAAGGTATCGAAAACCCTCCCATCAGTATCATAAAAGATTCCATTGTTAGGGTCTTTTACCCTCAATTCATCCATGACTGACTTAGACCTAGTATTCCTCGACATAGTTGATAATAGGTTTTCTGAAAAATGATGAAAGGAAAATTCAATAAAAATCCTGATTCAAGTTCAAATTATAACGCAAGTGATTTGCAGGATTGAGAAAAGCACTTACCTATAAAAACGATGAAGAAAAAACAGAATCGATCACAGGGTAAAAACTTCAATAAAAATTGTTTGCAGAAGGTAAAATCGAAGCGTAAAATGGTAAAAAGAAAAAAACTAGTTTGGAGTATTTAAATTGGAAGAATTTATTCCTTTAATGAAATTGAAACACAACCGTAGATGTAAAACACACCAATGTTCAAGATTAAAACAAATTTATGAAAAATGTGGAAGTGGAAAGTCAGAAAATGATTTTTAAAAAATAACCAATTTCATCCTTCTGCAATTTGCAATGCAATGCAGAAATGAGGGAATGCAAAAATAATTTTTGAAAGTTGCAAATGTAGAAGTTCTATCCGCAATCCGCAATTGGAATGTCGGGAATGCGGGAATGATTTTAGATAGTTTCTAGTCTCCTCAATCTGCATTCCACAAAACATTTGCAGAATCGGAATATCGACATTCGATCAATTCATTTGATTGATTTTTGACTTCCACAACTCGCAATTCACAATGCAGAAATGCAGAAACATTAAAATTCAAATATTAAAATCGGAGTTTTCGCAATCCGCATTTCGCAATTTTCACAAAGAAAACATAAACAAAAAAATGTAGAAAAAGCAATTGTTTTCAGTCAATTTTAAATGTTGGAAGTAGATGATAATTGACCGAAATGATTTATTGAAAAACTTGGAATTTGAAAATAAGGATAATAAGCATCTAAATTACCTAAATCAAAAACTAAAATGGGGCTCCCATTTTCTTTAGAAAATGGGATCTGTTGTGTGAGCAACAAATGGTGACTGGCTGGACGAAGCAGTTATCTCTGCAAGAATAATATTCAAAGATCGGGAAGAACCATAAAATTATGAGATAATACTTTTGTCTGTAGCTTGAAAATGTCTTCATAAAATGCAACAAAATCTGCAGAGTTAATTTATAACAAAATCCCCCCCCCCTTAATCAAAACCAGATGTTAGAATTTAAAAATGAAAATTAGCCTAGGGGAAAATGGTATTTTTTGCACTAATATGCAAGCATGAGGGGGCAGTTTAAGATAAACCTTATAAGAAACTTTCCACCATTTTCAATTCACCAAATCACCAGTAATCTTGAATTATAACTTTTATTAATTCATTTATATATATGCAAAAATATTTATCTATTTATTTATTTATTTTCCTTTTGTTATTTTATTTTATTTTTTTTAAGAGAAAGACTAACTTTGTTGAAACAATACCATTGCCCTGACTTGGTAATGAGTTTCTTGCAATGCCATTCATAAATTCTTTCCAGAAACTGAACAAGTTGGCTCTATTAAGAGACCCCTTTTCTTTTAGGTTTTCCACAAAAGCAATTACTATGGCTTGGTGACCACATAATAGTAATTTCAGTAAAAAAAAAGGAACGATGATCATGGTCCGGATGGCTTTCAATAAGACCCCTTGTCCTTGAGTCAACAAATATATTTATAAGGAACACAAAGATTAATTAGTTTGTAAATTGCAAGTCACTACCTTGGCTTGGTAACCAAATTCTAGTAGTGTCATTCAATGATACCTGTAGATCATGAATGGATCAACCTTTGATAGTATCTTCCAACTTCCAGTAAATAGATGAAATTCATCTCCCTAGCTTGGTGACCAGATATGGAGATGTCATTCCACCAAATATCTATGATCATGATAGGATGGCTTGTAATAAGACCCCCTATCTTGCAATTCACAATTATTTAGGTAAATTTTATTGAATTCCAAGATAACTGAAATGGAAATAAAAAAATAGTGAAAAGGAGCACCAGATTATAAGAATTTACTTCCAACCACTGATGGAACATATAACAGTAAAACCATTTACTCCTATGACTAATTCATCAAATGGGGTATTATAAAATGATGGTTCAATAGAGAAAGGGTTATTTACAATCTGCATGAATTATTTTCTACATTTTATAAGGAGAACGCCTTTAGATATAGACCGAGCAAAGTGTAATCTATTATGGCCATCCTAAATCTTTCTGATTCAATTGTTTTGAGATAACTGATCAATCAGCTTTGGCAAAAATGCTTCATTAATGACACACTTTAAAAGGAAAAATAAAAAGAAATAAAAGAAATCAAACCACTCATATGTACAAATAAGCAAAAGCTTACCTCAAACAAAATATTTCTTCGAAAGCTGAATTTTTACTGGATAGGTTTCAGGAAAACCTTTCAGTGTCTGTAATATGGCAGTACCAGGGCCAAGCTTTTCAGCAATAAGAAATGACCCTAGCCACAAGCATTGAAACTTAGTGTAATCTTTTTTATCTTTGTGTTGTTTCTCCCATTTTAATACCAAATCTCCTACTGGAAAATATCTTTTGGTTGATGATTTCTCATCAAACCATCTTTTAACTAATTGTTGATGTTGGTATAATTTGTTTTTGGACTTTCTCCCTCTCCTCTTCTAGCTTAAGCAATGAGTCAATTCTATTATGAAGAGGAGAAGAATCATCCTATTGTAATGATTGGGATAATTATAATGAAGGAAGTAATAGATTTGAAGGAAAAATAACTTCCTTACCATAAACCAAACAGTAAGGGGAATTACCAAGAGCATCTTTTGGAGTTACTCAATCTGCCCAGAGAGCGTTATAGAGTTGAGTATGCCAATTTTTATGATGAGTGTCCACAGTCTTCTTCAAGATATTTACCAGATTCTTATTTGAAGACTCAGCTAGTCCATTTCCCTATGGGTAGTAATTGGCAGAGTATTTGAGTTTGATTCCTTTCTCCAGATCATACTGAGTAAGATCAATGGATGAGAGATAGGATGCATTATCAAACACTAAAAATTCAGGGACCCCAAACCTAGTGACAAAGTTGATTTCAAGAAAAGCTATCACTTGGTTTGTATTTGCAACCTTAAGGGGAACTGCTTCTACCTATCTGGTAAAGTAATCAGTTGCAATCAAGATATATCGGTGTTGCAATGAAGAAGTAAGGGTTATAGGACCAACAAAATCTAAGCCCCACTGTTGAAAGGGAAATTGGACAATGACTGGTTGAAGAGGGAAGGTTGACTTCTTAACTTTACCAACACTCTTTTGACAAGCTTCACACTTTCTAGCAAAAGCATGTGCATCTTTAAACAATGTTGGCCAATAATAACCAACCCGCAAGATTTTATGAGTTGTGGTTTCTCCTGCATAATGTCCTCCAGTAGGTCCTGCATGTATTTGTAATAAAATATTATCAGTTCCTGCTTTATAAGGACATCTGAGAAATATTCCATCGTAATTCTTCCTAAACAAAACATTATCAATTAATTGATAAGGTGCAACCTTTAATCTCAAAGCTCTGTGTTTCTTGAAGTCTAGGGTTTGAGGAGAAAACTCATGTGTAAGGAAGAATTTAATATCATCATACCATTTTGATGCAAGGGAAGAAAACACATTTACAGTGTCCTAAAAAACACCTTCTTCTTGGTTCCATTCAAATTGTTCTTGCTGAGGATCATTAGATTGGGCAGCGAATAAACACAACCCTTGTCCCTTGACAATATTAGCAGGATTTATTTCCAAATCATACTCTTGAAGGGAAGTCATCCAATGGGCACGCTTTTCACCAAGTTCCTTCTAGATTAAGACATTGCGTATTGCTGCATAATGAACAATGATTTAGTCTTGGACTTTAAGAGATATGGCCTGAAATGTTTTACAGAGTGTAAACTGCATAAGCTTGTTAATCAATTTGAGGATAATTCATCTTAGCGCCTTTGAATGTAGAGATAATAAAATAAATGGTAATTTCAGTGTCTTCAACATCTTTCTATGTCAACACGACAACATACGAAAAGTCAGTGTCAAATGTATACAGAATAAAATATTTCGTAAAATATGGTGACATTAATGCAGGAGCTTCTGCAATAACCTTTGTGATTTCAACAAAGGAGTCTCTTTGAACATCATACCACTTAAACTGGACATCTTTTTTATTAAATCATGTAAAGGTCTAACTATTTGAGCAAAGTTTGGAATAAATCTTCTAACAAAATTGATCTTTCCCAAAAAAGATTGCATAGATTTCTTAGAACTTGGAAGTCCGATTTTGGCAATGGCATTACTTCTGGTTGTTCTCCTGAGGATGAACCTGCTTAATAGGTTCGAAACTTGTCGATTTGATAAATGCTCACCGCAGATTTCCTCTCACTGAATAAGGCATTAGTTCTCTCAGGATCAATAATCATTCCATGTTTAGAAACTATAAATCCTACAAGTTTACCTTCTGTCACAAAAAAGATGGACTTTTTTTGGGTTCAAAGAAATACCATACTTCCGGCATGTTTCAAAAACTTGTCTAAGAGAAGATAAATGGTCATGTTTCTTCTTAGAGTAAATAGTTATATCATCCAGATAAACTACTACAAAATTATGCATAAGGCCTCTGAAATCTATATCCATAGCTCTTTGGAAAGTAGCACCTGCATTTATTAGTCCAAAGGGAATTTTCTTGCAAGCAAAATTTCCCCAAGGTGTCCTGAATGTAGTTTTGAGTTGATCGGAAGGAGTGACCAAGACTTGATTGTAACTAGAGAAAACATCTCTGCACCAAAAAAAAATTGTAAAATTTGTTCCATGGGAGGAACATGATAATTATCCTTTTCTGATGCCTTATTTAAATTCCTGAAATCCACACAAAGTCTTATTTTCCCATTCTTTTTATGAACATGGACTAGATTAACTACCCATTGTGTATGTCTCACGAGAAATATGATTCTTGCTGCAAGTAATTTCTCTAATTCTTTCTTAACATAAGGTTCTAGGCTAGGGTGCATTTTTCTTAACTTATGTTGATATGGTTTGACATGAGGCTCCATAGGAATGTTATGCTGGATGATTTTAGTGTCAAATGTCTTAAGATCATTGTACGTCCATGCTAAAACATCTTTGAATTCTTTGAAGAGTCGGATGTATGCTATTTTTTCATTAGGTGAACAATCAATCCCAAGGTTAACCAAATTAGGGTTTTGTTCAGTTCCTAAATTAACAGGATGATAATTCAGAGAAGAACTATGAGTTTTGCAGTTGGTAGTATTTTTGAATTTATCCTGCAAATTGTAAAATTTCTCTAAATTGATTACTGATTTAGGAATTAAGTTAGAAGGAAATTGAGGATCTGATAATGATTTCTCATGTTGAGCTTCATCAATAGCTATGTCTTTAAAAGTGTCATGAGCTGTTAAGAAATCTAAGATTTGTTGATCATCGTTAAATACCTTCCAGTTGGTAACATTGTCTGGAATTGAAGGTTTGTACATCAACTCAATGGAAAAAGTGTATGGGGATAAACCCTCAAGAGGAATTAATCTGGGAGTAGTGTTTGCTAACAGATTAGCATCGAAGGTCTGTGATTTCGGAATAGACCTAATATTAAATGCTTTGAAAAAACTAGTTAGGTCTCAGACTTGATTTTGATAGTTTATCAACCGAGGAGATATGCAATGGATTTTATTTCTAACTTGTCTTACAATAATCTCAGAATCTCCATAGCATTCTATAACTTGTGCACCTATGTCAATTGCTTTTCTGAGACCCTGAACGAGAGTTTCATGTTCAACAACATTATTTGTACACTCAAATTCTAACCTACAAGCAATCATAATTTTGGTGCCTTTTGGATCTATCAATACACATCCTGCGCCAGCACCTTCCTTTGATTTAGAACCATCGAAAAATAAAGTCCAAGAATTTATCTCTATTCTAAAATTGGTATTTACATTATATACATTGTACACAATTGTACCAAAAAAAGGAACATTATAGTTTACAATTTCAAATTGACTTCTAATATTTTCAGTGGGTGAAACATCAGCATGAATATTTCCAAACAATGTGTCAAACGTGTAATGTTCAATATGTGTGCTGAAATAAACAACGGGCTCACTAGGATCATTTAAATATGTGACTTTCTACCTCATGTATGGCTCTCTATTGATTTTAATTTTATTGGGTTTGTCGTTATATGGTAGCCATAAATGGGACCAATTGGTAGCAAAGTATCCCTTCAATTTCTGTGACCAGTCTCTACTTAGCCACATGCCATAGGCTTCGGGAATATCAACAATTACAATGTCAATGGTCTGATGAATTCTCGGATTAGCAAATAGTGTGATAAGGAAATCTTTTAGTTCTCCTACTACCATGACTCTTGATCTATCAAGTTGGACAATCTGGGTAGGAGAAGGTTCCCAAGAGACATTAAGCTTTTTACAAATTGAAAGAGGCATGACGTTAGATGAAGCACCATAATCTATCATGCAATTATGCACATTCCTATTGAATATCTCAAAAGTAAGTAAAAAGGGAGGTGTCCTCTTCCCGTATGATTTTTGGCCACTTGGCTTTGCAGAGATTTCCACACTGTTATTTTGAACTTCTCTAGATTTATTAAGAATCATGCTTTTAGGTAAGGTTTCCCTCACAGCATGAATCTTAAGGAGTTAAAATAAAGAAATATTAGCCTTCACCTTTTTAAGTTCTTCAACTAAGTTATATTCAAATTCAAGAATGATTATTTCCTTCTGCGTTGTAGCTTTACTTTTGTTGGAATTAGATGATGATGGAGATTCCTGCAACACTTGCCCTTTACCATGAGTGTTATAAGGATGTTGTACATTATATATTGTTTCTGGATCACATTCTTCTTCAACCATTGGTAATTCAGCGAAATAATTGATTACATTAATGTGTTGATTTTGTTCTTCATCAGGAGGTTCAGATTCCTCAATATCTTGCTATTGAGGGATTTCCTCTTTACTATCAAGGATAGTTTGGGACTCACTAACTAGAGCTTTAAGAATAGAATAAAGTTCTTCCGAAAACAATCCCTCATCGAGTGGGGTGGAGTTTGGTTTTGAGGAGGTTGATAAGGCCTTCTGAAAGGTTTCCTTAAAAATCATCTATCAGTGGATTGACCCTCAGTATTTGTTTTCCTTAAATCTACCATTTCATTTGATATCTTCTGGAAAAAATTATTTACACTATCCATATCAAAAGTATCTTTGTTTTGTACGGCAGGTTTAGGGATATTTTCTTTTTTTTTTTAGATGTGGGGGGTTGATCAGCTTGGATATCTGGATTATCTTTCAGACCAAACATATCCTTTTCTATTGATATTGCTTCAATGAAGGCTTCTTGCAAATTGTTCTTATGTGCTCGTTTGACCCACATAGAAATAGGTATGGGTAGACCTTTAACATAGTAAGCTGCCAATAATTCTTCAGCTGGAAGAACATTATTAGGAATCATGTTTTTCAAAGAGGAAAATATTTGGTTGAAGACTTTGACTCTTTCCTTGCCTTTAATTTTTAATGAGGATAATTCCATGACTAGATCTTCAGGGATTCTGTCATCCCAAATATTTTCAAGAAATAAATTTTCAAAGACAGTCCAGGAAGTGATGGACCCAACTGTTGAGGCGAAGTACCATGTGGCAGCTTTTCCTTCAAAGGTGTAATGAAATAACATGCAAACTACATCTTCATGTACAACATTTATGAGTCTGATGGCTTGCATAAAAGTCTTGGTATGATCATCTGCTAGTGATTTATCATCGGAATTAAATTTAGGGATCCACTTCTCTAGATTTTAAGGTAATCTATGATGATCTCTAGGAATGGATACAACATCCTAATCTCACCATGGCGTATTTTGATTTGGTCTATTAGGTTGGTGTGTCATTGGGCTATTCAGTGAAGTAGAGGAACTTGAAGATGAATCACTTTCAGATGACTCTTCAGATGATGATGAAGATGAAGGGGGAGGCGATGGCAGTGGACCACCAAACGCTATATTGGGTTGTGGATTATTTTGAGGTTGAGTCGTTGCTTCAAACAATGGATTGTTTTGAACTTCAAGAAATAATTATTGACTGACTGTATTCTGATTTTCATTATCAATCTGAGAATTGTTTATGGGATGTTGTTAAGACGATGATTGTCTTAGGTTCCTGTTTAACTCAGTCTATGTTCTACTCTGGAGGTGAGATCCTGAGTACTTTGTATCAGTTGATCAAGAGTTAAAGGTCCTCTGGTTGGTGAAACAAAAATAGTCTCAGTTCTTTTGATTTCTTGTACATTTATAGGAGTGATAGGGACTGTAGGTTGAGTTTCATCTTGTGGAATAGTCGATGTAGATGCATCATTTTGACTTCTAGTAACTATCAGTGTCCTGACAAGAGGAGGTTTGTTGGTATTTCGTTTAGGCATGAATAATCATGGCCCTCCTTCTAACGCCATTTGTTGAGGCCTAGGATATGCTGGAAATGTCCCAGACAACAACACAAAAGAGATAACCCAGTCCGAAGGCTTCAAATAATCTTATGCAAGTATTATTCTATAATAATAGCATAGAATTATACTTGCAAGTATCATATTGCCGATGATGGACACATCAAACAAGATTGTGGAGTGGAGGTCGAGTTCAACCAATCTAGCCATACTAGCCATCGTGACCAAAACCTAATAGAGGGGACGTTAGGTTATGTTGGGAATATACAAGAGATCATGCAAGTCATGGATTTCTCATCTTTTCAATGTGTTATTTTTAGGTGAGAGTGGTGGGATACCTTCGTTCAAAGTATTAATGTAAAAGAATATCATGATAGTGAGCTAATATGTATTAATTCTAAAAAAATGTGGGTTGAAACTAAGGAGCCATATGTTTTCCCATAACTCTATAACCAAGTGTTTTTTTCACCTAGATGTGTTGGATGCGGATTGGTGGTTTGTATTGAGACATTATCCAAGATTAGAACATATTTTTGAGAACAATAATGTTATAATACCAAGTGAGGAAGATAATTAGGGTGATGGTAACGAAGACTGATATGTAAATATTTTATTTTGGCATTTATATTGCGAATGTGTCATTTTATTATGGGTATATATAATTAGCCAATTATGGTTTTTCTCTTCATTTTACAACGTTTGATATGAAAAATTAACAAACATTTAATACCATCATATTTAAAATGCAGTAAATAGTACACGCATAAAAAGTGGTTTTGATATGTTTTTATTGTCATGTTTATTATTTATTACAACAAATTTATAATGGTATATTAACATATTTTATGCTGCCTTTTGAAATACTGAACATTAATTGAGATATAAATTAGAATGTTGATGACATATTCATATAATAGAATAGTAAAGGTTTTTAAAGTAAATTTTAAATTTTATTTAATTAAAAAGTATGATATTAAACTAGCATCAATGATTAGAAAACCATTGAAAATATCAATATCATGCTAGTTTAATGTTTTTTAACATGTGCTTATATTTCATACAAGAATTTATAATTATTATCATCAATTAAATGTCAATATTTAATCAAACAAATTAATTTAAAAAAATGATGAAATCTAATTTATAATTGTTTCGGTGTTTAAATAAACAATTTGATCACTATTTACAATATTGATAATATGAACTATTAACATCTATATCATTTTAGTTTAAAGTTTGAAGTATAAAAATATATAATTATTTTCATGATTTCACAAAAACGTTTAATAAAACAAATTGATTTAAAAAATTAAACAAATATAATTTAGATTGTTTTTATGATTTAATATACAAAATGTTATGATTATCAAAATTGGAGTAATTTTTTTATTATATTTAACATCATACAATTTAATTTTATCAATATTAATAAAAAATAAGTAAAAATAATTCCAAATAAATTTATGAAATATTATTTAATAGAAAATTTGATTTAAAAAATTAATCAAATTGAGCAATCATTCATAGAATCATTTGATTAGGTTTGTAAACATGCTTAATCAACATATTGTATCTTCTTGTACAATAAACAATTCACCTTGAAAATAAGAGTGATGTATTCACTAGTTATAGGTATTCACAATCACAATGCAAATTAAATGATTTCATAAAACTAAGTTAAACATTATATGACAACTCTAAAATTAAATGAGTGATGTATATTTAATATAATTTAAAAGTAGAGAAATCATTTAACAACAACAACATCAACATAATATGAAGAAAAAAATATATACACAAGCAATACACATATCAATATACATGTCAAACATACATCTCATCGAAATCAATAAACATGTCGAATATACATTTCAAGTCAAATTTATAACAATCAATAGACATGTCAAGTACCACAGCTAGCCAGGTTTGCAACCAAAACCAAAGGCATCAGTGGGTCCACTACTTGAAGTGGAGGGTTTATTAGTACCCATGTCAGATAACAATGAAGAAAGTGGAGTGATATATCTCTCCACCAAGATCCATATCACCCGATGTGACCAGTGTCATGTACAACATCCAACGCTAATGCAGTAGGTGTAGCTGATGGTGTCACTACAACTGGTGGCACAAGTGGATCATCAGTTGCTAACACAATATATCCTTGTGGGGCGCACTTGTGCATATTAAATTTGAAATTACTAGTGTGTATTACATAGTTTGAATGTTCTGGTGTGAAATACATATTTATAAAAACAAAGATGCTTTCTCCACATTTTAAAAAGCTTGGTGTGCATTATATATTTTGAAAGCACCACTATGTAGTATCTATTTGAAAGAACCTGTGTGTATTTCTCACCCACAATGTAAAGCCTTGTGTGATCATAATTGTAAATGAGAATGAGAATGGTATCATTAAAGAAAATGGTGTTGTTAGGAGCACATGTACATTTATTGAATGCATTAGCATCGGTGTCTATGTATATGTATAAGGCACCAACTCTTAACAACTTTTAAAAGTCATTGGTGTAAAAATATATATGAACCACACCATTGAAGTCAAATATTAAATGCAATGCGCCAATATGTTTCAATGTTAAATTTGTTTACATTGTGGATATGTAAATGCAACTTTTTGATTTTTTATAAAATTTCAATTAATCATCATAAAATTATTTTTTATTACAATATTTTTTATACAAATACAATAATAAAATTAATGTATTTTATCATTTAATAAAATATATTATATTGGCTCTTTATAAAAGAACTTATAAATTCATTTTCATATTTTTTATAAACATATTCATATTGGTATATTTTAGAAAGTTATCGTTGTGAGCTTAGCAGTTGTTTGTTGTGGTCCAACGACAATGCCCAGACCCTGACCACTATTACAAGATCATTGCTACAACATCCTTAAAAAAAAACTTGTCTTTTAGAAATCAAAGCTTTTCTCAAATTTCTTGATTTTTGTAGTTAAACAATTATGCTTTTTAAAGTTTGTAAATCATTTTATTGTATGAAACATGCAGACTTTGAATGTTTCTATTTGGGACTATTATCATCAACATGATAAATGCATTAATTAAAAACGTTTGTTGATTTTGAACATCTTTGACACAAATTTACACAAAATCTCATAAACAAATTTGCAAAAATTGCCATGTATTGAAGGTAATGAGCAAAAGCCTAGGAGATATAACGCATTGCATTGGATTTCTCTAACCAAGTCATCACATGGAAGGTATGCAAGAGAATTACTGCAGTGGATATTATGTTTGCACCTGAGAAAGAAAATATTAGTAATGTCTAAAAATGAAAGAATACTCATGATTCTTATGGCAAACATTGTAGTAGTAACATTGTAACAAGCTGCTTGCCATCAGTGTGAGCCAAGCCACATTCAAGGACACCTCTTGGCTGGCCATAATTTCCCATGGTTTTAAAAAACCTAAATCCTTGATAATTATGTTAGCTCCATTATGCCTTAACACCCTAAAACAAAATCTAAGTGTTATCCTAATATTGTCATTTGCATCCTATGTATGTATAATCAAAGCAAGTATGTTTTCTAATGAAGTAATATCTAAAATCACCCTAAGAATGATGTGGCATCTATAGAAGCTAAAAAGCACTACATTAGTGATCATAATCGTCCATGTCACCTCCCATTGCACCCTTGTGAGTTGCTACCTCTACTTTATAAACCTCTCATGTTGTCATTAATGATGCCACACTTGATGCATCTAACAACACTAAAAATATTTAAAATATTTATAGGATCCATAATACTAGCATCAATCATATCAACATACTCTCCTTTAGTTGCATCGCATCAAACATTTAGATTATCTAGCTCCCCAAGCCTCTCAATAATCAATGCCTCAATGCTTGCATTGTTGACTATTGTATGAATTGGAGAGTCTAATGTGTTATTTATGTTATCAACTTTTATTTTACCATCAAGCATTCTAGTTTGCATCTTCTCCAACTCCTTGGAAGCATAATAGAGACATCCCACCACCAAATATGATTGCATCATTATTAAAAATAGTGACATCCTCAACAATTACCCGAACCCACCCCTCATCTACTTCAAAATAACTGTTGCCTATGTCTCACCTTCTACATCACCAACAACTATAAGAAGAGGCTCATGGCACTTGAGCATAAGGACAATAGGACCGTAAGATGAAAGCTATGTCACCAATATGTAAAGGCCTTAAAATTCCCACTTCTACGATTTTGTATTGTTGGAGGGATGTCACCTCCATCAAGCTTCATGCCTTCAACTACTGTGAGCTCATTTACTAATGTCTTTTCATCAATGAGCACACCAACCTCCACTTAACCATACATAAAGATTGTTACACCATAAATCTATTTCATTCTACTTTTAGCATTGTACTGGAAATGAACTAAAACAACATTTTTAACAAGATAAGTGCCATGTCTTAAATCTATTGCAATGATGTTATCACCACCGATTTGCATCCTTCAACAAATATTGACTATACAAGTACAACAACGCTTGTTATATCATGACCAACAACACCACTGGTAGCATTAGCAACTTGCTTCACCAAACTAGAACCAATTTTATTATCTATATCTTCAATCTCATGTTCCTTACAACTACAACTCCATTATTGGTAGACCACATTGAAAGAGACTCACACCTCAATGAGTTCTTACACATGTAACGGGGAGATGCAAGTACATGTGGATTGAAAGTACTATAAGAGAAAATATGAGACTTGGAACTCTTATGCATTGAAGGAGTATTGACTCAAGGGAGTGGGAACCACTAATAAAGGACTCTCCAAGACATAAGCAAGAATATTCACCCCAAAATTTTCTAGAACCAATTATTTTGGGTAATAATTCCCTCTCTAGTACTACTCATGTTAGGGTCTAATTAATGGTTTTGGGAACCAATCACCATCTTCTAGCATGTTGCCCATTTCATTCATATGAAGAATCTCTTCAAGATTGTGTTTTTGAGAAGCACATTCTTGAGAACCAAAATTTGATGTAGCTAACATTAGTCTAGACTCACAAACAAATGTAAGCCACTAGTTAAGGTCGAATTAATAATAAAATGAGACAAAATAACATCCACTTTCATATATGTATATGATTGTGTAATTTTGTTTCCAAATGCAAGTGAGACAAAGTAACATCCATGAAATGTTCACATCAATGCCCATAAAACATCCACAATTGAGACTTTAGTGAAGTCAATAGTTCAATCTAGATGTTTAATATAGTCGTTAGTTCATATATAATATATAATAGAACCTTTAGTTAACTATTTAGTTCAATATATAATAGAACCTTTAGTTGAGTTTTTAGTTCCACCTTTAATAAAAACTTTAGCGAAGCCTTTGACCAAGTTTTTAACATAGACTAGTTGAATCTTTAGTTGTGTTTTAAGTCTTTATTGTCTTAATAGTTTTTAATTGAGCCTATGAGACCTTATAATGGACATTTCTTCATGTTCTTGTGGTTGCAATTATGGATGTTTATATTATTACAATAGAGACACCATGGACATTCTAGAGTGGAAATTGTGAAGATTTTAATAATTCTAAATAAAGATATATCACTTTACAACCCAAATTTCTAACAGAACAAAAAAAGTGCAAAAGCATGAGGAATTAAAAAATGAACTATTTTTGTAGCAATTTGGGTAGTAATCTTCTCTATATTCTTGTAATGTTCTTAGCTAATGTTGTTCAATGTTCACAAATCACTTTGAGAGATTGAGAAGCCATGACAACCTCTAATTTTATACATAGGCTTTGATGCCTAAAGCAAGTTTTTGAAATGTTGACATACAATTTTTAGAAGTTTGTAAATGGTGAAATATTCTTTGA
This sequence comes from Larix kaempferi, assembly GCA_027924585.1. Taxonomy (NCBI): domain Eukaryota; kingdom Viridiplantae; phylum Streptophyta; class Pinopsida; order Pinales; family Pinaceae; genus Larix; species Larix kaempferi. The sequence goes on along the minus strand of BSBM01000159.1, from coordinate 4,449,084 downwards.
GGTCCTTTAAAAGAAACCTAGACAAAAAAAAGTGTTATGGCATAAAACTTTATTGGTCAACCATGAGGCTGCAATGGATCACTAACCCAAGCTCTGAAAATGTTCTCAGAGGGAACTCTTTCCTACAAAATAACCAAGTAAAGCATGTTCATTAACAGAAAACATCTTCCTACTCTCTAATACCAATAACATTAGGGGCTCAGAGTGTTTACAGTGTCCACCTCATAGTAAACTTTTGGAACAAACATCCATGCCCACTTTTGGTGTCTTTGTCCTCAAGACTCATTACAACTTGCTTGTTGTGTTCTTTGGTTTTCCATATAAACTACTCCACTTACAGGGAAGCTCGTCCTAAATGCATGCTCAATAATTATTCACAAAGACTAACGTATGCAAATGGGAAAGCACATTAATGGGGGCATGCAAGACAATGTATCTCAAGCCCCCTTTACTCAATCTCTATCACAATTCATATTAATATTGTGTTGCGTTGTCCAATTTCATTACTCTTCCCATCATCTTTTATGGTGCACCCTAAAATGATTCACAGTCAGCACAAATGGATTTGGACATAATGTCTCCCAGAAATGGCAGCCCCAACCAGTAATGCTCCCCTTTGGCTTCGTACCCTATGGTGCCTTTGGTGAGTAGGTAACCTTGTACACCCAAAACGCTTCAAATACTTAAAATTGTGGTGCATGTGTGTTGGACAACGAATGGTTTGAGCATGCACATCATCAGTCTCTTATAAATGTGGATTAAATAAGGGTCCTTGATTAGGTCGATCCCACCTTCTACCATCAAGACTAATGGTACCAATTTTCCGCATCATTAACGGTTCCTCTCCCATAAGAAGTGAAGGCTTCACATAGATTTGATATCACATGCTAGTCCAAACGACATCAAAAGCCAAGAGAAACATGAGGAATCCACACACACAAAAATGGCATAAGATGGTCTTTACTCTATTGAAAATATTCGACCTTGCTTTCCTATTTAGTTATGTTCCTTGAAGGAAATTTCCCTTTTCAATTACAGAATAAATTTGATCTTATTCTTTAAGAACAGAAGATTAAAAATAAAGATGCAGAAAAGCAACTGAAAGACTGCTATAATATCAGAGATTCAAAATGATGAAGCCCAACTTGATAGAAACGTTAATTAGGAGCGTAACTCAACCAACATCACATCAAGCTTCTTACATTGACATGAAATTTGCCAATCCAATACTGTCCAACATCATAGCCAATCCAGCTACTCACGTTCATGGAGAAGAAAACTAAGATCAACATTTATTACACATTTTCAAATAAAAGAATAACACAAGTTAGAACTGCAATAACAGTAATAATTTGCTTTTGCTAAAGCACAACAAAGCAATTCCCTGAAGCAAGAAAGAAATCTTAAAATTTAATCCGTGAAGTTTGCTCTAAACCTTCTCTTCCTTAGATCGGGAGCACTTCTATATGCACAATCATTGAATCGGCAATAAAATTCTCCAACTGTTCCTTGAAGAGTTTATGAATCATATAAAATATTGATAGATACAAATACACGAGTTGATAATCAATATCTGGCCCATGTGATATGGCTTGGAGGCATGTACGCTCACATCATCAACTGTTCCAGCCAATAAGGGCATATAGTAATCCAAGAAAATCGCCATTCAAAAGACACCTCACAATCTTTTGTTTTCTTGTGGTGTATGGAGGATATCTTGCCATGAGGTCTCCCATGAAGCCTCTATAGAGTACTGCCTTTTTATGACTAAAAGCTTCAAAAGAAAACTTACCATGGTATGATCCCATCCCACTCTCTCCAACACCTCCAAAGGGTAAATGATGATTTACAAGCTGCAAAAGAGGCATCTTGTGATCAAAGACTCAAAATGAAATAATTTCGTAATTGAAAGAACATCAATGCAGAATGGAATTCATCTCACTGTGACTACTTTGTAGTTCTAAGAACGGTCCTTAAGTGAAGAGAACTCAGAAATCATTCTTAAAAGTTTAGACTCTAGAGTTAGCAATATTCAGATCTATACAAAATAGAAATGCTGCAATGCAAGAACTAAGAGTTAAAAAGGAGTTAAACTTGAAACATACATGTAAAGAAGTGTCATTGACAACCATTCCTCCAGCAGAAATGCTTGCCACCACTTGTCGCTCAAACTTTTTGTTCTTTGTAAACAGATATGCTGCCAGTGGCTTTGGCAAAGAGCTTACAACTTCCAAAGCTTCCTCCATTTTCTGCACCTGCTCATCTAATGAAATAAGTTAAGTTCATTGTGGAGGGACACTGCAAATGGGAATATGCCACAAGCTCTTAATTAAAAAACAGATAGATAATTATTAAAATTTGCTACCTAGGCATGGGCTTTTGTGCATTTCAGTATCTCAACATTTTCAAGCACAGAATGCAAATTGACTTCCTTAATCCATTGCTCTTCTTGTCATGGAAGTGAAGAACGCTTCTGTAAATAAATCCTTTCTAACATTCCTGGTGTCTAATTCATGGAACTGTATAACATGAACTGCTAAGTGCAATTACTGGATCAGGTTAAGATTGCAAGAGTGAAGCAGTAAAAGGTAGGCAATTAGATATTGCAGCACATATGCAAAGGTGTGATTTTATTTCCCTCAAATGATAACATATATTTAGAGAGCGCTTTAACATTTAGATAGATGGCCAGTTCAAGACTTGATCTATGACCTACAACTCAACCATTCCATCTGATTCTGGACTATAAAACTTCTATACATATATTTACTTATGTAAATTATTTACTATAAAATATTATTTATAAACAATTTATTTTATAAAAATTTAATTATAAATTTAAACTTCCACACTTGTTATTTATAAACTTTTTAATATATTTCACAATGGCGGTGTAAAGAATCCTGTATGTAAAGATTTATCGTTTTAGATTTCACAACGACGGTGTAAACATTCCTTTATGCAAAGATTTTTGGATTATGTTTTAGATGACAAACATTATACATCCCATAGTAATTAATGCTGACTGCCAAAATCTAGGAAGGTGTACATACCCTATCCCCTCCCGATTTGAACCTATGAACCTCCTAGGACAAAACACATGTTCTTAACTGTGAAACCCACTAAAACTCTGTGTGTGTGTGCATATATATATATATGGACACACAGTTTATATATATATCAATGTTGCAGATATCGTGTCGGAGAATATATCGCTGAGGGTTTGGAAAAACAACTTATCGGAAATATCAGGAATTATCAGAAAATGTCGGCAAAAATAAACTTAGACCTGAAGAATTATGAGAATATCGGACAAATTGGCAACACTAAGAACTCGGGAGAAATCGGAAATGTCAGGAGATATTTCCAACACACAGACACACACCTATATATGAGTTGAAAAATGACTTAAAAAGAAGAGATTGGTATATGGGCCTAGATTTCAATGTTACAAGGATGTATGAAGGATGTATGGTACCGAATCAGCACATGACAGATTGCTCATGCTTCTCACCCCAAGGGCATTTGTATGATATGTCAGACAGCTGGTAGAAATTAATAGAAAACACTTCACAGGCTCCAGAAAGAAGAGCAGGATCTCCTTCCCCATAGGCATGAGCATCTGGGGGATGCATGTCCAAAGATGGATCGATCAATTCTTAAGACAACCACGTCAAATTATAATTGATCAATTCTCAAGATAATGGTGTCAAAATATTATTAAAATCTTGCATCAGTGTTAATCACATTGTTGCGATGTGCATATTGTTTGCTCTTTTGGATTATAGCCTGAGTCATTTTATTAGAGTACATGTGCCATGAACCAAACAGATCCAAATCCAAATCCGAACCAAGGATTTGTGGATCCAGCCGGGCCGGAGAGATCCAGTGACATAGTCCACAATACAAAACATTATAATTCTCACTAGCCGGCCCATTCTTTAATGCATTAACAGAACACCTAAATCACATGACACTGACATGGGACACAGAAATACAAGTATCCAACACGGGACATGGCGACCCTGGAAATAGGACATGGGGGTCACGTTATATATATATATATATTAAAAAAAATTAACATAAAGATCCAAATATTTTAAAAACTAGAACAGATACAAATTACAATTATACATGATACAATGATAAATCGTGCATCAGTTAGTTTAGAATTAGAACCATAAATTGCATATTTCTCATTAAGTTCAATATCAAAATGTATTACATAGATATCGAGAGAATGCCACTGGAAAATGCAAAATAGAGTAGATACAAAATAGGGAAGGATCTCATAGCTGGTCACTGATGGTACTGGCCACTGTCAATAGTCCTCTCCATGGCAAAATCACTGGCACTGCTCTCTTCTCCATCCTCCTCCTCTTTACCCAATCCAAGATCTGCTGTAGCATCTGCTGGTGTGGAGGATGATTCCTCAAGAGGCTCATCATCAAAAGTGACCAGCTCTAGCCTCTAGCACTAGGTCATTAAGATCCATGTTGGCTAATGCCAACTCCACATTGTCGTCCAAACGCATATCATCAGGAAACACATCCCACATCCTTGTCTTTCCCTTCACCGCTCTTGCCTCTGCCTGTAAATAAGACGAAGGTTGGTGTGCACATACACCATTGTCTCTTCCCTAGACTGCTCAAGTCTGCTCTTCCTCAAACTATACAAGTTCCCATATGTGCTCCAGTTCCTCTCACAACAAGAGGATGAAGCAACCTGAGAGAGGACCCTCATGGCTAACTGTTGTAGGGCATGTTGCCCCATGAGTTTCCCACCAACCATAGGGATTCTTAACCCCCCTGTCTCCAAGCACATCATATCCTCCAAATCTACCAGTTCCAGTGGAGAACTCTATGAAGCCCTCCACCTCCTCAAGGGATGCTCTATTATGAAGCATTCTTCTAAATGCTACCTTCCTCCCCTATGAAATATTTCCATCCATGTGAGCAGGGATGATTTTAGGGGCGAAATTTAGCCCAATGGCGAATTTAGAAGGTTTCTAATTTTTTTTAGGGCGAATTTTTAAGTAAGAGAGGTTTTTGAGAATTAATTTTAATAGCCCACTATTTATTATTTTGTAAATATTAAACAAGTATATAGCCAAAATCGTATTTAGGAAGAATTTATAGGAGAAACCAGTCGCCCGCGATTTTTGTGGAAGAAATAGGGAAAAATCGATTTTCGCCAGTTTATTTTCCGTGATTTTTCCTTGGATGCACCAGTCGCCCCCGATTTTTAGGGATGGTGTTTCCTGGAAACTCATTCGCCCGTGATTTCTGGCATGGCGGTTTTCTGGAGTTGTTATTCGCCCTCGATTCTGGCATGGGTTTTTTTGGAGCTATGGTTCGCCCTCGATTTGAAGAAATTGCGGTTTTGGAGTCCGATTCGCCCGCGATTTGGCTGCTAGAGTGCCAATACAACCCCTAGCATCGCCCATACGAGGTAAAATTCTTGATTTTCACTCATACGAGGCTCAATTACTGTTTGTTTCAAAGATTACCAGTTTGTAGCGTGTATCTGGACTCCTGGAGGTTTGCAAACTGCTTTAGCTGTGCATTTCAGATTCTCAGAAGGGTTTCGAGCATTAAGAGGTATGTGACAATGTGAAATATCTGCAATTCAATTTTTGTTGCCATCTTAATAAGTAATGTTAATGCTGTCAAAAGCTGTTAACAGGAAATTGTCTAGGCAGTAAGATCATCAGTTAATACAGTATCAAAGCATGCTAATCATTTTCTTCAGTAATTCACGACATTACATCCTGAAAAGGTTTGAAATTTCTTCTGCATTATCGAGAGTTCTAGGAAACATAAGAAATTGAAGCCCAAATTTCACTTCTTTATGCCAACCATGTATTGCAAAATTTAATCCCTAAATGAGGATTGTTCGCAAAATTGTATTAGAGAAAAAAATGTCTAATAAACATAAATAACCTAATGTAATTAATTCTCTCTTAATATTGTAGATGAATATTCCGGGGCAATTTCATTCTTCTTTTCCCAAGTGATCTCTGATCTGCACATCCTAAAAAATTTCTTTACTCTTCCTGACTCACACCATGTTTCTTAGGGCTAAGCTTTGGTATCAACATGTCAAGAACATCTAGCGATTACAAGCAAGGGAATATCTATGGTCCACGAACTCTCTATCAGTGGTTTGAATTCTTGTCAAGATATTGGGGATAACGCAACAAGGTGGCATTGACAAACAATTGGAATGCCAATTCAAATCATTTTGGGTTTGGAGGGCTTGTCCTATAGGCAATTACAATTATGTCTGGAACTTCAACATCTTTTATTATTATTACTTCTCTTATTTACCTTTTGCATTGAATTTTTTCTTAAACATACCCATTTTATACCAATAGATTTTATTCCAGCATGAAACTTGACCAAATCCCATGCCTTGATTTTGTCCAAGGCCTTCGTTTCTTCAACTATATACTTATTCTAGATTTTACTTTCGTCTAAAACAATTATATCCCTAACAGTTCTAGGAGCGTAATCAATAGCAGATTACATAAATGAAGAATGAAAATTAGGTGGAGTGTATCTTTGTATTTTTCTTGTTTCCCAAGATAATCTTGTCGAGACTATAGCCTGAGGATCTTCCTCTGATTGTTCATCTTCTTCTATTGAGTCAAATTATTCATCCTACATTAAATCAAACTACATTTATGTTGCTTTTATTCTCTTGGTTGGTATTCTAGTTTGGGAGAATTTTTAAACTCTCTAAATATTACATCTTGAGTAGAAATAATCTTCTTTGTTACATGTTCCAAATCTTTGAAGGTTGTTGATCTGTGCTTGCCTTTCCCTCTGGTACTGCTCAACTTCTTTAGTTCTATGCTTTGCCTCTTTCATTTCTTTTCAATGTGTAGAAGTTGGGCAGATCACAGTTTTTTACTAAACTATTAGCTGCTTGATAATGATTTTGGCAGTTTCTGGGCGATGTCTTCTTAAAATTGTATCCGACTTATCTTTTGGATTTAGAACTGTAACTAATCCTAGTAAGATGCTGTCACTTTCCTGAAATTGAATACTTATTCAGAAACTGTGTGATCTCTGCCAGTTAAGCCTTTGTACAGTAATCAGCAGTGGTTATCATCTTTGGCGTGTTATCTTTTAAAAAACCGATTTTACTTGTTTTTATTTTGATGTCCATATAGTGAGGTGGAAAGTTCACTTCTTTATCAGTCAAACCTGCTTCCATCGATCTGCTAGCTGTATCCACTTATTGTACATTTTTAAGGGTCCCTATCAGCTCAAAATTGTCCTGTTTTATATTTTCCACACACAGCTTTTCCCAAGGATATGCTCACCATTAAGAAGTGACAAGCACTTAATTCATCTTCGACAAGTTAGAGAGGCTAACATAGCTTGATGGAGTCATGGTCACTATGACCGACCTGATGTGGGAAGATTCCAAGATTAATAAGCAAAGAAGATCAGTGATGCTCGTCCTCTTTGCCTTTTGAGCGTCATTGATCTTCTTTGCTTTTGCATCATGGAATTTTCCAACATCAAGTCTAGTAACAGAGTCAAATGGCTGCAAGGGTAGTTGTCTATTGGTGAGGTTTTCTCATCCGTTTTCTACAGTTTCAATGGTTCTGTTGGGGAAGAATATTGGAATTTTGGTGACATCCCAATAAAAATCAAGGCCGTTGCTAGAAAATAACCAGAAATGCAGCTTGTTACAGTTCTGGAAGGTCGTTGCACAAAAACTCCAAAAATATGCAAACTACCCTACTAAAATGTCCAACACTCCTGCACATGAAAGGTCCAAAATTATGTCTGATTGGCATACTTGAAAAAAACTATCATGTTAAAAGAAACTCTTGAATATGATTCCTTATAATTAAGATTTGAAAATGCATAACCTATCAATAGGTGGGATGCCATGCTGTGACAAACGCTATGCCCGGAATGACTTAACAACCATGAAAACACCGCTATTTCATAAGACAAAACATGCCACACTACTAGGGGGATTGGACCTTGGTGAGGGGAATATCTTCACCTCTGCTTGACCAACTTGCCAAGTCCCCAGTGGTAACAAACCATCTCATCATTTGAATGCTTATATAGAATCAAAAAAATTGGGAGCCAACAGAGGATCCCTCAATGGGCACCACCTCAGGCCGAAATCCATTGTCATTTGCAACTCCACTGCCCACTCCAAAAGATGAAGAGGAAAAATATTAATGCTAAAATTAAGCTTCCAAGTTAGAAAGAAATGGTGCATACTTGTATATCAAGAAGGTCAACCGCTTTAGAGCATTCCTTTTTCCATTTATGTATCAAATAATTAGCAACCCTTGTTTTCCTACATGCAATAACATGTGCCCCTGCTTTTGCCAACTATTTTGCAATTTCTAGGCCAATTCCACTTGTAGAACTAGTTACAATGCATATTATTCCATTCATAGGAGGTAACTGTAAGGGATTTTTAAGGTGGCAGGTAAGAATCCTCTAAAAGATCATGTCATAGAGAACAAGAATCAAACTCTTTATCCATTTAATCCATCCGAGTGAGGTCTATGCTTTTTCACCCATCTAATCTCTCTCCTCTGTGGATATAAGAATGTAGAAAATAGGAATTGACAGAGACTGAATTTCGTATCTCAAGTTAACAAATAAAATTTCATGTCATGTTATCTTGGGCATTATTGCCTTTGAAAAATATGTTAACAATTTGTTAATTGTAATACACTAATTTGACACCCTGTTTCCCATGGCAATTGCTGAGTCTTCAAAGTCTCTAGTCATTAACATCACACATGATCTAATGCTTTGACCTGTGACAGATTGAATAACATCACTTGAATGACACTGCTCTGAGCATTTATGCAGAAGCATGGTATCATTTTCTCAAATGTCAAACATAACAATTATAGGTTTCTTCCATAGCATGATAAATTGCTTCCAATCCAGTCATCTTTTTGATGCACAAAATGAAGTATGTGTAGAACATGTTGTCAAGAGTGCCATCCAAAGGGAAATGGATCCAAAACTACATCCAAAGTCATTGCATCAATGAATTAATCCCTGCAGCGAAGCATCTTGACTATGATTCTATTTGATTTTAGGTTCAAAGACAAGCTTCGAGAGCTTGTGCTAAATTTATTTAATCATGATTAAAAATGCATTTCAGTCATCAAAATCAAGAGCTCTCCCTTTTATCACTCTTCTAAGTCATATCACGTTTAGGGGACCAGGACTAGATTCTGTCACATCCTTTAAAATATTCCTCCTCTAGGTCCATTGCTACCCTTGGAAACATTTTTTGCAAGCACCATGGTAACACTCGGATAATGGATTTCATTATTGTCATCACAGGAATAGAGCAGTTTACCATTGCATGGATGTCAATCCAATAAATTGACTAAGATTGAATGCCCAATAAATGTCTGCCAATGGTCCTAAAGTTTCTGGGTGTCATTCTTGATTTCAAGTAGGTGACTTTCACTTTTTTTTTCTTTTAAAGCACCAAACCATCTTCTAAATCGTTAACTCATATTCTTTAATTCCTATAGAACAAGAACTGCAGAGTTTGTCTAACCATTGAGCCCCAATCCTATACTTGAGAAGCAATCACTTATTGTTGTTTTGAGAGAGGTTTAAGCAACTTGACATGCCTCTTATTACTTCACTTTTGGATAAATGCAAACTCCATATGGTCTGAACCAACCACAACTACGAAGTCTGAGAGTTTAACAATTTTGCCCCACAAATCCCATCTACATGATATAATGCAAAATATCACCCGAGGAAACAATTCTAGGTACTTTTGAGTAACCTATGGTGACATTTTGAGTTAGATCCAGACCTCAATGAAGGAAAGTGAACTGTTCTCGTATCTGAGCTTGTCTCTAACAACCCTCTGGAGGGATGTCTCAAGGTTGACTCCTACTAGTAGCAGTTGCTTGTTTGCAGATCAGAAAGGATATTTTGTAGGAGGATCTTGTAGCATATTGTGCCATTGCCTTCATTAAAGCAGTTTGCCGAGGAACCTAAAAATCAAATTCAAGAAGAAGTAACAAGGATAAACACATTGAAATTGTATTCCTAGGAATGGAAGGTATAGTGAAGGGACTACAACATAATCATATTTTTCATGCAGTCTGATATTGGCAACCAAAACATACTCATCATCTTTGATAACAATACTTGTTGTTGATCCAGATTGCAAATCACTTCTGAGAGCTTCATTTGTAAATGAAATATCTATATCAAATATTGCTCTTAGTAATGCTTCCTTTAATATCGTCCTGTACATTGAATCTTCAGAAATTCCTAATGAGACACACCTTGACCTGTGAAGCTCAAGTGTCTTCATGAGTCCATCCTTCAAGGATGCTCCAAAGGAAAAGTGGTCTTCTCCTTCCTTCCTGCTAACTTCCAAACAATGTAGGCCATAATGTTCTCCTCCTCTAACATCATTTTCAGTAATAGATGCATCCTTAAAACAATGCTTATATCCAATCAACATCATACTTCTTTGGCCCATTCAAGACACTTACCTTGCTTTTGGAAACCCTTCAGAAATTTTCTTTAATCCAATAGAAGAATCACCAGGATGAAGGCCCTTAAGAAGGAAGTGCATGTGAAGGAGAAAGTACTCAGGAATAAGTTTAGCTATCAATTCACTTGCTTCAGCACCATTGTTCCCATAAAAAACAGCAAGCAATCCAACTTTCTTCTCTTCCATATCTGAAAGACCTGGCCAGTCTGAATTTAAAATATAAATTTTGTATTTTTATATTGGCATTGATTGTCAATATTTTGTATCATATAAAAATTTAACGTTTCAATCTTTTGAGGTAGTTTCTGTACTTTGAAAATCCAGAGGTGTTTTCCTAGTATTTTTTTTAGTGTTATTTGGCCTTTGGAGTGAGTCTGATAGGAAGATGAGGTATCAATCTTATTATTTATTATATTTGTAATTGTGGAAGTTGTGTATTTTCATGAGATTAGTTTCTTTCCTCAGACTGGTACCCCTCAATCTCCTCCATAAGTTACACCCAGTTGAAGATTTGTGATCGAAATCACTACTGGAAAACCCCATGCAAATAGGGGGGTAACACAAAGAACATTTATCATTGGGTTTCCATATGCTCATGTTCCTTACTATAATGTTTTGTTGCAGTAGGGAAATTATTGCAGGTTCTGAGAATTCTATGTATTCTACCTAAATCCTATCCTAAATAACCTTAATATTTTGTGGCTCTGTACGAGGGAAAGAATCCATTAAATAAAGTTAGGATAAAATGAATATAATTTTATTAATTTCCAACAAATGAACAGAAATGTATGTCAATGGGACTGCTGAATATAATAGTGCCAAAACATACTCATAGTCACGGAAACTAATGCCTTTAAAACATGTGGTGGATTGAGTTGATCAAACTACATGGAGGTATAGAATTTAGATTTAGTTGAATGGGAGTTACTCCTAGTGAGATTAGAAATCTAAAAGTTGGGCTTTCCATTCCATATTATTTTTTCCATTCCATGTACTTGTTTTCACTGCAAGTAAACGATGCACAAACTTGATCCATATTACTAGTATTAAACTGTAGTGTTGCACTTAACAGAGTAGGCTTCTATTTCACAACTCTTGCTTATATGTACCATAAATGTTTGTGGTAGGACTCTTAAGCATATTATTTCTTAGAATAGTATGCCCTAAATATCCCAATCTATTTCTTATGAAAACTTGCACTTGCAGATTATGGCATACATCTCTTCCGAGTTTTCCCTTGGGCATTTGACACTAATCAAAACCACTGTAAATGTTCATATTTGGTCTTGTTACTATCATCGTGAAGTATGGAAATGATTGAACTGATTGCTGACTGGGTTTGTAAATATCTACTGTATTTTTAGTTTTGCAACATATGTTAATGTAACCACCTAGTGTCTGAGATCTGTAGGGTGTTGAATCAACTTCACATCTGATTCTATAGGCATCCAATTGTTACATTCAACAACTCTTTTCCATGCTTCATAGATTCCTTGCAACACAGGTGAAGTGCCACATTTGAAGTAATTTGGCACAACAATCACATGTTCATTTTCATAGATGATGAACTGACATCAAGTTTGTCAATACCTGTCTCAAATTCTGCATTTGGAAGTGACTTTTGTGGATTCAGAGACACTGTAAACAATGGTTCTAGTCCATTACCTCCTAGAGATACATCGTTGGAAAATGATTTTCCTGAAACAGGTGGTTTTACTGAAACAGGGGCATCTGCAGAACGCAACTCCTTCATGAATGCTTTTCCAAATAGCAATTCCAGTGTCTGAGCTTCCCCAATTTTCTCTGGATATCCAACTTTCTCAGCATTACCAGTATCCTCGTGTTGATCTCCACCTTTAGGAGCAACATACTTTTCCCTGAGATCTTGATTCATAGATGACTTCTGATCTCCTTTCTGCAACAACGACAGGAGATGCTGAGATGCCTGGTCGTCCTTCTGTAACTTCTGCCCATTGGCCAATATATTCCCATCTGAATCCGTACTCTCATCAGAATGAATTTGCAATTTGGAAACACTTTCACTGGCTTCAGCAATAATGGACTGTTCGAGGTCTTCACAGGTAAGGACCATCCCTGGCAACCGAGATGCATTGGAATATTGATGATCTTTCTTATTTGAGGAATCAACAACATCAGTATTGAATTGCAAGTCCAAGGAATCTGATTTCTGATTTCTAGGCACATGTAATCTACCAATTTCATCATGAACATTTGCTTTTACAGTAGCTGTCATAACCTTTTCAACATATATTGTCAAAAAGCCCTATACCTCCAACAAATAAGAATGAGACCTCACCATTGTTAAATTATTCACTTGCTTCAGCACCATTGTTAAATTATTGGGTATCAAGATTCCCATATATTCAATTCATGGGTTAAATTATTAGTCCACACTTTAGCCAAAGAATATTTGTTAAATGACCAAGGATCTTTTTATACTGTCCTAACATAGGTTTCTTGCTTCCAGAATCAAAAACACCTCTAATACTTGAATTGCCCTCCTTTTCCAAGTTACTTCCAAAATCAGAAATCAAACTACCAGAATATTCTCCTTCATCCATGGCATTTGACTTAGCTTTAGCCACCGTCCCTAATAGAGCAAAATTTCCCTTTGCATTTTCAAACTGGGAATTACCAATGCTGCCCTGAATCTCAATGTTTAGATTCGATGAGTTGGGCCACAGATCCTGATCAGGTCCATATGCATTTCCATCTAATGACAACTGTTGTGATTGTAAAACTACTCTTTTACCATCCTTCATGTTCATTTTCATAGATGATGAACTGACATCAAGTTTGTCAATACCTGTCTCAAATTCTGCATTTGGAAGTGACTTTTGTGGATTCAGAGACACTGTAAACAATGGTTCTAGTCCATTACCTCCTAGAGATACATCGTTGGAAAATGATTTTCCTGAAACAGGTGGTTTTACTGAAACAGGGGCATCTGCAGAACGCAACTCCTTCATGAATGCTTTTCCAAATAGCAATTCCAGTGTCTGAGCTTCCCCAATTTTCTCTGGATATCCAACTTTCTCAGCATTACCAGTATCCTCGTGTTGATCTCCACCTTTAGGAGCAACATACTTTTCCCTGAGATCTTGATTCATAGATGACTTCTGATCTCCTTTCTGCAACAACGACAGGAGATGCTGAGATGCCTGGTCGTCCTTCTGTAACTTCTGCCCATTGGCCAATATATTCCCATCTGAATCCGTACTCTCATCAGAATGAATTTGCAATTTGGAAACACTTTCACTGGCTTCAGCAATAATGGACTGTTCGAGGTCTTCACAGGTAAGGACCATCCCTGGCAACCGAGATGCATTGGAATATTGATGATCTTTCTTATTTGAGGAATCAACAACATCAGTATTGAATTGCAAGTCCAAGGAATCTGATTTCTGATTTCTAGGCACATGTAATCTACCAATTTCATCATGAACATTTGCTTTTACAGTAGCTGTCATAACCTTTTCAACATATATTGTCAAAAAGCCCTATACCTCCAACAAATAAGAATGAGACCTCACCATTGTTAAATTATTCACTTGCTTCAGCACCATTGTTAAATTATTGGGTATCAAGATTCCCATATATTCAATTCATGGGTTAAATTATTAGTCCACACTTTAGCCAAAGAATATTTGTTAAATGACCAAGGATCTTTTTATACTGTCCTAACATAGGTTTCTTGCTTCCAGAATCAAAAACACCTCTAATACTTGAATTGCCCTCCTTTTCCAAGTTACTTCCAAAATCAGAAATCAAACTACCAGAATATTCTCCTTCATCCATGGCATTTGACTTAGCTTTAGCCACCGTCCCTAATAGAGCAAAATTTCCCTTTGCATTTTCAAACTGGGAATTACCAATGCTGCCCTGAATCTCAATGTTTAGATTCGATGAGTTGGGCCACAGATCCTGATCAGGTCCATATGCATTTCCATCTAATGACAACTGTTGTGATTGTAAAACTACTCTTTTACCATCCTTCATGTTCATTTTCATAGATGATGAACTGACATCAAGTTTGTCAATACCTGTCTCAAATTCTGCATTTGGAAGTGACTTTTGTGGATTCAGAGACACTGTAAACAATGGTTCTAGTCCATTACCTCCTAGAGATACATCGTTGGAAAATGATTTTCCTGAAACAGGTGGTTTTACTGAAACAGGGGCATCTGCAGAACGCAACTCCTTCATGAATGCTTTTCCAAATAGCAATTCCAGTGTCTGAGCTTCCCCAATTTTCTCTGGATATCCAACTTTCTCAGCATTACCAGTATCCTCGTGTTGATCTCCACCTTTAGGAGCAACATACTTTTCCCTGAGATCTTGATTCATAGATTACTTCTGATCTCCTTTCTGCAACAACGACAGGAGATGCTGAGATGCCTGGTCGTCCTTCTGTAACTTCTGCCCATTGGCCAATATATTCCCATCTGAATCCGTACTCTCATCAGAATGAATTTGCAATTTGGAAACACTTTCACTGGCTTCAGCAATAATGGACTGTTCGAGGTCTTCACAGGTAAGGACCATCCCTGGCAACCGAGATGCATTGGAATATTGATGATCTTTCTTATTTGAGGAATCAACAACATCAGTATTGAATTGCAAGTCCAAGGAATCTGATTTCTGATTTCTAGGCACATGTAATCTACCAATTTCATCATGAACATTTGCTTTTACAGTAGCTGTCATAACCTTTTCAACATATATTGTCAAAAAGCCCTATACCTCCAACAAATAAGAATGAGACCTCACCATTGTTAAATTATTCACTTGCTTCAGCACCATTGTTAAATTATTGGGTATCAAGATTCCCATATATTCAATTCATGGGTTAAATTATTAGTCCACACTTTAGCCAAAGAATATTTGTTAAATGACCAAGGATCTTTTTATACTGTCCTAACCATTATCAAGATGCATACACCCATCATTGTTACTAAAAACATTATAATGTCCTTTGGTAAACTATTCATAGTTGAAATATGGCCATGAGATGCAATGCTTTATGGATTTTAGATGTTTTTAATGGAAAATGAGTCTAAGAAGGATTATTTTGGGAATAACCTCATTATTTTGGGAATATGGCCAGACACTTCAATATTTTCCAGCACTTTGTTTAGTGATTGATTCTTGTATTTAAACATTGTTTGTGGTCAGTTTATTGAATCATAATTTAGTTGATTGTTCTTTTATTCTTTCCAGTAAATGAAAAAATGAAAAAGAGCTTTGTTGTAGAAAGTTTTGATTTTATGGCACTTTTGTTTCCTTGTTGCAACCACGCCACACAAAAGCACTACCCTTTTTGAGTAATAACAGCCCTAAAAAAATTTTAATAAAATGAAATAGAAACATTTTTCTTTTTTAGGGTACACTACACCAATTAGTTTTGGTTAGGATCTTGAGTTTAAATCACCTTAAACCACTCAAGATCACACATTACGCAAAAATCGTAGTGAGACTATCACAGGTAAACCCATTTCACTCAAAACTTGCCTGGGATCTATGCAGTAGGTCATTGCGAGATCAGATTGTTGGGAATACTCCTCCTACTTTCTGTTCGAGCATACGCCAGGATTGGATTGCGTATTGGGGACTCTTTCGAGTTTCGGGCTTAGCTACCCTGCCCACGCTTTCTGATTCGACCGGTGACTGTTCCCCCAGGAGTTTTCGGTGTTGTGGTAGCCTTAGTATCTGACTCTAGGTTCATACACAGGTGACAGCAGAGGGTATAACTGCTGTACCTAAGACAGACGTGGGAGGAAATCCCTTGCAGGTCTTTGGGAGGGCGGTTGGGTGATTCCAGCGCTTGCACCCTTAGTCATTGTATTGTGGACCCCGGGTAACTGTCTTTCTTCCTTCGTTGATCTGTTCTGGGCCCTCATCATCCCAGACTCTTCTCCGGAAGGCATCTTTGTTTGCCTGGTTTGTATACTTAGGACTTTTTAGTTGGCGTGTTGTTTGCCCCCTAGTTGTAGTGGCCACCAGGTTCTAGTCTGTTATTTTATATTTATAATCACGGAGAATATCACTCAGTCTGGGATTTCACCCAGTTTCATGGGCATGAATATCTAGTTGAGGGGTTCAAGTGCATTTAGATCATATGCTAGAGTCCATATCATGGCATTGGATACCTCCTAGTTGGGATGATTACTGCTATATTCCAACTATGTTTATAGACTAGAATTGAATCACATACCTAATACTAACATAATAATATATGCTAGTTATATACTATAATACTTGTAGAGAGCCTTACAGATGTTACTTGTGAGTATGAGAATTGGGCACCCTTGAGATGGATAAGCAAATCATTAATGTGAGAAAATGGGTACAATTTTTTATAGTCACTTCATTGAGATCATGATAATAAGTAACAAGATGCCATGCACCAGATTCCTTTACAGAAATGAAGAAAGTAGAGGAACCATAAGGAGAGGAGTTAGGTTCTATATGTCTAGTGTTTAAGACATATTGAAGATGTCACTTAATATCAAGAAATTCGTGAGGGGCTAAATGGTATATTGGAGCAATTGGAAGAGAAGATGCTGAGACAAGATCAATAGTGTGCTAGATGAAATGAATGGGGGGAAGGCCAACAGGAGGTGTAAATACATACACAAAATCATCTAACAAGGGATTCATATAGGGTGTGGAAGGATGGGAGTCATTATCAATCTTAACCCATTTAACCACACATAGTGACATGAATTTGTGAAGATTGACATGGAACACATCAACATTGTTGGACAACAAGGAAGGTGAATGGGTTATAGAAGATGTGAGATCACAAGCCTTTCCATCTTTAAAAAATTTATAAGTGTTGTGGTGAGCATCATATAGGGAATGACGAATAATTTGGTAAGGGAACCCAGTAGTAAATATACACAATTGAGAGGAGACACATCACATTCCAAAGTATATTGAAATGCCCCAATGGAAATGGTGATAACATAATGCTCAGTGACATTTAGATGAGGAGCATATTTTGTAACCAAACCTGATATGGAGTTTGATGGTCTGTAGTGGGGAGTTGCAGATAGGAGACTAAATATCATGGGAAAATATATTTATTTGGCTACCATTATCCATAATTAGGGTGGTGATTTTAGATTTAATTTGATAATTATGAACAAATAGGAAACCTAGTTGATGCTGGAAGGATTTGTTGTCCATGAATGATAGTGTAGGATCTGGGGTGGTGGCATTGGGTAAAAAAATTGGAGGACTCAAAAAATTGGTAGAAGAGTGAGATGAGGTACTAGGAATAGGCTTTGATATGAACAATAATTATAAAAGTTATCTCCAAGTAATTTTTTCCCAAGCAAATAAATAGACCCTTGAGAAATATCAATGACAAAGTGTGAAAATTAGTGTCCAATGTTTAGCTTGGATTTAAGATATGTAGCAATTCCAGTTAAGTTTCATAGATATAGCAGATTAGGAAATAGACGGATTACAGATTACAGTCCGCATTTATCCGATTACAGATAGACTACTGTATCAGACCATCACATAGCTGCTATCTACAACCGGCATATATCCATACAACTAAACAAAAACTGTTACAGAAATTAAAATAGGCGTCCATCCCTGGTCATCAAAATCTGAGCTATTGCTCAATTCCGTGCCTCTATAGCTTCATGAAATGGTCTGTGGTAATAACTGTAGGTGCCCCCAATAGAGTGAATAGTAATCCTCCAAGTGCCAAGTTCCTAGGATTGGATGAAGGCTACCATAAAATGAGAACATTGTTATCTTTCTGTTTAAATGAAAACTTTCATGAGTATGGCTTAACTCTACACAAATAGTTGTTGTGACCTAATAGTTGCTGTGACCTTTTTTTCCTTGGAAAAAGTGGTAATTTTATTTCAAAAAGATGAACAAAATTAGATTCTGCACATGTATTAGGATCACTGTGATCCCTACATTGACACATATTTACTGTCCCATATTAATATCAAGTCCAAAGTTCCATACTACTTCAAAACAATGAGTCTGGCTGTTCATACAGTCCGCATTTATCCGATTACAGATAGACTACTGTATCAGACCATCACATAGCTGCTATCTACAGCCGGCATATATCCATACAACTAAACAAAAACTGTTACAGAAATTAAAATAGGCGTCCATCCCTGGTCATCAAAATCTGAGCTATTGCTCAATTCCGTGCCTCTATAGCTTCATGAAATGGTCTGTGGTAATAACTGTAGGTGCCCCCAATAGAGTGAATAGTAATCCTCCAAGTTCCAAGTGCTAAATGTTGCTGCGTCGCTTCTTTGGAAAGCTGATCGGCCATCCCATTCCTCTCCCTGTAGACAAGTGTAAATGTAATATGATTAAATGACTATTTTAACCGTATTACCTCCTCCAGTATAGGTATGAGTACCATCACATGACAATGAGTAATCTCCTTTGCCCAGTCAATAACTATCCTGGAGTCGCCAAATATCTGAAGAGATAGACATCCTTGTTCAAGTGCAAATAACAGCAGCAGCCTAAGAGACATAAGTTCAGCATAGTTGTTAGATCCCCTCCCCAAACCAGCCACGATATGAAAGAAATGAGACTCGGTTTTGAAAAGGACTCCACCCCCACCACACTCCGATCGATGGTCAAGAGAAGCACCATCAAAATATGCCCATGGCATGGTTTTATCGATCATTTCCTCACTCACAGGTCGAGTTCTAATCTCTTTGACAGGTGTCTTGTAGTGTTGGATAACAGCCACAGCTTGTGCCACTACAGTCTCCTTCAGAATCCTGCAATCTTGAAATATGATCTTATTTCTAGTAATCCATATGCCCCATGCGAAAATACAAGGGGAAGCCCGGATGGGAGAGGATTTTTGTAAAGTCCACCACAATTGGAATGCTTCATGGACACTCGCTCCCCACCATCTCACATTTAAATCCAGATATTTGCATATATCATCCCAAACTGCCTGAGTAAACCGACAATAAACAAATAGATGATTAATGGTCTCTTCCACATCTTTACAAAGTGGACAGAACCCCGGTCCCTGGAGGAAGCGTTTTTGCAGAATGTCCCAGGTTGGAGCCTTATTTTCCAGAATAGCCCAGAAGAGTAATTTTGCTTTACTCGGACACTTTAACTTCCACGGATATTTCCACCACCACACCAATTCCCTGTTATGTGCTTCCACATTCAGCTGGATATATCCATTCCTTGGGGTGTAAATTCTAGAGGGATGGTGATCCCAGATAAGTTCATCATTCCTATTGGTCAGTCGTATATACGAAAGTCTTAGTATCCGGAGAAAATCCTCCCAAACTCCTTGCATATCTTCAGGAATCTCAAGACGCTGTGCAGAGATCCACCCCTGATGCCAAAGAGTAGATGATCTCGGATCCTCTACATCATCCAGAAAATGGAAACCTCTAGCTGCCAAGAAGTTCCTCAAGTCCACAGGCATGACATGACCTCCCCTACAGCCAACCCAAGGGTCCAGTCCAATACGAGTGAGTCGCCCATTTCCTATCCTCCACACTAATCCAGAGCCGACCAAAGGAAAATGCTGCACCACCGCTTTCCAGACCACAGAGCAATTTGCTTAACTCTACACAAATAAAATCTATTGCTTAAATGCTACAGTACCGTGCTTGGAGATGTGAATCAAATTGCAAGTTAAGTCACCATTTTCTCCTTTATTTTGCAAATAAACCTCAAGTGTTTTATTGACTAAATGATCTTGGATATGTTTCTGATGTTCTTTCATATCTGCATACAAAATTATCTCCTTTTTCCTAGGCAGGGACTCTTCAACCTTTTCCTTCAGCCTTCTGAGAAGAAATGGTCTAAGAATCAAATTAAGCAGTTGTACTAATTTTATATCATTTTTCTCATGCAGGCCTCCTTCTGGTTTCTATATTGATTTGGAATATCAATTGTGGAACATTAAGTAAGAAACAAGATGTCAAACATGGATCATGGAGAGAAAAATAAAACATTAAGACAAAAGGATGTAATGTCATATTTTCAAAAACATCAATCCAATCATCCACATCATATTCATGGTTCAAGCTCTCTTGAGCAAGGTATCGGTGAGAGAGATGTCAACACTTTGGAGGATGCCTCTGCAAAACATACAATGGATGGTAGAATACATTCCTCTAGTGATCAAAGTGAGGCAAATGCATTTTCATCAGAAATTGGTAGCTCAAATGTTGAAGATTTTTCCTTGCAAGGTGACATAGACCATTCACTGAAGAGGAAAAAAGGCCGATGGGACTTCGGGAGACAATTCCAATCTGATTGGGTATCAAGATTCCCATTTATTGAACCGATACCTCCAACAAATAAGAATGAGACCTCACGAGAAGTTAAATGCATTTCATGTAGTTGGAAACAGGGCAAGCTAGTGAAATTGCAAATGAAGCTGGACACAATAGAGAAGCATGTTGGGAAGGTGTATGATAACAAAACTGGAAATGATGAGAAGAAATCTACTGTTAGATGGAAATCTGATAGCCGACATCTCCAATGTGAAGAGGAATACAATAAATACTTAATAAATAAGAGAAAACTAGATGAAAGTGGAGGAACCATCACTTCTCAATTCGGAAAGATGATGGAAAAAAAATTGTTATCGAAGTCGATACAATTAAGCACTGTATTTCACATCCTATCCAATGGTCGTCCTATGACAGATTATCCAAAAATGATGAAATATCTATCTTTTATTCAAGTGCCAAATTTTCCATCTTCTCATTGGTCTTTAACGAGTGGTTGGGAATGGGGAAAATATCTAGCTCAAGTAGAAAAGGATGATATGAAAGAGAAGATTGTGAATGCAACATTTTTGTCACTGTCCTTGGATGAAGTTACAGCTGTTGATAATACTGCATGGATTTGCATGAGCATTTATACGGTCAATTACCATATCAGGAATTCCTATCTACTTGGAATTCATAAAATGAGCAAAAGTTCTACAGCAGAAAACATTTATGAACTTGTTATTAATACTTTGAAAGAAACTGGTGGTATGGATCATTCAATGATCGCAAAAAAGTTGGTATGCGTTGGAGCAGATGGGGCATCAGTAATGCAGGGACAAAGGAACGGCCTTTGTGCTAGACTACAACTCTCAGCTTCACCGTATATGATTGGTATTCATTGTATGGCTCATAGAATGAATCTTGCATTTAAAATAGTGAGCAACTTTCCATTGGTTTCAAAAGTTGAATATCTTGTACGTGAGGTTCATGCATACTTTTGTCGGAGTCCCAAACGGTTTTCAGAGTTTAAAAAATTTGCTGACGGTGTTACAAATGGAAACAAACTATTAAAAGATGTTGATACAAGATGGATCTCACTGAAGGGACCAGCTCAAAGGCTATTCGATGAATATGCATCCTTGGTAGGGGTGATGTATGAACATCGCCTAAGTGTAGAAAAAGCTCAAACTCTTCTCTTTCTATTAACTGATATAGAGACATATTTAACATTGGCTGGAGTTCTTCCTCTGCTTCATGAAATGAATAGCCTCATGAAGATGTCTCAGAGTCGCACGATGTATATTGCTGAATACACAAATGCTAGAAAACTAGCATGCCTTGCATTAGATAATTTGTATATGAGAGCAGATTCTTTTACAGGTCTAGCATTTACAAATTGGGCTAAGATAATCAATATTGAAAATGATGAAAATTTATTGAAGTTTGATGAAAAAGGGTTTCTATGTATGGCAGTGCGTGGGTATATGGTTCCTTTTTATTATAATGACAAAATAGGAAGAACCACCAAAGAGTGCCCTGTGTCAAGAGAACAATTTGACAATGTTGTGATTTCAGTGAGGCGCAGCTTGATAGAAATTGCAAAATCACTATCATCAGAGATAAGAGAACGATTTCCTCGAGTTGAATTGTTGGAGGCCATGTCTGTGGTATACCCTCAATATTGGAACCATCATCAATGTTCAAAAACTATAAAGGTTGACTTTATAGCTAAAATCAAGATTTTGCAAAGCCATTTTTGTCGAGAGACCGAGATACAAGGAGAACATATTCAAGGTATTTTAGATGGACAAAAATTGAAAGATCAAGCCAAATGCTTTGCTGATACAATGTGGGAGCAATTTTCTAAGTTGGATAATGCTCTAGAATATGGTGCAATTACAAAATTGTGGACTACACTCAGTGGTAGTGAATATCTACTGCAACATATGTCAGAGTATTTCAAATTAGTAGATTTATGTCAAACCATGATTTTGGGATCAGTGGAGGATGAGAGAATGTTTAGTGCATTAACATTTTTGAAGTCAAAGTTGAGGAATAAGCTTGATAAAAATGTGGATACATGCTTAAGATTATATGTAACAAAGTATGAGGTTGACAATTTTCCATATGAAAGAGCAGTAGCTCTCTGGCGATCAAATTGTGAAAGAAG
Source organism: Larix kaempferi (assembly GCA_027924585.1). NCBI lineage: Eukaryota > Viridiplantae > Streptophyta > Pinopsida > Pinales > Pinaceae > Larix > Larix kaempferi. The sequence goes on along the minus strand of BSBM01000159.1, from coordinate 4,426,104 downwards.
GGGAGAAAACAATATGGCAAATTTATCTAATGAATTTGATATGGAACATAATGTTGTTGAGGATCATAATGACGGCTCATTCGAAGAAGGTCATGTTCAGAGTGCCGAAAATGAGGACCAGTCCCAGAATGTGAATTGGGAAATGGATTTCACCTAAGATTGTATATGATCCAATACACATGAGAGACTCTTGAGTCTTATTTTGGTATAGGTGTTCCATGGACCCTTGCGGGTGATCATTATATGTAAATTTGAGCTAGCATTTTAATTAAAAATAGATTCTACATTGTACTTTTTTGTTATAACATTGATGATATGACATACATTTCCTTGATGCAGTTTATTTTAAGATTGATGTTTTTATATTTATCTTTTACATTGTCTTTTTTTTTATGTGATAGGAAATGACACTGGAATTTGACAAAGCTAGGCCTAGGAGCTATCTCTTCACATAGATAGTGTCCTGACATTGAAGGATAAATAACTAATTTGAATACACTTTCGCTAAGCAAGAATGAGCTCATTCAAGTACATGAAACCATGTTGGTGTTTATCTCAAATATTTTGTGCAAATTTTTATGGTTTGTTTATTGCTTTTATTTGAAACATTTTGTCGATTTGTGGAGTTTGCATGTATTTTGGTTAATTATTGTGTTAGACCCTTGAATGCTTCTAGTTCTCATTTGATGCTTGATTTAACCCTTTGTTGTAGCTTGAATCAATATTAGATTTAGTTGATTTCCATTGATTTAGGGTTCGAGAAAATAAGTTTTTATTACCTTTTATTTGCATGAATTAATTGTCTTCACTTTTTCGATTTGTTTATGCTGATTGTATATTTTCTTTGTAAATACTTATCGTTATTCAGAAAAATAAATGAGCTCTACATAGCTAAGCGAAGAGAAAAATGGTCTATGCACTAGGTTCCTATGCATTGATCATAGGAGACCTATTGGCACGAGACCAACATTCCTCTAGTCCAATTGGCTCAAAATTTTCCTAGCCTCCATGGGCATAATTGGCTAGTGAAGGCCAAAATGATGCATAATGTCTGATTCTATTAGTTTATCGGTTTGTCAAGGTCCAAGTCCCCACATGTCATGGAAACTCTAATCAATAGAAAAAAACAATTTGTAATAAAAGCTCTAACATGGGTTATAATAACATCTACACACCAATATCAACAAAAAATACAACATCTACAATCAAAATCAACTACTAGACACATTTAGATATGGTATCAACAAATGGTATAACATTTAGATATGGTACTAGTGTTGAGGAATTTAGATGGAAAAAAAGTTACATTGTCCAAAAGTATGACACAACAATAAGATAGCCCCCAATAGTCGACACTATAGGATGCCAACAAAATCACTATAATGTTATTCAAAGTATGTGCCAAGAAAAATACTTAAGGAACATGCCTAGCTTAAAACCTATGTACAAACTTGCCTTGAAGTATCAAAAACAGTCTAGGGTAGCCACACAATCTATTGAAGGATAGTCTGTGGGTGCAATTCCTTTGTTGATTTAAGCAATTCAAAAAAGTCATCTCCCAAGACTATTAAAGAAGAAAAAGAAGAAATCTATAATAATTGCAGGGAGGACTACAAATAGATTCTAGAAACTCAAGTAGTAGAGGAAAAAATTGTAAGTAAGAAGAAGATGCAATGCTAACGTCATCAGAGCTATGAATGACAATCTCCACCCGAAGAACCCCTCTGATAATGTTCCTCCCTGCCATGTCCATGTTGAGCACATCTTGAAAGCATTGCATTCAATGAGGCTGTATTTCTCTTTGGCACTTGGCCAAACACTTTATGTGCATCCTCCAAACACCCACATTTAGAATACATGTCTCCAAGATCTACTCGGCTTTGCTTGGATATCAAGGCTTCATTAAGGCCACCACCATTTGGTATTGAGACCAAAACTTGAAATAGAGCAATTGAACTCAACATTTGAAGAAGCCTTGAACTCATAATTAACAAGCAGACTGTCATTCAATGTGTTTTATAGATCAATGAAAGATTCGCCAAATTTTTACAATATTTTATAATTCAGTCAAATATTCGCCAACTTTTTACAATATTTTATAATTCAGTAAAATATTCGCCAAGATTTTACAATATCTTATAATTTAGTGAAAGATTCGCCAAGATTTTACAATATCATATAATAAAATGAAAGATTCGCCAAAAAATTATATATACATATTATATTATTGATAAAATCGCTTTCAAATTTTCCTATATATCGGGGAGATTCGCCAATTTTTTTACCATATAAATTTGGGGGGAGTTCTTAAAATCATCCCTGCATGTGAGGAGGGAATTTGTGAGAAGGCCTACCATTGAGCCACTCGTGACTGTAGAATGTAGGATTTCAATGAGTGAGCCAAGCAATGCAAAGGTATGCAATTCTTATCCCACCTGATGATAAGAATACTCTGTATGGTAGACCATAAGTTGTCTATTGATGTCTCATACTCAAGGCACTCATTCTCCATAACAATGGTCTTCACAGACTCAATCATGGAAACCCACCCCTCAAACATCTCCTAATGTGGGCTGGTCTATGTTTGCAAATTGCAACAAAGAAATGATAGGGTCCATGATCTTAATGGCAAGATCTACCCTTTCCCACCAAACATCATCCAACATTGTGCCCTTTACCTTTTTTGAAGCAACTTGATCTGTCTTTCTCCAAAAAAACCAAACTCTGAAATAACCATGGCCCCAAGAGCGGCCTTGAATTTCCTCAACCTCTTAAGCATGATGAATGAGGAAGCAAACCGAGTATCTACAACCTTCAACAATGATAGATGTGTGTATTCTTTATATATTGTGAGGGCATTGAGATGGTTTTGTACAAAATTGTGGATATGGCGTGCATCATCAATAATTTTCCAATCCATGTCACATCTAAAGCGATAGATTTAACCAATGTTGAAAAATTTTGCATTGGCAAAAAGTCGGCAAGGATCCCGAATACAACTTCTCGGCAACATTGGCGAAAAAAATCGGGAAAAATCGGCAAAAGTTGACAAAAGTCGGCAAACATTAAAAAATACAAAATACATTCATTTTTTCCAGAATTTTAGACATATAAAGCAACAATAACATCAGATAAACACATTGGAACATAAATATGGAGAAAGCACTGATATATAGATGTAGTGGATGCAAATAACTCGAAGCGGTTTGATTTCAATGACTCGGACTGCTGAAAAATACATAAAATTTTACAATTTTAATGAAAAAATATATATATTAAAGATTCCAAGCTATGATTCCAAACCATTAGAAACAAAATATTATCAAAATTGCACCAAGTGCAATACATATGTAAATCAAAATTAAAAAAACATAATCATCAAAATCATTGTCTATGTTGGGATCTTATTCATCAATAACATCATGTTCCCCCACCTCTAGGCTCTAGCCCTTGCCTCTACCTCTAATCTCGAAGTTGATCCTCCAAGGACATCAATTACCACCCTACAATTTTGATGAAACATCTTAATCCAAGCATTAAAATAAGGTAGAATCCAGTGGAAACATTGCAATCCTGAAATCCTGAAAATCATTAAGTCTGTTGAATTTTGAATGGGATCTAAAATTCTACAGTCTACTTTTTGCATATGAAGTCCGATTAGGTTGGAACCACTCTCAAACATCCTGAAACAATTAATGGTAATGTTAAAAATTTAAGTAAAATGATGGAAAATGAAAGATAAAGAGAATGTCACTTGTATCGTATTGTTGACATCAATGTCACTTGTACAAAACTCATCAAAATTTTAAAAAAATCCCGAGTTTTTAAAACCGTGAAAAAACCTCCTTGGCGATTTTTTCCATTATGGCGCGCTAATTACCAAAAAATCACGATTTTGCGATTTTTTCTTTTTTTCCGAAAAATCGACGACTTTTTCAACAATGGATATTTAGTTTCCACAATCATGTCAACAACTTTGCAAACAGGAACATTATCCATGATGATTTGCACACAAGAAAATCAACACCTACATCTTCAATAAATTTAATGAGCAACTCACCCATATATTGTGCATCCTAGTATTTTCGAAGAACATCCACCGCTTTCAAGAAGACCGATCCATTTTGGGAGGACAACATGAAATTGATGAGTGTATCGCGTGTTGCATCTGTCCATCCATAAAAAACAATAGTAACACCAAATTTTGGCCATGATGATTTGATTGGGTTTAGGATTTTTTCCACCTCTTTCTTTGCCTCAGCCAACAATGTGGTCCTAAGCATCTTTGAACTTGGAGGCACATACCTCGTTGGAGCATTTTCAACTAGAGTTTGACACATCTCAATGAACAAAGGTGATCGTGCAACATTAGAAGAAATGAATTTCAGCCCCACTACCAAATTTGCTAGATGCATTTCTTAAGAATGGAAGAGGATCATCATGTTTTTGAAATTTCTTGCTTGTTGCTACCACAATCCCCAAGCAAACTATATCCTCTTTTTCCAACTAATTTTTTGATAGCATTGACTACTTTGCATGCTGCAAGTCCACAAGAAAGGCCCAACAAATGGCCTTTAACTCGGTAGTACATGCTCTTGAGTTCATCCTTGTAGAAATTACAAGACCAAACAGCATTTCCTCCCCCAACAAGCTTCGATCCAGGCCCTTGTTTCCTTGTTACATACTTCCATAGGGAGTATTTTTGTTCTTGTGCTCGTTGTCTTGCTACTGCAGGGTTATATGAGGGTATGCAAGCACCAAAAGCTTCACTTGAAGCACTTGGGACACTACCACCAGCAGACATTGTAAACCTAGGAGGAGAGGGACCACCAACAATAGCATTCCTCCCTTTCTTTTGACCTTATCACTATAACTTTTTTTCCGGAATGCTTCAAACCATGAAAAGTTTAGGAGACAGAGGTGAGATATTGAAGCACATGTGGTAAAAATTTCAGATTGGGGTTCCCAATACTTTCGGAAATATGCCCTATGGAAGTTAGGGTTTCTGAATGCTCCTGAAACAAGTCAATTTGGCATATTCGCTAAAACTTCTTCTCTAGGAATTTTCAGGCTATCAAACTTGTAGGGACCTTAGAAGACATAAAGAAGTACCTCAGGTAAAAGTTTAAAACTTTAGTTCACTATACTCTCTGAGATATGCACTGTGGAAGTTAGGGCTTTTGAATGGTCCTAAAATCAGTTTCAAACACGTTAGCTTAGCATTTTCTCTATAACTTCTTCTCTAGGAATTTTCAGACTGTGAAACTTGCAAGGATCTTAGAAGACATACATAAGTACCTCAGGTAAAAGTTTCATACTTTGGTTCACTACACTTTCTGAGTATGAGCTATGGAAATTAGGGCTTCTAAATGGTCCTAAAATCAGTTTCAAACAGGTCAACTTGGCATTTTCTCTGTAACTTCTTCTCTAAGAATTTTTAGACTATGAAACTTGCAGGAACCTTAGAAGACATACATAAGTACCTCAGGTAAAATTTTCAAACTTCGGTTTGCTCTACTTTCTGAGATATGCACTGTGGAAGTTAGAGCTTCTGAATGGTCCTAAAATCAATTTCAAATAGGTCAGCTTGGCATTTTATCCATAACTTCTTCTCTAGGAATCTTCAGACTATGAAACTCCCAAGGATCTTAGAAGACATGCAGAAGTACCTCAGGTAAAAGTTTCGAAATTTAGTTCGTTATACTTCCCAAGATATGCATTATGGAAGTTAAGGCTTCTGAATGGTCCTGAAACCAGTTTCAAACAAGTCAGCTTGGGATTTTCTCTATAACTTCTTCTCTAGGACTTTTTAGACTGTGAAACACTTATGGATTTGAGAAGATATACAAAAGTACCTCTAGTAAAGATTTCATAATCGGATTTGCAAAATTGGAAACTTGGCATGTTGTACAAGTTCGCTCTTGGGAAGAGGTCAAAATTGCAAGCTTTGGGAAAGTTAAATTTGGAAATTCAAATTTTGGAGATAAAAGTAGCAAGCAGACTTAGTGAAGGTAATATGAATGTTATCAACTTTTGAAGAAGTTGTATGTACTGAAGAACAAATTGGAGCTTGAAGGTTGGTGCCGCTTAAACAAAGAGATTGGTGTCTCTTGCTAAGTTGGTGCTTAGCAGTGGGGATTGGTGTCTCCAGTAGATTGGCGTCTACAAAGATCTGTAAGAGTAGGTTGGTGCCTACCAGGGTTTGTACTGATGAGGATTGGTGTCTACAAAGATCTGTAAGAGTAGGTTGGTTCCTACCAAGGTTTGTACCAGTGGGGATCGGTGTTTCTAGTAGGTTGGTGCCAACAAATATTTGTAACAGTACGTTGGTGCCGGCCAAGGTTTGTATCAGTGGGGATTGGTGTCTCCAGTAGGTTGGTGCCTACAAATCTTTGTAACAGTAGGTTGATGCCTGTTGTCACATCCATAGTAGCAGGAAGCTACCATGATTGCAGACCAGTTTTGAGCACATTTTTGAGCCTGTACTATAGAGTCCCATGCACGAGATCAATAACATATGAGCATTTTGATGATGATCACTTCTATATTCAGTGGACCCAAAGCATATATGCAATCAATCTCATGCCAGGACTAAGTCCCATGAACCCAGGTTAGAGACTGAGTAAGCCATTTTTCACTTTGACAGATCGGATATGGATGATTATGGTGCCCCAGGATGCATACAGTAGCAGTGTTTCAGTGCCTCTTAGATGTTTGCAGTTGCAGATATAGGTATATAACCAGCAGGTATACAGTTATTGTACTTAGATGTTTATTTTGCTCGCTTATTTATCTTAGTAGCTGGACCAAGTATATAGTAGCTATGCATTGGTGATCTTTTGTATTTGCTATTTATTGATGGTCTAGAGTAGAAGTGATTGATTTTCTTTGAGTGAGAGGTTCTTGTGTATACTCATTGGTCTCCTTCCCTTTCATAGTATGGACTTGGTCCTTCCCTAGTGTGTCATGGCATCACCTTTTCATTGTCTCCACCCATCTGTTATCTTCCATGTTTGGTTTGAACCTTGACTTGAGATTTTGACTTGTGAGATTGAGGAGGCTTTCCCCCAATTTGACCTCTGTATGTGATAGACTCCATGTTGTTTTGTGTCTTGGCTCTGGAGTGTGTGGCCTGGTCCCTTCAAGTCTGCTTGTATGATGCCAGGTGGATCAGTTGTGTGGCTAGTGTTATCGGAATGTTTTCCTTTAGTCCTCAAAAACAAGTACTCCCACAAAGCATCGGAACCCATAAATGCTATATCTAAACGGATGCAAAAAGTTAGCAACAAAAATATTTTTAAACATAGCAAATAAATAAAAAAATATTTCATACCTATTCAATGGCCAAGGGACGAGCACTCATCCATTGTATGATGAAAGGTCGTTTTCCCCTACAGGGCAACAGGGTGGTAACTCCATCGCACCTATGGACAATGGTGGCCAATGGTGGTAAGACCGAGTCATTACCTGAGGCCCGCAAGGCTATTCAAGGCACTTGCTCTTGGAGGCTAGCTAGTGAAAGATAGATCCAAGTATTAAATGTTAAATCTCAAATGTGCAAAAGCTGGCAATAAATCAAATGCAATAAAGGATGCTTGTCTAGAGTCTATTGGAATCCTTCCAAGCACTCTACCCATTTGTGAGGCATTGTCTTTCCCTAGTGTTATCTATCACATACATGCCATTGTGGATCCCCTTATATCCCTTCTCTCTGAGAGATCACTATGTTCAGGTTATCAAGTCAAATCCCCTTAGCCTAGCCTTGTCTTATCCACTTCACCCATAACTAGCAAAATGACCAAGTCTGTAAATGAGTATACACTGTTGATGATTTTTATTTGTGATTGCCATTATAATGCCACTTAATGTTTTAGTCTTGTTGCTAATATAAATAAGGGAGGATATTTCATCCATTTGTACATACAGGAGCAACTATTTTTCAATCTGGGTCATTATTTTGATCATTTGTGACCTGGTCAAACCAGTTTGACCAAGTCAACAACAGGGTTTGTGATGAGTTTGGTCGATAGAGTTCGATTTTGGATTTTCAGAGCCCTTTGATGTTCATTAGATGCTTCCATGCTTCAGACAGTGATTCTTCATTGTGGCGTGCATTTTTTTTTTTTTTATTAGCATTTACAAGCCCTGTTTTTATTATTTTGGCATGGATGAGCTTCCAGATGTATTTCTTGATGGACATATGGTGTATGAGTACTCATTCCTAGTAGATTTGGACGGTCTAAGTCCATTGATGCATTCAGATCTCAGTTCCGGGCACAGGTACTTGGTGATATGGCCAGTTTATTTTCCAGTAGCGGAGTACCATGGAAAAATTGCATATTTAAGTGAAAATGGTTAGCAAGGAATTCGATTTTGCTAAGTGGGACAAGGAAATGGCATGGTTTTTGTTCAATGGATTAAATTGATGCTCTAGACACCTTCCGGCATGGTCTACATCATTGTTGGGGTCCACATTATTTTTTTTCTCTTGGGGGTGTCATCTTCCATAGAGAGGGCGCACTTCCTAGTTGTACCATGATGATTACATGTTGCATCTTATGTTGATGTAACAAATAAAATAATATATAAACATATCAATAAACAAATAATTAAATAATAAAAGAAAAGTAATTAAACAAATATTAAATAAATTTGATATGTAATTAATAGAATAGATAGAGACGTACCTTTCCATTGAAAAGGGCACATAAGACCATATTTAAATGGTCCATCAAATTGTAATGTAAGCATCACTCATCAATATATATTCAATATTATTTATTCTTTCCAAATGGAGTTATTTTCCATTGGTTGACTATTCACTTGAATAATCTTATTGTGATTCAGACACGATCACAACATGATAATATCCGAATACGGATATTACATTGGTATCAGAGCCCCTTCTTGGGCTTGATTCCGGCCTTTGGCCACAAACCATTCTCAGAGTTTCTCTGATTAAGGATCTTTGATCCACATTGACTTTTGGCCATCATTTTTTGGGTTTCCTAAAAATCTAGGACCTTGTCCAAAAGTAGGCTTTTGGCCCAAAGAAGATCCAATCACAACGTTGGAGTAGATCAAGTTAATAAAAAAAATAATTATTCCGCTGCAAAATTCAAAAACAACCGTAAATCAAGGAATCCAAAAATATGAGAAGGGAAAAAAAAAAGAGAAAAAGAAGTAATTATTTCCATTGCAAATAAGAAGAAGAGAACAAGAAGTAAGATAAAAAATATTACAAAGAAATGGGAAAAATGAATTATCCACAAGATAAAGAAAAAAAAAAGAGTAAAAAAAAGTTAAAGAATAGCTTTCATAAAACCGCACATGGTTTTATGAAACCACATGTGGTTTTTATCACTAATGCTTTGAGGACAAAGCATTCTGAGGAGGAAGGCCATGTAACAAATAAAATAATATATAAACATATCAATAAATAAATAATTAAATAATAAAAGAAAAGTAATTAAACAAATATTAGATAAATTTGATATGTAATTAATAGAATAGATAGACATACCTTTCCATTGAAAATGGCACATAAGACCATATTTAAATGGTCCATCAAATTGTAATGTAAGCATCACTCATCATTGCATCAATATATATTCAATATTATTTATTCTTTCCAAAAGGAGTTATTTTCCATTGGTTGACTATTCACTTGAATAGTCTTATTGTGATTCGGACTCGATCACAACATGATAATATCTGGATACAGATATTACAGTTGATGTACTAGGGGGTGCTAGTGGAGAGACTTTGGACCTCTTATCCCCCCTCACTCATATTATTATGATGTATCTTATGTTATGGTGTTCCCCTAGACACCAATGAGGAAAGTGCGTCCCCCTCTTTTGAGTGTATATTACCTGACACATTATTTGTCGTTGATCTTGATGTATTATCTTTTGATCCTAGCCCTCCATATCTTTGGAGCTAGGAATTTTGCATTGTGAGGATCTATTTATTTGATCTCTCAGTCATTGTATGTGACTTTTGGCTCTTGGATATTCGGCAATAGAAGAAATTTTTGTGAAGAAATTCTTATGCAATCTTTGATGAATGTTCTCATACTTGATAGGAAAGCCTTTCTCTTAGAAATTTGAGTAAAATCATGGTGGTTTCAAGTCATTTTTGTGCAGGTAGATTTGGTTTTGTAGGGCAACGAATTGGTGGAGGGTGACTTTGTGAGAGATCTCCATCTCTCTCTCCAAATCGTTTAATATCAAGGAGTATCCAATTGTGCTTTGAATCATTGCCATATTTTTTTAGATGTCTTGCATTTCTATTTATCTTTTCTTGTAGATCAAATCTAACTCATGTTGTTTGCATTTCCAGGGAGAGAGGGACGTGCTACCTTCACTAGGGATATCGATTTATCTTGGAACTCATTGGATCTTGCTCGAAATTGTAACTATGTGAAAGGATCATCATTGTATTTGGAGGCCGCAAGATTTACAAGTAAGTTCTTCCAAGATTTCTCTTGTTCCAATTTCTATTCCATTAGTCGCATTAAAAATCAAAAGTTTAAAACCCTCATTTGTTAGAAGTAGTAGATCGAGTCACCTGTTGGGCTTGAAACTTAAAACCCAAGTTGGAAATCCTCTCAAACCCTTAGAGACCAAGTTTGAACTTAAACCGACTCCATTCACCCATTATCAAGCACTGGTCCTCTTTCGGGCAATTCGCCCTCCTTGGGAATTTGATCATTTGTCCCAATTGGTGATTTGGGTGTTGCTTGTTTCTCATCTAAAGTCCCTATCTTACCTCAAGCAACTAATTAGAGTGCCATTAATCTACCAAACCCCTTGTTTGTGGTCATCCTCAATTTTATTGCCTAAACCCCAGGTTGAGCAACTTGGGTATCTTTCTTTGGCACTTGATCTATCTAGATCTAGTCTATAATCTTCACTGTGGAGATAAATCGTTAAGGTTGAACATTTCATATATCTTTAAAGCCTCTCAATCGGTCCTTAACTCCTCTCTCACAGTCATCCTATATATCTAGAGTAATCAATTCAAGGCATCATTGTTTTGGTCTGGTTCATATCTACTTGTGTGTCTTGTGTTTGTTCGCTAGCCGTCAGTGACTAGCTAGGGTGACCCCCTTGATCTTGATACCTTTAGTGGCAGCTAGGGTCACCCCCTTAGCTTGATCTAAAGTGACAAGAGCTCGACCACCTCTACCGCCCCAGATAAGATACCTTTAGTGGCAGCTACAATCTATGTGATAACAGTGCCTACAAAAAATTATAAGAGAAGTTTCGTGGTTCTCTCGAAAGGGTTTCCATGTAAATCTTGCATTCCATGTTCTGCATATGCTATTGTTTTCTCATGGTTGATGAATGTTTGAAAAAGTGAAATTGTCTTATATTGATTCAGCCCCCCCTCTCAATACAAGTGTGTACTCAACAAAAAGGATTTATTGTCCTCTTAAACAAGAATGAAATTTCAATCTATCATGGTGCATGTTTTTCTTGTCTATCTTTATTGCCATTGCCCCAATCCACTTCTGTCAATCTTGGTGCTTCTTAGGCCATAATCATGTCATCAAGTAGTGTTCCTTTGCACAAATAATGATGAGCAATCTAAAATTTAACCCTGTATTGTGAACCGGTTGTTTGCAAAACAAAGTTTAGGATGCATTTCAATGTTCTTTTGGCTTTTAGGTCCCCAGATCTCTAAGAAGTTTTTCTTTTTCATATGAACCACAGGAATGTAACCATTTATGGAATCTCCTTTTTGGAGTTCCCTTCTCATTGTCATGTTATATTTTGGTTAGGGTTAGGTTTTGATGCAGAGAAATCAAATTTTCACATACTTTAATGCAACAACCAGAATAGTACAACAGTAACTAAGCAGTATAATTTAAAACATAATTTTCATCTCTTTCAACTTTAACACTACCGATTGGGTCCCTGTGTTAAAGTGAAACCTTCATTAACATGTAATCACCAGCAGTAGTATAACTAATAAAGTACTAACAATAACAATTACATGAATCAAAGAGCAGGTTAGAATACATACCTGGAGTGTGGGACCCTTCCTAATTTATACCCCGAAGAAATTACTTTCAGAACAAATTGTGCCTCTCAGAGGCCAGTCAATCACTAGGAACAAACTGACCCTTACTAGAGGGTAAGTACAAACCAGAGAGAGAGATGAGAGGACTGTAGGGTAGTCAAACCCTTACTAGAGGGTAAGTACAAACCAGAGAGAGAGATGAGAGGGTTGTAGGGTAGTCAAACCCTTACTAGAGGGTAAGTACAAACCAGAGAGAGAGAGAGAGATGAGAGGGTTGTAGGGTAGTCAAACAAGGATGGTCAATGATAGTCAAAACACAGTACCAAACAGGACTCAACACAAAGAAGCTTTAACCCCAACCAATAATAAGACCTCAAACAAGTAGCATAAGGGTATAGACCCTAAATAAATCTCAGCATATAGATCAAGTCTCAATAATATAGGTCTGGTCAAAAGCAAGTTTCAGCAGTACAGACTTGATCATAGGTAGGTCTTAACATAAACAAATAACCCAAGGCTCAAATCAAAACTAAACATACAACCTGTGCCCTCCACAAATCACTGTCAATAGGCAGATCTAGGTCAAAGGAGCTCACGGCCTTCACGGGTGTGCACAAAGCAAGGTAGATCAGACCCTAGGGCCTCACAGCCTTCATAATTAAGCACTCACCAGACCAGGTCCGAACCAATGAGGCTCACGGCCTCCATAAAAGTGTACACAGCAGGAATACCTAACCTCAATCAGATCTTAACAGTAGATCTGAGTCCATCAAGACCTCAAACAGTCAGATAGATAGCAGACCGAACCCTAAATAAGCTTCACCAAGCAGGAAATTAACAAATTTGTTCTCAACCAAGCTTCAACAAGCAGCCAACAGGTCAACTCAGTTAGATGATACTACAACAGGCCGCGGCCTTCATCAAAAACCCCAGCAGGGCTCACGTTTCAGTGGATCAGGGCTCGGCTAAGAGGAATAAGGCTCCACAAGCTCATGAATTAACAGATAGAGCTCACGGCTAGGTCAACAAGGGCTACCGCTGTCACAACCCTCCTTAAACAGGTCACAAATCAGCAAAAGTGTTCTTCAATGGATCATGGCTCGGTCAGAGATGGCAACAACATATTCTTTGAATAAACCCTAGCAATAGGAAACCTTGACGTCAAACAAACCAGATCTGAGATGTTCAGCAGGTGGGCGGCCTAAACAAGTGAACAAACAACAACAAATAATCTCAAAAATCATGACGTCAAGCAGAAATAGACCAGACCTGAAATGTGATGTGTTTGACATATCAAATGAGGAATAAAGGCCTTCAATAAATAGATCTTAGAGTCTTCTAGAAAGATCATTAAAATAATAATTTAATTAAGTTAGGGTTTCATTAAATGGGGTGGGTACCAACACATAAGAATAAAGACACCAAAAATAATAAAACCATTTAATAATAAAAAATATAATTAAGGTGTCTTAAGTGGGTACTTAGCACATAAGGGTTAAGACACAATAAAGTCAAAATATAAAGTATAATTAGGGTGACATTAGGTGAGGGTACTAGGGTCAAAAGGTACAAATCAAAACCATAAAACGAGGGGTTCGTGACCCATAACCCTTAGGACCAAAGGGTGTACCACTAGGGTGGGCAAGCAACCCTAATACCCATAAGACCAAAACATCAAGGTGGTACAAATCAAGACAACTCGTGGTGGGTAAATGACCCTTCTAACCACAAGACCAAGAATCAACAAGGTGTAAAGACTAAGGGTGAGCAAGTAAGGTGGGGTACAACCAATCATCTCTCTCACAAATGTACAAGTGTTCCATACAACCTGAAAGTTCATCATCAATATATAAGGAAGGTTCACACTGGATGATGTGATCCTGTGGTCCTCCAGACTGCTCCTTAAGTCAATTGCTAGTGGCTCCATCAAGGGGTGTCCAGTCCTTGAGAAGACCATCTAGCTCAACCATCTCGAAGACCAAGGAGAAGACGACATCACACATCATCATCTTGGTTAACTGACTAAGATCCTCCATTCTTAAAGAATGGATCTCAGCCCTGGGTTGAGCTTCAGTCCCAGACTAAATCATGTTGATCAACCCCCTAGTCCTTGACCAGGTCCTCCATTCTCCCGAAGAATGGTCCTCAACCCCAGGATAAGCTTTCAGTCCTAGACTGAATGTTGATCAACCACCTGCACAACTTACTTGGTCCTAGTGACCAAGAATCTGCCTGGTCTCAGACCAATAGGTCTCTATCTCAACCTACAGGACCTGCTTGGTCCTCGTGACCAAGAAACTATCTGGTCCTAGACCAGAATACCCTAGAGACAAATAGGGGCCCTAGCCACATGCTAGGGACTTTGCCATGGCATCAACCTACTTGGTCCCCGACCAAGAATCCTAGGAGACTGCTGGGGGCCCTAGGGTACCTTCTAGGGACTTACTCTTTACTCTGCCTGGCTAACTGACTAGGAAACCTAATTAACTGACTAGCGTATTGTATTATTGACAAATGTAGCTACATTGTATCCTCTCTGCTTTTGTTTCAGCGGGATTGGGAATATCAACCATGTCATTACAACCTTTTAAGGAAGATTAAACCACAGGTCTGCTATCCTACTCTTCTTTTGTTCCAGCAGGCTTGGGGATATAAAGTATGTCATTACAACTTTTTAAGATTAGGACACAGGTCTCATATCCTAAAGGTGTCGTTATTTTATCTAGCTGCAAAGGACCCTAACCATTATGTTGCAAAGTTGCAATCCATAAAATACAAAGGTTGCCTACCTCTCTTAAGATGGTTTGAAAGAAAATAAGGCTGCAGTCTTACCAAGAGAAGTGAGTCGTTTGTGAGTTGAAGGACCAATTGTAGTTTGACATATGGATATGTCATTTCAACAATATTTTTCCATGCAAAATTTGTAGATTACATGGTGCATCTGTTGTGTCTTGTCAGAGAGTGTACTGTATACATTTTAGAAAGAGCTTCAAAAGTCAATGCAGTTCTGTAAATGCATACTAAAACTGAGACCAAGCATGGAACAATGAAATTACTAAGAATGCATCATTGTTCTAGATGCCTGAATCTTTTTTCACTGCTTGTAAGGCCATTTTCTATAACCTTTGCATCATTGCTTAATATTTATATATTATGATGCTGTTATTTTAATGCCCTAAAATGATATAGGCTGCATTTTTAACTAAATTTCACCTGCCTTGAGTTTGTAACTGCATGCTCTTCTGATCCTGACTATGCTACAGTTTTTTTATATTTTATTATACTGAAAATAGAATGTGTGCTTATGTCACAGTTCTTCCTTATCCAATTAGTATTTTCACAAACATTTTGTTCCCGTTCTTGCTCTTGCAGTTCAATTTCCAGTTTATCTCTATTCAGGCATGGATAGAAAACTGACAGTGATTATTGGAAGCAATGGACCGAATATTTCTTCTGTCATAATCAAGGAATTCATTGGAGCATCCAGCAAGAGAGTAGGTGCAATAAGTCTGCATCAGAAAACCACCAAAACATCATAACACATAAAATGGTATCACTCATGCAAATAAAAGACAGAAAACAATGTTTTTCTTTGGTGATGCCACAAGTAAAATGTTTGGATATGAAACATTTTAGAAAAGTACAAAACTTTATAGAAAATATCACAAGGGCTATGTTACAATATCTAGTCTTGCAGCTTGGAAAAGGTAAGCAATCAACCAACTTGGATCAACTGTGAAAGGATTATTTACAAGAGATAATCTTCTAAAATCCCATAATGTTGGCAAGATGTGGGATATAACAAAAGATAGTGATATTTCCTGAGTGTAACTATTGAGTAGGAAATGTTGATAAAATTAACTACGGTTAGAAAGGTTCAGGCATTCATGTAAAAAAGATTTTAATGCATGCTATAAGAAAAATGCTTGGATTGTCCTTTGATGACAAGATAATGAAATATACTCCTAATGTCTTGTAAATTATTTGTATGTCCTATGTCCTCGTTTCCAAAACATTACAGGAAGCTTTTAAAGTATAGGCCTTTATAATATAACTAGAGAAGCCTCCTTGTGGTGGTAACAACACAAGAAATTAAAGGACATCTAATAATTATTAATTTCTGTGAGTGCTAAGCAGAGTTTGGTTGATGAAGCCCTTGCTTGCTTGGATAAGTTTTGCATGTCTTCAAGTTCTGTGGTTAATGTGCACAAGATAGATCATTGGATGGTTGGGTTGGATCATAGTTTTAAAAATCAGTGAAATCGGAATCGGAATCGGCCGATTCACCGATTTAAGGCCAGACCGGTTCAAATCGGTCTCCAAATCGGATCGGAGGACCGGTTCGGTACCGAACCGGTCCGGTCCATCGATTTTTGGCAAAAATCGGCCCGTTTTTTGGTGTGGGCCCATGGGCCATTAAAAAATGATTTTTTTTAAAAAAATTTGAATTTTTAACCTATATCCCCATGGTGCTGTAGTACTTGGTGACAAAGTTACAAATATCGGCGATATATCACCGATATCGCGATATATCGCGATCCAAACTCCACGTCGATATTATCACCAAAAATCGGGGCGATATTTTAGGGCGATTTTTTTGGCGATATATCGCGATTTCTCTGCAAAAATCGCGAGTTGAAGCTTTCCCGCGGGTCAAAAAGAACTTAAAACAACGTTTTTTTTTGTTTTTTTTTCAGTCGAATTTCGTCAGGTTGCAGTCAGTTCGAGCGGAGAGTGTGGAGTGGGAGAGCTAGGGCACGGGTGTTGTGTGAAGTCGCCGCCGAGAGTGAAGTCGTCGCCGCCGAGAGTGAGTCCATGAGCAGTCGCAAGTTCGTGAGTCCGTGAGTCCGTGACAGTCGTCGCCGCCTGAGAGTGAGTCGTGGCAGTCGCAAGTTCGTGAGTCCGTGACAGTCGCAAGTGCTAGGGCCACATTCATCTTCGTGAGTCCGTGACAGTCGCAAGTTCATGACGCCGCCGGGGTTGAGTCCGCCAGGGTTGAGTCGGGGTTGAGTCCGCCAAGGTTGAGTCGGGGTTGAGTCCGGCCGGGGTTTCTCTGCTGCTTGGACTCTGGAGTGAGTCGTGGGCAGTGGCTGCGTGGCTTCTGTGCTGAGGAGCCGTCGATTGAGGCATTGAGCATTCCAACAGGTATGTGTATGAATCTGCACCTACGGTTTACATTATTAAAATTCCTTTCTTGTCTTTTCTTTGCTATTATTTTTGTAGCTAGTTACGCCATTTTTGTATACTGTATAGTAATACCAATTCATTCCCATCTTGGTTTTCTCCTTTAAAAACTCCAACTCCTTCAAAGCATTCAAATTTGTTAGGGTTAGATTAGGTAAGGGTAGGGTTGATCTGCAAAAGTGTTGAGTCAGTAAAGTTAGGCTGTTGGATAAGAAAAAAGTTTGCTGCTTTGCATGAAAGCTACCTCATGCTTTTATTATGATGATTTCTTGCTCAAAGAATTTAATGATGGTAGCATGAATGGATGTTTCTCACTAAATGTAATGTTTATTTTTCACCTTTTGGAAGATTTTGCACTTGATTTATATTTGATCAACAGTGGAAGTTGTACCTGTTAGATTTTCTAGACCATGGTAAACAGACTCTGCACTAAAAGTTTTCCTAAAAAAGCCTAGATACAACTCTAATAATGCTAGAATCTATAAACACATACTGCAGAAGATATATAATATAAAATTAGTAGATGAAGTGTCAAAACTTATTATTGTTTTTTCATTAATAATTTAATACTGAACTGAAATCTGTTACAGGGAGAAAACAATGAACTAATTCAATGCCTACTGCTGAACTACATGAATCTTATATATAAGATGTATAAGATCTGCGTCTTTAACTGGATTGAATGCACCTTACCTAACTGAACTTAGACTTATGTCAAAATTAGAATAAAACTGAACCAACACATGCAAACCGCTGGGGGTAACATGCAGGGAGGCTATACCCAATCTATTTTAATTAACATTTTAATTTGTTAACAGTTTACAACTTTACACAGTTTACAATTAAAATGTAAATTAATTTTTTTGTTTGTATGATTTGTTATTTTTAATATTTTTGCAATAAAATTATAAAAGTAAGCTAAAAAAATACTTCTTTTTTTTATGTTGCAGGCTGCAACCTGCAGGTTCAAAGTTTCAACTTTGAACTTTCAACAAACATGCCGAAGACTTTGGATCCATTCTGGGACTACGCAGAGCCTCTTGATCCACAAAATCGCCAAAAGCTAAAATGCAATTTGTGTGGGAAGGAGATGACGGGGGGGATAAGTAGGCTCAAATACCACCTCGCACAACTTTCAGGGCATGAGGTGGATATTTGCAAAAACTCCACACCTGAAATTATTCATAGGGCCAAACTCGCAATTAAAAGTATTGGCAAGAAGAAAGATGAAAGGGAAGCTCTCAGGCAGGAACTTGGAATGAGAGTGTCATTAGGATCTGGGACAGCCGGACACACTTTAGGGGGAGTGGGGAGTGAGACCTTTTCCTCATCTTCCGCCATGCCTTCATCAACATCTAATTACTATGTTCCGAGATCCGACCCTGGTGCACAACCAGGTATAAAGTCAATGTTCAAGATAAATGAGAAAAAGGAAGCAGACAAACTTGTGAGTCGGTGCCTTTTATGGAGTGATATACCATTCCACTTTGCGAGGAACCCATTCTACATTCCTATGTTTGATGCCGTTGCTACTGTTGGGCCGGGGTATAAGCCCCCCACTTATGAGGAGCTAAGAGGGCCCCTTCTTGATAATGAAAAGGTTGATTGCACTACTAGGTTGGAGGAGCTTCGAGGTTCATGGGAGTTCACGGGATGCACAGTGATGTCAGATGGTTGGACCGATACGAAGGGTAGGACCCTTCTCAATTTCTTGGTTCATTGTCCCAGGGGCATAATGTTTATAAAATCTGTGGATGCATCTGCACATATCAAAGATGCAGCATTACTATGTGAGTTGTTGGATGGGTTCATCCAGGAGGTAGGACCGCAGCATGTTGTCCAAGTTATAACGGACAATGCTGCGAATTATGTGGCAGCTGGCAGGATGCTTATGGACATGTATCCTTCTTTGTTTTGGACCCCTTGTGTTGCACACTGTATCGACTTGATCTTAGAGGATATGGGAAAGATTGAGTTTATCAGGGATGTCATTGATCCAGCAAGAAGCATCACCAAATTTATATACAATCATGCTTCTGTGCTTAGCTTGATGAGGCAATTTACTCATGACAGGGAGTTGGTTCGTCCCGCCATCACTCGCTTTGCCACTTGTTTCATCTCTCTTCAGTCTCTCCATACTTCTAAGTGGGACTTGCAGACTATGTTCCTTTCAGCTGAGTGGCGTGCTTTATCGATTAGCACTAAAGCGGAGGGACTTGCCATATCCAAACTAATGTCATACCAGGAGAGCTTCTGGGATGGGGTGAAGGAAGTGTGTGCCATCTGTGAACCTTTGGTAAGGGTTCTTCGCTTGGTTGATGGAGACAAGCCCGCAATGGGCTACCTATATGAGGCCATGGATAGGGCCAAAGAGGCCATTCGTGCCTACTGTGAGGACAGGGGAGAGGATGGGCAAGAAAAGCAACAATTGATATGGGCGATGATTGATCAGCGATGGAACAACACACTTCATCGCCCCATTCATGCTGCAGGGCTATTCCTCAACCCCGCATTCTCTTACTCCTGTGGCTTTCGGTTTGATGGAGAGGTAGTGGATGGGTTCTTGGAATGTGTCGAGAGGATGGTGCCAAGTGAAGATGATCGTTCAGAGATTTCCAAAGAGTTGGAAATCTATAAGAGGGCCATGGGAACATTTGGGTTTGCTATGGATATCAGGGACAAGAAGAACAAAATGCCAAGTAAGCTTCACCTTGTTTCAAGTTCAACTTTCAAGAATGAAAAAAAATTCAATTTATTTATTTCTTTGTTTTAAATTTTAAATTTTCAATGTCTTCTCTTGTGTTTCTAACTTTCTCCAATTCATTGTAAATCATTGGTGGGAAACCTATGGCGCACGAGTACCCCATCTCCAAAGTCTTGCTGTTCGGATCCTTAGCCAGACATGCAGCTCTTCTAGTTGTGAGCGCAACTGGAGTGTATTTGAAAAAATACACACCAAGAAGCGCAACAGGTTAGAGAATTTGAAATTAAATTCGAAATTCATTATCTATTGTAATTTATGTCCCATGGGTAATTATAATTTATGTATTCTAGATTCTAATTTAATAAATTCACTGTCCTCATACAGGTTGGATACCCAACGCCTGAATGATCTAGTGTACGTCTCCTACAATCTCAGGTTGTGGGTGAAGTAGCTTCAGAAAAAACCTGATGTGGAGGCCATTTCATTGGATGACATTGACACCACTACTACGTGGAGAGTGGAGATTGAGGAACCTGTTATGGAGGCAGCCCCTGATTGGTTAGAGGATGACAATGATACACAGGATCCCCAGAGTGAGATATGGGAGGATGAGGGGTTTGGCTTTGCGAGTGTGCCACCACCGGAGCCACCAGTAGCAGAGCCACCAGTAGACTGTCCAGTTGCACAGCCACCGGTTGCACGGCCACCGGTTTCACGGCCACTGGTGTCACGACCACCGTCTCAGCCAGAGGGACCCAGATATAGGGGCAGTGGTAGCAGTAGCAGTGGTAGAGGACTTGATGAGCGTGACGTAGTAGTACCTTATCAGTCTTCTAGTTCTTCTATATTACATCAGAGACCAGGCACTTCTAGAGGCAGAGGACGCCTTATCAGTTTACTTTATTTAGTTTATTTCATTGCATATGACGGTTGACTCTATGAGATACATTGATTGTATTTTTTTGGTGATTCATGAGTCGGGGACTCAAGATCCTAGACACGATTCATTTTTGATGTGTGATGTCTAGACTCTAGCGACACGTTTTATTATTTATGCATCTTATATATCAGTTTTCTTTCCATATGCATGTGGCAATGTGTTTAAACTTTATTTGATGTTCTTGTTGCTTTAGATGTTTAGAAAATTGAAAAAAATTGAAGGACACGATTCATTTTTGATGTGTGATGTCTAGCAATACGTCTTATACATCTTATATATCAGTTTTCTTTCCATATGCATGTGGCTATGTGTTTATTTGATGTTCTTGTTGCTTT
The DNA here is from genome assembly GCA_027924585.1 of Larix kaempferi. Taxonomy (NCBI): domain Eukaryota; kingdom Viridiplantae; phylum Streptophyta; class Pinopsida; order Pinales; family Pinaceae; genus Larix; species Larix kaempferi. The sequence continues at coordinate 4,404,911 of BSBM01000159.1, read as the reverse complement.
AGATGTTTAGAAAATTGAAAAAAAATGAATATTTTTGTATTTTTTTAAGTTTGCCGATATATTGCCGATGTTTGCCGACATTTTCGCCGATAAATCCGATAATTTCTTTTTTGACCCTCGGCGATATATTCATCGACACGATATTTGTAACTTTGATATTAATGGTAATGTTAAATTCTTAAAAGTGACATTCTCCTTATCTTTTATTTTCCATCCTTTTACTTAAAAATTTAAAAGTGACATTCTCCTTATCTTTTATTTTCCATCCTTTTACTTAAATTTTTAACATTACCATTAATTGTTTCAGGATGTTTGAGAGTGGTTCCAACCTCATCGGACTTCATATGCAAAAAGTAGATTTTTAGATCCCATTCAAAATTCAGCAGACTTAATAGTTTTCAGGATTTTAGGATTGCGAGGTTTCCACCAGATTCTATCATGTATGAGGGTATGGAATTGGCATTTAATCAAGCACATCAACCCCTATATGTACCTTGATGTTGGTGGTGTTGATTGTTGAATTCCTCTGTCATGTCCTTAATAAAAATATACTCTTCACTCATGCAAAATCACTTATCAAGCATCGCAAGTTTTTTCTACGTTATTTTAGCGATTGGATTAGGAAGTTTCATCAAAATTGTAGTGTGTTGAGTCGTTGACTAATGTCCTTGGAGGATCAACTTTGAAATTCGAGTTAGAGGCAAGGGCTAGAGCCTAGAGGAGGGAGGCATAGGGTGCTATTGATGAATAGGATCCTAATATAGGCAGTGATTCGTTGACATGTATGATTGATGATTTATATTTCACATTCATTTTTGTAACTGTCTTTGCTAATTTATTAATTTAATATATATATTGCATTTCCTCTTTTCCACAATTTTGGGGGGTCACGTTTCCCCTGTTTCGAAGTTTCTCCGTTTCGTCCTCGTTTCCCCGTTTCATGCAACTTAGGTTGAAGCTGTTCAAACCCTCATACAACAATTTTGAAGCAAACATGTGCCTGTTATGACCTTTGCAGCAGTAAAAAGTCATGAAAATCACCTTCAAGGATAAAAATAAATTGTGGGCAGTACTGTGGATGAAAGCAGACCTAAACAACAAGTATAGGTGCTCTTTGGCCTTCAAACAACAGGTCTGGGTCATAACAACAGTCCTAAAATCTTGAAAATGTTGTTTTTCTTTAAAATTTAAATATTTTATGTATTTTTGAGTAAACCGATTCATTAAAGTCAAATCGGTCGATTTATGACCAATTCATTACCAATTCCGATTCCAATTCCGAGTTGACCCTCGACCAATTCCGAGTCCGATTTCGATTTTTCAAACATTGGGTTGGATGCACCTTCGGATTGGATTCCTTTAGTTTGGACATATATTTGGTTTGGTGTCATTGTGAGGTATCTAGGTATCCGCTTTGGAGTTGGTTTGTCACCTGTAGCTATGTGGGATTGTTGTGTTCAGCGGCTTCAGAGTGAGCAACATGTTTGGCATCATCAAGACCTCCCATTTGCTAGGAAGCTCACTTTTGTTGGATGCATTCTTCAAGCCTCTCATGTCTACTATGCTTCATGTTGTTTAGAAGGACTCATTTCTGTTGTTAGAGCAGATTTTGAGGAGTTTCCTTTGGTCTAAGTATGGTGGTCATAGGGGTTTTCCATTGGTGCACTGGGATGTTTGTACTATGCCTGAGGACAAGGGGGTCTTAGTCTAACTAATGTTGTGATTCAGGGTAGTATCCTTGCAGCCAAGTGGATCTTTGGAGGGATCTGCCCCTTTGTAGATCTTGTTTTGGCATCGGTTGTTGACTGCTCATGTTGGTTGGGTCAAAGGGACTTTTGGGCTATGTGATATTATCTCTTGTCCTCAGTTATTCTAAGTTCTAAGCTCCCTTATTTTCCAGAGTATTTGGTAGCTTGGAGGGTTGTCTCAAGTCTGGTCCATTAGCATTGGGAACGTAATAGAACAGGGTGGAATCTAGTCAGCACGCCCATTTGGAGCTGGTGTGATCAAGGGTCCTATGTTGCAAAGATTCCTCGATTTCAGGCTTGAAAATGAGCAAGAAAGGTATTTTCTTTTGGAGAGCTTTATGGGATTTTTCCTCTCATGGTTGGAAGAATCAACACTCTCTTGGTCAAAAGTAAGGGTTTCTTGCGCTGGAACATCTTTCTATTATGGGATTTGAAGAGCCTGTTTTCAGAGGTTGTTCAAGATGAATATTGGGATGCTTGGAACTTTTTGGAGAGATTGGGGATGGTGCTTTGGTCGCTTCTTCAATACGATTCTCAATGTTTGTATTCAGTCCTTCATCAATGACATTAGTTATTTCCGGTTCTCAATGTAAGATGGACCTCCACTGATGCAAAGGAGAAATGGGTGCGCTGTCTTCATAGTGTGGTTTGTTTAGCTCTCTTATAAGCTATGGATTTTTGCTTGGTTGGTGATTTACTAAGGGATGTATTCCAAAGCCCAGTTGGCTAAAGAGTGGGCTCTCTAATGAGTTATGTCAGGTTTGTCATCGTTTGGATACGATGAAGCATATCTTCTAGGAATGCATATTTGCCAAGCAGTGCTAAAGTCAAGAGGCAGATCAGTATTCAGATCTTTTTCAGAACAGGTTGCATTGGTGCACTGCGATGTTTGGAGATGGTCGCTTTCTTATTTATGTTGCTTTTTTCTAGATTTAGCATTGCCTCCAGATTTTAGCTTTATTTATTCTTTAGAAAACCAAGTGTAAGTTTTTTTTTAAATGAACATACCTCATTGGCTACCTTCTACTCTCTTTGGCAGTGTTACACCCCATATTGTCTGTAGCATGCTTACCAAGATATACCAGAGTGAGGGGGTCTTTTGCCATTGTAAAGGCCAAGTCTAGGCTTGTTTTTGTAAAAGTGTTGGTCTAGCTGGGTTCAAGACCCATGGTCTTGTTGTTGTTAGTAGCTACGTGAGGTATTCTCACTAGCTAGGCCAACCTACAAAAAGAAAATAAATAAAAATGTATTTTATTGTGCAAAAAGAGAAGTCAGCCCAGTAAAAGAAGACAAGTCAGCCCCAGTGAAAAAGTCACCCAGAAAACAGTATAAATAGGAGGGACGCCTCCTCATTTGGACACACACCTCACACAAGTTCACTCAAGCAAGGAAAAGTTTGCTTTGGGTTGTAGAAGACTGATTTTGGGGCTTCTTTCTTTTGTATCTTCTCTATTTGTGATCTCTCTTGATTTAGATCACTCTTATATCTGATGTACTTGTATTATGTACTAAATCTCTAAGTAAGAAAGGTTTGTTGGGTTTTTCCCGAGTTCGGGTTTTCCCATGGTAAACTATTGTGTCTCTTGTGTTTCTGTGGATGGTTATTTTGTTGAAAGAGATGAAAATTATACTGCTATATTACTAAAAATCTAACAGGTTATGGGCCCACTCCAAGCTCCTACTGCGCAACTGGCAGAAACTAGGTCTTCTTGATTATAGGGTTTACATCCACTGATCAGGAAGAAAAGGAGGATTGCTCAATTCGCCCTAGGAGGGAACATCTTTCTGTGGAGACAAACTTCAATTTGGTGAAATTTCATTTTTTACCTAAATTCTGTCGAAACTGTAGAAACTAGGGTTTCCATTTTTGGATTGTTCTGACCTCAAATATGGAAGAAAAGGAGGTCTATCCAACTCACCTTGGGAAGGTGCATTAGCCTGTGGATTCAGTTTTATCAAAGTCCAAGTTTCAATTTTTGACCCTCTTCTACTAGGGTTTATGCACTACATCTGTCAAAATGGTTATTGGACTCAAAGTTGAAGATAGATAGGAGGGAGTTTCAAACTTTTGATTTTGGAAGAGTAGGATGCTCATGCTCCTAAATGAACATGATCTCATGGATCACATACTCAGAAATATTCCAGATCCAGAGGGAGCCCGGGACAAAACAAGACACAAGAAGAATGAAGTCACGGCCATGAGTATTTTGATGGACTCAGTGAAAGACCATCTTGTACCTCTTATTGCAAGCTAGGACACTAGTAAGAAGATGTATGATGCCTTGAAGAAACTTTATGAGAATGAGAATTCGAGCAGAATGTTGGCCCTAAAAGACCAACTTCGTAAAGTGAAGTTTACGAAGGATGATTCAATTTCTTCTTACTTCTTAAATATTACCTTCTTGTTACTACTCTCTCGGGCTCTATTTCGGACAATGATGCTCATGAAGATTCTCCACAAGAGCAGTCAAGAAATGCAGAAGATGATCTTGAGGAAATTGCAAAAGATCGTCGAAAGCAGTACTTCCTCTAGTACACTCTATGAGTGCACCAAATTCCAATCATTGCAGTATCAAGATGATGTGATAGTCATTGGTGATGAAGATCCATGCTGCAGAAAGAAGTTGAAGACCTGAGGACTCCTATGATTTCTTCAAGGAGGCAGCGATCAAGAGGGAGCCAACAAAACAATAAAAGATAAGTATTTGTAGTATCATTTGAGTTATTATTTAAATCCTTGAATGTTTGGTTTAAAGGATAATGTTCACAACAGTTATATGTAGATATGTGATACAACTTTCTATTATGCATGACTGAGATTGACGAGCAGTAGGCTCATGAAGTGCATATGTTAAGTAAGTAGCCTATAGTACTACACAGCATCCCATGAGCTCTTGCTAGTATGTTCTGGTGGGGAGGCATCCAAATAGTCACCACGTGTGTGCTGAAGCATTGGCTAAAATGCTTACATAATTGTGTGAACTATTGAAATGTCAATATGATTTGATTGAATTCATGATTATGCAATGCTGGTAACTAATTGACTGAACTTGACTTGTAGTAGAGATCATGTGTTATAACCTACAAGAGACTTGTTCCAAAGAACAAGTGATAGTTGTTCAACAAGAGGACAAGTGATGGATATACTCAGTATTTGACAGGGAGCAAGATGCTCAGATGTAGAGGGGGCAGGGCGCTTGAATATTGATGTTTGCATCATCGGGCAAACATTTCCCCAATATTAGCCATGTGACTTGGCCAAGGGGTGAATGGCCCAGAGGCAGAGCCAATGTTTAGGATTCGGTTCAAGTTGGCATCCAGGATGACACCTCGTATAGGCTGATGGACTAGTCAATGAGCAGCTCTAGGGTCACAAGAGTCTGATTGACAAATGCAGTGAATATGTTGAGTCAGCACATGGTCGAGCCGAGGAAAGTACATTGGGTAGCAGCTAAGCATGTGTTGAGATATCTCCACGGTACAATTGATTATGGATTGAGATATACTACAAATAATGAAGTGAAGCTAGTGGGCTTCACAGATTCAAATTGGGTTGGTAGTGTTGTTAATAGAAAGAGCACCTCTGGGTATTGTTTTAGCTTGGGATCAGCTATGGTTTCTTGGTTCAGCAAGAGAGAGACCTCCGTGGCTTGGAAAGCTGCTTACATATTTGTATGGTCATGAACTTGATGCGACAATGATATTTTGTGATAACCAGAGGTATGTAAAGCTCTTAGAGAACCCTATGTTTCATGATAGATCCAAGCATATTGAGATCCGATATCACTACATCAGAGACATAGTTCAGAAGGGAGTAGTAAAGATCCAGTATATCTCCATAGATGAGCAGATGGAATATATTCTTACCAAGCCTTTGTCCAGAGTGAAGTTTGCATATTTTCGTGAAAAGGCTTGGGGAGGTGGAGATTCCCTTCCTCAGGAAGGGAGATTGATGACCTGTATGGCTGTTGATGAGGAACAAGAGGAGACTTGTGCCTGACTCCTATGTGGAGTATATCCCTGTGTGGGATGGTTCCTGTGTGGAACGTTCTCCTGTGTGGAATGTATCCCTGTGTGGAGAGGAGTCCTATGTGGACTATAGTTCCTCTGTGGAACATTATGATCGTACTGCTCAATGGACGGAGTTGAGTTGATCGTATGAGTTGAGTTGATCGTACTCTTCGAAGGAACCCGTCGAATGTGCTCCAGGCCTGGAGGAGCCATTTCCTACTAATAAGGAGAAGTTGCTAACATTTGAATGTATATTGACAGTATGTGGATCTCTCCTACCATCCAAGGCCAAAGTAAAGAAGCCCTTGATGGAAGTTTGGCATAATGAACTAGAATATTTGGAAGTACTAGAATTTCTAGGTACAACATGCTCCCTGAAAGAGGCTACTCTCCACTAAGACCTAAATGAGAGGGAAGGAGGTGTTTGTTGTGAATGGAAGAACCGTCTTATGCTCAAACTTGGAACTATTGCAAAGGTCTCACGTGGAAAGGTCAACTGTCTGTTAATTTTTAGTGCAGCTGCGAGACCCATTCTCAGAGAGAATGGTACCCTAGTCAGTTAACTAGGGTTCCTGGTCAAGTTAACCAGCAGAGTAATGAGTAAGACCCTAGAAGGTACCCTAGGGACCCCAGCTGTCTCCTGGGGTTCTTGGTTGAGGACCAAGCAGATGGATGCCATGGCAAAGTCCCTAGCATGTAGCTAGGGCCCCTATTTGTCTCTAGGATATTCTGGTCTGGGACCAGACAGTTTCTTGGTCACGAGGACCAAGCAGATCCTGCAGGTTGAGACAGAGACATCCTAGGTCCTGCAGATGGCTGATCAACATTCAGTCTAGGACTGAATGCTGAGCTTGAGGCTGAGGACCATTCTCTGGGAGAATGGAGAACCTGTTCATGGACCAGATGGTTGATCAACATGTCCTAGTCTAGGACTGAGGCTCAACCTTGGGCTGAGAAGCCATTCCTTGAGAATGGAGGCACTTGGTCAGTTACCAAGATTATGATGTGTGATGTCCTCTTCTCCTAGGTCTTCGAGATGGATGAGTCGGTTGGTCTTCTCAAGGGACTGGCCACCCCTTGTGGAAGCTACTAACATTTGACCTAAGGAGCAGTTGAGAGGACCACATGATCACATCATCTGTGTCAACCCTTCCTTATACAATGATGATGAACTTTTAAGTTATATGGAACATTTGTACATTTGAGAGAGAGATGACTGGTTGTACCTTTCCACCTTGGGTGATTTACTTTTGGTCCTTGCACCTTATTGTTTATTAAGTCTTGTGGTACCCTGTCTTTGATTTGTGGTAATTAGGGTCATTGACCCACCTTCTATTTATACCACCCTTGTTGTTTTGGTCTTATGGGTACTTGTCCACTTTTGGAACATACCCTTGGTTATTAGTCTTGTACCCACTGATTTGGTACATGACCTTAGTTTAAATTTATTCTTTTATTTTTACATTTTTATTTTTGTTATCTTTTATTTTTTTATTTTTTTTATTTTTTTTATTTTTTTATTTATTTATTTTTTATTTTTTATTTTTTATTTTTTATTTTTTATTCTTCCCTAAATCTATGGAACCCTAAGTCATTAAAGATATATAAGTATGACCCTTCTAGAAGCCACCAAGACAATATATAAATTCAAGTCTATCTCTTCACTTGAATATCATTCATTACAACATATCTCAGCTCTGATCTAATATGACATCAAGGGTTTTTACTGTAGTCAATCTGGTGTGACGTCTAAGTTGTTTTATCTTACTCCTTGCATGGGCGCTCCTTGGTTCTTTGTTCCTCTTGAATTGGCTGTCTCATACATGTAATTCATAAGCAGTTTTTTGGGGACTGTTAGAGGTAGTCGCTATTTGTTAGGTGCAGTCTTAGGGATGCCATTTATTTGTATGATCAGATCTAGGGTTGCTTGCTATCCATATTGAAGTTTTGAGGGGATCGAGTCTTGCATAACTGATGCTGCTCTTTATTTGACTGAGCCATGAGTCTTGAGGCCTGTATGTTACCTGCCTTGAAGGTGATTGCAGCCCTAGGTACCTAGACTATTTTTGGTAATGGCCGCAGGTTGTTTAGGGTTGCTATTGCCCTAATTGAAGAGGTCGTGACTGCCATGACTTGTTTCAGCCTGTTTTAGGGCTGCTTGGTGACATTAGTGGAGGCCGCAACCCCTTGAACTGTTTTGTGATCATCCTATTGTTATCTTGTGAAGGACGCGCCCCTTTAGACTACTATGTGGACAATTTTGCTGTCATGTGAAGAGGCTGCAACCCCTGTAGACTGTGTTATGGTCAAATCTATTATCTTGTGATCAGATCTTTGTGGTGAGTCTTGTTTGTGGACTGACCTATGTGCTAAGACTTGTTTTTGATTCAGATCTATTATGCTGAGACTTGATTATGATTGTCACTGTGTTCTTAACTGTCTTTGACTATTTGACTGTATCTCCACCTGTCATCTCTCTCTCTCTGGTTTGTACTACCCTCTTGTAGGGTCTGATAGTTTCCAGATTTGACTGGCTTCTCTGAGGCACAGTGTTTACTGAAAGTAAGTAACTCTTCGGAGTATTTTTATAGGAAGGGTCCCACACACAAGTAAGTATCTTCTCTTTTATTATTATGTGGTTAAATTAGTTATTGCTGAAGATTAATTTAGCACAGTGACCTAACTGGTAGTGTTAAAAGTACTTTAACACAGTGACCGACCTGAGAGTGCTAAAGGTGTGAAGTTGAAAGAGATGAAAATTATGTTAGAAGTTACTGTTGTACTATTTCATATTTAATTTCAGTATTTGTTTATATACTTTGTGCATTAAAGTATGATGAATTGTAATTAGAATATATATTAGAATTTTAGTATCCATCCATGCATGCAATCATCATGATCTGATTTCTTAAGTCTAGGACTGTGATCTAACCTAGATTGTGCTAATGAATGATATTATGATGTCATTACACACTTGATAACAAGATCAAGATGCACACTGTGAGTTCTGCATGCGGGCAGATATAAAGAGGGTAGAATTTTCTATCCCAACTAATTTTGATTCTTTAAATTGTCATGATGAAACATATGACATGTTATATGATCTTGATTGATTCTAGATGGTTATCCATTATATGAATGGATGCTAATTCAATATTGATTATTGCTGACTATGAAATTGAATATTGATGTGACTTGCTCTAATAATAAAGTTTACAGATCCTGCTTATGCACAAGTTAAGTGCACAGCTACAGAGGGAGCTAAGTGCTCAGGTACAGAGGGAGTAAGAGACTCCACAATTTGCAGGAACAAATATTTATGTGTCAGCAAAAGAGAATCTAACATGTAGTTGTTTGTGAAACAACTGGGAAGATCCGAGATCAAGAGGGAGCCATCTGTGCTCTTCAATCCCCATCAGATTGGGATTGCAGAAAAGAGGTAAGAGATGTGACCTCTCAGTGGTATAGATATGAAAGTGCAAGAAGCACCAGTCCATGAGACATCTCGTTCAGAGAAACAGAGGGAGAAGGCCAAGAAGCCTTCAGTTGATCTCATTAAGAAGCCTATTGAGAGGCTTCACGGGTGCTCTAGTAAGAGCCATGTCACTGATTCAGGATCATTCACTTATGTGAAGGCAGCCAAACATCAAGTTTGGAAAGATGCTATGATAACGGACATCCTGTTGACATTGGATAATGATGTGTGGAAAGTGATTCTCAGACAGCAAGGGAAGCCAGTTGTAACTTCCAAATGGATCTATAAGATCAAGGTATTTACTGACATTCAGAGCTACTTGAAGCTCTAAGAAAATCCTGTATTCTATGACAGGTTGTTTTACCATGACTAGGACATGGTACAGTTGTCAGATGTGTTGACTAAGCCCCTGTCTTCGACAAGCTTAGTGTTGCTGAGAATGCCTCTCTTGCTGAGAGGGAGTGTTAATTTTTAGTGTAGCTGCGAGACCCATTCTCAAAGAGAATGGTACCCTAGTCAGTTAACTAGGGTTCCTGGTCAAGTTAACCAGGCAGAGTAATGAGTAAGACCCTAGAAGGTACCCTAGGGCCCCCAGCTGTCTCCTGGGGTTCTTGGTTGAGGACCAAGCAGATGGATGCCATCGCAAAGTCCCTAGCATGTAGCTAGGGCCCCTATTTGTCTCTAGGGTATTCTGGTCTGGGACTAGACAGTTTCTTGGTCACGAGGACCAAGCAGATCCTGCAGGTTGAGACAGAGACATCCTAGGTCCTGCAGATGGTTGATCAACATTCAGTCTAGGACTGAATGCTCAGCTTGAGGCTGAGGACCATTCTCTGGGAGAATGGAGAACCTGTTCATGGACCAGATGGTTGATCAACATGTCCAGTCTAGGACTGAGGCTCAACCTTGGGCTGAGAAGCCATTCCTTGAGAATGGAGGCACTTGGTCAGTTACCAAGATTATGATGTGTGATGTCCTCTTCTCCTAGATCTTCAAGATGGATGAGTTGGTTAGTCTTCTCAAGGGACTGGCCACCCCTTGTGGAAGCTACTAACATTTGACCTAAGGAGCAGTTGAGAGGACCACATGATCACATCATCTGTGTGAACCCTTCCTTATACAATGATGATGAACTTTCAGGTTATATGGAACATTTGTACATTTGAGAGAGAGATGACTGGTTGTACCTTTCCACCTTGGGTGATTTACTTTTGGTCCTTGCACCTTATTGTTTATTAAGTCTTGTGGTACCCTATCTTTGATTTGTGGTAATTAGGGTCATTGAACCACCTTCTATTTATACCACCCTTGTTGTTTTGGTCTTATGGGTACTTGTCCACTTTTGGAACATACCCTTGGTTATTAGTCTTGTACCCACTTATTTGGTACATGACCTTAGTTTATATTTATTCTTTTATTTTTACTTTTTTTTTTTGTTATCTTTTATTTTATTTTTATTTATATATATATATATATATATATATATATATTATTCTTCCCTAAATCTATGGAACCCTAAGTCATTAAAGAAATATAAGTATGACCCTTCTAGAAGCCACCAAGACAATATATAAATTCAAGTCTATCTCTTCACTTGAATATCATTCATTACAACATATCTCAGCTCTGATCTAATATGACGTCAAGGGTTTTTACTGTAGTCAATCTGGTGTGACGTCTAAGTTGTTTTATCTTACTCCTTGCATGGGCGCTCCTTGGTTCTTTGTTCCTCTTGAATTGGCTGTCTCATAAATGTAATTCATAAGCAGTTTTTTGGGGACTGTTAGAGGTAGCCGCTATTTGTTAGGTGCAGTCTTAGGGCTTCCATTTGTTTGTATGATCAGATCTAGGGTTGCTTGCTATCCATATTGAAGTTTTGAGGGGATCGAGTCTTGCATAACTGATGCTGCTCTTTATTTGACTGAGCCATGAGTCTTGAGGCCTGTTTGTTACCTGCCTTGAAGGTGATTGCAGCCCTAGGTACCTAGACTGTTTTTGGTAATGGCCGCAGGTTGTTTAGGGTTGCTATTGCCCTAATTGAAGAGGCCGTGACTGCCATGACTTGTTTCAGCCTGTTTTAGGGCTGCTTGGTGACATTAGTGGAGGCCGCAACCCCTTGAACTGTTTTGTGATCATCCTATTGTTATCTTGTGAAGGCCGCGCCCCTATAGACTACTGTGTGGACAATTTTGCTGTCATGTGAAGAGGCTACAACCCCTGTAGACTGTGTTATGGTCAAATCTATTATCTTGTGATCAGATCTTTGTGCTGAGTCTTGTTTGTGGACTGACCTATGTGCTAAGACTTGTTTTTGATTCAGATCTATTATGCTGAGACTTGATTATGATTGTCACTGTGTTCTTAACTATCTTTGACTATTTGACTGTATCTCCACCTGTCATCTCTCTCTCTCTCTGGTTTGTACTACCCTCTTGTAGGGTCTGATAGTTTCCAGATTTGACTGGCTTCTCTGAGGCACAGTGTTTATTGAAAGTAAGTAACTCTTCGGAGTATTTTTATAGGAAGGGTCCCACACACAAGTAAGTATCTTCTCTTTTATTATTATGTGGTTAAATTAGTTATTGCTGAAGATTAATTTAGCACAGTGACCTAACTGGTAGTGTTAAAAGTACTTTAACACAGTGACCGACCTGAGAGTGCTAAAGGTGTGAAGTTGAAAGAGATGAAAATTATGTTAGAAGTTACTGTTGTACTATTTCATATTTAATTTCAGTATTTGTTTATATACTTTGTGCATTAAAGTATGATGAATTGTAATTTTTCTGTACATAACCCTAACTTGATGAAATTTCAACAGTGTCTCCCTGAGATCTCATAAATCTATAAACTGAGGTGGAATTGCTCTCTACTTGCCTCTTGTTGCCTTTGTGTATGAGCACCACGAAGGAGGTGATCATCCTAGTAGTGTCCAATGGTGGGAGTGGTCTAAACCTAAATAATTCAAACCTAGAAGCGTCCCTTATGTATAAATTAAAGCACTATTGATCTAGATATCTGAAGAAGGTGGGAGAGGGAGTTCTAGGACTCCCTCAAAAGGTAGTAAAATAAACCTCGAATCTTGTAATAGATGGGGCAACAAAAAATGAAATGCTCCTCTATCTTAGTTTCCTATAGGTGGTAGATTCGAAAAGCCATATCCGCTCGTGGAATATGGTGATCGATTTCCACCCAAAGCCATTGAGAACCAACTTGAAATTGACTGAAAGGGATCTTAAGGGCATCCATCCAATGGATAAGCATATATACTGGTCTGGCGATAAGGCCATCTCTCATTTTCATGAAATGCTTTGCAAAGAAGGCCATTTTGAGTTTGAGCCCACGGGGGCAATCTACCATAGTGACCTAAATGTATTGTTCGAAAATGTCCTCCCTAATGATCATGTTCAACTCCTACTTATTTGGCATGAGATGGCCAAGGGCATCTAGGGAGTACCTAAACGAGGGGAGCCTATCCATCGAGATCTCGTGAGATTTTGACAATTTAATCAAAATTTGAAAAATATCGTGATATATTGAGATGATAATATTGTTGCCTTGGAATTCTTGTGATATTGTGATATTATCACAATATTTGCAACACTAAGAAAAACCTATAAGCGAAACCCAACCAATGAGAATGTCTTAGCCTACAAACAATTAGTAAAGATCCAAAAAAGTGAACCTGTGAAAACTAGACTAGATAAGATAAGATAATTAAATTAATGTCGAACAAATGACCACTAAAGTAGGTCAATGGGACTGTATTAACATGATTTCAATACAAAGTGGGAGTGCTAAGGTGGATCCTATAAAAGCAAGAAGCAGAACTCTAACCTAAAAAACAAACCAAGACAAGAAACAAAACTAGAGAAACTACTAGTAATGGCAAAGAAGAATCCTAAAGAAATTTGGGAGTTAGAAGTGAAAAAAACAAATATTGACAAACAATATCACTGGAGAAAAATGGTTCATACATGCAAAGAAAATCAAGTTGAACGAGCAAAGCCCTTTGAACATCCATACAGAAAAATGGATTTCTCAAAAGAAGTAGAAAAGGCATCAAGAAGCTAACATAATATAAGGCAAAGACAACAATGGACTCCAAGCAAAGCCCTTGAAATGCACATAGAGATTTCTCAACTAACACGCAACAACAATACTAAATCAAATGACTAGAGAGTTTCCATAAAACTAGCACAACCACTTAGCTTGTGGCCAGCAAACATCGATAGGCTACAAGTTAAGTGCCACGAGCAAATTAAATCTAATACTTGTTCTCCATGTGTAGTTGTAATCACCCCGATGTCTACGTCTCAGTGAGTTATTTTTGACATTCTTTTTTTATAATTGTTTATTTTGAATAACCACAACCATAAAATCAATCTGGACAATACACTTGTCTCATCCTAGTGCAATCTAGGATCCATGGAGATCAACCTCCATCCCGGATCAAAAGTGGAGAGAATTACACCAATAGGTGTTATTCTAACACCTATCGGTGTAATTAAGTGTCAAGTCTTATCTTACACATTTTCAGAGGAGAAAAGAATGACCTAGGGAATTACATGACTATAATGATCAACACAATCTTTGCCAAACTGATTAAGGGGATGATGGGAAGAAAAAATACCAGGTGGGAAGAGGAGACAAACGAAGGATCTAAGGGAAAAGCGAGATTCAATCCAAAACTATAATGAATATAAAATATATAAATAAACATCATCATAATAATAAAATAAGAGACACAACCGTTCACCTTCATAACTAGTCAATGCATATAAGTATATTGTCACAAGGTTCATTGTATCAATCATCTCATTCAATTATCAATTATATTAATATTTATGTCCTATATGGAGTCTTTTATTTTATCCGTCTTATGTTGAATATTCTGTGATTGAACTATTGTTCATTACATTGGTATTAGAGTCCCTTCCATGGCACCTTAGTTGATCCAGAATTTTGGCCACACAATTATCAAAGTTTCTCACTCGAGGTCTTTGACCACACACTGAATTTCGGTTATCTAAAGTTCAGAATTCCATTGAAGAAAGATTATTCTGCTGCAAATTGCAGATACTATTTGCTATTAAAGAAAATTGCTAGCTACAAGAAAATAGAAATTAGTCTTAAAGAACAACAAGAGATTTGTTGAAATTTAAGCAGAAAACAAAAGAACCTCATCAACCTCTCAATGAAAATTGCATACTTCATCAAACCAAAGAAGGAAATTTTGTGACAAATGCCTTATTGCTTGGAGTTGGGTTATATTTTCCAAGTATAGTCGAGACAGCATAATACCTTTTGCTAAATCACAGTAGCGAGACTCTCACAATTTGGGAATAATACCTATTGTTGAGTCCTCGAATTGGACATCGAATCCATAATAGTGGGTGACAAAATTTTGAGACGTCCTACAAAAATTGAGGCACCATCAAACAACACATGCTCTCTTAGCATTTCATCTCCGCCATTAACGATGGGTTTTATAGCATACCTAGAGTGTGTGCATTGCTTTACTGCCACCATTATTACCATCTCAAGCCAACATTCTCTAAACCATGTCATCGGTTAAACAGTGGGAGACATTGTGGGCTTAACCACTAGATTAGCCTTTCTTGCTAATCACCAATGATAATATAATTGGGGGTTGTTACATAAGCATATACATAGATCGAAATAGTGCCTTAAACAAAGATATCCACATAGGGTCAAACCAAAGCCATTAATAGGAATGAGTTCAATCGTTGCACCCTGTTACCAACATATTTGTACCATAATTGAATTATCTGAAGAGCTGCCATTTGACAAACATGATAAGTGTTTGTGCTCCAGTGTATTAGATGATCCATCCTTTGTGCCTAGCCAGTTTTGGCTAGTCAGTTTGTTTTTGTCTTGAAATTACCATGCCCCACAGGGTTTTTGTAAAAAGTGTACTAGTAGGGTTTGAGTGGTTCGGTCACCCATGACTGGTTTGTCAACTAAGGTATTCCAGGGAGTTTTTTACCCTGACTAATTATACTTTGCCTACGGGCGAGGTATAATTGACAAGGTTTTCTCCCGCTTCCTCCAAAGCTGGAATGCCCGATTTTGAAATTCTGGCCATGGGGGGTTATTAGAGTCCAACTAATAAATATGAACCTACTAGACACTATGAGTCGAGTCAGTGGTCATTTCCTAGGTCTGTAGAGGTTTTTAAACGTTGTCTGAAAAAATTTTACCGGATGCGTTGGACAGTAAAATATTTTATTTTTAAAATAATTAATTTTTCCATAGTTTAAATGGAAAAATTCAATTTGTAATATGTCAGTCGTCCGGGGGTGTTTTTCAGTGATTGGAGGCTTAATTCCTAAGCCAAAGGATCATACTTAGACCCCGGACACCTTTATCCTAAGTTTCGGATCGTTATTTAACCACTTAATTAATAATTCCTCAAAAAATCAATAAAGAGGGTTATTAATTAATTAAAAGTCAAAAAATTAATAATAGGAGATAATCCAATTCTCTCCAAAATAATCCAAATTGGATTATTTCAGTGGCTAAATGACGTGGCACAAGGCATTAAGGAAGATTCCAATCATCTCAATCATCATCCAGTCAAGTATACAGTCAGCATCAGTGATTAACTCCAAAAGATTCCGCCTCCCTCATGTGAAAATTCGAATTTGTGACATGGCAAAGGTATTAAGTGGTAAAAGAGTTAATGTTTGAGTTACATAAATGGGAGTGGGGGCGCCTTGCCTAAGTGGAGGCCACCTCCCACTCTCAACTACCAAGTCTCAAGTCAAATTCGAGTTAACTCCAAGCTTTGAACCATTTAAAAAATCATGTCTTGCATGCATTCACGTCAAGATTGACGGGATATGCGAATTGGTCATGTGGCAACTTGTTATTAAATGGTGAAGTTTCCAAAGATGGAATGGTAGGCACCTCTCCTTAGCTTGTGCAATCACAAGGCTTAGCTCCCCTTGTAAATCAAATCACATCCCACTAATTCCTCATTGCAATAAAGCCCTATCCTCACGAATATCTCCTTGTGACCTCACATTTTACACTTGGCATTTATTAAAAAAGGTTGTTGAATATGTATTAATGCAACGGTGGGTGCCCTCCTTGTTTAGTGGCCACCTCATGGGCTTGGCTCCCACTCAACTCATCCCTTTCCTACATTCACTCACCCAAACTCCTTGATTTGCTCACATGATATTCCTTCACCTTCATGACTTTACACATGGCATGGCTCATATTTAGTGGTGAAGCTTCCAAAGCTTGGATGGGGGGCGCCTTGCCTAGGTGGAGGCCACCTCCCCATCTTCATTCATTGCAAACTCACTATGGATTGGATTCGAGCTCCAAGCTTGATTTGATTGACTTTTGACATGGATATGATTGGATCTTTTGGTGGGGATTTGAATTAGACAAGTTCCATTGGCTTCATTCAAGGCCAATTCGAATTCACTCATGGATTGTTTGTAATTTGTATAAATAGAGGGTCATGGAGCTCTATTCCTCATGGATCTTTTAGCAAAGAAACTCTGACAAAATTTGTAATCTGTTTAAGCATTCGAATAAAGTTGAGACTTTGGAGGTCAATGTGGAATCTCTTGGTGTGCCATGCTTCATCTTGTATGAGGTGATATCATGTTTTGTTTATATGCTTTTGATTCTTAAGTATTGGATTTATGATTTAGAAGGCTAACAATCTAGCACAAGTATTATAAATCTATGCTTTTCTCTTAAGTGTGTGGGATTTTCAGGTATTCTCCCAAAGTGCAAGAGTTCTTGTTGGTTTTCACTTTCATTCTGCAGGTTGCCAAAGGAGTTTTGCTTCAAGAAATCAAGAAACAAAGAGATTCTTACTTCGTCCATCAAGCATTCAAACTATTTTATTGGTTACTGGTTACTAGATCTACTCTTCTAAGCTGTGGAAAACTCTAGATTTATCTTTCTCCAAGCCTAGTCTCCTCCACGTTTGCCTCCTTTTTGGCTTGCCTTGGTCTTTCCTTCCCCTTTTTGCTCTTGTCCCACCTTTTTTCTCCTTTCATCTAGCTTCGTTCCCATCCTTTAGCTCTCCACTTCCTCTTTTCGTCCTCCTTCCCATCCTCCAAGCTTTTCTCTCTTATCCTTGCACTCGTTTCCCCTAGCTTCAAGTCTTTTCCTCTCCTTCCCTTTCTTTTCTAGCCTCTCCTACCTTGTTCTCTCGTCTCCCTTCCTTTCCTTAGCTTCTCCATCCCTCATTCGTCCATCTCTTTTGTTCTTCCTTTGCCTCTTCGTTTTGCCTTCAACCTTTCTCTAAAGCCTTCCTCTCGTCCCTCTTTGGTTATCTTGAAAACACATCACAAAAACAAACTTACTAAGTGTTAGTTAATAGTTAGTTGCATGCTTTTCAAAAGTTAGTATTTAGATTCAAATTTTTTGCATTTTAATAATGGTTTCATGCTTTTAAAAAGTTAATACTTAGGCATTTTTAGATCTCATATATTGCATTCATTTCTAGGATCTAGTTCATGTTAGTTGCATTTAGTTTCTTTTGAAGTAATTAGATCTCATGCTTAGAAGTTTTTGTCTTGTTGCATTTAGTTTCTTAACATAAGGTTCTAGGCTAGGGTGCATTTTTCTTAACTTATGTTGATATGGTTTGACATGAGGCTCCATAGGAATGTTATGCTGGATGATTTTAGTGTCAAATGTCTTAAGATCATTGTACGTCCATGCTAAAACATCTTTGAATTCTTTGAAGAGTCGGATGTACGCTATTTTTTCATTAGGTGAACAATCAATCCCAAGGTTAACCAAATTAGGGTTTTGTTCAGTTCCTAAATTAACAGGATGATAATTCAGAGAAGAACTATGAGTTTTGCAGTTGGTAGTATTTTTGAATTTATCCTGCAAATTGTAAAATTTCTCTAAATTGATTACTGATTTAGGAATTAAGTTAGAAGGAAATTGAGGATCTGATAATGATTTCTCATGTTGAGCTTCATCAATAGCTATGTCTTTAAAAGTGTCATGAGCTGTTAAGAAATCTAAGATTTGTTGATCATCGTTAAATACCTTCCAGTTGGTAACATTGTCTGGAATTGAAGGTTTGTACATCAACTCAATGGAAAAAGTGTATGGGGATAAACCCTCAAGAGGAATTAATCTGGGAGTAGTGTTTGCTAACAGATTAGCATCGAAGGTCTGTGATTTCGGAATAGACCTAATATTAAATGCTTTGAAAAAACTAGTTAGGTCTCAGACTTGATTTTGATAGTTTATCAACCGAGGAGATATGCAATGGATTTTATTTCTAACTTGTCTTACAATAATCTCAGAATCTCCATAGCATTCTATAACTTGTGCACCTATGTCAATTGCTTTTCTGAGACCCTGAACGAGAGTTTCATGTTCAACAACATTATTTGTACACTCAAATTCTAACCTACAAGCAATCATAATTTTGGTGCCTTTTGGATCTATCAATACACATCCTGCGCCAGCACCTTCCTTTGATTTAGAACCATCGAAAAATAAAGTCCAAGAATTTATCTCTATTCTAAAATTGGTATTTACATTATATACATTGTACACAATTGTACCAAAAAAAGGAACATTATAGTTTACAATTTCAAATTGACTTCTAAGATTTTCAGTGGGTGAAACATCAGCATGAATATTTCCAAACAATGTGTCAAACGTGTAATGTTCAATATGTGTGCTGAAATAAACAACGGGCTCACTAGGATCATTTAAATATGTGACTTTCTACCTCATGTATGGCTCTCTATTGATTTTAATTTTATTGGGTTTGTCGTTATATGGTAGCCATAAATGGGACCAATTGGTAGCAAAGTATCCCTTCAATTTCTGTGACCAGTCTCTACTTAGCCACATGCCATAGGCTTCGGGAATATCAACAATTACAATGTCAATGGTCTGATGAATTCTCGGATTAGCAAATAGTGTGATAAGGAAATCTTTTAGTTCTCCTACTACCATGACTCTTGATCTATCAAGTTGGACAATCTGGGTAGGAGAAGGTTCCCAAGAGACATTAATCTTTTTACAAATTGAAAGAGGCATGACGTTAGATGAAGCACCATAATCTATCATGCAATTATGCACATTCCTATTGAATATCTCAAAAGTAAGTAAAAAGGGAGGTGTCCTCTTCCCGTATGATTTTTGGCCACTTGGCTTTGCAGAGATTTCCACACTGTTATTTTGAACTTCTCTAGATTTATTAAGAATCATGCTTTTAGGTAAGGTTTCCCTCACAGCATGAATCTTAAGGAGTTAAAATAAAGAAATATTAGCCTTCACCTTTTTAAGTTCTTCAACTAAGTTATATTCAAATTCAAGAATGATTATTTCCTTCTGCGTTGTAGCTTTACTTTTGTTGGAATTAGATGATGATGGAGATTCCTGCAACACTTGCCCTTTACCATGAGTGTTATAAGGATGTTGTACATTATATATTGTTTCTGGATCACATTCTTCTTCAACCATTGGTAATTCAGCGAAATAATTGATTACATTAATGTGTTGATTTTGTTCTTCATCAGGAGGTTCAGATTCCTCAATATCTTGCTATTGAGGGATTTCCTCTTTACTATCAAGGATAGTTTGGGACTCACTAACTAGAGCTTTAAGAATAGAATAAAGTTCTTCCGAAAACAATCCCTCATCGAGTGGGGTGGAGTTTGGTTTTGAGGAGGTTGATAAGGCCTTCTGAAAGGTTTCCTTAAAAATCATCTATCAGTGGATTGACCCTCAGTATTTGTTTTCCTTAAATCTACCATTTCATTTGATATCTTCTGGAAAAAATTATTTACACTATCCATATCAAAAGTATCTTTGTTTTGTACGGCAGGTTTAGGGATATTTTCTTTTTTTTTTTAGATGTGGGGGGTTGATCGGCTTGGATATCTGGATTATCTTTCAGACCAAACATATCCTTTTCTATTGATATTGCTTCAATGAAGGCTTCTTGCAAATTGTTCTTATGTGCTCGTTTGACCCACATAGAAATAGGTATGGGTAGACCTTTAACATAGTAAGCTGCCAATAATTCTTCAGCTGGAAGAACATTATTAGGAATCATGTTTTTCAAAGAGGAAAATATTTGGTTGAAGACTTTGACTCTTTCCTTGCCTTTAATTTTTAATGAGGATAATTCCATGACTAGATCTTCAGGGATTCTGTCATCCCAAATATTTTCAAGAAATAAATTTTCAAAGACAGTCCAGGAAGTGATGGACCCAGCTGTTGAGGCGAAGTACCATGTGGCAGCTTTTCCTTCAAAGGTGTAATGAAATAACATGCAAACTACATCTTCATGTACAACATTTATGAGTCTGATGACTTGCATAAAAGTCTTGGTATGATCATCTGCTAGTGATTTATCATCGGAATTAAATTTAGGGATCCACTTCTCTAGATTTTAAGGTAATCTATGATGATCTCTAGGAATGGATACAACATCCTAATCTCACCATGGCGTATTTTGATTTGGTCTATTAGGTTGGTGTGTCATTGGGCTATTCAGTGAAGTAGAGGAACTTGAAGATGAATCACTTTCAGATGACTCTTCAGATGATGATGAAGATGAAGGGGGAGGCGATGGCAGTGGACCACCAAACGCTATATTGGGTTGTGGATTATTTTGAGGTTGAGTCGTTGCTTCAAACAATGGATTGTTTTGAACTTCAAGAAATAATTATTGACTGACTGTATTCTGATTTTCATTATCAATCTGAGAATTGTTTATGGGATGTTGTTAAGACGATGATTGTCTTAGGTTCCTGTTTAACTCAGTCTATGTTCTACTCTGGAGGTGAGATCCTGAGTACTTTGTATCAGTTGATCAAGAGTTAAAGGTCCTCTGGTTGGTGAAACAAAAATAGTCTCAGTTCTTTTGATTTCTTGTACATTTATAGGAGTGATAGGGACTGTAGGTTGAGTTTCATCTTGTGGAATAGTCGATGTAGATGCATCATTTTGACTTCTAGTAACTATCGGTGTCCTGACAAGAGGAGGTTTGTTGGTATTTCGTTTAGGCATGAATAATCATGGCCCTCCTTCTAACGCCATTTGTTGAGGCCTAGGATATGCTGGAAATGTCCCAGACAACAACACAAAAGAGATAACCCAGTCCGAAGGCTTCAAATAATCTTATGCAAGTATTATTCTATAATAATAGCATAGAATTATACTTGCAAGTATCATATTGCCGATGATGGACACATCAAACAAGATTGTGGAGTGGAGGTCGAGTTCAACCAATCTAGCCATACTAGCCATCGTGACCAAAACCTAATAGAGGGGACGTTAGGTTATGTTGGGAATATACAAGAGATCATGCAAGTCATGGATTTCTCATCTTTTCAATGTGTTATTTTTAGGTGAGAGTGGTGGGATACCTTCGTTCAAAGTATTAATGTAAAAGAATATCATGATAGTGAGCTAATATGTATTAATTCTAAAAAAATGTGGGTTGAAACTAAGGAGCCATATGTTTTCCCATAACTCTATAACCAAGTGTTTTTTTCACCTAGATGTGTTGGATGCGGATTGGTGGTTTGTATTGAGACATTATCCAAGATTAGAACATATTTTTGAGAACAATAATGTTATAATACCAAGTGAGGAAGATAATTAGGGTGATGGTAACGAAGACTGATATGTAAATATTTTATTTTGGCATTTATATTGCGAATGTGTCATTTTATTATGGGTATATATAATTAGCCAATTATGGTTTTTCTCTTCATTTTACAACGTTTGATATGAAAAATTAACAAACATTTAATACCATCATATTTAAAATGCAGTAAATAGTACACGCATAAAAAGTGGTTTTGATATGTTTTTATTGTCATGTTTATTATTTATTACAACAAATTTATAATGGTATATTAACATATTTTATGCTGCCTTTTGAAATACTGAACATTAATTGAGATATAAATTAGAATGTTGATGACATATTCATATAATAGAATAGTAAAGGTTTTTAAAGTAAATTTTAAATTTTATTTAATTAAAAAGTATGATATTAAACTAGCATCAATGATTAGAAAACCATTGAAAATATCAATATCATGCTAGTTTAATGTTTTTTAACATGTGCTTATATTTCATACAAGAATTTATAATTATTATCATCAATTAAATGTCAATATTTAATCAAACAAATTAATTTAAAAAAATGATGAAATCTAATTTATAATTGTTTCGGTGTTTAAATAAACAATTTGATCACTATTTACAATATTGATAATATGAACTATTAACATCTATATCATTTTAGTTTAAAGTTTGAAGTATAAAAATATATAATTATTTTCATGATTTCACAAAAACGTTTAATAAAACAAATTGATTTAAAAAATTAAACAAATATAATTTAGATTGTTTTTATGATTTAATATACAAAATGTTATGATTATCAAAATTGGAGTAATTTTTTTATTATATTTAACATCATACAATTTAATTTTATCAATATTAATAAAAAATAAGTAAAAATAATTCCAAATAAATTTATGAAATATTATTTAATAGAAAATTTGATTTAAAAAATTAATCAAATTGAGCAATCATTCATAGAATCATTTGATTAGGTTTGTAAACATGCTTAATCAACATATTGTATCTTCTTGTACAATAAACAATTCACCTTGAAAATAAGAGTGATGTATTCACTAGTTATAGGTATTCACAATCACAATGCAAATTAAATGATTTCATAAAACTAAGTTAAACATTATATGACAACTCTAAAATTAAATGAGTGATGTATATTTAATATAATTTAAAAGTAGAGAAATCATTTAACAACAACAACATCAACATAATATGAAGAAAAAAATATATACACAAGCAATACACATATCAATATACATGTCAAACATACATCTCATCGAAATCAATAAACATGTCGAATATACATTTCAAGTCAAATTTATAACAATCAATAGACATGTCAAGTACCACAGCTAGCCAGGTTTGCAACCAAAACCAAAGGCATCAGTGGGTCCACTACTTGAAGTGGAGGGTTTATTAGTACCCATGTCAGATAACAATGAAGAAAGTGGAGTGATATATCTCTCCACCAAGATCCATATCACCCGATGTGACCAGTGTCATGTACAACATCCAACGCTAATGCAGTAGGTGTAGCTGATGGTGTCACTACAACTGGTGGCACAAGTGGATCATCAGTTGCTAACACAATATATCCTTGTGGGGCGCACTTGTGCATATTAAATTTGAAATTACTAGTGTGTATTACATAGTTTGAATGTTCTGGTGTGAAATACATATTTATAAAAACAAAGATGCTTTCTCCACATTTTAAAAAGCTTGGTGTGCATTATATATTTTGAAAGCACCACTATGTAGTATCTATTTGAAAGAACCTGTGTGTATTTCTCACCCACAATGTAAAGCCTTGTGTGATCATAATTGTAAATGAGAATGAGAATGGTATCATTAAAGAAAATGGTGTTGTTAGGAGCACATGTACATTTATTGAATGCATTAGCATCGGTGTCTATGTATATGTATAAGGCACCAACTCTTAACAACTTTTAAAAGTCATTGGTGTAAAAATATATATGAACCACACCATTGAAGTCAAATATTAAATGCAATGCGCCAATATGTTTCAATGTTAAATTTGTTTACATTGTGGATATGTAAATGCAACTTTTTGATTTTTTATAAAATTTCAATTAATCATCATAAAATTATTTTTTATTACAATATTTTTTATACAAATA
Source organism: Larix kaempferi (assembly GCA_027924585.1). NCBI lineage: Eukaryota > Viridiplantae > Streptophyta > Pinopsida > Pinales > Pinaceae > Larix > Larix kaempferi. The sequence continues at coordinate 4,380,909 of BSBM01000159.1, read as the reverse complement.
CAATAATAAAATTAATGTATTTTATCATTTAATAAAATATATTATATTGGCTCTTTATAAAAGAACTTATAAATTCATTTTCATATTTTTTATAAACATATTCATATTGGTATATTTTAGAAAGTTATCGTTGTGAGCTTAGCAGTTGTTTGTTGTGGTCCAATGACAATGCCCAGACCCTGACCACTATTACAAGATCATTGCTACAACATCCTTAAAAAAAAACTTGTCTTTTAGAAATCAAAGCTTTTCTCAAATTTCTTGATTTTTGTAGTTAAACAATTATGCTTTTTAAAGTTTGTAAATCATTTTATTGTATGAAACATGCAGACTTTGAATGTTTCTATTTGGGACTATTATCATCAACATGATAAATGCATTAATTAAAAACGTTTGTTGATTTTGAACATCTTTGACACAAATTTACACAAAATCTCATAAACAAATTTGCAAAAATTGCCATGTATTGAAGGTAATGAGCAAAAGCCTAGGAGATATAACGCATTGCATTGGATTTCTCTAACCAAGTCATCACATGGAAGGTATGCAAGAGAATTACTGCAGTGGATATTATGTTTGCACCTGAGAAAGAAAATATTAGTAATGTCTAAAAATGAAAGAATACTCATGATTCTTATGGCAAACATTGTAGTAGTAACATTGTAACAAGCTGCTTGCCATCAGTGTGAGCCAAGCCACATTCAAGGACACCTCTTGGCTGGCCATAATTTCCCATGGTTTTAAAAAACCTAAATCCTTGATAATTATGTTAGCTCCATTATGCCTTAACACCCTAAAACAAAATCTAAGTGTTATCCTAATATTGTCATTTGCATCCTATGTATGTATAATCAAAGCAAGTATGTTTTCTAATGAAGTAATATCTAAAATCACCCTAAGAATGATGTGGCATCTATAGAAGCTAAAAAGCACTACATTAGTGATCATAATCGTCCATGTCACCTCCCATTGCACCCTTGTGAGTTGCTACCTCTACTTTATAAACCTCTCATGTTGTCATTAATGATGCCACACTTGATGCATCTAACAACACTAAAAATATTTAAAATATTTATAGGATCCATAATACTAGCATCAATCATATCAACATACTCTCCTTTAGTTGCATCGCATCAAACATTTAGATTATCTAGCTCCCCAAGCCTCTCAATAATCAATGCCTCAATGCTTGCATTGTTGACTATTGTATGAATTGGAGAGTCTAATGTGTTATTTATGTTATCAACTTTTATTTTCCCATCAAGCATTCTAGTTTGCATCTTCTCCAACTCCTTGGAAGCATAATAGAGACATCCCACCACCAAATATGATTGCATCATTATTAAAAATAGTGACATCCTCAACAATTACCCGAACCCACCCCTCATCTACTTCAAAATAACTGTTGCCTATGTCTCACCTTCTACATCGCCAACAACTATAAGAAGAGGCTCATGGCACTTGAGCATAAGGACAATAGGACCGTAAGATGAAAGCTATGTCACCAATATGTAAAGGCCTTAAAATTCCCACTTCTACGATTTTGTATTGTTGGAGGGATGTCACCTCCATCAAGCTTCATGCCTTCAACTACTGTGAGCTCATTTACTAATGTCTTTTCATCAATGAGCACACCAACCTCCACTTAACCATACATAAAGATTGTTACACCATAAATCTATTTCATTCTACTTTTAGCATTGTACTGGAAATGAACTAAAACAACATTTTTAACAAGATAAGTGCCATGTCTTAAATCTATTGCAATGATGTTATCACCACCGATTTGCATCCTTCAACAAATATTGACTATACAAGTACAACAACGCTTGTTATATCATGACCAACAACACCACTGGTAGCATTAGCAACTTGCTTCACCAAACTAGAACCAATTTTATTATCTATATCTTCAATCTCATGTTCCTTACAACTACAACTCCATTATTGGTAGACCACATTGAAAGAGACTCACACCTCAATGAGTTCTTACACATGTAACGGGGAGATGCAAGTACATGTGGATTGAAAGTACTATAAGAGAAAATATGAGACTTGGAACTCTTATGCATTGAAGGAGTATTGACTCAAGGGAGTGGGAACCACTAATAAAGGACTCTCCAAGACATAAGCAAGAATATTCACCCCAAAATTTTCTAGAACCAATTATTTTGGGTAATAATTCCCTCTCTAGTACTACTCATGTTAGGGTCTAATTAATGGTTTTGGGAACCAATCACCATCTTCTAGCATGTTGCCCATTTCATTCATATGAAGAATCTCTTCAAGATTGTGTTTTTGAGAAGCACATTCTTGAGAACCAAAATTTGATGTAGCTAACATTAGTCTAGACTCACAAACAAATGTAAGCCACTAGTTAAGGTCGAATTAATAATAAAATGAGACAAAATAACATCCACTTTCATATATGTATATGATTGTGTAATTTTGTTTCCAAATGCAAGTGAGACAAAGTAACATCCATGAAATGTTCACATCAATGCCCATAAAACATCCACAATTGAGACTTTAGTGAAGTCAATAGTTCAATCTAGATGTTTAATATAGTCGTTAGTTCATATATAATATATAATAGAACCTTTAGTTAACTATTTAGTTCAATATATAATAGAACCTTTAGTTGAGTTTTTAGTTCCACCTTTAATAAAAACTTTAGCGAAGCCTTTGACCAAGTTTTTAACATAGACTAGTTGAATCTTTAGTTGTGTTTTAAGTCTTTATTGTCTTAATAGTTTTTAATTGAGCCTATGAGACCTTATAATGGACATTTCTTCATGTTCTTGTGGTTGCAATTATGGATGTTTATATTATTACAATAGAGACACCATGGACATTCTAGAGTGGAAATTGTGAAGATTTTAATAATTCTAAATAAAGATATATCACTTTACAACCCAAATTTCTAACAGAACAAAAAAAGTGCAAAAGCATGAGGAATTAAAAAATGAACTATTTTTGTAGCAATTTGGGTAGTAATCTTCTCTATATTCTTGTAATGTTCTTAGCTAATGTTGTTCAATGTTCACAAATCACTTTGAGAGATTGAGAAGCCATGACAACCTCTAATTTTATACATAGGCTTTGATGCCTAAAGCAAGTTTTTGAAATGTTGACATACAATTTTTAGAAGTTTGTAAATGGTGAAATATTCTTTGAGGTCCTTTAAAAGAAACCTAGACAAAAAAAAGTGTTATGGCATAAAACTTTATTGGTCAACCATGAGGCTGCAATGGATCACTAACCCAAGCTCTGAAAATGTTCTCAGAGGGAACTCTTTCCTACAAAATAACCAAGTAAAGCATGTTCATTAACAGAAAACATCTTCCTACTCTCTAATACCAATAACATTAGGGGCTCAGAGTGTTTACAGTGTCCACCTCATAGTAAACTTTTGGAACAAACATCCATGCCCACTTTTGGTGTCTTTGTCCTCAAGACTCATTACAACTTGCTTGTTGTGTTCTTTGGTTTTCCATATAAACTACTCCACTTACAGGGAAGCTCGTCCTAAATGCATGCTCAATAATTATTCACAAAGACTAACGTATGCAAATGGGAAAGCACATTAATGGGGGCATGCAAGACAATGTATCTCAAGTCCCCTTTACTCAATCTCTATCACAATTCATATTAATATTGTGTTGCGTTGTCCAATTTCATTACTCTTCCCATCATCTTTTATGGTGCACCCTAAAATGATTCACAGTCAGCACAAATGGATTTGGACATAATGTCTCCCAGAAATGGCAGCCCCAACCAGTAATGCTCCCCTTTGGCTTCGTACCCTATGGTGCCTTTGGTGAGTAGGTAACCTTGTACACCCAAAACGCTTCAAATACTTAAAATTGTGGTGCATGTGTGTTGGACAACGAATGGTTTGAGCATGCACATCATCAGTCTCTTATAAATGTGGATTAAATAAGGGTCCTTGATTAGGTCGATCCCACCTTCTACCATCAAGACTAATGGTACCAATTTTCCGCATCATTAACGGTTCCTCTCCCATAAGAAGTGAAGGCTTCACATAGATTTGATATCACATGCTAGTCCAAACGACATCAAAAGCCAAGAGAAACATGAGGAATCCACACACAAAAATGGCATAAGATGGTCTTTACTCTATTGAAAATATTCGACCTTGCTTTCCTATTTAGTTATGTTCCTTGAAGGAAATTTCCCTTTTCAATTACAGAATAAATTTGATCTTATTCTTTAAGAACAGAAGATTAAAAATAAAGATGCAGAAAAGCAACTGAAAGACTGCTATAATATCAGAGATTCAAAATGATGAAGCCCAACTTGATAGAAACGTTAATTAGGAGCGTAACTCAACCAACATCACATCAAGCTTCTTACATTGACATGAAATTTGCCAATCCAATACTGTCCAACATCATAGCCAATCCAGCTACTCACGTTCATGGAGAAGAAAACTAAGATCAACATTTATTACACATTTTCAAATAAAAGAATAACACAAGTTAGAACTGCAATAACAGTAATAATTTGCTTTTGCTAAAGCACAACAAAGCAATTCCCTGAAGCAAGAAAGAAATCTTAAAATTTAATCCGTGAAGTTTGCTCTAAACCTTCTCTTCCTTAGATCGGGAGCACTTCTATATGCACAATCATTGAATCGGCAATAAAATTCTCCAACTGTTCCTTGAAGAGTTTATGAATCATAAAAAATATTGATAGATACAAATACACGAGTTGATAATCAATATCTGGCCCATGTGATATGGCTTGGAGGCATGTACGCTCACATCATCAACTGTTCCAGCCAATAAGGGCATATAGTAATCCAAGAAAATCGCCATTCAAAAGACACCTCACAATCTTTTGTTTTCTTGTGGTGTATGGAGGATATCTTGCCATGAGGTCTCCCATGAAGCCTCTATAGAGTACTGCCTTTTTATGACTAAAAGCTTCAAAAGAAAACTTACCATGGTATGATCCCATCCCACTCTCTCCAACACCTCCAAAGGGTAAATGATGATTTACAAGCTGCAAAAGAGGCATCTTGTGATCAAAGACTCAAAATGAAATAATTTCGTAATTGAAAGAACATCAATGCAGAATGGAATTCATCTCACTGTGACTACTTTGTAGTTCTAAGAACGGTCCTTAAGTGAAGAGAACTCAGAAATCATTCTTAAAAGTTTAGACTCTAGAGTTAGCAATATTCAGATCTATACAAAATAGAAATGCTGCAATGCAAGAACTAAGAGTTAAAAAGGAGTTAAACTTGAAACATACATGTAAAGAAGTGTCATTGACAACCATTCCTCCAGCAGAAATGCTTGCCACCACTTGTCGCTCAAACTTTTTGTTCTTTGTAAACAGATATGCTGCCAGTGGCTTTGGCAAAGAACTTACAACTTCCAAAGCTTCCTCCATTTTCTGCACCTGCTCATCTAATGAAATAAGTTAAGTTCATTGTGGAGGGACACTGCAAATGGGAATATGCCACAAGCTCTTAATTAAAAAACAGATAGATAATTATTAAAATTTGCTACCTAGGCATGGGCTTTTGTGCATTTCAGTATCTCAACATTTTCAAGCACAGAATGCAAATTGACTTCCTTAATCCATTGCTCTTCTTGTCATGGAAGTGAAGAACGCTTCTGTAAATAAATCCTTTCTAACATTCCTGGTGTCTAATTCATGGAACTGTATAACATGAACTGCTAAGTGCAATTACTGGATCAGGTTAAGATTGCAAGAGTGAAGCAGTAAAAGGTAGGCAATTAGATATTGCAGCACATATGCAAAGGTGTGATTTTATTTCCCTCAAATGATAACATATATTTAGAGAGCGCTTTAACATTTAGATAGATGGCCAGTTCAAGACTTGATCTATGACCTACAACTCAACCATTCCATCTGATTCTGGACTATAAAACTTCTATACATATATTTACTTATGTAAATTATTTACTATAAAATATTATTTATAAACAATTTATTTTATAAAAATTTAATTATAAATTTAAACTTCCACACTTGTTATTTATAAACTTTTTAATATATTTCACAATGGCGGTGTAAAGAATCCTGTATGTAAAGATTTATCGTTTTAGATTTCACGACGACGGTGTAAACATTCCTTTATGCAAAGATTTTTGGATTATGTTTTAGATGACAAACATTATACATCCCATAGTAATTAATGCTGACTGCCAAAATCTAGGAAGGTGTACATACCCTATCCCCTCCCGATTTGAACCTATGACCTCCTAGGACAAAACACATGTTCTTAACTGTGAAACCCACTAAAACTCTGTGTGTGTGTGCATATATATATATATGGACACACAGTTTATATATATATCAATGTTGCAGATATCGTGTCGGAGAATATATCGCTGAGGGTTTGGAAAAACAACTTATCGGAAATATCAGGAATTATCAGAAAATGTCGGCAAAAATAAACTTAGACCTGAAGAATTATGAGAATATCGGACAAATTGGCAACACTAAGAACTCGGGAGAAATCGGAAATGTCAGGAGATATTTCCAACACACAGACACACACCTATATATGAGTTGAAAAATGACTTAAAAAGAAGAGATTGGTATATGGGCCCAGATTTCAATGTTACAAGGATGTATGAAGGATGTATGGTACCGAATCAGCACATGACAGATTGCTCATGCTTCTCACCCCAAGGGCATTTGTATGATATGTCAGACAGCTGGTAGAAATTAATAGAAAACACTTCACAGGCTCCAGAAAGAAGAGCAGGATCGCCTTCCCCATAGGCATGAGCATCTGGGGGATGCATGTCCAAAGATGGATCGATCAATTCTTAAGACAACCACGTCAAATTATAATTGATCAATTCTCAAGATAATGGTGTCAAAATATTATTAAAATCTTGCATCAGTGTTAATCACATTGTTGCGATGTGCATATTGTTTGCTCTTTTGGATTATAGCCTGAGTCATTTTATTAGAGTACATGTGCCATGAACCAAACAGATCCAAATCCAAATCCGAACCAAGGATTTGTGGATCCAGCCGGGCCGGAGAGATCCAGTGACATAGTCCACAATACAAAACATTATAATTCTCACTAGCCGGCCCATTCTTTAATGCATTAACAGAACACCTAAATCACATGACACTGACATGGGACACAGAAATACAAGTATCCAACACGGGACATGGCGACCCTGGAAATAGGACATGGGGGTCACGTTATATATATATATATATTAAAAAAAATTAACATAAAGATCCAAATATTTTAAAAACTAGAACAGATACAAATTACAATTATACATGATACAATGATAAATCGTGCATCAGTTAGTTTAGAATTAGAACCATAAATTGCATATTTCTCATTAAGTTCAATATCAAAATGTATTACATAGATATCGAGAGAATGCCACTGGAAAATGCAAAATAGAGTAGATACAAAATAGGGAAGGATCTCATAGCTGGTCACTGATGGTACTGGCCACTGTCAATAGTCCTCTCCATGGCAAAATCACTGGCACTGCTCTCTTCTCCATCCTCCTCCTCTTTACCCAATCCAAGATCTGCTGTAGCATCTGCTGGTGTGGAGGATGATTCCTCAAGAGGCTCATCATCAAAAGTGACCAGCTCTAGCCTCTAGCACTAGGTCATTAAGATCCATGTTGGCTAATGCCAACTCCACATTGTCGTCCAAACGCATATCATCAGGAAACACATCCCACATCCTTGTCTTTCCCTTCACCGCTCTTGCCTCTGCCTGTAAATAAGACGAAGGTTGGTGTGCACATACACCATTGTCTCTTCCCTAGACTGCTCAAGTCTGCTCTTCCTCAAACTATACAAGTTCCCATATGTGCTCCAGTTCCTCTCACAACAAGAGGATGAAGCAACCTGAGAGAGGACCCTCATGGCTAACTGTTGTAGGGCATGTTGCCCCATGAGTTTCCCACCAACCATAGGGATTCTTAACCCCCCTGTCTCCAAGCACATCATATCCTCCAAATCTACCAGTTCCAGTGGAGAACTCTATGAAGCCCTCCACCTCCTCAAGGGATGCTCTATTATGAAGCATTCTTCTAAATGCTACCTTCCTCCCCTATGAAATATTTCCATCCATGTGAGGAGGGAATTTGTGAGAAGGCCTACCATTGAGCCACTCGTGACTGTAGAATGTAGGATTTCAATGAGTGAGCCAAGCAATGCAAAGGTATGCAATTCTTATCCCACCTGATGATAAGAATACTCTGTATGGTAGACCATAAGTTGTCTATTGATGTCTCATACTCAAGGCACTCATTCTCCATAACAATGGTCTTCACAGACTCAATCATGGAAACCCACCCCTCAAACATCTCCTAATGTGGGCTGGTCTATGTTTGCAAATTGCAACAAAGAAATGATAGGGTCCATGATCTTAATGGCAAGATCTACCCTTTCCCACCAAACATCATCCAACATTGTGCCCTTTACCTTTTTTGAAGCAACTTGATCTGTCTTTCTCCAAAAAAACCAAACTCTGAAATAACCATGGCCCCAAGAGCGGCCTTGAATTTCCTCAACCTCTTAAGCATGATGAATGAGGAAGCAAACCGAGTATCTACAACCTTCAACAATGATAGATGTGTGTATTCTTTATATATTGTGAGGGCATTGAGATGGTTTTGTACAAAATTGTGGATATGGCGTGCATCATCAATAATTTGCCAATCCATGTCACATCTAAAGCGATAGATTTAACCAATGTTGAAAAATTTTGCATTGGCAAAAAGTCGGCAAGGATCCCGAATACAACTTCTCGGCAACATTGGCGAAAAAAATCGGGAAAAATCGGCAAAAGTTGACAAAAGTCGGCAAACATTAAAAAATACAAAATACATTCATTTTTTCCAGAATTTTAGACATATAAAGCAACAATAACATCAGATAAACACATTGGAACATAAATATGGAGAAAGCACTGATATATAGATGTAGTGGATGCAAATAACTCGAAGCGGTTTGATTTCAATGACTCGGACTGCTGAAAAATACATAAAATTTTACAATTTTAATGAAAAAATATATATATTAAAGATTCCAAGCTATGATTCCAAACCATTAGAAACAAAATATTATCAAAATTGCACCAAGTGCAATACATATGTAAATCAAAATTAAAAAAACATAATCATCAAAATCATTGTCTATGTTGGGATCTTATTCATCAATAACATCATGTTCCCCCACCTCTAGGCTCTAGCCCTTGCCTCTACCTCTAATCTCGAAGTTGATCCTCCAAGGACATCAATTACCACCCTACAATTTTGATGAAACATCTTAATCCAAGCATTAAAATAAGGTAGAATCCAGTGGAAACATTGCAATCCTGAAATCCTGAAAATCATTAAGTCTGTTGAATTTTGAATGGGATCTAAAATTCTACAGTCTACTTTTTGCATATGAAGTCCGATTAGGTTGGAACCACTCTCAAACATCCTGAAACAATTAATGGTAATGTTAAAAATTTAAGTAAAATGATGGAAAATGAAAGATAAAGAGAATGTCACTTGTATCGTATTGTTGACATCAATGTCACTTGTACAAAACTCATCAAAATTTTAAAAAAATCCCGAGTTTTTAAAACCGTGAAAAAGCCTCCTTGGCGATTTTTTCCATTATGGCGCGCTAATTACCAAAAAATCACGATTTTGCGATTTTTTCTTTTTTTCCGAAAAATCGACGACTTTTTCAACAATGGATATTTAGTTTCCACAATCATGTCAACAACTTTGCAAACAGGAACATTATCCATGATGATTTGCACACAAGAAAATCAACACCTACATCTTCAATAAATTTAATGAGCAACTCACCCATATATTGTGCATCCTAGTATTTTCGAAGAACATCCACCGCTTTCAAGAAGACCGATCCATTTTGGGAGGACAACATGAAATTGATGAGTGTATCGCGTGTTGCATCTGTCCATCCATAAAAAACAATAGTAACACCAAATTTTGGCCATGATGATTTGATTGGGTTTAGGATTTTTTCCACCTCTTTCTTTGCCTCAGCCAACAATGTGGTCCTAAGCATCTTTGAACTTGGAGGCACATACCTCGTTGGAGCATTTTCAACTAGAGTTTGACACATCTCAATGAACAAAGGTGATCGTGCAACATTAGAAGAAATGAATTTCAGCCCCACTACCAAATTTGCTAGATGCATTTCTTAAGAATGGAAGAGGATCATCATGTTTTTGAAATTTCTTGCTTGTTGCTACCACAATCCCCAAGCAAACTATATCCTCTTTTTCCAACTAATTTTTTGATAGCATTGACTACTTTGCATGCTGCAAGTCCACAAGAAAGGCCCAACAAATGGCCTTTAACTCGGTAGTACATGCTCTTGAGTTCATCCTTGTAGAAATTACAAGACCAAACAGCATTTCCTCCCCCAACAAGCTTCGATCCAGGCCCTTGTTTCCTTGTTACATACTTCCATAGGGAGTATTTTTGTTCTTGTGCTCGTTGTCTTGCTACTGCAGGGTTATATGAGGGTATGCAAGCACCAAAAGCTTCACTTGAAGCACTTGGGACACTACCACCAGCAGACATTGTAAACCTAGGAGGAGAGGGACCACCAACAATAGCATTCCTCCCTTTCTTTTGACCTTATCACTATAACTTTTTTTCCGGAATGCTTCAAACCATGAAAAGTTTAGGAGACAGAGGTGAGATATTGAAGCACATGTGGTAAAAATTTCAGATTGGGGTTCCCAATACTTTCGGAAATATGCCCTATGGAAGTTAGGGTTTCTGAATGCTCCTGAAACAAGTCAATTTGGCATATTCGCTAAAACTTCTTCTCTAGGAATTTTCAGGCTATCAAACTTGTAGGGACCTTAGAAGACATAAAGAAGTACCTCAGGTAAAAGTTTAAAACTTTAGTTCACTATACTCTCTGAGATATGCACTGTGGAAGTTAGGGCTTTTGAATGGTCCTAAAATCAGTTTCAAACACGTTAGCTTAGCATTTTCTCTATAACTTCTTCTCTAGGAATTTTCAGACTGTGAAACTTGCAAGGATCTTAGAAGACATACATAAGTACCTCAGGTAAAAGTTTCATACTTTGGTTCACTACACTTTCTGAGTATGAGCTATGGAAATTAGGGCTTCTAAATGGTCCTAAAATCAGTTTCAAACAGGTCAACTTGGCATTTTCTCTGTAACTTCTTCTCTAAGAATTTTTAGACTATGAAACTTGCAGGAACCTTAGAAGACATACATAAGTACCTCAGGTAAAATTTTCAAACTTCGGTTTGCTCTACTTTCTGAGATATGCACTGTGGAAGTTAGAGCTTCTGAATGGTCCTAAAATCAATTTCAAATAGGTCAGCTTGGCATTTTATCCATAACTTCTTCTCTAGGAATCTTCAGACTATGAAACTCCCAAGGATCTTAGAAGACATGCAGAAGTACCTCAGGTAAAAGTTTCGAAATTTAGTTCGTTATACTTCCCAAGATATGCATTATGGAAGTTAAGGCTTCTGAATGGTCCTGAAACCAGTTTCAAACAAGTCAGCTTGGGATTTTCTCTATAACTTCTTCTCTAGGACTTTTTAGACTGTGAAACACTTATGGATTTGAGAAGATATACAAAAGTACCTCTAGTAAAGATTTCATAATCGGATTTGCAAAATTGGAAACTTGGCATGTTGTACAAGTTCGCTCTTGGGAAGAGGTCAAAATTGCAAGCTTTGGGAAAGTTAAATTTGGAAATTCAAATTTTGGAGATAAAAGTAGCAAGCAGACTTAGTGAAGGTAATATGAATGTTATCAACTTTTGAAGAAGTTGTATGTACTGAAGAACAAATTGGAGCTTGAAGGTTGGTGCCGCTTAAACAAAGAGATTGGTGTCTCTTGCTAAGTTGGTGCTTAGCAGTGGGGATTGGTGTCTCCAGTAGATTGGCGTCTACAAAGATCTGTAAGAGTAGGTTGGTGCCTACCAGGGTTTGTACTGATGAGGATTGGTGTCTACAAAGATCTGTAAGAGTAGGTTGGTTCCTACCAAGGTTTGTACCAGTGGGGATCGGTGTTTCTAGTAGGTTGGTGCCAACAAATATTTGTAACAGTACGTTGGTGCCGGCCAAGGTTTGTATCAGTGGGGATTGGTGTCTCCAGTAGGTTGGTGCCTACAAATCTTTGTAACAGTAGGTTGATGCCTGTTGTCACATCCATAGTAGCAGGAAGCTACCATGATTGCAGACCAGTTTTGAGCACATTTTTGAGCCTGTACTATAGAGTCCCATGCACGAGATCAATAACATATGAGCATTTTGATGATGATCACTTCTATATTCAGTGGACCCAAAGCATATATGCAATCAATCTCATGCCAGGACTAAGTCCCATGAACCCAGGTTAGAGACTGAGTAAGCCATTTTTCACTTTGACAGATCGGATATGGATGATTATGGTGCCCCAGGATGCATACAGTAGCAGTGTTTCAGTGCCTCTTAGATGTTTGCAGTTGCAGATATAGGTATATAACCAGCAGGTATACAGTTATTGTACTTAGATGTTTATTTTGCTCGCTTATTTATCTTAGTAGCTGGACCAAGTATATAGTAGCTATGCATTGGTGATCTTTTGTATTTGCTATTTATTGATGGTCTAGAGTAGAAGTGATTGATTTTCTTTGAGTGAGAGGTTCTTGTGTATACTCATTGGTCTCCTTCCCTTTCATAGTATGGACTTGGTCCTTCCCTAGTGTGTCATGGCATCACCTTTTCATTGTCTCCACCCATCTGTTATCTTCCATGTTTGGTTTGAACCTTGACTTGAGATTTTGACTTGTGAGATTGAGGAGGCTTTCCCCCAATTTGACCTCTGTATGTGATAGACTCCATGTTGTTTTGTGTCTTGGCTCTGGAGTGTGTGGCCTGGTCCCTTCAAGTCTGCTTGTATGATGCCAGGTGGATCAGTTGTGTGGCTAGTGTTATCGGAATGTTTTCCTTTAGTCCTCAAAAACAAGTACTCCCACAAAGCATCGGAACCCATAAATGCTATATCTAAACGGATGCAAAAAGTTAGCAACAAAAATATTTTTAAACATAGCAAATAAATAAAAAAATATTTCATACCTATTCAATGGCCAAGGGACGAGCACTCATCCATTGTATGATGAAAGGTCGTTTTCCCCTACAGGGCAACAGGGTGGTAACTCCATCGCACCTATGGACAATGGTGGCCAATGGTGGTAAGACCGAGTCATTACCTGAGGCCCGCAAGGCTATTCAAGGCACTTGCTCTTGGAGGCTAGCTAGTGAAAGATAGATCCAAGTATTAAATGTTAAATCTCAAATGTGCAAAAGCTGGCAATAAATCAAATGCAATAAAGGATGCTTGTCTAGAGTCTATTGGAATCCTTCCAAGCACTCTACCCATTTGTGAGGCATTGTCTTTCCCTAGTGTTATCTATCACATACATGCCATTGTGGATCCCCTTATATCCCTTCTCTCTGAGAGATCACTATGTTCAGGTTATCAAGTCAAATCCCCTTAGCCTAGCCTTGTCTTATCCACTTCACCCATAACTAGCAAAATGACCAAGTCTGTAAATGAGTATACACTGTTGATGATTTTTATTTGTGATTGCCATTATAATGCCACTTAATGTTTTAGTCTTGTTGCTAATATAAATAAGGGAGGATATTTCATCCATTTGTACATACAGGAGCAACTATTTTTCAATCTGGGTCATTATTTTGATCATTTGTGACCTGGTCAAACCAGTTTGACCAAGTCAACAACAGGGTTTGTGATGAGTTTGGTCGATAGAGTTCGATTTTGGATTTTCAGAGCCCTTTGATGTTCATTAGATGCTTCCATGCTTCAGACAGTGATTCTTCATTGTGGCGTGCATTTTTTTTTTTTTTATTAGCATTTACAAGCCCTGTTTTTATTATTTTGGCATGGATGAGCTTCCAGATGTATTTCTTGATGGACATATGGTGTATGAGTACTCATTCCTAGTAGATTTGGACGGTCTAAGTCCATTGATGCATTCAGATCTCAGTTCCGGGCACAGGTACTTGGTGATATGGCCAGTTTATTTTCCAGTAGCGGAGTACCATGGAAAAATTGCATATTTAAGTGAAAATGGTTAGCAAGGAATTCGATTTTGCTAAGTGGGACAAGGAAATGGCATGGTTTTTGTTCAATGGATTAAATTGATGCTCTAGACACCTTCCGGCATGGTCTACATCATTGTTGGGGTCCACATTATTTTTTTTCTCTTGGGGGTGTCATCTTCCATAGAGAGGGCGCACTTCCTAGTTGTACCATGATGATTACATGTTGCATCTTATGTTGATGTAACAAATAAAATAATATATAAACATATCAATAAACAAATAATTAAATAATAAAAGAAAAGTAATTAAACAAATATTAAATAAATTTGATATGTAATTAATAGAATAGATAGAGACGTACCTTTCCATTGAAAAGGGCACATAAGACCATATTTAAATGGTCCATCAAATTGTAATGTAAGCATCACTCATCAATATATATTCAATATTATTTATTCTTTCCAAATGGAGTTATTTTCCATTGGTTGACTATTCACTTGAATAATCTTATTGTGATTCAGACACGATCACAACATGATAATATCCGAATACGGATATTACATTGGTATCAGAGCCCCTTCTTGGGCTTGATTCCGGCCTTTGGCCACAAACAATTCTCAGAGTTTCTCTGATTAAGGATCTTTGATCCACATTGACTTTTGGCCATCATTTTTTGGGTTTCCTAAAAATCTAGGACCTTGTCCAAAAGTAGGCTTTTGGCCCAAAGAAGATCCAATCACAACGTTGGAGTAGATCAAGTTAATAAAAAAAATAATTATTCCGCTGCAAAATTCAAAAACAACCGTAAATCAAGGAATCCAAAAATACGAGAAGGGAAAAAAAAAAGAGAAAAAGAAGTAATTATTTCCATTGCAAATAAGAAGAAGAGAACAAGAAGTAAGATAAAAAATATTACAAAGAAATGGGAAAAATGAATTATCCACAAGATAAAGAAAAAAAAAAAGAGTAAAAAAAAGTTAAAGAATAGCTTTCATAAAACCGCACATGGTTTTATGAAACCACATGTGGTTTTTATCACTAATGCTTTGAGGACAAAGCATTCTGAGGAGGAAGGCCATGTAACAAATAAAATAATATATAAACATATCAATAAATAAATAATTAAATAATAAAAGAAAAGTAATTAAACAAATATTAGATAAATTTGATATGTAATTAATAGAATAGATAGACATACCTTTCCATTGAAAATGGCACATAAGACCATATTTAAATGGTCCATCAAATTGTAATGTAAGCATCACTCATCATTGCATCAATATATATTCAATATTATTTATTCTTTCCAAAAGGAGTTATTTTCCATTGGTTGACTATTCACTTGAATAGTCTTATTGTGATTCGGACTCGATCACAACATGATAATATCTGGATACAGATATTACAGTTGATGTACTAGGGGGTGCTAGTGGAGAGACTTTGGACCTCTTATCCCCCCTCACTCATATTATTATGATGTATCTTATGTTATGGTGTTCCCCTAGACACCAATGAGGAAAGTGCATCCCCCTCTTTTGAGTGTATATTACCTGACACATTATTTGTCGTTGATCTTGATGTATTATCTTTTGATCCTAGCCCTCCATATCTTTGGAGCTAGGAATTTTGCATTGTGAGGATCTATTTATTTGATCTCTCAGTCATTGTATGTGACTTTTGGCTCTTGGATATTCGGCAATAGAAGAAATTTTTGTGAAGAAATTCTTATGCAATCTTTGATGAATGTTCTCATACTTGATAGGAAAGCCTTTCTCTTAGAAATTTGAGTAAAATCATGGTGGTTTCAAGTCATTTTTGTGCAGGTAGATTTGGTTTTGTAGGGCAACGAATTGGTGGAGGGTGACTTTGTGAGAGATCTCCATCTCTCTCTCCAAATCGTTTAATATCAAGGAGTATCCAATTGTGCTTTGAATCATTGCCATATTTTTTTAGATGTCTTGCATTTCTATTTATCTTTTCTTGTAGATCAAATCTAACTCATGTTGTTTGCATTTCCAGGGAGAGAGGGACGTGCTACCTTCACTAGGGATATCGATTTAGCTTGGAACTCATTGGATCTTGCTCGAAATTGTAACTATGTGAAAGGATCATCATTGTATTTGGAGGCCGCAAGATTTACAAGTAAGTTCTTCCAAGATTTCTCTTGTTCCAATTTCTATTCCATTAGTCGCATTAAAAATCAAAAGTTTAAAACCCTCATTTGTTAGAAGTAGTAGATCGAGTCACCTTTTGGGCTTGAAACTTAAAACCCAAGTTGGAAATCCTCTCAAACCCTTAGAGACCAAGTTTGAACTTAAACCGACTCCATTCACCCATTATCAAGCACTGGTCCTCTTTGGGGCAATTCGCCCTCCTTGGGAATTTGATCATTTGTCCCAATTGGTGATTTGGGTGTTGCTTGTTTCTCATCTAAAGTCCCTATCTTACCTCAAGCAACTAATTAGAGTGCCATTAATCTACCAAACCCCTTGTTTGTGGTCATCCTCAATTTTATTGCCTAAACCCCAGGTTGAGCAACTTGGGTATCTTTCTTTGGCACTTGATCTATCTAGATCTAGTCTATAATCTTCACTGTGGGGATAAATCGTTAAGGTTGAACATTTCATATATCTTTAAAGCCTCTCAATCGGTCCTTAACTCCTCTCTCACAGTCATCCTATATATCTAGAGTAATCAATTCAAGGCATCATTGTTTTGGTCTGGTTCATATCTACTTGTGTGTCTTGTGTTTGTTCGCTAGCCGTCAGTGACTAGCTAGGGTGACCCCCTTGATCTTGATACCTTTAGTGGCAGCTAGGGTCACCCCCTTAGCTTGATCTAAAGTGACAAGAGCTCGACCACCTCTACCGCCCCAGATAAGATACCTTTAGTGGCAGCTACAATCTATGTGATAACAGTGCCTACAAAAAATTATAAGAGAAGTTTCGTGGTTCTCTCGAAAGGGTTTCCATGTAAATCTTGCATTCCATGTTCTGCATATGCTATTGTTTTCTCATGGTTGATGAATGTTTGAAAAAGTGAAATTGTCTTATATTGATTCAGCCCCCCCTCTCAATACAAGTGTGTACTCAACAAAAAGGATTTATTGTCCTCTTAAACAAGAATGAAATTTCAATCTATCATGGTGCATGTTTTTCTTGTCTATCTTTATTGCCATTGCCCCAATCCACTTCTGTCAATCTTGGTGCTTCTTAGGCCATAATCATGTCATCAAGTAGTGTTCCTTTGCACAAATAATGATGAGCAATCTAAAATTTAACCCTGTATTGTGAACCGGTTGTTTGCAAAACAAAGTTTAGGATGCATTTCAATGTTCTTTTGGCTTTTAGGTCCCCAGATCTCTAAGAAGTTTTTCTTTTTCATATGAACCACAGGAATGTAACCATTTATGGAATCTCCTTTTTGGAGTTCCCTTCTCATTGTCATGTTATATTTTGGTTAGGGTTAGGTTTTGATGCAGAGAAATCAAATTTTCACATACTTTAATGCAACAACCAGAATAGTACAACAGTAACTAAGCAGTATAATTTAAAACATAATTTTCATCTCTTTCAACTTTAACACTACCGATTGGGTCCCTGTGTTAAAGTGAAACCTTCATTAACATGTAATCACCAGCAGTAGTATAACTAATAAAGTACTAACAATAACAATTACATGAATCAAAGAGCAGGTTAGAATACATACCTGGAGTGTGGGACCCTTCCTAATTTATACCCCGAAGAAATTACTTTCAGAACAAATTGTGCCTCTCAGAGGCCAGTCAATCACTAGGAACAAACTGACCCTTACTAGAGGGTAAGTACAAACCAGAGAGAGAGATGAGAGGACTGTAGGGTAGTCAAACCCTTACTAGAGGGTAAGTACAAACCAGAGAGAGAGATGAGAGGGTTGTAGGGTAGTCAAACCCTTACTAGAGGGTAAGTACAAACCAGAGAGAGAGAGAGAGATGAGAGGGTTGTAGGGTAGTCAAACAAGGATGGTCAATGATAGTCAAAACACAGTACCAAACAGGACTCAACACAAAGAAGCTTTAACCCCAACCAATAATAAGACCTCAAACAAGTAGCATAAGGGTATAGACCCTAAATAAATCTCAGCATATAGATCAAGTCTCAATAATATAGGTCTGGTCAAAAGCAAGTTTCAGCAGTACAGACTTGATCATAGGTAGGTCTTAACATAAACAAATAACCCAAGGCTCAAATCAAAACTAAACATACAACCTGTGCCCTCCACAAATCACTGTCAATAGGCAGATCTAGGTCAAAGGAGCTCACGGCCTTCACGGGTGTGCACAAAGCAGGGTAGATCAGACCCTAGGGCCTCACAGCCTTCATAATTAAGCACTCAGCAGACCAGGTCCGAACCAATGAGGCTCACGGCCTCCATAAAAGTGTACACAGCAGGAATACCTAACCTCAATCAGATCTTAACAGTAGATCTGAGTCCATCAAGACCTCAAACAGTCAGATAGATAGCAGACCGAACCCTAAATAAGCTTCACCAAGCAGGCAATTAACAAATTTGTTCTCAACCAAGCTTCAACAAGCAGCCAACAGGTCAACTCAGTTAGATGATACTACAACAGGCCGCGGCCTTCATCAAAAACCCCAGCAGGGCTCACGTTTCAGTGGATCAGGGCTCGGCTAAGAGGAATAAGGCTCCACAAGCTCATGAATTAACAGATAGAGCTCACGGCTAGGTCAACAAGGGCTACCGCTGTCACAACCCTCCTTAAACAGGTCACAAATCAGCAAAAGTGTTCTTCAATGGATCATGGCTCGGTCAGAGATGGCAACAACATATTATTTGAATAAACCCTAGCAATAGGAAACCTTGACGTCAAACAAACCAGATCTGAGATGTTCAGCAGGTGGGCGGCCTAAACAAGTGAACAAACAACAACAAATAATCTCAAAAATCATGACGTCAAGCAGAAATAGACCAGACCTGAAATGTGATGTGTTTGACATATCAAATGAGGAATAAAGGCCTTCAATAAATAGATCTTAGAGTCTTCTAGAAAGATCATTAAAATAATAATTTAATTAAGTTAGGGTTTCATTAAATGGGGTGGGTACCAACACATAAGAATAAAGACACCAAAAATAATAAAACCATTTAATAATAAAAAATATAATTAAGGTGTCTTAAGTGGGTACTTAGCACATAAGGGTTAAGACACAATAAAGTCAAAATATAAAGTATAATTAGGGTGACATTAGGTGAGGGTACTAGGGTCAAAAGGTACAAATCAAAACCATAAAACGAGGGGTTCGTGACCCATAACCCTTAGGACCAAAGGGTGTACCACTAGGGTGGGCAAGCAACCCTAATACCCATAAGACCAAAACATCAAGGTGGTACAAATCAAGACAACTCGTGGTGGGTAAATGACCCTTCTAACCACAAGACCAAGAATCAACAAGGTGTAAAGACTAAGGGTGAGCAAGTAAGGTGGGGTACAACCAATCATCTCTCTCACAAATGTACAAGTGTTCCATACAACCTGAAAGTTCATCATCAATATATAAGGAAGGTTCACACTGGATGATGTGATCCTGTGGTCCTCCAGACTGCTCCTTAAGTCAATTGCTAGTGGCTCCATCAAGGGGTGTCCAGTCCTTGAGAAGACCATCTAGCTCAACCATCTCGAAGACCAAGGAGAAGACGACATCACACATCATCATCTTGGTTAACTGACTAAGATCCTCCATTCTTAAAGAATGGATCTCAGCCCTGGGTTGAGCTTCAGTCCCAGACTAAATCATGTTGATCAACCCCCTAGTCCTTGACCAGGTCCTCCATTCTCCCGGAGAATGGTCCTCAACCCCAGGATAAGCTTTCAGTCCTAGACTGAATGTTGATCAACCACCTGCACAACTTACTTGGTCCTAGTGACCAAGAATCTGCCTGGTCTCAGACCAAGAGGTCTCTATCTCAACCTACAGGACCTGCTTGGTCCTCGTGACCAAGAAACTATCTGGTCCTAGACCAGAATACCCTAGAGACAAATAGGGGCCCTAGCCACATGCTAGGGACTTTGCCATGGGATCAACCTACTTGGTCCCCGACCAAGAATCCTAGGAGACTGCTGGGGGCCCTAGGGTACCTTCTAGGGACTTACTCTTTACTCTGCCTGGCTAACTGACTAGGAAACCTAATTAACTGACTAGCGTATTGTATTATTGACAAATGTAGCTACATTGTATCCTCTCTGCTTTTGTTTCAGCGGGATTGGGAATATCAACCATGTCATTACAACCTTTTAAGGAAGATTAAACCACAGGTCTGCTATCCTACTCTTCTTTTGTTCCAGCAGGCTTGGGGATATAAAGTATGTCATTACAACTTTTTAAGATTAGGACACAGGTCTCATATCCTAAAGGTGTCGTTATTTTATCTAGCTGCAAAGGACCCTAACCATTATGTTGCAAAGTTGCAATCCATAAAATACAAAGGTTGCCTACCTCTCTTAAGATGGTTTGAAAGAAAATAAGGCTGCAGTCTTACCAAGAGAAGTGAGTCGTTTGTGAGCTGAAGGACCAATTGTAGTTTGACATATGGATATGTCATTTCAACAATATTTTTCCATGCAAAATTTGTAGATTACATGGTGCATCTGTTGTGTCTTGTCAGAGAGTGTACTGTATACATTTTAGAAAGAGCTTCAAAAGTCAATGCAGTTCTGTAAATGCATACTAAAACTGAGACCAAGCATGGAACAATGAAATTACTAAGAATGCATCATTGTTCTAGATGCCTGAATCTTTTTTCACTGCTTGTAAGGCCATTTTCTATAACCTTTGCATCATTGCTTAATATTTATATATTATGATGCTGTTATTTTAATGCCCTAAAATGATATAGGCTGCATTTTTAACTAAATTTCACCTGCCTTGAGTTTGTAACTGCATGCTCTTCTGATCCTGACTATGCTACAGTTTTTTTATATTTTATTATACTGAAAATAGAATGTGTGCTTATGTCACAGTTCTTCCTTATCCAATTAGTATTTTCACAAACATTTTGTTCCCGTTCTTGCTCTTGCAGTTCAATTTCCAGTTTATCTCTATTCAGGCATGGATAGAAAACTGACAGTGATTATTGGAAGCAATGGACCGAATATTTCTTCTGTCATAATCAAGGAATTCATTGGAGCATCCAGCAAGAGAGTAGGTGCAATAAGTCTGCATCAGAAAACCACCAAAACATCATAACACATAAAATGGTATCACTCATGCAAATAAAAGACAGAAAACAATGTTTTTCTTTGGTGATGCCACAAGTAAAATGTTTGGATATGAAACATTTTAGAAAAGTACAAAACTTTATAGAAAATATCACAAGGGCTATGTTACAATATCTAGTCTTGCAGCTTGGAAAAGGTAAGCAATCAACCAACTTGGATCAACTGTGAAAGGATTATTTACAAGAGATAATCTTCTAAAATCCCATAATGTTGGCAAGATGTGGGATATAACAAAAGATAGTGATATTTCCTGAGTGTAACTATTGAGTAGGAAATGTTGATAAAATTAACTACGGTTAGAAAGGTTCAGGCATTCATGTAAAAAAGATTTTAATGCATGCTATAAGAAAAATGCTTGGATTGTCCTTTGATGACAAGATAATGAAATATACTCCTAATGTCTTGTAAATTATTTGTATGTCCTATGTCCTCGTTTCCAAAACATTACAGGAAGCTTTTAAAGTATAGGCCTTTATAATATAACTAGAGAAGCCTCCTTGTGGTGGTAACAACACAAGAAATTAAAGGACATCTAATAATTATTAATTTCTGTGAGTGCTAAGCAGAGTTTGGTTGATGAAGCCCTTGCTTGCTTGGATAAGTTTTGCATGTCTTCAAGTTCTGTGGTTAATGTGCACAAGATAGATCATTGGATGGTTGGGTTGGATCATAGTTTTAAAAATCAGTGAAATCGGAATCGGAATCGGCCGATTCACCGATTTAAGGCCAGACCGGTTCAAATCGGTCTCCAAATCGGATCGGAGGACCGGTTCGGTACCGAACCGGTCCGGTCCATCGATTTTTGGCAAAAATCGGCCCGTTTTTTGGTGTGGGCCCATGGGCCATTAAAAAATGATTTTTTTAAAAAAAATTTGAATTTTTAACCTATATCCCCATGGTGCTGTAGTACTTGGTGACAAAGTTACAAATATCGGCGATATATCACCGATATCGCGATATATCGCGATCCAAACTCCACGTCGATATTATCACCAAAAATCGGGGCGATATTTTAGGGCGATTTTTTTGGCGATATATCGCGATTTCTCTGCAAAAATCGCGAGTTGAAGCTTTCCCGCGGGTCAAAAAGAACTTAAAACAACGTTTTTTTTTGTTTTTTTTTCAGTCGAATTTCGTCAGGTTGCAGTCAGTTCGAGCGGAGAGTGTGGAGTGGGAGAGCTAGGGCACGGGTGTTGTGTGAAGTCGCCGCCGAGAGTGAAGTCGTCGCCGCCGAGAGTGAGTCCATGAGCAGTCGCAAGTTCGTGAGTCCGTGAGTCCGTGACAGTCGTCGCCGCCTGAGAGTGAGTCGTGGCAGTCGCAAGTTCGTGAGTCCGTGACAGTCGCAAGTGCTAGGGCCACATTCATCTTCGTGAGTCCGTGACAGTCGCAAGTTCATGACGCCGCCGGGGTTGAGTCCGCCAGGGTTGAGTCGGGGTTGAGTCCGCCAAGGTTGAGTCGGGGTTGAGTCCGGCCGGGGTTTCTCTGCTGCTTGGACTCTGGAGTGAGTCGTGGGCAGTGGCTGCGTGGCTTCTGTGCTGAGGAGCCGTCGATTGAGGCATTGAGCATTCCAACAGGTATGTGTATGAATCTGCACCTACGGTTTACATTATTAAAATTCCTTTCTTGTCTTTTCTTTGCTATTATTTTTGTAGCTAGTTACGCCATTTTTGTATACTGTATAGTAATACCAATTCATTCCCATCTTGGTTTTCTCCTTTAAAAACTCCAACTCCTTCAAAGCATTCAAATTTGTTAGGGTTAGATTAGGTAAGGGTAGGGTTGATCTGCAAAAGTGTTGAGTCAGTAAAGTTAGGCTGTTGGATAAGAAAAAAGTTTGCTGCTTTGCATGAAAGCTACCTCATGCTTTTATTATGATGATTTCTTGCTCAAAGAATTTAATGATGGTAGCATGAATGGATGTTTCTCACTAAATGTAATGTTTATTTTTCACCTTTTGGAAGATTTTGCACTTGATTTATATTTGATCAACAGTGGAAGTTGTACCTGTTAGATTTTCTAGACCATGGTAAACAGACTCTGCACTAAAAGTTTTCCTAAAAAAGCCTAGATACAACTCTAATAATGCTAGAATCTATAAACACATACTGCAGAAGATATATAATATAAAATTAGTAGATGAAGTGTCAAAACTTATTATTGTTTTTTCATTAATAATTTAATACTGAACTGAAATCTGTTACAGGGAGAAAACAATGAACTAATTCAATGCCTACTGCTGAACTACATGAATCTTATATATAAGATGTATAAGATCTGCGTCTTTAACTGGATTGAATGCACCTTACCTAACTGAACTTAGACTTATGTCAAAATTAGAATAAAACTGAACCAACACATGCAAACCGCTGGGGGTAACATGCAGGGAGGCTATACCCAATCTATTTTAATTAACATTTTAATTTGTTAACAGTTTACAACTTTACACAGTTTACAATTAAAATGTAAATTAATTTTTTTGTTTGTATGATTTGTTATTTTTAATATTTTTGCAATAAAATTATAAAAGTAAGCTAAAAAAATACTTCTTTTTTTTATGTTGCAGGCTGCAACCTGTAGGTTCAAAGTTTCAACTTTGAACTTTCAACAAACATGCCGAAGACTTTGGATCCATTCTGGGACTACGCAGAGCCTCTTGATCCACAAAATCGCCAAAAGCTAAAATGCAATTTGTGTGGGAAGGAGATGACGGGGGGGATAAGTAGGCTCAAATACCACCTCGCACAACTTTCAGGGCATGAGGTGGATATTTGCAAAAACTCCACACCTGAAATTATTCATAGGGCCAAACTCGCAATTAAAAGTATTGGCAAGAAGAAAGATGAAAGGGAAGCTCTCAGGCAGGAACTTGGAATGAGAGTGTCATTAGGATCTGGGACAGCCGGACACACTTTAGGGGGAGTGGGGAGTGAGACCTTTTCCTCATCTTCCGCCATGCCTTCATCAACATCTAATTACTATGTTCCGAGATCCGACCCTGGTGCACAACCAGGTATAAAGTCAATGTTCAAGATAAATGAGAAAAAGGAAGCAGACAAACTTGTGAGTCGGTGCCTTTTATGGAGTGATATACCATTCCACTTTGCGAGGAACCCATTCTACATTCCTATGTTTGATGCCGTTGCTACTGTTGGGCCGGGGTATAAGCCCCCCACTTATGAGGAGCTAAGAGGGCCCCTTCTTGATAATGAAAAGGTTGATTGCACTACTAGGTTGGAGGAGCTTCGAGGTTCATGGGAGTTCACGGGATGCACAGTGATGTCAGATGGTTGGACCGATACGAAGGGTAGGACCCTTCTCAATTTCTTGGTTCATTGTCCCAGGGGCATAATGTTTATAAAATCTGTGGATGCATCTGCACATATCAAAGATGCAGCATTACTATGTGAGTTGTTGGATGGGTTCATCCAGGAGGTAGGACCGCAGCATGTTGTCCAAGTTATAACGGACAATGCTGCGAATTATGTGGCAGCTGGCAGGATGCTTATGGACATGTATCCTTCTTTGTTTTGGACCCCTTGTGTTGCACACTGTATCGACTTGATCTTAGAGGATATGGGAAAGATTGAGTTTATCAGGGATGTCATTGATCCAGCAAGAAGCATCACCAAATTTATATACAATCATGCTTCTGTGCTTAGCTTGATGAGGCAATTTACTCATGACAGGGAGTTGGTTCGTCCCGCCATCACTCGCTTTGCCACTTGTTTCATCTCTCTTCAGTCTCTCCATACTTCTAAGTGGGACTTGCAGACTATGTTCCTTTCAGCTGAGTGGCGTGCTTTATCGATTAGCACTAAAGCGGAGGGACTTGCCATATCCAAACTAATGTCATACCAGGAGAGCTTCTGGGATGGGGTGAAGGAAGTGTGTGCCATCTGTGAACCTTTGGTAAGGGTTCTTCGCTTGGTTGATGGAGACAAGCCCGCAATGGGCTACCTATATGAGGCCATGGATAGGGCCAAAGAGGCCATTCGTGCCTACTGTGAGGACAGGGGAGAGGATGGGCAAGAAAAGCAACAATTGATATGGGCGATGATTGATCAGCGATGGAACAACACACTTCATCGCCCCATTCATGCTGCAGGGCTATTCCTCAACCCCGCATTCTCTTACTCCTGTGGCTTTCGGTTTGATGGAGAGGTAGTGGATGGGTTCTTGGAATGTGTCGAGAGGATGGTGCCAAGTGAAGATGATCGTTCAGAGATTTCCAAAGAGTTGGAAATCTATAAGAGGGCCATGGGAACATTTGGGTTTGCTATGGATATCAGGGACAAGAAGAACAAAATGCCAAGTAAGCTTCACCTTGTTTCAAGTTCAACTTTCAAGAATGAAAAAAATTCAATTTATTTATTTCTTTGTTTTAAATTTTAAATTTTCAATGTCTTCTCTTGTGTTTCTAACTTTCTCCAATTCATTGTAAATCATTGGTGGGAAACCTATGGCGCACGAGTACCCCATCTCCAAAGTCTTGCTGTTCGGATCCTTAGCCAGACATGCAGCTCTTCTAGTTGTGAGCGCAACTGGAGTGTATTTGAAAAAATACACACCAAGAAGCGCAACAGGTTAGAGAATTTGAAATTAAATTCGAAATTCATTATCTATTGTAATTTATGTCCCATGGGTAATTATAATTTATGTATTCTAGATTCTAATTTAATAAATTCACTGTCCTCATACAGGTTGGATACCCAACGCCTGAATGATCTAGTGTACGTCTCCTACAATCTCAGGTTGTGGGTGAAGTAGCTTCAGAAAAAACCTGATGTGGAGGCCATTTCATTGGATGACATTGACACCACTACTACGTGGAGAGTGGAGATTGAGGAACCTGTTATGGAGGCAGCCCCTGATTGGTTAGAGGATGACAATGATACACAGGATCCCCAGAGTGAGATATGGGAGGATGAGGGGTTTGGCTTTGCGAGTGTGCCACCACCGGAGCCACCAGTAGCAGAGCCACCAGTAGACTGTCCAGTTGCACAGCCACCGGTTGCACGGCCACCGGTTTCACGGCCACCGGTGTCACGACCACCGTCTCAGCCAGAGGGACCCAGATATAGGGGCAGTGGTAGCAGTAGCAGTGGTAGAGGACTTGATGAGCGTGACGTAGTAGTACCTTATCAGTCTTCTAGTTCTTCTATATTACATCAGAGACCAGGCACTTCTAGAGGCAGAGGACGCCTTATCAGTTTACTTTATTTAGTTTATTTCATTGCATATGACGGTTGACTCTATGAGATACATTGATTGTATTTTTTTGGTGATTCATGAGTCGGGGACTCAAGATCCTAGACACGATTCATTTTTGATGTGTGATGTCTAGACTCTAGCGACACGTTTTATTATTTATGCATCTTATATATCAGTTTTCTTTCCATATGCATGTGGCAATGTGTTTAAACTTTATTTGATGTTCTTGTTGCTTTAGATGTTTAGAAAATTGAAAAAAATTGAAGGACACGATTCATTTTTGATGTGTGATGTCTAGCAATACGTCTTATACATCTTATATATCAGTTTTCTTTCCATATGCATGTGGCTATGTGTTTATTTGATGTTCTTGTTGCTTTAGATGTTTAGAAAATTGAAAAAAAATGAATATTTTTGTATTTTTTTAAGTTTGCCGATATATTGCCGATGTTTGCCGACATTTTCGCCGATAAATCCGATAATTTCTTTTTTGACCCTCGGCGATATATTCATCGACACGATATTTGTAACTTTGATATTAATGGTAATGTTAAATTCTTAAAAGTGACATTCTCCTTATCTTTTATTTTCCATCCTTTTACTTAAAAATTTAAAAGTGACATTCTCCTTATCTTTTATTTTCCATCCTTTTACTTAAATTTTTAACATTACCATTAATTGTTTCAGGATGTTTGAGAGTGGTTCCAACCTCATCGGACTTCATATGCAAAAAGTAGATTTTTAGATCCCATTCAAAATTCAGCAGACTTAATAGTTTTCAGGATTTTAGGATTGCGAGGTTTCCACCAGATTCTATCATGTATGAGGGTATGGAATTGGCATTTAATCAAGCACATCAACCCCTATATGTACCTTGATGTTGGTGGTGTTGATTGTTGAATTCCTCTGTCATGTCCTTAATAAAAATATACTCTTCACTCATGCAAAATCACTTATCAAGCATCGCAAGTTTTTTCTACGTTATTTTAGCGATTGGATTAGGAAGTTTCATCAAAATTGTAGTGTGTTGAGTCGTTGACTAATGTCCTTGGAGGATCAACTTTGAAATTCGAGTTAGAGGCAAGGGCTAGAGCCTAGAGGAGGGAGGCATAGGGTGCTATTGATGAATAGGATCCTAATATAGGCAGTGATTCGTTGACATGTATGATTGATGATTTATATTTCACATTCATTTTTGTAACTGTCTTTGCTAATTTATTAATTTAATATATATATTGCATTTCCTCTTTTCCACAATTTTGGGGGGTCACGTTTCCCCTGTTTCGAAGTTTCTCCGTTTCGTCCTCGTTTCCCCGTTTCATGCAACTTAGGTTGAAGCTGTTCAAACCCTCATACAACAATTTTGAAGCAAACATGTGCCTGTTATGACCTTTGCAGCAGTAAAAAGTCATGAAAATCACCTTCAAGGATAAAAATAAATTGTGGGCAGTACTGTGGATGAAAGCAGACCTAAACAACAAGTATAGGTGCTCTTTGGCCTTCAAACAACAGGTCTGGGTCATAACAACAGTCCTAAAATCTTGAAAATGTTGTTTTTCTTTAAAATTTAAATATTTTATGTATTTTTGAGTAAACCGATTCATTAAAGTCAAATCGGTCGATTTATGACCGATTCATTACCAATTCCGATTCCAATTCCGAGTTGACCCTCGACCGATTCCGAGTCCGATTTCGATTTTTCAAACATTGGGTTGGATGCACCTTCGGATTGGATTCCTTTAGTTTGGACATATATTTGGTTTGGTGTCATTGTGAGGTATCTAGGTATCCGCTTTGGAGTTGGTTTGTCACCTGTAGCTATGTGGGATTGTTGTGTTCAGCGGCTTCAGAGTGAGCAACATGTTTGGCATCATCAAGACCTCCCATTTGCTAGGAAGCTCACTTTTGTTGGATGCATTCTTCAAGCCTCTCATGTCTACTATGCTTCATGTTGTTTAGAAGGACTCATTTCTGTTGTTAGAGCAGATTTTGAGGAGTTTCCTTTGGTCTAAGTATGGTGGTCATAGGGGTTTTCCATTGGTGCACTGGGATGTTTGTACTATGCCTGAGGACAAGGGGGTCTTAGTCTAACTAATGTTGTGATTCAGGGTAGTATCCTTGCAGCCAAGTGGATCTTTGGAGGGATCTACCCCTTTGTAGATCTTGTTTTGGCATCGGTTGTTGACTGCTCATGTTGGTTGGGTCAAAGGGACTTTTGGGCTATGTGATATTATCTCTTGTCCTCAGTTATTCTAAGTTCTAAGCTCCCTTATTTTCCAGAGTATTTGGTAGCTTGGAGGGTTGTCTCAAGTCTGGTCCATTAGCATTGGGAACGTAATAGAACAGGGTGGAATCTAGTCAGCACGCCCATTTGGAGCTGGTGTGATCAAGGGTTCTATGTTGCAAAGATTCCTCGATTTCAGGCTTGAAAATGAGCAAGAAAGGTATTTTCTTTTGGAGAGCTTTATGGGATTTTTCCTCTCATGGTTGGAAGAATCAACACTCTCTTGGTCAAAAGTAAGGGTTTCTTGCGCTGGAACATCTTTCTATTATGGGATTTGAAGAGCATGTTTTCAGAGGTTGTTCAAGATGAATATTGGGATGCTTGGAACTTTTTGGAGAGATTGGGGATGGTGCTTTGGTCGCTTCTTCAATACGATTCTCAATGTTTGTATTCAGTCCTTCATCAATGACATTAGTTATTTCCGGTTCTCAATGCAAGATGGACCTCCACTGATGCAAAGGAGAAATGGGTGCGCTGTCTTCATAGTGTGGTTTGTTTAGCTCTCTTATAAGCTATGGATTTTTGCTTGGTTGGTGATTTACTAAGGGATGTATTCCAAAGCCCAGTTGGCTAAAGAGTGGGCTCTCTAATGAGTTATGTCAGGTTTGTCATCGTTTGGATACGATGAAGCATATCTTCTAGGAATGCATATTTGCCAAGCAGTGCTAAAGTCAAGAGGCAGATCAGTATTCAGATCTTTTTCAGAACAGGTTGCATTGGTGCACTGCGATGTTTGGAGATGGTCGCTTTCTTATTTATGTTGCTTTTTTCTAGATTTAGCATTGCCTCCAGATTTTAGCTTTATTTATTCTTTAGAAAACCAAGTGTAAGTTTTTTTTTAAATGAACATACCTCATTGGCTACCTTCTACTCTCTTTGGCAGTGTTACACCCCATATTGTCTGTAGCATGCTTACCAAGATATACCAGAGTGAGGGGGTCTTTTGCCATTGTAAAGGCCAAGTCTAGGCTTGTTTTTGTAAAAGTGTTGGTCTAGCTGGGTTCAAGACCCATGGTCTTGTTGTTGTTAGTAGCTACGTGAGGTATTCTCACTAGCTAGGCCAACCTACAAAAAGAAAATAAATAAAAATGTATTTTATTGTGCAAAAAGAGAAGTCAGCCCAGTAAAAGAAGACAAGTCAGCCCCAGTGAAAAAGTCACCCAGAAAACAGTATAAATAGGAGGGACGCCTCCTCATTTGGACACACACCTCACACAAGTTCACTCAAGCAAGGAAAAGTTTGCTTTGGGTTGTAGAAGACTGATTTTGGGGCTTCTTTCTTTTGTATCTTCTCTATTTGTGATCTCTCTTGATTTAGATCACTCTTATATCTGATGTACTTGTATTATGTACTAAATCTCTAAGTAAGAAAGGTTTGTTGGGTTTTTCTTGAGTTCGGGTTTTCCCATGGTAAACTATTGTGTCTCTTGTGTTTCTGTGGATGGTTATTTTGTTGAAAGAGATGAAAATTATACTGCTATATTACTAAAAATCTAACAGGTTATGGGCCCACTCCAAGCTCCTACTGCGCAACTGGCAGAAACTAGGTCTTCTTGATTATAGGGTTTACATCCACTGATCAGGAAGAAAAGGAGGATTGCTCAATTCGCCCTAGGAGGGAACATCTTTCTGTGGAGACAAACTTCAATTTGGTGAAATTTCATTTTTTACCTAAATTCTGTCGAAACTGTAGAAACTAGGGTTTCCATTTTTGGATTGTTCTGACCTCAAATATGGAAGAAAAGGAGGTCTATCCAACTCACCTTGGGAAGGCGCATTAGCCTGTGGATTCAGTTTTATCAAAGTCCAAGTTTCAATTTTTGACCCTCTTCTACTAGGGTTTATGCACTACATCTGTCAAAATGGTTATTGGACTCAAAGTTGAAGATAGATAGGAGGGAGTTTCAAACTTTTGATTTTGGAAGAGTAGGATGCTCATGCTCCTAAATGAACATGATCTCATGGATCACATACTCAGAAATATTCCAGATCCAGAGGGAGCCCGGGACAAAACAAGACACAAGAAGAATGAAGTCACGGCCATGAGTATTTTGATGGACTCAGTGAAAGACCATCTTGTACCTCTTATTGCAAGCTAGGACACTAGTAAGAAGATGTATGATGCCTTGAAGAAACTTTATGAGAATGAGAATTCGAGCAGAATGTTGGCCCTAAAAGACCAACTTCGTAAAGTGAAGTTTACGAAGGATGATTCAATTTCTTCTTACTTCTTAAATATTACCTTCTTGTTACTACTCTCTCGGGCTCTATTTCGGACAATGATGCTCATGAAGATTCTCCACAAGAGCAGTCAATAAATGCAGAAGATGATCTTGAGGAAATTGCAAAAGATCGTCGAAAGCAGTACTTCCTCTAGTACACTCTATGAGTGCACCAAATTCCAATCATTGCAGTATCAAGATGATGTGATAGTCATTGGTGATGAAGATCCATGCTGCAGAAAGAAGTTGAAGACCTGAGGACTCCTATGATTTCTTCAAGGAGGCAGCGATCAAGAGGGAGCCAACAAAACAATAAAAGATAAGTATTTGTAGTATCATTTGAGTTATTATTTAAATCCTTGAATGTTTGGTTTAAAGGATAATGTTCACAACAGTTATATGTAGATATGTGATACAACTTTCTATTATGCATGACTGAGATTGACGAGCAGTAGGCTCATGAAGTGCATATGTTAAGTAAGTAGCCTATAGTACTACACAGCATCCCATGAGCTCTTGCTAGTATGTTCTGGTGGGGAGGCATCCAAATAGTCACCACGTGTGTGCTGAAGCATTGGCTAAAATGCTTACATAATTGTGTGAACTATTGAAATGTCAATATGATTTGATTGAATTCATGATTATGCAATGCTGGTAACTAATTGACTAAACTTGACTTGTAGTAGAGATCATGTGTTATAACCTACAAGAGACTTGTTCCAAAGAACAAGTGATAGTTGTTCAACAAGAGGACAAGTGATGGATATACTCAGTATTTGACAGGGAGCAAGATGCTCAGATGTAGAGGGGGCAGGGCGCTTGAATATTGATGTTTGCATCATCGGTCAAACATTTCCCCAATATTAGCCATGTGACTTGGCCAAGGGGTGAATGGCCCAGAGGCAGAGCCAATGTTTAGGATTCGGTTCAAGTTGGCATCCAGGATGACACCTCGTATAGGCTGATGGACTAGTCAATGAGCAGCTCTAGGGTCACAAGAGTCTGATTGACAAATGCAGTGAATATGTTGAGTCAGCACATGGTCGAGCCGAGGAAAGTACATTGGGTAGCAGCTAAGCATGTGTTGAGATATCTCCACGGTACAATTGATTATGGATTGAGATATACTACAAATAATGAAGTGAAGCTAGTGGGCTTCACAGATTCAAATTGGGTTGGTAGTGTTGTTAATAGAAAGAGCACCTCTGGGTATTGTTTTAGCTTGGGATCAGCTATGGTTTCTTGGTTCAGCAAGAGAGAGACCTCCGTGGCTTGGAAAGCTGCTTACATATTTGTATGGTCATGAACTTGATGCGACAATGATATTTTGTGATAACCAGAGGTATGTAAAGCTCTTAGAGAACCCTATGTTTCATGATAGATCCAAGCATATTGAGATCCGATATCACTACATCAGAGACATAGTTCAGAAGGGAGTAGTAAAGATCCAGTATATCTCCATAGATGAGCAGATGGAATATATTCTTACCAAGCCTTTGTCCAGAGTGAAGTTTGCATATTTTCGTGAAAAGGCTTGGGGAGGTGGAGATTCCCTTCCTCAGGAAGGGAGATTGATGACCTGTATGGCTGTTGATGAGGAACAAGAGGAGACTTGTGCCTGACTCCTATGTGGAGTATATCCCTGTGTGGGATGGTTCCTGTGTGGAACGTTCTCCTGTGTGGAATGTATCCCTGTGTGGAGAGGAGTCCTATGTGGACTATAGTTCCTCTGTGGAACATTATGATCGTACTGCTCAATGGACGGAGTTGAGTTGATCGTATGAGTTGAGTTGATCGTACTCTTCGAAGGAACCCGTCGAATGTGCTCCAGGCCTGGAGGAGCCATTTCCTACTAATAAGGAGAAGTTGCTAACATTTGAATGTATATTGACAGTATGTGGATCTCTCCTACCATCCAAGGCCAAAGTAAAGAAGCCCTTGATGGAAGTTTGGCCTAATGAACTAGAATATTTGGAAGTACTAGAATTTCTAGGTACAACATGCCCCCTGAAAGAGGCTACTCTCCACTAAGACCTAAATGAGAGGGAAGGAGGTGTTTGTTGTGAATGGAAGAACCGTCTTATGCTCAAACTTGGAACTATTGCAAAGGTCTCACGTGGAAAGGTCAACTGTCTGTTAATTTTTAGTGCAGCTGCGAGACCCATTCTCAGAGAGAATGGTACCCTAGTCAGTTAACTAGGGTTCCTGGTCAAGTTAACCAGCAGAGTAATGAGTAAGACCCTAGAAGGTACCCTAGGGACCCCAGCTGTCTCCTGGGGTTCTTGGTTGATGACCAAGCAGATGGATGCCATGGCAAAGTCCCTAGCATGTAGCTAGGGCCCCTATTTGTCTCTAGGATATTCTGGTCTGGGACCAGACAGTTTCTTGGTCACGAGGACCAAGCAGATCCTGCAGGTTGAGACAGAGACATCCTAGGTCCTGCAGATGGTTGATCAACATTCAGTCTAAGACTGAATGCTCAGCTTGAGGCTGAGGACCATTCTCTGGGAGAATGGAGAACCTGTTCATGGACCAGATGGTTGATCAACATGTCCTAGTCTAGGACTGAGGCTCAACCTTGGGCTGAGAAGCCATTCCTTGAGAATGGAGGCACTTGGTCAGTTACCAAGATTATGATGTGTGATGTCCTCTTCTCCTAGGTCTTCGAGATGGATGAGTCGGTTGGTCTTCTCAAGGGACTGGCCACCCCTTGTGGAAGCTACTAACATTTGACCTAAGGAGCAGTTGAGAGGACCACATGATCACATCATCTGTGTCAACCCTTCCTTATACAATGATGATGAACTTTTAAGTTTTATGGAACATTTGTACATTTGAGAGAGAGATGACTGGTTGTACCTTTCCACCTTGGGTGATTTACTTTTGGTCCTTGCACCTTATTGTTTATTAAGTCTTGTGGTACCCTGTCTTTGATTTGTGGTAATTAGGGTCATTGACCCACCTTCTATTTATACCACCCTTGTTGTTTTGGTCTTATGGGTACTTGTCCACTTTTGGAACATACCCTTGGTTATTAGTCTTGTACCCACTGATTTGGTACATGACCTTAGTTTAAATTTATTCTTTTATTTTTACATTTTTATTTTTGTTATCTTTTTTTTTTTTTTTTTTATTTATTTTTTATTTTTTTTTTTTTATTCTTCCCTAAATCTATGGAACCCTAAGTCATTAAAGATATATAAGTATGACCCTTCTAGAAGCCGCCAAGACAATATATAAATTCAAGTCTATCTCTTCACTTGAATATCATTCATTACAACATATCTCAGCTCTGATCTAATATGACATCAAGGGTTTTTACTGTAGTCAATCTGGTGTGACGTCTAAGTTGTTTTATCTTACTCCTTGCATGGGCGCTCCTTGGTTCTTTGTTCCTCTTGAATTGGCTGTCTCATACATGTAATTCATAAGCAGTTTTTTGGGGACTGTTAGAGGTAGTCGCTATTTGTTAGGTGCAGTCTTAGGGCTGCCATTTATTTGTATGATCAGATCTAGGGTTGCTTGCTATCCATATTGAAGTTTTGAGGGGATCGAGTCTTGCATAACTGATGCTGCTCTTTATTTGACTGAGCCATGAGTCTTGAGGCCTGTATGTTACCTGCCTTGAAGGTGATTGCAGCCCTAGGTACCTAGACTATTTTTGGTAATGGCCGCAGGTTGTTTAGGGTTGCTATTGCCCTAATTGAAGAGGTCGTGACTGCCATGACTTGTTTCAGCCTGTTTTAGGGCTGCTTGGTGACATTAGTGGAGGCCGCAACCCCTTGAACTGTTTTGTGATCATCCTATTGTTATCTTGTGAAGGCCGCGCCCCTGTAGACTACTATGTGGACAATTTTGCTGTCATGTGAAGAGGCTGCAACCCCTGTAGACTGTGTTATGGTCAAATATATTATCTTGTGATCAGATCTTTGTGGTGAGTCTTGTTTGTGGACTGACCTATGTGCTAAGACTTGTTTTTGATTCAGATCTATTATGCTGAGACTTGATTATGATTGTCACTGTGTTCTTAACTGTCTTTGACTATTTGACTGTATCTCCACCTGTCATCTCTCTCTCTCTGGTTTGTACTACCCTCTTGTAGGGTCTGATAGTTTCCAGATTTGACTGGCTTCTCTGAGGCACAGTGTTTACTGAAAGTAAGTAACTCTTCGGAGTATTTTTATAGGAAGGGTCCCACACACAAGTAAGTATCTTCTCTTTTATTATTATGTGGTTAAATTAGTTATTGCTGAAGATTAATTTAGCACAGTGACCTAACTGGTAGTGTTAAAAGTACTTTAACACAGTGACCGACCTGAGAGTGCTAAAGGTGTGAAGTTGAAAGAGATGAAAATTATGTTAGAAGTTACTGTTGTACTATTTCATATTTAATTTCAGTATTTGTTTATATACTTTGTGCATTAAAGTATGATGAATTGTAATTTTTCTGTACATAACCCTAACTTGATGAAATTTCAACATGGTATCAGAGCTTAGGGCTTGTAGCTAACTCTGTTTTGCAGGCTAACAGAATCTACATAGATCCTAAGATAGGGTTTTTGAATTCTAAACAACTTTTCAAGTTGGCAAGAAGGGTTTGAATATTAAAATCAGAAAATTAGAATTGAATGAACACATAGAAGTACTATTGGCTGAAGATGTGGCAGTAAAGCTGCTAATCCATATGACAGCAGAAAATAAATGATAAATTTAGCAGGCTGTGAACTTCCTTCTCTAAAAGGAAGTATGTCAAGTATTACTAGCATTACTACAAGGTTTATCTCAAGTATGTATCTCTGAGGTGAGTAAGGAGCCAACCTAAATCTTTATATGACCTGATCTTTAGTAATCAAGGGCTTACATGAACATAGTACTTTCTAGGAATCTTATGATTCATTGTGATCTGAATATGTAAGTGTAAAGAATTTTAGTATCCATCCATGCATGCAATCATCATGATCTGATTTCTTAAGTCTAGGACTGTGATCTAACCT
Source organism: Larix kaempferi (assembly GCA_027924585.1). Lineage (NCBI taxonomy): Eukaryota > Viridiplantae > Streptophyta > Pinopsida > Pinales > Pinaceae > Larix > Larix kaempferi. The sequence goes on along the minus strand of BSBM01000159.1, from coordinate 4,344,796 downwards.
AGATTGTGCTAATGAATGATATTATGATGTCATTACACACTTGATAACAAGATCAAGATGCACACTGTGAGTTCTGCATGCGGGCAGATATAAAGAGGGTAGAATTTTCTATCCCAACTAATTTTGATTCTTTAAATTGTCATGATGAAACATATGACATGTTATATGATCTTGATTGATTCTAGATGGTTATCCATTATATGAATGGATGCTAATTCAATATTGATTATTGCTGACTATGAAATTGAATATTGATGTGACTTGCTCTAATAATAAAGTTTACAGATCCTGCTTATGCACAAGTTAAGTGCACAGCTACAGAGGGAGCTAAGTGCTCAGGTACAGAGGGAGTAAGAGACTCCACAATTTGCAGGAACAAATATTTATGTGTCAGCAAAAGAGAATCTAACATGTAGTTGTTTGTGAAACAACTGGGAAGATCCGAGATCAAGAGGGAGCCATCTGTGCTCTTCAATCCCCATCAGATTGGGATTGCAGAAAAGAGGTAAGAGATGTGACCTCTCAGTGGTATAGATATGAAAGTGCAAGAAGCACCAGTCCATGAGACATCTCGTTCAGAGAAACAGAGGGAGAAGGCCAAGAAGCCTTCAGTTGATCTCATTAAGAAGCCTATTGAGAGGCTTCACGGGTGCTCTAGTAAGAGCCATGTCACTGATTCAGGATCATTCACTTATGTGAAGGCAGCCAAACATCAAGTTTGGAAAGATGCTATGATAACGGACATCCTGTTGACATTGGATAATGATGTGTGGAAAGTGATTCTCAGACAACAAGGGAAGCCAGTTGTAACTTCCAAATGGATCTATAAGATCAAGGTATTTACTGACATTCAGAGCTACTTGAAGCTCTAAGAAAATCCTGTATTCTATGACAGGTTGTTTTACCATGACTAGGACATGGTACAGTTGTCAGATGTGTTGACTAAGCCCCTGTCTTCGACAAGCTTAGTGTTGCTGAGAATGCCTCTCTTGCTGAGAGGGAGTGTTAATTTTTAGTGTAGCTGCGAGACCCATTCTCAAAGAGAATGGTACCCTAGTCAGTTAACTAGGGTTCCTGGTCAAGTTAACCAGGCAGAGTAATGAGTAAGACCCTAGAAGGTACCCTAGGGCCCCCAGCTGTCTCCTGGGGTTCTTGGTTGAGGACCAAGCAGATGGATGCCATAGCAAAGTCCCTAGCATGTAGCTAGGGCCCCTATTTGTCTCTAGGGTATTCTGGTCTGGGACTAGACAGTTTCTTGGTCACGAGGACCAAGCAGATCCTGCAGGTTGAGACAGAGACATCCTAGGTCCTGCAGATGGTTGATCAACATTCAGTCTAGGACTGAATGCTCAGCTTGAGGCTGAGGACCATTCTCTGGGAGAATGGAGAACCTGTTCATGGACCAGATGGTTGATCAACATGTCCAGTCTAGGACTGAGGCTCAACCTTGGGCTGAGAAGCCATTCCTTGAGAATGGAGGCACTTGGTCAGTTACCAAGATTATGATGTGTGATGTCCTCTTCTCCTAGATCTTCAAGATGGATGAGTTGGTTAGTCTTCTCAAGGGACTGGCCACCCCTTGTGGAAGCTACTAACATTTGACCTAAGGAGCAGTTGAGAGGACCACATGATCACATCATCTGTGTGAACCCTTCCTTATACAATGATGATGAACTTTCAGGTTATATGGAACATTTGTACATTTGAGAGAGAGATGACTGGTTGTACCTTTCCACCTTGGGTGATTTACTTTTGGTCCTTGCACCTTATTGTTTATTAAGTCTTGTGGTACCCTATCTTTGATTTGTGGTAATTAGGGTCATTGACCCACCTTCTATTTATACCACCCTTGTTGTTTTGGTCTTATGGGTACTTGTCCACTTTTGGAACATACCCTTGGTTATTAGTCTTGTACCCACTTATTTGGTACATGACCTTAGTTTATATTTATTCTTTTATTTTTACTTTTTTTTTTTGTTATCTTTTATTTTATTTTTATTTATATATATATATATATATATATATATATATATATATATATATTTTATTCTTCCCTAAATCTATGGAACCCTAAGTCATTAAAGAAATATAAGTATGACCCTTCTAGAAGCCACCAAGACAATATATAAATTCAAGTCTATCTCTTCACTTGAATATCATTCATTACAACATATCTCAGCTCTGATCTAATATGACGTCAAGGGTTTTTACTGTAGTCAATCTGGTGTGACGTCTAAGTTGTTTTATCTTACTCCTTGCATGGGCGCTCCTTGGTTCTTTGTTCCTCTTGAATTGGCTGTCTCATAAATGTAATTCATAAGCAGTTTTTTGGGGACTGTTAGAGGTAGCCGCTATTTGTTAGGTGCAGTCTTAGGGCTGCCATTTATTTGTATGATCAGATCTAGGGTTGCTTGCTATCCATATTGAAGTTTTGAGGGGATCGAGTCTTGCATAACTGATGCTGCTCTTTATTTGACTGAGCCATGAGTCTTGAGGCCTGTTTGTTACCTGCCTTGAAGGTGATTGCAGCCCTAGGTACCTAGACTGTTTTTGGTAATGGCCGCAGGTTGTTTAGGGTTGCTATTGCCCTAATTGAAGAGGCCGTGACTGCCATGACTTGTTTCAGCCTGTTTTAGGGCTGCTTGGTGACATTAGTGGAGGCCGCAACCCCTTGAACTGTTTTGTGATCATCCTATTGTTATCTTGTGAAGGCCGCGCCCCTATAGACTACTGTGTGGACAATTTTGCTGTCATGTGAAGAAGCTACAACCCCTGTAGACTGTGTTATGGTCAAATCTATTATCTTGTGATCAGATCTTTGTGCTGAGTCTTGTTTGTGGACTGACCTATGTGCTAAGACTTGTTTTTGATTCAGATCTATTATGCTGAGACTTGATTATGATTGTCACTGTGTTCTTAACTATCTTTGACTATTTGACTGTATCTCCACCTGTCATCTCTCTCTCTCTCTGGTTTGTACTACCCTCTTGTAGGGTCTGATAGTTTCCAGATTTGACTGGCTTCTCTGAGGCACAGTGTTTATTGAAAGTAAGTAACTCTTCGGAGTATTTTTATAGGAAGGGTCCCACACACAAGTAAGTATCTTCTCTTTTATTATTATGTGGTTAAATTAGTTATTGCTGAAGATTAATTTAGCACAGTGACCTAACTGGTAGTTTTAAAAGTACTTTAACACAGTGACCGACCTGAGAGTGCTAAAGGTGTGAAGTTGAAAGAGATGAAAATTATGTTAGAAGTTACTGTTGTACTATTTCATATTTAATTTCAGTATTTGTTTATATACTTTGTGCATTAAAGTATGATGAATTGTAATTTTTCTGTACATAACCCTAACTTGATGAAATTTCAACAGTGTCTCCCTGAGATCTCATAAATCTATAAACTGAGGTGGAATTGCTCTCTACTTGCCTCTTGTTGCCTTTGTGTATGAGCACCACGAAGGAGGTGATCATCCTAGTAGTGTCCAATGGTGGGAGTGGTCTAAACCTAAATAATTCAAACCTAGAAGCGTCCCTTATGTATAAATTAAAGCACTATTGATCTAGATATCTGAAGAAGGTGGGAGAGGGAGTTCTAGGACTCCCTCAAAAGGTAGTAAAATAAACCTCGAATCTTGTAATAGATGGGGCAACAAAAAATGAAATGCTCCTCTATCTTAGTTTCCTATAGGTGGTAGATTCGAAAAGCCATATCCGCTCGTGGAATATGGTGATCGATTTCCACCCAAAGCCATTGAGAACCAACTTGAAATTGACTGAAAGGGATCTTAAGGGCATCCATCCAATGGATAAGCATATATACTGGTCTGGCGATAAGGCCATCTCTCATTTTCATGAAATGCTTTGCAAAGAAGGCCATTTTGAGTTTGAGCCCACGGGGGCAATCTACCATAGTGACCTAAATGTATTGTTCGAAAATGTCCTCCCTAATGATCATGTTCAACTCCTACTTATTTGGCATGAGATGGCCAAGGGCATCTAGGGAGTACCTAAACGAGGGGAGCCTATCCATCGAGATCTCGTGAGATTTTGACAATTTAATCAAAATTTGAAAAATATCGTGATATATTGAGATGATAATATTGTTGCCTTGGAATTCTTGTGATATTGTGATATTATCACAATATTTGCAACACTAAGAAAAACCTATAAGCGAAACCCAACCAATGAGAATGTCTTAGCCTACAAACAATTAGTAAAGATCCAAAAAAGTGAACCTGTGAAAACTAGACTAGATAAGATAAGATAATTAAATTAATGTCGAACAAATGACCACTAAAGTAGGTCAATGGGACTGTATTAACATGATTTCAATACAAAGTGGGAGTGCTAAGGTGGATCCTATAAAAGCAAGAAGCAGAACTCTAACCTAAAAAACAAACCAAGACAAGAAACAAAACTAGAGAAACTACTAGTAATGGCAAAGAAGAATCCTAAAGAAATTTGGGAGTTAGAAGTGAAAAAAACAAATATTGACAAACAATATCACTGGAGAAAAATGGTTCATACATGCAAAGAAAATCAAGTTGAACGAGCAAAGCCCTTTGAACATCCATACAGAAAAATGGATTTCTCAAAAGAAGTAGAAAAGGCATCAAGAAGCTAACATAATATAAGGCAAAGACAACAATGGACTCCAAGCAAAGCCCTTGAAATGCACATAGAGATTTCTCAACTAACACGCAACAACAATACTAAATCAAATGACTAGAGAGTTTCCATAAAACTAGCACAACCACTTAGCTTGTGGCCAGCAAACATCGATAGGCTACAAGTTAAGTGCCACGAGCAAATTAAATCTAATACTTGTTCTCCATGTGTAGTTGTAATCACCCCGATGTCTACGTCTCAGTGAGTTATTTTTGACATTCTTTTTTTATAATTGTTTATTTTGAATAACCACAACCATAAAATCAATCTGGACAATACACTTGTCTCATCCTAGTGCAATCTAGGATCCATGGAGATCAACCTCCATCCCGGATCAAAAGTGGAGAGAATTACACCAATAGGTGTTATTCTAACACCTATCGGTGTAATTAAGTGTCAAGTCTTATCTTACACATTTTCAGAGGAGAAAAGAATGACCTAGGGAATTACATGACTATAATGATCAACACAATCTTTGCCAAACTGATTAAGGGGATGATGGGAAGAAAAAATACCAGGTGGGAAGAGGAGACAAACGAAGGATCTAAGGGAAAAGCGAGATTCAATCCAAAACTATAATGAATATAAAATATATAAATAAACATCATCATAATAATAAAATAAGAGACACAACCGTTCACCTTCATAACTAGTCAATGCATATAAGTATATTGTCACAAGGTTCATTGTATCAATCATCTCATTCAATTATCAATTATATTAATATTTATGTCCTATATGGAGTCTTTTATTTTATCCGTCTTATGTTGAATATTCTGTGATTGAACTATTGTTCATTACATTGGTATTAGAGTCCCTTCCATGGCACCTTAGTTGATCCAGAATTTTGGCCACACAATTATCAAAGTTTCTCACTCGAGGTCTTTGACCACACACTGAATTTCGGTTATCTAAAGTTCAGAATTCCATTGAAGAAAGATTATTCTGCTGCAAATTGCAGATACTATTTGCTATTAAAGAAAATTGCTAGCTACAAGAAAATAGAAATTAGTCTTAAAGAACAACAAGAGATTTGTTGAAATTTAAGCAGAAAACAAAAGAACCTCATCAACCTCTCAATGAAAATTGCATACTTCATCAAACCAAAGAAGGAAATTTTGTGACAAATGCCTTATTGCTTGGAGTTGGGTTATATTTTCCAAGTATAGTCGAGACAGCATAATACCTTTTGCTAAATCACAGTAGCGAGACTCTCACAATTTGGGAATAATACCTATTGTTGAGTCCTCGAATTGGACATCGAATCCATAATAGTGGGTGACAAAATTTTGAGACGTCCTACAAAAATTGAGGCACCATCAAACAACACATGCTCTCTTAGCATTTCATCTCCGCCATTAACGATGGGTTTTATAGCATACCTAGAGTGTGTGCATTGCTTTACTGCCACCATTATTACCATCTCAAGCCAACATTCTCTAAACCATGTCATCGGTTAAACAGTGGGAGACATTGTGGGCTTAACCACTAGATTAGCCTTTCTTGCTAATCACCAATGATAATATAATTGGGGGTTGTTACATAAGCATATACATAGATCGAAATAGTGCCTTAAACAAAGATATCCACATAGGGTCAAACCAAAGCCATTAATAGGAAGGAGTTCAATCGTTGCACCCTGTTACCAACATATTTGTACCATAATTGAATTATCTGAAGAGCCGCCATTTGACAAACATGATAAGTGTTTGTGCTCCAGTGTATTAGATGATCCATCCTTTGTGCCTAGCCAGTTTTGGCTAGTCAGTTTGTTTTTGTCTTGAAATGACCATGCCCCACAGGGTTTTTGTAAAAAGTGTACTAGTAGGGTTTGAGTGGTTCGGTCACCCATGACTGGTTTGTCAACTAAGGTATTCCAGGGAGTTTTTTACCCTGACTAATTATACTTTGCCTACGGGCGAGGTATAATTGACAAGGTTTTCTCCCGCTTCCTCCAAAGCTGGAATGCCCGATTTTGAAATTCTGGCCATGGGGGGTTATTAGAGTCCAACTAATAAATATGAACCTACTAGACACTATGAGTCGAGTCAGTGGTCATTTCCTAGGTCTGTAGAGGTTTTTAAACGTTGTCTGAAAAAATTTTACCGGATGCGTTGGACAGTAAAATATTTTATTTTTAAAATAATTAATTTTTCCATAGTTTAAATGGAAAAATTCAATTTGTAATATGTCAGTCGTCCGTGGGTGTTTTTCAGTGATTGGAGGCTTAATTCCTAAGCCAAAGGATCATACTTAGACCCCGGACACCTTTATCCTAAGTTTCGGATCGTTATTTAACCACTTAATTAATAATTCCTCAAAAAATCAATAAAGAGGGTTATTAATTAATTAAAAGTCAAAAAATTAATAATAGGAGATAATCCAATTCTCTCCAAAATAATCCAAATTGGATTATTTCAGTGGCTAAATGACGTGGCACAAGGCATTAAGGAAGATTCCAATCATCTCAATCATCATCCAGTCAAGTATACAGTCAGCATCAGTGATTAACTCCAAAAGATTCCGCCTCCCTCATGTGAAAATTCGAATTTGTGACATGGCAAAGGTATTAAGTGGTAAAAGAGTTAATGTTTGAGTTACATAAATGGGAGTGGGGGCGCCTTGCCTAAGTGGAGGCCACCTCCCACTCTCAACTACCAAGTCTCAAGTCAAATTCGAGTTAACTCCAAGCTTTGAACCATTTAAAAAATCATGTCTTGCATGCATTCACGTCAAGATTGACGGGATATGCGAATTGGTCATGTGGCAACTTGTTATTAAATGGTGAAGTTTCCAAAGATGGAATGGTAGGCACCTCTCCTTAGCTTGTGCAATCACAAGGCTTAGCTCCCCTTGTAAATCAAATCACATCCCACTAATTCCTCATTGCAATAAAGCCCTATCCTCACGAATATCTCCTTGTGACCTCACATTTTACACTTGGCATTTATTAAAAAAGGTTGTTGAATATGTATTAATGCAACGGTGGGTGCCCTCCTTGTTTAGTGGCCACCTCATGGGCTTGGCTCCCACTCAACTCATCCCTTTCCTACATTCACTCACCCAAACTCCTTGATTTGCTCACGTGATATTCCTTCACCTTCATGACTTTACACATGGCATGGCTCATATTTAGTGGTGAAGCTTCCAAAGCTTGGATGGGGGGCGCCTTGCCTAGGTGGAGGCCACCTCCCCATCTTCATTCATTGCAAACTCACTATGGATTGGATTCGATCTCCAAGCTTGATTTGATTGACTTTTGACATGGATATGATTGGATCTTTTGGTGGGGATTTGAATTAGACAAGTGCCATTGGCTTCATTCAAGGCCAATTCGAATTCACTCATGGATTGTTTGTAATTTGTATAAATAGAGGGTCATGGAGCTCTATTCCTCATGGATCTTTTAGCAAAGAAACTCTGACAAAATTTGTAATCTGTTTAAGCATTCGAATAAAGTTGAGACTTTGGAGGTCAATGTGGAATCTCTTGGTGTGCCATGCTTCATCTTGTATGAGGTGATATCATGTTTTGTTTATATGCTTTTGATTCTTAAGTATTGGATTTATGATTTAGAAGGCTAACAATCTAGCACAAGTATTATAAATCTATGCTTTTCTCTTAAGTGTGTGGGCTTTTCAGGTATTCTCCCAAAGTGCAAGAGTTCTTGTTGGTTTTCACTTTCATTCTGCAGGTTGCCAAAGGAGTTTTGCTTCAAGAAATCAAGAAACAAAGAGATTCTTACTTCGTCCATCAAGCATTCAAACTATTTTATTGGTTACTGGTTACTAGATCTACTCTTCTAAGCTGTGGAAAACTCTAGATTTATCTTTCTCCAAGCCTAGTCACCTCCACGTTTGCCTCCTTTTTGGCTTGCCTTGGTCTTTCCTTCCCCTTTTTGCTCTTGTCCCACCTTTTTTCTCCTTTCATCTAGCTTCGTTCCCATCCTTTAGCTCTCCACTTCCTCTTTTCGTCCTCCTTCCCATCCTCCAAGCTTTTCTCTCTTATCCTTGCACTCGTTTCCCCTAGCTTCAAGTCTTTTCCTCTCCTTCCCTTTCTTTTCTAGCCTCTCCTACCTTGTTCTCTCGTCTCCCTTCCTTTCCTTAGCTTCTCCATCCCTCATTCGTCCATCTCTTTTGTTCTTCCTTTGCCTCTTCGTTTTGCCTTCAACCTTTCTCTAAAGCCTTCCTCTCGTCCCTCTTTGGTTATCTTGAAAACACATCACAAAAACAAACTTACTAAGTGTTAGTTAATAGTTAGTTGCATGCTTTTCAAAAGTTAGTATTTAGATTCAAATTTTTTGCATTTTAATAATGGTTTCATGCTTTTAAAAAGTTAATACTTAGGCATTTTTAGATCTCATATATTGCATTCATTTCTAGGATCTAGTTCATGTTAGTTGCATTTAGTTTCTTTTGAAGTAATTAGATCTCATCATTAGAAGTTTTTGTCTTGTTAGTTTAACTTGCATCTCATTCTAGTTTGAATTTAGTTTCTTTTGAAGTTGATAAAATTTAGATCCCATTTAAAAGTTTTAAGTCTTGCATTGAAAAAAGATTGGGCATATAGATTAGAGTTTATTTTGCATCTAATTTCAAGCTTAGATTTTATTTCATTAACATCTAAAGGGTGCCTTGTTGAGTTGATTTGAGTTTTTGTAGGTGTTTTGAGGGAGAAAGGAAGCATTTAGGAACTTTGAAATAAGAAGATCTATACCCAAAAAGAGAGCATTGAAGAGACCATAAGGATGATCCAAACCAAGAAACCATTTACACTCTCCTTTTGTAAAAGCTCTTAAGAGCTCTATATTGTTCATTTAGTTGTTTCATTTTCCTCTCAAAAAGTCCTTACAAGGGTTAAATTCCCAAGGCACTTGAATCGATTAATAAAAAGGGCTAGGTGGGATAAGGCCTCCCACATTTTGGTTCTTTTTCCCCATTTGGGGAAGAGTGTATTGTGCATGCTTAGTTTAGTCTTGCTTCGAATTTTCTAGATTAATTTTCATTTTTTGTACTTAGAGTAAAATTTATTTCAAGTTTTGACCTGAGAAACCTCTTGAGATTTGATCCCAAGTGCCGCATTAACACTGCATGCTGCTTCTCTTTCCCCACTGTGTACTGCGTAAGACCGGCTAAGCTGAAAGTTTCATGAGCGGTGTGCAGAAGTCACTTTGACTTCACTTATTAGATTAGTCTCTGTTGTGGTAGAACACTAGTTTCATTTCTTGCAAAGTGGTTCATTTCATTTTGTCTTGTTTCATTATTTTATCTTATTGAGCTATCACATGCGCTCTTGTTCACAAACTGCTTCTATTTTAACAAAGAACCAAAGCCTCTTGAACTTGCAACAACTCAAGTCAGGAGCACTCTCTGTTGGAGAACATAATAGTGTTGCATTTTCCTTGCATTAGGCATATAGACCAGCCTAGATCCAAATCCTAGGCTCTATCAAGCGCCAAAAGGGATCAAATTTACTTTACAAGATCAAAGTAACGTTACAAGATCTCCCTCATATTTACTTTTTACTTTGTATTATTCTTTTTTGTTTATGTCCGACATAATATTTATTACTTTTTACTTTGTATTATTCTTTTTTGTTTATGTCCGACATAATATTTATTACTTTTTACTTTGTATTATTCTTTTTTGTTTACTTTATATTATTTTGTTACTAGACAAACTTGACAAACACTAGACAAACGTTACAAGATCTCCCTCATATTTACTTTTTACTTTGTATTATTCTTTTTTGTTTACTTTGTATTATTTTGTTACTAGACAAACTTGACAAACACTAGACAAACATTACAAGATCTCCCTCATATTTACTTTTTACTTTGTATTATTCTTTTTTGTTTATGGCCGACATAATATTTATCACTTTTTACTTTGTATTATTCTTTTTCGTTTACTTTGTATTATTTTGTTACTCGACAAACTCACACATGTTACAAGATCTCCCTCATACTGGGCTGTAGAGCGCCTCTCGGCGCAACTAGCTAAGTCTCTTGAACTTTTGTCATAAGACAAAGTCAAGAGCACTCTCTGTCGGAGAGTCGAACTGTGTGCTCTAATAAATCTTAAAACATTCCAACTCACTTCCCCCTTTAATAATTTATCTTGGTTGCTATCCAGCATCCATATGCTCTGCCAACCTGAAAAGGTTGGGCTGGTACTCAGAAAAGTGTTGGATTTGTTAATTGTTTGATAACATAATAAAAAATTTACCCCGCAACCAACGAACCGGCGTTGATCATTCGAGAAATACTCAAGTAGTGGGCAAAGTTCCTAAACTTGGTGGGGCCGGAAATTACCGTTGTCTTAGACGTCGGAGTAGTTAAGTCTTCAGACACTTACTCCTTGATAACTAGACGGTCCGTCATACCATCAGAGGGGAAGCCACTGAAAGTATACCTTTCCGGTTGGACGCTTTATCCTTGCTTTGTTAGCCCTAATAATCCAGATCATTATAACTTTTAATTTACCAAGATAATTTGCAAAACAATCTCACAAACAATTACCAAGACTTGTATTTTCAGCATCCCCCAGCACTACACAAATTACTGACTCCATAAGGCACTGGTTTATTTACACTTTCATTATTATTTGGGGCCATTTGTCCTTTGTTTAAGTGATTTATCAGTGGATGCTTTTATTTTTCACAAGTCTTTATTTATACCGTTAAGCTCATATCTTGTTTCGCAACGTGGATTGCACTTTATCTTGTGTCTATTATAATTGTGATCTTTCATCATTCAAAAAACTCCTAAACAACACCCATCCGCATCACCATACACCAAAAAACATTAAAACACATTGAGCCATAGATAACTCTTTGTAGGGACTACCCCCCTTGGCTTCGTTAGGAGTTAGCCTAAACGGAGGAGCCGGGATTCAGGTGACAATACCTGGCTCATTGGTTGCCCCCAAGGCCACACTTTCCCCACTTGTAGTGAGGGAACAACTTTCGAAAGATTTCTGCTGCTGGTGTGCATCTCGACGGACAACACACCCTATAACTAACTGAAGTATGCAAGATTGCAAAGAGAATATATATATCGAAATCAAACAAGGATAATGTTAAAGTGAAACTTAGTTTATAGAATGGTCAATTAGATATTAGACTTGGGACTTAATAAATTCCCTTTCGACTTTACGTTATTTTGTGCTTTTATGCTTTATGTTGATTTATTGTATTTATCGTTCTTGTTACCCCCTGGCATGTAGGGGTGACTTGATGATTGATCTCTTTGTGATTTTGACTACATTTATCAAATCCAAAGATGAGATCTATGGTTCATCGATGAATTTTTGCCAAAGATACTTCCAACTTGCCAGATCACCACTCTTGTGCCAGAGATTATTCAGACCTTTTTCCAGTTGATGATAGTGTTCTGATGCATGCCATACATATTGACACATGGGATTGCCTTCTTATAAATGGGATATGACCATGAGGGGTCTAATGGTGTTACTCTATAGTGGCTCACGTAATTTTAATTGTTGCTTCATATGAAAGGATGCATCATGGTGTAGTCATAATTCCCTTAGATAAGTGCTTCGCCTTGTGAGTCAAGTGTATCCCTAGGGATTTAAGTAGGTGTAACATTCATTTCATATCATTTCCTTTACCTTTTAGCTCTGCTCTTGTTACTTGTTAGTATCTATATGAAAGTAATATGAATATAAACATTTTACCTATAAAGAAGTTTATGGTCTTCATTGAAAAATCCCACACTATATGATGCATCTTGCCATAAAGGTATAGATTATTCAGCAATCCCTGAAGAAATGGTTGAAAGACGGCAATAGAAGATAAACTCTCATATATTATGTGTGCATACCACAATTTATATACAATATATATAGAATGGTACCACAATTTATATGCAATATCCTAAAATAGCTTGATAAAGACCTGTGACTTTTCAACAATGGAAAGGTAGAACATGAAGACAATGATCTGTTCAGCAAGATCTTACAATCGTTTTTCATCTCGTTGACCCCCATAGATGACTTTATCTGACACCTTTGCATCATCCAAGAGCCTTGTTAAACGTGCAAAATGACTGAAATTGACAATTCGAGACAAGTCCGTTGACTGAAATGGATCCTTTCCAAAGAATTTTTCCAAAGTATTTTTTAGGGCATCTATCTGCATGCAAAGCATCAAACAGACACTATCTTACTTCAGGAGACAAAAAGAAAACTAAGAAGTTCAAACTTCCATGCTTTGAATTAGACCTTCAAACAGATAGTGAAGAGAAAATTGTCATGCAAACTAAAGCTACTTAACCTCTGTTGGCATTCCTGGACATACCAATTTAGGAGCAAATGATTCCAGTGTTATAACATAATCCGGGGCAATGCATGCTTGTCCACTATTACATCCCCACTTGCCAGCTATAATTCGCCTTGCTGTAACCTATAAATTAACAACATGATTATGCCCTTGGCATGAGTAATATAAACAATGGAATGAGACAAGCTAATCAAAACATCAACTTGTTTAAATAGATGATCATCTGGTCCAGTGCCCAAATTTACCTCTAAGTCCACTGTGGGATCAACAATGACTGGACATTTTCCCCCAAGTTCCAAGGTTACAGGAGTAAGGTGCTTTGCAGCTGCAGCCATCACAATTCTTCCTATTTTTCCACTACCTGAAAAGACAAGTCCCTGACATTCTTAAATGCAAACTAAATCAAAATTAGTTTAGTTGACATCTACCTCTGTAAAGAGCATTATATTCTAAATAATTTGGATTAGAATGTTCTTTTAAGAAGCTTGGCCATTTCATATAAGTAAAAGTTGTTTGAGATATGCTCATTGTTTAAGTATCTAGAACAATTTATGGATGAAGTTACTTGAATCAGGGTGAGTTCATTCTCTCTACTTCATTCTCTCTACAGTAATAGGGATCAGAGTTTCTCATTGCATGCTTATCTGTGACTGTCCTTGCCATAGGAGGCCATTCTTGTATAGAATAATACAAGTGATATGATGGCATGAACATTAACTTTATGAAAACCAGTTGCAATTTCCACCATTATATACTAGCCCAAAGTCAAACCTATTTAGCTAATAAAAGAGTATAATTTGTATAGAACAGTAGTTCCAAGATTATCATTGATCACTGTAAAGGTTACTACAAGAAATACTATCCAAATGGTGCATCATCCTTTCTGAATATGTTACAGCTAAACCAAAACAGCTGCAGCAAATAATTATTTAGAAGGTATAACTTTACATATCAAACAACGAAAAAATCATCATTAATACCTGTGTAAAAGATTTTATCCCACTTCTGTTCCAACAGACTTGTTGTCTCTGCAACACTTCCCTCAACAACACGAATTGCAGAATTATCTAGATACTGTTGTATAAGCCTCGCAAGCAAAGAAGATGTTGCAGGGGCCACCTCAGAAGGCTTCAAAACCACTACATTTCCGGCTGCAATAGCTCCTATCACTGGATCCATGGACAACACTGAAGAACAAAAAATTAAAAATAACAAATTAATAAATCATTCTCTCTCTCCAACAGAACAATGCTCAGAGTTGTTCAGTAGCCAATAAAGATTATAAATAATGCAACTAACTTACAAAAGAATCAACTACTTAAAGACCAGAAGAATATACAAACATAATTTAGTCCATACACTACAGAAACCATAAATATCATGTTGTAATAACTACTTTTACATTTTCAATCTTGTGCATTTGTCAAAGACTCAAAAGCTGGGAGAGTAGTTAACCCAACCTCTTTGTACTATAGTTTTGCAAACATCAATAGAATTCTCTGTGTTTCACCCTTTATTTCCATGTCTCTAAGAAAAACTATCCACCCACCCGGATGTGCCCCCATCCCACTGAACCCACCTTCTGCCCAGAAAAAGAAGATGAAGAAGAAAAGAAAATGCTTAAGTTTCCAGTCACTAAAACAGAAGCTTTTCTTGACCTACATAGGACAAATAATGACATGAAAAATGTTTTTTTAGGCCAGTCAGTTTTAACAAGTGAATGTACATAGATGTACAAAATTTAGGCCATATCATTTATGGAGATTAGTATATCAATTTGATAATGTTCCCCTGTTGTTATCATTCCACACAAAGATGAAATATTCTCTGATTAATTGAATTAATCGGGATTGATTGCGATCACAAAATCCAAAAAGATTAATCGTGATTTTTCCCTAAAACAAATAATTGAGATTAATTGAAATAATTGTGATTATTTAAAAATGACAACGAGCCATTGGAAAATAATCAGCTGTCCATGGAAAAGCGTCAATAAAGGTGTAAAATCTGATTTCTTTAGGTTATCGTTCTTTAAGTGGTTGGGCTTGAAAGATAACTAGCTAGAGAGAGCTCTTGCGTACTAAGTTGTACTTAGTTGAATTTCAAGTGAGCCAGCAAGGTTTGAAAAAGGATATTTGTTAATAAAGTGTGCTAGCATGGACTTTTTGTAAAGAACTTGGCTTTCCTAGGACTTAGACATCAAGCCAAGTATTCCATGGTGTTTTTTCCCTTGTTAATTATGCACTGCTGAACAAGTTGTGTATAATTTTCGAGTTTTTCACTCGCTCCTCCAAAGCTGGAATACCCGTCTTGGTGGTTCGGCCTTAGGGGGCTATTAAAGTTCACGTATCAATGTATATTGACATGCTAGACACTAAAATTGAGCCATATGGACATGTGTTAGGTCCCCCAGGATTTTTTTTAAATTCCGAGAAAAATCATTTTTCTCGTAAAATTAGAGTCTTAGACTATTTTTAATAGTTTAATTGGAAAATTTGAAAATGTAATAAAAGTGTGGTTTGTGGGCATAATTTGTCAAGTGGATGCTCGTTTTCTAAGCTAGAGCACCCACTGAACCCATAAACCCATTTATCCTAAGTTTCAAGTGAGTATTTATCTCGAGAATATATTATTTACTCGAAAAAGGCCAAAACGACCAATTTAATTGGCAAAAAAGACATAATAAAGGCAAAATCTCAATCCCATAAATCAGGGAAATTTGATTGAGACACAATCTCAATTAACTAAAGGTGTTTAAGATGTGATTGATTTCCATATCAGGAAAGATTGAAGCCAAATCTCTCAAGGGCAAGTTGGCTCCTAAGAGGGGTGCATATCTCAAGGATGGGCAGATTAGTTGATGTGACACCATCTCGTTGGAGTGTGATATGTCCAAGGTTTGGGTGGAGATCCCAAGAGAGGATGGCACCTACCTCATGAGAGGTGGTGCCCATCCTTTGATCCCACCTAAAATACAATCCCTCCTTTCTCTCAAATTCGCCCAACTCACTCCAAGTGAGGGATGCGCCCTCTTCTTCCTCTTTTGCTATATAAAGCAAGGCTCTCCTCATTCTTCAAAATGCACTGTGGAACCTCTGCTCCCATTGTAAACTTGCTTTTGAATATTTGTTAACAGAATAAGGCTTTGGAGGTCTCGTTGTGTCTTCTTTGAAGTTGGATGATCATGTTAAAAAGCGACAACAAGGAAGGTCTTCCTGCATGCATGTGTCCTTGCATGCAAAGACTTAAATTGGAGAAGCCAATAAAAATCTATTTAATTTACTTTTCCTAAGTTTACTTTGGAAAATAAATTAAAGTGATCTAATTAATTATTGACTTAATGAACCACATTTTTTTATAAAGTGTAAGTGAAATATTTAAGTGATAGCAAGATCTAATCTTGGCCATCCAATCTCACCGGAGGATCTCAACCTTAGATCTGTAGTGAGATTAGGTTATTCGCTTAGCATTGAGTTATAAAAGAAAGATCAATTGGTGGAGAGGATAGACAATTGCATTCCGACAAACACAGAGAAAGAGAAGTGTGAGAGAGAGAGTTTTGACGAAGAAGACAGAGGAGCAGCGAATTGGAGAAGGCAGCACGAATTTGCAGAGGGGACAGACATGTATCAGGCAGAGGTGACCGGACAGCAGCAGGCAGGTCGTACAGTCGTACAGCAGCAGCAGGATTGCTGCATGGGGATCTGTGCCCACCTACAGGTTTTTCTCAATATTTTTTGTGTGATTCGATTTTGCCATTGTGGGCAGAAATCGATTTTCTGATTTGTAAAAGGCTCCATATTTTATGAAATAAAATATACTCTCATACTGCTGCACCGATTTTTCCCATCTTAGGTTTTGTCCAGGGGTTTATTCCCAAAAAGACTGAGTTGTCTCTATTGATGTGATTGTTGCTATATTTCTTTCAGTATTTATTTCACACTACATAGTGAAGAAATCCATGTGTGGTTATTTATTAGAAATTAATTTGGCATGCATTTAGCTGTAGTTGAATTTTAAGGAAATTCACATGGTATCAGAGCTCTTCTGAGCAGGCTGAGAGAAAGCAACAGGTTGGTTGGATAGATCACTACATATCTATGCAAGGGTTTACAGGTACTATTCACTATGGTCGTACAGTTAAGAGTTGATAATAGACTCCAGGGGGCACAAAACTTTCCTACTTGGAAAGAGAGGATCACCAGGATCCTTGATGTCAGTATACTGAAGAGCACATTGATGATCAAAAGGTAGCTCCCACAGATCCGACAGATTTAGCTAGATGGAAGAAGATAGATTCCAGGGCAATGTTGATCATCTTGGATGGAGTGAAGGACCACATAGTCCCTCATCTTTCTGGGAAGAAAATCGCATTAGAGATGTGGAAGGATTTGGAGAGTCTCTACCAGAGTAAGAATGAAAACCGGAAGATGGTGCTGCAGGGGAGATTGCGCAATACTAGGATGGCCAAGGGTGAAGGAGTGGTGCCTTATCTTACAAGGCTCACACAGATTAGGGATGAACTTGGAGCAGTGGGCTCTAAGACTGAGGATGAGAAGCTAGTTCGTATAGCTCTCAATGGCTTTCTCTAAGCCATCAGACATCTTTGTTAAAGGTGTGGTGGCTAGGGAGAAGCTCCCTGACTGGTAGAGATTGTGGAATGACTTCGCACAAGAAGAGACCCGGATGGGTCAAGGCTCAGCTTCATCCAGCGGTGCTACACAGATCATGGATGAAGAGGCTTTAGCCCTAACAAGAAAAGGTAAAGGGAAGGCAAAGAAGAAGAAGGGTGGCAAGAAGAGATTGGACATGGCAAAAGTCAAGTGCTTCATTTGTCATAAACATGGACACTTTGCTTCCTAGTGCCCAGAGAGGAAGAAGAACAACAACACTCAAATGGCAGGTTCTCCAGAAGTGGATGATTTGAGCAAGAGTTTTGATGAGGATTTTTGTTTGATAGCTTGCATGGCAAATTCTGTAGACAGCAGTACCTGGTATGTGGACAGTGGTGCATCTTGTCATATGACAGGACATAGGTCTTTCTTCAAGAGCTTGAAGGAGGGTGGAGTAAATCTCCATATTGAGTTAGAAGATGATGCGCGGTATCAGGCGCAGGGTGTTGGCACTGTTTCGTTTCAGAGGGAGTCTGGAAAACCTATCAGCTTTGTTGATGTGTTAAATGTCCCGGGGATGACCAAGAATATCATATCAGTTTCCACACTAGAAGACAAGGGTTTTCTAGTGACTTTCTAGGACAGGAAAGTATATATCATGCCACATGGGTCAGATCAGAGATTGGACAGGATGATTGGGATTCGAAGCGGGAAGGTTTACAGACTACAGTTTGAGCCTACAAAGGCTCTGGTCAGTAGCAACAGTAATGATTGTGAGTTGAGGCATAGGAGGATGGCACACTTACACCATGGTGCACTGAGGCATCTGAGATAGGCAGTCATTGTAGTTCCTTCAGTATAGGAGGACAAGCACAACCACTGCAAGGGTTGTGCATTGGGGAAGAACATCAGGAAGCCTTTCCCACATAGTGAGCACAAGTCTGAGAGAGCCTTAGACTTGGTGCATTCGGATGTATGCGGACCGATGAGCGTCCATTCTTTCAGTGGTTACAATTACTGCGTCACATTCATTGATGACTATTCCAGGAAAACCTGAATCTATTTTCCAAAGGCCAAGTCAAAGGTCTTTGATCGGTTCCGAGAGTTCAAGACTCTCGTGGAGAACCAAACAGGGAAGAAGATCCGGATATTGAGGACAGACAACGGTGGTGACTACACCGGTAGAGAGTTCATTGAGTACGGTGCATCAGAGGGGATCAAGAAGGAACACATTGTTCCTCATACCCCGCAGCAGAATGGGGTGGTGGAGAGGAAGAACAAGACACTGGTGAGTGCAGCCAAGGCCATGTTATTTGATCAGGGATTACCACTAATCCTATGGATCGAGGCATTTCGGACTGCAGTATATATCCAAAACAAGTGTCCCCACACAGCACTGGGGAGGAAGACACCTGAGGAGGTATTCATAGGTACTAGATAGGATGTGAGTCATTTGCACATATTTGGGAGTATCTGCTATTGTCACATTCATGCTGACACTAGGAAGAAGCTGGAGAGAAGGGGCTTCTAGTTGGGTATAGTGAGACTTCCAAGGCTTATAGAGTATATGTCCCAGCTCGCAAGAGGATCATTGTGAGTAGGGATGTCCAGTTTGACGAGGACAGAGCCTTGAGAAGATCTATGGACTTACCAACACAGGAGCAGCTAGCTGAGGACTCAGGAGGAGTCAAGTTGGAGGAGTCACAAGTATAGGTTCAGACACAAGGCACAGGCTTTGGTAGTCAGAGGGAGTCAGGTGGACAGGATCCTCCTATCTTTGATGGGGAGGATAAGCAGCAGCAGGAGGAGGATATCCAGCAGCCGCAGCAGGAAAACACTAGGCCACGGCCTAAGTGGTATAGGTCCACAGTTCAGGATTCCAGACAGGTGAGTCTTCCACAGAGATCCTTTAGATGGAGCGTACCACCAGATAGACTGAGTTATATGGCACCGATGACAGAGTTGATTGACTATGAACCTTCTAGTTTCGAGGAGGCTGCACAACATGATGTGTGGCAAGAGGCCATGGTTGAGGAGCGTTGTCCACTGAAGTTGCACCATGGTGGACAATTTGTGAACCACAGAAGACTTGAACAATATCATTGTTCATTTGCTAGAGTTCAGTGTATGTTGTCCATTGAAGTTGCACCATGGTGGACAACTTGTGAACCACAGAAGACTTGAAGATCTTAGGTGGCAGCCATCCCATGGATTGAAGATCAATCCATCAACTCCAAGCTTGGGATTGGAGCATCCACTTGTCCTCTCAAACTCCAACTCACCTCTCCTCATGAATTCGAATTCCTCTCTTGGAGAGCTATAAAGCTAGGCTCTTGCTACGTGGATTTTCATGGATGCATAAAACCTCTGCTCAATTGTACTTGTTGCTATTTGATAATAATATTTGAAGACTTTGGAGGTCTATGGTGCATCTTGTGTTGGATTACATGCTCTCATGAGGTGATATCGTTCCTTACTCTTTCAGTATTTGCTCTCAAACTTTGTATGGATCTAGTTTACATGTAGTAGAAATAAGTATTCATTGTTGTTGATTTACTTATTTGTGCTTAGATGCTAAGAGATTTTGAAGTAATCGAATGTATTCGGATGTACTTAGATTCTTTGAATTTCCTATTTTTCTAACACACTAGTTCTCATCATCTATTGTTGCAAGTTTTGATTGTTTTAAGTTGCAAATCACAGGTCACAAGAAGGGCTTGAAATCAGTTCTTCTCTCTCTTCTTGGGCATCTACAATGTTTCTAACACTCTTTGCTTACAGATCTGCTCAAAGACATCTACAAGAACAAGAGCATTGGGATCCAAAATCCCATCCATCTCCATTTCTACAAAATTCTCTCTCCTTTGCATTTTGTTTCATGTTTAAAAAATATTAGATCTAGAGCTATCATTCTTCCATTCATTTCAGATCTGCTATATTTTAGGCATTTTTAGCAGATCTAGACATCTACATTCAAAAAGCATACTCATTAGTAGATCTAGATCTCATTTTTATACTTGCATGCTTAAAAATTTCCAAATTTTTTCTAAGTATAAAAAAAATTTCAAATTTTTTTTTCTTTTAAATTCATTTCCATCACATTCTAATAAAGTTTACTTGCTGGTTTTTAGCAGGTCCAAGGAAAAAGAAGAAGAAACTCTGGCAAAATTTCGATAAAAATTGTCAAATTTACCTTCCAAGGAGCCTCTTCCATCATTGCTTCAAACTTCTAGCTTGTAAGCTCTTAGATCCAAGTTAAATGGACTAAGAAGCATTTCTTTTTCAACATTACTTGTAAAAATATTAAACGAGAGCAGTGGGATACTCAGCGCCCACACCCCATCCCCCCTAGGGGGATTCGCATTTTTGTCATAATTTGTGAGATTGATTTTTTCTAACCCCACAAAGTTCACACACTCACTTTGATAGTGCAAGGTGTATACTTTTGTATTTCTTTATAAGTTTTAAATCATTTAATATTTTTGCAAGTAATTTTAGAAATAAAACCGGTTTCGTCGCCACGAAGTATGCTCTCACCTCCACCTAAAGGCATTGCCGATTAGTGGAGGTTGATCAGAAAGTGATGCATAAACTTGGTGATTAATATCTTTCTCAGTTTTTGCATCTTACTTTTTCACAATATAACTGTTTAATAAAAGGAATCTTAGTTAATGTATGTTTGTTTAAATATCGGGTTTCTCGAGTCTTTATAGGTTCCTCACCCCATTTGCATTGTTGAGCTAGTTTGTTACAGGTTGCCCAAGTTTGAAGAGTGGGATTTCCAAGTGGAATACCCCACTGTTCAACAATCTTTGAAGGACTTGGCATCTTGAACTAACACTTCTTCTTATTGCAGATTTTTACAAGCCTTTCTTGCACTCCTTAATCATCTTTTTTCAAGTTTTTACATGCAATATTTGCCTTAGAATAATTTCTGATTTCTACATGCAAAGTTACAAGTTCATTTAAATTTCATTTTCATCACATTTGTACTATAATAGCTTGTTGTTTTGTGCAGGTTTCTGATCTTACTGGGGGAAGGAATGCTCAAATTTAGCCACTAGCAAGCACCAACAACACCCAAGAGGGGCTACTTCAAGCCCACCCAAAAACGGTCAAAAAATCACTCTTTCTCTCTCTTTTCTCAATAATAACAAGTGTTGAAATCTAAATCATTGTAACAAGCCCAAGAGAGTCTCTTGGGCTTGAGTTTATTGTGTTTTACTTCAAGCATTTATTTCTTGGTTAGTTTTAGTTGCATGCAAGTGAAGAGGCTTTGCCCATCCTTGCATGGTTTTGTTAGTTTGTTTCATTTAGTATTTACTTCAAGTTATTTCATTTTGCCTGCACCTCACAAGTGAAGTGGCTCTGCCACTCCTATGATATCGCGCTTGGCTTGCAATTTATTTCCAGTAATTTGCTTTAAGATTGTTTATTTTTGCCCGCACCTCACATGTGAAGGGGCTCTGCCACTCCTGTGATATCGCGCTTGGCTTGTACTTTACATCTGTAATTTTATTTCAAGTAATTACATTTCGCCCGCACCTCATATGTGAGAGGCTCTACCTCTCTTGTGATATCACGCTTGGCTTGCATTGTTTTAGTTTAGTTTTGCTTAGAGAATAATATTTGACTTAAGCCCAGTTTTTGCCCCGTATCCTCTCCCCTCGTCGGTTCGACCGATCTTGGGTGACGAGAAAGGGCAAAGATTTGTGTTGGCTAGCTTAATAGGCACCCAGATACATATCTTCACTAGAACGGAGAAAAGGAGGCTTGACCTATGGAACTAGTGGGATAGAGGCCGTGGGGGGCCTTGTGGCACTTTGTGTCCTCTAGTTGAGCACCCAGCAAGTTTCGAGATTGACCCGTGGAGCTAGTTGGGAACCTTGTGTTCTCAAGTTGAGCAGTCGGCATTCTCTCTCTAATCGAAGACGATAGTCTCTTGGGGTAGACATCTAGATTAGTTCATTTTCTTTGCAACAAACACCTTAATCCCCTAAGTCAAAGAGAAACATAAAATTTACTAAAATTTACAGGACCAATCGCACAACATTGTTACAATCGTTTACATTCCTCTACTTCGCAATCATTTCACATTGTTATTTTGTTCAAGTACTTTATTTTCAGCTCAATATTGCTACATATCTTTGATTCATTAAGTTGTTCAAATTCTACATTTTAATGCTTATGTGATTTATTAATCATATTATTACAAGCATTTTCATTTACTTGTTCATTTACTAGAAGTGATTATTCATTGTTGTATATGTTAAAGTGAATGAGTTAATACTTTGGGAAAGTACTTCTTTGAAGTTGATTATTGTGACTCCATAGCCCGAGTAGAGACGACATTGGTTTTGATTGATTGATTGTTTCTCTTACATCATTTTTGACTTAGTATTAAAAGGTTTTGCTTGCCATTGAAGTATTGCATATCTGCACATTGACTGTCATTTTCATTTTTATAGTAACTTACAACTCCCAAAAACAAAAGAAACTTAGTAATTAGGGACTACCCCCCTTGGCCTTTAGGAGTTGCGGTCTAAACGGAGGAGTTTAGGACCGAGGTGACATTGGGTTCTTAACTCATAGTTTCCCTCAGGAACACATACAACAGTTGGGAGACTTACCCGTGTCCAAGTGTGTTTTAGGCGGCAACAGATTGCATATACACCATTTTCTCTACCCTAGACTACCCAAGCCTGCTCCTCTTCGAATTATACAGATTCCCATATGTGCTCCAATTTCTCTCACCACAAGAGGATGAAGTAACCTGAGAGAGGATCCTCCTAGCTAAATCCTGTAGAATAGGGCATGCTGCCCTATGAGTTTCCCACCATGCATGGAGCTTCTTAACCCCCTTGTCATTGAGCACATCATAACGTCCAAAATTCCAAATCTCCCCGTGCCAGTAGAAAACTCTACAAAGCACTCCTCCACCTCATCAAGGGATGCTCTATTCCAATAGATCCTTCTAAATGCTTCCTTCCTTCCCTGTGAAATCTCTTCATCCCTGTGAAGAAGAACTTGTGTGAAAGCCAACCATTGAGCCAATCATTACTATAGTACTTGGGATTCAATGAGTGAGGCAGGCAATGCAAAGCAGAGCAATTCTTATCCCACCTGCTAATACGAATATCTCATATGGTGATGACTAAGCTCCCTATTGATGTCCCATACCTAAGGCACTCATTCTGTAAAATAATGGTCGTCACCACCTCGATCATGGAATCTCACCCTTCACAAACATCTCCTCAATGGGTTGGTCTGCAAACCACAACAAAGAAATTATAGGGTCCATGATCTTAATGGTAATATCTCCCCTCTCCCACCAACAATCATCTAGCAAAGTATCCTTGACCATTTTTAAGAAGTTTGATCCAACTTTCTCCAAAAGACCAAAACTCTGAAATAACCATGGAACCAAGAGAGGTCTAAACCTCCCTCAACCTCTTAAGCATGATGAATGAGGAGGCAAACTGAGTATCTGCAATATTTAACAATTATAGATGTGTGTACTCTTTATAGATTTTGAGGGCATTGGTATGGTTTTGTACAAAATTGTAGCTATGAAGTGCATCATCAATAAGACTTCCCATCCATGTCACATCGGAATCAAAATATTTATGTGCTAATTTCAAAAAATGAACAATGCAAGGTGTCAAAAATATCTATGGATACTTAGCTTCCATAAGCAAGCCAGCAACCTTGCAAACAAGTACATTATCTGTGATAATTTGCACACAAAAATCAACAGCTACATCTTCAATAATTTTAATGAACAACTCACCCATATATTGTGTATCCTTGTATTTTCCAAGAGCATCCACCGCTTTCAATAAGACCGGTCCATTTAGGTAAAACACCATAAAATTGATGAGTGGAAGGTGTGTTGCATGTATCCATCCATCAGAAAGAATATTGACACCCAATGAAGGCCATGTTGATCTAATGGGTTCTAGGATTTTATCCACCTCCTTTGCCTTAACCAACAACGTGGTTCTATGCTTCCCTAAGCTAGGAGACACATACCTTGTTGGAGCCTGTTCAACTAAAGCTCGACACATCTCAATGAACAAAAGCAATTGTGCAATATTAAATGAAATGAAGTTGAGATAGAAAAAGAACCCAATTGTAAGATCAATCTCCTCTCGTCTCTCTTGTTGAAAGATCTTGTCCATTGGACCGCCACTTGGAGTTGACCTCTTTCTTGGTGGTTGATTTGTAGTCCCACTCCCAAATTTGCTAGTAGGTTTCCTCAATAATAGAGAAGGATCCTCATTTTTTTGTTTGCTACCTGTTGCTACCACCTTCCCTAAGCCAATTTTATCCTTTTCTATTTCTCTTCATTGGTAGAACTCACATATACAAAGTCCAAGTCCACAATCGGTAGCCAAGAGATGGCCTTTAAGTCGAAAGTGGAGATCTTGAATGTATTGTTGCAGAAACTACATGTCCAAAGAACATTCCCTCCCCTCACAAGATTTCCCCCGAGCCCTTGTTGTCTTGTCGCATACTTCCACAATGGATATTTCTTTTCCCGAGCCTGTTGTCTTGCTACTACAGGGTCCCTTTCAAGATTGGAAACAACTTCACTTGCAGTAGATGGAGCACTAGAGACAACAGAGGTAGATGAGCTTGGAGGAGGGGGGTGCACCTATCGGGACATTCCTCACTTTCCTTTGACTTTTACTAGCTACCTTTGATGATTGAGCCATGAAAACTGTGGAATAAATCAAGAAAACAGCAGCATGGAAATTCTGCCTGCAAATCCTTCAAATCCCTTCACCAGCAAAGTGCAAGCCTGTTACAGCTCTCTCCCTCAAGCAAAATTGTGAAAAAAGGATGCTAAATCATGTCTGCAGGTCACATTTTCCACCACACGTATCGGACATGCAGGACAAATCTAAGGCACGTGTCAAACACAGATTTGGCACGTGCTATCACAAGACACGTGCCAAACCCATGTCAGACATGTGTCCTTATGTATTTGTGTCTGACACGTGGGATACAGACATGTGGGCCTAGGAGGACGTGTCTGGTTTTCATGTAACATTAAAACAATGGTTTAAGTGTTAGCACCCTCCTTTTTCTAATGCCTAGACACAAAACCATGTGTTTGGGTACACATAAGTCAAGCGCACACTATATTTTCCTCTCCCCAAGTCTTAACATTTAATTTTAAATCAATCGTGTGCGAAAAGATATGATCCCTTGCCATAAATCATCTCGTAACTCCTAGCCTAATAATTGGATGACCACAAGGTTGGGCTCATACAAAACTACACTCACAGTCTCACACCCAAGCCTAACGATTGGCTGCATGCCATAGTTCAGCCCACCAATCTCCTACAAATCCTCCCTAAATGTAGGGTCAGGGTCTCACAGAAAGCCATATTTAATGATAGTAATCCATTAAAATTTTCCAAATGGCACCGATTCTGACCAAATTAAAAGCATCATCACGATAAACAACTCAAGGGGGATCACCAGCAGTAGGTCCCTTGTAGAGATAGTAATGTGCATCTCAAAAATGTAGAAAATGGCCATTTATTCATAAAAATACCTCAACAAAAATCACAAAAAGGTCATCAAAAAGGCTTCTAGCTTTCTACCAATCTATCTTAACATTAACATATCTGCGCCTCCTAAAATCTAGGGCCTGTGGGCCCCACATCAGTCATGACTCATAGCCCAAGATTAAGCTAAAAAGGGAACATGACAATTCCATAGAGTAATAGGCCCATATAATCCATCAAACTTTGAGATCTCTTCCAAAGAGCACGGTGGTTTGTTTATGCAAATGCCTCAACATTTTTTTCTTGTTGCATAGAGAAACTTTGAAATTTAAGGTTGTTGAGCATACCTTACAAGTTGAAATCTTATCTAGTATATCCATACTCCTTGATACAAGAAGAACATGCCATGGATTTTGTGGTTATTAAATTTCTAATAACATTCCATCTAGCCATGACTCTTAATGCAAAAGTACCAAGAATACTAGAAATGGACAACCATCCTTGCTTTATGCAATACTTCAAAATGAAAGTTACAACTCATGTTTGACTTGTCCACTTAGTTTTGGTATTTCCATCTGGACTGTTCCCTAAATTTATCTACAACCAAGCATGAAATCCTCTCTCATAATCATTTCTAGAAAATAGTATTCTTAAACCTGTGCTAGTGTTTTTATTCTTGTCCAGATTTGTAAATCATGTATTCAAGTTCGAAAAGCATGTCATGGGCAAAATCTATCCTCTTACGAAACTGTAAAAGAAAGCATATATAACTTCAGCAGTAAATACAGGTATTAAGTTTGCTGGGCATTTCACTAGTTACATGTCAACAGGTGCTTGGTTTGAACCCCCCCTAGGTTGCACAATAGTCTACAGTTACACCGATGGTTTTACTAGGGATGCCATCCATGAATGTGAGAAAGCATCCCTTGAATTTCCCCAAGAGGTTTTCCTTGGAAAAAAAACCAAAGGGGGTTAGCTCAACCGGTTGTGGGCAATGTTGCTGGGCATTTGGCTAGTTCCACATTGGGAGTTGCCTAGTTGGAATCCCTGTGAGTGAGGCACACTAATCTACGCCGACAGGTTTACTAGCGATGTTATCCACAAATGTGGGGAAGCATCCCTTGGGTTTCCCCATGAGGTTTTCCTTGGAAAAAAATACAGAGATCAAGTAGGATATGCAGCATAACAACCACTGAAGGTATCCTATTACAGTTACTACTTACAAAATGGATAGTTCCAGGCAGAAATAATCAGCACTGCACCCAATGGCTCTGGCACAATTTCAGCTGAGGAAGGGAAGACAGTCATGGTAGTTGACACCTGCAAAATATGAATGGCACACCTCTTATATTCTAAATAACATCTTGCTAGCATATAGAAACTAACATCCTTCAACTTACTAGCTGCTAGAGAATCACAAGTTTGTATCTTTAAACCTCAATCATGCCTTAAATAATAACACATGAAGATAAAACTTTGATCAAGCCAGGCATGTTATAAACATTAGTTCTGGGATTCCCAAGTTAAAATCACAAGAATATAAGAGGGTATTTTACACCTTCTGAGTCCAAGTCTTGCCAGCAAAATAACTTTTGACTAAAATGAGAGAAGCAATTGTACAATTCGCACCTTTTCTGGGGTCATCCAACTCTTTAGCTCTTTCATTGCTACTTTGCATGATGATTTTGTAAGAGATATCTGCATGCCAGAAATATAGACGTTTACCATATAGGAGACATGTAAGATGTAGTTGCTAAAGCAGTTAATCTTGTTGCACTGGTCAAATATGTTAAAATATGTACCGAAAGAAGATCAAAATATTAGTGTTGCTAAATGCTCAACCCTTGCATACATTGCAAGCAGTATTCTAAAGCTTTATACACAATAGCAGTAACGTAACCTACAAAACATCTGCAATCTAAGTATAGATACTTTCCTATTGTTAGTTATTTTCAAGTAGTACTTGTAGAGATTCTCCAGTAAAAGAGAGAACATGTAACAGTAAAACAAGCATAACTCAACAATTCCCCTTCTCTCCTCTTCCCCTTCCACCCACATTTGTCCCTATCAATTTTGAAGCCTCTCCTACCTCCTATGAACACACCCTGGAAACACATGGAACAAAGAACAGAATACAAAATTTGGAAGAGGACAAAATAAGAAGCTATAAAAAAATGTGGTTACAATATAAAATGGGTGCACAAAGTACTCCAAGGGATCTGACCCATGGAATGTGACAAGAATGGGAAAATCTCTAAACACTGAATTTGCAACATATAAATAACTCAAATGCAAATACATCAGGGTCTAGAAATGAAAATTATTAAAGAACAGGAAAATAGCACAACTGCCCACCTCAGTTGAATTGGACCATTAACACATGAAAAAAATTACTAACATAATTACATGCTGGGGGCAATAGAGTACTTACAATCCTCTGTTCATTTACTTCAACATCAAATTAATGATGGCACGTTAATTGCATATCGCATAATGTCATATAAAATGCATGCAAGCAAGGGATTGTTCATTTGGGCAGTTGATCTAAACTGTATAGCAAGTCATCCTGGAGTGTATAATCTCGGAAGGGGGTATGGTATACTACTAGGATTGTTAGATGGATTCCATGATGACACCAAAATATGAATCAATGCAATATAAGTCTTTCCACTCTTCATATGCTGCAGACCTAACATCAAGGATGTGGAGAACCTTAGCAAGGGGTCTGTATAGAAAATCAACCACCTCGTTGGAGCTTCCATTTCTATATTTAATAACCAAAATAAATTGTTGTATGTAAGAAACCAATTTTAAATGGTGTTGCTCCTAAATTTTAGATTGTGAATTCAAGAATTCAAGGGGTTGATGATCAGTATGGAAAATTGTTTCCTTAGCAAGGATTAGTGTCACCATTGCTTGAGCACTTGGACCAATGGGTAGAAGTCCTTGGCATAGGTGTTTTAATTGAGATTGAGCCAGGGCAAAGTCTCCAAATGGTAGGCAACTGGATGTTCTTCTAGGACTCGATATGGGCATATATACAAAATAATAAACAAACATTATTGGACAGAATAATTAATGTCACATAGGTCCAAAGGCAATGAAGGAGACCACAAATCAGAGACCGTGAAGAACACTGCATACAGGAGATGGAGAGGGCCAAGGAACCTGAAGGAGAGGTAGAGTTGAAATAAAAGAAGGCAAGGAAAGAAATGAATTAGGAGACAAAAATTAAAGGTACTTACGTGAATTTTTATTTTGAAAATAAAAAGAAACAGCGTTTGGATTTGTAATGTCCCTTGGACTTGGGGAAAATTAAGGATTAAAAATTATAGTTGGAGAAAGAAAGGAAATTCAGTTGTCAAGAATCAGAAGTGGTCGAACCAGCAGAAGACCCCAATCAAAAAGAATAATGCAACATAGACCCACGTGAGAAGCAGATCGAAACTGCAGACTAGGAAGGAAATTGTGAAGTCATATTTCCAATTTTGAGAATATAAGTTTACGGAAGACCAAAGGCAATAAACATCTCCAAAATTTGTAAGCTTGGGGAACAAACTAACCCACAAGAAGAGAAACACGTGAGAGTAGAACACTGTAGAAAGATCTGTCAAATATGAGAGTCAAACACAGAGCCCAGAATTCACAAAATTAGAACCTGTTTTTTGCACCAGCAAGTTGAATTTATGAGCAGACCAAATCTGCAAAGTAGCCCAATGCACTAAATCCATCCAAAACAGAGAAATGGGAGCAGACCAATCCATCCAAAACAGAGAAGTGGGAACAGACCTATTTGTGAGTTAGGAGAAGAAATCCCAAAATAACAAAATCCAACAGCAGCATGTTTTTTGAGCAAGAAACTGAAAACGAACTTTACTTGGAGAAGAAACCCCACAAAGAAAGAAGGAAGAATCGGATAGACAGCCGGTCGTTAGCAGCAACCCACAAGTGCAAATTCATGAAAAAGAATTTGCACAGATCCTAAGAAAAATGCATAGTAGAGTAGTTTTGAGTTTCACAATTTAAATTTCTCTCTGAGTAGACAAAAAGAATCATGGAATAAGAAAAGCACCAAGAACACTAAAAAAAAAAATCTGAGGCAAAGCAACCTGATTTAAAACCATAAGAGGACATATTTTGTAGAAAAATGTTTCCTAGTAAACATGGCAGAGAGATTGACGTGGGTAGGAAGATGCCCTGGTAGCCATGATAAGACATGTGAAGACCTTTGGAAGACAGAAACCTAGAATGTGTTGAAGAAATCCTCAGAAGTTGTAGTCAAACGGTGGCAAATTGGAAGTGATACCAGAGGTGATTAGTTTTTTTGAAGTTCAGACTGTTTGACTGGTTACAAAAATGCTATGGATTTAAATTTATCTAGTTGGAAAAAGTTTACTTGTTGAAATCTTGGGCTCGGTATTGGGCCCTAACTCAATGGAGGTAGTTCCTTTCTGTGACTGGACATTCCAGCCTTAAAGCAATAGAAAATTTTGATAGAAGATTAAACCAAAGAGTGATCAAACCACCAAATGCCATTTCCTTCCAGATGCCACCAGGTGATGTTCTTGAGTTGAAATTTGAATACTGTGTTGTTTGTTCCTGATTTCAAGAAAAACCTTCTTTCAGTTTCATGTATGACTGATTTTCAGTGTAGAGTTGCATTGAAGGACAGCAGTGCACTATCAGTGATTATAGTCTTGCAAGTCTGGGGACTATAGCAAGAGGTGTGCAAGATGGTGGCCTTTACAAGTTGTTTGTTGATCCTCCGGTGCTTGTACATGCCAGCAGGAAGCTAGGCGAGCCTTCTAGTTTTGAGAAGGCATATGTAGAGGATGTATGGTGGGCTGCAATGGAGATAAGTTCAAAACCTACTGAGAAATCAGTGATTGATTCCAAGCTTACAGTTGATGGGAGTATTGAAGAGTACCAGAATAGGGTTATTGGATTTTCTCAAAAAGAGGGAGTTGACCTTAATGAAACTCTTGCTCCAATTACGAGAGGACTCTCTCCCAAAGAGGGAGTTGACCCTATTGAGGGTTTTGGAGGTTTTGAGGTGCATGGACAGGATACTCATGTTTATAGTTTGTTGGAGCCCCTATGTGGGTTGTTGTATGACCTATGAGCTTGGTATTTCAGGATGGATGAAATTTGTGTAGATTTTAATCATTGTAATTTTGATAGATCTTATCCACTTGTCTTGGTCTTGTATGGAGATGTGATCATCTTTGCAAGATGTTCTAGACAACTCATGATGTGGTGTCTAAAAATTGTGACCGGTGAAGTTGATATAAAGGATGTTGGAGTTTCCTAGGTTGTTGATGGTCCAAGGATATGTTCCATCAGATTCACAGGTGGTCAAGTCACTAGCAGAGGGGAGGTACAAAATGCTGTGATGATCTCTTGTTTTGTTGGATACAATGAGACTTCCAAAGCTTACAAGATTTACATTCTAGCAAAGCGTAAGAATGAGGTGAGAAGAGATGTGAAGTTAAATGAGTATGTAATATGTATGGTCCTCAAATCATAGGTATCTCCTTCAATGATTAAAGGGAGTGAGGAGGTTGTTGTTCCAGAATCTAATTCAAATGCAAGAGAAGAGTCAAATTCAGGTGTGGCCCGTGGGTGAAGAGAGCTTGAGGAAGGATACATCCTCACCCTCTACTCTAGCCCACAAGAAGCCAAGATGGCTTACTCAGACATTGCAAGATGCACAGGAGCTTGTAGAGCTCCTAGATCTTCAATGAGGGCGAGTATACCTCCTAGGAGATATGATAACCATATTGTATTAGCTACTTTCATTTGTGGGCCTTCCAATTGTTTTGAGGAGGTGATGTATGATGCCTTAATGGAGGAGAATAATGATTGGGTGACAATTCCTTTCCAAGGGATAGTGATTGATTCCAAGACTATAATAGATTCAAATTTGCAATTGGCAAGATTACTTGAGATGCAAAGGGAAAACACTTTCCTTGTAAAAAGGGAGTGTTAGCTTTTAATGTTAGCCGGAAAGTGTGTACACCATGCTTGGGGGTGCTTCATGTGACAAGTGCATGGTGTAATGCCTACCATTGGTTGTAACTTAGTAGACATATAGATTGGAGATAGCTTACTCATGGATCGTTATATCTTGACTTGATGCTTATGTGGTGCACTTCCTTAGGAAGTTGGTTTCCTATGTGGCATGATGACATTCTTCATGAGGCACACATGGAGGGGTTGGTTGCTTGCTTGGGAGAACTCATTTGGAGGAGGATGTTGTTGAGCCCTAAGTAGCATGGGGTCTCTTGGTTGCTTACATGGAAGCTTGTGCTTGACTTGAGGAAGCTTGGGTTGAGGAAAGTTCATGTAGGTGTGGTGGACCTAGAGGAGCGCATGGCTTAGGAAGCAATGTTAGAGCATTGGAGACTTTAGGAGGAGTAGCATTGGGCATTGTCTTGTGGAGAGATCACCTTGGGACCCTTGCTTGATGGAGGTGCTTACCTTGGAGCTTGACATATGTCACCTTAGATTTGGGCGCTTCACATGTAGACCTATGTAATGATTAGTTAGGTCGCTTGATATAGTTGGTTGTGGACCTTGTACACTTCACTATTGTTAACCTCCCTCACCTATTCTATATAAAGGAAGGAGAGACTGTTTTGTTTCATTCTATTCATTCATCATCACATTGACCTTGTCTTACAGATGTGAGGTGGCGTAAACTTGTATCTTTCATGAGTAATTCTTGTTCATTGTACTTCGCGCTCTTGTCTAGTGCGCTAGGGTTGTTGATGCAAGGAAACAATTAGGGTTAGGGTTTACCCTAAGAAGACATGGAGCAATATGGTTTGGGAGAAACCCTAGGGGAGCATAGGGAGCACTTGTTCTTGTGGTTCTTGTAAGAGAACAAGCCTAGTGTTTGTGGCATAGGAAACCTTAGAACTACTTGGAGTGCCAGATGTGGAGAAGATAGTGGAAGACCATCTTGTAAACTTGTGCGATGCAAATGTAAGTGCCAAAAAAAACTTGCTGGTGTATGCTTGCTAGTTGTGGATATTTTGTGGAGCGACCAGCTTTGGTTGGGAGTGATTCATAGGTAGGGAGAGCTGGTGGCTAAGGCTGGATAGTTGGTGCAATGCTAACTTGTTGTGGATGCCCTAGCCAAGATTTGGAGAGCATTGGAGAGTTCCTAGCTTGTGATAAGTTTGAAGAACTATCTTGTACCAGCTTGGGATAAGCAGTCGGTATGTACTTGTAATTTCCTTCTTATGTATATATGAAGTATGATATGTTGTCCAAACATTCTGTACTTGCAGATCTGATATTCAGCATATGTCCTCATAGCGATTGAGTAGTTTCTAATGATAGTTATGTATGTTGTTTTAAAATAATGATGAGCAGGTTTTGTTAAGTGATTTGACAAACATGTAGAATCTAAATGGGAATATTTATGGGTGTAATAAATCTGTCGTAAATAAGCAATTTTTTAGATCTGTTATATGTTGGGATGTGTGCCCTAAGAACTGGAAATATTGTTCCCTTAAAGTACAATCGCTTAATGTTTTTCTTGGACTGCTTTGTGTATTTGGATGGACAGAAATAAAATATATATTGCTGGAATTTATATTTCAGATTCAGCAGTGAAAGCTGAAAGTTCACAGGAAATATATCCAATCGATTGCTGGACTGATTTTCATTCAGGAGCCTTCAGATTTTGTTGGTTAATAATGGTCTCAAAACAATGAAACTTGAAGTTTCTAATCATCCTCAGAGGATGCAAACAATATATCTCATCAGTAATTACATATTTGAAAGGACCAGCAGTTTATGAAAACAACATATAGTAGTATGACTAGAAAAGTTGGATGAGATTTCCAATATGTGATTTGCATGTGGAAGCTTTTGCCATAAAGTGGATCTCAGGGATGGAAACCAACTTGCTGGAGTTCCACAAATTGAGAAAGACAACAAATTAGAAATCAACTGCTTGACTAATTTTCACTTTTACTATCGTCCTCGGAAGGCCCAAACAGAATCTATTGGACGACATCAAAAACAGAATACATATGATTTATACAACTCTACAAAGATGAATTTAGCAATACAACGTATACAAAGTGTCTTCAAGAATACAATGTATATATCTCTAAGACATTGTAATAAATTTAGTAAGTTGTTCCTTCTCTTCCTGTCAATAGAAGGGTGGTCTGTCTTATTATCTTCCTGTCAATAGAAGGGTTTTCTGTCTTATTATCATAGGAAGAACAATAGGGCATACTTATTTCTCATCATTGGATGGTCAAAAGTGAAAAGGTAAGGCATTGCTGGTTAAAAGTAAAAAATTGACCCGCATAAAAGTTGATGCAATCTCAAAACCTGTTTTAGGATATGGATCTTTTCACCAAAAGACAAAAGTACAAGGTATTCACTATTATTCATTAATTTAATAACTAAACCAAGATCTCTGGCAAGTACTATCAGCATCAATGGCTCTCAGCAACCAATTAGCAGAGCCATATTAAATCATAAATACAATATATTGGGTTATATAACTGTTAGATCTAAAACATCTCAGACACAGTTAAAATCTTAAGCATTTCAAATCTAATAGTTATATATTCTAACATATATTGCATGGCATCTAATGTTATAAATACATAATTATTGTTATTATTATTAATTAATTAATTTAAAATTAAACCCAGATCTCTTGCAAGGTACCACTATCATTAAGTTTACATATCAATTATAAATTTTCCCATTTCACAGAAAGAAGAAAAAGGCCCTCGCAAAGTAGTACCAATATCATTAGATTTTCCCATTTCAGGGAAAAGAAGGAAAAGGCTTACCAATACAGCTCATTAGCTATGATGAAGATGCAAGAATGGAAAAGAAATGTCAAACGACCAGAAAAAGCAGGCCTAGGTGTAAATATTATATGGATACCTCTGAAACGAAAGATTCGAATTGAGGCTTGCCCATATCTCGACGGAGAGCTTCTGCAATCTGAGTCTCGTTTTCGTCTACCAGCTTCAAAGCTTGCTTGAGCTGAGCAATTCTCCATTCGTAGCTTCTGCTCCGACCCGAAGAAAATGTCTCCCGAATCTTTGTCACGACGTGAACTGCATCCGCCATCTGATCTGAAGACATTCGCAAGAAGAGGGGAGGGCAGGCGGAGGAAGATGGAGAGGGGTATGATGATGATTTCGTAAATATGAAGACCAGCCGGCGGGGGGTCGTGATAATGTCAATAAAGCGATGCAATCCTTTAGTCCCTTTATTATATTCCTATTGTTGCGCGAGGACTGAAGTGGAACGCCCGCTACGATTACTTCGACCCATCTTATCATCATCATTCCCCTCCTCCGCCGGAATCTCCTGCAGTGTTTCCGAGGGTTGCGTTCACCGCCGACAAGACATTGCTGTGATCTTCCCATAGATATCGACACCGATGGTGTAGTTCCAACTTTCCATGCATGCGTGCACCGTTTCAATTTTTAAAAACTTTCGATAGGGTTGATGGGTGACTTCTTTTTTCAAGAGGGCCTAGATTTTCTTCGTGCAAAGGTTTACTCCTATTTCATTGTTTTCGGATGGATAATTAATCAACGGTTTTTAGCGATTTAATTTGATAATTAGGTGATAGGTTTTCACATTGATAAATTTAAAAATATATATATTTAAAATGTGTAATTCAATATTTCAAATTAATATATATATATATAATTTCATTATTTCAAATTTACAATTTTAATAAAAATGTTTTCAATTTAATAATTAAATCTTTATTGTAAATTAATATTATAGATATTCATATATTCTATTCTTGAAGTAAGATCTAAAACGTTTGGAAGTATATCCATGACTTATGGTAGGTTTGCCATCTTCCAAAAAAGATATTCATATATGCACTATTACTTGAGAAATCTTCATCCGCGAGATGTAGAATAGTCATTGGTGGGTGATAAGCTAAAAACACCCCTAAGTTGAATGGTCACCAGTTCGAAACCCTGCAAATACTCCATGTTAAGGGTTGGTGCTATCCAGAGAGGGTGCGATCCCCAAGTGATTTTGACGGCTTAGATGCCCATGGTTCATGGTTTCTTAGCCAAGGCAAACCCTGCAAGTAAGGGGTACCACTTGCCAAAAAAACTTGAAAATCTTCAAACTAACAACTTATTTAAATAAATAAAATGTTTTAATAAAGAAAACATATTGTTTCCAAGTCTCAAAGGCATTTAGGAGGACTAGAAGTATGTCCATGAGTTATTACATCTATAGGTGTTTATATTTTAGAATTAGAATTAGGGGTGGACCAGAGCTTATGCTTTTCCTATATTGCACAAGGATGAGATAAGTGTACTGTCCAAATTGATTTTATGGCAGTCATTCCAAATCTGAAATAAAGAATATAAAAAAAACTAGTAGTTATGCATGGATAATCGGTAGCTGATGCAGTTGATGCATGAATAACTCATAATTGACGCATGGATAACGAGCAATTCGTGCAACTACCTAATGCATGAATAACTCGTCATTGATGCATGGATAACAAGTAGTTCGTGCAACTACACATAAAGAACAGGTAACTTATTTGTAACACTTAACTTGTGAGCTATCAATGTTCACTAGCCACAAGTTAAGTGGTTGCATTAGCAATAGGTTTTGCCATCTTCGAAAAAATATATTCATATATACACTATTACTTGAAAAATCTTCAAATAACAACTTATTTATTTAATAAAAAAACATATTGTTTCTAAGTCTTTAAGGCATTTAGGAGTGGAAGTATGCCCATGAGTTATGGTAGGTTTTGCCATCTTCAAAAAAAGATATTCATATATGCAATATTACTTGAAAAATCTTCAAACAACAACTTATTTATTTAATAAAACATATCGTTTTTCACATTCAAGTTGTATGTTTGTGTACTAACCAACTACATTTACATTAATAAAAGATATACCATAAATAATCATAAATTCATTAGTGTTTACTAGCACATCCACTTAACTTGTGGCCGTGAACATCGATAGACCACGAGTCACCAACCACAAGTTAAGTGATCGATAGCCACAAGTTAAGTGCCACGAACAAGTTATGTGTTACTTCTCCATGTATAGTTGTAACCACGGGTTGTCTATGACTCAACTACGAGTTACTCATGCATAAGCTACTAGTTATTTTTTATATTCTTTTTTTATAGATGTTTATTTAGAATTTGTAACGACAACCATATAATCAATTTGGAGAGTACACTTGTCACATTCTCGTGCAATCTAGGAAAAGCATAGTTGCTAGTCCACCCCAAGTTTTAAAATTTAAACACATATCCATATAATGAAATTCCCCAACCATAAATTATAATTAGATATTTGGAAGACTTTGATTATAATTTGGTGAAGCTAAATATCATTGAAAATAGTTTGAAATTGTGTTTTTTGTTTTTCCTCTTTCTCAATATAGGTTGCTATATGTTGATTTTTTAAATATATAATTAAAGATTTACAATATAATTTGGAATTTGATCATGATTTACTAATACATTTTTATTATATTATGTGCATGGGGTGACATGGAGGCATGCCCTTGAGTTAACAATTGGTAAAGAGATTGTACAAGGGTGACCATTGTCATTCTAGTATCATGTAGATGACCTTTAAGTGGATTTATCAACGATTCTAGGCTCAATCAAGAAACATTATGATATTTGTCCAAGTTGTTGAGAGGGATTGCTCCATATCATATGGTAGTGAAGGCTCCTTAAGGTAGGCTCAAGTACTCATGCAAAGTGTAGGCCTAACATGAAACAAATACGATCCAAGATGATGGAAGTTTGTGAGAAGCCAATGAAAAGGGATGTAGAGGTGGGTAATATTTGGAGAGGAGTTTGCCTCTTGGCATAGTGCGCTCTCCTTTTTGGTTCTTTGAATCCCACGGTTAGCTTCAATCCAAATAATTGGAGTCTAGGAACTCCAAGTTATGTGCGGGTGCAAACTGGGGGGACATACAAGCCATTTTTTCTAGTTGAATAAATACTAGCAACCTAAACATGAGGTGGAGGATCTCACCTCTGCACTGGTATCTTGTGGAGCACACAAACACCATGATAGGAAAGGGAAACTTCTAGGATGAAGACATGAAAGGAAAAACTCCATCACATGCAAAAGTAAAACGAAGTCAAAGGACTACTAAGCAAAGCAGACCAAGAATGGGAAATACCATTCCAATCAAGAAAAAACCGAAAAAACTAACCAAATCCCAACAAGAAGCGGTGACAAGAACGAATAGATATGGAGCTATTAATATTGAGATGAATGATTTAGAAAAGAAAGTTAAAACCAAAAAGAAAAAAACCTTATTAAGAAATTCAATTAAATAAAGATAAGATGGAGCGAGATTAAGATAATGACATATTTGATGGATAAATAAAGATAAGATAAAGCAAGATTAAGATGACCACACATTTGATGGATAAATTAAGATAAGATAGAGCAAGATTAAGATGATGAAACATTTGATAGATGGAATATGTTAATTGAAATTTTGAAAATAATTTTATAAATATTATTAAAAAAAAATTAATAAATATGAGTGTGGAATGTGTTATTTGAAATTTTAAAATAATTTTAAAATTATTATTATATGCTTTTTATTAATATGAATATGGAATGTGTTATTTGAAATTTTGAAAGTGATATGTTTATTTATTAATGTAAGTAATTAAAATATGAATTAATTATTTAAATTTATATAATAACATTGATTTTTTTTCACATTACTATTCTGAATTTTATGAATATTGAATTTTAAAAAACCATTATCACACACCTAAAGGGCGAGGAAGGCATGAATGTGAGACTTTTAAAGTAAGTTACCAATGTGCGACTTTTCGTAATTGTTACTCTTTCAAGTTTCAACCACTCTTAGAGAATTCGTTAGCCTTTCAACGGTTCTCAAAGAGTTTGGTCGATTTCATCTTCACTTTTAACCCTAATCCATTTTTACGAGAAAAATGAGAATAATAACAAATCATATCTAATTGTATCACTCACAACAAATGTGTAACGTACACTTTTATTCTCCACAATAGGGTAGGAAAAAAATCACTTTTCCATATATAAGTACTTTTTTATTTTTAAATAAGAAATAAAAAGTTTATGTGCAAAGTGATATATATATATATATATATAAAAGTAAGTTTGTGTCGTATTTTATTTTTTCTTTTCTCTTATATTTATTGAATAGAGAATGTTTAAATATAAATTGATATTAATAAAAGATATTTTTATTTTGAATATTTATTTATTAGTATTTGTTTCTTGAGGGGTAAAAGTGAATGTCGGTAGTAAAAGAGCAAAGTTTGTAATAATCTCGGATTACAAAGACATAGGCACTCAACCCATAACAAAAAAGAATGTTAAGTTCATCAACACACTGAGCCAACTACAATTTATTTTCTCACAATCTCTGTAGTAGTAAGCTCAACAATATAGATTACTACTATATGTGGAATATATAAGCAATTTGAAAAAATATGTAAGTTATATCTTATTTAGACTAAGAGACTCAATGATTCTTTGTTAATATGTAAGTGTGTAGTTGTGACAAGTTGTGATATCTCCTTTAAAATATATAGTACAACATTATTTTATTCTGTACCTTAATGTAAATGTAGAGATACTTTGACTTGTATTGAAATGCATGTATTCTGGATTTGTAAAAATGCGCAAAGTGATCCCCATCATAATTGAAATCAGTGTCCCTAAGGCCTGGAAAGGAGGTCCATACCATTTCAAAGCAAACAAAGTGTTATGTGACCTAAAATTGACATTGTAGAGAAGGACATGCCAATGGTGTGAAAGAACCAAAAGAGATAGACATATATAGTAGAGAGAGTTGTGGATTATATAACAAATGGGCAATCACCCAAAATTGGTTAAACCAATGAGCAATCTAGTGGGAGCCACCCAACATACTTGACTTCATCGACCAACCTTAGGTGACTCGACCGTACTAAAAGATAGACATAGACTTGGTTTACAATGCCGACCACTTTACATTTGGTCATCGACCATATTACCATCCACCGAAGAGGCCGACCATATTGAAGTTTGGACCACTCTTTACAAAACAAATACCATCGACTCGAAAGTATTATCAATAAAATATTGACCATAAAGCAACATATACTTTCTCTTTGACTCGAAGGTGAAGGGACTCCTCGATCAACTTCAGAAGCCGACCTAGGCACTAATGAGACATAACCAGTCGATCTTCGACAATAGTCTGCCGACCATTCTTCACCGACTTGTGCAGTCGGCTATCAGTTATGCCAAAGCAGTTGACGCCTGACCACTTCCTTAGCAGCCGACCACTTCAGTCGAATTAAATCCGACCAGTCCATTCGACACATCTC
Source organism: Larix kaempferi (assembly GCA_027924585.1). Taxonomy (NCBI): domain Eukaryota; kingdom Viridiplantae; phylum Streptophyta; class Pinopsida; order Pinales; family Pinaceae; genus Larix; species Larix kaempferi. The sequence continues at coordinate 4,304,295 of BSBM01000159.1, read as the reverse complement.
ATGGGAGTCAAAGCTTCAAAAGATACTCCTGCAAGGTATGCCTCATTGATAGTTCTAAAACTTCATCGGCAGCTGCTTGGGTGACTAGATCGCGATCGACATATCCAGGAGGCATATTCAACTCCTAGTTGGCAAAAGGAGTTTGACAGGCGACGAGACTTGTTGTACGATGAATGCAGGCCGAATCCATATTATTGGCATACAACGTTGGATGCAGCTGAGCACGAGTAGTTCGGCCACTAATTCAAACCTGCCCAAGTTCACAATAAAGCTAATGTCGATATCTTGTATCGCGTGGAGTTTTCATGGTAGAAACAGTCGGTTCGACTGGACATCCTAGGCGGTAAATTGTTTGCAATAATTTCATAGTTCTATGGGTACAGATGAGCCATGAAAACCCGTCCAAGTTCACAATAAAGCTAATGTCGATATCTTGTATCGCATGGAGTTTTCATGGCAGAAATAGTCGGTTCGACTGGACATCCTGGGCGGTAAATTGTTTGCAATAACACTGGAAATACTTGGAAGAAGAAGCTATTGATCTGGCAGATTGTCGTGGAATGAAGGAGCTTTGCGATTTCCCATTGTGGGAGACAATTTTTGGAGTTATGTCAGACTCTAAACGACATGGGAATCATTATCAAAACGAAAATGTCTTCACTTAACCATAAATCATTCAAGTTTTTACACATAAGAGACAATCAAAATATGAGAGGGGGAACATCACATTCATTTCCATTACAATCCATAGAATAAGTAATACAATCTCATTATGTCTCCTAGAATACCCAATGGAGGCTTCAAGCTTTGATTTCTTCTTACTCCATACAAAATCCTAACATGTACCCAAGTCTACCTTAACGTGTAGCCAAGTCTAGCACTCTTTACCTCATTCACATATATAATACTGTGAAGTCATTACATTATAGTTCCAAATAGTTACAACTATCTACAATGTGGCTCATCTCAATGTGTTTGTCTAATGGGGATGTTAATTTCCTTGGCATGCTAATATGGATTATGCGTGCATATCCAAAATGCTACAATATAAGGTGCCAACATCCGTGAGCCTAAATTATAATTTAGAATCTTAAAATGAAAAAAATAGACCATATCCTATCCTCCTCATAGAAGTTAGTATTTCCGCATTAAGAGTATGGCAATGTTTAGTATCTAATGTACAAGCACAAGACAAGTAACATGAAAGACAAGAGGCTTGTTAAGGTTGCTTCATAATGGAGCGAAAGTTACTTTTAACTTAAAATGAGATGGCATAAAGATATTAAATCTAGATTAAATCTTTGGAGAATAGAGGATGAGGTCATTGTGTAAAATATTGATACTATTAAAAATACTATCATCTCTAAATTTATTAAAAAAATATATAATAGTATAAAAAAATCATTAACTAATAAAAGTAATATTAATAAATAATGTTGTAACCTACAATTTCATATGCAAAACTATCATAAACAAGACATCGAATTGTGTAAAATATTGATACTATTAAAAATACTATCATCTCTAAATTTATTAAAAAAAAATATAATAGTATAAAAAAATCATTAACTAATAAAAGTAATATTAATAAATAATGTTGTAACCTACAATTTCATATGCAAAACTATCATAAACAAGACATCGAATTTGATGGGCATCTAATGTAATTCTATTAAAAAAATGACCTTTCGTTACATATTATTTGTAAAAGTGATATTTTTTTTATTTAATTTAAAATAGATATTGTTTTTATTTAATTTAAAATAAAAAATTATATGAATCATTGACATGAATAAAAAACTTGGATTTACCAAGCAAAAGCATACATGGATTGCTCATCGACCAATTCAAGAATGTTGACCTGCAATTGTTCGACCGTCCTTAATTGCTCATCCACAGACCTCATTAAGACGCGTCTCGACAACTTCTTACCATTTCTTTTTTGTATTATGGTCGACCAGTGATTTTATTTTTATATAATAGTCAGGTCCATGAATTGTAAAGATATTGTAATTGGTCAAGACTTAAAGTTGTGGTCGGGGTTCGACTAAGTGGTCGAAACAAGTTCATAAAGTAGTTGAGTCTTAAAGTTGTGGTCGGGGTTCGACTAAGTGGTCGGAACATAGCCAACGTCCCAACATAGCCAATATTCCAATCACACACCTTTGATAGAGGTGAATAGCAGTTCAATATTACTAGATAATTCCTAAGAATCATGGCCATCACCATTTCGCCCCGCCTCACTTTGATTGCCCTTTAATTTCTCAACAGGTTTCCAGTTTCATTTGACGACCAGTTCATTTGTTTCAGCGGACCAACATCATCATATTGTATAGTTCAACTTGGTGCATCGACCAGTACAGTTCATTGATAGAGAGAACTCGACCAACCCCGACAGGTTCCGGTTTGACATTTGAACCCTGAACTTCACCAACTGAATATTAAAAATCAAATATTTTGGTGGCAATGCAGACTTCACAAGCCATTGTGAGAATGTAAGTTCCTAATAAGTACTATGTTACATTTGAGCCCTGGACTTCACCAATTGAATATTAAAAATCAAATCTTTTGGTGTAGATTCTAGAATATCTATTTTATCGTCAACCACATTACACATGTTTTCCAAAGTGAAAACTTAATAATTTCTCATTTGTACTAACATCAAATACCATCAATTAGAGATGAAAAGGTTATCAAACCCAAGTACTCACTTCTTTTAATTAACTCAAACAACTATTGTCTCCAATAGTCATCTTTATCATAAGAGCCAGACTCAAAGTACATAATATATCTACTCTTACATACTGTGATGCCTACTTGCAATAGCTTCTGTAGAGAGCAAGGAATTTTTTATGAAATTCCCATCTAATACAGCCGATGGGTCCCAAGCTTTCATTTGGCCTCTTCATCTTATAGTCAGAAAGCTAGAATGCACATATTTTTCTGCTTTTCTCATCTAAAATAATTAATTGTCAAATAGTGACTTTAAAATATCCGTATAAGTTAACCTCTGATTCAACTCTTCAATGGACGCCTTAGAAGCCAAAAAATTGTGTATACTCAGCATACTGTCCAGACTGCATGCCTATTGGTGCACGCAATGCGAAATCAAGAATACCAAATGCATCCACAAGTTCTCTTGCCACACTCCTCACTTCAAAACTCAGGTATTCAGTGAGCTGAAGAATTGCCTACAGACAATAAAAACAAAATAAGGAAACTGAAAGAAACATGTAATGCTGGAAAATTACAGTTTAAGAACCCAACAATGGGATTCGAAGTTTTATTTATTTATTTATTTTGACAGCAACATCCCTTATTTATTTTTATTTTTGTGTCAGGATTCAGTTTTCCCCAAATTCTCTAATCCTACTACTGGAATCTATTCGTATCTACTAATTTGGCTTTGAGATTTGATTTTGGAGTTAATAGATTATCATTCATGGGACATATCACTTGGATTCCCAATTTTAGATACTAAAGACACCTTCAGAGATTTTAGATACTATAGACACCTTCATTATGAGAATCAAATATGGACCAATAATGAAAAACTCTATTTTAGTGAATGACTATGCACAAAAAGACTATTTTAGTGAATGACTATGCACAAAAAGAAAGCTACCTTGGCCTTATTGGGTGCAACATAGTCTACATTTCTATAGCTTCCAATGTCTTTCCAAATCCGATCAAGAGCATAAAGATCACAAAGAAGTTTTAATACTACCCGAGCGTTCCTATCTTTACAGCTGCATGGCAAAGAGAATGATCAAAAAATTAAAACTATGGTGTAGCTTTATCAATTCTGCATATTTTCAAATTAGACGGAAAGACTTCAAAGAGTGTGGCAACTGACCTATTTACAGCCTATATAAATGTTGCAAGTATAACAGACTCTATATGTGATTCAGCAAGTATCAATAAATGATTTAAGCATCTATTCCATGCCTCAAAACTATTAAGTGTCTTTGAGTGCTTCCTTACATGCAATGCAAGCAGCAAGAATCCAACAATTTGAAAGGTTGGGCAGATCTCTATGAGGAAACTCGATTCTTTATTTTGGAACTTATTAAATAATCTATAGGAGTTTTAGACATACCCTAAACGCATCGAGCTGGAATTTGGGATCTCGCAAATGAACCTCTCCTTCACGGCGAGCAAATATTGGATTTGCTTCTGAGAGATATGTGGTCATCATGTCTCTCAAGTAATTCCAGGTGACACTAAATGTCCCTCCTTGAAACTTTGCTTTGTACTGCTTCAGTAGATCAGCAACAACCTGCAACAAAGACATAAGAGTTCAGTGCAAGATTTTATAACTCTGTCAATGTAAGGTGAGAAAATAAATCATGGGATGCATGCTAAAACTACACCTGTTGTAGCATAACAGTATTGTCCCCTTCAAAGGTCTGGAAAATATCATGATCATTACGCAAAGCTCCAAATCTGTTAACGACAGCATAGCCATGCCCTCCACAAGCTTCTCTGCAGACACTTAGGGATTTCACTGTGTAGGAAGTCACATAGGATTTTAGCCCAGCAGAGAGAGCATGGACGTCTACAATAAGTAATTGTGAGCAACTCCGGTTATAGGTTCTCTCGATTTGGCAAGACTGAGAAGTTGTGTTAACTGAAGCACAAAAGATTGAAAATAAACGACAGGAAAAGAACCCATTAACTTCGACCATTATGATGTCGACATGTTTGAGTTATATTTACCCACAAGTTGAACCCATTAAAACGTAAGTCCATCATTATATATTTGGAAAACCTTCGACAGGTTAAACTTCATGATTAAGGTGGTGGCGTTTGATAGGTCATCGTGATCATTCTCTTCAATGGTGCTTCAATAATGAAATGATCCCTACAATATGAATGTTGACCCACCGACTAATAATTTGACATATGGTGGATGATGAAATGCTTTAATAGTGTTGCTATCAACGGTGAACTACTCCAACAACTTCTGGTTGACGTCGACAACGTTCCTCAGGTGATACTGACAGGGTATAATTTCCAAACGCAGACTTATCAACTTCCTGGATTGCGCCCTGTCGACACTGTTAACCTGTGGGTCGACAATCGACAGTAGTAGAATCTGTCGAAGGGTTGACAGAAAGGGGGTGGTCGGACCACGACCAGTTGGAAGCCGACTATTCCGGGAGAATTTATTAACGGAAACGTAAATTTCTTGAACTAACGTTACCTGCAAATATTCTGAAAATGCTTCATTACCACGATGTGATTCTGTAAAAACAATTTCAAACAACATATCAGAAGTGTCCGGCTTAAGGGTCATCTCGACATGTCGACAATCTCGACAGGCTCCTCCTCAACCGGCCATCAATTTCGACTGGTTAGCAGTGTCGACAAGCTGCGATCCCTGACAGCTTCATCCTTGACAAGTTCGCGATGACAGGGTCATCTCGACAGGCTCCTCCTCGATCGACCAGCAATTTCGACTGATTACCAGTGTTGATAGGTCGCGATCCCTGACAGCCTCATCCTCGACAAGTTCGCGACGACAGGGTCATCTCGAACAATCCTTCGGCACACCACATCTCCACCAGTGTCTCCACATCAATTTTTGCATCCTATGGAAATGCAGCACAATATAGAAAACAACTCTTCTGAGTATCGAACAAATCATTGTAACTCAATCTTAAATGTTGATAGAGCTCTGCATCGATGGTGTTGTGAGTGTCCGGGAAGGAAGGATCTACATTCCTCATGAAAGCTAAAGCATCGCGCCACTTCTTTAGATCCCTTTCTGAACTCAGTGCTGCAGCAACTACATTTAAAGCGAGGGGCAAACCTTTACATTCTTTAGCATTTTCTTTGGCAATAGATTCTATATGTTGAATCTCAGAATTCGCTAGTTTGAAAGGCATTCGGTCTAGAGCTTTTGGCATTAGATTGAATGAGCTGGTTATAATCGGTCGATGGCAACGTGATGTCGATATCGTCATATACGAGCAGACTTCTATTGGAGCAGTCAGTCAAGGTGTGCATGCTATTATCCATTCACAATTTACTTTATTGGTGGATCTGTGGATTTGAATCCTAATCAACAATCAGAGTAACTGCCAACAACATTACGTGGTCTGCTCAAACGTAGTCGACAATCCAATTTAATATCACCAACAATCGAATTCTTCAGTCCTGTGGCTGTATCTTGATGGCTGTCTTTTAGTCAATCAAATCCTGGTTGGCTGCAGATGTCAAATTCTTCAATCACGATCGCCAAAACGCCATGCCAACATGTGGTCGAAGGAGTTCCTTTGATTGACTGGTCATCTTCATTCTCCGGTTGGTCGATGGGCGGATTTTATCCACGAAATATGCTTAAATTTTCAGTTTATATATTTGCTCGGTCATAGGTGGTTCTGGAACGACGGTTCACTGGTAATTAATGCTAATGGTCGGCTTTAAATATTTTGTATGGCAGTCGATGAAGCAACATTCTTCTTTGGTCGGCGCAATGAATAGACGACGAGATAACTACAGACACCCCAGGTCAGCAGAGAATTGATGCTATATGCTTCAACAAAGCTTACTCGGTGAAAAGTTGACATACAGGTAGGCCACGGCCATGAGCTGCATCATTCACGCGTTCACTCCTTGCTGCAATAGCACCAATAGATTAGGAATCCATTTTCGACAACAAAAAAAATAAAAATCATGACAAGTATCCAGAGATCAAACAAAACGCGTCTTGACGAGGTCTGTGGACGTTCGAACAACTGTAGGTCAACATTCTTGAATTGGTCGACTGTGGGCATGGAGGAGTGCAGCGAAAAAATGCATGAGCAGAGAAGCCGTAACAATCAGAAATATGTAGGGCCAAAGCGGAAAAAAAAAGTAAGTGCAAAGAAGCCGTAACAGTCAGAAATCTGTAGGGCCAAAGCGACAAAACACATGTCAGGATTCCATTGGCTCTATAGACGAGGAATCTATCCGAGGTGGAAGGTCACGCTTCTCGGTTGTGAACGCCTACGACGTAATTTATACTATCAATTTTACTTTGTATTATAGAGAAAAAAAGGAGGGATGATTATATAGTTTTGATGGAATGATAATTTCAAACAATTATTTTATTGAATTTAGGAAAGAATTTTTAATAAAAAAATGAGTTTGTGATATTAAGAATAACAATGTTTAATAGTTCCAAGGGTTAGTTCAAGCAATTACGAACCAGACATGAGATATCTTCGGCTTCATCCCCTCGAGGTTAAGTTCATAATTAGAACCTTCTCTTGGTAAATGTAAATCAATGTTGCATAGCCTACCCTCAGGGTTAAGCTCCATAGTCAAAGTCTTTCTATCTCACATGAATTTGTTTCTCCCAACTATAAATGGGGAGAACTATAAATGGGGAGAATTTGGAACCAAAACTTGATGATGTTCCAACATATTTTCTTTATGTCTTATGTCATTTGCATCAAATCTTAAATGGAATGAGTAGGAAAGTACCATATCCCAAAACCTTTTCATCCTCTTTGGAATATATTCTCCTAATGGTTCTAAGAATAGAATATAGTGACAATCAATTAAAAAGTGATACCCCAATTCTCATAAGTAAATCTATGGGTGCGTTACATAGATCACATATAAAATGGATATATGGCAATACGTTCTATGTCCACATGCATTTACCATTAATTGTCATAACTAAATAAAAATAGTCTATTCTATTATATATTATCTACACTTTAATAGGCTTATTTTGAGTATTACATTTATTGTTTCGTATTGGATATGTCAATCAATGTATTGTATGATGCCCCATGAGCCCCATGTAATCTATTTAAGAGGCAATAGTAATATATGGCAATAGCTTGTGGGGATTAAAAGACCACCTTTATTACCCACCTTCACCCCCACCTTAGCACCATAAAAAGCCTCGTCGATCATGTTCATGGATTTAGGTGAGCCTAACAAGAGTATTGACGATAGTTTGGTATAATTATTATTATTATGATAGTATATTATGATTTTATTGATGATTCCTACTAATGGTGGTGCTTGAGCTTTTTCTTCATCTTGATAAGATTTTTTAAGCATTTCATATCTACTAGAGATATAAATAACTACGACTTGTCCCTAAAAAACATTGGCAAATCTCTCTTACAAATTACTCACACAAAAGATCAAAATCAACAAATGATTTTATCCTGTAATTGAACTGAATGTGGAGTGAGTATCTTCATAAATATATTATTTCCATTAGACTTACTTGCGAGGATTAAAGTTGACTTTGAGACACTCTGTGTGAAAGGGAGGGCTTCCATTGTAATTGCAACCAAGTATTTCTAGATGCGAGAAAACCCATGACAAATTGTCACTGTTCATTATGTCATCCAAGGAAGCCAATAAAGTCACCAAATCTATAAGGAAATAAAAAAACTAAAAAGAAGATGATGATGATGAATCACATAAAGAAGATGAAGATGAATCACATATTGTCATATGAAGCATTCTTAAACAATGGCTACTCATATGGAAAATAAAGTTGTAAATTAATTGTAACCTTGAACCTTTATCACAAAATCTATGTTTCTGTGTTTCTTTCTTTTTTCTTAAACAACTATAATTCTTTCATTATCAATGTACTAGTGATCCTCTTTTTGTACCCAATGATCGATAAGGACATCTCCATGTGTGTCCACCAAAATTATACCATGGGGTAGCATCATGGGAGAGGGCTTTCTTAGGAGTTAACATGCAATTGCAAAATCAAAGTTGTTTATGTAAATAAGTTTTGAAGGAACAAGCGAAGGGTGATGTCAAAGAAGAATAAAAAGTTACAATGTTTACAACCAAAAATTTATAATACGATAGAAGAATAGACACATCCACTTATAAATAACAATTAATTAATAAAATTAAAAACAAAACCTTAACCCAAAAAATATAAAAGAAATTAACCAGAAATAATGGTTAAAATGTTCTAACTAGTATAATGTATCCCCACCATTTCAAACATATCTATGATATGGAAACCCTTCCATTAAATAGTGATTAGCTAATGATATCAACTCCAAAACACTTCTTAACATCACTCTAGATTATATTATGGATAAAGCATATTTATGAATCATTACTTATATTTATTATATCAATTAACATATTTAACATATATAAAAAATTAAATAAAAAACCAAATATATACCACTATTTCCTACAAGTATAACCACTTTAAATATACACTTTCACATAATAATATATATATATATTAAAAAAATCCATGAACTGGCCATTTCTTATGTCGTGGGTACAAATTCTTTTATAAAAGGCCCCACTTTGCAATTACAACATATCAAGTGGTCATTTCTTAAAGCTATCGTTTTTTTTTTCTTTCTTAAAGCTATCGTTTAGTGGAAGAGTAGTTGAGATTCTCCAAGTGAAATGATACGATTGGGTTGGTAAGCTTACAAATTGACTGATTACCATAAAATATAAATAATATCTTTCCAAGCGAATGGAGATTTAGATTTAATTATTATATGTAATATTAATTTTGAGTAAGGTATTTATTTAGATGTAATTATTATATCATTGTTTTTAAGAAGCGCGTTAGTAGGGAACAAGGAAAATTTTAGGGGCGGAATTTAGTTTATGGGTTATTTTCCATGTTTTTCCAAAAATAGATTTCGTCAATATACTTCTAATTAAGTATGGGTCCTTAAAATTTACGTGTGGGTTTGCACATCTAGAGATTTGATCCCTCTCAGTGCTTATTAGATCTCCTTTTAAAATGAATCTATGTTAGGTATATAACATTAATTTTGAACAAGGCAATAATCCAATTAGATCATAGTGTAAGATATCCTATCTTCGACCAATGAATATCCAACCATTATATTTTATGGATGTAATGGAGTTGATATAAGACCATGATAGGTCCTTTTCAAGAAAGTCTTTTATTGATAGGTCCTTTTCAAGAAAGTCTTTTATGGAATTGCTTCTTTTCTACAATTGTGAAGAGGATAACAATTCATTCCACAATCACTCAAGCTAAATCCAATGTGATATGCTCATTACAAATTTTAACCTAATAAAATTTTAAAAACACTCATAAAAATTATTTTTAATAAAGAATTAATTTATTTTCTAGATAAGTGTACAAATTACCCTATCTTAACAAAGAAATAGTAACCATAAATACAATATTAACCTTATCTAATTTAATAATCAAATATTTAATTAATTCTATGAACAGTCATATACTTATCTCAAAGATTAAATCATGCATCTAAATATAAAAACGAAATATTTATAGTTTGAAAAACGAGATATAAAGTTTTCAAACTTTATTTTTCTTAAAGTGTGTAGATTTTTTTTTTTTAATACAATAATATTTATTTTACTTTATCTAGTGCTATCACGGATCGAATTCGGTGGGTTGTAAAAAAATGTTCTCTGATTTGGGGCCAGATAAGAAATTTCATCCCTCGAAATCTTTATTTTCCGTAATTGTAAGTAGATTTTATTGGCTATCCAGATTGTAGCTTGGCTTATTTTATGCTGCGGTAACATCTTTTCAATGGATTCAAAATCGTTGTTTTGTGGCTTAGAAAATCAAAGATCGGTTGTATGATGTGAAGTTTTCTAGTTTATGCTTCAGAATTATGTAAAGTATGTAAGTTTGATACGTCTCTCAAAGGCTTCAATATCGCTGTTTTGCGTCTTTGAACTCAAAGATTGGCCTGTAAGATCTAAAGTTTTCTGGTTTCGTCAAAGTACATATGTTTTACGGCTTCAGAATCGCCATTTTGTACCTAAAATTGACCTGTAATTGTATTTTGCGCTTGTTTTCGCAGGAAAATGATTAATACTTTTGAGAGGATTATATAAATTGAACGAGCGTTGAGGAATTTTGTCGAATGCTCAGTTATGGACTCTGTTTTCTGCGTGGAACGACAGGCTTTTGAAGCTGTTCCTGATTCTAAGTCGTTGGGACTAATCTTGCTATTATCAGAAATGCGTTGGAGAATTTGGAGAAATTGCCTCCCAGAATGCCTTTGGAGGAACTCCTGAGAGTCTTATTAGTAATGCGGATGGAGCTCTTTTCACCGATCCGGCATTTGCTGCAGAAGCCGAGTTTTTCACATGTAATGGCTAAAGAAATCTCCAATGCCGACGGTTCCGGAGACATCGGAGGGAAAAATGTTCCGAATTTGGCGATTTTCATTTTCATACGCCAGGCTTTAAAAATGGCGTCAGTTCAACTCGAGATGGAGGAATTTGAGGTTTCCAAATTTAGCATTGCAAGTGTGCCGAGTGCCTTAACAATTTCCCATCATAGAACAACACATCTTGGACATTGTAGCTTTTGAATGATTAAACGAGTAGCAGCATAAACCTGAGAAGATTTCATTTCTTTCTGCTAGGATATTGACTGAATCCGATTTCTTTTTTAATTTTCATAATTAAATTAGTGTCAAAATTGCTTAATGGAATGCCTTCAATGGGTATTTATGGTTGTTGAATTGATTTATACATTCACAACTGATATTTAAAGATTTGTAAAATGTTTATTAATTAAATAATCTGATTAAATTTAGGATAAATCTTTTCATGTTGATCCTGATTTTTCAGGAAATTTTCAGTTTCATGTTGATCCTGATTTTTCAGGAAATTTCCAGTTTCTGTTATTCCGGAGAATTAAGGTATGGTTAGCATTACAAAACCAGTTTCTGTTATTCCGGAGAATTAAGGTATGGTTAGCATTACAAAAATTTTCAGTACTTGTTATTTATTCCAGAGAATCAAGGTATGGCCAGCATTACAATCATTACATAGTCAAAGTCGATTCCCAAGAAACAAGTATCACAAAACTAGATTTGAACCTAGGTGGAAAGGACAACAAAATTCCTCCCAACCACAGAATTAACAAATTAACAAGTTATAAACTCCTATAAAGAAAGGATTCCTACTTGAAAAAAAAACTCCTACGGTCTCTGTGTTACGTAACAGAAAAAGCTTGCTAAAAGAATACCTCTAAAAGCTTGTTAAAAGAATACCTCTGAATAAGAAGCTTGTTAAAAAAATACCTCTGAAATGAAGGACTCAAAGGGATGTTTGCCCATATCCTGATGTAGAGCTTCTGTAATTTGAGTCTGGTTCTCATCAGTGAGTTTTAAGATTTGCTTGAGCTGAGACAATCTCCATTCGTAGCTTCTGGTAGAGCCGAAAGTAAAGGTCTCCCGCACTTGTGTGGCGACGGCATCTGCGTTGGGGGTCTCTAACAGAGGACGAGGATGAGAAGAAAGAGTGAACTGTGATCGTATACGAGAAAGCCGGCTGCACTTAACAGATGAATTCGGGGGTGGGCATTTTAGTGATCTTCTGGGGATGACTGGCACAGTTACTGCTACATCTAACCTTAGTATCATCATCGTCGGCTCCGCTGTTTACAGTGTGAGTTCGACCCTGTGACTATCGTGCGTTTCTTTATGGAAGAAAATATCTAGGCTAGTGGGATGAATGGTTGAGATACAGTTGTAACGTTGGTATCATCATCGCAGTGGCTTCCCTGTTGACAGTATGAGTTCGACATTGTGGCTGTGTTGTGCTTGGTACCCTTCTGTGATTTGACTATTAAAAATTCTCTCCGTGCAAAGATTTTACTGATTACATACCCTACTTTTCCAGATTTGAACAAATAAATATCTAATAAAATGAATGATTGTGGTTTGAATGATTGTCGTTTTATCAAACCACAATTTCATGCAAAGATTTTACTGATTACAAACCCTACTTTTCCAGATTTGAACAAATAAATATCTAATAAAATGAATGATTGTCGTTTTATCAAACAACAATTTCATGCAGCTTGGACTTTAGCTCGATCTACCATTCTCTATTATTGAGAATTATAGATTTGTGACTGTGCCGTCCATTTCTTTATGTAAGAAATTATTTAGTGGGATGAAAGTTTGTCAAAGGACAATTATGTGCAGCTTTTAGACTTTTATGGGGATGATTGGCACAGTTACTGCTACATCTAACCTTTGTATCATCATCGTACGCTCCGCTGTTTACAGTCTGAGTTCGACCCTGTGACTGTGGCGTGCGTTTCTGTATGGAAGAAAATATCTGGGGGGATGAATGGTTGAGATAAAGTTGTAACCTTGGTATCACCATGGCACGCTTCCCTGATGACAGGATGAATTCGACAGTGTTGACAGTATGAATTCGACAGTGTGGCTGTGGTAAAAGTTCCTTCCGTGCAAAAAGATTTTACTGGTAAAGTCTCGATACAGGCGTGGGATAACATCACTCAAATAGCTCCGTTTTTCCGGCCATTTGTTCCCTAGATTCAGTTATAAAAATCTGTTGAATTGTAGTTACCTCATTTACTAAGGAATTATATTATGGAACTGTGTCCTTAAGGGTTTTTGCCCAATTTAAGACAAGCCAGATTGTCAAATTCCAAAAAAATAACGAGAAGGGGTGGAACTGTGCCTCCCAGAAGACGATTTGAGTGCCAGTTATCACACTAATACATACCCTACTTTTCCAGATTTGAACAGATACAAGCATCGAGAGGGATCAAATTTCTTGAGGTGTATTTCTATTTTTTTTTTTTTTTTTAATTATTTGTTAGGAACAAAGGTTACAACATCTCCCCATACTGGATTGTAGACACTGGGTTGTAAAGCACCTCACTTCTCTCGGTGTAATAATTATAGATGTGTGTGCTTTATATAAGAAAATATTTAATAAGATGAAAGTTTGTCCACAAACAATTATGTACAAATTAGGCTTTTATGGTTGATTATTATTATTTTTTTTAAATAAAGTATGGTTGATTTAGGAAGGTTGATACATTTCCAAAGAGTTCACATGAATCGAATCTTTGGAATTTTTTAAAGATAAAATATAACTAACAAAGGAATTTAAGGGGTTGATACATCAATAAGGAATTCACATAAATTGAATCGTTTTTGAATCGAATCTTTGGAATTTTTTAAAGATAAAATATAACTAACAAAGGAATTTAGGGAATTGATACATCAATAAGGAATTCACATAAATTGAATCGGTTTTCATTGAACTAAAAACCATGATGATCAATTAGTTTACCATAATTTCAAGAGGGTTGATACATCAAGAAGGAACTCATATGATACCATAATTTCAAGTTGTTCAAAGGTTAACTGGCAACCATGCTTGTTGAATCATCTCATTTCCCACTTCCCACTGTACATGAGTTACCTAGGGGAGGAAAAGCTGAGATGGGTCAAATAGGTCAACTAAAGATGTTGTAGCTACTACTTTTGTTTGGGTTGTATTATTAAAAAAAACTACTACTATGGTTGAAGGATTGATACATCAACAAGGAACTCACAATAATTGAACTGGCTTTTAGGGGACTAAACACCACGTTGATCAACCAGCCTACAATTATCTACTATTACTAGGTTGTATCATTCAAAAATAACTACTACTATGTTTGAAGGGTTGATACAACAAGGAACTCATATGAATTGAGCCGAGGGACCAAACACCATATCGACTAATCAACCTACAACCGTGAGTATGATTGGTTTAGAAGGGTTGATACATCAACAAAGAACTCACATGAATTGAATAAAATTTCAAAGGACTAAACACCATGTTGACCAACCAACTAACCATCATGAGCTGCTCATTAAATACATCCCAAGGAGCTTAGAGGAATCGAATCCAATTCCTAGGAGTTAGCATGCAATTGCAAAGTCAAAATTGTTTATATAAATAAGTTTTGAAGGAACAAGAAAAGAATGATGTAAAAAATAAATAAATAAATTGCAATATTATAAACCAAAAACTCATAATATGACAGAGGAATAGGCCCATTCACTTATGAATAACAATTAATTAATAAGATAAATAAAATAAAAAACATTAACCCAAAAGATATGAAGGAAATTAACTCGAAACAATAATTGAGATGTTCTAACCAACACAATTTATCCCCACCGTTTTAAACATATCTATGATATAGGGTGGATATGGGGACCCTATAAATCATTACTTATATTTATTATATCAATTAACATAATTATAAAGTATAAAAAATAAAAAACCAAATATATACAACCATTTCCAAAAGAAATATACACCTTTTACATAATATATATATAAAATAAAGTGGCCATTTCTTATGTCGTGGGGGTATTAGTTATTCTTATAAAAGGCCCCACTTTGCAATTACAACATATCAAGTGGTCATTTCTTAAAGCTATCGTTTAGTACAAAAGTAGCTGGAATTAGAGATTCTCCCAATGAAATGATATGATTGGGTGGGTAAGCTTACAAATTGACTGATTACCATATAATATAAATAATATCCTTCCCAGGGACTCGAGATTTAGATGTAATTATTATATATAATATTAATTTTAAACAAGGAAATAATACAACTACATCATAGATTTAGATGTAATTATTATATTAATATGTAACATTATAAATAATATCCTTCCCAGGGACTGGAGATTTAGATGTAATTATTATATATAATATTAATTTTAAACAAGGAAATAATACAACTACATCATAGATTTAGATGTAATTATTATATTAATATGTAATATTAGTTTATATATATATATATATTTAATATGGAAACTTTTTGTTACTTAAACTTAATTTGGTCATGGTTTATTTGGGTCCTGATATTTGGTGGCCCATGATAATGGCTCATTATAGTATTGCTTGTGAAGAAGCCTATTTAAATATTTTGAGGATAAATTTTCTTTGTCATTAGATGTGTGTTTGGTTTAATTATTATGTTTTTTTTATTATCATATTTTTGTAAAAAAAAATATTTTCGTATTATATGAGGCAAGATATGATAATTCAATGTTTCATTTAGTTATTATATTTATTTTTGTATTATAGGAGGCAAGATATGAAAATTCAATGTTTCATTTAGTTATTATAAATATTATTTTAAAAAAGTCAATTATTATTACGACGGGTAAAAGTAAGATTTAAACGTCAAATGAAAGGCAATGTGAAATTTAAAACGTCATATAAAGATTTCTTAACATTCAACATGCCTAGAACCAAAAAATATCCAACCATTATATTTTATGGATATACTCGAGTTAAATTCTTACTTTGTGTAACTCATATAACATCATATTAATTAATAAAAGGATGGGAGAATAACAATCTATCCCTAACTTCAATTGATTACAAAATTTAACCTAATAAAATTCTAAAAACACTCATACAAAATATTTTTAATGAATAATTAACTTATTTTTGAAATGGTAAATATACAAATTATGAATATGAAGAAATAATAACAATAAATACAATATTGAGCTTATCTAATCTAATAATCAAATACTTAATTAATTCTATCAATAGCATATACTTATACTTATTTCAAAAATTAAATCATACATCTAAATATAAAAAACGAAATATTTATAGTTTCAAAAACAAAATATAAAGTTTTCAAACTTAGTTCTATCAATAGCATATACTTACCTGAATAGTCATATACTTATCTCAAAGATTAAATCATACATCTAAATATAAAAAACGAAATATGAAGTTTTCAAACTTAAAGTGTGTAGATTTTATTAATATTTTTAATAGAATAATATCTATTTTACTTTATGATTGCCATCACGAATCGAATTTGGTGTATTGTAAAAAATTGTTCTCTCATTTGGGGCTATAAAGAAATTTCATCCTTCAAAATTTTTATTTTCATTTTCAGTAAAAGTGAGTAGATTTTATTGGTTATCTAATTTATAGTTTTATTTTTTTATATTATATGAGGTAAGATATGAGAATTCAATGTTTCATTTAGTTATTATAAATGTTATTTTAAAAAAATCAACTATTATTATGACTCGTAAAATTAAGATTTGCAATGTTAAAATTAAAACGTCATATAAAAATTTCTTGACGTGCAAAGTAGGACGTCAAATTTCAACCTCTCTACAACCAAATAATATACCATTATATTTTATGGATGTAATGGAGTTGAATTCTACTTTGTGTGACTCACATAACATCATATTAATTAATAAAAGGGGTGGGAGGATAACAATCTATCCCACAATCACTCAAGCTAAATTCAATTGATAACAACCAAACATGATATGTTCATTAAAAAAATTAACCTAATAAAATTCTAAAAACACTCATAAAATTTATTTTTAATGAATAATTAACTTATTTTCAAAATAGTAGATATACAAATTATAAACATGGAGAAGTAGTTACAATTTTCATGTGTCATAGAGGGTTTTCTCCCTCAAGTCATAGAGGGTTTCCCCAGGGTAAAT
Source organism: Larix kaempferi (assembly GCA_027924585.1). Classification (NCBI taxonomy): domain Eukaryota; kingdom Viridiplantae; phylum Streptophyta; class Pinopsida; order Pinales; family Pinaceae; genus Larix; species Larix kaempferi. Next base: position 4,286,992 of record BSBM01000159.1, on the reverse strand, counting down.
TCATGTGTCGAATGTGATTGCTTATCTGTATGATTGTTATTTGATTTCAAGTATTATTGCAGCTCCGATTTAAAGATAAAAAATTAACAGTCTTTAATATGGCCTTTCATCGAGCATGTCGTACACCATAAGTCACTATGTCTTAGTGCAAGTTGCTGAAGCGATCTCTGCATGATTTCTAATTTTTCTTCAACCTTTTTGTCGACAGGTCCGCCTGAAAAGTCTATGTTTGACTCAACTTTTAAATCTTTCTTTAAAACATCACCGTATGTTCTAACATCGTGTAGTAGCAACGATGTTTTAAATCTTGGCTGTAGTCTTGCAACAAAGAATTGAATCATGAACGATTGGTCCATTTTGGATGGCATTTGGATAAGCAAATCTTTAAATCTTATGTTGTATTCACACACTGATTCACCCAGTCTTTGTGTAATTTCTTTTAGTATATGACTGGTCAGGTGCTTACTATCCTGAGTCTTGAAGAAGTGTGAGAATTTTTCTCTGATATCTTTCTTTGTTTTCACTCCATCTTCGATGAAGTTCATGTACCACATAGGTGCTCTTTTGCAAAGACCACCTACAAATTGTGCAATCTGGTGATTTTCATCATCAATAAGATTAGCTTGCCAAAGAGTTTCACAGAAAAACTAGTGCTTCTTTAGGTCTTCATCTCTTTCATAGATATGGGTATGGATCGGATGATGAAAAGCCATTTTGACAAAGTTTCGATTTTTATTACTTACAAGAGGTGAATGTGCAACCATAGACGAACTTACTTCTTTATGTTGATTTTCTATACTTACTTCTGGTCGATGAATTTTATACCAAGACATCCGAACTTCTTCTACAGAATCCTCGTCAACAGGTTGACTCTCTGATGGACTAGGAGCTTCAATCACTAACATTACCAGCAGGGGGTACCTCCACATGGTCTGAATAGAATAAATTAAAAGTGTCTTTCGAACTCAGGCATGAAGGTAATCCAATTACCATGAGGTGGTCATTGAATCATCACACGGTCTGTAATTCATCCACATTGATCTAGTCGAATCCATATACTGTTGTCACTATATCCAAGCCCTAAATCCCGCTTAACAATTTGTCTAATACTTGGGCCAATCGTCATTATCATCGGTACAGACTTGAAAGGAGTTGAAATATCAGGAATCATAATATGCAAGGATTCCAGGGTCAACACTATCGTGTGTGACCGTTCTATCGATGTCGGCACCTCACCCTTTCTCTCATCTGGTCGGCTTTCCCTCGACTCAAGTAGGTCATTTGGCTGCTTGACCATCTCACCAGGTTTCTTCATAATTATTCTATTACGTAGTGGACTTGCGATATCCCTCAACTCCTCCTGTCTCTTGAAACTCTTTTCTCTTTCAATTTTCTGAATGTTTGTTATTTGTTTATGACTAGCTAGATATTTATTTCATCGAGGTGGACTTGGCTTCTTACTCGGCTTCATTCTTCAATTTCTTTGCTGACTAGCATCATCCCTTTATTCATTGCACATAATCAATGACCCCCCAATGCCAACCCAACTTCTACTAGGCGACTGAAATTGGTTCACCCTTGGGACTCATTTATTTAGAAAATATTCCCACTGACGTTCGTTAACAAAATTTTCCAAGTCTTTTTGCTTATGTTCTCGATTTGAGCAGGCACCGGGACCCAACGAAGGTAGAGGTTCGACTTTATGACCAAATCCTTTTTCAATTAGGAATTTATACAACAGATTCGAAATTATGACAAAAAAGGAGTCGTGGAAATCGCCACAAAATCTGGCTCTGATTTTTTCAAGTGAGGTCCGCTCTTCAATGTCTTTCTCTTCACAGTAGTCATCGCTTATATTTTCAAGCCACTCATACAAATTCATCCTTCCTCCGTTGTAGAGCTTATGCATTAATAATCTGTCATTTTGAGGATCAAGTTTGCTCATGAATTCAATCGAACATTTTATCTCCTAGGGTACAACTTCTATACATTTTTCATGTGATTCAATGATCAACTTGTTCCTTCTAGCAAAATTATGGATGTAATTCACTATATTTTGTTTCCACCATTCTCTAATTTCCTCCTCACTTACCATTTATGCAGAATTGATCATTTATTTTATCCTGATTTAGTACTATCGACAACAGGACCAATGTTGTAATCTAAGGGATTACATGAGGTTACCAGTATCAAAGCAATGCATAATAAGATACAAGATACATACATACATAAATATAGGAGAAAGAACATAAGTAATGGTGGTAGAAGTAACAGGTTGTTTTATATTATGAGACCATCAAACATAAGAAGCAACATTCATCTTCTAGCTCACCATCCTAATATATATTGCAAATAAGTAGTTGTTCAGTTACAACATTCTAACTGGTTGGTCGGTTCACTTAACCGACTCAACCGACTGAGCCGACTAATCTCTAGTCGGTCGGGAGGACCTAGTCGGCTAGCCGACTAGGCTCCTCTAACACAATCGATAAGGACATCTCCATGTATGTCCACACATATTGTGCAATATGGAACCATCATGGGAGGGGGATTTCCTAGGTGTCAAGGCGCAGTTGCAAAGTCAAAACTATTCATGGGGAGCAATGGATGTAGACAAGTTTTGGAGGAATGAGTGAAGAGGAATGTCGAAGAAGAATAAGAAGTTGCAATGGTTAAAATTGAAGAACTCATAATCCTACAATTTCAAACATATCCATGGCATGGGGACTCCTCCATTGAACATTGATTGACTAATGATATCATCTCCAAAAACTTTCTTAGCATCATGTCCGAGATTTGGTTTCTTATGAGATAGACTCATGAGCCAGTGTTGATATTTATTACATCAATTAATGGTGTAATTGCGAAGTAAAAAAAAACTGAAAAATAATATATGTAGATATGTTTAAGAACAACCATTTCCTAGAAATAAAGCCACCCTAAATATTTTATTGGAGAAGGAAAAATGGTTGCTAAATCAATCCCAACTCAATGGTATTTAAACCACAAACTATTGTTGATATATCATTTTTAACAACCTAAAACCTTCCTAAGCTTAATAATAATAACCCTATGAATGATATCTGAGAAGGCGTCCACTCTATGAAATGTTTAGGAGGCCTTTAGTCCTCTAATGATCCAATATAAATCAAGTTGTAGTCAATCAACCAAAAACAATTTTACCTGAGATTAACCACCCTAAATATATACCTTAAAATGACAAATGTATACATGTATTAAAAAACTACATCCAAAATATAATTTTGATGTATAAAAGGCCCCACTTGTTTAAGTACAACATATCAAGTGGTCACTATTAGAGCTATCATTTAACGCCAAAACAAGAATTGATAGTAGTTGGAATCGAAAAAACTCCAAAATCATATAATAGGATAGGTAAGCATACAAATTGACCAAAAGGTAAGCTTAAAAATTAACTAACACCATAACAAAAAATCTAAACAATAACATCATTTAGTGCCAAAACGAGAGTTAGGTAGTTGGAATTAGAGAAACTATTGAATAACATGATATGATACGTAAGCTTACAAATCAACTACTACCATATCATAAAATTTAAATAATACCATTATTTAGTGCCATAATGAGAGTTAAGACTAGTTAAAATTAGATAATCTCCAAAATGATATGATATGAGACGTGTGCTTACAAACTGACTACCACCATACCCTAAAATCTAAACAATACTATCATTTAGCACCAAAATGAGAGTCAAGAGCAATTGGAATTAGAGAAACTCCAAAAGGATATGATATGATAGGTAAGGTTACGAATTGACTACCACCATACCATAAAATTTAAATAATACCATTCCCCACTTGCACTAGGGGATGGAGTTTTAGACATAATTATTATATCAAAGAGTAATATCAATTTTGAGCAAGGAAACAATCTATATATGTCTAACGACATATCCTAGATAGATACCCTAGTTGTGATCAATGAACACCAAACCATTATATTTTGCAAGGCAATGAATAATATTTCCTTAGTAATTTATAATTTATGGATTAAAAAAAATCTTTGCTGCAATTTCCATCGCTTTGAATTCTTACCCTGTGCAATTTAGAAGGCGTCATGTCAATTAACAAAAGGCCACACTAAGTAAATTCAATTTCCCAACTATTTGAATATTTTCTAAAGAAAACTCCACTCCTTATTCATAACAAATTGGGAGAGGCAAATGAAAAGGGAGGGAGAGAGCTTAAAAGCCAAATGGAGTTTTATGTTAGTACTACATTATGGATGATGTAGATGCTAAGCTAGTATTAGATGGTTTTCTCATGAACCATTTGGATAGTTTTGCCATGGCTTTGTTATCATAGTGGTAGAAAGAGGAAAGCAGGCGAAAGAGGAGAGCAGAGGCAGTGGATGGGGTGGTAGAAATGACATTGAAGAGAGGTCAAGAGATCAAGGCCAAAACTCTTCTCTTCTCAGTTTACCGATAGTAGTTTGACATTTTGTAGTGGGACTCTAATGAGGATGTCTTAGTGTATGTCCACAATATCTCGCTACATAAAGTTGTTGTGGGAGGGGGCTTTCCTAGTTGTTAGGATGCAGTTGCAAAGCCAAAATCATTTTGCGAAGCACTTCATATTGACAATTTTTTAAAAATAGCTCTTTCCTAGGGATACAATTCCCATAAACACACATCTTCAATATAACTGTGTTAAGATTCACCACACAATCACTTAAAAGCTACCACACTAAAAAAAAAATCATATATAAATGTGTTGGAATATTCTCACCATCTCATTTTGGTCTTGTAGGATTTGCATGCATCCATGCATTCCATGCATTAGCAGTTGAGTCTCCTAGCATCTAGTCCTTACTTTGGGCCCCCGGGAGCTTGTTTTCGGCCATCGTTAACCCTCCTATCCACTCATAGCGCCTTGGTTACATCACTGAAATCCAAATTCACCCTCATGTATGATTTTAGGATTTAGCACAATCAGTTCCATGATGTAGGGAACCTTGTCCCCTTGATTGCCTAGTTGACTGACTGTTACACCTAGTTTCACTGCTATTGAGTGTAGGAGTAGCTATTTTGACCACTACAAAGTCAGTATTTTTCCCCCTTGGATTCTCCTCCCCTATTTTGGTGCCCACATGATTCAGTTATGCTCACTTCTACCTCAGTTAACTGATTATTCATCATCGGTGGCCACTGAACCTTATCGGGAGATGGTTCCAATGCAAACTAAACCTATACTTGAGGTGAATTTGAATCCTCCCAGGTGTATCGGATTCATTATATTGTAACATTCTTTGATTTCCAGCTTACAATTGATTAATGTATCAACAACATTTTTTCATGTGTTCCAGTTTTATGAGTGAATTGATCCATGTTTTTGTCTAATTCTTCTCAGTAATTACATTGTGAAATTGTGAGGTTTGTTCAAGCTCAGTGATCTACCCCTGTGGAATTTCACATGGTATCGGAGCTCGTGAGAGATTTTGAGTGCATCAGTTGCAGTAGTAGTAGCAGTTCCAATAGTAGATTGAGCAGCTGCTTTCAGTAGAGCACCAGAAGCCTGTGGATTTCCATAGCAAATCTTGTTTCCATTGCATTGATTTCATTGGAGAAATCCTTTGAGGTCTAGCCAGGTGTGAATGATCCATATAAAAGTGCTTACTATCCTAAAGCAGTGTTCAATAGATTCAGTAACAATCCTCTAGATATTTTTCCATTGTTTTTGCAGGTATTCTACAACAACTTCCATGAATATGAAAGCAATTCCTCCTCTCTCTCCATTCAACTATGATGAGTGGAAACCAAAGATGATAGCATATATGAAGAGACAATGTATTTTTGTTATGTGTATTGGTGTTATGAGAGATTTTGCTTCCTATGAAGAAGAGAATGATTGGCTAAATGAATGTGAAAGAGCCTTTGGAGCAATGTGTATTGCTATGTCTCCTAGTATGCGCTACCTCATGGAAATTGTTGAATATCCAAGTGATCTATGGGCTGAACTGGACAAAGCATTTGGCAAGCAGAATGAAGAGATTGGTGCAAATTATTTGGAGAACAAGCCCAGTGATACCTCCTTAAGTTTTCTCTCTAATTATGTCTCGGCCTCAATCATCTCTCATGATGAAGTTGTTCAAGATGAAGAAGAAGCTGCAGATTCAACACAAAAAGTTCATGTTGAAGACATTCCTTCCTTTGTTTCTCTAGAAGTTGAAGACAGTTTCGAATTGTCCCCTTCCCATGTAGCTGATGCAGATGAAAGTGATACAACTAATGAAGATGATCATTTTGTAGAGATTATCCATTCCTCAATCATGTTCTCAATGTCTTATGTTTCGAATTTTGAGCAAGATAAGCTAGTTCATGCTCTAGAATATGAAGAGGTTCTTAAATCCTCTATTTCACATGAGTCTGCTGGTGTGCAGAATGATGATCTATCGAATGTTTTGGAGGTTAAATCAAAGTTTGGAGGTAATGCATTCACCCTCCTTGATCACATGCTTCTTATGTACTTCTATTCGATCATTGGTACATGTTCTTAGAGTTTCACTAAAGATGGAGGACACTACCATTCGCTTGGGTTCAAGTCTCAGGCACATTTTGGTGATTTTGGTTTTGATCTCACCCCTGCTGGTTCAAAGGAGATCACAAGAAACCATCTATCAATTCTTGGAGCTGATTTAACTTCCACTTATCAGAAGTTCAAGTTTCAAGAGCAATTAGATCTAATTGGAGTTGATCGTACCTCAGTTGGTTCGAATTACAGGTTCTAGGATGACCTTCATATTTTTGGATTTGTTCTCACCATGTTTGGTCTGAGGGACAAGTTCAGAGAGCTTCCATATTTGCTTGCTTCCATTGGTGGAGAATTCAAGCACATGCCTTGGGAGCATGATCCTCTTCTAACAAGGAGGAAGATACCTCCAGACATCTTCAACTCTAGAGAGCATCATTAAAATTTTGGTAGGTTTCAGTCTATATTGAGGGTTTTTTTTTCCACTGGGTTTTCCTTCTTTTCTCACTTTTTTAGATTGTTGTACGGGGTGACCTTTGGTCTCAGTAACAAGGGTCCTAATTTTCATTTATTTTTCCTCATAGTCTGGCTTAAGGGGGGGTGTTGGAATATTCTCACCATCTCATTTTGGTCTTGCATGATTTGCATACATCCATGCATTCCATGCATTAGCAGTTGAGTCTCCTAGCACCTAGTCCTTACTTTGCCCCCCCCAGAGCTTGTTTTTTGCCATCATTAGCTCTCCTATCCACTCAGAGTGCCTTGGTTACATCACTGAAATCCAAATTCACCCTCATGCATGATTTTAGGAGTTAGCACAGTCAGTTCCATGATTTAGGGCACCTTGTCCCTTTGATTGCTTAGTTAAATTACTGTTACACCTAGTTTCACTACTAATGAGTGTAGGAGCACCTATTTTGACCACTACAAGTCAATATTTCGCCCCCTTGGAGTCTCCTCCCCTATTTTTGTGCCCACATGATTCAGTTATGCTCAGTTCTAACTCAGTTAACTAATTATTCACCATTGGTGGCCACTGAACCTTATCGAGAGATGGTTCTAATGCAAACTAAAACTATACTTGAGGTGAATTCGAATCCTCCCAGGTGTATCGAATTCATTCTATTGTAACATTCTTTGATTGCCAGCTTACAATTGATTAATGTATCAACAACAATTTTTCATGTGTGTTTCAATTTTATGAGTGAATTGATCCATTTTTTTGTCTATTTCTTCTTAGTATATACATTGTGAAATTGTGAGGTTTGTTCAAGCTCAGTGATCTACCCCTGTGGAATTTCACAAAATGATTTGTAAAGAATCATACACACTCTGATTTGAGTCTAAACACTACTGATTTGTTGTTATTATTGTGATTTTTGTTTAATATGCTATTGGAAATTGTAACAGGATGCCCTTTCGACTTGTAAACTCAAACCATATTGCAAGTTCATTGATAAACAAAACCTTTAATCCACAAAGACAACCCTTCCAACTAACAACCTTGAATCATGGCCACCAATACTCTAGAAGCAATAGCATGTTGAGACTCTTTTATGCTCAAAGGAAAAATATTATTAGAAGACTTAAAGTTTTTACATTCACAACCATTTCATATAAAGGTTGTCACACGTTGGTCCACTAGAGACTAGCCTCTCCAAGACAAACCTCGAAGCATCACATGGATTCGTGACACTAAGATGGAGCACAAGCACAGACACTAGAAATTTTAGTAGGTTTTTTTATACGACTATCGAAAACAAGATTACCAACATAAATGTAATTTGAATATCAAATATCAAATTCTTTTAGATCCTCATTCAAAGGTGGCTAACAACTACTTTTGGCCTTCTTATTATGTTCAAATCACCATTCCTCAACTTGATTAGAAGGGCATGATTTTTACTTTAAAATGACACGGTTTATCATATGTCGTATTTCCAAGTTGTTATGATGAAAGGTTTCTTATTTTAATTCATCTTGGCAACATAGGGATCTCTTTATCTAAATTCATGGTTGATGTTCTTTAATTTGATCTTTCGTAAGTATTTTTTATTCATCCTTGCTTGGGGTGTTGGGGAGAAAGAAGGTAATATGGTCACATGTTCTGCCAAAGGACATGCACCATAGCAGCCTACATGTTTGGCTTATGAAGAAGGGAGAAGAAGGGAATAGGGAGAAGTCTCATGTCATCATGGCTTGGCTCCCTTTCCATGAGTAGGGCATTTCATTTCAAATTGTTATTGATCCATTCATGTAAAGTATTATATTGAAAAGAGGATGTAGTTTTGAAATAGTGATGATTTTTTGGGGGGAGTAGTGTTGGTTATTTCTCTATGGAGCTAGAGGGTAATGATGGGAACTAAATTGTTGGTAATTGTTGATAATGGGTGGGGAGAACCATCTCTTAGCTTAGTAGATATCCAATTTCAAAGGTGTGTGTTACACTGGGACACTGAGCTAGTTTGGGTTTGTTAGCTTATGGGTTTATAGCTCTTTAAGTAAGGAGGTGTCTATATAGCTTGGAGGTTGGAGAAGGAGGTTGTCAGTTGGTGGGTTTGTTACTATACTAGAAAAGATGGAGATAAGGATGTAGGTGAGGTGAATATAATAGGAGAATGCAAAGGGCAAGGGGTAAAAAGAGGCTAGCAATGAAGAGGTAGGAGTTCAAGTGTGTATGAGAGGGAGTTAAGGATGACCAAATCCCATGCAGAGGCTATGGTAGTAATGGAGGTGTACCATTGTTATATATTAGGCCCAATTAAGTAGGAGGTTGAACAAATTGAGAACTTGGTGCATATAGGAGAAGCAAGGGTAGACCTATATGAAGCAAATTGATGTTGAGCTTTTGGATTGGATACTGGAAATGGGTATCTCCCTCGAAGTCGGAAGGCCAAACTCTAAGAAATGGTAGAGTTGTTTTGTCATACTAAGAACTTCATTGCCATGGTGGTGGCGGAGAAGGGAACCTAATATTAATAAATTCTAAATAAAGTAGATCACTTGGACGAAAAGTATGAAGCTTTGATAAACACTATATGGGGTTGAGAGGATATGAGTGAAGAACATGAAGCAACTGGGAAAACAATAGAAGCAAAAGAAATGCTTGCCAAAGTAACAACAAATTAAGAGACATTGACTTCTCCAATTTGCATCCATGTGGTTTCTAATTCTGATGTTGAGGAAAAACAACAACCACTTCAAGTCCAACTACCATATTTTGTTTTTTTATGCTATCATAGGATGTCTGTTCAATTGGCTAGGTAGCTATAGTTTGGTTATTAAGACATATATGATTTTCCATGCTCATGAAAATTCTCATTTAAAAAATGCCTACAATTTTACATACCATACTCCAACATCCTTAGAAAACTAGTTACAGAATTATTGAATACATATATTTTTATTATATTAATACAAAATAACTAAATTAAATATATATATATATATATATGATTCAAATTCAATCTCCAAAAAAACTCCAAACTCCAAGTCCCTTCTAATTTCCCAACCAACTATTCCTCTTAATCTTTCCCAAAATAGGTAGGTGCCCTCCTTGTAATACCCCTTTATGTTTTTTAATAATGGAATTGGTAATAATATAGTATTAAATTTTCAATTGGGTCTATCTCAAGTGGTTGTAGGATGGAGTGTTATCTTCCCTGGTTCTATTCCTGTAAGTGAATGTTGAGTATATTGTTGTATTGGCTTCGAGCCCTATTGTTGGCTTGGCCTTGTGCCCTAAAGAATCTAGGGTTTACCTTGGGTGCCATCATTGAAATAAGGAGAAGTGCTTCAGGATATGTGTTGGAATAATTACCTTGAAAAAAAACATTTAAAAGAAAATTCAATACATGTGGATGGAGATTTTAGATATCAATGCTGAGAAGATTTATACAAAAATATGTTATTTTGCACTTATTAATTCTAACTTTGATAAGAAACACAATCAAGATAAAAATTGTCTTCATAATGACCTAGAACAATATATTACAGCCTAAGAAATGAAGGCAATATCCTTTTCCTAGGAGGCTCTAATGCTAGAACAACAACTAACTAAACTATTATCTTAGAAACTATTGATGTATATGTAACTTCAGAATGTATTTCATTTATATATTGTACTTCTATAGAGATGTATTATTCCTCTATACGGAAGTGTCGTCATTTGTATTGACAAGTGTCGCAAGTGTGTTAACTTGCCGATGGGTTATTAGACCACCTTGTAAGGGGTCGGCCCGATATAATGTAATATGAAGTTATTGTACCTAGCTAGACAAGTCAGCCCCATAAGGTTATTGGGCAAACAGGACAAGTACAAATAGAGATCGGGAGATCTCTATTTGTATCACTTCAGAACTCACACTTCCTTCACTCGGAAAGTGGCGCACATGTGAGGAGGAGGATCAGCTGCTAAGAGGAGTCTATCGCTTGTACTTTGGTTGTGCTATTGCTCTATCTATCTCTGGGGAAGTTGTGGGGTTTTTCACCTTAGGGTTTTCCCCACGGAAACTCTGTGTGTCTATTGTCTCTCATGCTTTTGCTTCTTGTAATGATTGACATGCTTGTTATGATTGATATGCATTGATATACTATACATGTTATTCTCTCAGTAAATATCCTAGAGTATTGTGAATTAATTCTCAAAATTTAACATGGTATCAGAGCTAACCTGAGAAGAAGACATTGTGTAGTGACGGAAACTAGGGTTTCTTGCTTATTGGGTTTCTCTCCACAGATTTCGGAAAAGCAGTATAGTAGATTGACTCTACTCATCAAGGAGAATATATCTGTCCAATCAGAATTCATTTCTGAGCATTTTCAGATTTGGCCCTAAAAATTAGGGTTTCCACAAAAATAGGAATTTTTGATATCTGAAGACATAGCTGGGAGCTCCTTGGAAAAATTGAAGTTTAGAGCTTTGGATCGAGATTTTTGGTTGGACAAATCTTCAGGAAACTCAAACCCTAATTCAGGGTCCTCCTTAATGAACCCGGGAAGACTAAAAGGCATTTCTAAAGGGTGAAGCTTTGCAGATCTCAAATTCTGAATACACCAGGCTGATCAAATCATCAAGGCGCATCTTTCTATCCTTTCAGAAAGTTGAAATTCACTTTTTGATTTTTTAGGGTTTTTCCAACAAACCCTAATCCGGGACCAAATCCAGTTTTCAGCAAAGCAAGTGGTAAGACCTAAATCTCTTCTATTTCCATTTGAAGTACTATTTAAGATGTCTCACCACACCAAGCTTGAGGATAAGCTTGAAGGGGCTGATAACTTCCGAGCCTAGAAGTATAGGATTGGGTTAATCCTGGAAGAAAATGAATTGGACTCCTACATCAGCTCTGAGGTCCCTATCCCAGAGGATGAAGAGGCTAAGGTATTGCATAAGAAGAACTTGGTCAAGGCAAAGAGAATCATTGTTGATTCTATCAAAGACCATCTCATACCACATGTGTCATCTCTAAAGACACCCAAGGAGATGTTTGACTCCCTGACCAAGTTATTTGAAGGGAAGAACATAAATCAGAAGATGACTCTGCAGAATCAATTGAAAGGGGTCAAGATGTTGAATGGAGAGACCATTCAATCTTACTTCTCCAAGGTCTCTCAGATCAAAGAACAAATTGAAGTTGTGGATGAAGTAGTGGACAATGGTGAAGTTGTTATGACCACTCTGAATGGCCTACCTAGGTCATGGGACTCCTTTTTTCAAAGAATCTGTGTAAGAAAGAAATTGATCTCTTTCAGTAGACTGTGGGAGGAATGCTCTCAAGAAGAAGCTAGGCTTGTGGCACGAGAAGAAAAGATGGGGAATGAAGATCAAGCTCTCACAGCTCACACCAAGGGAAGCAAGGTTAAGAAGGAGAAATCTCATAACAAGAAACATTCTCACCCTTATCTCAAGAAGAAAGATCTATCTCATGTTCGATGTTTCGAATGTAATGAAATGGGACACTTTGCTTCAAATTGTCCCAAGAAGAAGAAAGACAACAACTTCAACAAGAAGAAGAAGAATAACAAAAGAAGATATCATGCTCATGCTGCTGAGGATGATGAACCTTCCAGGAAGAAAGCTAGAGCAGAAAGTGATGATGATGACTCATCAAGCGAAGAAGAGTATGTTCTAATCTCTGCTCTCACATGTACTATCTCTCATGGTTGTAATGATTGGTTAATTGACAGTGGGGCTTCCAAACACATGACTGGGTTTAAAGAATCTTTTGTAAACCTATCTGAACATGAATCACCCCATAAGGTGAAACTTGGGAATGATTATCAATACCCTATCAAAGGAAGTGGGGAAGCCTCCTACAACCTAGAATTTGGAAAGTCCTTGAAGATGAAAGATGTGCTATTTGTACCTGGGCTCAAGAAGAATCTACTCTCCATCTCTGCATTAGATGTAAAAGGTATGAGGGTTGCATTTGTAGATGGCCAAATCCTAATGTGGCCAAAGGATAAAACTATTGATGATGCAATGGTGATTGAAGAGCAAAAGGGAGGATTGTATAAATTGAAGGGACAACCTGAACATGCCATGGTGCATGATTCCATGGAGCCAAGTGAACTTTGGCACAGAAGACTTGCACATATGCACTACAGAGCATTACCAATTGCAAGTAAGGCTGTAGAAGGTCTTCCTGAAATTAAGACCAAGCATGAAAGTGTTTGCAAAGGATGTGCAAAAGGAAAGAACATAAAGAAGGCATTTCCAAGCAGTGAAAGCAAGGCAAAAAGTATCTTGGAAATTATCCACTCCGATGTATGTGGCCCGATGTCATCCAACTCTCTGAGTGGGTATGTTTACTATGTCTCTTTCATTGATGACTTCTCCAGGAAGACTTGGGTTTACTTCTTGAAGAACAAAGATGAAGTGTTGGATAAGTTCAAGGAATTCAAAACCTTGATGGAGAACCAAACTGATAAGAAGATCAAAACATTCAGATCCGACAATGGTGGAGAATTCACCTCAGGTGACTTCAAGAATCTATGCAGTGATTCGGGGATTAAGAGGGAGTTGACTGCTCCTTACAATCCACAACAGAATGGAGTTGCAGAAAGAAAGAATCGAACAATCATGGAAGCAACAAGGGCAATGCTGCATGACCAGGATCTACCTATGCATCTATGGGCAGAATCAGCTAGGATAGCTGTATATGTGCAGAATAGAACACCCCACAAGATATTGGACAACAAGACACCAGAAGAGGTCTTCTCTGGTAAGAAACCCGAAGCCAACCATCTCAGAATATTTGGTTGTCCAGTATACACTCATGTCCCAAAAGAAAAGAGGACCAAGCTAGATCCTTTAGGAAAGAAGGGTATCTTTGTGGGTTACAGTGAAAGCTCGAAGGCTTACAGAATATACTTTCTAGGGTTCAAGAAGATTGATGTCAGCAGGGACGTAACATTTGATGAAAACTCAACATTCGTCAAATCAAGGAAGACACCTGTTGAAGTTTATGAAGAACCTAAGGAAACTAGATTTCAAGACACTACCATGACTGAAGCAATTCCAGATGTTGATCGCGAAATTGAAGATCCGCAACAACCAGTAGATCCACCCCATGAGAATAACTCTCACAAGAGAAAACCTGCATGGGCTAGAGAGCTCATTCAAGATGCAGAAAGATATGGCATTCCAGAAGAAGAACACAGAGCAAAGAAGAGAACCAGATCACATACCAACTATGTTGCTTTACTCTGTGATATCATGAACAAAGAACCTTCCAATTATCAAGAAGCAGCGAAAAAGAAAGAATGGAAGGATGCCATGATCGAAGAATACCAATCAATAATGAAGAATGATGTTTGGGATGTTGTCCCAAGACCTGAAGGGAAGTCTATTGTGACTTCCAAATGGATCTACAAGATCAAGCATGTTGCAGATGGCAGCATAGAGAAATACAAGGCAAGGTTTGTAGCTCGTGGCTTCTCTCAGAAAGAAGGAATAGATTATGAAGAAACTTTTGCTCCTGTAGCCAGGTACACTTCCATCAGAACAGTACTTGCTCTGGCCGCAGCGATGAAATGGAAGATACACCAAATGGATGTCAAGATTGCCTTCTTGAATGGTGTAGTTGAAGAGGAAGTGTATGTGGAGCAGCCACTCGGTTTTGAAACACATGACAGGGAGTCATATGTGTGCAGATTGAAGAAAGCCTTGTAGGGCTTAAAACAAGCTCCTAGAACTTGGTATGGTAGGATGGACAGTTTTCTATCTAGTTTGGGCTTTACCAACAGTAAAGTAGATTCCAACCTTTACTGCAAGGTTGAGGAAGGAAATCTTGTGATTCTACTCCTATATGTGGATGACCTATTTGTAACAGGAGATGACAGACTGATTACCGATACAAAGAGAAAGCTTGCTGCCAAATTCGATATGAAGGACTTGGGGATGATGCACTATTTTCTAGGTATGGAGGTGTGGCAGAGTGCAGATGGGATCTTCCTTGGACAAGGGAAGTATACATTAGATATCTTGAAGAGGTTCGGGATGATGGATTGCAAGGCCATGGCCACAGCTATGGCATCGAACCTGAAGCTTCTATGTTATGGTTCATTTGAGCCAGTTGATGTCTCTATGTATCGTCAGATGATTGGGTCCTTGATGTACCCGACGAACACGAGACCAGATATTTGCTTTGTGGTGAACACATTGAGCCAGTTCCTGACGGATCCAAGGAGTGTTCACCTGGTTGCTGTAAAGCATATTCTGAGGTACCTAAAGGGTACAGTTGATTATGGGCTCAAGTATGAAGCGAATCAAAAGTTTAACCTGCAGGGTTATGTTGATTCAGATTGGGCAGGCAGTGCTGCAGATAGGAAGAGCACATCTGGGTGCTGCTTTAGTATGGGATCAAGTGTGATCTCTTGGTTTAGCAGGAAGCAGTCCTGCATAGCACTAAGTACAGCCGAGGTAGAGTACGTTGTAGCCTGTTCGGCTAGTTGTGAGGCAGTATGGATTTGAAAGCTACTGTCAGAGTTATTTGATCTCCTGCTGGAGACTACTGGTATCTTTTGTGACAACCAGAGTTGTGTGAAGCTATCTGAGAACCCGGTGTTCCACGATAGGTCAAAGCACATTGAGATCAAATATCACTATATCAGGGATATGGTGTAGAGAGGAGCAATGAAGCTCTTGTATATTGCGACGGATGAGCAGATTACAGATATGCTGACGAAGCCACTAGCCAGAGTGAAGTTCGAGTACTTCAGAGAGAAGCTTGGCGTTCTTTGGATCGACGACACTCCAAGGAAGAAGTGATGGACACATTTGCTGAAGCCATTCCAAGCATGGTGGAAGGAGGATCCTTCACATGGCTATGGATGTAAGCGTTGGATGATGAGCATTAGAATGATGTTCTAGTTCCTGCTCTATATGATGAGTTGGATCATTTATATGTATGTATGTACGCATCATGTTGGATGCTGGATATGATCAGTTGGATCATTTATATGTATGTATGTACGCATCATGTTGGATGCTGTATATGATCAGGTAGATCATGTATTTGTATATGTATCGGGTGGATACTTGTATGATCAGGTAGATCATGTATTTGTATATGTATCGGGTGGATACTTGTATGATCAGGTAGATCATGTATTTGTATATGTATCGGGTGGATACTTGTATGATCAGGTAGATCATGTATTTGTATATGTATCGGGTGGATACTTGTATGATCAGGTAGATGCATTATGTATATCAAATGGATGCATTTGTATGATCGGGTAGATCATGTATGATGATATGTATCAAGTAGATACTTTGTATGCATTAGATGGATATACTGTTTGATCAGGATGATCACAGATGACGAGCTTCAGGATGTTGCTCCAGATGATACGCATCAGGTTGATGGTATGATGATGATCAGGTTGATCATGTGATGATGTACATCAGGATGATGTATAGTGAGTATTGGTTTGATACTCTATGGCCGTGGACAGGTTGTGCATGTAGCATAGAAAAGACCCTTTAAAAACTGGACAGGTAAAGCGGTGTGCTCGTAACATCCTAGGTTGCTCTATCGAGATCCGGACAGGTAGAGCGGTGTGCTCGTAACATCCTGGGATGCTTTGAGTAGGTTTTGCTACAGTTTCGCATAGAAAAGATCCTTTAAAATCCGGACAGGTAGAGCGGTGTGCTCGTAACATCCCGGGATGCTCTATCGAGATCCAGACAGGTAGAGCGGTGTGCTCGTAACATCCTGGGATGCTCTGAGTAGGTTTTGCGAAAGTTCACATAGAAAAGATCCTTTAAAATCTGGACAAGTAGAGCGGTGTGCTCATAACAGCCTGGGATGATCTATCGAGATCCAGACAAGTAGAGCGGTTTGCTCATAACATCCTGGGATGCTCTGAGTAGGTTTTGTGAAGGTCAACATGTAAAAGATCCTGGGAGATCCGATAGGTTGAGCAGTGTGCTCGTAATCAGTCCTGGGATGCTCTTTCGAGGTTTTGTTGATGCACGTAATCAGTCTTGAGTATTCCACAGTATGGCCAGTGGTGATGAAGACCTACAGGTGGTGGGCCTACATCCAGTATGAAAAAGGACTGGCTCTGTAGAACTTCCTATGACGAGTAGATTCAGAGATTGATCGAGATAGCATCAACAGTGATGATGACGATGATTCGCTGATGATGATCCAGAGAAGAAGACTTGTGCTAGATGATCTGTGTCGAGAAATACCTTCCTAGTTAAGAGGGAGTGTTGATGTATATGTAACTTCGGAATGTATTTCATTTATTTATTGTACTCTTATAGAGATGTATTATTCCTCTATACGGAAGTGTCATCATTTGTATTGACAAGTGTCGCAAGTGTGTTAACTTGCCGATGGGTTATTAGACCACCTTGTAAGGGGTTGACCCGATATAATGTAATATGAAGTTATTGTACTTAGCTAGACAAGTCGGCCCCATAAGGTTATTGGGAAAACATGACAAGTATAAATAGAGATCGGGAGATCTCTATTTGTATCAGTTCAGAACTCACACTTCCTTCACTCGGAAAGTGGCGCACATGTGAGGAGGAGGATCAGTTGCTAAGACGAGTCTATCTCTTGTACTTTGGTTGTGCTATTGCTCTATCTATCTCCGAGGAAGTTGTGGGGTTTTTCACCTTAGAGTTTTCCCCACGGAAACTCTGTGTGTCTATTGTCTCTCATGCTTTTGCTTCTTGTGATGATTGACATGCTTGTTATGATTGATATGCATTGATATACTGTACATGTTATTCTCTCAGTAAAGATCCTAGAGTATTGTGAATTAATGCTCAAAATTTAACAGAAACTAACCAAGCAATTATTCCAACTTTAATCCTCTATGGCTAGATGATGACCTTGTTTTAACTAGCAGATACAAAAGAAAGTTTGATGACTTGGTTGATAATTGGTTTGGTATCGAGTTGATCAAGCTTTGCAGTAATCAAGATCTAATAATTTGAAATTGTCTTATGAAGTGGCTAAAATCCAACTATATGACTTGTATTCACGGGGTTGGTAGTAGTATCATAGATTATGTGATATATTTTGTCCCCATATACATACAAATAATAAAATTTGACATCTTAAATGACCACAAGAGCCCAACTTTGACCATAGACCTTTAACCCTAACTCTAAACTTTGACATGCACATAAACCCCATAATGAAATTGAATATACCATTCAATAAGGATAATATTGAACACCTTTATCATAATATTCAATAAGGATAATATTGAACACCTTTATCATAATTTGTTGTGGTGTCATGTAAAAGAAAATAGAGTGACCAACCCTTGGTATGATAAGGAGTGAAGTATGCTAGAAAATCCATTAGGGATGCTTCTAACGAGTTCTTAAAATCCATTAAGATATATAGGTATAGAACTGTAATTAAAAGTTTTTAAAAAGTATTATATAAATAGGAAGCAAGATGAGGTTTTGCACCTCTCTAAGCTAGATCCTAAGAAATTTTGAAGGATAATTCTAAGTCGTAAAACTAAAGAAAAGTGACAATATGATTCCCTTGAGGGACGAAATTTCTATCTTAAAAATCTTTACGAATCCTCTAATGTTGTGGACAACATTCAAACTCTTTCTATCAGAGGGGGAACTTTTCTCTTTAGAAGACAAAGTTTGGGGTTAAGTAGCATGCAAAAGGGAAAGCTAAGGATATCAAATTATACCAAACACAAATCTTAAAAATTGGTGGTCTTATCCTCATAATTGACATGCACAAGCTCTTCCATTTAGTAGTCAAGCAGGGTTTCCCTAAACCCTTGAGATAAAGCTTCATTATTCCTATTTTTAAAAGTGGACATAAAAACAATCCATCTAATCATAGGATCATTATGATTAGCTCTCTTTTAGACAAATTATATGGAATTATTTTGGAAAAGAAGATCATCGTATGGTTAGAAAGTTACAGAAAGATAGTTAAAGGCCAGGAAGGATTTAGGAGTTATTATTCAATTGTGAACCACCTTGTTACACTTAGGATGATTGTTGAGGAGTTTTACAATAATAAAACCAATCTTATGTGTTGCTTTGTTGAATTTAGAAAAACATTTGACATAGTTCCCATAACTAACATTTTCAATAAATTAGAAGAGCTAAGAGTTCCTTTCGAGTTGAGAGTTGTTGTGATAAGGTTGTATAAGAATGTTATTGCCAAGTTTAAGAGCTTTGAGGGCTGGTTAAAAGAAATTAATTGTAATATAGGAGTCACGCAAGGATGTCCCCCATCCCCTACACTTTTTGGTATAAACATTGACAAGCTAGAGGGTTGTTTGGAAGATGTAGGTCGTGTCTCCACGACTTTGGCTGTTATATTCATCATCCTTCTTCTCTACACTAATAATATTGTTCTTATGGTGAGGAGTTATTATGATCTCGACAAGCAACAAAAAATCTCCAGGATTTTTTTTCTAGTATGGGTATGACTATTACCACTGACAAAACAAAGGTTATGATAATCAAATCCCAAAATAGCAGTTATGTTAATTTCATGCATGGCGACAACAACTTGAGGAAATGACTTCATCCAAATATCTCAGAATTGATCTTCATCACAAGTTTAACTAGAACTATAGCATTGAGAAAATGTTTAATGTGGGAGGGTTGAAATCTTATTATGGGTTTGAAAACAATTGTAAATCCAAAAGCCTTTGGCTTTGGGATAAGACGAAACTCTTCTTTGCGAGTCTTGTCACTCTTGTTATCTTATATGGGTACTCAATTTGGGGTCGTAGCATCTCTAGAGAATTGTGGAGAAGGATAGAGCAAATCCAACAGCATTTTATCCCATATAATCTCAAAATTAAAGACAATA
The DNA here is from genome assembly GCA_027924585.1 of Larix kaempferi. NCBI lineage: Eukaryota > Viridiplantae > Streptophyta > Pinopsida > Pinales > Pinaceae > Larix > Larix kaempferi. Next base: position 4,267,155 of record BSBM01000159.1, on the reverse strand, counting down.
CACATTATCTTATCATTCTCGCATAAACGAGTCTCTGCCTCATTGAGAGCATGGCTAGGACCATCTACCCAATGTACAAGAACAAGATAAACGAACATGGGAGACAAGAGGCTCCTTAAAATTGTTTCATACTCTAGTGAAAACCATTTGCGGTTTAAGCGAGGTTGGCATAAACATGCCAAGTCTTGGCTAAATCATTAGGGAGCTGAGGAAGATTTCACCTTGTAGAATAGTTGTAGTATTAGAAGTGTTACTACATCTAAAATCAAGGAGGAGTTATGGTGTGATAAAGAATTAAAAGGATAAGAGAAATTAAGATACTATAAGGAGATGATCAATTGTAATCCAAAGATCAAAAGTATCTCTTTGTTTTAACTAGTGTAAAGAAGAAAATCAATATTACTAAAATAAGAACAAACTCTCACAAACTCCATAGTGAAACGGGGCGCTAGATAATTCTTAAAATGTCGTGAGACAAAAGACTTTGTTATCTTTATGACACTAAGAAAATTGCAAATGACAATCACTTTTTCATAGAATGTTCTGTGTACATCCACATTAGAGCGCAATTTCAAAATGTTTGCTACAATACTAACCTTCCTAACCTTTTAACTCATCACAACTATGCTAATTCATGAATGCTTTTCTTAAAACTTTTCAAACATATACATAAAATTCTAAAGAAAACTAAATAATTCCTTATCTTCATAAGATATGATACCAAAGTTGATCTCATTAAATATTAATAACTATCATAACAATCATTATATTAAATTTTTACATTTTTTAATAAAAAATTACATATTAAAAATAAAATAATAATAAATCTTTGAGAAAATAAATTATAAAATTTATGTTACACACTTACTAAGCCTTCTATGTCAAATTCTTATCCTTAACACACCATCAAAAAGTACACATACATTGGTACGGAGTGATAGACTTTGATAATACATAAAAGTGTTAATGGAAATACATGATCAAACTTGGACTTTGCATGAAATTTGTATCACTAAAAAATATTAAAATATAAATAGTATTCATATGATGAGAAATTGTTATAAATTTTCAAAACTACAATTTATAGTTTAGTGTCCGGATCCACACTATCCCCATTCCACAAATCTATTCTATTATAGAATAGAAGTATCTTTAAAAAAAAATACATACAATTCTTTTTTGAATATTGGTGTCTATGATAACTCCACACTATAATGTATGATACTAGAATTTATGATAAGTCTATAACGTGTAGAGGAAGATTTACTATTTTTATGACAAGTCAATACAATTCTTTTTTGAATATTGATGTCTATGATAACTCCACACTATAATGTATGATAACTCTAGAATTTATGATAAGTCTATAACGTGTAGAGGAATATTTACTATTTTTATGATAAGTCAATAATGTGTAGAGGAATATTTACTATTTTTTTTCTTTAGTATAAATTTATAAATTGATGACTATGGTAACTTATAAACAAAACATATAATAACTTTTATTTAAAATGGAAGTGTAATTTTATTAATGTACAAAGGTTCAATTATTTCCCATCCACATTTTGCTTAATTTTAGTGATTGTTCACTTCTCAATTCTAATTGTTTTTTTTATTATTGGATATTATATTGTATTTATGACCATATTTATTTATTTATCTATGATCATATATATGTGGTAGTAATCATCACATCTTATTAGTTATAATAGACGAGTTACATTATTATGAGTCACATTTGGAGTTGGACATCAAGGTAGATAATTCATCTTCCGATCAGTCCTGAGTTCTTGTAGCTTTTCTTCAACTCCTTGTTCCCCTCTTGAATTTCCATAGCAACCCTTTAGAAGCTCGCAGTCTAATTAAGTCCATTTCAACATTCGTTTATAGAATGAACACACATTAATGACCTCAAAATCACAACCATAAAACAAATTTTTTTAGAGTTTTATCTCATAAGAATGATTATATTGGTGTTAGAATGAATTCCTAACCAAGTTGTTTTGTTCTAAAACCACCCGTTCTGGTTGCAAAATTCAATAGCTTTGTCAAAGCGGATTGAATTTTAGTGTTTGTGGATCAACTTATATGCTAAACCCTATGATTTCTTCGACTTCAAAACAAAGAACTGCAAAAATATTATTGCGATATCTTGGATAAATTCCTCTGCTTTGAATGAAAAATATTATGAATCTATTTTGTAAGAGTATTTATGTTTACTCACGGGGGCTTCACTCAATAAACCACTATCATAGCATGTTCGTTCGTGGCATATGAAACAATACCCCTAATTTCACTAAATATTAGAAAATACCTTCCAAAATCGTTTTTTTAACCCCCTCCCAATATGCCTTCCCAATTTAAAAAATCCCCTATTTTCATTAGATATTGTATGTATCAATATTTTTATTAACATTTTTAATACCCCTTTATATTTCTACGTATTATATTGATATGATACCCCTCTTATGACCCCACATGCATTCTACAATGCACCTTGCTTCTTTCGATGATATTGTGGATGCACATTACTTCACCCACAATGCAATTACTCAACCACATATCATTATGAGTTGCAACATCTAATGGTCTAATGAAGAGATAGGAGATCACTTCTTGTATGTCACTAGAGCCAATGCACATAGTACAACATTTAGATTGCATGTTGTAGTTCTCCAATCATTGACTAAGCCTGTCGTGGGCTAGGTTTCCAAGCCCCTAGGGCCTGTAACAAGCCCTAGGAGGCTGACTAAACCTCCCAAAGCTTGTAATAGGCATGAGTGCTTGGGTATTCAAGCCCCCAAAGCCTATCGAGCGCCTATAACAGGCCCTGGAGGCTTAGAGCCTCCCAAGGCTATTGGTAACAACTGGCTGAGTGCTATTGGTAACAATTGGCTGTCAATAACCACTGTCTCTCGACTATGATTGACTGGAAACTCACTTCACCACGAAACCCCTGGCCTCAAGCATGCCTCAAGAGGCGATTTCCCTACGTACTGGTAAGCCCGAGCATTTCCTCAACCCGATTTCTCATCCGGCCGTGATCCTGCCATCTCCATTTGGAGGATATTTGTTAGCCCGCCCATATAAAAAATACCCCAAAGTATTTTTGTATTGTTACATTAAATAAAAAAACCCTTTGCCCCTTAATATATAAGCAATATAATTTTTTAGGTTTTCATGAATATTTAATACTGCAATATGAATGAACGTGATATTATGTTGCCTTCTAGTGAAGCCTCCGTGTGTTTACTCAATTAAATACATATCTAGTTTTAATTTTAACTGTGAGTGCACTTCTAGATACAATAATAATAATAATTTACTTTAAAAATATATATTTGATTGAATTATGATTTTCTATAAATTATAATAATATATTACTATTTTTAATTAAAAAATTGATGTTGATTTTGTAAATAAATTTTTATATTTGGTGATAAATTTTATTGGAAAGAAACTTTATAATTATATGTATTTAATTCAAAGGTGCGATGTGTTTTTTTAGAAACCTTGCATCACTTTCTTCTATGGGTAGGTGGTATTTAGTGTAAACATATTCATGTTGATTATAATATTGGATTTGGTAGGGACATCAAGTGACGCACAAAATATAGGAAGCTAACCATAAGGGATCAACACAAAAACCTAATGCATGAAGTTCAAAGCATTCAACTACTTAACTAGCCCACTTAACTCGTTATAATTTAGCGGGCCTAAAGGTTAAGAACATGTGTTTCTTCCCTAGAAGATCATATGTTCAAATCCATAAGGGGCAGAGTATCTAGACATGACGTGATGGAGTGGCGCAACGGTATCTATGGTGGGGTGGGGGCCCATAGTTTTTGGGGTCCATTCCTGTGGGGGATTTGGACTATCCTTGATTCAGGGGTGAATAGCAAGATAGTGTAATTTAAAAAAAAAAAGAGTATCTACCAGTTACACCCTATAGTTAAATGTTTAGCTAGAGTTTAGCTATCGCCCATGTTATATTATAGAAAAGCAAACTCATTCTCTAGTAGAAAAATCCATTGAATTCGATCCCATGAGGATAATTGAGTTGGATGACCGAGATCCCACTTTACCTGAAGCTTACATGCGCAATAAGTGTCGGAGAAGACTTCTATAAGGGGGAACCACAAATGCAAAATGGAATCGTGAAATGAAAAGCTTGAGTCACAACCTCTTAAAAAATATTATCTATATTTATTATTCATTCCGGGAATAGGATTTTTCTGCAAGCTACTCACGAAAAAGTGTAGCTCAACGGGATTTGACCTTGAGTCACATCCTCTTCAAACATATTATATATATTCATTATTCATTTTGGGAATAGGATTTTTCTGCCAGATCTAAGGAAAAAGTATAGCAATGGGATTCGAACCAACAACGGAAGGAACAAAATAGAGTTCCACATTCCAACAATAACAGGGCTAGGTCCAATTAACTAAATGATAAACAAAAGAGGACTAAAATTTTCATCAATTAGCTTTAAGATTTGCTTGAACTGAGAAATTCTCCATTCACGACTTCTCTTGTGGCCAGAAGGAAATGCCTTCACCAACTATTTAACGACGGAATTTGTGTTAATGCCTATCTCAGACACAAGAATTTGAGAAGAGCCATATGATCTTCAAAATAAATATGAAATATGAAAGCCAAATTAGAATTAAAAGATGGGGTTGGAAATTTTGGGCTTTGGCCTTTAATGGTTAAAATGATTGTTAATTGTAATTTTTTTAATAAGTTAAGGACAAATTTACTTAGTCAACATAAATATGATCTTTGAAAATAAATATGAAATATGAAAGTCCAATTAAAAGATGAGTTTGGAAATTTTGGACTTTGGTATTAATGGTTAAAAAGGATGGCTAATTATAATTTTGTTTACCATTTAAGAAAAAAGTTATATAGTCAATCTGAATTTATATAGTTAATATATATTTTTTAATTATTTTTTTATTTTTTTAATAATATCTATTTTCTATACAATTATTAACAATAATACCTAAACATGTATTTCTAAAATAATATATTATTAACATAAAAAATGGTCAAAATAAATTTGAGATAAACATCCATGCCTAAAATAATATATTTTTAAAGTCAATGGTGGGTAGAACCCAACTTTGAGGTTGGAGACGTGCCTTACTTTGTAGGTGTGGTTGGTGTTTCATTATTTAAAAGTTTATAAAAATATCCTACCTAACTTTGAGCTAGACATGCATACCTAAAATAATATATTGTTAAAGTCAATGGTGGTTGGCTAAAACAACTTTGAAGGTGATCAAATTGGAGACGTAGAAACATGGAGGCATGTTAAGTAGGTGTGGTTGGCGTTTAATTATTTAAATGTTTATCAAAATATTCAACTTAATTATGAGTTAGAGATGCATACTTAAAATAACAACTTTGAGGTGTAATCAAATTGGAGACATGGAGGCATGTCTTTTTTAAAAAAAAACCTGTAACTTGTTATTCGAACCAGAATCAAAGTTACAATTTATCTTTTTGTCATTATTAAATATAAGTTGTTTTAGCTAGAAATATTGTAAAACATGCATAAACCTTTGTATGTAGCTTTAACAACTTTCTCTATCTTAGAAATATAACAAGCTTCCTACTAGTTACAAAAATGCAGCTTGTTTACAAAATTTTAAAAAGCAAAAATGCAGCTTGTTTACAAAATTTTAAAAAGCTAATAACACTAGTAAAATTATAGGTATTGCATAAGGAGAAATCCTTATACTGCTCATAAACAAGAAGGCCTTTAGGTAACACAATTGCATCTTTTAACATGGAGGCATGCCTCGCTAAGTAGGTGTTGTTGGTGTTTAATTATTTAAAAGTTTATAAAAATATCCAATCTAAACTTTGAGCTAGATTTAGATGCCTAAAATAATTTATTGTTAAAGTTAATGGTGGTTAGAACAACTTTGAGTTGTTATAAATTGGAGACATGTCTTTGTTGGGTAGGTGTTGTCGATGTTTAATTATTAAAAAGTTTATGTAAAAATATCTAACTTAATTAGGTAGGTGTTGTCAGTGTTTAATTATTTAAAAATTTATGTAAAAATACCCTAGTGTTGTGAGTGTTTAATTATTCAAAAACCTCATGGGTCCACTATTACAAAAATGAGTTTACCATATCCCTTGTTCTTATGTCCTATCATACATTGGTAAAACAGGTAGGTCCTTTCAGGTTAGGATTAAAAAACATAAAGCCACCATCACACACAAATCATGTTAAGTCCTCAGCTTTGGGTTAGATACGTCGATGACACCAATGTATTTTGGCCACATGGCAAGGAGATTCTCAATAGGTTTGTGGATCATTTAAACAATCAATCTAAACATATCCAATTCACTATGGAATTGGAAGACAATAACTCCATTCCATTCCTAGACGTTCTCATCTCCAAGAGACCAGATGGTTCCTTTGCTCATCTAGTTTACCGTAAGAATATCAATACTGAGCTTTACCTCCATGTTGACTCCCACCATCATCTCTCCCTAAAAGTTGGAGTTATCAACACTCTGGATTCTAGAGCTCTAAGGATCTTTGATAATGAGCACTTGGATGAAGAAAAACTTCACCTCATCAACAGGTTCCAAGAAAGAGCTCATAAGAAACAATAGGTTGAGAAAACATTTCAAAAAGATAATACCACCCATAGACTTCGCAATCATAATGAAACCTCTTCAGAACAACATAAAGTGTTGCTCCCTTATATTCAAGGGACCTCTGAAAATACACTCGGGATTCTAAAAAAGAAACAGATTAAAACTATTTTTCATCCCCCCAGAACCATTAATAACCTTTTCAAATCGGTTAAAGAACCCGTGGATCCACTACTACAAAAAAGAGTTTATTGTATCCCTTGTTTCCGAGGCCTATCATACATTGGTGAAACAAGTAGACCTCCTTTCAAGTTAGGATTAAATAACATAAAGGTGCCATTACACACAATCGTGTTAAGTCCTCAGATTTAGCTGACCATTTTAGTAAAAAAATTATCATATATGTATTGAGGACACATGAATTTTAGCCAAGGTGGATCATTTAAACTGACGACGAGTAAGGGAGGTGATAGAAATTGTGAAAGACAAGAATTGTCTCAATAGGCATGATGGTCTGAAGCTAAGTAAGTTGTGGCTTGCAATCATTGATAAGATTGAATAATTTCCTCCTTTGTCTTTCTTCCTTCTAGCTTCTCTTCCTCCTACCTATCGCCCTATTGCTTTCACTTAATTATTATTTTTGTTTGCATGTATTTAATTAATTGTTGTTGTATTTATTGTTTGGCTCTTCTCATCCTTCTATTGCTTGTATTCATTTTTGCTTGTTTTTAAGGTTTGTTTGTATCTTTTATTTTATTTGATTGTGTTATTTATTTATGTGGTGTTTTTGTATTTTTTTTTGTAAGTAAGTATTCATGTGACCTCCCATTTACAACTTCTCATCTCATTTACTCATTAGCAATTGCTCTACCCCCGGTGGGCTTTGTTTTTGTTTTTGTATATATACATATATATGTGTGTGTGCAATTATTTTTCTTTTATGTCTTTTATTTGTTTATTTCCTTTTCTTTCTTTGTTTTTTTCCCTCTTTTTCTTATTTATTATTTATTTTTTATTACATAAATATCTCTTTTCGACCTCTTATTAATTTCTTTTCCTTTTCTTTTCTTTTTAGTTAGACTTAGTTTGTCTATTTATTTCTTAGATTTTAGGTTTCTTCATAATTTTTGCTCTATTTATCCCTGTTATGGTAACATTTTAGTCTCTTTGCATCCATTGAACTTTCAGTGTTCAAATTCTTCTTTGTTTGTCTTGATAAGTATGGATGGTCACTTGGAAACTCCTAACAGAGTGGATCTGAAAACTCCTTCTAACAATATCTAACTTTAGATATTAATGGAAGTTTTGGTGTTTTTATGGTTTCCAAAGGATATTCAACTTAATGAAAGTTTTGGTGCTTTTTGGGATTTTGCAAAGGATATTTAATTTATTCATAGTGACTTAACACTTTGTAGCTTAATTTTGATGAAAATATGTCAATGTCATTGTTATGATTTTAATTATAAATTTTATTTTATATATATATATATATATATTAAATACTAATTATTATTCTATTGATTATTGTTTGGCCTTGTCACAAGTTAACCAACTAACAAAACCTCTAAATGATAAAGACAACTCTCCCAATGAACAACCTTGAATCGTGGCTTGACGCAACCAATATTCTAGAAGCAAGAACATGTTGACATTGGCTACTTTATATTAAATATATATATATATATATATAATCATATTTGTATTTACACATTTTATTTTCAACACCATTTAATATTTGTATATATTAATTGAAATATAATAACTTTATTAAAAAATGATATTGAAATTTTAAAAGCTACATAAAATTTAGAAAGTTAGTTTATAAACACATTAAGTCAATAAAATAATTTTAAGATTTAATACAATCAAACAAATAACACATCAACATGGACCCAATACTTGTTAAGGATATGGTGGTTGATTGGTGGATCATTCCATTTACCCAAGTTCAATTCCACTGAAACATCTTCAACATAACAAAAAAAGCCTTTCTAAAGATTTTATTTCGAAATAACAAAAAAATATGAATCAATCAAACATCCCAATTTAATCATACCTTATTATTACATTATTAAACATCCCTTTCTTATATTGAAGATCTTATATTGAAGATTTTATGACATGAATCAATCAAACATCCAAATTCAATCACGCCTTATTACATTATTAAACATCCCTTTCTAATTGAAGATTTTATGACATGATAAAGAAAAAATCAATCAAAGCTTAAATGTAAAATTCTTGAAAGTTTAAATCTTTTCTCAAATCCATTTTCACAACCAGATCCCCCTGAAGATACTAAACATTCGTAACCAATTATGCATACTCATAACAGATTTGAAGGGGCAATAGTCTGTCAATGGCCGACATTGAGAAAAATTAACTGAATGAATGAGAAAATTACAGGCACGATATTCAATAAGAATAATGAAAACAAACTTATTCCATCAGCGAAGTGCAAAGCTGTAGGCACAGATTCTTTATATATATAGATACAGATATTTGCGGTGAATAAGAGCGTTCAGAGCAGAGTCTACAGATTCTTTATATATATAGATACAGATATTTGCGGTGAATCGGAGCGTTCAGAGCAGAGTCTACAGATTCTTTAAATATATAGATACAGATATTTGCGGTGAATAGGAGCGTTCAGAGCAGAGTAAGGAAAAGGGATAGCAGCGGGATTCGAACCGAGGATGGAATGAACGCAAGCTAGCTTTATTACCTTTATCAATCACGCCAGTCCATTCATTGGCTTTGTACAGGAGAAGCAGAGGGTTGAAGAAAGCGAAAACAGTAGAAAAACAGGGCTAACAGTAATTAATTAATGAACTGAGAAACAGATCAAGAAATAAATACCTCTGCAACAAAGGACTCGAAGTCAGGCTTGCCCATATCTTGACGGAGAGCTTCTGTAATCTGAATCTCGTTCTCATCAGTGAGCTTTGAGATTTGTTTGAGCTGAGAAATTCTCCATTCATGGCTTCTCGTGCGACCGGAAGAAAACGCCTCCCGCAATTCTCCGACGATGGAATCTGCGTTAATGGCCATCTCTAACGCACAAATTTGTGAAGGAATGAGCAGCGATCTGTGATCTTTGATCGTATATACGAGGGCCGGTTGCAGTCAACAGATCGATTGGGGATTTGGGCGTTATAGTTTTTTGGGATCAACTGCGACTTCTGACCTTCGCATTGTCATCATTGTACCCTCCGCTTTTCTAATATACATTTGGAATCTTGGAGTTGGATGGACGATCGCATGGAATTCGTTTCCTTGAACTAAACCAATTTATAACCCAGTTTTACCTTTTCACAACTTTCTAATTTATAGATCACATGCATGTTGACAATATATGTTCCCAAGTGGTACTCTCATTTTTGGCGTACTCTCATTTTTGGAGTGGGATAACTCGCACTCAAATCGCCTGGCTTTTTCGGTGATTTGTTCCCTAGATTTAGTTATAAAAATTGGTGGAATCCTAGTTCCACCCCATTTACTACGGAACTATGCCATAAAATTGTGCCCCTAGGGGTTTTGGCCCATTTTAAGACGACCCAGATCGTCGAAATTCCAAAAAAATAAGGAGAAGGGATGGAACTGTGCCTCGCCGGAAAATTTTTCGTTGCCGGCAGGAGGCGATTTGAGTGCCAGTTATCACACGCCCTCATTTTTAATGAAGGTTGACCTTCTCATTTTTAATGAAGTTTAATAATGTTAGTTATTAGAGTTGGAGAGGATAGTTTCTCATAATTCACAACTCGCTTCTCATGGGGCAACATGGAGTGATGGTGGCTCCCCTTGGATATATTAGCCGATTAAATTCCTATCCTCACACATTGGTGAACTCTACTCAGAGCATCTTTGTATTGCTTGTCCAAAAAAGCGTATGAGTTATATGACAATTGTTTCTATTTTGTCTCTTAATTGTGGGATATCTGTGAGAGGAGATATTTACACTGCTAACCAAGGAAGCCTCACATAGAAAGCACTTGAGTGGAAAAGGAATTGATGGTCAGTAGGTAATTTGCTTGTTCGTGTTGATTTCGAGACTGTCAGTAGGTAATTTGCTTGTTTGGTTGGGCTTTATGATTATGTTTCTTGCTTACTAGATCTCCTGGCATCCTTGCTTGGAGAGTCGAGGAGAGCTTTGGAGTTTGCACTAATGAAAGACTCGAGTTGGGCCTCATGTATAGGTAAGGTTAAAAGTGACATTCAAGAACTGAAAATACTGATGCAAAGACTGAATTCATAGTTGGAAGGTATGGTGGCAACCATCGAGCAACGTAGTTCTCTTGTTTCTCATTTGTACGCCCTATTTGATGATCTAGAAGGGCAAGTGAGGGTGCAGGGAGGAATTGATCATTGCTACATAAGCTCACCAGGAAATGTTGGTAGGGGGTCATTTTAGAAACACTCCATATGCCGGCTCTAGGACAATGGAGGAACAATCAATCCAATAGCCAATCCTTGGAGTGGTTGAAATCTCCAACTCCCATTTACCAGAAAAAGAGCATTGAAGTACCCATGAAGTACAAAGTGCTCACAACTCACCTTAATCTCTTTTTCTATGTGTTTTTTTGTATACTCCTTTTAAGACAATTTATTAGGGTCTACAATGCTCAATTTTTGTAAAAGTTGACACAACAATCTTTAGATTTCGGGCTGAGGAGATAATTTTGGATAATGTCCTATTTGCTAACAAACAATTTTGTATTAGAATCAATTTGTACTCTTTTGGCTATTTCATCCATCCCTTTAATATAAAATCTTTACCCATTTTAGTTATAATTTTTTTTGAATTAGGGTTAATTAGTGTGAGTTTTATATCATTGATTTAGACTTGATTTTGGAGACATGGTGTTATGATATTGTTTTTGATATTTAATTGGGTAAAAGTGACATCTCCAAATAGTAATAATCCATTAACTCCAATCTTGATTTCTAGATAGTGTTTTAGGGCATTGTCTTTGACATTTAATCTTTAAAGTGACATGACCTTGAGTAATAATCTATAAACTTCTTGACTCAAAACCTTATCTCTATATAATGAGATTGTAATAGGTAGTCTTTGAGATCTCTCCCTCCAAAGTTGAGAAGAGTAGTCTTTCACTAAAATTTTATTAAAAAATTTCGCCACATATTTCATAATAATTTTAGATTTATTTTATATTGAAATTTATTTAAGATGCTCAATTGTTAAAGTATTTTTAAAAAAAAATTGATCTTAATATTAATATTGTATATAAAAGAGATCCAATAAATCAATAAATTATAAATAAATCACATATAATTTATTAACAATGAGATAATCAAGAATATATATGAAGAATATATATGACAAAGAATGTGAATCTAAATAAAGAGGATAACAACAGTTTTTCACACCCAAGAATATATATGACAAAGAATGTGAATCTAAATAAAGAGGATAACAACCGTTTTTCACACCCAATCAGAATGTGATTCTAAATAATGAGGATAACAACCTTTTTTCACAACCAATCAAATAAATATGTTTTTATTGACGTTCATAACTTTTGTTAACTTATATAAAGAATATTGAATCAATCATTGTCTCATTATTTTCTTATGATTTTTATAAAAAGATATAAAATTGCGAAGTTAAATGTTATTTTTCAATACAACAATATATTTATTATAAATTCAATATATAACTTATAAAATATATTCCATCTCACAACTATTCACATCAAATATAATTAAATTATATTTGAATTTTTATATACTTGTGTAATTATCATTTTTATATTATCAACATATATCTATCTTAAACTTAAATATATCAAGCACCAATATAGGTATTTTTATTATTTTTATTTTTTATTTTTAAATCTTAAACACGTTTTTTTTCATCCCTCTCTTGTTTGATTTTAAGTTTTAATTTTATATTTTGTAGGGGCATATGGATTTTTTTAATTACATTTCATAATCCAGGGGAGGCAGGTGCAGGGGGAGTCATCTTTGATCCTGGAGGAAATATAATCTTCTCTTATGCTTGGGGCCTTGGGAAAAAAACCAACAATCATGCTGAATGGGAAGCCATAATGCTTAGCATCGAAACTGTAGCCAACGTAGGATTTAGCTCCTATCAAGGTTTTGGTGATTCAAAGATTGTCATCCAGAAGATGCGTCAAATTCAAGCTGGAAAAGATCATGGATTGAGTAGGGTTCATAAAAGAATTCTTGCCTTCATCCCTGAAATTGACAAGATACAACTCTTTCACATCAAGCGTCAGAACAACTATGAAGCAGATGTTATGGAAAACAAGGGATCCAGGTTGCGTCCAGGGTAAATAATAGAAAACGATACTCCTCCTTTGTATAAATGTATAGCTTGTTAAAGATTGTTTTAGACCACCCCTCCTTTGCTTATCTCCTTGGGAAAAGGGTGGCATGCATAGACTCTATCAAGGCCACGATGAGGGCACGTTCGATCTTGCATTACGCATGACAACTGGTAAGCAGAAGACGATTGCCATAAATGGGCCATTAATGGTTGTCCCTTCGAGATCTCTGGGGAATGTTTTGCTCGCGCCATCCTTTTAGATCCTTTTATTAGACTAGCAAGGAAAATACCAGGCCATTACTCTCCACTCCCCCTTGTCAGAAGGGCTTGTAAATATGACGCATTCTTGGGTTATTTCACACATTCTAGAGAGCAGCTTTCCGTGTCTGGAGTTGAGAATTTGTGAAGGAAATGGACGGATAATGCAGAGCAGCTTTCCATGTCTGGAGTTGAGAATTTGTGAAGGAAACGGACGGATAATGCAAAAGAGCTCTGCAACCATGAGCAAGGTCAGGAAAAGGTTATGGGCGAGGTCCGGGATATCAAAAATATAATGTTTATTTTTTTATAAACATTAATCTAAATATATTTAACATTATTATAAAAAAATATTTAACTTTTTTTATAAATATTAATCCAAATACATTTAACATTATTATAATTATTTACACACTATATCTATATCTATAAGTTAAATTTGATTGTTTTAATTTAAGATTTTAATAGCCAAAATTAGTTTACATATTAATATGAATATAAATACAATATTAATATCTTAAAAAAAATTCAATTTTTTTCAAAATTAAGTAAATTATATAAAAAACAATTAACAAGTTTTCTGAAAAAACTATATACTGGTTTTGCAATACAGCCCATGTGAAAAACCTGATTTTTTTGTTATGCAAAATTCATCAATACCTTCTACAATGAAATTGTATACATTATGTAGATTATTTTCTTAAGAAGTTTTCTGGAAAGTCTATAGACTGGTTTTGCTATACAGTTCCTGTTAAAAAAGGCTAATGTTCTATTATGCAAGTCCCATAAATATCTTGTCCAATGAGAGTGTAGAGTAGTTAATTATTTTCAATAATAATTATAAAGAAAATACTGTTCATGTTATTGTTTTGCTGTAATAAGAGTTTCAAGTTTCAAAAATGATACTACTCGGAATAATAATTATAAAGAAAATACTGTTCATGTTCTGGTTTTGCTGTAATAAGAGTTTCAAGTTTCAAAAATGGAATACTACTCAGAATAATAATTATAAAATAAATACTGTTCATGTTCTTGTTTTGCTGTAATAAGAGTTTCAAGTTTCAAAAATGGAATACTACTCGGAACAATAATTATAAAGAAAATACTGTTCATGTTATTGTTTTGCTGTAATAAGAGTTTCAAGTTTTAAAATGGAATACTACTCAGCATGTGTTATGTTACAGAAATCAGAAGTGAAAAGCTCAGGGCGCAGGCTCTTCAAACAAATTATATTATATCTACCTATTCATTCTGGAAATACAAAGGAAAAGGGATAGCAACGGGATTCGAACCGACAATGGAAGGAACAAAACAGAGCTCCGTAGCATTTATACATAACAGGGCTAGGGCTATTTAACTGATAAACAAATAAATAAATACCTCTGCAATGAAGCTCTCGAATTCAGACTTGCCGTTATCGTCACCGAGCGCCTTTGCAATCTGAGCCTCGTTTTCATTGATGAGCTTTACGATTTGCTTGAGCTGAGAAATTCTCCACTCACGGCTTCTCGTACGGCCGGAAGAAAACGCATTCCCTAGCTCTCTGACGAGGGATTTTGCCTCAATGGCCATCTTTAACACAGGAATTTCAGAAGGACAGAGCAGAGATCCACCTTTAATCGTAAATATGAAATATGAAGCCCGGATTAAAGTTAAAAGATGGATTGGTGCAGGAAATTTTGGGCTCTGGACATTATTGGTGCAACCTCTACTTCTAATTCATCATCGCACTTCACGCAGTGAAGATTCTTCGAGTTTCATAGCCCCTACGACGGTGGCGTGGCTTTCACTTAGTTGGACAGATAATTTTTTTTTTTTTAAATAGCAATCACATGCAATTCCAAAGACATATTATTATTTTTAACAATAACCAAATGTTAACCTAATTTTAATATTTTCACAACATTTCCTTCCCTATACATGCATGCCTATAATAATATATTGTTAAAGTCAATGATGGTTACCAGACTCACCCACCCCACCCTAGTTGAACAACTATGGGCCTTTCTTGGTTATTTAATTATCTAAAAATATCCAACGACTTTTGTGGATTTGACGACGAATTATGTTGTGGGTTTGAAATGTCTAAAAAAGTTTGATTATTATAAATATTGTGGTAGGTGTTGTTGGTTTTTTTTTTTCCCCGATTTTTTTTGAAAAAAATAAGTAATTTTATTTCATCTTGCGAGTACAAAATTACATTTAGATCTTCGTCACTCTGTAAGAGTGTAATAATTGCTGTTAAGCAAAATCAATATAAAACCAGTCTCTGCTACAACTTCTAAAAAATGCAGATAACAATGGGCAAACCCTACAACTATCACCCTATTCAAGGCAGCCATGCGTGGCTCAAATACAATGCAAAAACCAACTCTAAAGTGCTGTAAAGAAAGGATCAGAAAGAAGTAAAAAGAGAAATGCCGACGAAGGCTGGAAAAAACGTTTTCCCCCCAAAACGCAAGGAAAGATAGCAGAGCCACCAGCTTCTGCATAGAACCCCAAATCCGCCGCAATGAAGACACACCTTGATAGCCAGATAGGCTCCTCGGCATGGAAACATCCGTCACCGTAAGCAGGAGCCCTGCCATTAAAACTGGGTGCTATCTCGGCATGCCGCCGCCGTCAAGGGGTCCAGGAGCCCGTGTCAGAGGGGAGCCCGAGCTCATTCGCCGCAACCGCCAACCGCCCTCGAAGCCCCAAAGAGTGGCTACCACATCGAGCACGCCGTCGCCAAAGGACTGGAGCCCGCGAGCTCTAATGTCCTCCACTACCGCCGCCGACATGTAGCCATGGACGCGCAGCCCCGGTGCCGCTCCCCTCGTCATAAGAAACCGCCGCCACCGCCACTGGGAAGCAGGAGGAGCCTGCTACCCAATGGGTCGCCACGCAAAGGCGCTGCCACCGATCTGAAGCGTAGGGTGAAACCGACCACAAACACCTTCCAAGTGTTGTTGGTTTTTATTTAGCTAGTATAGCTTAATAACTTGTGGTAGATGAATACCGATAAGTCACAAGTTAAGTGTCACGAACAAATTAAATTTGTTATTTGTTTTCCATATGTAGTTGTAATCAATGAGTTGTCTATGTACTAGTTGTTATCATCTTTTTCTAGTTAAAGAAGTTGTTGCCATGAATTGCTTGTTATCCATGCTATAATTGTTTATTTCTAATTTGGAGCTACCACAACCATAAAATCAATTTGGATAGTACACTTGTCTCATCCTCGTGCAATCTAGGATTCATGGAGATCAACCTCCATCCCAGATTCTAACTTGTAGTTGCACGAACTTCCCATTATCCATGCATCAACCACCCGTTATTTTTTATTTTCTTTTTCTTTATAATTGTTTATTTCAAAAACCACAACCATGCAATCAATCTGGACACTACATTTGTCCCATCTATGGATGTAAAAATATCCAACCACAAAAGTATTTCTTTATTTAATTATCTAGAAATATCCAACCACAAAAATGGTTTTCAAAAAACAAATATATATATCTATATATAATTATTGTTAATATTTATTTAATTATCTAAAAATATCCAACCACAAAAAGTGGTTTTGATTACGAAATATGTCTGGATTCGAAATGTCAACCAAAAAAATAGTTACTATAAATATAAATATTGTGAAAAAGGGATCATATGATTAGTGTAGATATTCCGGAGAAAGGACATATAGGTCGTGTTGTGGATTCAATTCGAAACATCGACCGAAACAATTTGTGGATATTACGAGGAAAGAAAATCTGAAATATCCATCCTAATTGAACTTTAAAGTTTAAGTGCATTTTAGGGTTTTTAAGGATAAAATATATGAAAACATTACATCAAAATGTTATTAAAATTTAACATTGTCAATAAAACTCCTCGACTAGTGAGCCCAAAGAGCCTAGTGTCAACTATGATCTAATACAAAATTAGTATTTTTTAACTACTTCCCACTACCAAATCCTAGGGTAGTAGCCTTTGTAAAATTGCCTAGGATGTACCGAAATTTGTCATCAATTGGACCCCACCCTAAAATTGCCTAGGGATATGGGGAAATTTGCCATCAATTGGACCCCACCCTAATGAGGGTGGGGTAGGGTGCAAAGGTTTGTGCATGTATGTTAAGGTTTTAATGTTAAGCTACATATAAATTTTTTTATTAATTTTTTTATGGGTTTTTAATCTCATAAGTTTGATGAAATTAAACCTAGGTGTATGGAATGAAATTCATCTAACCCCACCAATGGACCACGTATCCTTGTTATTTTTTTAGTATATATGATATTATTTTGTTACATATTTGTTATTAAAAATATTGTTAATAAAAAGTAATTAATATCTTTATTTTTAAAAGAGTTAGCCACTTTCCTTACAATTAAAGTGTTGTTAAAATTCGAAATATTATAAATATGATATATATACCACTAAACATACGGTGGTGGTGGTCCGTTGGTGGGGATTGATGGATTTCATTCCATCCACCCGCGTTCAATTCCGTTGAGACTCTTCTGGCTTGGATGACCGGCTGATGGTTTGCTCGACCTACCATCCACGATATGTGGGGAAGTTTGTGGAGATTTCCCGTGCGTGTGTTAGCTTTCCTTGATTCCTTTGGAATAGCAGAAGGTGGTATTTTCCGCGTGAAAAAAAAACTAAAGTATAATATATTTTGTAAAAATAAAAATAAGTATAAATGTTCGCCCCTCGTACTAAAATGTCCTCCCCAGAAAATCGGTGTGGAATCTTGAAAAACGCAAAACACGAAAGTTGTATCTCTCGTCGATACCTTTCCAACACTACCAAAAGTGTTAAATTCCAAGTTTATGAGAAAAAGTTATCGCAAAAATAACAAATAATGATTCTCTCTATCTTTCATTTTTTATTTATTTATGATACTTTATTAAATATTATTTATTTTTATTTATGAGAGATTAATTATATAAATGTTTTTATTATTTCAAAATTATTTCACTATCATATCATCTTAATTGATGCAAGATTTGTATTTTAAAGGATTTGGAAGTATTGCTAATATAAAATAAAATAAAAATAGTGATTGTTTATTTTTAGTATTATTGTAATTATATTTTTTTATTATAATTTTAGGTTTTTTTAAGTTTTAGATTTTATTAAATATATAAAAAGAAGTAGTGGTATATTTATAAAAATACTAAGTAAATTATAATATAAATTTTAAAAATTTACCACTATATCATTTATTCTGTATGCACAATAATCTAAGCCTTTCATTATTATTTTCTACCATCATCTCTTAACTCTACACTAACTCAACATACTTGTCAAGTACCATGAATGAGATATTATAGGTTGACCTTCACTAGATAACACCTTTAACTTAGTGTGACATGGCGTATTTGTATTGTGACATGGCTTTTTGTATTATTTTCCTTAAGAGGTCCATTTTAGACCTAAAATTTCCTCTAATGAATTTCACATTACCTACGGTAATATTTGCATACATCATTCTTAAACATCAGGGAAGCTAACAACTAATTTACTTGGCAACTTTTACCCCTATGTCCCATTATGATACCATGGGGATGAAAGACTTCAATAATTCTTTGTTGAACACATAACTCTCCCTTGAGAACTGTCACCAAATTAAAAGTGGTCTAATTTCTCAAATTGGAGTCTAGATAGAGGAGATATTGTAGTTTGAAATTTGTTTTTTTGGGGCTTCAAGTGACAACAGTGGGTCTTGTATAGGACATAACTTTTGGCAAGGAGATCACATTGTAACAAGATCAAGGCCTTTGGATAGGCGATTTTTACAGCTTTGATCTGACATATTACATGATATATTTTCAATTAATATTGATTGTGTTATAGCCATTATAAATTTTCTCCATCAAACCCCCCATGTAATTGAAGAATGGAAAGGTTTTTGTGGTTTTCTCCTGAAAGGATTTACATGTTAAATTATGTGTATTGTGATTTGAGTTTATTTATATTTATTGTTTTGAAGTTATTAAATAAATGATGAATGTTTAAAATGAGAAAAAGTATCTTATACTGATTTAGCCCCACCTCTCAGTATAACCATAAGTCCAACAAGTGGTATCAAAGAAGGTTCCTATATATATATATATATATATATATATATATATATATATATATTCCTGAAATCGTGTATTTTTTCCAAGAGGAACTAAAATATGAATTAGTTTTTGTAAATCCTATCAAAAAATAATTAGAAATGATGGTAGTGTCACTCGCCTCTTTTTTTCTTTCAAAATTTTACAAAAAAAGAAAAAAAATCCAAATTTTCAACCTAAGAAAGGGCTCTGATACCACTTGTTGTTCCTTAATGGATTTGAAAATAGAATATATAGATTAACTTGCAAATAACACAACAGATCCACACAATAAATTACAAGAGAATAAACACAAGAATATGGAAAGAACCCATAAGGTAGGGTAACACCATTAATTATTCCTCAAGGAAGGAATCACTCCACGAGCTATATGCTTTTTACAACAATTATATCCAACACACTTCGCAAGACCTCTCACTCCATTGCTTCCATTTGCTTATATAGTTTCCATCTAACCTCATAGGTACTTTCTAGAGAATGAACTTTCTAATAGGTGGAACCTTCTAGGTACTTCCTAGAGAAGTAATGTTCTGGTAGTCCAAATGTTCTAGTAAGTCTTATTGCACTTATTACTTTTCACAATACATGGGCCTTATTTAATAAAGATGGCCTCAATACATAATATTGCCCTCTTGGATATCTCCCCACGTACCCTATGGAAAAAAACCATTTAAAAAAAACATATACAAAGATAATTAAACACTTTGTTTTTTGGATAAGACCCAAAAGGTTAAATTATAATTCACACAATAGTATATAGTCTTATGTAACTAAGGCTAGATGTTATTAGAAAGTATATGATCTCACAAAAAGGTAGTTTTAATGATGACCATACATGATATTAGCTTTCTTGAGAACATTATCTAGGTTGAACATGCTCTTGCTTCTGGATTAAGACCTAAAATTGATTTTAATTAGCTAAGAGATCGTCTTCTTCAAACGTAAGGAAACAAGTTAATGACCCAAAACCGAGGGGCTAGGAAGAATGGAAGTTTGAACCCTTAAGGACCACTAATGAATTATTTTAGGTGGCATGATTTTTCTTGAATAAGAGTGATAAATAATTTGCATTCATTGATAACAACTTGGGATGATTGTTCTCAATACCAATTCACCACTGAATTACAATAAAATTTACCACCTTCAAACAAAAATAAATAAAACAACTAAACACTTAAAAAAAATTTAAAATCCTTTAAAATCGAATCAACAAATAAAATCTACTTTGAGATGTCTTTGTTTTTTATTTATATGTAATAACTACCTATTTAAAACCTCAAAGAAATAAATAACTCAAACAAAATAATCTAAGCCTTTCATTATTATTTTCAACCATCATCTCTTAACTCTACATTAACCCAACATACTTATCAACTACCGTGAATGAGATATTATAGGTTGACTTTCACTAGATAACATCTTTAACTTAGTGTGGCATGTCGTATTTTTAGTGTGACGTGGCCTTTTTGTATTATTTTCCTTAGGAGGCCCATTTTAGACCCCAAATTTCCTCTAATGCAATTTCGCATTACCTACGGTAATATTTGCATACATCATTCTTAAACATTAGGGAAGCTAACAACCAATTTACTTGGCAGCTTTTGCCCCTATGTCCCATTATGATACCATGGGGATGAAAGACTTCAACAACTCTTTGTTGAACACATAACTCTCCCTTGAGAACTGTCACCAAATTAAAAGTGGTCTAGTTTCTCAAATTGGAGTCCATTTAGAGGAGATATTGTAGTTTGGAATTTGTTTTTTTGGGGGATTCAAGTCACAACCGTGGGTCTTGCAGAGGACATAAATTTTGGCAAGGAGATGACATTGCAACAAGATCAAACCCTTTGGACAGGTCATTTTTACAGCTTTGATTTGACATATTACATGATATATTTTCAATTAATATTGATTGTGTTAAGCCATTATAAATTTTCTCCCTCAGACCCTCACGTAATTGAAGAATGGAAAGGTTTTTGTGGTTTTCTCCTGAAAGGATTTCCATGTTAAATTTTATGTATTGTGATTTGAGTTTATTTATATTTATTGTTTTGAAGTTATTGAATAAATGATGAATGTTCTGGGTTGGCAGGTGCGGGAGGATTCCTCCTTGACTCCGATGGAAACAAAAAGAAAGACTATGCTTGGGGAATTGGCAGGAGGACTAACAATGAGGCGGAATGGCTCGCTTTGATCAAAGGAATGGAAATTGCCATAAATGACGATGTCGGGGACCTAGTGACCTTCGGAGACTCAATACTAGTTATTAGGGAGGCCAGATCTTTGGCTATCAATCGCAGAAAACTAGTCTCCAAACTTCAGCACCTCTTCACCTATGTGGCTAAAGAATTTAACTCAATTTCCTTTCTCCACATCTTGAGAATCAACAACAAGGAAGCATACATCATGGCAAACATTGGTACTGGTCTGGATTGTGGTTTGGCGACCATTAATGGTATCAACATTGTCATTAACTGGGTCCCTTAGTCCCCTCTCCCGTTTTCCCATGAACGCCTTGATTCTTAAGACCTCTCTCATGGATTGGAACCATTTTTCTCACCCCTCAAACTATAGAGTTGTTCAAATTTGCGTTTGGAGTAATGGCAAGATTGTCTTGGGGATCTCCTTCCCCGCATCGATCTTCACCTGCGTACTCTTGGAACACTTGGCGCCTCCACCGGTCTCATCCCACCTGTCTCGCATGCATGCATTTATTAACACATCCCTCCACCCTGCCTTATATCACGCCAAAGGGTGGTATTCTTGACATTCTACATATTCAAATTGCTGAGATTTGGGTTCTACGGGAGCCATACGTAGTTATTTGGGTTCGTAATTTGGGTCCTCACTAGTTAGTTATGGAGGATAAGGGTATGAGCCTTTCTTCGCTGCAGTGCCTCCGTTGTAGGAAGAATCTTCAGGACAATGCAGGGGGGGTTGGAGCGAAGTGTTACCTGTCAGCTTTCGACGTGGTTCAGGGGCAGGGGAATTGGAAAGCTCGTGGTGGTTCAACACATAATTTCCTTTGTGGTTTCACTAGGGTTGATGAACCTGGCAATGGTAGAAATTGGGTACCTCTTGAGTTAGGTTCCGGTCAGAGTAATGGTGGTGTAGTGCAACCAACTACTCGTGGAATCTTCAACGAGCCTGGAAATGGTAAGAGCTGGACCCCTCTTGAACTGGGCACCAACCAGAACTTGGGTGGGGTAGTGCAACACTCTGCTCGCGGACACTCCAGGGAGCCTGGTAACAACAAGAATTGGACCTCCCCGCAAGTTTTGGATAGTGGATTTATCAATTTGGAGTCTCCACATGGGCAGGATAGTCCGTCTCCAGAAGTCCTATCACACTTGCTGGAGCTGGAAAGTCAGGTTCGATGGCTTAGGGGTGAATACTACGATCAGAAAAAAGCTCTTTCACACCTGGCCACCTTCGTCCAGATCTCAACTTCTGTAATCCATAATGGCTGTATCAAAATGAAGGAGTACTTTGATGTGCTTTTGGGAAAAATGGATAATGGCTGCCCTTGTTCAGGGGATATCAACACTCAGATTAACTCTCTGCACAATAGTCTGAAAGTGGTCGAAGCAAAGCTCGATGGCATGAGGTTTGATTCTAGAAACAATCCTTCAGTCTTCCACAGCATCAACAAGAAGAATGTCGGAACAGTGAATGGCAGCAAGGAGAAAATCGACCACCAGTGTTCTGTCAGATATTCCATGGTTTTTCCAGAACTGCTTGGTTAAAGTCCTTTTGTAACGGCTCTAAGAAGCTAGTTAATTGTCTATCTACTCGATATGTATTTCTTTTGCTGTCTTCTGTTAGGGAAGTTTGTAAGGATCTATAGTTGTCATAGAATTAAGTGTGTGTATGAACTACAAAGACGAGAAACGAATGAGCCTACTATGACAGCTCTCCAAGGGGAATAGTCTTCTAGACTTTATTTTGTAACTCTGCTTCTTCTTTTTTAATACAAAAGCTCGTCACTCGTTCTTGTAAAAAAAATGATGAATGTTTAAAATGAGAAAAAGTATCTTATATTGATTTAGTCCCCCCTCTCAGTATAACCATAAGTCCAATAAGTGGTATCAGAGAAGGTTCATATATATATATCCCTGAAATCGCGTATTTTTTCAAGAGGAACTAAAATATGAATTAGTTTTTGTAAATCCTATCAAAACATACTTAGAAATGATGGTAGTGTTACCGAACTCTTTTTTCTTTCAAAATTTTACAAAAAAGAAAAAAATCCAAATTTTCAACCTAAGAAAGGGCTCTGATACCACTTGTTGTTCCTAGTTAATGAATTTGAAAATAGAAGATAGAGATTAACTTGCAAATAACACAATAGATCCACACAATAAATTACAAGAGAATAAACATAAGAATGTGGAAAGAACCCTTAAGGTAGGGTAACACCATTAATTAATCCTCAAGGAAGGAATCACTCCACGAGCTATATGCGTTTTACAACTATTATATCCAACACACTTCGCAATATCTCTCACTCAATTGCTTCCATTTGTTTATATAGTTTCTATCTAACCTCATAGGTACTTTCTAGAGAATGAACTTTCTAATAGGTGGAACCTTCTAGGTACTTCCTAGAGAAGTAATGTTCTAGTAGGAAAAATCTTCTAGTAAGTGTTATTACACTTATTACTTTTCACACTGCATGGGCCTTATTTAATAAAGATGGCCTCAATACATAATATTATCCTCTTGGGTATCTCCCCACGTACCTTATGGAAAAAAAAACATTTAAAAAAGCATATAAAAAGATAATTAAACACTTTGTTTTTTGGATAAGACCCAAAAGGTTAAATTATAATTCACATAATAGTATATAGTCTTATTTAACTAAGGCTAGATGTTATTAGAAAGCATATGATCTCACAAAAAGGTAGATTTGATGATGACCACACGAGATATTAGCTTTCTTGAGAACATTATCTAGGTTGAACCTGCTTTTGGTTTTGGATTAAGACCTAAAATTGATTTTAATTAGCTAAGAGATCATCTTCCTCAAATGTAAGGAAACAAGTTAACGACCCAAAGCTCAGGGGCTAGCAAGAATGGAAGTTTGACCCCTTAAGGACCACTAATGAGTTATTTTAGATGGCATGATTTTTCTTAAATAATAGTGATAAATAATTCACATTCATAAATAACAACTTGGGATGATTATTCTCAATACCAATTCACCATTAAATTACAATAAATTTTACCACCTTCAAACAAAAATAAATAAAACAACTAAACACTTAAAAAAATTAACATCCTTTAAAATCAAATCAACATATAAAATCTTTGTTTTTTATTTATTTATATGTAATAACTACCCATTTAAAACCTCAAAGAAATAAATAACTCAAACAAAATACCCCTCGTTGTTCCCTACCTTGTATTTTTTACTATAAAATAACTCAACCAAATATTAATATCATTGAAGTTTTTATAAAGCTAATTTTTAAAGAATATTTATAAAAATCAATTTTGTGGAAGTGAAAATCCCTTTTTGGAATATTTGAAAAACATTTTTTTTTGTAATGCTGCAAATTATATTAAGCTAATAGAAATACAGTAGGGGTTACAGTTAGTGGTGGTCTTATCTAGAGGTGCCAGTCGTAGATATCAGTGGAGTTGTGGCGTTTCAAAATCAGATTATACAAAAAGACCCTGCCCATTGTAGGGAAACCAGGGTGAGAATGAGGGGTAGTCATGGCCATATAGGCATACAGAAAATTGGCAGTCATAAGCTAAACCAAAACAGACAAAAAGTAAGATAGAGACAATAGAAAAACCTCCTCAACCAGTTCCAAAGGGTCCTTCTGCATCAGAGGGTGTCTCCTACAGAATTGGACAACTGTAACATTCTGTGTCCTTCCAATCTCTAGCAGCAGCAGGTGTTGGGGAAACATTCACAGGTGTCGAAGCAGCGGTCCTAGGTGTCGACGTAGCATTCATGGGAGGTAGAGTAGTATTCCCTGGATGACGAGTGGCATGAGCAGGGAACTTGACCAGCAGGGGAGTGGTCTTCTGGGGCATGACAGGAACAAAACCAGTCGGCTCATTTCCTGTGCGCTTGTCCAGGATAGGGCCCAAGGTGGAGGGGATGGGGAAGGAGGTGTGTAGCTGCTCCTTTCCCTTCAGAAGCTCCCTGCTGCATGTTAAAACCGACGAGCTTTCCTTGCCAAGAGGAAGAGCCAGAGTGCCAAGTGTGGCTTCAACTCTAACGAAAGATGAGGTGGCGCCAGGTGTAGTGCTCCCAGAACGAATGTCGCGGCAGAAGGGTCGAGTGGGGGCATAGGAGTCCCAATAGAGTGTGTTTTCCAGGGTGCCGAGGGTGGTCGCCATGTTTGGCAAAGTAGCCCGCAGAGTTTGGGTGGCGTGGCGAGCAGAAGCCCAATTAGTCTGCATGTCCTCCATAAGCAGGCCCAACATGTTCTTTACAAGCCAATAGGGGTCCTAGATCTGCTCCTGATTCTTGCTATCGAAATTTTCCGCGATTATCCTGGCCTCCTAGTTATCAACCAGTAAACGAACTACGTCGTAGCCCTTCCTGGTGGAACTCGTCTCCAGAGTAGCATCATTCTTCTTGCTCTTGGTCTTGGGTCCCTTCAGCCTGCCCATGGGAGCCGATGAGAGGATGTTACAGGTGTAGGTAAGCGAGAGCTTGAGGAGAACAGGAGCACAAGGAGCCTAGAGCCTGGAGCAGAACCAGGTGAGTGCAAATGCACGACGCAGAGGGCCAGGACAGAACATTGTAGCGTGAGCCTGGCAGCCTGATCTTCGCATGCCAGAGATCCATGTGAATGGTTTCCAGGCAGGATGAAGTGACGTCGGAGGCAGGGGAATTAAAGAGCCCCGCGACTTGACGTCGCTTGGCTGACCTCATCGTTGCTGCCTGGCGTGGGCCTGTGACTAGGTGTCTCATGTATGGGCTCAGGTGTCACGTGGCTGGAGCTATCACCCGCATCCGGGAAATTAATAATAAAAATATAAATAAATATTAAAATTTCAATTTTTTTCTAATTGTGCTAGGGGAGGGAGGCCAGTAGTGGTGCGGGTCCCAAGAAGCCTGATCTGCAATGTGAGCAGGCTAGATCTAAACAATGCTAAGACAAAACTGAAATGCAAAGATGGAGGGTGAGGCTAGGAGAGCCTCACCTCCTAAACTAAAACACAATAAGAACTCAGAACTCTAACAAGCTACTAACACAATAGAATGAAATGACAGACACTAGATTTGCACTAACAAGACTGATTGTATTATGAGGCAAGGTGCCTTTTTATATATTACAAGGATAGAGCACATTAAATGCTATTCATTATTTTAATAATATCTAATCTAATATTATGGCTAATACATTAAACCTAGCATATTGAAACTAATATCCAAAATGGGGAGTGTGCCTCCCATATAGATCATTCCTCCTGATCTAAGTGGAAAGCGTCCCTACTTTCCTTCCTCTCGGTCTAAGTTTGAAGCCACTGTGGATGGAGTGCAGACTGCCATGTTTGCTCAGAAGTTGTAGTGATGCTAGAACAAAATGATTGTTGATGTTGCAAAGACTGGGAGGGTGGAGACACCTGGCTGCCCAGTGAGTACGGCTGAGACTGAGAGGGTGGAGACACCTGGCTTCTCAGTGTGTTGTGCCGCGTAGTTGGGAAGGGTGGAGACACCTGGCTACCTCAAAGAGAAAGAGAACCCTTGTGAACCAGTACAGAGGAACCTCTGGAGCGAGATGGCAAGTGCTACAAAACTGTGCGAAGTGCTGTAGAGCACTAGTGGAGGAATTGGCAAAAATGGAACTGAAAGAGAGATAATATTGGAAGAGAAATAACACTGCTGCAAAGTAAAACTTTGAACCAAAAATGTGAATCCAGGGCTGAATAATGTTGAAGATGCCATGTTGAAAATGGCTTGCTGGAGAAGGTGAAATAAACTTCTGAATAATGTTGAAGATGCCATGTTGAAAATGGAGTGCTGGAGAATGCGAAATGAACTTCTGAATGTTGATGAAGGTGCCATGTTGAAGATGGCTTGCTGGTGAAGGGGAACTAAACTTCTGAACTGCTGGAAAAAAAGAACTTATGTGCTGCATATGTCGTTAGTTACTGGAGAATGGACTTGTGTTGAGATGAATTTTCGACCATAGAAACCTGAGCTTCCTTTGTTTCCTTTACATCCAACTTTGAAAATTCATCACCTTGAAGAGTTTCTGCAATGATTCTGTATTGCAATGCGTGAATGAAGATGATAGAGTTGGGATAGCTAGGCGTGAATGCAATCAGATCAATGAATGGAATGCTAGATGGGTGTGTTTGCTGAATGCATTTTTGGGCGTTTTTGTAGAGCAACTGGTTTCTCGTACTGAGTGACATTGCTCTCTAGGTTCCAATAGTACAGATACCCAGTACTTCCATCTACCAGAGCTCTAAAACTTCAACCGGGAGGAAGGAAAGTAGGGATGCTTTCCACTTCAACCGAGAGGAATTGGTCTATATGGGAAGCCCACACTCCCCATTAATGTATTAGGTTCATTGTATTGGGTTCTATCCCCACGAATAGCTAAATATTAAAGTAGATTATTATTAGTATAATAATGGGCATTATTTATTATGCTCTTTGTAATCTCTATAAAAAGGCATCTGGCCTCCTAATGAAAGACAAGTTTTCTTGTGCCATATTGTGTGTCTCTTACTTTGTTTATGGTTGTTGGCTCTGAGAGCTCTATTGGGTTTTTCCTTTGAGAGGTGAGGCTCTCCTAGCCTCACCTTCCATCTTCTTATTCAGCTTGTCTTAGTATTCAGATTTATCTTGCATTTCAAAATAATCTTAGCATTGTTTAGATATGCCTGCTTGACATTTCGGATCAAAGCCACCTGGCTGGCAATGTGGAGGCCACACGTCAAGGTACAGACGTGCTGCCCTAATTTTAATTTTTGCAATCATTCATACTTATAAAGTTGTAGTTTTGGTAAGAAATTAGTTTTTTTTTAATGTATATTGAAAACCATGTATGCACATTATTTAAATCTCAACGTTTCGGGCTAAATAGTACAACCCATTTTCAAAAAAAAATACCAACAAAACTCTTAAGATATCTCACATTTTAATGCCACTTAATGTGAATTAATCATATTTAATTTTTAAGTGAGATGATTAATTTATCAATAAATGAATATGTCAAATCTTAATAAAATCTTACTTATACCTTCAAAAGCCTTACTTTAACTTTTAAGAATTATTTGAAATAAAATTATAAAAACTTATATAAATATAAACTTAAAAGTTTAATTAAAAATTTATACTAAAATTTTATTTTAAAACTTTATTTAATGATTTAACTTTTAAGAATTATTTGAAATAAAATTATAAAATATTATCATCTCCGCATAATTCTTGGTCATTATGCGGAGATACAACATCTCCCACACTTTGGTCCATCTCTTTTAAACTTTGATTTAAAAATTAGCAATGCACCATCAAAGTTGAAGCTTTATTTTTATATTATCTATAAATGTGAATCTAGAAATGAGCAATGCACCATCAAAGTTGAAGCTTTATTTTTATATTATCTATAAATGTGAATCTAGAAGAGGATTACTTTGTGCTCCTTACCTTTGTTTTGTGGTTTATATCCATCAAACCTAGAGGAGGATAACTACGTGCTTTGTTATTTTTGGAATCATGTGGCCTTATTTTAGTTATTTTTAATTAATGATTGATGGTTATTTTGAGATATTAGTTGTATTTATAGTTTTAATTATGGATTAAATTTGAAATTATCTAGGATCTCTATCTAGCTAAATGTGGGTAGATTTTGAACAACAGAAGATGAAACAATGTTCTAAATGTGTGAAAGAAATTTGGGCCATCCTTGAATTATTTTTAAGTTTTAAAACTCGCCCATATAAAAAAAGTATATATCTAGGTTGATCAAGTCAGATTCCATTAGATGTGAGCACAATTTGCAAAAAATTCAGTGTTGACCCCTTACATTGACCATTAGGTGGGCTCCATGTGTGCCACGTACACAAGTCTGGAACAAAAGATAAAGAAAATTATTTTGTAATTTTACAAAATCCAATGGTTTTACCCTATAGAGTTTAGAAAAATCTTTCTAATGAGCCCTCATTTGCCCAATTCCAAGTTAATATGCCTAGTAAGTGATGTGCACAAATGCATGTCTCTTTGGAAGACAAATTTCATAGTCATGAGTCATGAATTCATTGATAAAATTATATCACGAATTAGAACCGAAAAGAAAATTGGTCCTACCAACGATGTAGGAAATTTTGAGACCTTTCCAATGGTATATCATATACCTGGTTTTGACCTTGGGCTATTGAGATTGAACATTTGCAAGATCATGAATAGTTTTAAGGTAGCATTTTAGTGTTAGAGGTTCATGCTTTAAAAAGTGATGTTGGTGGGAATTGAAACAAAAATATAGAGTTTGAAGTTGTAACTTGCCTAGAGACCTTTTCAATGACATATCATTTTCCCAATTCCGAAATCGGATGATTGACTTAGAGCTATGATCAATATTCCGTGAGCTTGTTTTGAGGTGTGGTTTGGACGATTAGCTACCAAGGTTTGGGGGTAGATGAACAAGTAGGTCACATCAATAAATCAGATTTCTAACTTGACATCGTTGAAGTACTAATGAATACTTTTTTAATATATTTCATTCACTGGGTGGTCCTAAGAGGGATTTTGCTTATAACATATCTCACTCCTTTTTGAACTCACCTAGCTCATAGAGGACACAACTAAGCATTTTGTTGCATTTACAAAACATAAAGAACCAAAAAAGGTAGAGTCGGAACAAAATACATCTATCCTGATCACTAGTAAGCCACATTTCCCGCTAGACTACAATTCCATGAAACTAATTGCAATTCACATAAGTGATCAAAGGAGTATAATAGTAAATTTCCACTACTTCATAACTATTGTCCATTTGATCCTTGAATCAACTGCCAAGTAGCTAGAGTGTAAATGGTTTGGCCTCTTGGGGATATATTTGTTTCTAATTTCTCTTAGAGTGAACATCGAATGTCCCGATACTATCACCACACAAATCCTTTGGGATTTAAAAAGCAAGAGGCATTTGTATTGGGCTAATTCATTAGCATCATTGTTCACGGTAGCTCAAAACACCAAACATATTTTACTTATTGGTTTCCCTCGGTGTTAATGATGAATCTCCTCACTTTTCTATTTACTTTATACTAGAAATATATATCTTGGGGAATCTTGTCGAGTACTCCCCTTATTTTGATGATGGTACCTAAGGTAAATCAATTTTATTAGAATCTTGAGGATTTGTCCACAATCTCATGATGATCATTATATTGAATGAACAACTCATGAGAATAACTTGAGGAGAATGCTCCAAGAAGTGATTACCTCCAACGACTGCTTGCTTGAAGTCTGAAGGTCGGGCATGGTGCAGTGGCTCGGGGTGAGTGGTGGTAGGATGGTATGAACACAGGGGAGGGGCCCTTCCCCTCCTCCACGGCATGAGAAGGAAACGATGAATGAGATTACGACAGTGCAACTTCAGGAGGAACGAATCGGAGGAGAGGGTTGCAGTCCTCAGGATGATATTTCTGCCTTTGATCCAGGAAACGTGGGGCAGGGGTGAATCCTACACTGGTTAAGGAGAGAATCCAGCACATGATGGATCATGCTTTAATTGGTAAATTCATGGTATCTGGCCCTCTAAGAAAGCTCTAACATGGTGGATTAATTCTACTTGGAAACCTAAAGGTCACTTTGATCCCCTACTAGGTTCTAAGGGTTTATTTACTGTGTTTTTTCTAAATGTGGAAGATAAGGACTGGGTATTTGACGAAGGGCCTTATTTCTACTACTCAGCAGGGTTATTCTTACGAATGTGGAAGGATCATTTTAACCCTGACAAGGAAGATCTGTCAATAGCTCCGGTTTGGATTAGACTTTATTCATTACCGCCCGAATACTAGGACCCCGACATCCTGAATGCTGTTGGAGGCGCTCTATGGCACTTTGTGAAAATATCTGATCAAACTAAGCAAGGAAGGTATGTGTCATATGCTCGTCAATGTGTTTACATGAATATTTCTAAAACCCTACCATAGGGGATCACTTTAACATGGGAAGAATCTGAGTGGTTTCAAACCCTAGATTATGAACATATACCTTTTCGGTGTCGATGGTGTCATACCCATGGACATCTGGCCCGGGATTGTCATCTTAACCTCCTTGTGGAAATACCGGGTAACAAACCCCAGGAACATCAAGATTTAGAAGGTTTTACCAAAATCTCTAATCGATGAAGAATTGGAAGGAGGCATAATGGTTCGAAATTGAGAAATAAAGGACCTAGTACGAATTGATTTGCTGCTTTGGATCCCGATCTGCCAGAACCTCCTATTCCTTTGGTAGCTCAAGAATCTCCTAGTCCTGAGGCTGAAAGTTTAGCAATGATACCTGAGATTTGCTCGGGAATAACGCAGTACCCATTATGAAAGTCGACGTTTCGAACCTTAATCACGGTTCATCATCAGGACAATGAGTCAAGGTAAAGGATAGCATTTCCAGTGCATTTATATTCATTCGTGTATTGTTTGTTTAAGAGAATCATGAACCCCAGATGTCGGCCAAAAACCTAATTGTGTTTTGTTTATTAAACCAACGATGACCATTAGAAGTAAAATCCATTAGAAGTAAAATTAGATCTGTCAAAGATCCCATAGACCAATTGCAATGCCAAGGAGTTTACAAAGCTCCCTGTTCCTGTGGAGATTGCTACATTGGTGAGACAGGGCGCTCCTTCCGAGTTAGAATGAAGGAACATGAGGCAGATATCCGAAATGGAAGAACCTGCACCTCTGCATTACCAGAACATTCCATCAACACTAGACACCACATATGCCTAGAAAACACAGAAATTCTCGCAAAAGAAAACCATTACTTCAAACATAAAATTAGAGAGGCCTTAGAGATAGCTAAACATCCTAATAACCTAAATAGAGACAGTGGCCTTAAGATTAGCAACACCTGGCTTCCCCTCATCAAGAAATATTAATTTCATAGTAATTTTACAATATCCAACAAATCTCATAATTTCTTAAAATAAAATATATTAATTTTTAAAATTTTTAAATTTTTTTTAAGAAACCAAAAAAGTAAAAATTAAATAAACAAAAATTAAAAATACTAAAATTAAGGATATATGAATCCTCCATTGATTATGTTTAATCAATTTATTCAAGTTAGAAAATAATTGTAATTTTATTAATTAATGCTGTAAAAATTTTGTTAACTAAATAATTAACTAATGTATTATTTTACTTCAATAAATAATAAAATTATATTGTAACAAAATATAAAATAAATTTTTTTAAATAAACAAATATTAAATAAATAAAAAATATTATATACATTAAAAATTTCTTAAAAATTGGTTGTAGCTTGGGTGGTTGGGAGGAATGTTTGTTACCCTCCCCACCCAAGTTCAATTCTTGTAAGTGACATATTGCTCTTGTTGAGCCCATATTGTAATGATTGTAATTCGTGCCACCTTGATTCTCTAGAATAGCAGGTGGTGACCATTTCCCCAGGTGGACTAGCCCTCTAACAAACGACGAACCACCTTTTAAAAAAAATACCTAAAAATTATAATCCGAAATCATTATTATATAAAGTTACAATTTCTAAATAGTTCAAAGTACTACTCTTTTAAATGTAACATTATATTGTTAAAACTTAATAATTAAATTAATTAGAAAATCAATTAATTAATAAAAACATTAATAAACAAACCACACTTGGGTTTTTGGCCGACATCCGGGGTTCATGATTCTCTCAAACAAACAATACACGAATGAATATAAATGCACTGGAAATGCTATCCTTTACCTTGACTCATTGTCCTGATGATGAACCGTGATTAAGGTTCAAAACATCGACTTTCATAATGGGTACTGCGTTATTCCCGAGCACTTCAACACCAAACCCTCAACGTAGGAATCTATGAGATGATACCTGAGATCAGTAATAAGAATAAATATGCTAGGAAAAACCCTCTCGAAGTAGAGCACATGGAGGAGGAATTGGAGGATATGGAACTAGGAGACATGGATCTTGATAGCATCGAAGAGG
The DNA here is from genome assembly GCA_027924585.1 of Larix kaempferi. NCBI lineage: Eukaryota > Viridiplantae > Streptophyta > Pinopsida > Pinales > Pinaceae > Larix > Larix kaempferi. The sequence continues at coordinate 4,233,695 of BSBM01000159.1, read as the reverse complement.
CCTGCAAAAACATTGAGGTTCATTCTATCTCGGATAACCAACATAAGCTATTGAAGGACGCGATTCTTAAAATGAAACCTACCCCCAGCCTGGGGATTGGCCCCCTAAAATTAAAGGAGAGCAAAAGGAAATTCAAAGAAGGAGGATCAAAGAGGGGGAGAAGATCCAACAAGGAGCGAATAGGGGAAATTGGGGCTCGATTGGTTGACTCAGGTCAGTACCCCACGATCCAGGAAGCTCTACTCTCTATGAGATACAGTGCTTGATGAAAATTGTTTTGTGGAATATTAGAGGGACTAATGGTCCTCACAAAAGAAAAACTCTGAAAAGTAAGATTATGAAGGAAAAACCTGCTGTTGTTTTGTTACAAGAAACTAAGTGTTCGGGAGCACAATTGGAACTAAATGCTCGTAGCATATGGAAACAGTGTAATTGTATGGCGCTGGATGCTGATGGTCATTCTGGAGGAATGGCTATCCTGTAGGACCCTCAGCATGTGTCCCTCACTGAATTTCTCTCTACCAAGTTTAGTCTCTTTGCTGCATTTCATCTTTTAGGCTCTAATGTGCAGGGTATTATTACCAATGTGTATGGGCCGATTAGTTATCCTAAAAAGTGTAATTTCATTACCAGTTTAACTAAGATTAGGAGAATGTTTGAAGGGACTCATTGGATTGTAGGAGGAGATTTTAATTTGATCAGGTCACTGTCTGAGAAAAAAGGGGGTAGAAGAATCCTGACACCTGAAAATACCCTGTTTGATGAATTCATTGAGACAAGTAATCTAATTGATGTTGATATGGGGAGCAACGGGTTCACCTGGAATAAAAGAAGAGGAGGGGAGCATTTGGTGGCTGCTAGGCTTGATAGGTTCTTCATTTCTGAAAGCATTATGCTTTTAGGGGGGGCTCTTACATCTCGCCCGATTACCTCTTCAGGCTCTGACCACTGGCCTGTTTCCCTCATCTGGAGTAATATTGGGACTAGAATGACAAGACCTTTTAGGTTTGAGAGTTTTTGGTTAACCCATAAAGACTTCCAAACTCGAGTGGAGGAATGGTGGAAGAATATTATTCCCCCTCATGGCACTTAGATGTACTGTTTTCAACAAAAAATGAAACTATTGAAACAAAAGATCAAAAGTTGGAATAAAGATGTCTTTGGGAACATTTTGCTTGATAAAGCTAAGATTGAATTATAGATGGAACATGTTCAGGAAAGCATCATGCGGTTAGGCTTGACTACTGAACTGGCTATGGAGGAAAAAAACCTTTCTGAACAGTTATATCAAGACAAACTCAAGAAGAACTTTTGTGGCAACAGAAATCTAGGAACCAGTGGCTGAAGGATGGGGATAAGAATGCGAAGTTCTTCCACAGAGCGACCATCCAACATAGACATCAAAACTAGATATGTAACCTCCGTACCCCTGATGGTGTGACACTTGATTCTCATGAGGAGATAGAGCAGGAATTAATTACTCATTTTAAGGAAGTGATTACGGAACCACAGGTGGACCGTTTTGAGGCTTGTAGGGCTATTAAGGATATTATTCCTAGGCTTATTACGGAGGAGCAGAATGAGATGCTCATTCGTCCTATTGAATTCTAGGAGGTCGAGATCGCCATTAACCAAATGGAGGATGAAAAATCACCAGGGCCTGATGGTTTTACGACTAATTTCTTTCATCACTTCTGGGACTTAATAAAAAATGAAGTTTGGCAGGTGGTGGAAGAATCATGGAGAATGAGGGGGGTTCTCCCTGCTTTAAATTCTACCTTTATCACCTTGATACCGAAAAATCCGGTGGCTGAGAGGTCTGACTTGTTTAGAACTATTTCTCTGTGTAACATAATCTATAAACGCATCACGAAAGTCCTGGCTAATTGACTCAAACCCATTCTCCCTTCTTTGATCTCTTTGGAATAGACGGGATTTGTGGAAGGAAGACAAATTCTCGATGGTATTATCCTAGCACAGGAAGTCTTACACTCCCTAAAGAGCACGAAGAAAGTTGGGATGTTATTGAAGTTAGACTTATCCAAATCTTATGATAAACTAAATTGGACCTACATGAAAGAGATTATGAGCTCCTTTGGTTTCAACGAGGTCTAGATCAAGTGGATAGCTAATATTACATCTAGTGCGTTCTTTTCTATCCTGATCAATGGGCATCCGTCTGCTATCTTCAAGCCATCGCGGGGCATCCGATAGGGATATCCTCTCTTTCCCTTTCTCTTTGTGATCATGACAAAAGGACTTGGAGGGCTCATTTCACATTTAGTAGAACAGGGAAGAATCAAAGGTCTCAAGTTCCATCCCTATGAGAAGGCTATAACGCATCAACAGTTTGTAGATGACACTCTCCTGATGGGACACTCCTCTGTTCAAGAAGTAAGAAAAAATAAGAAGGCTTTGAATATTTTCTTAAGAGCCTCGAGGCTTACTATTAATATGGATAAATCCTTGATTTTCTTCTTTAATACTCCTCCTTCTAGTTAAAGGAACATTGTAAGGATTTTAGGTTTCAAGAAGAGTTCCCTTCTAACCAAATACTTGGGTGCCCCCTATCTGATGTTGTTTTAAAGGAGGCTTCCTGGGAAGAACTCTTAAGTGAAATGTGAGAGAAACTCTCTAACTGGATGCTTAGAGCTTTGAACTTCCTGGGAAGAGTTGTCCTTGTTAAAACTGTGCTGCAAGCGATGCCTCTGTATCTTTTCTCAGTGGTATCGGTTCCTAAGTCGGTTCTGAAGGACATTAGAAATATCCAACGCTCCTTTCTTTTGGGCGGCACTACGGAGCATAGAAAATGCCCCCTGGTAGATTGGGAGACTTTGTGTAAATCTAAACCTAAAGGGGGTTTAGGTCTCCGGGATCCTGAGAAGCTTAGTATTGTTTGTGGAGCAAAAATTTGGTGGTGCTGGCTCACTCATACAATTGAGCAATGGGCTAGTTTCTAGGGAAAGAAGTATGCTCCGGAGTTTGAAAAACAGGACTGGGTCAGGGGGGATGGACCGGAGCAAGGTTCGCATATTTGGAATATGGCAAGGAAGGGGCGTGATTTGATCAGGAAACACAGTTTTTATGAGGTTAGTCAAGGATCTGCGGCTAATTTGTGGTATGATGCATGGCAACAAGAACCGACTCTTCTAACTCTAGTGAATGATATCCCTCCGGACTCACTTGCTTCTAACCATAATTGGCATACGGTTGAGCATTAGTGGTAGGAGGAACCGAATGAAAAGGGTTTTTGTGTTTGGAAACCACCTAACTGGTGGATGACTAAATACGGGGAGGAGATAGGAAAGCAAATCCATGAATTATTGCAACGACGACAGGTCAAATTCCAGATGGGAATGGACCTTCTGCGCTGGGGATATTGACCTAAAGGTATGTTCACTATGAAGGAAGCTTACTACATCCAGGGTGGGCATGGTAATACCATTGTAGGAAGTGAATGGAAGAGCCTCTAGGGAGCTAAATTATGGCCCAAAATCACTCTCTTCCTTTGGTTGGTGTTGAAAGGCAGAATTTAGACGTGGGACAATATCACTATGCAGGGCTTCGAGGAACCTTATTTTTGCATTCTCTGTGGGACTCATGGGGAAACGATTGCCCATATTTTGGATGAGTGCAGTTTCTCCTCGGGCTTATGGGATGAGGGAGCTATGATATTCCACTTGTCGGATAGAATTAGAACTGATCATGCTGAAACGATCAAATGTTGGAGGAAGGATCCCTTCCAGCATAGAATTCTGAATAGAATTTGGGAGCTTTTCCCAGGTTTTCTTGTTTGGTAAGTGTGGAAAGAACGTAATAAACAAATTTTCACAAGAAAACATCAGACATGCAAGGTTATATGGAGTCAAATACAGTGAGGCATTATAGAGACTCTGCAATTAAATTCTTGGATGAAGCAATATATGAACATACCGAAGAATGAAGTGAGTATTTTACATAACTGGGGCATTTGGGTGCCTCCTAGCCATATCGGGAGCCTGCACCCATGTCGAAAGTTTCCTGAAAGTCCGACGGTATGGTCCCCTCCATTACCAGGTTGGCTCAAGCTTAATTTCGATGGGGCATCGAAAGGAAACCCAGGTATTGCTGGTTATGGTGGTGTCGTGCGCGATGACAAAGGGAATGTTTTGTATAGCTATTATGGCCATCTGGGAAAGGAAACCAATAACGTGGCCGAGTGTGAGGCAATGCTGCAGGGTTTATGCATGGCAGCTCGGCGTGGCATCAGTTGTCTTCATGTGGAGGGTGACTTAAAACTTATTATCCAGCTAGCCACCAGTCTTTGTAATGGGACCTGTGCGGTCAAGTTGGCCCCTTCATGGAGGTTGGCGTGGCATCTGACCTGTCTGGAAAATACCATTACGTCGATGAACTCCGTCACCTTCCACCATGTTAGGAGAAGTGCGAATGGCTTGGCGGATTTGCTCGCTAACCAAGGTGCCAGTTATCATGATGATGGATGGGATGGAGAGGCCCTCAACATGTCGGTGAGCACATGTCGTGCTAAGTGTCTGCAAACTACGGAAAATGACAGATGTGTGATGAATACTGTCGCTGGCCTGCTTCCGAAGTAAGTGAAGTGATGGTTTTTAACCGATGGTGTACTTCTGCATGCAGAGGTGACGGGAGGCATTAAGGTATTTATCTTAAAAAGTTAACTGCTCATCCTTCACTCTTTTCCTCGTCACCTGTGTCAATTATGCTCAGATATCTGGAGCGTGGGATGGAAACTGGTAATTGATTTCCCACGTTTAGAATGGAGGTTGCTGATCAGGGTTCTGATTTTATGACGATTGCTAAGGACGTGGGGAATTACTACAGAGCTCGAATAATTATGGTGGAATTAATGGATGCTAGTGGCGTCTTGCCTTTATATTCCTTCACATGGGTCGGCTTTCGCCATCTCTGTAGTAGTTTTGAGAAGGTCTGTACCTTGTTAAGTTTTATTGTGTTTTCTTGCTGGTTGGACTGTGGTAATATTGGTATTGTGAGTATGCCTCCGAGAGGTCGGCCTGCTCTTTGGATTTTCCATGGTTAGGGTGAACCAAGTAATCTGAATAGGGGCATTGAGGCCCAGGATGGGCCTATCAAGGAGCAGTGGAGAGCTGCTTCGATTGCAGTTTTCTTTCGTCGCCTTTTTCCTTAGTCGTTACAGAGTGAGTTAGAAGAGATGGACGCGAATTTGCGGAGAATGGTGGGGGATCAAGAGATGCTGTCGGAAGCGGTGGCTATGGCCGATTAGATTCCTGACCCTGGTAACACCAGGGGTCGGATGGCTTTATACAACAGAGCGGTGGTCATGTTTTGGGTCACCAAAACGCTCATTGCCCAGACTTTGGAGGCCAGGGTGATATTTTGGCGTATTCTCAGCGTTTGAAGAAGCTAGAGGACAATTGCAAGGAACATGCAGATGAAACCAGTTGGATCCATATGAAACTTGACGCCATTGTGGCGGAGATGGGAATTTCATTCTTGACTCGTCCTAAGAAGGTGGATAACCCGAAAGTTATTGATCTTCATGGCAAGGATGCGGGGACGGAAGCACCTCTGGTCGTGAACATTGATGATGAGACGGGGCCGACAGGATAATTGTCTGTGCTTGTTGTCGGACTGGTTCAGCTTGCTACTGTTTCGGTGCTATGGGGTATTTTTTTCGGTTGGTGCCTCTTTGTGTCATTTGTTATGTAATGGGTTGTAGAACTTTTGTTTGTTTGGGCACTGTGGGTAACACTGTTAGTCTTATGTTTCTTTACCGAGTATGGATAGGTCTTTATGTACTGCTCAGAAATGTTTTGTTATGGAACTCTGGCACTTTTTGGGATGTTTATGTTGTGGATAGATTTGGGATTTGGGATCTCAGGGGCTGTTGTTTAAGCGCCATGTGCATTGTAATTTATGTGATTGTAATCTGGACTTGGATGGAATAGAATGATGTTTTCTTTTGCTTAAAAAAAATGAACAACTCATGAAGAGCATCATGTCACAATATGGTATATAAATTCAGGTGGATGTTGTGGGGACAAATGGCTCAATTGTGAGCTAAATCTCCTTTCCTTACAAGTTGCAACCAAGTCAAAAATACATGAGTGGGTTAGTATGACAATACTATGATGTTAAAGCTATGAAATAAATATCAATACATACAAGAGTTGCTTCTAAGATTAAGCTTGAAAAAATGACATGAAAAACACAATAAAGAGACGAGCTGCAACCGAGTGTTTATTGTCCAATGGAAAATATTTGAATACCATAGTATCACCTCGAGGAATGTATATTCCAATAGGTATCCAACACTCCCTTTAGGATGGTCTTTTGAATTATCTCTAATTGTTCACTAAATAAATTGGAATGGTGAAGAAAAACACTTGCTTCTTGAGGAAGAAGTCAGGGATCTTGAGATGCCAATGGATGGTAAGAATGTGGATGGAAGAGATGTCTTCCAATCAAATTCTTGCAACATAACCTTGCTCTAGATTTTTCTTATGGAATGCATACCCATGGATTCCTTTTATATCCAATTTGGAGGTCTCCAAAGAACTAGTCATGTTGTGAATGTTATTTTTCATGAAGTGGTTTCCAAGTACAAAGATGGGACTATTGAATTCCCAAGTACCTAGTAGAAGCCAATTAAAAGCTCTTTGGCACACAAAGTGTGGTTGGAGAGCCTTCAATGTGCCACTTAATGTATTAGTATGTATGTATACACATCTTCATGGGTTTTGAAGGATTTTTTGTGTGATGTCGCACAAGCTCCCTTTGTATGAAGTTGCATAGGTCAACAAAATTTTGACTGTGCCAGAACAATATTATTCCACATGTTGCTTTTTTATAAAATGGAAGCTTCATGAGTTGTACATTGTATACTAATGATATATTTTAGTAATGAACGCTAAAATGTCACAAGTGTGCAAAATTCAAAAGTGATAAAAGATGCCCCTTGATGTATGAGTTAATAATAGACATGGATAGCAGGAATACATCATTATTGCTTTCCTTTGTGTTGATATTTCATAATTGTGAGAGTAAGAGAGCAATTGTTGGGAATAAAGGATAGCCCGTGAGGAAGTGGCGATGATGACCTATGAAGTAACAACATGATAGGCGTGATATAAATAATGATTTTATACAAATGAGACATGAATCCTTGTTCTCGTGAAATTATGTCTACGTAAATTACAATCAGAGGAGACTAAGGCGTAAACTCTATGAACTATTCTGGTATGTTGGCTTTGATCCCTAACCTGAGTATATGTGCCTAGTATTTTGAGGTGATGGAAATGAATCCTATGGGTGTGAAATATGCATGATCTCAAACAACCCGCAGGGGTGGCGGACCTAAATACATATGAAGATGCTAGGAGGGAAATCTGTAATGTCAAATTTGGAACTCTTCAAACATAACTAGGAATGCTACAACTGCCAAAATGTATGAATCCATTAATGAAATAAAGGCTTTGGTGTCAAACATTGGGGATATTGCTAACAGAAAGAGATATAATGACTCTCGTTGCTCAGTCTGAGATTAACCCTTTATTGATGAGAAGGGTAACCAAGGTACAATCACTGTCGCAACAACTCTCAGGACTTACTATGATGAAGTCGATAAGAGATAAGGCATATTACAAGATGATGATCTCGCTGATGAGGACGAATAACATAATGTAATTGGCTAGGGTGGTGACATAATAGGACAAGACAATATGGTAAGCATGGGGCTCATGAATTCCCTTGATCGGAGTGTGATAGGTGGATGACACTAAGCAATAGCCTTCAAACAATTATGTAGGGTTTAACCAGGGCCTGAGGGGCCCAATCAAATGATTAGGTTGTATATTGGGTAGCATATGGTGAAGTCAAGCTTGGATGAGCAGGAGGCTCATGTGGAAGGGTGGCAATGATAACAAATGAAGGTGTTAGTAGGTGTAAAGTGACATGTTGAAATTTCTTCAATCAAGGGTGACCGGGGTGCTACTCGAAAACAAGAATGATGGTATTGTAACATTCCCTCATTTTTAGTGTGTTGGGGAATTTGTTTTTACAAATGAATAAAAGAATAAGGGGAATTTTTACAGACAAGAAGGTGGGTGACCGATGAGTAAACAATATGCAAAGTGTCCATGTGGGGGGGTGAAAACGCGAAGCTGGGAAACAATTCTCTGACAACGGAGTGAAAAAAAAGAGGGCGCGCGGATGAACACGGGAAAAAAAGTCAACCTCAAACTCTCGGTCGAGAGTTTAAAAAACTCTAGGTCGAGAGTTTTGAGAGTTCAAACTCTACATCGAGAGTTTAAAAAAACTCTACGTCGAGAGTTTGAACCAATCGCCACGCCGTATTTAAAAAAAAACTCTTAGATGAGAGTTTGAACTAAACTCTCAACAGAGAGTTTGAAAGGTATTTTTTGGTCAAGAGTTTATGGTCAACAAAACCTGCGAAAATATCAGGCATCTTTCTGGAACTTGCAACTTCAACAAGCCCAAACCCCTGCAAATTTTAAGTATTATTTGTCGGACTTGGTAGAAATAGATTCATCTCTGAATATAGTTTCCAATGATATAATAATTGTTTCATTTCGATTTGAATTACTATTTATTAATAAAAAATTTCTAAACCTTATCCCTTAAGAATTTTATTACTCTGAAAATCACCCGAAATGAAAATTCAGTATCATAACAAAGACAACACCAAAAAATTTGAAATTTCACAGAGATCATAATTGGCTCGTCCTCTTCAAAAGGGTACTCTTATTTTTTCCAATAAGAGTCACATTTGAAAGAAAATGTGAAGACAAAAACATGTGTCGATAATGCACCATTTTCTGAACATACCTTGTTTCGATAAATAATAAAAAATAGTTCCCAAGTCTTAACAAACTCAAAATATAGTCCACGATCAAGTGTAATGTGTGTAGATTATGAGCCTACAATTTTTTCCCTAAAATGAATAACCATCTATCAAAAAACCGATGTCAACATAGGTCACTCATTATCCATACCTAAAATTTTCAAGTATATGCCATTGGTTGACAACAAATTTGTCCCACGATATGTCCATAAAAAAAATTCAAAAAAAAATATGAGTAGAAAGCTAATTCAATTCTCTAAAACCTTTGTGTTTACTTCAAGTTGAAATTCCTAAGGGAGATATGGGTTTGAAGAGGTCAAATTTGAAAAACATAAAATTTAGCAGTATTGTTTGTAAAAAACAAGCCAAAATTGTTTCCCAACTTCATGTTTTCACCTGGGTATGATGAGGCAACGATAATGTTTTAATTAGAGAGCAAGTCCCCATAATGGGTATTCTAAGAGGTTGATGAGATGGAGGGGAACATAAACGGTCTATTGATCATAGTGGGGATGAGAGGCCATTGAATTGTAACACGTAAGTGCATGGGAATCCAAAGGGTGTGTCCAACAATATGCACCAAGAAAAAATTATTTGGCATTTTTGGTGAGATAGTGGGCTATCAAAATCGTAGATGATGCAGAATGGGTGCCATGATACAAGAGTTTGTAATGGCATGCAAACCCATGATGTTAGAATTATACTTCCCAATAGAGGCACGTTGTAATGAATGTTACAATGCATGTTTTTGAGAGTGGAGAACTTTGAGGATATCAACAGGATAACTAGATTTTTGCAATGTAGATGGAGGGATTACAAATATTATACACAAGGTTAAGTAGATATGATTGTTGAGGAACTATGGGCCTATGGGTGAAAAGAACCTATCAAAACAAAATCCTACACACATGAAACAAATACCATGGGGTAATAGTGCTCATGACAATAAATCCAACTGTGCAAATGATATCAACAAGGGGTGATCGTACCTAGGGAAACAATTGGAAAACAATGTCTAGATGAAGTTCCGAGGAGGATAAAACAAATGCCACCATGCTGAAGAGTATGCGACTGTGATCGCAATGGTGTTGATGATGTGTGAAATGGAGCTACTTAACTCTTGAATGAGTCAGTGGAAAGTTGGGATTTCTAGCTATAAATAGGGGTGGGGCCCACATTTCGAAATTAATTTTTATTATGTGTGGTGTTGATTCCCTAGAGATTCTAACATTGATTCTAAGAGATTGGAACCAATTTCGATCATATGAATTCCAGGTTAGTCCACAGAAACCTGCTTTTAATTTTTAGCAAATTGAAATTTAGTTTAGGGGGCTCAATGATCTATACGGAATCCTACAAGTGTTTCCATAGGGTCATATGGGTTTTGAGTGATTTCCCACATGAAGTCTAGTTATTCCCTAGACACTCGCACTTAGCATGGTACATGAATTTTGTGTGTTGCATGGTTAAACCATGCGATTGTTTGTATACTTAGTCACATGGTAGTAAGTTTGAGGTGCAAATATATCATGCCATATGTTCATGCAACTAGTCATGGTTAGATTCACGCTTCGTGAGGGATGTGGGAAATCCGCTCCGTGTGGTCAAATAGTGCGGTTTTTGATATGAATAGTCACATAATCGTGCAATCTGCTAGCTATGGTGGATGCGTGGAACAATCACACACCCATTTTCTAGTGATACCCGCACTGTGGTACAGGTTGAGGCCTTTGATCCCCACATAGGATAATAATGTAGGTCACGAGTCTGGTGACTCGCATGACCATGCGTCCATTTGAGAAACAACCACATGGTTGTGTATTTTCTTAGTTTTTTTAGATGTATGAGTTATGTTGAGTAACTAACACATCCTTTTACTTGGTTTATTTTGTATAATGCACAATTGAGATGGTGATTGAGTGGTGTGAACGCCATTTCAATGCCCTAGGGAAGGAGGTGATGGGATGGCCAAATGTTTGAAAACACCTATGTGATGTAGGGTTGTTGAAGTTTTGGGACTTCCCTATGTTGAGGTCAAACGACCATCTCTTATGGGAGTTAATCGGCCTCTGGAGTGACCGACTGGGTTACTTTGTGGTGGGAAGCGAGAGGGTGTCGCTCAACTGCTTTAACATTTATTTTTTATCAAGGCTATCAATATGGGGGATCCAAGGGGAGTCACACCCATCCTTGAGTGGCCATAGGATGGTTGATTACCTTATTGGCCTATATTACATGGAAACCCTAGGGAAAAGAAGGATGGGGGCATCCTAATCACTATGATTGATGATCTCATAGTGTACACAATAACTACCATGGTGATCCTGGTGTTGGGGGTGACGACCACTCATTGGATCTTCGGGGGCCAACTCCTCCTAGTGAAGAAGGTATTGGAAAGCATTGACTTAGCCTGGGCTCACATGTTGTTGGTCAAAATGCAGGCCTAACTATCAAAACATTGCTTGGAAGGTAAGGGACAATTTTGTTATGGGTATGTCCTTTGTTGTTACTTCTTCAAGTGGTATATGTTGTTGCGATTGCTAGTTGTAGTGCAAGATTAGGGGCCTAGGGAGCCACCACATATAGTATTTTGGTGTATGATGATTCCTCTAACTGGAGGGGGTAGGTGGGTTAGGTGGATACACCCAGCTACCTGGTGATATGGTGGTAGTGAGTGTGGCCAATGGAGAGGTATCCCTAGAAGGGGATGGATTACATGGAAAATCTAAATTTTCCCCAATGACATCCTGGAAATGGGTGGGGATCCATGGGTAAATATATTTACACCATGCCCATTTTTTCATTTTTCATTTGACATATGTATGTGCCTCGGCTATGATATATATATGAGATACTAAATTTTTTTATATTGTTTCTTGGGTGTAGATATGGATCCACGACCTCTACCAACTGCAATAGAGCCACTAGTAGGGGTTTAGGTAGGAGGAGCTGAATGAAAACATTGTCATCAAGCTGAGGCATTTCTATGTGTTGGAGAGACCAAGACTAGAGGAGAAATAGGTGGGCCCAACTCAGTAGGTGGAGACCCTAATGTTAGGTATGTAGATCTAGAGTAGGGCTTTGCATTGCTGTTAGAGGATGTGGATGACCAAGGTTGGGATGATCTATATTATCATCTAGTGGACACCTATTTGCATGTTCTATAGGTTGTAAGTCCTGGTTGGTGATACATTCTAAGGCATATAGTTGTAGCCAGACAACTAGTTAAGAACTGGTAGTAGAAACCGTATCTACACCACCACCACCACCACTGGTAGAAACGTTTGTATCACCGACCTAGAAATAAACAGTTGCACAAATAGCTTAAGTGATGGCATCATTAGCCTCAATTCCCCCCCTCCTCCACTAAGAAAGAGTATGTAGTCATGTATGGGCCATGAGCACCACAACTTTTGTATCTATTAGTTGTAGCCGACGAGAGGTGGTGGCCTTTTTTATGTACCCCCATAAGGAGATTTTTTGATGTAGCATGTGAGGCACAAGATGTATATGTATAATACATGATATGTATGTATGTATTGTGTGTGTGTGTGTGTGTGTGTGTTTTGGGTTTTCATGACTTGTGATTTATTGTGTGATTTTGATGATTTGTTTATGTGTTTGAATTTATGCATGTATCTTATGGACATAACATAATAAATGGTACAACATAAACATTATTTCCTTCGTAATGCGATATGTCTTTTTAATGTAGCAAATGGAAATCCAAAACTTCATTTGAGATGTAGTCTACAAATGCATTAGAACTGCTAGGGACATGGATGAATGTGATGGTTTCAAATTGTCAGGCCAAAATTTGCACTCACAGGAAATTTTAGAAGAAGCAGTGATCATGAACATGGAATACATTATTGAATTGTGTAACAAGAAGTTGAGAATCTAGATGGATGTGATATGAACACGGAAGTGGATTGTAATGGTCGGATCGTACTCTATTTGTTTGTTGGTGGATGGTCCGAGGATCCACATCATTAGTGTGGAAAATCATATGCATTGGGGTATAAATAGCCCAAGCAGATTATACAATATACTTTGACCATCGATTTGTGTTGTCGGTGAAGTTGATGTAGTAGTCCATATTTGAAGTTATCTACCAAGGAACATGAAAGGGTTTCATAAATAGAAAAAAGTCATAATGTTTTGTTGATAAACATAAAATTTGGAAAAGAAACATATGATTTTATCTACAATGTGTTTGGGAAGTGGATGTACATGTTAGGGATACAATTTCTTCAAGTACAACCCTTTGATCGGGATGTCGAGAAGACCTGCTTCTGGGAAATTGAGCACATAATAACCTCTGGGGATGAATATTTTGATTATGTAAGGGCCTTCCCAAAGGGGAACAAACTTATCTGGACCTAGTTTGGTGTCTTTCTTGGCATAAAAAATGAGGACAATTTCACCTTCACAAAAGTTGGGAGGGTGAACATGTCAATAGTAGTGGGATTTGTAACGTTTCTTCATGGCCTTGTTTTGTTGTAAGGATGTGTGGTGTTCCTCGTCAAGATGCTCCAAGGTGAGTAGATGTTTCTCCAATGATAGAGTGTTAGGGATTAATTCAATAACTATTTGAATGGTGGGAATCTCACATTCGATGGGTAAAACCGCCTTAATGTTGTATATGAGATCAAAGGATGTAAACCCTCTAGAAGTATTAATATATGTTATCTAGGCCCAAAGTGCTAACAATAGAATGTGATGCCAGTTAGTCTTGTTCTTGATGACTATCCACTGGAGCATGGTCTTGAAGAATTTATTGATGGCCTCAACTTGACCATTTGTTTGTGGATAATAAGGGTGGAAAACTTATGTGTAAATCCTAACAAAAAGGACAACTATTGGAAAATATCATTTTGGAAATGCGTTCCATTGTTAGATACTAACTATTTGGGTATGCCAAAGAGTGAAATGACGCGATTGAAGAAAAATCGTGCGGTGGTGACTTTGGTGTTGTTGTAGGTGGGCATTGTCTCGACCCACTTGGTAAAGTAATCGATATCGAAAATGATATACTTATGGCCATTGGAATATATTGACTTGCATTCCATGAATTCGATCCCTCATTTATAGAAGGGTTCAATAGTGATAATGGGATGTAGTTGAATAAGAGGGTCTCATATTTTGTGGGAGAGGATTTGATAAGAGGGTCTCATATTTTGTGGGAGAGGATTTGATAAGAGGGTCTCATATTTTGTGGGAGAGGATTTGATAGTTTTCACATCGATTGATAGTGTGAATAATGTAATTGAAGAGAAAAGGACAAAAGTAGCCAATGTATAAGATTTTTTGGGTGGTGTTCATTCCTAATAAATGGCCACCACACATGTATCATGAAAATCATTGAGAACTTGCTCAACCTTTCCATGGGATAATCATTGTCACAAAATGGTGCTAATCCCTCATTGGCAAAGATTGTCTTTAATAAAGATATAACGAGGATTTTGGTGGCATATGCAACAACGATTATCACATGAGAGATGAGAGATAAATTTCTTTGTGTGGAGATAAGTTATAATATTGTTGTACCAGGGGTATTTATTGGGGAGGGAGAAGAGTTGATTGTTAGGCAACTGATCATTTAGAGTGGGGCCTACTACAAGTGCTGGTATAGCAATAGTGAACTCTACAAGGGACAAATATTTCCTAGAGAATAATGACCCAGCGAGCAAACTTCCCATTGGTAAGGAACTGACTTCGTATATACTCCATTTGGTTCAAAGTTCTTTCTCTTTCCCTTTGGTGATGGTTGACAAATATGATTCTTCATGGCTCATGTCTCTGGATTATTGAGAACTTAACAAGCTCTCCATTAATTATTCATTTCCTATTCTTGGCATCGATGAATTGTTAGATGATTTTCATGGAGCTATTTTCTTTACTAAAGGACCTCCATTTGAGATATGATCATATTAGAATGTGGGAAGATGGCATTTCCAAATCAAATTTTAGAACAAATTAAGGTTATTAGAAATTTTTGGTGATGCCTTTTGCACTTTATAATGCATTGCCCACATTTCAAAGCTTGATGAATTTTATTTTGAATCCCTTCCACTATAAATTTGCAGTGGTGCTTTTTGATGATGTACTAATTTATAGTAAATCTTTGGATGAGCACGTAGAATATGTTGGCAGTTCCTTCCACATGTTGAAGGAAAAAAAAACTATATTCTAAGCATTTTAAGTGTGCCTTTAGGGTTCACGACGTGGAATATTTAGGGAATATGGTATCTCTTGAGGGCATTATTCTAGACCCTAACAAAATTAAAACTATGGTGGAATGGCCAATTCCCAAAGCCTTGAAGAATATATGTTGAGGATTCTTAAGACTATTATTTTATTACCTCGAGTTTGTCAAGAAATACAGTCAAATAACAACACCTCTGACAACATTATTGGAAAATGATGTATTTTATTGGACTCAGGAAGAAACCCAAGCCAGTGAGAAAATTATGTAGTCCATGTGTCACGCTTTAGAATTGGCCATGGCCGACTTAAAAAAAAACCTTTATTGTAGAGTGTGATGCCTCGGGGCATGACATTGGTGCAATTTTAATGTGAGAAAGAAGGCCATTTTCCTTCAAAAGCCTCCAAATTAAAGGAAATAAATGATTCAAACCAATCTATGAAAATGAAGTATTGGATATACGACATGCAATTAGAAAATCTCATCATTACCTAATGGTAAGGAACTTCAAGATAAAACTAAATCATGATAGTCTGAAGCACTTCTTGGAACAACAATTATGTCTAGAGGAGCACCAAAGATGGGTCACCAAGAAACTTTGATATGAATTTCAAATTATGTACAGAAAAGGAAAGAGAATGTGGTGGTTAACGCAGATTCAAGGAAAGGTGAGGAAATTGATTCCTTACTTTGTTGCATTTCCATTCTACAAGGTGATTGGGTAAAGGAAGCAAGGTAGGACCAAACAATATGGCATCTCATTTAGCAAATTCAACATGATCCTGGTGCATTGGACAAAAATGTGTTGAAGAATAAATCACTATAATATAAGGATCACCTACATTTATGTAAGGAAACCCAACCCAAACATAGGGTCCCTTTTGAGCTACATACCTCTCCTATAGGTAGATAGTCCAGATTATGAAATCTTATCAAAGAATTACACAATTTTTTTGGGGGGAGGTATTAAAGTTGATATTAAAAAAATTAATAGTTTGTTTTGGAAATAGAATAAATGAGTTATGATAAAAAAAAATCACATTTCTTCTAGAACCATTAGTCGATCCCAGTTATCATTAGGAGTAGGTGGTAGTGGATTTTATCCCAGGTTTACCAAAATATAAAGAGAAGAATGCCATCATGGTGGCAGTCGTTCAACTCACAACTTAATTAGTATGCCTGTTTTTTCTCATTGCCTCATCCTTTTAGAGTAAGTATGATGGTCATATAATTCATGGAAATAGTTCATAAGCTACATGGAAATTTTAAGATTATTGTAAGTGACAGAGATCTAATTCTCATTGGTAATTTTTGCATTGAATTATTTTAATATTGTTTGGGTACTCAACTATCTCAATATTCCTCTTATTACACAATCTTATGGGAAAAATGAGATTGTTAATAAATGTCTATAAGGTAATTTATGTTGCTTTTCATACGATAAGCATTGGCTTTAAGTCAAGTGAGGTGACACTTAAACAATGTCAATTATCCTCTACAACAAATGCTAATCACCATAGATGCTTTATGAATGTTTGATGGTGCTTAGCGCTTTACATATTCTACAGTTTGTCCATTGTCGTTAAGATACTCAACATGCCAACCAGAAAACTCGATGATATCCAATATTTCAAACATCAAAAGAAAGATTAGGAAAATACTTAAATTTAGCAACTTAAGCATGCATACATGTTAGTACAAAAACTTTATATAGAGAGTAAAATACATTCAATGCCATCTTAGGGGGTTATCTCAACTAATTGCTACTAGTGTTGTTAGGCATTTGTCTAGTATTGTGTTAACAAGTGCTTGAATTGAATCCCCTTAGGTGAGATGCACTAGTCTACACCAACATATTTACTTAGGGGATGCCATCCACGAATGTCGGGAAGCATCCCTTGGGTTTCCCCTACAAGGTTTTCCTTGTATATATATATGTGTGTGTGTGAAATTACAATATCTTGCTTGAGTCTTATTTTGGATCTTAGATTAGAATGCCTACATATTGGTGGTCGCTATCAGGTTTTGTTGTGGGTTAGTATTGGTTGGAAGTTTGAAGTGTCATTAGATCCTAGTTGAGAAAGCCTACACATTGGTGGCCTCTAACAGGTTTTAGTTGTGGGTTAGTATTAGTTGAAACTTTATTGTGCCATTAGATAATGGTTGAGAAAACCTACATATTGTTGGTCGCTATTGTTGGCCAAACTACTTTAACAAGCATAAGATTGGTGCACTTATAGTGTACAATGCAAATTAGTAAATGTGCTTTTCATTATTAAACAAACATCAAGGCCATCAGTATGATTCTAAACATCAATGGACATCTCAAAATGTCTCCATCGGTTGAGTTGGCCCTTGAATTCTAGAGCTCCTATAGGGGAAAAATCATAATCTTAAAGAGGAACATGAAAATATTAAAGAAATCATATGGAAGTGTTGGCTTCTTCAAGCTATTCTTAATCAACTTCCCAAGGCTCTCATGTTCCACTTGGCTCTGCAAGGATAAAGTTAATTGAAAACCCCATTATAGTTAAACAAGACAAAGTCTTGACAAGTCTTCGTAACTTGGTGATATATGATGCAAAGTCTAACATCATTGGTGTGTTCGGAAAGGGTGGTTCAAACAACTTTGCTTCTCACTATGTCACTCTTTAACAAAAAAAGTGTGAAATCATTTTAGAGATAGTTTATTATTTTGGATCATTGTTGTGAAAAGTCCCTCTATTACAAGTCTTAGGAGTGACCCTCTATGAACGAAGAGCTACCCATAAGAATGTGGATTTGAGCCAAAATATGAACAAAACAGAGCTAAATTATGGTTGAAACAAGAAGTATTGTAGCAGAGTATGAGATTCTCCTTCTTCTTAGAAGATGCATGGGGATGAAACATTGTGGAATTGTCGGAGGGATTTGGGTGTACCGTGACTTGTAAATGATCCGGATTTTATGAGCAGAACGAAATGAATACAGATTATTATCAGATGCTTAACACAAAATAACAGAGATACAGTAAAACTGGTTTTCTATTCAATAAAGAAATAAGCTAGAACTGTAAAATGCAGCGGAAAACAAGCTTGCTGGAATGGTGGCGGCTTATCTCTGAGAAGAGATGTGACGGCTGCTCTCATTTCGCAAGAAGATGGTTACAATGAGGCTCTCCAGGCCTTTTTACAATAAACAGGAATGTCAAAAACCCTAGACATCCAAAAACCTAACCCTAGGAGATGAAGCGCCAAAAGTCATGTGCGCCCCGTTTGGGTAAGTTAGTACATCAACTTCCCGGGGTCGTAACTTTTGCATACGATCTCCGTTTGGGGCGCTCGGTAGCCCGTTGGAAAGGTCTATCCGAGATTTACAACTTTTGATAGGGGCCAAATGAATGCCGGAGGCAACCATTTGGCCCCCCAAATTGCCAAAAAAGGTCGTTTAGGGCCTCAAAATGGCCCCGGAAGTTCAGGACCCGAAAAACTGCTAAAAATAGTACAATACCAAAATTGCCATAAAACTGTTTTGAGCCAGTTGGAAAGGTGGGTGGCCACCAATATCCACCTGGATCAATCCTCCCTCCTTAGGAAGCAATGGTCTCCATTGCGTTGAGTTCCCCCATCAGATGAGGAAATTTCTGCTGAATTTGGCCTTGGGTGAGCCACTTGCCTTGGTGCAAGAGCTGCCCTGCTTTGACAACTCGATAAAGCTGGATCCTTTGATGTCGAGTGCCCTTGATCTGTGTGTCTGCAATATGATCACTGGATGCTTGTTGTAGGCAGTCAGGGTTGAGTTCTGTTGGTGTCAACTTCTCTGCTATCTCTGAGGTGTCTAACAGTGGTGGGAAATATGGCCGAAGGAGAGCCACGTTGAAGACTGGATGCAGACCCAGGAAGGGGGGAATGTTGAGCTCAAAAGAATTGTCACCCACCGCCTTGGTGATGGTGTACGGCCCATAATGGAGTGGGAGAAGCTTTCGATGGGGCCCTGTAAGGCGTTCTTTTTGCAAATGCAACCAAACTTTGTCGCCCACCTGAAACTTATGTGGCACCCGATGTTGATCATGGCGCTGCTTGTACTTGGTATTAGACTTCTGTAGAATATCCTGAACCTGTTGGCGGATATGCTGGATCCGTTCAATGAACCGGGCGGCTTTGTCAGCTTCTGGGGACGAGTCGGCCGAGGTGGTCGCAAGGGGAAGTGCAACATCCATGGGGCCCAATGGTTGGAATCCCAACCCCACCTGAAAGGGGCTATGGCCAGTTGAGCTATGCAAGGCTCGGTTGTAGCTATGTTGGACATAGGGGAGACTCTCATCCCATGTGCGGGGGTGTGTTGAATTGTACATGCGCAGGATATGTACGACCATACGGTTGACGACCTCCGTTTGTCCATCGGTCTGGGGGTGGAAGGCAGTGGATTTGGTGAGCTTGGTATCCAACAGTGACCAGAGGCTTGACCAGAATGAGCTGAGGAACCGACTGTCACGGTCTGAGATAATGGTCTGTGGGATCCCAAAATGTACCCATACTCGTTCAAAGAAGAGCTTGGCAGTGGCTTCTGCTGTGATGTTCTTCTTGCAAGCGGCTAGAATCGCCATCTTGGAAAAGCGATCAACAACCACGAAAACACAGTCGTTTCCCCTCTTGGTGGACGGGAGGCCCGGCATGTAGTCCATTGAGATGGATTCCCACGGCCTGTCAGGAGTAGGCAGAGGGGTGTATAGGCCCTGTTTCTTAGTGGTCGGTTTGGCAATAGCGCAAGCGGTGCAGGACCTGATATACTTGCCGACATCCTGTCGAAGTTTCGGCCAGTAGAAATGTTTCTGCAACATTGCCACTATCTTTTCGACGCCAAAGTGTCCTGCCACCCGACTATAGTGAGCTTCCCAAATCAGCTTCGCACGCTCGCTTGATGGAACGCAGAGATGGCCCAGATGACACAACAACCCGTCCTGAAGATGGAAATTAGCAACCACTGAGTTGGTGCCCAACATTTGATAGGTGGCAGAGAAGTCAGGGTCTGTCTCATAGAGGTGAGGCCATCCGGAGGTCTCGTGGCCACAAGAGTCTAGCACCGTGGTAAGTGCCGCGACTGGAGGTCGACAGAGGCATTCAGCAACTCGGTTGGTACTCCCTGTTTTATATTTGATGTTGAGGTGGAACTGCTGTAAATATGTTGACCACTTCTGATGGCGGTCATTCTGCAACTTTCCTTGGGTCTGCATGAACTGTAGTGGCTTGTGATCAGTGTGGATGACTGTCTCCTTCCCAAGAATGTAATGTCTCCACTGGCGGCAGGCTTGTACAATGGAGTACATTTCTTTGTCATAGGTAGGGTACTTACGAATAGCATCTGACAGTGTCTCACTGTGATATGCCACGGGGTGGCCGTGTTGAGTGAGAACGGCACCCACAGCATAATCTGAAGCATCTGTCTCGATCTCAAAGGGATGTTGCAGGTTCGGTAATGAGAGTACCGGCGATGAGCAAAAACGCTTCTTCAAGTCATCGAAGGCTTGTTGTTGGGACAGGCCCCACACAAATTTTGCCTTACCACCACCCCTGGTCACTTGGCTGAGGGCCCATGCGATATGAGAGAATCCCAGCACGAACCGGCGATAGAAATTGGCGAGGCCCAAGAAGCTCCGAAGTTCAGTGAGTGTGGTTGGGGCTGGCCAGTCACGGATGACCTGGATCTTGGCTGGATCCACATGCACACCATGTCGATCAACGATGTAGCCTAAGTAATGGACCCTGTCCATGCCGAAGGAGCATTTTTCCAAGTTTGCATATAGTTTGTGCTTCCGTAGGGTGTGCAGAACCTGTTGAATATGCTGCAAGTGTTCCTCCCAAGTCTTGTTGTAGATGAGGATGTCATCCAGATACACCACTACAAAATTGTTGGTGAAAGGTTGTAGGATATCGTCCATCATCCTCATAAAAGTTGCTGGAGCATTTGTCAAACCAAAAGGCATGACGAGCCATTCAAAAAGACCTTCTTTTGACTTGAAGGCAGTCTTCCATACATCTGTCTGTTCTATTGGGACCTGGTGGTAGCCCGACTTCAGATCAATCTTACTGAAGTATTTGGCCCCCGTGAGCTGATCAAGGAGGTCGTCGATTCGGGGAATCGGGTACCGGTTACAGACTGTGATTTTATTCAGGGCCCGGTAATCAATGCAGAGTCGCCAGGTCCCATCTTTCTTCTGCACCAGCACGATTGGGCTCCCACAAGGTGATGAACTGGGACGGATGTGCCCCTTGTGGAGCAATTCTTGGATCTGCCTCTTGATCTCCTCGTTTTCCAACAGAGAGCGGCGATAGACTGGCCCATTGGGTAGCGGTGCGCCTGGGGTCAGATCGATGGGATGCTTGACCTGGCAGTGCAGAGGTACCCCGGTCGGAGAGGAGAAGATATCTGAGTATCCTTCCACCACCTTATCCACTTGCTTCTGTTGTGTGGATAGATCGGTCGCGGAGGCCCGGGATGTGGCTGCGATCTTTCTTTCACTCTGAGAGCGAATCACGAGGAAGACAAATTTCCCGGTCTGAGAGATGACCTTCCTGCATTGCTTGGCAGAGATCAAGGAAATAGCACTAGGAGGTATTGCCTCGGGTATCCTGTACAATTTCTTGTTCAAAGAAATAATAACACTACGAGGCCTAGACTCATATACAGCATGACGTTTCCATAAATAAGGTTGGCCCAAAAGAACATCTGAAACTTCGAGAGGAGCAACATCACACAATACCTCATCCTTGAAGGGCTTGATGCCGTATGGCAGTCGGCACTGTTGGCTGACGCGGAGATCGCTTCCTTTGCGGAGCCATCCAATGGTATAGGGTTGTGGGTGCGGCGTTGTCGGTAGGGCCAGGCGCTTGACGACCTCTGCTGAGATGAGATTCTTCTGGCTACCGCTATCAACGATGAAATGCAGCGGGGTGCCTTTTACCCACATCTGTGAATGGAAGAGGCGTTCTCCTTCTTCTGGCTCGTCTGGTTCATCAGGCTGGAGCTTGGTGGTGGCAACAGTGGCACTGGGTTCCGCGTCAATGATCCGTCTTCCCCTTTCTGGTTCGGACTCAGAGTCAGAACCCGCATCTGATTCAGATGCTTTCAATTCGGCCACCAGTGACTGCTTTGAGCGGCAATCAGCAGTGTTATGCCAAGGGCTCTTATGGAAGTCGCACCACTTCCCGGTATCTTTCTTTGTTTTTTCAGTGTCCTTCTTTGCTTGCGGCTTGGACTGGTTGTCCTGATGCTGTCCATCTTTGCTCTGTCCTTTATTCTGTGGGTTGGGGCTTCCCTTTCCTGTCTTTTGCTGTGAAGGGTTCCCAGGCCCAAATTGCCGTGTCTTTTGTTTGAGCTTCTGCTCGATTTTGACAGCATATCGGTAGGCCGCGCCCAAGGAAGAGATGTCCAGAAATTCCATTTCGGTCTGGATGTATCTATGCAAACCACCGCGATACTTGAGCACCAGATGTCGCTCTGATTCTTTGATACCCAGCTTGGTGCGCAAGGTATGGAAGATATTTGTGAACTCTGGCACTGCTTGGTCTCTTTCTTGTCGCAGTGTGGTCCATTTGGTATACAAATCGTCATAACTTCCAACAGGGTAGTATTGTTCCTTAATAGCATCCCTGAAGGATTCCCAGGTGGCCGTGACTGAAAATAATGAGCCTTCTTCTGTGTCCTTTTGCTCGCAGAATGTTTCCCACCAATCTTTGACATGGGGAACGGCTTTTATGAGCAGAACGAAATGAATACAGATTATTATCAGATGCTTAACACAAAATAACAGAGATACAGTAAAACTGGTTTTCTATTCAATAAAGAAATAAGCTAGAACTGTAAAATGCAGCGGAAAACAAGCTTGCTGGAATGGTGGCGGCTTATCTCTGAGAAGAGATGTGACGGCTGCTCTCATTTTGCAAGAAGATGGTTACAATGAGGCTCTCCAGGCCTTTTTACAATAAACAGGAATGTCAAAAACCCTAGACATCCAAAAACCTAACCCTAGGAGATGAAGCGCCAAAAGTCATGTGGGCCCCGTTTGGGTAAGTTAGTACATCAACTTCCCGGGGTCGTAACTTTTGCATACGATCTCCGTTTGGGGCGCTCGGTAGCCCGTTGGAAAGGTCTATCCGAGATTTACAACTTTCGACTGGGGCCAAATGAATGCCGGAGGCAACCATTTGGCCCCCCAAATTGCCAAAAAAGGTCGTTTAGGGCCTCAAAATGGCCCCGGAAGTTCAGGACCCGAAAAACTGCTAAAAATAGTACAATACCAAAATTGCCATAAAACTGTTTTGAGCCAGTTGGAAAGGTGGGTGGCCACCAATATCCACCTGGATCAGTAAAGGAATACTCCAAATACATAGTAGTTTCTAGTTCCAAGGATCACTTTGCACTCTAGGAGTTAAAGATAAATACATAACAAAAATGGGGGATTTGATGTAACATGAGTGTTGAAAGCTATTTGGGTACGATGCTTTTCCATATATTGATGGAAATATGCTAGCAAACATCAATGAGGAAAAGGAGAAGCTAATCAAACTACGAAGGACAACAATTGACTACAAAAATCTTCCACATTAACATGAATGTGCTCTCTAGAGTCTTCCAGAGGTGTTGGCTGCTTTCTGGACAGACCCGGGTTTTCAGGATGCGCAGCAACAAACACCCCTTTGGCACACTGGCCCTTTCGGCAACGAGCTGTGCAGCAGCCCGAAGTCTCACCCGAAGTGGCTATGGGGGGCTAAGGAATCAAGTTTACTTAACCTAGGTGGTGTGGAGACTACAGTCTTCTCCCTTCCCTTCTTGCAGGTAACCCCGGAGCAGAGCGTCTTACTCTTCCACCGGTCTCACAGCGCTACATCGCGGGAACTCACTCTTCCCAGCCTAGCTACGCGGTAGCTCCGCGCCTGCGCACGAGGCGTTTACCCACTATTCCCGATACACTAGGTATCATCTCTGCCCTTGCGCCACAATGCAGTAACACACTCCTTTAGCGTTGCGGCGACAGTGTTCTTGCAGACTCCTTCAACAATGCACAAAGACAACTTCTAAGGGAGCTTCAAGGATCTACTTTACATACTCATTCATAAAGATAGCGAAACATTCATGGAAACATAGGCAGTAAAGAAAAGAAATGCAATCACATAAAGCATCACCACAACAACAAGAATTATGTGGTTCACTTCTAGGAGGGAAGCCACGTCCACGGGAACTATGTTTTATATTATCTTGAGATGGGGATAACACAGTTCCGCTGCGCACACAGCTGCAGCCTTAGATCTTTCTGGGAAACTCCACGCACACAGCTGGGAGCCCTTCTCTTGGATCTATTCTCTTCTTCTACAGATATTACAATGACAAAGAAATACAGTTACATTCCCCTCTCAGTCCTCTTGCGACTG
Organism: Larix kaempferi; assembly: GCA_027924585.1. Classification (NCBI taxonomy): domain Eukaryota; kingdom Viridiplantae; phylum Streptophyta; class Pinopsida; order Pinales; family Pinaceae; genus Larix; species Larix kaempferi. The sequence goes on along the minus strand of BSBM01000159.1, from coordinate 4,209,217 downwards.
GTCGATACATACACTGGCCCTTACGCCAAGCGGTCTTCCTGCGAGATCTCGGCCTTCTTACATGCATAAAATGATCATTAACAGCTTTACCAGACACAGCAATACAAGCGACTCAGTGTATCATCTATCTACTTCCTAACCAACTAACCATTTTCCCTTTTCAATTACACATATATATAGGTGGCCCTGAGGGTCGCACCTTTACAAAACTGTGGGCCTTTCCCAACAGTGATCCCCCAAAAACCCTAACCGCTGACACGGCTAGGTGTACTGTAGGCGCCTCTTGTAGTCATGTCGCAGCTTCCTGCAGACTCCGCGATTTTCAGCGCAGATCGCGGGTATGGGCACCGCTTCATCGTTCTTTGCTCCTTGTCCTTCGCCTTCAATGCTTCGGCCCATTGGTCTTCCTTGGTCCGAACAACCATAACTTCTGTACTTTTCCTTAATGAGGGTAGCTGAGCCCTCTTTTCCACCGCTTCATTTACTATGGTGGTTGAGCTTTCTACTCGGCCACATTTACTCTCCTTTGACTTGTGCGCACGAGCTCCGCGATTTTCGGCCTGCAATCTGCGGTGAGCTCGTCCATCTAGCGGTGTACTGCGCACTGTTCATTTCTGCCCAAAAATGGTGCTTTTCCTCAAAATTAGCACTTTTCCTTCAAAACTTAGTGCTTTTTCCTCAAAATTTGGCAGCTTTACCATAGCTGCAGCCTATGCTCCAACAGGCCCCTAACACTTACTTGTGGCTCGTCCCCGAGCCACTCGCTCTAGCTTGCGGTCGTTTTAGTTGTGCATCTGACTTGGCTTGGGTCGCAGCGAAGGCTTGCTTCCACTGCGCAATAGCAGAGTCCATGTCTTCCACGCACTTCGCGGCTGTCTGCACCAGGTCTGAAGTAGCTTCTTCTCCTTCTACACCATCGACCAACTCTTGAGACTCAGCGAATGCTTTGAACTTGGCCTTTGCTTGGGCAGCAAGTTCAGCATACTCATCCATAAACGGCTGAATGATGTTGGCGAGAGTAGCATCTTTGTTTCTGAGCCTGTGCAGTTCTTGCTAGACTTTGCGGACTTCGCTCATCTTTCTCATTTTGGCTAAGCCTTGCAAGGGCTTAGCTTCTTCGTTCAGAACAGTTAGGGACTGTTCTGCTGCTTCCACCTGTTCCAAAAGGGCAACTTTAGAAGGGAGCTTCTCGAGCTCAGCCCAAGCGTGCATAGCTTGCGTCATTAACTACTGGGATTCATTTGTTCTGCACTTCATTTGGGTAGAAGCTATGCGCAGTGCTTCAAGTCGTTCTTGCATCTCATCTACGGGAGGCACTACGACACGAGCTTCCAACTCGGTGAGATGCTTTCTATGGTCCTCGGCCATAGCAACTACTTGCTATTCTAGGGCTTGCGCCCTTCTGCCAATGCGTTGCACTTTCTCAACTAAAGGAAGGTCTGGTTGAATCTGGCAGGTTGGCAGCTCCTGGGCGATTTCATCGACGGCATTCCTTAGCTCAGTGTCTTGCGCTTCGTGAAGTTTAACCTGCGTAGAGATCTCCTTATAGCCTGCCCTTAGATTTACTTCCCGCGTCTGTAGTCTTTGGTTGGCATGGAATGTGGAGAGCTCCCTAGCTCTCAGCTCAGTAGAGACCTGCTCGTGAACTAACTACAGAGTTTCCAACGGAATTAGTGACAAATTTATTTCAACAAGGCCAACTGCGCTTACCTGCAGTGCAGCCAGAGGATCCGGGAGTGTCATGCTTGCAGGCGGGATGTGGACGACAGTGTGCCTCTCTGTAGGTACTTCAACCCGCTCGATGCTTGTAGGTGCTTGCGGTGCCTGCGAGCCGGATGCTGGCGCATGGGTCTGCGCAACTCGTCCTGCGAGACCTTTCAACTCCACGAGCTGCAAGTCCAGAGCACTTCTGATATTGGCCTGAGAGGCACGCAGCTCGTGAAATTGCTCCTTCAAGTACTGGTTGAGCCCTGCAGTAAGGGTCTCATAGGGATCTCTAGTCGCTTCTGTGATTATGGAGTTCTTCTCATGCGGTAAAATGCATCTGCGCAAGACTTCATCAGGGCCCAACTTATAGAGATGGCCTGCTATCAAAGTGAAGTCCGCAGCTTTGACAACAAGTTGTTTCTTCTGCTGTATTGTGAACTCAACTAGCGCTTGCCCTATAGTGAGAAACTCAAGAAGATCGGAATAATATTCGTCTGCTGCTTGAACAGAAAACAGCTGCGCATCAGGCAGATTGTCCTCCAAATTTGTAGGTTCCTCCCCTGACTCTATCCTAGATAAATGGTCAGGTCCTGCATTCAATCTACCTGGCTTCACAATAATCTCAAAATCATACTCCTGGAAGAGGAGTAGCCATCTGCAAATTCTTCCCCCTAACACTGGCTTATTGACCAAGTACTTCAAGGCAGAATGGTCAGTATACATTTTAAAATGAGCACCCAATAGATAGTGTATGAACTTCTGTGAGGCATACACCATAGCTAGTCCTCTTTCTGTAGTGGTGTAGTTCTTCTCAGCTGTAGATAGCTTTCTGCTAGAGTAAGCAATGGGGTGGTCAATACCTCCTTCTCCCGGTTGTGTCAGTACAACCCCCAATGCTATGGAAGAAGCATCTACATGAACATGAAAGGGTTTTCACTAGTCTGGGAAAACTAGAATAGGTGCTATGACCATCTTTCCTTTAAGTGTGTCCAAGCTCTGTTGGCATTCTTCTGTCCATTGGAATTTCGAATCCTTTTTCAGCAGTCTTTCCATAGGCGCAGTGATCTTTGCGTAACCCTTGATAAATTTCCTGTAGTATCCTGTATGTCCCAATGTAGTGCGCAATTGTTTGACTGAGTTGGGCGCAGGAAAGTTAGCAATGATGGCAACCTTCGCAGGATCCATCATGAGTCCTTGTCTGCACACAATGTGACCCAACAAAATACCGAAAGGAGCACAAAAGATACATTTTTTCAAGTTAAGGGAGATCTGATACTGTCTACATTTTTCTAACATCATCCTTAGATTCCCTATATGGTTCTTTAGTAAACCAAACACAGTCCAGTCATCAAAATAGACTTCTAGAAACTTATGAATGAATTCTTTAAAAACAACAACAACGACTCTAGAGAAAATAGCAGGAGCGTTTTTAAGACCAAAGGGCATTACCGTATACTGGAATGAGCCCCATTCAGTCACAAAAGTGGTCTTATGGCGGTCCTCTGGATGGATTCTGATCTGATGGTATCCTGAAAAGCCATCAGTGAAGGAGTAAGCCTCTTGTCCTCCAACATTGTCAAGCACTTCGTCTGTAAAGGGCGTAGGAAATGGATCATGCACTGATGCATCGTTGAGCTTGCGCAGGTCCACGCAGATTCTTATCACCTTTTGTCTTTTTCTCTTGTACCACCATAGGACTAATCCAATCACTTTCCTCTACTGGCTCAATGATACCATCTGCGAGCATCTTATCAATTTCTTCTCTGACCTTTTCTTTATATCGCGGGTTTAACCTGTACGGGCGCTATTTTACTGGCTTAGCGTCCGCTTTCGAAGGTATGTGCATAACTCCTAAATCTCCTAGGATGCCTTTCATTTCTGTAAACTTGGTAGGAAAGATATCCTAGTACTCATGTAGTAAATCTGCAATATGGCCAATAGTTTCATCATCCCAATAATCTCCTATAGAGGCAACCTTGGGTTCGGCTTCTGTACCAATGTTAATCTTCTTGAGCTTGATGTGTTCTGTAATGACAGGGATATCAAGCTGAGGGCCTTCGACTTTGCACGTCCCTTCTGACTCTAGAATATTGATGTTGCGAGGATCATCATCCTCTTCTCAAGTGGTGAAATTATAGCATTCCAGGGCATGTTCCATCTGGACATCCCAATCTGGTTGAGAATACTCTGGTAAAGGACATTGTCCAAATGTCTTCTTTCTAATACACTTTAAAGCCTGATCGATGCTTGGATGTTCTGACTCAAAACTGAAAGTGAGTTGAAAACTTTCAATCATGAGAGGCCAAGTGATAGTGCCTCTGCGCAATTCTGTTTCAGTGTACCAGTTCCTTGGAACTATATCCAACATGTGAATGAATAGGTGAACCCACTCATCCTCTGGAATATGTGACCATTGCTGAATACATGCTTCAACGTGTGACTTGGGGTCACTCTGTCCATCATATTTGCGCAAAACTCCTGCTGTAGTCTCTTGAAATCTGTGCAGTATCAACCTGAGACAGTCTTGCCATGTGTTGATATTTTTTTTATGCGCACCCCACCATCTTGCGGGTGTAGCGTGCAGTGCTACATCCAATGCTTGTATGCGCTGCTCATCTGGGATTTCTTGTTCATATGCATGTATGAATTCACTTACTCCAATTAAACCATCAAAGATTGGATTGTTATTCAATTCTGTGCCAATCCATCGAATGGATTTAGTCATCATGGCGCAACGTCTTGCAGAAACCTCATGTAAGCGATTCTGCCAGTTTTCCAGTCCTGCTTCCAAATCTGATGCGCACGAGCTATTGCATCGCCAGCCGATATGGCCGTCGGCTGTGGGATTGACATAATCATTATGACTAGCAGTCATCTGATACAAACTTTCCATGTGGCGCACTTCTTCTTCTGCTCGAATGGGTTCAATATACCGTGGTCCTTGAAGGGGATCAAGTGGTGCAATGACCCTAATCTAGTCATCCTCAAAGGTCATCTTTCTTTTCTTCAAATTAATGACAGCCAGATTATCAAATGCCCAGTCTATGCCTAAAAGTGTTGGGTAAGGTCTACTGTCATCTAGAATTTTGATTACTTCAAAGTTTGCAAAACTTCTTACTCCCTCAATATCAATGGGTACATTGGGTAATCTGCCCAATGGAGAAACTCGTTGCTGATTTGCTAGTCTTAGATGGATAGGAGATTTGATAAGCTGAGGGCTACCCATCTGTTCCCATGTCTGCATGGTGAGAACATTAACTTCTGAGCCTAAATCCAAAATGACTTCATCCATTTCAAATGCTCCAATCTGCACTGTGAATCTCATCTCTCTTCCAGTTCTAGTATGACTCCTGATTTGATGAACAGCACGTTGTGGTGTGTTCATCGAAGCAGATTGTTGACACTGATCCAACAGGTGTTGGAGTTCCATAGTTGCTTTTTCATTGCGCAACAACTTTAAGCAGCTTCTTAGGAAAGCATGAACACTGCCTAGTGTATCCTCCTCATCAGGCCTTCCAGATGTAGTGGCCTGCTCTCGTACCAGGTTCTCTTGTCGTGGCACACGCGGTCTGATATCATTGTGCGGTAATGCGACAGAACTTGAAGCTCGCGGATCTGAGAAATACTCTTGAGCTTCATTGAATGCTTCTTTTTGCTTTTGTAGGTCAAGCGGGGATGGTTTAATTTTAGCGCGGTGCACCCATTGTGTCGCTGGCTTTCCAGTTCTCGACTCTGGCGCACCAGTGGTTGCACCACTGCGCGTCACTATATTAACTGTGGGATCTGGCTCTCTTTTTTCTGCTGCAATCAACTGAATATTTTGGTTAACCTGTGGCTTCTTTTCTTGCATCTTGGCCATCAACTGAGGGCATTCTTCAATGACATGATCATAAGATTTACAGTATCTGCAGGTGGTTGTAGGGTTTTGTCAATCCCTTGCATAATGGCCTTGAGCTCCGCAGTTATAGCAAGTGATCTGTCCTCTTCCACGACCAAAACCCCCTGCGCGTCCTCGGCCCCTGTAATTTCCTCCTCAGCCTTCGCGAGCTGGGTCATACTGCGGACCTGCTGTGGGTCCCTGTGGTTCTGACTGTACTCTGTAAACATTGTGTTTTCTTTCTATCATAAGGTCATATGCTCTGCAATTGTTCTCATCATGGCCTACTGATTTACAGAAATTGCAATATAGATTCTTTGGAGTTTGTACATATTTCTGTAACAAGTGACACTCTTGTGGTCTGTGGCCTCTAGTTCTACAGATTTCACACCAAGGCCCCTGAGCCTATGGTAAAGGGTTAGGTGCTCCAGTTGCAATATAATCTATGAAAATAGGACAATGGTCCTTTGAATGTCCTTGTGCTCTACACTTTGTACACCAAATTTCTTCTTTAACATCCTTTCCTTTCTTAATATCATGCACTTGCAAGGTTAGGTTTGCTATTTGGTTTTGCAACTGCGCAACATCGTTGCTTGTTCCAGCAATTGGTGAAGCTTCTAGTTTCATAGCCATCTCTAGAGCTTGTTCTTGAGTAGTGAGATTCTGTTGCATAAGAGGAAGTCTAATATGAGGAAGCAGCGCAGCAATGAACCATTCCTTATGCTGCTGCGGTGAAAACTCAAAGCTTACTTGATCTATCAAGGCTTTGAACTTCTGGTCAAAGTCCCATACTGATTTTGTAGGTAGCTGTTTTATGTCTTTGAGTTCTGTTATGCACTGTGATTCTGATTTAGGTTTCTTGAATTCTTTAATCATAGCACTTCTTACATCAGCAAGCGTCCTATTCTGTGCTGCTGAGTATTTCATAAACAGTTAAGGCTCTCTCTCTTAGTGTGGTTGCTAACTAAACCAACTTAACATCATCATCATTAATTTGCTTAATCGTCCAAATGGCTTCACATAGAAACCAGTGCTGCTCAGGGTCTTCTAGCCCTGTTCCTCTAAAGGCTGGTAGCTTCATGTCATCACCCATCCTTCTTGTGCTAGGTTGACGTGGAGGTGCTGTGGCACTGGCTCCGGGATGGTTAAACAAAGGTGGGGCTGAGGTACTAGAAGTACCGTGCGGGCTACTAGAGGGTGTGACTGCAGGGTTATGCTGAGCCCCGTCTGGCTTTTGCGGTGTAAAAGGGTGATAAGGGATATGAGCACTCCCTTGTCTCTCTATATGGCTCGCTCTACGAGCTCGACTATCTTTTGGGATAGACTCAAAAGAATGCTGGTTGAGGCCTAATTTATACCATTTTCTGCTACAAGTGCAACCAATAAATTCAAGATCACTGTCAGAATCTGCGGACATTACTTGTCTATGCTATTCATCGGAAGCTATGCATAGTTTCCCTTTTTCATATAAGAGCATTTTAATCCACAAGTTCAGAGAATTTAAGAACTTACCCCTGTATGCTTTGAAGAAGCTTCTCTCAGCCTCGCTGAAGCTCTTTCTCGTATCTACTGTAAACTCGGTGATGAAACCTTCCAGCAGACTGTTCAACCAAAAGTCTACTGCGCGGGACACAGGATTATCTACCCGCTTCACAATGCTAACTAGCTCAGGCGTCCAAACGATAGGTTGATCAACATGCACAGTGGGTCCAGTATCTGCTAGCTTGGATACTCACTCATGCAACTCGAGTGAAAATGTTACAAAGAAGATTTCGTGAAGGTCAGTATAAATATGCTTCTGCAACCAGTCCTCTGTCTGAAGCCTAGGGCTTCTATTTTCACGTTCAGCGAACTCTCTAGTCTTTGAATCAAACCACTCTTGAATTTCTTTAGCTGTAGGATTCCAGCACCACATTGCCTTCAAAATAATAGGGTTAAAGCCGGCAACAGAACCATTTGTTGGCTACTTTTTGGACAGACCCGGGTTTTCAGGATGCGCAGCAACAAACACCCCTTTGGTGCACTGGCCCTTTCGGCAACGAGCTGCGCAGCAGCCCGAAGTCTCACCTGAAGTGGCTATGGGGGGCTAAGGAATCAGGTTTCCTTAACCTAGGTGGTGTGGAGACTATATTCTTCTCCCTTCCCTTCTTGCAGGTAACCCCGGAGCAGAGCGTCTTACTCTTCCATAGGTCTCACAGCGCTATAGCGCGGGAACTCACTCTTCCCAGCCTAGCTGTGCGGTAGCTTCGCACCTGCGCACGAGGCGTTTACCTGCTACGCCCGATACACTAGGTATCGTCTCTGCCCTTGCGCCACAACGCAGTAACACACTCCTTTAGCACTGCGGCAACAGTGTTCTTGCAGACTCCTTCGACAATGCACAAAGACAACTTCTAAGGGAGCTTCAAGGATCTACTTTACATACTCATTCATAAAGATAGCGAAACATTCATGGAAACATAGACAGTAAAGCAAAGAAATGCAATCACATAAAGCATCACCACAACAACAAGAATTATGTGGTTCACTTCCAGGAGGGAATCCACGTCCACGGGAACTATGTTTTATATTATCTTGAGATGGGGATAACACAGTTCCACTGTGCACACAGCTACAGCCTTAGATCTTTTTGGGAAACTCCACACACATAGCTGGGAGCCCTTCTCTTGGATCTATTCTCTTCTTCTACAGATATTACAATGACAAAGACATACAGTTACATTCCCCTCTCAGTCCTCTTGTGACTGGTCGATACATACACTGGCCCTTACACCAAGCGGTCTTCCTGCGAGATCGCGGCCTTCTTACATGCATAAAATGATCATTAACAACTTTACCAGACAGAGCAATACAAGCGACTCAGTGTATCAACTATCTACTTCCTAACCAACTAACCATTTTCCCTTTTCAATTACACATATATATAGGTGTCCCTGGGTCACACCTTTACAAAACTGTGGGCCTTTCCCAACAGTGATCCCCCAAAAACCCTAACCGCTGACACGGCTAGGTGTACTGTAGGCGCCTCTTGCAGTCACGTCACAGCTTCCTGCAGACTCCGTGATTTTCGGAGCAGATCACGGGTATGGGCGTCGCTTCATCATTCTTTGCTCCTTGTCCTTCGCCTTCAATGCTTCGGCCCATTGGTCTTCCTTGGTCCGAACAACCATAACTTCTGTACTTTGCCTTAATGAGGGTAGTTGAGCCCTCTTTTCCACCGCTTCATTTACTGTGGTGGTTGAGCTTTCTACTCGGCCACATTTACTCTCCTTTGACTTGTGTGCACGAGCTCCACGATTTTCGGCCCGCAATCTGCGGTGAGATTGTCCATCTGGCGCCGTACCACGCACTGTTCATTTCTGCCCAAAAATGGTTCTTTTCCTCAAAATTAGCACTTTTCCTTCAAAACTTAGTGCTTTTTCCTCAAAATTTGGCAGCTTTACCATAGCTGCGGCCTATGCTCCAACAAGAGGCATATAGCCTTTATGATTTCCTATGGTTAGGTTAGGATGCACTTGACAATGAGGATGTGAATCTCCAACTGTGCTTTATATGCATAGTTGTAGTAAACTTGGGAGATGAATATATTTTTGTTTGATTGAACCAATATGTGGGACCTTGATCGGAAACTAGTATGCTTCAAGTCATCATGATTCAACAATATGAATCGGAAAAGGATAAGAAAATTCATATTGTTCTATGGATAAAGGGATTAATGACTTTGAATGAAAACGAGTGTTTTGGACACACATATTTTATTGGGATTTAACAAAATTAGTTAATTTCAACTATTTGCATTGTGTACACAAAATTTGTGCACATTGGTTGTTAATTGGAACCCATATTTAACAAAGTTACTAGAAAGAGTAATGAGGTGTATTGATCTAGCTGCTTATCCACGAGTGATCGAAAAAACGGTCTTAATAGTGGCAATTGTTGATGCATTTTTTAGGGTTTTCCCTTTTTTTTTGAGGCAATTGTTGATGCATTGTGTACACAAAATTTGTGCACATTGGTTGTTAATTGGAACCCATATTTAACAAAGTTACCAGAAAGAGTAATGAAGTGTATTGATCTAGCTGCTCATCCACGAGTGATCGAAAAAACGGTCTTAATAGTGGCAATTTTTTATGCATTTTTTAGGGTTTTCCCTTAGTTTTTGGAGGCAATTGTGCACAAAGACTGAAGGGCTAACTCAATATGCTAATGTTGTTTCCAATGAACTAAAGAAGACCTGAAACATAGCAGAAAAATGAAAAGTTATGATCCTAACATGACTCCCATTTTTGTTTTCAAACAACTCAAATTCAACTACCTCATTGTTCCGACTTGGTCCTAACGATGCTAGGGTTAATGTTCTTGCATTTCCATTATGACCTTTTTTCGAATGAGCATTGTCATCACCTCTCTAGAATCCAATGTTGGATTTCAAGAATGACATCCACATGCTTTGCAATGTCCCTTCCATCACAGTCTAGTTGGTTAGGTACTCAACTCTCACCCAAGAGACTTGGCTCAAGTCCGCACAACGAAATCTAAACTATTTCAAAGGATTTTACACATTATCGATTTCTTGTGGATTTTAATTTATTTTATAAGACAACAAAGCTAAAATCCTCCAAACAAGACACTGAATAAAAACATGGTTGGTACGGTGCGTGCACTGGAATAACAATCCTAAAGTTCCAAACACTTCCTTTCTGATTTGATGCACTCTCTTTCCATATCGTATCTCCAGTTCCAAAATAGAATTCAAACCCCAAATCATGCAAATGCATATTCACGAGCCTGGCCTAACCTCGGCTATCCTCCCGTGAGAGTGTTGGTTGAAAGATTTCCCAATGATATTATTATTCAGACTTAGAAACAAACCCAATGACTCCATTCCACTCCTCTCTCTGCTTGTCATTATTGTTAATGTGATGTATTATTTGGGCAACATAAACACATAGAAGAAGGCTCTTGGGAGGGTGTGGCATGGACAATGCTTCTTATTAAGAGATCTTTAATGTCAAGTGTATATATTGTTGAAATAAAAAATTGATGGCATGGCATGGCATGTCGTTTATTAAGAGAAATACAATAAAATTGGTATGATAGAGAGAAGATTAGCAAGAGCCCTGCGCAAAAAGAATCAGGGGCTAAACGCTCTCAATAAGAATCAGTTTTCTTTGAATCCGTTCCTCACGCAAATGAAGCGTTGGATGTGCAAACCACAAAATGTGAGAGCGGATTGATAATAATATTACATTTCAATCAATTCCCTCAACTCTTAAAATTCAAACCCCAACTCTAACACTTGCTCATTGTTGCTGTTATTGTTATCGTTAATGTGACAGGAACTAGAAATACATTATCGTTAATGTGACAGGAACGTTGCCATTTATTCCCACATCCATAACGTGAAATAGAAATACAGTTTTTATATAGTAAGTGGAGACATCCGATAAAATTGGAACAATACATAGAAGATTAACATGGCCCTTCCGCAAGGATGACATGCACAAATAGAGAAATGGTCCAAATTTTTTAATGATTTATCTCAGAAATTTTAATAATTTTATTTTTAATTTAATGTTCTATCTCGGAAATTTTATTTTTAATTTAATTTTAATAATCATTGTACCCAAAGTTTATTTTTAATTTAATTTTAATAATTATTTTATGCAAATTTTAATGATTTTATTATTATTTTTGCTTGGAAATTTTAATAATTTTATTATTATTTTTGCTTGGAAATATTAATAATTTTATTTTTCTCTCCAATTTTTTTTATTGTTCTCGCTCAGAAATTTTAATAATTACACGGTAGGCGTTTTTCACTAATTTTTTAATTCTTCTCTCGGATTTTCTTTTATTGTTCTTGCTCAGAAATTTTAATAATTACGCGGTATTTTTTCACTATGAGATTTCATCTCAGGATTACTGTTACAGACTTCTCGTCTTTTCCTCCAATTATTTACCTACACGTGTTTTCCCTTTATCCGTTGGCTTTCATGACGTCCTCCTGGTTGTCTGTTGGTTTCACGCTTATCTGCTTGGGGTTCCACATTTCTCCCATTTCCCCGATATTATTTGTCGCAACCACAAAAATATGTTCTTTAATAACCAGGTTACGCTCTTTAATAACCAACTCATCGGATCGAACCACGAGTTTCTGAATCACATCCCCCAGAGTCTTGGGCTTCTCAGGTTTCTAGGCCACAATCCAGAACAAATCCGGCCTGGCATAGCACAGATAGCGCAGCAGAAAAACCCATGTTGTGCTGCCTAGTTGAAGAAGCCAAGAGCTAGAGCATGGTGGTGTTGGAGGAGGTCCCTGTACCCTAATATGTAAAGGCTTTGTGAGTGCTCTTCTCTACCAATGAGTCCCATTTTCCATTGCTCACCTTTATCAAGGATTTTCATATAGCATCTGCACATGCATCCGCCTTCATCTTCATGGATTAAACTCTAATCCTACCACTAACGTTCACATTCATGGCTGAAAGCTTAAACCCTGCTCACTTGATAGTCTAGAAGTCATCTCTTGCTCGTAATGTCATTGCCTTGCAATCTTCAACTTGGACAACAAAACAAGGATATAAAGTGATGGACACTTGGCTCTATTTCCCAACGGTTAGCCATGAAACCAAATATCTTCAATAGACAAGGAAATATACTCCAAAAAAGGATGAGCCTGCAATTTTCCTTTATTTTATAAAAAGGAAATATACTCCCCAAAAAACGGACAAGGATTTAAAATAAATAAATAATGGGTACAACAAACTATATGAGAAATATTCAGTTACCATATTTTTATTAGACTGGCCAAATTCATGGTACAAAGAGAACAATGCCATTAAGGAGAGATGGAAGTCATTGTTGCGCTGTAGAAATGGAGATGAAAACAGACAAAGAATTAACACTTTCTCACTAATAGGGAAGTCGAGGGAATTTTTATAAAAAATGTTTAAAATTGTGTTGTTCCGCTTTATAACTTTGCAAATTTCCAAGATGCATATACGAGGGTATTGGGAGCCACACTAGGCTGAATGGGCAGACTGCCACAACAAACCAATCCTGCTAAGGTCATTTATCTTGGAGCGGTTCATTTCGCTTAGGTTGACTCGAGACATGGAAAAGTGGCGGAAAGAGGACAGGGCCATGCCTTTAAAGGTTTCCTAATCTAGTGTGATGATATATGTTATAAGCTCCCTTTGCGCTTAGGGAAGTAATGTTCGGTAGCGAAGGAAAGGGAATAGTGGAAACCATAGATCTGGTACCCAGGACTTTACAACGACCTGTTAAACATGGCAGAAAACTCTAGAATAGATTTTTTTACCTGGATTCTATCAATACTTCTCTAACCATAAGCAAATTGGAAACAAAAAGTAACAAAATAATACCCGGATCAACATTTTGACAGTTATCAACAAAGCGATATGTCCCCTAATCTCCAAAACTCTAAAGCATTCATCTGAAAACAGAAAAGCAAGCAAAACCTTCAACAAACTTTGAATAATTCAAAAGCGAAACAAATGATATGTAACCCGTAATCGAAAGCATGAAAAGATAGAGCTCGGGGTTTAAGAAATTTGTAATATCCATAGTTGGATATTCTCAATAAGTTAGGGTTGAACCCATAATTTATGAAATAATCCACATATCCGTAGATATAAAAATGATATATAAATTTATAAATTGAGGAGATGATAAATATACAATTGTTGGCCCGCTTTTATAGTAGCTTGGGCATGGCCTATTTGAGGGGATGCATCCTCTCATTAACTATTACTCCTACTTATTATTAATATTAATGTATTATTAATTATTTGTTACATTGCCTTCCCCTTAACGGAAGCTTTGTCCTCAAAGCTTATTGAAGACAGGCGTTATGTCTTCTTTTATCTTGAATTGTCATCTGTGGATCTTTTTTTTTTGTATTTGCGATACTTGATGAAATGAGGCGATACAAGTTACGAATTCCAAGGGAGAACTGTTGCATCGCCTCTGATGTGGTCCTTCCGAGATCTATTTTTATCGGAGCTATTTGATCGCTTTGTGGGACGTAACTTTTTGTTTGATGATTAGTGTATTGATTCGATGTTCTTGCTTGTTTGACATCGTAAATCCTCTGTGTATGTTCATTTTGACCCTGTTGTTGGTCAACATGACGTTTATAATTTGGGTGATGATAAGGAGACCTTGTTGTCTGTTCTTTTGCTTCGTTGCTCTGAGCTGGAAGTTGTATTTTCATCCCTTGATGTTTAAAGGTTTCGTTCTGTATCTTTTCCAACTTGTTTTCTAACTGCATGTTATCATTTTGACACTTTTTAATCAATTCTACTTGCGATTTTCTTTCATCTTCAGACTTCTTAAGTTGTTCCTTAAGATATTTGTTATGACTTCTGATACATCTATTTTCTTCCTGCTTGTCTAGAATTTTTCCTTCAATGTATTCCATAGATTGTTCTGTCTTTCGACTATTTTTCAACTTCTTAATTTTTGTGACTAGTGTCTTGTTATGATTTCTTAATCTGAAAATCTCTTTGGAATTGTTGGATAGTGCTTTATTACTCTTTGAGATCTCTGACTTATGAGACTTTTTAGACTCATCATTTTGTTGTTGAAGAACTTTTATCTGTTGTCGATACTGGTCGACCACTGATTCTTTGTCCTCTAATTTGTTTTGTATCTGCGCCAGTTCTTCATCCTTGTTGCAAACAAATTTGTTCAAGCGTATTACTTCTTCTTTGTAATCGTTTATTTCTTTCTTTATATCTTGATTTTTCAATCTCTGATTGAAATCATTTTCATTTTTTAATTCCTCAATTTTCGTAGATAATCTCTCAATGCGATTTTTTAGATAATGATTCTCTTGTTCTATTAATCTCTTAGACATATCCCACTTCATCATGTCAAATGCTTCTTTTAGTCCGGACTGCAATTCTGCTTTAAAATTCGCCATAATTCCTGGCTTGGACGATAACTTGGTCTTCTTGATTGATTTTTTTTTTTGACTTGGTCTTCTTTCGACTTTGATTCCTTTAGCGATAGATAGACTCTGGCTTCTTCAACGATAAATTGTCTTCAACTTTTTCAATGATAGAAGGTCTTTGAACTCTTTGACTAGTCTTCCTTGACTTCTTTTTCGACGATAAATAGTTTGACTTCTTTTTCTTTTTCTTTGACAATAAGTAGATACAGAAACTGTAATACTTCCCAATATGTCTCTCTTGGAAGAACCTTCTTTGACTATATTTTTTTTTCTTATCAGGTCAAATAACCTTTTTTTTCCAAAAATAATTATTATAAACTATTTTTTTTAAATTTTATTTATTTATTTATAATAATAATTATTAATTAATTAATATATATATATATATATATATTTTTCCAAAAAACTAATTTTTTTGTTGGATTACGCCTTTGAGATAATAATAATATGTATTATTATTACTATAGTTATATAATAACTAAACTCATCCTAATTAAGGTATGAGTTATTATAAATAATGGTTTATTTTTAAAACTAAGGCTAGTTTTATAAAACCAAGGCAATATGTGGTTTTATAAAACCAAGGTTGGCTAAATAAAACCTTGTTGTTGCTGCAACATCCTTCCCTAAAATTTTGAAGTTATTTGGGGACCCTCCTTTTAACACTTTTGTAGCAAGCTTTTACTTCATCTTTCGGTTTTTCCTCTGACTAGGAAAAATTTCATCGCCTGCTACCAAAGGAGTTTTCTCATTTTATCTAAGGAAAAGTCATCCTTTTCCTTTAGCGCAGATTTTGGTCTCAACTTCCCCTCTGTAGCGCATGTTTTAGACTTAAATCCACTGCGGCTTTGACACACCTTTAACCATAATTCCCTCACTGAGGTGCAAACTCTAATCATAAATCCTCCGTCTAGTGCAGACTTTAGCTCTAACTCAGCCACCCTTTTGACAAGTCCCAAGCCTTTTGTCTGGCGCGCATTTGAAAGAAGTAAACCGGCCATCATTGGCGCAAGAGATAATTTTTCTCGGTCGACAGAGGCGCAAGAATCACAATTATATTCCTTGCCTTGGAGCTGCGCTTCCCCTCCCTGGAAGAATTAAAAGTTGGCGCGTTACTCCCCAGCGCAGACCGTGATGCTGGAGTCGACGCCACAAGCGCAGGAGGCGCTCTTATCCTTCCCATCTGCAAACCTGCGTTTCGTCTTTCATGATAACTCATGTGTGGCGCAGTTTTATGAGCGCAACCCTAAATGCCAGGATCGCCGATTGAGCGAGGGATTTATTTTTGAACGTACGCTTGCCACAT
Source organism: Larix kaempferi (assembly GCA_027924585.1). NCBI lineage: Eukaryota > Viridiplantae > Streptophyta > Pinopsida > Pinales > Pinaceae > Larix > Larix kaempferi. Next base: position 4,193,347 of record BSBM01000159.1, on the reverse strand, counting down.
AGCGCAAAACATTGCGCTCCCCGCTTGGCGTGAAGGGTAAATCAGTACTCGGCACGAAAAAGATTTCCTCGATCCCTGTGCACCGACGGAGTTGGTAGGGCCTTAATGAGGCCATGTGCCACTCTTAATGATAGATTTCTTAAGCCCCGTGCTCATAACCCTGCCAACTTTAAATGTACGTGAGCATTTAACTCTTCCCCTATTTAACGTATGCAACGGCGTTTTGGGTTTTATTTAGTCATTTGCACTCGGAATGCTCGCCATTCGCATCGAAATTCAAAGTTGCCATTCACTGCAAGCGGTTGAGGTCTCGGAACGCTCGCCATACTGATAGGTAGGCTCTTTCCCAATCCCGCTCTTGGATTAGTAGGTTAAAAAAATCACCCATGCACAGTTTGAATAGCTCAAACGGCCTTCGTTTTACTTTGCATAAAAGCTAGAAAGGGCATGGGATAGTTTCTGTTCTTTTCCCTATGAAAATACGAGGCCACCACTTTTGGACCAGGGCAGAGACGACCCCATCTCACAGGCACAAGTCTTTCCCCTCTATCGCGTTTTCGGCTCTCCTGGTTTTCCTCATAGAGCTTTCATTTTCCAAGCGAAACCCGCGTCTCCCCACGACCGCATTTGAGAGTTTTTTAATTGTTTTTTCTTGGTTGCTTGATAGTTGTCTCTGTTTAATCTCTCCTTCCATGAGTGGAGTATCTTTTTCTAAAATATTTGAAGTGCTTACCCTGCTCTGACCATGAGGTCGAATCGTCCCAGCGATACCTTAGCGGCCGCAGAGTTTTTTGCTCAAACCCGTAGAATCTGCGGCATCCCAAGGCCTTGTTTGCAAAACTCCCTGCCAAGCATCTTCTGCACGTAAGGCCTAACCCTTCTCGCTCCTTGTAGTTATAGTTTCATGCTATAAGCACCGAGATACCCTGCTCAACCAAGAGCGAGGTTTATTCATGCCGAGGTTGCGTAAAACCCACGTTGCTCGGCTGAAGCTGCCATGGGGATGTGTTAAACCAACCAATCAAGCCCATTTAGAAACTCGACTTAGTTGATAAAGCCTGCGGCTGCGGGACTTATCCATCTTCAGCGCAACTTCCACTATCAGCTGCCAGCGCATGAAATGTTTAAACATTGACGCACAGACAATATCGTGTGCATTATGTGAAGCGCTAGCGCAAAGTAAGGTTAGGAAGCAGCGCATGCGAAACTGTTGAGCTAGCGCGCGAATGAGTTTAGCTTTGGCGCACAAATGAAATTAAGACACTGGCGCGCAAATTTTTTTTTTTTAGGTATTAGCGCAGAGAATGCATTATCACTTTGGTGCCTGAATAATCTTAGGCGCCGGCACGTGTGGAACGTTTAAATCTTAGCGCATAAATTCCCACTTATACCCCAGCGCTCATTAGATCACTAATCTTAGCGCGCGCAGAGTCCCAAGCATGTCGCAAAACGCCACTTAGGCGCCAGCGCAGAAATCTTCATCAGATTCGCGCAAGTTTTTGTTTCACAATTCAAAGGATACCTGCACACTAAAAATGAATGGCGCAGACCCTAAATGATCTTGCCCGTTGTCCTGATGTTTTGTCTTTGTTTTTAGCATGAAGGGACATTGTTGAATTAAGCTTAAACATGAATTGAAGATAATTATGATTATTTAAGGAAGCCTCTATTTTGTGTAAATGTTATATTTTGGCTTTGCCATAGAGTGTTGCTAATGCCTTGAACAGTGGTCTAACTAAAGTCTTTGTGATATTGCCTTGCTCGCCACAGGATTACCATGCATAGGAAGTCAGCAAAGAAGAAGGCAGTGCAGAAAGTGACCTCAGACTCAGAGGTTGAAATTCTATTGGATACTTCTCTCGTCACGATGTTTGGTGACACACAAGCTACCACTGGTGTTTCCCCTGGGAGAGCCGCCCCTGAATTTCAATGGGGTGATCTATACAGATTCATCATAGCTCAAGATAGTTTGACAGGCTCTATAGAGGATGCCCTAGTGTATGCCAACATCAGAAGGTCTCATTTGCATAAAGCAACAACTCAGCCAGAGCTATTCCCTTGTTCTAAATTTGTTGGATGGCTAATTCCTAACATCCGGACTGACACAAGGCTCATGACTGATAAAAATGGGTTGAGCCTGGCATCTTTCGCTCCCGAGCATGTTACTGCTGCCTACAGATTGCTTGCACCCAGGGATTCTTTAGACGATGAATGGATGGCAAAGCATCAAATGGACTTACTAGAATCTTCCCGTAAGATGACTATAAATGACAGACAGATAAGGAAGAGGTAGAATAATGAATATGAGAGCAATATCCTAAAGACCCCTTACAGGTTCATTGTCCTGATATTGAGTTGGCTCTTCGACATGCCTAATGGTAATGTGTTTAAGATCGGATGGGTGCCGGTGATGTTTCATATAGCCACGAAAGGCACCATCTTCAACTGGGCTGAAATAATTTTAGATAGCTTGGCCTCACAGTTATCAGCAGCCCAAGGAGGACTAACCCAAAAGAAGGCAGATTTCTTCATGTCTTCATACCTGATTGACTGCCTGTTAAGCAAGCATTCGGTCCTGGACTTGGGTTGCTCATCGAAGCCAAATGAAACAACTCTCTTCATAGCCTATCAGTGTACATGGGCAAGTAAGTACACAAACCACTACAAGATGGTTTGCAAGAGGTTTATCATGCCATTGTACCAGCTCATTTTCGTACAAGAACCAGATTGTATGTCAGAGAATGCAATGCCTATCATCGAACAATTTGGGGACTATTATCACAGCGCAGAAGGCACATACATCAGGATGAGTGGAGGGACTCATGAGCCATTTATGTTCCCTCGGTATGTTACAGACTTTGTAATTCATAAGGAGGCCGTGAGACAACTCTTCAGCACCGGTGCCATAAGCAAGTTCTTAACAAAAAGGAGGAAGGGCATGTACCCTCCCATGCCATTTACCATAGGAGCTTATAGCCTCCCAAGATCAAGAGACGGGGAAAATTACGCTAAAGGCTTAGAAGTTTTCCACTTCGGCTCAGTCCCTTTCAGAAGGCATGACCCCAAAGGCATGGTAAGCAGGCATTGTCTTGAACTCAGGATCTCCTTTGAATGCACTCATGTGGCAAACTGAGAAGAGGAATTCTTCAGGAGTGCCCGCAACCTAACTGAGTTAGGAAAGCATTACAATACAAAAGTTGTGAAATACTCAAGCCCCAAAGCCGTCGGTTTGATCCAAAGAGAGCAAGAGGCATCAGCCTCACAATCAGGGGAGCCATTAGACTTGGAGCAGGACAGAGTGCTCCAAGAGCAGACTCTCAAGCAGCAGAAGGACCAAGAACAAGCAAGGATTCAAGATGAGCTAGCTGCCAAGCTTCAACAAGAGGAAAATGCAAGGAAGCAACAAGAGCAGGCCTCTCACTTGGAACAACAAGAAGAGGCTGCCAGGATCCAAAAGGAAGGAGAAGATCAAGTATCCCAAGAGCAAGATTCCAGGCAGCAGCATGAGGAATAGCAAAGGCCCTTGGTTGAAGGAGCTGATGGATTACAGACTTAGCAAGGAGAGTCTAAAGGAGAAGATGGATTGCAGACATAGCAAGAAGAGTCGACAGGAGAGAAGGATAAAGAGTAGACAGACAAGTCTCTCGAGTTGGAGCCATCTACTCCGAAAGATATGGAGATTGACCCACCATTGATATGCACCCCAGGGGGAACTCAGGAAAAAGGTGCCTATTCAGGGAGCTTAGCGCTGACCCCATATAAACCCAGGAAGCAGCGCAAAATAGAAGACCTGGATACGGTATATTTTAGCCAAAAGAAAAGGGCCATCATTGATAGGAGAGTAAAGAAAATGGAAGCTAGAACTATGAATATGGAAACCGAGGAGGAGGATTATGAACTATGGATAACAGAGAAGACATTGGTCCAAGGAACTGATGTCGATCCCACTTTCCAAGACCAATGCACTGTGGCATCAGCTAAGGCAACTAAAGCCCTAAAGAACGGAGAAAGGTTTGCAAATCATGTAGAGGAGCTGAGACAGCAATCTGAGTGGAAAAAGGGAAAATCTCAACTCCCTTCACACTTACGCGCTACTACAGGAGATGAATTGGATGTGGACATATGAATTCTTGAATTCGCCAGAGATTGCGGCACCAAGCTAAGTTTGGAAATCAAAAGGACGGTCCACAAGTGTTGTTCCATCTATTCCGCACTCAGGGAATTGCTTAGCAAGTGTCATCTGGTTATCCCCGCCTCCATTTATGATTTCCCAAAAGAAGAAGACCGAGTGTTCGAGTTGCAGAACGAGCTAGACGAAGACTTGGCTTACATAAAGAAGATAGAGGTATTGACTTAGGACGAATTTCAACAGTTCATTTTCCAGCCTACAATACATATTTACTTCCTGGAAGCAATGGAAAAAGAGGCTACACAGGGAAAAGCGCTGATCAAATCGGACCTTCGAAAGCATGAAATAGCGTCCCAGGCAACAGTATCTTCTCGTAGCAATATTATCGTAAAGGATATCAACCAATGGACCTCATACATTCAAAGTATCGATGGCCCGATAGTTTCAAGCAAGTCGGCTAGTGGAGGCGCGTCTTCAAATCAGCAGGCAGAAGCCCCAACAGAATAGACAGAGCATTCTTATTTTGTTTTAATCAAGTGAAAAAACTGAAATTCTTCCTTTTGTATAAATGTTCTAAAAGATCAGCTGGTCCATATTTTTTTCCTATATGTAAACTCTTCCACGTATTCATAGGCTTTGTAAGGATACGATGAAATCCAAGGAAGGAGGTTATAGAGTTAGGGTACACTTGTCAGCCCAAGGGGCACTTTGTAAAGTTATGAATAGAAGGTTAGAGAAGGTAGAAAGGACTTTTTGGCAGGGAAAAGAAGCTTCTTAGCTTGTACGAACTATTTTGTAATTAGCTCCAGGGAAGCGATTTTTCCTAATAAAGAGCCCGAGGGAGACATTTGTTTTGCCTGGAAATGTGGACTTGATGCATGTTGGATTATTCTTATGACATTTTGACACTGCCGTGAGATCTTTCCTTGCTGTTCAGAATTGTTTCTATCTGATGAATGATCTTACTATTTTCTATGCAATGATGTTTTCCTAAATGATTAATAGAATGCTTTTATATGGATTAAAGCTATCTTTAATATATTTAACCTTCTGTTGAAAATGTTTCTTTATGATTTAAATGGCTATCCATGCAATCTTTAGATATTTCTTTTAGCTCATTGCTCATATTTACAGTTTGCTCCTTACAAGGATAGATTAGATTTATTTCAGTCTTAGATACAGATTTGTTTCAAGCTCTGCATTTAGATTAAATTAGCTTAGGCACTTGCACATCATTTTAACAATAAAATAAAAAAGAACGGTGGATCGGGCCATAACCAGTGTAAAAGAAAGCAAATCTAGCGGTAGACGGAACCGTTAACCGGACGGATTCCCCATACCAAACGGTGGACAATCTAATTGGGATAGTTTACCAGGGAGAATCCCTTTCTGCTTGATGCTACGATCTTCGGGGCATCAACAAACCTATGTTGTGTTTTTTTTTCATTCTTCTCTTTTTTTTATGCGGTCTTCTTTCTTGTTCTCTCTCTTTTTTTAACTTCTCTTTTATCCCCTTCTCTTTTTTTTTTCTCTCTTTTAATAATTTTTTTTCTTCAATAAGGATGGCTAAAATCCTAATGTAAGGTTAAAAACCTAAATATCAAATAAACTTTGACAATTTGGCCACAAGCCGGAATCAACCAGCTCTGATACCACTGTAATATCCATAGTTGGATATTCTCAATAAGTTAGGGTTGAACCCATAATTTTTGAAATAACCCACATATCCGTAGATATAAAAATGATATATAAATTTATAAATTGAAGAGATGATAAATATACAATTGTTGGCCTGCTTTTAGATAGCTTGGGCATGGCCTATTTGAGGGGACGCATCCTCTCATTAACTATTACTCCTACTTATTATTAATATTAATGTATTATTAATGATTTGTTACAAAATTGAAGTGCTTACTTGGCCTGAAGCAACATTGCTTCAATGGAAGCCTTATGCGAGTTGGCTAAACCAAAATGCAGATCCAAACCAACAACAAAAGCTAGCAAGAATGAAACCAACGTGTTTTTAACGATGTTCATTGATGGGTGGACACAGTTCGAGTCCATGCACAAAGAAAACCAACATGTGTTTCTCCCAAAGCTTTTACCTCTCTTCCACGTTGTCTGCATGCAATAACAATGTAAAACATATGAACTCTTAAGGATGTTTGGAATGACACATGTTTTCTGGGCTTTGTGTATCTGGCCCACTTGTCCTTACCTGGCTCATAACTCACTCCAACATTTGTACGGTTTTAAGCCACTACTACAAAGGTTCTATGAATCTACGCTACTTTAGTTCTGAAGTAAAAGTAACATGTGTTCGTTTAGGAGGCGCATATGAACCGAGAGTTTAAACTTCTTTATTTATAATTAAGTGCAACACTTTATTCAAGTGTTTAGCATAGCTCGATCCTGGAGCAGGGTAATTTTTAGGGGCGAAATTTCGTCAATTGGATATTGTTTATTTTTACAAAAAATAAATTCGCTATTTGGTCATTTTTAGACTCTAATCTCGCCTATATTTACATATAATATTTTTTTTAATATAATATGCATCAAAATTTAGAAGTTTCCATAGTAAATTGTATGTTTCATATTTAGTATCTGCCTACCTATCTATATATATGTTTTTGCCAATCCAAAATAATTGCCTAGAATACTATACTTAAGTATAATATTAGAATCCTTAAAAAATACCCTGTCCTGGAGTACCTTCACCTCAATCTGTAGCTGTCTATAGCTCCCGGCAAGTTTAGGCCTTGATCAAAGAGACTTAGAGGGAATATGGACAAGAGCCTATGGTAAATCTTAGAATATTGATCGGTATATGGAAATCCAAATGCTGTAACAATCTACACAAAAACTAAGATACTTATATTAATGTTTAGTATTCTATGAATTATGCACGGTTGTGCAAAATATTAGCTTTATGGAAATTCTACAAAAAATTCAGACATGAACATAAAGCAAAAACAACCACAGTTAAAACCAAACCTCAGCTATGAACGCAATTATATAGACGAAGAATCCTACAGTTGTGGCAGATGAAGATTTTCTTATGAATGTAAACAGCATGAAGGAGAATCCAACCTGTTGCATAATGTATGTCAAGTTTCTGTTATTCATGCCACTGTGATAGAAGTAAAAAATAATATAGTGTATGTTTATTCTCCTTCCTCTTTTGTTCCTTGGTTTAAATGCCTTTCATCTCTGCAAGGTGAAACTTGTGTTTTTGGTCAACCAATAGGCTGAATCATAAAGTTCCATAATAGACATTGCGTGTCGGATCCCAAAATATGCTTAGATAACAATGTGTTTACCAACTTGCAAAGTTGTTAAACGCAACCAATATCCAAATTAAAAAAAAAAAAAAACATTTTCATTTATCAATTCAAATGTTGAATCAAGAGTCAAATCTTATTGAACTATGTGGTTTAACACCAGAGTTTTGGACTTGATGGCAACCCTTATGTCGATTGTAGATTCCCTCAACCTGCAAATGTGGAGGCTTAGGCCCTCCTCTCCATCTCCGTCTACATAGACGGACGTTGGCCCACATTGCTAGAACCGTTTTCCCTCTAGTTGCTGGGACCGTTTTCCATCTAGCTACTGAGAAACCGTACCCTGTGTCTCTGTTGGATAATTAAATGCATTGAGATTCTGGAGATCCATTTGTGCAGAGGCCGGCGATAGATGAGGGGATTGTTATGGTTCACCTAAAGAATGCCTACCCATTACACACCATCCATACTTGATGCCATAGATTACCATGCTTGATACGACTGATTACATGAATGTTTAATTACAACCCGTCAAAGTGACCTACATGTAGCTCATCAGACATGCTTGGAGAAACAACATTTTTTATCCTTATAGATGTCTTTGAATACACTAATGATGTAACATGTTTGAGGTGACCCTGATAGAAATTTCAAATAGAACCAATTTTTTTCTAGGGCTCACACTTTAAAGGGAATTGACGAGGTTTTGTGTCAGAGTCCACATCAGAGTTGATGACATTGAAGGTCACCAATGGAAGCACATTGATATCTTATAAGAAATTCGGAAGGAGCTGGAAAAGCTAGTAAAAATGAACCATTGCAGCCATTGCCAGAATTCCCCCATTATGGTTGTAAAAGATATGGACGAAGACTCTGTTATCTAGACATTCAACAAAGGGAATGGCTTCAGTTTGTAAAATGAGTAATGGTTAGATGGTGGTTTTTGCTTCTCTCTTTTTTGAACTTTTATGTTCTTTAGGCTCTTGCTTGGTGGGCAGTTCGATCAAATCTATAATACAAGTAGGCTTGTAATAGATGAGTATCTTGTAGAATTTTCTTTCAGAAGTTTAGAGCCATACTTCATATGGGATTTGTTTTCCACAATTTTGTCTTTCGAACAAGTTTTGGATCTTGGTAACTTTTTGTTGGAAACAACTTTATAATTCTCTCTTATTTTGAAAATTAGTATTCATAAATGCAACAATAAATTTGTAGTTTCATGAATTACATTTTGGAAAATAGTAAGTAAATAGTTGGTTTAACAAGTAGTTCATTGAGGAGAAATTCACATTCTTTTAGCTAAAATGAAATTTCAATAGTTGGTTGATTGCAATTTATCAAGAATTTCAATTTCAAAAATTAAAAATTTGTTCAAATTGATTTTTTATAAGAAATTGTAATTTCAACAAATTTAAATTTCCACAATACAAATTAGCAATTTGGAATGATTGAGGAGAATTAGTTGATTGCAATAGTGATCAATAATTACAAATTGAAGACTTATTAAAATTGCAATTTCAACTATAGGAAAATGCAATTTGGGAATTTTGATAATTACAAATTTTAGAATTTCAACAAGTATAATTGAGGAGAATTCACATTTTGTAAAAGAAAAATGCAATTTGGGAATGACTACAATTTCAACTATCATGAATTGCAATTCCAAGAATTGAAAAATTAAAGATATTGCAATTATTTTATGAAAAATTGTAATCTAACCATCCAAAAATTGCAATTTTCATAATTACATATTGCAATTTGGACAATTAGAAATTCAACAATAATAACAAGCACGATAATTTTTTAGGAGAATGTGCAATTTCAACAATTAACTGACTGCAATTTCCATGTCTTTCCCTCTGTCACCTTCATGTCCATGCCGCTGCAGTAAATGAATTTACTTCATTTCATTGAGGTAGTTGGTGTGAAAATGTGGCGGTTTAGGCTTCCTTCGAGATGTATACCCGCGGCTTCGATAGCTGTAGGGGAATTAACGACTCCAGTGTAGAATGTGTGGACTATTTTTCACATGGCTGGAATGGAGTCTACGTTGGCCACCATGATCTACACTTCTGTTTCTCCATTCATTCACTCTGTATTTACCGTCATGAGGTTCATCGTTGGGCCTTGGTTGACATGAAATTTAGCCTCCTTTTACATTGTTGGTAAGCCATATGCAATTATTCCTCATTGGATGGATTTTTCATGGATGATTATTGTTATTCTTGTTGTTTTGGGGAGTAGTGTTTGGGTTTACTAGCCCTGGACTGGTTTGATCCGTTTCTATGCAAAGAGAAGAACTCTGAAGGACAAGCTCTAAGACCAAAAGGAAGAGTAAGCATACTGGAGATTGATCCAATTATTATAGATGGAATGATTTTGGTTGAATTAACAAAATATCCTATATTATTTTGTGTAGTTGTAGTCTTACGAATGTTTAGAATAGTAGTGGAGCTTGAAAGCAGTAAATTGATGACGAGAAGCCATCTACAACTTCTGCTGAGATTGCAAGATGGGTGAAAACTAAGAAAAAGAAGTAGACAAATTATATAAATAGGAAATATAGTCTATCCCTTTAAGGAACATAGATAGAAACAAGTTTTCCATCATTTTGAATCCTTTCTTCTAAAACTAGGCAGGCCCCTAAAATAGGTCCAAACAGATGCAGATTTCCTGGTGTAAATTACATGGATTGGGAATAAGGAAACAAAAAGACACTATTGGTGAAGGCTGACCCACACGCTACCCAAAAGCTGAGAACACATGCCCCATTTCAGTTGACCGAGATACTTGTTTCTCCACTTCGATTGATCAAGTCAAGGGTTTTGCAAATAATTCAAGGGGATTTCTATAAATCTAGCCTTGAAAGACTCTTCAATTATTACACTGCGAATTGGGCGCTGGATTGGGAATATTGACATCAGGGAGGTCTTTGGCAGAAGAATTCAAGGGAAAGGTTCACTCATTGTATTTGGAGCAATTTTTTGTCCTGCTTCATAAAGAAATTTCCTCAACGCGTAATAGTTTATGTGCGGAATCGGTTGATAAGGTTAATTCAAATCATGGTAAACACAGTAAACAGAGAAAAAACATGGGTTAGAAGATTCAATGGTTAATTAAATCCTGAATCAAAATTAAATCTCGAGCTTGTATCCTACAGTAATTGATACCAATCCAGACAATAAGTTTTCATATGGTTTCCCAATTACCACAAACCAAAACTCTGTGGCCAGATAGATATTGATTATGAACAATGTCACCGTATGAGTGATAAAGTATAAAACCCATATGTTTCATCATTAGATATCAACAAATATATCAAGCAACGCAACATGCATGAAGGGTATAGATGCATCCAGAAGCCCCAAATGAAATAAACATCGAAGAGTGCAGTGTTGAATCTCATTCTCCAAATGCCACAATGAGGCCACAAAGAAGATTATGATCAGGCTCCCAGGAGTTGTTGTTCATTCCATAGATGAACAATACAGTGTGGAATTGGCCAGGGGGCAACAAGCATCTCACCTATCCCCATCCAACCAAACACCCACCAAGTTTCAAAGGATGGTACAGGAATCCCACTCTTAATTCTAAATCCATCTTGCCATCCAAATCCAAGAGTAAAGTTGTTTTCCCCGAGTCTGGCGGTCCCAAAAGCAAATTCATTCTACAATATCCAAAACATAGTAGAAAACAAGGAATTGGGATTGTTAAAGGATTTCAGAATATAATCCGGGTTCGAAGTTTGAAGTAGTGAAGCGTGTGATCAGATTGTTTAGTCACTTACATTTTGAAAAAGTCGTCGCCGATTTGGTGTCGAACCCCACTATGAGGTTGAGCATGGGAATGAATATGCCTCCACCTCCTACCCCACGCACAATCCCACAATCCAAATATTCATTATATTCCTAGATGGGGATAGCTTGGCACTGAACTTATCGTCAAGGAAAATGCATCATGGCCAATAAAATCCTACAACGTACTGGTGGTCACCTTTAATACTTAAATGATGTAAGAGTATTTTCCTTTTATAAAATTGAATAAGTATTTCTAAATCACACACACACACACACACACATATATATATATACGTGGTGGTGGTCACCTTTAATACTTAAATGATGTAAGAGTGTTTTCCTTTTATAAAATTGAATAAGTTTTTCTAAATCATATATATATAATTGTGTGTGTGTGTTTATAATAATTTGTTCCCTTGTATTTAAAAATCACATGGATTCTTACACAATCTTCACGTTAGACTTCAATTCATAAGTATTTCAAAATCACATATATATAAAGTTTATAATTACGCCGAAGGCGTTGTTTAAGGGGACGGTTCCTCTAAGGCCTTCGTCGTCTGTCAGCAGCCTATGAGGAGCCCCCCCCCCTGTGATTTCCTGTCATCGTAGTGACGTGGGTAGTTGTTGGCTTACATAACTGTCTTGCGGTTTTCTTTAAAGACCCAGGTACTTCGTCGTTCAACAAACCAACAAAACCCCTTTTCACCGGCCCTTTTGGAAATAGTCTACGAACAGACTGAGGTCTCACCCGAGGCGAAGTTATGGGGGGCTGCGGAATCTGGTTTCCACAACCAGGTGATGAGTGTGTAAACAGATCTGATGAGCAACACGCTGCGGGACTTGTGCTGCGAACTGAAGACTGCACGACGCTTAAATCCTTTGCTATAAACACCTACTCTATCGTGCATCCAAGGACTGCGCGATGTCGGATGGACTTTCATCAACAGGACATCGCAACAGATAACTACGCTTCATGTTTAGACTTAACCAATTTTGGTGACTCTAATTAGGATTCCCTATCCATTCATCAATTGCCTTAGTTTATTTATATTATGACTTATGCAATATGACAACACACAATATACTGCACACTTCCGGTGCTGTGCTTCTAGTGAATCGCACGGTGCGAACTCCACTCACTTAAGTGATTATCCAACTGACCTATGCATTCACAGACTCAGAAATACTTGTGCATCCAACATTCATCCACATATGCGATACTTAAAATATTATTCCCATCTCATTCTTTATGGCGAATACATATAAAAGTAGAACACATAAACTGATAAACTAGATCTTAAGCATTCATTGTAAGAAAATAAATAGGTGCAAACACATAAATAATCACACAACACATAATTTAGCGTGGTTCACCCCCAGGATGGGAGCTACGTCCACATGAATTGTTGTTATATTATCTTGGGAAGGGTACAATAGTTCCAGTTTGCGCACTCAGCTGCAGACTCTCATCTCTCTCAATAGGCTTCTACGCACGCAGCTTACAGAGCCTTTACAATAGCATTCAGCAAAATGAACAAGTATTGCTTAAGATTATACAATGAGGATCTGAGATTAACAACCCTTTCCCTTACAAAATTTGTGCCTTCTTATAGATCATGCCTGTAGGTCATGTATTTACAATGCATAGGAAAAAACCCTAAGGTTTCCCAAAACTGTCGCGGGTTTCCCTTAACCAGACTTACTGGCTTTTGCTAGCGACTCCTCCATCATGGCCATCCTCTACGCGTGGTCACATCGCTTTCACCTGCCCTGTCGAGCGCATGCCGACTATCACTTTCAACCGGTCGCTCCTTCTCTAACGACCTTATGCGACCGGTTCACGTCGTGCTTCCTTTGCTCGTGTAACTGGTCACTTTCCTTCCGCGATACTCCTTACCCATCTGCTTAGTAATCATGGAGTATCTTAACCAAAAATAGACCACCGATGGTCTTACCGAAATATGTACTGGTTTCCGACCAACATTCTGCCTTGCCATATCCCCACGGATCAGGCTCTTCACAGTGCTGTCTCTTCGTGGCACTGTCTTCCTTTCTCTGCCGATGCTGCGCTATGCTCAACTTCACAGCTCCCAAAACTATCTTCGCCAAAAAGTCTCCAGCTAAACTGCGCTCAGCTTTGCAGTTCCAAAATTGTTTTACCAAAAATGCCTTACTTGGGCCAGGCACAACAGTAGCAAGCTCAGGTTTGAATAGGGATCGCAAACCAAAGACAAACACTCTCAAATCTTGGGCATTAAATATGGCTCACCGTGGTGTTAGTAGTAAATAGGTACTAGTATGAATACGTGCACCAGAGATATTGAAAGAAGGATTAATTATTGACAAAAACTTATTGAGAAAAAGAAAAAAAAATCTACTCTTCATGCTTGGGTATGAAACAATTTTTTTTCCAACCTGTAAAGCATCCTGGCTACTTGCAAAAATAAGAAAAAGCAGATAAATGTATATGCAATATTTATCAATTACAGAGTGCGAAAGCATACATATAAACAATGGTACACCCTCTAATGACACGATGTTTTTGTTTGAGTACCATGTCTGCATTTTGGAATATGTAATGTGTAGGATGGACTTCTGCAAGCTTAGATATCAGGTTGAAGCGGTGCTACAAGGCCAAAATTGGTTTAAGCGGTGGCTGCAAGGCCAAAATTGCTGAGGTTTTGCACTTGAACTCATTCCTTTGAAACCCATGCCATTAAGGTTGCGTAGACCACAACCGAAACGAAACCCCGGTAGATCTCACTAGAGAACGAAGGACACACTGGCCCACACAATCCATTTTCTATCGCACATCCCAATCTAGAGTGACTGCACAATTTTTGTTGCGGGCTATAAGATTGATGGGCACCAGGGCTAATCCAATACCTGTGTTCCTAGAAGCCCATGTTTAGCAAAATCTCGTTGGAAATAATTCTACATTATAACGCCATCCATAGATAAAAATGCATGCACTGTATGCAAGCTTGCTCATATATTTAAGGTTATTTTTTCATACCTAGAAGAAGCCACCTAGGTTATTTAAGGTTATTGAAGTCCTGAGTATTGAATTTCTTCTCCTGTTGCAAATTGGTTTGCAAATGAGTGGAAGTCGAAGGTGAAGCCACGAGCTCGCCCTACCTACAAGTAAATATTGTAATTTCTTAGCCTTATAGCTACTAATGCAAACATATTCCGATAGAGATTTAGCAGCGGAAGGCATGATTACAGATTCAAAGGTCAGAAGGCAAAGAAGCGCGCACAAAAAAAGAATATTTATTTAATTTTTTTATTCTTCACACATCTATCCACTCGGAACACTAAAAAATATACCAATGTTTCCATACTTAGCAGCTCTTCCAGTCGATACCAGATAAATGAATCTCCTCATATTAGAGCAATTGTGCCTCTGCGCAGAGGAGATCGATTCTTGTAGACCCAGATCCAAAAACTTAAGCCTGTAGACCTGTCAACCTTCTCAATCAACATAGCATTTCATTTGCACACACAGGAGTTTCCTCTGTGGAAGCCATGTCAGATTAGTACCTAGTCTCGAGCATGCCATGCCTCTTCATGGGCTTCCATTACATTATAGCTAAACATGTTAAAGCTCGGATTGAAAAAGGAAGGTGTGGCTAATGTAACAACCCAAGAGCATAGAAACCCTAAAATAAAAACCCAACACCCAGAAAGGAGCTTCACCAGACGAGCAACAATGGATGTGAGGGCCGATCTGTCACAGGATCCAGGCAGAATGAGAAATATCCACGAGGATCGCCCAGATATTTCATTCATGCTACCCACGTGCATAAGATAGGAAGAAGAACTTGCAGAAAGAAGAACGCTCGAGTAAAAGGATCCATCACTGATGTACAATGAGAAGAAGATGTAGCATCCACGCGATCTACCTGGCCACCAGATTGCTCATAGATATGCAGTAAACATCATGTTTTCTATTCTTATGAGTTTTGTAATGGAATCACTGCGATGAAGGTTGATCTCTCTGTATTTTTGTAATCGAAGCGCTATGATGAAGGTTGATCTCCCGTAAACATCCAGTGATCAAGACATGTCGCTCTTCTCTCTCAGCCTATGCAATATCCTTCACATTTGGTTGGCAACATTTTCTCCTTCTCACTCATAGTTTTTCACCTCCTCCATTCAACGACGACGGTCATATGCATTCTTAGAATGCATGGGCTTTCTCACATTGTGGTGAGTAGGGCATTGTGACATCCACTTGAACTCTATTTCGGGTGAACTCTATTTCACTATACTTATATGTCATTGCCACATATACATTATAAAAGTATGGAAGCATTATTATTCTCTTTTATAATAATGCATAGTTTTCATCAAGTTCATAAAGTGGCTTTTAATTATCCATATCATGCACCATATTTTATTACTCTAAAAACAAGTGGAATTGAAAATATAGTTTTCAACATGTTTATCTATTTTGGATACATAAAGTTGCTTATGGATTAGTTCACCCTTATTAAAACATTCTAAAATACAAATGGAGATTGAGTGCATATAACAACCTTCGTGGAGGTTGTTTGGAGAGAGCAAGATATTTTTGGCTTGGTAAAACAATCATTTGTCAAATTTTATAAAATGTGAAAAAAATTAAACTAAAATGTGAAAAAAAAACAATAAAGACCTACCAAACATGTGATGTAGAGAGCAAATTTTAAGGGGAAGCATTGTATAAGTTTGGAAACATAGTATGTTATAAGGGGTATGCTCTTCTTTGTGCATTGGATCAAGTGCATGTTTAAGAAGGTTTTATTATAATATTTTGGTAATTTTTTTTTTCCTTAAGACCTTGATTGGGTTCAAAATTCAAATAGATGGATCAATTGCATTTTGTGTGCTTGAATATCATTGGATTCTTGTTGTTTTTCTTGATAGTCATTACTTCATATTACACGCACAATCATTCAAATATTTAAAGTAACCTAATGAAATTCAAGCACAAGTAATCACAATTTATGTTATTCAAATACAATCAAGCACAAGCATTCAAACAATTGCCACTCATATTCAAACATTCAAGTTGTCATCATATCAACAATGGATACATATACAAGCTATCGAGCATTAAAGATGGCTAGGTATTCAAATTATGTAAGCATGTGGCTTGAACATTCTACTTTGTTCTATATGCTTCCCGCAAATTTAGCCCTTAAATAGACAATTCTAAATATTTGTTGTGTGGATTTAGGAAGAATTTGAACTTGAAGATTAAAATTTATGTGTTGTTATTTTTTATTTATCTTCTTTAATAGGGATACATCATCCCCTTTGTATTCCTTGGTTCTTCTTCCTGGATTTGAGTAATTTTGTCCCAATCCCACGTGTCTTTTGAGAATAGATTAATTTCAAAGGGTATTTCCAACTATATTTTAGTCACACTTGGATGAATAATCTTCCATATTTTAACAAAGACACTATGCAAAGTCCTACTAAATAAGAAGATATTCATCTTTTCTTCACCCACCCACCATTGTTCCTATCACTTTTGTGAAGAATTCCAAGCACTACATTGTTGCTTCAATACTTCTTTGGATGGATTCTAGGGTAATAGTAGACTTATCAACAAAATTAGCATTGAGAAAAAGTAAATAACATTAGGAAGAATAGACACACTAATAGCTTATTGCTATCCTGATCAAGAATAGTTTCTTCCAGGATGATAAGCTTAAAGAGAATATCACTTGTTATAAGAAACAAAAGATCCTTCAACGCCGCCTTAGATGAATCCTAGGGATCAATAGACTTATTAACAAAATGAACATTAAGAAATTGTTTATCATCATGAATAAAAATCATAAACCCAATCCAACATATAAACACAAATTGCACAAGAAATATCCACTAAACAAGAAAATGTTAAAATGAAATATTATGACCATCAACTAGCAAAAAAAATATTTCTATGTATAGGGAAGTGAGTAATGTTATCCTACAATTTATGGGTCAAACTAGGATTAGTAAATGGTGCACTTGGATTGGTCATGCAAATTGTATACACACCTGGATCAACCCCTCTTAAGTCAACCTATGTTGCCGTGGCATTTGATAGTTACATTGGGCCTCCATGGGACCAATCTCAACCAAAGCACATACCAATTCCACCCATAAATCAAAGTAATAAGAAAAAAATCCTCTCAACATGGCTTGGAAATTGACTATCCATAAATCCGAAGAATTGATATTAACAAGGTCAACCATTGACATTGGTAACAAAGAACGTAAGGATTGACTTTCACAATGAATGCCACATACTTCAACATGAGAAGTCCAATCCGAATTACGCCATCATTATCCTTCAAACGTTATGCAAAGATGAAAGATACTTCGTATGTCTCACTTCGAAAAAGGAAGAGACATGCCCTCATTCTCTATCCCTTTCACACTGAAAATTGCAATCCTCAATCCCTGCACTCCCCCTACCAAATGAAAATACCAAATATATTTATTTTACTACGCCTTCATTTTGGTATGACAAATTAACGTACGATTCATTTTGTTTTCCCTATATTACATGGGTTTATATTGATTGCTTATTAGTACTCGCAACAAAGTTTTCCTTTCAATTTCATCGACTACTATCTCTACCATAAATTAGTTAGACTTGCTTTCAAACACACAAATTTATATTGTCTAAATACACACAACTTTCTCTCATTTTACAACATATTGAATTTCTTCTCGACGTTTCATTTCCCCCGTTTTGGGGGTATGCTAGTTTTATTTTTAATTTAATTTTAATAATTACTCCGTAGGCGTTTTTCACTATGAGATTCATGTGTTTTTCACTATGAGATTTCATCTAACGATTATTGTTACAGATTCCTCATCTTTGACTCCAATTATTTACCTACACGTGTTTTCCCTTTATCCGTTCGCTTTAATTATGTCCTCCTTGTTGTCTGTTATCCGCTTGGGGTTCCACATTTCTCCCATTTCCCCGATATTATTTGCCGCAACCACGAAAATACATTCTTTAATAACCAAGTTACGTTCCTTAATAACCAGGTCACCGGATCGAACCACGAGTTTTCGAATCACATACCCCACGAGTGGAAACACTATGGCATAGATTAATCTGAGGTCACAAGGACGATCTGTGGAATGAGGGGATATTGAAAAGGTGTCGAGGGAAAAGAGATTAGTTGTATCTGGATTTTAAACATCTACCGGGTTGGTTTTAAATGTGAGGACAAGAAACCAATGAAGCGAGGAGAGAGATGCGTCTGCCCGGGATCGAACCGGGGTTATTGCTGGAAGGTAATTATCCTAACCGTTGGACTACAAACGCTTCTGTGGAAGGGGCTAAACGCTCTCAATAAGAATCAGTTTTCTTTGAATCCGTTCCTCACTCCCTCAACCTCAAGTGTTAAAATTCACGCAAATGAATCGATTGTTGCTGTTAACGGAGGTAAGCGTTGGACGTGCAAACCACAAAATGTGAGAGCGGATTGATAATAATATTAAATTTCAATCGATTCCCTCAACTCTTAAAATTCAAACCCCAACTCTAACGCCTCACTGCTTGCTCGCTGTTGCTGTTATTGTTATCGTTAATGTTTTTATTCCCACATCCATAACGTGAAATAGAAATACATTTTTTATATAGTAAGTGGATTACCAATATTATCGTCTCTTCGGATACATCCGATAAAATTGGAACGATACAGAGAAGATTAGCATGGCCCCTGCGCAAGGATGACACTCACAAATCGAGAAATGGTCCAAATTTTTTTAATGATCTAGCTGGGAAATTTTATTATTATTTTTTTTTTAATGATCTAGCTCGGAAATTTTAATAATTTTATTATTAATTTAATTTTCTATCACGGAAATTTTATTTTTAATTTAATTTTCTATCACGGAAATTTTATTTTTAATTTAATTTTCTATCACAGAAATTTTATTTTTAATTTAATTTTAATAACTAGCAATTGTACATGGGTGTAATAAAAGAACGTCATACTGTAGATGAAGAAGGCAGAGGCTCTAGTCTAGAAGTTTGGGTCTAGAGGCTTTGTTCGAAGGTTTGGGTCTAAAGGCTTGGCACAGCGTCACTTAGGAGCTTGCAATTGTATTTGAATGCAACACAAAGCAAGTAGAATTCAATGCAATATAATTAAAGTGGAGAAGTTTAGAATTAAAAAAAATATCCAAACTAATTTGTGTCAATTTTCCATATTTTTTTCAAACCAGAAAAACAAAAAAGAAAAAAAAACACTTACCTAGTCAATTGGTGATTAGGTAAGCCAACGGCCTAGAGAGGCCACCTCCATTATACTTGGGAAGGGATCTTCCTTGCATCTCCCATTCCATCCAAACTTGACCACATGTAATTGTCGTCCAAACTTCCACTCATATACGATATGAGATAGCTAGACTTCTACTCATAATATTAAATTTAACAAAATAATCTCCTTTATTCTTTATAAAAAAATTAATTACAACTTATGAAACAAGATTCATTTTGTTGGGTGGGAATATAAAAAGAAAAGAATTTTTAACCAAATAAGTTTTTGCTGAATTAATATAAAGTAAACTTTATATGCACGACGATTAAACGAATGATTCTCTGACTGATATTTTCCAAGCTTCTGATTCCCATTCCCACCACCAGCTTAAAGTTGATATATAATTTACCTCTTTTATTCTTTATGAAAAAATTAATTACAACTTATGAAACAAGATTCATATATCGTAAAGTTGATCTATATTATAAATTGTACTTATGAAACAAACTTCACCTAAAAGTGGATATATATTATAATAAGCGAATTAATATTATTAAAAAAAAAACAAATACATCGTTTAGACAAAATTTTATTAATTTTTTTAAAAATAAACTTCTTTTGTTAATCTTTACAAAATAAAATATTAGAATTATATATAATAATTATGGAAATTGCATAAATTATATATATTTAACCTCATCTTAAAATTACGTATATTAATGGTGAAAATTGCATAAATTATATTTAAAAAGTATATATATTTAACCTCGCGTCATAAATTAGTTAGGCACTATATGTGACGTCTTGTTTTTAAAATTAAAATAAGTTTATATATTATAATGTGTAATTCAAAAAATATATTAATTAGGCACTATGTGTGACGTGACGTCTTGTTTTTAAAATTAAATAATTATATATATATATATATATATATATATATATATTATAAGTTAGTAGTAGTTCCTTATATTATCAAAAACCAAATGTACAAAGTGTCAGAATCTGAAGTCCCTCTCATGGTAGAGAAAACAGACCTCAAAAAATGCAGTAAATGTTTCTTAACAGAGTAAGCAACAAAAACCATAGGCCCTCTCATGGTAGAGAAAACAGACCCAAAAACAACAGTATATGATTCTTAACCGAGGAAATAGGATAAACGAGTTCAGAGAACATAGTAAGGAGTTCAGATAACTAAAGAAGCAAGGCATTTAACTAAAGAAGCAGAGCGATTAATCGATAAGGCAAAAAACCAGAAAGGAACCAGGATAGCCGGTGAAGCCTAGCTACTGTTGTAGTCTTTTTGAATAGGTTTAGTGGTAGGGTCCTTCTGAAGCGAATAGTCGAACCATTGAGCAAACTGCTTCTGATTGAACAAGAGTTGCTTCATCATGTCCTCCAATTCATCTAGTTGCATCAGTATCTCTGCTTGAGCCTTGTTACGGTCCATGAGCGCCTTACCAAGAACCTGTTTATGAGTCCAATGTATGTCCAGGGTCTTCTGATAAAGGGTAGCCCGGCCTCTGGTATTGCTGGGATCAAGGATTAACGCCTCAAATTCCTCCCGTATTTCCTCATCTGTCATGCAGCTACGGGTAACATGAGCATCTTCTTCAACGTCAGTGATTTCCGGGCGAGCTTGGACAGGGATTTCCGAGTGGTATTTGTAAGCCTTATCCACCACCCCCCGCATGAGTCTGATGGGTGGAGAGGAGGAGGAGCCTTGCGGCTGCGCGCTAGCTTGTCGAGTAGCTTGACGGGTGCGGGGCTGCTTCTTGGGCGGCATGGTAACAGTGCGTAGGAAAACAACTCTCCAAAACGAGCTTGAATGAGGAACTGGGCTAAGCTCAAAGCAGGATCAAGAGTTACTCGCGCAGAGAGAACAGAACTTCTCCTGCAGAGAAAGGGTGGAAAAATTGCATAGCAGCTCACTCAGGCGATTATTAGAATGGGGTGAAAGAATGAAGACGAGGAGCTTATCAGCAGGGGGTCCATTAGAACTAATGAGCATTGAAGGACAGCCTTCATCAAACTACGGCATGGGAGTCATCAATGGAGGAGCCTTCGACTGATGCGGAACAGTGGACGAGACCTCCCACATGTAGGAAGAGTAGTGGAGCTAGAGCAGACTAAGGCTCCAGACAGTCGAACCGGTGGGGGAGTTATAGCATTGCATGGGGCACGTGGGTGGTTGAGGACCCAGAGATGACGATGGTGGGCTGCAGGGCAAGAACGTGGAGAGGTGCATGTCCCAGATTCTGAGCGGGGTATGGGCACGCGCGTGGCTAGGGCAGTTGAAGGACAGGTGGCCAGGGTGGGTGGTGGACTTGGACCCCGGGGTCGAGCTGGCTGAGGGACGGTGGATCATGTCTTCTGCATGGTTCACCCACTGTGGGGGGGAAAGGTCCTGCCGCGCAATATCCATGAGCTGATTCCTGAGTGGTTGGGCCCGGAAGTTGTGCCAGCTGGAGTCAATTCTATCATTGGAAGTATTGGCATCGTTGTTGGCCAGGTGATCAGCTAACTTGTTGGCTGAACAACGAACATGGCTAGTGTTGAAAACTTCAAAAAGCTTGATGCTATCCTGCAACTGCTCATATAACCATTCGAGTCTCCATTGTTTGGAAAGTTTGGTTATAGTGGTCCCGCAGTGGAGTCTATGAGCGGTGTTTATTATGATCTGAGAGTCGCCTGTTAAATTTTCAGAATTTACTTCAATCTGATCTAGGATCTTAACTGAGAGAACAACATGTACAGCATATCTACAGCATATCAATCATGGAGACAATAATGCAAGCACACAAGAGACACAAAGATTTACTTGGGGAAAACCATAAAGGTGAAAAACCCCAATAACTTCCTCAGAGATAGATAGAGCAATGATACAACCAACCAATAGAGATAGCCATAACCTAGCATCAATCCTCCTCCTCCATAAGTGCGCCTCTCCTCCTTGAGAGCATGTGTGAGAAGTGAGTGAGTAAATAGAGCGCCTCCCGCACTCTATTTATACTTGACTTGACTTGCCTTTTTACCTAACTCATGTCGGCTCGAACTTAACCACATAACATAATGCTGAGTGGGCCGACCCCCAATAGGGTGGTATAATAACCCTTTGACCCACATGGCCGACCCCCAATAGGGTGGTCTAATAACCCTTTGACCCACATGACTTATACAGGGCCGACCCCAAATAAGGTGGTCTAATAACCCATCAAGTATAAGTTACGACACTTACAATATAAATGACGACACTTCCTTATAGAGGAATAATACCATCTCTATAGGAATACAATATACATATATGTGAAATACATTCCGAAGTTACATATACATCAACACTCCCTCTTAACTAGGAAGGTATTTCTCAGCACAGTTCTTCTAGCACAAGTCATCTTCTCTAGATAATCGTCATCGAGTCATCATCATCGTCACTGCTGCTGCTATCTCAATCAATCTCTGAATCTACTCATCATAGGAAGTTCTACAGAGCCAGTCCTTTTTCATACTGGATGTAGGCCCACCACCTGCAGGTCTTCGTCATCACTGGCCATACTGTGGAATCCTCAGGACTTTTACGTGCGTCACAAAACCTCGAAAGAGCATCCCAGGCTGTTACGAGCACACAGCTCTACCTATAAGATCTCCCAGGGCAACGAATTACATGTGACCTCACCACAAAACCTCGCAAGAGCATCCCAGGCTGTTACGAGCACACAGCTCTACCTATAGGATCTCCCAGGGCAACGAATTACATGTGGTCATGGCAAAACCTCGCAAGAGCATCCCAGGACTGATTACGGGCACACAGCCCAACCTATCGGATCTCCCAGGGAAACGAATTACATGCCATAGGAAAAAAACCTCGCAAGAGCATCTGCCAGATATCCCAGGGAAACGAATTACATGCCATAGGCAAAACCTCGCAAGACTATCTACAGATCTCCCAGGGCAACGAATTACATGTCCTCCCAGAGCAAAAACTCGAAAGAGCATTTGCCAGATGTCCCAGGGCAACGAATTACATGCCATAGGCAAAACCTCGCAAGACCATCTGCAAATCTCCCAGGGCAACGAATTACATGCTCATCTGCACAACCTGATCCACGGCCACAGAGTATCAACCTGATACTCACCATACATCATCCTGATGTATCCATGATCATCCTGATCATCATCACTGCAACGTCCTGCTGCATGTCATCTGGAGCAACATCCTGAAGCTCGTCATCTATGATCATCCTGATCATCACTGCAACATCCTGCTGCATGTCATTTGGAGCAACATCCTGAAGCTCGTCATCTACGATCATCCTGATCATCAATGCAACATCCTGCTGCATACCAAGTATCTACCTGATACATATCATCATACATGATCCTCCTGATCATCAATGCAACATCCTGCTGCATACCAAGTATCTACCTGATACATATCATCATACATGATCCTCCTGATCATCAATGCAACATCCTGCTGCATGCCAAGTATCTACCTGATACATATCATCATACATGATCCTCCTCATCATCAATGCAACATCCTGTTGCATGCCAAGTATCTACCTGATACATATCATCATACATGATCCTCCTGATCATACAATGTATCCACCTAATACATATACAGATACATGGTCCAAGCATCCAACATGATGCATATAAAATACATACACATGATCCAACTGATCATATCCAGCATCCAACATGATGCGTACATACATACATAAAATGATCCAACTGATCATATCCAGCAGAAACTAGAACATCATCCTGATGTTCATCATCCAGCGCTTACATCCACAGCCATGTGAAGGATCCTCCTCCCAACATGCTTGGAATGGCTTCAGCAAATGTGTCCATCACTTCTTCCTCGAAGTGTCCTCGATCTGAAGAACGCCAAGCCTCTCTCTGAAGTACTCGAACTTCACCCTGGCTAGTGGCTTCGTCAGCACATCTGCAATCTGCTCTTCCGTCGCAACATACAGGAGCTTCACAGCTCCTCTCTGCACCATATCCCTGATATAGTGATATTTGATCTTTATGTGTTTCGACCTGTCATGAAACAATGGGTTCTCGGACAGCTTCACACAACTCTGGTTATCACAGAATATACCAGTAGCCTCCAACGGGAGATCAAATAACTCAGACAGTAGCTTCCGTAGCCATACTGCCTCACAACTAGCTGAACAGGCTGCAACATACTCTGCCTCAGCTGTACTCAGTGCTACGCAGGACTGCTTCCTGCTAAACCAAGAGATCACACCTGATCCCATACTGAAGCAGCACCCAGATGTGCTCTTCCTGTCTGCAGCACTGCCAGCCCAA
The DNA here is from genome assembly GCA_027924585.1 of Larix kaempferi. NCBI lineage: Eukaryota > Viridiplantae > Streptophyta > Pinopsida > Pinales > Pinaceae > Larix > Larix kaempferi. The sequence continues at coordinate 4,168,548 of BSBM01000159.1, read as the reverse complement.
TCTGAATCAACATAACCTTCCAGGTTAAACTTTTGATTCGCCTCATACCTGAGCCCATAATCCACTGTACCCTTCAGGTACCTCAGAACATGCTTTACAATAACCAGGTGAACACTTCTCGGATCCGTCAGGAACTGGCTCAATGTGTTCACAGCAAATCAAATGTCTGGTCTCGTGTTCGTCAGGTACATCAAGGACCCAATCATCTGACGATACATAGAGACATCAACTGACTCAGATGAAGCATCACATAGAAGCTTCAGATTCGATGCCATAGGTGTGGCCATGGCCTTGCAATCCATCATCCCGAACCTCTTTGGGATCTCTACTGCATACTTCCCTTGTCCAAGGAAGATTCTATCTGCACTTTTCCACACCTCCATGCCAAAAACAAATAGTGCATCATCCCCAAGTTCTTCATCTCGAACTCGGTAGTAAGCTTCCGCTGCGTGTCGGCAATCAATCTATCTTCACCATACCAAGTTCTGGGAGCTTGCTTCAAGCCATACAAGGCTTTATTCAATCTGCATACATATGACTCCCTGTCAGGTCTTGGGACTGCATCCCAAACATCTTCTTCATGATCTACGGATCATGGCATTCCATTTCTTCATCCCAGATCCTGGGAACTTCAATATCTTCAATAGATATCTTTCTTGCTGGAACAAATGTTGTGGTCCTTTTGTAGGAGATGGCATATGATCTTTCCTACACAACAAGTTAAATTGCATGATTAGAAAACATCTTATAGTTTTCAGAACAAATTCTTACACATAAAGAAATATGCCATACAGTCATGCAATTATCTTAGCCAATGCTTCAATACAACATTTATCCATATCCCGTAACTTTCTAGATGCCTTCCAATCTCTACCAGAACATTGTTAAGAGTGTGCACAACTCCCAACATGTCAGCAAAGAGGTTTCATTCTAGATAAGTAGCAATGGAATGTTGTACAGTGCCATAGGCTACTTACCCATGCATATTAGTAGTATACTGTTCATCAATGCAATTATTCTAATATGCATAATACACAACCTAATTCTAGGAACATCAGTATATACATTATTGAACAGTATTATTTAAGAAATGACAATTCAAATACGTATCTTTGTTTGTTCGTTGGGTGGACTCCCTCTGAGTCTTTGCTTCCTTGCAGGAGCTGCTGGAGTCCTAATCTGAGGTAGCTTCTTCTACACCTTTCTGTTGTGAAATGTAGAGAGATGATCAACTCCCTCTGAATATCTGCATCCTTGCAGAAACTACTGAAGTGTGCTCCTTTGCTTTCTTGCAGGAACAACTAGAGTGTGCTCCTTTGCTTTCTGGCAGGAGCAACTGGAGTGTGCTCCCTCTTGATCTTTGCTTCCTGAATTACCTGTTATTGAACTCATATTCATCCTTGGTCCCTATGCATGCTTATTAGTATCATGAATGTGTTATCCTTGTGATCTCATATAAAATCATACATTCATTAGTATACTATTAAAACACAATAATCTCAAGCATGTATAGTCATGATCATTTCAAATAGAAATAATAAGCATGAGCATTCAAGGATTCTTATGGTTAGTCAAATCATAAGAAACATAACATGTCTAAACCTGTAATTACTCAAGCCTATACTTTCATGATTCTTCTGGTTAGTCATATCATCAATTATAATAATATACATCCAACCATGATTATTCAAACCTATGACTTCATGAATAATTATTATCAACAACAGTATAAGATCCTAACACAAGGTAGGATTTTAGCTTGATATAGGGAAAACATACCTGGATTAGCATGCTAGCTATTTATGTCTAACATACCCGCATAATGTCTTCTGGTTCTCTTTAGTGACTTGTGCTAGTAACCCGCATGTCTCATAAGTTAACCATTATAAAACTAAGTTATACATACCTCGAGAATGGATCTTCTATGAGATCCATGGCAATGGATGAATCTTTGTCCTCATGATCATATGTTCTTGAACTAGAACATGATTTGTCTTCTTGGTGTACCTTTCATGTTAGTAGACAACATAAAACTCATACAACATCACAATGTGTTAGTACAAACATAAGTTTCATACTCCTAATAAATGAATGACTTCTATCATGCATTCATAATTTTATTAAGGTGATATGACAAGTCTAAAATCAAGATTGTACTAACCGTGATAATAGGAAGACAAGCATACCATAAACTTAATTATGAACAAATCTCAAAACATACCTCAATGAGTCATACCTGTCGAGATCACTTGTAATCTTCTTATGTAAGGCCTTAGCCTCCTCTCCCTCTGAAACAGGAACTTCTTCACTTATGCAAGTGACCAGTCCATCTTCTTCTAGGATTAACCCAATCCACTTGATTTGCAAGAACTGGACCTTGAGCTGGATATGGGTTTGTCAGAGAAACCCCAAAAATTCAAACTTTGAATTTCAAACTTCTGATAGGATAGAAATATGTGCCTTGATGAGCTGATCAAGTTGGTATATTCAGAATTTGAAAACTGCAAAGTTTCACTCCTCAATTTTGCCTTTGAAACTTCTAGATTCACTGGACGTGACCCTGAACTGGGGTTTGATGAAGCCCACTCTTTTGCCCCATCAAAATGTTTGATCCAAAGCTCTAAGCTTCTATTTTTCTGAGGAGCTTCCAGCCGTGGTCACAGATTTCAAAAATTCCCATTTTTACAGAAGCCCTAATTTTCCACTTTTCTGATCAAAGTCCCGAACTAGGGTCTAATCAAGCCCGGCCTTCTGCCCAACCAAAAATTCTGATCTTGGTCTCTAAATTTCTATTTTGATGAGTAGCATCCAGCCGTGGTCTCCGATTACAAAAATTCCAACTTTCTCCAAAGCCCTAAATTCCGGAAGCCATGAATGAAGGTACCAAAAAATAATTCTGTTTTGATAGAAATATGTACCTGATTGTTTCTGGTGTAACTCCGAAATTTTTGATCCAAAGGGTCTGAAAAAGTTTCTTGAGATAGCCTGACCTGTTATCTTTCCATCCTGATAGGTCTGACCTCAATTGGATTCTATGAGAGAGAGTTATGCCAAATGTCGCAACGTGACCTGTTTTGGGATAAAACAGGAGAGCGAACTTGTACGGAGTGCCACGTGTCACTGTTTTAACTTCGGCCTCTGAAAACGTTTTCTGAGATAGCTCGGCCTGTTACCTTTCCATCCTGACAGGTCTGACCTCAATTGGACTCTCTGAGAGAGAGTTATGCCAAATGTCGTAACGTGACCTGTTTATGGGATAATACAGGAGAGCGAACTTGTACGGCATGCCACGTGTCACTGGTTCAACTTCGGCCTCTGAAAAAGTTTTCTGAGATAGTACAGACTGTGTACTACCTATCACTTTTTACGAAATTTCATTTGGAGCTTCCTAGCCCAAGATATGACATTTTTCCCAAGGTCACCTGATTTTGACTCAGATCTGGAAGAGGCAGAAACCCTATATTGTACAGCTCATAAATCACAAAGTACAACGAACTAGAGGTTGTCCTTTGGACACAATATACCTGGAGATCTTAGCTTCGGCCTGTAACAATTTCAGATCCGAAAACTTCGCCAAAACGGATTTATAGCGAAAGTGCTACGATGACTGGTTTTTGCTATATCAAGCCCTAGCATCGTAAGTGCAACAAGTGTCATACATGCCATATCATGCCTTCTTTCAGGCTAGCTCTGATACCATGTTAAATTTTCAGAATTTACTTCAATCTGATCTAGGATCTTAACTGAGAGAACAACATGTACAGCATATCTACAGCATATCAATCATGGAGACAATAATGCAAGCACACAAGAGACACAAAGATTTACTTGGGGAAAACCATAAAGGTGAAAAACCCCAATAACTTCCTCAGAGATAGATAGAGCAATGATACAACCAACCAATAGAGATAGCCATAACCTAGCATCAATCCTCCTCCTCCATAAGTGCGCCTCTCCTCCTTGAGAGCATGTGTGAGAAGTGAGTGAGTAAATAGAGTGCCTCCCGCACTCTATTTATACTTGACTTGACTTGCCTTTTTACCTAACTCATGTCGGCTCGAACTTAACCACATAACATAATGCTGAGTGGGCCGACCCCCAATAGGGTGGTATAATAACCCTTTGACCCACATGGCCGACCCCCAATAGGGTGGTCTAATAACCCTTTGACCCACATGACTTATACAGGGCCGACCCCAAATAAGGTGGTCTAATAACCCATCAAGTATAAGTTACGACACTTACAATATAAATGACGACACTTCCTTATAGAGGAATAATACCATCTCTATAGGAATACAATATACATATATGTGAAATACATTCCGAAGTTACATATACATCAACATCGCCTTCAATGGTTATAGCCGACTAGCCTTCTCTTCGAGTGATTTTTAGGCCTGTCAGGAGTGCTAGGAGCTCCGCTATGTTATTGGTATTGAAACCGATGCTTTCCGAGAAGATGTGAATGAGCTTGCCGGTGGTGTCTCTGAAAGCCCCTTCGATTCCAGCCGGACCTAGATTGCCTTTAGAAGCTCCGTCAAAGTTCAGCTTTAAGGGAGTAAGCAGAGAGGGGGACCAAGAGGAGGGGATGCAGGAGGCGGGAGGGTGGTGAGGAGAAGGAGAGAGAGTTGGTTGTAGAATGAAGTTCAAATCGGCAAGGATGCGGCTTTCAAGTGGTTGGCAAATGAGGTCGGCTTCAGTCCAGGGGGTCATCCTGACCGTTTCCTGGAGGTTAGCATGAATGAGCTAGATGAGATTGGTTTCCTGTTGAGAGTTACCGAGGAAGATTCTTCTGTTTCTTTCCTTCCAAAGGTTCCAAACCACGAGACCGGGAAGGAGCATCCACGTGCGATTTAGGATAGTATTAGCAAAAGTCTTAGCGGACCAGTTCCTTATAGTGTCTCTGATATCATTAATGATGCGGTCTGTGCGGCGAAAGATGTGGGAACCCCAATCCCAGATTTTGGTGGAATAGCTGCAGGAGTTGAGTAGATGTTCCTGATCTTCCTCCTGCTGTCTGCAGAGGACGCAAATGGATGGTCCTTCGAATCCTTTTTTGATAAGCTGATCCCAAGTAAGGATTTTATTCCTTGCCACCAACCAGAGGAAGGTTTTGGCTTTCGGCCAAAGATTTGCGTCCCATATCTTAGTCCAAATGAGATATTTGGGTGGTGGGGGAGCGAGGTGGGAGATCTGATAGGCTTCTTTGATTGAGAAAAATCCCTTCTGTTGATGCCCCCAACGGAGTTTGTAGTGCTCATTGGCGAAAAGGATCTTCCTAGAGTTGAGCATGGTCCAAAACATTTTTTCATCGTTGTTGTTGATGCCACCCAGCCAACGCTCTTGCTTCATCCAGGTTCTCCAAGTGTCATTATTGTTGCATGGCTCCCAGTAGTCGGCAACCAGTATCTTTCCTTGCTGATGGGTCTGCACGCAGAGAAGTTCAGTGCCTGTGAGTAGCTGGAGCAGTGGTAGCTGGTTCTAAGCGTCCCCCCAAAAGAGAGCTCTGTCTCGTTTTCTGATTTCCCAGAAGCTATGCTTGCGAATGATCTCTCTTTGTTCCCAAGCTGAGTTCCAAATCAAGGATCCTTTTGGAAGGGAGTCCTATTGAATGAGCTCATGGTGAGTGATATTATCCGTGTATTTTTGCATCCAGATGTTGGTCCAAGGTGTGGAATCTTTAGTGCAACATCGCCAGAGAAGCTTGGTGTAGAGAACTTTATTGAGGGTGTAAGGGTCGCGAAGGCCGAGTCCACCTTCATGCTTGGGGGTGCAAAGCTTGTCCCAGGCCACCAGGGCCCATTTTCTGTGCGGAGTGGTACCTCCCCAGAGGAAGTTTCTTTGTAAGTTACAGATAGAGTTCAGAATGAATTTGAGGGCTGCCATGACATAGAAGAGATAAAGGGGCATAGCTTGCAGCACAGATTTAAGGAGGATAAGGCGACTGGGGAAATTGAGAGATCTGTAGGTCCAGGAGGAAAGCTTGAGTTCGAGGGCACTGAGTAAATCTATCCAGGAGGAGTGCTTAATGGCTGAGGCGATCAGGGGGGCTCCAAGGAATTTGGAAGGGAGAGAGCCTTTGGGGAAGCCAAGCAATCTGGTAATGCGATTTTGAGTCTATAAGTGGGTATTAAAAAAGAAAATTTGAGACTTCAGATGGTTGATGGTCATACCTGAGGCCGCGTTGAAGGAAAGAAGGATGTTGTGGAAAGCCCTGGCCTCCGTAACCGTGGATTTTCCCATTAGCATTGTGTCATCTACGAATTGTAGATGTGAGTGCGCTTTTCCATTTCTGTTGATCTTGATACCTTGAAATTGATTAGTTCTGATGGCCGAGTTTATGCTTCTACTTAGACTCTCTGCAAGCAGGATAAAGAGGTAGGGAGAAAGGGGGTCTCCTTATCTAATGCCTCTCGAGGGAGAGAAGGTGGAGGAGGCAGAGCCATTAAGAAGGATGGAAAAGAAGGCAGAGGAGACCAGAGAGATGATCCAGCTGACCCGGGGCAGAGAAAAGCCGAAGGCTAGTAGGGTGTTTTTGAGAAAGCTCCAGTTAGTTTTATCGAAGGCTTTTGACAGGTCCAATTTGACAAGCATGCCCTGGAGGGAGGAGGTTTTGAGAGTGTGGATAACCTCATGAGCAGTTATGATTCCATCCATGATTTGTCTACCTTCCACGTATCCAGATTGTTTGGGGGAGATGAGAAGAGGCAGAAGCGGTTTGAGATGGTTGGCAATGACCTTGGTGATAATTTTGTAGATAACATTACAGAGGGCAATGGTGGGGAAGTTGGCGGGGTCAGCAGGTTTGCTGGTCTTGGGAATGAGAGTGAGAAAGGTAGAGTTGAAAGCAGGGAGGATGGAGCCAGAGGAACGGGAGGCTTCCACAACCTGCCAGACATCGCTCTTAAAAATTTCCCAAAATTTTTGGAAGAAATCAATGGTGAATCCGTCAGGTCCAGGAGCCTTGCCAGGCTTCATTTATTTAACGAAAATCTCAACTTCGCCAGGTGAGATAGGGCTCATAAGATTATTGTTCTGCTCCTCTGTGATAAGGTTGGGAATATTCTGAAGGATGTGCTGAGAGGCTTGAGCTCTATCAGGATTGTCATCATTAAGGAGGTTATTGTAGAAGAGGACGAGCTCTTTTTCAATATCATCTTTGTTGAGGACCGTGTCTCCAGTGCTGGTTTTGATCCTAGTGATTCTGTTGCTTTGCCTGCGCTGGATCATAGCATTGTGGAAGAATTTGGTGTTTCTTTCTCCCTCTTTGAGCCAGTGGACTCTGCATTTTTGTCTCCACAGAGTTTCTTCTTGCTGATTTTTGGTAACCAATTGGCTTAGAAGGTTTTGTTCATGTAGCAGGAGCTCATATGTGTAGCCCTGATGAATGGCTCTGGTTTGGATGTCATCCAGGTTGTGCTCGAGCTTGCGTTTATCCTCATGGATGTTGTCGAATTCGTTTTTATTCCAAAGCTTGAGCTTCCTTTTGATAAATTTAAGCTTTTGTTGAAATTCGTACATTAGAGATCCCTCTCTTCCCTGATATGTGGACCACTAGTCTTTGATTTTTCCTTTGAGATCTGGATGGGAGATCCAAAATTGTTCAAATCTGAAGGGTCTGCGAGAGTCTGGCGCATCCCATTCAATGTGGAGACAGATCGGCTAGTGATCTGAACTAGCGAAGGGAAGAATGGAGGTGGCAAGATTGAGATGGTTTCTTAGCAATGAGTCAGAGATGAGAAAACGATCCAGTCTCGAAGACACCTAGGTGCTTCCACCTCTCCTGTTGTTCCAAGTGTAAATGCCATTACTGGTTTCAATATCAGCTAGAGAGTGATCTTGAATGAAGGTCTGAAAGGCCAGGCTGTCCCTGTCCAGTCTGCGGATTCCTCCTTTCTTATCGTTGAGATTGGTGATAATATTGAAGTCTCCACCCAGAATCCATGGCAAGTTCTGGAAGTAGGTATGAAGCCAAGAGAGATAGTTGAGGAGCTGCAGTTTCTGCTCCAGCCTTTGAGGGCCATAGACATTAGCGATCCTGCCTTTGTGAGTGGTACCAAGAATATGGAAATTTCTAGAGAGGGCAAGGTGATTAGAGAAGAATCCATCGAGACTTATAACATTGGGATCCCAGGCAATGGCTATGCCTCCGAAAGCACCCTTGGCATCAGTGGCTATTACTTTAGCTTTTTTCCAACAATTATTGATGAAAGTGCGGAGCTTCAGCTCTGAGGTTTTTGTTTCCTATAACATAATGAGAGCAGGTTTTTCTTTCAGAATTTTGTTTTTCAGCATTCTTCTTTTGGAATCGCTACCAATTCCTCTGATATTCAAACTGATGATCTTTAGCTCCATTAATTCAATAGTTGGAATATGGTGGTGAGCTTATTGCTCATGCCAGAGTCAATGAGGTATTCTCCAAGTTCTCGAAGTAGTTGTTTATTTGGCTTTCTTCCTTTCTTCGATAGCACATTTTGTCCTTTGGGGATTTCCTTGCATTTGAGAACTTTGCTAAGCCCAAGTGGGTTGGGGTCGGAGGAGTTAGCAGAAGGTTCCGTCAGAGGCGAGAAGATCTTTTGCAGGGCTAAAGTCTGATAGGCTTCTTTGAAGAGATCAAGCTGGCTTTGCGGAATACTGTGGAAGTCATTCTTGGACCAGGCTTCTTGAATGGCTTCAAGATCCAATTCTCCAGTCTCCATATCCTCGAGATCAAGAATGTTGTCAGCGAAGGGGGAAAGAGCTTGCTGAAGCGGGACATTCTTGGAGTCGGGTTCAATTCCTTCGGTTTGTGGAGTGGGATTGGAGGGTTCAAGGATATCGGGGGTTTATTGAGACAGGACAGAGAAGATGTTGTGGCAATCAGGATTGGTAGAGGGATTGGGGGCGGTGGTTTTCTTTCCAGATCTTCTACGGTTGGAGGCTTTCGTGAAGCCCTCTTCATCAGTTTTAGTCTGGGCTAGGGGAGGTTTGGGTTTAGTGTTCAGAGGACATTCGCGAAAGAGATGGCTGTGCTCATGGCACTTTCTGCATCTGAAGGGTATATGCTCATAGTCTAAAGGTTGAATCCATTCAATGTCTTGAAAGAAGAGGCAAATCGCTTTAGGAAGAGCGGCCGAGATATCCATGTAAATGCAGATTCGAGCGTAGGAGGTGTATCGGGCAGCAAGGGTAGCATCGGAGGCTTGAACAAAGGATCCCAGGGTGTTGCTTATGCCAGCAAGGGTTTCCAGGTTCCAATACTCTTGAGGCAGTGAGTACAATCTTAACCAAACCGGTACTACTTTGAAGTCTTCTGTTTCAGGACTAAAGTTCTCCTTCCAGTCTCGAATGTACAGACCTGCAGAGTGTAGAAAATATGGTCCGCCTTGAAATATGCGATTCTTGTCTTCTAGATTTTGAAAAATAACTGTGAAAAAACCTTTGGATCCTAATTTGAGCTCACATTGTCCTTTTGGCTTCCAGGTGTTGATGATCCACCATGTAAGATTCTTTTCTGTAGGCCATAAGCCTATGAATTTGCAGATGATGGCATGGTCATGCATATATTGTATGTGTTGCCTTACAAGGGTGGATGTGACTTCATACCTTGGAATTTGGGTCGCTTTTGGTTTGCATTTGCTGGCATTGTTGTTCCTTGTTAGTGCTTCATGATTCGTGCTTGTTGATTTCTGAGCCGATGAGACTGGATCCGCAGTTCCAACTTCTTCCTTTCCAATGCTTGGTTCAGGATTTCCCGCATGCTGATTGATGGCCACAGATGTCAGATCGGATCCTAGCAGGAGGAGGGTCTTAATGATTTGAGTACGACGAGCTGGTATCTGGATGAAGGATTGTTTAGAGCGACCCCCGCTGGAGGCCTCCATGGCAGAGTCTGCACGGAGATCAGGCGGCTAGGTCAGGGATCAGAAACCCTAGTAGAGCGCAAAAAATCGAATCAAAATAAATAAGTTTATATATTATAATGTGTAATTCAAAAAATATATTAGTTAGGCACTATTAGGCACTATGTGTAACGTCTTGTTTTTAAAATTAAATTAAGTGAATATATTATAATGTGTAATTAAAAAATATATTAGTTAGACACTATGTGTGACGTCTTGTTTTTAAAATTAAAATAAGTTTATATATAATAAATTAAAATAAGTTAATATATTATAATGTGAAATTAAAAAATATATTAGTTAGACACTATGTGTGATGTCTTGTTTTTAAAATTAAAATAAGTTTATATAGTATAACGTGTAATTCAAAAAGTATAGTTAAATTTTAATTGTTTTTAAAATTAAAATAAGTTTATATATTATAACGTGTAATTTAAAAAATATAGTTAAATTTTTATTAATTTTTTCAGTTTGTTTTGTTTATACTCCAATTGTAAATCTTAAAAAATTCTTAGAATTGGATATATTAATGGTGGAAATTATATAAATTATATTTAAAAAAATTATAAATTAAAATAAAATACTATATATTAAATAATAAATCGTACATTAATATAATTTTGAATTTAATTAATTATTATAAATCTAAAAACCCATTTTTTATTTTATATAAAATTAAATCTTTCTACACATTTTAACAATTTTCAATTTTTCAATAACATAAAAATCTACACATTGTGAAAATAAATTTCTCCTACTAAAACTAACTTCATACACATTTAAAAAAACAAAAATTACAAGATCCTTAAGAAAAAACCAATTCTTCATTACAAAACTATAGTTAAACATGATTTAAAAACAAAATCCTAAATAAAATAAAAACAATGATATACATTTATTTTTTACCCATTACAACGGTAAATTTAATTACTTAATATTCATTATACACAAATCAAAATAAACTTTACAGCCTTTTCTAAAAGTGTCAAAGCGGACAACAAATCCAAAGACCCACTCCAAGCTATCTTCTTGTTCCAAATATTTCATTAAAAAAAAGGATGTGTAAGAAATAGTTTATATATTTATAAACCATTTTTATTTTAATCTTCTCATTAAATTTAAATTCGGATCTCGCTGTTAATGGAATTTCCGGATCACCATTAAACCATAGTCCATATTTTGTTCCAAATATTATTAATGGAATTTCCAGATCACCATTAAACCATAGTCCATATTAAACGCAACCAATATCCAAATTAAAAAAAAAGAACATTTTCGTTTATCAATTCAAATGTTGAATCAAGAGTCAAATCTTATTGAACTATGTGGTTTAACACCAAAGTTTTGGACTTGATGGCAACCCTTATGTCGAATGCAGATTCCCTCAGCCTATAGACGTGGAGGCTTAGGAGCTCCTCTCCATCTCCGTCTACATAGACGGACGTTGGCCCACATTGCCAGAACTGTTTGCCCTCTAGCTGCCGAGACCTTTTTCCATCTAACTACCGGGAAACCGTACCCTGTGTCTCTGTTGGATAATTAAATGCATTGAGATTCTGGAGATCCATCCGTGCAGAGGCCGGTGATAGATGAGGGGATTGTTATGGTTCACCTAAACAACGCCTACCCATTACACACCATCCATACTTGATGCCACAGATTACCATGCTTGATACGACCGATTACATGCATGTTTAATTACAACCCGTCAAAGTGACCTATAGGTAGCTCATCAGACATTCTTGGAGAAACAACATTTTTGATCCTTATAGATGTCTTTGAATACTCTAATGATGTAACATGTTTGAGGTGACCCTGATAGAAATTTCAAATAGAACCAATTTTTTTGTATGGCTCACACTTTAAAGGGAATTGACGAAGTTTTGTGTCAGAGTCCGCATCAGATTTGATGACATTGATGGTCACTAATGGAAGCACATTGATATCTTAGAAGAAATTTGGAAGGAGCTGGAAAAGCTAGTAAAAACGAACCATTGCAACCACTACCAGAATTCCCCATTATGGTTGTAAAAGATATGGACGAAGACTCTGTTATCTAGCCATTCAACAAAGGGAATGGCTTCAGTCTGTAAAATGAGTAATGGTTAGATGGTGGTTTTTGCTTCTCTCTTTTTTGAACTTTTATGTTCTTTAGGCTCTTGCTTGGTGGGCTGTTCGATCAAATCTATAGTACAAGTAGCCTTGTAATAGATGAGTATCCTGTAGAATTTTCTTTCAGAAGTTTAGAGCCATACTTCATATGGGATTTGTTTTCTACAATTTTGTCTTTTGAACAAGTTTTGGATCTCGGTAACTTTTAGTTGGAAACAACTTTATAATTCTCTCTTATTCTGAAGACTAGTATTCATAAATGCAACAATAAATTTGTAGTTTCATGGATTACATTTTGGAAAATAGTAAATAGTTGGCTTAACAAGTAGCTCATTGAGGAAAAATTCACATTCTTTTAACTAAAAATGAAATTTCAATAGTTGGTTGATTGCAATTTATCAAGAATTTCAATTTCAAAAATTAAAAATTTGTTCAAATTGATTTTTGATAAGAAATTGTAATTTCAACAAATTTAAATTTCCACAATACAAATTAACAATTTGAAATGATTGAGGAGAATTAGTTCATTGCAATAGCGATCAATAATTACAATTTGAAGACTTATTAAAATTGCAATTTCAACTATAGGAAAATGCAATTTGGGAATTTTGATAATTACAAATTTTAGAATTTCAACAAGTATAATTGAGGAGAATTCACATTTTGTAAAAGAAAAATGCAATTTGAGAATGACTACAATTTCAATTATCATGAATTGCAATTCCAAGAATTGAAAAATTAAAGATATTGCAATTATTTTATGAAAAATTGTAATCTAACCATCCAAAAATTGCAATTTTCATAATTACATATTGCAATTTGGAGAATTAGAAATTCAACAATAATAACAAGCACGATAATTTTTTAGGAGAATGTGCAATTTCAACAATTAACTGACTGCAATTTCCATGTCTTTCCCTCTGTCACCTTCATGTCCATGCCGCTGCAATAAATGAATTTACTTCAGTTCATTGAGGTAGCTGGTGTAAAAATGTGGCGGTTTAGGCTTCCTTCGAGATGTATACCCACGGCTTCGATAGCTGTAGGGGAATCAACGACTCCAATGCAGAATGTGTGGACTATTTTTCACATGGCTGGAATGGAGTCTGCATTGGCCACCATGATCTACACTTATGTTTCTCCATTCATTCACTATGTATTTACTGTCATGAGGGGCATCGTTGGGCCTTGGTTGACATGAAATTTGGCCTCCTTTTACATTGTTGGTAAGGCATATGCAATTATTCCTCATTGGATGGATTTTCCATGGATGGTTATTTTTATTCTTGTTGTTTTGGGGAGCAACATCTGGGTTTACTAGCTCTGGACAAGGTTGATCTGTTTCTATGCAAAGAGAAGAACTCGAAAGGACAAGCTCTAAGACCAAAAGGAAGAGTAAGCATACTGGAGATTGATCCAATTATTATAGATGGAGTGATTTTGGTTGAATTAACAAAATATGTTGTATTATTTTGTGTAGTTGTAGTCTTACGAATGTTCAGAATAGTAGTGGAGCTTGAAAGCAGTAAATTGATGATGAGAAGCCAACTACAACTTTTGCTGAGATTGCAAGATGGGTGAAAACTAACAAAAAGAAGTAGACAAATTAGATAAATAGGAAATATAGTCTATCCCTTTAAGGAACATATATAGAAACAAGTTTTCCATCATTTTGAATCCTTTCTTTTGAAACTAGGCCAGGCCCCTAAAATAGGTCCAAACACATGCAAATTTCCTGGTGTAAATTACATGGATTGGGCATAAGGAAGCAAAAAGACGCTATTGGTGAAGGACGACCGACACGCTACCCAAAAGATGAGAACACATGCCACATTTTAGTTGACCGAGACACTTGTTTCTCCACTCCGATTGATCAAGTCAAGGTTTTGCAAATAATTCTAGGGGATTTCTATAAATCTAACCTTGAAAGACTCTTCAATTATTATTCCGCGAATTGGGCGCTGAATTGGGAATATTGATATCAGGGACGTCTTTGGCAGGAGAATTCAAGGGAAAGGTTCACTCATTATATTTGGAGCAATTTTTTGTCCTGCTTCATAAAGCAATTTCCTCAACACGTAATAGTTTATGTGCAGAATCAGTTGATAACGTTAATTCAAATCATGGTAAACACGGTAAACAGAGGAAAAACATGGGCTGGAAGATTCAATGGTTAATGAAATACTGAATCAAAATTAAATCTCGAGCTTGTATCCTACAGGAATTGATACCAATCAAGATAGTAAGTTTTCATATGGTTTCCCAATTACCACAAACCAAAACTCTATGGCTAGATAGATATTGATTATGAACAATGTCACTGTATGATTTATTCCCACATCCATAACGTGAAATAGAAATACATTTTTTATATATTAAGTGGACTACTAGTATTGTTGTCTCTTATGGGACATCCGATAAAATTTGAACGATACAGAGAAGATTAACATGGCCCCTGCACAAGGATGACACGCACAAATCGAGAAATGGTCCAAATTGTTTTAATGATCTAGCTCGGAAATTTTACTAATTTTATTTTTAATTTAATGTTCTATCTTGGAAATTTTATTTTTAATTTAATGTTCTATCTCGGAAATTTTATTTTTAATTTAATGTTCTATCTCGGAAATTTTATTTTTAATTTAATTTTAATAATCATTGTATGCAATTTTAATTTTTAATTTAATTTTAATAATTTAATTTTAATTTTTTTATTATTTTTGCTTGGAAATTTTAATAATTTTATTATTTTTGCTTGGAAATTTTAATTTTTATTATTATTCTTGCTTGGAAATATTAATAATTTTATTTTTTATTTTTTTATTATTCTTGCTTGGAAATATTAAAAATTTTATTTTAATTTTATTATTATTTTTGAGTGGAAATATTAATAATTTTATTTTTATTTTTTTTATTATTCTTGCTTGGAAATATTAATAATTTTATTTTTTATTTTTTTATTTTTCTCTCCAATTTTTTTTATTGTTCTCGCTCATAAATTTTAATAATTACACGGTAGGCGTTTTTCACTATATTTTGTATTCTTCTCTCAATTTTTTTTTATTGTTCTCGCTCATAAATTTTAATAATTACACGGTAGTTTTTCACTATGAGATTTCATCTCAGGATTACTGTTACAGATTCCTCGTCTTTGCCTCCAATTATTTACCTACACGTGTTTTCCCTTAATCCGTTGGCTTTCATGACGTCCTCCTGGTTGTCTGTTGGTTTCAGGCTTATCCGCTTGGGGTTCCACATTTCTCCCATTTCCCCAATATTATTTGCCGCAACCACGAAGATACGTTCTTTAATAACCAACTCACCGGAACGAACCACGAGTTTCTGAATCACATCCCCCAGAGTCTCGGGCTTCTCAGGTTTCTAAGCCACAAGCCAGAACAAATCCGACTCGGCATAGCACAGATAGAGCAGTAGAAAAACCCATGCTGTGCTTCCCAGTTGAAGAAGCCAAGAGCTAGAGCATAGTGGCGTTGGAGGAGGTCCCTGTACCCTAATATGTAAAGGATCTGTGAAGGCTCTGCTCTACCAATGAGTCCCATTTTCCATTGCTCGCCTTTATCAAGGATTTGCATATAGCATCTGCACATGCATCCACCTTCATCTTCATGGATTAAACTCTAATCCTACCACTAACGTTCACATTCATGGCTGAAAGCTTAAACCCTGCTCACCCGATAGTCTAGAAGTTATCTCTTGCTCGTAATGTCGTTGCCTTGCAATCTTCAAATTGGACAACAAAACAAGGATATAAAGTGATGGGCACTTGGCTCTATTGCCCAACGGCTAGCCATGAAACCAAATATCTACAATAGACAAGGAAATATACTCCAAAAAGGATGAGCCTACAATTTTCCTTTATTTTATAAAAATGAAATATACTCCCAAAAAAACGGACAAGGATTTAAAATAAATAAATAATGGGTACAACAAACTATAAGAGAAATATCCAGTTACCATATTTTTATTAAAACGGACAGAGAATTAACACTTTCTCGCTAATAGGGAAGTTGAGGGAATTTTTATAAAAAATGTTTAAAATTGTGTTGTTTCCGCTTTATAACTTTGCAAATTTCCAAGATGCATATACGAGGGTATTGGGAGCCACACTAGGCTCAATGGGAAGACTGCCACAACAAACCAATCCTGTAAAGGTCATTTATCTTGGAGTGGTTCATTCCACTTAGGTCAACTCGAGACATGAAAAAGTGGCGGAAAGAGGACATGGCCATGCCTTTAAAGGTTTCCTAATCTAGTGTGATGATATATGTTATACGCTCCCTTTGCGCTTAGGGAAGTGATGTTCGGTAGCGAAGGAAAGGGGATAGTGGAAACCATATATCTGGTACCCAGGACTTTACAACGACCTGTTAAACATGGCAGAAAACTCTAGAATAGCTTTTTTTACCTGGATTCTATCAATACTTCTCTAACCATGAGCAAATTGGAAACAAAAAGAAACAAAATAATACCCGGATCAACATTTTGACAGTTATCAACAAAGCGATATGTCCCCTAATCTCCAAAACTCTAAAGCATTCATCTGAAAACAGAAAAGCAAGCAAAACCTTCAACAAACTTTGAAGAATTCAAAAGCGAAATAGACGATATGTAACTTGTAATCGAAAGCATGAAAAGATAGAGCCCATGGTTTAAGAAATTGAAGTACTTACTTGGCCTGAAGCAACATTGCTTCCATGGAAGCCTTATGCGAGTTGGCTAAACGAAAATGCAGATCCAAACCAACAACAAAAGCTAGCAAGAATGAAACCAACACATTTTTAACGATGTTCGTTGATGGGTGGACACAGTTCGAGCCCATGCACAAAGAAAACCAAAATGTGTTTCTCCCAAAGCTTTTATCTCTCTTCCACGTTGTCTGCATGCAATAACAATGTAAAGCATATGAACTCTTAAGGATGTTTAGAATGACACATGTTTTCTGGGCTTTGTGTATCTGGCCCACTTGTCCTTACCTGCCTCAGAACTCACTCTAACATTTGTATGGTTTTAAGCCACTACTACAAAGGTTCTACGAATCTACACTACTTTAGTTCTGAAGTAAAAGTAACATGTGTTCGTTCAGGAGGTGCATCTGAACCGAGAGTTTAAACTTCTTTATTTATAATTAAGTGCAACATTTTATTCAAGTGTTTAGCACAACTCGATCATGGAGCAGGGTAATTTTTAGGGGTGAAATTTCGTCAATTGGCTATTGGTTTTTTTTTTCAAAAAATAAATTCTCTATTTGGTAACTTTTAGACTCTAATCTCGCCTATATTTACATATAATATGTTTTTTATCATAATATGCAAAAAAAATTAAAAGTTTCCATAGTAAATTGTATGTTTCATATTTAGTATCTGCCTACCTATCTATATATATGCTTTTGCCAATCCAAAATAATTGCCTAGTATACTATACTTAAGTATAATATTAGAATCCTTAAAAAATACCCTGTCCTAGAGTACCTTCACCTCGATCTGTAGCTGTCTATAGCTCCCGGCAAGTTTAGGCCTTGATCAAAGAGACTTAGAGGGAATATGGACAAGAGGCTATGGTAAATCTTAAAATATTGATCGGTATATGGAAATCCAAATGTTGTAACAATCTACAAAAAAGCTAAGATACTTATATTAATGTTTAGTATTCTATGAATTATGCACGATTGTGCAAAATATTAGCTTTATGGAAATTCTACAAAAAATTCAGACATGAACATAAAGCAAAAACAACCACAGTTAAAACCAAACATGAGTTATGAACCCAATTATGTAGACAAAGAATCCTACAGTTGTGGCAGATGAAGATTTTCTTATGAATGTAGACAACATGAAGGAGAATCCAACCTGTTGCATAATGTATGTCAAGTTTTTGTTATTCATGCCACTATGATAGAAGTAAAAAATAATATAGTGTATGTTTATTCTCCTTCCCCTTTTGTTCCTTGGTTTAAAGGACTTTCATCTATGCAAGGTGAAACTTGTGTTTTTGGTCAACCAATAGGCTGAATCATAAAGTTCCATAATAGACATTGCATGTCGGATCCCAAACGATGCTTGGATAACAATGTGTTTACCAACTTGCAAAGTTGTTAAACGCAACCAATATCCAAATTAAAAAAAAAACAAAAAAACAAAAAAACAAAAAAACAAAAAAAAAAAAACATTTTCGTTTATCAATTCAAATGTTGAATCAAGAGTAAAATCTTATTGAACTATGTGGTTTAACACCAGAGTTTTGGACTTGATGGCAACCCTTATGTCGATTGCAGATTCCCTCAACCTACAGACGTAAAGGCTTAGGCCCTCCTCTCCATCTCCGTCTATGTAGACGGACGTTGGCCCACATTGCCAGAACCGTTCGCCCTCTAGCTGCCGGGACCGTTTTCCATCTAGCTACTGGGAAACCGTACCATGTGTCTCTGTTGGATAATTAAATGCATTGAGATTATGGAGATCCATCCGTGCAGAGGCCGTCGATAGATGAGGGGATTGTTATGGTTCACCTAAACAACGCCTACCCATTACACACCATCCATACTTGATGCCACAGATTACAATGATTGATACGATCAATTACATGCATGTTTAATTACAACCCGTCAAAGTGACCTACAGGTAGCTCATCAGACATTCTTGGAGAAACAACATTTTTGATCCTTATAGATGTCTTTGAATACACCAATGATGTAACATGTTTGAGGTGACCTTGATAGAAATTTCAAATAGTACCAATTTTTTTGTAGGGCTCACACTTTAAAGGGAATTGACAAAGTTTTGTGTCAAAGTCCGCATCAGAGTTGATGACATTGAAGGTCACCAATGTAAGCACATTGATATCTTAGAAGAAATTTGGAAGGAGCTGGAAAAGCTAGTAAACACGAACCATTGTAGCCACTGCCAGAATTCCCCCATTATGGTTCTAAAAGATATGGATGAAGACTCTGTTATCTAGCCATTCAACAAAGGGAATGGCTTCAGTCTGCAAAATGAGTAATGGTTAGATGGTGGTTTATGCTTCTCTCTTTTTTGAACTTTTATGTTCTTGAGGCTCTTGCTTGGTGGGTAGTTCGATCAAATCTATAGTACAAGTAGGCTTGTAATATATGAGTATCCTATAGAATTTTCTTTTAGAAGTTTAGAGCCATACTTCATATGGGATTTGTTTTCTACAATTTTGTCTTTTAAACAAGTTTTGGATCTCAGTAACTTTTTGTTGGAAACAACTTTATAATTCTCTCTTATTTTGAAAATTAGTATTCATAAATGCAGCAATAAATTTGTAGTTTCATGAATTGCATTTTGGAAAATAGTAAATAGTTGGTTTAGCAAGTAGCTCATTGAGGAGAAATTCACATTCTTTTAACTAAAAATGAAATTTCAATAGTTGGTTGATTGCAATTTATCAAGAATTGCAATTTCAAAAATTAAAAATTTGTTCAAATTGATTTTTTATAAGAAGTTGTAATTTCAACAAATTTAAATTTGCACAATACAAATTAGCAATTTGAAATGATTGAGGAGAATTAGTTGATTGCAATAGCAATCAATAATTACAAATTGAAGACTTATTAAAATTGCAATTTCAACTATAGGAAAATGAAATTTGGGAATTTTGATAATTACAAATTTTAGAATTTCAACAAGTATAATTGAAGAGAATTCACATTTTGTAAAAGAAAAATGCAATTTGAGAATGACTACAATTTCAACTATCATGAATTGCAATTCCAAGAATTGAAAAATTAAAGATATTGCAATTATTTTATGAAAAATTGTAATCTAACCATCCAAAAATTGCAATTTCAACAATTAATTGCTTGCAATTTTCATAATTACATATTGCAATTTGGAGAATTAGAAATTCAACAATAATAACAAGCACGATCATTTTTTAGGAGAATATGCTATTTCAACAATTAACTGACTGCAATTTCCACGTCTTTCCCTCTATCACCTTCATGTCCATGCCGCTGCAGTAAATGAATTTACTTCAGTTCATTGAGGTAGCTGGTCTAAAAATGTGGCGGTTTAGGCTTCCATCGAGATGTATACCCGCGGCTTCGATAGCTGTAGGGGAATCAACGACTCCAGTGCAAAATGTGTGGACTATTTTTCACATGGCTAGAATGGAGTCTGCGTTGGCCATCATGATCTACACTTCTGTTTCTCCATTTTTCATTGTGTATTTACTGTCACAAGGTGCATCGTTGGGCCTTGGTTGACATGAAATTTGGCCTCCTTTTACATTGTTGGTAAGGCATATGCAATTATTCCTCATTGGATGGATTTTTCATGGATGGTTATTGTTATTCTTGTTGTTTTGGGAGCAACGTCTGAGTTTACTAGCTCTGGACTGGTTTGATCCATTTTTATGCAAAGAGAAGAACTTTGAAGGACAAGCTCTAAGACCAAAAGGAAGAGTAAGCATACTGGAGATTGATCCAATTATTATAGATGCAATGATTTTGGTTGAATTAACAAAATATCCTATATTATTTTGTGTAGTTGTAGTCTTACGAATGTTCAGAATAGTAGTGGAGCTTGAAAGCAGTAAATTGATGACGAGAAGCTAGCTACAACTTTTGCTGAGATTGCAAGATGGGTGAAAACTAACAAAAAGAAGTATACAAATTAGATAAATAGGAAATATAGTCTATCCCTTTAAGGAACATATATAGAAACAAGTTTTCCATCATTTTGAATCCTTTCTTCTGAAACTAGGCCAGGCCCCTAAAATAGGTCCAAATAGATGCAAATTTCCTAGTGTAAATTACATGGATTGGGCATAAGGAAGCAGGAAGAAACTGCTGGTGAAGGCTGACCCACACGCTACCCAGAAGCTGAGAACACATGCCCCATTCCAGTTGACTGAGATACTTGTTTCTCCACTCCGATTTATCAAGTCAAGGGTTTTGCAAATAATTCAAGGGGATTTCTATGAATCTAACCTTGAAAGACTCTTCAATTATTATTCCGTGAATTGGGCGCTGAATTGGGAATATTGACATCAGGGAGGTCTTTGGTAGAAGAATTCAAGGGAAAGGTTCACTTATTGTATTAGGAGCAATTTTTTGTCCTGCTTCATAAAGCAATTTCCTCAATGCGTAATAGTTTAGGTGCAGAATCAGTTGATAAGGTTAATTCAAATCATGGTAAACACGGTAAACAAAGAAAAAACATGGGTTGGAAGATTCAATGGTTAATGAAGTATTGAATCAAAATTAAATCTCGAGCTTGTATCCTACAGTAATTGATACCAATCCAGACAGTAAGTTTTCATATGGTTTCCCAATTACCACAAACCAAAACTCTGTGGCCAGATAGATATTGATTATGAACAATGTCACCGTATGAGTGATAAAGTAGAAAACCCAAATGTTTCATCATTAGAGATCAACAAATATATCAAGCAAGACAGCATGCATGAAGGGTATAGATGCATCTAGAAGCCCCAAATGAAATAAGCATCGAAGAGTGCAGTGTTGAATCTCATTCTCCAAATGCCACAATGAGGCCACAAAGAAGATTATGATCAGGCTCCCAGGAGTTGTTGTTCATTCGATAGATGAACAATACAGTGTGGAATTGGCCAGGGGGCAACAAGCATCTCACCTATCCCCATCCAACCAAACACCACCCAAGTTTCAAAGGATGGTACAGGAATCCCACTCTTAATTCTAAATCCAGCTTGCCATTCAAATCCAAGAGTAAAGTTGTTTTCCCCGAGTCTGGCGGTCCCAAAAGCAAATTCA
Organism: Larix kaempferi; assembly: GCA_027924585.1. Taxonomy (NCBI): domain Eukaryota; kingdom Viridiplantae; phylum Streptophyta; class Pinopsida; order Pinales; family Pinaceae; genus Larix; species Larix kaempferi. Next base: position 4,146,777 of record BSBM01000159.1, on the reverse strand, counting down.
TTCTACAATATCCAAAACATAGTAAAAAACAAGGAATTGGGAGTGTCAAATGATTTCATAATATAATCCTATTTCGAAGTTTGAAGTAGTGAAGGGTGTGATCAAATTGTTTAGTCACTTACATTTTGACAAAGTCGTCGCCGATTTGGTGTCGAACCCCACTATGAGGTTGAGCATGGGAATGAATATGCCTCCACCTCCTACCCCACGCACAGTCCCACAATCCAAATATTCATTAGATTCCTAGATGGGGATAGCTTGGCACTGAACTTATCGTCAAGGAAAATGCATCATGGCCCATAAAATCCTACAACGTGGTGGTGGTCACCTTTAATACTTAAATAATGTAAGAGTATTTTCCTTTTATAAAATTGAATAAGTATTTCTAAATCATATCTATATCTATCTATCTATCTATCTATTTATATATATATATACATGGTGGTGGTCACCTTTAATACTTAAATGATGTAAGAGTGTTTTCCTTTTATAAAATTGAATAAGTTTTTCTAAATCATATATATATATATATCTATATAACTGTGTGTGTGTGTGTTTATAATAATTTGTTCCCTTGTATTTAAAAATCACATGGATTCTTACACAAACTTCACGTTAGACTTCAATTCATAAGTATTTCAAAATCACATATATATAAAGTTTATAATTACGCTGAAGGTGATGTTTAAGGGGACGGTTCTTCCAAGGCCTTCGTCGTCTGTCAGCAGCCTATGAGGAGCCGCCCCCTGTGATTTCATGTCATCTCAGTGACGTGGGTAGTTGTTGGCTTACATAACGGTCTTGAGGTTTTCTATAAAGACCCAGGTACTTCGTGGTTCAACGAACCACCAAAACCCCTTTTCACCGGCCCTGTCGACCGCATGCCAACTGTCGCTTTCACCCGATCATTCCTTCTCTAACAACCTTAAGCGACCGGTTCACGTCGTGCTTCCTTTGCTCATGTAATTGGTCACTTTCCTTCCGTGATACTCCTTACCCATCTGCTTGGTAATCATGGAGTATCTTAACCAAAAATAGACCACTGATGGTCTTACCGGAATATGTACCAATTTCGGACCAACATTCTGCCTTTCCAGATCCCCACGGATTAGGATCTTCACAGTGCTGTCTCTTCACGATGCTGTCTTCCTTTCTCTGTCGATGCTGCGCTACGCTCAACTTCGCAGCTCCCAAAAGTGTCTTCACCAAAAAGTCTCCAGCTGAACTGCACTCAGCTTTGCAGTTCCAAAATTGTTTTGCCAAAAATTCCTTACTTGGGCCAGGCACAACAGTAACAAGCTCAGGTTTGAATAGGGATCGCAGACCAAAGACAAACACTTTCAAATCTCGGGCATTAAATATGGCTCACCGTGGTGTTAGTAGTAAATAGGTACTAGTATGAATACGTGCACCAGATATATTGAAAGAAGGATTAATTATTGACAAATACTTATTGAGAAAAAGAAAAGAAAAATCTACTCTTCATGCTTGGGTATGAAACAATTTTTTTTCCAACCTGTAAAGCATCATGGCTACTTGTAAAAATAAGATAAAGCAGATAAATGTATATGCAATATTTATCAATTACAGAGTGCGAAATCATACATATAAACAATGGTACACCCTCTAATGACACGATGTTTTTGTTTGAGTACCATGTCTGCATTTTGGAATATGTAATGACACGATGTTATTATGATCTGCACTAGAAGGATTTATTCCTGCCATTGGGAGGAAGAGCAAAGCAGCCGGCGGCTATGAAGGACGAAGAATGGGAGGTTCTTGACAGAAAGGCTCTGGGAACAATACGGTTGAGCCTGGCTTCGTCGGTGGCTTTCAATATCTCAAAAGAAATGACAACGGAGGTTTTGATGAGCGCATTGGGTAAGTTGTATGAAAAACCCTCGGCCTCCAACAAGATATTTCTAATGAATCATTTATTTAATATGAAGATGTTTGAAGGTGGATCTATTACTGATCATTTAAATGAGTTTAATACTGTTACAAATCAACTAATTTATGTAAGTGTGAACTTGGATGATGAGGTTAGGGCTCTTCTAATCTTGTATTCATTGCCATAAAACTGGAATAGCTTGGTCATGGCTGTAAGTAACTCTATCTCTGATTCAAACACCTTGAAATTGATGATATTATTGGTGTTATTTTTAGCGAAGAAAAAGCACAGGTGAGACATCAGGAAATGCGTTGACCATGGAAACCAGGGGAAGACAAAAGGAGAGAGGAAAGAGCCAAGGTAATCATAGCAACTCTAAAAATGGAAGATCCAAGTCTAGACTGGGAAAAATAGAGTGCTGAAACTGTGGAAAGAAAGGACATCTGAAGAAAGACTACAGATCTCTAAAGAAGAAAGGTGATGCACAAAAGGAAACTACCCAGGAAGCAAATGTAGCAGGTGATGTGTTACAAAATGCTTTGATTCTTACATTAGATAATACTAGTGATTATTGGGTAGTAGATTCAGGGGCTTCATGTCATGCTACACCCCATAGGAAATACTTTTATGATTATGTTCCAAGCGATTTTGGACATGTTTTATTGGGTGATGATGAGCCATGTAAAATTGTTGGAATGGGTAAGGTATGGATAAAAGTTAAGAATGGAACTGACTAGCTATTAAAATATGTTAGGCATATTCATGCTATGGAAAGAAATCTGATCTCAACAGGGCACTTGGGAGATGGCGGCTGTCTATCTACATTTAGAGAAAAGTGGTGGAAGATCACTAAAGGATCAATGGTGATAGAAAAAGGAGATAGGGTTGTATTTATGTCCTCATAATACTAACCATTCTATCTCTTTAGCTTCCACAGGAACAGATACATCATTGTGGCATCATAGGCTTGGCCACATGAGTGAGAAGGGGATGCAGATTCTCCACTCAAGGAAGTTGTTGCCAGATTTGAAGCAGGTAAGTTTGGAATTCTATGAGAACTGTGTTTATGGAAAACAGAAGAGAGTCCGATTTCTCAGGGTTGGGAAACAGAAGAAGAATGAAAAGTTAGAGCTTGTGCATACGAATGTATGGGGACCAGCTCAGGTACAATATCTTGGTGGATCTCATTATTATGTTACATTCATTGATGATGCAACTAGGAAAACTTGGGTTTATTGCATTAGACAGAAATATGATGTGTTTGCTACTTTTAAGAAGTGGAAAGCTTTGGTTGAGAATGAGACAGGAAAAAGGTTGAAGTGTCTCAGATCTGATAATGGAGGTGAGTACTGCGGCAAGGAGTTTGATAGTTACTGTTCATACCATGGGATTCGGAGAGAGAAGACAATCCTAGGAACACCACAAGAAAATGGTGTGTCAGAAAGGATGAACAGAACGATCATGGAGCGTGCAAGGTATATGAGACTGCATGCAGGGTTGCCCTTACAGTTTTGGGCGGATGCTGTAAATACTGTTGTTTATTTAATAAACAGGATACCTTCAAGTGCTTTGGATGGTGATATTCCAGAGGAGGCATTGACAAATAAAAAGGTAAACTACTCATTTCTGAGAACGTTTGGTTGTGAAGCATTTGTCCATATTGATAAAGAAAATAGAACAAAGCTTGAAGCTAAATCCAAAAAATGTACCTTTATTGGATATGGGGTTGATGATTTTGGTTATCCTTTATGGGATTATGAAAATCACAAAATCATTAGAAGTAGAGATGTCATATTCAATGAAAAGTTCATGTATAAAGATCAATTGTAGGGAAAGAAACAGGAAAAGGAAAACACATAGTACACAATACTTGATGAAATTACAAAAAATGAAGTTCCAAAGGTGCCAGAAAATCAAGAACAGCAGCAAGTGCCTGAAACTCCAGCAACTGCAAGAAGATCTACCAGGTTAAGTAGACTCCTTGAACGATACTATCATTCAATGTATTATTTGTTGATGACTAATGCTGGTGAACCAGAATGTTATGAAGAAGCAATGCAGGTGGAAACTAGAAAGAAGTGGGAGCAAGACATGAATGAGGAGATGGACTCATTGGTAGGAAACCAGACTTGGGATTTGGTTCAGTTGCTTGTTGGTAAAAGAGCATTGCAGAACAAATGGATTTACAGGTTGAAGGAAGAAGAAGGAGGCAAGAAGCGGTACAAGGCCAAACTTGTTGTAAAGGGGTTTGCACAGAAGAAAGGTATAGACTTTGATGAAATATTTTCTCCTGTTGTTAAGATGACTTCAATTAGGACTATCTTAATTCTAGTGGCGGTAGCAGATTTGCATCTTGAACAGTTAGATGTAAAAATAGCCTTTCTCCATGGGGATTTGGAGGAAGAGATATATATGCAGCAGCCACAAGGGTATGAGGTCAAAGGTAAGGAGAACTTGGTATGCAAGTTGAAAAAGAGTTTGTATGGCTTGAAGCAAGCTCCAAGGCAATGGTATTTAAAATTTGACAGGTTTATGACAGAACAAGGTTATAGTAGATGTCATTCTGACCACTATGTTTATTTCAAGAAGCTAGACAATGAAAGATATTTTATCTTGTTATTGTATGTGGATGACATGCTTGTTGCAGGATCTAACATGCAGGATATAAATGTACTCAAAAGGAAGCTAGCTAATTCATTTGCGATGAAGGATTTTGGGTGCTGCAAAGCAAATCCTTGGTATGAGAATAACGAGAGACAGGAAAAATCACAAATTAACATTGTATCAGAGTGAGTACATACAAAAGGTCAGAGTGAGTACATACAAAAGGTGTTGGAGAGGTTCAGAATGCAGAATGCAAAACCAGTAAGTACACCTTTGGCTAGCCATTTCAGTCTAAGTAAGGAAATGTGTCCCAAGACATAGGAAGAGACAGATTACATGTCCAAGATTCTCTATCAATCAGCAGTTGGCAGCTTGATGTATGCCATGGTGTGCACATGACCAAATATTGCACAAGCAGTGGGAGCTGTGAGCAGATATATGAACAATCCAAGTAAAGAACATTGGAAGGCAGTACAGTGGATTCTCAGGTATTTGAGAGGTACTACCACTCAGGAATTATGTTTTGGAGGTTCAAACACTGTTCTACAGGGATATGTTGATGCAGATATGGCGGGTGATAAGGATAGCAGGAGGAGCACCACAGCGTATGTGTTTATTGTAGGTGGAACAGCAGTAAGTTGGATTTCGAAACTGCAGAAGGTTGTTGCACTTTCAACAACAGAAGCAGAGTATGTTGTTGTTACAGAGGCTAGTAAAGAGATGATTTGGTTGCAGAGATTTATGGAGGAATTGGGTAAGAAGCAGAAGGATAGCAGGTTGTATAGTGACAGCCAGAGTGCCATTCATCTTGCAAAGAACTCAGCATTCCATTCCAAGACTAAACATATACAACTCAAGTATCATTTCATACGCTATGTTCTGGAAGATGAACTGTTGAAGCTGGAAAAGATACACAATAGCTAGAATCCTGCAGACATGTTCACAAAGGTAGTGACCAGAGAGAAACTGAGTTCCTGCTCGGTTTCAGTTGGCCTTCTAGCATGAAGGTGAAGAGGAGAAAGTTGCCAAGTCCAATTCCAGCAAGTGCAACAGCGGTGAAGTTGTTGTGATCAGCCTCCAAGTGGGAGATTGTTGGTTGTGGAGCCTGATCTCCAGATTCAGAGATATTAGTATTCAGCCGTGTCCATACCCCAGGTTTGGTTATGATACCGGCACGACCCTAAGGGGGTCTAGGGGAGTGTCCACACCCCCGGCTGGGGGGCACAGGGGCCAGCAAGCCCTTGTTGGGGGTTCGGGGGCAGCGCCCCCGGGAAAGGGGGTTTGGGGGAAACGCCCCCAAGTTACGGGGGTTCGGGGGATATGCCCCCGAGGAAAACTTTTTGGGGCTTTTTTCGCCACTAGTTTTCGGGCCCATGGTTTTGGGTAGCCCGTGGTATTTTCCCATTGTATTTCCCTTATAAAAGAAAGACATTGTAACACGGCTAGGGTTGATGTATTAGGTTTTATGCATTGTAAAGATATCTGAGATCAAAGAAGAGAGACTGTGAGACAGTGAAGAGGAAGTGCAGTGGCTGTGCTGTAGGTTGTATCCCTTCACTTTGTTGGACGGAATAATAATAAGGACGGGCAACTTCAGTGTGGACGTAGCCCAAGTTGGGTGAACCATGATATATCTGTGTCTCTCTTGTAATGTGTATGTGTGATTATATTTGCATTTTTTGTTTATTGTTATTCCTTTGCGATCCTGTTTTTCTAACATGTTTGGCCTCAAAAACTTGATCTTCTTACCTTTCAAGTTCTCCACTTGATCTTTGAACTCCCAGAACTGACTGAAAACCTATTCCTTGGTCTTCATGAAATAGATCCAGGTTTTCCTGGAGAATTCATCAATGAACGACACATAGTATGATGCACCCTACACACATACTATAGACATAGGCCCACATACATATGAATGAATGAGATCCAAGATTCACTTGGACCTACTCTCACTGCTTGGAAAATAAGTCTTGAAATTCTTTCCAAGTGCGCACCCTCTGCATACACCTTGCTACATAACACTTAACTCTAGAAGACCAAATGGAAATTTCCCTTAGAATCGACAATGCTCTATATTGCAAGTGTCCCATCCTTCTATGCCAAAGCTCGAACAGGTTGTCATTGTCATGTGCCAATTCCTGAACATGATTCCTTTGCAACCTGTATAGGTTTCCCTCTCTAACCCCAATCTTCACTGCTGTGTCTAGGATAGCTCCATCTTGATGTATGAGTACTTTCCCTCTCCTAAAGATAACAAAAAAACCCGTGTACTCCATAACTAATACTAAGAGCAAGTTCTTGTTTAGTCCTGGTACAAATAGCACATCCTTGGCATCGAACGAACCACCTAACTCAAGATGGAATGAAAATTTTCCTCCTTTCACTACATACTCAGCATCATCACCAAGCTCCACATGGATCCCTAAGTCCGACTCCTTCAATATGCTGAATAAATATCGTACTTTTGTCATACGACAAGATGCACCACTATCCATGTACCAAGCACTCCTAGTGATTGTGCTGGTAGAAAAGGTAGGAAACAATAGAGAAGCCACTCTTGAGCTTCGTAGCAAACTCACTCAACTGAGTCTCAGGAGATGTTTCTACCTCTTGCTTCTCCCCTTTACCTTTCTTCTTCTCCTGACACTAATTTGCATAGTTCCCATTCTTGTGGCACACAAAACACTTGATTTTACTCAAGTCTTTCTTCTTTCAAGGCTATGATTCTTCCCCCTCACTGTTACCCTTCTTGGTATAACTCTTTCCTTTTCCCTTTCATCCCTTGCTGACAATATCCAAGTTCTCTTCACCACCTTCCTGCTTGCGAGCTTTGGATGCCTCCCGAGTCTCTTCCTATATGCAATCATCCCATAGCCTTTCCCAGTTTGGAAGTTTTTCCCATGAGAAAATTCTTTAATGCTAAAATTGTAATTCCTACAATCCTCAAATTATTCTTTATGATTGTTGAAATTGCAACATCTAACTGCTAAACTAGTGAGCAATTAATTGTTGAAATTGCAATTTCTGATCCACTATTTTTGTAATTTCAAGTTGTGGTCTCAATCATTTTATTGTTGAAAGTGTGAATGTTGAATTGCAATTTTTTATTGCTAAAAATTCCAGCTTCTAATTCCTTAAATTGCAACATGTGATCCTTGAAATTCTAATTAATCAATTGTTAAAATTGCCAAATTTTTAATTATTGAAATTGTAATTTCTCTTCAATATTTTGATTGTTGAAATTGTGAACTTTCAAATTCTGAAATTGCAATTTCCTGAAGTTGAAATTGCAATCTGAATAAAATAATTTGTTAAAGTGCAATATGAAAGTATCGAAATTGCACTTAATTAAATGTTGAAATTGGTGACATTGCAATTTTTGGACACTCAAATTGCAATTTTTGGACATTAAAGTTGCAATTTCTATGATAAAAATTTGGTAATCTTTATAATTCTTCGATTATTCAAACTTCAAATTTTTATTGTTAAAATTGCAATCACTTCATTATATATTGTTAATTGTGAAATTTCTATATTTTAAATGATGAAATTGTAATAGTCAATTGTGAATTTCCAATAATTGAAATTGCCTCTATAAGTTTTGAAAAAATATATTCCCTATTTTATTCTTGTTATGTATATCATAATTGCAAATTATAAATGCATTGTGTTTATGTTTATTACTTAACATTATAAAAACAACATTATATCTTGCATCACTACATATCAAAATATATATTTTGCATCACTACATACCAACAAAATATGTGATTGATTATAATTTCAGCAATAAGAAAATGCAATTTCAACAATTAATTGACTTTAAATTGGATAATTCTCTATTTCAAATTTGAGATTTTTTAAATTCAAAATGAAATTTCAACTTCTCCAATTTTAGCATTTGCAAATTCACAAATTCAACATTAAAAAGATTGAGGAGAAGCTGCAATTACAATAATTCACTGATTGCAATTTAAGTGATCAAGAATTGCAATTTCAACAATTCGGGCAATTTTGATATTTGCATATATTGCAATTCTCTGAATTTTTATTCAAACTGCAATTTCAACTTTAGGAAATTGCAAACTTTGCAATTAAAATTTCACAAATTCAACAATAAAAAGATAGAGGAGAAAATGCAATTTCAACAACTACAAATTTGCAACTTCAAGAAGTATATGATTGAGAAGAAATTCACATTTTTTAACGTAAAATGCAATTTCAACAACCAAGAATTGCAATTTCAACAATTGGAGAATTATAAAAAGTTTTTTTCTCTACGAGAAATTGCAATTTTAGCATCTAGAGATTACAGAGGCTATAAAAATTTTATTGTTGAAATTCCAATTTCTAGAAGCTAAAATTGCAACAAAAGAGGGCCCCGACCTTTTCTAAGTATTAACATAAAATGTGGAGAATACATTCACATTTCTAAACTTAGGAAAAAGGCTAAACAAGGGGGAAATACCAACACTAATTTGTCTCAATATGTTCGGAGGCCTTATGGTCATCTTTGGAACTTGAATGCAGGGATGTAGAATCCATGTACTATTGAGAAAGATGTTAGGAACTTTTATATCCTTTGAGTGCATTACCTCTTTAATAATTGTTATGCTATCCAATGTCTTTCTTCAAGGAACAAAACCCATTTGGTTTAGTAATGCTAAATAATTCATCAGTAAATTTAAAGTATTTTCCAATGTGCATGTAACTATTGTGTCCTTTGATTATTAATCTCATGAGTGGAGATCTATTTTCAAGTGCAAGGGACAAAAAGGTAGCATTATAGTTGGAGAAACACATCCTATTTTTTGCACTTCTTTAATTATCTCGTGAAATAGGAGAGCAAGTTCATCAACTTGTAGATTGAAGAATTCAATTGTTAGGCCACCCATACTAACTGCTTTATTACAAACATATTGGTGAGAATCCATCCATATGTTCAATGGTAGGAACCTGATCTAAAATAGAATTGAGTATTTTTTATCATAAGGATTTGAAGTAGTCCAATGCCTTAGGATCATATCCATAGGTTGATTCATGCTTCCAAATGTAGGGTTGATCCCTCAAAAATTCCTCATAATATCATGCAATGTTTTCCTTGACTAACCATTGATCTATATTATATTTCATGCTAGTTTTCATAGTTGAAATGAAACTTTGATTCCTTTCGGTCTTAACATCCATATAGAATAAGTTTGAGTTTTCTTATTTATCTTGATAAATGTTTTACCACTTAATGAGATTGTTCTTCTCCTCAAGACTAAGTTCCTCCAACTCAAGTTTAATGATTTGTACTTATTTCCTTGAGTATTGACTCTTACTCATTTCCTTGCATAGAGATAAATATGCGCAATGACTGCAATTGGGTGATGTGCATTGCAAAGATATGGCTACATGAAGCTAATATCTTGAAAGACCGATATTAGAATAAGTTTAAAAGGGAAAGTGAAAGCCTAGGGTTAGTGCATTTGTTGGGACATATTGAATGCTTGTTATGAACACACATGTGTGGAGATATATTGATGATGTGAAAGGATGTCTTTATAAGCCTTAGTAAGGCATGCGTACTCCTTAGTTTCTTGTTTGGTCTTATTGTTGTGCTCTCGAGTTCAACAATATGTGCATATAAGGTTGATAGTGACTAATTAGTTGAGCTCACTAGTATTTTGTGTTTGATTACTAATGTGTTCAAAACAAGGACTTTGGGATTGAAAGTGGACCTAGGGAACTTGAGGTAATAGTGCCAAATTATGGAAATGTTCATTATAGTGCATGTAGAATTGATGGGGGAGGTTGTGCATTTGTTTTGGAGTTCTCAAAACTTGAGGGAGCAGGCCATATGATTTCTAAAGGCTCTAGAAGTGGACCTTCTAGTCATTGTGGACTATCGATGATGTGTTAGATTTGGAAACATGTATATGAGTTGATCTTGTAGTGAAGATCAATGCAAACAGTGATATATTTTCATCTTATAAGGGAGCAAGTATTTGGTATGAAAAAAAATTAGACTAGACCACTAGAAGACTATGCTAAGGAGAGGTGATATATTTACAACAATATTTGCACTTTGGTGTTGGAAATAGATCCTACTTCTTGATTCACAATCTATACTTGTTTGTGTGCTTCCTACAAATATTGTCATGTGTAATGAGCCTAACAAAAAGTGACTATGTGTATATTATCACATTGATAATTATATTTACAACAATATTTACACACTCTAGTGTTGGAAATGGCTCTTACTTCTCGATTCACAAACTATACATGTTTGTGTGCTTCTTAGAAATATCGTCACATGTAATGATCTTGACAAAGAGTGACTCTATGTATATATTCTCACATGGTAATTTAGAGGTTTACCAATGACCTCTAAGAGAAGGCTATTGTGTGAATTTGATCAATTAGTACAAGTTACAATGAGTCATGTATGTTTAGATGTCAGTCGTACTTATCCTTAAGTGTGTAGTGTTAAGATCAATCAATTTGTCCAAAATATAAGAAGTGTGTAGATGTGCTTATCAATTGTCTTGAGATAAGACATGGGTTATGTTTCTAAGTGATAAGAAAGATTAGAGATAAGATACATCCTAGCTTAGCACATGACCTTAGAAATGTTTGTAGATGAGGATCGTTATGTGACATGTGTAGCTATATAATATTGAGTATGAGAGTTATATAATATTGAGTATGAGATTTATAATGATAAGGGAACCCTATAATGTTGATTTTGTGTATATTTTGTTATTGTTCTTATCTCTATGATTTTGTATTCTGCATTTTTCCATTTTCTTTAACATAAAAAACCTATATACACTTCTTAAATTTTTTTTATTAAATATGGATTATTTAAAAAATGTAAATAATGATTTATATCTAAATTTGAAATTAATATATATGTTATTGTTATTATTTTTTTTTATATAATTTTTCTCTACTCTTCTTTTTTCTTTCTTTCATTTTGTAAGATAAACAACCTAATGTATTTTATCAAAAAAAAAATAATAAATTTAGAATTTTTTTTTTTCAGATTGAACCATACATGAATATATACTCTTTGTTTTACTATGTAGGTTGAACTTTGGAATAACTACCCCGATGATACAATCTTCCAGTCTTCTTGTAAAGCTAGGGATTGTTTGATAAAATAAAATATTATTCATGATACAAGCTCCTCTTGGAATTGTGAAAGGCTAAACTATAAGTAATGTAATCATTTATGGTTCCAATCTCCCTGTAGCTACCAGAAGTTTCCATAATGCTTAACGTTTTCTAAACGATTCATGGCATTTGCCCATGATACCACGCAACTCAAAAAAGAAAAGCATATTATCTCTGGAATAAAAACATGGAGCCATCCTAAAACTAAAAAATAAGCATGACAGGTTGAATATTATCTTAAAAACCATACATATTGTTCAACAATGAGGAAACTATTAATGCTGTAAACATGTGCATAGACAAAATACGAATGTTCAAAAAATTTTATTGTTTACACTGTGAAATTTTTAATATCTGTTGTAAATTTATGATATTTATGAAACTTTATTGATTTGTATATTGTAACAAATGTTCGAGTGACTTTATTTATTGATTTTTATAATCAAATTAATTTCTTCAAGGAAAACAATTCATATGTGATTTATGATGTTTATGAAACTCTATTCATTTGTATTTTGTAACAAAGGTCCCTGTACTTTTTCTTCATTGCATTTTATCATTCACTTTAATCTCTTTGTTTTAGATAGATTGAACTTTAATTCATATTTTAAAAATAATTTTGATTTTTTTATTAAAATTTAATGGTTATTTTTTATTTAATAGAATAATGTAATATTTTTTATAATTTTAGTATTTTATAAATATGAAGATTTTTTATAAGTTTAAAATTGAAAATTATGTATAGAATAAATTGTATTTTTATATTTAAAACTTCAGAAAATAAGTGATGATAGTGAAACTTTTGTAATCATCAAATCTTATATAAATGTTACTAGTCTTTATCAAACCTCTTTCTATTATTTTTTAAAATAAATATTTTATAATTATAGGGACTATGTTGTAAGCAGCTCTGGTTAGTTCATGCTGTAGACAGAGACTATTGTTTTCATGTTTTTTCCATTAATTGCATAGATATAGATTCAATATTTCAACATGTCTAAAGTATAACTAAAGTATTGGTTCATTTTCTTCATTTTTTATTTATTTGAATTTTCAAAAGCATTTATCTCAACTATGATTGATGCTATACCATAAAAATGGAGAACAAAAAAATTTCAAAAAAAATTAACATTTCATATTCTTAATGCAAGTTTACTTATTAACAGAAGAAAATTTAGGAAAGCTTTCCTACTTTTCTGATTTCATTCTATTTTTTTGCGAACTAACTAATTAATAATTATAGTGTATCAAAATTGATATCAATTTTCTATTAATAAATACAACTAACATTAAAAGATGAAAAGCTCTTTTCCGGCCTAATTAATTGTGTTTGAACATTTAAATACAATAATTAATTTTTGAATAATCAATAGGGAGTTTCCTCTCTTTTTTTTCATTCATTTACAGGATTGAAAATAGGGAGTTTCCTTTTTTTTCATTCCCTTAGACTGATTGGAAATAGGGAGTTAGTTTCCATTAATGTAGAAGTTGAATCATTTCTATATAAAATGCTTGAAACCTGTTTATCTTAACTTAATTGACATTTTTCCTCTATATAAAATGTTTGAAACCTATTTGTCTTAACTTAATTGACATATTCCCTCTTAACTTGATTAAGCTTTTGTAGTCTAGCAAGTCATTAACTCTTCAACTTGTCCATTGAACTTGAGGTAACGAATCCTCAAGTACCGTAGCCTCTGTAGGATTTTATTTACACTTGATCAATAAGAAAAATAGCATTTGTATCTAATTTTTTTTTTTTCATAACTCCATAGTTTTGTGCATCACTTCTAAAAGCTAAAACTTGTCATTAGCTTTGGCATGACTTCTATATGTTTATTTCGATTATCTCATTTATGCTCATTATCTTGAAAGTAGGAACCAGCCTAGCAGTGGGAGGAGGTTTTGCTCAGGAAGAAATAACTCCTTTAGAAAAAGAAAATGCAACCATCCCTTGAGAGATTCTAGCTAAATGTGTAAATATGGAATAATAAATCCCTTGACTTATCCAAAAACAATCCATCAATGCATATTAATTTTACTTACTAATTTTACAGGTAACATCCAAAGTATTCAGATGCCAATGCATATTAATTTTACTTATTTCTTTATCTTATTTGTAAGACTTGTGAAGCACACTTTCAAGCACTTTTTGCAAATTATTTGTTTGATAAGGTTTTGCCTAAACTTCTATATTGTTTTTACATAAATTTTTGGAGTAAGGAACTTTTTATATTGCTAGTTAAATTAAATCTTGAGCATTCACAAAATACCATATATGTTTCTACATGAGCTTCTAATTTTCCTCTAAAATTTTATTTCAATTTTCTTTCCAAGGCAGGGACTTTGCTACTCGCAGCCCTTGTTACTATAGCAATTTACATGTTTCATGTTTAATGATGAATTATATTATTGTTTCTTGAATATGTAATTGTAATTTTTTTTATATTGAGGTTATGTTTTATTTCTGAAGATTATTCTTGGATTATGTCATACCTTAAACATTTGTATTTTTTACAGAATAGCAAAAGATAATACTCATTAAGTCGCTCTTGGCCATGATAGGTAGCAATAGATCATAGATTAGTTAGTTAATTTTAGTCATGGTTAGCAGTTGTTAATCGATTAGGTTTATTTCAATTAGTTAGATTAGCAAGATAGTTAATTTACCTAGTATTCAGTTTGTAGGAAGTGACATTTTTTAGATTTTAAAAAAAACACAAAATGATACAAACCTAAAGAATCTCTTTAGAGAGCAAAAAACATATAGGTAGCAAGGCCTATACCTTGCGAGAGTTAGTTATTTTAAACATATCGGGGGCTATATCAAGCGCCTTGTGTGGGCTATCTCTCTGTGGTTGGCCTTTAACAGAAAATATGGCCAACAAATGGTGCTAGAAGGAGGTCCAAAAATGATTAATGGCTGAAGAAGTAGATAACAATCCTACAACCAGTTTAAATCCTCCACCTATCATTGAATGTGAGAACACAACTACCTCAGACTCAACAATTGTTTTACAAGCTGAAACTAGTAATTCTCCATTCGTCAATACTGTTAGGAATATCTTAGAACGAGATTATAATACCTCTCCCTACACTCCTGAATAGATTGACCAAGTTTTAGAAGAATTGAGACGCGTCCTCACTAGGGCATACTCTCAACGTATTGGTATACCACCCATAGATTATGGTTTACCCCGACGAAATCATGAAAACACTCAGATATCCATAGTAGCTCAGTCCCCACCAGAAGCCTTCGAGTTAGGATTCGGTACTCTGAATTATCAACTCAGTGATTTTTCTAGAGAAACCACCAAAACTAACACTTCAAGAAAATTGATCGCTTCTAGCGATTTCGGTCAGCCACCCTCACCTCCAGGAACTCCACCTAATAATCCCAGAACCTATAAACTCAGTAACTCATCAGACTCAAAATAAGGTGATGTGGCCAGAGCTGCAGGAAGGGGACCAAGAAATCCACCTCTGAATCATCCTCTCCCATGGCTGAGAAAAAGCGCAGTGGTTGTGCCTGGTTTGCAGCATCAGTTTTCTAAGCACCCGGATAAGCTTCTCCCTAAGTTCAATCTAGATAACAAAGAGCCAACTGAAAACCACATCAATAAATTTATCCTCGCTATTCAAACCATGAATGTACAACGTGAGGATGTGGTCTGTCATCTTTTCCCTTTGACGTTCGAAGGAAAAGCATCAGCGTGGTACTTTTCCTTAGTCCAAGGATCAATAACAAATTGGACAGACTTTATCTAGGATTTCCTTGATAAATTTGGAGAAGACATGACCCTAGCCTCCCTAGCCTTAGAACTATCCCATATCAAAATGGATAGTAAGGAGCGAATCAAGGATTTTAACCAATGTTTCCTAACTTTAAAAAACAAAATATCAGCTACCTCCCAACCTCCTGAAGACATAATTATTGAAAATTACGCTTTCGCATTGCCTAAATATTTGGGTATGTTTGTCAAATAGGCTGGTAAGGACACTCTGGTAGAAACTTTCGAGGAATCCATTAAGGTTGAAAATAATTCCTTGACCTGTGAACTGAAGAGGAGTGGGAAGACTAACATCACAATCCGTAGAAGAACTGAAAACACATCCAAAGCTAACTTGGATAAATATTCACAAGCATTTGATGTGGAACAATTACAAAATGCAATTAGAGCCTTAAAAAATGAAATAATGGGATTGAATAAAACTAGTGGAGAAGAATCTTCATTTAGAGGGAACTATAGAAATCGGTTTAGACAGACCCCTCCTCCTAACTACAAAACAAATCCTCCACCTGATGTGGCTGTAATAAACCTTATTGGTTATTACAAATGTATTTATTATTAAATTAGGATAATTAATTATTAATTATTAAATGACATGTCTATTTATCAATAGACATGTCTACTCCCGTTAGGCCATATTTAATATCGTCCATTCCTATGTAATATTCATCAATTCAATTATAAAAATATATATATTATCAATTATGATAATCATGTAAGGATGAATCCTTCCATGTGGTATCAGAGCTTTTGGCTCTAAATTGTCCTCGGGCTCATCCATCCACCCTCTTTGTTGTAAGCATCTCGGTCTCTCTTCATACGCTCTCTTCTCACACACACACTTTCCACACTCACTTACTCCTTGGGAAGAGTCCACTCCTCCGCTGCACCCCTCTCTCTAACACTCGCCCGCAGCTTCGCTTTCGCTCCTCCACATACCATCTCCCACTCCCCCGCACTCTTCTCCATCCTCCACATCCTCCCTCTGCGCAGCTCCTGTTGGGCCCATGTTGAGACAAAGTTTTGGAAACACCTTTTTGAGACATGCAGGGAAAGCTGAGCTGAGCGCAGCTCGGAAATACAATTTTGGCTAAGTATTGAGGATGCTGCAAAGTTGCGCGCAACATCCAACTTTGGACCAGACTGCGGAGTTGCGCGCAGCATCGAAGTTTTCGTCGTGATGCGAAGACCAGTACTGCGCCAAAGCAGTGCTACGGAGTTAGGAGGTGGAGCCAGCAAAGCAGTGTGCTAGACAAGTATCAAGTGCAGGTACCGGTTGGACCAGTATCATCCATTTTTGGAAAGATATTCCAGGATTGCCGAGTGGCGAACATAGGCAAATTAGGAAGGCGGCCACGCGTGGATTGTTAAGGAAAGCGACGTTTGGCACGCTGAGAAGGTAAAACCATTAGAGAGAAATGATTCGGTAGAAGCATCCTGTAGGCACGCGTGCGACAAGAAGGCTGATAGCAACAGAATGAGGATGTGGAGATCCACCAAGATCAAACAGACGTTACCAGGAGCCAGCAAGCCGGTTTGGAAAATCGACGCAGTTTTGGAAAACCTTAGGGTTTTGGGTTCTAGGTCTTCGACATTGTACAGACATGACCTTCGGGCATGATCTATTTAAGAAGACAATTTTGTATGGGATGGGGTTGCTCTATTTTTGGGGGCTAGATGCTAGTTGTTAGAGTAATCTTGAGATAACCTTTTGTATTGTAAAATCTCTCTGAGCTGAGAATATTGTAAAGGATTTGCAGCTGTGTGCACAGAGACCTAGCCGAGAGAAAGGAGATTCTGCAGCTGAAAGCGCAGACCAAGAACGGTTGCCCCATCCCTTTTTGAAAGAAATATATTACCAACCGTTCTTGTGGATGTAGCTTTCCAACCGGGGAAGTGAACCATGTGAAATCCTGTGTTATGCGATGATGTTATGAATGAATGACTGTCTGTATTACCTGTAGAATGAAAGTTTGAATGTTTCCTTGCATGTTGTAGTAGGAGAACTTTGATATGCATTTAACAATAGGAGAATTTTGGGAATGATATGCTAAGTTCCCTGTGAATAGATGAATGGTGTACATTTTAATTATATGTTAAGATCGTGAATCAATCATTTAAGCTTAAATACTTTATTAAACACAGTGAAGGAACACAACATAGTTAGTCATGTCTATCATTTCAGTTCACGTTGTACAGAACCAAGTTCTTGAATGAATGCTAGAAAGATAACCAGTAAATGCCTGAAAGAATGGACAAGTGATACTCATTTCAGTTCCTTAGCGTTTTCAAGATCTTCCAAGTAAAGAATCAGCATGGTGGACTCGCAGTTCCAGTAGAGAACTCGCAGCAGTAAGAAGCCTTTTAGTGAGGCCCGCAGTGTTGCCTTCACAGTGTAGATCCTGCTACGTACCGCATCGCTTTGCCCTGCAGTGCACCCCTTCTGTCCTGTGTTGCGCAACTTGTTCATATAAACAACTCATCATTTACTGTGGAAACTTGATTCCGCAGTACCCCATAAGATACACCTCTGGTGAGACCTCAACCTGCTCGCAGGTTGTTGCTGAAAGGGCCGGTGCGAAGGGGTTTTGTTGGTCAAAAGGGAGAACTGCAAAGAACCTGGGTCTACTTGGAAACCTCTGGGTCAGCTTAAGCCAACAAATGGTTCCATTGCTGTGCTAGAATCCATGATGAGTTGCAATCACGATGTGTGAAGAAGAATATCAGTTCCCCGAAGGATCTAACTATTTGCATCCTGAAAAGACAGAAATCCAGGCTTGGTGGGATAAGACCATAAGATATTTTAACAGACATCTGCGTCTAAGCGAAATACAGTGGTCAGATAGATATCTGTTAGACGACATTCATGAGATTTTTTGGGCATCATTTCCAAATGAGCTGCATGCGTGGATCTCGGGGCTCGCAGAGAAGAAAAACTGTTTCTAGGGAGGAGTACCCACAAAATGGAATCCTGAGTTCACAGCACAGCTCAAAGCGCTAGATAGCCTGTTGTCACGCATAGTTGACTATTGGTTCGATCATATGTTAGAAGGCTTCGTAACAGAATTTGTTGTAGACACACTCAAATCTTACAGCCAAGCAGAAGCAAACTTTTTCGGAGGATTTCAAGGTAAGTTCTTGAACAATCTCAATCTCTACATTAAGATGTTGTTATCTGAGAAAGGTGTTTTAAGAATGTAATAATATTCTTGAAGCTTGTCATGATAAACAGTACATATATTGATTCTGACGAAGAAACACATACTCTTAGAAGTGGTAAGAGATATAAAATTAATAAGAATCTGGGAGGCCCTAGAATCCATATTAATACTGAGATCCCGTGTAACATTGACAACGAAGCTGTACCACAATTTACGCCTGAGAATGCACCGGCTACAAAGACCGCACCACCTTTATCTCAAAAACCACCCGCTACTCAGCCCACCCCGCAGAAGACTCAGCCTAGTCCATCTCTCCCAATAGTCCCATTTGCATTTACTGCGCAGAGCCCTTTACAGCAGCTGCACACTAATATCGATGCTCCACCATGTAGTAGCACAATGGAAAACACAGATATGAAACTACCAATATTCATAGGAACTGGCTTAGAAGACCCTGACCAGCATTGGTTTCTTTGTGAAGCCATATGGAGTGTAAGACAAATCCAGGATGA
Organism: Larix kaempferi; assembly: GCA_027924585.1. Classification (NCBI taxonomy): domain Eukaryota; kingdom Viridiplantae; phylum Streptophyta; class Pinopsida; order Pinales; family Pinaceae; genus Larix; species Larix kaempferi. The sequence continues at coordinate 4,127,654 of BSBM01000159.1, read as the reverse complement.
TGCAGTGAAGCAAGCACAACTCATCACCACCTTTAGAGACAGAGCTTTACATTGGTTTATGAAATACTCTACCATACAGTTGAGAACTCTCGCAGAAATTAAAGCTGCGCTCATAGCAGAATTTAGAAACCTAAATCTGAATCTCAGTGTATAACCGAGTTGAAAGAAATAAAGCAGAAACCGACTGAAACGGTTTGGGAGTTTGATCAGAAGTTCAAGACCCTATTAGACCAAGTGAGCTTTGTTATAGCTCTGGAACAACACAAGGAATGGTTCATTGCTGCGATGTTGCCCCATATTCGGTTACCATTGATGCAGCAGAAGGTTGAGTCCCGGGCAGAGGCCTTGGAGATCACAATGAAGCTATAGGCTTCGCTAATTGGTGAGACTAGTTTTGGGATGTCTCAGATCCAGAACCAGCTGACCACCCTGACACTAGAGTTGCAAAGCATGAAAAATGGCAAAGAACAAAGGTATGAACCTAGACACGAGGTCTGGTGTACAGCTTGTAAAGGAGAAGGCCATGACAGAGAGCATTGCCCTCTATTCTGTGACTATCTTAACAGTGGTGCGCCAAACCCATTGAATCAGAATCAGGCCCCATGGTGTGAAAACTGTAGAACCACAGGACACAGACCTGAAGACTGTTATCTTATACAGAAATATGTGAAAACGCCTAAAAATTTATATTGCAGTTTCTGTAAATCAGTTGGACATGATGAATCCAACTGCCGTGCATATGAATTAATGAATGAAAGAAAAAGGGATATGGACTCAATGCGAGGCGCTGGCTTGCACCGCATACAAGAAGATGCCCAGCCGAAACAAGAAAATGCATAATATGACCAAGGAGGATACAGAGGTCATGGTGGTGGATACCGCGGTAGAGGAAGAAATGTTGGCCGCGCGCAGGGAAGAGGCCGCGACCAAGTCATTTGTTATAATTGTGGCCAGCAAGGTCATGTATCTAGAGAATGTGTCAACCCATGCACTATGTGCAATTATTGTAAATCATTTGACCATGTTATTCAAGATTGCCCAGTGCTAGAGGTCGAAATGCATAAATGAAGACGGACGGATGCACCGAACACGAATGTCCAGCGGATCGCAGTAGAAAATAGACCAGTGGATCCGAGCATCAATGTGGTCACGCGCAGTGGCGCTGAGACAGGCCACGACAGAGGAGCGAAAGCTTCAACATCAGGGGAGGCACATACGAATAGGGATCCCCTTGAAACAGTATGGATAAGCAAAGCTCCAGGAAAAGCACCCCCTCTTAATTTACAGAAGAACAAGGAGATCTTCATTGACGCGCGGGATACCTTTAGAGAACCAGCAGATAAGTCATCAAGGATCCCGATGCGCAGTGAAACACCGCATGTTGAAGACATGCCGGCTCCTTATGATAACACAAGCACTGCGACAGATGTTCGTACTTCTGTTACGCAGTTCTTGTGAAGCTACATGCAGTTACTAAAAAGCGAGAAAGCCATAGTAGAAATCTAGAAGCTCATCAGCCAGTATGAACCTCAGATTGCAACAGAGACTTCAGATAGCGCCGTACATCATATAAGGAAACACAAAAGAACAGGCCGACAGATGAGGCTTACTGCGCAGATATGAGATTTTGAAATGGATGAAGTCATCCTTGATATGGGATCAGAAGTGAATGTCTTGACTAAGCAAACATGGCAGCAAATGGGTCAACCAAAGTTGCTCTGGTCACCTATGCAGTTACGAATGGATAATCAAGAGAAGGTCATACCTTTTGGCTGCTTAGCTAATGTAGTAGTTGACATCGACGAAGTACAGAGTCATGCAGACTTTGAAGTTATTGAAATTGTGGATGATAGTCAACCTTTTCCAGCAATATTGGGAATTGATTGGGCTATGGATAACTTGGCTATCATAAACTTGAAGACAAAGAAGATGATCTTTGAAGGGAAGCATCTTAGAGTCATCGCACCATTGGATCCTAAAGATGGTGACATATACAGTGAGTCGATTCAGGAGGAATCCCAAGCTAAAGATTTAGACCGACTATACCAGCTAACTGTGAACAAGGAAGACTACATTAATCCTACTGCAGACGGTACGCTCAGCTGGCGATGTGACACTTCTTGTATCTCTGACTCGGATACAGGATTGGAGAATTGGCAAAGCCGCATGCATGAAGTATCAGCAAGAAGATGTGCGTAGGTTACAAAATCACTGCACTGGATCGGAAAAGAGGTGAGTCCTATTCCCAAATATGATGGCTCTGCTAATGTTTACAGTTTCATAAGGGAATATACTGCAGCTATACCAGATGAGCATAAACTATCAGCTTTAGATATGGCATTGCGTGATACACCTGCCAGATGGTGGAATGCACATAAGAAAACATTGACCACTTGGGATCAATGCAGAACTAAGATGCAGATCCGGTTCGCCGAAAGGGTTACTTTACCCTTCAAAAAGTATAATGGACAGACAGACCCTAGCCAACACATCGAAATCTGTTCAAAGGCATGGGTGGAAAGACCACCTACAGAATGGGTACATTTATTTGTACACACATTGGATGCGGGTATCCCAGAGAAATGGTACCTAGACCTGGAGTTGCGCAGCGAACTCACTAATTGGGAGCTGCTACTGCGAACTTCTAGGAGGACTTCAGTTTTGAAGATGAGAATCCACTAATCCATGAAGCATTACAGCTAATCAAGAAGCACATATTCCAGGATGACTTTCCTCATCAAAACATGACATTGCAGGAGTTTTTTGGGACAGAGTGCGTTCCTGCGCACCTACAATCAAAATGGAGGGAACATGAAGAGCACTTTATCGAGTGTTACAACTTATTTGAATATACCAATGATACAAATGAATACGATGAGGAAGACCCGCGCAACATAGATATACCAGAGTCAGAAGGCGCACACGAGGTAGAAGGACCTCTGTTGGAAATCCCAGATATGACTAGACCAGTAAAAACACAAAAAGTGAACATTGGCACAGACAAAGAGCCGAAGTTCGCATCAATAGGAGATTATTGGGACGATAAGACTGTTGCAGAGATCGCAGATACCTTACATGAGTATCAGGAACTGTTTCTGACAAAATTTACAGAGATGAAAGGAATTTTAGGAGACCTAGGGGTCATGAAAATACCTTTAAATCCAGGTGCTAAGCCTGTCAAGCAGAGGCCATACAGATTGAACTCGTGCTACAAGGAAAAAGTCCGCGCAGAGCTAGATAAGATGCTATAGGCAGGAATCATTGAACCGGTCGAAGAATTCGAATGGATTAGCCCCATGGTTTTTTAAGACAAGAAAGAAAAAGGCGAGATCAGGATTTGTGTGGATCTCAGGAAACTGAATGATGCTTCCATGCATGACCCATTTCCTACTCCATTCACAGACGAAGTGCTTGATAACGTTGGATTAAATGAGGCATATTCTTTCACTAACAGTTTCTCTGGTTACCATCAGATCAGGATTGATCCTATGGATAGGAATAAGACGACATTTGCTACAGAATGGGGGTCATTCCAGTACACCGTCATGCCTTTTGGGATGAAGAACGCACCTTCCATATTCTCCAGAGTCGTCGTCGCAGTATTTAAATATTTTATCCACAAGTTTCTAGAAGCATACTTTGATGATTGGACTGTATTTGATCTATTGAAAAATCATTGCGCGAATCTCTGTATGATGTTAGAAAAGTGTCGACAGCATCAAATATCCTTGAATTTGAAGAAATGTATTTTCTGTGTGCCATATGGGACTTTACTTGGCCACATTGTCTGTAAGCAAGGATTGATGGTAGACCCTGCAAAGATTGCAGTTATTGCAAACTTATCAACACCAAATTCAGTTAACATGTTGCGATCTACCTTAGGCCATACCAGATACTACAGGAAATTTATAAAGGGTTATGCACAGATAACCGCAGTGATGGAAAAGCTGCTGAAGAAGGACACACCGTTCATTTGGAACGCAAAATGCGAACAGGGTTTTGATACATTAAAAGAAAAGATGGTCACTGTGCCAATTCTAGTCTTTCCAGACTGGACAAAGCCATTCCATGTCCATGTTGACGCATCATGTATTGCCCTGGGGATCGTGCTAGCTCAACCAGGAGAGGGAGGTATTGACCACCCTATTGCATTTTCCAGCATAAAGCTTTCAACATCAGAGAAGAACTATACTACTACTAAGAGGGAAGGCCTTGCGATGGTATATGCCCTGTAGAAATTTAGACACTACTTGCTAGGATCGCACTTCCTTATGTTTACTGACCATTCTATGTTGAAATACTTGGTCAACAAGCCAGTGTTAGGGGGGCGCATATGCAGATGGCTATTGTTGTTCCAGGAATATGACTTTGAGATTATTGTCAAACCAGGTAGACTAAACTTGGGACCTGATCATCTGTCAAGGATTGAGTCAGGAGAGGAGCCGACGAATATTGAAGACAGTCTGCCTGATGCGCAGTTATTTAGTATACAGGTTACCGATGATTATTACAAGGATATCATTGATTTCCTAACCACAGGGTTGGCACCCCAGGAATTCTCTATCCGGCAAAAAAAACAGTTAGTGGTGCGTGCCGCGGACTTCACTATAATTGTAGGTCAGTTATACAAACTTGGGCTGGATGAAGTCCTGCGCAGGTGCGTACTCGATCATGAGAAGCCATTTATTCTAGCAGATGCACACTCAGGAATTGCAGGAGGTCACTATGCAAGAAGGGCTACTGCGCAGAAGATATTGCGCGCAGGGATATGGTGGCCTACGCTCCATAAAGATGCCCAAGAAGATTGCAGGAACTATGACGTCTGTCAGAGGACAGGCAAACCATCACACCGAGATGAGATGCCACTAAATCCACAGTTGACACTGCAGCCATTTGAAAAATGGGAAATAGACTTTGTGGGTCCTATAAACCCACTAGGAAAAAGAATGGGTGCAAGGTATATTATTACTGCTACTGATTACCTCACCAGATGGATGGAAGCAAAACCGGTTAAGGATTACAACGCCAATACTGCTGCGCAATTTATTTTTGAAGAAATACTCACCAGATTTGGCTTTCCGAAGATTTTGATGAGTGACCAAGGTACTCACTTCTTGAACAAGACTATTGAGGCACTTACGGAGGAATTCCACATTCGTCATCAGCGCAGTACTCCATATCATCCACAGGCGAATGGTACTGTAGAGGCTTTCAATAAAATATTGGAGAACGCACTTACTAAGGTATGCAATGTAAATAGAGACGATTGGGACCTGCGTGTCTCTTCTGTTTTATGGGCATACAGGACCACATGCAAGAAATTGACAGGACAGACACCCTTTCGCTTGGTGTATGGGAAGGAGACTATAATTCCTATGGAATATATTGTCCCTAGTTTAAGAATCGCTGCATTTATAGGGATGGCAGACTGCGAAGCTCTAGAAGAAAGATTGCTACACTTACTGGGCTTGGAGGAAGATCGCTTCATCGCAGGATTCCATCAGCAAGCACAGAAGGACCGTGAGAAAGCATGGCATGATCGCCATATAAAGAACAAGTGTTTTCAGGTAGGTGATCTAGTCCTCCTATATGACAGCAAATTTATGAAATTCCTTGGTAAATTTAAGATGCATTAGCTTGGCCCATATAATGTGATACATGTTTCTAACACTGGTGCAGTCCAGTTAGCCAATTTAGCTGGTGATACCTTGCCAACCTGGATAAATGGAAGCAAGCTAAAGCTATACCATGATAGCACTGCTTCACGAAACCCTGAATAACAAGCAAAGGAAGGAAGTTCTAAGTGTCAAGTATAGTTGAAATTGGACACTAGAAATATAAAGAAGTCTGTACATGTATGATAAAAGGAAGAAGGTATTATAAGAAGAATAATCTATGTACCGCGCAGCATTGTTAAAGCTGTGCGGAAGAAAAAAAAAGTGGAAGCCACGCAGTTGGAAAATGTTGGCACTGCGAAGTAGTCGCGTAAAGTTGCAGATGGCTTGCCGCACAGTTCGGCGCAGCACTCAGAGAAAAATAGCCGTTGCATGGCTTTTCAGAAAAATAGCCGTTAGATGACCGTTACAGCAACCGCTTCAGCATTTAAAGAGAAGATAGTCATTCTGAGCACGCTAACGACAGAAAAGACCGAAGGATCCGCTCAAATTCGCCAACGGACACCACATTAAATTCCTATCTAGACGTTGAAGGGCGCGGGAGGGGGTCTGCTGTGCCTATAAATAACACCGTTGGGAGACTCCCAAGTGTTACCGAGCACTTAGAATTTTCTTGTGATTAACCTCTCCGAACTAGAGCCATCTGTATTTTGTCTACCTTAGCCGCTATCTCATTAATGAATGTCCAAACCTTCCTATAGAGAAGAAGAACTGACCATTGAAGAAGCACTGAGGATCTTTCAGCACGGAGGGATTCAGCAGTTAATGAAAACTCCAGTTAAGAAGGTCGTCGTAGAACAAGGTGAAGGATCCCGCAGATCACCAAGAATTAATCCGACAATGCAAGAAAAAGTGAAAGATAAAGGAAAACATGTAACGGGACTTCGAAGCAAGGTCATAAATATGGGCTCCTCGGCACAAAAATCGCTAGTCTATCAGAAAGAACCCTTGAAGATGACACCCGAATATATCTCCCCGTGGGCACTGAATGCCCCTATGTTTAAATTGTCCAAGAATGTGAGATATGACATTCCTCTGTCACCTATCTCCAAGCATGTAGCGACTGCTAAGAATCTGTTGGGAAAGATAACAGAATGTAAATGGGAGGATTATGACGTCTTGGGAATGAAGAAGGATGAGCCAGATGTTCCCAAGTACCTATATTTTCAACCAGACCAGTATATGTGTTGGAAAAAGGATGTCAAGGGAACTCTTAACCTGGTTTCCGAGAGCTGGCTAACACTTGTCGTTCAGTCGAGGCTACTGAACTTGCTAAGATTGCCACATTTTGACCGCTCTCCAGAACTTAATATCGTGTTTCGCACACTCATGGCGCAAATCCACCAAGGTTATGTGTGGTTGGACAAGAACATCGATACTAACATCGATTTGATCCACTGCATCACCAGGCTAAGCAAGCGCAGAAAGGATCCTAAGCAATTCTTCTAGGGGAAGAGCAAAGATAAAGAGGCTATTGAGAAGATGAAGAAAACTCACCCGGTGGCGAAGGGAAAAAGAGGTTTCCCAACGGAAGATATAGAGGACAGAGCAACAAGATTTGTAACACGGTTGCTCACAGGAAAGATACTCAAAACAGCTAGGCCTTCGGAGGTGCATGCGGGTGCAATACTCCTGGGTGCCGTAGCGGCTGAAGGCACCAACTTTAATTGGTGTCAATTTCTATTGAATGAGTTCCTTGAAGAACTCAACGACATGCAGGTGAATGGCGACCAGTTCCATTTCACCTAGCTCATCGTCCTGATTGCTTTTTGTGGATGGAAGGAGCCGAGAGATTATGTGGGCGTCAATATGGACACCAATGATCCTAGAGGGTTTAAGTTCGTCAACCTTTGGGTGAACACAAATGCAGAGCGCCAGCATGTGACAACAGAAGTCTTTTACCAGTATTATATTCAACTGCGCGATGCAATCACGAAGACAACCCACATTACAAAGCAGGTCACGGAGAAGTATATCCACGTCATCGACTTTGAGGCGGATATGAAATGTATCTTCATATCGTCGACAGCACAAACGAAGAAACCAGAGTGGTTCCCAAGGAACTACGTCATGTATGAGCAAGACGTTGAAGACCTCATGAAAGATTGGCCACCAGAGTTCCGCGTAGAAATTATGGACGTGGAGACAGATTCGGCAGAGGATGAGCCAATCCCACTCTCATGCCCAATCACTGAAGAAACAGGGAAGAGAAAAGAACCTAAGACTTCGCAAAAGCCAAAGTCGAGGAAGAAGGTGAAGGCCACAAAGATTCAATCGGAGGCAGTCCTCAATGATGATGACTACGAGATGATAGCCGAAACAGTCTCAAAGCAGATGAAGGAGCTCATGGCAGATAAAGATAAAAAGGATAAGGTTATCCAGGATGACCTGTAGAAGATGCGGCTTTCAATGCAAGGTATGATGAAGAAAATGGACGATGTCCAGAAAATACTGAGCTTGCCGCGTGACACAGGAGCAGAAGGGAGGTCAGCAGGAACCTCGCAGCAAACGCCGCCGCAGTTAGCAATAACGCTGCCATCAAAGACTAGAATTGTCCATGTGGACCCATTGGCTGTTGCATTGCCAATGGCAGAACAAGTTGTGTTGGACACAAAGGGAGTTGAGAGGGTAGAGCTCGACTTAGCCAAAATCCCCTTACCAGGATTGCACTTCATCCACACACAGATTGTTGAGGAGATGCATGACTGGACGGTGGAGTCGATGAAGTCACAAGCAGAGCTCACCGCAGCAAACAGGAAAATGTAGCTACACGCAGAAATGCAGCTGCGGAACGAACTAGACCGCCGACAAAATTTGGAGACTACCATATCCAATGTTGCGTAGGATATTGAAGGTATAGGACTCCGGGATGATCTTGCGGACACAGTTCTGAGGATTGGGGATAGGGTAAAATCTTTGCAGTCGGAGATGCAAGATAAGGAAATTTTCTATTGGGTTGATATTACTTCATTGAAGGCACAAATGAACATACAAGCACCATTAACTGAACAGCAAGTCAGAGAGCAAGCAGTAAGCGCCGCCTTGAAAAGCATCACAAATGAGATGGCTAAGTGCCAATACCTCATGGATAAGGTTTCATAGGCAATCATGACCCTTGAAGAGGATCAAGGGTTGCTACAGGTCAAGACCACGGTAGAAGAAAAACAGACCGCGCTGGACAAGTTGAACGCAGAGGTTGAAGCTCTGCCACCTAGAGAGCTGCTGCCAAGATACAAGGAGATATCCGATTTAAAGAAAGAAATACAGGAATTACGAAAAAAAGAGAATGAGATGGATAATCAGTGGCAGCAGCTCCTGGAGAATGCCATGACGGTATCGCAGCAGATTGAAGACAAGTTAGCAGAACTACGCGATAACCAAGAGCAGGTACAAGACCAAATTGGACAAGAAATAACTCCAACACTGATTGAGATAGTTAAACAGGTTGAGCAGGATACAAGAGAAGCAGTGGAGCAGATGTGCGGTACATATGACGAGTTCGCGGCCAAGTTCGTTCCACCTGTCGCGGCACAGAGTGAGACAGCTAAAACAATCAGTGGCTCGGGGACGAGCCACATGTAAGTGTTAGGGGCATGTTGGGCCCAGGTTGAGACAAAGTTTTGGAAACACCTTTTTGAGACATGCAGGGAAAGCTGAGCTGAGTGCAGCTCGAAAATACAATTTTGGCTAAGTATTGAGGATGCTGCGAAGTTGCGCGCAGCATCCAACTTTGGACCAGACTGTAGAGTTGCGCGCAGCATCGAAGTTTTCGCCATGATACGAAGACCAGTACTGCGTCGAAGCAGTGCTGCGGAGTTAGGAGGCCACGTGGAGCCAGCAAAGCGGCGTACTGGAAAAGTATCAAGTGCAGGTATTGGTTGGATCGGTAGCAGCCATTTTTGGAAAGATATTCCAGGATTGCCGAGTGGCGGACATAGGAAAATTAGGAAGGCGGCCACGCGTGGATTGTTAAGGAAAGCGACGTTTGGCACACTGAGAAGGTAAAACCGTTAGAGAGAAACGGTTCAGCAGAAGCAACATGTAGGCACGCGTGCGACAGGAAGGCCGATAGCGATAGGATGAGGACGTGGAGATCCACCAAGATCAAACAGACGCTACCAGGAGCCAGCAAGCCGATTTGGAAAACCGGTGCAATTTTGGAAACCCTTAGGGTTTTGGGTTCTAGGTCTTCGACATTGTACAGACATGACCTTCGGGCATGATCTATTTAAGAAGACAATTTTGTATGGGATGGGGTTGCTCTATTTTTTGGGGCTAGATGCTAGTTGTTAGAGTAATCTTAAGATAACCTTTTGTATTGCAAAATCTCTTTGAGCTGAGAATATTGTAAAGGCTCTGTAGCTGTGTGCGCAGAAACCTAGTCGAGAGAAAGGAGAGTCTGCAGCTGAGTGCGCAGACCAAGAACGGTTGCCCCATCCCTTTTTGAAAGAAATATATTACCAACCATTCTTATGGACGTAGCTTTCCATCCGGGGAAGTGAACCACGTTAAATCATGTGTTATGCGATGATGTTATGAATGAATGACTGTCTATATTTCCTGTATAATGAATGTTTGAATGTTTCCTTGCATGCTGTAGTAGGAGAACTTTGATATGCATTTAACAATAGGAGAATTTTGGGAATGATATGCTAAGTTCCCTGTGAACAGATGAATGGTGAACATTTTAATTATATGTTAAGATCGTGAATCAGTCATTTAAGCTTAAATAATTTCTTAAACAAAGTGAAGGAACACAACACAGTTAGTCATGTCTATCATTTCAGTTCACGTTGTACAGAACCAAGTTCTTGAATGAATGCTAGAAAGATAACCAGTAAATGCCTGAATGAATGGACGAGTGGTATTCATTTCAGTGCCTTAGCATTTTCAAGATATTCCAAGTAAAGAATCAGCGTGGTGGACTCGCAGTTCCAGTAGAGAACTCGCAGCAGTAAGAAGCCTTTCAGTGAGGCCCGCAATGTTGCCTTCACAGTGTAGATCTTGTTGCGTACTGCATCGCTTTGCCCCGCAGCGCACCCCTTCTATCCTGCACTGCGCAGCTTGTTCATATAAACAAATCGCCATTTACTGTGGAAACCTGATTCCGTAGTACCCCATAAGATACACCTCGGGTGAGACCTCAACCTGCTCGCAGGTTGTTGCCAAAAGGGCCAGTGCGAAGGGGTTTTGTTGGTCAAAAGGGAGAGCCTCAAAGAACCTGGGTCTACTTGGAAACCTCTGGGTCAGTTTAAGCCAACAGCTCCCCACTGTGTCGATCCTGCCCCACCGCCTATCATACCGCATATCTCCCACCACCCTCCACTTTCCCTTTGTGTACACCCTCTTCCATCCCCCGCGCTGGCCACCATCCGCCAGGATCTCACCGCCTCTCTCCTGCGCCTTCATCCACCTCTCCACTTCCTCCAGCCTTCCCTGGTGTCCTCCCCATCCTCTATCTCCCTCCTGCAGCCCTCCCCTCCCGCGCAGCTCCCATCTCCCTCTGCTCCCGTAGCCCTCCCCCACCCCTACTCCACGCTCCATCTACCACCACTCCACCTCTCTCACCACCTCCACACAGATCCAGTCTAGCCTTCCGTGACCCCTCCCTCTACGCAATCCTCCCCATCTGCCATCTCCCTCTTCCCACCACGTCCGCCACCCTTCTACCCCGCGCCTACCTCTCCTACGTTGTTCTCATCTCTTCAATTTTTTAATATTAATATATTTTTTTTGAAACCATTTAAAAGAAACTATATATATAACTATATAGTTTATTTAAAATTTTATTATTATTAATATATAATAATAAAATTTCAAATTTTTTTATAAAATTCAAAAAGAATATTATTATAATAATTATTAAATTTATAAAAAAAAAATCAAATTTTTCGAAGTGAAGTCATTATGTTCCCGTCTTTCACTGAGTTGATGCATGGTCAGAAGGAAAAAATGAATATTGAACCTAAACTCGAAGAGGTTGAAAAAAGATGTCTTAAAGAAGAGGAAACATACACAAAATTGAAAATGATTGTATTGGAATTAAAAGAAGAAATAGCCAGGAAGAAAGGAAAGGAAGAAGCTATTGTGGCTTGTGAGTTCTCCGATCAAGTAGAGCTTGGAACTGCATCGGCACTCGCGACAAAAGAAGGGACTATGACCATAAAGGAAGAAGCTATTTCGACTACTGAGTTCTCAGGTCAAGAAGAGATGGGATCTACACCCACGACAGAAGAACTAACTGTGACTCTCAAATTACCAAGTAAAAAGGAACAAGGGACTACTGCAACCATAATGGAAGAAGCAATTGCGACTCTCAATTTCTCAAGTCAAGTAGAGATAGGAACTGCATCTACACTCACAGAAGAAGGTATTGCGACCATAATGAAAGAAGCAACTGCGACTCCCAAGTTCTCAAGTAAAGAAGAACAAGGAACTACGAAGACTCATAAGCACTAAAGTAGGGAATAATCTAAGGTCACTACTACCCCCAGGAAAGAAGGGAAACCATGCCGACCACCTTCTTATATCCCTCCTCGCAAAATATCCAGGACGCCAGACACCAAGAGGGATAAGAAAAGGCATCCCAACGTCAAACCTCAAAATACGATACTCAATAAAAAGTATGTACACCTACCGGAAGTTCGTTGTGGCTTCTTACAAGGTAGGGAAGTAAGGCACATTAACACGTTAGCTGAAAAATCTATAAAATTGTCTAGTAAAACTCCAAAACAAGGACTTGTTAAGGAAGTCGATGATAAGGACGATGAAACAGAAGAGGTAGAAGACAAGGATATGGAATATTGAGATGATATTGACAATCAAAATGTCAATATCAATTGTAAAGAAAATAACGATGTCATAAAAATCAAGGAAGTCAATGTCATAGATTATAAAACACCAAATATTGTTGGAAGTGATGCCGATATTAAGGACAATTATGAAAGAATTAAAGTTGTATAATGATACAATGATGAAAATATAAAAACTAAAAATGATCCTAATAAAGAAGGAAAATTCGAAGATAAGGCGACACTTGAAAAGGCAAAAGTTCTACAAATTGTCGCAAGTCAAGATATTCGAGAATCTCAAGATGGAAAGGATCCCAGGGAACAACTAACAGAAAACTTGTCAGACAAATAAGTAAGTACATTACTAATAGTTGCCTCTACAGACAATAAAACCATATCAAAACATGCAGAATTATCAAAGATCCACATAAAATTAGAAGAGCAAAGGAACACAGTCAAATTAGCAAATCCAAAATATACGCCGATTAGTTGTTATGCGTTCATCTACATAATCATAAGAATGATAAGATTTGAATGGAAATGTGACCAATTATTCCAAGAACTGCTAAACCATGGCACAGTTATTCATGGCAAGAATTTCAGCTGCAGCACACTCGTAGAAGATTGGTGGTTGAATCTTTTCAGAGCGGGATGACTTGTAATAAACCTAATTGGTTATTACAAATGTATTTATTATTAGATTAGGATAATTAATTATTAATTATTAAGTGACATGTCTATTTATCAATAGACATGTCTATTGTCGTTAGGCCATATTTAATATCGACCATTCCTATGTAATATTCATCAATTCAATTATAAAAATATATATATTATCAGTTATAATAATCATGTAAGGATGAATCCTTGCAGTGGCAGTAAATGAATAAATATTCAACACCATCAGGGCAATCCTTTATATGCTTGAATCTTCCTCTAATCAAGAATCAGGTGATCAAGAAGAGGAATAAGACTCGGAAAAGGAGTATGGGGAACAAGAAGACCAACCATTGGTTGGATATTTTTGGGACAACATAAGTAATAATGTACAAACTAATAGTCAATATGTTTTCTCATGACAACATACTTACAATACCCGCAGCAAAGGCCCAGTAGAGTGTCTCGGTACATCAAGCTCCAATCAAAACAAGAGAAGCAGTAATCCTCAGATCACTAGGCATTCATATCCATCTCAGATGTCACACAAACTAGATCTGCAGTATGATATCATTGAAGACCTAAAAAAACAGTGTGAAAACATCAACATGTACATTTTGTTGCAAATCTTCCTTATGCCTGGTGGTCCTATCATAACCCCTATATCGAGCTCAGTCACTCCTAGTAACAAAAATAATACTGCTTCAAGCACTTCAAATAATACAAGTTCTTGTCCAAATAAACAGCCATCAAAAGTAGAAGACAAGAAAAAACTAGCAGTTGATAAGAACTCTTTAATTGGGAAAAGCTCAAAATCCAACACTCATATGTTCCTCCTCACATTAGAAATATATAACTGGAACGTCCATAATTGTATGGTATATTCCGGGGCATCAAATAACGTAATGCCTTATTCGGTTTGTAAGAAGTTGAATGCAAAATTCACTCCATGTGATACACAGATCACACAGCTTGATCGGTCCAAGGTAAGAGTAATAGGGGGGATAAAATATGTGTTAGTCAGGGTAGCAATTAATCCATCAAGATACCAAGTTATTGATATTGTAGTTGCTGACATACCAGACGCATATGGCATGTTTTGAATCCTTGACTGGTCTCGGAATTTAAATGGGTATTTCTCAACTGATTGGTCAGTGTTGTGGCTCCCTAAGGATGGGCGGCCCAATCAGAATAAAAACAAAAGAGAAAGGTATATGAAACACACTGTGACTGAATTGCATGATCCCAATGAACCAGTGTTGTTTTCTGACTCTATTATGGTAAATTATGCTTGTGGGGAAGATTTTGGTTACATTAAAGCTGAAAATTCTCCACTTATAGGTTTACAATAGCAGTCTAAAATTTCTAATTTCACTTACATTTAATCTAGTTCTATAACAAAGAATGGTGTAAATGTTGTAGAAAATGAAACACGTGTACATATTATAGATAGTAAGGTAGTTGTAAATAGTCCTACTTGGACATTGTATTTCGATGGATCAAAATCCAAAGAAACAGTCGATGCAGGTTGCCTTCTGTTAGATCCACAAGGAAATAAAACATGTATAACATGTAGATTGGAGTTTAATTGTACTAACAATATCACAGAATATGAAGCCCTTATCCAAGGGTTAAAGAAGGATTTAGATATGAATTTAAAGGTTTTGGTGGTATACGATGATTCTGAGATTGTAGTATGCCAGGTACGCAATTCAATCCATTGTGTTTTTGAACATATGTGAGATTACCATAAGAAGGTATAGAATTTAATCTCAAAATTTTAAGCTTTCAATATAAATGCAGTCCCTAGATTTCAAAATCACGAGGCTGACTTATTAGCCAATGTATCTTCTAAGCTAATTCCACCGGTCGAAGATTCTCTCCTAATTCTTTTTCAATAGAACATATGTTTATGCCATCAATTCTGGATAACATCACTAACTGGCATGTTTTTGATGATGATTCCCAAACTCTAAACTTTCTAACAAGTCAAGATGCCTTTAAAGATTCTGTTATTGATGAAATAACTCACGATGAAGACTTGTGCAACTTTTCGGTAATATATCCTAATTTCCCAATGGAAAAGGCTCTCAGCACGGTAAAATCTATCCCTACTTTTGTTTTAAGATTGGAAAATTTTTATGACTTGCGGGACAAGTTCAAGGTTGTCCCCAACTGCAAAACAAACAAATCATGCATAAAATATGAAACCATTAACTTAGGGACATATTCTAATCCACAATATGTAAATTTAGGGATAGATTGCACCCCATTAGAAAAATCATCCTTTGTAAAATTGTTTAGAGAGTATAAGGATGTTTTCACGTGGACCTATGACGATCTAAAGACCTTTTATCCACATATTATGCACCATGTGATTCCAATGAAACCAACATCAAAACTAAGGAAAATGCACCCAACTCTAGAACCGACATCAAGAAAGAGTTGAATAAGCTCTTAGCTGCTAAAATCATTTTTCCAGTCCGTCATACCCAAGGGGTGGCTAACTTGGTACCGGTTCAAAAAAAGAATGGTGACATTCAACTCTGCGTCAAATTTCGTAACCTCAATAGGTCATCTGAGAAAGACAACTATCAGGTACCTCCTATGGAGCAGATTCTTCAAAAAGTCTGTAGATCTAAAATGTTGCCATTACTCGACAGTTTCTCAGGTTATAATCAAATTTTAGTCTCTTTGGTTGACCAACTGAAGGCTACTTTTAGAACCTCCTGGGGAACTTATGCATATAGAAAGTTTCCCTTCGGTTTGATTAATGTTGGGGCTACTTTCCAGCAGGCTATGGATGTAGCCTTCAGAGGCCTGATTAATCGTGTTGTAGTTTTGTATCTTGATGATGTCACTATCTTTTCAAAGCATCTATCTAATCATATCCTTCACCATAGGAAAGTATTTGAACGCTGTAAAAAATTTGGGATATCGCTCAACCCCAAGAAAAAAATAATCGTTCTGACTCAAGGGATCCTTTTAGGTTTTGTAGTATCCAATCATGATCGACCCAGAACAAACCCAAGCCATATCCAAGATTATTTATCCATCAAATAAGAAATCCATGCAGTGGTTCCTAGGAAAGATTAATTTTGTGAGGATATTTATATCGAGCTTATCTGAAATTGTTTGTCCCCTACAAAATATGATCAAGAAAGATGCTAACTTTAGTTGGGGAAACATTGAAAAAGAGTCATTTAAAAGAATTATAGAGGCTATATCCGAAGCCCCCACTCATCTAAGTCCCAATTTTGAAAGAGACTTCTTTCTTTATACATTTGCTTTGGAAATCTCGTATGCCGTCGTTTTGACACAACGCAATCAACAGGGTCATGAAGTCCCCATCTCATTCATGAGTTCATGTCTTAAAGGGGCTGAGATAAACTATCATGAGGTTTACAAACAAGCATTTGCTGTGTTTAAAGTAGTCAAACATTTCCATCCTTATCTTCTTAATTCTAGGACCAAAGTCATCGTTCCATATCCTGTTGTTAGAAACTTATTAGTACATAAAGAGTTGGGAGAAAAAAGTGCCCCTTGGATGGAAACTCTTCAAGAATAGGACCTTGAAATCAAGCCTTCCAAGGTGGTAAAGGGGCAAGGTATTTGCAAACTGGTAGGTGAATCAACTCACTTTCCAGCTGATGACTCTGACTTGCAAATCAATGAGTCCCTGAGCCAAAAAGAAATTTACTTTATTCATCCCTCCAAAAACTCTTGGTATTATGAAATAAGAGTTTTTATTGAAACTGGGAGCGCCCCGGATTACTTGGAACCAAAGAAAAGGAGAGCAGTTAGATTGAAATCAGCTGATAAATAATATCCTTTTCAGGAAAAAATTCAAATGGCGTACTCCTTTGTTGTCTTGAAAAAGATGAAACTGAATCATCCTTGAGAGAGTTACACTCTGGCCCTGTTGATGGTCACTTTGGAGGTGACACTACTGCGCACAAAATACTCAGGGCCGATTATTTTTGGCCTACCTTATTTAGAGATGCCCACGCATATGTTAGAAAATGTCAAGACTGTCAAACAACTGCTGGCATAATTAAGAAGCCCGCTTTTCCATTACAACCAGTATCAGTTGAAAGACCCTTTCAGCAGTGGGGCCTTGATATAGTTGGGCCAATAAATCCTCCTTCATCTATGCAACATAAGTGCATTATTACCGCCACTGACTACTTTACTCGGTGGGTGGAAGTGACACCTCTACGTGTGGTTAACACCAATCAAGTCATTAAATTTTTGGAATCTTCCATTGTTACTAGATTTGGTGTACCTGAGTCTTTAGTCTTTGATAACGCTTCCTATTTTCCCTCCATTGGACTAACAGAGTTGATTTAGAGAGGGGTATCAAGATTAATTATGTTGCAAGATAATACCCCCAATGTAATGGCTTGGCCAAATCTACTAACAAGAATTTATTGAAAATTCTGAAAAGAACTATGGCCACACACCACAGAGATTGGCATACCACCTTGTACAACGCAATTTGGGTAGACAGGGTAACTCCTAAGTCTAGAGTTGGTAATTCTCCTTTCTTTCTGGTGTATGGCACTGAGGTCATTCTTCCTCCAAATCTCTTTTTAGCCTCTCTGCAATTAGCATAGTCTGCTCAAGAAGTGGATTTCCCATCCATGGAAAGAAGAATTAATACGTTGCTTAAATTAGAAGAAGACATGGAGAAAGCAAAGTAGCATTTTTCAAAACATCAGCAGATTGTAAAATCATGGTTCGATCAAGATTCAGCCTCTAACAGGGAATTGCAAGTAGGCGATTTAGTACTAAAATGGTATAAATCACATGAGGACGGGGGTGAGCATACCAAGTTTCAATGCCTCTGGCTAGATCCTTACATTATTGCCGAAAAGTTAGGCCCAAGCACTTTTAGACTCCAAACATTGGAAGGTCGGTCTGAAACCTTTCTGGTAAATGGACTGATCTTAAAAAAATATTTCCACTGATTTCCATGAGATCTCACAACTTGTACATAATTTTGTCTATATTTTTTTCATTATTTATCAATGACTGTACAGTTTTCTTTTTTATCTTGTTTATTTGATACGCATCTCATCTTCGGAAGCGAGTTAACTGTCGCATGATTTTAAGTTTTATTTTGCTGATTTTCACACTCACTTCATCTATAAATAATTATGCATGTTATGATGGCCACTTTTCTAAATAAAACCTTAATTTAAAAATTGTAACGGGTTTGTTTTTCAAGAAAAATCATAAAATTCTACACCTTTTCAATCCCATAAACCAGGATTAACTCTTAAAAGGGTGGTTTTCAGCTTAACCTGGAATTATCAAATCTTGCAATTTCAGTTTTCAAATGTACATGTTAGTAACTTACTTTTAGAGAAGGAATTTGTAAATAAATAATGTATTGTCAGGCGAATCTCAGATCTATCTATATGTCCTAAACTACCGCGATAAAAATGTAGCGCCTTGCCTTGTCCGGTCAAATCAGATTTTCTTAAATCCGTAACTTATCGGTTATAACATAAAATGTTTGCAACTGTAGTCACATTCAGTCCCTATCATCGAGATTTTATTACAATAACCACAGTGGTGGGTAAGTTATCTTTTCAAGGCATTGCACTCAAAAATTTTACAAATCTACATTGCCAATCATTCTTAAGTCAACTTTACGATCCGAAGAGTTTATCTCAGTCTGTTCCATCCATAAAGTCATTCTTTATGCAAAACTACTCATTTAAAAGTTTGGTTAAAGGATAGGAGGTCTCAGAAATGTGTCGTCCTAATCATGATCATCATCCTTGCAGGTCTGACATTCCATATTTGGTCACCAAGCCAAGGAGATGGCTCCTAGTTGGAAAACTAAGAGATAGGAGGTTTCAATAATGAGCCAGCCTATTCGGTATGGGAAAGTCTCGTGAGTGATGCTGCCAAATCTGGTCACCAAATCAGGGCAGTAGCCTTTGACTATACTCTTTATAAACAAAAGCTTTATAAACAATTGCTTAGGTGTTGATTGGGAATTGGGAGGTCTCAGTAATGAGCTAGCCCGTTCAGGATCATGGGTGTCATTTGTCTGACATTTCCAACATCTAGTCACCAATCTAGGGTAGTGGCTCTCGATCCTCGGGTCGGGAGATAGGGGGTCTCAGTAATGAGCCATCCTACTCACTTTAAATGATTTCCATGAGTGACGTTGTAATCATTTAGTCACCAAACTAAGGCAACGCTTCCCAAACCATCTCTGCAAATAACTAAATTTATATTTCAATATATATATATATAAAGAAAAGAAAAATGTACATAGATATAATTCTTGCTTAATTTAAATTTGAGTTTATGGATGGAACAGGGTTTTCAGATATCATTCGAGAATTTAACGGCTATATCCATATACTGGTGATGTATGATTATCTTTATTTGGGTGCTTAGTTTTGACAAGATAACCTTACTATGCTCATTCGAGAAACTAAGCATGGTGCTCAAAGATCTCAGACACTAACAAGTAGTTGGATATTTGTCGCAGTTGCAAATTTAAAGGTAAGAAAAATTGTTGATTTAGTTCTGGAGTGAGATTATCTGATTCTTCTAGATAGACAGGTAGCTGTATTTTTCATAATCTGTCAGGAAGGAAGCGCAAAGATAACTGGTCCACCCAGACACGTCGCCATTTGTTGGCAGCGAAGAACCTTTTCATCTTTTCCTTGTTTTTCACTTAATAAAAGATGATATCAAAAATAATACATTTAACAAAGATAGAATCCTGGAAAGGTAACTTCATATGAAATATTATTTAGGAGTGTCTTAAGAATCTTTGATTTTGAAGGTACTCCCAATTGAGGAAGACTTTCGCAGTGAGAATTCAGACTCGGGGTGGATTTGCTACACTATCTGAATGCATCATTGATAAATTACTAATGGTTATCCAATTTTGTAGCTTCTAAATCTTATGCTCTTTATGGCTTAGTTTATTAAAATTCATTTTATCTCATTTTGAGAATTTCTTCACGATTAATTACAAGCCATATCAATCAATTTAAGCTTATGTTAAAACCTTAGCAGTCTCATCTTAGATATGGAGTATTTAATTATGGAGGTTAATAGTATTATTAACATATATTAGATTAAAATCATTTATATTATCATTACATGTGCATTGCTAAAATACCATGCTTTAATCATACTCCCAAATCACATCATGTTTGAATTTATGATTTTGTTTCTCAACAATGAAACCCTAATGTGTATACTTTGAAAATTTCCTACATCTCTTAAAGTTTTTTATTCTTATAGGTTTTTCAAAATCAAATATAGGGGTCATCACTTCAAACCTATTATACTCCGACTGGTCATTTTAAAACTTTGAAAATAGCTATGAAGATAGGATGATTTATTTTAAAAGGGTATTAATCAAACTTATTAATCCTATCCCACCTAATCATTAATTTGCATGGAAGTCCTAGGTCTTTGTTTCACTTGACATGTGCATCATTCATTGAAACTTGGGTCGATACATTACTTCAAAGCTTTGTGAAGACTGTGTATTAAGGTCGGGTGATCTTTACAATTAGCATAGGTTAAACTATATTGTCACAATTAATATAAAATCACTTGAAATCATTACAAAACTGACTCTAGAATATAAGTAAGCATCGTTGAAGTTGGAATACCCTTATTAACTATAATCATGTTCCCAATTCCCAGATAATCATACGACGATACTCGAAACCCTTCATTCGACAATTTTCCTGAATATCTAAATCATACTTAGTCGATGTGATTATAGTTATTATGGCATTTTAACATCTCGTGTGATCAATAGCCAAATCATTATCAGTTTTATGATATTATGGACATCTGGATTAGTTGTATTAACAGGTGGCTTTTCAATTTATGTTGTTAGAATTGTAATAATTATTTGAAATGTCTCGATCTAGTCGCCCATGCTCATGCTTCAAAGGAGTTAAGCTCTATTTTGGAGGTTTAGAGGGATTCAATTGTGCGATTGATATGACGAAACCTAATGAGTATAGATGCATTTCTCAAAGGTTCGTGGTAGTGTGGATACACATACCCTCCATATTCACCATTGACCCTGTGCGTAATCAAAAACCCTATACTGAACAAATGGCCCCGCTCAGTCGTATAGAAGTCTCGGGTAATGACTTGTTGTAGGCCGACGCCGAGGTTTCCGAACAATTCGAGAGGGTAGTATGGGGGGCATTCTTTAGACACTTCAGTGGGCATAATACCCGAGTTACAAGGCATTTTTCCTTATCATTCAAAGATGGTGCAACCCGAATCGGTAATTTTCATTTACCATTGATGAAAGACTTTATCGCAAAATCTACCGGCTACCTCATATCGGTGAGCGATGGTTTAAGGGAGGGAAAATTAGTAAGAAAAAGTGGAAGACCTTCCTACATTCAGTGCCTAGCGATATCAGTATTAAACATGGTTTTCCTGCAAAGTTTCTCAAGCAACAATGGTGGCCATTGCTCCGGATTATAATCAAGTTATTACATGCAATGGGAATTTTTCTCTTGTGCATTTCTACCACCTTTGTCTGCTTATGGTTTTTAAGGGTTTTAAGATCAATTTGTCTTTCTTCCTGCTCAGTAGTTTAAGTAAAATGGATAATACTGTCCAGAGCACTATCGGTGATCAATATAGGAGTCTATTTCATCGTGGACTTCTTAAAAGTTTAATTCAACATCGTTTAGCTTTGGAGGATAATACTTGGGAATAATTTTTAGTTCATAATGGCTTTGGGGAAACTCAGTTCTGGCCGTCTCCCCTCCCTAAAATGCCTCCCATTTCTAACCCTAGCCAAAAGCTTGATCCCGCTAACCCTATCCAGGAAAATAATGAGGGTCCCGTAATTAAGGATAGCAATAACCCCATGGTTCTTGAAACTCCTTTGGATCCATCCCCGTCTAAATTTTCTGATCGAGCTATGGAAACCTTGAAACGGTCTATCAAACTGCCTTTCGAATAGAAAATTGGTCACTTGGAAGATGAACTTAATGAAGTTGAATCTATGGGGGATATCATGAAGGATGAAGTTCAGAGGCTAAAGGCTGAGTTATTACTTTGGGTCGATCGATGGAGAATATGAAAATGAAGAAGGATAAATATAAAGTCGTTAAGAAAACATTGTTGATCGGCAATGAAAGGTTAATTAAGCAGGATGGCTACAATAAATCCAACATTCTCAAATTAAAGGCCAAGTTAGCAGAGGCCAGGAGGGATTCTCGAATTCAAGTTTCAGTTGAGCCTACACATACGTCTTGATCGTCAGTTTTTTTAATCAATTTTGATTATATGCATGAATGTAAGCTTTGGCACTACAGGTAATATTTCTTTCAATTTAATGAGCTATTATTAGCACACCTACAAAATCATAGATGGAAACATTTATTTTCAATATTGCAATATCATTTATTTTTACATTCAATTGTTTTTATAACTATGATGGTAACAATTAATTGGTGGTTTTATTTGTTGTGTCGCAGATGGCATTTTGGATCGAAAATCATTTGGCTCATTTAATATGGTGGTTATACTTCCTTCTTGGATTCGGTGAACGAGCAACACCCACGTGACCTAGTACATGTTTCTATTTTGGGAGAATCTTATCTTCATGGATAACATTTATGTTGATTAGTTGTGCCTACGCAACTCTTGTTATGCGTAGTGGTCACACCTGGCGATCACTCAGTAAGTCCAACATCACTCATTCCTCTTCCAACGGTATCATTTCATTAGTTCATAATGATCCCTGATCTTTCATTTGATCATTATGAGTAATGACAATTGTCAAGTGTCATTTCTCCTGGTTGTAACGAGGATTTTATGATGGTTCTATTTCTGGGATATAGTTGTATGAGATTCCTCGAATCATTAATTTTGTATAAGATTCATGACTGATTATATAAGTCAAAGATAGGATCAGTGTACAAGGGTTCGATTACATTGTAGAAGCTAGTATCTATGGAGTTAAACATTTCTTGATTACTAAAAGACTCATTCGATTTAAGAAGTTCTCGTTGTCAAACTTTTATGGATCTTCTTGGAAACCGGTATCATGTTTGATTTTAGTTTTCAAATATATATACATATGTGACTCCTTATTTTCAAGTTTCTTCTATGATTATGATAGGTTGTTATACTTGGTTATAATGCATTGATAATTTAAATGCGTTCGAGCACACACCATATTTGGCTTCTGATTTATATGATGTCTCTTGTAATGTTATAATAGCTGTGGTTATTTAATTTTGATTTTGATATTAATTTGTATTATAAATGGTTTACTTATAGAAGGATCTATTTGTATAGATGTTATTTTAATAAGTGATCATTAACTTAAAATTTTCAGATTCTAAATTTGTAAAAACTTGCTATTACTGTAGCAATTTACATGTTTCAAGTTTAATAATGATTTTTATTATTGTTTCTTGAATATGTAATTGTAATTTGTTTTATATTGAGGTTATGTTTTATTTCTGAATATTATTCTTGGATTATGTCATACCTTAAACATTTGTATTTTTTACAGAATAGCAAAAGATAATACTCATTAAGTCGCTCCTGACCAGGATAGGTAGTTGTAGTTCATAGATTAGTTAGTTAATTTTAGTCATGGTTAAAGTTGTTAATTGATTGGGTTTACTTCAATTAGTTAGATTAGCAAGATAGTTAGTTTACCTAGTAGTCAGTCCATAGGAAGTGACATTTTTTAGATTTAAAAAAAATACAAAACAATACAAACCTTGAAGACTCTCTTTAGAGAGCAGAAATCATATAGGTAGCAGGACCTATACCCTGCGAGAGTTAACTATTTTAAACACACCAAGGGTTGTATTAAGCGCCTTGTGTGGGATATCTCTCTATGGTTGGCCTTTGATAGAAAATCCTACCAACAAAACCTTATCCATCCAACATGTTTATATTAAACATACTTAAAACCCATTATGACATTTTTTGATCTTGTATAATTGGTTTCACTTTATCCAACAATAATTTTTAGCATGTTGTGGATATCAGGATGATCAAAGATCCATATACTTGTGTTACCTACATTTCCATTTTCATAATTGACTAAAATCTTATGCATGCTCTTAACAGGGCAAAACAAATGTGCAAGCATGGAAGAATGATTCTCATAATGTAAATTTCCTCCCATAATGAAGTGGAGAAGAATAGACACAAATGTATTTATATTGGAGGATTAATATTGGTTGTCTTGTGGGCCCTCTCTAGTTTGGTAGTATCATTATAGTGTTATTTCTAAGTTTTCTATGGCTTCCCAGTATTAGTGTCATAAAGTATGGACCATCTTTAGCTTGTTGGTGGCTTTGTGGTATCAATGTTATCCTTTGCTCTTTCTAACTTGGCAATATTAGAATCATACCATTCAAGATCTCTCTAATTCGTGGTGGCATCAATGCCCTTTAGCTTGGTGTCATTAGTAACATACCTTATGGGCCCTCT
Source organism: Larix kaempferi (assembly GCA_027924585.1). NCBI lineage: Eukaryota > Viridiplantae > Streptophyta > Pinopsida > Pinales > Pinaceae > Larix > Larix kaempferi. Next base: position 4,103,047 of record BSBM01000159.1, on the reverse strand, counting down.
CTTGCTTTGCGATATAAGTGTTTGTTTCCTAATTAGATATGATCTATGACATGTTGGTATTAGTGTTTTCTTTTTAAACCCTCTCTAACTTGTACATTAAAATTTATATTAAAATATAAAACCCTAAAATACATAATCATATAATATATCATGGCTATTTTAAGTACCTAATCATATAATTCATTTATCATAACTACTAATATTATGGATAATTCATTTATTCTAATTATAATTAGTAATATAAACATTATTATTATAATATAATATTTTAAGTTATATTGAATTATTGTATAGAGGGTAACCAGATGTTTTACATTATTACAAGGGAGATATGGTCACATAAATAAGAACAAAAAATTTAAAAAAATGTATTCCACATCATTTCAATTTTACATAATAGTTAAAAAATTCAAAATTAATATAAATAGGTTTTAAATCCAAATTTTCTTAACTAAATAATATTATTATTAATTTTAAGTGTTATAATTAGAAAAAATCATATTTTTTACAAAGTTTGTGAGTTGTTGCTCATGACTTGGAGTTGCAATGAGCTTATTTTTTTATCCATGGAAAGATCATAGTCGAAATTTTTATTGCAAAATCCGAACTACATTGTTCATTTGGTAAGGAGTTAGCCTTACACTTAGTCTTCAACAAGTTTTCTTTATATACATTGTATCTAATATATAACTTCAATAAAAACTTCTTGATCAAAGTATAGCAGATTTCATTCTAAAATCTATGGATTTATAGGTAGATGTATTCCTGCATTTAAGTAGTCGATATGTGCTCATATGCCTGGGGCTCTACTAAAATATATGTTCATGTGTATCCAGAAAAATGGAACATATATATATATATATATATGGTCTACAACGAGGCGGCATACATCTTGTAGATAATGAGGATACTTTAGTATGGTTGTGGAATGAAAAGTCTGGTAAGGTAACTGTTAAACTTGCCTATGAAGCAATTTTCCTTTCATCTCTTGAAGTAGAAAAAAATTGGTGGTTTACTTCTCTATGGAAATGATATGTTCTATTAGAGATAGAACATTTATGTTGGCTTGGTTTGGAAAATAGGATACTAACTTGGGATAATTGGGTGAAGAGGGGTGGCCATGGCCCTAATATTTTCATTCTGTAAAATAACGAAGCAAAGACTATATATCATTTGATGATACACTATTATTTTTCAAATCCGGTATGGCAAGAAGTCAAAAAAGAATTCAAAATTGCACGTTTTTAGGTCTTTAAATCTTAGCTTTCATAATTGGATTCTAGGTGTAAGTGCATCGAAGGAGCTTCCTTGTTATATATGTTGGGAAATCCAGAAACACATAAATTTTGTATTATTTGAGGGGAAACAAAAGAATGATATGAAATTTGGTCTTAATGCAGTAGGAGCATATGGGGAAATCCATCAAAAGAAGGGAGGAAGACATGATAGAAATAATAGAGTTGCTAGAGTTCCTTCATTTAATAACTGTTGGCCAATATGTTACTTTGATGGTGCTTCTCAGGATAATGGATTTACATGAGGAGTTGGTGCTTATTTGAAAATGAGCGAGTCATTTGTGGTTAAACTTAAGTTGAATTGTTGCAGGGGAACCAATACCCGAGGAGAATTACTTGCTCTTTGGGGACTTTTATATTATGCCCGTACTGAACATATTGTACATTTGCAGGTAGCTAGAGACTCCAAAGTAATTATTGTTTGGGATCTCTAGAAATGTTAGCTTTAGGTGGCTTCCCTTGAAGGATGGAAGCAAAAAAATAGAAAAATCCAGGCTCAATATGCAAAGATAAGATTCCAACATATTTTAAGAGAATTCAACAGTGAAACAAATTTACTTTCCAAGCAAGCCTTGGATTTGAACGAAGGATTCATCCATTTTGAAGAGATAAATGGTCATATTGTGCTATCAGAGAGCACCCTTTCTATACACTGAAATGGATCTACTGTGCATATGACCTTTTAGCATTTGGTAAGGTTGGATTAGAATTTGGTCAAATTTTTGGATGGGTGTAACTTATTATATCAGACATCTTGGTTTTCTTAGTTCTCTTAAGTGAAGATTAGTGTACATTTTGGTACAATACTTTTTTGTTCATGTCGTAGGCAGGTGACTATATGTTCCAGTTTTTCTATTAGTTGTAATCAATATATTGTTTTTTTCTAAAGTTAGATTAATGTTAACATATAATTTGAATTTATAATTAGTTAGTGAAAAGAAATTACTATTTTTTAATTGGACAATCACCTTGAAATGACTATTTTTTATCATTGTCGAGCATTATAATAAATCAAAAAATAGATTAAAAAAATAAAACTTTAGCTTGAAACTTACCTTAGTTATCGTGCAACTTCACTCTCCAAATTACCTTGCCCTGCAAGTAATCACCTTTATGTGCTTCATGCCATGATTGATTTTATGGTGAACCTTGCTGGGTGTAGTCTAAAAGTTCTACAATTTCAAACAGAAAATTATGATTTCCCGACACGATTTTGAAAAAATTGGACAATTTGTTTTTTAAAATCCTGGTTATAACTCTCAAACTCAGAAATTTTGGGTACCCCAAGGGTTTTTGAAGGTGTTGAATCCATTTATACCATCAAAATCACCATTAAAACATAGTTAAATTTAGATTATGCAAAATAAAAAATGTCGGATTCCGGTGAAAAGCCCCCCCCCGTTGGGGCCAAATCGTCAAATTTTTAGACAACTCCAACCTTACTTCCCTTTGGCGAACCTTACTGTCCTTGTCCTCTGGCAACCCTTATTGCATTGCTTGCTAGTGAGATTTATGGTTTCTTATCGTGGCTACTTTGAGGCTTTATATGGAAGTTTTTTTTTTAATTTTGTCTGTGTACAGGTGTTGGGTGGCATGTGGTTCGGAGCTATGGAATTTAAACATTCTGACTAATTGATGGAATTTGCAAGTGGAAGCATCAACAAAACAGGTTGCTTATCAGATGCCCACAATCTACCAACCAATATCCTTTGTCATGTCATCGAACTGCATTTGAAGGTACCCTGATATGTTTTTCACACAGGGCTAATTATGCCCAATACATACAGTTCATACATGTTTACATTGACAAAAACCAGCAAAATCATATACCGGGTCACAATATCATGTTTGAGTATGTTAGCATTTGATTTTATGGATTTCTTTCCTCTTATTATAGGTTGTGTTAAATTTTGAGCATTAATTCACAATACTCTAGGATCTTTACTGAGAGAATAACATGTACAGTATATCAATGCATAACAATCATATCAAGCATGTCAAGCATCACAAGAATCAAAAGCATGAGAGACAAGAGACACAGAGTTTCCGTGGGGAAAACCCTAAGGTGAAAAACCCCACAACTTCCTCAGAGATAGAGAGAGCAATGGCTCAACCAAAGTACAACCAAAATACACTGAGATAGTCTCCTAGTAGCAGATGATCCTCCTCCTCACTAGTGCACCACTTTCTGAGTGAGAGAAGTATGAGTTTCCGAGTGATCCAAATAGAGATCTCCCGATCTCTATTTATACTTAACGTGTTTGCCCAGTTACACTATGGGGCCGACTTGTCTAGCTAGGTACATCCACAATATAATATATATTTCAGGGCCGACCCCACACATGGTGGTCTAATAACCCATCGGCAAGTACACACACTTGCGACACTTCCTTATTGAGGAATAACACATCTCTTATAAGGGTACAATAAATATATATGAAATACATTCCGAAGTTACATATACATCAACACTCCCTCTTAACTAGGAAGGTATTTCTCGACACAGTTCTGCTAGACAAGTCTTCTTCTCGGGATCATCGTCATCGATGCATCGTCACTGCTGCTGCTATCTCAACCAATCTCTAACTCTACTCGTCATAGGAAGTTCTACAGAGCCAGTCCTTTTTCATACTGGATGTAGGCCCACCACCTGCAGGTCTTCATCATCACTGGCCATACTATGGAATCCTCAGGACTTATTACATGCATCACAAAACCTTGCAAGAGCATCCCAGGACTTATTACGAGCACACAACCCAACCTATCGGATCTCCCAGGGAGCTATTACATGTGACCGTACCACAAAACCTTGAAAGAGAATCCCAGGACTGATTACGAGCACATAGATCAACCTATCGGATCTCCTAGGGCGCTATTATATGTGGTCACCACAAAACCTTGCAAGAGCATCCCAGGACTTATTACGGGAACACATCCCAACCTATCGGATCTCCCAGGGCGATATTACATGTGGTCATAGCAAAACCTTGCAAGAGCATCCCAGGACTTATTACTAGCACACAGCTCAACCTATCGGATCTCCCAGGGCCGAATTATATGCCATAGGACAAAACCTCGAAAGAGCATCTGCCAGATATCCCTGGGCCAAATTATATGCCATAGGAAAAACCTTGCAAGACTATCTACAGATCTTACAGGGCCAAATTATATTTCCTCCCAGAGAAAAACCTCGAAAGAGCATTTGTCAGATATCCCAGGGCCAGATTACATGCCATAGGAAAAACATCGAAAGACTATCTGCAAATCTCCCAGGGCCAAATTATATGCTCATCTGCACAACCTAATCCATGGCCACAAAGTATCATCTTGATACTCACCATACATCATCCTGATGTATACATGATCATCCTGATCATCATCACTGCAACATCCTGCTGCATGTCATCTGGAGCAACATCCTGAAGCTCGTCATCCATGATCATCCTGATCATATAATGCATCTACCTGATGCATACCAAGTATCTACCTAATACATATCATCATACATGATCCACCTGATCATACAATGTATCCACCTGATACAAATACAAAAACATGATCCACCTGATCATACCTGATACATATCAACATACATGATCTACCTGATCATACATATACAAATACATGGTCCAAGCATCCAACATGATGCATATACAAACCATATACAAATGATCCTACTGATCATATCCAGCATCCAACATGATGCGTACATGCATATACATATAAATAATCCAACTGATCATATCCAACATCCAACATGATGCGTACATACATATACATATAAATGATCCAACTGATCATATCCAGCATCCTGCTGATGCATATACAGAGCAGTAACTGGAGCATCGTCCTGATGCTCATCATCTAGCGCTTACATCCACAGCCATGTGAAGGATCCTCCTTCCAACATGCTTGGAATGGCTTCTGCAAATGTGTCCATCACTTCTTCCTCGGAGTGTCATCAATCCAAAGAACGCCAAGCCTCTCCCTGAAGTACTCGAACTTCACCCTGGCTAGTGGCTTCGTCAGCACATATGCAATCTGCTCGTCCGTCACAATGTACAAGAGCTTCACAGCTCCTCTCTGCACCATATCCCTGATATAGTGATATTTGATCTCTATGTGTTTCGACCTGTCATGAAACACTGGGTTCTCGGACAACTTCACACAACTCTGGTTATCACAAAAGATACCAGTAGCATCCAACGGGAGATCAAATAACTCAAAAAGTAGCTTTTGAAGCCATACTGCCTCACAACTAGCTGAACAGGAAGCAACATACTCTGCCTCGGCTGTACTCAGTGCTACGTAGGACTGCTTCCTACTGAACCAAGAGATCACACCTGATCCCATACTGAAGACACATCCAAATGTGCTCTTCCTATCTGCAGCACTGCCAGCCCAATTTGAATCAACATAACCCTATAGGTTAAGCTTTTGATTCGCTTCATACTTGAGCCCATAATCCACTGTACCCTTCAGGTATCTCAGAACATGCTTTACAGCAACCAGGTGAACACTCCTTGGATCCATCAGGAACTGGCTCAATGTGTTCACTGCAAAGCAAATATCTAGTCTCGTGTTCGTCAGGTACATCAAGGACCCAATCATCTGACGATACATAGAGACATCAACCGACTTAAATGAAGCATCATATAGAAGCTTCAGATTCAATGCCATAGGTGTGTCCATGGCCTTGCAATTCATCATCCCAAATCTCTTCAGGATATCTACTGTATACTTCCCTTGACCAAGGAATATCCCACCTGCACTCTGCCACACCTCCATACCTAGGAAATAATGCATCATTCCCAAATCTTTCATATCGAACTCGGTAGCAAGCTTCCTCTTAGTATCTGCAATCAATATGTCATCTCCTGTTACAAATAAGTCATCCACATACAGGAGTAGAATCACAGGATTCCCTTCCTCAACCTTGTAGTAAAGGTTGGAATCCACTTTACTCTTGGTAAAGCCCAAACTGGATAGAAAGTTGTCTATCCTACCAAGTTTTGCACATATATGATTTCCTGTTATGTGTCTCAGAACCAAGTGGCTGCTCCACATACACTTCTTCTTCAACTACACCATTCAAGGAAGTTGTCTTGAAATCCATCTGGTGTATCTTCTATTTCATCACTTTTATATTTCTCTATGCTGCCATCTACAGCATGCTTGATCTGATAGATCCATATGGAATTCATAACAAAACTTCCCTTCAGGTCTTGGGACTACATCCCAAACATCATTATTCATGATCGACGGATCATGGCATTCTTCCCATATCCTGGGAACTTCAATATCTTCAATAGATAATTTTGTTGCTTGAACAAATTTGTAGTCCTTCTTTTGTAGGTGAAGGTATACGGTCTTTCCTACAAAACAAGTTAAATTGCATGATTAGAAACATCTCATGATTTTCAGACAAATTCTTACACATAAAGAAATATGTCATACAGTCATGCAATTATCTTAGCCAATGCTTCAATACAACATTTATCCATGTTCCACAACTTTCTAGATGTCTTCGAATCTCTACCAGAACATTGTTAAGAGTTTGCACTACTCCCAACATGTCAACAAAGAGGTTTCATTCTAGATAAGTAGCACTGGAATGTTGTAGAGTGCCATAGGCCACTTACCCATCACATGCATATTAGTAGTATACTGTTCATTAATGCAATCATTCTGATATGCACAATACATATCCTAAGTCTAGGAATATGAGCATATACATCATTGAACAATTTTATTTAAACAAACAAATATGCAAGAAATGATAATTAAAATACTTATATTTGTTTGTTTGTTGGGTGCACTCCCTCTCAGTCTTTTCTTCCTTGCAAGAGCTGCTGGAGTCCTAATCTGAAGTAGCTTCTTCTACACCTTTTTGTTGTGGAATGTACAGAGATGGTCAACTCCCTCTGAATATCTGCATCCTTGCAGAAACCACTGGAGTGTACTCCCTCTTGATCTTTGCTTCCTGGATTACCCGTTCTTGAACTTATATTCATTCTCGATCCCTATGCATGCTTGTTAGTATCATCATTGTGTTATCCTCGATGTCTCATACATAATCAAATATTCATTAGTATAATCTTAATATTATCAAAACACAATAATCTCAAGCATGTATAGTCATGATCATTTCAAACAGAAATAATAAGCATTAGCATTCAAGGTTTATATAGGACTCTTATGGTTAGTCATAACATGTCTAAACCTGTGATTACTCAAACCTATGACTCTTCTGGTTAGTCATAACATTAAATCAGGTAAGACACGTAATATGCATATACTCATGATTATTCAAACCTATGACTTCATGAATAAACATCATCAATCATGTCATGCATACTTATATAATAGATCCTATGATATAAGAAACACATACCTGGTCACCATATTTGCTAGTTATGTCTAGCAATGTGTTCTTGTTCTCTTCAATTACCTGCATAACCCATTAGTTAACTTTTGCAAAAACAAATTATACATACCTCTGTGTGATCCATGACTATGGATGAATCTTTGTATTTATGTCACCATGGCATGTTCAGGTTGTCCCTTCAATTTGTACAATCCTCCCTCTTGCTCTCCAATCACAACTGCATCATCAATAGTTTTACCCTTTAGCCACATTAGGACTTGGCCATCTACAAATGCAACCCTCATGCCTGTTGCATCCAATGCAGAGATGGAGAGAAGGTTATTCTTGAGCCCAGGTACATAAAGGACTTCTTTCATCTTCAAAGATTTTCCAAAATCTAGGTTGTAGGAGGCTTCACCACTTCCTTTGATTGGGTATTGATAATCATCCCCAAGTTTCACCTTATGGGGTGATTCATGTTCATATAGGTTTACAAAAGATTCCTTAAACCCAGTCATGTGTTTTGAAGCCCCACTGTCAATTAACCAATCATTACAACCATTGGAGATAGTACCTGTGAGAGCAGAGATTAGAACATACTCTTCTTCACTTGATGAGTCATCATCACTATCATCACTTTCTGCCCTAGCCTTCTTCTTTGGAGGTCTATCATCTTCGGCAGCATGAGCATGGAACTTTATTTTGTTGCCCTTCTTCTTCTTGCTGGAGTTGATGTTATCCCTTTTGTTCTTGGGACATTCTGAAGCAAAGTGACCCTTCTCATTACAAGTAAAACACCTTAGATCTTTCTTGTCTTTGTGATAATGATGAGAATATTTCTTCTTGTGATGGGATGGCTCCCTCTTGAACTTGCCCTTCTTAGTGTGAGTTGTGAGAGCTTGATCTTCATTCCCCATCTTTTCTTCTCTTGCCACAAGCCTTGCTTCTTCTTAAGAACATTCCTCCCACAATCTGCTGAAGGAGATTAATTTCTTTCTGGCACAGATTCCTTGAATAAAGGAGCCCATGACCTAGGAAGGCCATTCGGAGTGGTCATAACAACTTCACCATTATCCACTACTTCATCCACAGCTTCAAGTTGTTCCTTGATCTGAGAGACCTTGGAGAAGTAAGATTGAATGGTTTCTCCATTCAACATCTTAACCCCTTTCAATTGATTCTGCAGAGTCATCTTCCGATTTATGTTCTTCCCTTCAAATAACTTGGTCAAAGAGTCAAACATATCCTTGGGTGTCTTTAGAGAAGACACATGGGGTATGAGATGGTCTTTGATGGAATCGGCAATGATTCCCTTTGCCTTGACCAAGTTCTTCTTATGCAATACCTTAGCTTCTTCATCCTCTGGGATAGGGATGTCTTCTTTTATATATGAGTCCAACTCATTCTCTTCTAGGATTAACCCAATCCTATACTTCCAAGATCGGAAGTTATCAGCCTCTTCAAGCTTATCCTCAAGCTTGGTGTGGTGAGACATCTTAAAGAGTACTTCAAATGGAAAGAGAAAAGATTTAGGTCTTACCACTTGAATTGCCGAAAACTAGATCTGGTCCCAGATTAGGGTTTGTCAAAAAAACCCTAAAAATTCAAAATGTGAATTTCAACTTTCTGAAAGGATAGAAAGATGCGCCTTGATGAGATGATCAGCCTGGTGTATTCAGAATTTGAGATCAGCAAAGCTTTACCCTTCAGATTTGCCTTTTTGTCATCCTGGGTTCACTAAGGAGAGCCCTGGATTAGGGTTTGAGTTTCCCGGAGATCTACCCAGCCAAAAACCTCGATCTAAAGCTCTAAACTTCAATTTTTGCAAGGAGCTTCCATCTATGTCTTCAGATTCCAGAAATTCCTATTTTTGAGGAAACCCTAATTTTTAGGGCCAAATCTGAAAAAGCTCAGAATTGAATTCTGATTGGACAGATAGATTCTCCTTGATGAGTAGAGTCAATCTACTATACTGCTTTTCCAAAATATGTGGAGAGAAACCCAATAAACAAGAAACCCTAGTTTCTGTCACTGTACAATGTCTTCTTTTCAGGTTAGCTCTGATACCATGTTAAATTTTGAGCATTAATTCAAAATACTCTAGGATCTTTACTGAGAGAATAACATGTATAGTATATCAATGCATAACAATCATATCAAGCATGTCAAGCATCACAAGAATCAAAAGCATGAGAGACAAGAGACACAGAGTTTCCGTTGGGAAAACCCTAAGGTGAAAAACCCCACAACTTCCTCAGAGATAGAGAGAGCAATGGCTCAACCAAAGTACAACCAAAATACACTGAGATAGTCTCCCAGTAGCAGATGATCCTCCTCCTCACTAGTTCGCCACTTTCTGAGTGAGAGAAGTATGAGTTTTCGAGTGATCCAAATAGAGATCTCCTTATCTCTATTTATACTTAACCTATTTGCCCAGTTACACTATGGGGCCGACTTATCTAGCTAGGTACATCCACAATATAATATATATTTCAGATCCGACCCCACACATGGTGGTCTAATAACCCATCGGCAAGTACACACACTTGCGACACTTGTCAATACACATGACGACACTTCCTTATTGAGGAATAACACATCTCTTATAAGGGTACAATAAATATATATGAAATACATAGATGAAATATATTCCGAAGTTACATATACATCAACAGGTTGAACAAGAGACAAATGAAGTGTATAGGCATCTTACTTTAATTCATGATGCAGAGGTGGTTTTTTTATTACTGTGGTTGAGCATACATCTGATATCTATATCTCGAGTTCAAGTGTATATTCATAGATTATGTTGCGTTGTAACAGTACCTAGCTCACATTCATATGTCTTCCCAAGGAAATGGGTTGCATTTTTCTCTAGGGCCATGATGGGGGTATTATCAGCACGTTATGAGAGGTGGTTATGATCGGACCCTTTGATCCTTCCTTTAGGATAACTACGGCTTAGTGGCATTGTTAACTGCCTCATTCTTGGGCTTGTAGCCCTGAGGTCGGTGTTCGGGGCTCCTAGGGGCAGGTCACTGGGTCACATGACCTCCTACATTTTTTCTACACCGATGACAGTATTTCAGCTTTGAGGCAATTGCCTCCTCTTCCGGTCACCCTATGCACCCATCTTGGCCAATTTCCAGCAGAGCGCCCTCTCTCCTTGGTGCATTTCCAGTGATGAAGTCATCCTTGGTCACAAGACCCACAGGATTGTAGAGGGGGGATGTTGAGGGTTTTTTCAAGCATTGTTGGGGTTAGATGGGGCATGACGATCCCCCCTGCTCACTCCACCTTTCGGAGTGAATCCTTTTGTTCAGTTTTACCTATTTTTAGGATTTTTTTGTCACCTAGGGGGAAAATACCCCAGGTGGCCACCTCTTAGCCATCTTTTAGATTATTTTATATTATTTCATGTTATATTTTTACATTGACATGATATTTGTCCTGTTGGCCTAGTTATTTTATAAAAGTGAGTTGAGAAGACTATAAATAAGCCTCCTCACTTCATTTGTAAATCATAACTCATGGGATAAATTACATAATGTTTCTCTTTTACCCTGATAGTCTCTTGGAAAGTGATGCGCAACTCTTGGAGTAGCTTCTTCTTTGTATTGTGGATGAAAGTTGGATTTTTTCTAAGGTTTTGCTCATGCATGGTGGATGCTAGGAATTGTTGGAACAACACAAAACTAAAGTAATTCTTGCTTTAGCCTTGCTTGGTGAAGGTAAGTGAGTTTCTTGCTTCTTGATGATTGAATGGTGGCCATAGAGCTGCATTTTTTTCGGCCTTCTTGTATTTCTTCTATATTCTTTGCATGGTGGAAAACGCTCCCTAGAGGAGGTTTTCCCTAGTTTGGCCTTGGATCTCTAATTCTGCCCTAGATTAGGCTCCTATAATGAACCCTAGAGGTTGTTGTAGGAAACCATGGTTTAGAATTCAAAGAGAAATTTACTCCAAGAGGGAGGTTGGTTACCTCTCCTCTAGGCCTAGGGTTTAGGGTTTCATCCATTAAAACCCTAGTTATCAAAATTTATCAAATTATTCTTGCATGCTCATGTGTAATTTTTCATTTTCATGGTATAATTAGGGTTAGAATTAGGTTTGCAATTTTATGTCTGAAACCCTAAAAAATAAAATTTTCAAATTTTTGGTCTCCCTAAAATTTCGGCCTGCCCATTTACCCCTAAAAAAACCCTAGGGCGAAATTTGTGGTAGCCCTAAAATATAAAAATTCTTTAAAACCTAAAAAAAAAAAATTTGCAAAATCTCCAACCACTTAGGGCTATGGCCTTCTACTTCTCTTCCTAAAACCCTCGCCCTTGTTTTTTCAGGGCTTGTCGCCCCCTTTTCAATCCCTTCATCCCCTTGTTTCATGTCTACAATAAGGGAAATCCTGTCACTTTTCATGTTGCCCTAAACCTGTCACAACAAAAGCACACAGAAAAATAACATAAAGAGTTAGCAAGAGAGTACCTAAGCGACTGTGTAACCAAGGTTGATATGAATGTTAGATTTGCCACTAATTTAAGGGAAATCGAAAGCTACAAGGATTGTTATTTGTCTGAGTTTGTTCTTGTTTAAAATATGTTGCCATTAAATAAGATTGAAATAACATATTGCTTGGCTTGGTCCTTGTCTTCACTTAATTGGTTACACATAATAAACAAACCCTTAATATTGTCGAGCAAAGATTTACATAAGGGACTAAATTCACTACCGTTTGCATGCTACATAACTATTATATCAGATATAGATAGATTGTTCAAATATGCTAATAGCTTTGCTCTTTTGGTTATACTTGGCATGGTAGATATCTTAAAACACTAATTACTGCTTGTATACATCCTTGCCTAAGTGCCATTATTTACTGTTGGATAGTTCGCTGGAAGTGTTACTGTTGGTGTGCTACAGGATTGGTAAATTAGACTTGATCTATAAATTTGCAATGTTCATAGTTGTTAGCAAGATTGCTCATTGATTGGGAAATTATCCTTATTGTTTGATCACTGGATGAAATATTTGCCTAAATATACTACTATTGATCACTTTACTACATTGTTTATCACTGTTGAAATTGCCTTTAACTATATTATTGCAGCAGTACTTACACATTTGGCTTCTTTACTTGATGAGTGATTACATGCTTTAGATAATTGTTTGTTGAAGGAATCTTTGCTAGAACTGTGACAAATTATTTTGGTTTGATAATATCTTCACCACTTATATTTCGTAGTGTGTTTTCTTCATTCTTGACTTAACTCCATAGAAAGCATTGGTCACTAACACCAATTGCATGGGAAGATCTAGAGTTTGGTGGCTAAGTGTTTACAAGTGTTCTATAAGGTATCCCCCCTTGGAGGTCAAGACTCTCTGAAGAGGTTAAATATTTGTGATCGAGGTGACATTGGGTCACAAGTCTGTGCATGTGCTTATTGGGAACTAGCCATGCTAGTCTTCCTGGTAATAGAGTCAAGAGTGACGTTGAGCTTGATGATATGTGTTTAAATAGCAGCAAAACGAACCTTGCAGTGATGTGGGTACTCCCTCTCTACCGAGGCCAAAACAAAAATGTGCGTTCCTTCTGCAAGACTCTCACTTCTTAACACACAAGCACTCAAAGGCTTCTCTGTTCTTAGGAGGCATGATGATGAATGTCTTCCACCTCTAGTTTGTTATTTCTACTTGAACCAACACATTTGGTTAGTTTTTCAATGATAGTTTCTAGAAAATAATGTTTACTTTGGTTTTTTTATGTGCAGGACATGGCCTAGCCGTTGCCAACGCAATAGTTGGTAGTTGCATACTTAGATACCAGGTTTGTTACTTGAAAACAAGGTGTTAGAAAAACAGGATCGCAGAGCAATAACAATAAACAGAAATGAAAATATAATCACACATACACATTACAAGAGAGACACAGATATATCGTGGTTCACCCAACTTGGGCTACGTCCACACTGAATTTTTCAGTCCTTATTATTATTACCGTCCAACAAGGTGAAGGGATACAACCTGCAGCACAGCCGCTGCACTTCCTCTTCACTGTCTCACAGTCTCTCTCCTTATCTTAGAGATCTTTACAATGCATAAAACCTAATACATCAACCCTAGCCGTATTACAATGTCTTTCTTTTATAGGGAAAATACAATGGGAAAAATACCACGGGATACCCAAAACCATGGGCCCGCAAAACAGTTGGCGAAAACAGCCTAAAAAAAATTTCTCGGGGGCGTTTACCCGAACCCCTAAAAATGCATAATGGGTGTACAGTCCTCCGGGGTGCACGGCTAAGACAATATCATCTATGAGACTGGAAGATATTGCTCCACAACCAGCAATCTCCCACTTGGAGACTATTCTCACCTTCATGCTAGAAGGCCAACTGAAACCGAGCAAGAACTCAGTTTCTCTCTGGGCACTACCTTTGTGAACATGTCTGCAGGATTCTGGCTAGTATGTATCTTTTCCAGCTTCAACAATTCATCTTCCAGAACAGAGCGTATGAAATGGTACTTGAGTTGTATATGTTTAGTCCTCAAATGGAATGATGAGTTCTTTACAAGATGAATGGCACTCTGGCTGTCACTATACAACCTACTATCCTTCTGCTTCTTACCCACTTCCTCCATAAACCTCTGCAACCAAATCATCTCTTTAATAGCCTCTGTAATAGCAACATACTCTGCTTCCGTTGTTGAAAGTGCAACAATATTCTGCAGTTTCGAAATCCAGCTTACTATTGTTCCACCTGCAGTAAACACATACCCTGTGGTGCTCCTCCTGCTATCCTTATCACCTGCCATATCTGCATCAACATATCCCTGTAGAACAGTGTCTGAACCTCCAAAACATAATGCCTGAGTGGTGGTACCTTTGAAATACCTGAGAATCCACTGTACTGCCCTCCAATGTTCTTTACCTGGATTGTTCATATATCTGCTCACAACTCCCACTACATGTGCAATATCTGGTCTTGTGCACACCATGGCATACATCAAGCTGCCAACTGCTGACTGATAGGGAATCTTGGACATGTAATCTGTCTCTTCCTGTGTCTTGGGACACATTTCCTTACTTAGACTGAAATGGCTGACCAAATTTGTACTTATTGGTTTTGCATTCTGCATTCTGAACCTCTCCAACACCTTTTGTATGTACTCACTCTGAGACAATGTCAATTTGCGATTTTTTCTGTCTCTTGTTATTCTCATACCAAGGATTTGCTTTGTAGCACCCAAATCCTTCATCACAAATGAATTAGCTAGCTTCCTTTTGAGTACATTTATATCCTGCATGTTAGACCCTGCAACAAGCATGTCATCCACATACAATAACAAAATAATATATCGTTCATTGTCTAGCTTCTTGAAATAAACACAGTGGTCAGAATGACATCTACTATAACCTTGTTATGTCATAAACCTGTCAAATTTTAAATACCACTGCCTTGGAGCTTACTTCAAGCCATACGAACTCTTTTTCAACCTGCATACCAAGTTCTCCTTACCTTTGTCCTCATACCCTTGTGGCTGCTGCATATATATCTCTTCCTCCGAATCCCCATGGAGAAACGTTGTTTTTACATCTAACTGTTCAAGATGCAAATATTCTACCGCCACTAGACTTAAGATAGTCCTAATTGAAGTCATCTTAACAACAAGAGAAAATATTTCATCAAAATCAATACCTTTCTTCTATGCAAACCCCTTTACAACAAGTCTGTCCTTGTACCGCTTCTTACCTCCTTCTTCTTCCTTCAACCTGTAAATCCATTTGTTCTACAATGCTCTTTTACCAACAGGCAACTGAACCAGATCCCAAGTCTGGTTTCCTACCAATGAGTCCATCTCCTCATTCATGCCTTGCTCCCACTTCTTTCTAGTTTCCACCTGCATTGCTTCTTAATAACATTATGGTTCACCAGCATCAGTCATCAACAAATAATACATTGAAGGAGAGTATCGTTCAGGGAATCTACTTAACCTGGTAGATCTTCTTGTAGTTGCAAGAGTTTCAGGTACTTGTTGTTGTTCTTGATTTTCTGGCACCTTTGGAACTTCATTTTCTTGAATTTCATCAAGTACTGTGTACTCTATGGTTTCCTTTTCCTGTTTCTTTCCCTGCAATTGATCTTTATACATGACCTTTTCATTGAATATGACATCTCTACTTCTAATGATTTTGTGATTTTCATAATCCCATAAATGATAACCAAAATCATCAATCCCATATCCAATAAAGGTACATTTCTTAGATTTAGCTTCAAGCTTTGTTCTATTTTCTTTATCAATATGGAAAAATGCTTCACAACCAAATGCTCTCAGAAATGAGTAGTTTACCTTTTTATCTGTCCATGCCTCCTCTGGACTACCACTATCCAAAGCACTTGAAGGTCCTCTGTTTATTAAATAAATAGCAGTATTTACAGCATCCGCCCAAAACTATAATGGCAACCCTGCATGCAGTCTCATACACCTTACATGCTCCATGATCGTTCTGTTCATCCTTTCTGACACACCATTTTCTTGTGGTGTTCCTAGGACTATCTTCTCTCTACGAATCCCATGGTATGAACAATAACTATCAAACTCCTTGCCGCAGTACTCACCTCCATTATCAGATCTGAGACACTTCAACCTTTTTCCTGTCTCATTCTAAACCAAAGCTTTCCACTTCTTAAAAGTAGCGAACACATCAGATTTTTGTCTAATGCAATAAACCCAAGTTTTCCTAGTTGCATCATCTATAAATGTAATATAATAATGAGATCCACCAAGAGATTGTACCTGAGACGGTCCCCATACATCTGTATGCACTAGCTCTAACTTTTCATTCTTCTTCTATTTCCCAACCCTGAGAAATTTGACACTCTTCTGTTTTTCATAAACACGGTTTTCACAGAATTCCAAACTTACCTGCTTCAAATCTGGCAGCAACTTCCTTGAGTGGAGAATCTGCATCCCCTTCTCACTCATGTGGCCAAGCCTATGATGCCACAATGTTGTATTTGTTCCTGTGGAAGCTAAAGAGATAGAATGGTCAGTATTATGAGGACATAAATACAACGTACCTATACTGTCTCCTTTTGTTATCACCATTGATCCTTTAGTGATCTTCCACCACTTTTCTCCAAATGTAGATAGACAGCCGCCATCTCCCAACTGCCCTGTTGAGATCAAATTTCTTTTCATAGCAGGAATATGCCTAACATCTTTCAACATCCAGTCAGTTCCATTCTTAACTTTTATCCGTACCTTACCCATTCCAACAATTTTACATGGCTCATCATCACCCAATAAAACATGTCCAAAATCGCCAGGAACATACTCATGAAAGTATTTCCTATGGGGTGTAGCATGACATGAAGCTCCTGAATCTACTACCCAATAATCAATAGTATTATCTAATGCAAAAATCAAAGCATCTTGTAACACATCACCTGCTACATTTGCTTCCTGGGTAGTTTCCTTCTGTGCATCTCCTTTCTTCTTTAGAGATATGCAGTCTTTCTTCAGATGTCCTTTCTTTCCACGGTTCCAGCACTCTATTTTTCTCAATCTGGACTTGGATCTGCCCATTTTAGACTTGCCACAATTACCTTGGCTTTTTCCTCTCTCCTTTTGTCTTCCCCTGCTCTCCATGGTCAACGCATTACCTGATGTCTCATCTGTGCTTTTTCTTCGCATTTCTTCGCTAAGAATAACACCAATAACATCATCAAATTTCAAGGTGTTTGAACCAGAGACAGAGTTACTTACAGCCATGACCAAACTATTCCAGCTTTCTGGTAATGAACACAAAATTAGAAGAGCCCTAACCTCATCATCAAAGTTCACACTTACATAACTTAGCTGATTTGTAACCGTATTAAACTCATTTAAATGATCAGTAACATATCCACCTTCAGACATCTTCATATTAAATAAATGCTTCATTAGAAATACCTTGTTGGAGGCCGAGGGTTTTTCATACAGCTTACCCAGTGCGCTCATCAAACCCTCCGTTGTCGTTTCTTTTGAGATATTGAAAGCCACCGACGAAGCCAGGCTCGGCCGTATTGTTCCCAGAGCCTTTCTGTCAAGAACCTCCCATTCTTTGTCTTTCATGGCCGCCGACTGCTTTGCTCTTCCTCCCAACGGTAGGAATAGATCCTTCTGGTACAGATAGTCCTCCATTTGCATCTTCCATAACTGAAATTTTTGGCCGTTAAACTTCTCGACCTTAAACTTTCCTTCTTCCGCCATTGCTCCCACTCGAACCAGAAACCCTAGCTTCCTGCGGGTTTATCTGCCAAATAGACCTTTGGATCTGATACCAATTGTTAGAAAAACAGGATCGCAAAGCAATAACAATAAACAGAAATGCAAATATAATCACACATACACATTACAAGAGAGACACAGATATATCGTGGTTCACCCAACTTAGGCTACGACCACACTGAATTTGCCAATCCTTATTATTATTACCGTCCAGCAAGGTGAAGGGATACAACCTGCAGCACAGCCGCTGCACTTCCTCTTCACTGTCTCACAGTCTCTCTCCTTATCTTAGAGATCTTTACAATGCATAAAACCTAATACATCAAACCTAGCCGTATTACAATGTCTTTCTTTTAGAGGGAAAATACAATGGGAAAAATACCACGGGATACCTAAAACCATGGGCCCACAAAACAGCTAGCGAAAACAGCCCCAAAAAATTTTCTCTGGGGCGTTGCCTCGAACCCCTAAAAATGCAGAATGGGTGTATAGTCGTCCAGGGTGCATGGCTAAGACAATATCATCTATGAGACTGGAAGATCTGGCTCCACAACCAACATAAGGATACTAAACCTGAGGCCTTATTTTATCCCATGCCTAGAAACTTATTTTAAGTGGAAAGAAACCACTCATGTGCATGGAGGGATATGTTTTTCAACTTGTTATTATATAGTTGTATTGTAGCAGTTGATTTTATCATGTTAAGAAATGGTAGGAGATGCCTCCTATGTAGTAATTGTTGTGATTAGAAAAAGGAAGGATCCACATAAGCATTGGTAAAAAATAAATTCATGAAGAGCAAGCCAACTTTGTAAGTTCCAGCATTATGAATATGTAATTTTATTTGGTTTTACCTGTGTGTTTAACAATCCAGATACTGTAGTGACTTTTATTTAACTTTTTTTTTCACATACAAGATGAATTTCAACTTGGATTTAGGAGAATCGAACGAAAGCAAAAGATATTTAAGCAGAGCATCGAAGATCTGACACAAAACGTTGGCACGACATGTTGATCGTTGCAACCAAGACATATTCCAGGTGATAACCGTGGTCGTGCAAAGGATGATTAGTCTGGTGTAGGAAAAGATGCCTAGATTTCTTATGCATAACTTGTTTTGAAATTGTTTTCCATACATCCAGTTTATCACTGCAAATATTGCACTAGAAACATTTTAAATGCAATTATATTTCTCTGTGATTATTTGTAATGCAATGTATCCATGATCTATATGCATCTTTTGCTCTGAGATTGCTCCTAAGGCATCTTGGCTACATTTCATACGGCTATGTTGCACTGGGACTATTTTTCCTATGTTCCATATGCTATCTTCCTAGAACTGATCTTATGCGGTTTATTGTCTATGAGTCTGTATCTATTGCATAATTTTACCTTATGACTGTCATTAGAGCATTTTCCCCTTTACCCATTTGCATATCCTTCTCGCAATTTCTTGATTTTTTGTAAAACTCCTCTCAGACTAGCGATCTTAGTATTTTTCTTACTATGTTTTTCATATAAAGGTCCTCTAAAGCATTCTACCCATTACTCATCCACATATCCTGCTATGAATTTGCTTATGTTATTTTAAAACTCCTCTCAAAGTGGCCACCAAGTATTTACTTACCATGTTTTCCATGTTAAGGTCCTATAAAGCATCTTGCCCATTACCCATATGCATATCCTACTCTGAATTTACTTATATTATGTAAGTGTGTTTCAGACTGGAAACCTAAGTTTATTTTGTTTTTTCATATTAAGGTCATATTAAGCATGTTTCCCATTACCCATTTTTATATCATGCTCGAAACTTGTTTCTATTATGTTAAAAGGACTTTCAAACTGGCGACCTAAGTATTTACTTATGATGTTTTTCATATTATAACATCCTATTATTTCGGATCAGGTGCTATTCATGTTAGTTCATTGTGTTTTTCACTTTTTTGTACTTGCTGAAAAGTTTTCAACCGTACATTGTTCACCTCTTCTATGTGCACATCCCACCCTGCATCTATTTCAAATGACATATTTTACCTACAACCTATATGCATACCTAGCTTTGAAAGATTCAAATTCGATGTTCATATTGATGATTTTCATGTTTCCTATCAATGTTTAGACATGAATGGAAAATTTTGGTTGCAGCGGAAGCATTTTAAGCATTTTATTAGGTTTCCAACACTATTTGGTGATGTTGGGCACCATTGTTATCATCATGTCGATACTTGTTCCTGCGATGGGTGGCAGCTCTGTAAGTACAACCTACTTCAACTTTTGTTCTATAAGGTCTTGGTATGGTCGTTTTTGAAGTAGTGGACCCTTGAAATTTTATTATTGGAGGACATATAAGCAGTCCATCTGATACGCTTTCAATTCTATTCAATCATGGAAAAAAATTTGGTTCATCCTCTAGGACTTACTTTAGGTTAGACTCCAACCGCTTTTGACTGAAATTTGTATATTTGTGCAGGAGGACAAGGCTAAAGATATCCATATAGTATTGTTTGTAGTAGGTATTAATACACTATTCCAAATGATATTTGGTACTAGGTTGCATACTATTATAGAAGGCTCATATGCCGTTATCCTTACTACCTTCTCCAGCATTGGTTCTAGTAGAAACCAAGACATTATGGATGATCATCAAGTATGCAAGAGTCTGATACATCTTGGCATTGTTGGAATTTCATTTGGATGTGTTGATGATCTCCAATTTCTTTCTGACATGGAAACTCGTTTGCTCAATCTGTCTGCATAGATTTCAACATATAATGCAAAGAATACAAAGCTCTCTGATTGTTGTTTTTTTTTAACAGAAACGGTTATATTTGTATTGAAAAAAGGCTGAACGGATTCAATGAAGTGTTACAAAAATATATTGATAGACTCCAACAAAGTAATATAAACAATCTTGCAAATAACAACTGACATATACAGTATTCCAAATGGAGCTATAATCCTCCCAAAATTCTAAAAACCCTAGACAAATATAGATTTTCACATATTGTCCTAGTAACAAAACACAAAAAAGAGCATATGATGAACATGCTAACTACTGGAATAATTGGTTGCTCCTTTCTCAAGGAAGTCTTCTTCATCTTCATCATTGTCCACACTCTTGTCTTCATTTTTTGTAGTTTCATCATCCATATCGACCTCTACATCATATTATTCAACCTCCATATGTCCTACAAATCCATTCTCCATGTCGGTCTCTTTTTCCTCTTCTGAACCATCATCATAATTACCCTCGGATTCATCTTCTTGTTCTGTAGCAGTTATATTTATAAAAGTATTTTTTTTCATCATTGCGTTTTTCAAAATTTGCTCCATCCTTTTTAGAGCCCTCTCTTACTGACTAAAGGACTAAAGTTCCATCACCATTGCAAGCCACACAGTTATCATCTATTTTGGAAAAACACCCACCAATCCGGTATTCATTTTTATATACTAAAGCTACCATGCATGTAACCTTGTCTTCACAGTTCTTGACCTCTGCTTGTAAACTATTAAAATGAGTTTCCAAATTACCATTTAACTCATGATACATCTGGTCTATTTGGTCTAGACGGTTATCCAACATCGGGGTATGGGAAAGCATCTGATGAACCGCTGCAAACATGCCTTCCATTATGTCCTTCATCCATTTCAGATGAGTTTTAAAGTTGTTTATACTAGCGGTAGCAACATTCACTTGGTCTACTAGAAGTTGAACCTTCTTCTCTAGGTCTATAGTTAAAAGGCTTTCCATATAACCGACTATTCTAGCAAATCCAATAATATGCAACCTAGAATTTACGATTTCAACAAACACAATAACAGAACTAGAACAAAGCAACCCAAAACCTTCCCTTCTGTCAAATAAAATGATATTCCACACACAATTTGACCCAAGCTCAAGAATTTCACAATACAAATCCAATCCAATGTCCCAAACCCCCCAATTGAATGCTAGAGCAGAACCTAGACTAAATACCTGAAAAGGAAGAGAGACTGGAGTATAACACATTACTCCTCGGGATAAGGAGAAGGCTGAAGAAACTGCATTCCCTACCACCATTCCAGACGAAAAATCCCAAAACGTTGCACCGGAAATAACCTTCGAGATAGAGTTCTTGTTAGAGAAGTAATACATTAACATAGGGCCTCCATGCGTTGGGAAGTAAAGAGTGCCAAAACCAAGGAGCCAACCCTCCTTAATGCGCGTTCTACAACCATAAATTCGATCACTGCCATCGCGAGGAGAGGACACCTCCCCATTCACATTGTCCAAGAAAAAAATGTCTTGGAGGCTTAAAGAGGCCTTCCACTTGATTAAACATTTAAATGACATAGACATCTTTTGGACCTTATGGAATCCAATAGTTCTGAATTGATCCTCCATTTAACATTAGCCCACCTTGGGTTATAAGGGAACCTCTATTTGCAAATTTTTTTGCTAGATGATTCAAGGATCGCTTGACATGGAAAAAATTTATTGACTGAAACCACGGGAGGATACCCAAGATACGATTATGAAGACGACCGGCTAGAGGGTTTGCAATGAGATGACTATTTCATGTCTAAGACAAGATAATCATGGAGTCCCTAATCACAACAAGAGGATGAAAATATTCTTCTAATGCCAGTTTTAGACCTAGAAACAGAGCATAACGTTCAACTTGGTTATTTTTACATATTTTGAGTTCCCGAGCAAAGGTTTTCACTATATTTCCACCAGGGTCAAAAATCACCCCACCCGCACCTACCTCCCAATCTCTGATTGTTTCTTTTGCACTACAAATTATCTTGGGATTTAGTGGTATGTGGGTTGTTGTTGCAAGGTTGGCTTGATCTCTGAATTTTCTCAAGTAAATCAATGCAAATTCATTCCATGTACTAAGGATTTATAGTATGTGGTGCATGATTCCCTTGTCTCAATCACATGGTGCATGTCAGGTATTTGAGTCCTCTTTTAGCAGTTCCAATGGTAACTCTTGTTGCAGTTTGACTTTATGAACTTGGCTTCCCTGGGGTAAGTAGACAACACCATTTCTATTATGCCTACTTGGCTTAAGCAAATGCCATTTCAAAAGCTGATCTCTATTGCACTCACTTGGTATTAAACAAATTTGCATTATGTTTGAATATAAATTCATTATGTTTCAAATTTGTAATGAATACCATAACCGCACATGGGTTACATGGGTATAAATTCGTAATCTCGATTGTCCTGGCCCAATATGTTTGTTAGATGGAGAGATGCAAGGTACTCAAAATTAGAGTGTCAATGCATCTAGTTTGGAACAGAAGGAATTGCTCAAGTATGTTAGTTAACTTGAATACCACCCTTCTTGCTTGAATAATTACTTGTTTGGATTGATGACTATTTTTCTTATACAAGGTCCATCTCTTTAACTTATCATTTATCTTGAAGCAATAATATTTGTTTTGATATCTGCAGTCTCTTCTTTTGAATTGGGGCAGTATGTACTTTTCTGCATTGTAGGTGATTTCTAGATAACTAGTTTGGTGGGAACTTAACACCTGCTTTTTCTTGAATACTTGTTTTGTTTGAACACATGGGTACTTAAGAGAAAATTCATAGACAAGATGAAATAGAACACGTGGTTGGGAAATATTTTGTGATTCAAAAAGTTTAGAAAGCTTTGACCTATATTAGTCATGGTCTACTCCTAATTATATCAATCTAATATACATTTGAGGTTTAAATTTTTAATGCAATAACATATTAATCATATACAATCTTTACCAATATTAATCAAACTAGTAAAACCCAACTCTCAACGGTGTTTGATGTTGGATTGTTTCATAAGTGAATCAAGGTAACTTCTGAAAATAATTATTTCCAGTTTTTTTTAAACTTCCTTTTTGCAAATTTAAATTATAATGACTAAACAACATAGCTTATAAATCTATTTGAATCTCATAGTTTTGATTTTACTTGATGATACCCTTTCTAGCTTGAATAGTTAGCATAGATAAATTCCTTCCAATTGGTTCAAATGTATTTCAGAAATATTTTCAAACAAAAGTATTAGTGCCTATTATAAGAATGACGGGGCTCAGGTATTGTCAATTTAATGAACTCTAACCCACTAAAATTGACCTCAAATGTCTTCAACCTAATCAATATCATTCTACCAAGGTATAAGTTAATGACCCAACTCTTGGTATTTATTTTTAAATTTCAACTAGTTAAACTTGCAATGACAAAAATAAGTTTTGGATCCTATTGAATCTAAAGTTTTGATTAGATTGATAGGTTTTTCATTTCAAACTTAAGATTCCTTTTGTTCACCAAATATCCATTTGTTTGGATATCCATATCACCTTTCATTCTATGTTTAAGAGCTTTAAATTTATGTTTGGATGTGTAATTACTAAGACCTATTTTATTTGAATTTTCATTTAGCTCGAAAACATATCCTCTTTCTTTGAACAGAAGTCAAATGAAGTGTTGTGCTTTGCAATCTGATTTACAGGTAGATAAATGCATGGAAATAAGGCTCCAAGAGCTTATTGCACTGATCTTCTTTTCAGAGGTTAGTAATTAACTAATTATCATTATATGTAAACTTCTAGAATGAGAAACTTTCTAGATATATCATATATCATGTTCTAGTGTTTTCATGTTTTTTCCAATCTAGTGTATTGAATGATTCATAGTTTGAAAGATTGTACATTAAATTGTTGCAAAATGACACTAATTGCTGTAACTTTTTATTTTAATATTTGGCTAGATTTTGAATAAAAATCACCCCAAAAAGATGAGATGAAATTGTAATTGCTTAGCTTATTTTTTTAAATATAAATTTTATTTATATAAAAAATTTAATATGATTATTAATTAATCAACATTATATTTATTATTATAATACTTTTAATTTTATATAACATATTATTATTAGGATGACATGAGACTCACTAGAATTGTAGAATACATTTAAGGTTTTTTCATATAGTATTTTTAAGTTATAATAAAGATTATATTATTTAACTTTCCATTTTTAAGGTTTAGGTTTTTGAGATAAAGGTTATTTGTCAACTTTATAAATATGTTGTGAATGTAAGCTTTAATTATGGTTTTAAGATATGTGTTTTTATTGGTTGTTTTAAAGGTTTCAAGATTTGCATTTGTATAGATTGTTGGAAAGTTTTTGTTTACTCAAGATTTTTATGTCGTAAGGCGTTTTTTCTGCGAGGATAATCCTTGCTCCTGGAGTAGGATTCCTCATCTATCGGACAAATAGAATTTTGCCACGTATATTTTCACTGCCAAATTTGTCATTTCCATCAAATTTACTGTTTGCATCCAATTTTGTTAGCGGAGAGATAGCGCGTTATGGGTCTGCAGTTCGAATTCGGATAACATGACGCTGAAATTACGGGAAAGGATGCCGTCGAATTCGGATAACATGACGCTGAAGTTACGGGGAAGGATGCTGTGAGATACTCGAGCTGCCAGGTGTGGAACATTTGACTTCTTTGGAGAGCTTGAATGTTGAGGGATGCGAGAAGCTCCAGAGCATCCCAAGGTTGGGGCAGCTCACAGAGCTTACAAAACTAGATATCAATGGTTTCCCTGAGTTACAGGAGTTTCCCATTCACCAGCTACTGCAACAGGTTCACACAAACACAACACCTGAGCCAGATCTGCGACCCTGGAACCCGTGGAAATAGTGAAGAGTGCAATATGGATTCCACGACACATTCATCACTTCCGCCGAGATTTCTAAGCAGGTGCCGTGAGGACGCGCTATCTTCCACCCTTCTTGGTTTCTTGATTTACCCGTCTACACATGGTTATTCACTTTCAAAATTTGCCTTATTTTCTTTGTTTTGGTTTGGTTGTTTATTAGGGTTTTGTTGAAATGTGTGTTGATGTGCCCTGCGAAGGTTCAAGTGGAGGACAAGAACATTATGATCGTCAGTGGTGAAGGCAGAGACAACCCAAGTAGAGGAGTCAGATGGTCTTCAACATCTGGTTCCCCAACTGGGCCTTCACGGTTACCTTCGGATAACGGCCCTTATCACTGCGCTGAAGATTTTGGGCCTCTATGATTCACATGGTTAATCATGTGAATATTGCAGTATATAATAGAAACAATCATGTACCCTCGTGAGCCAGAGCCATTGAATGAGCTCCAGGAAGCGACTGCCAAACATCCCAGGTAAGCCCCCCCAAACCTATGAATCTTTGATTTCTCAAATATAAATGGATGGTTATATGCTTGCAAAGGCAGTTTTCATGATGTGAAGAAGTTGGGGATTTATTATCTGCATTTTGTAAGAGTCGATACAATTGTACATTGGTGGATTTGATAGTTTTCCTCGGATTTTGTAGTGGTAAATATGATATCTTCGAATTCCATTTTCGTAATTACCGAAATGCAAATACAGATTGCCATGAAAGAATGCAGTATGTGTGGAGATTTGGTCATGGAGAAAGAGCTCTTTCAGTGCCAAAGCTGTTTGTATCGCCTTCAACACAGGTTACATATACATCATCCATTTCTCATTTTAATATATAATTTTATACTAATGATATGCGAGTCTTTATACTTCTGACAACAACCCTAACAATATAAATGAGGATGTGCTTTCGAAATAACAGTTGATATATTGACTGTCTATTTCCATAATTGACTGCAAACTCAGAATCGATGTTTGTGCTACATCCAGATACTGCAGCAAATTATATGGAAATGGGGAATTAAACGAGTTGATATGCGACTGGTGTCTGCATGAACAAGAAAGCAAGCCTGGCGCAGATGGGGTCTTTATGTTTGCTTCCGGAACAGAAAACGGATATCTCTGTTTCAAAAGGAAGGATCTGAAGTTGCGCTGGGGTTTCACCTTTTTCTATTCTCTGCACAAGCTTTATTACAGCTTCGGGCTCTTTCTCCCCTACGAGAACCAAAGGATAAGGGTCAATTTCCAGGCCTCCTATTGAAGCTCATTAACGCCATGAACACCATGGATATTGGGGTGTACACTGGTTACTCGCTTCTCAGCACATCCCTTGCATTGCCGAATGATGGAAAGGTATCTAGTCATCTTTAAATTCATATTGAGCAAGTTCCCCAAAATTTTGGAATAGTGGTCGATTGAAATTAATGAAGGGTTAATGGCTGGGATGCAGATACTAGCCATGGACATCAATAGAGAAAACTATGATCTGGGGTTGCCTATGATTCAGAAAGCAGGAATTTCCCACAAGATCGACTTCAGACAGGGCCCTGCTTTGCCACTTCTGGACAAAATTATTCACCCATTCAGTTTTGAAAATGTTGCGGGGTTTGTTATGCAGGGTTTCAAGTGTGTCGTTCTTTGGGACAAGGAACTGGATCTGGGAAAGGGAATCAGTGCAGAGTGTGTTTGTATTCAACTTACATTTCTACTTTCATGGTTTCTTTATAAAGTCTAGAATTCTCAAAATCTACATGGTATTAAGAATTAGCATCGTTAGATTAAAAATCAGAAATCTACAAGCTCGGAAGTCAAGCTGTCAATTGCTTTCCTGGAAACATTTGGAGATGAGTATATCCGATCAAAGTAAGATGGCCAAGATTACTACTGAGGAGATACAACAGTTTGTCAGATCCCATATTACTCTGAGTATGATGAATATAGAAGGTGGGGTATTGAGCTACCTTTCTTTCCACATATGACAAAGACAAAATGAACGAAAAATTGGTCGTTCAAGGCAGAGTGCATCCCTGCAAGCAGCTAAAAAGGGACAACTCCACAGCATGGGTTTAGCCCCACCTTGAAACCCTAAAGCATAGACCTAAGTTTTAGACTGGTGATCTTAGAATGTTTTCATAACTTGAAAAATTAGAAATATCTATGGTTCCTAAATGAAACTTTAATTACGTAAGTGCACAGAGCCTACTTAATGTTAAAAAATACTACCACTACTGAACCAGCCTCATGGCCCTTGTTCTCGGATTGTAAGATGCATTTTATGCAGCATATTTTGGTGGTATGATACATGGTTTATTCAGAAAGCTGAGTGAAAGTGTAAGCATTGTAATTTGTTTTCTGTAGCAACTAGAATGGGCTGAAGAAGACTTGACAAAAGCCGTGTAAGATGTATATTCTCTGTTATTGGGTGAATTGGGGAGTGCCTCAGATCACCCTGAACGCTATGAGCGAAACTGTAAATGGATGGAGTAGGTATTGCTACTTCTATTTTATCAATTTAGTGTTGATGTTGCTAGCTTAGATGCCTTATCTTTATTGATGAATATTGATTTTTTTATTTATATATAGTTCTCGCCAGAGAGATATTCAACCTTTCAAGTACATCAAAAGGTAGTGATATCCTCTAAACCACTACAAAAGACAATTCATTTGGACAAAATCGCTGGACTTACCCATATATATGCAAATTTATTGCATGGTAAATGCAAATTGCTTATTTATTACAAGATTCCATCTCATCCAGAGAGAACGTAAAGGTTGGGAAGCTCATGGATGCAATACAGAGGTGCATCTCAGACCAGGGTTTAGATGGGTATGGGCTAGATATTTAACAGTGCCGATTAACATAAGACATACTCCAAAATTTCCCATAAGTTCTTGCAATTTTGCATGTTAATCTCAATCAATTTTGCAAGTTTAGCTCAATAAAAGTGAGGAAACTTGTATACACACCTGGGATTCTTTGAGCATATTTTGCAGAAAGGAGAAAGTGGAAACAAATGGGCTCCCATTATTCTAGGGCCGCTTCACCTATAAACATCGCCTTCAACCACAATGGACGTTACGATGGCAAGAGCAAATTCTGCCATGGCTGCTAATAATGCTGACATGTTGGACAGATCGACCCCTTTTGGCATCCAAATCTTATTGGATTTACACAATGAAATTCATTTACTTCAAGGGATACCATCGATTCACCACTACCATTGATTTTCAGGAATGGATATTACTACCTCAGAATTTCAGGGATGGCATATGGTTTAGCCGTGATGATTAATATTCCAGGAATTTTCCTTTGTGTTCAGTTTTGTGTTATCGCTTCCGTGTTCTGACTAGGAGATTTCACCTGACAGATGGATATCCATGCATTAGTGATGTGATTCGGGGACATTGTCAGAAATTAGAATATATATTGAGTTATATAATTTCCTATATTCCATTACTCTTGAGTCTTTATGTACGGAGAATGTTGTTTACGAGGATATTGTTGATATTGTTGTTGTTTATGAGGATACTGTTGTCATTTCCAGCATGCTTTCCATTTTTTTATAGAGTTGGCACCTTGGTAATTAAAATGGGTTACAATCATTGTCCATTTGTTGGCTTGCTGAATGTCGAAGCTTAACACACATCATCTTATTCAACTGCATCAAAGCTGGAATGCATAGGTAACATACAGTTATATAAGGTTCCAAACAGCTGCAGGGACAATCCCTGATTTAAAATGGACATAGTGCACGCATGATCAAAATAAGTTGATTGGAAGTGTTATAATTATTCTCTTCACACACATATATCACTGTCAAATCCAAGTTTATACAGACAAATTACGAATACAAGTTTATACAGACAAATTACAATGTATTAGTGACCGATTTCATTATTACTTTGAAATATTGCAAATGTCACATATCTAATTATTTTTAAAATTTCCCACTTCTTATTCACATTTCAGAATGCAATTTCAACGCGGACATGTTGCAACTTGCAATCCTATAATTACTACATGCATAGCATGTGTTCTGTCTCCCACTATGAATTTATGAACCGCTTTCTTTACATCAATAAAAGTGCATCCGGGTTGTTTCTTCGCTTCTCTCTTTCATCGTTGTCCTTAACTTTGATACATCCTCCCACCTACCTACCTCGGCATAGATGTTTGACAATAGGATATAATATCCAACATTGTTTGGTTCTAATTCAAAAAGGTGTTTAGCTACTTTTTATCCCATCTCAGTATTGTAATGGATTCTGTAGTCCCCAAGTAAGGACCCCACATTACAGCGTTGGGCTCAAAATGTACAGAAGGTAAACCAAGCATGCATAATGCCCCAAATTAGGCTTAATCCCATAATTTGACTTCATGGACTCATAGTCTTTCCAGCCGACATCCACTAAACCCGCATTAGAGTAGGAAGTTAGGATCTGCAATCCGTTAGCTTAAATTTGGGGTCCTAGTGCAGAATGCAAATCTCTGCTGATTTAAATTTTATTTTTCTCTATATTTACATTGCCAAGCAATGTAAATTCGTGTCTTATTTGAACACAATTCTTTTAAAAATTGTGGTTAAGATACCATTAAAACAACAAAAATGGTTGTATTTATATTCTGCAAAGTCAAACTTCAAATCACATAAAGGAATTATGATCAGTTGTGCACACTCTTAATCTTATGCTCAAATCGCACTTGATTGAGTGATTCATAAGATCTGTATTGATTGCTTTACATGCCAACAAGGTATTGGTGAGACTCGTACACAGCTGAAGTTAGAGAAGTATTAATATATCTGAAGTTAGAGAAGTATTAATATATCTGTGAGATCCAAAGGAATGATAATTAGCTAAAACTGAAAGGCAACATATTACTGTAGCTGACTTAATAACTTGAAATATTTTTAAAGTGCAAGCTAAAAATAACTGGTAAACTTTTTGAGTATTTGTTCAATTCTTTAATCATTTTAATTATGTATAATCTTTTGCAATAGCGTGGTAAATATTTAATTGCTTTAACATTTATATAATACTATGACATGATTATTCGGTAGGGACTATGTTGTCATGTAGCCTTGTTTCATTTCAAAAAAAGAGCTTATTTCATTTTTAAAAAAAAGGAGAGTTTCTAGACATTTGAATAAAAATTATTTAATTTAGTTATATTCTTTTTAATGGTCAATAAATTACCATTCTAAATATAATATGTAAATAGTATGATGTAGGACTTCAATAAAAAAAACAATTAATTTTAATTTATTAAAAATTTAATAAAATTAATTTTGAAAAATATTTAAAAAAATTAATTTTAAATTATTAAAAATTAAAAATTTAATAAAATTAATAAAATTAATTTTAAATTATTAAAAATTAAAAATTTAATAAAATTAATTTTAAAAAATATTAAAAAAATTCAAAAACTTAAATTGAATTAAGTTTTTTAACTTATCACAATGTGTAATTGGTTTGTTGTATTATAATATATGACTTAAAATTGTTGTATTATAATATATGACTTAAAAAAAAACATCATAATATTTTTAAATTAATAAAATTCATTTAAAAAAAATATTAAAATTTCATAAATTTAAATTATTTAAAATAATAAAATAATTAATTTAAATTATTTAATTTAATCATATTCTTTTTGAATGGTCAATAAATTATTATTCTATTATTCTCAATACAATGTGTAATTAGTATGGTGTATTATGGTGTATAACTTTTATATTTATATATATATAATTAATATATATATATTAAGTTAATATATATTAAAATTTTAATAAAATTAAATTTTAAAAAATTTTAAAACTTAAAACTAAATTAAGTTTTTTTACTTTACTACAATGTATATAATGTATAATTATGGTATATGGCTTAAAAAAATGTTATACTAGTTTTAAGTTAACAAAAATTAAATTTTTTATAAAATTAATTTTAAAACATATTAAAAATTTTAAAAACGTAAAGTTAATATTTTTTTAACTTATTTATTTAATAGTTAATGTAATTTTAAAATAAAATCTACAAATACTTTAATCTAAAATAAATAATAAAAAAGTTTATCTTGATGTAAATATTTTATAGATGTGTTTTAATTCATCCTATTATTTCTTTTGAAGGGTGATCTCAAACATTTTAAAGATATGTTTTAATTCATCTTATTATAAAGTCAAGTGTTTTCATTGATTTTATTTAAATTTTAGTTAATTGTTTTTTTTTAAAGTTAGAAATTTATATTATATCATATAAAATATACATAATATAAAAAAATTGAGCTTCCCATAAGGAGAAAACAACTTGGGCAATAGATTCTAAAAGTCAAAAGTGCAACTATTCAAAATTATCCCTATGACTGCATATGTCTACTGGACTGGACTAAACTGTGCTAGAAGACTGTAGATACATAGAACATATTGACTAAGATACATAGACAAAATTAGAACCAACAATGAATAAAAAAAAGAACCGAAAAAACCAGGGACTAATTTGATGGGTCGACTTCCATGCACGGCTTGGTCTCCGAAGGTGTCGGCATGTCCTAAGCCTCACTAGACATTCCTCGCTTGCGATTGTTGGAACTTGGTTTGGAACCCTGGCTCACTTGCTCATTCATCGTTGAAGCAACCTCCAGCTTCTCGTCGTTCTCTTCGGCTTTCACCTCCACGGCATGGGAGGCCTCGGTGGTGGTAGCACCATGCAGAATGTTGTGAGTATCCTCACCCTCAAGCCGTCAACGGACCATTGCCCAGGAAAGGAATCACCTGGCTAACTCTTGTTCATATTCAGAATGAGAAGAGGACAAAAAGGTAGCTAACCATACAAACTCTGTAAAAAGGGAATACAAAGAAGACTGCCTCATTGTCATAGGGCTCGTAACCCTAGCTTGAAATCTACTTTGCCAAATGTTGGTCTTGTAGGGGAGAAATGCAATTCACAAAGAAATGATTGTGTCCACAATTTCCACCATAAATAGATTTAAGTGGCCTAATAGAGTGTACACATCCAAAAATGCGTGAGAGGGGTGATACTAGCAGTTAACAAATGGTGTCGCAGGGGTCTTGTCCTCCTCAAGATTTGAGGTCAATGGTGGACTAGGGTTTGCAATGGTGTGCACTGAAATAGATGTGGTGGCGGCGGAGGACATCCATGGGCATATGAAAACGTGGCAAATTTATATGTGGAGAAGGGGAAGAAGGTACAAAGGAATGGAAATGGGATTCAATAGCGATGGTGAAGAAGTCAGGGATTGGATTCACATGTCAAAGGTTTCAGAGTGGGCAGAGAGTATTTTTACTTGGATGGTAAGGAGGGGGATGGCTAATTGCAAGGAAAGGTTTATTCTCATAAAAAGGGATTCAGAGTGGGCACAGAGTATTTTCACTTGTATGGTAAGGAGGGGGCTGGCTAATTGCAAGGAAAGGTTTATTCTCCTAAAAAGGGAACTGGTGTTATGGAAGGTTGGTTTTATGTATTTATGAAGGATGTAAATAGTAAGGTTAAGTAAGTTCTAGTCAAAATAAGGGTTGGTGATTGTGGTACAGGTTAGCTTATAGTAATGTGCAAAAGGGAAAATAGTTGAGTGGTCTTAGATGATGGATGTCCAACTAAGAATCAATTTTTTTTATTTTATTTTAGAAAAACTGAAAAACATTGATTATGATTTGTTACCGAGTGCTTTAGTATGACATTATTATAGCCAATATTTCAATGTAAAACTGAAAATTTGTACCTTGCAGACGCTATGCATTGGCCAATGTTTGTGGTTACTATTGTTGCTGTGATTATTGCAAGCCCTGTAAACTAGGTATCTCCATAGTAAAACCTATAGAGCGATAAACTATATTACATGTTTTGGCTTTTGTTAATTCTCTGTTCAAAGAGACTTTCCTGGATAGCAGAGGTCTGCTATTGCTTAATATCAGCAATCTTAGCATATGATGATCATCTTCTAATTTATATTTTTATTTTGGAAAGTTGCCTCTAGTAGCATGCTTATGCCCCGAAGTTGGAGGATGCACAACATAACTCAGACTTCCTTTGGGTTAGTTTTCATGTCCGAGGGGTAGCTATTTCATAAAAATTGCCTAGAATGTGCACCCAGCCTCATCCGTTCTTAAACATGCCATTTGGATAGGGACGCTGTGGACAAATTCATATTTCGTCCACCTGACCACTCAATCATGGTCCCGTTTACTTAGCATAGCTTCTGTTTTGGTTACACATTACAGTACATTGGCATTGAAGCTGTAGGAAGTTCTCAAAATATTTAGAAGACCGGACTACTAGGTAGAAGCACAACTATTTTTTCCACCCATGATAGAATGTTCTGTTGAAGTTAGTTGATGGTGATGATATTTAAAGGTTGAGCTATGCATCTTCATAATTAGGTTTCTGTTTATGGTCTTCCATATCCATTCATTGGTTTGTACTGGCACGTTGTGTTACTTGTAGACGTTGAAAGAAGATGAAACGGAGAAGTATCAATCCCAATTTTCTAAATATATCAAGAAAGGTATAGAGCTTTAAAGCATTGTAGAGTTGTAGAAGAAACTGCATGCTGCTATTCGAGCATACCCGATAATCAAACACACTGAGAAACATGTTCCTAAAGAGCAGAAGCAGTAAGTGTTTTCAGTTGATCTGTTCTGAATATTTTCAGAATTACTGAAATATTGTGAATTTAGTTTGAACCAAAAAAAGATCGTATGTAAATTGATATGAATTCCAGTAAGTATTAGGTATGTTTTGGAACTTTAAATTGGGATTAGCTCCATTGGTTGTTATTATCCATAAATTCACTTTATTGTGTTAAGTGCACTAACTCGTGGGAAATTATCCATAAATCTGAGGAATAATCCTTTTATTTTTTTGGTAAGGTCTTCCTTGAGAATAGGTTTAAATGAGTTGTACTTCTATTGAAATCATTTTCATTGTATTTTGCATCTCTGTTGAAAGCACCATCCTTTTATATTTTTCTGTCCTCCTTGAAAAAAGGTGTAAATGAGTTGTAGTTCCGTTGAAATCATTTTCATTGTATTTTGCACCACTTTGTAAGATTAACTTTCTCGATGTTATTTTCAGAAGTGTACCAATGCTCACATGGACAGTAGATACTCTTTATTTTGCCAAATGCTTTGGTGAACTTGAGATGAAATATGTTGTGAGATTCATGTTAATTGAGGTATATGCAACTCATGGAAGTGATCTATAGATATATACAAATGACAGACGAAGTGATATATAGATATATACTATATAGTTTGTTCAGGTCTAGGAAATGATCTATTTAGTATCAATAAGAGCAAGAAAGATCTGACCAAACCATGCTTTGCAATTCTCATTGCATATGGCTTTCCTTCCCCTATCAATAAGAGCAAGAAAGCTTTGCCAGACCGTGCATTGCAATTCTCACTGCATACTTTATTCCTCCCTACAGATTTATTCTTTTGCGTTGATTCACCATTTTCAAATGGAATAGTATCTCTATGTAAATAATCAGTCAGTGTTATCGGAACAGGCCTGCGTCGACAACATCGTAATCCATGATTTGTCCTAGAATTTAGACATTAAGTGAAACACCAAAAAACTCTGCGTTTTATTGTTCCCTTCATAGCATCTATTTCACTATTCCCTTTTTTGCTTCATCGTTTTCACTTTACTTTCTATTTATTTTATTTTTCATTTCGGCGTTCCTTTGCACCTTATGGAGCAATTGCTAGTTATATGTATCGATGGTTGATAGTTTGAAATCTTCTATTTACTTAAAGTTTATATTTATATTATTTGTTTTGAAGTTTCTATTTACTCCAACTTGTATTTATAATGAGTGTTTGAAAAGTTTAATTTACTTAAAACCTGTATTTATATTCACTCATTAAAAACTTAAAAGCTTTTGTCTATATGTAAGATATAAGATAAAAGACAGATATTTTAAAATATAGTAAACTTCATTACAATATTTATGAGCATTTAAAAACTTTCATATATATATAAAGAGAGAGAGCATTTTGAATATCATGAATGGATTTACATTTAAAGTATAAAAATATTAAAACAAGTTAAAAATGAAAAAAATAAATATATATATATATATGATTTAGAAATATATATATATATATGATTTAGAAATAAATATATATATATATATATATATATATATATGTGATTTAGAAATAAATTGGCTTAAAAAATGATTTAGAAATAAATTAGTCAAAAGATGAAAACAAAATTATATTTATATTTTATTAAAAAAATATTTGTTTGTATAAGAATATTCTATATATATTTTTATCATATTAAATTTCATATAATTTAAATTTGTAATTGGAAAAATTTCTAAAAACTTATTTACATATTTATGTTATTCAAATATAAACTAGCAATTGCTCCAAAAGGTGCAAGGGGAAAGGAAAAACATAGAAGTAAAATAGATGCAATGAAGTGAAAACAACGAGTATTAAAACAAATGTCATGAGCTTGTTGTGTGGTTTCCTTTGAGTGGTTTAATAGTGGTTCAATTTAAGTTTTTCTAAAGTATCGTGCTAACTCATTTTGCAATCTCTTATTTTGGTTCTAAAATTTTCCTTTCAAAGGAATGGAGTTCTATTACAATTATAATTTTTCATGGTTGTTTGGAAAAAAAAATTGTATTCCAATCTTTTTGTAGCCATCATATGTGGAAATTTAGACTCTAGAAAATTCTCATTTTTCTCCTCCAAACTCTCCACCTTATGAATAAGTTATATCTCATTTTGACTTAAAGGCTCAATTATTCCTTATTAATTGGTAAGGGTGTAGTTGTGATATCTATAAATATATATATATATGTGTGTGTGTGTCTCTCCTTTGCAATATATAGCACATACCTTATTCTTGATCTAAATGTGAATGTAGAGATATTTTGACTTTTGTTGAAATTCATGCATTGTAGAGTTGTGAAACCGCACAAAGTGATCCCATCACTATTGAAAGTCGGTATCCCTAAGACATTGAAAGGAGGTCCACAACATTTCAAAGGGATTGTTATGTGACCTGAAATTGACAACATAAAAAAGGACATGCCAATGGTCTAAAAGAACCGAGGGAGAGATGCATATATAGTAGAGAGTTGTTGGTTGTATAAGAAATGGGCAATCACTAAAAATTGGTTATATCAATGACCAATCTCGTGGGAGCCACCTCGATAGTTATTGTAAGTATACAAACCATTTTTAGGGAGAGCATCCAGCTTGTAGTTTTGATCTATCACATCATAGAGACCCTCAACAATTACATCCACTCATTGAAAAAAAAACTTATTTTCTCCTAGTATAAACAAGGCATTTAAATCACTTGCAACAATACATGGTTGATCTGACAAAGATTGAATATATTCTAACAGTGTTTGTAAGATTTTTTCCATGACTTGTAAGTAAAAATCAACATATGCATGTTGTTGCTGCAACTTGGCTCTTAATTGAACAAATTTTGCACACTTTGATTTGATCTATCAAGATGGATTTTTGGGCTTCATTCTATCCAAAAAAATCTGATTGACAAAGAATTTGTTTGCATGATCTGATGTCTAAGGGATTTTGATTAACAACCATCATCTTATTCACTTTAGTCTCTTGAAGCATGGTTAACATTGATTTTGTCATATCCAGATTTGGTGGCAACTAAAAAATTTCCATTTAAGTAAAGTTAATGCCATCCTTTTAATCCATGTAATCGTGACATATAATGGTTTCATTTTTGCATAGAGGTTATGTGGATAAACTTGAACTTGTTGACAATTGTTTCAATTGCAAAGTGACCAAGGCGGGATGACTATAATCTGTTGGTGCTACGATTCAAAATAACAGGCACGAAACTTTCTACATTCATAGCCTACATTGTTTGAAGTCTCTTCCTTCATGCCAATTTAAAGCTCGTTTCTACAGAGGCTATGGTCTATGATGTAGCCAATGAGAGCAATGTAGAGTAAGATTTCAACTCGATCACCCTTATCGTAATTTTTTTCCTTTGGCAATTTCTTTTAAAATCAATCTCATTTAATTTATTTTAGTTTTGTAAGAAAGAAGAAATTCTTAGGAATTTAATTGAAGTGAAATATCATGATGAACAGATAATTATATTGAAATTATTTGTTTTTTATATTATTTTGTTTAAAATTGTTTCTAAGGATTTATAAAAATAATACATATCGATTTATATTCTTCGCATTGAAATTTTAATGTTATAAAAAGGAAGAAACTTTGGTTGAGTTATGGAATGATGTGTGAAGAAGAAATGCATTTATTAACGAATAATATGTTTGAGATATTGATGTATATGTTGTTTGTACAAGGGATGTTCATTCATTAAAATGACTCAAGACCGATAGGTATATTGTAGGGTATAAAGTAGTTTTTCATTCATTACAATTTGCTTAAGATATGAATGTACATTTTATCATGTACAAATAATTTTTTACATTAAAATTGTTTGATATATGAATATATATGATGATTTATAGTTGTTGATTGTGCTTGGTTTAAGTGGTTGTGGGATGGAGTGGTATCCTCCCCATCTAAACTTTATTCACATAAGTGATATGTTGAAATCATAATGAGTATATTGTTGTAACAATTTATTACCCTGTTGTTTATATGAACCTCCCCACAAACACATTACGCAAATAAGGAAGTAGATTCATTTTTAATGTTATAAATAATGAAGGTCCCTCTCATACAACTACTAGTCACCAACCAAATAAAGCAATGTTTAGTAAACAATCAAGAACACTTCCTTAGCTTGGAATTTCAACTTAGGACATAGAAGCCAAGCTCTACACTTCCATGGCAATAGTTTCTTATAAATTTTTCAAGAGTGCAATTCAAAATCAAACATTTATAAAGATATTATTTTATTTTCAATTCTTGTTATGAAATTAACAAGCAACCACCAAGAAACAAGCAGGCGTAATACTAGACATTCAATCCTCCCTTCAAGGAGGAGAGGCTATAGGCAGCCTATGATTTCAAGGAGGTAGTTTCATTTCGATTTATGATATTACAAACACATTCAAAAAGCATATCATGTGTCTATTTTTGGATGAAGTTGTAACATACCTAGACTTAAAAACATTTTACGTTGAGGAAAAACATTACTTTAAATTTTATTGTAAAGTTTTATGTTATTGACCAAGGATGGTCAAAGATGACTGTAATTGAATATTTTTATTATTTAATAAATTAAAATAGGAGACACTCATCGAAAGGGAACTGTTGAAGAGTGTTCACTGACCCACTAGGAGGAATGAACTAGTGTAGAAGGCAATTGGCAAGTGGCAGCATCTACACTCACTTACTAGTTGTTGCAGGAGGCAACTTCCCTAAAAATTGTGGTCATGTTCCCCAAGGAAGGTAGAACTGAGCAAGTGGCTCATTAAATGATTTAACTGACCCAAAGACCTAGGCAAACCTATATCCATCGAATTGGGCAAGACGCTGGAGAGTTTTTAACTTGTGGATTGCTGGAAACTGAAAAATTGAGCACACAAGAGGTTCAATGAGGGGAATGCTAGAAGGAGTTGCAGTGTAAGGACTGTAAGATTTAATCTGTTGAGTTGTAGAGGGTGTTATGTATGCAAGTCTTCATGATTGCTGAGATACAAAGAGTCTACTACATGCTTCTACACAATATCTTCGTCCTGGTGGTTCAGTGAACAGGCTCGAGGGTCCTGAAGAAAGTAATTTGGCTGCTTGTATGATTTAACTGACCCAAAGACCTAGGCAAACCTATATCCATCGAATTGGGCAAGACGCTCGAGAGTTTTTAACTTGTGGATTGCTAGAAACTGAAAAATTGAGCACACAAGAGGTTCGATGAGGGGAATGCTAGAAGGAGTTGCAGTGTAAGGACTGTAAGATTTAATCTGTTGAGTTGTAGAGGGTGTTATGTATGCAATTCTTCATGATTGCTGAGATACAAAGAGTCTACTACATGCTTCTACACAATATCTTCGTCCTGGTGGTTCAGTGAACAGGCTCGGGGGTCCTGAAGTAAGTAATTTGGCTGCTTCTAGGAGACGGTTGGGAGGAACGGTCTTCTTTGGGTGTTTGTCCACCTACACAGTTAAACAGGTTCTACATTTGTTTTGGTTCAGCATTATAGTTTATTTCTACATATTTCTGAAAGTTTGTTATCAGGTTATAATGCTGCCGAGATATCTATCTAGCTGTTAAATTTAGTAAAGTACTGAACTGATAATTTATTCATGCTTAAATGATTGAATTATTAAGATTCAAAATTTAGAATTATGAATATAAACCTTCTCTGTATTTTTCCTTTCACCGAAGTGATGTTAGTCACATGTTAGTACAGAGAAGTTGTTTAGTAGATAGATTTGAAATGATTTCTTATGATAAATAGAATGATGATTTTACTACTGTAAACATAAGATTGTTTTATGAAATATTATTTAGGAACAGAGAACATCCAATTTTGAACCAGATAAATGTTAGATGCATCCTTTATACAAACAATCATATTTTGTGATGAGCATATTTTACACACTTACATTCAAACCTAGTATACGTTTATACATAATCTAAGATCAGGTAAATATTAATTTATTACATATTCAGCATAAATATCGAATACCATATCAAGTTTAAGATGTTAACCAAAGTATACATAGTTCATATAAAACCATCAAATAGACCAGAATGCCAACCTACAGTTCGTAGGAAAATGTCTCGAATAAGAATTTTATTTAGAAAACTGAAGTCGTGATCAAATCCCTTTGTTATTTAGTAGATAAATCAGTAATCGAAAAGAAATAAATATATAATAACATTATAACAAACTATTCTGGCAGAGTTAGAACCATTATACATTACCCAGAATTAGAGCATCGCCGGTTGAAGAACAAACAACACTACTTTGTAATCGATTGTACATTATTAAAATACAAAAAAATAATCCATTTATAATTACGAAAACCAACCAAGCTTGCAACCAAAGACTCATCACAAGTTAGGGTTTACTCCTACTTAGAGTAGAAATTGAATCTCTTCACTTTTCGTAATCAACTCAGTATAAACGAAAATAAATGAATAAATAGTTATTCATGAACTCAAGGTCAGACGTATACTGAAGTCGAGAGTTCAAAACTCATCTGGGATCATTTTATTTCCAAAATACATTAACATTTAATTAAAAATATGAATAGGCTTAGTTCGACTACGACTGGAGTATTCATAGCAAGTCTTATAATAGATCAAACATTTAAAGAGTAATATAAACAGGGTTTTCAAACACAAATAATTTCTTATAAATTAGGTATAACCACTATCATTGACATGGTCGAAACACTCTAAGAAAATCAAGTTAACCTACTATGTAAAATCGAGAATGCAATTACAGGTAGGGCTTTTCCCGAATAGTCACAACCATCGAATTCATATAACAATAATTAATTATTACAAACAGAGTGTTAGGGAAGTAAGTGCCGAAGGCAGAAACAATATCAATATATAATTTTTAACAGAGTTGTATTCCATAAACTTGAAATCTGGAACATATGTCTTATAATAACAAAAACAAAGCTCAGTTCTCACTACGGCATGGATATTCATATCCAACATTACAATAAACCAAGTCTCTAATTAAATAATATGTTTAGGTCCATCATAGACTCCGATGGTATACACCCTCTATCTAACATATTATTGCAACAAACTTTGTCAAGGGTATGACCCAAGTTCAAAAACCTGGTTACCAAAATTATGAACTCATCCAAGAACTAACATCTTCAAAAAGGAAATCATAGACAATGGAAATTTATATTAACACATATCTGCATAAAACGTCGAATGGCCAAACTTTTCTAAAGAGTTGAAAGTGTTGAATAGACAAAATAACGCAGTATGTTTATAACCTTTTTCCTGTGGGCAAAAACCCCCAAATATTGGCATTTAGCCAGTAAACAATTACAAGTAACGATGATGTCCAAGAATGCCACTTTGGCTTCAAAGAACAAATAAAACAGTAAATGTAGACCAACGCTGGCAGCATATAACACAAGCTTTGTTGAACAGAGGTGTCGTATGTGGAAGGCCCGAGGCTTACCTAATCCCAGTGTTTTCCATTCGCATGCACCACATCTTCGATGCAGCAACCTGAAAACTACACGAACCCTGTCACTACAACCAAAAGGGTATATTTTAGAACCTAGTAATGAAATACATCTTGAAAAGAATTAATAATATTTGTAACTGAGCAAGTAAGAAAATTACCTTTGAGTTATCCAACGCCATTAACACGATGACCACCTTCAAAGCACATCT
Source organism: Larix kaempferi (assembly GCA_027924585.1). Classification (NCBI taxonomy): domain Eukaryota; kingdom Viridiplantae; phylum Streptophyta; class Pinopsida; order Pinales; family Pinaceae; genus Larix; species Larix kaempferi. Next base: position 4,061,095 of record BSBM01000159.1, on the reverse strand, counting down.
ACAACTGTGTAATACAACCTCTGCGTATTTTGTAGCTCAGCCATGGCGGCCAAGAGCTCCAAGAGCTCGGCTCTCTGAAATGCAAATGAGCCAAATGACCAACGTTACAAACCCTTTTCGATGGAGGGTTTAGGGTTCTGCATTCAAGGAGCCGAGTTGGCAAGTAATCACATGGCCACATTAAATTCAAACAGCTGCCAACCACCATAATTTGAATTCTTACCCACTGTGCCATAGTTTTGTAAATTCGTTAGCATTTGGATTAATACCTTGGAGTATTATTGCTAGGGTAAACCCCTCTCTCATTTAGATGTTGGTCAAAACTTTGTGGATGCGCCCTTAGTATATAGTTAATTGTAACCCTTTAAAACATTGCATATCATCACTTTAGGCACGACCATCTTTGGAGTTGGTAATTTCATACCTATAGTTCAACCTTAGGATTTGCATAGAAACCTACATGCTTCTAAAAACTCAAGCTAGGTTATCATATAACCTTGGCACTTAGAAATTATAAAGGTATTAACCAATATTTTGGCTGAGAGCCTTTACCGGTAAACCTGGACAAAGGTTATCATTATGCATTAGCTTGATAATAGCTAAGTAAACCTCGGGGCATCACAAGAACCCCTTCAACAAAAGAAAAACATATTTCAGTTCCAACCCGGGTATTTTTTAAGGATTCTAATATTATACTTAGGTATAGTATTCTAGGCAATTATTTTGAATTGAAAAAATCATATATATAGATAGGTAGGCGAATATTAAATATGAAACCCACAATTTACTACTAAAACTTGTAAATTTTGGCAAATATTATGATAAAAAAACATATTTTATGTAAATATAGGAGATATTAGAGACTAAAATGACCAAATAACGAATTTATTTTTTGAAAAAATGCCCAAAAAGTAGCCAATTGGCGAAATTTCGCCTCTAAAAATTACCCTGGTTCAAACCATCATAATAATAGCAATAATATAATCCATGTTTTATAAACGACGTAGTTGGCATGCAATATTATAATTTAAGTGTTACAGTTGTTAGAATCGAAAGACTGTCATGTATAAAAGAACTGTAACATAGCAATCATAGGAGTCAATCATGTACTCGTAATATAAACAATAAGAACAAACATTCGAAATTCTACATTCCGCAAATTAATAAGTATATCATAGAACTTAATGATAGGTTTATAGTACTTAGAAAATTTTTAATTTTTGATGGATTTTGGAGGTGTTACAGAAGTGTTATGTATTCTTTTGAAAATAGTGTTGGATTTAGTGCTTCCATGTAAGCTTAGTTATTCAAATCTTACTTTGGCAATGTGTGATTATGAGATCTTTAAATCCAAACAAATAAAACTCTTGACATCTAATGGAAAGTTAAGATGGACGAGAGTTGTTCTTAACACTCCATCTCCTTCAAGCGATCAACAAAACACAAAAAAATAGATCAGTTTTGTCACCCTCATGTATTTTTGCATACAAAATTGTATTTTATGCTACATTTTCCTGCATGCAAACCATATTGCAATATCGTCACAGTGAGAAGACATGAAGACAATGCAGGTGTGGGTGTGTTTCCACCTTCCCAGCAACATTACATTGGATTCACATTGTATTTTAATAATAGCTCTCATGCTTAGAACTTCAAAATGTCACATCCTCTATACATGAAATGCTTGCAATAGAGGGGAAAATTAATATGTGCAACTAACAAAAATATTATTTAGAGCCGTGAAAGATAACCATTATTAAACAATTCCCAAAAATTAATTTAACAGTGGGTTCAAGTGGTCAAATACAAAGATAAGCTTAGAATGTGAGCAATGATACAAACATCTAACATTTGATTAGTACAACACCCCATATGTTATTCATATAATGCACAAACGAGTATCGAGCTTTATAGGGTAGTGTATTATTAAAGAATCTCTGTAACCTAGAAATGCTAGAGATATCAGTTTTTATGCATATTTCTTAAGGTTGCAATCATAGAATTGCATGAATGAAAATATAAATAAATGAAAATATAAATAGAATAAACCAACGTATTCACTTGGCATGATTTGATTGTTTTTGACTTTCATAATAGCAAAAATTCAATCACAATGCCAATCATTTTGCAACTCCACAATTTTACTAATAAAAAGCACCAACACACAAGACTTTGATGGCTAACTGTATCTCAAAATTTTCATACTTGCATAACAAAGAATGACAATCTGACACCCAAGTACATGCATAAAAAGTGATCTTACTAAAGCTTTGAAAGACAGCACTTTGATCTCATAGATGTTACCAAGGTGATTTTCTTGGCATCAAATAAACATAGCCCACAAAAACTAATAGTAGCCACAGGATCAAGTTTTCTAAAAGAGAAACATGCCAATTATAGCCCATAAGAGTCATCCAATTTATCTGCAAGAATGTGATCCTCAATATTATCCTCGTTTATATATTACTTTCTTCATGTTTTTCCCAATCTGGCACAAACGCACAGTGATTCTTGTGATAGAGCTTCCAATTTATATCTTGAGAAGCACGTGTAGAAGCACCTACGAAATTACAAGGAACACCATAGATAAGGGATTATTCCTAAAATACTAAAAATTTAAAATTTAAATATATAAAAACTAAAACATAATTCATTATAATCTTATACATAAAAAAAATTAGAAATTAACACATATCATTATATATAACATGATAAACCATCAATAATATAATCACATATCATTTATTATCATTATATATAACAAAAGAAATCATAAATAATACAATCGCATATCATTATTATAAATATAATTTTCATTATATTTTAAAAATTGAAGAAATATATTAAAATTTTAAAATAATCCATCTCAAAACACACTTTCATCTACATCCATGGAACCATTGTAAGAAGGAATAAAGACCAACGTACATACTACTACATCCTCTTGTGTCTCCTAAAAGGAGACATGAAGAAATATCCCTCTCGAAAACCTACATTCAAAACCCACATCCCTAGAATGTGGGATGTGTATCCCCTACCCTACGAAACTAGTCCTATGTAATATTGTTAAATAACCTTAAGAGCACTTGAGTGGACCTAATGGTTAAGAACATGTGTTATCTCCGTGGAGGTCACAGGTTCAAAACCGGCGGGGTAGGGTTGCTCATTGGCCCGTTGTGACAAACCTTGAAGGGTAGGTGACCCTTGGGATAGAGGCTCACCCCGATGAGCTTTGGGACGTCTCGGCCCCTGCTGAGTCACAAATTACTGGTATATCTGGATTGTGGGCTATTGGATATACTCTTGAGAAGTTGTTGTTCCCATGGTTTTAAAAAAAACATTATTAAATAACCTTGTGACCATCATCAACATTTCACTTTTAGCTAGCTCTTAAATGATTTAAGGTAAAAGATCGACATGACGAAAACAATGCATCTTAAATGATTTATCATATCTAGCATAATATGTATGGGTGGTGGGGGTATATAATGTACTATTCTCAAGAATATGAATATATCGAATGTTGGAAGATAAATTCATCTTCGATGAACCATGGAGTCATATGGGAGTGTTTTTGCTTTATTTCCGGTATCAGAGGGGCTCTTTCCGGTTTAGTTTCTTCTTTGTCACTGTAAAACCAAAGATTCAGTTGTTGAGGACTGGGTTGAATATATAGATATCCAACAACTAAATTCGTCGCTTTTACACTTGAAAATATCCCTTGAAGTTGCTGCTCTTACACTTGAAAATATCCCTTGAAGAGGAATTCGTTCAGAAAAAGTATCAGCAATTATTGAGTCATTCAATTCAATTAAAACGTTATTGAATTTAATTTCTACAGTAAAATTCAGAGGACCATCTAACTACATAAGCCTCATGGAGAACAATACCAGAACAATTTTGGACTATGGGAAATCACTCCCCTAAAATCAAGTGAATCAATCTGACACCATGTTGCAAAAGATTCCAGGCTTCGCTTCTAAACTATTAGCTTTAAACCAAATAGCATATTTGCATTCATCGAAATGTAAAGCACACTCCACAAATAACACCATTCAGTTCAAAGAAATTCATAAATAAGAAAGAAACCTTAAATCTACCACGCCATTGTAATTTGCTCAGTCCAAGATTATCAAACAAATTTTATTAATTTGAATCTTAAAAGGATCATCAAGAGATCCCTTTATTTCGTTACCATCAATTTTGCATACCAAGCTATAGGAATCTAATTGGGACCATGCAATGCCTTTTTCAACTTATTTACAATATGCTCCATCCTTTTTTGCACAAATCCTTGAAATTGTTGAATATGCACTTCCTTTCCAAAAAGCAGCAGCACCACCTCAATTCTTGTGCACATTCGAGAAGGCAATATTTTTTGAATCCAATTCTCATTTTATTTTGCATTTCTTGTTTCTGGCAACATTAATATGCAAGAGCAAAAAACTAATTGCAACCTCCATGAAGCTTGCAGCTCTAGTTCTATCTACATAACTATCGAGCAACCCCAAGGGACACTAATGCTCTCCTTTTTCTACATTCTCTGTTGTGCGCAGGAACTGAGGTGGTGCTGCCACTAAATCTGCAACTGTAGAATCACACTGTGCCACAATAGGAATGAGAACACATAAGGAGAAACAAATAAAGAACCTAATAGGAAATAGCCATGATAACTTAGTTTAAACTTTAAATGGCCAGATGGATACCAAAACTGACTTTCTGTATGGTTTTTTTGGAGAGGAAGTGCATATTCAACAGTTTGAAGGCTTTGTGTGAAAAAGGAGGGAGAATATTGTAAATAAATTGAAAAAGGCACTACATGGTCCTGATTAGATTCCTAAAGCTTGGTATGCAAATATTGATGGTGATTTCAAGGTCAACGGTTTTCGAGGACACCCATCAAAATAAGAACTTTAGCAATCACAATCCCTATCGTCGGTTTTCAAGGTCAAATATTGATGGTGATATCAAGGTCAATGGTTTTCAAGGACACTCATCACAATCCCTGACGTTGATTAGGAGGTTTAGCAATGGCACAAACCACTCATGATCAAATGTACTTGTTGACGTCGGATTTAAATGTAGGCCATAAGAAATACTTCTGTAGAATAACAAGTGTTTTTGCTACTCCAAAGTGTCCTGCAGTCTTGCTGTAGTGCGCGTCCCAAATGAGTTGTTGTCAATGCTCACCGGTCGGTGCACAAAGCTGTCCAAGTGTGTATAGCAAGGTGTCTTTCAAGAAGTAGTCGGAGTCTGAGGTCGACGACTTGTTAGTCTGTAACTGTCGGTAGACTGCTGAGAAGTCACTGTCGTCCTCATACAACTATGGCCAAGTGGTCGTGTCGTATCCCTGCATACTCATCACTGTCAAAAAGAGAGTAATGGGTGGTCGACTGAGGCAATCAGCGGCGACGTTAGTTTTACCTTTCCAATACTTAATCACCAGCTGGAATTGCTGTAGGTAATTAATCCACTTGAGTTGTCGGTTTGTCTGCAACTTTGATTGTGTCGGAGCGAACTATAGAGGCTTGTGATCAGTGAGAATGACCGTTTCCTTGCCAAGGATGTAATGCCTCCATTACTTGAGAGCTTGCACAATGGCGTACAGTTCTTTTTCGTACATTGAGTATCTTCTAACTGTGTCGTTAAAAGTCTCGGAATGAAAAGCAACTGGGTGACCAGACTGAGTGATCACTGCGCCCAAGGCTTAGTCCGATGCGTTTGTCTCAATCTCGAAGGGCTGATGCAAATTAGGTAACACAAGTACTGGTGCAGTACAGAGCTTGTGTTTGAGCTATTCAAAAGCTGCTTGTTGTGTTGTTGTCCATTGAAAGACAGTTTTCCCACTTCCCTTTGTCAACTGATTCAAGGGCTAGGCTATGTGACTAAAGCCGAGTATGAATCGTCGATAGAAATTCGCCAAACCAAGAAAACTTCTTAGTTCTTGAATGCTTCTAGGAATGGGCCAATCTTTGAGGATCTGTACTTTTCTGGGTCGACATGAATGCCTGCAGAGTCAATTACATACCCCAAATAATTGATGATGGTCATCGCAAAAGAGCACTTGTCCATGTTCAGATAAAGTCGATGTTGCTGGAGAGTGTCGAGGACTTGTCGAAAATGTCTGACATGTTCTTCCCATGATCAACTTAAAATCAGTATATCGTCGAGATAGACAATAACCCATTTTTCGATGAAAGGTCAAAGAAGGTTATCCATATGTCGCATGAAGATCGCAAGTGCGTTGGTTAAGCTGAAAGGCATGACTATCCATTCAAACAATCCTTCCTTGGTTTTGAAAGCAGTTTTCCACACATCTGAGGGCTCGATTGGAATCTAATGGTATCCTGACTTGAGGTCGAGCTTAGTAAATAATTTAGCACCTTTCAGACAGTCGATGAGCTCCTCTATCCACGGCAGAGGGTACCGATTCTTTACCGATATTTTGTTGAGAGCTCTGTAGTCGATGCACATGCGCCAAGTCCTGTCTTTCTTCGGAACTAAGACGACTAGACTTCCACAAGGAGAGGAGCTAGGTCGGATATGTCATTTGTCGATTAATTCTTGGATCTGTCTGCGAATCTCTTCATTTTTGAGAATGGATCTTCTATAAACAAATGCTTTAGGAAAAGAAGAACCAGGAACAAGTTCAATAGAGTGTTTTGCCTGACAATGTTGAGGTACTCCGTCTGGAGCTTGAAAGAGGTTCTGGTACTCATCAAGAATATGATCGAGTTGCTGCTTCTGTTGAGAATTGCATTGGTTGGTGACTCAACTCATTGCTGCAGTCTTCTTAGAATGTTGCGGCTTGATCATGATTAATGCGAACTTCTGAGCATGAATGATGAGCTTCTTTGTCAGTTTGGCAGATATTAGTGCAACCATTGGTGTAGGTTGACGCTCTGGTATGCTGCACCATCGATTTCGGATTCTGACAATCACTTTCTGAGGCCGTGACTAATAACTTCCATGTCTATCCCAGAGGTAAGGTTTCCCAAACAGGGCATCGGCTACGGAGAGTGGTGCCACGTCACAGAGTACTTCATCTTCAAAAGGTTTTATGAAGTAGGCGAGTTTGGATCATCGAGTGATCCGAAGTTCTTGTCCATCATTCATCCAACCGATGTTGTAAGGCTGAGGATGCGGCGTGGTGACAAGACCTAGTTTCTTCACGAGATCTTCATAAACGAAGTTCTTCTGCCTCTCGTTGTCCACAATCAGATGCAATGGGTTGCTCTGGACCCATATCCATGTATTGAACAGGCGTTCTCGTTCCTCCTCGTCGACGATAGTCGAGGCTGCTAGAGTGGTCGAGGTCAAAAGGGTCATTGCGTCTGGATCAAATTCTTCCACCGTCTTGTCGAACGCGTCAGAGGTCGACACTTTTGCCAAAAATGTCTTCCGAGCTTTGCATTCACACGTATCATGCCAAGATGAGTGGTGGTAATCGCACCATTTTTCGGTCGACGGTTGTTTGCTACGTTCTCTCTTGTGAAAAGGCTTCTTACCGTGGTCTAGCTTTGGCATTGTCGATTGAGAAGATTTCGACTTGTTGAAGTCGGCTGGTGCCTTCTTATTGGGTGGTCGTCCTGATGTCAGATTTGTTGTGAAATGTGCTTTTCCTTTCTGCTTGGTTTCTAGTTTGTTGGCATAGTGGAAAGCATCTGCAAGTGTATTGACAGTCAGAAATTCCATCTCCTGTTGAATGTACTGGGACAATCTGCTAACGTACTTCAGAACAAGCAATTTCTCTTCTTCTTGGATGCCAAGTCTAGTCATGAGTCGATAGAACTCGTCGGTGTAACTTTGTATTGATTGGTCTTTCCATTGCCTTAGCTGCTGCCACTTCTTATACTACTGCTCGAGGTATTTATGCGGGTAAAATTCCTTTCGGATGTGCTTGACGAATTTATTCCATGTGTCGATGGGGTCTCCGCTTTTCTCCATCTTTGTCGAGAGGTTCTCCCACCAGCAGTGCACGGAAGTTGACATCTTTAAGGATGCAATGGTGATCTTGTCAGCTTCTGAGAGTTGATTCACAGCGTAATAGGATTCCAATTGAAGTACCCAATTGTCGACGGATTCCACGTCAATCTTACCTTCAATATTTGGTATGTCCATATTCATTTGTACTTTGAAGGGGCTGATTTTATTGGAGTGAGTTCTCATCGAAGATCCTCCGTATGTCGAAGCAAATCGCATGAGAATCTCGTTGAACTGGGCAAACATTTCAGTCCGTTGTCGAGCCAAAGCTTGTTAAATAAGTTGTACTATCTCGTCCGCTACATGTCTATCGTCTGTTTCTTCTGTCATCTCTGAAGGTAGCGTCTGCTTGGATTGCTGAGATTGTGAGCGAGTTTGAACCGACATAAGTCAGGTAAGTTTGAGAGAAGTGTATACGCAGAACTTAAGCAAGAAACTGAGTGCTCTGATACCAATGATCCAAGTCATGTCCAGGAAGCACGAGGGTGACAACAGTTTGACTGAATGAGTCGGCTCTGTTATGGCAGAAGCAATTAAGAATAAGCAGAATGAGCAAAGCAGGATTACACTACACAGATAAACACAAATACGCACAGACAATATGCAGGAATGTGAACTGAACTTCTATTACTGTAAATAAGTCTAAGACATGATAGATTCCTATGTTACAATATTATACATTCTTATATAGAATTCTGAGACGCTTGGGTGCCTGCCCGTTACGTTCAGTTACAAAGAAGAAGTTAGAACGGTTCAACAATTCAATCGTTACAGTCGACTGGACGACAGAGAGACAGTCTGTCAAAGTTCAACAGTTGTTGGTCGCATGTCGACGCTGCTTGTCGATGTGGCGAACTATGAGGTTGATGAACATGTCGAAGGTGCGATTGTGTCGAGGTGTGTCGAATTCGAGACTCGTCAAAGTTGTGTCGAATTCGGAACCTGTCGGAGCTAACCTGTCGGAATGGAAACTTGTCGGGTCGAAGTCATGTCGAAGTTGAAACTTGTCGAAGTTGAATCAATGTCGAAGACTTGCCAACTACGATGCGGATCATTTGTGGTGCTCCAGCTCACTAAGTGGATATTATTCTTATTTTTTTTCCTCCCGTCCATAGGAATTCTCTCATGAGTTTGTTGATTTGTTTAGAGACTCCCTTAGGAGCCAACAAGATGGATGATTGATAAATTGATAGGGCTAATAAAACAACTTTTACTAATACCATTTTCCCGGCTTTGTTTAGTTTCTTATTTTTGACTTGATTTTGGTAATGGTTTCATCCCACATTCCAAACTTTGTATGTCTCCGAGTGATTGGGAGGCCCAATTAAATAAATTTGTCCCAATGCGTGTGAACTTTGATTCCTAGGATGGTGCCAATATTTGCTACAGAGGCATTGTTCATATTCCAACCATAGACAACACTTTTGTGAAGATTAATTTTGCCTCCAGAGGCATTGCAGTACCAGGTCATATTTCTCTTGAAATTTTATGCTATGATGGAAGATCCTCCTCCTAATAAGAGAGAATCATCAACGAAAAGGGTGTGTTTGAGAGGTAGGGAGTCTGAAGCGAGATTGAGGCCAGGTAGGGAGCCAGTGATGAGATTGTAATTTAGTTTACGGATGAGGGAGTCAGCCATAAGGATGTAAAGAAAGGAGGATAAGGGGCATCCTTGTCGGATTCCACGAGTGGCTTGGAAGAAAATGGTTGGGCAACCATTGACCAAGGGGGCGATCCAAGGCCCTTTTATGCAGGTTGAGATCCATCTTATAAAGGTTTCTCTGGAACCAAACTTTTCCATGACTTTAAAAAGGAATGAATATTTGACACGATCGAATGCATTGGCCATGTCGAGTTTGATTAACATACCTTTTTCCTTGCGAATCTGGCTGGAGTGAATGGATTCTTGTACGAGGATGACGTTGTCAAGTATTTGTCTCCCTTCCAAAAATCCTCCTTGATTGTCAGAGATGATTTTGTTGAGAAGGGGTTTCATTCTGTTAGCCAACATATTTGATATTATCTTGTATGGTGCATTTCATAAGGATATTGGGCGAAATCTGCTAAAGGAGCTGGGGTTCATCTCCTTTGGAATGAGCGCAATGAATATGGAGTTGGTACAGCCGCCAACCTTTTCTTTTGAGTGGAATCTCTTGACCATTCTCATGTAGTTGAATTTGATATAATGCCAGCAAGCTTTGTAAAAATGAATTGAATATCCATCAGGTCCTAGCGCTTTGTCAAGATCAAATGAATGGATAGTGTTGATGACTTCTTGCTCGGTGAAGGGCTTGAGCATAACAACGTTGTCCTCCTGCGTGATGCCGTTAGGGGTATGCTAAAGGAGGATATGCTCTCCATCATGCTCAACGTTGTCATTTTCTGTGTAAAGATTGGAGAAATGGTCCTGCGCAACAACTTTTATATTCTCGTGTCCTTTGACAGTCAAGTTATTTTCAGTTTTAATCTTTGAGATGTAATTCATTTGTTGTCTGCCTTTGGTTTGCTTGTGGAAGTAAGATGTATTTATGTATCCGGATTTGAGCCAGGTGCTTCGGGATTTTCAACTCCAAAACTCCTCTTCGCTACGGAAGGCTTGGTAGGCCTTAGTCTGAAGCTTGACTTCTTGTTGAAGCATAATGTTGTCCGTTGGATGTTCATCTTGAAGGATTTGAATGGATTCTAATTCTTCAACTGCTTTTTTCCTACAGTTCAATGGAGGGGGGCAATTAGATTTGGCCCATTCTTTTAGAGTTTTTTTGAATGTGATGAGCTTCTGTTCCCAAATGAAACCGGGGGAACCAAAGACAGGAATCTTCCAAGTTTTATCCAAATTGTCCCAGAAGCTAGTGTTGTCCATCCATTGGGGGCTGAATTTGAATGGAATCAGATCGAGATTTTCATTTTCTTGGAAATGGACCTAGATTGGCTTATGGTCTGAAGCCATATTTGCCATTATTTTTGAAATGGTAGTTTGTCCTTCCACCAAGAGGCTGCTTTGGATGAGGAACCTGTCCAATCGAGCCATTATATTTCCTTTTCCCAGGCGCTTGTTGGACCAGGTGTATCTCACTCTCTTGGGTTTAATATCAAGTAGATCCCATCTTTGGATGAGGGATTCTACTTGAGATTTGAATAAATCCTTCCCGATGATACCTCCCTTTTTTTCAGTTGTGGATAGAGTGATATTCATATCTCCAATTAGAATTAGTTTTTGTGGAGCATATGCATCTAAGAAGTCTTCAAGAAAATTCTAGCACTCTTTTTTTTCGGAGTATAGATTGGGGACATACATATTGAAGAGTGCAATATGATTGTTGCTTTGGATATGAATGAGTTATGTGTAGATCCAATGCTGGGTGGCATAGGAGCTGTGCAATTGGAAATATCAGAAGACCATAAGGTTGCAAGGCCACCGGAGGCCCCTCGGGTGCTTACAACAAATCCAATTTTTTTCTTCCATTTTTCTTTTCCTATGGCTATGATGACCTTATCATCAAGTTTGGTCTCTTGGAGTAGGAGGATGTCAGGCATGTCTATTTTTTGGAGATCTTTGACTGCTTCTACTTTGCGTGGACTGCCTAAACCTCTACAATTCCAAGAGACCAGCTTCATTATATATTGTTGTGATTAGAGGAGGGTCCTCCTCCCGTTGAGTCTCTTGTTTTCTTTCCTGCTATTCTGGCTCGGGTGTTCGTACTGAACGCCATGTTGATAGTTGCTTGAGATCCTTGAGTTTTCTCGCGTTCTGCTTCTTCATCTCTTAGATCTTTGCTTGTTTTTCATCCAAGCTTTTTGGATGATTTGTCGAAATGTTATTCTGAGGATCCAGGGGAGGCTGAGGGGTTGGCTTTTGTTGCATCTGCATAGGATATTTTCTTCCTCTTAGGGCTTGGGGTGTTTTGGGGCTGAATATATTTCGGATCTTCACGAGATTGGGGTGCTGGAGGAGTCTCCTGTTGCTCGAGTATTTCTCCTTCTTCTGGGGCTTCAGGGGTTTCTTGGGTTTCAGGCATCTCAAGAACTTTATATCTATTCTTGCTGCTGGTGTCTATATGATTTTGATGATTATATGGTTTCTTGGAATTTTGACCTTTTGATGAAGCTTTTGATCCAGATCTAGCATTTTTTTGTGCGGTTGTCCATTGCTCTTTTTCTCTTCCTGCCTCAGGATCTGTGGGCTTCTTCTTGCATGATCGAGTGAAGTGTCCGTATTCATGGCAATACTTTCATTTAAAAGGGATTTTCTTGTAGTCTAATTCCTGAATGTGGGACCAATCTGACACTTTGAGGTTTATTGCTTCTGGGAGGCCATATTCCATATCTACTTCAACGCAGATCCTTGCGTATGAGTACTGATCTTTTCGGTCTGCTCTGTCTATGTATTTTTTCGAGAGTTTCCCAATGGCTTCTAAAGATTCTGAGTTCCATCAGTGAAGGGATAGATGTTGGAGTCTTACCCAAACCATGACTGCAGATGGAATGTCTTTGAGATGGATCGAAGTCCGGGTTCCATTTGTTCATGTATAATCCTTGTGGCCCCATGAAATATGGTCCATTCTTGAATATTAACTCGCGGTCTTGCTTATTTTTTAATACGAATGCAAAGAATCCTTTTCCCAGGAAGTAAGAATTTACTTCTTCTAAGATCAATGGTCTCTAGTTCTTCTGCACCCAAATTTCAGTGGATTTCAGAGAGGGCCATAAGCCTGTGAATTGGACTGTCAGTCCTCGATCTGAAAGGTTGAGCGTTATTCTGCAGGGTTGTTCTATCGGTAGTGCAATGATGGGGATCTCTTCTATCTTCTTCACAAATTTATGTTGTGAAGCAGAAAGGGGCTTTTTCCCCTGTGCAACAACTAGCTTCAAGAAATCAGGAAAATCGGAGGGGAGGGGAGGGCCTCCTCCCGAGGCCATAAGGACGAGGGCTAAGTTGAAGGGTAGCATGTGAAACGCAGAAGGCAGGAGCCCAGGCATCAAAGGTCGTGGGAAGGCGTAGAGCCAGGCTCACACGGATGGGTGCGGTAGCATGTGGTTGGCAACAAGTTCAGATCGGTTCTGCACGACTCATTGGCTGCATAGCAGAATTTATATGCTAGTCTTATAGCATGCATAGTCTGTATTTATGTAAAATTTGTAGTCATAATAAGTTAGTTATTTGGAAACCTCTTTTTCTGTGATAATTTGCCATCACCAAAATATCATGGGGATACTCTTCAACATATTCAACACAACAATTGGTGGGTCAAAGGCATATGTTTGTGCTTGTTTAAGCATTCGTGAATGGTAATATTTTGGGAACAAATTTATTTATTGCAACTAATAAATGTTTGAACACATTTTCAATTTATATTGTTTGGTTACAGCTACATATGTTAGCAATGCATCAATTAGCTATGTTGGAGTATCTCAACATTCTTCATTGCAACACCCATCATAATAGCGTCTCTGACATGAGGTGGTCATCAAGCAAATCCTAGTGCATACATGAGTACTTTTGTAGGGTCATCAATTTCTAGTTTTGGTGACTGGAACTATTGATACCTATTTTATTTTTTTTAACATAAAAATCAAAATGCCAATAGTAATTTTTAAGATATATATTAGTACAACCTGTAACCATTAGTACAACAACCATCCTTCTTTATACTTGTCTTTCAATTGAATATAAATTTTGTTAAGTCAATGATATTGTTTTGTTTAATAGATAGCTATTGGTTAATATTTTATATTGACTTTTTCTCTATACATTAAGGCAGGACGCATGCAACTTTTTTTGTTTGGAGATAAGTTCGATAAGTTAGGAGGTGTAAGGAAGAAGCTTAAATGGAATCTAGAAAGTGCATCTAATTTTATTTTAATTTAGGTGATTGGAAGCAAATATATGCTTTGTGAATTGTATTGGAGCTCTAAACTTATTTTATACTTTGAATATAAACATATAATATTTTATTTATTTATTTAAATTTAAAATATTTGTCATTATAAATATAAATATTTAAATTTCAAAAAAAAACTATTTAACTCTAAAATTTACTCTTTTTTATAATATATATGAAAAAAATTATTCATAAAATTTGTTTATCTTATTTCAAGCAATTAAGTGCTTACATTATATCAATTTCTGAAATTATTCCATATATAATAAATTACTATACCATTATACAATGTAATGATTTTAAGTTTTACTTTTATCTATTGGTTAATCTTTGTTCATTTTTATATTAAAAATATTTATATTTTTATAATGTTTACTTTTATCTATCTAGTTAATCTTTGTTCATTTTTATTATATTATAAATTTTTATGTTTTATAATGTATAGAAAAATAAATATTAAATTGATTTTTAAAATTAATAATATTTAAATATTTAAAATTTTATACATCCATATTATAATCAATAAAAAATTAATATAATATTGTTATTTTTTATTTATTATATTATATATTATAATTTTTCATGTAATAATTTAATTTTAATATTTTTGTTTGTTTGTTTGAAATTCTCTTACTTGGTGGGAATAACCTTTAGTCCCAAAAACCATAACCACACTTTGATATAAGAAACATCTATTATGTCAAAATCACCCAAAGATCCTGAATCACAACAACTATCAACTTGGGTTACCTTGCTTACCAGACTTACACCTTAACAAAATAAGCTAACAAAAATTAACTAATTTAATTTTAATATCACTAATACCATATATTTCTATTTTAATGTTTTATAAAAAAAATCTATTTATATTATTACAATTTCTTATTTCCTTTCTCAAATAACATATTCAACCTCAATTCTACCTGTACTTTCTAGAGGGCTCTCGCTGGAACAGTATGGTTTTCTGGATTATAGACAGATCCTCGATGCTGTGGATGTTGCCCAGGAGGCGATGGATAACATTGAGTCCAAAGATATCAATGCCCTAATTCTACAACTGGACCTTTCGCGGGCATATGATAATGTAAACTGGTCTTTCCTCGGGCTAGCACTTGTTCGGATTGGCATTCCTTGGGTCGCCATAAAATGGATTATGGCTTGCATTTCATCGGTTAACTACTCTATATTAATTAACGGTTTCCCTACAGATTTTATATGCTGCTCGAGGGGACTGCGCAAGGTTGTCCCCTCTCTCCATTATTATTTCTAATTGTCATCGAGGGTTTCAGCAGATTGTTACACAAAGCCAAAGACGACTCCTTGATCTCCGGGATTAAGGTATCACCTCACTTTTTGATCACCTATCAATTCTTTGTTGACGATGTGATGTTATTTGGGCATGCATATGTTTTGGAGTGGAGGCAGGTATGGCAAATTATTCATCTCTTCTGTAGCTCCTCGGTTATGATTACCAATGAAAAGAAATTGAAAATTTTAAAGCATGAGCTGGATGCAACTCACTGCTATTTCTTCCTTCCTTCCCTATGGGGTCAAAGAACTCATTGATGAAACCAGATATTTGGGTTATTTCCTTAAACCAAATGGGTATAAGATTGCTGACTGGCAATGGCTACTTAAAAAATTTGATAAGAAGATTTTTCATTGGCAGTGGAGATGGTTATTAAGCGGTGGTCGCCTCATCCTTGCAAAATCTGTTTTACAAAATATGGGTGTTTTCTGGTTCTCTCTGTGCATAATTCCTAAAACTATTTTGTCTAGCATTCGTTAGAAGAACCATCGGTTCATTTGTTCTGGGAATGGAAAACAAAAGATCCACTTAGTGGACTGGAACAAACTTGCTCATCCATATGCACAAGGGGGTTGGGCTATTAAGAATATTGTTCACTTCTCCACTGCTTTATTAGCCAAAAGTTTATGGCGTGATTTAATTGTTGATTGTTTATGGGGTTGTATATTAAAAGACAAATACTTTGGCAAGTTGTCCACTATTCAATGGATTAGATCCCGGAGAAAATCTACAAACATCCCCTCCTACCGTACCAGCATGATAGAGAGGATCGTGACACTAAAACCGGGCATCTAGCCCCATAAACTTTTAACTAAGCATTCACATAATATAAAAGACATATGGAATGTATAATTATAAGAGAAACACAGCGAAAATAATATCAATAGCACATCCATCATATATTCAAGATATTCATCAAATAAATAATTGCAAGTTAACACAGGAGAATACTTATCTTATAACAAAGTAGTCCCAAGCAACTGGCTATGCATCTACAACGTTCCACCCAACCATAGGCCAGTTGTGCTTATCAACCTCTTGATAAAACTGCCACCCCCGAGCTGGGCATGATTACTACAAGGAACCAAGGAACAACAGACTCACACATAGCCAAGCATACACCAAGATGAGCCAAGCCAATCTGCAATTGGGTTTATCAGGCTGCTAGGAAATGGAAAGGAAGAATTGCTAAGCTAGTGAGCTCAACCACAGAGCTATGGATACCCCTCCCAAATCTATTCAGCTTGGCACTCACAATGCCTACACACCCAACACAAGGAAGTATCCTCTTCACTGCCACACAGTCCCTCAAGCCATACCTTCCTCTCTAGTGTTCTCAGGGTGTGCATAGAAAAGTAGCCAAAGCCCTCTTGATCTTCTTGGGAGGTTACTCCCTCCACTAGGTTTATCAAGCCAATTCTGTCCACTACCACTCCAAGTTTCCTGCTCACAGATTCAAACCAAAACAAGGATGCACATAACAGCTGAACCACAATTATTGGGCATGATAAAAACGTGTCTTCAGTGGGATGTCCAAAGAGGGGGTTTCTACCAATTTTAGAAAAACATGGGAAAGCCCGAAAACGAAAATGGCAATTGGGGAACAACCCTGGAGAGCAGAAATCGTTTTCAGAAAAACGTCCATGGGCATTTTGGGGCAAAAACGATCTCCATCACAGTCCCAAATCGTGGCCCTTCCCTCCCAGCTGCTGTACAATGCAAAAACGAGCTCCCAAGCATGGAAAAATGCAGAAAATGGATGAAAAACATGTAGGGAAAGACCCAGCTAGCTCAGACTCCGTGAGAGGGCAAAGACTGACTGTTCAGAATCGCTTTGGGCACCATTTCGTGGGTGTTTTCTTGCCCAAGGAAACAAAACACGATTTTCCAGGTTGATGGCTTGCCCATGCACGAAATTGGCTGCCATACCTCTTCATTCCCAAGGCATTAACTGCCTCAACCAATTTCTGGAAGAATTAAATGATTGGGTCCATAACCCAAAATGGGTAGTTGGTAGTTTATGGGTTTTCTCATTGACACATGGATTACACCATTGGCTCAAGGGTTTGAATAATTTACCTCCCTATTCCTTGTAGAATCATGCCCCCATCTCTTTGTTGCATTGCATAGCTAGTTGTGGGTATTTTTCATTAAAATTCGTATTTACATGATGTCTTATTTACATTGTGCCTATCTAGCACAAGAACCATAGGCATCTATTTTTAATTGTCGATACATGAAACGCTAAATCAATGGTGGGGCCTTGGCCTTGAGCTCCTCACCATGATTAAATTACAATATTTACATCATTTACGATTTAATACAAAGGGGGTCAAAATGGGGACCCTCCCCTTATAAACTGTCGAATGCTCTGATCCATCGTCTTAGATGTCGTGGCTATTATTATCTCTATCATATCCTGGTTAATAATTACTCATCAAAAAATTTCACTATTGGCTAAATGCTTCACAGCTTGGCTTGGTGGGGGAGATGGCCACTGAATGGCAGTCCTACATTTTGGATTTGTATCATGCAAATATCCAACTTTCTGATGGGGATGACAGATTACTCTTGTCGTGGAACTCCAATGATGGTTCGATTTCAGCACATTCAGCCTACAAGGCGATTTGCTATACCAACCGGCTGGATTGGAAGTGGTGGTACAACGTTTGTTGGCATTGGCAAATTCCTTTAAAAGTCAAAATCTTTTCATGGCTTTTGTTGGAAGGGAAAATTCTCATTTGGGATAACCTTCTGAAGCGAGGATTTCATGGTCCAAATATTTGTTCATTATGTCACCTTGATGCCGAATCATTTTACCACCTCTTTGTTGTCTACCCATTTACTGTAAAAGTCTGGTCATTCATCGATAATCTCTTTATACATATACAATAGGGTGTGGAGTTCTCTTTACAGGGCTGGTACAAAAAATTATTCTCAGTTAATAATGATTTGGGTTGTTTGGCCTGCCTTGTGGCGTGGGAGATTTGGAAGGCATGTAACCGCCCGATCTTTGACAACATATCTACCGAGCCTAGCAGAGTGGCATGCCACATACAAGCGCTTTCATTAGAGTACATTGTTCCCTCTTCGGTGGGGCAAGCTGCGGGTAAACGTGATCGTGTCTCTTGGCCACCTCAACTTCTTAGATCTCGTAACTGTGCTTGGTTCAATGGTGCTGCTCTGGCTTCCTCTAGGCACTGTGGGGCGGAGGCCTACATTGAATTACACAATGATGATCAGATTATGCTTTAGTTGTGTGGTGGCTGCGGTACAAACACTAAAGGTGAGCTTCTGGCTTTATGGCTGGTGCTTTTTTTTCTTTTCATCGTCAAATATATTTTTGGAGCACGCCCCTGGGGATTCACTGGCCATAGTGAACTAGGCCAACAATGTGGCCATTATCAATGCTCTCGCCCTCAACTCATGGATGGAACAAACCCGACTTCTCCTAGGCACTCGCTCTCAGACTGAAATCGTTCATATTTATTGGGAGCATAATTCAGTCGCTGATGCACTCTCTCGCTGTGGACTTGTGGCTACTGAAGGGTGCATCTATTATGAGATATTTGTCGGTGCGACCCAGCCTACCTCTGGTTTCCGGCAGCTCTTCCCTCTCCAGTTTTGTCATTTATGGGGGAGTAATTTTTGTAGTTCTTCGTTGTACAGGGCGACTTTCTATTACCAGTCTTTTCCTCCTTTGTTCCGCCTCATTTTACGTTGATGTTGAGGTGTATACCTTTGTACAGGGCAGCCTCCTCTGCCTTTTTCACTCTTCTGTTTTTTCCTTTGTTGTAAATATCCCCGATCCTGGTATCTCTTGGAGGATTGGTATATCCTGGATTTATCCTTTTCATGGTTGATTTTCGGCTGGGCTGATCATATACAACGGTCTTTCTTGTCTCATCTGGGGTGGCACGTCCTTTTGGCACTTGGCCTTTATCGAGTTTTGACTGGTGGTGACTTCTCGAGCCGGTCCTTTGGCCTGTTATGGATTGTAATCTTTTCTACTTCTTCTAGGGGAGAGTTGTCTATAGTTGAACAGGGACCAGTAGTTGACATAGTACTGGTCCCACATAACCACCATATATTGACACAAATAAACCCATAAATTAAACACACACATTCCATATTAAGTGCAGAAAATATTTAAATTATGTCCAAAAATTGCCCATTAACTGACTGGGCCAATAGCTGTCAATAAATAGTCTTTATACGACAAACTGTACAAAACATCTTGTCCCAACAAAGTACAGATCTGCTCAAATTTCCAGAAGTACATAAACAGCTAAATAACCCAACTCGTTTTTGCCACCTACTGCAAGGTACCTATCAAAGGAGGACCCACGAATATCTAATGGAGCCTAAATATCCCAGCATTCATTGAAACCTGTTCAAACATTCATTGATACCTGTTCAAGTAGCAGAAAAGATAGTGTCAGCCATAACTGCAAGATTGTTCAACATTCCAACCCACTGTATTCAATAAATGACACCTACCCATTAAATGCACCCATTAAACAGATGGAAGCACACAGATCATGAAACAGATGAAAGCACAGGGATCCACAATGACAAGCTCCCAACCATTGGATCACTTTCAAATCAATCCACAACACACATTGAAATTTGAGAGATTGCAATCCATGTGCAACCTTCTTACCAACCCAATTCAATAGCAAACAACTATAAATGAACCACAACCCTTATGAAGATGCATTTCATAAATTCGACCTGCAGAGTGTGTGCACAGTTGCATTTCAGAAATTTGAACAACAGAGTGTGTACATAGTGGAGGCATACCATCATAAGTGTGTGCACAGTGGAGGCATACCAGCAGAACTGTGTGCACAGTAGATTCAGGTAACTGTTACTGTGATTTATGTTTCTGTTTATGTTATTTCCAGTTATGTTATTCATGTTATTTCCAGTTATGTTATTCATGTTATTTCCAGTTATGTATGTTTCTGTTATTCATATTATTTATGTTATTTATGTTTCCAGTTATGTTTCTGTTTCTGTTATTTACATTTCTGTTATAATCAACTTCCAATTTCTTCTACATAACCAGCCTCCCTTCTAAATGTGCAGGTTGTTGTAGGCATGGCAAGAGTCAGCAATGCAAGGAGAACAAGTCGTCGACTGAGTAGGGGTGCCCAACTACGCTGCACATCATCGGATGAGGAGAGGCCCAATCATACAAATGCCAACAATGCTCCCAGCAATGTTGTTGAGAATGACAATGTGGTGGAAGAGGACATTGTTGTCCCACCACCAACCACACAGTCACTTCCAACCACAGTTCAAGGAACAAGTTCAGTCACCAAAATCAGTGCAATAAGAGGTTGGACAAAAGAAGACATGTTAGCTGCTATTGATGATATAGAGTTCAATGGATATTCCATTCGTGCTGCTGCTAAAAAACATGGAGTTGCTACCTCTTCAGTACATTATTGGATAAATGGACTCACACATACAAAGCGCAAAGGGCCTGTTACAGTTATGAGTGAAGAGGAGGAGGCCGAGGTGGTTCAGTGGTGTAAGGAGATGGCTGAAATGGGACATGGGCTAGAGTTGATACAGCTAAAATCCACAGTAGCTCAAATCTGTCAAGGGAGGCCAAACCCCTTCAAAGATGGGTTTCCTGGTAAGTCATGGTGGTTTGGGTTTAAAAAAAGGCATCCAGACCTTGTGTTGCGTACAGCTGAGGGCCTAGATAGAGACAGGGCTCTAAATCTACGGCCTGCAATTTTGACTAAGTTCTATGCCACCCTTTCTAGTGCATATGAGAACCATCGGTATGCTCCAGACCATATATGGAACTGTGATGAAACAGGTTTACAGGCAGGAAGGAACTGTGGCATGCGTGTAATTGCCAAGAGAGGGAGTCGTAATGTGCCAAAGATTTTGCCTAGGAGCAGGGAGTGGATCACTATTCTATGTTGTGTCAATGCAATTGGTGCTTCAATCCCAGGATTTTATCTATTTAAAGGTAAAACTCAACTCAAAAACTATATACAAAATTGTGAACCAGGTGCATGCATGGCTGCACATCCCCATGCTTGGATGACCAAAGAACTCTTTTTGAATTGGCTTACTCACTTTGCTGCATCTATACCAGGCGGTGTCTCACCTGTAAATAGACACCTGCTGGTTTTAGATGGTCATGGAAGCCACATTGTTGTGCAAACAATCGAGGAGGCTAACAATTTGGGCATCGACCTGTTGACACTGCCTGCTCATACCACTCACAGATTGCAACCCCTAGATGTCAGTGTGTTCGGGCCTTTCAAGAACTATTTCAGGGGTGAGCGAGCTTCGTGGATGGCACAAAATCCAGGGGTGGAGGTAAAAAGGTTTGAGCTAGCCGAGCTTGCAAGTAAAGCCTTTAAAAGGGCTCTCACACCTTCGAATATCAAGGCTGGGTTTAGGAGGACTGGAATATGGCCACTGAATTCTGAGGCTCTCATGCATGATACTAGTTGTAGCCTGGGATTTGATCTGAATGGTCAGGAAGAAGGGGATGTCCAAGCACATGTTGCTGGCCAAGAAGATGTGGAGGTAGAGGAAGACGTTGCTGCTGCTGATCATATGATATCCCTCTCTCAAGGAGAACCATACTGTGGTGATGAAGAAGAACAGGTAAGTGAAACACAGTATAACAATGAACCAATTGACAGTAACACGGAGGTACATACACCAACTGAGACAGCTGCAAATTCTGCTTCTAATCTTCTTAATGTCTCTATGCAAGAAACAGTTGCAACTTCTACTTCTGTTCATGTCAATGAAAACGTTGACCATGCACCAGGAAGCAGCAATGGAGAATTGACTTTGCCAAGCCAGG
Source organism: Larix kaempferi (assembly GCA_027924585.1). Classification (NCBI taxonomy): domain Eukaryota; kingdom Viridiplantae; phylum Streptophyta; class Pinopsida; order Pinales; family Pinaceae; genus Larix; species Larix kaempferi. Next base: position 4,039,077 of record BSBM01000159.1, on the reverse strand, counting down.
TTACCCCACAATCATGGCTGGTAGAAGCCATGATGAATTTGGACAAAAATAGTGTGTCAAGGACAAATGAAGAAAGCATGAACATGCCTTCACAGCCCAGAGAATTGGAAGAAGAAATTGTTCATTATTTTGTGGACAATGGAAACCTGGTAGAAGATAGTGTCCACAACGAGGGTTCCAGCTGAAGAGGACAATATGGTTCAGATAGAGCAGGAGAACATTGACCCAAATATTGAGAGGCAAGAGTCAAGCAAGGAGTAGCAAGTGTCAAAGAAGAGCCAGTTGTTTGGTCGGTTTCTAAAGCTACTGGTAGAGAGAGTGTCAGCAAAAAGAAGGCAATTTACAGCAGACAATCTTCGTCTATGCCGAAGTTCACAGTTACTCACCTCAGAGGACTATATAAAACTATTGGTTGAGTCTGAGCATAGGAAACTTGAACTCCAGGATTTAAAGCAGAAAAAGAGGGACTTAGCTAAATAAAAGAAGGCTGCAAGGATTGCTGCTGCAGAAATTCGAGCACAGGAGAGGCTTGACAGAGAGAAAGAAAGACAAGAAAAGGCTCATCAAAAACAAATGGCAAGGCATGAAAAGGAATTGAGAAAGGCTCAACAATTGCTTGAAAAAGAACAAGGGGTGGCAAAAAGTTCTGCCATTGATGAAAACATAGTGGAGGGGAGTAGGATGATGCCAAACACATTGGAACATCTTGCAGATAATACTCCATGTTTCCAAGACCTCCTAAACATCCAAGTACCCCGCTATCAACAAGTGCGCATGCCCACTTTATTCCCTCCTACCAGTGCAGGTGGCAGACAAATGTATGATTATCGGGGGGCTCAACCCAATGCAGGGGTTAGTAGCACAAGTGTGCACTGTGGCTACTCAATTCCTCCATGGCTGCAAGAAGCAAATTGGATAACATATGGAGGCAACCAGCCACAACCTAATCAGCCATTCAGCCATTGTTAGGTATGCCAACCAACCTGGCTCAAGCAGGAAACTCAACAATATTGGGAAGTGAAGATCTTGGACGACATCAAGCATAGGAGTGTCATATAGGGATGCCAAAGTTTTTGTTGTGACCACATTGCATTGTGGATTTTGTAATCACTGGGTCTAACTACTGCAACATGGCCATTTTGTATACAATCCTATACATTTTTGGGTACAATCCTAGGTCATATCGTTCCCTGATGTTTGCGGCATTGTAATCAGGGGTTTATCATAAGGTTTAATATACAATTTCATCATTTCAAGAGCAAGTTGTAATGTACTCTGATTAAACATTTCATTAACATTTTTTAGGGATTATGAATTTAGTTTGTTGTTGGTTTATGTTGCAATTTATGTTTGGGCTGAATTATTGAAGGTTCTAGGGTTTATTCACCTACAACCCAAAAAAATTATTGTCATCACTACCATTATGAAAGACCAACACATACACACCAAAATGATTAATCATCATTATTGATGGAATCAAAATATCTTCTACAACCAAACAAACATTGTTGTATTTCTATACAAGGGAGGGATGCTAGTTGTTGGACACCCCACGTGGCTCCCTCCCCCATGCCACGCTGGAGAGTCGACACGAACGCAGCCCGGGCCCAGATGGCACCGCCACCTATCGTGGTGGGTGGTATAATTAAAGTGGCCTCTATGGCACGTTTTTTTCCCGCTTTTTCGGCGCTTTTCCCGCGACCTCTCCTTCCTCCCGTGTATTGTTGCTCGGGCCCTGTCTGTGAACGCTCCGCCACCCCACTTCCTGTTCACGCCCGCTCTAGTTCTGCACCACCCCCGCTCTGGTTGCAGTAGTATGGGCTGAATTATTGAAGGTTCTAGGGTTTATGCTGCAGCAGCGTCCATGGCTTATGTTGCAGTAGTATGGGATTACAACCATATGCCCAACAATTGCAATCATAGATTGTTGTTGGTTTATGTTGCAATCATAGTTTGGCCTGAATTATCTATCTTCTATGGTGTATGTTGCAGCCGGGTTTGTAATTTTGTTAGGGTTTATGAATTTAGTTTGTTGTTTGTTAATGTTGCAATCATAGTTTCGACCGAATTCTTGAAGGCTCTATGGTTAATGTTGCAGCAGTGTTTATAATTTTATTGGGGTTTCTGAATTTATGGGGTTTCTTATCGCTGCTAGGGTTGGAATTTCATTTCAAAACGTAAAAAAAATTTAGGCTGTTCCTGCTCACGGCGGTGGCGTTGGCTGTTCCTGCTCCTGGCGGGGGCGTTTATGAATTCTATGAATTATTGAAGGCTCTATGGTTAATGTTTATGAATTCTAGGGTTTATGCTGCAACAGGGTCCATGGTTTATGTTGCAGTCATTTCGACTGAATTACAACCATATGCCCAAAATTCAAAGGGAGATAGAAGAATCCCAAGACCACTATAATAGCTTCATCCTAGATGATATCGTGGGATATGGTTTATGTTGCAGCAGGGTCTAAGGTTTATTGAAGTTTCATAGTTTGGGCTGAATTATTGAAGGTTCTATGGTTTATGGTGCAGTTGGTTCTATGGTTTACAACTCTTGACCCCTATATTTTCCTTAAACTAGCAGTTAGGAATGGGGTTGAACCATTGCATGGGTGTGATACCCATCCATTCGATGCTAACTGTACTGCAACATGGACCATATTTCTCTCCTATTATTAATAATGCCCAATATTTCAAGTTAATAGGTAAAAGTAAAAACTGCATCATACAACAGCAGATAAGATGCAGCAGATCACTTCATGTTAATAGGTAAAAGTAAAAACTGCATCATACACTTATAATTTAACAATAGCATGCAACTTGTAAACTGCATTAACAACAGCAGATCATAAGGTGGAGCAGATCGCTTGTAAAATGCATCAACAATAGCCAATTTGGCAAACTTGCTGATATCAACAACTGAATTATGGGTATTCTTCCAATTAGATGAGACAATGGAGAAGTCATTGTTGTCAACTGCCATCCATCCCCTGTATGATGCAGTTTTGCCTTTTAACTATTACCATTCCAAGATATACAAGAGAAGGAAATTTAATTATAATATTCCCGAGTTTATAACTTCCCTTCTATCATCCAATGATTTTGTTTTCTATTATTGATACATATTAATAGTCTAAGTGTCAACATCTTTTATAAGTGTCAACAAATAATCAAGTTTGTTACCAAAATGCGTTCTACTGGTTTATAAGTTAAATGCTAAACTTGATTAAATTCATACCAATAAAAGTCACTTATCTAAATCCATTTTATACATCTTGAATTCGTATATACATTAGCAACGAGAATTTATGCTTTCAACCATAAAATATTTGCAATTCATTCAACCCTATGAAAATCAGAGTAAAAACATCATTATCATTCCAACATGAACCAGCAACAAACTAAAATCATAAACCCCCAAAAAATTACAAACCCTGCTACAACATAAAGCAGCATAGACCATAGAACCTTCAATATTTCAGCCCAAACTATGATTGCAACATAAACCAAACAAATGCATTAGAGACTGTATGATGTATAGACTGTAGCGACCATAAACCAGCATCCCTAATCAGACCAACATAGACCAATTATAGACCAACATAAACTATGATTGCAACATCCCTAATCACTCAAATTAAATTCACTTAACTAATTCTCATTTTTTAATTAATATGATATTTTTTAAAATAATAATCACCTCCCAAATATTGTGAAACAAACTAACATGATCAAATTTGAACCCCGGTTTATGATTTACAACATTAACAACACTAACATTAACATTAACAGAAACAGAAACATTAACATAAACAGAAACTATGATTGCAACATTAACATTAACAGAAACTATGATTGCAACATTAACAACACAAACATTAACAGAAACTATGATTGCAACATTAACAACACAACAAACTAAATTCATAAACCCTAAAACAATTACAAACCCGGCTGCAACATAAACCATAGAAGATAGAAAATTCAGGCCAAACTATGATTGCAACATAAACCAGCAACAAACTAAAATCATAAACCCCAAAAAAATTACAAACCCTGCTACAACATAAGGCAACATAAACCAGCAACAAACGAAATTCATAAACCCAAATAAAATTATAAACACTGCTGCAACAAATACATAAACCCTAAAAAACTTGCAAACCCTGCTGCAACATAGACCATAGAACTTGCTGCAACACAAACCATAGAACCCTACTGCATTATAAACCATAGAGCCTTCAATAATTCAGCCGAAACAAATACATAAACCCTAAAAAATTTGCAAACCCTGCTGCAACACAGACCATAGAACTTGCTGCAACACAAACCATAGAACCCTACTGCATTATAAACCATAGAGCCTTCAATAATTCAGCTGAAACAAATACATAAACCCTAAAACATTTGCAAACCCTGCTGCAACACAGACCATAGAACCTGCTGCAACACAAACCATAGAACCCTACTGCATTATAAACCATAGAGCCTTCAATAATTCAGCCGAAACAAATACATAAACCCTAAAAAATTTGCAAACCCTGCTGCAACACAGACCATAGAACCTGCTGCAACACAAACCATAGAACCCTACTGCATTATAAACCATAGAGCCTTCAATAATTCAGCCGAAACGCAACGCAACGTAACCCTACTGCATAAACGCAACGTAAACCACAAACGCAACGTAAACTCTACTGCATAAACCCTACTGCATTATAAACCATTCCGAAACCCTGCTGTAGCATAAACGAAATGCATTTCACCATTGCCACAAACGCAATTCACAATTCACCAAACCAATTCACCAACAGAAATGCACATATTCACAACCCAGAAAACCAGAATTTAACCTTTAAAAGCAGCAGAAATGGCCCACGAAATCCCTAGAAGGTTGAGAGTGTTGACAAACACTGATGCAGGGAATGGCTGGTAGGAAACCTACCACCGAAACCGAAGAAGCGTGAAGGGACGAGCCACCGCCGTGAGCAGGAACAGCCAACGCCACCGCCGTGAGCAGGAACAACCAACGCAGGAACAGCCAACGCCACCGCCGTGAGCAGGAATAGCCAACGCCACCGCCGTGAGCAGGAACAGCCAACGCAGGAACAGCCAACGCCACCGCCGTGAGCAGGAACAGCCAACGCCACCGCCGTGAGCAGGAACAGCCTGATGGAAGCCACCATCGCCACCAGTGAAACCATCCGAGCGGAAACCCAACAACACTACCACCGAACCGATAAAAACTTGCAGCAGGGTCCGCCGCAGACAACTTCGAGGGCCTGTGGTGCGCTATGGGCATGGAGCGAACTTCAACGTCGGGAGAGCTAGAGGACAGAACACACAGCAGTGGCGAACGCCATCCGTCGGGGGGTAAGGCAACAAGCGTCCGCCGCAGAACGAGAGCACAGCAGGATACCGGCTGAACGAGAGCGCCCATGGTGCAGAACCAGAGCGGGGGTGGTGCAGAACTAGAGCGGGCGTGAACAGGAAGTGGGGTGGCGGAGCGTTCACAGACAGGGCCCGAGCAACAATATACGGGAGGAAGGAGAGGTCACGGAAAAAGCGTCGAAAAAGCGGGAAAAAGCGTGCCATAAAGACCGCTTTAATTATAGCACCCACCACGACAGGTGGCGGTGCCATCTGGGCCCGGGCTGCGGTCGTGTCGACTCTCCAGCGTGGCATGGGGGAGGGAGCCACGTGGGGTGTCCAACAACTGGCATCCCTCCCCTATAAAGCATAGAAAAAAAAAATTCAACCTCAAATTTATACATTGTGCAACACGTGCAATGGATATCAAATTTCTTGAGGGACACCCTTTGAACATCTGCAAAGACCAAATGCATTGAACACTTCAATTTGTATTTGTATTTGTATTTTTAAAGTCAAGGCGTTGCTGTTTGTCACTTCCTTCCACTCACTCGCATATCTACAAATTCCCACGTCATTCGTATAATGTGGGAAAGTTTTCATCAGCTTATCAACAACCTGAGAACCCTTTTGTGGGAAATCAATGGCTCTGGCTCTGGGATTTGCAGCAACTTCCTCTGTCACTCTTTCCCGCAACTTCACAAGTTTTCCGAAGGTTTGTATGTGGGCAGAATTTTAATCCATAGGATTTCGTTTGAGTGAATGCCAGTAATTTTTCAAATGCCCATGGTTTGTTATGGGGTGTTTTCAGATATCAACTAGCAATAGCAGCAGGGGCAGATGCAGAGTACGCCATGTGTCCACAGTCATTTGCTTCGCATCCGATCCTCAGCAGCTCAAACAGGCCAGGCAGGACCTGAACGACCTCATTAAAACCACTCGCTGTAATCCAATTCTGGTAGGTTTTATTCATTCCAAACTCAAATGCAATTTCTGAATTTTCTTCTTATAATGCTCATATACTGTGGTTTACTATTAATTATTCTTGCTTGCTCAGCCTCCCCTGGGTGGTGTGTGATTAATAAACAATGACATAATAAACAGTTCTACTCTTGTGTGCTATCTTACATTGTGTCTGCGGTAGTAAATAAGTGTTAAGATACACTGATCTTTATACCTCTGGGGTTTCCACAGAGATAGTGAGGTTACCAGTGCTTATTCAGCCTTCCCTTCACTTCTGCGGGACGTGGTGTGTAGGGGCATGTGTGTCAATGATAAATAGCTTTAATGGGCATGGAGGATAACCCCATAGCTATAATTTTAGGAACATCCCCCAGTAGCGAGTAGCTAGTCTCAAGCGGGATTAGATTTTACGAGTTAAAAATTTCCTCCTCTCTTCTCTCTGCTAAATTTTCCTCATGTACTGCTGCCACAGAGTTCTGCAGTTAATAGGACAGCAGCCATGGATATTTTAAATTCATATTGACTGCTGCGGGCTTAAACCTGATTGATAGCTTAACTATGGGTTATCCTCCAAGGAACATCTCCGAGTAGCTATTCCCAAGCGGTTACCTATGGGGTTATTAGGAACCCACTTCTGGTTTTTCCACAACTCTAACCTAATCTTACAGTTTTTATTTTTATTTCTATAAAGAACAATATTAGTCTTGGTCTTTCGTTTCTTTGTCTTTCTGTTTGAAAAACCGAGTCTTATATTACAAAACTCAAGACGTCAAGACCAACCTGTGGATATTCATATGGTTCATGAACCAAAATGGCATATCAGAGCATTCAGTAAGATACCCATACCCATGTCATTAGTACAAATTTCAACCCCTTGAGCGATATATGTGGAGTTGTAGTGATCTATGAGCAGGTACCATTAGGGATCAAACTCAAAACCAACTATCGGTGGATATGGGTTCTTAACCAAAATACCAGATAGGATCATTTAGCAATGCATCTATATCATTGGTAGAAATTCAACTGCTAAATGTGGAGTTGTAGTGATGCACTGTTGGTAGTGGAGTTGTAGTGATGCACTGTTGGTAGTTTGGTAAGGGATGTTGAATTCCAGACCAATACCTGTGAATATGGATCCTTAACCAAAATGCTAGACACACATTCAACAAGATAATGATGTTATTACAAATTACAAATATACCTCAACAGCACATGCTTTCCTTCGGCTTCCCACCCATGGTAGAGGTGCCAACATAACAGTCTGGGCACCATAATCCGGATCTCTAATGTATTTTTTAATGACATAATCTTTAGCAGCTATTTAAATTGACTTATGGAGTGCAAAAGCTCCATACTACATGATTTTTAATATCAGCCAAGCCTGAATAGCCTTTTCTACAGAAACAAACCAGAATGTGGAGATCACCGATGGGGATTTAAAGTCAATTACAAAAATAACTTCTAATATTAACAATAAATGCACAAATAGAATATACTGAGTCAGAATTTTAGTTAAGCCTGTCATGATCACAACTCTGATGATGCAGAACGATACGTTGGAAAACAGGATCCACAAACTATGCATCGAAACAGAACATTACTCTTTTTGTAATGCCTGTGTAAACAGTTATTGTCCAAATCGTTTAAAATAGAAATCCATACCTTGAAATCAAACCAGCAAAGGGTTGCCAACATGAAAGGTGCTTACAACTCGGTGGTAGAGCAGCCTGCCAGCTGGGGCCAAGTGTTTTGTCCGATGCCTAGCTTGTCTAATTTTTGTTAGGCAGGTGTTGAGTTTGTTTGGCAGTGGCTAGGAGGCCAAAGACGAAGTGTGGCTTTTGGGGGGCTGTTGGAGGTTGCAATCCAGGGTCAAGTCACTCTGTAGAAACCATGACTTTTGGAAAACTAAGAAAGCTCTAACGGATATTCTAGATAACAGGATTTCATTTTAAGATTTAGAATACACCTTCTTGTTTTGGGTGGATTAAGAAAACAATAAACAAATTAAAAGATAGTCCAATCTCTAAAATGAAGCTGGGGAAAGCCAAGATGTAGATGATTAAGATGTAGATGATTACAAGTAGAGGTTACGTTAAATAAAAATAAAAATAAAAATAAAAATTAATTATATTATATATATATATATATTTTTCTTTAAATATTAATAAAATTAAATATACATCACGAAAAAAAAGTGGGATGGCACGAGTTAAAAGCAAATTTTCAAAATTAGGCAGATTAAACCAAAACACTGGAGCATACAATATATAGCAAAAGTCCGAAGGCCACTTACACTAAACCAGAATACCCACATGGACCCCAACCAGTGATTGCAGGCTCCTTAAGGGACGATCCAATCCATTGCTAATCTTTGGGCTTCGCCCCCTAAAAGCTAATATTTTATATCTAATTATCTACAAAAAAAACTACACAGATATACATACATATTGATATATATGTATGTATGTTTTTTTTTCCCGAAATTTTTTGGGAAATTTTTTCCGGCATTTCCTCAAATACCGTGAATAATGCCAGGGGTAAATGTTATCGGAGTACAACATATACTCTTAACTCAAAAAGATTTTACTGGACTTGAACGCATGACGTTTCAGTGATCTATGCCTTGAAACTATGATTCAAATTAATTGAGTTAACCCTATTGGGCTACTGGGCTCTCTATATATGTGTGTGCACATGTGAGTGTGCATGTGTATGTTTAAAACACATTTTATTTCAAAGGTTTACTTATACGCCTTGGAAAATGAATCAATCAATTCGAGTTGCTCTCTTTTCCAATTTGTTGTTGTGTGAATCGTCAATTGTGGATGCAAAATTCTAGTATGGTATTAGAGCTATGGGGGAGCCAAGGAGAAGGAAATCCCATGTGACACAGTGAAGGACAGAAGGAGCCGAAGGATTGCGTGGAAGCATAATACGGCGCAAGGCTACTGAGATCGGCACATGTTGGAGTAGATTTTCAGTAAAGACGAAATTGCATGGTCAAGACATAAAAGTTTTAATGGACAAAAAGGTTTAAATATTTCTCATTTATTAAAATCCTGAAGAGAGAATTTTGAGGCAACGTCACGAATTCAAGGAGCAACGATATACAATATTTGACCTGCAACTCACATAAATTGAGAAAATGCACACAATTCAAGCAACAATGCACAAAATTGGAGGAGCAAGCACAAAATTTGTGAAATAGTGCAAAATTTCGAGGTCCATATAAGTGCAAAATCTGAAATGTATAATTTTACATTTATTGGCAACAGATCTATGGTCAAGAGGATCACTCAGTCAATCAGCAGGTGGTCGGATCATGGATATGTTTCTCAAACAGATTCGACTTCACAGAGAGACAACGACTGCTCACAAATATGGAACGTTCTGACAAAATCTATGATAATAAATCAGAAGACGTCACTAAAAAGAATGGCAGATTTTTCTACAGCAGCACTGGATGTATTTTGTCCAATCTGAAGCTTAAAAACAACCATCTGAGCAGAGGAGGAGGTCACTTGATCATAGGCATGTGATTATTCTTTGATTGCAATCGGTTGATGCTGGAGTGTCTTGTAGATCTGGTATAAATTGCAGCAATAGCTATATAGAGAACATTGAACTATCTAAAGCAACTAATCTGCAACAAATCTATCGTTGCAGCATTTTATTTGCAAGTGTTGTATAATCCTTTCTTTGAGATGCGATCTGCTCTTGTAAAATTACTTGTGGATTTCTTGAGGTAGCCTATGCTCGCTTTTGGCTTGTGTGCTGTGCTTCCTTCTCTTTTTAGTAATAGCTCTACAGTCATCACATATATAATCACACCATCCACTGGGATATAATCATATATCATTCCATGGATCACTACCATGAAAGGGAGAAGTGCTACAAGGCCCTTAAGACCATAAGAGCTTTGGTACCAATTCAAAGAATATAACAATCAAAATGATGTTCAAGGACACCAAAGAAATGGCTGAAAAGGCATTACCTCAATCTTCAATTATATTCAAAAGATACAAATATATTGTACAATTAGTGTAACTACCTATAAGCTAAGATTTGATCCCATATCAACACCTCATTAAGAGACAAAGTAGGATGGCGTTACCTCATTCTTCAATTATATTCAAACCAAAGATACAACTAGCACAGCCACTTAATTTGTGGTTGGTGAACACTGATAGGCCACAAGTTAAGTGTCACAAATGAGTAATAAGTTATTTAGATTATTTGTTGTCTTCCACAGAGCTTCTTATCCACGTATTAGCTAAGTTATCCATACCTTAGCTACCAGTTATCCATGCATCAACTACCAGTTACAGTACATTTGTCTCATCCTCGTGCAATCTAGGAAAAACATAGATGCTATTCCATGTCTAGGAAAAACATAGATGCTATTCCACCCCTAATTTTAAGATATAAACACCTATCAGTGTAAATATATTGTACAATTAATATAACTACTTCAAAAGCTAAGCTAAGATTTGTTCTCATACCTATTACCGACACTTCATTAAGAGACAAAATAAAATCTAATACATGTTAAGGTTAAAAATTACATCCTATAATGTGGATATATAATGTGGATATGAGAGCAACAAACTAACACTTATTTCATAAATACTATACCTATTACATGTTAGAGATATGGATCTAACTAAACTACATTAAGAGACAAAATAAAATCTAATACATGTTTAGGTTAAAAATTACATCCTATAATGTGGATATGAGAGCAACAAACTAATACTTATTTCATAAATACTATACCTATTACATGTTAGAGATATGGATCTAACTAAACTAGCTTACCCATCTATGCAAACAATAACATATCACAGTAAATAAGAACAGAAAGAGAATAAGAGACAAGAGTACACCAGATATATGTGGTTCACCCAATTGGGCTACGTCCACGGGAAGGTAGTTTTCTATTATCTCCAGAATATCTCCCTCGAGCTTACAGAGAGCAATGCCAATAACCCCAATACAATATAGCAATACTTGTGAAAGTATAGATCATGATATATGATCCACAATGGATGAGTGGATGATTCACGAATGAATGAATGTGAGAGACTCCCTTGGCTCGATTGTATACCAAGAGATGAGGAGGAATTACTCTCACATATTACATGTGGGATAATATAATTCTCCATAATAACATCTCTTTATATAATAATAAATATCACGAGTATATTTCACCATAATGAATATTGGATAAATGTATTACTCTTTTACATAAGATTGTGGATCTCTTCCGACATAATACAAAGACATTCTTACCTTCCAAGGAATATAAAACATTCCAACACTCCCCCTTAATAATGGATGGGAGAAAATCCCACTAACAAAGGAAGGAAGGAGTCATTACTGCTCCCCTTTGATGACAACTTCTAGAAGAACCAAAGCTGCAAATAAGAAGAACACTCCGGCGAAAGGAATTTGATGAAGAACAACCGCTTCTCATTGAATCATGAAATTGCACACGAACCAGGTTGTACGATGAAATACCAACAAGAAGATGCCCAGATCTAAAGAGAAGCCTTTATGGCTACTAAATCCAACAGATGTTGAGAACATGTGACGCAATCCACCCGCAAGGTGCCCAGATCTAAAGAGAAGCCAACATGGCTACTAGATCCACAAGATGCGTAGATCACCACAAGAATCATCACAACCCTAACTGATAGCTGAAGAACTCTGATATAACATCCACACTAGTGTACAGATACCTTCTGACGGCTGATACAACAGAACATGTGGCTAAGAACACCACAACAGTGCACAAAATACCCAGATGGCCAATTCGCATGTAGATAGCAGACATTCTTCCAATCAAGGTGCAATATAAATATCTGTAGAAGACCTCAAACATCGAAGAAACAAGACCCCAATGGTCTATACATCGAAAATGATACCATACAGATGAACATCATGACTTTAACAGTAGAAGATGGTGCTTCATTATTTGTGGAATGAGATGAAAGCCTAAACAGAGAACTTATCTGCACAAGAACTTCCAAGATTAAAGCATATAAAGATCATAAAACAAATTGCTCATACATAAATGAAAATGCTTATACACCAAAGGTTAACAAACATCATATAAAAAGATGGCAACATAATATGATCAAATAAAAGATTTAACTTGCTCATTGAGGAAAATGAAGTTACTTTTACACATTAAGTGTCAGCCACAACATATAAATAGTGAGCCCAAGATTTCACTTAAATATATGAAAAAATTTAGTCATCAAGCAACTAATCTTAAGCATAGGTGCATTTCTTATTAGTATGATGTTAATATGCAAGAGATGAATGCCCTAAAAACGTCAGTGCTTCCATATAGGAACGCTAGAGACAAGTAGGAACAAGATAACCTCTGCAATCATACGAATAGAAATCTCATTACAACAAGAACAAGGTGCTCATGATAAATAGTTCAAGATTATAAGATTGCTTAAAGCCATATAAATATTGAGTAAAAGATGATCGAAATAAACATGACATGAGATATATAAATCAAAATGTTTAATATGATCAACATATAGCAAATTATGATCAACTCATGATATCACTTATAAAAAATTATGAAATGACAAGTCACTAATGGTTTTAATCATGGGTTCATTTCTTGTTAACACTATGTAAATATGCAAGAGATGAAATGCCCTGGAAATGGCAATGCTTCCATATAGGAATGTTAGAGACAAATAACATAGGAATTAGATACAATCTCTGCCATACATGAGAAAGAAACTATATCCCAATTAAAGAACTTATGACAAGCCAAAAAATATGATATAACATGGATTCAAAAAATTGACTTTGCTCAAAAAAATTATTAGCAAAAGCATATAATGATCATAAAGATATTACTTATAAAACAATGAAATTGCTTTTACACAAAGGCAAGCAATAACATATAAATAAAGCAAATAATGATCAAAAGATAACACATATAAGATTGTTTTTATAAAATTGCTTGTATAAACATGACATGATTAGAAATCAACATGATTAAATATGACAAAAAAACAAATTAGTTATGTTATTAAATATCTTGTTAAAAGTATTAAGCATTAGATGGTTTATAGCTATCATCATGACAAAATACTAGAGATCCATATGTCCTTAAAAGATGCCAATGTTTCCATATAGAAAAGTGAGACAAATGTATATCAAGAACAAGAAATAATCTCTTAATAAACATGACATAAGCAAAACATAAATGCAAAAAATGAATAACAAAAAACTTAAATACTTTACCGTACTGATTTGAATTTGCAAAAAACACAGTTAGAAAAACAGTAAAGGAAAGAGAAACTTTTACTTACAACCCTTTTTTATTGAGTGCCTAGACTTTGCCCAGACTTCTGTTCTGTTTGCATAGGTGGATGCATAACAACTTCCCCAGTTCCAAAAACAGGTTATAATAAAAATTCCAGTAAATATTGACCGAGTTATGGTCACTCGTGGGTTTGCCAACAATGGACTTGCGAACAAACACTGATACTCGCGGGTTTTGCACGACAAGAGTCACGGTTACTCGCAGGTTGATAGTAGAGTCAGCCGCGGGTTCGCGGGTTGTGGTGTAATGGAGTTGTTGCTATTCGTGGGTATCTGTGCAGTAAAGTTGCGGCTGTGCCAAAGTACTCGTGGGTCTCTGCACAGTAGGGTAGCGAGTAAACTGAAGAAAGCACGAGTTCAATAGTAGAGTAGACGCGAATATGCCGTAGCACACGCGGGTCTGTACACTGTAAGTCGCGGGTCTACAGTGTACTCACGGGTTTGTAGTAGGGAAAGTCGCGTTTAACCGCGGGTCTCTGTGAAGAAAAGTCGCGAGTGTTAAGTATAAGGCCGAAAATAGTGCTGAATCTGCCGAAGACGGAAACCTGCACAAAGTCTACCAAACTTGGATGAAAATTGCCGTTTTGACAACCGAAAGATAGAGCTCTTTAAGGAGAATCAGAAAATCATATAGATCTACAAAAACAACATCAAGAAATCCTTGAAAAATTTCTGCAAAAATCTACACAACAAGGTTAGGGTTAGAAATAAAAAATTGCAGAAATATGCCAAGATCTGAAGAGAAGCCTAATGGCTACCAGATAGAAAACAAATCTACAAGAAATAATCAATGCCCAAATGATAAAATATTGTTTGAAAGCAATAGAAGGTGCTAGATCATAGCAACAAGCTCTGATACCATGTCAGAGATATGGATTTAACTAAACTAGCTTACCTATCTATGCAAACAATAACATACCACAGTAAATAAGAACAGAAAGAGAACAAAAGACAAGAGTACACCAGATATACGTGGTTCACCCAATTGGACTACGTCCATGGGAAGGTAGTCTTCTATTATTTAGAGAATATCTCCCTCAAGCTTACATAGAGCAATGCCAATAACCCCAATACAATATAACAATACTTGTGAAAGTATAGATCATGATATATGATCTACACTGGATGAATGGATGATTCACGAATGAATGAATGTGAGAGACTCCCTTGACTCTATTATATACCAAGAGATGAGGATGAATTACTTTCACATATTACATGTGGGATAATATAATTTTTCATAATAACATCTCTTTATATAATAATGAATATCAAGAGTATATTTTATCATAATGAATATGAGATAAATGTATTACTCTTTTACATAAGATTGTGGATCTCTTCCGACATAATACAAAGACATTATTACCTTCCAAAGAATATAAAATATTCTAACATTACAATAACTTCTTGAAATTGAAATATGATGTATGACAAGGTTTTATCTCAAACAGTGTAGTCATAATCAACCTGGTCAGGCCAACTCGATTGTTTCTGACTTGTTAGAGTCAGCTTGACTCGTCTCGTCTAACTGAAACTTGCGACTCCCTAACCTTTATTACCTGATTTTGCTTCCCAAAACTTGCGCTTGGATTGTTTGGAGTTAAAGAAAACCTTCCCTAGCAGCATGCTGTTGTAGCTGATTTGGCAGTGACTTGGAGCTGATTTCAAGAGGGAATTGATCTGCGGCTGTTTTCTACCCATTTGCAATCATATTGAACAGTATGCATGAGTCAAGTACTGTGGTGCATGAGTAAGGTGTAGGACCTTTAGTGGCAGGCCCTCAAGTGGGGAGTACAACAGAAATAGAGGCAAAGGACATTCTTGGGGATTCAACCTATGAAGATAATCTTGATAATTCATGACTGGGTGTTGAAGTTAATCTTGATAATTCATGACTGGGTATTTCTGCATTAGAGAAGACTTCGACGGGACTCTGAACACCGTTTAGAGCGTCAATGTTTATGTATTATGTCCCTGTATATCAATTACTTTTTTAGAAATTTAATTTATGTATCTTAAAACTTATATCAATTACTGTTTTAGAACTTTAATTTATGTATCTTAAAACTTATATGCTGTATCTTATATGATTCTACTTATTTGCAGCCTTACATGCAATATAAATAATCAAGCTTGTATATTTGTTCCATGATTGTTTGTATTTGTATTGATGTGTATATATATATACATAATAGATTGTTAAGTTTGTCAATTGAGTATAGATCGGGTAGTTGGGAGGAATGTTGTTATATTCTCTATCCAGATTTAAATCTCTCTTTAAGATATGATATATAACAGAAATGTATCCTAAAATAACTTAATTTTTAATGAATATCAAGAATTTGTATATTCCAAATGAAAACAAATAAATTATTAAATTTAAGTTAATTCTAAACTTAACTATGTTTCAAATTGTATTATTTGTAATCCTTTGGATATTAAACCATCCCAAAGGGGAGATTAAACAAACCCAAAGGGAAGATATTCAAGATAGTGATCATTACCAAACTAATGAAGTTTCTAATTAAGACGGATATGAAAGGACATGGTATTCACTATTGGATTGGATTAAGTGATCATTAAATTTATCCGTGCCTAACATTTACTGTTTCTCTACGCTACTTAGCCTTCTTCCTCTATTTACTTTCCAACAACTTGGAGGGAAATAGAAAATAAGAGGCATGCTTCTAAGAAATTTTGATTAAGTAGATCAAATTGCATATTTGTCTGTTAACGTTCTTTGCCTTGTGTATATTTATATGAGATATCCATATAAATAAGATGCAGAGGTTGATCCACATTCACGGGGATTCAACCTGTGATGTTCTTGATGATTCACGAGTATTTACTCATTGTAGTGGCTTTTGATGAGTTTCAGGTTTTGGAGGCCATTTAAAGTCTTAATATTCATGTCTCTAGAACTTTAATTTATGTATCTTAATTTGATTCTCCTTATTTGCACTCTTACATGTAGTATAAATAATCAAACTTGCTATTTGGCATTTATTAGTTTATATATATATATATTAATAAAATTTAGAAACATTTTATCCATGTATTAATTTTTCTAAGTCTACTCTAAGTTGAAGGTTGAGTTTCAAGTTGACTTTGAAATGAAATGCTTGCTGAGTCCAAGTCTGACTACTTTGTTTCAAATTGTGTTATTAACTTATTTCATATTTGGAATCTATTGACGATTAGGCCAACCAAGGGGAAGATATTCAAAATATGGATTATTTCTAAACCAATGAAATTTTTGATTAGGATGAATATGAAAAAAATGATATTATCTCATTGGTTAAAAAATTGATTTGTTGTTAATATTAATGGTTTTTTTTCTCTCTTCTTCAATCTTTTTCTTCTTATTTACTTTTTAATAAAATAAATAAGATAAAATAAATTTATTAATGTCCATGAATGACCAAACAAATAGATCAATGTAACTTGAAAGTGCAACTAGTGATAAGTTGATAAAAGAAATTCACCTTTGAAATTCGGCAAACTCCAATGAATTTCAAATTTTTTTTGAGATCCAATGAATTTCGAACCTCATCAAATTTGCCAAATGCTGTGAGTTAGCTCTTGATATGTGGTGGTCCGGTGGATATTCGATACGTCCTATATGTGATATCTTACTCCTAGATTGAATTTATCTGGTTAATGAAAGATCTAAAACTATAGATTCCAGTTTTAAGGAGTTATGTTCTGCTCTATTGTGCGTTTTAGTGACATTCTTTACAGTACAATTCCCAGTGGATAGTTTTGTGTCTGTTTGTATACAAAACATTATGAACTCTGTAGGTTGTTAACAGCACTCAAATCTTAGCCTCCAAATGTCAAGGATTTCCTTCCTTTTTATGCTCTAATACTTTCTAACTACTGCAACTACTCTCCATTAATTATCGTTTTCCAGATATTAATAACTATTCAATTTGATATGGAGTTACTTGTAATGACTGTTAGCATCCAATATTGTGATGCATCTACTCTCCATTAATTATCACTTTCCAAATATTAATAACTATTTAATTTGATATCGAGTTACTTGTAATGACTTCTGGCATCCCATAATGTGATGCATTTACTTGGTGACTCTAAAAATATGCTGAATAGACCAAAACCTGATCTTTTTTTATTTCATTTGTTGGTAGACATCACGTCAATTCGATTTTAAGAAAAATACTTCAGCTGCTTTTAAAATTCAAATCAAAGTAGAAGGATTCCTCATATTTTAGACGAAGCTATTCTGGTGCTCCGTGTATATGAATTGTTATATTTACCACTTCATGCCGTGAATTGGTTTCAGTGTCTATATCTTTTAACAGATATCCTTTTAATGTTCATATTGCGGAGTTCTTGGATTCATTTCTCACAGATTGTGAAGATGTACATACCGGTACTATGGAGAAACACCGTATTAATGTTTTGAGGATGATCCTCTTTTTCTTTCTGTGATGGCTTGAGCTTGAATGAGATTGAAGATTAAATCTGGTCAAATTTTCCTTCTGACAATCTCTCATCTTAGATGCGTTTTTCAGGATAGGACCAACTTTCAGCATTGTTCAGTTCACTTAAAAAGTATATGGGGTGCTGTTAAGCTTATCAGTTGATGCTATGCGAGATGAATTATAAGATTACAAGCTATAGTTAGTGTTCTAAAGGGTCATAGCATAATAATGCCTCTCGCATCTTTCCATGCAGATTCGATTGGGATGGCATGATGCTGGCACATATGACAAGAACATTCAAGAGTGGCCAAAGTGTGGAGGAGCAAATGGGAGTTTGCGGTTTGAGATAGAACTAAACCACAAAGCAAATGCTGGTAAATTCCATTATTTCATTTCTTTTTCCCTTAATGTATAATTAGTTTGTGTTTCTAAACGTTTCTGGTGCCTATTTCTGCTATGACAGGTCTTGTAAATGCATTGAAGTTGTTACAGCCCATCAAAGACAAATATCCAAATATTACCTATGCAGATCTGTTCCAGTTAGCCAGTGCCACAGCCATTGAGGTCTCTCTCTCTGGGGCATGCACAAATATCTTTTGATGACAGTAGTTCTTTTAGCATCATGTAGTTTTAAGTCTAAAACCTTCTATGCTTAATGTTTTCTATTTTCTGACTGAACAATTGAAATCTTTCAGGAGGCTGGAGGCCCTGAGATTCCTATGAAATATGGGCGACTTGATGCACCTAAACCTGAAGATTGTCCGCCGGAAGGAAAGCTCCCAGGTACACAACCTCCGAGGTTCTATTATGATGTATTTTCAATTTTGTAGGGTAACTTGTATCCATGTAGCAAGCAACAGATAGGTTTCTGAAAAAAGTGAATAATGTCAGATGATGGGATGTGCATATTTTTTAAGTTGATAAACTTATATGTTCCAGTATATTTTATTCTAACTTATAGTTTAAAGTTATTTAGGAATTCTTCTCTATTGTATTTTCTTGGTGCAGCCTATTTTTTTGGAGCAGCTATTGTGGCAGACCTAGAAGAATTTTGGGATTCTGCAAGTATTTACTAGTTATGCTAGTCTTCTCAGAGCCTTTTCATAATTAATCATTGCTCCATCGATGACCTTGGGGAAGATGATTTGTGGTTGCTTAAGCTTGATCTAGTAGACTCTGGGCTTGTCTAGTTGACTATGTATTTAACTTCACCCTATTTGGTTTCCTCTGTCACTTGCACCTCCCCCTTGTCAACACATCAACCTTGCAGACCCATATTTCTTTACCATTTACTATATACCTTCCATGAATAATGATTCACAATATCTTTCAGAATCTTATTCCATTCATTTATATTTATAAAGGTCCAGCGTCCTTGTCTATGGGAAGCTGCCTAAGCTCTTTTGTACCTAGCATTCATCATTTTACTACTTATCATAGCCACTCTGTTTTAAAAATAGTTCAACTCGGACTTAGACTCAGCTGAGTTGACTGAGTTGACCATCCACCGAACCGACTTGGCCTTCAAACCGGATCAGGTGACCGGTTCGGTACCGAACCGGTTGAGTTGGTGCCTGACATGGCCAGTTCAATACCAAACCGGTCGACTCAATTGAGTCTTGATCTGAACCGGTCGAGTTGACTAAAAAAACCAATCCGTTCTGTTCAGTTACTTAGTAGGTTTTGGTAATACTAAATGGTAATATTAAATTCTTAAAGTAAAAGCATAGAAAATGAAAGATCAGGAGAATATCACTTTTACATGGTATAAAATGAAAGAAAAGGAGAATGTCACTTTTACAGGATAGAAATTGAAAGACAAGGAGAATGCCACTTTTATTTAAATTTTTAACATTACCATTAATTGTTTTAGAATGTTTGAGAGTGGTATCAACCTCATCAGACTTCATATGCAAAATGTAGAATTTTAGATCCCATTTAGAATTCAATAGACTTAATACTTTTCAGGATTTGAGGATTGCAAAGTTTCCACCAAATTCTATCATGTACGAGGGTATGAGATTGGCATTTAATCAAGCACATCAACCTCCTCTATATACCTCGATGTTGGTGGTGTTGATTGTTGAAGTCCTCTGCAATGACCTTAATGAAAATGTACTCTTCACTCAAGCAAAATCACTTATTAAGCATGGGAATCTTTTTCTACCTTATCTTAACAATTGGATTAGGAAGTTTCATCAAAATTGTAGGGTGTTGGAGTTGTTGACTAATGTCCTTGGAGGATCAACTTTGAGATTCAAGATAGAGGCAAGGGCTAGAGCTTAGAGGTGGGAGGCATGGGGTGCTATTGATGAATAAGATTCCAATACAAGCAATGATTCACCGACATGTATGATTTATGATTTATGTTTCACATTCATTTTTTTAAATATCCTTGCTCATTTATTAATTTAAAACACACACACACGCACACACTCACACATATATATATATATCGTGTTTCTTTGTTTCCAAAATTTTGGGGGTTCACGTTTCAACGTGTCCTTGTTTTAGAAATTCGTCCTTGTTTCCCACTTTCGTGCAACTTAGAATCTAACCCTAACCCTAAAGCTATAAGATGAACCCTAACCTCGTGGTTCTAGGCGTTAAACTAGTACTACTACTACTACTGCAGTTGCAGATGACCTTGAGGAATTCGAGCTCGGGCCATATGATGATGCCATTGCCTATGCCATTGCTAGTCCTGATTCTAGTTCTAGCAGTGGTGATGAGTATGTTGATCAATGACATGTATGATGTAGTGACATCATAGCATCTTGTTTTTTGGAGTCTATAGGCCATTTAGGCCTCATTGATTATGTATTTTGTTCTAGATATGTATTGCACCGTATACTTCGTGCCATTTTGATATATTCACCTTTATATGGTATATACATGAGCACACTTTGAATATTTTGTGCTTTGAAATCATAGATTAGAATCTTTAAAATATTGTTTTTTTATAAATTTAAATATTTTATGTATTTTCAAAAGTAAACTGAGTCATTAAATTCAACTTGGTCGAGTCATTACCGATTCATTACCAATTCCGAATCCTAGTCTGAGTTGATCCTTGATCAATTCCAAGTCTGAGTACATGTTTTAAAACATTGATCATAGCTAAAGACATTGTGTTATGAACAACTTGTTTGAACTTTGACAATGGTCATGGATCTGCCCATGGCGTGGCCTAATTTGATCAACGCACATGAGACAGAAGCATAATACCTCGTCAACTCTTATCACTAGCTTCTTCTTGACTTTGGATGTTAGCAGTGGATACTAATGGCTTATCTCAGTTGCGTCAGTCACTTGGTCTTCTTGGATTCTCATCTTGTATACTCATTTTATAGAGCACTTAGCAATAAATTGTTTCTTTCTTTCCATTTTTTTCTTTTTCGTCTTATGACGGAGATTGTTGCGTATAGAAATTTCATAGCTCATAACTACTACACTCAGAATCAGCGAGGCAAGTGACTTGACATACTTGGCATGCCTGAAAGCTGACAATAAAAATTGCATAATGAAATCATTTTTAATGCAAGAAAAATCACTGACAAGTATAGAGAGTATTGGCTTGGGATACTTGTTATACTCGGTATTACTTGGCAATACCTAACATTATTCAGAATCAGCGAGGCAAGTGACTTGACATACTTGGCATGCCTGAAAGCTGACAATAAAAATTGCATAATGAAATCATTTTTAATGCAAGAAAAATCACTGACAAGTATAGAGAGTATTGGCTTGGGATACTTGTTATACTCGGTATTACTTGGCAATACCTAACATTATGCTGGTATTGACCACTCAACCATAAATACTCAGTTAACCAGAATCTGAAGAGTATTGAGTGAGTGCTGATCACAAGGCTATAATTTGAACTACCAACCAAAAATGTGTATGTTTGATCACCCGCTACTTACATGTCAATAAAAATTTATATAAAGAGTAGAATAAAGATATAAAATACAAGAGAGACATAGAATAAAAGTTCTTTATTGCACCGAGTGAAACTAGGTGCTTTACAGTCCAGTATGGGGGAGATGAAAAAATTCATGTCGGCTCATAAAATAAAAAATTATGGAAAGTATTTAAAAAAAATCCACGTTGATTCATAAAATAAAATATTATGAAAAGTAATTAAAAAATAGATGTTCGTTTATAAAATAAAAACTTAAAACATAAACCCGGATCTATAAATCAAGATAGATCAAATTTCTTGAGTTTAAATTAAAAAAAAGAAATACACCTCAACAAATTGGATCCCTCTCGGTGCTTGATAGATACAGGTTTAATATGGATCTATGCTGGTAGTAAAAACAGTTATAACTATTATTTTAATAAGTTTAATAGCATCTTAGATAGACATCATTTGAACTCTTCTCAATTAGACTAAAATGAAAGGTAATTGGTGAAATTGTGTGTTAAGTGGGTTCATGCTAGCATGCATTCATTAATTCAATTGGTTATTGATTAAAATCAAACTCTAAGAATTGAGTTGTATTGCTAGTTAATCGATTTGTAGTGTGGTTTTGCACATTGCATAGAGGTAAAAGAACGACTTTATCATAGTTATGTAAGGATTAAGGTCAAATACATCTATATCTATATATAAATAATTATTGTAAGTTATGTCATAATAGTTAATAAACATTCAACAAATTAAATAATTGTCGTCCAATTAAAATGTTAATTAAATTTATAATTTATAAATAATGAGTTTGATTGGTTGGTAAAAGCTACTTAATATCTGTGTTTTAAAAAATAATTGAAAGAAAATAATAATAACTGATTTGTTTTGTAGTATATGGTTGATAAAATAAACATAGTTATATTGTTTCCTATAATATAGTTGAAATATTAAATACAAGTCTGTATCTATTTATTAAGATAGATTATAGTCCAAAGGTAAAAGTTAAAATAGTTGTAATATTATTATTTCTAAGTAGTCTAAAAGTAAAAGAGACCTGAAATAGATTATTACAAAATAATATTAATTTACAATTCATTTAGTGAACTAAAATCTTTTAGAATTTTAATGTTAAATTAATTATAATAGAGACGACATTAATTATTTTTTTATAGAAAAAAGTATTTCATAATAATATTGTGAGATTACTAGTAAAATAGAAATTTATAAATCTATCATGTAAACATAAACATTCACAAGTTTACATTTTCTAAAATACTTAATAAATCTTGTGAATTTTCCAAAATATTTAATTAACATCAATCAAATAGATAACTATTTTTTTATAATTGACAGAAATGCCTATATTTTAACATATATTCTTTGAAAAAAACATAAAAAAAACTAAAAAAATTCTAGTTTTGATTTTTTTAAAAATTGCTAATAAACAAATACATTAATTTGTTTATTTAATATTTAAAAACAAAATATCCGGCAAAGTTCTATAATGTAAATATGAACATTCACAAGTTTACATTTTTTAAAATACCTAATAAATTTTGTGAATTTTCCAAAATATTTAATTAACATTAATAAAATTGATAACCATTTTTCTTAATTGACAAAAATGACTATATTCTAACATAATAATAATATATATATATATATATATATATATTTATAATTTTGATTTTTTTATTTTAAATTTCTAATAAACAAATACATTAATTTGTTTATTTAATATTTAAAAACAAAATAAAATCTATATTATGGCTATCCTGCCAACTTGCCTTCATTGTTGTGGTAAACTCCACTCAAATATGATTTTAATATTAAAAAGTTAATCACTTTCTTAAACCAAAAGAACTCTTTAACGATCACCACAAGGAAATAACCTTTGAATCTAATATGCTAGTGCACCCTGTGATGTGTAAATTTTTTCCATTTAACTTCAATGAACGGACCACACGGAGTCCAAAGAGTCTAAACCATAATTTGCAACACGAGCTCGTTGTAATTAAACCATAATTTGCAACACGAGCTCGTTGTAATTTTGCCATTGGAATTTGTAACCAAAACGCTTTTGGTTCGCCGGAATTCGGCATAGTAATTTTTATTAAAATGGCAATTTGGAGTGCTCAAATTTCAATTTTGGTAATCTGACTAATTTTAAAATTGAGTAATTAGTTTAAAATAAATAATCCTAATAAAAATTTTAACCAATTTTTATCCCAAAATCACTGAAAAAGCGAGGTGTTTTGGTTGTCTTTTATCCGTGGAATTTATAATCCTATTTAATGATATGTATTATTATTTCTTAATAATGGCAAGCCGCAAGTTCACATGAAGCGAAAAGGAGATATGAGGTAACACAGCCACAGGTATGATGACACGTTACGGTTATTATGATGACAGATTATTCAGGGAAACAACATACCCGTGGGAAACATCAGTACAGTCAGCAAATGTTAAATGGTAAATGTTATAGTACAATCAGTATAAAGGTATAATAAAAGGGAAGAGAGTTAATAAAATGTATAATTATTATGTTTTTAAGTGTATTAATAATATTTATTAATTGTAAAGGTTACATGTCAATTTTTTATAAAAACCAAATTATAAATTTTTAATTGTTTTTTGAATATGATAATTTGTCTTAGCAGGGGTTTATTCTATTAATATATTTAATCAATAAAAAAAATAGAAATTATTCCTCAAACACATAAATGTTACTTTTGAAGAGAAGAAAATAGAAATTATTCCTGGCACATGAGGAAGGGAGGTGTAACTAATCATCTAGCAGAAGATGATAGCTGTAAAAAGGAGACGTTTAAATAAGTTGAAGAGTCAATGAACATAAGACAATAGGACATTAGTTTGGATGCTCTAAATGATCATGCAGTCACCAGGAAGCCTAAGATGGTTTGTCGCAGGTTGTTCCAACTTTTATCAGATCAATATATTTGTCAAAGTCCACATCTAGCTTTATTGCATCTAATATATATCCGTCAGAAAATGGAATTGTGTAATATAAGATGACGTCTAGTATATATTTGTAATGAATATGTAACTTGATGAATGAGTTGTTCCAAAGAAACAGGCCAAGTGCAGCGGCTGGACTAGATTACATTGTCGATTGTCATAGGTCCCAAAAATTGACCAAACATTGGATTTGAATGTTCAGCATGAATCCAATAGTTGATGGTGGAATAAGTTCGGAAATCAGTGGTCAGGATATCTACCAAAAGGTTTATAGTCAAGAATATAGGTTCTAGATTACTCCCAGTTTCTTTTTCTGATCAAAAGACAGACGTTGTTGCAGAGGCAAAGAAAACAAACAAAGCAAGCACAAAAGAATGCTGAAGTTTATCATCCTGATCAACATCCCCTGATTGATTTCCTGAGCCAATCTATCCATTTGCAAATCACTATCCGCTACCCATTACACCGTCTTTAATATTTATAAAGGCTTTGGCCTGAATCTTGAATGATATATTGAGGAGTGGGCTAGGCTTTTATGTGGTCTGTGTGATAGAAAAAGATGTCTTCTAAATTCAGTATAAAGTGCTTTTTAAAAATTTATTTATTATTCTATTTCAACTGTTTTTTATTTTCGGCTGGTGAAGTTCAGGGATGAAATGTAATGCCAATGCTTTTCAGGCACACATGTTCTGTGGCTTGAGAGTTCTGAACAGGCCACTTTGACAATAAGATTGCATGTGTGTGAGAGAGCAAGAGTTTGAAATTGAAAAAGCAACTAAGCTTCTAAACAATAGCAAATTAAATCAGCTTTCTGTTGTGGTGCTAGATGCCGGTCCTCCTACACCAGCTACTCATTTGCGTGATGTTTTCTACAGAATGGGATTGACAGATAAGGTTGGATAGAGTCTATTTACATCTGTCAACTATAAGGCCTTTTGTCTTGTGTCTGAACTCTGCCAGATATACTTCTTTTGATAATGCTTATCGATTTTGTTTGCAGGAAATTGTTGCATTGTCAGGTGCACACACCCTTGGAAGATCCAGGCCAGAACGTAGTGGCTGGGGCAAGCCTGAAACCAAGTACACAGTAAGTATGCAGCTGGTAACCCTGATTTCTTACTTAGGTTGGCATTATTGCAGTTGGTCCAGATTCCCATATTGAACAGTTTTTCATGTAACTGTCAAGCATGCGAAGAAAACGAGGAGAAATTCCATTCTTAGCTGAGCTATGGTATTAAAGGCCGACGATGAAGCTTGTTGCTAAATCTGCTATGGTGATTATATACATACTCACAGTAGGGGACTGATGATGAGACTGATGTCTAAATCTGCCTAGTCTTTATGTAGCTAACAGTAATGCTATTCTTGTATGATGCTGATAAAGACTGGCTAAAACTGATGTTACACACAAATAGCCATTACTGCTAGGATGGAAAATTTCCTCGTCTCGTTTTAATGCTGCATGTTGCATGAAAAAAGCTTCATTCATTGCCTTCATGTGCGCCTGTGATGCATGTCGATGCATGCCTAGCATTTTAACAAAAGGTTGCGAGTTTGTGGGGACAGAGCACAACTTTTTCTTGGGTTTCATCAGACGCAATATAACTAGTTACCAAAGGAATATTGACAGCTTCCAGCAATGCTGTATTTTGGTGCTAATTGGAGTTAAATAAATGTGACAACATATACGTTTCTGCAGAAAGATGGCCCGGGAGCACCAGGAGGTCAATCCTGGACAGTAGAGTGGCTGAAATTTGATAATTCTTACTTCAAGGTATGAACTTTAAAACGAGATACAACCTAGCTTACTATCTTACATTGTATATAAAATGGATTTAATTTCTTTTTTTGATTCAACGCAGGAGATAAAAGAGAAAAGGGATCAAGATCTGCTGGTATTACCAACTGATGCTGTTCTTTTTGAAGATCCTGGTTTCAAGGTGGTTCTCGTACTAGTCATCCTTGTGAATCTTCTCTTTCCTTTTGCAAAACTAATCAATTTAAAAACTATCTTGTACCCATTGTTGTCCCAAAGCTTGATGTCAACTTATGCATATTAATAGTAGCTAGAGAAGATTGAGATAATATACAAAAAGAACTCTGCTGGCTATTGAAATGACATAGTAATGATGTCAAGCAATTTATGAATAACTCTGAAAGATTTCACATGCGGAGTGAAGTTTTAGAGGAGATGTTGTAACTGATATCAACGCAATACTTCTTCGAAGTATATTGAGTTGGTTTTGCTTTCATCTTACAGGCATATGCTGAAAAGTATGCAACTGATCAGGATGCATTTTCAAAGGATTATGCGGAGGCTCATGCAAAACTGAGTAATCTTGGTGCCAAGTTTGATCCTGTTGATGTAAAGTTGCTAAAGTCCAAATACTCGTGCCATTCATTTTAAGTTTATTTGATTTACTGTGAATAAAGGTCACTAGGATCAATGAGAATGTACAGTGTTAAATGTCATAATGCAAAACTGAGTAATATTGGTGCCAAATTTAATCCTCTTGACGTAAAGTTTCCTCAATCCAAATACTCTCTGCCATTCATTTCGTTGTTTTACTGTGAACAAAGATCACTAAGGTCAATGTGAATGTACAGTTTTTTGACTGTGAACAAAGGTGACCAGGATCAATGTGAATGTATGGTGTTAAATATCATAGCCGGTCTAGTATTCTCTTGTTATGTTATTGGAATATTTACGAGGAAGAAAGAAAGAAGAATGGATTATATTAAATTATTAATCATTAAAAGGGACACTCAGGACCAAAGTAGGTGAATGGGATTTTAATATGCAACAAATAAGAACAGAAATATAAAAAGTGCCTAGGACATCTCCTCCCTAACGCAGAAATTAGGTAAATAAATAGCATGATATCCTAACAAAAATATTGGTGGAAGCATAATGGATAAACTGTCTACAAAAGAGTACATCTCTGAAGGTGAAGGCAATCCAAAAAAGCAATGACACAGAAGAAAGAGAGCTGGTTTGATACTAGCAGAAAGATGAAATACAAGAGCTACCATTAATTTTGTTAATTTTTTTAATTGAGGTCAGAAAGTGTCATTTAAAAGCTAGCTGTGTTTATTGTTGTTGTTATTTTGCTGCTCAAGGTCAGTAATTCTGAAATTTTATAATGATGTGCAAATCAGGGATTTTCCATTGCGGATGCTCCTCAAACGCCAGCAGCAGAGAAGTTTGTAGCTTCCAAGTATTCTTATGGTGCAAGTGAAGACAAGGTAAACATACATTTTTATATCCATCACTATCTTCTGTTATTTTCCCCATTAAATGCTGTCTGAATTCCACACCAACTTGACATCTTCCAGAATAGTTTCCTTCTCCTACGGGCTGTGGAATCTCATCTTCCGCTGTTAAATGTGGAGTTGTTTAATGTAATTTTTGATGGTATGCAGGCTTAGATATCATCATCATCTATTTGATCTACATGAATTTTTATAGCACAACATTTGCAACAATTTAGTAATAGGTAAGCTAAATAAGGAGTTGAGAGTACAGGGGAATGACCCCTTGTATTTGAGTGCAGAAGGAACTGTCTGAGGCCATGAAGGCAAAAATGCGTGCTGAATACCTAGCTTTCGGGGGGGAGCCCGAATAAGCCTCTCCAGTCTAATTACTTTCTCAACATCATAATTTTTGTCGCTGTGCTAGCAGTTTTGGCATCCTTCTTTGGAGGAAATTGATTTTTACAGGCATTTCATTTTCTTCCAAGGGATCAAATGATGAAGCCACATCAAGCTACAAGGTTCCTTTTATGAGTTGGTAACGGTATTATTCATTACAGATAAAGAACACTTGGATTGTACGAGAAAATTGTGTTGTTTTAATCCAATTGGGGCATTTTTGAGCATTATATCTCTGGCCAAGTCAAAAGCATTGTTGTAATGGTTTATATTTTCTTGTGAGAATTTTGCACATGGAAGAAAATGAGATATCTAGTTAGGCTTTATGGTTTGCATCGTCCTTTTCCTTATGTTTGGAACACTTTTGCATGCAAAAGAATGAATATTTAAGGTTTCATTCTTTTATACTTGATAAAATCTCCAGTTTTATTTTCTTTTGGGTTTTAAGAAATGAATAATGAAACATTATATTGAAAGTTCTTTCCATTATACTAAAAAGAAGTACAAGACATAGTGGAACATGCTAGTCCTTTTAAAAACTAGCAAAGGCTCGAAACCTGAGTCCAAAATCCACTGGCTCTTTCTAAACATAGCTCGATGAACACTCTCAATAAAATACAATATGCATCTTTATCACGAAGGTTAAACTGTCATTGAATTTTTGGTATTCACTGCTAGAAATATTTTTGAGCCAACATGTTTTGAGTGAAACATTTCACTCAGGTCAAAGAATATAAGAGTAGAGAACAGGTTGCAAATGAAGGAGACGTTATCTAATAGAGAAAACCGGATCATTCCTTGACCTCTTTGTTGCTCCCACTGGCCTTTTTTTATTGGCAGTGCAGTCTTGTCACCAACTCCCTTTAGACTTGTCTCTCAACTATGCCCAAGGTTTCAAAATCAACTTTGTGCTCTAGTGCTGGCCAATTTGAAATTCATAAGCATATATTTTCTTCCCTTGATAGCAGTGTAGACATCCAAATTATGGTACTGGATATCCCGTCCAATATTCTCCTTCTATCTTCCAAATCTTCAGAGCAATCCCTCGTTAAGAATGTGCTACAGTTAGTAATATTAAGTCCTAGATTCATCTTTCCCTTTAATGTATGCAAAGGTGATATGTTTTAATGAGTTGGAGAGTTTTTGTTGCCAGTTACATTTATATATTGCTTGGCACGAGTAGGCGAGATTGCAACAATATCTAGGAGGCAGTAGTGGGTGCGATTATGATGATATCTAATAGGCCCAACCATGGGCAATGATTTACTACAAAAGCACCGTCTCTAGCAAGGATGGAACTTGAAACCTTTGCTTAGTAAATTATCCACTTTGTCGATGGATCAGAAGCTCGTGTTATTCCTTTTTGCACGGTTCAGAGGAGTTGACAATTTAGGAAACCATTTAGTAAAAATAACACAAACACTCGTTGAATTCATACTAGCATATATTTATCTTTAATTCCGGATCTATCAAGTGGGGAGAAATCAAATCTGTTGAGGTACAAATTTTTTCTCAAATTTTGCACTCTAAAAAAGCTTTACGGATTTGATCCCTCTTGCTTGATAGATAGAGAGTTACAATGGATCTATATTGGTTGATTTTATTAATTTCAGTTTTTTAGTTTTTTATTGTTGTGGTAGGCTAATTTTTAATTTTTAATTTTCACTAAGATCATAATTTATTTATTTATTTTTGATTTTATTTATTAATGTTATAGCTGTGATACATGGCTGACAACAAAAAAAATACGGATGAGATTCCCTTGATTAGTGATACATTTGAGCATTATTATTACTATATTTTTAGTTTTGTAAAATATTATATTGGGCTAACAAACTACGATGTAGAATTTAATATGAATCTATTTTGTAATTCTATTTATGTTTGTAGAATTTAATATATATTATTTTATTTTATTTTTGAATTTTAACTGTGAACCTACATTGTATTCATTTTTGTTTTATATTAATTAATTTTTTGAGCCAATATATGTCACACACATGGCACATCTCATCTACTTACATTGTAGAAAGCACGTGTTCATAAAGTGTAAAATATTTATTCATATTTTACAAGGTTTTTATGTATTTTCTTTTAATTTAAAATATTATTTTTAATTTAAAATGTTACATTTGATTAGTGAAAAAGATATTGATATATTTTTTTATTATTAACAAAGTATAAATATATTATTTTTCAAAAAAATAAAATGTATAATACATAATTGGTACAATAAACACCCATTTTTTTAATAAATTTTTTGATGAGGATAATAACTTATATTTTTTACATAGACATGATTATTAATCATTGAGGAATCAATTCCTTGAGAAATAGATCTTGGGATGGTGCAGTTGAAATAAACAATATTCATTTCTTGAATGCAAACAATAATTCAATCGCTGAATATTCAATTTAAGTAGGACAACATACTATAATCCATAAATGATAAGTATAAGAAATGCATTAAATATGAGATGATGAGATACAATGACCATGTGACAGTGTACTTATAGCATTGATTGGTAACAATGGTAAGGCATGTCTTTGGTTGAGCGAACTCCTTTAATGAATACATGAAGAGTGAGGTCTGATGTGCAGGAGGCTGAGCAAAGTTTTCACATCCAGGAGAGAGTCCTTCAACAAGAGGAAGTGGAATGAGAAGGGGTTGAATAGAAAGGCCCTCCGTAGAGGCTTTGTGCAAAAGAGGATTCAAGGAGGGTTGATTCCGAGGAGTTGTGAGGATTGTTAGTGAGACAAAATGATAGGCGAGGGTATGGGTGAGGTCAAGCAAGGGAATCATATGACCCTCTGTTGGAAATGGGAAATACCAGGATGTGAGGCCTCCTATCCATTTTTGCTGCCGCCGTTGTAGTTCACTGAATCGGCTTTTATTTCTGTATTGTACATGATAGGTTTAGAGGAATACAAAAAAAAATCGTGTAAGACACACACCTAAAGAATAAATATATTTTTAATGTTTAACCAAATTTGTATTTGGGTGAAGAGTGTCACAATTAATGCTTCCAAATGTCCAATCTAAATTCTGTTGACAAAGTGAGTATAAAGACTTAAAAGTAAATCATAAAAAAAAAAAAAAAAATTTATAAATTAATAAATAATTGTTTTTAAAAGTTGCAATTTAATTTATTCAAGAAAAAAGACACATTTTCACTTCTTAATGTTGGAATATTAAATCTTCCTACCATGTCATTTGATTACATTAGATGTATTAATTAATTTTCTATGGTTAATTACTATGTAATAGAATAGGAAATTGCCTTGTGTGGACCACAAGGCAACATGGGAGGACCACAATACATCCAAGGTGTGGACCACAAGCCACCTAGGCCACTTGGGCGCATTACCAAAAGATTTTATATAAGATTTTACTAGGAAAGGCGGACTTCTGAGTTTTTATTGCTTTTTATAGCTTTTTTTCCCATGGGGAAAAGTTAGTCACTTAGTAAACTTGTTTTTTGCACCCATGACATTCCACAATGTTTCCTCTTCTCAAATTTCATATTTGGCATTGTTTTTCATCATACATCACCTTCAGCTCCCTAATTTAGCAATTCATGAGCTTTTGGAGAGATTTGGAAAGCATACTTGCCACCTAGGGGGGATGAACATATTTTTAGAAAGTCTGATGATGAGATGATTCTTTTGGCATCCTTAGCCATTTGAATCTCTGTTGTAATGTTTTATAACAGTAGCCTATCGCAAATTGACATTATGTACAGGGCACAAAGAGTGATGGGATTCACCATGTTGCACATTCGAGCCTAGATTTCTTGGGCTTCACTGATTCAGATTGGGCTGGTGATAGCCTTGATAGGAAATCCACATCTGGATTTGTATTCATGCTTGTAGGTGGCCCTGTTTGCTGGTCTAACCATAAACAAAATGCCATAGCATTATCTTTAGCAGAGGTAGAGTACAGAGGAGCAGTGAATGCTGCTACATAGTGTGTATGGTTGCAGGGGATTTTGTCAGAGTTTGAGATTTCCTTAAGTACTCCTACTGTCATTTTTTGTGAAAACCAGAGTGCTATTAGAGTTTCATGTGATCCAATACAGAGGCAGGGGACCAAGCACATTGAGATCCATATGCTCTACATTAGAGGCTTAGTGCATGACCAGATCATATATTTGTAGTATTGCCCCACAGGTGAGCAAACTGCAGATATCTTCACTAAGGCTTTCACAGAGAAAACATTAAGCTATCTTAGATTACTGCTTGGGATGGATGAACATGTGGTGGAGTGAAGGGTTGATCAACAACCTTTCAATTTTGATATGTCCATGTTTTGAGGGGAGGTTTTTCCCATGAGGTTTTCCTTCTATCCTTGTTTTTTGTGGACCGATAGTATTGTACAGGGTGACCAAGTCTTGTTACTGGGCCCTTAGTATTTCATTTTATGATATTTAAACCATACAAGTCAGATTTATGGGGGGGTTTTGGAATATTAAATCTTCCTACCATGTCATTTGATTACATTAGATGCATTAATTAATTTTCTATGGTTAATTACTATGTAATAGACTAGGAAATTGCCTTGTGTGGACCACAAGGCAACATGGGAGGACCACAATACATCCAAGGTGTGGACCACAAGCCACCTAGGCCACTTGGGCACATTTCCAAAATATTCTGGATAAGATTTTACTAGGAAAGGTGCACTTCTGAGTTTTAACTGCTTTTTACAGCTTTTCCCCCCATGGGGAAAAGCTAGTCACCTAGGAAACTTGTTTTTTACACCCATGACACTCTACAATGTTTCCTCTTCTCAAATTTCGCACTTGGTATTGTCTTTCATCATACATCACCTTCAACTCCCTAATTTAGCAATTCGTGAGCTTTTGGAGAGATTCGGAAAGCATACTTTCCACCTAGAGGGGATGAGCATATTTTTAGTAAGTCCGATGATGAGATGATTCTTTTGGCATCCTTAGCCATTCAAATCTTTGTTGTAATGTTTTATAACAACAACCTATCATTTTCATGAGAAGTTAATCCATAATTCCATCTCTGTGCATAATTTGTGTGTCTTTGACTAATTGTGTGAGATTTTCTTATGAGAGAGTGTAATTGCTTGTTAAGATCCTCTTCACACTTTACATTTACTTAATAAAAGATAAAATGAATAAAATTTAAATAACTATTTTTTAAAGTGATTTATGTTTTTGCAATTCTCTAAACCACTCTTAATATAATAATATAATATCATTTTGATTACAAACTTATTCAAAATAAAAAATGTTATCTTTTTGATAAAAAATTATTTCAAATTAAAAAATTAAAAATAATGAATAAAATAACAGAAATGAATGTGATTAATACTCATATTTCCTATAATGACTTGCAAATTTCTCTATCTATTTTCCTTACAGTTCTTGAAAAACAAAAATATATGTAATGTCGTTTTAGATCATTGAAATTTGTTCAATGAAATGTGGTTATGGTGGTTGTTAACAATAAAATAAATATCTAAAGATAATCCAGTAAATTAAGTTTTTTACACAACATGTAATAGTTTAAGTTTGTTTATTTATTTTATTTTACCGTGTGTTTATGTAATAAAATCAAAGGTATGTTGTGTTCCTCCATCTCTATCTTTGAACAACAATTTGGTTTTTTATCTGATAGAGGGATGCATGAAGGTGTTGGTGCGATTCACAAGGATATACATTCCATTAAGATAAACAAAACTCTTGCAGCTATATTAAAAATTGACTTGTCAAAAACTTATGACAACCAATTGGACATTTCTCAGAATGGTCTTTCTTCAGATAGGGATGGGATTGAAAACTATAAACTGGATACTAGAATGTGTATCCACATCCACTTTTGTTGTGTTAATAAATGAAACACTTTCAGGTTTCTTTGAAGCTTCTAGAGGACTATGACAAGGTTGTCTCCCATCTCCCTTTTTGTTTCTGTTGGTCGTGGAAGGGTTAAGATGTCTTTTAGATAAGATGTGCCTTTCATTAATCATTAATTGTTAATTATTATTATTAGCATTATCATTATTACTTATTGTTATTATTATTTATTTATTGTTATTATGTTTGTTACATTGCCTTCCATTTTAAAAATGTTTTGTCCTCAAAGAATACAAAAGTTATGTCTCGGTTTTGCCTTGTAGTCGCCTTTAATGTTCTTCAATGTTCATTGGCTTTTCAACTTTGTCCTTAAGGTCTTGGTTTTTTGACAGTGTCTCTTTTAATCTTTTTGATTTGCTCAAGCAACATTTGATTAAGGTTTCTTATGCTAGAAGCTTCTTGATCTTTCTTCGATAAGTACTTGTTGAATTCATTCGCAAGACCTTGATATTTTTGTTCTAACTTTTGAAAAGACTATTTATTCTCCTTGTACTTCATGATTTCTGCAAGTAGCTTTTAGTTATGATTTCTTAGGCGAGAGATCTCTTCATCTTTTTTAGTGATAACCCTGTCACATTCTTTGTATTGAATTTTGGCTATCTTGAAGGATGATTTGCAATATGTCCTTTAGGTCTTATGATGAGGGAACTTCCGAGCATGACTTCATTTTAATGTCCCGCAATATTGTTTTCTTCTTCTTATACGAGATTGTTAAATTTTTTTCTCCACATTTAAGATGAAGGTACCTAGTGTTTGTATGCAAGGTGAATCTAGAATTATATCAATGTCTTTATATAATATGGATGTGACATTGAATTTGGATATGAAGGTATAGTCATTAACTCTTAATAATAGATTATTTATTTTGTATTGTTTTTTGTTACTAAATTGTAACATTTCTTTTATGTTCATCTAAAAAATCAGTAATTGATTAACCACGTCAACATTGATGTGATTCATCTTGTTGCTTGGACAAATAGTAACGTTAATAACTTTTCTTTGAATAGTCCCTTAGACTCCATTTGATTTCGTCGATAAATATACCCTTGATACAAATACTTATATCTTAAAAACTCCCTCAATGTGCTTAAGCATTTCTATTCTCTTTTTCTCTCTCTATCACACACATATTAAATAATCTCTTATAATTCTTATCTCCCTACTACATAAATTAATTACTTATCTTGAGCATAGTTTAGCAATTTAATTATCCTTGAATTAAAACTTAGGATATATATATATATATATATGAAAGAATAAAAACCCTTTTGGATAACTTGAAAACCACTCTATATTTCCACCATATATCACCTAATACTTCGATTTGATAATGCGTATATATATAAGTATAATACTATAATTACGCCAAAGGAGGGTTTGTAAAACATTGTACATCTTCGTCATCCCTCCACCCGCTCGTTGCTTGGCACACGTCTTTTCAAATTTGTTTTATTTTTGTGTGCCATTCGTGCCAGGTGTTTGGCGTGTTAGGTATTTCCCTGAAGTTTCGACTGCAGACTTTATTGGGCATGAGACAAAGCGGCCTCGCATTGTGCCTCCATGTTTCGGATCTGTAGCAAGCCCGCCATGGTTTCCAGCTCTGCCGCCCCACCGACCTTTCTCTTCGTCGCTTCATCCAGTGGAAGCACGTCAAGCAGGCCCATTGTTTCCTCGCAGGAAACCTGACCTTCTTCATCCCCATTTTTCCATAGCCACTCGCAGCGTGGGACCTCTGCTTTCTAAGTCCACCCTCCATCCATATTTATAACCCTTCCAACGCACAGATATCCCCACACCTTCACCAGGATCAAGACAACATAGTTGTTTAATATACAGTTGCAAACTTGCAACGTCAGTGGCAAAAGGATGAGGATGGACTGTGCAGGAAAAGAGGGCACATCAATCTCTGATTAGTACAAATAAGGTTCTTTACAAAACTCTTCTGGAATGAGAAAGTCTTATCATCAATTAAGATTATTGCGGTCCATGATTTTCCTTCTGCAACAGAGTTCTTTGCACGGCAGGCCCGGTAAGCAAAACCTGCAACACTTGCCAAGAAGCATTTTAGCGTGCAGATAATATGCGAGTTGAAATCACTCTAACTACTGAGGAAGCCGAACTATCCCAATGGAGACTACGTAAATAAACTCGAAGCTAACCTCATTATGGATATCATCACTCATAATCTTTAGAACAAAATATTTAGAGAAATTGCTTAGCCATAGACGTTCCTTTGCACTCCATTTTTAACACTGTTGAAGCATATTTAACTGGAACCTTTCAACTTGGTAAAGAATAATTATCTTTCTTTTCATGTCAATTTTATTTTGAAATATAAATTTATTATTGATAAGGTAATTAAATTCAAAATAGTTATATAAATAAAGTTTCCATTAAAAGATATTTATTCAGGTTTTATATGAAGTATTTTGGAATTTGTTTGAGTGTATATAATGATTTCTTTAATTGGGAACAAGGGTGTTTAGTTTGATTTAAATATATGAAATATCACAAGAACTATCATTACCATAAAGTCTTATCAATTGACTTGAGTGGTGATCACATTTGACATTTTATCTTGTGGCATGTAGTATTGCAATCGTCATTCCGACAAAGGAATCCCAACTTACTCTTAAAAAAAAATTGATATGATCTCCAGGGCTATTCCATTTATGACTATAACATGATATCTTTGACTCCTATATTTTGTCTTCATGTTCTGAACTATAGGCTGAACTATAGGCTATACTAAAAAGGAAGAAAAAAATAAAACTAGCCATCTTCAAGTAAAACTTATACAACAAATTCCTTCTTTGTTAGGAAGCATCTATTCAAAGCTCTGGTTCTGTCGTGACAAGTACTATGACTGCAACTTTGCTTATTGCTTCAAGCATACAAACATACAGTTGGGTCAAATAATAGAGAATAAGTAATGGCTGCCTATTTTCCAGGTTCCAATATTCAAGCTGGTAATTTGCAAACCCTCTACTTAATTAACCCAGGTTATGCCGGTTATACAAATGCAACAACTTTAGGGAACATGGTCCTCCTAAACCACTCACTAGGAAATACACTGTCAACAAATAATTTGGTTGGTGGGCAACATGGACAACAATTTATTGGAATCCTACTTCCAACTACTCCACTTTCACAACGCTCTTCTCTCAGGTTGACGGTAAATTCTCCTACAGCTCAACAAAACATCCACTCAAATTTACTTGCGTCGTGAATTGGAGGGAATCCTTATAATGTTTGGAGAAATGGAGGAAATGAGTTGAAATTTATGCAAACACTAGATACAATGGGGTGGTAGTCAGTCCCTATCTGGACACTTGAATAATTCTGGTAGTATGGGCCATTAGCCAACTACCGAGATATCTCAATTGGGGTTGAGGCGAGCACCCATGTCTTCCATTCAAGAGCAACAGTCAGGAATGCTTCCAACTGGATTAATCTTATAGTTAGAGCATTCACATGGTTCCACTGGACACGGGGATTGCTCATTTGGAGTGAAGGGGCATTGAGAAAAGAGGCGTGTGTATCGCGCTGAGCCCAATGGCCCAAATAGCTTCACCTTTCCCGAATGGAAGGGCCTTCTCATCACTTATTGAATGGAGTGGGCCAAAATTTAGAATAAACAATCTTTATCATCGTAAATAAAAAGTTAGAAAAAAGTGCCTCCCAAATAGTAACTTTTAAATGTGATGGAATACTCCTTAGAATTAGATAAAACTTCTTAAAAATACAAATTATCTTATTATAAACCATCTTATTGGCTCAATCTATTATGCATAGATGGAATACCTTTGATTGCGTGTAAATATGATGCCATGTTAACTTCAAACTTTCCAACAAAAATAGTGTTGCTAAAAATTAATATATCCAAAAACATTATTTTTTCTTGGTTTTCCAAGAGTATTATGCATAGTAATAATTTGGAATAATCCATTTTAACTATAATCTAATTTGTTTTGTTATTATCTCATTTATTTGGTTTTAAAATAATGTAAATTTTCCTTGATTCTTTAAAAATATTATACAAAATAATAATTATAGATAATCAATTTTAATTGCAACTTTTAAATTTATTTGATTAAAAAAAGTTAATTTTTTTATAAAATATAATGATAATATATAAGTTATATATCTACATTTAAACACATAAATGGACATGTATTAACTTTTGGTACAAGTAATATTGAATTTGAAGCATCACTTGAACACTCAAGCTCACTCATATGGTCATGAGAGTTTGTATATTTATTTAACTTATATTGCTTATTTTCTATATTTATTTTTTCCAAATAATTTATTGTCATAATGATTACCATCAAAAGATTTGTAATGTTAAGCACTAAGAAGATAAATGTGCAAATCCTTATGCAAATACGGTTTTGTCTCTTTAAGCTTGTGGTAGGATAAATATGCTTATAAATGGAATCATTTAGAAGGACTATGAAACATTTCCTCCTATGGTCAAGTTGGTAGATGATCATCCAATTCCAAATCTCAACTTAGTGACTAATAACTCCAACCTTAGAGAATAGGCTAGGGTTATGGACTCAAAGCCTATATTCAATGAGATCTCACAATTCCAACAAGATATACTTTCCTTTCACACCAAAAGTGAGGCTGCATTAATTGTATGGTTTGAAGAGATGTTTCAACTTCTTGGAAAAGAAAATGAAATAGATCATGTACCATGGTGGAATGCAATTGTTCTTTATCAAAAGCATAAATAAATCACTAATATAACTTCATGTAGTTTGAAGTAAAGCAACCACCGCTTAGCAAACAATGCCCCAACTTTTATTATAAATTAGTTGAGCAACACATGCTTTTTCCTTTTATGATCATTAACATTCTACTTTTCATATATTTAGAATACTTCATATCATGCTTTTGTTTATGAACATATTTCTCCCAAAAACAAAGTATTTTGATTGCTAATATTTATGAGTACTAGTAGTTGAATTTTAGGGATAGTGGTTTAGAGTGGGGGAGATTTATCGACATTAGGGATTAATATATAGGTATATTTTCATGACAACATTAGTTGCACCGAAATTCAAGGTGCCATAAGGAAAATGATATTTTGGAATGGATTTAGGATAAAAGGGTGGTCTAAAGGAGTGTGCATGAGATTGGGCAAACAATTGTTTGTGAAAAATCTTAAAGGATTGCTACACTAATTACATATCTTTCATTTGAGGCCATACGATAACTAGATTGCCTCATTTCAATGACATATATAACATTGGATGCATATTTTATAATAGAAATACTTAACCATGGAAGATGGCAAAGGAAATTTTAAATTGCATTGATAGTTGTTTTATTATACCATTTTTTTACCTTTTTTACCTGTATTTGAGATGCAGAAACCTGTTGAAAATTCGGCATTAAGGCTATAAGAAATTGATGTACCACACCAATTTGTTCATATGATTTCCGGAAAAGACCAAACTTCTTCCAACATTCTTATATAACCATGTCCTTGATCTATGTGCGAAGCTGAAGCAGTCCTGCAGCTCGAGCCTTTATGTTAAAGAAATTCTATATGTATAAAGTTAAACATATTTATGCAATTTTATAGTTCAAACATACTAAAGGAGTTAAACCATGCATTCTAATAGAGGTCTTCAAAATTGTTGGCCTAACCTGTAAGACGACTAAAAATGATATGCATGGAGTTGCATGTAATTCACCTTCACCATCACAAGCTTAGTTTCCTTGTTTTTTTGCTTTAAGTTCATTAACTTCTCCTTCATTGTCTTCAATTAACTTAATGGTGGTTTTTTACATTAGACATCTGTGACCTAGTCTCCATTTTTTTGTGCTTGAAACATAAGATTTGCTTCTTTAGATTAGCCAATTCAAAGGGTTTGATTTCACCCTTACCTCTTGCATTTGTAACAACTCTTCTAATAGATTAGTTACCATCATACAAACTTTTGTCAATGTCCAAATGAGTTTATATTAATTGATAATAAAATAATTTCGTAACAAATCATCCAGGTGGTGGAGTGAATTAATCATTTAAATTAATTAAGTTTTCTCGGGCGTGGAACACAGCATATACGAGGCCACCCATGGAGTGCATGGAACAATTTTGACATTTGTCGATGTGCATGCTATTTTGACATGATGGTGTTTTCCATGTACTTTTTGTTATTCGCATAGCACGCGTTAATGATCCAGATTGTGGCGCTCAACATAGTTTCCACGTATAAGAATTAGTCATTTGAATTAATTGAGTTGTCTTGGCTGCATAAATACTTATGAAAGGCCGCATATACGAGGGGATTAATTGAGTTTGGCTTCACATAGAGATTTTGGAAAAACAAGTAGCATCGACATACATCATTCATAGGCTAGGCTTCATGTTAGTCACATTGACAGGTGCAGGCTCTATATTTTAACGTTGATAGGTGCGTTGGTTGAAATCAGGCCAACCCGTTTGCAGAGGTACAAATTTAATGTCCTCCACATCGCACTTCGCTAATTGTGCACTGAAGTCTGTGGGAATAACAATAATGGATTGCGCATGCATAACAATAATGGATGCAAGCAAGCCCATATTCAATGTGAAAACTGACAAAAATATAGAAAACTAGTTAAAATTGAAACATCTGGAGGAAAATCGATGGGTTCTTATTGGAAAACCAAACCAATGGCATATGTCATTCAAACCATTGTAATTAATCCATGATTAAGTATTTTCATCCAAAATGCAGAAGTAGGTGAACAACACGATTTTCCTTGTATAGTAATGTAATCATTCAATGAATAATGTGTAATAACGGGTTAACATGATGTGCTTATTGAATTAGTAGGTTGATGACTCATATTTTTCATTCATTAAATATATATTGTCTTTAGTTTTTTTAAACTAATATTCCAGGTGGGCGATCTAGTGTAACTGATCTTAGTTTTATCATGAAGAACTTGCAAAAAACTGTTATCAATCTTCTACATATCTTAATGACATGGTGCGCATCGTTAACACTATTCAATATGGCATTTAGATAGCGGAATGGTGATCTTCCTTCGTGAAACCCTCAAGGCATGATCTCCTTCTTTGGTGACAAGATAATAAATACTTCTTACTCCAGTGATAAGTGACAACATGTCAAGCAAAGACTCCTTAAAATATGCCAAGAATTTTGTTAACGAGACTGATCCAAAACCTTTTTCAAAGTCCATGATGTGACTTGAATGACCGTTGGCCTTTTCTCATGGCATTCCCATTGAAACCTGGACGATTTGGTAGCCATTGCTTAATGAAAAAGTGTGAAAAATAAAATAAGATAAAATGAAAACTATGAAATTTTCCAATGTTATACCTACGACCTTCCAATTGGCATTAAGTATAGGCATCTCCTTATCACGCTATCATATCTAAATTTCCCTATGAACAAGCATTTTTCATTGCTTTTGTTATGAGTGTTCTGATGCAACAACTCTCGTTCACATGGTGTCCTGTGTAACAGCTCGCAACAGTAGAAAGAGACAAAGTTATTTAGCAATGTCAATTCCAACTTAACATTCCAAGCAGTTTAGCTATTTAAGATTTTCATTTAGGCAGGGACTA
Source organism: Larix kaempferi (assembly GCA_027924585.1). Classification (NCBI taxonomy): domain Eukaryota; kingdom Viridiplantae; phylum Streptophyta; class Pinopsida; order Pinales; family Pinaceae; genus Larix; species Larix kaempferi. The sequence goes on along the minus strand of BSBM01000159.1, from coordinate 3,996,916 downwards.
CGTTCCCTGCAACACGTGTTGTTAGATTGGAACTTCCACGTTCAATGAATACAACGATGTTGTGGATATTTATTAAACGATAACTTTGGCATTCAACAAACATTATCCACCCCATGGAAACCCAACCTCGAACCTTTTGAAGGGACGGGTATCGTAGTTTGGAACTATTTTTTATTATTTTATTTTTATTTTTATTATGAATGAATTTTTCTAGTAATATGCACCTGGTTTTGTAGTGTTAATGCCACGTAGTTGAGTAGTTAATTAAGCCCACATGGTTTGCATTAAATTAATTTCTATCAAACTCCCCCAATTAATGTCCCATGGCTCGATGTTGCGAGGTTTAACGTGCTAGTCACAATGTTGGTGTAAATATGCAATTCTACACGCGGAACCCAAAGCCCTTGAATATAGTTAATCCCACCTTAAGAGTTGACATTTTTTTGGTGAATATAAACTTCTCTAGAGATCCGTTGAGCATGCACTCATATACTAGTGCGTTTGTAGGGCTTTCGACAAAGTGACCCCACAAGAAATCAAATTGAAGTGATGGACTTGTTCAATGGTAACCACTTATTCATGAATCATATCTCGTTGTTCCTATAAAGCACCATCACAATAACTAGAGCATCCTTTAAAAGCCTTCCTTTATACACTACACCATTGGCATGTCATAAATATATTCCCTTAAAAATATATCCACCTTTGAAGTAGAGGGATGAGGTTTTCTCATCTTTGCATAAAACATTAGGAACAATGTTATTGTTGTCAGTGCAACTCCTCTAGTGGAGCGACATGTGTAATGAACAAATCCCATCAATGCAATCTTTGTCCAACTTCAAAGAGAGTAATGTAAACAAGAGATAAATTAATCATGTAAAAAAAAAATTGAAGTGATAGACTTGTTCAATGGTAACCACTTATTCATGAATCATATCTTGTTGTGCCTATAAAGCACCATCACAATAAATAGATCATCCTTTAAAAGCCTTCCTTTATACACTACACCATTGGCATGTCATAAACATATTCCCTTAAAAATATATCCACCTTTGAAGTAGAGGGATGGGGTTTTCTCATCTTTGCATAAAACATTAGGAGTAATGCTACTGTTGCCAGTGCAACTCTTCTAGTGGAGCAACATGTGTAATGAATTAATCCCATCAATGCAATCTTTGTCCAACCTCGAAGAGAGTAATGTAAACAAGAGACAAATTAATCATGTAAACAAGATACAAATTAATCATGTGAAACATTGAATAGGAAGAATTCATATTGATTACCTATTACGGTCACATACTTGTTTTCTTGACCTAGAATGTGGCCATAACAACTATTATGTGTACATACACCCACTCTTTTTCTACGAGAATTAATACACGTTGAGAAACACATATACATATATCCTTGGATTTAAAAGCATTGGCAGAATGAGGTGAACAATTAATACATCTTTATAAATTGTGATCACATAAGCATAGAGGTTTGTAATCAAACTTGTAGAAGGCGATGATGAAACATATCGGTGCATTTATGTTGATGTGAGGTGCCATTTGGACAACAGCAAAGAATTGTTGTAGGTTTCAAAATGTGCAACGTTGGTTGACTATTTGTTATCCTTAATAGGTATGTACATTTTTTTGGGTCTACTTAATATACACCAACATTGATCTAACTACCCATATATGAAGTCCCTTCAACATTAATGGTTTGGTGGGATTATTTCAAAACCTTTTGAGGGTGCTTACTCTAATAAAGAGTGCCATTGCACTACTTACAATTTCTGCACAACGAGGGATATTAGGGTTCACCCCACTTAACTCATGGGGGAACTCCACAAAAATATTGACGACATTATGCCCATCTCTCTAGCATCGATTCTTTTTAAGGTTTACCCCACGTCACATTTGGGGGAGCTCTACGGAGATCCCAACTACATTGTCCTTCACGATGGGGGGATCTTAAGTATTGCCCTAGTTGGGAGTTGGGGCTACTCCAACGAAACCTCGAGCCAAGTTGGACAAGGTATGAGTTAGTAGGCAAGGTGTGTTAATTGATGGGAAAATCAAGATTGTGGGGATTTCCCTAGTAGGGAGTTGGGGGGGCTACTCTAGTAGAGCCTCAAGCCAAGTTGGACAAATGGATGATTCAGTGGGCATGGGGTAAAAATTTATGGGAAAATAACTTGATATGCGATTTTTAGGAAGTGACGTGTGTTGGGCCTGGCCCAAGTGAGGCATTTTTGTGTAAGTTAGATTTTGGAACTGTGGAGCTGAGCGTAGTTCAATTGAAGGATTTTTGGAGAAATAAGTTTTGGGATGCTGCGAAGTTGTGCGCAGCGCAGCGTCGGAAGAGTTGCGAGGTTCAGCGCTGCGATGTGTCTAGTCTACGGAGATCCGGCAAAGCAGAGTGTTGGACGGAAGACGACATAGATTCCGGTTAGACCATCGGTGGTCTATTTTTACTAAAGATGCTCCAGGAGACCAAGCGACAGGTAGGAGCAAAGCGGAAGGAAAGCGTCTGGTCGCACATGCGAAAGAACCACTACTTGAACCAATCGCACGAGACCGTTAGAGAAAGAACGGCTCAGTGAAAGTGACCTGTTGGCAGGCGTGCGGCAGGAAGGCCGATAGCGACGTGAAGCATGTGTGGACGATGGCCACGACGGAATATTCGCTACCAGAAGCCAGCAAGTCCGGTTAAGCTGAAAACCGTGACAGTGTTGTAAAACCTAAGGGTTTTTGCCTTCGAATTGTAAAGACATGACCTACGGGCATGATCTATAAATAAGGCATATTTTGTATGGGAAAGGGTTGTTGTTGTGTCATTGTTAATTTTGTTACTCTTCATTGTTATTGATTGAATAGATCTCTATTGAGAGACATTTTGTAAAGGCTCTGCAAGTTGCGTGCGCAGAGGCCTATTGAGAGAGAAGAGAGTTTGTAGCTGAGTGCACAGATAAAGACCTGTTGTACCCTTCCCAAAATAGTAATACAACAACAGTTCTTGTGGACGTAGCCTCCATCTAGGGGGTGAACCACGTTAAATCCTGTGTAGTGTGATTGTTTATATTTTGCACTTGTCTGTTTGTTTACAATGAATGCTTTAATTCTCAGTTATCAGTTGTTATGCAAATGCTTTTATATGTATTCGCCATAGGATAAAGATGGGAATAATATGTTAAGTGTTGCATGAATGGATGAATGACGAATGCGGCATATTCTAAGTCTACAAGAGTATCAGTTCGTTGAATAATCACATGTACATGTAGAATCGGGTTGTATAACTATTTCGACGCGCAACACCAGAAGTGTGCAACATTGTGTGTCTCATCTGTTTACATCATTTATAACGTTAAATAACCTAAGGAGATAGATGAATGAATAAGTGTTAAGTGAAGCCTTCATTATCGGCTAAGTTTATGAAGGAAGCGTATAAGTCAATTGCATTGTCCTATCAAGTAAACTCTGCTTGTACCATGTAGTCCGTGGGTGCACTGGTTGCGCAAGTGCACTAGATTGCAGAAGCGTCGACCACAACGAAGGTTATCATTGCGTAGTCGTCAGTCTGCAACGCGAGCTCCGCAGTAGTCTGTTAAACAACTCATCACATCGCTGTGGAAACCTGATTCCGCAGCACCCCCATAGCTTCGCCTTGAGTGAGACCTCAGCCTGTTTGCAGGTTGTTTCCGAAAGGGCCGGTGAAAAGGGGTTTTGTTGGTTAAGTTAAACCACGAAGAATCTGGGTCTACATTGGAAACCTATAGATCAGTATAGTAATCCAACAAATGGTTCCGTTGCCGTGCTAAGAATACGTGATGAGTTGAAGTCGGGATGTGCGAAGTAGAAGAAGTTGAGATGGGTGTTAACTTTTGGTATCCAGACAAGAAAGAAATTTGGTCTTGGTGTGACAAGACAGAAAGAGACTTCGCAAGAAAGGAGAATAGACACCCACATCTCTCTGACATTCAGTGGTTGAACAAATACCTGGGGAAAGACATTCACGAAGTTTTCTGGGAGTCTTTTGGAAACGAGCTACATGAGTGGTTGTCAAGGCTCATAGAGCAAAGAAACTGTACACTGCGAGACGTACCGAGCGAGTGGACACCAGAGCTTATTGAAAGGCTCAAAGCACTAGATAGTCCATTCACAAGAGTAGTCAACTTCTGGGTTGACAGTACACTACAAAGCTTTGTGACGCAGTTCGCTGTGGACATGCTGAAGTCCTACAACGCAGTCGAAAGAGAGTTTTTCAAGGGCTTCAGAGGTAAGTACTTGAACAACCTCAGTTTATACATGAAAATGCTTTTAGCCGAGAAAGGTGTTTTTAGAATGCAGTGAAAGTTATGAATTTGTAATGGTCAATATCATTTATAGTGAGTCTGACAAAGAGACACATAACCTAAGAAGTGGGAAAAGATATAAATATACACCTAAGAAGAATTCTAGTGGATCTGGACTCCGCGTAGACATTGATTCAGAAGACGAACCTGACATCCACACCGCACCTCTATCTTCCACTTGTAAGCCCATTACTCTGTAGAATCCACCAGTTGTGAACACCGTGCCCCCCATTGCACAGAATCAACCAGTTCAGAACCCCACAGTCGTGAATATCATTAGCACTCAGAACATTCCGCATAGTACCACATTTATCTTTTCCGCGTAGAACCCTCCCCCACCTAGAATAAGCATGACTGAGGATATTAAGCTGCCGATATTCAAAGGAATGGGTCTAGAAGACCCTGATTAGCACTGGTTTCTATGTGAAGTCGTATGGAGTGTAAAACAAGTCTAGGATGACGCTGTGAAGCAAGCGAAACTCATCACCACTTTTAGAGACAGAGCCTTGCACTGGTTCATGAAATATTCGCAGGGACAAAATAGAACCCTGGTAGAAATCAAGGCTGCACTCTTAACAGAATTTAAGAAGCCAAAATCAAAATCACAGTGTATAACAGAGTTGAAAGAGATCAAACAGAAACCTAATGAGACAGTTTGGGAGTTTGATTAGAAATTTAAGACACTGCTGGACCAAGTAAGCTTCGTTATAGCACCGCAACAACACAAGGAATGGTTTATAGCTACGCTGTTGCCCCATATTAGAAAACCATTGATGCAACAGAAGGTTGCATCACAGGCAGAAGCCTTAGAGATCGTGATGAAGTTAGAAGCTTCACCGATCGGAGAAACTAGCACTGGAATGTCTCAAATTCAGAACCAGTTGACCACCCTAACACTACAATTGCAGGATATCAAGAAGGGAAAACAAGATAGACAGGAAGTCTGGTGTACAGGCTGTAAGGGAGAAGGACACACTAAGGATCATTGTCCTTTATTCCAAGAATTCCTCAACATGCGTGGACCAAACCCATTAAATTCGAACCCAGGGCCATGGTGTGAAATTTGCAGAACTAGAGGACACCGGTGTAACATCCTGTAAAATACCAAAAATTTAAAAAAAATTAAAAATAGCAATAATTATAGAATTTGTTAATGCGGAACATATAAAATAGTTAAATCTCCTAACTAGGATAATTAATAAGATGACACGTCGAATTTCTCAAAATAAAAATATGATGTTAGTTGTATTTGCTATTGTAGACTTAAATGGATGCTAATCTCTTTAACGAAAGATATTTTATGATCATATCACAAGAATACAATCTTCAGATTTGCTTAAATTCTAAATGTAACTTTATGTTGTACATAGGTTTGTATTATTATAATTTTCTTGGTAGTGTGTTGACAGTTTGTTTGTATGATGACGAAGGGGCCCTACGAGGTACCCTGAGGTTTACTTAGCTACGTTTAGCTAAGGCATTTGAATCCTGTTTCCATGTGCAGAACACAGGTAAGAAATTCTACGACAAACATGAGTTAAGAGTACACGTGTCTTTCAATTCATCGTCAATGTAATATGAAAAATACTAAGTACTTCCTTGCAAAACAAATTACTGGAGGTATGGATATTTTGGTTTCAATTCTAGTGTACGTGCTGGCTTACAAACTTTTCAGTGTTATTAAAATCACGTCGTCATTTTGTTTTTACATTACTATAATTATTACCTATGAAAAATCATCTTAATATGACTATTATCATTAACATCAAAACGATGATACCAATGTCCAATTGTAACTCTACTTGAAATCTTGTGGAAATAATGTTTATACTATTTCAAAATAAACTATCATTATATTTTTGCATCAACAGAACTTGAGACTATCCTAAAGTCTCACATTTATCATTTGATTAACATCACATAGCTAATATATGAAACATATAGTGATTATAGTACTTATGCTATGAACTTAGCATTATATGGTGTATTAATTGAAATTAGACTATATCTAAAGTTTCTCATTTATCAATTGATTAACACACATGGCTAATGCATGAAACTATATAAACTTTGCCCTAGTTGACTATACATATACTATAGGAAAGAAATATATATAATCTATAGTAACTTTGCAATTCACGCACATACATTGGCATATATTACTATTGTCACGATGCTTGAAACAAACCTTCGAAACTATATAAAATGTATACTATGAAACTAACAATGCAATGATTATAATGTTGACAGGGTATTAAAGCTCGATACTTGACATGCGTTCAAATTGGCGATGACAGGTCCTATCATTAACGTCGCTCAACTGTTAAGTGAGATGGAAGCTTAGTTGGATGGTCTCCACGTGATAGAGTTTACAATAAGCACTAAAAATGTTGAGTTGTGCCATGCACTAATCCTCGGTCTGCTGAATTGGAAACTTGGTAGATGCAAAAATCAATGCAGTATTGATTGCAATGATCTCTCGAAACTCTGCGTGCCCATCTGGCAGCTAATCCACCGTTGATCTTTACAAGATCTAAGGCTTGGAAGAAACCCTAGTCTTGCGTTGGTAAGTAATGAGAATTGGTTTCCCTGGTCTTCATTTTGCGTTTAGTGGTAAGGTAGAAGGGCCGATAGTGTTGCTGTAATGCAAGGTTTGGAATTTTACTGTTAGGAGGACTCCTTCCTCGGTTTCGAACCTTAGACCTGTGAGATAGAATTTATATGTTACAGTCTTATAATCTTGTGCAATAGAGCCACGATACAACCATTGAACTTGTGGGTGGTTCTTCTGTCAGTTTGTTTAATGTAATTCGAACTGGGGTTCGATTCTCCTATTCAAAATGGTCTTCTGAGTTTGAACTCGTGTTTGCTGCAAATTCCATCAGGCTTCGTCATTTTGTTGGTGTGGGGTGTCTAAGTCTAGGAGCTTCAACGCTAATGGTAAGTTTTCAATGATAATGACTGTAATACTGTGATACTTACTTTATATCTACGTTTTTCTTGTTTTTAATCCTTTCGAACTGTGACTGGCAGGTACTACTTCGTCGGAAGGTTTCTGTGAGCGGAACTTGGAATGGGGATGCCACAACTACTTCTTGGTAAGACTCGGTGGTTCTTGAAAACCTCGTAGGTGCCTTTGGCATGGTTTAGTTGGTGATTACAGTATGACAAGAGTTGGAAATACAACCCTGTTCGGAGTAATGGTTGAGTTTTAATATTTTACTTTGAACAATACTGTAAAGAGGATAAACCTCAGTTTTTAAGTTGCTATTCGGCTCTGTAATGACTTGCTACATCGTTTAAAAAATGATTTGAACTTGTTTTAGTGTTGCCGGTTGTTAAGGGAAAGACCCTGTGTAATTTTGGAACCTTGGAAGGTCCGCAATGTAAACTCTGTCGAATTTTTGGTTATATTGTTGAATATGAAATCATAGAGCCGAGGGTTCACTTGCTCCTGTAAGACATTAGCTCATCTTGTACTAAAATGTTATAATTTTGTTTGAATAAAGATTGAGAAAACGTTTGTATAAACTGTAGATAGATAGATCTTGTTCTTTGTTTCGTTGTTGAAATTTAAGTTTTGGAATAATGATGTGGGAAAGTTTGGTTTGTCATATGTTTTGAAATGGCTAATCGCCACAGGTTTCGATTTTGTTTCAATGAATGAAACCCTACCTTGTAGGTTTCGTTGGCAACCTTGATTGTATTGAGAAATTCAAACCCTAGAATTGTACCTTGACTTGTGTATCTAAAGGTTTCGACATTGTGTATATTCTTGTTAGGGTTTGATAGACGACGATACAAATAATATGTCTTCTATTAAGTGATGTTAAGTTCCTTGTTGATATTCATAATACGAAATAATAGATAGTAAGGTTAAATAAAATGTTAGTTAGGGTTTGGATACCATGTCTACTATAACTTCAAAAATATTAACAGTGTTTGCCATGAATGGCTTGATATGAAGTTTATTGAACTGTATACTAAATAAACGTTTAGAATCTAGGGTCTGTGATATCTTAGGGTTTTGATTTTATAGTGAAAGTATCTATATTTAATGATTGAAATCTATATTAAATCAAACTGTGATAAATAGTGATGAAGAATAATAAGTGTTTACTTATCATTGATAAGTAACACTCTGTTATAGAGAATAATTTCAGCTACTATATATTTCTAGAATATAAATGCTTGAAAACATTGAATTTATAATATTGAAATGCATAATGTTACTATTCGAAATAGATGGATTAGAATTAGAAAATATAGATATGTGCAGAAATAAATGTGTTCTTCTTTTATTATGAAATAGAGGAATACTATACATTTGTTTACACTATGCTGTACTATTTCCCGCGTTTTAAATTTATGATTGAAATGACAGAATTTAAAAGAAATACTACTGTGTTTATCTATTCATTCAAATGGCATTCTGCCTATCACTCATCTCTATTAATTTTACTTTTCTCTACTAGAGTACTATACAAATAACAGTATGGGAAAAATACAGAAAAGAATTTAATCATTCTTAAAACATATCATCTTTAAGTCAGAAAATAAAATAGTTTCTTCTGTATAACTGTAAATAATAATTCTACCATGCAGAAAAACATTTAACTGTAAACAAGAAGTCAGAACAGTAGAACCTGGTTGACTGTAGGAGAAACAAACAACCCAAGGAACCTGTTCCACCCAACCTATTCCTGAAGACAACTAAATTACTTGCCTTAGGACCCCCAAGCCTGTTCACTGAACCACCAAGAAGAAGAGTCTGTAGAAGCCTTAGTTCATCAACTTGCAGTAGAATATAGATTATCCAGTCATAAGGATTCAGCAGTCAAAGAGACCCGCACTAGCACCTTTGGTTTTCCTTCTCAGAATAACTAGCAGAGTCACAATGCACTCACACTTTAGCCGCCCTAGTCAAATCTCTCAGTGATCACCTGATACACTTGAGGAATATTTCTGCAAAAAATATTGTAGGAGTTGCTTGCTCAATTCGAATTTCCTTATCTAGGCTGCCTAGGCCTTTTAGTGGTTAATTGGTCATTAATGAGCTGACTATTCTCTTCCACCCACCTGGGGGGTAATGCCACAAATTTAGGGGTAGTTGTCCCATAACCAACAGCTAGTGGTGGAGTGGAAATGCTGCCATCTGTCCCATGCCTTCTAACAGCTTCCATTCCTCCTAGTGGGTCAGTGAACACTCATTTAACAGTTCCCTTGGGTGTTTGTCTCCTATTTTAATTTATTTAATAATAATAATCAGTAATTACAATCATCCTTGACCAAAGTTGGTCATAATTACAAAACTTTGTAATTATAATTTAACATAAAGTATTTTGCAAATAAAATAAATATTCTCAAAATTTGGGTAGGTGACAACCGTCCAGAAGACTGCCACATGATACAGAAATATGTAAGAACACCTAAAAATCTATATTGCAATTTCTGTAAGTCAGTGGGGCATGATGAATCCAATTGCCGTGCATATGAGCTCATGCTAGAAAGAAAGAAATATATTGAGCATATGTACGGAGGAATGTATAGAGTCCATGAGGAGACTCCGCAAAAATAAGAGAATGTACAGCATGATCAGGGAGCATACAGAGGCTGCGGAGGATATCACGGGAGAGGGAGGAATAAAGGCCCAACACAAGGATGGGGCCGAGGTCAAGTAATCTGTTATAACTGTGGCCAAGCAGGTCATGTATCTAGAGATTGTACTAACCCATGCACTACATGTAGTTATTGTAAATCATTCAACCATGTTATTGAAGAATTCCCAGTGTTAGAGGCAGAAATGCAGAAATGAAAATGGAAAGATGTGCCGAACCCAAACATTTGGTTGATCACAACAGAGAGGAGACCTGTGGATCCAAGTATCAATGTAGTGATGCGAAGTGGCGCTACGATAGAGAGAGACAGAGGAGCAGAAGCTTCGACTTCTGGCGATTTTAATATTAAGCAGACTCCTCTTGAAACAATATGGATAAGAAAAGCTACTGGGAAAGCACCTGCTTTCGACTTGAAGAAAAAAAAGAAACCTTTGAAGAAGCGTGGGATCTCTTTAAAGAACCAACACCTCGCTCGTCGAGAATCCCGTTGCGCAGTGAGATACCACATATAGAAGATATGCCAGCTGCTTATGACAAAATGAACGTTGCAGCAAAGACATGCACCTCTGTTGCGTAGTTCCTCAGGAGCTGCATGAAGTTGCTGAGGAGTCCAAATGCTATCATAGAATTGCAGAAATTGTTAAATCAATATGAGCCACAGAGCGAGACAGAGACTACCGATAATGCAGTCCACGAAATCAACGAACATAAGAGAACCAATAGAGAAATGAGACTCATTGCATGAATAGGAGATTATCAAATGGATGAGATCATTCTTGATCTGGGATTAGAAGTAATTGTCTTAACCAAACAAACATGGCAATAGATGGGGAGACCAAAGCTGTTATGGTCACCTATCCAGTTGAGAATGGCGAACCAGGAGAAAGTCATACCCTTTGGACGGTTAGCAAATGCTATTGTTGACATTGATGGAGTGCAAAGTCACGCAGACTTTGAGGTTATTGAGATTGTGGATGGTAGTCATCCATATCCTGCATTGTTATGGATTGACTGGGCTATGGATAACCTCTCTATTATCAACTTAAATACAAAGAAGATGATCTTTGAAGGAAAGCATCTCAGGGTTATCGCACCACTGGACCCTGCAGACGGAGACAGATATAGTGAGCCGATCCAGGAAGAATCCAGGGCTCAAGATTTGGACCACCTTTACAACATGACTGCGAACCAAGAGGATTACATTAATCCTACTGTGGATGGTACACTCAGCTGGAGATGCGACAACTCTTGCATCTCGGACTCTGATGCAAGATTGGAGAACTAGCAAAGTCGTATGCATGAAGTGTCTGCAAGGAGATGCGCGCATATCACAAATTCACTGCGCTGGATTGGAAAGGAGGTAAGCCCGATCCCCACCTATGATGGTTTATATAATGTTTATTCCTTTATCAAAGAATATACTGTATCAATTGCAGATGAGCATCGTTTACCAACACTAGATATAGAACTCCGCTAGACACCTGCTAGATGGTGGGCTGCGCATAAGAAGACATTGACCACATGGGATCAATGCAGAATCAAAATGTAGATCAGGTTTGCTGACAAGGTTACACCACCCTTTGAGAAATGCAATGGATAGACAGATCCAAGGGATCATATTGAAACTTGTGCACAAGCATGGGAAGAGAGACCACACACAGAATGGATGCATCTCGTTGTGCATACATTGGAGGAAGAAATCTCAAAGAAATGGTATCTAGATATGGAGTTGCGCAGAGAAACTACCGATTGGACTACCCTCACTGCGAACTTCCAGAGGAGCTTCACTTTCGAAGACGAGAATCCTACCATAAATGATGCATTGCATATTATTAAGGAAAGAATATTTAGACCAGAATGTCCACATAAGAACATGACATTAGAGGAATTCTTTGGAGCTGATAGCATACCTGCAAGCCTATAGTCAGAATGGAAGGAATAGATAGAACATGCCATGGAATGTTATAACCTAGCTGAAGAGGTTGAAGAAAAAGAAGGAAATGATGAGGAGGACCCGCGCAACATAAACATACCTGAGTCAAAGGGTGCGCGCGACGTAGAGGGACCTCCGTTGGAAATTCCAGACATGAGAGGACCTGTGAAAACAAAGAAAGTGAACATTGGAACCAGTGAAGAGCCAAAGTTTGCAAGTAGACTACTGGGATGATCAGACTGTTGCGAAGATCGCAGATATATTGCATGAATATTAGGAATTATTCCCAACAAAGTTTACAGAGATGAAAGGCATTTTGGGGGACTTAGGAGTTATGAAATACCTCTTAAGCCAGGCGCGAAGCCTGTTAAGCAAAGACCATATCGCCTGAACCCGTGATACAAATAAATAGTGAGAGTATAGCTGGACAAGATGCTCGATGCAGGAATCATTGAACCCGTGGAAGAATCTGAGTGGATAAGCCCGATGGTTATCAAAGATAAGAAAACAAAGGGCAAGATCAGAATCTGTGTTGACCTCAGGAAACTGAACAATGCTTCAATGCATGACCCATTTCCTACCCCTTTCACCGATGAGGTGCTTGATAATGTTGGAGGACATGAGGCATACTCTTTCACGGCTGGATTTTCTGGATATCATCAGATCAGGATTGATCCAGCGGATAGACACAAGACCACTTTTTCCACGGAATGGGGGCCGTTCCAGTACACGGTGATGTTGTTTGGTCTGAAGAACGTGCCTGCCATGTTTTCTAGAGTTGTGGTCGCAGCATTCAAGGATTTCATACATAAGTTTTTAGAATCTTATTTCGATGATTGGACAGTATTCGGGTTGTTGAAGGACCATTGCACAAATCTGAGACTGATGCTAGAAAAGTGCATACAACATCAAATATCACTAAATTTGAAGAAGTGTATCTTTTGTGTACCCTATGGAATTATGTTGGGACACATTGTGTGCAAACAAGGCTTGATGGTTGACCCCACGAAGATCGTACTCATTGCAAACTTGCCAACACCAAATTCAGTCAAGCAGTTGCGCACTACATTGGGGCATATAGGTTACTACAGGAAATTTATAAAGGGTTATGCGTAGATAACCGTAGCAATGGAGAAACTACTGAAGAAAGATGTGTCGTTCATCTGGAACACAGAATGCGAACAAAGCTTTGAAACATTAAAGGAGAAAATGGTCACTACGCCAATCCTAGTTTTTCCATACTGGGAGAAGCCATGTCATGTCCATGTTGATGCATCACGCACAGGATTGGGGGTTGTCTTAGCAAAACCAGGAGAGAGAGGTATTGACCATCCCATCGCATTTTCAAGCAGGAAGCTCTCATTTGTAGAGAAGAATTATACCATCACTAAGAGAGAAGGCCTAGCTATGGTCTATGCACTGCAGAAGTTCAGGCACTATTTGCTTGGTGCGCACTTCTCTATGTTAGTGTTAGGGGGGAGAATCTGTAGATGGTTATTACTATTTCAAGAGTATGACTTTGACATAGTAGTTAAACCTGGTAGATTGAATTTGGGACTGATCATCTGTCAAGAATCGAGTCGAGAGAAGAACCTACAAACCTGGAAGACAATCTACCTGATGCGCAGCTGTTTGCTATCCAGATAACTGATGATTATTATAAAGACATCATAGACTTTTTGACTACTGGTTTAGCACCCATAGAGTTTACTACGCAGCAGAAGAAGCAGCTGGTAGTGCGAGCAACAGACTTCACTATTATCGCATGTCAGTTATACAAATTGGGACCGGATCAAGTACTGCGTAGATGTGTATTGGAGCATGAGAAGCAATTTGTACTGGCTGATGCACATTCAGGAGCAACAGGAGGTCACTATGTAGGAAGAGCCACTGCGCAGAAGATTTTGCGGGCAGGGCTATGGTGGCCTACGATCCACAAGGATGCAAAGGAATATTGCTAGAGCTGCGATGTCTGTCAGAGGACAGGGAAGCCATCGCGAAGATATGAAATGCCATTGAATCCACAGTTGACATTACAAGCATTCGAAAAATGGGCCATTGATTTCGTGGGACCTATAAACCCACAGGGAAAAAGAACTGGTGCGAGGTATATTATTAGTGCAACTGATTACCTCACCAGATGGGAAAAAGCGAAGCCAGTGAAGGACTGTAGTGCAGGGCAGTTCATTTTTTATGACATCCTTACAAGGTTCAGATGCCTGAAGATCTTGATGAGTGATCAAGGCACTCACTTCCTAAACAGAACTATTGAGGCATTGACAGAGGAGTTCCACGCCATACCACCCATAAGCAAATGGAACTGTTGAAGCGTTCAATAAGGTATTGGAGAATGCGCTAACTAAAGTATCCAATGTAAATAGGGACGATTGGGACCTGCGCATTCCCGCTGTGTTATGGGCATACAGGACCACATGAAAGAAGTTAACTGGACACACACATTTTAGGCTGGCCTATGGACATGAAGCAATTATGCCCATATAGTATATTGTTCCTAGCTTAAGAATAGCTGCATCAATAGGCATGGTAGATCGCGACGCACTAGAAGAAAGGCTTCTACACTTAGCTGGTCTCAAGGAGGATCGCTTCATCACAGGATTTCACCAACAAGTGCAGAAAGAAAGAGAAAAAGCATGGCATGATCGCCATATCAAGAACAAGTCTTTTTAGGTAGGTGATCTAGTCCTCCTGTATGATAGCAAGTTCATGAAGTTTCCTTGAAAGTTTAAAATGCATTGGGTTGGCCCATATACTGTTTTACATGTAACCAATGGTGGCGCAGTCCAGTTAGCCACATTAACAGGAAATAGCTTGCTTGGCCTAGTCAATGGGAGAAGACTAAAACCCTATCGGGATAGTCTTGCTTCGTAGAACCTTTGATGATCAGAACGAAGGAAATTTCTAGGTGCCAAGTACAGTTGAAATTGGGTACTAGAAATGGGAAAGAGTCTGTACGTGATGTATGATAAGAAAGTGTATATACCGCGCAACATTGTTAAGATGTGTCGTTGCGCCAAAAAAAAAGAGAAAAAGAAGACCTGTGCAGTTGCGAAGTTCAAAATGCAACTGTGACGACCAAGATAATCGGGGTAAGAGGTTAAGTTCAGAAGCAAGAAATCAGGCACCGCGAAGTAGTTGTGCAGGAGTAGTGACGACTGCTGCGCAATTCGATGCAACACTCAAGAAAAATAGCCATTAGAATGTCGGTGAAAATATAGCCGTTATACAGTACTTTTCCAGCGACTGCTTGGGAATTTAACGCAGAAATAGCCATTCTGAGCGAGTTTATGAAGGAAAGGACTGAAGGATCCACCATATTTGGCCAACGGATACCACATTTAATGCTTATCTATCCATTGACAGGCGTGGTAGGAGGCTAGATGTGCCTATAAATACCGTTGTATTCAGACTCGCAGGCGTTACTGAATCCTTAGAATTTTCTTGCGAGCACTACTTTGTGAGTTGTTTTTAGCAAGCTATCCGACATCTTGTCGAAATTTGTCCAGTGAATGTCCGAGAGGTCTTCTATTGAAGTAGAGTTCACGGTCCAAGAGATTGTGAAGGTATTCAAATACGGAGGGATCGAAGGGTTAATGAGAACCCTAGCCAAGAAGGCCGTCATAGAATAGGGTCAAGCATCTAGAAGATCACCAAGACACAGTCCAAAAATGCAGGACAAAGGAAAATATCCAGTTGGGCCGAGAACGAAGCAGCCAAAGATGAGTTCGACAGTGCCAAAGCCACCAATAGCTGATAAGGAGATACCATTGACAATGACCCTGGATTATATCTCACCGCATGCACTAGATGCACCAGTCTTTAAGCTAATGAAGAACGCCAAATATGAGATACCACTCTCGCTGATATCAAAGCATGTCGAGGTGGACAAAAATTTGTTGGGTAAGATTCCAGAGTGTAAGTGGGAAGATTATGATTTGATTTAGATGCAGAGAGAAACCAATGAGCCTAGGTTCCCATAGTTCCAGCCCGACCAGTACATGTGTTGGAAGAAAGATGTGAAAGGCGACCTTAGCTTGGTTGCAGAAAGACGGTTATCTGGAGTGGCCCAGTTGGGACTACTCAATCTGTTGAGACTCCCACACTTTGACAGAATTCCAAAGTTAAATGTGGTGGTGCGAACTCTGATGGCGCGTATCCATCAGGGATATTTGTGGCTTGACCACAATGTCGACCTGACTATTGACATTATCCACCAGATCATGGGATTGAACAAAAGAGGTAAAGATCCGAAGCAATTTTTCCAAGGGAAAAGCAATGATAAAGAAGTAGCCATGAAGATGAAGAAACTGCAAACTGTCATCAAAGGAAAGAGAGGCTTTCAGATGGATGACATAGAGGATAAAGCAACGAAGTTTGTCATGCAACTGTTAGCCGGTAAGATTGTCAGAAAATGCAGGCCTTTGGAGGTACCTACGGGCGCAGTACTACTTGGTGCCGCAGCCGCGGAGGGCGAACAATTCAACTGATGTCAATACCTATTGAATGAGTTCCTGGAGGAACTAAATGACACACAACTCAATGGCGGAAATTTCCATTTTACATGGATAATAGTGTTGATCAACTTCGTAGGGTGGAAGGAGCCGAAGGATTACGTTGGCGTAATCATCGATAGCAATGACTGCAGAGGAGCCCGTTATTCAAACCTCTGGAAAAATCTGAATTCACAAAGACAACACGCGATAGCTAAGGTCTTCTACGACTATTATGACCAGCTGGGTGCAGCAATCATGCTCACACCGTGGATAGCAAAGTAGGTAACGAGTAGGTATATTCAGACTGTTGATTTTTATGTTGACATGCGTTGCATTCACATTTCAGCCAAAGCATAGAAGAAGAACATTGAATGGTACCTAGGAAGGTACCATCTGTATGAAGATGATATTGATAATATCATGAAGGAATGGCCTGCCGAGTTTCGAGTCAAAATTGTAGATGTCCAAAGCGACTTCGGCGAGGACAACCCCATTCCATGTCTTATTACTGAAGAAAAGGAGACAGTAAAAAGGAAGGAAGCTGAGAGCCCAGCATAGCCAAAGGGGCCGAGGAAGAATTAGAAGGCCAATAAAAGACAGTCAGACGCAGTACTCCATGATAAGGATTATGAAACAATCGCGGTAAAGGTCAAAGAGTAGATGGAAGCTCTGATGACTGAGAAGGAGAAAAAGGACAAGGCGATTCAGGAAAGTTTGTAGAAGAATCTGACCACACTGCAAGGGATTACAGAGAAAATTGAAGAAGTACACAAAATATTACCCTTGCCTCGGGACTCAGAGTCTGAAGGAAAGTTAGGAGGAACTTCGCAGCAGAAGACGCCGCAGCTAAACATGACCGTGCCTGCGAAGTCCCACATTATCCATCTGGATCCCTTAACAATAATACTGCCATTGCTAGAACAACTAGTGTTGGACACGAAGGATGTCGAGTGTGTGGAGCTTGATATTGCAAAGACACCACTGCCTGGTTTACACTATTTGCATCTTCAAATTGTTGAAGAAATGCATCAGAGAACTACCGACGCGCTGAAAGGACAGGCTGAGCTGCAAGCAGCTAATAAGCAGTTGGAGGAATCTAGCTCGTGGAGAGCTATACAACTGCAGGATGAGCATGATTGTTGAAAAATACTAGAGTCCACGATCACTGCGGTCGTAGATGATATATCAGAATTTGAAGTACAGTTAGACCCCGTGGATAGTGTCGTTAAGATCGGGGAACTGGTTAACGATCTTAAGGAGGAGATGCGAGATATGGAGATCATCCATGAAGTTAAGGTTGCTGCCTTGGAGGCACAGATCAACCCGCAAACTCCACGAAATCAGCAACAGTTAAGAGAAAAGGAAGCGAAGGTTGCGACATAGAGTATAGCCACGGAGGTGATTAAGTGCCAAAGTCTATTAGATGAGGTGTCGAAGGCATTCACTGCCCTCTCAGAGGACCCAGGGTTTCTGGAAGTAAAGAATGCTGTGAAAGAAAAGCAAGCAACATTAGAACAGTTGGATGCAAAAGTTAAAGCCCTGCTACCAAGAGAAAGACTCCAGAGGTACCGGGAGGTTAGCGCGCTGAAAAAGGAAGTTCAGGCCTTAAGAGAAAAAAGAGACTGAAATGGGCAATAAATCACAACCTTTGCTGGAGGAAGTCCACACGATCTTGCAGGTGATCGAGGAGAAGTTAAAAGAGTTGCGCGAAGGTCAGGAACAGGTGCAAGGAAAACCTGAGGAGGAAATAACACTTGAGATGCTGGAAACCGTGAAATAGGTTGAGCAAGACACCAAGGAAGCAGTGGAAAAGTTGATTGTTACATACAATGAGTTCACTGCGAAGCTAGCTCCGCAGGAGGCGGAAGAGCTAGGAGCAGTAGAATTTGAAGGTGGCTCGGGGACAAGACACATGTAAGTGTTAGGGGCCTGTTGGGCCT
This sequence comes from Larix kaempferi, assembly GCA_027924585.1. Classification (NCBI taxonomy): domain Eukaryota; kingdom Viridiplantae; phylum Streptophyta; class Pinopsida; order Pinales; family Pinaceae; genus Larix; species Larix kaempferi. The sequence goes on along the minus strand of BSBM01000159.1, from coordinate 3,978,572 downwards.
GGCCCAAGTGGGGCATTTTGGTGTAAGTCAGATTTTGGAACTGCGGAGTTGAGCGCAGTTCAGTTGAAGGATTTTTGAAGAAATAAGTTTTGGGATGCTGAGAGGTTTAGTGCTGCGAAGATTACAGTGCTTTGATGTGTCTAGCATTGTAATGTCCCTTGTTAGGAATTTTATTAAAATGGCAATTTTTCCACTTTCTTTTCCCTAATTCGACCTTTGACTAGTTTTGATCTCTAGGTCCCAAATTTGCCCTAAATGATCCCAAATATTCTGAGAAGGTATATGAATGATATTAGAACATAAATATGTGTTTCAGGGATTCCTTTGGACCTTTAAAATACTTCTACAAATCCTCTTTCAATTCTGATCAATGTAGGTAACTTTACTAGTGATTTTCCTTTGACTAGTATTGGTCTCTAGGTCTTAAATTGACTCCAAATGCCTTCAAATCTTCAACGAAGGTGTATGAATGATATTAGAACTTGAATATGATGTTTATCAATGACATATGGCCACCAAAATACCTCTGCAAACTCTCTTAAGATTCTGGACCAATTATGCAATTTTACTAGTAATTTGGGGTTCAAATCCCCCTGGGGTAAGTACTGAAAATGGCTTCCCAAATGCCTCCAAACCCACTCAAATTTATGAACAGAGGTATGTAATGTGTCAAATATTTTATTAAAGTCTCATATGAACCATTAATGGATTATTACAACTGTTCTCACCCTCTCCCATTCAACTGCAAAAATCCCCAATTCGACCCTTGGGGAAATGGCACTATTTCACTTCCCAATACAACTAAACTGAGTAAAAATGCTTCAAATACTCAAGTACAGTACATGAAACTTGTAGAATACATCCATGGTAGTATATTGATCACAAATATATCATAGAATCATCCATTCATTCGAAATCATCAGCATTACATTGATTCACAACAAGGTAGTGGGGAAATGACACTGTTCTTTCATTAAAATTGAGATTTATACATTTCTACTTGGAATTTCGACCTGAAACTTTCTGGAGATGAAGAAAAAAGTATTTAATTCATATTACAAAAGAAATGGGGCATTAAAATATTCCCCAAAGAGTACAATAGCTCACCAAAAACACCCTCCCTCAAGGATCAAGAATATGCCATCAAAACTGGATATGGTTGAAGGAGTTAGCTGCAATAGAAGAATCCATGAGCTGCCCTGTAGCTTACACCTGCAAATAAAGACTCCATTAAAGCTCCAAATTAAAGGTCTGAATGGCCTTTCCAATTACCAACTTGGATGGGAATCTTTCACCCTTGAAATTGGCTAAGGCAAGAAACTAGTCATCCACTAGCTCTCCCTCTTCACAAATGCAATTGCAAATTCTACGAATGATCAAAAGCTGGTTTCATTATTTTTTATTGACATTTATAAACTTCTAATGTACTCCATGGGTCGAATTCCTTCCAAGAGACTCATGCCAACTCAAGTTGGGAAGAGATTCCAAAGAATGCCACTTGTACAACAATTCCTAGTCTCCCACTTCCACCAAATCACATATGGAAGCATCTTAGCTGCCCTAACACCCTTGAGCACCCTCTTGGAGTCTATTTTTATCCCTGACATGTCATATATGTCATATGTCATCCTTCAGGTCTGATTTGTGTCATAGGTGTCATAGCATGTTCATCATTGTTGTCATAGAGCTAGGGAATCTAGCCCAAGTGTCTCACTAGCTCCAATTTGCCTCTTCCTTTTCCATGGGAGTTACACTTCCTCTCTATTTTGACCTTGGATGAGTCATGCAATGAATAATACCTTTTGGACTCCTCCAAGTATGTTACTATTCACCTTGGATTCGAATTGGTGAGAGAATGATGCCAAGTGTAGTGGGGAAATCTAGCCATATGTGGGTCCCACTTCCTTCATGTGTGTTCATGATCAAATGCCACTTTGATTTTCACTTGTATATATTTATTTAGCTCCTTTATTAAATATTTATGCCATTCTAATGTTCAAACATCATTTATTATCCCCATTATTCCAAATCCCAAAGCTTCCACCCCAAACCTAGGAAACTAGTAATTTTCCTCCTTGGCAATTATTTGACCTTTCGCATCAATTTGAAAAACTTTAATGAATAGGGCCAATGTGATTAGGCCATTGTGACCCAATTCCAAATTTGGGACATGACAAATCCTCCCTTCCCAATATTGCTTGTCCTCAAGCAATTTTAAACATGGGTGTTGAAGAACCTACTTTCTGTATAATTCTTTGAAGTTGCCATTGAATTGCCCAACTTTGAGTCTTTGAGTTTCCATGAAGATTTTAGAGAGGAACCACCATGCTTGCTGTTGCACTACTCTGATAAAAATCACTTTATTAAGTGGGGAAATCCATCTCCCATACTGTTTGTTTCCCCAAAAAATTTGAAACCAATGAGATAAAAATTATTCCAGGGTCCCATTGCTTGTATTGCACCCCAATAATTAAGAGTGCTCTCCAACCCACACCATTGGTTAAGAGGATTCCTGGATCCCATTTTCTTGTATGCATCCTTCCAAACATCATGAGTACCAAATATATATCATCAAAGTACATAACAACATAATGAAAATGTACATCAAGGATATGCTTCATCAAAGAGTCATAAAAGTGCTTATACCTCCAAGCAAGTAGACCACCATTTTCCAAGTGCATACAAGCTTCAAGTGACCAATCAAATATGATCCAGTGACATAGGTGAGGATCCCATGTCCTATAATGCTGCTCCAAAAGGATGTGATATGCATAAAAATATTCAACCATGTATTCTTTCATCCAAGAAGTGAATGAAGAATCTCCACTAAAATCTGAACCAAATAATGAGCAGAATAAACAAGGAGACTTCAAATGACTCAAAGAAGTCTCACTCATACATCCTTGAATGTGAGAGTCATAAAGATATAACAAGGTATGTGTCTTGCAACAAAAATGTTCTCCAATCATAAATCTATTCACCCAAGTGTTGGATGAAGTTCCTCCAACATCAAATGAATCAAGTGTAGAGCAAGAAAAACGATGAGTCTTCAAGTGACTCAAATGCATATCATAGGTGCATCCATGTAGATGTGCATCATCATAAAGTAACAAAGGATGCTTCTGCAAATGTGAATAAGAATGTGCTCCAACCATGTCATCATAAAATTTAAATCTAGGAGTTCCATACTCCTCATGTGGCACCATCAAAAAGAACCCTTTCACCCATACTTCATTGAGAATAATGCTGCAAAACATGGAATTGTAGGATGTAAGATAATGAACTAACTCACCCAAATGATAAAAAAGTGCAGAAGTTTCATCATGGGAAGGATCCATATGGGTAGTATCATGCAGCTCCTTCAAAAGTGTGAAACCTTTGTCATAGATTGGTTCCAATGTAGAGGAATCATGCTCTTCTTTAAAAATTGCATAACCTTCATTAAGAGACAATTCAAGTTCCTCTTCCACCACATCAAGTGTTTGGATATCTTCAAGTTCATCTTCAAACACATTAAGCACATTCAAATTTACACATTTCTCATGATCCACCATGTCATGAGAATCCTCCAAACAATCTACCATTTGACAATCTGAAACATAGGAGGAAAAACAAGTATCTTGCAACTTTTCAAGAAGTTGCTCATTTTGAATTGTGAGCTTATGAATATCCTCATTATTCTTCAAGTATGCATCATGTAACAATTCATTAAGCTCAAACAAATGGTTTCTATAAAAAAGCAAAGACATGAAATTACCTTTGATGTGGCACATTGCTCTTTGAATCTTCTCCATGTCTTCGATGAAGGATGTTTCCTCCAATGAAGTAGCTCTCCAACAATAATTTGATACCAATGCTTGAGTGTCATGGAGAATGCTGAGGGAATCTTGAATCTTCTTTCCATTCATCTTTAAGGACCCTTCAAGAAAATGAGGCTCTTGCAAATGAACCTCCTCATCTTCTTCATTTTTGCTTGGACCAACTTCATGAAACTCAAGTGGTGATGGGGATGTTGTTTTGGTTCTTCTTCAACTGCTACAAGGTCTTCATTATCATGCTTAATGGAACTTGGGCTTGCAGCAACACTTTCAAAAGTGATCTCTATGTCACCAACATAGAGGTGTGAGCACCTATCAATAGGTACTCCTTCATAGTTTAAGCATCCATCAGTAGATGCTCTTTGGTTCATGTCTAAGCTAGAAGGTGTCTCGAAATGATCTTCCATATTCAATAGAATCTTCTTCATGCTCTTGTGATGTCTCTTCATTTTTCTCCTTCAAGCAAGCTGATGCATTTTTTCCCTTGTTTTCCTTAGGATCAATATATTGGGAATCTCTTTTTGAAGAATTCCCAAAAGCTCTCCTCAAGTGGGACATAATTTCATGCACACATGTATGATACTGACTCCAAGGTTCTTTACAAGAATGGCATAAACCTTTCTTTACTAACTCCACATCTTCATTTTTGGGCCTATTTTCAAAAACATGTTCAGCATAGTACTCAAAAGACATGGCATTTTGTGTATTTTTGCTAAAATCAAGATATTCTTGATATTTTTGATATTGTTGGGGCAAGGTTTTATATGTTGCTCTCCATCTTTGGAACACACTCATATTCATTAGATTGAAAGTCATAAGAATAATCTTCATTTATCCTAAAATTGTAAGAAGTGTTGCATGATGGCACCTCTTCCTCGTACCATTCACATTCTGCTTCATATTGCTCATAAGCATCTGCATATTCCTCATAAGAATTGTACTCATAGGATTCATCATAATAGTAAGACATGGCTGCCAATTATTCTTGAATGTATGTGCCTAATCCACAAGTGCAAGGACCATGCTCTGATACCACTGTAATGTCCCTTGTTAGGAATTTTATTAAAATGACAATTTTTCCACTCTTTTTTCCCTAGTTCGACCTTTGACTAGTTTTTATCTCTAGGTCCCAAATTTGCCCCAAATGATCCCAAATCTTCTGAGAAGGTATATGAATGATATTAAAACATAAATATGTGTTTCAGGGATTCCTTTGGACCTTTAAAATACTTCTACAAATCCTCTTTCAATTTTGATCAATGTAGGTAACTTTACTAGTGATTTTCCTTTGACTAATATTGGTCTCTAGGTCTCAAATTGACTCCAAATGCCTTCAAATCTTCAAAGAAGGTGTATGAATGATATTAGAACTTGAATATGATTTTTATGGATGAAATATGGCCACCAAAATACCTCTGCAAACTCTCTTAAGATTCTGGACCAATTATGCAATTTTACTAGTAATTTGGGGTTCAAATCCCCCTGGGGTAAGTACTGAAAATGGCTTCCCAAATGCCTCCAAACCCACTCAAATTTATGAACAGAGGTATGTAATGTGTTAATTATGTTATTAAAGTCTCATATGAACCAATAATGGATTATTACAACTATTCTCACCCTCTCCCATTCAACTGCAAAAATCCCCAATTCGACCCTTGGGGAAATGGCACTATTTCACCTCCCAATACAACTAAACTGAGTAAAAATGCTTCAAATGCTCAAGTACAGTACATGAAACTTGTAGAAGACATCCATGGTAGTATATTGATCACAAATATATTAGAGAATCATCCATTCACTCGAAATCATCAGCATTACATTGATTCACAACAAGGTAGTGGGGAAATGACACTGTTCTTTCATTAAAATTGAGATTTATACATTTCTACTTGGAATTTCGACCTGAAACTTTCTTCAGATGAAGAAAAAAGTATTTAATTCATATTACAAAAGAAATGGGGGATTAAAAGCTTCCCCAAAGAGTACAATAGCTCACCAAAAACGCCCTCCCTCAAGGATCAAGAATATGCCATCAAAACTGGAAATGGTTGAAGGAGAGAGCTGCAATAGAAGAAACCATGAGCTGCCCTGTAGCTTACAACTGCAAATAAAGAATCCATTAAATCTCCAAATGAAATGTCTGAATGGCCTTTCCAATTACCAACTTGGATGGGAATCTTTCACCCTCGAAATGGGATAAGGCAAGAAACTCGTCATCCACTAGCTCTCCCTCTTCACAAATGCAATTGCAAATTCTACGAATGATCAAAAGATGGTTTTGTTCTTTGTTATTGACATTTATAAACTTCTAATGTCCTCCATGGGTCGAATTCCTTCCAAGAGACTCATGCCAACTCAAGTTGGGAAGAGATTCTAAAGAACGCCACTTGTACAACAATTCCTAGTCTCCCACTTCCACCAAATCACATGTGGAAGCATCTTAGATTCCCTAAAACCCTTGAGCACTCTCTTGGAGTCTATTTTTAGCCCTGGAATGTCATATATGTCATATTTCAGCCTTCAGGTCTGATTTGTGTCATAGGTGTCATAGCATCTTCATCATTGTTGTCATAGAGCTAGGGAATCTAGCCCAAGTGTCTCACTAGCTCCAAATTGCCTCTTCCTCTTCCATGGGAGTTACACTGCCTCTATATTTCGACCTTGGATGAGTCATGCAATGAATAATACCTTTTGGACTCCCCCAAGTATGTTACTATTCACCTTGGATTCGAATTGGTGAGAGAATGATGCCAAGTGTAGCGGGGAAATCTAGCCATATGTGGGTCCCACTTCCTCCATGTGTGTTCATGATCAAATGCCACTTTGATTTTCCCTTGTATATATTTATTTAGCTCATTTATTAAATATTTATGCCATTCTAATGTTCAAACATCATTTATTATCCCCATTATTCCAAATCCCAAAGCTTCCACCCCAAACCTAGGAAACTAGTAATTTTCCTCCTTGGCAATTATTTGACCTTTAGCATCAATTTGACAAACTCTAATGAATAGGGCCAATGTGATTAGGCCATTGTGACCCAATTCCAAATTTGGGACATGATAAACATACAGAGATCCGACAAAGCAGAATGTTGGATGGAAGACGACACAGATTTTAATTAGACCATCGGTGGTCTATTTTTGGTAAAGATGCTCTAGGAGTACCAAGTGGCGGGTAGGAGCAAAGCAGAAGGAAAGCGACTCGTCGCACATGCGAAAGAACCACTACCTGAACCAGTCGCACAATACTGTTAGAGGAAGAATGACTCAATGAAAACGACTTGTTGGCAGGCGTGCGACAGGAAGGTCGATAGCGACGTGAAGCATGCGTGGATGACGACCACGACGGAATATTCGCTACCAGAAGCCAGCAAGTCCGGTTAAGCTGAAAATCGTGACAGTGCTGTAAAACCTAAGGGTTTTTGCCTTCGAATTATAAAGACATGACCTACGGGCATCATCTATAAATAAGTCATATTTTGTATGGGAAAGCGTTGTTGTTGTGTCGTTGTTAATTTTGTTACTCTTCATTGTTATTGACTGAATAGATCTCTGTTGAGAGACATTTTGTAAAGGCTCTACAAGCTGTGTGCGCAAAGGCCTATTGAGAGAGAAGAGATTCTACAACTGAGTGCGCAGACTAAGAACTGTTGTACCCTTCCCAAAAGGCTAATACAACAAAATTTCTTGTGGACGTAGCCTCCATCCAGGGGGTGAACCATGTTAAATCCTGTCTAGTGTGATTGTTTATATTTTGCACTTGTCTGTTTGTTTACAATGAATGCTTGAATTCTCAGTTATCAGTTGTTATGCAAATGCTTTTATATGTATTCGCCATAGGAGAAAGATGGGAATAATATTTTAAGTGTTGCATGAATGGATGAATGACGAATGCGTAGTATTCTAAGTCTACAAGAGTATCAGTTCGTTGAATAATCACATGTACATGTAGAATCAAGTTGTATAACTATTTCGATTCGCAGCACCGGAAGTGCGCATCATTGTGTGTCTCGTTTGTTTGCATCATTTATAACTTTAAATAACCTAAGGCAATAGATGAATGAATTTGTGTTAAGTGAAGCCTTCATTATCGACTTAGTTTATGAAGGAAGCGTATAAGTCAGTTGCATTGTCCTGTCAAGTAAACTCTGCTTGTACCGCGCAGTCCATGGATGTGCTGGTTGCGCAAGTGCACTATCTTGCAGAAGCATCGACCACGACGAAGGTTATCGTCGCGCATTCGTCAGTCCGCAGCGCGAGCTCTGCGCTGCGCTACGCAGTAGTCTGTTAAACAACTCATCACATTGCTGTGGAAACCTGATTCCACAGCACCCCCATAGCTTCGCCTCGGGTGAGACCTCAGCTTGTTCGCAGGTTGTTGCTGAAAGGGCCGGTGAAAAGGGGTTTTGTTGGTTAAGTTAAACCGCGAAGAACCTAGGTCAACATTGGAAACCTCTAGATCAGTATAGTAATCCAACAACGTGGCATGGTTATGAAAAGGGATGAGTTAGTAGGTAGGGGGTGACAATTGATGGGAAAATCACTTGATGTGATATTCAAGAAGTGATGTGGCATATGTATGATGCTGTAAAACCAAAATTAATGCATGGCAAGTGAGAAACAAGGGCAGCATAGCCTAGATGTATTTCCTAAACACAAATAGAAAGCGATTTTCAATATAAACCTTTAATAATATTTTCATGCCATGTATTTGGTTTAAATAATTTTCATGGTGTTAGATAATGATGGCTTCTCTGGCTTGCAACTTGAGTTATAATGGGCCAAATTTAGAGTGATAATGCACTAGCATGTGGAGAATGCAATGATTCTAATGAAATATGCAGGCTCTGGATCGACAAATGTCAAATATGAGCTTACAATGTGTCCAAAGAGAAGGCTAGAGGGGTGAATGATGAACATTTATGACAAATCTGCATAGGAGTGAATGATTTAGAACTTCTTACTGGGAAATATAGTTGATGACAGTGATGGAACCATTTGGGAATTGTTTAGCCACGATTAATTAATCCTAATGCAATTAATTTGGGAAAACTATGCATTGTATTTATTGGAAACTATTCAAGAGCAATGTAGGATGGTATGATAGCTTCATTGAACATGTTTAAATGTGAGGATCAAAACTGAATCTATCAAAGGAGCGATGGATTCAATATATTGTTACAAACCAAGGGAGCCATAAGATTCTAAATTGAAAGAAATATCACCTATGACTTTGTCATAGTGATCTAATTTGATTAATTTATTGTCAATGGATCTATTTTACAGCCAAACATGATCACTCTCTTCATCCTCTATTTAAACAATGAAGGAAGATGAACAAGAGGTTGGTTCTCAAAGATTTGATCTTGTGGATTAGTGTGTTGAGAAAGAGGTATTTGGAGAATACGATGAAATGGTAGAACCTTACACATTATTTTTCTAGTTCTATAAGTGTGGTCATTGTTTTGACATTACAATGAGTGCTCTTTGATGGATTGGTTGTATATCCCAATTTGGCATATTTACTTCCTCGGCTTGGCATTGAACATGATACAACATTGAGGTTTTACTCACCCTTTATTGTTATCATTTTAAGATATGTGATCATATATCATCGTGTTTGAGAATATGTCGCCTATCATGTATCCAAATCCATCTCATTTGAGTATTGGGGCATAATCCCAACAACTTTGTTGTGCACATGGACTCAACTAAGAACATAATCATATTATTAGCGCTTTGATTTAAATGTGTAGTTTATCACAAAATTGCCTTAATGAAAAGCATAAACCAAAAATTAATAAGCAAAAGAACCAATACTTACCACATGAGATTCAAACTATATATATATATATATATATAGTGGAAGGACTCGCATGTTGGGGCGAAACACACTTTCAAATGCCAATATCATTTAAGATCTATAATACTAGAGTACAAGCTCATGTGATCAACCATTGCATCATGTAAACCAACCCTTGACACCAAAGTACTATGGGGCCCAATTAACATGAAACAAACACTATTATATCCAATATCTTATGTGCTTGTTCCACTATTTAGACACCTCCCTCTTAACCACTCTATGACTCAAGGAAAGGGAGGCCCTTCCAATATCACACTTCCTCAATAATGTTTTCTTAGTCATGACAAGGAGGTTTATAGACATGGTAGCATTGCCAAAGTATTGAGTAGTGGCATAACAATAGGGATTTTCTCAACAAAGACTATCCATTGGTGAGCCTAACAAGGTGCATCTCTCTAATAATACAACCTAGCTAGACTATAGGTTTCTATGGTAGTGATATTTCACATGGCATCACAATCATATTGGTATCAAAACCATGTCTAAGGTATCGCCTCATGGCTATATATTCTCAACATAACCATCATAAGCTATCATGTATTTCACATAACTCTTCAAGATAATTTCCCAACATAATATTCACATAAATCTCAACCCTTCTCTCCTTTTCAATCTCAAAGGTGAGAGTACCCTACTCTTTTTATAGGGAAATGATGAGAAGATGATAACAATGGGAGATTATTCAAGTTGACAAAAATCCAATAGCTAAAAGAATCATGACCCAATATTCAAAAGGTACCCTCCACACATAAAGACAATTGGAGGAATATTCTTGAGTGATCTACGGAGTCAACAATAATTAGAGACAAGCTCATGGATTTATTTCACATAAAAACATGTTGAGAACATACATTGGACCTATGAGTTATATGTGGTTGACAAAAGAGACCTACCCCATACTAGTGGGTGGCATGAAAATATTACTACTCACTAGTGAAGGATTAGGGTACACCCAACATTTCCTTTCATTTAGAAAATATTTAGCATTCAAATTATCTACATTGAAGTATTTACAATAATAATATAAACTCATACCACATGGACTGACTCTTAACTAACGATCATACCATTTATTGAGATAATTGATCCATTGTATTTTGGGGGTCAAAACTGGGGTATTACATTCCCCCCCCTCCTTCGAATAACATCATCCTCAATAGGCCTTTATTTTCAATAATGAGGAATTTCATCATTCTTTACTTGTATATGCATGATATCCTCTCCATTGTAACTTGCATTTGCTAGTTTTCCTTGGACATCAAAGGTACACAAATTCCTTTCATTGTCTTGGTTCTTCCGAGGTCTTAGAATCTCATCATAGACCAACAACAATCATCAAAGAAAAATGTGCTTGTCATAATATTCTAGCATCATGAGTTCCAAATTCATAATCAAGGCATATATATTCAATATGCAAGATATGGAATGCAATTTCAACTTATACTATCTTTATGGACATATTATTGCTCCTCATCATCACCATCATGGGTGAGATTCAACTTATCATCCTCCTTGACACACCCAAATAAATTGCTACTTGCTCCCAACCAACACATGTAAGGAATAAATATATTGGTAGTTGATCCCAACCGACACATGTTAGGAATCTCAAACTGCAGAGTCATCAATGTCACCTCTTTATTCCAACCATTAACCCTGTTAGGCTCATGCATGGCCTCCTCTGCTAAACAATGTCTTAGGTGACCTATTATTTGCTAAGGTTATCACAGGGAATACGATTGCATGCCTATAGAGTTCTCTTTCCAGGGTGTCCCATTGGATAACTCAAGCCAATCATTAGCTCAAAGCGATCAAGGTAGAACATAGGGTTCCACAGCTATCACAGTGGTATCATGCCCGTGTTTTCAAGCTCACGACAACCATCTTTTGACTTCACTAAACAAATTATCATTTCATCTGGCATCAACACCACGAAAATGAAATACAATTCATCAAATACACAAATAAGATTCAACAAAGGTGAGAGTTCACTTGTAGAGTATCCTGTATCCACTTGATAATGATGCATTTAAGTCATCCTTGATCTCCTTCTTGGCATTTCATATAATAATCTGATAACAATATAAAATTCAATAGCATGGATCAGACAAGAAGATAATAGCTCATATACATGGATGACCATTAAACTAATTAATTTGGCCATTGATTTTTGTTGATTAGAATACCTAAAAAAAACTACCAATAATACTTTGATATGTCCCTGATGTCTGGAAAATGGTAGATGGTACTCTACACATTGAGTGTCTTTAGGGGATTCTACTGTGGAAGAAAACATGTAATTATGGGTTAAAACTGCTGCAAAATATAAAGAACTTGCCATTTTGATCACATGGGGCATATGGCTTTCAAGAAATTATGTTGTTTTTGAAAATAGAATACCTGATATCTCTTTTACTTACTCCAGAATCTTGGGTCATTACAGTGATTTCTTTAAAGAAGTTAAATTAAAAAATAGTAGAGTTGTTAATATTCCCAATTTTCAATCTAATTCAATTGTGGGCTTCTTTGAGGGTGTTGCACAACTTGGTAAATGTGGTTGAGGTATCCTCCTAAAATTGAACCACTCTCATTATTTCCTTATTTGGATGGGTTGTGGGATTGGATCAAATATACGTGCAGAAATGTTGGCATTATGGGGATTATTGAGTTTTGTTGACAACATTGGTATTGACTCCCTCTAGGTAATCGAAGACTTCAAAGTTATCATTGAATGGGCAAATCATGGATCAAATGTTCAGGTACCATCACTGTGTCAATGTGATACAAGAACCATAGCTCTTATTGGAAAATTTGCTTCTATCTCTTTTATGCATATTTATAGAGAATGTAATACAGTGGCAGATGAGCTCTATAAAAAAGGATTGGAACTTTCTGCTGGCTCATAATTTTATGAGGAGTACAGGGGCAATGCCATCCTTTCACAAGGTGCAATGGTAATGTTGTGAGACTTATTGTACCATGTTAGATAGAAATGTGTCTCAATATTTTAACTTGGAGATGTTAAGACTGGTTTGTTAAACTAGAGAAAGTATCTAAATTTTTTTGTAAGTCTGTACTAGTTTGTATTTCAAATAGTAACAATCAAACTTTTTGTGAGAAGCACTTTGTAATAGTTATAGCTATCTTTGATTCAATAGAATAACAAGATTCAATAGAATAACAAGATGCTGATTTTTTTTCTTTTGAATATATATATATATGATTGTCGACATATAAAGTCTTCATCATCATTAGGTCATAAAGATACATTAAGATACATTAATGATTATGTGTACATAAGAGTGTCAACATAAATGGATTATATATATAAGTAAATTTGAAAATCGATATGTAAGATCTTGATCATGGCATAAAAATACATTAATAATGTATGCATAAGAGGCGTCCACATAAATGGTAGTATTAACAGGGGAAAGCTGTGTTGCAGCATATTCCATGCCAAAAAAGGTTAAGACCAATACAAAAACCTTTGATAAGTGACAAGTGACAGCAGAGTATTCAATAAGCTTCTCTTCTAAGAGCTGCTGCCTCATTGCCACGTGGCCCACTACATTTTCCCATTCTAATACGTATAGCTTGTAGCCTAGTGTCAGAGCCTTATCACTTATCACTCAGACGCTTCTGCTCAAGGCTCCCGCCGCGCTGCCATGTATGGAATTATAATGGCTGAAGGGTTTATTGAACATTTGCTATAGTTACATAAATAGGCTACACATTGCAGAAAGTAAAACTTGATTTTTTCCGATTCACTTCCGTGAATATTAAGCATTAAATGCAGCCTGAGGTCGCTGTTAGATTTCAACTTTTAACATATAATGCTTTGCTGCTACATCCTTATGGATTGCTATTCATTTCAAAGCTAGAAAGAACAGTTCTACACAGTGGTTTTTTATATATTTCTTCTGACATGGACTCATTGAATTACAAGGTTTGCAGCTCAGTACTTGATTTGAATCAAAGGTGGAAAATTAATTTATCCTTGTAAGGCACTACACAGTTGTCAATTCTCGAGCTTGGGAATAAATAGCTGAATCATGAAAAATTTATATTAGTTCATGGTTTTTGATGATTCTATATCTTTCATTTTAGTACATTTATTAAAAGCCACAGCTATAATTTTGGGTTAACAATATTCAGCCTACTGTAAGCCATTTAATGTAGCTGCAGCAGGCCTGTTGATGATTGAGATCCAACCGTTAACAGGCCTGCTGCAGCTGCACTAAATGGCCTGCAATACATCAACACATCTACACAATTGTGTAACCGTGTTCAATAGATCCATGCAATAGTAAATGTAAAACTTGCATGTTCTTCAATGGAACAAGACATTTCACACTAGTCATTTTGCTTTTAGTCTTTCTCATGATTATATTAGATGAAAGAGTAATTGTGGTCATATCATGTTATATTATTATGTGATAATGAAAGAGATATGAAAGTTTAAGGGTACATTTAAAATTATCATTTACTATGGAAATATCATTTTAAATGATTAAATATTAAATAGGTCTAAAATAAAAGTGTTAATGTTTTTATGTAGTTAAGAGTATGTGTGCACACACACATATTACTGTTAAGATATTTCGAAATTAGGAGTTAGTTAAATTCAACTTGGTCTAATATAATAATAGGTTAAAGAGTGCTTTTAGTATTTTTTTCTTAATGTGTTTTTGTACTTTGTTAATCAAATGTATCATGATCATGTCTTACATGAGGGACTCGATGGTTCAAACATCTTCTTGATATTAATGACATTTGATTTGTTGCTTTCACACCCAATTGTTTTATGATCTCTATTTAAAGAGCATGGAGGGTCATTTGTTGATGATCATTTTTGTGTTAGATGTTCATGTATTCTATTTCTTTTTACATTAATATATTACCTCAAGTGGTCGTGTTCGTTGGGATCATGTACTATTTTCCACTTTAAGGGTATTATCCATCTAAAACACTACTGTAAAGATCCTTGATCTTTGTGTTCGAGTATTTTTCTTAAGGTGTTTCCTTGTGTGGATATACCCTATTAAAACAAAGACATTTTGCTTCTTACATGCTCATGCTTTTAGAATAATGACAATAATAAATTTCAAGCTACATTATGATTCCAAAAGTATATATCCATTGAACTGGTAAGATATGAATGCTTTGGAATTTAAGTCATATATTTATGTCCATTAAAGGCCAAAATTGACCCAGATTATTGAAATTAGTACAATATAATAAATGACATGGTGAGAGCAAGCGCAAATCCATGAGTTACATAAAAGTAATAATTCATAGCCTAAGATAAGAAACAAAAAATAGAAAGAACATCCAAGTTATCAAAGTGGGGAACATCATGAAAGAGACTCAAAGAAAGAGACGAATCTTGTTGGACTAAAGGAACATTTCTAATATTCAAAGCCACGAAAAAAGTGCTAAGCCATAGGGCCAAAAGTATCCTCATACCTGTAGTGCCACATAAACCTACCACCTAAACTAAGATGTTGCTAGGAAATAATAATATTGCACAAAAACAAGCACATAAGAGGAAAAATGTTTTACTGTGGAAACCCTATATAGGGAAAACCACCACCAATTAGATTTCTATTAGTCTTGGATGCTACAACCAACAACGACCACTTTTTGGCATCTTACAATGGAGTTACTCAAGCCTTTATATAGGCTTCATCACATGCTAAAACAATGGGAAAATACCATGGGTTACCCAAAACCATGACCGAATAAATGTTATGTTCAATCATTTTTTAACCAAGTCAAGATTAACCGAACATTCCCCCCTTTAAACTTGACTTGAAGTGAACACCAATCCCCCTTCAATGTTTTTAACCAGGTATCAAGAATAACAACATGCCCCCCACTCTAGTATACTAAATCTACATTAGAATTTACATAGGTGACCCAATAAACCTAAATAGGTTGTACAACTTTATGCCCCTTTACATTGTGATTAGTTCCAACTCCATAAAAAATGCTTACAAGAGTATGTAATGCAAGAAACATCCACATGCTTCTTCACTTGCATTAATCTCTACTACAATGGACTGAACCAAGAACTCCTTAATTAGGTACTTCTTCATCGTGCTTCTTCAATCAATGCTGTTGCATATACTCCACATTCCTCTTCGGCATTAGAACCCTAACCACTCTCATGAGGAGTCCAGGCTAACCTCACTTTGATACAACATGTTGGAAAATAATAATAATTCACAAAACAAGTACATAAAAGGAACAAGTGTTTTTACCGTGAAAACCCTATATAGGAAAAACCACCACCAATTAGATATCTATTAGCCTTGGTCACTACTGCCAACATCGACCATTTTTATGACTCATGACTTGTTTAATGGTTGGATTACTTCTTCATCAATGTTATTCTCATCAACCCATTGTACATGTTCTAATTCAAATGTAGGTTTTGCAGGGGGTAAAGTGTGATTTGTTTAACCTCATTGCCATGTGCAATGGTCATGTTTCTAGATCTACAGCTGATAAATTCATCTATTGTGGCTAACCACGGTCTTCCTAGGATTTAAGGGAGTCCTCATATATTAAACGTAGTCTGTAAGACCATAAAATCCACTAGGTATTGCCAGAAATCTAGGGAAACAATGATGTTTTCTAGTACACCCTCGGGTTTGACTTTAGATCAGTTTGCTAACTCTAATCCTGTGGGTGTAGGTCGGAGATTACATAGTTTCAATTGAGAAAAAGTTTCCATATTCATCACATTAATAGTTGCACCTAAGTCAATCAAATTATTTGGTAAGGGAAAGTTGTTGATGAGGTTTGTAACAATTGGAATCCCAGGGTCAACATATTTCTCCATAATCACTTCAGTAGACATGAGACTTGATAGTTTACCAATGACTTGGATGGTTGTGGATCTTTCTTTCTTCTTCCATGCTTCTTAAGGCATAACTCCCTAATTGTTTTCGCATAGATTGGTATATCTTTCATGGCTTGTAGTAGGGGAATTTGTGTGATTGACATAATATATTTCCAGAAGATCGAACACCTTTAGAAACTTCTCACACAAAAAAATCACAGATCAATACACCGATTTTTTTACATGGTTAAGACCCTCGAACATGGAAACAATCCATGACCCTAGCCAAATAGCTAATTGGGGCAATATATTATGCAAAAGAAAAGAAATGTTTCAAAGAGTTTCTCACAATCGATCATCAAGCAAATGACCCTCCATGCTCTTTAAATAGAGATCATGGACCAATCGGGTGTTAATCCATAGATCAATGGATGTTAATATCGAGGTGAGGATGAACCGTCTGATCACTCTATGTATAGAACATATCGTGACCATTGGATTACATATGTGCAAATGCATACTAAATAAACACACTTTACCTAAAGATAATTTACACCAAGTTGATCTTAACAAACTCCTAAGTGTCTTAATATCCTAATACCCCCCCTTAAGAAAAACTTGGGATAGGATTGAAAGATTTACAAAATTGACACTATAGGAGAAGGAAGGAGGCATTAGAGCCTATCCCCGTCAATGAAAAATTCCTGAACTCCTAACATAGATCGAAGTTTAGAAAACTTCACTTTTGTAAGAGACTTTGTGAAGATGTCTGCAACTTGATCATCTGTAGGGAAAAGGAGCACTTTGAGAATGCGGCCGTGAACAAGATTTATGATGAAGTACATATGTGGTTCAATGTGTTTGTTGCACTGATATTGAATTTGATATTTGGTGAGATTGGTGGCACTCTGATTGTCACACCAAAGGTTAATTGGATGTTGCTACTCAAATGAAAATTTTGAAAGGATTTTTCAAAGCCACAAGGATTCCCGACTTGCATTAACTGTAGCTCGATACTCTGCTTCTACTGAAGAAAGAGCAAGAGCTTGTTGTTTTGTACAATCCCAAGTAACAGGTTCAAAACCAAGACTGAAAACATAACCTACAGTAGGATTCCGATCATCAGGGTCATTGGCTCAATCTGAATCAATGAAACCAACCAACAAAGGGGTCCCTCCTGAACTATAATGGATCCCAAACTGAACTATACCCCAGATATACCAAAGTATTATGTTTGCTACTTTCCAATAGCTTTCATGGGGTGTTTGCATATACTGGGAAACAAGACCAACATTAAAGGAAATATTAGGATGGGTATGAGTCAAGTATAGGAGACTATCATCTAGTTGACAATACAAGGTTGCATCTACTTCAAGTGAAGTGAAAGTGGTAGAAAGTTTGACTCCAGGTTGGAAGGGAGATGGGGCTAGTTTACAATATTCCATGTGAAAGTGATGAAGAAGGTCACACGCATACTTAGACTGAGAAAGAAAGATTCATTCTTTGGTTTGCAGGACTTGGAGGCTAAGAAAATAGTGCAAATGTCATAAGTTTGTCATTTCAAATTTCTTCTTAAGGATGGATTTCACATGGTTTAAAAGGGTATGGTCACTACCAGTAAGAATAATGTCATCAACACAAATAACATGTATGATGATGAGATGGTTTCCTACTTTCTTGGTGTATACATTGGGGAGAGAATGGCATCTATAAAAACCAATGTCAAGGAAAAAGCTATCCATTTTGGCATACTGGGCTCGAGGAGCTTACCTAAGGACATATTGAGATTTCTTAAGGACATATAGAGATTTCTTAAGGTGACAGACCAGGCTAGACTCATTTTGAACATAGTCGGGAGGTTCTTCCATGTAAATTTATTCCTACAAATCCCCATGCAAGAAGGTAGTCTTGACATCCATTTAATGGACCTCCCATTTATGTGAAGCGGAAAGAACAAGAACAAGGCGATTGGAGTTCATTTTGGCGACATGGGAAAAGGTTTCATTGTAGTCCATTCCTTCAACTTGGGAAAATCCTTTGGAAACTAACATTTCCTTTGAACATTTCCATTGGTTGCATACTTAGTTCAATATACCCATTTACATCTGACAAGTTTTCTTCCTTTCAGAAGAGGTACATGATCCCAAGTATCGCTCGCCATTAAGGAAAAATATTCTTCATCCATAGTTGCATCCCAATCTAGATGGCCTAAAGACTCTGCAAATGTCTCTAGATCACGATTCTCTGAAACTTGAGCCAAAAGAGAAGAGGATCGCTAAAATTGAGAATGTGTTCAATGTAGATATCTGGGATCAGTGACAAGATCACCAGTCGATTCACATGTTGTATGGACCCATAGAGGAAGCAATTGTTCTGGTGAAACTAGAGAAAAATGAGCAGGTGGAGGTGGATTTTCATCCTCAATGTCGTCATTGGAAGAAGAACTCGGAGTAGCAACAATATCAAGGAAGCTGAGATTAGAAGATGGCACAAGCATCGAATATGTCTCACATGCCACAGATGGAACATATGTTGAATTAGGCTCACAGGTCGAGATATTTTCATCAAATTTAACATCCATTCTAATAGTTATGTCATTGGATTTTGGTTGAAGAAATCTATAACCTTTTACATCTTCATAATATCCAACAAATATTTAGTTTTCACTTTTAGCATGTAATGCTTTCTGTTTTTCATCAGGAATGTGAGCCTATGCTTCACTACCAAACGCATGGAAGTGGTTGAAATATGGTTTAATGTTACTCCATGATTATTCTAGTGTTATATCTTTTAAATCCTTGGTGGGAGTGCATTTGGCTATGTAATTGGCACAATTAATGGATTCATCCCAAAATTGAAGACTTAATCCCTTAGTTGGAGCATACAATCAGCCTTTTCTTGTAACGTGTGATTATTTCTCTTGACAACACCATTTTGTTGTGGTGGGTATGGAACAATATTTTGCATTGAATTCCCTGTGTAGTGTAGTAAGCAATAAATTCGTTGTTTGCATATTCACCTCCATAATATGTTCTTAAATTGTGTATTAGATGTCCATATTGTTTCTCTACAAGGGCCTTGTAGGCCAAAAACTTGTCAAAAACTTCACTCTTAAGTTTTACGAAGTAAGCCCAAGTGCATATGGAGAAGTCACCAATCAATGTTAAGAAATACTTGAATCCCTAGAAAGAATCAGAAAGAAGCGGACCACACAAATCACTGTGAACAAGCTGCAAGGGGGCTGAGGCATGCCAAGAGGCATGTTTTTCAAAAATATCCCGATTATGTTTGCCAAGAACACACCGAGGAAAAACACCATCTTTGCAAGATACGAGAGAAAGACCAGTCACCATTTTCGAATTACATAGTTGTTGCAACGAGCGATAGTTTAAATGACCAAATCGCTCATGACAAGGTTTGATCAAGTCATAATTATGAGCAATAAAAACTAAGGGAAAAAGGTGATGATCCAAAGTTGTTGAATCTTTACAACTTGGTAATATCATCAATAATTTCAATAGTTAGGACATGCTTAGGATATTTGAAGTCCTTGATTACAGATTGGTTAGGTGTAAACATTACAATATTACTTTCACCAAAATGAGTGATTTGATAGACTAACAACAAATTGCAGGAATTTTTTGGAACACATAATACATCATTGAACTGACCATCATCTAGCTGAACTGTTCTAGAACCTACAACATTAAGATATCTATCATCCCCAACAAATATTTGTTTGGTGTTACATTCATTTAGATCAGAAAATATGGCTTTATCCTTATCCATATGATAATATGCTCCAGAATCAATGAGCCACTCATTTGAAGAAGAGGAAGAAGATGCTTTAAAGGAGAAACCATAATTACAAAGTGCATGTCCATGATTTGTAGAGCTAGAAGATGACTCAAGGTTGATGTTGTGCTTCTTCATTGTTGCTTCCAAGGCTTTCATTTGATGGGAGTAGAGTATCTTGCATCTCTTTAGGTTCGAAAAGTGATTTTCTTTGGCTATTCCATGCTTGTCATTCGCTCTGGCAGGATGAGATTAGGTAAAGACGAGACCACTTAGGGAAGTATTCAAAAGTGACCCCTTCGATCACTCAAGGAGATTAAGGAATTGATCATAATGCATATTAGAAGGAAAAACAATACTCTTGTCAATGCCCTAGAAAACCAAGGGGCTAATTTGGATAAAGAAGTCTATGTTCAAATAGACAACTCTCACCATCAAAGGTGTATTCCACAACAAATTTCACATAGAATGAGTCAATTCATGGCATTAATTTATACCATCGCATGCATAGTGTGGAAATGGCACTTGGCCCTCAGAAGTTTCTCGAGACATATTACGTGTATTAAATCTCCCACGTGTGGAGACTCCTCGATGTACTCCTTTCTCCACGCTCGCACATTGGGCATTGTGGATGATTTCGTTTCCCCTTGAGAGGATAGTAAGATTTATGAGT
Source organism: Larix kaempferi (assembly GCA_027924585.1). Classification (NCBI taxonomy): domain Eukaryota; kingdom Viridiplantae; phylum Streptophyta; class Pinopsida; order Pinales; family Pinaceae; genus Larix; species Larix kaempferi. Next base: position 3,957,568 of record BSBM01000159.1, on the reverse strand, counting down.
TCTATGACATTATTTTTGTGCTTTGTCTTATGCCTAGTTTTGACCCTATGTTCTTTCTGGGTTTGTTTTTCGATTCTTCTGGAATATTGTTGATGAGGAGGTTTACTTCAAGGGTGGTGCTAGCTCCTAGGATCATATGTTGGTTGTGAATTATGATGCTCTTGGAAGCAAAGTTGTAGGTAATATTTTTCAGTGGTGTTATATGTTCGAATTTGTCATTAGTTTTGAAGGGACCTCGCTCTCTTCCTAGAGGGGTCTTCTTCTAGTGTAGTGTTTCTTTTACATCTGTTATCCATTCTTGTTACTGGAGATTTCCAGGTAGGGTTCCTTGGTTTGGTTGGATTACATAGGGGGTAATTTCCAAAGATAAATATGCATTATTGGAAGGCAGGATCGCTTGCGGTTCGATTTGATCTCAATGATGCCAAGGCCATGACAATAATTCTACAATCTTGCTGGGATGGCATGGTGGATGCCACATGGAAAATATCATACTACATTTCTCTTCTAGATACATGAATGGATAAGGTTGAGGGCAATGCTAAAGTGCAAGGTGGTCATATAAATAAATTGTTGGAATATATGGACAAACTAATCAATTTGTCTTAGGAAAGCCACTACCAGGACTACCCCTAACAACACATAGGGACCCAGAAGAAGGTTCAGTCCGTCAGCCTTCCAAAAAAATAATTGACCTGGATTCCTCTAGGAAAGCTAGTTGAGGATAGCCCTTAATGTTTTTAGTTTGGTTTTCCTGTTTCTAGTTCATCTTATATATTAAAATTGTGTCAGTTGTGTCGTCTTATTAGGACTATATATATATATATTGATTGCAAGAAGTTTGGTTACAACTAAGAAAATCATGACTGTAATACTAAGGGAAAGGGAATTATGGATAGTAAAAAGGCTTATTTGGATTCCCTCTTCAATAGAGTGACTGATTTTATAATTTTTCATGTCTTTCTCAGCTTTTTAATATAAATTATCTACTCATTTTCATTAAAAATTAATATGTATTGATTTGGATTTTTCTTTTGTTATGTATATAAAAGAGATAATGGTTTCTCAAACAATATATGTACTTAAAAAATAACAACGATGTTAACACATTTTATTATGTTCCCGAAGGGGATATCTATATATCGCTCATCCCCTATTATTTTGGCACAAACACCGATAAATTTTTCCTCCAGTCTATAGTTTAGTAATGTTTTATATTAATCAAAATTATTAAAAAGATATTTGTTTAAATTTGGATTGATGTAGGTAGATGACGTCACTCTCGGTTTTCCCTTCCCATGAGGGGGCGGCAGGCTTACGTAATCACTCACTTGCCTTCACGAAAATCGAACATTATCTTTTAATTCATATGAAATGATTACTTTTTATTTAACAGTTGGTTGTTTTGAGTTGTAGCAATTGCATCATGGTTATAAAACTTAGGATAAGTCGTGATGCAGCCAAGGTATCTCAATAATACTCCAGTTCCATGCAATTGTTCACTGCAAAAACATACAAGAAATATCTGATGATATCCCATATTTCCATGTTTAGGTATCAAAACAGTCTGACAGTGCGGGCACACCTTAATTAAATTTAATCAATCGAGGAGGCACAACACACCTTAATTAAATTTAATCAATCTAGAGTACGCAGAGCTTGGTGCAGACCACCTTTGTTGCTGTCGATGCACTGCAAACAACATGGATTCTATGCATGCATGCAGCGTGGCAAGAAGCATGGATACTATGCTGGGTGACTGCAACATTAAAGCAGTGAATTGTGCTACGCTAGGCACCGCCAGAGGTTTTGGCCAAGACCATTTATTCCTCGCTAGTTTACCCCTCTGTAAGACTCAAGTCCTCTCAGTAAAAGAAGCATGATAGGTAACAACTGTGATCTTTGTGATTTACGTGCATGACGACACTTATAACAGCTCTGACTAAAATTTACAGGATAGTAAGCAGAAAGGCCCTTACATCAAATGAAGATGAAAGGAATGGGAATGTTGCTGCATTGATTGGCACTAAAATTGTTCTATCAATTCCAGAACAGCCTCTGATGACTGTTAAATAAAAGAGTTGTTGTTAATCACCTTTCTTGTTTATCGTTTCAATCTGCTTGGCATTGGCATGATCCCTTTGTAACATTGATTTGCATTTTTCTATCATCCTAAACTGCAGGTGTACTTCCTAGAGTTGTTCAAACCTATTTATTCTAAAATTTCGTTGTCAAATCATGTCTTTGCATCCTTGCAGTATTCATGGTATACAAGATTTTCTCTGCATTCTAATTTGATATCTTGAATATTTTACCGTGTTTCATTGGTATCGAAATGGAAACCAGCCAATATTTGAAATTAATTTAGGTGTACATCAGCGGCTGCTCATACGATCCTTGGTTGGTCGACTGCTGGTTTATACAGGTAATGGAATGAGCCTTAATTGTTTAGCAAAGAAAGGAAATGTGGAAGAAAAGTTTCAGACAATTCTCATTGCCTCAATTAGTTTCTTTTACAGCCTTAAATTTTTATATTCCCAATGATTAAATTTATATTACTCTAATTTATTATGTTCATGCAGGAACATCTACATCTATTTCTTGATTTTGCATCTTGCAGGTACTCAAGGTCTGAGTTTTATATTTTCAGAATGGATTTATGAAACCCATTAACAATGTATGTGTGCTTTGAGCAATATGGTTATATCGTGAAACTGATACATATAATTTAATTTATAGTTGGTGGTGTTAGGGCGCAGTATAAGCGCTAACCAAAACGCCCCCAACCAGCCGAAATCTGACAGAGAAGCTATTGTCCAAATCGCAATTTGGAGTGATACATATAATTTAATTTATACTTGGTGGTGGTGGGGGCGGCAGCGCAATATAAGTGCTAACCAAAACGCCCCCAACCTGCTGGAATCCGACAGAGAAGCTATTCTCCAAATCACAATTTGGAGTGTTCAAATCGAACAACAATATCGCAATCTGGAGTGTTCAGATGTTGCACAGGAGGCAACATACATTTTCGAGCGAACACTTAATCGCACCTTCTTTCAATTGTCCAGAGCAATCTCTACTAAAACTCTTGTATGAATGTAATGAGAAATTAAAATCATAGTTCCTCTTTCCACCTTCTGAAGGTATATAGGAGGTTGTAAATAATAGTATATCAATATTGTGGTTCTTTTAGATTTAATTTGCATTTGATGCTATATTCGAGATAGTTGAACTATACCTCCCAGATTGATGTAATTAATTCATGTGCAGACTGGATAAGTAGAAAGCATTGTTTTCTTGCTTTTTTCTGTCTAGTTTGTCTTGAGAAATCAGCTTGAACACGTGCAAAATTCGACTCTTTCACTATTCACTTGGGAATTGTTTCATTTTCCTACAGTCAGTTTGAAGTGTGAACTTGCTATTAGTTCTGAAAGTTAGTTTTGGACAAGCATCGCCTTCTCCTTGACATGTAATAACATTTATGGAGAGATTACAACATTGGATTTTCCCTCTTAAAGGTCTCCACCTTTGGGAATATGGTATTTGGATTGTGATTTAGGAGATAGGGAGATATGTGTTACTATCGTATTCATTTCCACACAAGGGAAACTGGTTTGACAATTCACTATAGTAAAAGAAAATTTTGCACTATTGTGAATCTCCTGACCTCAGTCTTTATCCAAGAAATTACTTCTCGAGGGAGATGAACCTATGGACTTGCAACCCCAAAAGTGTCCTCCCTCATTACTATGGATTATAGTCACACTATAGTTTAGGAAATACTGGAAGATGCGATTTCCATTTTATCTTTTTAGAGGGAGGGGAATATCACTGAATTGCAGTCAAGACATCTAGGAGGCAATTTAGTGGTGATTAAACTTGAAAGTGAATTGGTTTATTTTGTGTCTGGCTGTAATATTCTGATGGAGGATAAGAAACAATTGTTTGATTTGATTGTATTATATTAGTTAATGGTATCCAAGCTTGGTTTCAATACATGTTTTGACATTTTTTCTAATTGACCTTGTTTGGAGAATTGGACGCCACATATAGCTACCAGCAGGGATGGTAGAAATTGTAATTCAGGTTCAGTGCTACCTGATACAACCAACAAACTAAGGGAGGAGAAACAAACTGAAGGTGATGAGCTAAATTGATATAGGTGGTATTTGTGGACGTGAAATAAAATTTGATAGTTGGAGGAGATTCTTTTCTAGCTAACTAGTTCTAACTTTTCATGTCATTATAGTTGTTGGTGGTCTGTTATTACAGGAGCAACTTGTAACACGAATGGATTTGCATGTTGTGATGACCAAAAACATAAGTTGTAGTTTTAAGACAAGAATACTCATATGTGCTCAATTTTCCATTGGGGCATGATAAAGTAGCTTGTGTTGGATAAAACAAGGGAATTCAGGATTCGTTTACATGACTGTAATGCAACAAGGACAAGGAAATTCAAACAATATTGCAATTTGGAGTGTTCAAATGGCAATTTTAGTAATTTGGAGTATTTAAATAGCAATTTCAGTCATTTGGATAGTTTTAAAATTGGGCATTTAGTTTGTCTATTGGACAATGGACATTTAGTCTAGGACATGCAAATAATTTTAAAATTGGGCATTTAATCTATCTATTGGGCATTTAGTCTAGGACAGGCAGGATAGGCAATTATGAAATTGCAAAATTGCAAAAATAGCATAACAATTTTCACCCATTTTTAAGCAGAAAAGTGGCGTCTTTTAGTTATCGTTTATCCTACAGGGCAACCTCAATGAGAGGATCGACCCTATCTCCTTCATACCGGAAACAGTTTCTATGGAATCGAACTCTAGTAATCATGTATTTTGTTTCTCTGTAAAAGGTTGGTGAGGAGCCTAAGCCAACCGTCGGCCTCTCTGTTTAATAATTCGTGAATATTTTATTTAAGAAAAGGGTCGTGAATATGTTATGGAGTGAGAACCGATCGAACACATTTTTTATCTAAATTCCAACACGGAAAATATGTATATAAAAATATGGCCAAAGTTGGTGGAAGTATTAGTCTTTTTGTTCATCTTGGCGTATTGCCCTTTTATAATGCTAATCAATAAAAATTTAGTAGTGTATTTATTTTCATATTATATTTGTATATTTCTAATTAGTTTATTATACAATTATGAAAACTGGGCCTAATCTATAATGTTATTTAAATTTTTTGCAACCAATTCACGTTGAAATGTTTTGTTAGAGACATAAATGATTACAAAGATTTCTCTTTATTTCAGACGTGGCTTCTACGTTAATGATGATTAATTGATAAAATTTAAGATAATAAATTTGGAATATAAATTACAATTTAATTTATTATAAAAAATTTAAAAATTTAATTTTTATTTTGAATACAAATTACAATTTAATTTATTATAAAAATTTTAAAAATTTAATTTTCATTTTGAATACAACAATTATACTTGTGAAGATACTTTATTAAACCTCTTATTCATCAAACTTAAAATCAACAATTATATAATTTATTAAACCTCTTATCCTTCAAACAATTATACTTGTGAAGATAATTTATTAAACCTCTTATCCATCAAACTTAAAATCAACAATTATATAATTTATTAAACCTCTTATCCCTCAAACTTAAAATCCGCCGGAGAAAGCTATATTTTAAACAAGAATAATTAGATTTATTGAACAAAATGCCAGTCATCCATTATGGGATCCAAGTAAGAATAGTAATATTTATTGAACGGGATGGTAAAATATAGTAAGATTTCTTGAACAAAATGTCATCCATTGTGGAAGTTTTCCATCACAAATATATTTACATATATTTCATTATTTTGTTCTTTATCATCATATGAAATGTGTGTCTCACATGTTGTATATGGGCTCAAAAGAAAAATTATTTTGCTCCTTTTATCAATTGTGAGTGGTGTTTGATGTGTTCCATGTTACTCACATTAATTCGACTAATAGAGTTTGAAGTTACATGGGATCATCAATTCTATTTAGAAGTTTATCTTCAGCACTTAGACATGGCATGATCTTTGAATTTTATGAAAAAGGGAAATTCAAGACTCAATTGGATCTCATCTTTGAATTTTATGGAAAAGGGAAATTCAAGACTCAATTGGATCCAACGCGAGCACTATGCACTATATGGCCTCATACTCCACCTTTAGAATCCTTAGTCATTGAAAGAGAAGATTAACAGTTTCCATATTCAAACCTGTAGCTAAAATAACAATATATATGTGTTGTCGGATGGTTCAAAATGTTACATCAAGGCACCACCAATATATATATATATATTACATTATATCAAAACAGATATATGAAACAGGCATTTAGATAAAATCTAATTTATATATTTCTATATTTATGGTTATCTGATAATTTTGTAACTCACCAGTTTTAAATATATAACTCACAAATTTTAAATGAATTGTAAATATGAGGCATATTATGTAACTCGCAAATGAGGGATATTATATGTATAAATGAAGCTAGAGAAATGATGCTCTAGGAAGATTGATAAGAAGTTAACCAACCACCTCTTGAACAAACTCTGCAATAAGCTAAGCCCTTGCCTTTGTTCTCGTCGCTGCTAGGATACGATCACAAAAATAAGGAACTAGACCATAATCACGAGTATCTGACTCATGAGCATATTAATACCTATCACGAGTACGACTACAAGCATCCTTACCAACCCACCTTACTAACCCACTTGGTGGCGGCCTAACCAACACACCTATAGGGAGGCCTACTGAAAGGAAGGAAATATCCACAATCTAGGTGGTGACAGACCCGGTGCAAAGCTCGGTGGTATCAGTGCTACTGGTGCTGGTACGAAAATAAATGTCCATTCTTACGTTACGTACTCTTTTATTCCCTCGATACTTAACTTTTAATACGTTACAACCTATTTTATTCCCTATTTTATGATCAAGGCTATGTTTGAGCTAGATGGAAGCTAGCTTTTAATTTATAATATGAGGCTCACAAAAATAAGATTTCTTTACAGCAGGTGAGCAATTAATCCCTTCGGGAAAAAGAAGTACTTGCACGTATAAAAATAGAAACAAATAGAATTAAATTTAAACTATTTTTTGGGGTCTTATTAATAGGGAATTGGGAACAAGGTTGTCTTTAGCAAAGGGTATATTGACCAAGTAAAAAAACACAAGTATGAACCATGGTAAAAAAAAAACACAAGTATGAATCATTATAAACAAACATCACTACTCAAATTATTTGTGTTGATGTAAACTTGAGAATGTTATTTTAAAATTTTTTGACTTCAAACAAATAGAGCAAGTGGCAATGTCAGGGACATTGCCACCTCGTGGTTCTTGTTATGAACTTGACATGGGTCTCATTCATGACCCACTTTTGGAAGTGCTACACACTTTATGGATATAGAAAGCCACTCTTTTACATTTTCACAATGGTTAGTTTTGTCGAGGATTTCTTTTCAATTAAAGAATTCATGTGATGGAATTTTTTAATTATTATTATTATTATTTAAAAATATATATTTTTAACTAATTAATATTTGTATTTGTATATTATTTTTAATGAAAAAATGAAGAAAAGAAGAGTGATCATATAATGCTTAGTTAAGTTTAAAATTAATCTAAAATTTATTTTCAATTTGATGGTTAACTTTTCTAAATCAAGTGTTTTGCCCATAAACATTTTGACATGCACTTTAAGGCAAGAGTACAAGCCCTTCTCATATATGAGGTATCAATCGAGTTAGACTTGAAGGTAGTTTTTGGTATTTCGAGTCTCTTCATCCCATAGGCATAGAGTAAGGCTAGGTAATCTTACTTAGATAGGTGAAAATTTGAAATCCTCTCCGACTAAATTGAACTTCATATTCTAAAGTTTCATATACACAATTGCTTCTTCCTAAAACCATATAATCTACTATGGGATTGAAGATAATAACAAAAAAAAACATCAATAATGATAAAAATAAATTAGGAAGACCAAAAAGTAGCTTATCAAAAGACTTTAATGTCCACTTTGAAAAGCTTAAAGCTTGGAACAAAAGTTCTTGATTCTACAAATCAAACCTTTGTTAGATAAATCACTCAAAAATTTGTTGGAGAAACCGTGATACCAAAGAGCGGTGGGGTGTTGATCTATAAATGGAGGAACAATAACTAAACCCCTTTTAAACCATGTTAGAACTTCTATTTTTATAAATTTTATTGCAAATTCATAAATTCCGCCTCAGAGTTGTGGTTTCTTAGATTTAGTCCCTATGAAATTTAGCCTTAGGGATTATATGAAATATCAGTTTACAGTAGCAAAAAAAATACAATATTTGATTATAGTTCAACTCAACACACTATGCAACCTAAGAGAAAAGATACAAAACATATGCCAACAAGTTTCATCCCTTAGGGGACACTTTTTCAAGCATATAACAAATTTGAAAATCACTTTATTAAAATAGATTTTAAAAAATAAAATATGTTCTCTTATATTCCAATTATATCTTAAATCACTTAACAATTTCAATCCTTAAATATGTCAAATCAAGATGAACAATAAGTCCTGAAAATTACCTAATCAAGAAGTCAATGAAAGCTGAAAATCAAATATTCAATTACACAAATATTGGATCATTGGAAACTTTACGCGCGCACACACACACACACACAAGCCTCAAGGGTTAGCTAAAGCGGTCATGAGATAGATGTGAGATATCTCCCCCTCTCTTGATATCCTCGGGGTTAGGTCTCATAATGAGGGTTGATGGTTTACACCATTTACCATCCATGAATAACGGGGAATTACTCAAAGGGTTTTTTGGGAGGTTATTCTTTTGTTATATATATATATATATATATATATATGAAGTACATGTACATACCACAACTTTACCACAAAGCTGATACAATCTTCAAGCTCTCCAAAACCATAGCTTGGGAACACTAATAAAACCTTTGCCACCACCAAATTCCACAACAAGCTAGTATCAACATTTGCTAATCTCATTTGTCTTCAACAACATGCTTGTATCACACAAGCTCTCCAGTACACTAGCATGATTGTCTTCCTTAGGGTTTTCAAACCCTAGCCATGTTGCATCACACAAGTACATGGAAATACAACTATAGTGCTAGCCACCAAATCTACATGTCCATCATGAGTTTGAGTCCTCAAATCCTAGTATTCAACTCTTGCATCAACATCAACACAACTGCCAATAATTCCATGGTGAAGAGTTTTGATAAACTTGTGTAAGAAAAAAATTCCAACAAAATCTAAAACACAAGAATTAACAATGTCTTACACACATTCCACAGAAATTTACCTTGGAGACCCAAAATCGAGAAAACTAGCATTCCTGGGAGTTTCTCCATTATGTATCTCATTTTATTACCTTTTTATGTTTTCAATACAATATTATTGCATCAAAAACCCCAATCCAATAAATTGAATTAGATTACAAACCCAATTCCGTAACCATAATTAGTTGACATTGGGCTAAAAAAACATGGACCAAAAACAACTCAAAACAAACCAAAAAAGTACCCAAAAATTTTTGTGCGGGGTGTTCATTGGCCACTCACCTCCCCTAGATAGCTGGGGCTAATTATCCCCCCTGAACCGCTGTTGCTATTGGAACCTACAGAGATTAGAACGGATATGGCATCAAGAATACAATAACCAAGTCTTCTTTCAAGCAAGTCATTGCACCAAGCTCAAGAGTCATTAAAATAATATCTCTGTGGCCTTTCCCTAGCATTATATCCCAAAAGAAAAAAGATCCAAAACCATTCAAGGAATTAGCTCTATCCCATGTCTTCAATTAGGGTAGAAACCCTAGTGCTACAACAAGAGCCACAAGAACCATCATTAACTCTAATGTTATGTTCTTCTCTATAACTCATATGCATAGCTCAAACCCTAGTCATCACAAGAGAAAACCTTACCATCACATAAGAAATCTCTCCATAAACACCCAAGGAATATCTATTTCCCCATGTCTTCTACTAGGTTTTCCTCATTAACCCAAACATCATGCTCCTAGGGTCTCTTCGCGAACCCTAATGAAGAGTTTTGTTAAACCCGTGTCATAAAAGAAATACCAAACAAAATATAAAACACAAGAATTAGCAATGGATCTCTCTCTCTCTCTCTCTCTCTCTCTCTCTCTCTCACACACACACACACACACACACACACACACACAAATTTACCCTAGAAACCCAAAATTGGGAAAACCAACCTACTTGAAAATTTCTCCTCTCTCTATTTAGTTGAATTATATTTTATGTTACAATACAATATTATAGTATCCAAAACCCTAATCCATTAATTTTTATTAGATTACAAAATTAATTTCTTAATTGGAATTAGTTTACAATAGGCCGAAAAACCATTGGTTGAGAAAGGCTAAAAACATACCCAATTTTTTGCTTTTGGGGAGGTTAATCACCCCCCTCCCTTGGATTCTCTTTACTTTGGGAACCCACAAAGAGTACAACACATGTCCAACATTATCTCACTTCTTGTATTCTCTGAAACAAGTGGGCAAAGAGGAAGCATTCATGATACCGATTGCTAAGGGTACAAATGCCCATTATTTCCTTACACCACAAGAATTTCTCAATGCTGACAAATTTTTTCAATGAATCCACAACATTATTCAAGGTATCGACCTTCTCCAACAATACATTTTTATGTTCAATTATGTCTCTAACAAAATGGTATTGTACATCAATAATATTTTTCTTGGAATGATAAGCATGGTTCTTTGCAAGAAAAATTGCACGTGAGCTATCACAACCCATTCTCACTTCTTTCTAAACAAAACCAAAACCTACACACAATATTTGCAACCATATTGCTTCCTTACTTCCATGAGTGACTGCCATGTATTCAACTTTTGTAGTTGGAAATGCAACTACACCCTACCTCTTACTCATCCAACTAATTACTCCACCAAATAAGTTAAAAACATAACCACTTGTAGATCTTATGCAGACAATATCTCCATCCCAATTTGCATCAACAAATTCTTGTATATCTATCTCCATGTGAGTTCCAGATCTTCGTTGGTAGTAGATTGCATAATTTGAAATGCCACACAAATATTTGAAGTCCCTCTTTATTGTTGTTTAATGTTTCTTCCCTCGTTTTGGCATATGCCTACTCAAAACTCTGACTACATGGGCAATGTCTAATCTAGTACAAACCATAGCATACATCAAGCTTCCAACGACATTAGCATACAAAAAATGTGACATATTCTACCTCTTATTGAGCCTTGGGACATTGATCTGCAGATAAATTTGCACATGTAGGAATAGGTACCTTTATCGGTTTACATTCCTACATATTAAACCTTTGCAATACTCTCTCAACATATTTCCTCTTGCTCAACCAAAGTCTTCTATTGGCCCAATATCTTTTAATTTCCATTCACAAAATAAAATTTGCAGCACCAAGATCTTTCATATCAAACTTAGAACAAAACTAGGCTTTGACATCCTTGATTATTTCCTTGTTGTTTCTAATCAACAATATATCATCAATATACATGACCACATAAATAAATTGATCCTCAACTTGCTTGGAATACACACAATGATCAACCTTGATTCTTGAGAAACCAAGTCCTAATATATAAGTATCAAACCTTTGACACCACATTCTTGGTGATTGTATTAATCCATATACGGATTTCAGCTTGCAGACCATATACTTCTTTCCCTTCACTACAAAACCTTATGGTTATTCATGTAAATTTCTTTGTTAAGACTGCCATGTAGAAATGCTACCTTCACTTCCATATTCTCTACTTAAAGATCAAAAGTAGCTGCAATAGATGAAAGAAATACAATATAAGTTAGTTTAGCAATAGGAGAAAATTATATATAAAATGTGTGGGGGAGCGATGAAGATAAAATGTTTCCTCTCCTTATTATAATATAATTTCCTCGAATGTCTCTTTGGAGACATCTGACAAAATTGGAATGAACGATACAAAGAAGATTTGCATGGACCTTGTGCAAGGATGACACGCATAAATCGAGAAATGGTCCAAATTTATTGGGGGGCTTTGAGTTTTCTATTGGCCTAGTTCTATGGAGAGTAGAAGAATAAGGTGTGAGTCTGGCCTCATAACGTGTTTTTTTTTGAGGTACGGACTCTGGGGGTTGACATTTTGTACAAGCAGTTTTTGGTTTTTTCTTGCTAGTTTTTCGTTTGTTTTGCTTACAGTGTTATGGCACAGGTTTCGGGGTGTTGACACTTTTCCCTGGTGGTTTTGGAGATGGGCTGTAGGTTTCACCTCCAAGGATTTTGGTGTTTTTCCATCCGAAGTGAGGTGGAGTGGTTTCCACTTCGTGAAGCGGTTATCTGACAGTATGGAGTAATAGATTTACCATCGGGAAAGGGAGTTGACTAGAGTTGACCATTTCAGGAATTTGGATATCTCTCAGCTGGAGAATGAGCTTGTGTCCCACATCGAACCCCATGAGGAGGAGGGATGGTCACGTGAGGGGACATTTCACTCAGATGAATATTTTAAATTGCTAGTGATTCATAGGAAGTCTCACAATGTTGCAGGAGAGCACAATACTTTAGATATTGTTGATGAGTTAGAACAATTGTGTGTACTGTGGAAATATATCCTAGAGGTACAAGTCAGGTGGGTGAAAGACCAGTCCCTCGGTTTTGCGGCCTTTGTAACTATTCCACAAGGTGGTTGCAACCCTTTAGGGTTATATCTGGTTTCGAGTGAAACCTCTTTGAAATCACAATCGGAGGCATTGGAAGCACCATTTGGTCATTTGTCTCCCATTATTCAATTGAGAGTTGTTGGAGAGGAGGGGTTGTGGAGGCGGCGAAGCGTATCAAAGGAATGTCATTTGAAGAGGAATATAAAAATCTAGGCTAGAAGGAAGGCCTTGGTGTTGGTTCGGGACGTGAGAATGGAGGATTTCATCAAACATTTAGTCTCCTCTCTGGTGGGAAAATTTATCTATTGGGTGTTAGGGTGCAAGGAGATTGGGGTGTGGGTTGAGGAAAAATGTTGCTCGATACTGGGTTATGTTCCTCTCTCTATTTCCTTGGTAAATGGTTGGTTTTGTTTCTTGTTCCCCAGTGGTTTGGATGCAACTCAGATTCTTGGTATCCTTTGGTTGTGTGGGGTTGGTAGTCTTATGTTAAAATGATGGCATGTCTCTTTTCACCACACAAAGGAGTAGTTTCACTTTTGACATCTTTGGGTACTTCTCCTGGGTTTCCCGTTTCATTTTTGGAATTTGGAGGCATGCACCACAGTGGGTAATGAACTGGGACATTATTGTTGGTCAAAGCTCCTTTGCTGCTCCAAATAAACGAATCGCTCGCATTCTAGTTGAGATCGATATTATCCAAGGGTCGTTGGAGGAGTTAGATATTATCTGATGGGGGTGCACATTCCTTCAAAAAATGGATTACTAGAAGGTTCCATTTAGGTGTCACTCGTGCAGACAGACATGACACCTGTTGGTAGACTACTTGATACCTTTGATAAAACATGCGAGGTCGAATAATTGGCATAGTCTTCTGAAAATAATCTATTTTAGACTCTCTCTCAAGATGGTTTTCCTTATGTTGTTGATCTAAATATTGATTGGCTAAAGCATGGGACAAGGACGTTAGAATCATGGTTCAGTTGGATTCCTCGTTGTCTTTGAATGGTAAAATAACTGCTCTTGCTCCCCCTCTGTACAACTCTTTGACTGAGAATGAGTTAGAACATTTAAATAAGGAAGAAATTTCCATTGGTCATTTAGTTAATTCCTCAGTGATTGAGAAGGAGGTTTTAGTAATTGACAAAGGCGTGGGTGTCCATTCACATATCCCTTCTCTTGAGATTGCTTCGAGCGGGTTCTCTATTACTATTGGGGGTTTGGAGGTCTTGGGTAATGAAACCGAATAAGTGTTTGGAGATCTTGGATAATGAAACCGAATAAGTGTTGTCTGAGTCTTTTCCCTCTCTAGATTCCTATCTAGGTTTTTCGTCGTTGTCAGGATCTTTTGTTCAGGGGGTGGCAGGCGAGGCATGGGCTTAGCACTCTTACTCCTTTGAGACAGAGGAGGTACTTAACTCCCTAGTTTCTTTTGCTAAGGACATTCTAATGCAAAAATCCCTCCAAATATTCAATGGAACTTTTCCAAATATTATGTCTCCTTTATCGAATGGGAAATGGGGGAATGGAGTCCAGAGATGGGTGGATTCAAGTTACCCTTGCGCAAGTCTAAGTGTATAAAAGGAGAAATTGCAAAGAAAGGAGTCATACAGGGTGGTCTTTATACTGGGGAGACTGGCATTTTTTGTCATAGTCTTCAAATGTGTTGGATAAGGAAGTTGGTGCTGAGTTTTCAGTTGGAAATTTGTCATGTAGGCATCGATACCTTAGAGCGTAGAAGGCCCTTGTTAGGGCTAAAAAATTATCATTGTCTCTTTAAACTTGAGGGGTGTCATCCCAAAATATTATCCCTTTGTAGGTTATTTGAAGTGATAAAGCTAGACGTGGTCCTAATTCAAGAGACGATGACTATTGGTGAAAAGGCTCGAGAGGTATTTGCAAATATTCTGGTGGGTTGGGAGTTGTGCTATGTCAATTCTATAGGGCATTCAGGGGGTCTGATGTCTACATGGAACCCTACGACTGTTAGTTTTTCTCTTTTCATGGTTGTTGCGGGTATCCTTTTGGTGGGAAAGGTAAATGAATCATACTATGTAGTGAGTGTAATGAATTGCTATGGTCTATATAACAATCAAAATCCCTTTTGGGATCTAAGGGTAGAGGGTATCTTGGCCTTGGATAACCTTATTTTTGTTGGGGATTTGAATTTCACTACCTTGGACAGAGACCTGTGGGGGACAAGGACTAGATGTGATCCTCTGGATGATTTCTTCATTCTTAGAAGCGGGGTTGGCCGATATATTACCTAATCCCTTTACCCCTACATTGAGAAACAAGAGAGCTAGACAGGTGGGGGCGGTGAAGAGACTTCATTGCTTTTTCATTTCAAATAATTTGTTAGGAAATATCAACCGTTACAGATCATGGATCATGAATTTTTCCATATCAAACTATATGTCGGTTATTTTATAGCTTGACTCAGTTTCATAAATATAATTTTCCCTTTCAAGTTCGATCACGGTTGAAAGAGGGTGACTTTATTACCTTAGTTCGTGGAAAGAGGAATTCCCTATACAATGGAGGGGAGTCCTGTCCTATGATGTCTTTGGTTTCTAAGTTAAAATAATTGAAGATATAGGTCATAGTATGGGAAAAAAGTAAGAAAAGGGATTTAAAGGAAGAATTAGTGGTGGTGGAGCAAAGAATACGTGAGACCTTTCTAAATGCTCAAGATGGGGTCCTTTTTGCTCTTGATAAAGAGATAGTAATCCAAATTTTAGCTCACATGGAAAATTTGTTGAGTCTGGAGGAGGAGGTGTGGATGCTCAAGAGAAGAGCTATATGGTTGTCACTAGGTGACAGGAATATGTCTTTTTTTCATAAACATGTGGAGAGGTGCAACATTTTAAACACCATCTGGGAGCTCAAAGGTGGGAATTGTGATTTAATTTCAGCTCAGAAGGATCTTGAAGCTAGTGCAAGTTCACATATTGTTTAAAGCTTATGAATCTGTTTCGATATTTATCCAGATGAAAGCTATACAAAATAATCCATGTTTCTCTTCGCTTGAGGAGGTAAAAAGTATAGGTGTCCCTATCACTTTGGAGGAGATAAAAAACATGTTGACATGCTTTGCTAAATCAAAGTCTTGGCCCAGAGGGGTGAATAGTTGAGTTTTTTTTCTAGATTTTTTTTACCTTCTGGTCCCGAAGATGTTGGCAGTGCCGGAAGGAGTCAAGAACCTAGGGAAAAGAGGCAGGTGCTATAAATACTACCTTCATAGAATTAATCCTAAATAGATAAAATATTGTTTCATTTGATGAATTTAGACCAATCTCATGCTGCTATTTGGTGTATAATCTTATCTCAAAAATCATTGCAGCTAGAATCGAGGAGAAGCTCTCTCTTTGTGTCACAAAGGAGCAGTTTGGGTTTCTTTCCGAGAGACAAATTCTTAATGCTATTGGGGTAGCACAAGAAGGTTTGCATAATATAAATACTAAGAAGATGAAAGAACTGGTTCTTAAACTGTATCTCATGAAATCCTATGACAGGATTGATGGAATTTCCTCATGCTCATTCTTCTTCAATTTGGGATTCCATTGGAGGTCACCAATTGGATCGCGGCTTGTGTCTCCTTGGCCAATTTTGTGTTGCTAAGAAATGGACCCCCCACTGATTTTTTCCAGATATCAAGAGGGTTAAGAAAGGGATGCCCCATGTCTCCCCTACTCTTTTTGTTGGTAATGTAAGGTCCGAGTCAACTCATTGAACAATATAAGTTGGAAGACATAATTGTGGGAGTCAATATTTCTAACAGGATCGAGATCACACCTATACTATTTGTAGATGATGTCCTTTTGTTTGGAAAGAGTACTCGTTGGGGATGGTCAGTCTTTAAGGAATTGATTTCCCTCTTCTGTGATGCTTCATGAATGGTTATTAGTGCTTCAAAGTCTTTTTTTTTTCTCTTCTGGAAAATAAGGTGGATGTAGAGCTTAAAGGTAAGATCAATGAGATTTCCCCCTTTCAAACGATTCCATTGGATACTAGTTGAAGGTACCTGGGTTAATTTTTAAATTCGAATCACTATACCAAATATGATTTGTCCTGGCTGCTGAAAAAAGTTGATAAGAAATTGGAAAACTGGTCTTTGAGGTGGCTGTCTTTGGGAGGTAGACTTATACTTAAAAATCACTCTTGGAAAATATCCCTGTCTACTGGTTGTCATTAGCCAAGATCCCCAGGTCTATTTTGGTTAAGGTTGGGCATAAATGATCCTCCTTTCTTTGGTCTGGAAACAAAAAACAGAAGGTGTACATCTAGTGAGATGGGAAAAAATAGTTGCTCCTAAAATTAATGGAGGTTGGGGGTGAAAAATATTTTCAAATTTGGTCAAGCCATTGCCAAAAAAAGTATCTGGAGATGTTTTTTTTCAAGTGGTCCTTTGGGGGAGGTGATAAAGGATAAATACCTAAAGCATATGTTTGTATAAACTTGGTGCAAAACAGGTGGTCCTGCTGGAATAGGGGTGTCAAACATTTGGAGGAGCCTCGCAAGTTCCTTTTTAGTTATAGAGGATTGGCTGGCCTGGTGCGTTGGGAATGGTAAAAAAATTAAGGTTGGTATCAATCATTTCATCGAAGGGGTAGAGTTCTACAAGATCTCATTGCCTCTTGTAAATTTTCTTAGAAGGAAAGGTATACATTCTTTGTTTCAGGTTAGGAATCCTATAGGTGGTGAACATTCTCTACAAGTTTGGAAACAAGCCTATGATCTATGGCTCTAGAATGAGATGCTTGGTGAATGGTCAAATTTCATAAAAGGGTTATAGTAGTGTGGTAATTTATTAGTGGAGATAGATGATACCTTGGCATGGTCTTGGAATTATACTTTTGGAGAAGTCATAGCTAAGTTAGCTTATGATACTCTATTTTTAAATCATGCTTATGATGGTGGTAGCTGGTGGCATAAGAATATATGGAAATGGCATTGCCCACTAAAGATAAAATTGTTCAGTTGGCTAGCTCTACACACGGTACTTACTTGGGATAATTATGTTAAATGAGAGGGGGATTGTCCTAGTGCCTGCTCCTTATGTTTTAGGAGTGTAGAGTCCATTGATCATTTGCTAGTTCAATGTGCATTTGATAGAATCATTTGGAGAGAGGTGAGATATCTATTAAACATCGCAAGAAATTGGTATTATGTGTCCTTTGTTTCCAGTTTTAGTTCCTGGATAGTTTTGGTCTTGGTTCATGAGGCACTTCCTTTCTTTGTCACCTGGAACATTTGGAATCATCGCAATATGGTGTTGTTTGACAATGTCCCTGTAGATGCTCATAAAGTGGTGTTAGCAATTATTGGGTCTTACAAGGAATGGATTGGTCATATCAGGCCTCTAAAAACAAGATCTATTATTTTCCCTGTGTTTTTAAATGATATCCCTTTAGGTATGTTTGATGGAGCTTCCCAAAATAACTAGGAGAAGGGCGGTGCATGGATGATTTTGATATTGGAACAAGGCCATTTTTATAAGATGTGGATGGGTTGTGGTCCAAGCACAAACAATAGGGCATAATTGTTGGCCTGTAGGGTCTCCTTTATGTTTCTCATCATAAACATATTTCACATTTGCAGGTTGTGGGTGACTCTAAGGTCATCATCGATTGGGCTTCAAACAAATGCATCCTATAGGTCAATCTTTTGGAGTGGTGGAAAGCTCGGATTATATCTCTTTAGGAGACATTTGCAGAAATTTCATATATGCACATCTATAGAGAATATAATAGGGAAGCATATTTTTTGTCAAAGAAGGCTCTGGGTTGTCCGGAAGGTATAATTTATATTGAAGAGTTGGTGCAAGGCAGAGTGATTGGTTGTACTACTATGCATGTCTTCTGAGGACTATTTGGGAGTTTTTTTTGGGGGGGGTCTGGGGCTTATAGACTCTATTTATATTTTGGAGGACTGTACTATTAAACTATTTATGTATCCACTATTTATTTATGTAGACAAAGCAATAATTTAGATTGGATAAGTTGTTATGATGTTACATGAAGTGCTTGATGATAATCGATAAGCATCGATATGTTTTGAGATGCAAAAACGATGATGTATGAATACTTTGATTCTTATGAATATCAAGTATTTTTTCCAAGCGAGAAAAATACTTCATTTTAATTAAAAAAAATCAAATTTCTTGAATTTAAAAAAATAGTAATGATAAAGTTAGCAGAAATTAAAATTGTCTACCACAATGTCATTTTAGTTGTTAATGTCCATGACATTTAATTTCATGATACAAAAGAAATACCCTACATCGTAGACACACAACTAATATGATTTAAAAAAAATACTTAAAAATAAAAGTTGTGGATAAATTTAATATAAATTAAAACTCAAAAATTAGTTCAACTATTATTAAATATATGAGTAATTATTGTCATATAGTATGTAGTTCAAATCCTCATAAATTAAGTACTAGTTTATACAAATTGATTTATTCTAAATACCATATACAAATATATATATAAATATTCTTTAAATTTTTCCACAAAATTTTCTATAATTAATTAATTAGTATATATATATATAATTTAATGGAAGATTTTAAAAAATAATAATTAATGAAATAAAGATAAACTAAATTTAAATTTAATGGAAAATAATCATTAAGTAAAGATTTCGATTTTTTTAATAATAGTTAAAAAATCTCTTAAGGATCATAAAAGAGCTTTTTATAGAAACTCTCACTTAACTCTGAAATCTTAAACCATTTCTCTCTCTTGTCTAAAGGCCTTATAAGGATGCAAATTAATATCACTTTGTACCAAGATATTGCACTTAAGGCCATGTAAGGATGGGAATTAATATTCCTTTGCACAATCATAATATTGCCTTTATTCCATATTATCTTGCACTTAAGGCCATGTAAGGATGAGAATTAATATTCCTTTGCACAATCATAGTATTGCCTTTTTTCCATATTGTTACATGGAGCTTTCAAAGGTAGACTAAGAGTTAGATTAGGGAATGTGTAACTTTATATTTAGTTGTAATAAAATTGTTAATAATAAAATTGTTAAATATTTGATATTTGAAATAATAAAAATAGTAAGAAGGTGAAGAAACAAATTTAATAGTCAACAATATTTGATATCTAAAATAATAATAAAAATAGTAAGAAGGTGAAGAAACAAATTTAATAGAAAATTACATTGCAATAAAATTGTTAAATATTTGATATCTGAAATAATAAAAATGGTAAAAAAATGAAAAAAATTTCATAGAAAATTGCAAATGTGTAACTTTATATCTAATTGTAATAAAATTATCAAATATTTGATATTTGAAATAATAAAAATTGTAATAAAATTATCAAATATTTGATATTTGAAATAATAAAAATAGTAAAAAGGTGAAGAGAAAAATCTAATAGAGAATTAGACAATCAATTATAATTATCACATCGAGGTTGCAAAGAATCTGAAAACATTTAATTTATAAAAAATGTAATAATTTAATATGATATTATGAAATAAATTGAAATTGAAATTTTGAAACATTTAGTTTATAAAAGATTTAATATGATATTATAAAATAAATTAAAATTGAAAATTTGAAATATTTGAATTAATGAATATATGAAGCAGCCATATGTTATAATATTCTTTTTTAATCCAAGTAAATATAATTTTCATTGGTATGTCAAAGTACTTTGACTCTACATTACTTTAGGTTATAATTATAATGTGTTTCAATGTTTTCAAAAATACAATTTATGTTATTGGATATTTAAAATAAAAAATAATTTTTTGAATTTTTAAATTTTAGTTATTAAATTTGTTAATTGATTAAAAAAGTTATTAATGAGACATAAAGTAAACACAATTGTGTGATACTATGATTTTATTTTTAAAGTATAAAAATATTAAAATATTCATTATGGAATTTTATAAAAGTACAATGTGACAACATTTATATATTAGTATTAATTTTTGTTTATTATTAGCAATTGCACTTTGGGGTGCAATAAAAGAATGGCGTATTGCAAGGAGACGTAGTAGGCGCATTCAAAGAAGACATATAGAACAAGAATCACAATTTGATGTGTTGAACCACGAGAGTTGTTTTGGTAATGTACGAACAGTAAAATAATCAGATTATTGTCAATGTGAATGTGGGAAAAAATACCATGATCAATTAGTTAAAATAAATTAGTCATATTCAACATAATACATAATGTTCATAATTCCACTTGATGCTCCTAAAACCTTCAACTAATTCTACTAATTTGGTGTCTAGCACAAACATGTCGCATTTATTAGGTCAAGCTTAGAAACCAAACTACTTCCATACCTAAATGACCTATATTCAATGTGTTGCAACCAATTAGTGTTATAAAGAATGTGATACATGCTTTGTCATTGTCTTAACATTTTTGGTTTTAACTAGTATATATATATAAGCAGTGAAGACTGGCAACACTATTTTCAGAGTAAATAAATTGTTGTTGTTAATATTTTCAAAATTCATTGTGTTTTAATTTGTAGAGTCGACATTTCATTTCTATGATATAGGATATGTCTTAAAATAAAGAGAATGAGGAGAGAAATGAATAAATCTTTTGTTTGGAAGCCACCATAACGACCATAAACCTATCAAGTTCATCTAGACATAAAGCATGATCGAGAATGCAATCCACAAGAAGTAGATCACTCATTTTTCATAATTTAGCATAATGATCAAGTTCTAGAATGTAAGCCCAAATAAAACCACATATTGCCAATGAACACCATTTCTAAAATTGATAGTGTTCGTGTAGTTTCAATAGTTTGGTTTCAATGCTTTCACGGAAGAATGCGTTTAGCGTTAAAACGTTTGAACAAATAACACTATTTATAGAGGAGCACTATTCCCAGAGATAAGTCACTACTTCCAAAAATAAACCACTATTCCCAGAGAGAAGTCAGAGAGAAGTAACATTTGATGTTTAAGTTAAAAGAAATTATTGGCTCCCTCATTCCCACATTAAATAAATAAGAAACCATGTAAGGCTCCAAAACAACTTAGTTGTAATCCTATATGTCATATCTACATTGGATTTTGCTTATTGAAAGTCAACATGTTACAGGGTACTAGTTAAAACCAAAAACATTAAGACACTGACAAAGCATGTATCACATTCTTTATAACACTAATTGGTTGCAACACATTGAATATAGGTCATTTAGGTATGGAAGTAGTTTGGTTTCTAAGCTTGACCTAATAAATGCGACATGTTTGTGCTAGACACCAAATTAGTAGAATTAGTTGAAGGTTTTAGGAGCATCAAGTAGAATTATGAACATTATGTATTATATTGAATATGACTAATTTATTTTAACTAATTGATCATGGTATTTTTTCCCACATTCACATTGAGAATAATCTGATTATTTTACTGTTCGTACATTACCAAAACAACTCTCGTGGTTCAACACATCAAATTGTGATTCTTGCCAGTCTTCACTGCTGAAGTTACCCTAAGAGTAGCTTTGTTGGGGAAGGGGGACAACATCTGACCAAAGAGGGAAGCCTTCAAAACTCATCGTCTCATTGATGAAGATCACTCATACTGCTTCTCTTGCTGTTAGAGGAATAGTAGGAAGGAGAAGGAAAGGGTTTTCAGTTTCTAGCCAAACTCATCCATTCCCTTCTTCTCCAAATCCCCAGTTTCGATTATGCAGTAGTTTGTGGATTTTGAGTCCTTTTTTTTTCCACAGAAAAAAAAAGTCCCCTGCTATTCATTATATTGAATCAAAGGAACTTACAAATAGGTCTTTTCCCAAGGATAGAAACAAAGACTAAGCAAATCCACTAAATCAGAACAATCCTTCAGCCAATATATCCGCTAAACAGGAGTATCCCCGATATGAGTCTATGCTCCTTAACAGGAGAGCTAGTTAAATAGTGTTACAGATAGATCAGAAGCATAAAATCGACCTTCTAACAGTCAGTAAAACAAGTTTGACAGCAGAAACAAAAAAATAAAAAGAAGCTCTAATTAATAAAGCTGCAGGTGGAATTTCTCCCCCGCATGATGATCAACGAAATGTGTAACCCAGAGGAGGCCCTCATCCATCACTAAACCCTTCTTTGACAAAAAATCAGCACGATGGTTGTATGCATGAGAGATATGCTGAAAAGAGTATTCCTGGAAGTGTTCCAAGAGCCGGGATATATGCAGCTTCCAGTGATGAAGAGAAGATACATTTAGGATATTCATGCCCGTAGCCCAGCCAATGATCACTTTGGAATCACCAAGAATATGAAGAGAAGATAGCTTCTTGGAACATGCAAAAGATAAAATGGTCCACAATGCCAAAAGTTCCGCACGTGTGTTGCTTCCCCGCCCCCCGCCAAGAGAAAGCTCATAATAATTCTTATCATCAATAAACAATAGTCCTCCGATACCAA
This sequence comes from Larix kaempferi, assembly GCA_027924585.1. NCBI lineage: Eukaryota > Viridiplantae > Streptophyta > Pinopsida > Pinales > Pinaceae > Larix > Larix kaempferi. The sequence goes on along the minus strand of BSBM01000159.1, from coordinate 3,934,445 downwards.
TAGAACCCTCCTGAGCCGCTCCATCAAAGAAGCCGAAAGGGCCCGAGGGTGACAGCACAATCATATAATCCATATGAGTCCTCGGGCTATTCTCTATTGTGGTAGCATCTCTAATGACCTGCGAGATGAATGAAATAGCACGTGCAAAATGGTGTTGCAGCCCCTCAAAAAGGATACGATTCCTCCACTTCCATACTCCCTAGACAAAGTATAACGGTAGGGAGATATTAGCCCGGTACCTATAGTGCCAAAAATGTAGAATATCATCCAGATTAGCCTTATTCCAACAGTAATCCACCTTCCTCTGATTGGAGATTAGGTCCCATAGTTGGAGAGTAGTTGGATAGTGCACAAAGAGGTGATCGATAGATTTTGCATCCTGTAAGCATAGCACACAAACATTCGGGCCTATACCTCCCCGGCGAATGAAGTTATCAGTCGTTAAAACTTTTTCTTCAATAAAAGCTAGGTGAAACACTGTATTTTAATAGGAACGTTCCAATGCCAGATTTTATTGTACCACCACAAATGATTATCCACCGGTTGGGCAGAAGCACAAGCACAATATGCCAGCTTTGTAGTAAACTCACCTCCGTTGTCGTTCCAAGACCATCTAATACAATCCATCTGAGAGTTAAGGAAAATGCCTGCGCTTGATAGTCCAGCCACATAAGCGTTCCATTCCAAGCCATGTTGGCCATTGATAGCAATCTCTTCCGTGCTATACCAATAGTTACTCAAGTCCGTTGCGAGAGGGAAATATTCTTAGCCTGATTGAGGAATAGGAAATCCCGAGAAGCTAATTCCTGAACGGTCGCCAAGTTCAGCCTAGATTTGCATCCATAGATTGGATCAACCCCAAGTCTTACCTAAAATCCGTTACCCACGAGCCATCAAGTGAAAAAATTGAGCAAAGGGAAAGATTCAAGGAGGCCTCTCCAAACAATTGATGAATTATGAGTAGTCTTATTCGGCTTCCTAAACCAATCAATAACGGACAGGCCATGAAGGTATTTATCACGGATGACCATACCCCATAGACCCACGTTGTTAAGTGCACGCCACAAGCTTTTAAGATGTAAAGCTTGATACACCCAGAAAACATTCTTGATCCCCCAGCCCCCATCGGCCTTTGGACGAGCAACAGTATGCCATGCAGTCAAGTGAATGCCCAATTGGTCTTTACGAGCACTCCAAAGAAAGTTAAAAGTGATCCTACGAATCTGGTGTAAAACAGAGGATGGCACCTTTGCCAAGGTGAACCAGTAGATGGGAAGATTAGCCAAAACAGAGTTAAGCAGAATCAAGCGTACTCCCAATGAAAGGCACCGATAGTACCAAGAATGGATCTTTTTTTCAAGTTTCCCAATAATCCAAAGCCAATCCTTAACCCTATAAGCATTAAGCTTGAGGTAATACCCAAGATATTTAAAACCCCCATCCAGATCCTTAATTTCATAAGGAAGAATACAACGGATAAGATCGCAGATCCCATCATCCAGCTGGAGATAATAGAAGCACGATTTGGAGATACTAATAATCATACCTGTAGCTGAGCATAAGAGTTCAAGAATCACCTTATAATGACTCCATTCCTCGATGGATCCAGCTCCAAAGATCAAAACATCATCCACAAATAGTAGATGTGTGATAAAAAAATGCCTTGAAGTCTTGATGCCTGTAATCGAACCCTGCACCTTTGCCCTGAGAATGAGTCTACTTAATCCTTCTATCACCAAAAGAAACAGTAAGGGTGATAAAGGGCAACCCTGCCTCAGACCACGCGAACTTTTAAAAAAGGAAGTAGGCCGTCCATTGAAAAGAACAACAAAATTGATGGAGGTGATGCAACCCAGAATCCAGTTGGTGAGCCCCAGGTTCAGTCTAGCATTAAGAAGAAGGAGACGTAGAAAAGACCAATCAATGAGGTCATAGGCCTTCACGAGATCAAGTTTAAAAACCAGAGATGAGCGAAAACTGGTTTTTGCAGAATGAATAGCTTCCTATGCTGTTACGATGGCATAAAAAATCAAGCGCCGCTTAAGGAAGCCAAATTGTTCAGAGGAGATACCTTTGGACAAACCATCACGAATGCGTTCCACTATAACTTTAGAAATGATCTTATACAGAAGATTACAAAGGGAAATCGGACGGTAGTCCTGGAAAGAGGAAGGCTCTGAAATCTTAGGAATAAGAGATATAAAGGTCGAGTTCAAAGCACCACAAACCCTTCCAGTAGTACGAGCCTCCTCTACCAATTTGATCAATTCATTCCCCATCAAGTCAAAAAACTGTAAAAAGAAATCAACTGTCCACCCGTCAGGTCTGGGGCTTTTATCCTTTGCCATCTTCTTGAGAATGTTAGCAACCTCCTCCAAGGTGACCGCTCACCCAATAATGGCATTATCATCGTCGGAGAAAATACAAGGCATGCCCTGGAGGATCTCCATTTGAGCACGCAAACTAAGGTCGGTGGAATTAGTATAGATTTTCTCAAAATGCTCCCTAGCCGCAATTTCAATACCAGGTTGAGAAGAAATCCTATCCCCATTAGATTCCACTATTTCCCAAATAGTATTAACTTTTCTTCTCATATTCGCAAAATTGTGAAAAAACTTTGAGTTTTGATCCCTAGCGCTAATCCATAGAGCACGGCTCTTAAGCCGGATAATTTCCTCCTCCACCTGCAATAAAGCAGCCCGTTCAGTTTCCAAAGATTGAATGATGCTTCCCTCAGGATCATGTAACAGATAGAACGTGGGATTAGCATGGTAGTCCTGTATTTTCTCCTCCACTAATAACAGATCAACTTTTTGGATGTTAGCCCTGTTATGAGCCCAGGGAATAACCAGGGCCTTCAAAGATCTTAAGAAAGTAGGCAAAGCCTCCATCGTCCTAACACGAGGGTTTGACCAAAAAGAACCCCAATGATTACGAACTAGGGCATTGAAAGCCAATTCATTTGACCAAACATGACAGTATTTAAAAGGAAAGCGATAAAGAGAGAAACTAGACTTCACCTAGAGAAGAATGGGCTCATGATTGGATATGCCAGCATGTGTAATGCTAGATGAGCACTTGTCCACCATTTGGTACAGAGAATCACTCACTAGGAAACGATCAAGTTGCTTAGCAATGTAGTCTTCCCCCTTTCGACCATTACTCCAAGTCGGGGCCAACGGCTTGGGCAGCACATCAATGAGACCAAGATTCAAGAAAAAATTAAGAAACCAGATCTGTAAAGGATCCCTCCTAGCCCGTTGACCCCAGGTCTCCCCAACATTCATAATGAGGTTAGTATCACCGGCTATGATCAGAGACTTTAATGCCAACAAACCACAACTCTCCAGAGCACACCAAAAAGACTGTCTATCCAGAAAAGAGGCATAGCAATTATATAGCTATAAATCCATTCCCAAATCTCGATGTCTCCCTAACAGTAATATGCCTCCTCCAACACAGAAAGAGCGTAAAGAGAGAAATCTAGGATTCCATGCACCCAATAAACCCCCGGAAAGTCTGTTTGAGTCGATAACAGCACAATCCCAATCAGGAAGAAGACGCCAAAGAAACATCCGGGCGTTGTAACCAGTAGTCATCGTCTCTTGCAAAAAGATAATATCAGGAACATGAATCTTCAAAAGTCTTTGGAGGGCTAGCAATTCGGGGCACCCCTAACCCCTCTCAGATTAAGAGACATAAGAAACATTTAATGAACTTTTGATGGGGTCGGATCTGCTCTAAGAGGCCCAAAAGTACTGGAGATACCTGAAGAAGAAACATCATCCCACTGCTCACCAGAAAGCCCATTACCCAAAATAAGAGCATCATCCCCCAATCCAGACCGCCTAGCCAAGTCTTTTGGGCGTCGATCGCCATTTTTCTTACTCAAGGTAACATTAGGGTTCTCAGTTGGGATAGAGGGAGACCTTTCCAAACTGCCTTTGAAAGTCGGCAAAGCCTCCCACAGGAGTCCCGCCCCAATCTTGTCACCCTGAGTATTATCCAGGCCTAGTTGAGCCATAATTTCCAGTTCATCTTCCAACAGTTGTGAGTCCGGAGATAACCCAGGATCACCACTCATCTGCTGGTTCAGTCTAAAAGGAGGAACACCACATTCCTTTACAGTCGAGGCAGAGGTTTCACCCACAAAAATGTTTCCATCTCCAAGCTTCATCTTGGCCAGTTCCAAAGGCGCAAAGGTTTCATGAATACGAGGAGATAAGGAATTGCTCTTACCCGAGGAAGTATCAAATTCGTTCACCAAGCCATTAGAAGGATTGACACCCTCCTCCAGGGCCGAGCCAAGTTCAAAACTTGCACCATTGAAATTAGACTGAGACGGAGTACCCCCACCTCCAGACTTCTCAGGACACTTTGCTTTCAGATGTCCAGCCTCACTAGAGGTATGGCACCTAAATGGAACCCTCCAAAAATCAAGTGGTTTTCTATAGACCTTCGAGCCCCAGTTAACTGTGATAAAAGTCGGGAGTCCCAAGGTGATATCCATTTCCACCAGCACTCAATCAATCCGTTTATCTTCATGGTAAAGGGACTTGTCATCAAAGTAGATGAACCTTCCTAAACAATTAGCAAGATCAGTAAAAATAGCTTTAGACCAGAGTTCAAGCGGGAAACCCTTCAATAACACCCACAGATGAATAGTCTGAGCCACCTCAGTCCTAGGGTTGAAGTCTGAATGCCAGCGCTTAAGACAAAGTGATCCTCTACCAAATACCCAGGTCCGCCCTAGGATCAGAGAGGCGTGTTCATCATCCAAAAAATGGAAAACCACACAGTTGTTGACCAGAATATGGACCCGGGGACTGTAGGTGAGAATGGGTTTCCAGTAATCTTGGACCCAGCATAGAATAGTGTTCCGGTTGACAGCAGCATAACACACCTTCCCAACCAAATCTCTAGCCGACAGACTCAGAACTCTGCCAAGTTGAACATTGCTTCCTACCGTCATTTCAGGTTCATCAGTTCGAATCTTATAGCCCTTCTGTTCCCGATATTTCCTTGCAGCATCCCCCTTGCTACGGGAGGAGCCCCCACCACGACTAGGAAGAATGTCAGGTTCAAAAAAAGGGCTATCTCCTGATTTCTCTTCAGACAAAAGTCTCTCCTCTCTAGAAAATGAGAAAAGTGGGTTTTCCCCATTAATAATGAATAAAGGGTTATCCCCAAGACGAGCCCCCACACATTGTCCCCCTGCATTTGACCCTACCCCGGGATCCATCATCCTTCAAACGGCCCCACCCCAAGCACCACACGGTGAACCACAGGCTTAGGAAAGACCTTCACTCCACAACCCGCAAAAACAGGTAGTGCATCCGAAGAATAGACAGGCTTGTCAGTAAAAAACAGTCTGACCCAAAATAATGGACAAGTAGTAAGACAAAAACCAACAGCCAAAGCTCAGAAAAACAACAGATGCCATCAAAAACCCGACATAAACCTAGAGCCCCCCATCACAAGAAACTCTCAAGGCTAAAAGTAGTGCAGAGAAACACCAAAGCAGCGATCGTTGTTCTTCAAGCACACCAGTGAAACCGGTAAGAGCCATGGTCCCTCTTCCAGACCCTCCCATTCCAGACGATTCCTTACAATGTAACACTTTACAACATTTGACAATGCAAGATAATAATAAACTCATTTTATTATATATGAATAAGAGACCCCTCATATATAATAAAATGAGTTGCATAAGAGACCCAAAGTCATGTACTGTTGCATAATATAATGCTCTAGTATATTTATCAAACTAAGCTAAATAAAAAGAAAGTGCAATGAAATTCTTCGCTCTTATTTCAATGCCCATTACATAGTGTTTGTGTCCCTTTAATTAGTTGTGGGATTTGTAGAGACATATATAAGAGAGTTATGGCCATACAAGTCGTCACTTTTGTGCAATTTTATTAGGCATGGTGCAATAATATCATGATGGATCCTTAGAAATAGGTAGAGCCTTGGTTATATTTATACATGGAAGCTAGGGTTGATTCGAGAGGTATTCAAACACAGACTACAAGTCACTGTTACCAACACCTGGTTTTTGTTTTCATGGAGTTCTCTTTGCTCTTCTTCTCCTCTGTTCTCCTCACAACTATAAGCCATTTAATGTCTTGGAATTTGTGTTCCTAAAGTACATGTTGAAAGTCATGGATTCTCATTTTTTGAAGTCTTTGTTACCCAATTTCACATTGTGCCCATTTTTTTGTTTACATTTAAAGATAATCAAATCTTTGAAGAAACTTCTAAAGGAGTGCATAACATAACCACGCTGAGGGTTTTGACTTAACGGCCTGAATATCATGATCGTTTGGGAGTGGGTAGTATGTTTGTGGCAATCTTTATTTGCATTGATTGGCCTAGCTACCTTATCTAGCCACTGGCCCTTTCTCATAAGGCGAGGCTTGTTGGCCTCACCTAAACTTTATATGAACTTGGATGGTGACAAATCTGAACCAAAGTCTTGCAATGACACCCAAGGCTCTGGGGAAATTCATCCCCAAAGTGTGTCACAAGGTAATGATCCTCCTCCTAACCTTGAATTCTCTATGCTTGAGTATGCTAGTTTGTAGAATGAATTTTTTTGGGGGGGGGGTTCCATTCTTGGGTATTTTGTGGTAAGGGTGCTCCCACGACGATTTTTCGAAACTAGATCCATGAGGTTTGGGAGATTCATGGTTGACACTACACACATTCGTATGATTTCTAAGGGCTTCTTCCCATTCCAGTTCAACGATCCTTCAAATGTGAAAGAAATATTGAATTATGGCCCTTGGATTTATAGAAACACCCTCATGGTCCTGAACTAGTGGACTCATGATTTCTCAACTAATAAAACAAGCCTACTTGCCTGTCCAATGTGGGTAGATTTCCCAAGTTTACCTATGTGGTTTTGGTCAGCGTTATGGTAAATTGGTGCCCCTTTTGAGGGGATTCATTTGTGAAGAATCGTAGTGGTTTTCTATCTCCAAGCCTCAATGTTCTATTAACGTGTTAGTTAACTTCTCTTGGGACCTTAAGGAAATCATGTATATCTAAATTGGTAGGTTGATGCATCACCAACCAATTCGTTACATAATTTGTCAAATACTTGTTTTAGGTTCCAAAGTCCTAACCATTGCATTTTTCCCTTTGATGGCCCAAACCAAAACCAAAAAAGCCCCAACCTTGTTGAACCCTCCTACGGCTTGTTGCCACCGAAATGCACACCTAGGGAGAAGTGTAGCATAAATCTTTCGAAGTTGCTCGGTGTGACCTTGGGGGAAAGTCTCGAGTCAGGTGCCGTCACCTAATCCTCACTCCCTCGTTTAGGCTAACTCCTAACCAAAGCAAAGGGGGGTAGACCCTATCAAAGAGCTTGTAAAGGCTCTTAGATTGTGTTATTTGTTTAGGATGGGATGAGTGTTATTTAGGAGTTTATGAGTGAATTAGAAAAAATTAACCAATTATGCTTGCACATAAATTGAAACACATCCATAGCATAAAGTAAACAACAATTTAAGATAAAGATAACAATATTGAAATAATTGTTGTAGGTGACTGAGACCTGTGCTTATGGATCCACTGATTGTTGGAGTGTTGTGCTGAAAGACTATTGTGCAAATGTTCTTGGTTTATTTTATTTATGATTTTAAGAGAATGAGTTGATTAATGAGGGAAAAAGGGTATTCCCGATATACCTTACGGTACAGGGAATGTGTCCGGATTATGATCTAAGTGGCTTTGTAAAAAGACATCTGAGCTGGAATGGAGTCTCGAGAGCGGTGTTCAACACTACACCAGCAAGAGTGTAGTCTAACTGTGCCCTGAGGTTGCCTCCCAGTTGTTCCCGCGTCCTTAGTCAAAATTTTCCCACTTGATCACTTATCAACAATGCCGAATTTTCGTTGGTTTATTGGGGACTTGATTTTATTAATGTGAGAAATTGTAGAGTGCAAACAACCACTTTTGATATCCCAAAGATCAGACAAGCTTGCAAGGGGTAGAGCATATACACGGTGTTCACGAAATGTAAATTCCAATTTTAACCCTTTGATAGAGAGCACTCTTTATCCGCAAAATACCGATATTCAAGAGATTTAAAAAAAAGAAAAACTTTCCGATAGAGAGCACTCTTGATCCGCTAAAAGCGAGATTCAAGAGATCTTAAGAAAATAAAAACTCTTCGATGGAGAGCACTCTTGATCCGTTAAAAGCGAGATTCAAGAGATTTTGATGAGTATTTAAAATTTAACAAAAGGGAAAAAGATGCAAAGACTAAATAAGTGAAACTTGAAACTAATTTAACTTGCAAAAATGAAACTTTTAGCAATTTTAAACTTTTGCGAAATAGTAAAGCTTTAAGAGATGTCTGCAAAAGTAAAATTTTATGAGAACTTATGCAAAAGTAAATACTTTCAAGTAATCTTTAAATCTTCTACGAAAGTTAAAGCTTTTGTGGAAAGCTAAACTTATGCAAAAAGTAAAATTATCCTAGCATGATGCTAATCTAAAATGAAGTATGTAAAGCAGTAAGCAAATCAGGGACAGATATAGGCTTCCCCCAAATGGGGGAAGAGAGATGTGGGAGTCATAATCCCACTTGCTCTTTTATTAATTAATTACAAACTTATTAACTCTTAAAAAGAGAGCGCTCTTGATCCACTAAAAGCGAGATTCAAGAGACTTTAAGCTTTGAAAAAGCTAAGGAGAAGCAAGGGTTTGAAGAAGATGGGAATTTTGTGGTTCAAGATTCAAAATTTGCTTCCTTTCATCGCTTTCCTGTAAAACAAATACTAAAAACCAGCAAACCGAAATTTTTATTAAGATGTTAGTATGGTTAGCTAAATCACATAAAAATTACAAATTAATATTTGTGAATGATAGGAAAAGTTTGATACTTCAAATATTAACAATTCACAACTAAATCTAAACTTGAAATAGGGCTTTAAAGTACTTTCAGGTCTATAAATTTTGCATGACAAATCAGATTTAAAATGAAGCTATGTAGATCTAACTTTGTTAAGCAAAATGAAGTAGGAACAAGGTAAAGAGAGAGAGATTTGAGTTTAAAGGGATGGAATGAGGGCTTCAAGCCCCAAGCTTGATCTTCATTGAAGACTCTGGAATGCCAGAAAACAAAATATTAGCTCGAAAGTGCTGAAGAGGGGAGATGATGCAACTGAGTTCAACTCCTCCTTCAGATATGTAACCTGCACAACTATGAAAAACATTTGCCAATAATGGATTAGATCTAGTGTGCATGCAAAAAAGAGATCAAGAGAGCCTCAATACAACTGAATATAGTTGGCTACTCTTGTGTCTCTTAGAAACAAAGCACAAATAAACAACTTAACAACCGTAAATGCTTACTCTATGGATTATAAACAACCTTCTAAGCTAGATCTATCACCAATATTAAAGCAAGAGAAAACAAGTAATACAACATCACCTCATCAACATAACATTCATCAAATGGCATAGCATGGACCTCCAAAGTCTTTCAATATTATTCATTAGATACAACAATGTTACAAAGGGCAGAGGTTCCACCATCCATCACCGAATGAGTGAGAATGCCTTTCATTTATAGAATAACCAAGAAGGAGGGGGGCACATGAGAGGGTTTTAGGAGGGTGAATCCCATCATTAAAGGAAATAACAATGCGTTGAATTAAATCCCACTATCGCTTGGTTGTTGTGATTGAATGATGAGGTGGCTGCCACCTCATGAGAGGGGCGCCCCTCTTCACTTTGGAAACATCTCAATCGCATGAGAAAAAACCACGTGAGCCCAATCGCCCACATGTGAAGGATGGTGCATCTCTTAAGTTGATATCATCACCCACCTTATGATTTGACTTTGAAACATGCACTTTATGCTCCTAACTAATTTTCCCACCATAAGAGACCACATTGCCACCTTTTCCCCACATGTTTCAAATATATTTTTCGATTTTCCAACTTTGTCATTTTGTGCAATTTGTAGCACTTTTAACAAAAAATGCCATAAGTGACAATTTAATCGCCTGAAACCTAGGAAAAGTGGGTCCTAGGTTAAAGAGGATGCTCTGAGCGTGAAAACGAGCATCCCTGCGCCAAATTTCGCCTCTAGACCATGCTTTTATTACACTTTGAAAATTTCCAATTAAACCATTAAAAATGGTCTAATTTTACGGAAAAAAAAATATTTTTATAGGAATTGACTCAAACTCCTAGGGGACCTAGTGCATGTCCATACAATTCATTACCGATGGATAGCATGTTAAAAATACATAGACACCTAGGCTTTAATAACCTCCTAAGGTTCGATCACCATGGAAAATACTCTAGCTCTGGAGTTGTGAGTGAAAGACTCAGGAATTATACGCCACTGAAGCGCAACGCATACTTCCTAAGGAAAAAACACTCTAGAGTATCCCCTTGATAGCTAAAACTAAGGTAGGCCAAGCCTTTTACAAAAAGACCATGCTTAGACCAACTTATTACAATTCCCCCTAAGGGGTCTTGACATGCAAATATTACAAAGGGGCCAAAATTGACCCTGCAAATGACTTTTGAACACTGACGATGAACATTGAACATGTTCATAACCCTAGCGGCTCACAAAAAAATCCACCTAATGTACAAATTAGGAGGTAACATTTGGATCCACTTGCGGGATGCGTGCTCACTCTGACCTTCAGGCAAGGAGAGGATGCAAGAACACCAGAATCTTTGGTATATATATATAGCTTGTAAGAGCATCTCAACTTGACAAAAAGAACCCTTAGTAGCACAAGTTTTATAAAAAGCCAATGAACAACTAGTTGCATTTATTTTGAGAATGAAACTAAGAAAACTTCTAAGTACACAAAAGGAAGGCATTGAAAATGGAATGTAGAAAGCAAATGCATACTTTGAGGAGCTTATTTTTTCTACTCTAAGCATAACATAATGAAATTGCTAAGTAAAATGAAAAATCCAATGTAACCAACTTAACATTTCATCAATTGTAAAGTTTATGTCCTTGTGTTTGGTTACCTGCCAAAGCAAGGAAAATTTACTTAAGAAACGCAAACCTGTATAAGATTTATGGATGGGAGATCGTAGGTATGTAAAATATTGTTGAACTACTTCCCAAAATGGTAAGTCCTTCCGCATGCTTCTTTTATCCAAGATTGGATAGGATTGAGATATAAGTCAGGATGAGGAAGCAGATCAACTACTTCATCACACTGTTCAAATGAACCTATCAGATGATCACTCTCGGTGTAAGCCCAAAGCTGCTTCGGATCATAAGGGATCTCTGCAAGTGAAGATGATGGATGAGACTAATTTTTAATTGACTGTGTTTGATCTGACTTTTCACTGTACTATTTCTTCGGGTCTTCATTGTTGATACTCATGCACGGCTTTGACTGCTCATACGAACAAATAGCATTCTCTTCTTCCATGTCCAAATGTCCCAAGCTTTCAAGATCCACACTCCCCTCTCTTGATACATCAAAAATGGGTTTTTCAATGTATGTCCAATAGTCATCATCCACATCTTTGTCAAATACGAGGGATTCTTCATGAATTTCCTCATATCCCTGACTATCCTCATGTTCATAACAATTATCTTCAATAGGTTTGGTTTTAAAGACTTTACAAGGAGCAAAATTTTCCAAAGCTTCATCACTAAGCGGAGAACAAGGAGGAGTGTCATTATATACACCCCACATTTCATCATGGATTTCTTCTTGAGGTAAATCTAGCATATATATGTGATCATCTTCACTGAAACAATCCAGGGATAGCTCAAGATTTTCAATGTTTTCTGCTATGATGATATGAGGAGGGTCTTCAACCATGTCTTCAATTAAAAGTGCTTCATGAAGCTCATTAATAGGATCATCATGGAGGTGATGCTCAATAATGGAATTCATAGGTTCCTCCAGTTTCATCAAATGTTCAGGTTATACATGGGTTTCCACATGATGCTCTTTGCAAAGCGGATGGGTAAGGGATTCATTGATGAAACTTTTCATATCGCCCTCGTCACTATGCCACTTCTCAAGGAAAATCCCAAAGAAACTTGACATGGACGAAATGCATTTATTAGGAAGATGATCATAAAACCAGTCCTCAACATCTTCCTCCAGCATACATATAAAAATATGCATCCAATTATCTTCATGTAATATATTGAACTTGGTGATGACCTCGATAAAGGATGCAATGTGAAGGATGGATGAATCACGCCTTCCGCAAAAGTTGGGATGATGATTATCTATATATGTCTTAGGATCTTTATGTGGGAAGCCAAGGATGTTTCAAAAGTCAACCGAAGAGTAAATGTCTTCTTGATACTACTCCATAATATTGCACTATGTTCACACCAAGTCATTCCAGTGGAGCAATCGGATAATGAGCTTTAAATATTTTCTACTACTTTGCATGGGCTCATCTACACACAACAAGTCTCAACAATTTTATGATAAACGAAGGTTTTATCCCTTCAGCGGAATCGCCATGTGAGAATAAAAAATATGCATTTAGAATACTCATAAAAATTCTATTTTTTACTTTGACATTTTATAAAAAGAAAAAAAGGTTAGTGGCTAGATAAAATATTATTTCTGACCTCTATAGATAGACAATGAATGTTCGAAATAGACTCGGATCCTGGATTCTCAAGGATCCTACGAGAAGAGAGCTTCTTCAATCTCCTTCGATAAAACTTCTCAGGTTCAGGAATGACATCAAGCAAGCCTACATAGTTTCTTCTAGTTGAATACCTTGGTAAATTATGTGACAGTGGAGTCGCCAAATGGATCAAGTCTAATTTCAGATTTTATTGGACTAAAATAAATCAAAAGTTTTTAAGGTAAAAAACTAAAAGAAAAACCAAGGTAAGTCGAACCAGGAACCAAAAAATTGTCCCTGGCAACGGTGCCAAAAATGTTGCCACCGAAATGCACACCTGGGGGGAAGCGCATCATAAATCTTTCGAAGCTGCTCGGTGTGACCTTGGGGGCAAGTCTCGAGACAGGTGTTGTCACCTTATCTTGACTCCTCCGTTTAGGCTAACTCCTAACCAAAGCCAAGGGGGGTATACCCTATCAAAAATTTTCTAAAGGATCTTAGATTGTGTTATTTGTTAAGGATGGGATTAGTGTTATTTAGGATTTTATGAGTGAATTAGCAAAATTTAACCAAGTATGCTTGCACATAAATTGAAGCACATCCATCGCATAAAGTAAACAACAATTTAAGATAAAGATAACAATATTGAAATAATTGTTGCAGGTGAAGGAGACAAGTGCTTATGGAGTCACTGATTGTTGGAGTGTTGTGCTGAAAAAATGTTGTGCAAATGTTCTTGGTTTATTTTATTTATGATTTTAAGAGAATGAGTTGATTAATGAGGGGAAAAGGGGATTCCTGATATACCTTATGGTACGGGGAATGTGTCCAGATTATGATCTAAGTGGCTTCGTACAAAGGCATGTGGGCTCAAATGGAGTCTCGAGAGCAGTGTTCAACACTACACCAACAAGGGTGTAGTCTAACTGTGTCGTGAGGTCGCCTCCCAGTTGTTCTCGCGTCCTTAGTCAAAATTTGTCTACTTGATAACTTATTGGCAACACCGAATTTTCATTGGTTTATTGGGGACTTGATTTTATTAATGTGAGTAGATTAATTAATGTGAGAAATTGTAGAGTGAAAACAACCACTTTTGATATCTCAAAGATCAGACAGGATTGCGATGGGTAGAGCATACACGGTGCTCACGAAATGTAAATTCCAATTTTAACCCTCTGATAGAGAGCACTCTTGATCTGCAAAATAGTGAGATTCAAGGGATTTTAATAAAAGAAAAAATCTCCGATAGAGAGCACTCTTGATCCGCTAAAAGCGAGATTCAAGAGATCTTATGAAAAGAAAAACTTTTTGATAGAGAACACTCTTGATCCTCTAAAAGCGAGATTAAAGAGATTTTGATGAGTATTTAAAACATAACAAAAGGGAAAAAGATGCAAAGACTAAATAAGTGAAACTTGAAACTAATTTAACTTGTAAAAAGGAAAGTTTTAGCAATTTTAAACTTTTGCGAAATAGTAAAGCTTCAAGAGATCTATGCAAAAGTAAAATTTTATGAGAACTTATGCAAAAGTAAATACTTTCAAGTAATCTTTAAATCTTCTACGAAAGTTAAATCTTTTGTGGAAAGCTAAACTTATGCAAAAGTAAAATTATCCTAGTATGATGCTAATCTTAAATGAAGTATGTAAAGCAGTAAGCAAATCTGTGACATATACAAGCTTTCCCCAAATGGGGGAAGAGGGATGTGGGAACCGTAATCCTACTTGCTCTTTTATTAATTAATTACAAACTTATTAACTCTTTGATAGAGAGCGCTCTTGATTCGCTAAACACGAGATTCAAGAGACTTTAAGCTTTGAAAAAAACTACTGGGGAAGCAAGGGTTTGAAGAAGATGTGAATTTTGTCGTTCAATATTCAAAATTTGCTTCATTTTCTCGCTTTCCTGTAAAACAAATACTAAAAACCAGCAAACAATTTTTTTTATTAAGATGTTAGTATGGTTATCTAAATCACATAAAAATTACAAATTAATATTTGTGAATGATAGGAAAAGTTTGATACTTCAAATATTAACAATTCACAGCTAGATCTAAGCTTGAAATAGGGCTTTTAAGTACTTTCAGATCTATAAATTTTCCATGAAAAATCAGATTTAAAATGAAGCTATGTAGATCTAACTTTGTTAAGCAAAATGAAGTAGGAATAAGGCAAAGATAGAGATTTGAGTTTAAAGGGATGGAAGGAGGGCTTCAAGCCCCAAGCTTGATCTTCATTGAAGACTCTGGAATGCCCGTAAATAAAATATTAGCTCGAAAGTGCCGAAGAGGGGAGAGGATGCAACTAAGCTCAACTCCTCCTTCAGATCTGTAACATGCACAACTATGAAAAACAATTGCCAATAATGGATTAGATCTAGTGTGCATGCAAAAAAGAGATCAAGAGAGCCTCAGTACAATTGAATACAGTTGGCTACTCCTGTGTCTCTTAGAAACAAAGCACAAATAAACAACTTAACAAATGTAAATTCTTACTCTATGGATTATGAACAAGCTTCTAAGCTAGATCTATCACCAATATTGAAGCAAGAGAAAACAAGTAATCCAACATCACCTCATCAACATAGCATTCATCAAATGGCACAGCATGGACCTCCAAAGTCTTTCAATATTATTCATTATATACAACAGTGTTACAAATGGCATAGGTTTCATCATCCATCACCGAATGAGTGAGAATGCCTTTCATTTATAGAAGAACCAAGGAGGGGGTGCATGAGAGAGCTCGGGGTTTAGGAGGGAGAATCCCATCATTAAAGGAAATAACAATGCGTTGAACTAACTCCCACTATTGCTTGGTTGTTGTGATTGAATGATGAGGTGGCTGCCACCTCATGAGGGGGGCGCCCCTCTTCACTTTGGAAACATCTCAATCGCATGAGAAAAAAACTTGTGATCCCAATCGCCCACACGTGAAGGACTCCATGGTGATAGAAAGTGCAAGGGATTTTTCATGATACCAACCCTTTTGGATCTCTTCAAGCCCTTGAGTCTAATGAGGCGGAAATGCCAAATTTGGATGGTTTGTAATGAAAGTGACTTTGTGGAATGTCAGGGGTCTTAATGACCTTGGAAGAAAGCACATTGTTTCCTAGGTGTTGAATTCTCTGGGTGGGACAAATATTCTTTGTTTATAGGAGGTCAAAGTTATAGGTTTTATGCTTTGCATTGCCTTGGAAATCACTTTCCTTGGGGTTAAATTTTTGTTTTTGTTTTTTGGTTTTGATCATTCTAATCTTGCTAATGTTGTGGACTAGGGTATAGACCCTCATAAATATTTATCTGGATTCCTCTAAATTTGGGTTAGTGGATCCTAGGGTTAGTCAATGTTGATGCCTCTAATGGCATCGAAGAACGTGCAAAATATTGGTGTTGCATGGTTGATGGCGTGCTCAACAACTATTGGCTCATCCATGGGAATTTTAATATATGGTGGAATGCTAAGAAGACAAAAACGAGGCTCTTCCCATTTGTCTACTAGTGTGAAAGAAAGAGATGTGATGGGTCGTGAAGGCCCATAATGAGCTCGATGACCCTAACCATAATCGAAGACAAATTTCTTTTGAGCTCTAGTTTACATGGACTAACTTTTGCGAAGGAGTTGAGCGCATCTACCAATAGTTGGACTATGCCCTACTCCTCAAGTAAAGTTCCTTCTTTTTTTAGACTATTGGTGGTCAACCAATTCATGTGGACAACACACAACCACTCTTTTTTATCATCAACCCATCTGGTTCTACATATCTTGTGGTGATGAGTGGCGCATGTGTCTAGAACATGGTATATTTTAAATGTTTCTCAACTACAAAGCCCTAGGTTCTTGGCCTATGTACAAACATTTCATTCCTTAGCCAAGGGAATACTTTGGGTGGGTTATTCATGGATTGACACCATCTCTTGAACCGTGGCTTCTCTATGTGGCTATGGTCATCAAATAACCAAAATCTGGCAAGGTCGGAAATATGCGATGTAGCATGAGTTTAATGGCCTATTGTAGGACCTACTATGGACACCCTTTGACTTTTATATAGCCTGCACCACTAAATGTCCAAGGAAATATATCTCTACTTTGAAGATAACCATGGGTCATTTGACTAACCAAGGGGAGATTGAGCATGAATTTTTGGAGAACTATCTATTTGTATTTTAATCCCAACAGATGTTAGTAGAGCGACAATAGGCCACCCAAAAATATCTTGATGTTGTGCCTCTTAAGTTTCCAAACAAGCATCAAAGACCCTGCAAGGCAACTCTTTGCCTCGATGAGTTATTTGTAACATTACATGAAATGGAAAAGAATAAGTCTCCTTGCCTAGATGGGTTTCCATGCAAATTTTACAAGGCCACCTTGTTGCTTCAAGCATAAGTCTTTCCTTGGCTCTGCTTGGTCCCAATATAACAGGGCCAACGAGTGCATTGAAAGTAGGCCACATCACAATGTTGGTGGATAGGTTCAGGAGTAATGGGAGTGTGCATGCAATCTGTTTGTCGGTTCCTTGCACCATGACAAAAGCTTTCCCACCTTGCACTTTCTATCTCAGAGGGGTCCAAGCCCCTAGAGCCACCCATTAATGGGTGGAACCTGGTACCCTTTTGACATTAATTCACTTGTCATTCAATGGGGAAAGACCCTCAACGACCATGACCAATCTTCAACGACCATAACCAGCTCCCTCCTAGGGTTGATCTCCTGGTTGGTAGCTCTATGTTTTGGGCATTGGCCCTTTGCTATTATGTTTTTCATTATTGTTATATAACTATGAATTGAGACCATAGTTTTAAAAATCGGTGAAATCGATTTCGAAATCAGACGATTCACCAATTTGATGGAAAACCGATCCAAATCGGTCTGTAGATCAATTCGGTCGACTGATTCGATGTCGAACCAGTTGGATCGACCAATCTATGTAACAAATCGGTCGAGTTTTCTCTCAATTTCGCGTGGGGTCCGTGGAATTAAAAAAACACTGTAATTTCATTTTTTGGGGGGTTTTCTCCTAACCTAACCCAACCTTAAGGCATAAACCTACTTAATGAACTCCCCCCCCTCCCCTATTTCCTACACCTTATTCCTTTTCTCATTGTGGAGCAGCTGCGGTCTGCAAATGGTGTGAGAGAGCCGTGATTGTGTGAGTGAACTCTGAGACAGTCGTGGGGACAGTGGACTGTGGACTCGTGGAGCAGACTAGCAATGGAATGTTTTCGTTGCAAATTTGCAAGAGTCTATAACAGCCAACAAGCTAACAACTTGGAACTGGAAGTTTGGAATTGGAACTTAGAGTTGGTGCATGGAGTTGGCAGCTTGCCTACTTGGAAGTTGGAGTCTGCATTGTGTAGCATGTTGTTTTTTGGACTCTATAGGACATATAGACTAGATTATGTTGTTTGTTCGAGTCCTAGTCTCCTAGATATGTATTGCACAGTACACTTTGTAGCATGTTTTTTTTTGGATTCTACAAGACATATAGACTAGATTATGTTGTTTATTCGAGTCCCAGTCTCCTAGATATGTATTGCACAGTATACTTTGTGCCATTTTGATATATTGACTCTTATATCATATATACATGAGCAAACTTTGGATATTTTGTCTCTAATGCTTTGGAATCATGGATTAGAATCTTGAAAATGTTGCTTTTCTTTAAAATTTAAATATTTTATGTATTTTTGAGCAAACTAAGCCATTCAATTCAAATTGGCCGATTCATCACTGATTCCGAGTCCGAATCCAAGTTGTCGCTCAACCGATTTCGAGTCCGATTCCAATTTTTAAAACTATGCTTAAGACTTCATAATTGGGTGTGGGGGTGTTTTGGCTTTGATTAGTCCCAAGCTTTGATTTTTCAGACATGCTAGTGGAGGCTGTAGTGGTGGCTTGCCCTTTTTTATATTAAAGCATGTAAATATTTTTCCGATTAATAGAGTTATAAGGAAGTTGTAATTCAAAAAAACAACACCAAGCTGATCTCATATTTAATCCCATTAGATATTTCAATGTGGAAAACTTTAAAGAATTGATGATTTTATCATGATTGATTTATATGGGATGAATCCTTGAAGTGCCATCGTACTTTTTTCTAGCCTAAGGTAGAGATTGTTCGATTGGTGCTTGTAGAGTGACCATAGTTACTCCACAATGTATAAACTGAAGTGATGCCTTAGTTTCCTTCACATTTCAAATGATCTTGTGTTGGAGTAGCATTGGAAAAGTGCTAACATGGTAGGGCATGATTTTATTCTTGTATTGGTTACTTATTTTGCATTGACGCTTCTAATCTTAGTACTGGATTAAATTAGTAAAAAGCAAGTTTATAGGCCTGATGGAGTGGTGCAACAATATCTATGGTGGGGTGGGGGGCCATAGGTACTAGGGTCCATTCCTGTAGGGGGCCTAGGCCACCCTCGATTCTAGGGGGAATAGCATGGTGGTGTAAAAAGAAAAGGCTTTGTTAAGGCTATGGTTAGCCACAGTTGTTTTCATACAATGGATTGGTAATTAACTAAATCCATTAGTGAACAAGATGAGATATTTTCTAGCCAATTGGTCAAATATGGTGAAAACAAACTTTGGTGGACTCTTGTTGGCCCCACAACAACTTCCCCTTGATTTTATAAAATGAAGGGGCCCCATTAGAATTTTATAAATATTTAGCTATGGTTTTCATTTTATTTTGCTTGGCTTGATAGATGGCTTTCTTTATTTGGCCCTTCACTCTGTGATTCTGGTTCCTTGGTTTGGTTTTCATTTCAAGAGGTTTTGGAGATTTGACTAATCTTAGTCGCTTGAACATTTGGCCTCTAGGATATTTAAAACAAAAAAAATTCTTGCACGCTTTTATTTTATTTTAAGGTTGTCTAAGTTGACTATGTGCCTAGGTTCGGAAAGATTGTATTATTTTGATCTTGTCAAGTTCTCATAAAATTTTGATTTTCGATGCATAAATGAATTAATAGATGTTTTTGCAGATCTAAGTAATTAAATAATTACTTGTTTCTAAACACTCGGATCTGCATAGCGAAACAATTCGCATTATGGTTTGAAGATGAGCTACTATGTTTACAATTGACCATGATGTCAATTTTTATGAATTTATTTTTGTATTTTCTTTAGAGATAAATTTAATTATCCTTCATAGACTTTTGGACAATCTCATTTCATTTTGATTCATAATTTAATTATATTCATATAATTATCAATCATAATTTAGAAAATCTAAATTTTATTTAGAGGATATTAGTTATAATCATTGAAGGAAATCTTTTTATCATAATTCATTGATGCACGAATTTTGTCATTTAAAAAAAATAAAATGAGGGGTTAGAAATTCAATATGGAAAAATTAAAGTGACTATTTTAAATCATGATTAATATGAAAATAAAGAAAAATTCTCATTTCACAAGAACATGAATTGATTGCCATCTATTTTTCGTTGATTTTGTTTCTTTTAAATTTTACATGTGTTAAAAGAGATTATGAATCCACTTGTAAAATTTGAAGATTTGGTCCATTAATATAGAACCTCATTACTATTACTTTATGTTTTTACCTTTATATATGGTAATGCAAGCTAAAAAAGTCTCATAAAGATTAAAGATGCAATGCCACCAAATGTTCAAACAATAAGCTCTTAGAACAAATGTTAACCAGTTCTTCAAAAGGTAATCTAAGTATTAAGCGGGTGAGATCAAGAAGGTCTAGAGGGGAAAGAACTAAATCAATAGAATGCAATGGGAGTATTTAATTTTTTATTACGTAATTGGTTAAGGTGTTGCATGTCTAATCTATTTTTGCATTAATAATACTACTTTTTTTCCCAATGAAAAAAAAATCATACCATTGTTATTTATACGAATTAAAGGGTACATGAAGAAGCTTTAGTTCAAGATTTATGGAAAACCTCCAAATCCTGAAACCAAAATCAATAACAAAAAGTATCTTCTGATCATCACGAAGGAAGTCAGCAAGATCATGATGTAGACAGAACAACCAATTCCAACTAATTTCAGTGCATACAACCAAAACTTGTAACAACAGTTACTCTAAGAATTTCATAAACCCGTGATCCAGAACCTTTGAATCCAGAACTTCTTCCCAAATTAAGACACCAAAATCATCAGTCAATGCTTGCTTTGATAATTTATCTGCTAGAAGATTGTGTTGCCTGAAAATATGCTGAAAGGATATGTTTCTGAAATGCTTGATGGTCTTTTTGATCCTTAAGCACCAGTGGGTGAGCGCTAGAACTTTGAGATCAAAAACATCTTGAGCCCATTTGATTGTGACTCTAGAGTCTCCATAGATTTTCAAGTCATCCAAGCCAAAAATACTTGCCACTTCAAGGATACACCATAATGCAATTAATTATGCTTTCATATTGGTACCAGTCCCACAATTCATCTTCAACGAAAAGTGATGAAAAGCATTCAGATAAATAGCTCCCCCAACCGCACATATGCCATTTTGAGCAGCTCCATAGAAAAATAGAACAGGACAATTGAAAAGAGGCTCAAAAACTCCAATACGCTTGAACACCATCGGCTTCTTTTCTTTGAAATTAGACTTATATAGAGAAAGTATACGATCAGCCCCATTCTGTGCTATCGGATCCAAGCCTTCAAAGACTATTTTGTTTCTTATATGCCAGATTATCCAAGAGATGAAAAGTGGTAGCACAAGGTGCATTCTGCAACTCCTAATCCATTGTAAAAAAGAAATCTCAAAAGATTCGGATCCCCAAGTCATTGAAATCTTCAAACCTATACAAACTTTCGTCCATAAATCCCATGTAAATTTGCAATTGACCAGAATATGTTGTGTAGATTCAGCATCAAGTTTACAAAGAGTGCATCTATTCGGGCCGCTCCATCCCATTGTTAATAAAACATCCCATGTTTTCAGCTTACCCTTTAAAGCAAACCAACCAAAGCATTTAAGCTTGATTGGTACTTTCCAACTCCACAGCTTCTTGAACCACCATTATTGTGGACAATAATTCCTGGAATTTATAATGAAATTATAGGCTGATTTGGCTGTAACTTCACCTGTGACCGGATTCCCTACCCATTTCAATACATCCTTTTGCTGTGAGAGTCTGCATCCTATAGCATCAAGCCGGGAGAAAAAGTTGTCCCATTCTCTCTTGAGATAGCTCTGAAGCCCCATGTCTACCCCTTTAATCCAATAAGAAGAACCATTCAGATAATAAACATAGTTTCTCATTCTATCCAAAGTTGTAAAATCCCTATCTTTTAGAAATTCCAACAATTCAGCTGAGAGTGTGTATTCATCATCCAGTCCTAGTATTGGATCAACACCAACCTCAACCTGTTGACCTGAACCCACCTGCCAAGCCAAATCATTCCCCAGCCAATCGAAAACATTCATAAATCCTTTCCATATCGCAGAAGTATTTCTTATCCTCTTTACTGGATTCCTGATCCAAGTTAAGATATCCTTCTTAATATATTTCACCTGCAATACATTGGACCAAAGTGAGGATCCAAACAGACCCCGCCATAGACTCTTCAAACGTAGGTCTTTACCAAACACCTCCATATTTTTCACCCCCCATCCACCTGATTTTTCTAGAATGGTGATAGATTCCCACTTTGCCATAATTAACCCTTTTCGGTCTGTTCCACCTGACCACAGAAAATTTGAGCAAAGCCTCCTTATAATCAACAAAACCGAATTGGGGACTTTGTACAAAGATAGCCAGTAAACCGGGATACTAGTTAGAAAGCTTTAACCAGAATAAGACGACCTCCAACAGAAAGGAGCCTATGACTCCAACATTTAATTCTTTTTTCCAACTTCTTAAAGAGCCACGACCAATCTTTAACTCTGTACTTGTTCGGTTTTAAGAAGTAGCCCAAATATTGAAAGCCATCAGCTAAACTCTGCACCTTGTAAGGTAATAAATTCTGCAGATCCAGAATTTGTGATTCATCCATATTATGCTGATACAAAATAGATTTCCTCTCACTTACTTTCATCCCTAATGCACTGCAAAAGTAGGAAATATTATCTCTGATACACCACCATTCACTAATGGATTTTGAACCAACAAGAAACACATCATCAACGAAAAAGAGATGAGAGACAGATAATTATTTTGATAATTTTATCCCACTAATTAAACCATCAGATTTTGCTTTAAGTAAAATCCTGCTAAAGCCATCAATAACCAGGACAAAGAGGAGAGGTGACAAAGGGCATCCTTGCCTAATCCCTCTGGAGCATTTAAAAAACCTTGAAGGGACACCATTTACAAGAACTGCAATATTTGTAGTCATTACACAAGCCATAATCCATCTCAGCATTAATGGTGACAATCCAATTTGAATCAGAATAACTCTCAGATAGCACCAATCCACTTGGTCATATGCCTTTTCTAGGTCCATTTTGAGAAAAACTGCTTTGGAGTTCCAAATTTTTACAGTATGAATAATCTCCTATGTAATACCTACTGCATCCAGAATCTACTTGTCATGAAGAAACCCAAACTGTGCAGCAGTAATAAACTTTGACAAACCAGGTTTAATTCTCACCGCAATTATCTTTGAGATTAGCTTGTAAATCAAATTGCATAATGCAATAGGCCTGTAATCCCCAAAGAAGGAGGGTTTATTACATTTCGGAATTAAGGTCAGAAATGTAGAATTTAGAGCTCCTGAAATAAACCCATTGATTCTGGAGAACTCAACCATAGACAAAATTTCTTCACCCCTTATATCAAAGAAATGGAGAAATAATTCTACTGTCTAGCCATCCGGCCTAGGACTTTTTTCTTTTGCAAAAAGTTTCAGAGTGTCTTCAATCTCTTTTAAAGTAACTGCCTGTTCCAGGTCCAATGCTTCCTGAGGACTATAGAAAGCAGGAAAAAGACGAGCAATCTCCAGCTGCTTTAGCAAGTCACTATCTCTTGGATCCTTAAAGATGTTTCCAAAAAAGTTAACTGCTGCCTCCTGAAGCTTATCTTGTCCAAAGATGCATATCCCATCATCTCCCTCCAAATCCCAAATCGCTTTTTTGTTTCTACGGTGGGAAGTGCATGCATGAAAAAAATTTGTATTTTTATCTCCCAACTCCAGCCACAAAGCTCGGCTTTTTAGCCCCCATTCTGCTTCCTCAAGTTTTAGAATACTTTCCTTCTTAACAACGAGAGCATTTAGTAAAACTTGATCCCCCTCATCATCCAATCCCTCAATCTTTCTGAGAAAGGCTTTCTGAATATTTGATTGCAAATCTACATACTCCTGTAGATCTCTCATTTTCTTATTCATGATCCAAGATTTGACCACAGACTTCAAGTCTCTGAGTTTAAGAACAAACCTATCCATTGGGTTTAAAGAACAATCCTGCCTCGGATCCAACCATGACTGTCTAATAGTCTCACAGAAATCATCAAACTGAAGCCATGAATTATTAAACTTAAAGGGGACATTTCTCGGGCTTAGAGTATCATCACACTGAAGGAAAATGGGCCAATGGTCTGAAAAAATATTTTCTCCCACCCAAGATCTAAACCGTTGAAACGACTACAACATAGGTCGTGCCACCAAACACCTGTCAATTCTTTTGTGAATACTAGCCTTACCAACTCTACCATTAGTCCAAGTTGGCACAATGGAAATTGGGCTACATCCACCAAATCAAAGCTGACTAACATTCCAGAAAAATACTCTGCTAAATCATCATAATGGGCTTGAGAACCCCATACTTCGGAAGAATTTAAGGAGAAGTTAAGGTCTCCTGCAACAATAATGTTATGTGTATTAAGAAGGCCAGAGGTCATAAGGTGATCCCAAAACACATTTCTACAAGCATACGGTCCATAACAGTTTAATATAGACAAAGCACGATTCTGATGTAAACATCTACCATGCATCAAAATCCCCCAATTTGTTTTAAAGGTTTTGAAAAGAAAGAGACATGGGTTCCATCCCACGATCAACCCACCAGACTTCCCGGCTGCACTTATAGCAGAGAATTCTCAACCTGGGCATAAATTTGCTAATTTAATGATAGCAACATTATCAACACACATTGTTTCCCGTAGGAGCACGATATCCGGGCTAGTAGCATCTAACAGTTTAGACAAAGCCCTCACCCGGGCAGCTTTGCCTAACACTCTAACGTTTAATGAGAGAATCATCATTATTCACCACCACTAGAGGGCTGCACCGCTCTAAGGGCCCTAGGGTTTTGACCACCTTCTAAATCCGAGGAGGCTTCATCTAGTCTAACAGATAGAGGAATAAACACATCACCCACCGACTCAACAGTTTTTGCCACACCCGTCTTCTTCCCCTTTCTAACAGTGACATTTTGAAAACGAAGACCCTTTGAGGGTAGGACCTCAGAATCAGGTGGGGGATTCTTTGAATAAACCAAAAGGGGAGACAACTGGGGTTCACAGCTAGGTAAATACCCACTTTCAGCGAGGACCTCCCGTTCGTCAAAGGAAAGAACCCGGGCAACATTATATGAAGGAGCCGAAATGTCAGGGTTTTCAGGCTTTGAAGCATGTTCAAAAACCCCCTGACTGGAATGAACGGAGCCGTGGGTACCTTCAATCAGATATGGCCCACCCAACGCAGATAAATTTAAGGCAACCTCCCCTCTAGAGATACGTTGGTTCAGGGAATGCTCCATATCCTCATAGAAATTTAATTCAGCTTTTAAAATACCCTTATAGGGAGTTTCATCCAGAGACTTACCTGATGATGACTTCATCGCCGCAGTTGCATTTGTTGACGGAATAGGGGATAGAATTGAATCATCATCAGCGAAGTGAGCAACGGGAGCTGCCCTCAATAAAAGCGGACAATATGCACAGGTGTGGCCAACTTCCCGGCACTTAAAGCAACGGAAGGGAATCTTGAAATAGTCCAACCTCTGGCAGAATGACCTAGACCCCCTGCTGATATCGACTTCGGCAAGCAACCCTAGCCGCATATCAAACTCGACCATTACTTTGGCAGTGCTGCGATCAAAACCAAATAGTGCCTTCCTATCCAGTCTAATAAACTTCCCTACCGAGTTGGCAAGAGCAATAAAAATGCTTTCCGACCATAGCTCAATCGGGAACCCGGGCATGATCATCCAAAGATGCCAAAACCTCTACCTGTCCTTACGCGGATCAAAACCCACATACCACCTCTTAAGGCACAGAGAACCGCTCTTGAAAAGCCAAACCTGCTTTAAGATTTCCTCAACATGTTCTCCAGATGGAAATGTGAACAAAATCCACCTGTTAATCAGCAAGTTAACCCTAGGGGCCAACCTACACAATGGTGTCCATTGCTCATTCACCCAGGTAACAATGTCTTCCCGGCTTCCACCCGAAAACTCCATGCGGCCAACAACCCCCCGCGAATCCAGAATCTCGACTCTTTCAAGGTTAAAAACCTGGTTTATATCGAAATGTTCACGGCCCTCCCGAGCTTTGACAGTCTTAGACCGTCATCTAGCTTTTGCCTTCTCACCGCACAAATTAGGGTTAACACAGGAAGGGAGAGCCTGCCGCGTAGCATGGTTTTTCGAACTACCAAGACAGGGTTGATGAGCCATTTTAGATCAAAGCCCCCACCACGTGTCCCCAAAGGCCAAAACCTAAGTCTGCAGCAAAGGACAAGTACCACCACCTATCGGAAAGAAGGATAGCCCCAAAGGCTAAGGTAAAGGTAGAAAGGCCTCCAAAATAGCCAAAGCACAGCCAAAATCAGAAAACCCAGAAAAAGTAGGGCCCAAGTGGCAGAATCCGCAGAAAACGTCGAGTTTTTGGAACTGTAGACAGAATCACATTCCCACTTATTTTTATCCTTGGTTGGTACTATAGATAGCTGCAAAACTATCTAAAACTCCAAGTTTCTCCAGCTTAGACAAAAACACGACTTACCGTACCCAGGAAGCCTCAATCTCTAGCAAAATCCTAACCCTCTAGATCTCCATCTCGGCCCAAAACTCCCAACCCTTAAAGCCCAACATGGCATTTTTCATCGACCCCGCATTAATAATACTACTATGGATATATTTATGAACATGCGTTATGCTTCTATGTTTCCAGCATTAAAAATGAATTGATCAAATTCTTAGATTGGCATGTTAAGCGAAGGGATTCGTTCAAAAATTATGATATAAATTGACCAAATGCTTCTTCACATTATCAAAACGTAAGTTATGGCGAGTCTTTTCAGAAGAGAAATCTTCGAGCTTTAATAAATCAAATCACTGTAGTTGAACTAGTTGGAATGAGGCAGGTTAGAATGATCAGTGTTTATCCCCATCAAATCGCACAGAATCTGCTCCGGAAATAATTGAATCCCTCCATCCAGAATTTTCGTCCGTCATCACTCTAGGAGGCAAATTTCGGGCTCCATTTTCTATCAAACCGTGAAGAATATGATAAAACCGTCGAGAACTCACTTCACAAATAGGGTCCTTAAGAGTGATCAAATTTGAAGGGTGGGTCTTAATTTCAATTGGAAGGGTATTTGTTCTTGGAGTCTTTCAAAGACGAAGGGCAATATAAATAATTATACTTCAATTGACAAGTATAAATTAACTAAACCCTTTCCCCAAAAAAGTAAAAATACAAATTTTGTCCATCCAAATTTTTACAATTTTAAGTAATTGAGCGCTCCTTAATATCTACATGAAAAATGGTATATTTTCAATAAAACGTAATTTGAACACATTAATTTGACATATATGTAACATTATTTTTACAGTTCATTAAATTAACAAGTATTGTATTGTATTTTTCTGGGTTGGAGCATACTTCATTATACATAAAAAACTACTTAGACTATGCAATAACCATATTGGGGCATCCACATGATCATATGCATAGTGTAGGATGTTGTAACTAGATATAGTCTTATAATAAAACTAGAACCACGAGAAAATTACTTACCGTTAACTATGTGCAAAAGGAAGCCACTAAGCAAAACCAGGCTATAATAAACCTACAACCAAAAAATAAATATAAAACCAACCAAAAACTTAATTCAAATTGGAGAGAGGGCATCCATTCAAGCCCGAGAGATGTAAGAATGATGGGCATTGGAGGCCTAAGCATAGCTTAGAAAACATTTAAAAAAATCCTCCATACCAAGCAAGTTAGCAACGCTAGGATCATAGGGGATGGGGCATCAAATTTTGTTGTTCAACACTTGTCGCGATAGCATACATGTATGGGATGGAGGGGAAATGGAATCAAGCCTATGTTAGTTAGAGCCTTACAACTCACTGCATGTTTGAGTCTCGAAAATATTCCTTTTAAATTGAACCAGAACACCAAAAGAAGTTTGTTAATGGCTCGACTTGAGAAAATTCTAGATGTGTAATTAAGAGCTCAAAGCTCTAAAATTTGTTGTGTTTTGTACCAATCCACAATCTGGCAAATTCGCACTCACTGGCATGAAATTTAAGTTATTTAATGAAAAGAATTAATGTATTTACATCTATGTCGAAACTGTTTTAAATGTTGTTGTGGGCCACTACCCTCTCTATTGTCTTACCAAAAGGCATGAGAATGAGGAAGAAGACTTAAAATTATGGACTTCACCTTCAAAGAGTGCCTTACAATCGCATTGGTAAGGAGTGATAAGAAGATCACAAGTTACTGGTATATTTGGCTTGCGGGCTATTGGAGGTTGCTGTTCCCATGGTTAAAAAAAAAAAAAAGATCACAACAATCCAACGTGTCAAATCTTAGTTGATAGTGTCAATTAAAGACTGATATGGTAAATTTAATATAAGACTTACGCATAGTTGTCTCAAGTACTTTTTGCGTTTTTACACATTTGATATTTTATGGTTGTCTTTGTGCCTTGACCCAATTGATATTATAAGGGGAGGATGTGCATGCATAATAATCCTTAGTTATGACTATGAGATGAGGATTTAAAGAGAAGATGATGTAAAGACATGGAATTTTTATATGTATTTTGGTGGTGAGTGCCGAAGGCAAATGTTGTGAGAAACCACATATGTTTGGAAGGACAGAGGGAGATTACATCATGATCATGCTACCCATCAAATTGAAGACTATTCTTGAGCCAAAAACTATTTTAATTTTTTTTATTAATAACCATTGTGGTGCTTTGGTCCAAATGTTTTTTCTAACTCATTGTTTCTCCATATCGTGTGCCCATTGCCACCTCTCTATATCAATGCATAAATCGACCTCTGCATGGTCCCTGGTCCTAGTTGCATGTCATTATTTGTACTTGCATGCCATTGAGTGTTGTTTAGAGTTGTTGTGAGTCCATGTCATTCATGCAAAAAATGAAGTCTTGTAGAGTAGGACTCATCAAATCGGCCATTTGAATTTCATTTTGATGAAAAACTAGTGGACATTGGTAGCTAGGTTCACATATGTAGTAGGCACAAAGTTTCGGGCTCGTTTGGGCCTAGTAGTAGACTAGTAGTGGTTCTTTGTTGTTATAGTCATAGTCGTTGACACATTGTCACATGTTATATCTCAGTCCGAAGTGACTTCGGAGTCAAAGTCAAATCCCAGTGGCCAGTGCCTTATAATCGTAAATCATCACTCGTCATCTTGCATAGCTGAGTAGTGAGTGCGTGACGTGAGTGAGTGAGTGATTATAATTTATGATATTTCCAATATTTTGAATGACGAGTCGAATTTTATAGCATTGGAATTTCAACATAGAAATTGAAATTTATATGGATGGGTAATTTCAAATGTTGCCCTTCTTTTGGGATGTTGATATAATTTTGTCCTTTTTAATTGGAAGGGTAAAATTCAGATTTTAAATTTTTTTTGAAAGGCAATTTTAAATTTACACTTCTAGGAAGGGCTAGAACCCTTGGGAAGGGCTCAAATTTGAACGCTGGCCGTCACTCCTTAACCCCTAACCGCAGGTCGTTTTGGAAATTTCTCAACACAGTTCGTTTTGGAAATTTCTCAACAGATATAGAGAAATTCGTGCCCGAACAGAATGGATTTTTCCAGAATTTGGTTGCGGTCGGTTTGGTTTTTTTGTTGAACGAACCAAAGTTCTTAGGGGATTTCTTCCCACTGTCCTTGATGTATAAATTCGACCTCAGAGGTCTGATGAAGGAGGACGCTCCATGAAATGGTAGAGGCTGGAGAGAGTTCGAAGAAATTATTTTCCCAATTTATGTTCTGCTGTTCGTGAAGGTTCGAGACTTGTATGGAGAGGCTGAAGAGGAGTCGATTGTGATTGTTGTCCCTTTTCTGTTACAGAGCCCTGCTACAATCTGAAGTCTTGGTAGTTTGTGAATTTTATTTCAAAGTTATATAAAACTCCTGTCTGTGTTCATCATACTTCTATTTGTTCTATGTGGATTTTGTGTAAAACAATTTGTTCAAATGGTTTTATAATAATTTTTATTATTATCATATTATTTGTTCTCCTTGATTGCATTACCTTTACTCTATGTTGATTCTGTACCTTGAATTATATGTAGTATATTTCACGTTATAATAATTTGAATTGTTATCTCTTGAAATATGAGCATATTCTTAATATATCATGTTTTTAGTTTTGATATTTTTTATAGGCTAAATTCATGTTTCTCAAAATATTATCAAGATTTAGAATAGCATTATAATAACCAGTTTAGCTCCCGGGATAGGATAGAATTGATAGATAGAGTTAATATTTAAATAATTTGAATTGTTATCTCTTGAAATATGAGCATATTCTTAATATATCATGTTTTTTGTTTTGATTATTTTTATAGGCTAAATTCATGTTTCTCAAAATATTATCAAGATTTAGAATAGCATTATAATAACCAGTTTAGCTCCTGGGATAGGATAGAATTGGTAGATAGAGTTAATATTTAAATTATTTTACATGTTTGTTTCATAATTGAAAGCTACAATTTTACAATTTTAGCAGCTGTTAAAACTGTTTGTTTTCAGCTAATGAAATTTGCATCATAGATTAGTTATGTATTCCATATTACTTATATTACATCTTTGGGATTCCAATTACATTTTTCAGAACTCTATCATTAAATTGTGAGACTCTCTTGTTGAGAACAAACCCATATAAGCAGCGGGGGCTTTGCTCCTGCGAGAGATGGCTACTTCAAACACACCAAGGGCTATTTTAAGCACTCTGTGGGTTATTTCTCCTTATTGACCTTATGACAGAAAATCTGGCCAACAACTCTCAAGAGCCTCTGTGTAATATACATCCATCACACTGAGTTATATGGAATATTGAGGTGGAAGTTGCGGCACCTGTTGAAGGTCAAAGCAGTCAATGCACACTTTCAAGTAGATTCGATGGTTCGTAATGGAATTTAACCGACCAGTGTAACCCCTCGTTGTTAGTTATTATTTGAGGGAACCTCCTTAACATGTTATGTGCTGGTAAAGTTTGATACACAACCTTAACTTTTGTGGTGGGTAGTTCAATTCTCCATTTCACATCAATGTAGAATTGATTAACAATATACATAATTAGATTAATGCCTTCTTACTCACCATTTATTTACAAGGTTTGTAATAAACGGCAAAGTGGTTAACTGATTTGGTACAGGTCTCTAGGTCCATTCTTAAAGATTTATTTGCAATGGTTGTCAAGGGGTATGCACGATGTGTGAAATTAGTTCTCATAGCAAGCATCCTCAACTTACCATTCAACCAATGAGTAGTGGACTATCATGTAGTTGACTAGGTCCATCCTTGTTAGCTTCACTAGATGTAGTTGATAACTCGTCTGAATATCATTTAGATCTCATGTCTAGGGTGTAGTTGATTTTCAAGCTAGCTCGGATTCCATGCTTGAGCTCTCTACTTTGTTCTGGTATTTGCACTTAGGAATATCATTTAGATCTCATGTCTAGGGTGTAGTTGATTTTCAAGCTAGCTCGGATTCCATGCTTGAGCTCTCTACTTTGTTCTGGTATTTGCACTTAGGAGTCCCTTGAAATTAGAATAATATCTTGATAAATTACACACTCACCTAATGCTGCTTAGATCTGCATTGTTTTGGAAGATCTTTGATATAATTTAAAGAAAGTTGAAAGACCAATATTCAAAATACAAAAATCACTAGGAGTCATCTTAACATCATAGACGAATTAATCGTAATCAAGAATCATTGGCAAGGGTCCTGAAAAGATTAAATCGGAAGTAATTGGGAAATAATCAAGAAAAATCAATCAATCTTGGGATGCCTATAGTGTTAAACGAAATAATCATTTCGTTGATTGCAATGGGATTAATTGGAGATGATTTCATCTACGGTTAAAATAACTATAAAATAGCACAGAATAAAGTTTTGAAAGGTAAAATGACAGGATGCCATCATATGAACATAGTTACTGGATTCCCCTGAATGCAACATGTATCCGTATCTGATTCTTCGCAGAATCTCAGATCTGTATTGGATTCTTGGGATTTTTGTGTATTTTAGATTGGATTCATTTCTGGTATAAGTGGATCCAGCTCTCAGTGACAGAATTGTGACATATTTACCCCCTAGCAGCATGTTTTGAACAATTTTTACCATTATCACCAGGAATAGTGATACTGATCACACAATTTACAAAATAATTATTCGCTAACCTGGTCAAAGTTTGAGCTATTTGTTTCCAAGTGTCCCGATTGAGCAATTTAGAGTTCGCATTAGATTAGTTGTGATCAGCATGTTAATATAATATTGTATTTTAGTAGTTTTATACAGTGAGTTGTCTTTAGAGTAGTCTGACTTCTAGAGCACTGTGACTCTAATCTCATAGGTTGAAGTTCACATGCAATGCGTCTTTCTATATTTAATGTGTCTTTCCTTGTATTTAGTTATTGTCACTCATGTATTATCATAGTTTGGTAATCTGAATTATAAGTGTTAACACTGCAGAGTTTTCCACTACTAGTAAGTTTTGTCTCCCCTCTTGCAATTAGAGGAATTGATTTTACTTCTACTCATCATTCTCCATCTTGGGCTAGCAATTGCAGTAATTAAATCTTCAGCAAACTTGGCAGTTTTGTCTCATTCTCTAATTGGCAAGATGAGTATGAAAACAAAACCATTGAAATGCTTTAATTCAGATTTCATTTCTTTTGCTTTAATATAAATTTTAAATTTTAAATATATATTAATAAAAGCAAATAAGGGTTAGAGTTCCGATTTCCAATTCCTAATTTCCAGAGAGTGCCACAACCACACCAGATTCTTCTGATGATTCTGATAGGAGCCACAGTTCATGTAACTTTGCATATGAGCTCTAAACTAAAAGCCACACTGCAATATTGACAAAAATACCCATAGTTTTGGATTTATTACAAAGGCCATTCTTTGTTTTACTCTTGTATGATCTGTAACTGGACTTTGAAGGCTGTAAAGCCCTTAAATGAAATCATTGCTCAGTATCTACCACGAAAAAAATTGTCACAGAAAGAGCAACTTACATGGCCAGAAAGCGAGCTTGTACTTCCAGAATAGAGGTTTTCTACAATGATATATGGGCACTAGCACCATGCAACATGCCAGTGTATGGATAATGCTGTCAGTTTTCAAATCCAGTGACAATGTCTATTAGGAGTGGCTTATCGTTGTTAAGGTTCATCAGATCAAAGAAACAGTTAGTTTCTCTCGAAGTTGGTGCCAAAGAGGATATGCTAGCTCCGGCATAAGCTTTCACATTCAAGCTTTGGCCTGATAATGTGGATTGTATGATGTACTTTCTTTTGTTTACTAATAAAATGTTTGTTGCATTTAAAAAAAAAGTCTTAGTTTGACATACAATCTAATAGTTCAAACAGATCACTTCTTGAGAGCATAATGTGGATTGTATAATGTGCTTTCTTTTGTTCACTAATAAAATATTTGTTGCATTTAAAAAAGATCCGAGGAGTTTGACATACAGTCTGATAGTTCAAACTGATCACTTAAAGCATACTCAGATGAATACTTGCATTGTTGTGTTGGTAATAAAGCATGGTTAAAAGTGGAATAATACATTTCTGTAAAACATGTTTTTCCTTTTAAGAAGATACACAAGTTTAGATGCATTAAACAGCTTGTCTGGTTTGTATTTGTAAACTGTCACACCTGCTGTAGCAAAGGGCCTTTTAAATTCATAACATATTGGTCGATCTTTGATGAAGAACATGCTATATTTACTATAAATATGTTAGAATTCTACACTTGCTGTCTTTCAGTTGATGACTTTTCTTATGATCCAGTATGTTCTATAAGCAGCACAAGCCTCCCACATTTTGATGCATGAAACTGCAGTCACTGGCCACATCATGCTTGACATCCTCTACAAGTAAGAATACATGAAACACTACCATACCAAGCTTTAAATGGACTTTTCAGCACAGGCTCTATTTTAGCCAGTTTGGAACCTATGAGTGTTTTATCCTGACTGAGGTCTTTTGTCAAAAGGTGGGAAATCACCTTTAAACAATACTTCTATTTCGAAGTGGCCGAAGCTGTCTATCCAACTGGCAACCAAATATAGAAATAAATCTGCTTCTCGGCAGCCCTCTCCCCTTTGTATGAAACTCTGCTTGAATGGAGTCAAGTATTCATAATGTTGGATTCGCAGTCGCACAGCTGTTTTCTTGATATGTACCAAGTGCTGGAAGAAAATATGAAGAGGAAGGGCAAACTGCTTTCTCAAGCTCTTCAGCACATATTGTTTCTTCTAATGCATTTCTGTGAAACACTGATGTATCTTCTAATGCCCCAAATTGTTCAGCAAGAGGTTGACAGGAATGCAACACCCGCCTCTGTGTGGCTGCTCTGTCAGAAACAATCAGCCTCAAGATTTAGAGTCATAGAGATACTACTTGATGACAAGAAAATATGAAGATCCAAGTGATCAATCTGAACAACAAAATAAATAGTGAATTGATGTGTAGTTTCCATCCTTGCCATCAGAAATCATGCAGGGGAGGCATTTTTCCCATACTGGAGTGTCTGAATCTTGAAACATTTCCCTGTACCATTTCTTGAACCCTTTTTTGTTTTTCCAGGAAAAGTTTTCTAAACATTTTCGGGTCAAGATTTGGATAGATTTTGAAAAGAAAGGCTCAATCCATAAAATCAAACTTATTTTAGTTGGATATTTGGTTGCTGAGAATTGTTAGTGAGAAGTGATGCCTTGAAGCAAATTAAGAGATTTTAAGAGTTGTATGTCTTTTTCAGCTTTTGGGTTGCATTGGGTATCTTTTCCAGGTTTTGCTGCTATATACTTCTTCTGGAGGAGATTATTGCTCTTCATGGGCTGTTAAATGTCATTCAAGTCTGCTTTTTGTTGCTATATTCTTTTACTGGAGAAGACTACTTGCAATTAATGGCCTGTTCAATGCAATTTATCTTTTAACTATACTTTTTTGGTGCTATATCAGGTAGTTAATTGTACACAGATAGTTATTTGCTGTACCTTCTTTTCATATATATTGCAGAATGTATTTTGATTGTAACTCAAAAAAATTTAGGTTTTTCATTTCTGATTATTTCATTTATGGTTTGATGGGGTTCACAACCTGTCAAGGAAAGAAAAGATTTAAATTAGAAAATATAATCAATAACTCTAATATCTAGATGCTGCTCAGTGATATATAAGAGTTGGTGTGGAAAGCAGGCATATCTTAAACATCGTCAAATATGACTATAATGATATCATCTAAGCAACCTCACCAATCTCTTCCACATTATTTTATTTAGGAGGTAAAGACGAGAAAGGGAATACGTTTCTCTGTGTTCAACTCCAAAACATGGGCATTATTGGCAGTGTTTTGATCAGAGAGAATAGCAGTACACAAAAGAGAGGAAGTAGTGATGTATTAGTAGTACTTACTACTAAGTATAAATAGATGAAAGATTCCCAAAATACAGGTTCATAAAAAAATGTAGATGCAACTACCCCCTTATTTGACAGATCAAAAATACAATTGATGGTGTACTTGGGAAGATTCAGTTATTGGCTCTCAGTTTGCCATATCTCTGTGAGGCACAAAATCATATGAAAAATAAAAAATTGCACTAAATCCTATAGAATGCAAATCTGAAGTCAAAGAAGGAGAAGGATCAAAACTTGGGAATCTTTTGGCAATCTGCACGAGCCCAGCCAATCTGGTTTTTCTCATTGTCATAAACAACAATGCGCCCTTGCAAAGATATATCTGCAAAATGCAACACAATTTTGTTACTTTAACTTCGTACCATCACCAACATGTAGATTAAGAGCATGCCTCAACTGTTCTAGATACAAGCCCACCCAAGGTCATTCACACCATGTTTATAGAAAAGTTATCCTGACAAAAACACAACTAAAAAGAAGCAAAACAATATGGTGTTTCATTACCTCCAAGAATATTTGTATCCACATTACCCATTGCAGTACCGTTCAGGATTCCCAAGCAGACATTACCTCTTTTCTGTGCATTGAAATTCATTCATCAGTAATTTTTTTATCAAAGCAATTATTAAGCTTAAGCAATAAATAGCTTCTGTGGCAGCATCTTCTTTAGCAGTCTCATAATGTTGATGCTTGAACATTATCCTATGTTACACGCTCATCTGTTGAAAATAGAGAGTTCTCATGGAGTATGTCAAAGCTTATGCATGCTTACGTTGACAACCAAATAACCTTCTGGAAGAATGTCCATCTGTTTTCTTTTTAAATGGGATGGGGTGCTTCTAAAATTGAGTGTTAATGGCTTAAAGTATGCCGCTGCCTCTGCAACAGACCTGATGCATTTCACAAAATTCAGGAAGCATTCAGGACACTAATATCTTGCCAATGGCCATACTTTTTAAATTTGTACCCTAAATAAACCTGAGATTGAATTGTTGAAATTGAACTCGCACTTGATTTTCAAAACTTAAGTAAAACCCTTTACCTGAACCCCTTTTTCCTTCGCCAACAGACTGCTAGGAATGAGTCTGATGAATCTTGCTCCAACTGTTTTCCAGATAGGTTTTCCTTAATCTGTCAACATTGCGTTATTAGAAAGAGGCAAAGTCCTTATAGTATGATGGAACAGTCATTTGTGATACTTACAGCAGAGAGGAGAGCACCATAAGCTTTATTTGTGAAGTATGTGTAGGAGCTACCACTATCAAATATTATTCCTCCTAGCTTTTGTCCATCTCCATCTTTGTCAAGGGGTTTGTTCCCAAAATTCATCTGTGCAACCCCCACATTATAGTGTTTTCTGAAAAACAAGAGAACAGTGTGTTAGTACACGTTCACAGATTATTTTGAATAACAAATTACAACAATAAAGTTTATTTTAAAGGGATTTTTAGTTAATTCTTAAAGCAGAAGACATGGGAGTTGTTTCAAACTAGAGGCCTATATAGTATAATGCAACTGAGTATCCCTATGAATTATTGGCCAAGGCTAAAATGCAGGATGATATTGTAAGTAAATAGCAAACTGGCTTTAAGAGGGGAAGATATTCCTCGGGGAATATAGTTAATTTGTATGAATTTTTGGACTGAGCTTCAAGAACAGGTCAGAAAATAGTAATGTTAGTGACATATTTTTCCAGAATGGAGTTGTATGTATTCATGGTGATGTTTCTGAAGGAATACAATTGCAACAATGTCCCTTTACTTCTTCTTTATGTTAACAATATATGTCATAGTGTATATGATAATAGCAATTGCGGGCCCTAAAAGAATGTGATTACCAATTATCTTGCAATTGACATAGTTTTAGATCTGCTAATGGATCAATATAAGGAGGAATAGACTGGAAAGACAATTGATAATATTTGTTTAGTAATTTGAGCCACTCATTCTATGAATTTATTCAATTGGAGTAATGGCTTAAACAAGGATGGAGATAGTTGCAGAAAGGAGGGAGATATAGCCTCTATTGGAAACCATTTTGTCTACAAGTTTCCTCTTGTTAAACATGGGAGTGAACTATGAATAAAAAAAGATAACGAGTACAAATAAATGGATAACAGTTATATATACAGAGTTGGGGCATCTATCATCTTTTGAAAGGGCTTTTGTGCAATGCATATTGATTATTCCTCATATAGAAGGAGAACTCCATAAAGAAAGCAGCTTGGTCACCTGAATGCATATAGTTTATAACAAATGATTTATGGCCATATGGCGATTAAACAAGTAAAATGCATGCATTAATTGGCAAGTGTACAGCATGGAGCTAAAATATTTAGTTATTCAACACCATGCATTAGCTACCAACTCCGGAGTATCAAGTGGTAGACTAAAAATATTCACAACATGAGCCATGGAAATGGCTGATAATGTAAAAGGAGAAAAATCCAACTTGGCTGAAAACAACAAGGCTCGTTCATATATTTAACATTATGTATCTCATAGGAGAAATGCTTTTATCGTATTGTCCATCCCTCTGGAAACGATGGTAAAATGTTTTCAAGTTGTTATTCCTATTTGTGATAATCTAAGATAGTCCTCGTCTTATATGATAATATAACTCAAAATAGTTGGTATCCTTCTCTAAGATAGCATGAGGCAAACGAATTTTTAAGACGTTTGGAAATTGGAACCTTAGATATTTATATCAGAAACGTCACAAAGAAAAGGAAGAACCTTGATGAAGATTAAATTTGCTAAGTTGCATGTGAAAGAACAACTGGTTAAGATCTATGGTTTATATGGAAAGCTAAATGTCTGACTCTTAGTAGAAGCTAAGAGTTCATACTAGTACCTCTTAATGTGCTATTATGGGCATTAATCTTCTCTTGAAATCAATGCAACTATTTTTATCTCTATTTAATAAGCCTCATTGGTGTTCAGCTATAGGAATCTCTTTTGTACAAGTGTTCAATAAGAAGCCCGTGTTGCTCATAGGGCAACTCGGAGTGTTAGACCTATGACAGCATGAACAGGAAGAAATAGTCACCGACAAGACAGAGTGAGATAGCCTCCAAGATCTCTTCCTATACAGATTGCTGTGGAGACTTGTTGAAGGGATAGGAAAACATTAAGAGAAAACTATCAAAACTCGTCTAGGACTCTAGATAGATGAATAACACATGCAAAAGGGGAACAGGAACTTTCCAAAGGGAAGAAGAAGGATAATGGTTTTTGGGCACAGAAACCAGAATTACAGGAATTAA
Source organism: Larix kaempferi (assembly GCA_027924585.1). Taxonomy (NCBI): domain Eukaryota; kingdom Viridiplantae; phylum Streptophyta; class Pinopsida; order Pinales; family Pinaceae; genus Larix; species Larix kaempferi. Next base: position 3,895,726 of record BSBM01000159.1, on the reverse strand, counting down.
CTGTGGATGTGTCAGAGCAGGTTGAAACTCTAGAAGACTAGCCTAGTCTCTAAAATCAACCACAAAATGAAGATGAAGGACAACATTGTTTATATTCTGAAGCCTAAAATGACCAAGGCGTGGATCTAGAGGAATTTGGTCCCATCCATATGATCAAGACTGCAGATGATTAACCTTATCTAGACTCTCTATGGTTTTTATACTAAGGCATGTGAAAGGAGGGCATACAAAGGCTCATACAGTTTACACAATTTTTGGTCAATGAAATCATTAGCACAAATGAATTCAAAACAAGAAGGCTCTAATGAATCAGAGGATTCAAGATTAGTGGCTCGGTGAGACTGAAATGATTTTATGTTATGTTCCTTGAGGCTGAAACTTAAACATGAATTACGATATGTGATGACCTTTGATTTGGTGCCTATTGTATTGATGAAACTTTTATTATTTAGGAAATGTGTCGAGAAAGATTCTACTTGATTATGCTGAACTTTCAATTGAAAAGACAGAGAACAGAGAAAGTAGATTTATTTTGATCTTACATGGATGGCCTGCCAACCATGGGAACCCAAGTCATGGCCCAGGTAGATACAAGATCATCACCAAAGAACATGTATCCCCCATCTCGTCCTCCTCCAGAAATGCAGTGACCTATAACATTCTTGATGAGGCCTTGCTTTGCCCATTGAGATGGAAGACTTGCCATGCCCCTGCCAAGACCCAACACACCATCCGTTCGTGCAGGGGACGCTGCCAAAGGTCCCTGCTGGTCATATGCACACCTGTCACAAAAGACATTTATAAACATGAATGATCACCTCGATTTATTTTTTTCCCATCATGGCCAGTAAGGTCTTCACCTCAAATATTTTATTTTATTTTTCTACATCCCCACACGAGGAAGGTCTATCAGGACTTATTAAAATATGAAGTGACTGATTCTGGATAATCAATGATATCTGTTGTCAGACTCCCTAATTCAGTAATTTTCACAGTTTAGAAGTTGTTTCAAAGAAATTAATTCCGCCTGACACAAACAAACTAATTAAAAGAAGCAATACATACCCAAACACAGAATTTGTTGTCAACACAGTTTTATTAGTGAGAAAGACCCGAACATTGTCTTTAACAAGAACTCCCATAGAATAGCCACTATCAGCATACTCAACATCATAATCACACTGTTTAGAAGCCCCTTTGTGGTTGCGATTATGCCCACTCCCCACCTGCACAGCAGCACACAGAGGATCCTTGTCTGGCACCAGTGCCTTTGGCTTGTACAAGCGATTTGGTCCCTGCACAGAAGACAGAACCCTCTCATGTTGTCTCAAACTGCAGAACCCAATATAGAAGGAATTCAAAAAAGAATAAAATTATCCACTGATGACCCAAAAAGCTGAGGATGCTGAAAGTCAAATACATCCATTACAACAACTCAAGGAAGTGCCTAAGACATATCCAAGGGAGAAATGGAGAAAGACAACTAACAGAACATACAACAAATGCAGCCTATGATGCAAGATGCTAACAAGTAGAAAACAACTTTCATATGCATCAACTGGATCCTATCAATCACCATGAATTCTACCTCAAATACCATGTCGTTCAAGAATCTCTAGAATTCCAATATGATAATGCCAGATTGGAATGCATGCATAAACAGGAAGATATAAGATGCTAACAAGCAATGCATGGGCTACTCACCCTAAATGCAGAGTCAACTCTGAGACTCAGCAGGCTCATAACTTTGGCTTATTAAAAAATCAAGGAACATAAACTCAAAACATTCAGGAATATAAACTCAAAAAATTCAGGGAACATAAAATTGCCAAAGTACTGGTCATTGCCTCCAAGTGTGATAGGCGTGCTACCAACCCAAAATGCAGAGTCAACTCTGAGCCTCAGCAGGCTCATAACTCGGCTTATTAAAAATCAGGGAACATAAACTCAAAATGATCAGGGAACATGAACTCAGCAGAATTCAGCAAAGTACAGGCCATTGTCTGCAAGTGGGAGAGGTCTGCTACCTAACCTATGTATTGTATGAATGGATCTACAATCTACTAAAATTACTCACATGAAATGAGCAATGCCTAGACTGGCCTAAGTTACATACCTTGGCACAACTGACACATGGTGCATCACACTGGACCCAGGTGAGGTCACTACCACTGTCCACATCCAGAAAGTATTGCTGTGGAGGATTTCCAATATTCATAGTAACGTAATACAACCTGCAATTCCACCATATTCATTTACATGTTCTAAAACAAACTACAAATTCAGAACTGAGAATGAAATTCTGATCGTTTTCTACATTACCCATATGGAACAACGTTCCCTTTGAGAGACAAGATGGCAGTTCGATCCGCCTGCAACCTCCTGCTAATCCTGTTGATGTCTCGGCTCACAAGGGAGGCCTCGGAGACTTCTTCTTCATCATCAGCTGCTGGATATTTGGGGTGGAGAGGGTAAACGTCGGCCTGTTGAGAGAAGCACATGCCCTCACACAAGATTACAAATACAAGAAACAAATTTGTGAAGAAACCCATGATCTCAATGCCTAAAGATGCCTATACACTGCAGTTATGCTCTCCAAATGGCTGTAATGAAATTTATAATATGTGAGAAACAGAGAGGAGGGGATATCCCCACCACAAATCACATTACCTCCTCCTGCTTGAGGAAGAAGGGATTCAATGGGATACCTTTTACATCTGAAGCTTCCATTTCTACTTTTTGGTCAGCGTAAACTTCCTTTTCTGCTTTTTGGTCAGCCTGTAATCCTTCTGTTTTTCCATTTCTGATCTTTCCGAGTTGCTTCATCACTGGGAAATAAGGTTATTATTTTCTTTGTCAAGTTAGAGTTGTCCTTTTATTATTTGATCACGTCCATGTTATTCTATTTCTTAATAAGACAAGAATAAAAAAGTTAGAAACTTTGGTAGGAAGGTATTTGTTAACTTTCTGGAAGATTTGTAAATTTAAAATTAAAACAGGATAAGAAATAAAATTTATAATATTGATTAAATTATCATTAAAATTTGACTAATTATTAAAGAGGGAGAGTTAATATTTTTTAAATAGTTATCTTTAATTTTTATTAGCTATTTTATTTATTCAATTAAGTTGAGTGTAACATTATCATGATTTAATAAATGGTATATTATTAATAGTGAAGTTTAAGAAAGCATTTTATGTTACTTTTAATAATAATTTAAATTTAAACTTAAAAAATATATTTCTATAATATATGTAATTAGTAAAATAAATTATATATATATATATATATTCAATATTCAATAGAAATGAACCGACCAAAAAAAAGCATTTATAAAAATGTAAGAATACATTAATGTGTAATAAGAAAAAGCTAAAAAAATGCAACCTGACAAATATTTAAACTTCTTCCAGAAGTAAGTATCTCTTTAATATATTCAATAAAAAATAATTATATTTTAAATAATATATTAAAAGTATAATATAATATATTTTTATTTTTAATAACTTAAAGATTACAAAATTCTACCTAATATTTATTTATATTAATATTTTAAATAATATATTAAAAGTATAATATAATATATTTTTATTTTTAATAACTTAAAGATTACAAAATTCTACCTAATATTTATTTATATTAATATTTTTTTTTAAGGATGATACTTAAGATAAACTGTAAATTCTTTATGATAAATGCTACCTAATTACTGTAGTTTATGTTTATATATTTAAATGTATAGTGTACTAAAATCACCAAAATCTATAATAATTTATTATTATAAATGTATTTTAAATTTATTACTCTATGATGAATATGGACTAGGCCATCACAATTAATGAAGAAATAAAAGTTTCCTTACATTTAACAACTTTGCATTTAATGGCACATTGAAAGCTTTTAATGTATTTCTTGCAATCAGTCAATAAAGATCATTTTTATTATATATTAGAAATTTTTTTAATTAAAATAATTTTCATTTATTCAAATGTATTTTATTTATTGAATATGTTATTTTTATAAGTTTGAATTTAGAATATTTTACATAAGATAAAAAAAGAAATGTTTTAGTTTTTTTGGATAAAGGAAAAGAGCTAAGGAAGGTATACCCTTAGTCAAATGGAAAATATTAGCCACTCCAAAAGAAGCATTAGGTTGGGAGTGAAAAAGCATCTATACTTCAATTTGGCACTTGTAGCTAAAAGTCTCGAGTGGTTGGTTTACAATTATGGTCTTTAGAGAAGAGTTATGAAATCAAAATATTTAAATGGAATGACCATGGAAGCTTAGTTCATATTAGAAAGAAAACATACTCGTGGAGCTTCAATAGTCTAGAAAGCTTTGACATTAACCTTTCCCTTAGTTGAACATTTGGTAGCTTGGAAAATTGAAAATGGAGGTTAGGTTAGGATTGGCAAGGATCCTGGGATAGGGGTCATAGCCAACTTCATATTATCAAATGGCTTATTGGTAGAGCACTATATTCAAGGGATTTAGTATTTAAAAGATGTATCCCCATAGCTGTCCAAGAATATATGAGCACAAGGATGGTTGACAACTAACGGTCTTAACTTACAAGGGGGACTAGCTATATAATGGAGTCATTATGTCAAACTACTTAATCATCTTGCTATCAAATTAAATGAAGAAGAAGATATGCTTAAATGAGCCAAAAATATGAGTATAGGGGATTACTTTGTAAAATTAGGGTATGCAGCTAGAATTGCAAAGGACTTGAGTGATGGGAGAGTCCGGTGGTGGAGATTTGTCTGGAAGTTATCATGTCCCCTTTAAACTAAAATACTCTTATGGTTGGTCGTAGAGTAACAAACTTTTAACCTGGAATAACGATTAGAAGAAGAACTAGGTAGGGTGGGAAGATGCATACTATGCAAGATTAATGATGAAACTGTTGACCACTTGTTTGTTTACGTCCCTTTCTCTAGAGTTGTTCGGAATGAGGTGCCACTTATGATTATAGTCAAATCTAAGTGGGAGCAATTGTCCTTGGTTGTTTGCCTTTTCGAGTGGTTAATTGATAAGGCTATATCAACTTGTAAGGCTCTTCCATGTTTATTTGTGTATGGAATTTGGTGGATTGGGGATCAAATGATCTTTTAGGATTTGACTTTTACATTTGCATAAATGGCACATAAGGTTAGACTAGCTTGGACACACAATAAATTTTATCCAAAAGAGAAAACTACATGAGTTTTAATAAGGTCACTTATTGACCAAAATAGACCTTGGGGTTTCTTCAATGGATCCAACCAAGGTAGCCCAGGTATATGCGAAGTAGGGGCTATTCTTTATCTAGAATCTACACATTATCTTTGGTTAAAGTTTTCCCTAGCCTAAGCAAAAACAACCGTGTTAAACTCTATGCTCTCTAGATTTTGTTGAAATATGCAAATGATAGAGGACTAAAATGCTTCCAGGTATTTAGAGATTCAAAGTTACTAATAGAATGGCTTAACTAGAAGTGAAAAATTAGTAACCTAGGTCTACTTCTTATTATGAACTTGATACTAGAGGTAATAACATCCTTTGAAAGGATTTCCTTCACACGTGTCTATTGTTGAATTTAATACGCAAGCTTATAAGTTGTATAAAGAAACTTTGATCATACATGAGGCTACCTTACTTGAATAAGAATTTGGGGGTGGGAGGGACACTCCCCTTCCATCTATGGAGAGAATCTTATATTAATAGTTTCTTGGGATCTTGCAATATGGTACTAATGTGTAAGGATATGTTATTTGGATATATAAGTTGAGTCTTTGACATATATGATATGATTTTGATAGTCCTTTTTTGGAGTAGTGGTTTTGTAGACATTGTAGGAAGATTGTAATTTAATGGGTCATGTATTAGAGACATTGTTAGATAATTATGTTTGATGAAGTCACCTCATAGAGTTGGAAAGAGATATAGCTCGTCCTAGCCATAACTATGTATATTTTGATTTTTTTCTCATAGATATCAAATATATGGATTTTTTTTTCTAAAATAAAAAGTTTGAATTTAAAGGGATAAGGTACTTAGATCTCTATAAATTGAATTGTCAATTGGTATGCAAAAGACAAGTTGTGCCATTTTAAAACTATTGATAATTTTTATTGAGTATAGACTTTGATATTTGATTTAAAATATCATCTCACTTTGTTTTATTAAACTTTGGATGTGTACTAATTGAAGATCTAAATTGCGTTGTAGGCTACTCCAACACATGCACATTGTAAGATCTTAGTATATTCATGTTAAAAACCAAAAGAGACCCAAGTAAGAAGGAACACTTGATGTTAGCCTCATTTTTAATATGAGCTTAAACTTAGAATGATTCCTATATGAACATCTACATATCACCACCAATCTTACTTAAGGTGATCTACAAAGGTTGTAAGATCGTCATAAAAATAAGACAAATAAAGTAAGTACGAGGAAACCTAGTATTATCTCATAAAATGTGGTGGAGAACATTTGAATGTGCAAAACATCAATAAAAATGATTCATACATATACACATTTTTTCACACATTGTAATACTTTATTTTTTATTTTTCAAATTATATTTGATTAGATTGTATATTTGTGTGGTGGTGTGGTTACTTTTAATTCTTGAAATTATATTTAGTTAAATTGTATATTTGTATGTTGGTGTGTTTATTTTTTCAAAGTAATAAACTATGAGACTTTAAGATTATAAAACAAAGTTTTATAAATTCTTAGTGTGAAGCCAATGTTAAAGATTTATTAAATAATAATCAAAGTATTAGATTTCACTTTATAATTCATTCCATGCTTCTTAGATGTCATGTAGTCATGTTACTATAAGTCTATGATTTTTTTTTCTACATAAACTCATACTACTTTTATTAGCAATAAAAACATATAATTCTATAATCTATATACATAAAGAAAAAGATAAATATAATATAAGTTTATATGATTATTTTCTAAAATAAAGAGGGAAATGCTTGAGGTCTTTATGGTTGTCTTTAAGTGTAAGTGGCTTTGAAGATTGTAAAAGGATAAGATCCCTTAAATTTCTCAACTAGTCACTCAAGTATTGTGGTAATAAGTTAAGGAGTTTGTCTTGTCTTGCGGATTGAATCCCCTCAATAAGGTTTTACTATTTTCATACTTGTAGATCATATTAGTTCAAATATGCAAATCAAACAAAAATCATCAAAATTACTTTAAAATTGAGCATATCACATTCAACTAAGTAAATAATAATATCTACATTAGTCATCAAAAGTATTAATGTTTTTTTTCAAGAAAGTATTAAATTAAAAGACAAGATGTATCAAGCCATGATTATTATTTAGGGTTTTCCATGGTGAAAATTATTATACTACATGTGAATTAATGAGCCTTCAACCACTTACACCATTGGTCCCATATAAAATATTTTGCATGCTTTCATGCAAGAGAATGTATATAATCCTTAAATTTGGCTTTGGAAGGTTCCTTCTTTCTTTTCACTAATAAGGATGCATTCAAATTATTTTTCCTTTGAGTTGATTTGAACTACTTGAGCATATTGATGGAGTTGTAGTGGGCCAACACCTTTGTCACTGTCATGTTATAATTTGTAGGAAGGGAATGTAATTGTTGAAGTGAACATAGAGGTTGGAAAAGGTATAAGTATATGATTTTCACATAAATTTGTTGGGTCTTGATTCTTTTGAGTTATTAGATTACTTGAATTTCTTACAGATTTCCTTAGTAAAGGAATTTTGAAGGTTGCACTATTGTTCTAAATTTTAGAGAAAGGATATTAGTAGCGCAACTGCTTCTTTTTAGAATTTTAACTTGGAAAATGAAAGCTTCCTTGAGGAAGTGCATATGTAGAAGGGGAATGCATGAGCTTGAGTTAGGAATAGATCATACAAAAAAAATTGTCTAGTATATAAATTTAGACGAATTTATGCTATGGTGATTCATGTTACATGTCTAATATGGTCAAAGGATACACCACTTTGAAATGACTTGTGAAGAGAGTTAAAGATCTATATGTAGTTCTCCATACGTGTCCTCTCATAACTTAATTTAGGGGTGATCTCCACATTAAATACCTATAGATGGAATCCAAATTGTTTTTATACAACCATTTCAAATTAACAACTTATCGCACACACAAAAACAAACAAAAATTGTAAATATATCTTATATGTTATCTTTCTCACAAATATCTTTCTATGTGTATTATCTACATAATA